>RCWM02000004.1:0-2675000 GCA_003667255.2 Euschistus heros
AAATAATGTTATAACTAACCAAAATTCTATAGGGGTTCTGAATAACAAAATAACAAATTATTAATTTTTTTTTTTCCAACTTTGGAAAACATAGTTTCATCTTATAAAAATATAAATATAAAATTTTAATTGTTAAAAGTTTATATAATTGATTTAGATTCGTTCCCTCTCCTTTCCTTTTCAGTTTCTTTCTCGATGTGATACCAATTAAACGTTAATTAATTCCTCTTCTTATATCCCTTTCGCTGAAGTAAGTAGCAATTAAAGATTGATTTTAATTATTGCTTCTTTTTGTTGTATTGATATTTTCTGTTTAAGTGAAAACAGTCATTTAGTAAGAAGAAATAATTTATTAGTACTTTTTGTACCAATAGCTATTATAAATTTTTATAAAAAAAAATAATAACATTGTAATGTTTATATATATTATAAATCTAACATTCTACATTGTTTCAACATGTTGTTTGTCACTGGTTAAATTTATTTCATTGCTATTCATGAATTGGTTGTACCCGTTTAGATTTAATTAAGATATGTTTTAGTCATTAATTTATTTATTTTTAAATTGTATAATATACTCGTATACTAGTAGTTTTTAAGGCCCTTTTTTTAAAATTAATAAAATAAAAAATATATAAATTCTTTTCTTGAATAAAAAATTATGAGGATGCACTGCTATTAGATCTAATGCTATTTTCTTTATGCAGCATTAGGCTCACTCAATCACCTGGTGTTTCATCATGTCTCTTCATCTCCAAGAAGCTTGATTTGCAATTAGAGGCGCTGCATAGTCAGTCGTTAGGAATGTTGTTATTTCTATTTAAGAATGTAGTCGAACTTGATCAGTCATGTTCATAAGTTAGTTGTAAAATTGAAATTTTGTTGGAACAGTTAAGAAAAGAATAAAAATGGTATAAAAGCATAATACTAAAATATATATATATATATAAAATCTCTGATGTCACCTCGCTTTGAAAAACACTCAAATTTTAAAACTGATTCTTTGAAACGTTAGGATTTTGTCTCCCTTTCAACATTCAGCGATGTTACTTAAATACGAAAGAGTCTATTGCGTTTTAATTTTATTTTTTAATAGATTTATTTTAATGTATAATTTATAACATTACAATAAATAATGTTATAACTAACCAAAATTCTATAGGGGTTCTGAATAACAAAATAACAAATTATTAATTTGTTTTTTCCAAATTTGGAAAACATAGTTTCATCTTATAAAAATATAAATATAAAATTTTAATTGTTAAAAGTTTATATAATTGATTTATTTTAGGTTTGAATAAAAAATACTAAAAGGGATTTTTTTTTTTATTGAATATAAAATTATTTTTCAAAAATAAGTACAAAAATAATTTGACAAGGTATGTGTCAATTCTAAATTTCGATTATAGATTCCTCTGATTAAGAAAATAATCGGTATCGAGAATCAATACAGTTCTTAAAGACTGATAACAGTGATAGTATTTTTTTGATGAAAAAAAATTTAAAAGAATGTCTGAGCGATAATTAACTTATTAGTCCAGTAAAATAATGCTCCTGAAGGCCGTTTTCAAGGAAAAAATGCCGAACTTTTATTCTTAACGGATCCTTTTGTTTTTGGAGTAATGAAATCGAATCTTAAGTTTGCAATCATGACAGCCGTCGGCTTCATACCCAAAATTGCAAAAAAAAAGGGAAAAAAAAAAAAGAAAAGATAAGAAAACCCTCAAAATACAGGTTATTATTATTATTTTGTTTTTAACCTTTTTAACACCAAAACGAGGCGTTTTTCGAAGAAAGTCTTTATACATTAATTGTTACTGGAACCAATACCTACTAAAATAAAAAATAAAAAAACTCAAAAATAGTTTGAATGATTTTTTTTTTAAACAGATTTTCATTTTTAGTTCTTATATGGATTATGTTTTGTAATAGTAATTCATTTTCAAACCAAATTATCAAGTATCGGATAAAATTATAAAGTATCGGATTCTGATACTCGAAAATCAATAATTGTTTGGAACCAAATACTTTGTATCACTAACTTCTAAAAACAAATATAACTTTGGAGACCCCTTTATGTTGCAAAATGCTATTGGAAAGATTCGCTCAGATTTTTCTTGGAAAAAGAATAAATACAAAGTGATTTTAGGAAGGATGCGAAGAAACAGTGTAAAAGGAGAAGGCAATGTAAATATTTCCCAGCAAAAGGACTTTTTATCGATACAAATGGAGGAAGGGGATGAGGCTGCCTCAAAGGAATTGGTCTCAGATAGGGATCACTAATTAATGGAAAACAAAAGGAAAAGAACACGAAAGGTGGAAAAAAGGATTGACGTCTTTATTTGAACTGAGGCCAGGTTCTGGTGGAATTGCTTGGTTCCCTTTTTTATCGCAGCTTGATTTACTATTGTCGCTTCATTATTTAAATTTTTATCGGTTTAACGATTTCGCCTTTTAAGTGTTCAATTACCGTCTTATTTTATTTTGTTATTATTTAGATAACAAAATAAAAACTTATTAACTTGATTTTGAAAAAAAAAATGTAGCAGAACAAAAAAGTATTATAAGTGCATATGTTATTCAGAAATATTATTTTACTAATCTCATTCTCAGATTTTAATTATGAATAATAAATTTTATTCTATTACCGAAACAAATTAAATAATAAATTAATTAATTATTTAAAATTACTATTAATTTAAATATAAAAATTATACTTAGTATTTACTAAATCAACTTTTTGTGATTTTTTTTTTTTTTTTTTTTTTTTTTTTGATTTTTTTTTTTTTTTTTTTTTTTTTCAATCAAATTTCCATTCTAAATATCTTCAGAATAAAATATGAAAATAATCTAGTGTATTTTTATTAGATACAGTTGAGGTAGGCATAGAAAGATCTATACAATTAGGATTGATCTGTTGTTTTCAACTTCTATTGGAATACACTTGGGAATATAGATATCTAATTGGAATTTATTTTATATTTTTTTTATACTTGTTTCAATATGGACAGCAAGATTTTCAAATGCTTTTGTGTTAGCATTGTTTTGAAGCAGGAAGAATGCTGAGATGCACAGACATATTTTTTTTAATTATATAAATTTGTTTAACTAGTTGAGTTAGATGTTATTAGTTTTTTCAGAATGTAAGTTCGTTGTAATTCATAATTTCAATCCTTCGTAGTTTCAGAATCTTTTGATTTATTGCCGTATTACATTTAATTGGCCGTGAAAGGACGTCCTTGAAGCGGCGGGTCCGACTATTTAAACCCAAATTAACCATAATTTTGTCCTTATAAGGCTGTGTCTATTTAAGGACAAGGAAGTAATCAACAGGTTTCCCAAATCCTCTATCGGCTACTTAACCTAGAGGTGTCGAGGGGGTATTATCTTTAGCAAAGCCAGAGCCTTCTCCTTACGCCACCTTGATTTATTCAGTTTTTTTTCTTTTATTTGTAATCCACTATATCTATTATTATTGCGTTTCTTTGTTTCTTTTAGAGGCTGTAGTTAATGTTATGAGGTTTTATTATAGGAATTTCTTAAGAAAGAAAAATTTTCCTTAATAATTTTGTCATTATTACTATTTCTTTTACTATTAAAATATTAGTTTATGGGCTCGTGTATAGATGTAGCAGAAATAATTGTTTTGTTTTACGTAAACGTTTTCCTATCTTTTTTTTTTTAATCTAAATATTTGTTGACTACTTTGTACTGACATAAAAAGAACATAGAGGAGTTTTGCATATTTTAAAAATATTTTTAGTAATTTTTGCATGTTATACAAAAAAAAAAATTAATATAGGATTAGGATGCAAACGAAATAATGAAATATTTAAATATCTACCCAGGTAAAACAGACAGATATTGAAACCCTTAAGGAGATATTATAATAAAGTTGAAATTTTAAGATATGATGTCAAAAACTGTCTGGTATACCCTATGATATATATTCATTTTTTTTAAACCTTTAATTGCCAGTGCCTTAGAGCATGGCGTTATTCATTATTTAATAACACGATTATTTATTAAAACATTAGTAATTAGTAATAATCCATTTTGCAACTACTAAAAATGACACTATAAATTAAGCAAGTAAAATTAAATTTTAACTATAAAATCTGTTTTATTTGAGTTTTTCAATTTTTTATTTTTATTTCAAGTATAAAATTATTCCAATATAGGGAATATAATAAAATTATTATTATTTAGCTGTTGATTGAAGAATTATTTCTAAAAACTGTAATACGTTGAATTAGTTATTAAGTAAATAGAAATAAAATAATATAAATGGAAATTAAAAATAAAACAACCAATGAAAGAATTATTCTTTATATAAAAATTACGCATTACTTCATTATTCTTTATTCGTTAATAACGAATGAACCAGGTTTATTCGTTGTGTAAAATAGATTTGATAGGTTTGTTAGATCATATATAAATATGATACCGCAGACAATTATTTTGTCTTCAGAACTTTTGGTATTAAAGATTTATTTTCTTCTACTTTAATAACAAATATGTATTTTAAAAAATAATTAAAAAAACTCTGAAAAGATTTTATCAGCATTACATGAGAAATATTCGTTTTAACAATGGGGGTTATCGTTAGTCAAATAATTAATTACAGTTGTAAAAAAAAAAAAAAAAAAAAAAAAAAAAAAAAAAAAAAAGTATATCTTTGAAATTAATTTAGTCGCGACCATATTAGTAATACAATGTACAAAAAATATCTTGGAGGTCTTTTGATTATTTCTTCGAAACAGCTGATATTGTCGCTAGGTAAATCATTAGTCGGTTATCTTTGAATGAGTCATTATGTAGCGGCTCAGTTTTCGATAGTCATTTTTTTTTTTTTTTTTTAAGTGTGTAAAATATGTATTTTTAATACTAAACTTTCCCCACGATGGAGATAGCCAAAGTTTGATCAGCTGATAATATTGTCAAACTAATTCTATAAATGGCTGCCACCCAGCACACATCAAGATTATCTCCCGGCCATTAAAGGTTATCGGCCAATAGTAATTGCTGTATTGTTTAAGATTGATTTCATTGGCTGTTGTCAGTCTACCTGTCCTTTGATCGCTCTGATTACCTACCGCATTGTTTGTGATTAATTTGGAAACACCTGATCAATACCGGGATTGTGGGAGGTCTGCGTGACAAATCGTTGGTTATGATTGTGAAATCTCTCTGTTTAGTATTCTCTTTGTGTTTTATATATATTAAATATCTGAGCTACTTAATATAACAGACAATAATCGCTTTATTTTAAAAGTTGTAGCAATATAGCAAACAAACGAATGATTTTAGTCATGGTGGTTGTTCCAAATAATCACACATCTTTAAATTCTATAGTGTCTATAATTTATCTTGCAATAAATAGACTCTGTTATTTTTTCTTACATTATTTATAATTTAAACACTCACAAAGTGGTAAAGTCGTATCTCAATCCAGTCGTTTTTAACCCCAAATCAACTCATTTACCTGACTATAATTGAGGAGGTAACTTTCAAAACGTGTTTTTTCACAGTAATCCCACTTTTCAGCTATAAAAAAAAAGTATATTATGAGATGTATTTACCCTTTATTAAAATTTTTAATTAAACTTATAGAAACTAAAAAAACACATTACGACAATATATTACATCAGAAATATCAAACACTGTTTGAAGTGGCTATGTTTTATTTTACAGAAGTCACTGTTTGCTCAAAAGTGCACAAAATAAAAATTATAATTACATAATAGATGATGTATGTTAATGACACTCATAATTTTTTGGGGAATATTTTCATTTTCTTAACAGTCACTAGTTTTTAAATATGCAGTTCACATATTTCATTTTCTAAACAGTCACATAGTATCCTCTTTATTTTGTAAAACAAATTTTAAAAAGTCCTTAGATTTCAGATAAATTCTTTGGATTTTGTATGGCGTAATCAAAGATGGGCGCCAAGTAATTTTAAGATCATCATAAGAATGTAAATTGAAACATTGATAGCGACTTATAATTAAATGTATCAACTATTTTTATTTAATTATTACTCCTTTGGACTGCAACAAACTTAACATTTATTTAATTTTCTTATAGTTTCAAATATGTGAGGTGAAATAGTTTCAAGTCCTGAAAATTTCCCAACTTTTACGCCAATTTTGTTTTTGAATTTATATCAATATATTGAAATTTACAACTGTACAAATATATACATTAAGTACATATGTTGATAACTATTACAATAACATGTCAAAACTTGGAAAGAACTTCGCATCAGTAGCACTTCAATAAAAATTCTACACTAGAAGATCTCTCTAGGCCATATTCCTTTCAGACGCCTCGGAGGCTTACCGGGAATAGAGTGGGAAGAAAGTTGAGAAACTAGTGGAGAGGTTATGGAGCTTACTATGAAAGGATAGGTATCTGGTTTGGGCTAACTGAGCAACACTTACAACATTGAGATCTTCATGGATTTTATTGGTGACAAAGTATGGAGTATTTAGGGTTTTTTGAATGATTTTTAATTTGATTGTAAGGATTAGATACGAGATGAATTGGATGGTTTAGTGGAGCTCCAAAGCTCAACTCCGTCAAATAGGTCTAATCATAATCATGTAAATAAGTATTTTGTAATAAATTGGGAGCTTTAAATGTTTGTCTAGTAAATGTTGGAGTAGTCTGTAACGACGAACAGTTTCTTGTCGTTTTAGTCTTCTTTATGCTAAATAAATCAATTTATGGGTAACGGTTTTTGCATGTAAATTTTGATTGAATAAAAACAAACAAGCAGGGAGTACTTACATTAGATAGTATATATATATATATATATATATATATATATATATATATATATATATATATATATATATATATATATATATATATATATATTGTTTTTTGAAAAGGTAATATGAAAAAAAAAAGAAAAAGAAAACAAGTGCCGAGTATTAATCATTGTCATTTTTAATGGAAGCTTTCTAGTAAGATATATGTACTTTTAATAATTTGTTCAAGATATGAAGTGACACATCTTAGAAATTCAAGATGTTATGAATACTTTCTAACAAATCCTAAATTTAATGACTTTGGGACCTTCAAACATAGATATGCCATTAGATTACTGTTTTTAATATCTGTGTATTTTTTTTATTCTTGGAATAGATCATTAAAACATTGTATACAAAGTTATTACGCTTCACTACCAGCTTCATTATTCTGCAATAGTGTTGCTCATTGTTAATCTGAAAGGATGAACATTTGGAACTTAATGTGATTTTAATGCAACTTGAGTCATTTAGTGCATCTATCAGGGCTCGAATGACCTTCATGGTCCGAGGCCTTGCGGTAAATAATGCATCTTCATGTTCATCATGGCTATTCGATCTCAGATAAGTTATTTATAAAATTACGTATAATTTTCTCAGGATTTATTCAAGTATTAAGTATCTGTTTTCTTCAAGAGTTTCTTCTAGGTAACAAAACATGAGTAAATATTTGTGCCCGACCGTTACCGGAATCGAAGGCAAACAAGACCGCTCGACACGGCACAGGAAAAATACATAATAAAAACACAAATGAGGGCTAATAAATCATAGTGACTTTGTGGGGTGCCTTTGTGTTGCCCATCACGCCCCATATGTCTTTAGGGCCTGTTGTCCCTTTGTAACTGAGTAGGGTGTCACTTCCAAGCGGTTCCTTGCCGGGAAACTAGGATTGAAAATTGTTTAGGATGAAACTTGGTTTGTAAGGGAATGAGGGAAAAAGACCAACAAAACAACATTATGTAAAACGGTTGTCCCAGTACAGCCAGATGTTTTTATTTTTTAACCTGACTTAAAACTATCATTAGTGTTCTACTATTTGTAATGTCTGCCCAAGTTATTGCGATCTCTTATTATTCCTCATTGTGTTTTTAAAACATTTGTGGATATATAAAAAAAAAAAAAATTGATATAATATTTACTGTACGTATCTAGTTTACTGGATAGCTAAAAGGAATCATGTTAAAAAAACAACTGATTTTTTGGTCATAAACATCACAAGACCACTAAAACACTTCTCACCAACACAGTACAAGGATTACATATAGACTTAAACAACACTAGTAATAATTCATTTAAAAAAAAATCATAACCAACTTCGTGGAAATATTAAAAGATTTGATCATGGAAAACTTTTGAAAAAAAAATAGTTAGTCTAGGGTCTCCATTTTCTTTTATTTGAAATTTATTTTGTAATCGTTGTATTTTCAATAATCCTATTTTATTTTCTATTTATTAGTTTGTATGATTTTATTTCCTATTTTCCTCATGTTCAAAAAATTTTAGACGTAAGATAACTTTAACTAAATTTATACACAGATACAATTTTTTTTTGGGGGCTTTCATTTCTTTATTCACATATATTATATAAATACAACAATAAGTGAGGTTTCTGATAGAATATGAGGTATAAAAGCGCTTAGCAGTAACTCCTCGTGTCATGGATCAAAATATTAAAAGAAACTATTTTATTCGACTTCTCATCCACGTTTTTTGGCCATGTCATTAATGAACATGTTATTGTGTCCATGAATTCTTTAATGAAATAATTTATAAAGTTTGTTTATATGTTCTTATATTGTGGGAGTACATACGCACCTGAGTAAAGTGTATGGTTCGTGACATACCATGGCGATTTGATTAGTCCAAGTACTTTTGGTTGAAATATTTGTATTTTTTATGGGTTTAAGTAAATAAGTGTATGTGTGTAGTCGCTGTCTGGGTTTGTATATCGAAAGTTTTTGAAGGATTGGATTCAAGAGTTTTTAGTCTCTGTTTTAAACCAAATGTAAGTCATAAGTAATGAATTTCTTTTATCTGTGTATTGGGTTAATTTTATATAAAGACAGGGGGGCAAGAGGCGGGTAAAAGCATAAAGTTGATGTGCTGTTGATTTGGTGTAATTCGTTTTAATTTTTTAAAAGATTTAAAAAAATTTTATAATCAATTATTTTATTTTATTATTATTATTATTTGTTTAGGATGGTTTAAATTTGTATTATTGAAATATATTTTCCATATTCTCGTGATATCCTAGAACCCCAGCTGCTATTTTTGGTATATAAATACCCTGGTATCCCTGGACCGGAGAGGAATGCCTGCGTAAAATCAGGTGTGCAGCTGAGGGACAGATAGCCACAAAGGGACAATGCCTTCGGGCCACAATAGAGTATTGTATCATCTTCCAGTCTATACGTCTACCCAGCCTTTTTGTTTACAACGGATTTTTATTTTTATTTCTATTTTTTTTTACGCAACTTTTTTCTTGTGTATTATTATTATTATTTTTTATTTTTTTTTATGTAGGGTGATGTACATACAGTTCACGGTTATCTGCAGTAGTTACATAATTCTCAATAGATAATTAAACCGACGTACATTACGACAACATAAAAATTTAATGACGCTTGGTGGTATTCAGATCAGTGGGAGAATCGTAGGATTATATTCGCGAATGATATGGAATGGAAAGTTAAATTACTAATATTATGTATTCATAAGATACACTTACGATATCCTTCGTCATTCCCATAAAACTCAAGTTTCTTTAAGAAAAAAAAAATTGTTTATTGTTTTTTCAAAATGTGACCCTGCATATACATATTACAAGGCTTTCTATCTCCCAAACATATTTATAATACAGCATAATAAAATATTTTTGCTGAATTAATTTTTTGGAAAAATAATAATCTTATAATAATATATAATTTTGATTTACGGAGCGTCTTGTGGTCAGTGCTTTTAATGATTTTTTTTTCTATTTCTAGGTATGTACTGTACAAAGGGGATATTTAGCGGAGTTCTACTATACCGCCAACTTTTTTCACAATTAAGGGTACCCACTTTATAGAGGCTAGATGTGCCCTAGGAGGGTCTTCCGAAATCGTTGTCCTTGGTTGATATAATAGAATAAATAATTCCATAAAATAATTTTGATTTCCTTAGCTATAATAGAACCTGGACTTTGGATTTAGGAGTCGATTTTTAGTATAAGAGATTCTTAATATTTTAAAAATAATTAACAAATTGGAATCTGAAAAATGGTACGTATGAGATAGAAATTACATATATCTTAGTTGTTTAGTTATTAAATTCTAAATGGTTTATCCGATCCACAAATGAATCCATCTCTACAAAGTAGTTCTGTATGAGACCCTCCTTTACTATATATCCATTTTTTTTTTAATATAATAATTTTTTTCACAACTGTACACATCTGTTTACAACTAGTGAATTTGAGGTAACATTAAAACAACAGACATGATCAGGCATGAAGGAGTCAGCACCTAGTGGTACGATCTGTAGTCCTGATACTAAATTATTAGAATTAGACTAGGAGATCCCTCATACACCTCCTTTTCAGCCCCCGTAGAGATATGTCAGAAGTTAGTAATGTTGTCATATTATGTGCCTGTTTGTTAGAGTGTCACGTAGTTTTTCATGAAAATATCTGTAAATTTTATAAATACGAGTCTTAACTGTCGGAATCCGTAAGTCTGTATGTAGCGTATCGTTTGACACATAAGGAGGGAAGTCTATTATCAGCTTTAGGAATTTAGATTAAGATGTTTGTATTTTTCTTAATATGAGTTTTTTTGGTCGGTCTATAAATTTGGGATGCGTAATGTCCAGATGGATTTTAACTGTAAATGTTAAGTTTCTGTTAATTTCCAATTCACTGAAATTATGTAATGGATAGTTGTAGGTTTGTTAGTTTTTCTCTGCAAAATAAATGTCAATTCGTTGAAATATTTCAGTTTGTATACATATGGTTTATCTCTTACATGCGCTTTCTTTTGTTCTACCTTCATTGTTTTATATAACGTATTAAGATGTCTACTTTATTGTGGTTATTTCTTTCTTGCGATGGAAATAATAGGATCTATTTTATGATTTTTTGATAGAATTACTTTTTTCAAGTTGATAACTATTACTTCGAAAATTAATATATATATTTTTTTAATAGAAAAAAGCTATTTTATTGAAATATGCTACTAATCGATAAGTCAATATAATATCGATAATATTGTAATAAGATCGATAAATCATAGCTAATGGTAGGCGAGGTGGCAGTCCCCGAGGTGGCTGACTGTGACCCACAACACCCCCGGGACTCCATTATTCCCCATTAGTTGGGCAAACTCCAGCCAGATATTGGCGACTTATCAAAACTTTTAATTGGTCCGGAACTAGGCCTCCAGGAAGGAAATGTCCAGTTAGTACTCCTGGAGGTAGGACTGGATTAAGTGAAAAAAAAGAAGAATTCTCTGTTGGTGCGTGTAGAAGCAATGGACCATGGCAGATTTAGCTACGCTAGTTTTTATTGACAGCTCGTCCGTGCCTGCTGAATGTTTTCGAGTAGCAGTTCTATCTAGAACTATTATTCTGCAGAATATAACTTTATTAAAATCATCTAGTAACATTACAAATTTATTTATTTATTAATGTATTTTGTAAAAATACATTATTTTTTCTTCTTACTCTGTATAGATATGGTTGCATAAATTACTTGCTTAGATTCATAAGGTCTACTCTACTCACAGGGTCTCCACCAGACTGGAATTCCTTGAAAATCTATTAGATCTCCTCACAACTGGAGATGAGAATGTTTATCATTCGAAACCAGTATTCTAATAAAATCATTCTATATACCTAATTCTATAAACCATTATGCATACCTCGAATAACTTTTATTAAAGTGCTGACTTACAAGCTTTAACAAGATTAAAACAACAGGAAAATGCTCGTCGTTTTCGACTTCTACAACACTAACTAGACAAATGTTCAAAGCTTCCGATTTACAGAAAGACCTTTTTGAACATATAGAGTTGAGCTTTGCGGCTCCACTAAACCTTCTTATATTGAAGACATTAATGTTCCATATGTTGCAGATTTATCCAAAACCATATACCTATCCTTTTATAGTAAGCTCCATAACCACTCAAATCCATTCGCCTCACACTTCATTCCCCATAATCCTCCGAGGCATCTGAAAAAAAGATTTTTATTAAAGGGTTCCTAGTGAGTAGTTCTTCACAAGATTTTTACATATTTTTATCATCATTCTCAAATTTGCTTGTTGTATATTGTTTACAGTTGTAAATATCAATAAATAGTTTTAAAAAAGCTTTAAAATTGACGAGCTTTAAAGGGTCCGATTTGTACCAAAAAGGTCTGTTTCTGAGGGAACGATTAATTTACTTAAAACAGTGTAAGTCCGTTTGTTATATTATTAATGCTCTCACAAAAGGAGTATTAAATTAGGTAAGTAATTAGAAAGCTGTGATGAAGATTTAACGAAAACATCGTTATAAATCGATTACTTGATCGTTATTAAATCGATAAGAAGATATTTTTCGTAGAAAGAGGATCAGAGTTAAGAAAAAGGATACAAGTCCTTCAATATTTCATCTGTATAATCTGGTATTCCTAAGAATTTTTTTGTATTAATGACTTTTCAAAGTCACAAGAAGTAGTAATTATATTTTTTTTTTTTAATTCCGGTCAAACATTGCCAATTTTTCTGTTAAAGGACTCTTCCATATTAATTAGTGTTTTACTGAGGATGGTAGGGATAGGTAGGGCCCTAAAGATTACAGTGGAAAGGAAGTTAGCTCTCGTTACAGGAAGCTCTACACTCCAATATGTTTCCGTACCGCATTTCCTTTGTAGGATTAAAAAAGAAAAAAAATACTCCAATTAGCTCACTATTGTATTTCCAGCTGACATCCTTATCGGAACAGAAGATTATTCCAGAGCTGGAGGATCAGTTGTCCTGGACAAATCCCGGAGGACAGTCCTTTCATCAAGATAATTGAGAGGGTCATTAGTGTGATTAACATGGGGCTACAATCCTTCATTTGTGTCCTCTGCTTCGGAGGGTTCTCGAGAGTCGCCCTCTTGTCTTTAACGAGCTCTTCGGGAGAAATAAATCCTATATTTATTTAAATATTTTTAAATTTGCTAGCAAACATATGTTTGGCACTGATAATTTCTCTATAGGATTATGCATCGCTTTTATCATATTTAAGCGTTTCTAGTTTCATATGAAGATCTCCCAAAAAATAATTTGCATTGGATATCCTGATATGTATATCATTTGTACGGAATCATAACATGGATTTTCTTTTATATTTATAGTTTTAAACAGTTTAGTAATTTAGACAAAAATTTTCTTAAACAAGGTTATTAAAACATTTTTTAATTAATTAATAACATTGTCTTCCATCAGATTGTTAAAAGTGAAATGAAATACATTTTAACCCTTTAACAGGCGATGTATTCTGGAGGGTACATATATTTCCTGCCTTGTGCTTAATAAATGACGTAATGTCCCACACATTATCCTACACATTATCGTCTAACATCCTTTATTTAACCTTAGATTCCATGATACAAGAGTGGGATGTCTATAACCATTCAAAGAGAAAAAAAAAACAAGAAATGTATTAAAAAATCCCAGGCTTAACCGTTAAAGGGTTAAAATAATCAACAACACATCAAATGCAATCTCATAGGAATGAAATTTTTATTATAGTTATCAAAATTCGGTATATAAAGAATCATAAGAGCAACTTATCGTGATTTATTTTATTTGTATTTTAAAAAAATCTATTTATTGAAATTAACAACTGTATAAATAAAATCATTGTTTTCAAATTTAAAAAAAAAAAAAAAATGTAAAATCTAATTAATTTAAGCGATTTTAAATTTTTTTAAAAATCAATCTGTAAAAACGATTTTTTTATTTTTTTATTGGTGATATCACTTTGGCACTAATTGTATAGGTACAAGTATTGTAAACTTTCGTGATTCTTAAACTTTTCGATGAATCATATCTTAGTTAGCTCTTAGACGTATATATGTTTTGGTTTATTTTCTTCATATTCTTTTATTGAGTTGAGATTTTGCATATTATTATATGCCATTTTATAGGTTGTGTTTAAAATTGCGGAGGTTTAGAATGCATATGTGTCAGAACTGTAGATGATTTTTTTATACTTGATGTCTTATAATTTTAACTATTTAACTATTTTCTCAAAATATTTCGTTTGTGTTTAATTTTTTTTTTTTTTAATAGTTTTTTATACCTGTATTCGGACTGAAAAAAACTACAACGAATGTGCTGAGTATGCGATAATGTAAAACTTAGATTGACTTTGGTTTATTTTCTTTATATTCTTTTATTAAGTTTAGAGTACGTATATCTTTTAAACTGAATATGAATGTCGAATATTTTATACTAGTTTTATGATAGAATAGATATCATAGCAGTTATGAATCGTTTATTGAATTCCACTTATAATATATATTGCTCTACTACCGTGGATAAGTTAACCAGTGTATTTAACTGATTCTGACGTTTCTATTAAATTTAAAATTTAAGTTAATTTTTAATATATTTATTTTGGCAAGGTTTTATTTTTTTATTTATTTTATTTTATGCCTATGCAAGAATTATGACTGAATAAAACAGTGAAAGTGCTGAGCATGCAAAATCATGTGAATTTCGAATGAGAACAGTACTCTTTGGCACATCCAAACCAGAGCCCGTTCCTCAGACCTCTACCTAACTCTTTTCAACACAACATCCTTCAAACGTTCCTTTATAACCAGAGCCTCCAACTTCTGGAATTCCCTTCCTTCCATCATTCGCCATTCCTCCTCTCATAACAGCTTCAAATCCCGACTTTTCACTTACCTGTTAGATATTCAATCTAATAGTCATATAGATGTAGAAAATATCTCTTAAAATGAGATATGAACATTCATAATATAATATTGATATTGTACAGTATTAGCCTAGTAGTATTGCACTGAATTGGTTTTGGCATAATTTATATTATTCATCAGATAAGACACATTATCTTTCCAGATAATTTATATTTGCTTTGATTATTAGTATTTGATTTCATTGAGTTTTTGTTTAATTTTCTCTATTTTTGTTTTCGTTACTTATCTTAGATTCTAACCTCAAGATATAATTTCTTTTTTGTGTGATATTTGAAAATATGTAACAATACTTTTATATTGTAATTGGAATTTTGTTTAAATTCCTAATTTAACTTTAATTATATTTTCCTTACTTTTATCATATTTCTTAATTATATATACGGTATGCTAGGTAGCCATCAATTGTTCATTGTAATTATTCTTAAGGGGCAAAGGCCCCAGAATAAAATTTATTTTCATTCATTCATTCAAATTTTATATGAGCTTATTTGTTTTTATGCAGCTCACTCATCCATCTCCATTTAAAACTTCCATATGTCTTCTGTGCTATATTTGTTGTAATGATATTTTATATGGAACGAGAATATTATGCATGTAGCTGTCTCATACAGTGTTAATGTCTACATTATTAAAAATATATTTCTCATTAATTTTGTTTAAAAGCGTGTTGTTATGCAAGAACATGTATTAGCTGTTTCCTGAATGTTCTGGATGCCCTTTGCAAACAAGGTCAATCTGGACTTTTGTAATTGGACACTGTTTGTCCATTGTAAACCATGTAGTTAGTTATACCCATTAATCTTTCATTCTCAACAGCTTTAGCTATAAATCACGTATGTACTCGTGTTCGAGTATAAGTGTATAACTTTATTTATATATTCTCGCATGTGTAAGTATAGGTATGTACTCATGTGTTTTTGTTTTTTCTAAATATTGAGTTTCGATTGTAATTCTTTGTTCCATGATATTTTTTTTAAATGTTGCAGAATATTATTCTATCGGAGATATTATTAGTAGTCTAAAATAGTGCAAGAAGTGATGGTGAATTATATGGTATCTGTTGTAAAATTGAAATTAACTAGGATTCGCAGTGGGACTGGCAAATAGTACTGGACGAGGGGTGATTTAGTCGTTAATAACAGGTCAGTTGTCGAGGATTAAAGCCCCTGGAATGCTCCATCGTTTACCCAGCTCCTACCGGTTCTCCAGCCCTGGAACTCCTAAATCACCTCCAGTTAATATTCTCGGAATCCGAAATATTAGCATAAGACACCGCTGTCTTCTAATACCTTCGGTGATATGTCAATAAAGTGTTTTAAGGTGTGCTCTTTAATGACAGTTGAAATATAGTTTGTTTGCTTAAGCGAACTAGTTTTGATATTGAATAATTGTATTTTCAACCGGTTTAAAAAAAAGATGAGATTCTCATTTCGTCTGTTTTGTTTTGTTTTTTGTTACGCGATTACTCCGTCAATTATGAATTGATTTTGATGGCTCCTATATTAATCGGTTCTTCAGAGGTGGTTCCATAAAAATTTTATTGAAATCAACTGAGCGCTTTTTTGGAAAATTGTTTAGAAAAACAATCAATAAGAAATCACTGTTATACAACATTCCACTACAAAAATATTTCCCAATGGTAACTAAATCTAAATTATTAACAAAAATAATTTAAATATACAGTCAACTCTTGATGTGTCGCACTTCGATTAGCTGAATTCTTAAATAAGTCGAACAAAATCTATGATCGCATGTACATTACTTGTAAATTTCATCTCAGTAAGTCTATTTCAGGTAAAAAACGTGAAAAATTGTGTAAATAAGTCGAACTGAAAATAAGGGTCAAAAGACGGCGGGACTTCTAAGACTTCCTATTTACATGAAGATAAGTCGAATGACAACCTCGATAAGTCTTTGTTTAATAAGTCGAACTATTTTTTAGGGTAGCTTCAAGAACGACTTATCGATAGTTGAATGTATAAAAAAAAATACACTTGCCACTAAAAAGTGAAAAATGAAAATAATTTTTAGAAAAAAAAGAAGAAGAAAAAAAAGATTTCAAGATTAAACCCCTACATGTTCAAACTTGAACCAAAAAGGAAAAACATTTTTTTTAATCACTTCGAAACAAAGCGAATTAAATGACAATCGAAATTATCGATACTTATATACCTATTCCAAATTTATGATCAGTTGTTTTTGGGGTCGGTGCTCTAAGTAAATTTATTGTTGTATTCGCATTCACTGTAGTTTTATCGGATATTTGAAACTGCTTTGTTGGAATAATCTTTTTCTGATTATATTTGACAAAGGAAATAAAGTCAACTGTTACTAAAGGAAATCGTGAGTCTTTTCTAATATTGTAATAAATTAATTTTTACTAAGCTTTCTTCAAAGATTAAACGGTGAACAAAGTTCATAATGCAAAAAAAAAAAAAAAAGTTGCAGGTCTGTGACCTATAATTCTTCTACTAGATAAATCCTCAGTTCCTTTGATCTCGGTTAATCCATGTACTTATCCATTTCATGCTGATTACAACAGCCTTACAGCCTTATAGATATGTAATCCGATTATCTGGCTAATCATCTATGTAGCATGTAGAGTCATTGGCATTTAGAGTTCATTTGAATTATAAGAGTTGCATTGTTAATAGATCAACTTTCTATCGCAGTATCCAGGAATAAATAGTGATTCACGTTATGATGGGGGTATCTATGAATATGTAACAAGAATATTTTATCGCCATTTTTCTTATTATGAGGATATTATTCTTATTATTCAAGTTTTGCTGTTAATTTTTTTTATTTATGTTGCTAGAAATTAGTTTTTATGAATTTAAAAAGTTAGTTTAATGTTAAACTAAAAGTTTCAGCGAGTGTTTTCTCAGATGTACTGAGAAGTTTTCTCAGAATTTTTCACAACCTTGATTTCAGACAGTACCCCAAATCCCCTTGATTAACTCTCGAGGTTCAACCGTTTTTAAAAAATATTTTCTTTTCTTTTATGTTTCTGTTTTCCCATTCATACTGATCTGGACTTAAAGTGTGCAATATATCATTATTTATCCGAATTTCTCTTAAGTCTTAAAAAACATATTTTCATATCTATACTATCTATATCTATCTATACGCGAATTCTGATCCAAATTGTTTTGGTGATTATATATAGAAAAAAATCTATACATATTTTTTTTTCTGTCCATAGGGCCCTAGGAGTTAAAGAAGAAAAAAAAACTTGTTGAAAATCTTTTAAATTCATTTTATATCTCGACTTTGAAAAATGATATCCCCTCGTTTGTTTGTTTTCAACAAAATATTTCTGTTCGAGAGTAAATTAATTTAAAAGTGTATATATTTAAAAATCATTATAAAAAATTTAATTCAACGAATCAATAAGTTATCTAGTTTCATAGATTATTCAAAAAAAAAAAAAAAAAAAAAAATTCGTTCGATGAACCGAGAAAGTAGTTAAAGATTTATGTTATATGTATACTGCTTTTCCTATCCATCTAAAATAAATGTTTATTTATTTTTTTATTTCTTATTTTTAATAATTACATTATTTTACAACTGAAAAAATTCCTTAAAATATTAATTTAAATGTAAACCATTTTTTGCGACTTTGATCTTTCACACCTAATTCACAGTGCTATCACTATTTATTTAAATTTCTTTTTTGTTGGGGAAGCTACTCATTTAAATCGATGTTAGACTTTACCCGTTATTTTAATCTTATATATAAAAGTTACTAATTTGCATTTTTCCCTCGTATTTACCTTTTCATCCCACTGGTTCATTCGGGACCGGTTAGAGGGCGTTCGTTGACCTTTATACTGCTTTAAAATAAAATAAAAGATCTGAATATGATTTAAAAGGCATGTGGATTTGGGAACAAAATTGTTTACTTAGACATATTTTGTTACAGGTGTCTGGTTTTGCATAAATATGCAAGTACGGAATATTAAGGTCTTTATGGATGCTCATTTGTGAAAAAGTCAGGGGCATTTAACGTCTTTATGTACTCCAACTAGGGAAGGAAGTACGGGTTATCCTACGGGTTACAGACCTATTCTAGCCATGGTGGGGAGGTCAAGATGTATTCGTGGGTTCGCCACGAAATAAATTTCAACCCACCCGGGTGGGATTCGAACCAACAACCTTCAGTACCGAGCGCGATGAGACCCTCGCCCCAACATCGAACCCCCTAAGCTTTAAAGATTTTCATTTGGAAGGATTGCATCTCTTGAAATAAAATCTACTAAAATTGGGGATATTTAGCCTTAAATAGTCTAGTGCAGCGACAGATATCAACTCCGTACGTCCAAATAGGTCTAATTACTATCATATAAATGAGTCTTGTAATTAATCGACATCTTAATGCTTTTGTCTATTAAATGTTGAAGAAGATTAAAACGACGAGCTGTTTCTTGTCTGTTTAGTCTTGTATGTGGATTCCAAGTTAAACATTTTTCCTGTTGGTGTCCTAGTAAAATAATATATGTAGTTGTGTATTTTATAAGAATTTTTTTTTTTTTTTCATATTCGATTTATTACAGTAGCTGTAAGAACGATTAATGCTATGGCTGAATATCGAAAAGTGCTGATGATATTAGAATCCGTTTTTTATGTTATTTGAAGAGAAACGTTTTTTGCATTCAATACACTGCTTTTAATGCGACGATATATTCGATAAGTTGTAATTATTGGTGTTGTAGTTTAATATATTATTGGCCCTTTAAATAATATCTCAGCTGAAATTACTTTTGCAATCAGATGGTAGGTGAAGGATAATTTTTAGCTTGTAATTTAGTATCAAAGCAATGAACGACACTATTTCATTTCAATTATCATAATTTATCAAGAGATGGAATGGAACTCTTATCCATCATACGTTTAATATTGCCTTTAATATAGGTCACTTGGTTATTTAAAACTTCTAATGAACCATCCCTAAGTGATTATTTTTTTATTATTTATTTATGGAGGCTACCCTGAGGTGACTAAAAAATTAAACCAAATTATTACGAATTACTACGAAGGTTTACACGAAATTAGCTTATATTATTCAGTAGTAATTTCGATTAATCTTTTGTTGTTATACGATTAACGAAAGACTTAAGGATAACTTCTAAAATTGGTTAATGCGACCAGCTAATTGTGAATAGGGTTTTGAATTAAGGAAAAACATCGATCCTTCTCTTTAACGTTGGGGTCAGTCGATAAGTTAGTAATTATTCCGTTGTAATTAGCTATCGATTTGGCATTATTGGATCGAGATTGGCTTTTTGGTAAGAGCTGGGTGGGTTTGTTCATGATTTAGGATAACCCCGGCGGGTCAGGGTCGTTTATATTTCGGGAGAGCTCGAGGATTGAGTTCCATATTTTAGAAGATACCGTTAGCCTCATATTGCCTGGCCCGTTTGCTTTGAAAATCAATTCTTTCCTAATTTACCAACATAAGTTCATACATAAAAAATTAACATTATAATATTATAATAACATTTTTATGAAATGTACGAAAATAAATTTACGTATGTAATTAATTAATTTTTTACAATTGATAGGGTAAACCAGACAGTTATCTACACCCTACCTTAAAACTTGAAAAAAACAAAACAATATTTAGACAAAAAAAATAAAAATAAAATTCCTTTTGAAACATACAACTCAAGAGTGTAAAAGTACTTTCAATTCTGTTCGTAATTTATAAGATATCCGTAGCATATCAATAATTGGTTTTACATTTTTTTTTTTTCGCTATCTTGTAAAATACATTACAGGAATATTGTTTGGTTAAAACATTCTTGCTTCGCTTAAAGTATAGTAATTAAGGAAAAATGACCGTAAGTTTTAACTTTATTGGACTGTTCTTTCTATAATTATTGTATGAATATTGCCGAATATTTCCTTCAGGGTTTCAATAACTGTCTGGTTTACCCTATTCGTATACTTCCATTAGAGCATATGAGATGTCATATGATTATTAAAAATATTAATTAATTAAAAGCAAGCTGTTCTTAAAGAAAAATACTAGGCAATTTTAAATTAATTAAATTTTAAATTGATAAGGTTTTTATGCGCGCGCCCCTTGCGTTCTTTACGTCTTGCATTCGATGCGGTGTACGTCTAATGTGATTTTAAACGTATATGTATATGGTTATATGACCCATTTAATGCAAAACTGTTATAAATTATATTAATTTTAAAAAAATTATATTTTTTTGTTTGTAATACTGTTTGGGTTTATTTAAAATATATTCTAATAATTTTAAAAAGTTCCATATGCCCAGGGTAAAGTAAACGGGGACGTAAAACCTTAAAACAGAATAAAACTTGTAACCTAGAAAAGGAAGAAATCAATTAGGTGGAATTTTTTGTCCGTCAGTATATCTATCATGCCATACAAAATTAATGCCCATCTTTTTTTTTTTTTTTTTTTTTTTCCCTTCTTTCTTTTGTTTATTTATGTTTATTTATCTTATTACTTTATGTTTCAATAACTAATTGTGCTAAATTATGTACTTACATTCATACATGTAGTATGCCTATACGGCATGGAACATGTAAATATATAAATAAACAGTTCTTATATGGGGGTACCATATTTTTAAAAAAAATATTAGTCATTTAAATAAAATGGATTGATAAGTTCCAGTAAAATTGTTCACCACATGGGAAGACAATTTATTTTTGATATTTTATAAATGGTAAATAACTTTGACAAAAGCGTTGGAAACTGTAATGTTGTTCGTTTAATTTGACTTTTCAAAAATTAAAATAATTTTCATTTTAATTGGAAGTTTTAATCTTAGAAATTTTAATGGCTGTATTATAGCCAGAGTAGTCAGGTCGAAACTGATTACGTGGGTCTAAATTTGAATCAGTTTCGCTAAAGTTAAAGAATATCAAAACAATTTTTTTTTTTTTTAATATTCAAATTTTAAAATATAATATAGCTGAATTATGTATTACTCATTCTATGTAATAGCACCAACGCCGAAATCAATCAATGATATAGCAAGATCTGTAATTTCTTTGTATGCAAATCACATTCCACTGGCTAGTCAAGAATAATACCAGGCAATTTCCTTGTTCTATTTCCCTAGAACACGTTTTCTGGATATTTATTTTGTTTTTATGTCTCTGTTTGTGCCCTTGGAAGTGGATTAAGCCTTTTCAGCTAAGATTTTTTTCTTTGTTTAAAAAATATTATTGACCCCATAGTTGTCACTCTTGAAGGCTAACTCGAATTCCAAACTTGTTTACTAAATCAGATGCTAGGAGGAGTGACTGCAAGAATTATTGCACACTTGATCGGACCTTGAGATTTTATCCTAGCTATTGTTAGCCGAGTGCTTTACCTGTTTTCCATCCATTCACTTCTTGTCAGGAAGCCTTTCTGAAGATCTGGAAGACAATGTCCTTCCACGGTTTTTTTCCAGTACCTTATCTGATCGAATGCTGTTCGCTATCTAGCAGTCTACAAAGGAAGGTTTTTTAGCTCTACTTTTACTTCGTTGATAACTAGATCTCTGATCGCAGTTTATTCCCTTTCATGAGTATTTCTTCCGTTTCATATACAGCGGCAGCGTCATGACTTGAATCAGATTGCATCAATTCCGGGAGTAATTTATTGAACTATCGATACATCGAGCTCAGAGCTTTGCATGACTTCCGCAACTCCTATTACAATGAAGAATGGCCATGTCTATAGGTAACGTAGTGTGCCATTGTCTCCGGATTGGTGGATTCGTAAGGCGATTATCACCCACTCACGTTTTGGCAATTTGTTACCGATTCTCTGAGTCCCTCTAACATACTAATTCCTTCTCGAAAGGATTGTCATTAATTCTACCTACACCCACGTGTCCGAGGAGCTGACAAGACTTTCGTAATGGGCTGTTGGAAAAATATATTCCAAGTGATGTTTCTGTTCTATGAATAAAAATTTGTTATTTGTAATGCATGAGACCATTTATTGTAAATGTTTTCGAGACAAAAGATCAACTTTTATATTTTAACAATTAACATTAGTTTATAGTTTTTAAGGGAATGTCCTCTAGTCAAAATAGAAACGTCTAGTCAACATTTTTTGAATTTAGGGCCCGATTTTTCAACACAATTTTAAAGTTTTTGTCATAATTTCCCCGATATTTTGTTTTTTTTAAACATCGATGACAATATTTAATTGTACTTATCTATACATCTTTCTACATTCATCTCTTTTGTTAATGATAAAGTCAAACTATTAAGAATTTAAAAAACAATTCTTGATTTATCTATTATTTATTTTTGTTTTGTATTAGAAATGATAATTATTTCGCTTATAAAACATGTAAAATTCTATGGAAGTATTTATTACTAAAATATATAGTTTCAAATATTTCATTAGCCATGTTTTTTTTTAAATGTATCTATACAAATGTCTATTATTTAAACCAATGTTCGGATAAATAATTACTATAACTTTTACAACAAATACTTATTCGTAACATTGAATAAAAGCATATTGAGAGAAGCCTATGCTATGTTTTCAGAGGAAAGTTGAGAGACTTGTGACTTCGAGTTTGTAAGAATGGCATTAATAAAGCAATTATCCCTCATCTTGTATCGCTTCATTACTTACATTCTTTATTGAACTTGAATGTGTCAGAACATGGTGGTACTTTAATTTGCATTCTCAAAACTTTATCTGCTCCGGTTCGAAATTGAATGTTTTTGATCAAAGATCTTCCTAATATACCACAGCCTTCCTATGTTGGCTAGAATAGGTTACTAACCTGTAGGATAATCCATCCTTCCTGTCGTATTTTAAGTACATATGGACGTTATTAGGCTCTGCATATTAACAATTTTCAGCAGTCTTAAGGCTAAATACAGTCAGCGAAATAAACTAAATGTATGAAGTCAGACGCGACTAAAGTATGTAGTTATCTCCTCCTGTTGTTATTTCAGGTCATTTGCCACTTAAAAAGAATGCTTATACAACATCTTTTCAGCATTTGGTATTACTTGTAAGGGATATTTGTTGTAGCCTGGTCTTATATAAGTCTGTTCGGATAGACATAAATTTTGACGTGAAATGTTCAGTTCAGTTGTTTTTATGTAGTCTGTTACTATGTTTTGTTCCATTACTTACGCACCATAGAGATCGTGTGTGGTGATAGTGATTGAAAAGTTTGTATTTAGTTTATGTGTTTTTGGGCTGTCGCTTTGATTTAAGATGCATAGAAACAATTGAGTTTCCGTAAGTCAATTGTGGCCATGGAAAAAAAAAAATGAACGAAGCCGATTATTCAAAAATTGACTACTTATTGAACCCCTTGTCATAGATTACTTATGACTGACAGTGAAAACTAAACGTATTAAAATAATGCTGCTTTAATTTCTACTTAATCTCTGTAATTACTCCGATCCTATCTAAGTACGCTTCTGAAGGTTCCATCAGATCTTCCCTTCCTCCTGCCCCGCCGTAATATTTCCCTCATTACCCTCCCTTAATGTCTCACCGCATAAATCGCATTGTGTGATCCTGGAAATCCTTGATCTTTCCCGAGTCCTTGTACTCCACCGTCATCAGATAGTCCTGCCTTCCCTTCCTCGATTAATCAACAGAGCGCGCCGCTGGCCGTTCTGTATCAACGTCACATCCATATATGGGCGATGAGGAAGGTGGATTTGCATTTTTTCTCTTTTATTTGTTTTTTGTTGAAAACTTTACAGAGTTATAAATAAACCACGTCAGATAGTATTTTGTTCGCTTGTGAGAAATTGAATACTAAAACCATACTTTCACACCTTTGTCAGGTAAATAAAAAAAAATTAATCCTTTAGGCCACCCACCTAAAAATTACTACAAACACTTTAGGAAAAAAGAAATACAAATTAAGCATTCTTTGGAACGAGGCATGGTTTAAAAGATAAATGTCTATCAATGTGGTTTTTATTAAACTAGTTGAATTGTTTTTTTTTTAATATAATTTTTTTTTTTCAATTGTCACTCACTAGTTCCAGTAAGTGATATATTACATTAATTTGTGCTTTTAGATTTTGTTTTCTCTTTATTTTTATACTTATATTTTTTATTTGCCTATTTTACATAACGATACAACCAACGAATGAGCTGAAGTACAACGTAAATGTAAGACCAAAATTGATTATAAAAAAAATGTTTTGTAATTTATAAAATGTTTCATTTCATCTTGGAAAAGCTATAATGAATTCAGTAGTTTATTTAATAAATGGGAAACATTATTTTGTAAATACATACAAGTTTTTACCAAATTAAATTATGATAAATAAATTAATAATAATAAAAAAAATCAAATTTGTATGTATAAACAATTTAGCCTGGTAGTTTTGTATAAACACTTGGTAAAACATTGGTAGTACTTTAGTATAAATACATTGGCCTGGAGGATAAAACTGGTGTTCAGTAAGTCTTGGTGCTTTCTCAAAGCCGCTGGGTAATTAAATTCAATTTATCTGAAAAAAAGGTTTCTCTACTGTTATTTTTTTAAACTTTATGTTCTGAAATTAGGACAATAATGACAGAGAAATGTTGTTTATTTTGTTCTTATTATAAAAAAAAGTTTTAAAACAGGTATTTGTTAAACTTGTATAAAAATTAATGTAATATGGACTTTTATAACTTTTGTAAGGGACCTTTGTAATGTAACAGGTTTTAACAGAAATTTTAGGAGTGCGCGAATTCAAAGAAATAACCAAAAAAAAAAATTATAATTGGATCATTTTGAATTCTGATTTTTTTTTGTATTTTCATGTCTACAGAAAAGTTAAAAAAACAAAAAAGTAAATAACCTCGATAAATGAGCTTTGTTTATTGTATATACTTAAAATCATAGCTAAATAATATTTCGAAACATTTTTTTTTTATTTTTTTTCTTATCCTACATTTATTCATTTAAACAAACAACAAATAATAACAATTGGAATCTTATGTTGCCTTCTCAGCAATGCGTTAACAAAGTCGGAATGTCCTTCCGCCATCTTAAAACAGTTAAATCGTTAAATATATTTAAAAAAGTGTCCTTTTAAGGTCCGCCATCTTAAAACCGTCAAATGTTTTAAAACAGTATCCTGGAGGACAACAATGGCGGAAGTCATCCTTCGGATAATTTAAAAAACCGTTAAAAACTTATTATCCTTAAGGACGAAAACTTATTCTAATTGTGGAAGGAGAGAGTGGCCAAGGATGTCCTTCGGCCTCAAAAAATCGTCAGATCCTGGCAGATCTGTAAAACAGTGTCCTTATATTAGAAATTTGCAAATTGATAATTTGGAAACATCTATTAGCATACTGTAAATATCTATCTATTAGTTCCGTTAGTAACCGGGATGGTCCCAATCAATCAGATAGTTTGTAAAATGATTAATTTGTATCAGTTGCTTGAATATTCAATTACATTTGTTAAAATCAGTTTTAGTGCTAAGGTTTCTTGTGACCTAAGGGACTCGTTGCCAGCTAGTGATACATCATGAGATGCACCTGGTATCTGTCTCTAATAGATTTTCACTGGGTTCGTAGGTTCTTTTGACCTCCTGTAAAGGGGCCCTCTTTTGTGTTTCAGAAATCGGCCCCTTTGCACCTTCGGTGTCAAACCCAGAATTTTTTTTGTCACCCTTACTACGTTTCCATGGTATATATTCGACGGTGGATATATTTTAGTACAATGTGTGCCCTATTAGGCTAAATTTGTTCAGTAAGATAGTATGGAATCGAACAGAATTACTTTAGTTTACTTTCGTTTTATCAATGTTCAACCCTTTGAAATCGTTGATTGTGGCGCCTGATTGGTGGACGGTAAGGTTGACTAGACAGCAAAAGAATGAAGAGGTGCCAACAATAGCTCACCAGAGCGCAGGATGGTGGCTGCAGATTGGCTGACAAAGGCGTTGCAAATGAGGAGGTTTGGTTGGCTTTAATTGCTCTGTTGTGTATCGATTACAAGCTGTTTCCGCTGGGTTGTCTCCTTCCTTTCCCAGGGGGTATCTGGATGGCTGCAGTTAAGGGTGAGTTATCATCAACGGTTAATAAAACATTTTAACTTTTTTTTTATATACCATTTATTTTTATCAACAAAAATTGGTACCTACTTTTGGCAGAATGATGATCTGACCAATGGCTTATATACACCCCAGCATCGACTCTAAAAATCTTACCTCAATAAAATAAAGTAGAGCGTCGATTATCCGAACTAATGTTGTCTGAAGTGGTTCGGATAATCGAAATTCATTAAAAAAGATTATTATGTGTTAGCACAATCTTCCAACAGTTTACTTCTTGCTTTTTTCAAAGTTTAACCACTCTGAAAATCCCACTGTAAAAATCATGGGGTAGCTGATGATTGATTTAGAATTATTTTTGATTCCCGTAATTGTTTATTTACCAACCTTGAAATCGATAGCTAATGTCTGACCCGATTCACTTTTTTTTAGCCACGTAATGATTTCTATTTTGTGTTTAAATGAAAAGAGCTCTCGTTTCCTTTTTGTCAGCATGGATGATGATGACATGTAGTTTTTAAAACAGAAAGTGATTACAAAGGCGATGTATACCTCACAAAGAACGATTTAAGACTTAACCAAATAATTGTGAAGATATTTAGAGAAACAAATGAAGTGGTCTAATTAAACAGAATTATAGAAGTTAATTTTTGGCAGTTTCTGTGAAATCAATTTAGTTTTCCTTTATTTAGACATTCATAGACAAAATTGTTTTATTTTTCATTTAATATTATTTTTGAATAAAATAATTTTAAAAATATAAAGAGAGTAATTAGATGATCAATTTAATTAAAATTACTTAAGAAAAAAAGGTTCTGTTAATTAAACGTTCTGATAATTGGCGTTCGGATAATCGACGCTCCACTGTACTTATACTTCCTGAAACCTTTATGAACCTGCAGATCACAAACTTTCGGTACAGCAAATAAAATACATATTCAAAAATAATGAACATTTCAGGCAAAAATATTAAGAATTCTGATACGTTCACCTTGGTAAGTCAGTAATAGAACATTACATACATATACCCACTGTACAGGACTATACAAGGATTTAATTACATGACGACTATGGATCTTCTAAGATAAGTCTAAGGTAGGTACCGATGGATGCTGAACTCCCACATGGTCTGACATGTAGAGTGTATTCCGTTTTATATCCCATCCGCAGTTTGGACGACAGGTAGAAAAAATAAATATATAAACCGCGGAATTAATTAATATATTTTTCTAATAAGAAAAAAATTCATGGTTCAACATTTTTATAAATCAACAAGTCTTTTCTTTTTTATTGTAATTGCATTTATTGTGTAATTGTATCCCTTGAAATCCTCTTAATAGAATAATACGATATTGCAGTTCATTTCTGACCACTTTACAACCTCTACAGGTTTCAGACTTATTAGGAAAAACTTAATTACAGGACTTAAA
Source organism: Euschistus heros (assembly GCA_003667255.2). NCBI lineage: Eukaryota > Metazoa > Arthropoda > Insecta > Hemiptera > Pentatomidae > Euschistus > Euschistus heros. The sequence goes on from RCWM02000004.1 coordinate 28,226, forward strand.
TTATATCCATATGGACATACTGGGTTGTTATTAAGGACTTTACTGAGCAATTCAATTTCTTTGGTAATAAATAAATTGTAAAATAAAATAAAATCTAAAATCCTCTATAAAGTTTACACTGCTCCTTATTATATCTGAAATAAACATCCATTATGGCTTTAAGGACCTACATCAATATAATAAACTCCATATCCCCTTAAATACACCAGTTTATTACTTTGCTTTTTATTCTTGATATTCCCTACAAGTATTTGAATAAAATGATGGGACCATTGAATGTAGAATTTTTATTGGATTGATGCCATTGTTTATAGAGTTTTTTTACAAATCGTTTCTATCGCTTTTCAATAATTTTCTCTAATTTATTTCTTTTATACAGTTGTTAGATTCAATAAATAGATTTTAATATATTACTACTTCCTTTCCGTTTCGACAACACGGGGCTTCCTGCCTATAAGGGTAGGGCGGAGAATCAATATTATATTATTTGTTATTACTTTCATTGTGCATATTGTATGAATGGATTCGTTGCCAGCCATATTATTCATCGCCGTTAATTGTGGTAGCTTGGAATATTTGTTAGAAAAAAAAAAAACTTGTTCTCTTGGATGAATGTGATGGTTAAATTAGCTATTCTGAATCCGATATTTATGTTTGATGAATGTTTCAAATTTGTCAATGCTAATGCCAACAAAAAAATTATTTCTTTAATTTTTTGTTGTCTATATTCTGGTTCGAATTCCAGAACATTCCCCTCCCTGAGAACCGTTACCCTTTGCCTGCTCCAGTGTGTGGTTATTGCGATGCCTGGCCCGGGAGTCGTGAGCTGCCGATGGCGCGGTATACACTTAGTCATGGTCCGTTTGCTTCTTGTATCCCGCCGTGATGTTCGAGGGCTACCATTCCGATCATCGGGGAATCAGATCGGCTTCTGATCAAGTCAATGAGATATGATGAAACTGGAGCTCCATTAATATGTACTAATTCTTAGCAATCAGGGTAACTCTGTTCTTGATATCAAATCATGAATATCAACTGTTGACTTCAAAACAAGAAACTTTGTACATGTTAGAGATTAATATGTTGCATAGCCACAATATTCTGTGGAGAACATTAAAAAGTTATTATCATGAAATACACTCAAAAATATCTTAATTAAAACTATTTGGTCGGTTAAAAAAGTCCGTGCGGTCATTGAACTCTTAGTTTTGACGGTGGAATTATCTGAATTGCTCGTCTAATCCTGGAGCTTAATATATGGCTCAGTGCATTTTTAGGTTTAATCCATGCAGCTTTTATCATTTCTTTGGTGATAAAAAATGAAGTGCACAGCTGAGCCATACTATGTTGTACCATTTTTATGAAGAGTTTAACGCCGATGTAACTCCCGGAGGATGTGTCAAGTTTATGTTCCAGACACCATAACATAACATGTACAAAATGGTTTGAGAACTTCCTTAAATATTTCGACCTAAAGTGTTTCCCTGTTTAGGAAAAACAATAGGTTATGGCTATGTCTATCTATAATCTTCTGGTTTTTCCAATTTACATTTTAGAATACAAGACTAAAGCGAAAAGAAACTACTCGCCGTTACTACTTCAACATTTACTAGAAAAAAGATGAAAGCTACAAATTCATTGCAAAATACTTATTTACATGAATGTGATTAGACCTATTCAGACGTTCGGAATTGAGCTTTGGGGCTCTACTAAACCATCCAGTTCATCTCATATCCAATCCTTACAATCCAAAATCCTTCGAAAATTCCTTGATGCTCCTTACTTTGTTAAAAATAAACTTATCCATAAAGATCTTAATGTCCCAATAATTTGGGCTAATTTAGCCCAAACCAGATACCTATCCCATCATAGTAAACTCCATAACCCCTCAAATCCGCTAGTCTCTCAATTCGCTTCCCATTCTATTCCTGATATACTTCAGAGGCGTCTGAAAAGAAGATAGCAACCTACTAAACCCAAGATAGCGGGTTCGCAGCCCGGCAGATGACTACCTTTTTTCAAAGTAGTAAAAAATCCTAAGCTATGACGTCCTTCTGAAGATACGTAAAATGGGGGTCCTGAACCTGTGTGATGTCAGGTACTCATTAAAGATCCCTATCCTAATTATACCTGAATAGGCAAAATTTAGGACTCCCACCGTAGCATCGTCCGATTAGCTATAGCAGTATAAAGTGACGTTAAACGAAATAAATAAAATAAAAATCAATGATTGTTCGAAATATAAAAAGTTGAAAAAAAAAAAAAAAAAAATAGCGATTTAACGTAACTTTTTTCATTCAAATCAATATAGCTTCTAAACGGTAGGTCCTAACGACAAATATGATTAAACGAAAAATATTCTCCATTAACTTTTTGTTGAGGAGCTGTCGTCATATTTTCGATCCTAGTTACACCTACAGAGCTTGAATGTGTCAAAATATATGCGAAAAAATTTTAACACCAAAAATTTATAGGCCCCCAACAAAAAGAAAAATCCATGTCAAAAAATGCATTAATATACTTTCCTTAATTTATTTCATTTGTATCCGTATAAGAAAATGAATTTTTTAAAATGATTTTTAATGTACTTTAGGTGACATTTTTTGTTTACTCTTTTTAAAAAACATATTTTATATATTTTTTTCTTACGTTCTTCGATATTGATTTATCTCTTATAATCGAAAAAATAAATAAACAATTATAATTTACTTTATATCATTATATTTTCCTTGAACTTACTGTCTCACGTTTCTATACATCTCTCGTTTTCCTTATCGAACCGTTTTCGATCAAACTTTAGAGGTATTTGCGGTTAGGTGAGAGGCGTGAAATTCGCTAAGAGTTCGGTGAAAAATATTGGTGATACTTTTCTCCGTCAATGTACTGTTCATCCAACAGTAACGGTAAGGAAATTGTACTTCCTCATCCAGCACTGAAACTTTGTTTTTCTTGGCTATAAAACGGATTGGAGTAAATACGAGTATGATTTTTTTTTGTATTGGGGCTTAACGTCCTTATGTACTCCAACTAGGGAAGGAAGGACTGGTTATCCTACAGGTTAAATTCGTTTCGTAGGCCACTATAAAATAAATTTTAACTTGCCCCAGGTGAGATTCGAACCCACAACCTTCATTACCAAGTGTGCTGAGACCCTCACCCCAACTCGCTCGGCCATCGAGTTCCAAATAAGATTTAAGAAGATCTTGAGTCAATTATTATTCTACTGCCATTAGATTATAAATTTTAATTTTTTAAAAATTGTTTATTGAAATTTACAACAAATAAAATGAATATACATCCAATTAAATATGAAGATAATCTTAATGATATGCCAATTGCCTTTTAAGAAACTACCTATTGGAAGCACTACATTAAAAGTTCTAAATTAGAAGGTCCCAAGCCCATCTTCTTTTCAGATGCCTTGGGAGTTACCGGGAATCTAATGAGAAGTAATCTTAAAGATTAGTTAATTTGAGTGGTTATTGTATGGAGCTTACTATTTGGTTTGGTTCAAATAAGCTATATCAGGAAATTAGTATCATTATGAATAAGTTGTTAATAATAAATTATCTTATTAATTATCTGTTCTCTTAGTATTAAAGAAGACCTCATTCATTACTCGTAGTACTGTCCATCTTTCCTCGCTCAAAGATATTCCATTTTTTATCTCAATAAATCAGTCATGTTTAGTTCAAAATTTATAGATATTAAAATAGAACAACTTTAAAATGTAGAAAATATCCATTATTGAATAAAACTATATATTTATCTTTAGCTTTAGGTTAAAAGGTGGAACATCTATACTTAAATTCGTAATTGTAAATATGTAAATCGAGCAATATTATTATTATGTAAAAAAATGGTAATAAAAATGAGGGAATCCAACACAATTTACTCTAGACCAGAGATGGGCAAACTTTTTAAGGGGAGGGCCGGATGAAATAGAAAAACATCTAGGCGGGCCGAAAAAAATGGACAAAACAAAGTTTTACAACTAATAAACTTTATTTTTGACTTTATCTCATTATACTCAACTTATATGGTACAACAGTTGAAGATCCGGAACGCAACGAGAAGAAAACAATAATTCTATTCTCGCTTTGCAGAAAATCAATTTTGTCTTGTGTTTAATTGTGTGACCAAGTCGCGGGCCGGATTGAATAGCCCGAAGGGCCGCACTTGGCCCGCGGGCCGTTGTTTGCTCATCACTGCTCAAGACGAAATCCTGAATTCTGATTTAAAGAAACATATCTCAAGCTGGACGTTGATGCTGTAATTCTATTATAATTCTCTAAGAATCCCCTTTTTTAAAAATAAAGTTATATAAAAAACAGTCAGTGGTATTGAAGAACATTGCTTAAGGAAAATATTTTTAATAGAGGAAGTGAATTTATTGACAGTAGTTAAATATAACTTGTATATATACAAATGTTCTGTAAAAATAAGATAAATGAGAAATGCTAGAATATCAATTCTTGACTTTAAACTACATTGTTAAAAATATTTTTAGTACCAACTGAAAAGTGATAAGAGAATGTGTTTCACTAGCAAATAAATCTTAAACACTTTTCAGAAATATTTCACTATATTATACAATAAATTATAAGTATTAGAGATATTTAAATCATAAAAAATTTATTAATTTTCAAAAGCAATTCAAAGGTCGTCATGGGATTATAAGAATGTTCTAGGCTTAGAACGTCGAGAGGTTCTGCTAGATTTTTTTTTACAAAGCTTGTGGTGTTTCATTTTATTTGCTACTGCCAAAACATGAACACCCCCTATATTTTTTACGTTTTTGTGGGGGAAAAAAAGGTACCTTATTTACTTTAGATCCTGTTGAAAAAGAGAACAATGTTCGAACGGGATATTGTCCCTGTCGCCGAGGATATAATCTGTTATCCGGATTGTGAAACTGTATTGGGATCAGCTGTTTTGATTCAGCGGATGAAATGGGCCAGGCCGATTGGCCAGGTGGTTCCTGAAAGCCCCCCGGCCGTTGAAAGGGAAAATAATACAGTCCCCTGTTCCAGATAATATCGAAGGTTTTGTCGGAGTCGAGGGCTTATTTCATCAATGGTCCATTTGTTATTGCGAAAAGGATTGTGGATCAGCTGGTCGCGGCCTTATATATCGCTGTAATGCCTGTCATCAGCTGTGAAATCGCTCTTCCGAATAAATTATCATTACCGCTTTTAGATGTAAATAATATCGTTGAGATCTGCTTTCAAACGATGGAAATTTATTTACTTTCACTAAGGCTTTCTAAATAGATCCTTTTGGTCTGTGGTCTCAGGTTTCTCAAGTGTTGGCTCGGTGAAGTTTCCAATAGTTATGAGACGCCTACGTGATATACATCACGTAACGAAACCTAATCCACAAATATTTGATCGCATTAAGGCACTAGAGATAATTTATGCTGACCGTTTTAGGTCAATACATATTCTACATAGATATGGTATTATTTATTAAACCACTTTATATGCAGCCCTATTCATTTTTTATTGAGTTCAAGTTTCTTGTAAAAAGTTTATTTTTTAAAATTTATTTATTGGTATTTTCAACTGTGTGCAATATATACCACTTACTAGACTTAACCTCAAAATAAACTTAATGGTGGGCATAGTGATAACTCAGAAAACAAACTAGCAGACAAGTTGTAGAAGGCTGCCTCGAGAAACATTTTTCTTCTAATAACTTATCGAAAAAGGTAAATAACAATAAAAGAACTACCTCTATACAATTTTATTCCAGAAATCATACTCACTAACTACGATAAAATTAAGACCTTATTATAAAATATCTATAATTCAATCTTGAAAACAAACTTATATTTTAAAATGACAGTTGGCGTCAGCTTATCTAAAACTACCCGATGCAAATGGCGTTGGTCCTATTATAGAGGAAATATAGGTTTCGCATTTCTCAGTCACGCCAGAAAACACAGCAGGGGTGGTCATGCAATATTTTTAGATCAAACGTTCAACATTTTTACCAGAAAATATTTTGCTGAAGCCATTAAACTATTTTTAAAGTTTATCTTATTTATAATATTATATATTAATCACACGAAGTAGGAACTATTAAATACTTGCGACAAATAACGTTGATGAATATATAGCTAAATAAAAGGATCGCGGTTTGGAGTTTTTAAAAAGGAGCTTTATTGAGTGACATACATTGATACAAGAAAAAGCACAAATTATAGCCTAGTACAAAACTTCGGGCATAACATCTGCACGTCTATACGCGCGACGAGAGAATGTCTGATGAGGCCAGCTGGAGGTGGCCTTTTATAGGGTTTTTAGGAGAGGGGATATCATACATTATGTTTATATTGCTAAATCCATAGAGGTACCCATAACTATATAGATAGTATTAACTACGAGTTATGTCAAAAAGAAAGCATTGAAATGCAATCAAGAAACAAGAATTAATGTTGTGCCACATTTCGAGCTACATTCTTGACATTCTTTAAAACAACCTTGCAGGAGGCTTTCAATGATAGAAAAAAAAAAGTATATCTTAGAATAAATGATAATTTATAAAATTATTCCCTTTTCTATTGAGATTAAATGCTATCATTAAATTTTGTTAAAGTATAATTACATTGTAAACTGTAAAATTTATAAATTTATATCATTTTGGAATAGAGATGAGTATATACAAAATATGTCTCAAGATTATTGCAGTATAATTGGACAATCGGTGGTTCTTTTTGTGTATTATATTTAGTGTACGTATGTACGTATACAATACTATATTTATTGCCAATTATATTTTACATCATAATATGTAGATACACTAATGCCCTAATATTTCTCAAATATTTAAGATTCCTTGTGCACCCAGATTTTTTTTTTTAATTTAAAAATATATTTGAAAATTACAAAAAAATATTAAATTGGATAATTGATTACTTACTGCCTAGTAAATTATACCCCAACTCTTTGACGATTGATGAATTACTATATTTTTGGATTCTTTTAAAATCATGTATGGTGTAGTGTTGAAATTCTTCAGACCAATAAACATTTCCTTAGGTTAATTTTATACAAGCATATTTATAGAATATCTTTTTTTCGGGAGCGTTTTATTGATTAGCTTTAGTCTATTCGCTTGTATTCATTACTTCTTTTATCATTTTATTTTTTTTCCATTTTTTCATTTTCAACATTTACTACAAGAGTATGGGTATGAAAATACAGCTGAAAGGGTGTTTAGTTACAGCTGGTTTCCTTGAGCCGTTGGAGCTCCTATCTGCTGACCTTATCGATATAGAGATGTTCGATAGGGGGCAGGTATCGATGTGTGGCCGCCCCCTAGGGGCAGGTTAATTAAGCGAGCCACCCCCTCAGGCGCTATAGTTTGCCGATCGATTCCTCCTTCGGTCTGTTGTCTAAACAGAAACCACCCTTAGGGTCTTGAAGGCCACTAAGGTTAGAGGAAGAATATGGAAACATGAGAAAATGGCAGGCTGATCCCCCCAATGGAAACAATTAAAGATGTCAAATGTAAGTATAATACTAAGCAAATAGTAGTTTAGGATAGGGTGCTCCACTACTTCATGTTATTGTTTTCATATCCAACCCTTATTATAGATAATTCTTGTTAAAATCTTGAGTCATGTTTATCATGTACAAGAAGAAACTGCTCGTCGTTATAAGACTGTTCAAACATTTACTAGACAAACGTTCAAAGCTTCCAATAAATTACAAAATAACCATGAACTATGTATCATTATGTTATTAGACTTATTTGGGCATACTTTCGAGCTTTCGAGCTCCACTAAACGTTCCAATACTTCTCGTATCCAATCCTCACAACCCAAAATCCTCAATGTTCCTTATTATGTCACAAAAAAACTTCTCCATACAGATATTCATATCCCATATGTTGCTGATTTAGCACAGACCAAATACCTATTCTTTCGTAGTAAACTTCGATTTAAGACACTGTTAATTTTTGAATTGTTTTATAATTATAATTTTTGAATGATGGAAATTCTGTTGTTGGCTGTATGATGTATTAGTTGAGAAATTGTCAGTATAATTGCATATAATGGATGCAGTCAACTATAATTAACACATCCAAGTTAAGAAAAAAAAATAAATATCTGGAGTGCCGACGTTTAGACCTGCCTTGCAGGTCTTCTTCAGGGCTAAAATAACAAAAAATGGATGTGTCCAAGATAATATAAAAATAATAATACAAAGTGAATTATTTCTTTAGTTAACTAATTTACTTTGTATTATTTTTTTAAAACTTCCTTTAAAAAATAATTATACTTAACTGCATCTCTGACCATTTCTCTACTAATTTTTGAATGTTTTGTTTTGAGCCAATCATCCTTACAGTGCACCTCATTCATTTATCTTTTGTTATCCTTTAATTTTAATTAGTCTTCATTGTTTTATATTTCACATTTAGATGACAAATGAATCTCGTTTTAAATTTATAGCGACCGATTTCACTTTGCAACTGAAGAGCCTCTAAAGCTCCGCCACCGTAAAACTTATCTTTGCGGGCAGGTCTTCGCGGTAAGACATTTGCATTCGCAATAAACTGGGCCAATAACTCTTGACGAATAAAATTGCGATAACCCCTGAATAAAGGACAAATTACCGCTACAGCCGAGCCAGCTTTACAGCCGAGGGACAAAGGAGGCCCTTAATGAAGCTGTCCTCTGTACTCCGGTTCCCTTGTTCCAACAATGCCCTCCATTTGCTGCAGTAAGCTCAAATAGTTACGAGTTGGCTAGATAGTAGGGGGTTGAAATGGTTACTACAATTGTGATACTGGTCTGCAACCTTTGGAGAATTGAGAAAAATTATATCTTCATTCTGTTGTCCAAGATATCTCTTAATTCCGTTACTGCCAGATTGAAAACACAACCTCCAATCAAAGGAAAAGACGTTGATGCTACCTTTTTTTCGTAAATTCAACTACCTAGACACAATGAATATTCGTAATTACTTACTGAAAACTATTTGGACTTACATAACCCAGATTTTAGTTCAGTCAACATATATAATGTAGAGTGCATGAAATATGCGATAATTTTTGACTTCATAGCTTCGTTAGTAGTTAGAAGGTAAACATACTGACTGAATCTCTGCTCCTGGGGGGTGAGCTTACGCTGGGAGGGAGGGATGAAGGTCCCATTTTTGGGTTTTTCGATTATATGTACTTTGAAAACGGTAGCTTCTAGAAAAATATGTTTTATATTAAAATTAAAGCTTATTAAATTTACTATAAAATTAAGTCTATACATATTTGTCGAAATCTCAATGTTTTTCGAAAAAAAAGTTTTTACCTTACTTTTTGTCAAATATTTGCTTTAAGTCCCAGAAATCCATACATGAAATTAAAGTAAATTTAATGGTCTACTACTTTAAATTTGTCATTTTGTCTGAGAAAAGATCGTTGAAGACACCAGAGGCAAATGTTTGAAAAAAGTAAGGTAAATATTTTTTTTCCTGAAAATTATCGATATTTAACAGCGTATATCTCGAAAAACATTGACAGTTCGACAAATATGTATATAAACAATTTTATAGGAAATTTAATTAGCTTTAATTTTGATTCGTAGCATATTTTTCTAGAGTCCACTGTTTTTGAGATAAAATTGAAAAACCCAAAAGTTAGGATCTTTGCATGTCTTTCTTACTGATTTTCGGAACTGTTGATGAATAAATACGAACTCCCTCCAAACGATTTCACGAAAAATTACATGGATATCCCAACATACTCACAAACGAAATGGCCATAATTCACATTCCATACAACACCCTTATGAGGCAGAAAATGAGCTGGATTAGGAATCTCCTGAGCTAAATCAGTAAAAAAAAAAAAAAATTAAATTAGAAGGAGGTAACACAGGGTTCTATTCCTCCTTATTAGCTGTTGATTAAAAGGTATGAGTAAGGATTCATAGTTAAAAAAAATATATAATAATAAATGATTTTTAAAATAAAAATAAATAATATTTTAAATGATCAAAATACATGTAAATGTCCAATACCATCAGAGTTACAACTCATTCTGTAAAGGGAATCAGTTAAGTCCTTAATATTTAGTTGTTAAGAGTTTATAAGGCTCTCATTAAATAACTAATTTTTTTTTTTGTATCTTATAAAATATTATTGGATGTATTCAGATGGTAAAAAGTAGCATTTCCCAGTTAGAATATTTTTGGTTATTATTATTATTTTTTTGTTACAATATTCTTCATGAATTTTTACTCCATTTTGCTCCAAATGAAACAGAATCACCCATTGAAAGGGAAATCAAATGGAAATTTCATCCAAGCCTACCTGATTACATTTTCATTTTCGACTCCATCTTTTCATATTTAACACCCCGCCATCGAGTACGAACCCGAACAAGAGGCGGAAGAGCGGGCACTAAGAAGGCATGATTATTGCATCGCAGCTGGCAAGTACCTTAATGCAATATGCAGCCTCTCCGATCTGAGGGAATATGGAAGCCTTTCTTTTCCCTTTCGCGACGAAAATGGAATTTGTGAAGCACAACGGGATCCTCTCTCGTTTTTATTTTATCTCCTTTGTTCCTCTTCTGTTGTGATAGGGATCATTGTGAGTGGCACAAGTCACTTTATTTCATACGTTTTAGATGTTACTTACCGATTTGAACATTTAAAACATACATTTTTTTCTTGAACCCAGTTTTTAAACCTGAATTTATTCATATATTGTAAGATTTAGACGTTGAAATGACTACAACTTCAGCCTATCTAATTATATTTATGTAGTTATAATAACATCCACCATCTCAAATAATATTAGCTAATACTAGAAATATACTTAGTAAAAAGTTATTATCATATACTCATGCATTAGATTCTCACTAATCTGAACTATTTAAATCGTGCAAAAAATAAAAAAACTTTTTCATTGTAAAGGTATGGATATATAATTTTCAATAATATCACTTAGTTGCATACAAATCAGTAATTTGTTTAACATTATTTTCTTCCGCTTCTTTCCTTTGTTGCTATTTTCTTCCGCTTCTTTCCTTTGTTGCTTCCATAAAAAAATCTGAAAAAAAAAAAAAAAATTTGGAGGAAGGAGACTGCACCAGGCTAAATAAAGGCACCTGTGTTTATTTATTAATCAAATGAATGACAATAAAACCATTTATATAACATCTACAATCAAATTGATAAAAAAAAAAAAAAAATATGAATTGAATTAAATTAAAAATAATACAGTAAAAATACGGTAATAAAAAAGTTTCAAACTATACAAGGTACGAAATATTATTAAAAAAATAATATAAAATAATAGTATAAAGAAACAAAAAACAAGTAATATACCTATATATATATAAAATATCTACAAGCATTGCAGGAAAACCTTGAACCAAGCTTGTCCTCCCACTTATGGGCAAGTCTGGGCCAAAGTAATCCCAACCCCGCACTCTCAGCCGCAAGCGCTGTGAACTGTGTTTTTAATGTATAATGTCGATGTCACCTGTAATACCACAAACCTTTTAAGTGCAGAAAATAAAAATTTGCAGTATTATAATTTGAAGCGTTGAAGTTCCAAAACTGATATACATAATTTGATCCTATATGATGAAAACAAGTTATTCCATCTATCTAAGTTCCCATTACTACTTCAAATGAGACTTTGGTGAATACGTGAACGTCTAAATGCTCTAATGAATCATTTAAATCATTTTTGTGATGATTTACATATAACACATCGATATAGCTCTAAGGAATAAGACCTCAATTTTTTTTTTTTTTTTTTTATTTATTGAAATTTACAACTGTACAAAATATATGTATATATCAAGTAAATGTGTTGATCATGATTACAATAACATGTCAAAACTTTCAAAAAAACTACTCATCAGTAGCACTTCAATAAAAATTCTACTCCAGAAGATCTCTTGGCAGGCTATTTCACGCCTTGGAAGATAATCGGGAATGGAGTGGGAAGCAAGTTGAGAAATAAGTGGATTTGAGTGATTATGGAGCTTACTATGAAAGGATAGGTATCTGGTTGGGGCAAAATCAGCAACGTATGTAACATTAAGATCTTTATGGTTAAGTTTATTGGTGACAAAGTAAGGAGCATTGAGGGTTTTTCAAAGAATTTTGGGTTGTAAGGATTGGACACGAGATGAATTGGATGGTTTTGTAGAACCCCAAAGCTCAACTCCGTACGTCCAAATAGTTGTAATCAGAGTCATGTATATGAGTCTTTTGTAATTAATTGGGAGCTTTGAAAGTTTGTCTATTAAATGTTAAAGCAGTCTGTAACGAGGGGCAGTTTCTTGTCGTTTTAGTCTTGTATGTGGATTCCAAGTTTGACCTTTGTCCAAGTGGAGTCCTAGGTAGCGGATCCGTTCAACTGGGATAATTTAATTTTGAATGTAAAAGATATTTAGGCATGTAATTATATCAACAGGAAATTGTTTTGGTACTATTTATGTTTTGTTTTTTTTAATTTAGTGAGTTCACTGGTTATTAGATATATTAGTAACACGTCATATACGATATTAGTGTTCAAAAATATATTTTTAGACAAAGAAGATCAACCTATTACAAATTTGTCTTAAACTTTACTTTATTCAATACAGTCCATCTTGAATAAAAGAAATGCCTGTGATGAAATATATTGCTTTTATTGTTAGCGCTCTGAGACAAGGAGCCCGAGTATTGTAGGAAAATCAATGAGGAATCTTCGTTACCTAGTCAATTCATGTTGGGAGCACATCGAGGCCCACCGATCACGTCCTCACCCAAGGCGCCCAGCTCAGTATTTCGGTACGTTGCTGGAATATTTCCACTTGTTTCTCCGCTCTCTCGGGCTCAGTCTATAGGTAGATCCTATTTGCCGAATCAGGAATTCGGGATAGAAAAAAAAATATGGTCAATTTATTTTTTTATTTTTTGTATCTGGATTGAATATAAAACCTAGCGATTGCTTTTTCTGAACGTATATCCTAGTGTTATAGCTTTCTATAATATGAAATATTTACATCAATTTTAACTGACCGAATCACTAAATAGGCGGTGGAAGTAATCGGCGACTATCCAGACGGAGTCGTTCAACTATCAGTGAAATATTTTCGCTTCAGCAAGTGTTAGAGATAACAAAAAATCAGCTTATCACTGATTTCATAAAGGCATACGATTCGATTAACCTCCAGAAACTGTTTGATATTCTGATTGAACTGGTGATACCGAAGAAATAAGTTGATCTAGTGAAGATGTGCATGTCCGGAATCGGTACTTTTTATTCCGAAGGTTCGAGGTACTTTAGACACGTATGATGGTATAGAAAGATCAATGCACTTAGGATTGATGAATTAATTGCTACTTCTATTGGGATTATTTTATTAGAATACTACTACTGCAAAATATTCATTTGCAGTTCTTAAAAATAAAACATTTTCAACACATCAGTACTATGTTACATTGGTATCAAACTATCAAACATTGGTACTCACCCGAGAAGATCTATGAGATATTTGAAATATATCCATCGTGGAAAGGGGAAGGGGGCTGGTAGGTTAAATTTAACCTATTAATTTAATGAAGATGAATTTTTTGCATTCTAAACTAATATTCTAATAAAATAATCCCAATAGAAGTGGCAATTAATTCATCAGTCCTAATTGGTTTGAGGTATGTTCTACTTTAAAAAAAAAAGAGAATCTCTTTTTTCCCGTGTTATTTAAATTTCCATTAGAATATGTCATCAGGAATGAAATCCGTAGGAGAAACCGACTAAAAGTGGGTTATAAAATTAGGAAACTATTAATTTAAACACAACAGCGTGTAACGAAATTGGTTTTGTAATTAACGCCACTAAACTAGTGGTAAGAAGTAAAATTGAATACAAAGAAGATTTTAAATATCTTGGGTCTGCAATAACAAGGTAAATAAAACAAGGATAAAAGCCGGTAATGCTTATTATTTTTTGGTTGTAAGACTACCCAGTTCGCAATTACTATCAAGAAATTTAAAAATCAGTATATATTAGACTTTTGTCCTACTAACAGTTCTTTATGGTTGAAAAACGTGGCCGCTTATGTTGACGGAGTAAAAACGCCTTTAAGTTTTCTAAAAGTATGTACCGATTAAATATTGCACCCAAAAAAGACGATGAATCTAGAAATGCTGGATCTATAACCGGCAAGTAAAGTTCAGGTAATTGCAGCGCGATGGTTAAATGGATATATAAAGTCGTTGGATTTGATAATGAGCGAATTCAAAAAAAAAAATGATCACTTTTGAGCAGTCAGGTGAATTTCGAAGGGATTGATCGAAAAGTAGATGAGAGGATTGTTGCTGGACTGATCTTGGGACTTGGGTTTAGGTAGAGTAGGTTGGAGGGAGCTGTGTGGTCAGAGGTGGTGTCGGTATCGAACCTTCGGGTTTATTTATTTATAATATAAAGTATATTGATGTTACATAAACAGGTGTATGACGAGAAGAGCAACGAAGCGTGCAACCTTTTGAGGTTTCAATCGAAGCCCTTCCTGTGTGAGGTGTAAATAAAATGGAAAACTATTTATACCGTTTGATTTCCTTTTGGCTTTGGGATCAAAGAGTCGACTTTGGTAGTAATTGTGAGCGGTAAATGAAGCACAATGTGTTTACCTTTGACTGGAGTCCAGGCCCACACCACCACTTTAATGGAATGGTTATCCAGGCGGCCTGTTGTGGGGTTTCCTCGGACGCGTGTGTGTTCCTTATAAGGGCGGACCGATTGGAACATTCTCCTTTAGAACGTTCACCTTACAGATGTAAATTCTTAATTTAATTTCGTAACGGCGCTCTGCTTTACATATTTACAATGGCTAATTGTCTGAGCTGGTGAGCCCACACTTGAGCTTGCCCTATTTATCTGTTCCAGGTTGTTGTCACATCTGGTTTTCCTTTTGATTCTTTTCCTATATTTCACTGTTTTTATCATTATATTCACCTTCTTGTTATCCTAAAAACTATTAAATTCATATAAGGTATAATGGATTTGTAAATTATTTATCTTAGCGAACCACTATAGATTTATGTATAAGCGTATGTGTAAACTTGTTATTTTAATATGAAGAAAATATAATTGTACGCTGTTTGACTAGTGGATACACAAGTTATAAAATTATAAATTTCTACTCTGCCGAATAAAGAAAGTTCACGGATATACAGCTTCTTAATGTTATCATGGGAAACACATCTTGTTAATTACAAATGAAGACTTCTCTGGCCAGCTGTTTTTTTCTCGTTAAGTTTCATTGAGGAATTATGTTCTATTTTAATGTTTTAGAAATTCATTCAGTTTAAAAAAAATAAATAAATAAAAAACACCTACACCACTTACAACCCATGAATATTGAACCATGGTCTTGGGTTCAATTCTTTGTGAAAGATGAAGATTTGGCCAGAATTTACGTTCAACCACTAGGTTTTTTTTCTCCCAACTAAGCGTACCCATTTTTTCAAGAGTCTAGGCGTGCCCCAGGAGGGTCTGCCGACCTCGAAGTCGAACTCGAAAATCTATTACGTTTTCTAAGAAACATATTGTAAAAAAAAATAAAAAAACGATTTCTCCCTGACTGGGAAAAACAAAATATCACAGATATGTCAATCTATAATCTACTGCTCTTCTCAGTCTACATTTTAGAATTTAAAAAACCAAATTACTTAAATTAATAATTAACTTAAATTATCAATCAATAATTGTTCGAATTAAAGAAAGTTGAGAGAATAAAAGAGTTTCAAACGTAACTTTATTCATTTAAACCATTAAAGCTTCTATAGTAGGTCCTTGCGACAAATGCTATACAACCAAAAATATTACACATTAAATTTATAATTACAGATAACTCTTAATGTTATCTCTGTCGTTTTTAATTTAAGCATGGCTAACTTGGTTTTGTAAAACCCAAAAAAACTGTAACACTATATATGTTTAATATCGAATGTTTTGTGTGATAAAACTGTTAAGGGGAAAGAAATACGTCCTTTTTTTTTAAGTCTGCTAGATGCAATTGGTAAACGCATAATTCAAAAAAATAATTAAATGAAATCCTTTTAAAATTTATAAATATTCTGTCATGGTCCCTCTTAAAGTATTTATAATACAAATGTAAATAAATAATATTAACATTTATGTTTATGCGTCAGTTGTTTTCTTTTTTTTGTTTTCAACACACTTCATCTGCCTTCGTAAAGCATAGTGAATCTAAAACGCCCTCAGGCGATGCTTTCTCGAATTGAGGTTTCGGAACTCAGTTAGATGTAATGGATTTAGCCTAAAATATTACTTAGTTATTGGTTTGTACTCAAAAAAAAGTGTTATATGGTAGGAGAGATTGGAAATATGATTTAGTACGAGCTGTAAATTAGACTAGTCCTGATAAACCACGCTGACTTCCTCCATAGACGTACCATCCCTTAGAGGTCACATGAACCTTATTGTTAATAGTGGCTTAGAAATTCAACGAATGTAATTTGAAGTAAATAAGAAACAAGTGGAATTTCTCATTTGGATTTTTGTATTTATTTTATTTTCTAAACATATTTTTAATTTGAATGATGGTATTGTTCCCTTAAAAGTGTTAGCCTGTTAAAAAAACAACGCTCATATGCTCCAGTTGACGTACACATGACAATATAGAAGGATAAATATAATTAGAAATTTCTGTATGATTTTAGAATGCTGTGATATTTTATTAGAGAACGTGTCTCAAATGTTATACAATCATCTTCAATGTAAACAAACATTCAAAACATTTGTAATAGAAACTAGGCTCGTATGATCTTATCAATCGTATTTCTTAGTGAATTCACTTCACAAATTAGTGTATATTCATTTGTTAATTACATACTGAGAGACATGAATGTCCTGAGAGATGTCTTAAGTGACAAAATAGAAAAAAACATTTCAACAGAGAGGTGTAATAGTTTTCATTAAAGCGACTTGTATTATGAATTTTTAAATTTCACATAACCTTCACTGTAATAATTATAAAAATAATAAATAACACTAATTAATAGTCTGTAGTATCATGAAATAATATAAATGAGAAATGGCAGATCATTAATAATTTATTAGTAAATTTACTTTTACATTATATTTAGCTTGCTTTTAATAACATTAATGGGATAAATATATAAGGACTATTTATAAAATATAGTTATTTGTAATAATATCGTTTCAAAAACTTAGCTTGGTATATGTTTGGCCAGTTCATTGCCATTATATATTCTATATTTTTAGAAATTATGCCTACCTTACTAAATGGCATTTCTTTTAGATTTCTGGGTATTATATAAATTACATTTTGCGAATATTTTTCTAATAACAATAGTTTATACTTCAAATAATAAGTGTTTTTCTTTTTCGTTCTGATTGATTTTTGATAGAGTTTATTGATAATCTAATTTTTTCAGCGAAATTTCAAGTTGCTTTGCACACAATCTCGTTTATGTTATGTTACCAATACAACTTTACATACTGACTATACAGGCTCTCTACAAACGATTCTACCAAAATTTAAAATTAACTTCCGTAACTTTACTTATGTGATGAATGTCAAGAAAGAATTACCGCTGGATATTCTTCCTCGTGTCTGAAATGTTACACAATTTTATAAAAAAAAAAAATGTTTGGCTATCACCACTCCGCTGATCCCCAATGCTCGAAATATACGTTTATAATGTTAACAAATAATAATAATGGACTCAAACAGTAAAATAAATTTTTTTAAGGAATTAAATTTTTAGTAATACTTTATAATTATATATTTTAATTATTATTGCATATTCAATTTTATTAAGATTTGATACTTATTTAATATTATCAATTAATGTTCTTTATTTGATTTGCATTCATATTGAATGGCTATTTCCTGTCCTAACTATATTAAATAATTTAGTATTCTTTAACACGTTCATTTGTTCCTGACAACAATAATTGACATTTAAATTGCTGACGTACCTGATTTAAATACTAATAATTGAACAAACATTTCCGATTACTATTTGGTGATTTCTATATTAGCGATGAAAGTTGATTTAGTAACGAATGCGTGACACAGATAAGTGACACGTTCCTGTAGTAATTAGCACAGTGACAGTCGCAGTGACAGGGTATGGCTGTCACTCCTTGATAACGCGCTCTCTCTATGGCGGTGAATGTTAATTTTTGGTCCATTGTGATGGAAGTATTGTTCTCTCCCTGGGGCCGGATAGAGCTCTCTCAACCAGCTCGTATTGATTCCGGCTAATGGGCACATCCAATATTTACTAAACATAACCGCTACTCACTTATTCAGGGCGTCTCGCAAGGGTAGTATTATGGCTCCTGTACTGTCTTATCTAGTCACTTACTAATACTATTAAGACTGTCATTAAAGTTTACAAGAGGAATTAGCTTTTTCTTATTTATTGTTTGAGATTTATGTGTTAAATTTAAGAAAAAACTATATTTAAAAATAATAATTTATTTTGAAATTTTACAAAATTTTATTTTTGCATTTCTTTATCTGGACAACCGATTTGCTTAGAACCCACATACAAGAATAAAACGACAAGAAACTTTAACATTTGACAGACAAATGTTCAAACTTTCCGATTAATTAAAAGAAACTCATTTACAATACATCAGACCTATTTTAGTCATCTAAACCTTCCAATTCTTCTCGTATCGAATCCTTACAATACAAAATCGTTCGTAAAATATTTAATTCTCCTTCTTATTTCACAAAGAAACTGATCCGTAAAGACCTTAATGTTCCATTTATTGGCTAATTTTGCCCAAACTAGATAGCTATCCTTTCATAGTAAACTCCATAACCACTTACTTCCACTAGTATCTCAACTTGCTTCCCATAATATTCCCGATAACCCTCCAAGGCTTTCTTTTCTCTTTTTTTTTGTAAGAGAAAAAACAAATTTTCGTTAAAATATAAGAAGGATTTGTAGTGATTTTATTTATTACAATGCAACTTGTTTACAAAGCTTTGTTATTCAGTCTTCTTAATCTTTTAAAATTAAATCTTGTTTTTATGATTCCATTTCAATAATGTTTTCACAATTTTTTGTTTTAACACAAGACCTCAGTGGCAGATGTTATTTTCCTGATAGCTAAATAAAAATTGCCAGAAAGCAAAATAGTACAAGACTGGAAGTTGATAAAAAAAAAGGTTCTTTGAAATAGTTATGGCTTGTTAACGTAGAACAGGAAATTCTTATCTTTAGCGCTCTTCTCAAGAAAATTTTAATAAATAAGATTTAATAGGCCTCACTATCTGCAACTATTTCCTTTCAAAGAAATGACACCTTTCTTTTCTTCAATATTCTTTTTACAACCAACACGACTAAATATGCATTCTTCTCTGTTTGTCAGGTGTTCTGGTAATTAGGAAAACGAAGTGTAATAAATGTATTACCCCAGATGAAACTTAAACAGTCCGCTGATGGGAAATGTCTGTTTTTTAGATATGTAATGACATCAAATGAAAAAAATAATTTTTATTTGAAGACATATTGCTCCCTAAAGAATAACATAACTTTACAATAAGATGCTACTATAGTCTGGCTGAAATAATTTTAGACATAATATATATAAAATGTGAGATATATAATTTTAGAAGACAGTTATTACAATGAAAAATAGATCTTAAAGAATATATGAGTGGTTTTAAGTCATATTACTTTAAAATTGAGCTAACTATTACCTTTCAAATCAGGATTTTTAATATAGGTGTCTTGAAAAATGGTTTAAGTTGTGCTTCTAATTAGTGTACTACTAATGGGTAGTTTCTCTACAAGTCTTAACCGTGTTATCATATTGCATTGTATACAGCATATTTACTGAATGTACCATATTTTCTAATACAGTTGTATATTTCAATTAATAAAAAAAAAAAAATAAATAAAAAGTTGGGCTTCTTAATATGACCTTAAAGTATGTTTTTTTGCGCATGATATAATTATAGTTTAACTAAAGGATTTATGGAAACAATCTAGAATGTAAAACTAAAAAGCATAGAATTTTGACGTATCCACTTCTTCCCGACAACCAAGGATATACAAATCTATAAAAGAAAAATAATAGTAATCAAAATAATTACGATAAACTATAAATGATAATGTATAAGAAGGGATATTAGATAGGAAAAGAAACTGCATGGACGTTGATTAGAAACAATATTTACAAATATATATATATATATATATATATATATATATATATATATATATATATATATTACATACTAACACATAAGCGTGTGTCAATACCAATCTGTGCACACGCACACATTTGTATTATGTAGTCTCATTAATTGTATTAGAATCTTATAAAACTATAGATCTCAATTGAAGTATTTATATTTAGCACACATTTCATAATTAATAACAGGAGACCCTTCGCAATAATAAGGTGTACGAATGGTAGCTTCGGATTTGATGAAATGCTAAGTATTAAGCATTTGATCATAAGATACAGAGATCTCATTAAAATAAAGCTTTCCGACTTGTGCTTTGTGACTTTGACTCTTTGTGAACTCAAGTCTCACTCCAGAAAACATAATATTACTGTCTGTTAAAGGCTTTTGTCTCTGGTGAGCTTTGTCATTTTCTCAGTTGTATAAACGATATTAAAACATTGGAAATCTTCATTTGTATAATATTAACTTTTACGTGAAATCCTCAATATTATTAAAAAAATAAAGAAATAAAAAAAAATAAAAAATAGAAGAATAAAAATCTTTCTGGATACTATAATTTATAGGGAACGAATTAGCGAGACTATTCTGTTATAAAATACAAATAATTATAGGTCATGAATATAGGTTATTGGTTTTTAATGATTAAAATATATATGCTCCTAGGAAATGTATGGACGTCGGAAATCAGAGTAAAGCCACCCTATCTCAGAATACCGGTAAGATTTATGAGAACGTCTGGGGATCCTTAAAATAAATCTGATAAAATCGTTAATTGGGCTCTTTCAACTCATTTCTAATTCGACAGTCCTCCATATACTATGCATCAATAGTCAAAGTATGGAAATACGAGAGATGATACCATTAGTTGTCAAGTACAAGAGTGTAATGAATCGCGGAAACGTTACTTGAGAATAAAAATGGATTTCCTAGTGATTTGGGAAATGTGGTTAGTCCAATAATGATAGTGATTAAAAGGTAATCCAAGGTTTTTAGTAGAATTTTAGAAATGAATTGAACGGTTTTTGAGGTAAAGCAGTGGATAATAGAGAAGGGCTTTTAGGTGGGGTTTTGAACCAATGAGGATTGCCTTTCTTTTCTGTGAATTCAAACTCAACTTAATTTCTACTGTCCATTGGCTAGTGCTATTGATGTCATTCTGAAGCTTACGTGCTCTTTTAGCACGCCTGAAGGATGAAAAGATTTGCAAGTCGTCAGCATAAAGATGATATTGGGATAAGTAGATGAAATTTGGCATGTCATTAATTTAAACAAAAAATAGAGTAGGTGAAAGAGAATATTGGATATTAAATTACGTACTATAATGTAAAATATCAGACTATCAACTTCCACTCTATACTGTTGATGTTTATTTTGTATGAAAAGGATCGTATCCACTTTATACCGATTACTAAGTATTAAGATAATAAATTGTTGCAGACAATTTTTTTTATCAACAATGATCATAAAGGCAAAATCTAAATAAATAAACAAATAAATAAATTAGGTACTGGATTTTGTTGGATAAACATTTTTACGATCAAAATTTCTGAAGATGGAATTCGGAGGTCAAAAGTCAGTCTAATCTTTTGATAGGAGATTCCATCACATTCTAAGAAAATGAATTATCGCTTTTATAAATTATTATATGTTTAGATAGTTTATCAGGGTATTTTTTTATTGCTTTGTCTATCCCAACACTGACCACATTAATATAATACTTACAAGAATATACTTTTTTTTTTCTTTCATAAAATAGGGGAGAGAGGATAGTAATTATTTTAATAATTTTCAGTAAAATAACATTAGTATTGTTTGTTTTTTTTAGCTCAGGTTTAAACTTTCATTGAAACAAATTATCAGTTACGGTTCAAAATAACAGCGGAATGTTATTCTGGAATCTAACTTCTCTTGGCTCTATTATTTTTAATTTATATAATTTTGAAGTGACAATAAATATTGATATAGGTATTGTAACCACCAACACCAAGACTCAGCCTTCGAATTATACATTTAAAGTGACAGCGGATTTACGTAACACGTTTAGTCGGGCGAGCCACATTTCATTCTGGACTGATCTGATTTCACTGATCTTTTACCAATCTGTTCCTATTGGCTGACAAATGCGAGGGTAAAAGTCATTTTCCAAGTTTCCTTGATCACCAAGGTTCACATGATAACATCTCGCGAAGCGGAAGGGTAGGGAATTCGATTCCAACTCGAGTCATATAGAAGTGTTTATGGAGATCGTATTTCTTCTACGACAAAATGAGGCACTAAATAGAAGTGGAATTTTCACAATTTAAGCAAGTAATTCAAATCAATATTGTAAAGTGTGAGTTAATTTATTGTAGCATTGCCAATAATTATAGCATAGCATAATAGTTTTATAGGAGATATAGATAGTCATAGATACGCAGCAGATCAAAATAAAATGTTGTTTTTATTTTAATTCTTAAAGCCAACGGTCGACTTGCAATGCAAGTCTGCAGTCATAGATCTGCTGAGTATCTATGACTGCCTACCCTAACTATCTATATCTCCAATATATCACAGTCAACTATACCTTATGATGATTGATAATAGTTTTATATTATAGAAGAAATTATTTTTTGGGGCTTTGAGTCTATACTTTTATGGTGTGACGTTTTTTTCGCATTAATTTTGAAACGCTCTAGCTCTGTTGGTGTTGAATATTGCGAACCATTGCATTGACTTACCGTCTCAGAGATATATTGGTGTTGGAGAGGGGGCTTTTCTCTTTTGAAAAAACAATCACCACACCAACTGAACGCTGGTGAAATATTACCATCAGCCAAATGATGCCCAATTATAAATTAGAGAAGAAAAATAAAAGAATTTTACCAATTTACTGCAATTGAAAATTGGGAAACCTGAAATAAAATCAATAAAATGCAAAGAAAAATAAAACAAATATATACAGAACACCACTTGTAAAATAATTATATTTTTAAAAACTGATATAAATATATACATACAAAAAAAAAAAGAATAAAAAGAAGGTGGTGAGTAAAAAAAAAAAAAAAAAAAAAAAAAGGAAAGAAATATAATACAAGAAATAAATTATCTCCTATAGTGAGTAAAATTTAAATAAGTACATAAAAATAATAGAAATTGTGGTGAGAAAAGCGCTGAGGTGAGAGAAGATACAGCCAAACGGTGAGTAAAGATCACTCTCGGTGAGAGAAGATCGGTGAGTAAAAAAAGGTGGCTGTACGTAAAGAGCGCTTTTAAGTTTCTTCTAGGGAGGTCTGGCTCAGACTGCCATGCGACTGTCACTGGCGACGCTCATATGTTTTTTTTTGTTTGTTTTTTTATAACAACATTCGTAATTTACCTAATACGTAACTTGATACACATAATATAAAAATAATTCCCATTACTTATACAAACTAACTAACCAGAAATATTAAGAACTAATTACAGTGTTATATTTATAATAAATTATAATATAATATATTTTCTTGCAAACTATGGAGATGTTATATTTATAATAAATTATAACATAATATATTTCTCACTAAGGGACGCTCTCCTCCTCTCTAATCACCACTCATTAATGATACAAGGAAAAATTAATTAAAAAATTAAACTATCAGGCTTTAATAATTTGTTTGAATGGAAAAAGTCATGTTTTAAGCTGCTATTTTCTTTTAACATTGCCTATTTCGTATAATCATTTATTGTTAATTTAATTTAAATAATTTGAATCTTGCGATTCTAAAATTTAAATTGAGGAAAGCAGTAGACTATTGATAGACATATTTATGATCTATTCCCAGATTTCTTGCCACAAATTCATTTAAACGTCCCTTTTGCTATCAATTCTATTTTAAAAAAAATTTACAAAATTTCACTAAAACCGTTCTGTTCATCCAGATTCTTTTATCTTAGGTTCTTTTACCACAGCTAATCTGCTAATTGTACTAACAGTTTATATCAGTGCGATTTTAATTATAAATATAAAAAAAAAATAATGCTATACGACCTTTGATTTAATTTTTAGTCTGCTTAAAACAATAATTTTATTTAATAGTTAACCACTTGAGGTACGCATGATGGTTTAGAAGGATCAATACAATTAGGACTGATGAATTAATTGCCGCTTCTATTGGGATTATTTTATTAGAAAACTAGTTTCGACGGGTATATTTCAGTTATCTCTTAGACGTCCTGAGGTGAGTACTAATGTTTGGTTTCTTGTCTTACATTTTCGAAAACTTCCGTACTCTCCATCCAACATAGTTCTGATGTGTTAAAAATTTTGTATGTTTTAGAACTGAAGATGAATGTTTAGCATTCGAAACTGGTATTCTAATAAATAATCCCAATAGAAATGGCAATTAATTCATCAATCCTAATTTAATGGTTAATGTGCAGCTACCAGAAATTTACAAGACAAGCGTTCAAAACTCCACATTGCAGTAATTTACCCTATGGGATATTCAGAGTTATGTTTTGGGCCTCTACTAAACCTTCCAATTCTCCTTGTATCCAATCATCTAAAATCTTCAATGCTCTTTATTATTTCACAAACAAACTTATACATAAAGGTCGTGATCTCCGTATGTTGCTGATTTGGAATAAACAAGATGTTTGTGATTTCATAGTAAACTCCATACCTACTCGAATCCTCTAGTCTCCCAACTCGCCTCACACTCAATTCCCAATAATCCTCCGAGGCGTTTGAAAAGAAGATGGTCAAGACACCTAATTTAAAAACTTTTATTGAAGTGCTACTAGTAGGTAGTCTTGTACATGTTATTGACAGGTCATTGTAATCATTTTCCACAAATTTACTTATTGTATACAATGTATATAGTTGTACATATCAGTAAATTGTTAAAACAAAAAAAAGTCAATGTTAAGCTAATCTATAAATAATTTGGCTCATATTTGTTTCTCATCCTGTACCATTCTATCATTATTCAAACTTAGTTGTGTAATGTTTTTCTGCAAGTTGTCTTTTCAATCTTGTTCAACGAATACCCGTGCCCTCAGATGTTCCCCGGTTCCCCAATGACCCCTTGAAGCAAGCCGAATCGCCCCCAGTGTTTGCCTTCTCCCTAAGCGGTTTAACAAAATCCTGGCGGCACTGATCCCCTACACATGGCCCGCGCTAATAATAGCTCTGATTTTCACGGTTTTTTCACTTTACCTTTTGGTTTTTGTAGGGCTAGGTTGGAGGCCACGCAGGTAGCTCAACGACTGTAGTCCTAGGACTGGGGTGAATGGATTATCTTCACCGGCTGGGGGTTTCTAATCGGAGTGAACCGTATCTTTTCCACGGTTATATCTTTATTTTATTTATGGTGATCCAATATGGTATAACTTAAATATAAAATAAAATCGTTGAATAGTATTTTATATATACCTTGGGTGGCAAAAAGATTAAACGTAAACAAATTAACTGGCTTAAATTACTGGAAGTACGCATGATG
Organism: Euschistus heros; assembly: GCA_003667255.2. Taxonomy (NCBI): domain Eukaryota; kingdom Metazoa; phylum Arthropoda; class Insecta; order Hemiptera; family Pentatomidae; genus Euschistus; species Euschistus heros. Next base: position 53,902 of record RCWM02000004.1, read on the forward strand.
GTATAGAAGGATCACTAAAATTAGGATTCATGAATTAATTGCCACTTCTATTGGAATTATTTTATTAGAATACTAGTTTCGAGTACTAAACATTCTTCTTCAGTTCTAATAATAGGGCGTATAAAAAAAAATGACCCTTTAATAAAATTCCAGAGTTCAAAAGTCTGTAAATATCTTAATGCTATTTATTATTTACCTATACTTAATAATTTATTTAGAGCATTCTCTAAGCTTGTTTCTAACACTGACTTCTTAAAAAAAAAAGTCTCTGTTCAGTTATTTATTTCAAAGAAGAAACATGACAGTGTCCTACGAAGTTGTCGTAATTTTAAGACATTACTGGGAAAAAAAATTCACAACTGCCCCGGGCGGCCATTAATGGATATTAATGAGGTTCTGAAGGAAGCTTTTGAGTCAAATCCCTCCACAAGTACTCGCGAACTTGCCAGGGAGTGTGGTGTGCCGAAAGATACTGTTAGTCGCCATCTTCTCTCCATGGGGAAGGTGAAAAAGACCTGTAGACTGGTCCCTCACGAACTTACTCCTCAACAATCAGCAGTCGAACCAAAGAAAAGTTTACAGAACTTTATGGGTTTGAACTCCTGCCTCATCCACCATGTAGTCCAGAACTCGCACCTTCGGATTACTACTTGTTTCGATCCATGGCCCATTTTCTTCAATGGAAAAAATTTGATAATTTTGTGGAAGTTAAAAATGCTGTGAATGGTTCCAAGGAATGGTATCAGCGTGGCATCGAGCAATTTGCTAGCAGATGGGTAATGACTCTAGATAACAATGGACTATACTTTGAGTATTAATTGTATTTTATATCAAAGAAATAATAATACAAATATTTGTTTCAAAAATGGTAATTTTTTTTATTCATTTACACAAAAATCTGGACCAATTTTAAATGATTTTATTATTTCTAATAATTCATAAATATTTAATTTTAGGCTATTTTCTACTTGATTTATTATTTTTACTCACGAGTCTTTATTTATTGAATTTATGGTTATTTTCATTTGGTTCGATAGCGAAATTGGAATTTTGGGTTTTAATATTGTATACTGTTATATAAATTTAACTTACCTGCCCCCTTCACCCTTTCACGACGAAGAAGGGGGAAAATTTCAGATATCTGTTTGACCTCCTCAGGTGAGCACTAATATTTGATTTCTTGTATTACATTTTTTAAGACATTAGTATATGTAATCCATGTAACATAGTGCTGTGTTGAAAATGTGTTTTTTTTATATGGTTACCACACTGAAAAGTCTAATACAATGCATTTATTGTCTGTGTTGTTAAATTCTTTTAACATGTCGTTTTTTGGGAGTAATTGTGTATGAGGAATTTAGCGATTTATGAAACAGTTGTTTAATGCGATCACTAAAATCTCTATCCTTGTTTAAGTGGTACTAACTGCGATAAATCGATATGACAATCGATAGCTCGTTCTGTTTGAGGCGGCTATTCGACTGACAAACAGAGGGGGCACATCCCGCGCGCGGGAACCGATGATTAAAACTGGGAATCGAGTTAGCCGCTACAGCGGGGCTGGAACCTTGTTATGACGTCATCAAAGCCACAGCCTCATGGATAATCATAAATTGATTTGTCTCCTCGGCGCTACGTTCACTGTTCCGCTTTTAATTCAGCCGCGAATCGTGGGCCGTGTATTCTCTCTCTGTGAGAGTTAATCAGGAAATTATACCGCCTCTGATGCTACGATTTAATTTCATATGTGGGCTCTGCCTTCGTTTGCTCAGCACTGATGAAATTTGGATTGCATATTAATCTTGCAACAGGAGGCAGTTCATTTCGTGTTTGTTGTACAATTGTGCGTAATGCTTTTTCAAATGTTTATTCATTAAAAAAAAAAAAAAATTAAATTACATGTTTTTTTTTTTTTTAGCGTAAATATATATATATATATATATATATATATATATATATATATATATATATATATATGAAAAAATCCATTTTATAAAACATTTAATTTATAGATATTTTTTACAGCATTATTCTTTTACTTATTTATTAATCAATCTAATACACATGAGATGAATATGCTATTGAGATGGATGTTTGTGCATATTTATGCATTTATAAATTTTACAAAAAACTATTTAAAAAAAAAAAATTAAAGCGGCTTGGGGAACCGAAAGGTCCTATGCTTCTAATAGTGTTAGTCACATAACTCTCTTTACTCAACTTCATCCAAAACCTAAATCCAGTTAACTAACCCTGTAACAATCCTCCCTTCTACTTATCGGTTTACACTTCGGAGATTTACCTAGGTGTTGAACGGTGATTTAATTTTATTCGATCATCACTCGGTAGTTTATATTTTGGGTACATTATTATTATTATTAATATTTTTTAATTGGATAAATATTAAAAGCAGGGGAAAAAAATCATATGCAGCCATAGTATATTTAATGTATTTTTCAGCATCTCTAGAAATTAGGAGGGCAAGCCAAGTTCAGAGAGATCCCTATGCTGCTTTTCTCAGATGTTTCACTAGCAGAATCACTATAAAATTAAAATTAAAACCTGAAGTACTACAGCCCATCGTTGTTTCAGTCCTGGGGGAGGTTAAACTGTTTCTTGACCAACGGTAGTGAAAGGAGAGGATTTAAAATGACAATCAACCTCTAGGTTTTCTCCCCAATTAAGGGTTTCGACTTTATTGAGGCTGGATGTGCCCGACGAGAAACTCTAGATCCCAAGGTGCTAAAATAACAGAATAAACATTTATCTGTTACAGCTAGACTTGAACCTATCTTGAAGTTAGTACTCCATTCCCTCTGAGCTACAGTATATCATATTACTATTATATAACGGAATATTAAAAATAAAAATATTCTGATACTGAAAGATGATAGATAAATAGAAAACAAAAGTAAGAATTGTAAAAATATTAATTTTTACTTACATTATTCTCATAGGATATTTTAAAAAGTCATATATTAGCAACGAGGTACTATTAAATTTCAATATTTGAAGAAAATGAAATCACATTACCTCCTCCTCATGGGTAAAACCCATAATTTTTTCCGTAATTAGGTACTTTAAATTTAAAAGACAATTTAAATTTACTGCATTTGTGGAATGACGAAATGAGGTATTTAATAATGTAAGTGTGGTATAGCGATCGATGGGAACTTGTTGTCCTTCCGGTTAATAATGCAACATTTCCCCAGAACAGGGTTCTTCCCTTCTTTCAGTCCTCAATTAATTCTTTTATCCATTTATCGTCACATTTTAACCATAGGAGGGTCATTATCTAGTCTACAATAGGAAATAATATCTGTCATTATAACTAGGAAGGGTTATTGAGTCGATACTAGCTATCATGAGTTCTTGGCATTATTAAAATTAGTCTTGTGATGAATTTTATATCTGCATGCCTGTGTACCTAAAAAAAGCTTGTTGCATAATAATGATCTTAGTAAAAAATTATGAATTTAAATATAATTGTCGTGTATTGTAATATATATGGATAAATTTCTTGACTGATGCTATTCAATGTTTTTTAGTAAGGTTTCTTGAGGTTCAGTCAATAAATAAAAACAACTATTTTGGCGATGTTTCGAGACTATATTATTCTCATAATTATGCCCTGCAGTGAAAAAAACAGTTATTATGTAACTTATATAAGTTATTTCAAAACATAAAGTTAGCTACAATACAAGTATATAACAACCTGTTTTTTCACTTTAGGGCATGATTATGAGAACAATTTAGTCTCGAAACGTCGCCAAAATAGTTTTTTTTATTTATTGACTGAACCTCATCCTTCACCTGAACACGCACACACACACACACACATTGACACACACACACACACACACACACACACACACAATTATTGGCTATGCATTTTGTATAGGAATGATTATTAAGACCTAGCTTTCTATTGTATAATATTATTTTTAGTATTTCACATTACATCCTGTTTAATGACGCTTAACATTTGCTTCGACAAAAAAACTAACAATACAATCACAATAAAAAAAATCAACAACATTGTATTGCTTATTATCAGTCAATATGACAAGGAATAAAAGAAAACCCATAAAATAATAATAAATAATTTAAAATATTTCTATATCTTGGGGTTACAAGTGAAGCAAAGTCAAAAAACACGCTAAGTCAAAAAACACGGTTTTCTGTAAATGCCGATCAAAGATTTTTTGTTTTGTCTACTTTGGTGCTGACATTGTTTTATCAAATAAGTTAAAGACCTCAAATGGCCATTTTTTAACTTATTTGCTAATGCACCAAAGTAGACAAAGCGAACAAATCTGTGATCGCCATATACTCAAAACCACTTGTAACCTCTTGTAATCCCATTGATAATGAATGTTTAACATTCGAAATTAGTTTTCGCACAAAACAAATCCAATAGAAGTGATGTAAAATTTGGGTTGTTATTTGTAGTTGTATATAACATATTACATGTTCAGTTCTTCCTGACATTGTTAGAAATGTATCGGATTCATTATTAGATGAATAATGCACCATTTTAGGTTTTGAAGTAATGAATGTACAGGAACAAAACAAAAAAAACAAAACAACAATTACAGTTTTAATGTTTTATAAATATTATAATTATAGTTCAAACACTGATTTATTGTTGACTGATGTTTACCATTATTTTTATTTCAGTATTATGTTTTGTTTTTATTTAATTTTCTTTTATTTCGTTTTTGTCTATTGCTCTAATAATTTATTCGTTTTCTGTTACAGGTAACTGATTTCTTATTAATGGGTTTTGAGAAACTAGAAGGTAAGATTATTATTTATTTAAAGGTTACAGAATTCATATTTAAATCATAATTTAATGGATTCTTGCTATATGGAAGAAAACATCAATTTCCTGGAAGAAAGAACACTTCCCAACTTCTGTTAGCACCTCTACTATTTCTGTTTCATTTGGACTGTGGCCAGTGGTTGAGATTCTTTGGTCGCAGTGGTTTCTCTACGGCCGATTTACCCTTTAATTTTTTTTTTCTTTTCCTCGAGGTTGGTATCACTGTGGCCGATCTGGGGAGAGACGATTTAATGTCTATTTCTCGCCTGATGGGACAGGCCATCTCGAAGCTTTGATCTGAGGGGATAAGGCATCGCCAATATCAGTTACTCGGAAATTGGTTGTTTGGTCTTCTCTGTATTAGTTCGGTGAAATTTATCTCTGGCAGGATTATATGCTATCTCATCTTAGTTATAAAAAAAAAAATAAAAAAAAAAAAATGCTAAAAATTAGTTTCTGTATAGTGAAAAATAACACATAAATTCATCCCCTGAACAAATATCGCCGAAGCCGGGATTTATATTTATAACACGGTTCCTCAGATACCTGTACTTCAATTTGAATCCCTAAAGAGAGCCTAGTTGGTGTAGCTTTTTTTTGAAAGACCAAGTGAAATGAAGATAAGTTAGATTTACGAGACAGCTAACTTTGAAAATTCCTGGCAGTCAAGGTTGGGGCTACATTTACGAAATAAAAATCGTCCATAAACCAGTAAACATCAATAGTGAAGTTCAAAGGGTTATACAAGATTTTGCTTTTAAAAATTCAGTCTCATAAAAAATTTTTAATAGAACTTTAAAAACCGTGTTATTTTCTCAACTCCAGAAAAGGGCAACTTCAAGGACGTGTAAAGATCCTGGTAATGAAATAATCGAAAAAAATCAGTTCCACAACCTTATGCTACATTTATTTATGTATACAAAAATAATGAAAAAAAAGAAAAAGAAAATCATAAGATTTTAGGGTTTTTCCCACGTTTGCCCCACTGTGCCTCCTACCAAGGTGTTCAGCTTACCTCTTTGATTTATTACTTAGTTTTTGTTCTACACATTCGCGAAACTACTGTCGTTTCTTGATAGTTGGAAATAACCATATAAATAAATCATAGCCATGAAAATCAAATTATACAATATAAGTAAATTATTTTATTCATTGCCAAACTGACATTACAACAACAACATGACTGAAATAACAACAAAAAAAAATTAATGGTAAGTTAAAATAACACGAACAATTATTATTGGCCACTGAAAAGAATTGCTTATTATATGTACTTCTAATTTTTTTCATGTGAAGATCATCATTAATTTTTTTACATGATGGAAAAATTCTAGTTCGAAAGTACAAAACTCCAATCGATCTAATTAGTACTGAGTAGTGAGATTCGTCGACTAAAAAATGATCGCACCATGAAAAAAAATTGTTTCCCGATACATTTTTTTTTTAAACAAATGAGAGATCCAGGATTCTATTGAAGCTAACACAATTTTCTCTTTTTCTTTAGCGCGAAAAATTCGTTCACAAAATTGGCAAATTTTCGACTACGTCCTTTCCTGGCAAAACTAATCCACCGCGATTCTTCGCAGCAATCAATCCATTTATTTTTGTCAAATTCGGGTTTCCTTCAATTGCTTCTAAACAGCCTTCACATTTCAGCGTGAAGTTTAGCTTCCGAACAATGAAACCTGCAATTAGATAAACCAATTATTAGAGTTTATTATTGAGGACTTTTAATCTAGATTAAACGGAACCTCAGGTTTTACAATAAAAAGAAAATAATAATAATGTTTTTGCTTTATTACCTGAGATGTATTCCACTATATCACGTGTCACATCCATTAAATGCCCATTTTCTATGTCGATGTAGGGAGATATCTCATCTTGAGCGTTTGCAGGAATCTGCAAATCTTCCATTCGTTCCGTCACTGTTTCCTCTTCCGTAGTTTGATCTTCTCCTCCTGCATAGATAAATAGGAGAGGAATTAGAATTGATATATATTCTGAAATGTATTTCATTGCATTAAGTTTACCATTTTTTCCCACGTTCACGTATTGGTCAACCATGGTGGTCCTTGTTCCAGTCTCATTTATATATTCCCATTGGACAGAACTTCTCTGTTTCGTGAGTTTAAACTTAAAATGTTATCTTGTCCAAAGGGATGGCGTTCCCACTAGTTGAAGAAGATTCATGAAGTTGCTTGTGGATGAGAATAGCTCTAAACGTGTACGTGAATTCTCTGCAGCTGGGATTATTGTTTCTGCCTCCTTTTGCTCGAATATAAGAAAATAATCTTTCAAGATGATCTTGGCTGATTTTGTAAGTTGGGGAAAACTGGAGCCACTGCTTTTCTTCGACATACATCTTGTAAAACGCTAAGGTGCTTTCTATGCTCAATAAAAACCCTTGAAACCCTAGCTTCCTTCCAGTTTCAAGAATGTTTTTTCCATTTGAAGTTTTTAGGGTTACTATATAAATTTTCACTTCACACAAAAAAGTCCTTATTTTTTCCTATGTTCAATGGATCAGCGATTGCTTGAATCCTCTTGAACGCATGTTCTCGAATAATTTGTTAAAAAGTTTAACAAAGCGAATAGTTCCCTCACAATTTTCAAACCCGTGAAATTTTCTCAACAAGCAATACTCTAAAGCGTCTCCAACGGAATCACTCAGTAGTTGAAGGATGCCAATTTTACTTTCATATCTTTTGTTGCTGGTAAAATATATGAGATTTGGACAATTTGTTTCCAAGTTTCAGTCCTACTTCTAACTGCAAGTCATATAGTTTGTTGAAGAAATCCCACTTAATTTCTTGACCATCCGCATCTATTAGAACTTGGTAATAGTGGATCGTATTACGGACAAGCTTCAGCAAGTGACAATTAGGCGATCTGTTTTTGTTTTTTTATTCCGCTTTATTTATGCTACTCATGTTATTTTTAGTTCTCATTTGTTTTCGTTTTATTGTTTCTTGCATTTCTTAATCCTTTGAGATAATTCTCAACAATTATGTGACGAAGGATATTTATTCTATAAGTTTAAAATAAACCATTTTAACAATACATGCAGACTTACGTATTCCAGAAGTTAAGAACCATATATTCATAATATTTACTAACATTTTCTTAACAAATTTCTTAAAAGTCTTACAAATGAATACATAATATGGCAACATAATTCCTGATTTAACTCAATGAAAGCTGAAAAGGAGCTGGATGGGGTATCTCCTAGTCTAATTCCTAATAATTTAGTATCACGTCTGGAGATTGTACTACTGGGTTCTGACTTCCCCTATAAGTCTTCAAGGCTATTCTTATCGGTTCAAAACCTACCGTTGATTCCCTCCCTTACTACCCATTACTTTACCTCAATAACCATACAATCCAATTTCAAATTTCCATCAAAAACCTCGGAATCTCCTTTGATCAACACTTATCCTGTAATAACCACATTTCCCAAATTACCAGTAAATCCATCATGATCCTCAAACATCTCCAAAGATATTATTATTACTTTTATTACGGGTGCTTGGCGTATGGGGGGCGGTCTGTAGAGCTAAAGATGAGACTAAGGAGACTAATGAATTGCTTCATAATATTCATCTTAGGGGTCTACAGACGGTCTCACGTATCTTGCCAGTACAATGAGCTAGGGTGGCTTTTTCCTGATTTTCGACGGCAATACTTCCTCGGCACTTTCCTATTCCATTCATTAAACACCAATAAACCTTCCTATATCCTAGACCTACTTACTCTGCGTTCCTCCATTCACCACCTGAATACAAGATCCCACCCTTCTAACCTATATACCCCCTCACATAGAACTGCTTCCTTTGAAAAATGCTTCGTCATCCGTGCTACCTCTTTTTGTTCATTACCTATCCATATTCGCAAAGCCTCTTCTTTAGCTTCTTTTAAACATCTTTTATTTATCCATCTCCTCGATCTTCAATCTTCCGCAAAAATGTGAATAATCTATAATAAATTACATAAGTGTGTTAAAATTTTTACTGTTGATTGTTTTTTATTTATTTTTTTTTTTACTTAATTTTAATTTTTAATGTATTTTTTCTTTGTTTCTTCTCTCTTATTTTTGTTATCATAATTTAATTTGTAATACTGATGTGCTGATTTGTAACTAATTTCAGCCAGACAATTGTACCTTTTTATTGTGCACTTTAATTATTCTTGGGGGGCATTCTGTCCCAGGATAAAGTTTATTTTTCATTTCAAGTCAAAATTGTAACTTTTCAGGACAATGTGTTCAAGTTTTTGATTTACTATATTTTTACATTGTATGATTTTTTTTTTTCACTATTGCTGAATATGCCTGTTTTGAAATTGACCTTCATACAATAATATATAATAATCTATTTGCTTATTGAAATGTGTGTCGTGTACTGTGAAGAACATTAGCTTAAACTATTGTAACTTGAAAATCGTAAGCTTACTGTAACTCTAAATAACTAACACATCAGATCAACAATTTTCTAGTTAATGAATTAAAATAAAGTAATGACTAATGATAATTATTTGATAAGATTGATAAATATTTCAAAATTCAAGCCTACTTTCTACCGTCTTCTTTTTAGCAGGGCTGATATTAGATCTGCCTCAAGAAGAATAAAATGAATAATCGAAGCTCCAAAATATAGGTCTTGGTTATTGATGGTTTGTTAAAGGCCCTACCTCCATACACAGGACACAGGGCTTCGGGTTATGATAAATTGTTTATCCATCTATTGTAGTCCCTCTATTGTTGGATCGGTCGATCTTATTGAAAAATTCTACATTAAATTATTATTGTTGCTGAGTATTAGGTCGTTAGGACTTAAAAATGAAATTATTTTTCTTTCTGCTTAATCATTTAATACTTTGTGTTACATACGAGACGTAAAAGACAAAAAACTGCTCATCGTTTCCAACTATTTCAACATTTACTAGGCAAGCGTTCAAAGCTACCAATAAACTCCTTAAGACTTATATACATGAGAGTAATTAGACCCATTTAGACACGCGGACTTGAGCTTTGGGACTCCACTCAACCATCCTATTCTTCTCGTATCCAATCCATACAATCCTTAATGCTCCATATTATGCTACAAACAAAATTATCCATAAAGATCTTGATGTTCTATATCTTGCTGATTTGGCCCAAACCACATACCTATCCCTCCATAGTAAATTCCATATCCATTTAAATTCACTAATCTCCCAACTTGCCTCACATTCAATTCCTGATAATCCTCCGAAGATATGGCCAAGAGACCTTCTAATGTAGAATTTTTTTGAAGTGCTACTTTTGAGTAGTTTACATATTATTGACAAGCCATTTTAATCATTTTCCTTAAATTTACTTGTTACATATAATGTATACATTTGTAAACATACATAAAAAGTAAAAAAAAAAAAAGTTTATTTCGAGCTAATTACTAAATGATTTGACTCAGATTTGTCTCTTATCCTATATCATTTTATAGATAATAAAAACAACAAAAAAACTTTGAATTAATAATACTGAATTTCTTTTTCTAATCCGTATATAATTGAAGATTGATGTTTTATTGAGGTCAATTTTGATGAAATGCATGTTTCACAGTATAATATTTTGAAATTTTTTAATGTCGAAACTTGTCCTATTGTACATATTTTTCAATTTTAATTTCATGGCAGTGTTTTCCATTATTATCACTAACGTTTATTTAAATAACAACAACAGACTCTCTCCATCCTCTTCTTTAATTAAAGGAAGGGAAAAGAGTTTTGTTAATTAATTTAACACCTTAAAGAGTTTAGTAAGTTCTTGTTAACATCTTCGCTAATTGTTGCCTGAAAGAGCCCTGCTAAATTTAAAGCCCAAGTTAACAAGAATCAACTGTTAAAAAATGCAGAGCAGTCTTTGGCATGATACAACGAATGTTTTGATTATTTTCTATGTATTTATTTCTGCCATTATATCAGTTTGAATATACTGGGCCTTACTATAATTTTTATATTATAGGTATAGATAATAGTTGTTATTAAATTTATTAGTTGTTTTTTTTCTACATAGATCCCTATTTCTTCTTATGCCAATGTAATACAAGGTTTTGCTCTCCTCTTTTTGCTTCTCAGCATTTTAAGTCTTATTTTATATATCATAATTGCTTTGTTTATTAATGAATATTATTTAAATAATAATTAGGTAGTGAAACTCATTTTCTTGTTTGTTTTTTTATTTTTTTTGTAACACATTAATCTTTTTTGCTGTTAACTCCTCATGTTAACAGCAAACTGTGGTAAACTCTTTACTGTGGCTCCTCTTACGAAATTTCTCATTGTCTCTTTCGGAGTTATGATTTTCCATGTTTGATAAAAAAATAAAGAAAGAAAAGAAAAGGTACCCAATTTAGCAGAGTTGGATTACACATTTAATTTAGTGCATTTAATAAGTGATTCAGCCTGTATGATTTTTATTTCACTTTTCTAATTATGTTTGAGTATTTTGCTCGATTTTATAACAGTCTATTATTACTTATATTTAATTAAATAAAACGAAAAAATAAATAAATAAACAAGCGATCGGATGTCGTAAGTTATTTTAAAAAATATATTTAAAATTTATTATTTTTAAAAATCGATACTTCTTTCAGCTTAAACTTTTGTTTAGAATTGACGGGATATTTCTAATCATTAAAGCATTGTGGATTTTTTTATTATTTTGATTTAAATGTTTATACTTTATTGCCATTTTGTTTACATAAATTACTTTAACTGTAGGCATTTTATATTGGCAACTACTGTAATTGTTTATTTTTCGGATTGAATAAAATCCATAGGCAAAAGTAGTTCAAAATAAAAAAAATCCTAAAGATATAAAATCCAAATTAAATTTATAATTCCCTGCCTGTCGTGAAGAAGTGGATAAGGAAATATTAGGCCAAAGTAGATACTTCAAGGCCTCTTTAGGAAGCACAAGGTAGCCAATTTTTTACTATGTTAAAAATCCTGCTTTGAAGTATAATAGTTAACTTGTTTTCAATTCAATTTGACCAATTGCCACTATTTTTGGACACTTACTGAATATTTTGAAATATTACTGAATGAGTTTATGTAAATAATTATGCGTAACTTCTATTTTCATCACAAAAAGAAATACCAAAACAATAACGCTCCTTAACATGCCTGATATAATAGAGTCGTTCCTATAATGCAGGAATCTTGACCTTTTTCAACTTTTGTTATCAACTAGGTGAACACGCAAGATATATTATCTTGTGCTTCTTCTGCGCATTTATTTTGAAAAATTTATATGTTTCTTTTGGTTTAATATGTTCCCAGAAAATATTTAAAAAGTGTAAAGGATAAAGACTGTATGAGCATGGAAAACAAATCTAAAAATTCAATAAAAAAAAAATAATAAAAAAACAGAATTGTTTTCTGGAACTGGTAACGAAGACAGAAGAAACAGATAAGCCGGTCCCAATTTAACTTTAGGGAAGCATTCCTGTTACAAGCTATGCGGTCTTGAGTTTGAAAATGAATGTTTTACAATTCACTGTAATTGTCTCGAGTTGATTATTTCATTATTGTAACTTTTATAATTTAACTTGAATTAAATATAATAACGATTATGTTTCATGATTTTTATATTTTATTATCTTATCATTCACAATCGTATGTACTACTTCTAAAAGGAAAGCGAAATATACTAATCAGTCGCAAATATTTGAAAATTAAGTACCTATACATACATCCTCTACATTTGACCCTCGCATAACATAAATATTTTATGGATGACCTTATGTAGATACAATAAATAAATAAACAAACTATAGAAAGTAATGTTTAAAGAAATATTTTAATTGTTTATTATATCTGTTAGGGGAAAACAAATGTCACAGTAATACAGACATCACTTATATTTCATTTACTAAGAATGATTTAATTCGAAAATTTCAGTAAACAGTGGAACCTCGATGTAGCGAATTCCTTGATAAATCGAAGTTTTTCTATTCCCCTTGAACCTGCCTACCGTTCCTACGTTATTTTTGCCTCTAGATATCGAAGGGTTGGTTAAGAAGACCTTGATATATCCAATTTTCAAAGATTCCTTAGCTTACACCGCACCTCTACAAATCGAAGTTTTTATTAGAAAATCTATATATCGAAGTCAATTTGTTAAATAAGTAGAATTTTGGACTAATCAAAGATTCTATAAAGGATTAACTGTAACTCCCATCTTGACATTTGTTTCCGGTTTGTTTCAGTTTCTGATAAAACACATGTGCGGTATGTTTCGTTTTCTGTTGTTTCTCAATATTTTTTTTTATTCTCGAAAATAGTAAAGCGTAAAGCCCTTCCATATGAAGGAAAATTGAAAATTATTCAAGCCGTAAATGCCGGGGTTGACAGAAAATGCGATATTGCAAAAAAGTATGGAATTCTGTTTCAGATTTTTTTTTAAATAGTTAAGAAAAAAAAGTATTGTAAGACCAATAAGTAGCCATCGAAGTATTTGAGTTGTCTCCTGTAACATAGCACTCATAAAGATAGATTCTCGAATTAGAGTTTCTTTTGCTTGGTGAAACTCTTGACTTAGATGTTTTTCATCCCCCACCCGCGCCTCGCGCCCCCCTCCCGACCCCAAAAGTTAAAAGTTAATCGGGGTACCCTCCCTTATCTCCGATACCTGCCAGGGTCCAGTGATGCCCCCCTCCAAAAGAACGGCGGTTTAGATACCCTGGGGATAACCTCTACCCCTGTCATCTATCTGACCACTATACTGCCAAAGATAGCTCTTTGTCAGGTAGGATCGCTGTGGGGTCCAGGGTTTGCCATTGATGCCATCAGATATTCCTGGTTTTCTGAAAAGTGCAATTTCTTTTTCTTTTCTTTTCTTTTTTTTTGGTGTGTTTTTCTATCTCTTTTCATTCTTAAAAAGGTTACATTATTTTGTTTTTTAATATATTCTTGATTTATATATTTCTTGTTATTTTATATATATAAGAAAACTAAGGAAATGCTAATTAAATCGAAACTCTCCCTTCATTCCCTTTTCTATTATCCAACGCTTTACATAAAGAACATTCCTGTTCAGTTCATGAGCTCTATCAAAAACCACGGAATAATTTTCTTATGCCTGCCTCAACGTCCATACAAATTACCCAAAAAACCATCTAAACCCTAAACACTACCTTAGATATTTATAAGTATCTAATTTATTATTTATTGAATAATTATCTAATTTATAATCTACCTACGTTGCTGCCCGATATGTTCGCAGCTGGACAATAACACCTTTCTATTATACTGTTATTTTATTCTGAGGGGAAAGGTGTACCAGAATAAAGATTATCTTTTCTTCCTCTTTTTATTTTATTTTATTTCATTTTTTTTTTAATTTAATTTTATTTATTCTTTCCTCTTTTTTTGGCTTCATAATTTGTTAACGCAAGTCCTATAATGCCAATGTAGCACTATCTAATTTCATGCCCTGTTGAATTTCCTTTGCCTTCCTCTATTATATGAGAACTTTTGTTTTTGAAAAAAATTTATTTAAATCGTAGGTCTTTTCTTTGGTCATAGTTCTTGAAAATGCAGAGCCGTCGTGAACAGTCCTTGTACCTAAAGCTCTTATCCTCTCATTCACAAACCTTTTGCAATCGAACATGTTGTATCTTGGATCTTCCAGGCATTGGCCTTTCGGACACTTTCTTCTTAAATATACATTTATTTTATTAATCTTAATGCAATTCTAAAATATTTTATTTTAGTTTTATATTTAATAATGGTTTTTTTGAAACTATTTCTTTTATTATGGTTTGATTACTAGTTATCATGTTCTTCTTATTTTTATGATCAATTAGTGTTATTGTTATATTTGTTATTTTTATTGCCTTTAATTAAAATGAGAAATATGTTGTCGGCAGCAACCCTATGTTTGGCAGTGTTTTAATTTTAATTTCTTTTCTCATTTTTATTTCTTACATAATTTATTTTTAATATTTGGAAAAACTCGAAATGTATTCAATCATCTTAAATTAAAGCTACATCCTAAGCATATATATATAATGTATATGTATATGATACTATGTAACCCTGCCGTAGCAGTACTTTCATTATTCAGTAGCCTGGTCTGAATTCTACAAGTCTGGTAAAATTCTCTAAAAACTACTCTGTCTTTTGAGATTTCCTCTACATGGAGTTAGTTATTTTGTTCGTTTTACACAGGATCGTTTATAATTTCAGCAAGTGTATTGTCTTCTTGTTTCTGTGAAACTGATAAAATATCAGAATCAGGAATAAAATTTGTTTCTTTTAAAAATTTGGTCATTCTGTTGTAAAAAAAAACAACAAAAAAACGTATAGAAATATAGGAATCGTGTTCCTATAACACAGTTATGGAGACTAATTTATATTCTAACCAACAGATGAATAACGATTACTGATGGCTATAGTTACCCGAAGCACATAACATTAGCCAGGCACGCTACCATTACTTACCATATACCATTACTTATATTAACATACGGAATATGATAACGTGATGATGTATGGAAGTGATCATCATGGTTCATCGGGTAGGATTTTGACAGCTTTGTTGTCCCATTATATGAATCGTTCAGGATCAAAACCCACTTGAGGAGAGCGATTGAACTTGAAGTCACTTCATTTTTGGTTATTCCTCCTTTCTTCCCAGAGTCTCTTCATTCTTCCGTAATGCTTCTTCCGTTCCTCTGTCCATTTTTTTCCTGGTTGTCGTGATGTTCTTTGTTCAAATGTCACATAGTTGATTTTAGTCCGGTATTCGTTACGATCTTCGAAATTTTGTATATCGATCAGCTGCAGATCCCTCCGCGCCTCCTTCAACCATTAGCTTGTCGTTATAACATTGAATAATTTCTTTGCCAATCTGGAGCTATCCATCCTATAGATATGCGTGTAAAATTTTTCTCAGCGTTTTCTTATTACATCTGTTATGCTGGTCTTTTAATATAGTTCGTTTTCCTTAATCTTAGTGAAAATACTTAAAAAAATCTAGCTACCAACTAAAATTGGATCTTAATCTCTCCTTATTTTCTTTCTATTTATTTATTTTTTCCTTGACTATTAGTATTAAATTTTTTATAAGTTCATCGAGGTTCTGTTAACAACTATATCATGGCGACGCATCGGGACGCATGTTCTCATAATCACGTCATTGTAACTAATGGGCATTGCTACCACATATGAACCGTATAATTCCAAAATAGGTCATTTCATTTTTCAAAATTTTGCACAGCTGAACGATAAAGATAAAGGTTTGACTGAAATAAAAAAGGGCTTTATTTTTTTGTATGGCCTTTTTCAATGTGATTTAACTACTTCTGGTAGAAAATCTACTTTCTAAAGATAATCAAGTAGAAGAACTATAGAAAAAAACTAAATTTGGAAATTGGACTTATCTGGTTTTGAAAATCAACGCCTCATATATTTGTAGTGCCTAACAAATTATGAGTATACTACAGTTTGTTAGTTTCTACGTATATTTGTGGTAACAGTATCCATCAGTAACATTTGCTTGTTTATGAGAACGATATAGTCTCGAAGCATCGTAATAATATAGTTGTTACTTTATTCACTGAACCTCAAAGAACTTATTAAACACACGTATATGTGTATTTATATATATATATATATATATATATATATATATATATATATATATATATATATATATATATATATATATATATATATATAGTCAAGGTCCGAAGCAGCCTTGTTTTAGGCTTAATTCTATTTATAGTTATAATAAAAATGTACCTGTATATAAGGAGCTGCCTCAGAGGAATAAAGCCAGTTATTTTCCAACAGTCTATGTGCGTATTATTTATCCCTTTTATTTATTTAATTTTTTTAAGGTTTGTTTCTGAGACAATACTTAAGTTTTATATATATATATATATATATATATATATATATATATATATACACACACACATTATATGTATTATGTGATAGTTATGTATGTCATCTATTACTGTTTCTTGTACTTAATTTATTATTTTTCCTTTTTATCCGTTATTTAAAAAAATAAAAACGTAAAAAGTTATTTTATTTTTATATTTGGACTTGATATATAACAAGTTGTTATGCATTATTGTATCCCTTATATCAAAAACCGTACTGTTGCCACGAAAATTTAAAAAGTGTAGGAAGCAGTAAGTCAAACATATCGATCGCCATTATCCGACATGACAAGAGGATGGGATGCGTTCCCAGTGCCTGCATGATCCGGGTTCCCATGAAGAGGACAATAGCGGGCTATCCATCAGGCAGTGAATGTGAAGCGTGCGCGGCAGCGGCCGTAATGAGTTCTGCTACAGTGTTTGGCCTCCACTCCTCGCTTCTTTAATAACCTGGCTACTGTTGACCCACGAACCTTTGCAGGAGGTCATTCGGCCTCTCTGTTCCCTTTGTCTGGAGGGGGGGGGGGGGGGGGGGGGGGGGGGGCAAGGGCTCATCTGTTCTTACGGGGCTTTATGAATAGGGGATGGGCTGTCTATTGTGCCCATCACTTGGTATTTCTTAGTCAAAAAAATAAAACGCCTCCCGAAAACCTAAAAAAAAATCCCTTTAATGTATAATAAAATGTTTCTATATTAATACTAATTAATATGATTTGATATTATAAAAGAAAAGAAAATCTTTAAATAAGTTTCCTTTTTCTTTTTAAGCTACCACTATGTGTAATAAACTTTACAGTTAATAAAAAATATTTTTGTATAACACACGAAGACTTAAATAAGATACTGCTCGTCGTTTTCGACTTCTCCAATATTTAATTGAGAAGTGTTCAAAGCTCCCAATTAAGTACAAAACACGTTTTTAAATCACAGTAATTTGACCCATTTGGACACATGGAGTTGTGCTTTAGAGCTCTTTGAAACCTTTAATTCTTTTCATATCCAATCCTTGCAATCCGAATTCCATTGTAAAATCTAATGCTCCTGATTATGCGACTAATAAACTTAGACAAAACTGATTTGGCCTAAACAATGTATTTATCCCTCCATGACCAGCGACATACCCATTCGAATCCTCTAGTCTCGATAACCCTCTATAAGGTTTCTGAAAATAAGATCACCTAGGAACTTTCTTATGAAGAACATTAATTGAACTACTAATGCGTAGTTCTTCACAAGTTATTAACATGTCATTAGAATCATTTTAATGCACATTTAGTTTTAAATATTGTATACAGTTGTAAATATCAATTAAGTACAGAAACAATGTACCGCAATATAATTCAGACTTTGCTCACAAGTTTAGGCGTGAATTTCATATAATTTCGTTTTTCGAGTTCAAACTTGTTCTAGGCAGAGCTTAAATTGCCAGAAACGTTAATAAAATGGGAGGCGACAATAAATGGTCTACTTTGGTTTAAACGATTGGAAGAGCGATAATTCAGCCATGCAGGCAAGGAGGTTCTTGGCTTGACTTCTTCCCTTGACGATGATATTCTGCGAGAGGTGGATGAAAAACGACGCTAACCACCTCAATTGAAAGTGCTCAAGATAGAACGGTCACACAAAAACAAAACTAAAAATAAACGTCGTTTTGAAAAGTTAGAGCTTAGTTGAGAATCTCTGCCTCGTCCCCCTATCTGTATCGCTAGTCCACTAAAATTACCATTTTTTAAAAACGCTAGTAGACCACTTATTAAACGATAAAATATTTATTGATCGAAAGTCGATAGAAATGAGAAGTGGTTAATAAAGATTCGAGAATATATTAAAGGAGCCAAGATGTTGGTAGGCAAGTATTGAAAGTAGTGAAGCGTAATAATTAAAATGTTTTCTATTCATTTATTTTATTTCTTTACTATTACGATCGATTAATTAGTTGCCAATACATTGGCGTTATTACTCGGAGACTTGAAATGTTAAAATATTCATAACATAATTACTTCGGTACACAGATTATACATATATTGATTTTAAATCATTAATCCTCTCATAAAATATACACTTCTGCCGAAAACCCCACATATTAGTAAATTAGGATAAACTATATTGTATGAGTAGCGGAGATAGATAACAACAATAGCAAAGAGCCCTATTGATTTTTATTCGTTATACAAGATAAAGGAAATATTGCCAAAGGTACATTGGCCCCCGAAGGCAAGGAGGAGCAGAGGTTCCAAGGAGCTCACGGGGGACCGAACCTAAAGGGGATTTAACAATTTATTTACTACGGCCCACCCCAGCCCTCTGTTCAGAGCACCGTAAAATGAGTAATAAACTTTTATAACCGGTAAAAAAATGACTCACTCCCTTCCTAAATGTCCGTCATCTTCGAGGAGGGGCATTACCTTTGGATATTTCTGTGATATATACAATACAAAGTACAGGGGGTGTTATATGGCACCTACTCCAGGTGTGCCGATATTATATTTTTTATTTTTTTTAATTTAACTAATAATTTTTTTTATCTGAACTGCCTTGATGAACTACATTCAAATTATGATAGGCTTCTCATTATAGCTCTGTTATTATAAATTGATCTATCTATAGCTATACTATTATACAAAAGAACAAGCCATTTTCGTTTGTGATCACTAACCGCGAAAACTACTGAACCTATCTGTACCAAATTTTAACCACATCTCTTCATAGTTCAAGGATGGTTTAGCAATAATAAAATTTAAAGATATTAAATTATATCGTCATGAAAAAGTGATGAATATGTCGTGAGTGGTGAAGTTTAATAATGGACCGATAGGTAGCGAGCACCATTCGAGAGAGGTTACTAATGTACGGTGTTATATTGAGCTTGAAATTGATGATAAATTTTACTTATTTTCAATTCAATTGTTATTAAAAAAGCTATAAATATATTGAGTGACATGTGGATCCCAGTGCAGTTTATAAATCAACCGGTATGTTTCTGCAACAGAGTTTGCAATGGTAAAACTATTAAACCAATTTTTAACTTTACTTGTAGGGTATAACTATACACTTATACTACACCATAGTGAGCATATTAATTTAAAGATTACCGTTGGCGTTTGTAGGTATATACATTGTATGTACGTATGTTAGATTTCTCAAACAGTAAAATATTAATATAGAATCCTTTTTTAAAAATTAATTCTATGTTGTTTTGTTTTTTTTGTAATAAATGCAAACATTTTATTTCACACTTATGACCGTAAAATGGATTCAGGTCAAAAAGAAAATTTGGATTATCTACGGCAAAGCTTTTTGAACAAAGTTTCTTCTCCAGTTTCCGGTGCTGCATAAACTCCTGTAAATACGAGTCTAATAAGCTCCAGGTGGTACCACAGTAGGGCTTTTTCCACACTTGGTTTAGACAAAATATTGCATAAGGCTTCCGATTCTTTCCAACGTTGATTTAAAAAAAAAAAAAAAAAAAAAAAAAAAAACAGGAAAAAAAAAAAACAATTTATTAATAAGTTTTTTTTTGTTTTTTTTAAATATACAATTATTGAAATTTACAACTGTACAGCATATATACATCAAGTAAATGTACTGACAACGATTATAATAACATGTTAAAACTTAAAAAGAACTACTCATCAGTAGCACTTTATTAAAACTTCTACACTAGAAGGTCTCTAGGCCATCTTCGTTTCAGACGCCTCAGAGGATTATTAGGAATGGAGTGGGAAGCAAGTTGAGAAACTAACGGAGTTGAGTGATTATGGAGCTTAATATGAAAGGATAGGTATCTGGTATGGGCTAAATCAGCAACATATGGAACATTAAGATCTTTATGGATAAGTTTATTGGTGACAAAGTAAGGAGCATTGAGGATTTTACGAAGAATTTTGGATTGTAAGGATTGAATACGAGATGAATTGGATGGTTTAGTGGAGCCCCAAAGCTCAACTCCATACGTCCAAATAGGTCTAATCACAGTCATGTATATGAGTGTTTTGGTATTAATTGGGAGCTTTGAACGTTTGTCTAGTAAATATTGAAGTAGTCTGAAACGAATTAATAAGTTAAAATACAAAACGAACTGACAAGTTGAATAATAAATTTACTTATTTATATTAATATTTTCACAAATGCTAATCTGGACTTATCTTCTATCCGTCAAGTGAATATTGTTATATTGTACATTATTTTGAAATTAAAATAAAAAATAAATAAATATATACAATCGCCTCTCCGAAATATATATTTAGGGCAATGTGTAAGCAAGCCCCTTCTAGTTAGTCTTCGAAATATGTAATATATAGGAAAAAAAGTTGTATTATAGACCTGATTCAACAAGCAATAGAGAGAAAAACTTTATTATACGGTGCTACCAATTTCAAATTGGTTGCTAAATACACAGCATACTATATCAATCCAGTTAGATACCTGATAATATTCAATATGTAAATAAATATATCAATAAAAATAACCCGTTGTAGTCATTATTTTAAACTTAAAAAAATCTACCTACATGCTAAAATGTAAGATCACATGATGATTATAAAATTACAGTTAAAAATATTGAACTATGAAAAAAGACAATATCCAACCTTATAGACAACTATATAAAATATAACTATACAAAATAAATATAAAACTGTGTACAGAAAGTAACAATAAAAATATCATATATATTTGTATGGTTAGTTCAATAAGGATCATTCAAATATTCCCTAAAATGAGATAGGAAAAGCTTTTCGGAAGTTCTTTTCATCTAATCTAAAGTATTCGTTCTCATCAGCTGAAATCGTTTCCGTGAGAATTCAACTGATATATTATTGCTGACAAAAAAGAGCCGCCGTTCTTAACTGACGAATTTCATAAATTATTTAATTCCGTAAGAGAATGTTCATTTATAAATTAATATAAACCCTTGCCACCGAGTAGATGGCAGTAAATGATCAATCGATTGTTTTATCTAAAGGTCCAGTTCCTTAATTAATATTTAAAACTATTTTATAAAAAAAAATGTTTATTATAGTTTTGAGTGGCGAATAGTGTGTGATAACAGACGTTAATCAACACATTAATTTTAATTTTCTTAATATGACATAGTTTTTTGGCTGGGGGTCTATAGTTTTTTTTTTTTTGGTAACTTTTTTTTTTCATCCTCAAAAATATTTTTTTTTGACACATTCAAGCAACTCATTCATTCAAACTCTGTTGGTGTTGCTTGAATGAAACAATTGTCGACAGTATACTTATTCCAATTTTAACGAATAATATATTTAGTTGTATACAATTTGTAGCTAGTGCCTACCGTTTAGGAGCTATATTGGTTTGAAAAAAAAAAGAAGTCAGTTTTAGAATAGAAAGAAAACTTTATCCTGGGACAAAGTCCCTTAAGAATAACATTAAATAACATAAAGTAAGATCATAACTGGCCGAGAGGCTGTTAAAAATAAAATAACATAGATAAACTGAATACAAATATGTATGAAAAAAAGATACAGAGAAAAACTAGAAAAAGAAAAAACTTTTAATAAAAAGAGGGTGAAAAAAATGAGTATACAAAATAGAGGTTAATATTGTAAATAAAATTGCAAAAGAGAAAAAAAAACAGAAACTTGAAGAAAAATAAAAGATAGAAAATCAAAAATTATCATTACAAACAATTAAAACATCATAATCAGAATATAATTTATGCTTATGTTTTATGTCTGACGGTCTTGTTAATTAAATTAGACGATTACTTATATAGTACATACATCCTTACAATTAGAGAGCTTCGAGTTGGAGGGAAAGAAGATGGAGAAAGAATAGTGATTTGAATGTTCCAAGGGAAGAAGCATTGCGGATACAGGAGGGGAAGGAATTCCAAAGAGTAGAGGATCGGACAAGGAAGGAACGTTGGAATGCAGTACTTCTGTGGAATGGAGTATAGAGATCGGAAAGACGAGATCTTGTATGCAGTGATTTGATAGCGGACTTGAATTTCAGGTTACTGTAAATAAAGGGAGGGTGACGGGTGTTGATAACTTGTTATACGAGTAGATAGGTGCCTAGGAAGTATTTTTTGCGGACGGAGGGGAAAAGCCAATTTAACTCAGTGTAGAGATGCGAAACATGGGAACGTCTCGAGGTTCCGAAGACAAACCTAATGAAGCAATTCATGATGCGTTTTAATCTGTCCTCGAGAACCATCGAGAGCCCGCCATATATCACACAACCGTAGTCAAATGGGGGGAAGATAAGGGAGGATACTAGGAGTCTGCGTGTGGGTAGCGGAAGGAGGTGACGGGAGCGGTGAAATAGTTTTAGGATACCGATTGACCTTCGGGAGATTTGTGCAATATGGGATTTCCAGGAGAGGGTTTGATCAATGGTTAAGCCTAAATTTCTAACAGAGGAATGGAAAGTTATTGGATGACCATTAAGGAATAATGTGGGAATGTTGGCATTTGAATGAAGATGGCATTGAATAATGGCATTTTATTTCGTATTTATTCTATTTCGTATAATCATTGATTGTTAATTTAATTTATTCCTAGCCACATATTCATTTAAACATTCGTTTTGCTATCGCTTCTATTCCTTAGAAATTTGCAAATTTTAACTAAAAAATAATAATAATGCAATTCATTCATGCATTTTTAATTTAATTTTTAATCTGCTTAAAATAATAATTTTATTTAATAGTTAATGTCTGATACCAGTCTTAAAATACGAGAAACGTCTCGTCCTTTCCGACTACACCAACATTTACTAGATAAGTGTTCAAAGCTCCACCATACAGTAATTATACTCATTGGGATATACAGAGTTAAGTTTTGGGGCTCTACTAAACCTTCCAATTCTTCTCGTATCCAAACAATACAATCCAAAATCCTTTGTTAAATCCTCAATGCTCCTTATTATGTCACAAACAAACTTATACATAAAGATCTTAATCTCCGTATGTTTGACTCCCCTATTGTCTCCGTACTTAGTTTATTTCGAATAATTATTGTTTGGTTATTTAATTTAATTATTAATTCATGTAATTTGATCCTTTTAAATTCTAAAATATAAATTGATCATAAGAAAGATAAAGTTGAGAACGATTTTAAAATATAATCGACAGTTGATTTGGATGTGATACAAAAGTTCAAGTAAGGATTCAAGGGTTCAAAAGTCCAGCAGACGAACCTATTGGCGGGCAAGCGACTAAATTATAGAGGGCATCCGTCTGCTATTAAATAGAATTTTTGAAAAACTGTAACACGCACATTGCCTTGCAAAATGTGAAATTAAGTTTTACGTTATTATACGGTCCAGATGGGTCCTGAGAATAAAATATCAAAAATGAAACTAAATTTGATAAAGGGAAACTGTTTGGGGGAGGGGAAGCAAAAAAAAACCCAAACTTTTTGAACTTCTTATCAGATTTTGAAAAAAAAAAAATGTTTTATTTACAACATTAAAGTTTATTAAATTTTGCGTCTAAAGACTTCCCTTAAGCTAAATTTGATTTAGGCATTTAACCACAATCGATTGTCAAACATCGAAGAATTTTGCCAACTTTAAAAAGTTAGTTTTCGTCATGTTTAAGAGTCTATAACGCAGAAATGGATAATTAAATCAAAGAATGTTATATACTAAAAGTTGTAGATCATGAACTTTTGTGCAAGATAGGTTCTTAAAGATTTGCCCATTCCTACTCTGAGATATGTCAAAAAAATAAGATAACCAACATGATGTCTCATTGTTGGTTGATTTTGGATAAACTGTCTTGAAAATGAAAACATATCACGAATAGTAAGGGGATTAGCTTTGAACCTTGTACTCAAAAAATTATAAGGCCTCTCTGCTGCAAATTGTTCACCACACTTAGTTTTTTTAGTTAGGTTTGTCATAAAACATTATTTTTCTTGTTTCTTTAAACTATACTTTTTTTTATTAATTTTTGACATGATGTCTCATTTATTATCTCCAAAAAAAATGTCAAAAACAGCTTTTCTTTTATTTAACAATTCAAGATAGTCTTATTCAATTTTCTGTTATGATATTATTTACATAAAATTTTTCTATCTAGGTTAATGGAGTTCTTGGTATTACAGAGGCTTTGTAGGATGACTATAAGCGGAGGAAAATTAGGAAAATGACGATAGCTCATGATATTTAAATATGGATCGCCTAAATTATAGATGAAACCTGAAATAGAACCAGAAACCGCACTTTATAATTAATGATAATATGCTTAATTCATTCCTCAGCAAACTGTATCGCTACTAACTTGCTGCAATTGCCATCCATTAGGCATCGATCAGCGGCCTCGCTATCGTTTATCTCCGCCTCATCAATCATGGAATCTCGCAGGGAAAACTTTTGAGACCTTTCTTATTATCAGTTGAAGGGCCTGAGATGTAAAGGGATCGCTCCGAGCCCTTGATGAATTATCTTCTCCTTTTATAAGATGTTAACGCGCTATTAGGCAGTCTCGCTCGGTTAAAGAAAACTGTCATCCATTGATAAATATAGCTTCGGAGATTAAAATTATATTTATCAGATAATGAATATTATGAAAACATATAAGCTATTTATATCAAGAGTATATTTCTGGTATTTATATTTTCCAGTTCGTTATTGGGAGGCTAATTATGTTTTATATTTAAATAGATATGTATCTTGTATGTAGGTATAGTTGTTAGTGAAGTATCAATACCAAAATATTGATTATCGATATCTCGGTTTCAGAACAAATCGCTGTTAAATGATTCGTATGAGAGATAAAGAAGCATAACAAATTGAATAATTATAATAATTTTGAATAATTTGAATTTCGAATAATAATTTTAAATAATTACTCGAGAAATTAATAAACAGTCACTTGTTTGACACTTGATTGAAATTCAGACAGTGTAAAAACAAAATATAATTATATATATCTCGTATATATATATAATAAATAATAATAAAAACATTGATGTTCCCAAGTTAAGCTTTATAGTAACAGTTCATGATTTTTGAAGGAAATAAATTAATATAAACTTTATTTTTTGTTTATGTAAATATATGTATATCATGTTTTTTAGAAGACAAATTTACTTAATGCAACTTTTACATAAATCTTTCGTAGAAGAAAGACCTGTTTTTGAAAACGTTTTTGTGGAATTCGGCATATTTTCACTTGTATTGGTGTATTAAATTCTTAGTTGCTTGATCCAGATATAGGGGCTGTTTGTCGTTTATGTAAAAATAAATCTCAAAAATCATAGATAGTTGTTTTAATTTAACGCTAAAATTAGGCGGGACATCTCCTTATGATAACCTTATTTCTGTGATACATTATGTAAACTGGTAGGAGGATGGATTCTTAGAATATAAGGTTCTTGCTGTAAATTGTTGAATATCAAAATTATAACACTAACATTTTATTTTTATGAATTTCTTTTGGATTCTTAATTGGAATCCACATACAAGACTAAAACGACAGGAAACTGCACGTCCTTTTCGACTGCTTCAGCATTTACTTGATATACGTTCAAACAATTACCAAAGACTCATTTACATAACAGTAATTAGACCAATTTGGACAGTTGAGATTCATGTTAATTCAACTCGTATCCAATCCTTACAATCTAAAATCCTTAGAAAAATCTTCAATGCTCCTTACTTTGTCACAATCAAAGTGATCCACAAAGATCTTAGTTTACGTTACGTTTCTTACTTAGCTCAACCCAGATATCTATCCTTTCATAGCACACCACACAACCATTCAAATCCATTAGTATCACAACTGGCTTAACAGTTCATTCCAGATAACCTCCGAGGTGCCTGAAAAAAAGATGGCCTCGGGACCTTCTAATATAGTACTTCATTGTATCGAACCTTTATAAGTGTTACCAATGGGTAGTTGATTTAAAAACAAGTGATTTCATTTTTAGCATTATCATCATATTTACTTGATGTATTATATTTTTATATTGTATACACAGTTGTAAATTTCAATAAATAGATAAAATAGAAAATAAAACATTTTATTTTCTTTGATATGTCTATGATGAAAAAAAAATGGGATAATAATTCAATTACAAATATATCGCATTAGCCGTACATTACCACCCCCCGTGTTCCACGTTATCGCCCCATTTATAGCCCTTCTTGCAGAACGGAGATACGTTCGACCGGCGGGACACATGGAGCAGATATATCTTCCAACCCTCAGGTTTTTACCGACTGTTTTTTTCGAGAGTGGAGCCCGGCTTACTAATGGTGACACAGAAGAGCACTCGTGGGGCGGATTGTCAGGCCGGAGTCACGTGCTGTGATTCATGCTCTGGCGCCCTATGATAAGTCCGGGAATAATAGAAAACTTCTTATTGAAGGCTAAGGGGTCCTTAAGATCTGGAGATGGGAAGGGGTTCGGAGCTTGTAGTCGGGAAAGCTAGGGTGGGGGAGTTCGCAGGTTCGGCGTTAATTGGATTAAATATTCATTGAGGGTGTTGAGTGATAGGAAACAAGTTGAATAGTATAGATTAATGAATTCTTTTCGTTTTCAGGCGCTCATTTATATATATATATATATATATATATATATATATATATATAAATATTTCTACCAAATATGCACAAAATATATTCTTTCCCAATAACTGTATTATGTATAATACAATTAATATACTATGTATATTCCATTATTGTCTACCTTCATTAGCTATCTGTTAGCCAGTCGATCCTCAGAAAGAACTCTTAGGCCGCTAATTCCTGAAAATTATCAAATTTTTCCCTTGAATAAAATTTTTCATGGATCGAAACAAGTAGTAACCCGATGTTATGGTGCGAGGTGTGGACTATACGGTGGGTGTGGAAGAAGTTTTATGCCTTCAATATTTTAAAATTTTCCTTGGTCTGATGGAAAGTTTGTCTAGCAGAAACAGAAATTTTTTTGCGGTTGAAGAAATCTGGAAAGTTTTGATTAAAGTCCAACTATAAGAGGAATTGCTCATTGTGCGTTAAAAATAAATTTATCATGGATTACCTCTTCGCAGTTACTAAAAACCGTTCCTCCTTTTGAAGGGCGTATCCTGATTAGACATTTTTTTTTTTAAACCAATGCAGCGCGATTCGTTCGTCTAGGGCACCTTATTGGTTTGTATTGTTGATTTTATGGTGGCTGAAAAAGATTTTTTTTCAATATTGTATTAAAATTAGACGAATTTCCTATGACTCCGTCATGTTGCTAAGTCAGTAAAAACATATGAACGAACGCTTTATCAAAGTAGTGCATTGCTGATAAATAAGCTTAGATTAATGTTCTAAAGGAAGAATAAATTGTTTTGAACAATAAATAAGATAAACGGAGACTCATTGGCAGCGCAAGTCAAGGTGAGTGGCTTAGCGTACTCTGTACAGATGATTGTGAACCCCCGGGTGGGTTAAAATTTATTTCTTGGTGTACCCATGGAACAAATCTTGACCTTCTTACTAGGCTAGTAGGCTAATATAGGTTGGTCTTCTTTCCGTTCTATTTGGAATACATAAGGACGTTAAGCCAAATAAACAATAATAAGGATAAGCTTGTTAATATTTGATGTGATTCAAGCATTGGACGAAATGGTCATTTTTTTTTTTTTTTTTTTTTTTTTTTTTTTTTTTTTTTTTTTTTTTTTTTTTTTTTTTTTTTTTTTTTTTTTTTTTTTTTTTTTTTTTTTTTTTTTTTTATCTATTATTATTTTTATTTTAAAACTGTATTACAGTATAAAATAAATTAAGAATTTAGCCTAATAATCTGAAATGAATAGACATATTATACCCTAACAAGCGACCTAGTGTCTATACGCGTTTGTGCTTTATATTTGAGTAAGCTAATGCTAGATTCCGACAGTTCTCAGCAGCCTTACAGTATAATGATCCTGGATTAATATGTCAAGACCTCATAATGCCTCTATGATTATCTCCGCCCTCCGACACCGAAGGGCTCTTCCACTCCTTAGACTTCGACTTGGCTCGGACTCCGCCTGGTGGCACCGCCATTACCCTCAATGGCGCTAAATGAAGCCAGTGCAGCATGTGGCCGCTAAGTGCCATTTCCCACTTCCCTTCTTAATAGCCCCGCTGCTCTGTAATGTGCCTTCTTGATATTAATAGTCCGTTCCGTTTTTATGTCCTCCCCCCTCCCCTCCATCATAGGGAGTGTGTCTCTTTTGTGTCCGAATGGTCCGGAAACGGACATGTCCGTTTATTACGTTGATCCGACTGGCTAGATACATATTTCATCTTTCATCAATTACTTGCAACGCATGACGTCCGAGAAATTAATGGTTTGTTAAATGTAGCGGGCAGTGCTCAGTTGTAAGGATTTAGTCCACTAGATTGGAGTGGTCGTTTAGTCTCTGCGTTTTCTAGATCAGTTACTTTTTTTGAATAGTTAAAATAAAAATAATATTAAATTATGTTGATTTTTTTTTCAACTTTATTACTTCTTTTATGATGGTTATTGACGTATTTGTAGGCCAACCAGTGAACTGTACCATTTTTTAAATTTATCTTAAGAGTTATTGTCAGTTATATAACCAATGATATCTTATCTGGTATAGATTATCCGAGATCTTACGGGCTAAGAGCTGCAGGAAAATAAAAAGAGGTCATGTTTAAGTATTATTTTTGTTGCTTACGGTTTCTTTTGTTCTTCTTTCTCTATTATTTTGAATTTGTGAAAATTGCGCTTAGAATTGATTAATAAATGAAATTTAAATAAAGAAACAACATGAAAACAATTATAATTAAACAGTGTGTTAAATACTGCATATTTTTAATCTTATCAAAAATGTTTAATAAAAAAAACTTCTTTGCATTCTCTCCAATGAACGCAGCTCCCCTTGGCCAAGTGGGTTGGTGCTAGGGTCTTAGCGTGTTCGGTGCTGAAGGTCGTTAGTTCTAATCCCACCTTTGCGGGTTAAAATTTATTTCGTGGCAGACCCAAAAATGAATCTTGGCCTTCTCACCCTACACTACAATAGATAAGGTAACCTGTAGGATAACCCGTCCTTCCTGCCCTAGTTGGAATACATAAGGACGTTAAACCTCAACAAACAAACAAAACTACTAATTTTAATGTCTTTCTGGGTGATTTAGGTTATTTAGTGCCTTTCTAATTTATCATATTAGAATATTATATGAAGATATATATATATATATTTTTCTGTTATAAATATTTAGTAAATAATTTCTAAAAATTTGACTGAACGGTTCAATCATTAAAATTAGGTGGGAGTTGGTTCCAGGAATTAGTTGCCAACGATTCAATATTATTAAATTTTGAATAGTCTGCGCTGGACCTGCTTACTACACAACATTGCATCTTCTAGCCCAGTTTCGAGACCTGCTGCGGCAGATCAGTTATTTATTATTTTTTTTTTTTTGACCTGGGTTGACCCATTGTTCAGTTGACTCTCCTGGGTCTCTACAAAGTAGGCACCCTTGATACGGGACAAACCCTGGTAATTGTGGGTTATTCTGGTCAAAACACCGTACAAACGTTGATTAAAAAAAAAGTTTCTTCCTTTACGAACTATGGGTTTTTGTTATACAGTTTATTGATTAATAAATGCCTATATATATTATTCAGTTAATATTAAAATAATCTCTAAATATTTTAAAATAAATTAATGTTTTTTGTTTTTGTTTCAGGTATTAGAACTTTAAATACGGAGTTTCGTAAGTAGTTCAAAATAAATTGAATTATTTTATGTTTATCAATTGATCCAAGGTCTGTTATCTAAGTAAACGACGGATGCCTCTAACAATAAAAAAAAATAATACATAATGTACATTTTTTTAGAAAATTTATCAATTCTTTGAGAAGAAAAAAAAAAAAGAAAAAAAATCAAATATAAAGTTTTATTTTTATTTTTATTGCGATGTGTAGGCATTGATTCGAAGGACTGTTAAAACTACCCTTTAAGTTATCGCGTTTCATTTAGTTAATTAATTACAATTGGATTGAAACTTTTAATGAGGTCCACTCAACTCGTCCCTTCTCTCAAATTGGTCCGAAATAATTAAACGGATTTAGAAACCACGACAGTATTATTAGAAGGTAGCAGTTTTCCAATACTAGCCGCAATCTATCAGTCTTCAAGTAAATGGACTAGTATTTTACTTAACTTGATATGCTTGTAAATTGCTCTATTTAGGCATCATTGTTATAATTAAACTTTTTCTTTTTTTTTTTTGATTTGTGATCGTTTTCTGAAATTATTAAATTTATGAATAACTATGTAAATTGTTGGACAGTAATTAAATGAAGAAGATGATCGACGTGTGGAGGTATTTAAAAAACACAATCGAAGAACATAAATTTGTGTCGATGATTCGAGTGCAATCTTACGTTACGTCATCACTAATCATAGAAGGTGACAAACGGTTCTTTTATTGTGTTTTTAAATTATCACACTTTCCAATAATCTTCTTCATTAATTATTGTTATTAATAAAAAAAAATTCAAAATGTTCTGAATGCCTTTATAAAATTATCAATAAAGTTTTATAAAAAAAAAAAAAAAAAAAAAAAAAAAAAAAAAAAAAAAAAAAAAATTTTTTCCTTTATGTAATAAAAAATATATATATCAGGATATCTGAATATATATCCTTTCTTGATATAGGAAATCACAATTGTTTGCTTTAGTTGTATCATCCATAAAATATTTTTTTAAACCTATTTAATCATTATTATATTCAATAAAACCGGGAAACCTTCGAAGGACACTACCAGTCTCCCTAAGTGATTTCACTTAATAGAAAAACCTGGCGTTTGATCATTGATGCACACCCACATCTATTTGTATTACTGTCGGGCTTGAAACAAAACTTTCTTTCCGATTACAAGTAATTAAGTACTTGAACCCAAACGGGTCAAAGTGGCCTAAGTTTATATACATAACCTATTTAAATTAAGTTTCCTTATATTTTTAATATATTCCAGTGGAATATCTGTGCATCTTATAATTTACTAATTAAAATGTTATGAGATTTATAATGTGTGAAAAAGTTAATCTTCTTAGTATAATAATTTTTAAAAAAAATCTGTTTATAGATTCCAATTTCAGTAAGGTAAATACATTATATATTTTAGACAATAAATACTGCTATATGTTTAATAATGTAATTAATTTTTTTTTTATTCGTTGCTAATTTTTTTATTTATTTTTATAACTCCTCTCCTACAGTATACTCTAATAATATTACACTAATCCACTAGGACTCCATCTGGAAAAACGTTTAACTTTGAATCCACATAGACTAAAAAGACAAACTGCTCATTATTGTTTACTTCTTCAACGTTTATTAGAAAAACGCTATAAGGTTCCGATTTATTACAAAAAACTCATTTACATGAGATATTAGACCTACTTGGATATACTGAGATTTAGGCTCTACTAAACCATCCAATTCATCTCGTATCCAATCCTTAGAAAAATCCTAAACGCTCCTTACTTCGTAACAGACAAATTTATCCGCAAAGATCTTAATATACCTTACGTTTTAGACTTACCTCAAAGCAGATATACAACCATTCATAGCAAACTACATAACCATTAAAATCCATTAGTATCGAAACTTGCTTCTCATTCCATTCCAGATAACTCTCCGAGGCCCCTGAAATATATTATAAGGCCTCGGGACTTTCTAATATAGTTCTTCATTATATACAACCTTTATAAGCGCTACCAATGGGGAGTTGCTTTAAAAACAAGTGATTTTTCATTTTTATCATTATCATCATATTTACTCCATGTATTATATTTTTATATTGTATATAAAGTTGTAAATTTCAATAAATAACTAAAAAATAAAAAAAAAATTTATAACTCAGATATAAATTCTTTTTTAAGTACTTTTTTTGTCTGCGTATTGTTATTGATTCCGAGAAATTAAGAACATGGCACATTTCCAGTATTTAGAAAACTATATCGTTATTGACAAGTATATTACATTATTTCTTTTTTTAAACTATATACAAATTTATTCATTTTTTCATCTACCTCCTCAATTATCATTCTTCCGAAATTATATAATAATATATTAGTGTTAGAATATTTATTTTTATTTTATTTATTTTGTTTTTCTCATATAATCCCGAAGACTTGTTTTTAAATCTAAAATTTCATCTTATATATTTATATGTATATAATTTATATTCTATATAAGTTGCTGCCTGATATGTACGCAGCCAGACAATAATACCTTTTTATTGTACTTTTATATTATTCTTAGGGGACAAGGTGTCCCAGAATAAAGATTATTTTTTTCAAAAGAGCCTGAAAGATTTGGAAGATACTTTGTGTTTGTTTGTATGTGTTTTCTGTTACCTGCTATCCCTTTACAATTTACCTGACATTACAAGATCCTCGTCTTACCTGGTTATAATCCATTAGGAGTCAGGTAATTTAGCCTACATGGAACAAGTTTCAGGATGTAACAAGAGGCTTAAACCTCTTGAGGTAGCTATCGTCTCCCCTCAGCTGTTTTAGGAAATAACAATCTAGCATCGAACCCGATATTTTACCTCTCGCAGGCAGAAATAGGGTAGCATTATGGAAATACCTCTGGCCAAAATATAATTTTTCAGATTTTGTTTCCTTTTTAACAGATTATACCGGCGACCATATTTGTTCGACCACCGTAATGCCCCACATCATTAGCATATTACACGCTTCGAAAAGTCTCCCTTTTAAGTTAAAGGCCTCTCTACTTTGGCTAAGGGCATGTTTTATTCAACAAACATGGGCTATATTTCCTTATTGATTTCTGGCATATTGTCCTGTGTAAAATTAAAACATAAATTATTTTTTTAATGTTTAGTAGTATTTTTGATGTTGAATATTAAAGATCGGTGTAATATATAAATGTATATGTCATATGATGGCCTTAGGATAACACCGATATTGAAATAGTATAATTTCCTTTTATTATCAAAATTTGTTTAATATTACAACTTTCCAAACCTATATTCGCTGAAAGTTATTAGATCAAATAAAGGTAATAGTAAAATTTTTACAAAATAGATTTAAAATACTTATAAATTGGTATTTTGTTCATCTGAACTTAATTTTTTCCTTCTAAACTTAAATGGCTAGAAACTACTCGTCCTTCCGAATACTGAAACGTTTACATGACAATAATTAGACGATTTGGAAATACGGATTTGAGCTTTGTGGTTCCACTAAACCTTATCTTACAATTCTTTACAATCCAACATCCTGTATAAAATCATCAATTCTCTTTAATAGTGACAAATAAACTTATCCATAACGATATAAATGCCATTATGTCGTTGATTTGGCCCAAACTAACTAAATACCTACATGTTTCAGCTATATGGTAAAATTGCTATTTCTATGGCAGATTTAAAATCAATATTAAATGAATTGTCACCTATTACCAGTTATTTTTATTTATAATTTTGTAACAAAAAATTTATCTTAGTGTTCTATATTATGTATTTATTTTTTGTTTATTTATTTGGTATAGTTCCTATACTACAGTATTCTTTAATAATAATCTATTAATCCCTGTTGACCAGATTCGCTACCTAGGATTCCATCTGGACAAACGTTTACCTTGGAATTCACCTTCAAGACTCAAAAAACACTTTTATCATACAAAACGTTTTCGACTTCTTCAACATTTACTAGAAAAGCGCTCTAAGATGCCGATTAATTACAAAAGACTCATTTACATGACTGATATTAGACCTATTAAAACATACTGAGGTGAGTTTTTGGGGGCTTTACTAAACCATCTAATTTATCTCGTATCCTTGCTGTACAAAACCTTTCGTCAAATCGTCAATTCTTCTTTTTATGCCACACATATACTCATAATGATCTAAATGCCTTATATTTCGCTGATTTGTAACAAACAAGATAACTATCCCTCCATGATAATTTTTAGACCCACTCTAATCCTCTAGTCTCTATTAGATGAACCTTCTAATAAAAATTTACTGAAGTGCTTCTAATGAGTAGGGTTGGGCGATAGTCGATAGTTAGCACTATCGATAGGCCGATCCTATTGGTTGAGAACTATTGATTGCTATCGATAGTTTTTCGATAGTTGCCTCCTTTTTTTCTAAAGCTATTCAATAAAGAATTTCAACTAATTTAATTAAATTCAATTATCTACTTACTATTTGAAATTTTTAGGATTATAAATTATAAGATTATATCATAAAGATGAGAGAAAAAACCTAATTTATTTGAATTTTAAAAAAAGTATTTACAATTTACATGGTTACAATAATAATGAACAAATCAAATCTTCAGAAAAGAAAAATAACGAAATAGTTAATTTCAAGAGTCAATTGTTGCTCCTTGAGCCACATATTTCCCGAAAGAAAAACTAGCATTTCTGCTTTTCTTTGGCTTAATGTTTGGTAATTGTTCGGATCGGCGACACCAACCCCTACACGCGCTCAGAATACCTTTTATCGATTCTTACCTTGTTCCGATTTATTTCGATGTTCTAGTCGCTGCTTTTAGAGGGGAAAGGTTATTCTCCTATATTTACTGAGAAACTCAAAATCCCTGTTCAAAATAATATTAACTTCTGTTTACCTTCTAATATTAAAATGAGAAATAAGGAAATAATGAAGTGAAAATATAAGAGACTAAATACATTTTGAATTAATATTAATTTAATCAACAATTAATATACTACTGAATCACCAGTAAAGTTAATTCCTGATGAACTTTCTATTAGAGAAGTAAAAATAACAAATTATAAATATAAAAAACACTGAATCCTTAAGTATTTATTTGGCATAACTCCTATTTATTTACCATTTGTAGCTACGTGTTTGGGAGACAATGTTCCATCATCAGGCTTCTATTTTTTTTTTTTTTAAACACATTAATTATAACATTATACCAATAGTTCTACAATTATATAGTAAGGTGTCATTTACCTCTTAATTTGTGATTATTTTCACATTGTCAATTCTCTATGTTATAAGCCATTATATAATATAAGACAGAATCCTAGTTGAAAGTGATGATGTTAATTTCTGCTATATTTTCTCAAGGGAAGTGGAAATAAGAAAACATGAAACCTGTGATATACTTTCTCACATTTATTTATAAACTGATATGTTTTATTTAATTAATTATACAATCTGTCTCACTTTAGGACAAAAAGTAATATGGATGACAAAGAATCCATTCACAAAACATATATACTGAAATTTTATCACTGAAATTGAAACAACAAGTAAAAATATATAGAACACCAAATCCATGTACAAATTAATCTTCTTAAGTTTTGTAACACTTTTACAAGTTTTAAATTTTATCACTTAAATTGATAGAACAAATATAAATATGTAAAACACCAAATCCATGTACAAATTAATCTTCTTAGCTTTTGTAACACTTTTACACATAAGATAAGATGAAATAAGAAAACATGAATTGATAAAACACTTATTCCTCGTGTTGTTAACTTCTGTTTCACCTATTTACATTTAAGAAGTCTAAATATCAATATAACAAACTAAACAACACAATCCAAGTTGAAACTGTAGAAGTGATTGTTTACATGTGAGGTTATAGGAATGAACTATCGAAAAATGTAAACATCAAGTGAAGCGTAAGGATCGAACTGGTCGGTGTAGCGCGGGTCATGCCAGTTTGGTGGTGTCGCCGATCCGAACAATTACCTAATGTTTAAGAGAACTCTTGAGCTCCAGGATTTCCGAATTCAATTTCAAAAGAATTCGACACTGGACAGAGACAGATCAGCATAATTCCGAGAGTTTCAAAACTTGAGGGTAAAAAAGATCTATCGATATATCGATAGTAACTATCGACAATCGCCCAGCCCTTCAACCAAATGAGTTGCTTACAGTTACAGTTTATTGTTGTGTCATTGTAATCATATTTCCATTCATTGACTTGATTTATATATTGAAATGTATATGGGCAAAAAAGTCTGGAATCACGCCAAAATCTTACGGTTATGCTCCTCATGTCTAAAATAGGCAATTTCCCATAGTGAAACTACTCTTATGTTACACAACAAACTAATAAATTAATAATTAATTTTAACAATATATCATTGAATGCACATAAACAACAGTCAACAGAAAACGTTATGCAAACACTTATGCAATGAAAAAAAAATCAACAATAACAACAAATTATACTCGCTTTAAGGACAAAGGTCAGTAGCAAAGATCTTATGATTAGAAATCCTTTAAGTCTGTGATTAGCATTCATGATGGAAGTGCCAAAAGCCATTCATGAGTTAATTGTTTCCTTACGAAATCAAGGCAGTCCTGAGAGGGAAATTGGGAAGACTGTTAGTAAAAACGTGGGCACAGTATCTAACATTATACATATAAAGAATTCTGCAATCCTGTGAGGAAAAATCGGGAGGCCTGTTAATCCTCAATATACAATATCTAAAATTATATAAAGAATTTTTCTGTGCATCCAGCAGACCACGGAACTAGGATAAACCAAAAATAAATAAGTTGCTCAAGCGGGAAATTTAAGAACTGTCCATGACAAACCGTGCACTAGCGCCCTGAAAACTGCTACAAACTTGACTCGCAGCTATGGTTGTAGTAGTTATGTAAAAGTCGAAGGTTTATTTAGTCGAATTGCCAGGAAGACACCATTCATTAGCAAGTTAAATCGTTAGCGTCATTTGGAAATTGTTAAGGATTATGTACAAAATCCTCCATAGCTCTAGGAATCTGTTATTTTCTCGGACGAAAGTCGATTTAACATTTTTGGTTTAGATGGCCGTCAAAAAGTGTAGCGAAAAGCGAAAAAGTTTTGGAAACAAAAAACTAGAGGAGCATAAGTGAAAAACTTTGATAAGTGTTTCCAGATTTTTTTGCCTAGTGTAGCTGTAAAAATCAATGGATAGATAAAAACCATTATTTTACTTTTAGAAAATTGTGTTATTTATTGCATATTACTACTACTAGCCTTTATTACTAGTACTAGTACTTCTATTGACCCCTCAGCCATCGACTGAGTGCGTTTATGGCGGACCACCCGCCGAGGTCCCAAACCACCTCCTCACTCAGCCCTACTGTCGCTCTATTGATTTTTTCCTCTTTTTAAAAAATTCATCCGACTAATGTGTCGGGGACGGCTCTAATT
The DNA here is from genome assembly GCA_003667255.2 of Euschistus heros. Classification (NCBI taxonomy): domain Eukaryota; kingdom Metazoa; phylum Arthropoda; class Insecta; order Hemiptera; family Pentatomidae; genus Euschistus; species Euschistus heros. The sequence continues at coordinate 91,790 of RCWM02000004.1, forward strand.
TCCGCCTCAGTCTCTTAGTGTATACCAGCTGAAAGCGGTTTGGCCATTCAAATGGACTTTTTTTTAACATTTAAGCTTAATTTATATTTATATTTTTTTAATATTTTATATATTTATATTTTTCTTTATAATAATCTTTCTTATAAATATATATATCTATATATATTCTGTTTCTTATTTATAATACACTAACTTTGGCCGCCTAGGACCGCGTGAGGTAATATGCCATCATTTCCGTACTTCTTTCCTTGACTTCCAATAGTTCTTTATCCGTTCACTTAGCCGTCTCCTTCTCTCTTCTTTCCAGATGCTAATTCTTTCTGTCTTTTCCTTCTTATGGAAACTCTTATAGTTTAGTATCATACTCATGAAGTATCATACTGTTCTGTCTTGTATTACGTTATCTGTTATACCAATCTCTGTCATGTGTGAATGAAAATTTGTTTCGTAAGCCTGTTGTTATGCATCCTCATTATGTGACCAAAAAATTTGATTCTCCTTTTCCTGATTGAAGCGGACATCCTTTCATTCATGTTCTCTTTGTACAGGTCCTTGTTTTTCCTGTTTCTAAATTCTCCCTTGCCTGTTTTCAATGGCCCCAAACTTTCTTTTCTTTTTTCTGAATAAACTAACTAGTTTATTTTATTTTGTATTTTTTAAAAAAATATATTTAGGATTGACCAATTTTGTTTACCGAACTGACACCGGGAAGTGTAGTGTCGCTATCATATTCTATGACCCTTAACATATTGATTTAATTAATGGAAATCAAATCTAAATTAATCATAGCTATTAGATTCCAATAACATAACGTCATTCATCTGATAACTATTTAGAACATTAACAAACACAGACCTATCCCCATTAGAATCTACATTAGGATGATATTTATGAATCTTGCATTGATGTGGGTTTATTTTATTTATTATTTTCTTTAAAATTATAATTTTTTCCTCAAACGATTGGTGTAGGAAATAGCTTCCAAAAGCTTTCTATTTTGTAACTATATAGTGGAATGCAGAATGTTACCGGTGGCTGACAAATTCATTTTTAGATAGTATTATTTTAGTAACATGTGTAACTGAAAAACCAAGTGTGAAAAATATTTTAGATATTTGTAAAATCCAAACAAATCACACCAAATAACATTTACCCTACGTCGTAAACCTACGACTTCCTGTTCTACAGTATTCTTTAATGATATTCCACTAATCTCTGTTGAACAGATCCGCTACCTAGGAATCCACTTGGATAAACGTCCAACTTGGAATCCATATACAAGACTAAAACGACAAGAAACAGACTACTTCAACATTTACTAGACAAACGTTCAAAGCTCCCAATTAATTACAAAAGACTCATTTACATGACTGTGATTAGACCTATTTGGACCAATAAACTTATCCGTGAAGATCTTAATGTTCCATATGTTTCTGATTTTGCCCAAACCAGATACCTATCCTTCCATAGTAAGCTCCATAACCACTCCAATCCACTAGTCTCCCAACTTGCTTCCTCTTCCATCCATGATAACCCTCCGAGGCGTCTGAAAAGAAGATGGCCTAGAGACATTTTAGTGTAAATTTTATTGAAGTGCTTTTAGTGAGTAGTTCTTCACAAGTCATTTACATGCCATTGCATTCACTGTCAACACATTTACTTGTTGTATATTGTTTTGTAAAGTTGTAAATATCAATAAATGAAAAAAAGAAAAAGAAAAGATATTTGTATTAGATATATGATTGATAAATTTACGTATATAAATTTCATACATACTTAGTAAATGAAGCAGTAATTTAAATGGATGTATTTCACTTACGGCAAAGAAATTTTAGGTCATGTATTTAAATATCTTTACTTATATTTAATTAAATTTCTAAATCTGATAAATCTAAAACTTGAATATTGTAGGAGTCATCCTTACTTTAGAGGGTATTATTGTTGATTATTAATTACTGTTTTAATTACTAGTACTTCAATCTATTACAATATCATAATGGATCTCCAAGCCGTTTGATACAGATCAATAGACCAGAAGCTGGACCTATAAGATAATTGGATGGGAGTTTACCCAGACAGATATAGAGCCAATTGACAGTTGGTGACAATAGGAGCCACTGGCAATATCCTAATGGTTTGACCTCGTCCAGCGACTTCTCTGGAATTATGGAAGGAGGACGAGAGGCTGCCCGAAGACGTTTTAGACGCACTAGGCTCGAGGATGATTACCAGTCTTTTAAGGTTCTCCGCAATTTAACTCAAGCTACCATCAGGCGAGCGAAATCCAATTACTTCCAAGCCTTCTCATCCGCCCCCCGATCCCAAATCCAAATGGCAGCCTCCTCCGTAAACTTTCTCTTGTTCAAGTATAGTTCCTCTCCCTCGGAAGTCTTTCCAGTCACACCTAATGAGTTAAATTCCTATTTCGTCTCTACCTCTACATCTACAACCATCTCCTCCTCTCAGTTGCCTCTCTTACCTTCTGCATTCAATGATAATTATTTTTATTTTCCTTACATCTCTCCCACAGACCTCATTTTCCTCCTAATGAAATCCCACACCAATTCACTGGATTAGACGGGTATTCCTGTCAAATTGATAAAATTATGCCTTCCTGAAAAGATTTTTTCCCTCCAGAATTCTGTATTTCCCAGAAAAAAGCCCTAATTCACCCTATAGAGTCCATACGTGGGGGGATTTTGAATATGTGCATCTTTTTGGGGGGTGTCCCGAATCTTAGATATTATTGTGGGGGGATCTCCATGCCGTTTGATACAGATCAATAGAATACCTATAGATAATTGTTTAACTCAAACAGATATAGAGCCAATTGACAGTTTGACAATAGGGGGGGCAATATCCTAATGGTTTCTTCCGATCGTGGGGGGATTTTGAATATAGTTGTGCATCTTTTTGGGGGGTGTCCCGAATCGATATCTTATTCCAGAGCTAGGCGGAATACTAAGCAGTCCTTTAAGACAAAAGCTTCTGCTCTGTTCCTTTTAATTCAATGTATTCTAACTTATCACAATGTCTGTAATTAATTGTCAATATTGTTGTAATTAGTTTTATTGGATTTAATGTGCTATTCTTGGAATCCTGAGTTGAAATTTTCCAGAAAATCTGGAACTGATTCCACTCTTTAATCATGTATTTTTTTACTCCAAACACTGTAAGCCTATATATGGTCATTCATGGGTGTCTAGCAGAAGCTATTTTTTCAATTATTTTTCTTATTATTAAATAAATTGAAAAATTTCATATCTTAAATCTTAGTATATATTTAAATTCTTTTGGCCTTATAGATTTCTTTAACTATTACAAAAAAATTTGAACTTTCCGATTAATTACATGTAAATAATTTAAATTACTGTAATTAGACCTATTTGTATCTACGGTGTTGTGATTTGGGTTCCACTGAACTATCCAATTCGTTTCTTACCCAATCCTTGCAGTAAAAAATCATTCCTAAAATCTCCAATGCTCTTTACTTTGTCACAAACTAATTTAACTATAAAGATATTAATGAGCAATATGTGTCTGATGTAGCCCAAACCGGATACCTCTCCTATCATAGTGAACTCCATACTCACTCGAATCCACTAGTCTACCAACTTGTTTCACTTCAATTCCCGAGGCTATTTAATCCTCCGAGGCGTCTGAAAAGAAGATGATCTATGGATTTTCTCCTGTAGAACGTTTATTGAGATGCTACTAATGGTTACTTGTCTAGCCAGCAATTATCATTATGAGCATTATCTTCACATTTACTAGATTTGTTTTTATTTTATTGTATAAAGGTGAAAATTTCAATAAATACCTTAAAAAAACCTGAAAAAACCTGTACTTAACATGAATACGAGCTACAGTCGAACCTGGAGAAGTCTTTCCTGCATAAGAATCCTCTTTGAGTAGTACAAAACTCCTAATCCCATAATTTTCCCCTTAAATACATTTTTTAACTGGAATTATTCCACTTCTATAAGTGGAATCTATTTTTGTGGAAATTGCCGCTGTAAATGAAACCATTTTTGTATTTGCCTCTAGAAGTGAAGGGATAGATGGGTTTATTTTGTTTTGATGGGTCCCCAACGAGGAAACATTAAGGTTATTTATATTCCACTCTAATCTATTGTTGCTACACTCTGAACTTTGCTAATCTCCCAGCCAGTTGATAAGTTAAGGTCTTATTGTCAACATTTCGCGAAATCTAAATTTTTTTTACAATTAGTGAAGAATTAAGTTTTGTTTGTGAATTTTAAGTTGAAAGTCAAGAAATGAGATCGCAAAACAGTTTGGTATGCCTTAATCAGATTTGTGCCAGATGTTGAATAGCGAAAACAAAGTATTCAGAAAGGCAAGTAAAAATCAAGAATAACATTGCTTCAGCAGTGCCTTAGTAAAAATATACCAATATGGTTGGCATTGATAAAATAAAAGGTATAGTATTTTGCACAAGTAATACATTTTTACAATTACAACAATTAGAAGTTGTTTGGAAATCTCTTTTAGTGCTACATGCAACCTTAATGATCCGGAAAAGTAAAACCTTTTTTAAGTGGAATACCTCTATAAACGGGATTATAATAAAAGTCCTTTCACTAAGAGATTCCACTTATTGAGATTTAACTTTATTAACTATTTTTTGGCGTAAAGATTAATTTGTAAAACGTATGACCAGCTTGTTTTGTTGTGTTTTTCTCTGCTAAAACCTTCTTCAATGTGTTATATAATGTTCTCAAATGTACACAATTTTAGCAGAATCACTCCCCTAAGATGGAATGACTAACTAATTTTGGCGGCCGTTAAGTCAATTCACCACCTCCAAGAGACCACCCTCCATGACTTCTCAAGACGTAGGGCTTGGAACCCTCCGCCTTAGAGACTCTACAAGGTTGGATTATTGTCCTCTAAAGAGTAATTACTTCTGTTTTCTCCCCTTGAATTCATTTTTCCTCGGCATTTCTTCCATTCATCTTCCAGGAGAGGGAAGGGGGGCAACGCTTGAAGGCCTAATATTTCTTTTTATTTTAATTGTCTTCTTGATATCTAAGACGTGACGGAACGTCGTAATTATCTCCTCTTTATCTCTTATATTAAGAAAGCCATTGAATTAATAACACCATTATGCTTTTCTTTTTTTTTAATCTGTCAAACATTTATTGTTTTATCCGGAAAATTAATGCAGGGTTTCATGTTTAAACCAAAACCTGATATTATTATTGAAGAGAGTTGGAGTACATAAGGACGCTAAGCCCAAACGTCCTTATGTACTCCAACTAGGGTAAGAAGAACGAGTTTTATAACAGGTCACCAACATATTATAGCCAGGGTGGGAAGGTCGAAACTCATTCCGTGGGTCCTCGAAATAAATTTTAAATTCGACTCCACGACCTTCTGTACCAAGCTTCCACCCCCGCCCAAAGCGCTCAGCCATCGAGCTCCCGAGTGTTAAATTTCTTTCCACTTGCATTTAAATATCGTATTAAAGTATATTGATTATCACGAAACTCATTTTTCTATCAGTATATTTAAATTGAAAAAAAAAAAGAAAACTAAGCTCAATTGCACTGAGATTATATCTGTAAATAGTGAATTTATCTAATGTAAACATACCGTCCCTATGACTGCAAAGTATCTAACATGAAAATACGCGGTTTTTGCATTCCATCATTAGTGATTCGTTTCATTGATTTGGCTTAATTAAATAGTGTGTATAATCGGCACTTTGACAGGGTTATTCCTCACCTTTAAAATGTGATTTCAGATTTGAGAATTCGCTAAAATGTATATCATTCCTAAAGCAATTGGTAAAGTAATGCGAAAAAATGTTTTTTTTCACATTCGTTACTTTGCAGTAGAGGCGATATGATTATGTTATTTTTCATATGTAGGTTTGATTAGAATTATTACACGATCCTTAGGATGTAAAATGAGAAGGAGAACTAAAGTTATAGAACCGCGATCTTCTCAGAGTTTGAAGTTCACCTCGACCACTCAAGTCAGTGGTCCTTTGCTTCATCTGCTTAGTTAATTTTCCCCTTGCATTTTAGTCTGTGCATCCTACATACCTATCTCGATCCTTTAGGAATGAGGACTACTATACTGTTATCAGACGTTCTTCAAATTCTATTTTAGTAGAAATCATTAATTTACCAATAAAAATAAGTGTCGTAACGTAAAAATTCATGTCGAAGTTATGGCCTTAAAATATCATATTTTATTATTTTTCATTTGACTTTCTTTTTTCTTTTTTTTTCATTCAAACCTATATAGCTCCTAAAGAATAGGTCTTCTTGCAACAAATAATATTTAACACACAACGTTCTCCATTAAATTTCTTATTAAAAAAAGTGTTACAAAATTTTATTCATCTAATCCAAATACTATATCCAAAATGAGGTACACCAACTATGCTAGAGCGTGTCCAAAAAGCATCAACGCAAAACTTGCAGCCAAACCGTAGCTTTTCTTATTCCAACCAATACAGCTCCTAAACTGTAGGCCCTAGCGACAAATTAAATAAAAATATTCTTCATTAAATTTATGTTCAACAAACTGAAGTCAAATTTTCGATTTGAGCAACTCCATGTGAAAATGATACATTTTCGTGTGTGAAATCGTTGGAGACTTTGTAAGTAACACAAGAAAACTATTGAGTCCAACTAAAAGTTGGATATGTTATTTAAAAAAAAAAAAGTTTAGGCGTTTTTCTGATAGATTATCTTACTGGTCAATAACTAGCAGAGTAAATATTCTAGGATTTATTTTTAGAATATCTTCGTAATTTGTTCCTTCATTTTCTTGTTATTGTACATCTTTATGAGACTAATCAGGGCGAAAATTGAAGTATAAAAAAAAAAAAAAAAAAAATCTTCCATTCCACTTTCCAACGTTTCAATTAGACACAATTTAATTTTCCTAGCGGTAATTTGTAAATACCTCCCCTCTTACTGGGAAGAGGAGGTCTAAGGAAAGGAGAGAGAGAGAGAGAGAAAAAAAAAAGAGGGAATTGGATTATCCTGAATGGCAGTCGCGATGGCGAAATCCAAGTCCCTCATCGAGGTGTAGGAGAGGGGAAACATTCGGCTCCTTCCTCTTTCGATTTTTTTCTTTTCAGTTTCTCTCAGAGGAAATTAGTTCTCCATTTCTCGTCTGGGTTTGATAATTCGTAATTAGCTGTGGAGTGTTTTTTTTTTCATTCGTGTAATTACGAAACAAATCGCTGAATCACTCAGATGTCGTCTTGACTTCTAATTCTGTATTTCGTCTTCGGACTATTAGTGAGGAGACATCCACGGCCGAAGAGTTCAACCGATAACAGGACGGGACGTGAAGTGCTGAGTGCACTAAGGCTAGGAGAGCTGCGTGGGCAGACCCACACTTCAGCCTCTTCACTGCTAGGGGAGCCGTCGCTATGGCGACACTACCTCTCATCTCGGGGGAAAAAACTGTTTAGCCGAGGCGAGAAGTCGAGGTTAATACTTTCACTGTCCATTCGATTCAGTTTATCTTGTCAGGCGTATGGTTCTACTGAAAAATATCGGACATAAACAAGATTCTAAAAGAAAAAATGATACAAAAGAAAAATGCACTGTCGTTCTTCATTTTTTGAAGTAGTCAAAACCTTCTGAATCGTTTGTTATTATGAAGCCTGTGCTGAACAATGCCTCAAATCACTACACCTTAAACTTTACGAGGCTCAAAAAATTTCTGAGGTATACTCTAGAATGACGACAAAATAAATCATAAAAATTTAACAAGGGTAGAAAATAAGGTAATTCAGACAGCTTGAAAGGAACACTATATGGTCTCCAAATATATCTGAATCCACAATGTAAATGCACTCTTTCACTTGCTGTTTAGGACTGTTTGACGGATTTGTAAAAATATGTTATTATATTTCATAGAAAATTGCGAAGGAGATGTATCAGAGAATCTTATGCACCTAATGAATATGACATTATATCTATGAAATTGGTCGTAAAGTTATTTTTAACGAGTATTAAATTAATTAATTAATGATTATTATTGTGGGTATAATAAAAAAAACATGATAACATGATAGTACTGATTTTTAGGTGTACACTGGATGCACACTGGAGAAACTGGTTTCATGAAACATGAAATTGAAGTTGCTTGCAACATATTGATAAGATTAGCGTAGGTTGGTGCACACAGCGTTTCATTGATTTCAGGAAACCGGCTTTTAAGAAATTCCATAAACCTATCCCTGCTCAACGGGTGAACCCAGGACTTGCCTCTTTTTTTTTTCTTATTAGCAACCAACGCAACACAAGCACATTGTCGTCTGAATTTGTTGCTTCTGTGTGCACGTCCCTATGAAACAGTTTTCTTGAAACTCATTGCATAAAATCATTCACCAGTTTCTTCAAGGTGCACTGCACCTAAGTGTCAATGTTATTAATCATGAGTTAACATTCTCGTTAACTCTTCGGTTCGAATCCGGCTGTTAAGTTTAAAATTTATTTCGTAGCGGACACATGGAATGGGTGTTGAGGTCGACCTAATTATTACTTATACTAAAACCTACTCTTGCAGAGAAGTAATTGAGCACTAAAAATAAAATAATAAAATTGTAATAATTTAAAAAAAAAAAAAAAAAAAAAAAAAAAAAAAAAAAAAAAAAAAAAAAAAAAAAAAAAAAAAAAAAAAAAAAAAAAAAAACCTGTGCTAAAACAAAATACAAGCACTAGTCTATCACTTATGAAATACCTCTAAAATTGTTTACTCACCCAAACGTTTCAAACCATATTGAGGATGATGGTCAGGAATGCAATCAAGTTTTAAATCACAAATCAAAGTTTTATAAAAACCATTGTTAGTCTTCTGACAACAATCTCGCTGAATACCTCCAAGGCAGATCGATACTTCGGCGCTCCGTACATAAAGTTTCTTTTGTTAACTTGGATGTGAAATTTATATACCTGACTGATCTTCTTAATCATTATATCATGCAGTCAACCATACTATCTCAATTTCAAACCATACCATACACAAGACTTCTAAAATCTTCTATACAATGCAGTAAAACTCTTTTCGGCTCAAAATCACTGGAACCCAAAAAAAAAAAAAAAAAGTGCTAGCCTTTTTGTTCTTTTTGCTGTTCTCAACGCAATATGTAGAATACGACGACCTCACTGGTAACACTATGTCTTCTCATTAGAAAAACGGTTAAGTTAAATCAGTAACTCAATATTTTCCAAATTTACTAGTTTCATTGAGACACTATTGTAAATGTATTATAAATGATCGAAACAATTAAAATAAGTCTATAAACACATCAAAATATTTACAAAAACAAGCCTAGTATATTTGCAATTAGGACTCCACAAATGGGAGCTCAATAGCCATAGTATACAAGGGGCTAATAACGTGGTGTAGTTCGGTCGGTGAAAGGCGGCGCGACCCTGAATGGGCTAGTCATGCTAATCCTAGGACACGTATGACCTCATGTAAACATGTTAGCGCTCCTAAGGGATTGTCTTGTTAACATAACGGTCGTATTAGTATTAGTAACTGTTCTCAGTATCTTCGCTCCATGACTCACCTTCAGCTTCATCTTAGGATATTCCTTCATCTTCCTCATAATCCCTAAATATTTGAGACCATCAAGACTCTTCGTTCGACTCCTTGGAAAAATTACATTCTATTCCACCCTAACCTAGCTCTCAAGACAATCGATTTCGAAGGGTCAAGACAGACCCTGAAGGGACGAAAACCCATAAGAAGTCCCTCATTCTTGATCGGAACGGTACCCTTGGGGATGAGTTCTCCTCCCTCCTGAAGAATTTATACATTCTCCCTCGGAGGTCTAATTCGATATAGTGGTTGTTACTGCTGAAATGACTTCCACCTCTCACACTTGAAGATTTCTTATAAAATTACTTATAGATTCTTTGAGCACATTTAGATAACTGAGTCTATAAAAATTGTTTAGTTACAGAATTGAGTCGAAAAAAACTTGAAAATGAAATTCTTTTCCTTATTTTAATAACCACGATTATTTTTATATATTAAAAAATGCATGTTTTTTTCTTTTTCGAAATTAAAGTTTTTAAATGAATGAAAATAAACCTTTTTTTTTTTTTAACTATAGCTCTTTTGTAGTTATATTGTACAATATTGTGGCGGCTAACTTTCATAACTACGAACTACTATACAAAAGTAGATAATATTCTGTACAAATTTAAAATTATATAATAAAAAACAACCCATCTCTTGTATTGATGCTCCAAAAAAAAATAGTTACCTTAGGAATTACTCAATTTTATCTGGTAAAATGGCAAGGGCCATGGTTATGACTGGTCATCCTTACAACATTGCCTGACTACTTTTTCACATACACCAGTCTTATCTTCGACTAGAGGTGTTCTAGTGGTGCAAAACCATTTTTTTAACCGAATATATTTTAATTTGATGAAAATAAATGTTATTTTTACTAAAACAGAAGTACTTTTATCCCAATCTTAAAAATCATATAGAAAAAATATAACTGTATTTTTACATAAGTCGTTGTGCATCAACACAACCCCTAATTACAACTTTCAGGATGTATCCTATAAGATTTTTTTTGTTCTTCCTATTTATGCGATTGTTTATTTAAGTTTAATTCATTCCGACTTGATCAAGCTAAATGGAGCCGTGTACTACATTTTTATAACGGACATGAAATTTAAGAATGGAAAAAAAAATAATAAGATCTCTGCAAATGCAGCTGCTGGAATTTCTGCCATCGAAAGAGAGTCTGTGATTCATCAAAATTAATGAACCGCACTTAGGTTTGTTTTGATGAAGCTTAGAAAGCGTTTTGCATTTTGAGCTTATTTCTGGTGGTCTGCCAGTGGATTAAAACCTTTACTGTGAATAGCTAAACAGAGTTCATACAGTTCTGAGTGCCGGCTTATATAGGAGCCAAGCCATTTTAATAGACGACAATGTCCTTACACATCCTGTTAGTCGTTTTGTACTCATCCTGCGTATAACCTAGATATTTCCATTAGATTGTGGTGACTATGGTTTGTTTAGATTTTCGGATAATTTTTTTAATGGTCGGATCTTTGATAGTTACGCGGCCGCAAAAATTGGATGTGAAGAGTCCTTTTCCTCAAAAAATGGGCAAAAGTATTTTAAAATGATTCATTTTACTTTGAAATGTAGTTTTCAAGAATATTTAAAATTTGCAATCTGAAATAGAGGTATACTTGTTCACAAAAGCTTTTGGTATGATGAGAAAAATGTTTTCTTTTTTAATCCTTCCTAATTTATTTCTAAGTGAGTAGGCTCTAGCTTCTGGAATCTTTTTGACGATTCCTGTTTGGAAGAGATTCACAAGTGGATAAAAAAATGCAAGGTTATAACACGCCAAAGAAATATTTCGTAAAGAAAATAAAAACTTGTAAGAAGTTTTATTAAAAATGATAGCGGTATGAAGGGAAGAGGAAAGTTAATATAAAACTTAGCCCCAGCTGGGTGGGTTCTATTTGCCAGCAGGTGAGGGAGCATTTCACTAGAGTCTGGGCTTAACAAGCGGAAGGGAATCCTCTCCTCCCACAAAGGATTTTCTTCTGATTTAATTCCGTCTTTTGTGTGTTTTGTGCCTGTCTGTGTTCCTTCTTGGTCCACAATGCTCGCAACTCATTAGGATACCATGCAAATAAATTTCATCAACCCTCGGTGAACAGGGGGAGTGCCCGGCACGCCACAGGGCGATTAAGAGACCGCAGGAGCTCTGTCCTGACTAATGTGGTCTCCTGTGAGGGGGGCCTGGGAGGATATCGTCCGGGTTATTGTAATTATTCATGTGGTAGAGGTGTTCTAAGGGCTATTTATAATGAAATATAACAATGAGAATATCATCAAAGGGCTGTGAAAAATATAAATTTTTATTAGAAGTTAGGAAAATTATATAAATTCGATTGTATTAGAACTTTGTTTTAATTTAGTGAAATTGAAATATACATCAAGTAAATGTTTTAATAACGGTTACAATAACATATCAAAAGTTGAAATGAACTATGCATCAGTAGCGCTTTAATAAAAAGTCTACACTAGGAGATCTCTAGGCCATCTTCTTTTCAGACGTTTCGGAGGATTATCAGGAATTGCAAGTTGAAACTTTAGTTGATCCGAGTGGTTGTGGAGCTTACTATGAAAGGATAGGTATCTAGATCAGCAACATATGGAACATTAAAATATTTATAGATAAGTTGATTGGTGATAAAGTAAGGAGCATTGTGAATTTTTGAAGATTTTTGGATTGTAAGGATTCGATACTAGATGAATTGAACGGTTCAGTGGAGCCCAAAAGCTCATATGAGAACTTATTTTAGTTAATGAATATTTATATATACTTGGAACTCGATTATCCGACGTGGTTTGGTTAATAAAATCCTCAGTTAATGGAAACCGCCAAAAAGTAAGAGAAAAAATAAGAAAAGATAACGTAGGACAGCTGATGCAATACACACATATATATATATATATATATATATATATATATATATATATATATATATATATATATATATATATATATTTAATAATTAAATAATATTTATTCTATATGTTATAATAATAAAGATAAGTAACGTTATTACATTTATGAATTGAAACGTTTATAGCTTGAAAAAAAAAAAATCTTTTGTTTAAGTTCATTCTATCTGCCGCCTCTAGATCTTCTCAGTATCTAAAAAAAATATCAATTTGTGGCTTTAGTTCTGCGTTCTAAGTGCCTTCTCCAACCCAGCAAACTCTATTCATGGTATTTTGTTAATAATGATTCATTTCCTAATATCGTCTTCCCCAACATCCAGTCTCCCTGTAGTAATGCTTGTACTAATTGCCTAAGGTCTTGATCGGCTTTTGAATTTGTTTAAAATAAATAAAATAAAAATACACAGTAAATTGAAAAAAAACAACAACAACAAATAAATAGAAGACTATATTGATCAATATGTGGTTAATCGAGTTTCGATTAATTCATAAACGTAACCCTTGATAGGAATAAAGATACCAATAATTGTATAAATAGAGGATTGTATATCAATAAACTCAGTCTTTTATTTTGTCATTTCGTCCCTCATTTTTCTTTCTTTTTTTTAACTGTGTTTTTTTAAGGGACATACCGTTATATGTATATGTGGACTTACACAAAAATTAAATGTTCTTTATGAAGGGATTTGAGATCATCTCAAACCATTACTTTTTATAAATGAACTATATTCACGAGGCTATTGATATTTGTGTTCAACAACAAATAAAATTATGAATTGTTAAATCATTAAATATCAATCTATCATTAAATCTATATTATTATTTTATAGTAATTTACTCCAAAACTAATAGCTGCTACAAAACTACTCCATAAAAAATTATTTTATAATTGAGATAATAGATAAAATATAATACAGTACATATAACTATCGTACATGACCGCCCTACTACAATATCTATGTACTAAACAATATCCAGGACAAGGTGGAACTTGCCATATTTTTATCTTTAGCCGACCGAGAAGGAGGAAATCCCAAGACAGCATCCTGTCGTTGGCAGGAACAGCTTCTTATCCAGCAACCTTTTTTTTTTTTTATTTTAGCTCCCTTCTTTTAGGGACGCTTTTAACAGTCCTTTATATCCTTTATCCGAAGAAAAAGGGAAAGTCTTTGTTTGAGAAAAAAAAGTTTTAAAAACATTGTATTATTTGGGATCTCATTCATGATATTTACTGTTAACGTTGTTTTGAGAAGATGAATAAAAAAACATAACAATAAAATAATAATAAAACGAGCTATTTCTTATGACCCTACTTTAAAAATGGAGCTGTCAATATAAAATTTTAAATCACTATAGGAAAATAGAGAAATAAATACCGAAATATAACCTAGGTTTTTTTGTATATTTGTGATTCAAATTAGTCATTCATGCATAAGTAGTGACAAAACTTTATTATACTCTATAATATTATTTATTAAACATTCTATAATGTTATACATTGTTATTATACCAAAGACTAACAATGTAGTCCGATTATTGTTAAATTCCTCCAACCTTTAACATTCCCTCAATTAATCTTATCACAATTTTTTAAATTATATTTAAACTGACGATAATGTTTTCAAAAACGGGATTGAATATCTTATCAGTTATTGTCTTAAAGAAGTGGATAGGTCAAATTACCTTGACAATGAGTTAACTATTCACTTTCAATGCAGGATTTGTTTATATCTGCTTTATGAAAAATGGGTTAATTTATTTTTCTCAATAAGATCATAAAGTATCTATTTTTGGACTACATAATTTCAAGATTTAGGAAAACATACAAAAATGCTCTACTGAAAAGTGCACAATTTTCACTTCATGGCAACCGAAGATATAAGCTTTAGCTAGCCAGGCAATATTCTATACGCTATTCCTCTAAATCTATCTAGAAAGCTTCTTCCTTTGATTTGTTTTTATTTAGGTGTTGGTTAGCAAGCTTAATATGACATCTTTTAAAAATCATTTAATTTCACTGTCAAGGATATAAAGGTGTCTTAGCTCACAGATGTGCCAAGTGCAAATGTTTGCCAAATTTTTTTTAATACATCTTCATATAAACCACATAACTCATATAAATCATGTTCACTAAATATAATCAAGTGAAGAACTTTCAAAACTAGTTTTGGAGCTTCGAAGTTTCAAATTTAGATGTGTAAGATTATGTATGCATAAGATGTATGTATAAGAAAATATACACCGAAAATCATTACCCCTGGAACGGAACCTATGAGTAAAATTTGATTCGAATAATGTAAAATTTGATTTTATGCGCTTAACACATATGGAAGCCAAGGCATCGATATAAATGCTTCGAAATCCTAAAGTATTGGTGGTTTATGGAAGTGTATATGATTAGATGGTATTTCTCTTTCTCTCTGAGTGTCTGGGATTAGGAATGATTTGCTCTCTGATTCTCCTGAACTTTTTTTAACAGTGGTCTTGTTAAAGACCTTTTCTTAATTTTTTCACTTTTTTTTTTCTCAAAAAAAATAGGCTAAGACCCCGACCGGAAGATATTTGCAGAGAAGCGCATGCAGAACGTAGCCTGGCGGGATGACCCTCCGTGCAAGAAGAGGGTGTTGCCAAGGATACCGCTATCATCGCACCTAGTACACTCGGTGTATGCCATAACCTGTGGCAGCTCTTACTGTTTGCCAGGGCCCATTCATACCTTCCTGGCTTTTTGTTTGAGCTGACTGTACGGTCATCCATCCGGCCAAGGTATACCGTCTGTGGTGATTGTCTGTCTTAGTGGCTTTGGATAGGAGTTAGGGGGAGCTATTCAACCCAAAGTGAACTTTCCATCACCAGGGGTGAATTGCTGGAACTAATTCCAATGATATTTTGGAAGGGGGACAGAGAGACTGGTTTTAGTCTCAATAAAATTTATTTTTCTTAATACGTTGCTTCATGACATCCTAACGGATATCCGTTCAGATCCTCCCTCTTCATCTTCATGTCTTATTATTTATATTAATAAGCTACATATAATTTATTCGACAGATTAGCCCTAAAAAACCTAATAAGCCTAGTGTGGTTAATTTTAAACAATATCATCCTCATATTTAGGAAATTTTTAAACGTTTTGAAAACTTTTCTACAACCCTCCTTAATTTACACGGCTACAAAGTAAGCTTGTAATAACTGAGTGGACTGTAATCAGTTCATTGAGGGTGGTGTCATATCACTGACATCTGAAATTGCTCCCTGATTTGTCTCACACCCGCTGATATTAAAAGGCAGTGTGGACTGTTATCAGTTCATTGAGGGTGGTGTCATATCACTGACATCTGAAATTGCTCCCTGATTTGTCTCACACCCGCTGAAAAAAAAAAAAAAAAACTGTCCGCGAAAAAAAAAAAAAATGATAAAGTAACAGTTCCCGCCGTGATTGTATAAAGACGAATCTGTCATGAGCAGGCCTGCCAAATGTGACACGGCTCCATTCCCTTGATTCAATCATCACCCCCCCCCCCCCGTTGACAGCACTGTTTTCTCCCTCTCCTTATCTTGCAAAAATATCGTCTTATGATAATTGCATTAGCATTGTAAATGAGGAAAATATTGAGAGGCAGAATTCCAGGCTAAAGTACGGAGGACTTCGAGGTGACAGGTACCCAGGTGGTACCACCCCCTTCTAAGTGCCTAACTTAAATTTTGTAATTAATCCTTATGGTTGGAGGAGTACTTCACCTTATTTATTTATACTTTAAAACAGAATTTTGATTATAAATTATAAGTAATACTGTTATGTATAAAGTAAATTTATTGTCATTTAAACGAATGATTGGAAAAAACTTTTTTTATACTTTTTTTTTTTTAATAAATCATTCTCATAAAGCTATATTCACATTAAAAAAATACAGACATTCTAGTCAAATAGTAATTAAGTAAATCGATATTTATCTGATTGGGAAAAAAATATATCCTGGATATTTCTAGCTATAATAACTTCCATGCATTGCCAATAGGCTCGTCCCTGTATCACATCTAAATCAACTGTTGATTATATTTTTAAATTGTTCTTAACTTTTTCCTTCTTTAAATCAATTTATTTTTTACAATTAAAATGGTTAAATGACTAAATTTGATTTGGTTAAATCAAATTTGAGAAAACGTGATGTTTTTCATTCAAAGCAATATAGCTCCTGAACGGTAGTCCCTAGCGACAAATGTTATATAACAAAATATGTTCTCCATTAAATTTTTAATAATGAAGTTTTTGGTAAACTTTTGATCCGAGCATTGCCACCAGAGCTAGACCGTGTACAAATGTTACATTTTTGAGGGTGAAAAAAACGTTACACCAAAAAAATATTCACCCCCAGCCAAAAGACTTATCTATGTCAAAATATTAAAATTCATGACGCGACGTCACTTGTTTCTCTGTAATAAAACATAAAGATATACTATATCTATAGGACTTAATCGATTTCTTACTTTATATAACAGATTTCATTGCAATCTCAACGAATCTGCCTTTTTAAGAATTAATCTCATAAAAACACGACAATAATACGCAGATCATAAAATATTTTTCCTAACGCTGATAAGGAGTTGGCTGAGGGATCTCCGAAATTCTGTGAACAAAATTATTATTAGTTAACCTTCATACTAGAAATGCTTAAGAAAAAAAGACATTTGTAAAGAAGACATTGAAAAGGACATTGATAATTTTTTTACTCTTGAAAAAAGTTAACAATAAATTAAGAGTTTTTATTATTACAATAATGTTTCTCAGTGGTGATGAATTTATGTAAAAATTTGTGCGTTATACTGCTCAGATTTCCATGTTTACAACATTTAATTTTTCAATTTTTTAATACACTTTTATTTGTAAATTATCGATTTTATTTTTTTATTTTTGTTTTGTAAACACTATATCGGATTTTTTCTTTGTGTGTATATTTATTAATTTTTTTTTTTTACATCTAATAAGATCCAGAGTATATTGTGACTATTCTAGAAGACTGTGTGCCAGAAAAAAAAAAAAAAAAAATTTTTATGAAGTAATCCACTTTTATGTTGAACTAATCCTTGACCTTGACGTCACATATGTTCGTAATTATCCATACTTTAATAGTCAAATACATAACTATTTAAATAGTTTATTATATTTATAAAAACAAACACAAAATTTATGTGTATTGGCCATTTCTATAAAACTATCTTCAACAGATCTCTTTTAGATTTTCTGTTTTTTTTTTTTTTCATTCCTTACTTTTCACGCTCGTTGTAAGATGTTTAGAAAATCGTTTTTAATTATAGTAGAGACGTTTAATATGGTGAGTATAAAGGAATGGGAATCCTTTAGAATGTGTCTTTAAGTGTCTTATTTTTTTTTTATTTATTCATAAGTTATCTGTTGCATTCCTAATTTTTCTTTTTTTCCAAGTAATTTCTTTTTATTTCACAATTTTTTTGTAAATGTAGGATGGATGTGTACACGAAAGGGTGATTGGTTATTGCCTTTAATTATGGATGTTAACTTTGTAAAAGTAAAAGTTAAGAATAAAAAAAAAGTATTTTATTGATGTTTGCTATATTTCTTCACATTGGATTGTTATTCAATGTAGTTTAAAAAACAGTATACCCAGTGTGTTGAGTTTTTGATTATTTACCCAGAATCACAAAATAATATAAACAACACAGTTCTTTATACTATTTGAGGCTTAGTAGTCATTATATCAGGTTGCGTGTAACGTACTACATTATTAACCTAAGTTATCCCTGCCCTATATTTATTACAGGATACATGAATTACCCTCGCCTGAAGTATATCTTGGAACCCTCTCCGCAGCCCTGGGACTACAAAGAAGTAGTGCCTGTGAGTGAGATTAGATGGCATTATCTCTGAGCGGGGTACTCTGTCAACAGGCCTTCCTCACACATTTAACTTCTATCTCTCTTATCACTCTGAAAGCTTTCAGCTCGCATCTGTCTGCCGGTCGGCTTCGGGCTCCTTTCCAGTCTAAGGAGCTTTAAGTTCTCAGGATGTTGAAAAGAGTTGGGAAATCTTGTAGAAATATTTCATTTTAGTCTGTTTGCAATAATTACAGTACAGGCTCGAAAATATGGCGCAAATGAGACCACGGTAGTGCCAGGTTACCGAAAATCGAAAATTACTGGACGTAAAGAAAAAAATAATCATAAAATATGACAAATTATTGTCATAAATTATCTCAACAAATACACTCCTAATTAAAAGTATTGCAACACCCATAATTCTCCATAATTTCTTGTTTTTGACCTTAATCCATATTTTGTTTATATTTATATTAATATTATGTATTAAATCAGGGATATTAGGAATCAGACACATCATTAATATTCACTGTTTACCAATAAACAATGGAATTTTTGTTTATTTATTTCAAAATTGCCTTTCAGTCCATGTTTATCTTTCGTTTGTCTCAAGTCTGGTCTCTCTTAGTCTAGTAATTACAATTAATTTTATTCACAATGAATCGTTTAAACCACGATGATTCGGTAGGAATCTCAGATCTTATTAAATGTAAATTAAAAATTTAAATTGTAAAAAAGGAAAATATAAGTTTTTTAACTTTTTTGTTTATTGGAAGAAATATTGTAATTTATTCA
Source organism: Euschistus heros (assembly GCA_003667255.2). NCBI lineage: Eukaryota > Metazoa > Arthropoda > Insecta > Hemiptera > Pentatomidae > Euschistus > Euschistus heros. Next base: position 110,951 of record RCWM02000004.1, read on the forward strand.
AATAAAACTTGTTTATGTACATTTTATAAATGTTTATTATAGAATTCAGAACCTTTATTTTTATTATTAAAAAAAACGTAAATTTTTAAAATTCAGATATTTAAAGGTGCTACGATACTTTTGACGGGGAGTTGATTTAGAAATTGTTTTGAAGAAAAAAAATCTGTTTATGTAGATTAACTCACAAAATGAAAACTAGACGAACTTTTGTTAATTTTCTACCGGCAGCTAAATCTTGGTTCCTTTTGAAGTTTTGTTCGGTAGCTGACCAGAGATAGTTATTTTTCTTTCGGTGTTTAAGATTTGTATTTGACCCTATTCAGCCATCCACCACTAGACTTAAGATCGTCTTACCCATTGATTTTATTTTGGAGCACTTTAAATTTTTTTTTTTTTCAAATTTTCTCCGATTAAGGTTTACCGCGGCCGTTTTTAAATTCAGTGGAGGGTCGAGGGGGGTTCTGGCAAGAGGGCCGGATTACGGGGGGTGTCGCACTATTGAAGGACCGGATCATCAAGATTGTACTTAATAGTATAAGACGGATCAAATTTGAGAATCACCATAAAATTAAAATATTTTACTGCATTTTGTCTGTGGTTTGGCAAAAGTAAATTGCTCCGAAGTTCTATTAAAGCTAAATGACAAAATGTTTTGCTTTTGATTTGTCGTTAGCAATTTTTTGAATCAGGCAAAGATCGATTTGTGTAATATAAGGTGAATATAATAAAAAATTGATGATATGTCAGCTTTAGGTATAATAAAATCCTATATTGTCATTTTTCGGATTTATCCGAATTTAAACTTGCTACTTGAAATTTAATTATCTTATTTTCTCTTAGATTAATTATGGGTGTTTTTATTATGTAAGGTTTAATTAATTGTTTAGTCTTATTTTTGCTTTGATCTTCCAGGGACTTGGTTCTTTTTTTTCGATTTAAAGTGCTTTATTATTCCTCCCGTAGACAATATTTCCACGGCTTTATCACCACCTAATTTTTTGTCTTTGAATTCTTTAGTTTCAACCCTCTTTGCTATCCAAAACAACTGAATCTATTTTTCCCTTCCAATAGAACTGTATCATGTTGTAAATCATTCCTTGTCCGCTCCTTAACCTTGTGGAATTCTGTCTCTCTAAACATCTGTAAATACATACATATAAGGGGTATTTTCAATTAGCTCTTAATTTAAGCAAATGTAAATTACTCCATAAACATTAGTATTTTGTGTTTTTTTTCTTTTATTTATGTGTATATTTTTTTTTTCTGTTTCTATGCTGCTGATATAGAGAGTATTAGCATTCTAATGGCTTTTTTTCCAAGACATATTTTCTTCTTTTATTTTTATAAATTAATTTACTTGTTGTTTGCAGAACTGATTTACACCCACCTCAATATTGCATATATTGCATATATGATAATCACTACTGTCATTGTAAACTTCATACTCGGTAAAAAAATATACTCGATACCAACTCCTTTCTCAACTTACTTTTCTTTCGGTTCTAGCTCGGTTCTCTGGGGCATCTGAATAGAATAAAATATACATTAATTTAAATTTTGTATTGATAAAAATTCTTTGTAAGTCATTCTCATTCTTCATTTATATACAACTTATTTTGGGAAACCCGATTTTAGTAAAAATACAATAAGGTTTTTTGATTCTAGCTAACATATTTTAAATTTATTTAAAAAAAAATAAGATGCTAATTCTAGAAACTGTTTATTCATAATGTACTAACGATTTTACCCTGGTAACGAAATGACTGATATTTTATATTGAAATCAAACAATTTCGACTGATGTTCTCTTGGGCTATAAACCCCCATCCCCTCCAATAAATCACTAAAAGAAGGGGAGCCGGTTTTGTGAAGATATTTTTTTATTATATCGAAGTAAATGATGTTAAAGCCTATAGACTTACAGCGGAGGGACATAAATCAGGATAAATTAGTATACTGTTATAACTAATTACTTCTCGAGTAGGGTGGCAGGACTGTAAGTAAGAAGAATAATCAGGGTGGCGGTGGATGATATATTTGGCGGGGATTTATGGGTCCGTTACCGCTTAACCGGCCTCAGGAGAAAACTGCACTGGAACCCGGAAAAAGCAAAAGGAATTTTTTTTTATTTGATCCAGATATCTGGAGAGGCATTTTTATTAATATTGGGATCGGTTTAATCAGTTTGTACCGTTAGTATTTTCTGAAACAGCCGAAGTAGTTGAGATGCCTAAGGTTTCGAACATTAGGACAAGCCTCGTCAATTCAGGAGTTTTTCGACTTTCTTTTATTATTTCAATACTGAACAGTTCCGCTTGAGAAAATATTTCAGGAAGAGCAAAAAACCTACACCAGTTCTCTCTTTGCTCTTCAATCTAAGACTATTATTTTATATAAATCCTTGATAGATGTCTTCTGACGAAAACAAAGTACATTAGTGTGTTCTACTCGCAAGGCTTCATCTAACAAAAGTGGATTTGTTCTGTTTTGATGGAGAACTCCTCAATCGCACTATGTTCAATATTCATATTTTTAATTTTTACTTATCTCCAAAAATGTCTATGTTAGAGAAGAAATGATTAATTAAATCGGATACTTATCTTCATCAGCGATTAGTTTTGTTTTTCTCCCTTTCACAATTACTGTTAATGCCGTTGCTATAAGATAATGAGGTTATTTATTTTTAATGTAATTGGGCAAGGGACTAACATGGTCCTATGACGTTAAACGGAAATTACAACAGTTATTTTTTTTATTTACACTATTTTTTTCTTTTTTACATTTATTGAGTAATTATTATAATTTGCCTCATATTGTCGGTAACAAGTAATATGGATGACTCATGATTGCATTCAAACATTATGTCCAACATTTTAAATTATTATTTAGACATGTGGTTAGGTTCTTCAATAAGCGTTTTAAGCGCCTCGTTATGCCCTTATTACTCCTTATACACCTGATTAAATACCATCCAGAAACTTTTGTTTGAAGCTGTAAGGTGCTGCCATGTTGTTCAGGAAATTCAATGTTTTCGGTCTTCCGATGTGTCGTAAATTTTACAATATTTACAATAAGTAAATGTGTGGTAAAATTATTACAATGCTATATCAATGACTTGTGAAGAACTACCCATTAGTAGCACTTCAATAAAGGTTATACATTAGAAACTCTCGGAGAGTTATCTGAAATTGAGTGAGAAGCAGACTGGAAAACTAGTGGATTCGAGTAGGTATGCAGCTTTTAATGGAAGGATATGTATCTTGTCTGGGCCAAATCTGCAACATATGGTAAACTTAGATCATTATGGATAAATCTATTTGCGACATAATAAGGATCATTGAGGATTTTAAGGATTGGATAAGAGAAGAATTGGGCGGTTTGGTGGAGCCCAAAGCTAAACTAAAATAGGTCTAATTCCTTTCATGTACATATATAAGTCTTTTGTAAGTATTTGGAAGATTTGAATGTTTGTCTAGTAAATGTTGGATTAGTCGTAAGGCACTACTTGAAGATTTTTTTTTTTTTTTTTTTTTTTTTTCATTTATTGATATTTACAACTGTACAAAAACATATACATTAAGTAAATGTGTTGATAGTGAATAAAATGACATGTAAATAACTTGTGAAGAACTACTCACTAGTAGCACTTGAATAAAATCTACACTAAAAGATCTCTAGGCCATCTTCTTTTCAGACGCCTCGGAGGATTATCGGGAATGGAGTGGGAAGCAAGTTAGGAGACTAGTGGATAGGAGTGGTTATGGAGCTTACTATGGTTACTTAAAGATAAAATGAAGTCTAAGACTAAGGTCTATAGTTGAACTAACTTTCATTGCAGAGTTGAGCGAAATTTAATCATAGCTAAAAAATTATCAAAATTTAATCATAGCAGTTTTACAATTAATTTTTTGGAATCAAATCACCTAAATTAATAATTATTACATCTTTCAGTCATTCTTTAGTGAACTAATAATTATTTAACTGAAAGATTTAATCATTATTAAATTAATGATTGAATCCAGAAAATCAGTTGTCAAATTGCTGTGATTTTTATCTATGATTAAATTTTACCCAACTCTCTTTCATTGTATATATTTAGTGGAAGGAGACATAAAATCAAAATTTTATTTTACAATTATTTGTTTTCTGGTTTATATTCTTTATACGACTATAATTTGGATTGTTCAAAATTGTTGTTGAAAGACATATATTTAAGCTGTTAGAGCCGGTACTCTCAAATATAGTTCTCATGTTTTAATAACAGCCCGGGTTCCTGTAAGTAATGAGGGACCTATTTGTCATTAAATAATCACCGATGACTGATCCCTAACAGAACATCCAAACAGTTTTGATCTCGCTAATTGAACCCCATCACTCCGAGCAATCACGCGCACTCTGATCCTAGATTAGAGGGCGCGCGCGGCACAATATAACTCCGCGCCTCATTGTAACCCTTCCCTTCAAGGATCCTGCTCCTGATATTTCAAAAGAAGTCCTGAATGGTCCTCCCATCAAGTCCTTTCGCTAAGTCCTCGCACGGACTAATTAAAAGACTATGAGTGGGTTCGCCCAATTACTGGTCCTTATCTCGCCGCCCTACAGGGCCCCCGGTAACGAGCTCAATCTCTCTCTAACGATCTCTCTTTTTTATTAGAGAGTCCTCCCGGGAGATCTCGACGAATCCGATATAGACAGATCGTTATGACAATCCAGTCATGGCTCTCCCCTACAATCTGTCCCTTAGTGAAATATTATTGTAATCGATTCAAGCTCAGGCCTTGTGTTATCTTAAGCTATACCAGCTTTAGGCTTATTTATTGTGATCCAGCAGTTTAAATATTTTCTTAACACTCTATTTATTTATGTATTTTTACTTTATTGATATTTCTTACTGTATACACTTATACAATACGTAAATCTGAGGTGAAATGATTACAATGTCATTAACTTGTGTAGAATTACTCATTGCACTTCAGTAAAAGATCTACACTGAATTGTCTCTTGGCCATCTTCTTTCTAGACTCATTTGAGGGTTATCGGGAATCGAGTTTAAAATTTGAGAAATCAGTGGATTCTAGTGGGTATGGAGTTTTGTATGAAAGAATATGTATTTAGTTTGGACTAAATTAAAGTTTTATGGATAGGTTTATTTGTGAAAAATTTAGGATATTAAGGATTTTGGATTGCAAGGTCTGATACGAGATGGATTATATGGTTTAGTGGAGTTCCAGATCTTAACTCTGTAAGACCTATTAGGTCTAATTACTGTGTTGTTAATGCGGTTTCTGTAATTATTCAGGGTCTTAGTGTTTTCAGTTACTTGTATTACTGTGGTGCAGCTGTTTAAATATTTCTTAAAAATTCTTTTTGAAATTTGGCTTTTAATGTTTAACTTGAAAGCCACATACAAGACTATAACGACAAGATACCCCTCTTAATTTTCAACTTCCTCAACATTTACCGGACAAAAACTCTTAAAATGCAGATTAATTAAAAAATACTAATTATCATGACAGTAATTAAACTATTTTATATAATTGTGCTTTGTATGGAGTTGAAATCTCGGGCTCCACTAAACCACCCGATTCATCCCTTATCCAATCCCTACAATCTAATCTTTTGAAAAATCTTCAATGCTCCTTACGTTATTACCAATAAACGTATTCATAAAGACTTGAGATACGCATGATGGTATAGAAGGATCAATATATTAGGATTGATGAATTGTTTGCCACTTCTATTGGAATTATTTTTAATTTGAAAATTTTAAATATTAAACATTCATCATTATTCATAAGGAGACAATATGAAAAGAACTACTAAAAGATATCACTACCTAGTCCTGTCTTGCTTTTCTATCTTTTTTCTCTCATAATCTGGATTTCTCCTCTCTCTTTGAATATTTTAAATTTATAGTCCTAGTATCATTCTAGCTAGCTAAAACTATGGTTTTTAAAGATTTTGTAAACATATTTTTAACCGGTAAAGTAATTGTATTTTTACATTATAATTTCAAAACTTTATAGGTGATTGCGGTATTGAACATTCAGGTTACTTCAGCTATTTAATTTTGATGAATTGAAAGTTACTACATAGAGTATTTATTTTACCAAATAGGAGTTAGTAAAAAACAATCCTAAATTAAAAGAACGTTTATTATATAGTTATGTACTATTTATATTTACGTTTCTGGCTTAGGTACGATTTCTTCTATCTTATCGTCATTATTATTCTTTTTTTTCTCAAAACCCCTAGTTATGAAATATATACATTGCTGGGCATTTATATAAGTTATACATACTAAAAGGGATTATGCGCCTTTTTCTGTAACCAGGTTACATTTGAAGGCGGTTATAAGTTAAAATTTACATTAATATTGATTTTCATAAGGTTTATGAAGATGTTGGGGCACATCTTTTTCTGATCTGTTTAGTAAACGAAACTATAAATAAATAAAAATATTATATAAGTATATAATGCGTGGAATATTTGACCCAAAAAAGGATGAAGAAACAGGAGAATTTAGAAGGCTTCACAATGCGGAACTGCGCGAGTTATATCCGGTAAATATTGTTCAAGTAATAGCAGCGCGACGCTTAAAATGGGCATGTAAAGTCGTTGGGTTTAATAATGATCGAATTCCGTAAAAAGTAATCAGTTATGAGCCGTCGGGTAAACTAGTGAGGGGTAGACCGAGACGAAGATGGGAGGATTGCGTCAGGGCCGACCTGGGGGATTTGAGTTTTGGAGGAGTGGATTGGAGGGAAGTGTGCGGTCGACGGTTGGTGGTGTCTTCATCGAACCTTCGGGTTCGCTAAGCCTTAATTTATTTATTTTTATTTATTATATACGTTTATACAACTATTTAGTCATTTGCCAACGAACAGGAGGAGGTGCGGGGGATAAACTTTGAAATAAGGGTTTTCTAGATATTGATGGGAGTCAAAAAACTTGGATGTGTCGTCTGTTAATGAAATCTGATACTGTAGGGACATTAATTAATCTTTATTAGTCTATATTTTGTTCTTTATATATACACATAAATAAATGAATTTGCCAGAACATTGACCATCTTGTAATTTAGATACTACTGGCTTATGGTATAGAATCCTTTTATAGAATAATTCCTATTGTTTCTTTCCTGGGTTTGTAAGAATATTTTTTTAATTGTGTAGGTAGTTGGGGTATGCAGTCATAGATACACAGCAATTAAAAATAAATTTAAATTTATAATGCCGACGTTTCGACTTGCATTGCAAGCCTTCATCGGGGTTTAAACGAGAGTGGCAATCGGAAACTGAGGCCTCCTACTGACTTTCAATGCAAGCCGAAACGTCGGCATTATAAATTAGAATTTATTTTTAATTGCTGTGTATTTATGACTGCATATATCAACTACCTACATCTTTTAATACTTCTCAATCAACAAATACCCCATTTATAATTTTGTGATTATTATAAGTCAGCATTAATACACCTTCGGGTTTACTTAATTTTAAACAAACGATCGTCAGTATAAATTATTGCACCACTCGTAGCCAACAGAAGAAAAGCCGAAGAAATCTCTTAGCGACCCCCAACTCCTCACGACCCAGCAAAGACGTGCCCCGAGGGAAGACGACAGGATTTAGACGCCCTCGAACATGCTGCCTGGACCAAGGAAGATGTCCTCTTCACGTCGAAGGGATTACGGTTGTTGCCTCGCTGGCCGGGATCATGTCTTCGTGGTTTTCTTTTATTTTTTCTTTGAACCGTCCTTCATAAATATAAGCCTTCTTTGGTTGCTACAGGTTACAATGTTAAGGTTCTTGAACTTGTGAGCATTCATATTATAATGTCCTGAATTAATTGCTACTTCTATTGGATAGCACCATGGTTACCTCAAGTAGATGATTAATAATTTTATGTAATGTAGTTGCTAGTGTTGTCCTTTGTTCAAGCACGAATTTTACAATAGTAGCTTCCTATTGCACAACGGCTGGAGCAAAGGAGCAGGCTGCTCAGTAGGACTGACCAAAGGTTCGTTACCGCCAAACGCCAGAGGCTGGGAGTTGAGCGGCGGCTCACGTAGCCGGAGGATGGACTAGAATGCATTTTGGATCATTGTGGGAAAGCCTCGCGGAGATCAAAGCACCTCCTCCCGGCAGTCTATTCAAATCTATTCGGCTTACATTTACATTTACATAAGAGTCCAACTTACATAAGTGGATTTGATCGGGGCGTCGCGACCGCGTCGGTGGGACCAATTGAATATAAACTCCTCTTTATAAATATTAGCCCTTAGTTATGTAGCGGTCATCGCCGATCCTTTTGTCATCCGGATTGATGACTTCCGTGGCCTCTTATCTTCTATAGTTCATGTTTCCTTTGTATAATGAAGACTAGTTAACTTTCCTATATGGATGATAGGTTACAAGGAGTATTGATAATTACATATAGTTGTAGTTGATACCAGTGTAAATCGAAAAGTCGTAAATTCCATGGCATATATTTACTCTTGAATTAAAGAACTCTAATTAAAATCTATAATTATATGAAATAATTAACTTATGACACATATCAAAACTTAAAAAAAAATTAAACGATCCAAATTATAGTTGTATAAAGAATATAAATTAGAAAAAAAAATCATTGTAAAATAAAATTTTGGTTTTATGGCTCTTTTTACTAAATACATATTATGCAACTTAGTTCAACTATAGTTCTTAGTCAAATAATTTGTTTTATGATTCAGTTTTGGCTTACGACTAATCCAACATTTACTAGACAAACATTCAAATCTTTTAATTGATTACAAAAGACTCATTTACATGACTGTGATTAGACCTATATGGACGTACGAAGTTGAGATTCGGGGCTCCACTAAACCATCAAATTTATATCGTGTCCAATCCTTGAAATCTAAAATCCTCAATGCTCCTTACTTTCTCAGGAATAAACTTATCCATAAAGACCTAATGTTCCATATGTTGCTAAGGCCCAAACCCGATACCTATCCTTTCAAAGTAAGCTCCATAACCACTCAAATCCACACTAGTTTCTCAACTTCCTTTACTCTCCATTCCCGATAATCCTCCAAGGCGTATGAAAATAAGACGGCCTAGAGATCTTATGTAGAATTTTTATTGAATTGCGACTGATAAGCAGGTTTTTTCAAGTTTTGTCATGTTAATGTAAATATTTTTAACACATTTACCTGATCTATATTTGTACAGTTGTAAATTTCAATAAATTGATAAAATTAAAAAAAAAAATCCATCTTTTAATCAAAACCAATTAAAGTTCGTAAAAGATATTGGATTCAGTATCTTGAATTAAATAACTCGATGTTTATTGATAGTATTTTTTTTTTCATTAAATAAATCAAGTAGATATCTTGGGGACAAGTTCGAGCCTTAGGTAGAAAACTTCATTTATCTTATTTCAGCCATTAAACCACTTTGAGGCTGGGGCACTCAGAGATCACACCCAATCTCAATAAAGGAGTACCCTTAAATGGGGAGAAACCTGGCGTTTGTGCATGATTTCGGCCAAATATCCTATTGCACAACTGTTAAGAAAACAGTGCATTCTTACCTAGGCATTGAATCCATAGAAATATATTTCCTTCATGAATTGTAGGATTACTTCAATTGGTTTTGATTATAAGCTCGAGTTTTTAGATTTGAATCTAGAATTTCGACGAAATTTTTACGATGAATTTCTCAAGAGATTATTCCCCCATGATGAACATATTGTTGTACTCGATAAACTTATTTAACTGATGCTCTCCTTCAATACTGGAAAAAAATGTATCATTGATTATAAAGTTATTCTTTATAATTCCTATTTAAATTAATTTTGAAAAATATGTATAAGTTAATTATTTTAAATAATTATAGATTTTATTTATATATTATATTTTCTGTATTATATATCTGTTTTTAATCTATATTATTTTGTTCTTACAGGTGAGTTCGTGCTTCCAAATGGCGAGTTATTCAGTAAGTTCTAATTTTTATTTATCTATGGTGTTAAAGAAATTGTAAAAGTTAAAAAATACGGAGGAGGTATTTGATTTTTCATGTCTGATATTTAATTTCTAAATTGTTGACCATTGTTATGATAAGTCATTTTTAAGTAATAAGTTCAATATACTTATCCCACGACTCATGAATTAAATGTTATCAGATATAATTCAGCTGAGATTGCTAATCCGACAAATATCCCTCCTCAATGTATGAATTGAAAGTATTCATTTTTATCTTGAATCTTTTTTTAGCATTTAGAGGCTCAAGCTAAAAGAAAAAAAATTGTCATGCAAAAAAGGTCCAAATAGGGCAGCGGAAAGTGAAGGGGTGAAAAACAGGGCGATAGGTATAAAAGAAAAGTCCCGGAAAAGCCGGTGGAAATTTATGTTTATTCCCGACTGCGTGGGGAAGATAAAGCCGTGACCCACCTCCATCTCCATACCGTCCCTTCTCTCTGTCAACATGTACATATACTCATTCCTTACATGGCCATGTTTATATATTGTTTGTACTGTGTATACACCTGTAGGCCCTCTCTGTTTGTTCTAGTTTAGCAGAATTTTTCACTTAATATTTGATCTTTTCTGCTTCGTCTGGGTTTTATTTTATGTTTTTAATTTTGCATTCACCATTATTTTTTATTCTGTGACCTTTAATGTTTCCAAGTTCAGAAGTATAATTGAAAACTTAGACCCATAAAGGAAGTGTAAAAATGTAGTATGGTAAGATATTCTGTTAACTAAATGAAGCAATGGACAAGTACATGGATTTTATAATCAATATTTTAAATCGTAAAGTTAATGTGACTTTACCAAGCAAAAAAATTTTTTTTTTCTTATTTATATACATTTATTGAAATTTACAACCGTACAAAATATATACATCAAGTAAATGTATTGACAACGATTATAAATATGCTAAAACCTGAAAAGAACTACTCATCAGTACCACTTCATTAAAAATTCTACACTAGGTCTCTAGGCTATCTTCGTTTCTTACGCTTCGGAGGAAGCAAGTTGAGAAACTAACGGATTTGAGTGATTATGGAGCTTACTATGAAAGCATAGGTATCTGGTGTGGGCTAAATCAGCAACTTGTGGAACATTAAGATCTTTATGGATAAGTTAATTGGATGACAAAGTAAGGAGTATCGAGGATTTTTCGAAGGATTTTGGATTGTAAGAATTGAATACGAGATGTATTGGATGGTTTAGTGGTGCCCCAAAGCTCAACTCCGTACGTCCAAATAGGTCTAATCACGGTCATGTATATAGGCCTTTTGTAATTAATTGGGAGCATTGAACGTTTGTATAGTAAATGTTGAAGTAGTCTGTAACGACGGGCAGTTTCTTGTCGTTTTAGTCTTGTATGTGGATTCCAAGTTTGTCCAAGTGGAGTCCTAGATAGCGGATCTGTTCAACAGGGATTAGTGGAATATCATTAAAGGATAATATTGGACAGAAGTCGTGGGTTTACGACGAAGAGTAAAGGTTATTGGGTGAGATTTTTTTGGATTTATTTTGATTCTCCATTTTTGACACCATTCTTGAATGTTTAGGATATGGGATTGGAGTGTTTGGGAGGCAATAAAGGGATCATTGTTTACTGATAACACACATGTGTCATTAGCGTAAGTGTTGAGGACAGTGGTATGATGAGTTGGAATGTCAGCTGTATACACCGTGTAGAGGATAGGGCCTAGGATACTTCAAAACTTAAAACCATAAAGGAAGTGTAAAAATGTAGTACAGTAAGATATTCTATTAACTAAATGAAACATTGAAAAAGTACTTGGATTTTAGTATCAGTGTTTTAAAGAGTAAAGTCAATGTAACTTTACCAAGATGCGACTCCTTTTCCTGCAGTCTTCTCTAGGAATCCACTCGCTGCATGCCGTGGACCATGTTTCGTCCTTCTTCCTTGCCAAATGTCCTGCCCAATTCCATTTCGGCCGATGAGCTTCGACCCTTAAGCTTTTAACATTAACTTTACGAAGAATATTTTTTTTAATTTTCTCTTCGTAATCGCCATTAGGCTCCTTAAAAGTTTCACCTGCATGATATTTAATCTACGTTCATGTTTTTTGGTTAATGTCCAAGTTTGGGCCCCTTAGAAAAGCGCATGGCGTACGCATGATGTAAGGACCTTGGCTTATTGCTAAGTAATTAGCACTAATGCTAGGTTGCTTTTAAAAATGTTTTTGAGTGACCAATATTTACACCAACCGAGCTTATTCTTCTATTTCTTAAAATATTATTAGGATTAATTAATTGTTTGCAACTTCTATAAGAAAATGAATTGAATTTGGTGTTACTGAGCCTTGAGTTTTGTGATGAAGTATAGAATTCTCTACCATCTATCCCTACCTCAAGTGTTGAAATGCTGCTTTAATTTTAATATAATTAGAATGTTTGGCGTCAAATGATACTCGGAGTTCTATTTTAGGTCGTTGAGAATCAGGTTCTTAGGAAAAACAATAACTCCTGAAACCTTTCTATCCTCCTTTTTCGTCAATTTTACGGCCCGTTTTATATTTTTACGTTATCATAAGAAAGGACATTTAATATTTACCCATTGTTACTGTGTTTTTTTTTTTCAATAAAATCTATTCGCTATCGTGACTGATTTACTTCTTTTAACCATACATAGAGTTTTTTTTTTAGTAAATAATAAAGTCAGTAATTGCATATGATACTAACGAGTATTGATGTGTGATTTGTCTTTACAGTTATGCTAAAACTGTGGAGTGTGAAACTCCTTTTTGGCTGCTCCCACTTTTAAGAAACTTTTATTGGAAAGAAACTTTCTTACTTCTACGTATTTCCAGTAGTTGTCATTAAATATTATGGTATATATATATAAAAATATGTAGATCCTGAGGAAGAACCGTTATTATCAAAAAATGAAATTTAGTGGGCTATCAAAATAAGCTACAAGATAATTCTAAATTTCTTGATAGTAATATAATTTATTATCACTAATTGTATGTTAATGTCTGTATTTAAAGTAATTATTGTAGTTAGTGGTCATTAATTTTGAGCAATAAATATTTAAATCACACATTGTAACAGTTTACTTCTTCGCTTACACCTAAAGATATACTTTCCTTTAATAATTTTTAATGTGATTTACTTTGTTGTTAACAAAGATGTTCTTCTATAGAATTATTTTCTTTTCTTATATTGTTGAGGGTAAGAGCTTCCATCGCTCCATTGTCTTTTTATTTGATCATATTATAAATATATAATAGGTCGAAAATGTGAGGTAAACTTTTGTGTGGTTATTGAGTAGATATTTGTTAGTGTCGTTACTTCTGATTAAAGAAACTTACACTCATAGCTTCTAGGAAGTCATGAAAAAACTTGTCGACACCATAACAAAAACTAGAAGGTATTGTGTTTTCTTAAAGGGAAATATTTTTTCCTTCTATGATAGAAAACATTAGAATTCAGAAAACTCATCCCAGGTGTGAACTCCCCACGCCCATACTGATTTCTCTCTTCTAGGAAACCACATTCTCGGGGCTCACTCCAGTACCGCTGTCTCCAGCATTCCAGGCTATTATCATACCTTCCAGCTTATTGTTTACATATTTATTTATTTTTTATTTGTTATTAACGTGGACATAAATGCATTAAATCGACCCATTAATTCAGATTCTAAGTTGCAGAAGTAAATAAAAAATGGAAAAAAAGAATACTGCTACTATTCATAACAAATATGTTTGCTTGTTCTAGCTTTACGTCATTATATATTCTAATAAGTCAGAAGAACGGATTATCCTACAGGTTACCAACCTATCCTAGCCATAGAATGAAGACTGAGATTTATTTCGTGAGACCACCATCCCAGGTGTGAATTGAACCCATGACCTTCCGTACCCGGAAAACTGAGAACCTCGCTCGCTATTTATGGCCTTCTTTATAAAATTATGTTTATCTTAATAGGTACCAGTTTGTAGAAATGGAATTTGTTAATCTCAGGGTGTCTACTAGTCGGGAAGTTCGGGATTTCGAGAATATGTCGGGAATTTCGTGTGGTTTTCTTTTCCATCAGAAAGCTGGTTAACTTTACTATGAGAGGGTGCTGATTCGTGGAGGGGGAAGTTCCATTATTAAAAATTTATTTTGGGACAACTTGTCCTTTAAGAATAACAAATGAGTACAATACATATGACAATCATCTAGCTATGATAATTATTAATAATAAATAATCATAAAAATTGGTTGCAAAATGCGTTACAAAATAAATGAAAAATCTCGTAAAAGGATACATCTTATATATACTATTGTAATGTATATTACATGTTCATGTTTCACATTAGCTCAGAAGATTTGAAAATTGAGGAGGTAAAGAAATAGATGATGTTTCAAGGAAGTAAGAGTGAAAGTTTTCCAAATTGAGATGGGCAATGAATTCCATAAAGAGGAAGCGCGGATAATAAAGGATTTCTAGGAAGCAGGAAGGAGTGTTCAGGTTGATGGGTGGGTTCTAGTATTTAAGATGTGGATGGGGGGAGCGCAAAAGGAGTTGTTTTATCCGACAACCTCGTGATGCTAACTATTTTCAAACCGAATGGCAATACTCGACATTGATGTGTTTCTTAAATTTATCTAGAGTAATTTGAAATATAAAAAAAAATGTTGTTTTTTATGGTGTTTAACTGTGATATATTAAGTAGCAAAGTATGCATAGATTGATTTGTTTAGATTATTATTGAAACACCATTAAAATATCGATTGGCTAGAATTTCAAAAACATTTTTGAAAAAGTCGGGAATTTCTAGAAAAATTCTTAAAAAAGTTGGGAATATGTCGGGAATTTTGATAGCTGAAATTGGTAGACACCATGTAATCTGATCATTGGTAACAGAAACCGATAAGTAGCAGCTACACCTAAATTTGAGGAACTTGGTGTAACAGTTACAAATCTTGGAACAAACATTACAGATTTCTTCATGAATTATTTGACTTTTCTATCATATTCAATTTATAGGAAAAATTGTATCAAATGTAATATTTTCAAACAAAATATTTCATTTTCATTACATCTACTCTTTTCCTGGTGAACAACTTACGCAAACATCGATAAAAACCCATGTATATACATTACATATAGTATATATAAGATGTATCCTTTTACGAGATTTTTCATTTATTTTTTGTAACTTCAGCTTTTGCAACCAATACATTTTTATAAGATATTTTTATTATTAACAATTTTAATTATCATAGCTAGATGATTGTTATATGTATTGTACTAATATGTTATTCTTAAAGGACAAGTTGTCCCAAAATAAATTTTTAATAATGGAATTTCCCCCTCCACGAATCATTTAACCCTATATTTATTTCGGACTTACCAACCGTTATTTATTGTTTATGTTAACACAAATCGTAAGTTTTATTTTTAATTTATATTTATTCAGTGGCATTTTTTAGTATTATTTATCGATTTTTTTTTATTTGTAAATTTTTATTTATTTTGATTATTTAATGTCTTCTAATATACTTGTCGAATTTTCAGCGTATTGCTGACATCTTTGGGATCTTGCTAAATGTCATATTGTGAGAAAGAAAGCCAGGAATTTTGACAATAATATAGAAAATGCAGATTTTTTTAAAAATTAGAAAATAAGATTTTTGTTCATATTGCGCATCCCCTAATTTGGAATCAACTTATTTAACTGATACATAATTAGTTATATGTATCCATTATACAACACTTCACAAAAGCGTACAACACTCTAAAAAAGGGGAGCTTTAGAAAACAAAATAAGATTATTGAAGAATCGAATCATACCTGATTGTTATATATTTCCTCAATAATTATCTGGAATATTACACTTACTAGGGTATATTTACTTTTTAACAAGCTGCCGATAAAGTAATTTAAATAAGATCGATATTATTTTTAGCTACAGGAAATTTCTATGAAAATTGCTATATCTCATGGACAAGGTTGCAAAATCAGAAAACAAAATTGAAATAGATCTAAATTGTGCATGTCGACACGGTGGCGCCCGCTCCCAAAATTGGCTACGAACATGATATTACATTCACGAATCGATGTGATAAATTAGATTCTACGACTGAATATTAAAGTCCTTAAAAGAAACGAGCAATCGATTATACAATATTTATAGTTATAATCGGCTTGAACCCTTTTCCTATAATAAATGTTCTCAATCTTTTCGAAGATTTGCATTAAATTTACACTTTATTCATAACATTGTGATTTTAAATATATTTAGCCATAATGATATAGAAATTATTCATTGCATTTTCTATTCCTGAAATATGAGATGTTCACGGTAGCTGGTTACTATAAGTAACATGATACTTATTAATATCTCAACTGATATTCAGCTGTTTGTAGTGACTCACCGCGGTCACGTAACATTAGATATCGTTGCCATTACAAAAAGAATGACTATGACTACATCAATCAATCTACGCCAATTATTTTCGCCTGCTATTATTTTGTCACTCTTGTGGGTTTTTATTCAACACCTAAAATATAATCTGTACAATAAATTTCCGATGTTTTGAATTAAGTATGTTTTTATAACTTAAGGTGAATAAGTGTTTTGCATTCGAAACTAATATTCTAATTCATGATGATGATTGTATTGTTGACTATGAGTTTTTACTAAGGAGATGAATTTGTCAGGGGTGCAGTCAGGATGAATAAACACGGCCAGTTTTTAAAAGAAAAACTTATATTTTGGCGTGCCAACGTTTCGACCTGCCTTGCACGTCTTCATCAGGGCTAAAATAACAAAAATTGGATGTGACAAAGGTGATACAAACATTAAAAAAATTAAATAAATAAATATCTGTAGGATATTTGTATTCAATTATCTGATTATAACACAGATTATAACAGATATTGCAAATACTGTACTGGTATACTAACGGTGATACACATTTTTCAGGAATGCCCTTTTTTTACATCGCGCCTTTAATAGCTTAGGACTAAATACAGACCTTCCAACAATCTTGGGAGATAATGAAAAAACAGAATTAGTATTCAAGTTTCTGAAATTAAGTGGTTTGTTAACAGAGGTTTAACATAAAAAATAAATAGGCAATAAAATATAATTACATATACAATTTTAATAAAAAAAAATTATTGATATAAAATATAAAATTTTATATCAATAAAAAAAAAATAAAATAAAATATAGATGTGGAAAATAAAATAAAAAAGAAAATAGGGCGTTAATAACCGATGCAGTTGTACGCCATGAAACCAAACAAACAATATAACAGATATTTTTCCTTGTTTTTTTTTTTTTCATTTTTAAATTATTTTTATTATTTATTTATTAATTTTTTTAATGTTTGTATCATCTTGGTCACATCCAATTTTTGTTATTTTAGCCCTGATGAAGACGTGCAAGGCAGGTCGAAACGTTGGCACGCCAAAATATAAGTTTTTCATTTAAAAACTGGCCGTGTTTATTTATCCTGACCGCACCCCTGACAAATTCATCTCCTTAATATTCTAATTAATTAAATACCACAGCAGTCACAAATAATTCATCAGTTATAGAAAGGTTTTAACGGAATTTTAAAGGTAATCTGACTTTGGACAACAATATGGTGTATTAAGATCGTTATGAGTTGTTTTGATATTCATAATGTGGGATATTTATTAAAGTTTTGGATGGTTTTAAATTTTTGTAATGGTTTGATATTTTTGTTTGACTGTCCTCGTTAGTTCTTTGAACTTTTTAGTTTATTCGAGTAAATTTAAAAGTATTTAACCCCTATAGTATTAAATATTACAAATTTAATAATATTTCAATTTCAGGTGTGTTTCGTCGTTCAATTATGTTATGTACGTACATGTGATGAATCTATCTGAAAAAAATAATTTTTTTATTTTCTATATTTAAAATATTTCAAAGTTTATTGAAACTATACCAGTATATGTTTACGCCTAACCTTAACCCACTAACAGTTTCCTATACTGCCAACGTTACCTGAGGTTCAGAGCAGACCCCCCAATCAGCGGAGATGGCAGATTAGATAGGATCCAGGTGACATCCTCCCGGGGGTAGATGGCTATCTTCGACAACAGATGGCGATGCCTGGAGTAGATAGGGACCAGAATCTGGACCATAATCCTATCTCGCATAAAGCTCCCTTCACGGGTGAATTGTTTTGCTTTAAACAGGAGCGTATTCTGTCTCCCTAGTGTGGAAATATATTAGTTATCAAAAATATATTGTTTTCACTAAACTTTTTTGCAATATTAACCGTATCCTTACCACTAACTTTATTGTTTACTTCTCGCATCAGGTTTTTTTTTTCTAATATAAATTTGTTTTTCTAATATATAAAATCTTTTACCACAGCAATCCTCGAACAATATTGGGTTATGTACTTTTTATGAAATGTTGACTTAAAAAATACTATCTTGCACAAAATCTAATGATCTAGAACTTTTACCGTATTTTTGTGGCTAAATGCCTAAACCAAATCCAGCTTAAGGGGGATAGGCAAAATTTAATAAACTTTAATTTTGTAAATAACACATTTTAGGGATGAAAGCATTTTTGTATATATTTTTTTTTCTTCAAAATTCTGAAAGATGTGCATGAAAGTTTGGTTTTTTTGCCCCCAAACATTTTTCTCCTACCAAATGTTTCATATTTTATTCTCAGGACCCATCTGGAACATATAAAAACATAAAACCTACTATTTCACCTTTTGTAAGGCAGACCCCTTTTTTGGGGTAATTTGACTGAACTAAGTGAGAACATTAGAATAAAGTTGTGCAATTATTGTCGTGACATTGGTTCTTCACACGTGTGCAAATTTTCAAGTTAATAAAATAGCTGCAGATTGGTGAAAATTACGATGAAAGATTCCGTTACATGCAGGTGAAGTTAATAAAAGCGTATTAAAAAAAAGATTAATTATTATTTAATATTTCATTTTACTTCGCCTAATTTTTTTATCCAAGCATTTTTATGCTTTATATAATGCATTAATATAAATTAATAATCTAATTCTTGGAGTCGTAATCAGTTGGGAGACCTATATTGTAAGACATAACGTTGGCTACAAGACGGATACGATAATGCAGTGAGATATAATCCAGTTTGTTGGCTCCCTGGCAAATTAGTAGAGTAGGATTCAAATACGATTTGCATACAATATGGCACGCACCCTGCGCTTGGCATATTGCTCTCTCGATAATTTATGTCCGTGCGTGCGGAGGTTGCGAATAAATCTATCGCTGTGGCTTATGAAGCGGGTGCGTATCTACGAAACCTCGGAAGCCGTCATGATCTATGTTAGGCAAGTGTTTTATGATTAGATGTTTAATTTAATTTCTTTATTTGATCGATTGATAACTACCTATTACAATAATATCGACCATTAGTAGTAATAGATGCTGATTAAAGAATATTGTCACTGATTTTTATGGGAGTAAGGGAATAGTGTGGATTGGTGGGTGAGGCTTTAGACTCCATGTCTAGGGTTTAATTGGGCTCTATTGTGAGAGAAACTGTTTTTATTGGCCAATATTACAATATGCGACACTGTGGGCATTAAACGATATAAAAGGAAAAGGATCGATTGATTTTCAGAATGTTTACAAAAAAAAATTGGATAAATTAGTAACAAATATGGGGGGGGGGAGATCCATTTCATCCTGATTGTGGAAAACGATACATGATAGATATGTCTGTCTATAATCTACAACTTTACCCAATTTACATTTTACAACTTAAATGATAAAATTACATCAATTTATAATTTAATGAAATAACCAATAAATGATTATTCGAAATAATCAATCAATGTTAAGAGAAAATAGGGATTTCGAACGTGACTTTCAAATCAATTAAGCTTCTAAAAGAATGTTCCTTGCGACAAATGCTATAAAAGAAAAGAATATATTTTCCATTCAGTTTCTGATGAGAAAACGTTCCGCAAATTTTCGAACCGAGCAACACCAACAGAGACTAGTGCATGTCAAAGAAGCACCAAAACTTAAAAATTATAGGTTAAAAGTGATTTTTTTTATTCAAACCAATATAGCTCCTAGACGATGGGAAGTCGTTGCGACAAATGTTAAATAAAAAAAAAAAAACATTAAATTTCGGATACGAAAACTGTCGGCGAATTTTCGATCCGAGCAACGCCAACAGAATGTGAAAAAACGTTACAAATTTTGAATTTGAAAAAAATATTACACCAAAAAAGTATTGAACCCCAGCCAAAAGACAGTTATATCTTTATTTTTGTTTAGTGAATACATATCCTTAAAAAGCTGATGTTTAGCTTTTATAATACTTGAGTTTTTAAGGGCATTGTTTTCATTTCCATACTAATCGGTGTTGATCTCAATGAATAAATGCTCTCTTATTAAAGATGAACTATATGTTTGTTTTCATAATCAGGAAGAAGAATCGATGTGTTATAATATCATGACTAGCTACTATAAAACTACTCTCAATCTCAGCTGCACTAAGGATTCAAGGAATATAATTCGGTCCATCGAGAATCGACATTTGCAATCGATTTTCAGCCTTAAAAAGATGTCTTGAGTTGTAACTTTAAAAAGAGGATTTACTATAATCTGGTGCACTTCAGAAAAAAAATTATTAAGTATATATTAATTAATTAATTACACTATATTAAAAAAAATTAAGGTTTCGTTGTTTCTCATAGTTTCTGCCCAATCAACTAAATAGACACTATACAGTGACCTATTTTAAATTATATCTCATCGAAATGCTTCCTTCTCAACGAAAATTTTTTGTTCATGCTTCCTTATTCTTGCATTCCTATCTCCATTCCTAAAGCTTGCCTGAACTACCAATCTTCCGAAAATATGTAATATACTAGTCTACTAGAAAATAATACCATTCCGTTGTAATTTTGAGTTGTCCTTAGTGTACGAAGTGTTCGAAAATCAAGATTTTTTTTTTTTTTTTTTTTTTTCGTTAGGGCCATCTATGGACCACGGTGCTTGTGCTTTAGATGTTTCTTAATGTCATCTTCGATGCTTGTCACGACACAATTGGTGTTCTTAGTGGGTTCGGCAGCTACTTTCTTGTTGGTACCTCAAGCTTTTCTGATGGCCCAGTAGTCCTTCATTTTTCAACCTTACGTTCCTCAGACCATTTCAAGATTATTTATTTTTATTAAAAAAAAAAAAAAATTGGGTACTTGTCCTTTTATTGAGCTGAAGACGATAATGTAGTTCTTTTTATCAACGATTTATTTATTTTTAAAATGCTTAAATTGGTTTTGTTTACATTTACGTTCTCTTCAAAATTATGATCTTTTCGGTTTATTATTTGAAAACTAGAAACATTTTTTCATACTGGGTTCTTTTGTTTTAGCTTATTCACCACTTTTATTCAATTATAAAAAAATCTTTACAAGTTTATGGGTGATCGTTTATTTATATAAGATAACCATTGATAAGTATCCAGTGAGCATTTCCTATGATAACGTCAGCAAGATTCCATCTTTTAGGCATACTAAGCGTTTTAAGTTTCATTTCTTGTTTATATAATCTTTTCGTGAGCACTGCTGCTATAATATAATCACCTACTCATACGCAAATTATGCAATCACTCAAACATGCAGATGATACTGGCGGAGAGGGATTGGTAGCAGTATGGAGCAGTCACGCGGCTGTAGGTAGCCACAAAGGCCGCAATGATTCACTACGACTAATGAAGACAGGCTATGATAGCTGGGGGCTGTGATGTATAATTGTTGCCTATGATGTATAATTAATCACCGAGCTATCATTAATTATAATATTTGCTATCATTGTCCTCAGGTGAATGCACTCCCACCGCATTAACTTTAGCCCATAGTTCCCCCTCTTCGATATTAGTTTGTTCTATACTCCTGCCTTTGTGAGGACCAAATATCCTTTTTGGTTCATAAATATTTAAAAATATCTTATAAAGTCAAATTTTATATTGTTTTAATTCATTATTTATTGATTAATCTTCGTATTTCTTCAGTTTTAACTTACAGGTATTACAAATACTTAATATTTTAAAAAAATAAATAAATTTAAATAGGTTGCTTATTTATATATATAAATATGTGTTTACATATAAATGTTTTTATATTATAAATAATTTAGATATTTTTCTCTATAACTTTAATAGTAATAATTTATATGAATTGTTGTTATTTAAAATTTTCATTTGTGGTGTATTTTTTTTGTATTTATTTATTTTTTTGTAAGCAGGACCATGCCCTATACAGAGGTGCTCGGTTATTTATTATGTATCATGAGATACAATACAAATATTATGTACATTATAATACTAAACAGATAATAATACCAATAATATACCAAATAAATTTAAATATGACTAAGAATTAAATACAAAGAATAAGAAGTAAATTAAAGTTTTTTAATCTAAATAATAAACAATACCTAGTAAAAGAATTAACACTTTTTTATTTCATTTTTAAATCTTTAAAGTTTATCAAAGTTCACATTATGCCATTTCTCAGGCAAATAGGTAAATACATGATACTGATATTTTACAGTTAATAGTACTGTATCTCAGAGAAAAACTTTCTGATTTTAATTATATTCATTATAAATTATGCGTTTTTTATTTCTATTTCATTTTGTGAAATGAGTAAATGAAAACTGTCATCTGAATCAATGCTAGGGTAGTAAGGGTCACGCAGGCCATTATAAATTGGGCAAGTATAGAGAATATCTCTGAAATCAATAGTTTTTATATTTCAAACCATAGTTCTTAACTGTTCTTAAATAATATTTAGCTGTATATTAATGTGAACAGGGATGGAACTATTGTATTAGTAAAATATAAATACATTTATTGTATAAGTAAAATGTATTAAAACCAAAAATCCTATTAAATTTGATCGCTCTCTAATTATTTCAATGGTTTATGTAATGCACTAGGTTGGTTACTAATTAAAAAAATATTTTAATTTTTTTTTATCGTTAATTTTTTTAATAAGCCACTTCAAAGTCTTTAAAACTCAAGATAATGTTAAACAATTCAACATCGTTTCGCCTATTTTAGGTGTGCTCAAGATTCTTGTATAAAAATCAGTTTGTATCTAATCTTGATGACAACTTTGCATTACTGCTCAATATTAATTACTCAACAGTTATTTTATTTTTTTAAAAAGATGGCCTTACTTCTGTGCAAATAAAGAAATTGTTGGAGGGTGTGACAGTCCTCTGCCTTATATTTCACTCCAACAATGGAGAAACACCTCTATTGAAGGCAACAGTCACGCTAAATTGCTGGAAAATTTGGGCAGAGGTTATGTCCTTAAATTTGGCCTCTTCATGGTTATGCCCCTGCCCACAGAGCATTGATTTCCAAAGCTGCTTTTTGATGGGTCGTAAATAATTTTAGACACGGCACTTGAAACCTTTTAATAACTTCTTAGCTGTATTCTTCATCGTAACAAATTATTTTTGAATTAATATTCATTGTTTCTGTTATGAGCTTCTTTGTTCTTTCCAAGGATCCTCCAACTGTTATTCATTGTGCATTATGTAAGATAGTGTCTATTTAATACATTTAACATTTAAATTTCTTGTTGATATTGTAATATTCGACAGAATTTTCGT
The DNA here is from genome assembly GCA_003667255.2 of Euschistus heros. NCBI lineage: Eukaryota > Metazoa > Arthropoda > Insecta > Hemiptera > Pentatomidae > Euschistus > Euschistus heros. The sequence goes on from RCWM02000004.1 coordinate 134,583, forward strand.
GATTTTCTCTCCTAAAGAAGTCTGAAAATTGATTTAATTTATATGGATCTAGTGGTTTGATGTAGTAGAAAAATGAATAAGTAATTTTTCATTTCATATTTGTTCAGGAACGTCTATCTCTTGATTGAACAGGAACTTTGAGAACTATATTTCACAGGATAGGCGGAACTGTTTGTTGGGAAAGCAGTAAATTATCCAATCGAGTCGAATCGGCTTCGATTACGGTAATGACCCCTGGAACAGAACCTTCCGTTACCGCCCTCTGCTGGATGAGTCAACCATAACGTTCTAATCAGTGCCTCCTGTATAGCGCTATAGCTGATGAGGATCATGAAGGCAGTGCGTGTGGTCAGGTCTGGAAGAGATAAGGAGACAATAGGAAGCTGTCGGTATTATTCAGTGGCTATGGAGCCTCTACTAAATTATTCAAAACCTGGTCCCTTCTTGTCCCTTTGCTTTTCTTTAATTCATCTTCCTTGCCACGGCTCTCCTTTATTTACCTTCTGTCATATTTATCTTCGGTTTACCCAAAGTATACGGTCTACGGTAAAGTCATGGGCTTTGTGCTAAGGCTGGAAGATGTATATCTTACCGCTCATTTCTAGGAATGAGATATTTGCGAAATTATCCTGTTTATTCAATATAACAACATCTGTACTATTATATAAAAATACAAGCCATTTTCGTTTGTGATCGCTAACCGCGAAAACTACTGAACCAATGTAAACCAAATTTTAACCGCATCATCTTTATAGATCCAGTAAAATTAGGATTGATGAATTAATTGCCACTTCTATTGAGATTATTTTATTAGAAAACTAGTTTCGAATGCTAAACATTCATCTTCAGTTCTAAAACATACAAAATTTTTTTCAACACATCAGTACTATGTTACATAGATTATATATACTAAAGTTTTTAAAATTGTTCTAGAACTGAAGATGAATGTTTAGCATTCGAAACTAGTTTTCTAATAAAATAATCTCAATAGAAGTGGCAATTAATTCATCAATCCTAATTGTATTGATCCTTCTATGCATCCTTCTATGCATCCTTCTATTGCATGTCTACCTCAAGTGAGTTCCAGTAAAGGTTTAGAAGTAATGAAACGTACAGATTTTCAATGAATTTGTTATTTAAAAAAATGATAATATGTGGATAACGGTGAAGTTTGAAAATTGACCGATAGGTGGCGAACGCTTTTTTGCATGAGAGGTTGCAAAAATACGGTGTTATATAGAGCTTAAAATCGGTAGTGAAATTCTCATCTTGATTACAAAATTTTAAAAAATTTCAATTTGTTGAGCGATCTGTGGATACGAGTGAAGAATGAAAATAGACCTATATGAGGTAGCACCATTCTGCAATAGAGTTAACAATAGTGAAACTGCTGAGCCATCTGTACCAAATTTAAACTATATTATTTCTTAGATCTAAGTAAGACTAAGTTTTAGTAATAATAAATTTTACCATAATAAAATTTTAAATGTACAATGTTGTGTAAGAGAAACGGGGTTTGTTACACGGTCATGTACTTTTATTTAAATTATTACCAAATCAAAATGTCGATACTTTGATGTTAGATATTGTGTATAAAAATATGATTCATTGTTCTTTTGTTGTAATCACTGATTATGCAGTTTCATTATCCGTAAGAGTTTGTTAATAATAATCTCTGCCCAACTGGATTACTAACTCACACATTAACATTAATGATTGTTTGTTCAATATGCTTTTACGGAATTTTCGAATACTTAATCTCTGCAATTTTAACCAGGTTACAAAGTACTGCTATACGTAAAAATATCATTGAAGTAATAATGCTGGATTGCATTCTTTAATACAAGATTATTATCGATATAACAAGACTAAAACGACAAGAAGCTGCCCGTCGTTACAGACTACTTCAACATTTACTAGACAAACGTTCAAAACTCTCAATTAATTACAAAAGACTCATATACATGACTGTTAGACCTATTTGGACGTACGGAGTTCCTTTGGAGCTTTGGGGCTCTACTAAACCATCCAATTCATCCCGTATCCAATCCTTACAATCCAAAATCCTTCGAAAAATCCTCAATGCTCCTTACTTTGTCACCAATAAACTTATCCATAAAGATCTTAATGTCCCATATGTTGCTGATTTAGCCCACACCAGATTCCTATCCTTTCATAGTAAACTCCATCACCACTCAAATCCGTTAGTTTCTCAACTTGCTTCCCACTCCATTCCTGACAATCCTCCGAGGCGTCTGTATGCGATGGAAGTACCTATGTAGGCGATGTCCTAGAGACCTTCTAGTGTATGATTTTTAATAAAGTGCTACTGATGAGTAGTTCTTTTCAAGTTTTAACATATTATTATCGTTGTCAATACATTTACTTCATGTATATTTTTTGTACAGTTGTAAATTTCAATAAATGTATATATGAAAAAAATATACTATCGATACAGACATAAAACTTTAATTATTAGTCAAAAGTATCTACTTTCTTTACTTATGAGAGCGGGCGAAGCCGTGACAGGAGATTCTAGTTATTAATTAACGATCTTGGTCGTCCTAACCAAGCCTCATTTTCAGAAGAGGTAATGAGGTGTTTTATAGTGAAATTGTGCCATTCGCTCTGAAAAAACTTTTCCCAAACACGGAATATATGCTTCTAACTGATTTTTAACAAATTTGTACTCATAGAGCAAACACGACTTAGTATGAGCTACCACGCCGCTGAGCAAGACTCCTATCGTGGAAAGTGTAAAATATAAGTCATATAAACGATAATAGTTACAATAATAAAGTAGTAACTTTAATTACCTCGATTAAATATAGGCTATAAAAATGGTTTTATTTCTTGGGAAATATATTTTTTATTGCCTTATAAAATGACGAACTATAAAACAATGGGGATATAGCGTATAATATAACTTAACGAATGATCTATGTGTTTAATTAAAAATTTACCTAACGTTAATCGGAATCGACGCCGCCGAAAAAGTCTAGATAATTCAACACCGAAGCACAAGGCACAATGGGCAATTAGGTGACGCATTGACTGTCACGTGAAGATAGGGCACGTATTTCCGCACTACGTCGATAACATCATGAAAAAAACCTTGCGGTAGCCGACATGGGGTAAAAATGAGTAAAATATCTTTTTAATAACTAGGAAACATTAAAATATTAGTATAAGGGAAGGAAATTCACGAGACAATAATCATATAACTAGAGCCTTACTAAACATCTAGTAGTAACAGTCAAGAAACATAAATATAATTAAATAAAAAGGAAAACGCTAATGATATTTTAGTTCTTTCTGGCCGAAAATTAAAAAAAGAAATGGCATATATATATATGGTTTTATGAAATAAATATATATTGGTTTTGGGTATAATTTTCTATATTTTATATTTAATTTTATGTAAAAAAATATATTTATTTGTATAGTTTAATATTCTCATATTTTATTTTCCAACTACATATTTTGTTCTGACAGCGAGGTTCAGTTAATAAATATATCTGTAGTAACTACCAGCCAGTGGTAGAGCCTCACTAAACATGTAATAGTAACAGTCAAGAAATATAAATAGAAATTAAATAAATAAATCACTATATTTCAATTATATTTTTTTATTAAATTGTTTGAATTTGTTTTTGTCTAATGATTCTACCTGAAGGTAAATTCATAAAGAATAAATAAATACTCTTTGTTTATGATTTAATAAATATTTTAACGTTAAATATCGATACAAGGGTATGGATTTTATGGCTATGAAAATAGATATGGGAAGTTCAATAGCTCAGTGAGGCACTTGAACGTCATGCTTCCTGGCCCGAGTTCGAGTCCGGTTGAAGACAGAAAATTTATATTTTGTTTCAGCCAGGTCGACTGTCAAGAGACCCTCCTGGGTCACGCTACACATTGGGTACCCTTAATCCAGGGAAAACCCTGCGGTTGAGCTTGATTTTGGCAAAATTTTCTTCTTTCTCATCCGTTGCCAAAGTAACAGTGCATCCTTACCAAAGTTCTGAACCCATAACCCTTTATAATTTGTAATGGTATAGGTCTTTTTTTTTTTAATTTTCTTTTTTTTTTTAGTTTTAGTTTTAAAATAATTAAATATTTAGACATTAAATTCGTTTTTAATATTCTTTAACGCCTAGATTAGGAATTTATTATTGAAATAGTCAGTTATTAAAAAAAAAAAAATCTAGGAAACGTTGATTAGAAAGTTCATTCTGCTAAGATTAAGATAACTGTCTTAATGACATATTTGTATTGATACTGGCATGGTTGTTCTGATTTAAATCTTTTTAATTTTTTTTTCTGTATTATTGTTTGTTTTGTTTTTTTAATTTTTCTTAATGCATCGTTCCACAATGCAGCCTCACTGCAGACAGGATAAATCTCTGAAAGGAGAAGACAAGGATTGGAATCCTATTAAATCCTTTTAGACTGACAGGACCAATTCTGTTGGACAGATGTCACCAGGCCCACGGTGACAAAGACCAAACAGTGCAAAGCTGTCTTGTTGAGATAAGCCTTCCTTTGCACAATGATAACAATTCTGTTTGGCGAGTCAACAGTTTAGAAATTTGTTGTTACTTTTGTCTAAATAATATGACAATTCTTTGTTAAAAATGATAAATCGATCAGTGTATTTTTTAAATTATTTATTTAATATTTGAAATGTAGCCCAATAAATAGAGGATTTGATATGAAAAATAATATCTGGCCAAAAATTTTTGAATTTGTATCGTTTATAAACTAATGTTAAGAAGTTTTCAGATTTCTCATGTAAGCATGTATCAAAATTGGTGGGTTATAGGTTAGTGCGAACCACCTTTTTGCCGACGTGTTTTTAATATCATTGTTTAATTAGATCTTTTTTTTTTTTTTTTTTTTTTGTCAATTCTGGAAAGTATATTTATTATAAAATATGCATGATTTAATTCATAGTAAAATTTACTCGATGATAACATTTTGGGATATATGTCAGCCAACGTAGTCTGATCTAAGTAAGTTAAAACTATTATTCCAAAACTCTAGTGAGCCCTATTATTAGATTGGTACTCTATATCCTCAGAATCCTCTTAAAGAGTACGTCTTTGGTAAAGTAAAAAGCGATAATCCATGAAATAAAGAATTCATAAATGTTTTAAAAATAACCTATCTTTTAAACTATTACAATACAAATACAATAATTGTTATGTTTGTCCTATTCTGAAGTTGAAGTGTTTAAAAAAAAGGTTTTTTTAAAGTGGTTGGAATATTTGATTTTTACTATTATAAAATGGGCTTAGCGTTGAATGGAATTTGTTGTTTAATTTTCGGAATTATGAGTCGCCATGATTCTTGAATAATTATGTTTTTATATTACAATATAATTACAAATAATCATAGCTTCCTATGCAACATAATTTAAAGTTCTTAAAATTGTTTCGCCTCCTCTTGAACCTCCCTTTTAAATATAATCTTATATAAGAAATTAGGTGTCTCTTAAAAATGGTTTTACATATAAAGAAAAACTAATCATGGACACTTAAAAAATAATCCTTAACTATTTTTGTATTTTCTAATTTTTATCGAACACATCTTCCTTGTAGCCTTAATAATTTCTATTAGTGTTGTGGCCGAAACGTTGACATAAAAATAAAGATTTGTTAATTTAACATCTTGTTCTTTTTATGTTGACTGATCTCTCATTTATCTGCGTCATAATATGTCCATGTCTCTTCTGTTGGTATAAATAACCAATAGACTTAGCAAACAGCTCACCAGTTCCTAATTATATTAATCCTTCTACCGTCATGCGTACCCTAACATATTTTTATATCACTATCGTAAATGTTTCGCTTATTTTTAATCGTACAATACCTAAATACCGATCCGCTATAAATATATCCCAATGCACTGATATTCTGGGTTAAAAAGAATTCTCCATTTGATGGGGAAGCGAGAGAAGTAATCAAGTTGATGAGATTTATGGCCCCACGTACCATGTTTTTGGCCCATATCCATATTCATTTCCAGTTGTGGGGAGTTTATGGTCTTGATTATTTATTGGTAAAGGGGAAACCAAACCTCTGAATATTTATATTTTCATGATATTTGTTTATTATCTTAACAAAAAGTTAATCTTTTAATTGTTTTTTATTTTTATCTTTTCTGATATTTATTAGTATGTTATTCATTATAAAAAAAAAATAAAAAAAATCAGAAAAAATGCTTCAAACTAGCGAATCATTCTAAAAGGTATATTTAAATCACTACAATTTGACATGTATGGACATACGGACTTGACCTTTGAGCGCTTTACTAAACACCATATTCCTCTGGTTCATAACCTTTACTGTTCGTAATACTTGTATCCTTACACCCTTGATTACAAAAATTACAAAAATGATTTTAGAATCATTAATACCGCCATTATATTATTGATTTGTCGCATACTAGATACCTATTGTTTTATGATAAATTCCTTACCCATTCAATTTCTGATTTCAGTGTCGATAAAGATTTAATGTATCCGAAAAGAAAATGGTCTCGGGAACTCCTTAAACTATAACTTTTACTGGAGTGATAGGGTAAACCAGGCAGTTATTGATACTCCAGACAGTCATTGACATCCTATCTTAAAAATTAGAAGAAAAAAAAAATCATAAAATTCCTTTTAAATTCTACAACTCAACTGTGTAAAAGTACTTTCTATTCTGTCCGTATTTAAAATGATATTCATAGTGTTTCAATAACTGATTTTACTTAATTTATTGTCAATGCCTAGTAAAATACATTCCAGGAATTATGTTTGGTGTGAACTTTCTTACTTAGCTTAAAGTATAGTAATTAAGAAAAAATGACTGCAAATTTCAAATTTTTTGGATTTTCCTTTCTATAATTTTAGTATGAATATTTCCTTAAGGGTGTCAATAACTGTCTGGTTTACCCTACTGGATTATTTCTCCACAACTCATAACCATTTTATTAGATTTATTATTTTTCACATAACTAATTAGATATTAATTGGTTATGTTATAAACTTTACATATTAGATGTAAAGTTTATATTGAGTTGTAAATGTCTATAAATATAAACTAAAAGGAAGAACATTTCATCTAATTGATTTTTTAACTAAAAGTTTAATTTTTCTTCAAGGGTTTATATTTCCATGTACATTAACATGGGCATTTAAAACGTGTTTTGATCATTAAAAAAATAATTTAATAAAATCAAGCAGTATTTAAACAAAAAAATACTGAACAATTTCAAATTTACATTTGTATAGGTCTGATGTGATTTTGCAAAAAAAAAAAAAAAAAAAACTCTTGATCTAATACAAAAAAATAATAAAATAATATTAATTTAATACTTCGTTATTTTATTTTTTTTCTAAATATTACTTGTTTTTATTTATTTAATGATTTTAATAACCAAAATATGCTTTATATGCATTGGTTTAAGAACTAATGGGCGTAAAGTGATAAAGAAAACAAAACTTTTAGCCGAAAAAAAAAAAAAAAACCTTTGGTTGAAATATTTTTCTTGTCAATATATCTTAAAAGAAGGGAGAATTGGAAAGAAAATGTTTTGGGAGCCTATCATATAGGCTTTTCATTTAAGTACTATCTATGGATTGTAACTTTGTTTGTAATTAAATTCACAATACCATTCATTTAGGTACTCATTTTATTATTATTATGCAGTTTTAAAACATAGATTATTATGAAAAAAAAAAAGAACTTAAATTAAACATTTAAACAGAGAACTTTGATCTAATTTTATAGATTAGAAGAAAAAAAACTTACGAGTTAACCTACGCCACTGTTAAAATTATATTAAATTAAATTAATACTGATAAACTTTTTAAGGTGGTGTGATGCTATTTTCGTATTCAAGCTGGGCCGTCCTTTGATATCCTTGTGACATTAAAGCGAAATATCTGAATATTAATAGCCTTTGGATATCTTTATTCATATATTTGATAGCTCCACTTGAATTTTATTAGCCATCAATATATTTTATGACAGCAAGCTGCCCCAGTGAGAGCAGAGGCCTCGTCAATGTGTCAAGTGTAATCCCCAGATGTGGAGTGGCACTGACGATGCCCCCGATACGGCTGTCAACTGAACTGAAGATAATCTCGGTTCATTTTTTAAATATTTTTTTATCACACTTGTCTCCCTCGTCTTTTTTGTTTCCCTTTACCCGTCATCAGTTTTAACAATTTATTTTAAAAATCTCAACTTCTTCGACCTCTCTGGTGATAATAAGTAAAAAGTTTGAGATAACGTTTTTCTTCCCCGACTCCGAGGAGCCGACGTACAACTGTCGTTAATTATTTTATAATTAGGTTATTTTAGGTTCTTAACAATAACCGATTTAGTATTATTACACTTTATTTAAATACTATATTCTCCATTTTATTATATTTATTCCAGACTGCTTCAACATTTACTAGACAAACGTACAAAGGTCTAAATTAATTTTCAAAAGACACATATACCTGACTGCAATTAGACCTATTTGGACGTACGGAGTTCAGCTTTAGGGCTCCACTAAACCAACAATTCATCTTGTATTCAATCCTTTCAATCCAAAATCCTTCGAAAAATCCTAAATTCTCCTCACTTTGTCACCAATAAACTTATCCATTAAGATCTTAATGTTCCATTTGTTGCTGAGTTAGCCCAAACCTTGCTTCCCACTCCATTCCCGATAATCACCCGAGGCGTCTGAAAAGAAGATGGCCTAGAGACCTTCTAGTGTAGAAGTTTTATTGAAGTGCTACTGATGAGTAGTTCTTTTCAAGTTTTGACTTGTTATTGTATTCGTTATTAACACATTTACTTGATGTATATATCTGTACAGTTGTAAATTTCAATAAATTGATATAAAGTAAAAAAAATATATATCGATTCATTTAACGTTTTTTAAAAATGTTTTTAATAATATTACTTGTCCTTAATGAGATATTATATATCTGATGCTTACTGATAACTACTATTTTTTTCTCTAGTAAATTCTTTATAATAATTCCACATTTTGTTACTTAAAATAGTTTATATATGTTTTAAAACTAAAAATAGCCAAATATCTGTTTGCAGTTAACAAGTTTATATAACTTGAAAGCAAGGCAGACCAATAATGAAATACAATCTGTGACAAAAAGAAGATTAGTTTCGAATTGTATAAAGATCTTAATGTCCCATATGTTGCTGATTTAGCCCAAACCAGATATCTATCTTATCATAGTAAACTCCATAACCACACAAATGCACTAGTCCTTCAACTTGCTTCCCATTCTATTCCCGATAACCCTCCTAGGCTTCTGAAAAGAAGATGGCCTAGAGACCTTCTAGTGTAAAGTTTTTTTTTTTTTTTTTTTTTGAGGGCTACTGATGAGTAGTTCTGTTCAAGTTTCGCATGTTATTGTAATCATAATCAACTCATTTACTAGATTTATATATTTTATACAGTTGTAAATTTCAATAAATGGACATAAAAAAAAAAAAATAAGTTTCGGATAATAGGTATTTTTTTACAATAAAATTTATGAATAACAGATTGATACCCCTTAGCTCCTAAATCAGGATTTATAGATGTAGGAGGATTTAGTCCATAAACATATGCATGAAATATGCTTGTATTTTTTACCTCAGGGCTTCATTGGGAGTAGTTAGAAGGTAAACATACTAAGTTTTCGACCCTGGTTTATGGTGGGAGGATCTCGAAAACTTTGGGCTCTAGGAAAATATGTTTCAAATAAAAAAAAAGCTGTTTAAATTTCGTATAAAATTGTCTATGAGCATATTTGTTGAACTTTCAATGTTTTTTGAGATATACGTTACTAACAATTGATAATTTTTGAGAAAAACAAAATTTTTACCTCACCTTTTGTCAAATATTTGCTTCAAGTACCAGGAACGTACATATGAAATTAAATTAAATTAATGCTCTACAACATCGATACTTAATTTTTTTTTTTTTGAGAAGCGATTGTGAAAGGCACTAGAATCAAATGTTTGACAAAAAGTGAGGTAAAAATTATTTCGTTGCGAAAACTATTGACTTTTAATAACGTATATCTCGAAAACCATTGGGAGTTCGATAAAGATGTATATAATTAATTTTATAGAAAATTTAATGAGCTTCATTTTTTATTCGTAACATATTTTTCTAGAGTTCAACGTTTTCGAGATATAATCGAAAAACTCAAAAATAATAGCATATTTTGTGCACTCTACACCCCTCATTTCAGTATTCATTGACTGTACTAACAGTCCTAACATATGCTTCGGAACGCTGAACCATAACCAAAACTTTTGAGCTGAGTTTCTTAATATTTGAAAGAAAAAGTTTGAGAATAATGTTTGGCCCCATCCGAAATGTAGAGGTATGGAGATACATTCAAGGTTTACAATGAATATCGTCACAGAGATATTGACATTGTTCGGCTTTTAAGGATCAGCAGGCTTTGGTAACATGTATTTCAAAAGTGACATACCTGAAAAAACTGTATAAAAAAAAAGTAAAATTCTCACTGTTGTATGAAATATCGAAAATATATCTGATTTATCTTTTAATTCCAACCGTAAGTGATGTGTATCAGTTAGGAGTTTATATTGATTCGGTACATTTTTGACATTTCATAGAAGAGTGTCTTAACTTAAACATGATGATAAATCGATAATATTGATGTTTTAGTTGTGTTGAAATTGAAATATATGTGCGATATTTAAAACTTAAATAGCATCTGCAGAAATAATAAGATAAAATTGAAAACATGTAAGCTATTCAGGCATACATTTCATTCATCATAAAGTTAAGAATACATGCACTACACAGCATTCCTCATGAAGCAGAACAAACCACAATCATAAGTAGAAATGCAGAGCTACAAGCGAATCACATTAGCCGCTAGAAGATAAAACCACATTAGAGTTAATCCCACTCGGGATTGGCCGGTGTTAACATTAACATGCGGATTAGTCTCACGTGCTCTCCTGCTTCGAGCTTGTTTATCAGTCTGATATTTTAACTGCATTCTTCGCGTTACAGGCCTCTTTGTATTGCCTATAGTCCAGTATCGTTTATTTATGTGAATCGGTAAGAACTATTTTTATTTAAAACGAGTCATTATTAATATGCTCTATTGTATGGTATTATGTTTTTATTATGTTAATTTTTCTAAATAATAAAACAATATATTTCTTTAATAACTCTTATTTGAAACAAAACTCCTATTTTTTCCGTCACTTACGCAAAATGTCATGTTGATCATACTGTCTTTGCTCAGTTTACACTATTAAAACCATCTGATTAATTGATCTGAAGGTTTATTTTAAATTTTTTCAACACTTCTGAAGTTACTATCTCATTAAAAATCTTTGATCCATACTTCCCACTACTCGTAGGAAGCCGCACTGATAAGATGTTATATTTTCTGCCAACTACCACAGCTTTAACCATAAGAGGTTAACTATATTGCTTTGAACCACATAATGAGATGAATTGAAAATAAATTTTATTCTGGGGCCATTGCCCTTTAAGAATAATTATAATGAACAATATAATGTCGGTCAAGCTGACGTATATAGAATCAAGAACATAAAATAAGCAAGAAAAAATATATAAAAATATTTAAACTAAACTATGGTATAAAAAAGCATAGTTTAAAAAAACACGCTTTTATAGCAAACCTACCTAAAAGCTAAGTGTGGTGAACAATTAGCAGCAATCAGACCTTTTAATTGTTTAAGTTCAAGATTCGAGGCTAATTTCCTTGTACTAAGAGGAATCCGAAATAAAACAGCAATTTTTAATTTTTTGACACATGTTTGAGTAGGAATGGGCAAATATTTACTTCCTATCTTGCACAAAATGTAATCTAAAATATTTAGAAATATAACATTTTTTGATTGAATTAGTCATTTCTGCCTTATATGCTCTTAAACATGACCAAAACTTAACTTTTTACGGTTGGAAAAATTCTTCAATGTTTGACAATAAATTGTGGCTAAACCCCTAAATCAAAAGCTTAAGGAATGCCTTTAGACGCACAATTTAATAAACTTTAATTTTGTAAATAAAACATTTTTCGATCGAAAGCATTTCCTTATATGTTTTTTTTTCTCAGAATTTGAAAAAAAGTTTGGGGTTTTTTGCCCCCAAACATTTTCCTCTAATCTAATTTAGGTTAATTTTTGATATTTTATTCTCAGGACCCACCTGGACCATATAAAAACGTAAAACCTACTACTTCACCTTTTGCAAGGCAGACTCCCATTTTGTGAGGTAATTTTACTAGACTTATTGTAAGCGACATTAGAACAAATTTGTGCAATTATTGTATTGTCATTGGTCCTTGAAACGTGTGCAAATTTTCAATTTTTATCAGATCGCTGGAAATTGGTAAAAATTATAATGAAAGATTCCGTTACATACAGGTGATGTAAAAAAAAAAGCTTATTAAAAAGTAATATTACATTCACGTATGTTATTTGTTCTTATTTTTTCTTTAACTTTTTCTAAACTGATTTTCTGTCTGTACTTATTTGCTATTCTTAAGGGACTTTGTTCCACAATAAAATTATTTTTCTATTCTATTTTATGTAAAAAGGTGAGGTGAGGCAAGAAAACAAAAGAGAAGGTGGAAAAATATTAAATTAAATACACATAAATACACTTTTAGATTCATGAATTTTCATATTTCATTGTGATAAATATTTTTTGCTTTTATATGACTGTTAGATTAAATAGCTTATAAGTAAAGACAGAGTCGGGATCTGAAGCTATTAATAGTGGAGGAATTGTGAACGTTTGATGAGAGCGATTTCCAGAAATTAGATGCTCTGACAATAAATAAGCGCTTCAATGATGCTGTATTAAAGGGCGTTAGGTTAAGGTCAGATACCTTAATTAGTTTTAATGATTTAAGAAATAAGTAGTAAAAATAAGAATTTGAAAATTCTTGATAACTCTAAACCATTGTCCTACATCCTATTTATAAAAGTTCAATAATTTTCATGTAATTTTAATTCGCCCTACTCCAATTATTTTCTTGATTTAGTGATAGGCTTTGAAGTTTTGTAGGACTTAGTTCCTGTTTTATTCATTCCACTTCTCCGTCCATTTAGTATCAGTTATTTATTCATGGGTTATTCTTATCATATATGTAGCAATATGTCCGTATTTTTTTCTTCTACTTTTTATATACCACAATTCATTCCCTAGTCTTTAATCCATATCCCTACTTTGGAATTTATGTCTGTCTTCAGTGAAAACATACAGATTAAAAAAAAGAAATATCAAGTTCTCAGGAAACTACTTTCTAAACCTCTGTGTCAGGTGTGTCAGTATCCTGTCAGGTTTAAGAGTGACTAGAATTTGTCAGGAAGTTATATTTGAAGGTAGAACAGGTTGTTTGTGGGAGATATGAAGTCATTGTGTCTGTCATAGAATGATCAATAGTCAATAATAAATATTATCTCGTGTTGTCTAAGCATCCTTGTATTTAGAATTTTCAGGAACATTATTTTATTTGTAAGTTTTAATTCAGATACTTAAACGCTAGTTAAATATTTAAATACTCCCAAAATTAGCTATTAGTAATTTTTTATTGTTGCCTGAGAGCCATAGATAAATTATGTTGTTTTTAAAAACATAGTTAAGAAAGTTTACTGAACGGTTTTAGAATTTATATTCAATGAATTACTGAACTGTAAATATTATGTGATCTTCATTTAAAAAAAAATCACAATATTAATCAATGTGAATAATAAAGAAATATTCAAAATAATTTGGCCATTTTCAAGTAAAACCAATAAATATATCAGTGCCTCGGAGATATAAAATACTATGTCATTTTTTTACAAAAAATATATTATTACGTATTTTTATTAACCTTTTTTCACTTTATCTAGAGGTATAGAATACTATGTCCTGTAACAATAAATTGTAAACTGAGTTATACAAAAATGTTTTTGTTTTTTTTATTGGGCCATAACGTCTACTTCAACTCAGGCAGGAAAGGCGGGTTACCAACCTATTCTAGGGAAGGTCAAGATTCATATCATACTCATAAATATAATAAACAGTTGAGGAAATGAACCCTTATAAATATAAAACTGCTTTCCTGTCAAGTTACGGAAATGTGACGTAGTATTGTATACCTTAGAGGTACAGAAGTAAGTTATCAATTGGAAGGGGTTTATCATATTATCTTTTGAACTACAATCTACTTCATTAGGTAGAGGATTTATGTGCAGAAGTAGTAGTTAGCAAAATCTGAATATTTCAAAACAAATGGATAAATAGATTTGAAAAAGATGAAGGGGCTATGTAACATTTTTCAGCTAAAGGAAAATGAAAAACACAAAAAAAAATTAATTACTCAAAATTTTATTTGTTACATAACCCCTTCATCCACTAAAAACTTCAATAGCCTATGATCATTTCAAGATATTAAATCTAGAAAAACTGTTGATTCTGTGTTTCTTTTAGCTTATTATCTATGTTTTTATTAAAATTATTTATATTTATCACATAATTTGTACTGTGAAATTATATTGATAGGGTATTTGTTGACTAAGGAGTTAACGGAGATGCAGGTTGTTGAGGTATGCAGTCATGGATATGCAGCAATTAAAAATAAATTTTAATTTATAGTGCCGATATTTTGGCCCACAAAAAAAGCCTACATATAGCCCTTAGAGAGGCTTTCCTTGTAGGCCGAAACGTCGGCACTGTAAATTATTTTTTGTATTTGTTGTGAATCTATGACTGCATACCCCAACAACCTACATTTTCATTAAAATCTTAATTTACCTATTTTCAACATTTTTAGCTTCTAAAATGTCAACCTTAACAAAATATATTAATATATATATATATATATATATATATATATATATATATATATATATATATATATATATAAATTTTATTTTTTTTAACTTGCTTATCTGTGTTTTATTTTTGTTTTTATTTTCTTAAATTATTTTCCAGTAATATCAATAACCTTACAGATTACCGTTACGTAGGTAACTGTTTCTGGCACATTTCAAAGGATATTCATATTATGAAATATGGAAACAGAAGTACATACTTGTTATAATGAAAAGAGTTATATGTTTTATAAGCTACTGACCCCAACACGACAGCTAACAGTAGCTACTCCTTTGAATTATTCTATTCCACATCGTTGTTACCATATTTTACCCTCTATCTTAACAACTACTTGCCTAACGTTATATCTTAGCGGAAAAATAAGAGCGAAAACACAACATCGAGTGTAGTTTGAAGGTATCGCATGGCAGGAATAAATATATACGGAACGAATTCCCCCGGAACAAAGCCTCATACTGTGTTTGTATTGTGTTCCCTTATCGCTTCTACCTGTGCACACTTGTCGTGAGATTATTCCTCTCGCATGTCTATATATATTAAGTTATTTAAATACATTTTTTTCCGGTAATCTGAGGAATTTCTCCAGCGGTTGTTATACGGTCGCAATATTTTCATCATAAAATTCAATGTATTTAAGATAAGCGGTGATGAATTGGACGCCTGATGTTGCTGTATTTAAATGGTTTTGCTAAAGGAACTCCATGAAATTTAAATTATGTATGCTACATGGATATTTATGTCTGTTCGCTATTTATGATTGTAATTGGTATTCATCTACGAGTTGGCATTGCTCCTGACTTCCTTGAATATATAATTTCTTTCAATTCTAACCCTAATCTACTGTTTCATTATACAATATTAGTGTTTATATATATATATAAGTAGTTTATTTACGTAACATCATTCTTGATAGATTTTGGTACGCAGAATTGTAAATATCAATGCCTACATGTATATTTTATATTGATGTGATTATATGATATATTTATATTATGTAATACAATGTTATTTTTTTAATCAATAAAACTTATTTTTTATAAATATGGCTATAATCTATAGTAAAGTATTCAATTATATTTTAATATAAACGTTTCTATCTTCTACACGATAAAATGAAATAAATAATTAAGTAAAAAAATAACTACAAGACAAATAATTATATTAAGACAGAATATATGATATAATATATGATCTTATTATAAGATATAACTAAAATAATTAGATAAGTTTGAAATAAATTAAATGAATTATAAATAAATAAATACAAGTACCAACTTTAGAACACATTTATAATTATAACAAAACAAATTTAAAATTAGATATAATAGTTTATTATAAGCGATTATTATTTAAAATAAATAGTTTTTTTTTCTTTCGAATAGGCCAGCAGAGGAACACCTGACAATTTTAATTCTTTCCCCCTTGTTCTTTTCTTTTCTGCCAGTATGCTTTCATCTGTTCACCATGTTTCCTCTTTCTGTCCTCAGACCATTTTGTACCAGTATCCCTCCATTTTCAATAGTTTTTGCCGAAAGTCTTCTCTATTATTAATTTCTTCTATTTTTATGTTTTTTTCTAAGTCCCTTTTTACCTCATTGACCTAGCTTGTTGTTGATTTCTTTATCCCACAGATATCTGAAAATCTTGCTTGTCAATCTACTATCAGGCATTCGATATAAGTGACCAAAAAACATCAATCTTTTTTTTCTCATTACATCTGATATATTTACTGCATTTTGATTTATTTCAGCATTACTTCGTAATTTCCAACTTTCTACTGTTTGTGGGCCTAATATTTTCCTCATCATTCGCCTTCCTATATTCCTATATTTCTAACTTATCCAAATGATAGTTTAATGCCAGACATTTACTTGCATATAGGCATTCCGGCTTCACTACTGTGTTGCAATGTCTTATTTTTACATTTCAGTAATAGTTTTATTATTTACAATTTTCATATTTTAAAAATATAAATAATAGATGCGAGAGGAAAACTTTTATCAGAAGTAATGTATATTAGTAAATAATTGTTTTTTTATTTTTGATTAAATCGGCGTTAACAATTTTTTAAGATTTAGTTTATATCTTTTATTCAGCCATTTCCAAAAAATTGTATATAGATATCAAACGAAAAACAAATATCCTTATTTAGCTGAATCCTGCTGTCTTCATTACTTTTTATAATTTCAGATACTACTATATTTTCAATATTTTGGTTGAAATTTTCAAAAAGTTTTTTATTTTCCTACCATTTAAATTATAAGTTTTTGTCCTGTATTCTGTTTGGTTTAGTTCTAAGAGGATGGTGAAACCATATGGTGATTGATGCCATTTTACGGAAATTGATTCGTGCTTGATTCCAATTCCTCTATTAAAGTTCGTCGACAGGTATAAATAAATAATTACCTGTTTATTTGAATACAAAACCGGTTCAACTTTTAATCCTAAGTAGCAATATCCCATCAGAGAGACACAGAAAATGGGATGGGGAAGGGCTTAAGAAGGGAGAGAAGAGGAAATTTATGGCCTCAGAAATATCTGCAGCGAATCCTTTGAGAAGTTAAGGTAAAGTTCTGCCGCTTTTATCTCTTTCCCGGGAGTTATGTTTAAATGGATTTCTGATGGCTATCGGACCACGTGGCCTCGTCCCGCGCCCGCCAAAACTTGGGGCCAAATGGCGCGAAAAATCCACTAAACTCAACTACGGCAGTCTTGATACTTTTTTCCCGCTCTTTTAGCCCGCTCCCTCTTCTTCAACTTTAACCAACTTGAGTCCAACTGACATTTGTGAACTGTCAGTGCCTCTTATATCTAAGTTCTCGATAGTCTATTTTCATTATGGCTATGATTAGCTCATGTTTTACTTTTATCTGATTGTCAGTTCTTAATTAAAACACTTTTTTCGTAGATTAATATTTATTTTAAAAAATAATTAATAATCGTCAAATCTGTATCATTGCGGGGGGAGGGAAGAAAAAAAACGATCGAAAAGTATTCTTACTCTCTAACACATGCAGCCGTTGTTACAAGGGCCTCTTTTAAAATTACCCAGATCTTTCTTCCATATGCACCACATCCGAACTTTTAACAGCTTTTGAACAGCGAAAAAAACCTCTGTTCTTGTATTTTACTCTTCCCTTAATTTCTTCTTTATGATCATTATTTTCCGTGAGTCCCAAGCAGGGTTGGGCGATAGTCGATAGTTAGCACTATCGATAGGCCTATACTATCGGTCGTGAACTATCGATTGCTATCGATAGTTTTTCGATAGTTGCTCACTTTTTTCCAAAGCTATTCAATAAAGAATTTCAAATAATTTAATTAAATTCAATTATCTACTTACTATTTAAAATTTGCAGGATTCATCTTTATGCCGGATATCATAAAGATGAGAGAAAAAAAAAACTAATTTATTTAAATTTTAAAAAAGTATTTACAATTTACATGGTTACAATAATAATGAACAAATCAAATCTTCAGAAAAGAAAAATAACAAAATAGTTAATTTCAAGAGTCAGGTGTGCTCCTTGAGCCACATATTTCCCGAAAGAAAAACTAGCATTTCTGCTTTCCTTTGGCAGAAATGAATTTTAAAAAAAACTTAACACTGGACAGATACAGATCAGCATAATTCCGAGAGTTTCAAACCTTGAGGGCAAAAAAAAAAATTATCAATAGTCGACACTATCGATAATGACCATCGTTAGGCATGACATATCGATCTTTCGATAGTAACTATCGACTATCGCCTAACCCTGGCCCCAAGTACTTTATTGCTTTGCTGTCTTTTAAGATGTGATTCTTAGTCTATCTTAAAGACTTTTAAGTGTGGATTCCCTTCTGGATTGTATCTTCTCTTATTTATGTCAGATTTCTTGAAATTTGAAGACGGAGAGTCTTCTCAACATAAAATTGTAATCCTAATTTTCTCGCAGCCTTTTCAAATTCTTCAGAGGCCCTTAATGGTGCAGCATTTGACCTAGCCATATCAACAAACCATCTGCTTATCTTAGGTGTTCGGATAACCTATCACATATTTTGCCATTGTTGTTAGTTCTATTGGCACGCAGTGCATACTCCAGGTCTAATTTACAAATGCCTCAGACCTGGCCGTCTCTTGTTACAAAAACATTCGATATTACTCCTTGTACCTTAACCTTAGAG
The DNA here is from genome assembly GCA_003667255.2 of Euschistus heros. Lineage (NCBI taxonomy): Eukaryota > Metazoa > Arthropoda > Insecta > Hemiptera > Pentatomidae > Euschistus > Euschistus heros. The sequence continues at coordinate 153,654 of RCWM02000004.1, forward strand.
CTATTATCTACCAGTGTCAACTTTTTAAATTTAACTTTTTTAGTAGAGATAGATAGATAGATAGAAAATACTTTTATTAATACTATTTACAGAATTTTATGTTATTTACAAAAGTGTTCAAAGTAATATTACTGACATAGCTACGGCTGTCTGTCAGGAGCGTATTTAATTTGAAAATGATTTTAAATCATTATTGTTTATTTATTTTTAAATATGTAAATATTTATTGATTTATTAACTAATCTATTCACAAACAATACAATCCAATCTAATTACCTATTACATAATCCATTATCAATCATTAATTATGTCTTATACAACAATATCATAATTACCATACATCTCATATTAATATCTCAATTATATCTCAAATAATAATATACACCCACCCATTATTTTACTATTCAATAATATCTAATTATTATAATTTTCATTTATAACATTTATTGTCAATCAATAACATCCAAAGAATTATTAGGTTATTAATAATTAAAATTTTGAATAAGAAAGGAAAGGTAGATATAGGCCTCTTTCAAGTAACTCACTATAGCTGCCCAGTCTTCACGATTTAGGTATTTGACCATATCAATTTCAGTCATAGTAACTACACCAAAATATTTTTTCCTCATTCCCTCCAAGACTTTGCAACGTCCTAAATAATGGAATATGTCTTCATTTTCTCGAATATTACACATAGAACAAATGTAGTTCTGTCCCTGAATGAATGGTCTGTAGTTCAAGTTGAGAAGTTCGTCTCTAATTTTAATTATGACGCATATATTAGATATAGGTTAATTTGAATTAATATAATCAGTATAATATATAATATAAAAAATAACTTTTTTAGTATTCCTAGTGTAACCATTCCTCTAAACAACCAGAAAAGTATTCTAGCCTTAAATATTATTTGGGGCAATGTTGTGATGGGTCAAGGTTTCAAAAAAACTCGTAAGTGTTAACGAAACAAATCAGGTAGAATGAAATGGAATTGGAAGATCGGGAAAAATTTTAGTTATAAGCGGTGCTAATATGCTATAGTCAAAATTTTTAATTCAAAGTTATTCATATTTTTTGTAACCAATGCCTTTTTTCCATCTATAATATCTTGAACAATGATAATTTCTTTACTACTTAAAATAAAAGAAATTTAAAAAAATGTAAAATTTTCAGTCTGGTAGGAAATATCGAAAGTTTACCTGAACTATCTTTTAATCCCAACCGCAATTGAGATGTATGTAGTTGTAGAGCGAGAGCTTTATAATTGACGATAGTAGGCTGGTATTTTGCACACCTTTAACACCGTTTACCTGCCAAGGCCACGATAACCCGAACTTCATTCATGGCCCATCGTTCGTACCTCTATTTATACTATAACTGCATGCACTGACAAATTTTCATCTTTTATAAAATAACGAAGGTCTGGAGTTCACGGGCTCTTAGTCTATTGGGATTTGAAGTTATTTCGATACATTTTTGACATTTCATTGAACTTAAACATGATGAAACATCAAAAATACAGATTAATAAATAAGTTGTGTTAATTTTAAAATAGGTACATGTGCGATATGTACTATTTAATGCAATCTAATAAACATTAAAGAAAAAAAAATTAATTATGACATGCTGTAATTTACAATATTCCTTCATAGCAATTGAACCCTTGGATTGATAATAAATTCACTTCAATTACTTTCTCGACCTTGTCAGTAACAGCTACGATAGGAAATTACTTTTTAATTAAAGCACTACTCTTTAAGCTACGGAATAGTTTACTTTCTTGTTATTCTGTTTTCTCTCAATGTTTATATTTATAACTTCAAATTATACCGTTTTATGATTAATGGCTCATATATATTATTTTAATAAAATTATAGCCCACATTGGATAGGAATGTTATTTTTCTATTAATTTAAATTTACAACGCTGTAAAAATATTAAAAAATAAGCATATGAAAAATATTTAAATTTTTTTTTTTTTTAATAACAATTTATTGAAATTTAAAACTGTACAATATTTATACATCAATTAAATGTGCTGTTAACTATTACAATAACGTAACAAAACTTGAAAAGAATTATCAGTAGCACTTTAATAGAAGTTCATCACTAGAAGGTCTCTGGGCCATCTTCTTTTCAGACGCCTCGGCGGATTATCAGGAATGGTGTGGTAAGCAAGTTGAGAAATTAGAGGATTTAAGTGGTTATGGAGCTTACTATGAAAGGATAGATATCTGGTTTGGGCTAAATCAGCAACATATGGAACATTGAGATCTTTATGGATAAGTTTATTGGTGACAAAGTAAGGTGCATTGAGGATTATTCGAAGTATTTTGGATTGTAAGGATTGGATACGAGATGAATTGGATGGTTTAGTGAAGCCCCAAAGCTCAACTCCTTACGCTCAGATATGGCTAATCACAGTCATGTATATTAGTCTTTTGTAATTAATTGGGAGGTTTGAAAGTTTGTTTAGTAAATGTTGAAGTAATCTGTAACGACTGGCAGTTTCTTGTCCTTTTAGTCTTGTATGTGGATTCCAAGTAAGACGTTTGTCCAAGTGGAGTCCTAGGTAGCGGATCTGTTCAACAGGGATTAGTGGAATATCATTAAAGGATACTATAGGACAGGAGGTCGTAGGTTTACGACGAAGGGTAAAGGTTATTTGGTGAGATTATTTTTGGATTTATTTTTGACACTATTGGGTTAGGATATGCGATTGGAGTGTTTGGGAGGGATCATTTTTTACTGAAAACACATGTGTCATCAGCGTGAGTGGTGAGGACAGTGGTAGGAATATTTAAAATTAATAACAGAATCAGAAAAAAAAAAAGGAAATAATAAATTAAATATATTAGGGTTGATAAATAATTTGAATTATTGTATGTAAATAGATGACTGAATTTTTTTTAATTTAAATTTTACATCTGGTATTTTTTTTTTTTTGTTAAAAATTTATGGGTTTTTTTTTTTACAAATTACGTTTTAATCATTCATAAATTTGCATTTACAATGACCTTCATCATATTTAATTCGCTTTTTTTTTTTTTTTTTTTTTTTCAAAGAATAATTTTTAATTTTTTGCAATCACTTTATTTGTTGATTGTCTCTTTTGATTATGTTTTCCTTACTTATTACGCTGTGTTTTGTTTTCAACCTCTATTTACACACAGTAATGTGAATTCTTTACATACGATAATTTAAATTGTTTATTAATCCTATTATATTTAAATTTATTTTTATTTTCTTTATTATTGTATAATTTATCTACATTTTCTATTATATTAGGTTCTATATTTTCATTTTCTCTTCTAATTTATATTTGTTAGCCCTTATAATCAATGATATGACCATAACGTTAGCAAAATATATTTTATATTTGGTTTCTTAATATCGAATGACTATATTTTTTCTTTTACTGGTCGCTTTCAACCTCCCACTCTGTGAAGAGAAGTTCGAGTTATTTGTGAGTTCAAGTGGTTATAGAGTTTATAATTAAAGAATTGCCTGGTTCAGGCTAAAATAATATTTATTCGTTAGATATTACTTTATGACATAAGGTACATTGTGGATTTTAAAATGAAATGTTTTTATAATTTAAATTTAAATTTTTGAACTGGCAGTTTCTTAAGATATGTAAGAGATAAGGATAACTTAAATAATAATATAAAAATTAATATATTCGAGGGCGTGCCTGTAGGGTGCGCTGAGGTGCTCCAGTGGGGGTGACTGCCTTCTAGGGCCTAAAAAAAATCCCTGTGATGTTAAAAATATCGGATCATTGGCACCCTCATCCCCTCTCCTGCGAAAATCTATTTTAGTGTCGTTGACACCCTAACCATATCAGCTTCGATAATTCTCATGGGTTTGACGAAAATATAGGTTTGTATTATTACTTTTATATCTTTTTTTGCTGAGGAAAATTCGTCACTACTTAAAATAATTGGTACTCGATTATCTGACGAGGTTCGGACCGAGCTAGGCTCAGATGAACGAAATCTCGCTTGATCGAGGCCCTAAAAAGTAAGGGAAAGATATAACAATAACGTAGGACAATCGACATAATACATATATTTTTTTTAAACCAAAATAATATTATATATGCAATAATAATATACATAAGTAACATTTTATACGTACGTAAATCAATAAATTACTTTTTTTTTGTTTAAATACTGAAAAGATTTATTACGCTTTACTTAATAATATGCTAAATTGTCTGCTAGTAAGTTTCGATTTGATTTTCCTTATTTTAAACTGTCTGTATTTAAAGAGAAATCGTAATAATTTATTCATATTTATTTAATAGTTGTTAACTTTCCTTCGTTTTCTCCTGATCAGTAGTCATCGGGTGTCGAGGCTGCCAGATTTCTCTTAGCGCCAGCCTAGGCCATCTCCGTTGATTGATCTCACAACGTCCTATCATTTAGTTGATAGCTCGGACATTTTATTCTTTCACTTTTCATTCCCTGCGAGGTAGAAGCTGTCGAATATATATTGTCCTATTATTTCACAGATTAATATTTATAAAAACATTTTAAGGATTATAGTTTTCTCATCGGGAGTAAATCAAAATTTCTTATGATATCTTGTAATAATTAATTCATGTATTAGTTCAACTTCATCTAATTATTGCTTAAAAGTCAAATGTTGTATCTATTTAAGTATAGTTTTAGGGCTTTTCAACCAATACGTGCTATACAACATGTATAAATAGCAATAACAAATATCTAAATTAAATTAAATAGTACAACTTATAATTAATTAAATGTTAAAATATTTCAAATTGATGTAAATTTTATATCAATTACGAACAACATTTAAATTATCACTTCTAATTATATTATAACAATTATTAATTAATATTAAAAAATAGTAAATTAAAATATATATATATTTTTTTCATTAGGATTATACCCTGATTAACATCTTAAACTAGTATATTTTCTTTTCTAATCTTATAGACTTGTATACTTATATGTAGATAGACTTGGAAATATTACAACAAATGGCATTTTATGTCAATTTGAAAGTTTATTTCAATTGGATCTGTCATTTTCATTTTTCCTTAAAATCTAGTCTCAAGCAATATTACTGATTTAATATTGTTGATTTTGTATATGGAAAGAAATAATACAAAATCATTTTTATCATACAAATAAAACATATTATATTTTTTTATATTAAAAAAAAATAAAAATAAAAACCATTGTCACTACAACCCATTGGGCTCAGTACTTTGGTTCGGATGTTGTTGCTCAGACCAGTAGTTGAGAAACCTTTTTTTGTAAAGTTGTGGAGCAGATTTGGTTAAAGTCACGCTTATTCGCCACATATTTTTTCCCTAATTAAGGACACACCCTTTATATAGGATGGTCTCCCAACCTCAAGGTCTCGCAAACCGATCTCCGTTGGACTCGAACCCTTAAAATCTTTAGTGAGAATTATATTAAAACACAATAAATAATTATATACATTAAACTTCAACTATTGTATTAATCTTTATCAATTTTATCTATTATTTCAAAACAGTGACTTGGGATTTTTAATGATAAACCGGACCAATTCTACTCCATGCGGGTGGAAGTCACCACTTAAGTTTTAGTGATCCCTTGAGCAGTCTTTTAACAATGAATAATTTGGGAATAGTTTATACGTTTTCCATTTTTTTCATTTTAGATTAATCAGCTGCAATGTATTTTGGTTTTAAAGAGTAATGATGGACACACCAGGCTAAAACGACAAGAAACTGACCGTCGTTTTCGATTCCTCAATGTTTACTATAAAAACGTTCAAACCTTCCGAATCACTCTTGTAAGTCTCAATTACATAACAGTAACTAGAACTATTAGGATATGCCGAGTTGAGATTTGGGGCTCCTCTAAAACATCCATTTCGTCTCCCTAACTAAATCACCTATAATTATTTTAACGTCCTATGTGTTTGTTGATATGGCCCTAAATGAGAAACCTATCTTTCCATAATAAGCTCAAAAACTACTAAAACCTACTAGATATCTACCGACCTACTGAAATAAGACGACATCGAAAACTTTCAACGTAGAACGTTCATTGAATGGCTACAAAGGCATTATTATTGCTTTACAAGCTCCTTTAATCATTATTTCTCGTATTTAATCACATTATTCTCACATTTACTTTATGCATTTAAACTGCCTGTCGTTGCAGACTACTTCAACATTTACTAGACAAACGTTCGAAGCTCCCAATTAATTACAAAAGATTCATATATATGTCTGTGATCAGACCTATTTGGACGTACGGAGTTGAGCTTTGGGGTTCCACAAAATCATCCAATTCATCTAGTATCGAATCCTTATAATCCAAATTTCTTCGAAAAATCCTCAATGCTTGTTACTTTGTCACAAACCTATCCATAAAGATCTTAATGTAACATATGTAGCTTATCGAGCTTAACTCAGATACCATCCATTCATAGTAAACTCCATAACCATTCGAATCTGCTCGTGTTTCAACTTGCTTCATATTCTATTCCTGACAATCCTCCGAGGCGTCTAAAAAGCAGATGGCCTAATTTTCAAATAGAACTTTATTGAAGTGCTACCAATGGGTAGTTGCTTAACAAGAGTTTGGCATATCATTACCTTCATATTTACTTGACATTTTATTAATTTTCAATAGCTATTAAAAAAAAAAGAAGAAGATGGAATGATAGCAGTTAAAACTAAATTTACCTTAATAAATTAAAAGTATACCTATTTTTTTGACAAAAACAATACATATATATATATATGTATATATATATATATATATATATATATATATATATATATATATATGTATTTCTTACAATATTAGTGAAATTTTCTTGAGCTAACATTATAGCATTATCCAATGTATTTATTTTGCTTCTGCTCCAACAAAACCTTGGTTCTTTTAACATTTGTATTTACGATACAGCAGAGCACGCTCAGGTTTTTTGGCTCATATCCATACCCATTACAAGTTCTGGATGGTTTATGTGTTGTGTTGCGTGTGCGGGAATGGAAACGGGAGGGTGGAAGCTTTTTTTCCCCCCAAACGGAATACTGTAAACATTCTCAATATTTTTTCTGTCAATTGAATAATCATTAACAAAATTTGGTTCTGCCCTTTCTTATTATAGCTGAGAGACTAAACATTCTATTTAAAACTCCTTTCTTTATTTAAACGCCCATAATTTGAGCCTTTCCTTCGAGATTTCCAGTGGGAGTTGGGTCGCTTTCCATAAAATCGTCAAGTTGTAGTTGTCGAGCCATTGACACGGTGTTAATGTACAAAAAGTTACCGTGGACAACACGGCTATAGTTAGGCCTCTATAAATAGTGGGATAGTTTTCAGCTGCTCTTTGTATAGTCTTGTTATGAAATAGGCACCGCTTAATGCATCTAGAAAAAGGAAATACTAAAAATAAACATAGGAATCCTATTTAAAGTCGTTAATTATTAAATACTTTGATTTTGAAATCTCTTTCACTAACAACATTAAATATATTAGAAAGTAAATAATAGATATTTACTTTCGTGTGTTTATTTTTACCGTTATAAAATATGTATACAATTTTTATATACAGGGTGTTCAGCATAAGACTGCAGTAACTTCGTGATGCGATTCTGGGCATCAGTTGCAAAAAAAAAATTCCCTATAAACTATAGCTCGATTCTCATCCGTTTCATAGATATTTTTAATTTCATGTTTTTTTTTTAAAGAAATTTCTACTTTTTGACAAATAATCCGAGAGTTGGTTGAAGAAATTTACGAGTGCTGCAATACAATGCGGCAAAATGATGATGAACTTCGCCTAGCAGTAGATGCAGTCAGAAGAAGATAGGTGTTGTGTATCAGAGAAATGGGAGGACATTTTGAACAATTATTGTAAATTGTAATTAAATTATCTTAAAAGTTTCTTAAATTGCAAATATTAGAATAAGATAAATAGGTAATTGCGATTAAATTACTTTTCTATTGATAAAACTATTAAAAATTTCTGAGCATTATCTCAGTATTTCCCAAAACGCCGATGTTGCATCTCCCTGTTTATTGTAATTAATAAGCAATTTCAGTGTTAATTCTAAAGATTATCACTATTCATGGTATACCATTCGAAAGATGTTTGTTTGTAGAAGTTTTTTTTGAGTAGTGCACGTTTCTAACATATGTAATATTTTTATAAAAATGCAGTCAAAGTGTTGGAACGAAATTTGAAACTTGCTATTTATTATGTTTAGATCACTAAGATAAACACAGGATGCAGATATTTTGAAGTCTAAATAAGCTTATTTTAAAGGAAATTTAATCTTCTTTTTTATGAGCATATTGAACTTGCTCTAGGTTTAATACTTCGGGAAATTATTTGTCAAATAGTAGAAATGTCTTGAAAAAAAAATATAAAATTAAAAATATCTATAAAATGGATGAGAATCTAGCTATAGTTTATAGGGAATTTTTTGTTGCAAATGATGCCTAGAATCGCCTCTTAAATTTACTGCAGTCTTATGCTGAACACCCTGTGTAGTTATGTATAATATATAGAAGGCCTAGAATTCTTTTTCGTTAAGACTCCTCAGAGAATTTTCAGGAATGGAATGGTAAACAAATTGGAAAACTAGTATATCTGATAAGGAATGGCGTTTGTTTTGAAAGGATAGTATCTAATTTGTAGAAATACAGCGATATATGGAACATTTAGTTCATTATTTAAAAATATATTTTGAAATAATAAAAAAATATTAAAAATATCGGTTCTCCATTATCGATATCAGTACCTCAGTTTATAAATTACTTTTATAAGAGAGCTAAAAAAGCAAACTGTGTATTTAAATAAAACAATAATTGTTCAAGAAACAAGTTATTCTAATAGTGAATAGTTACGTATCTTCAACAATTTGACTTTTGGCTAGCAGTAGAATTTGAAAATTCTTGTATCAAGCAGTATAGATCAAATATATAAAAAATAGCTTTATTATTAAACAAGATTAAAATATGTTTTATGATAGTTTTGTTTTGTTTATAATTTGAGAGATGAATCTGCTATTAAAATTGCATGAGTGTTTCCAATATCGCTGTCAGAGGTATCGATCGTTACCTAGGAATCGGCTTTGGATCATCGATTCTCGATACTGAATATTTCCTCGAGAACCGGTAGAATCGACGAATATCTAATATCTATACTATTATATATAAGGACAAGCCGTTTTTCGTTTGTGATCACTAACCGCGAAAACTACTACATGGATAACAGTGTAGTTTGAAATTTGACCGGTAGGTGGTAAACGCCAATCTGCATGAGAGGTTAATAATGTACGGTTCATATAGCTTGGAATTGATATTAAAATTTACTTTTGTTTAAATAAATTATTTTAAAAGATTTAAGATATGTGGTGCAACACGTCGATCCTCATTACTCATAGTAAAATATAAAAATAAATAATACCTGTAGAGAGGAAACAGAAAAAAAAAATGAAAAATAATATAAAAAATATCCCAATAAAAGTAAAAGTATTATACTTTATATCTGATATGCTTCACACAGCCGTAGTCATATCAGGAAAAAACATGGGAGGATACCAGAAGATGACGTGTGAGTAAGGGGAAGAGGCGACGGGGTTGGTGAAATAGTTTTAGAATGGTAATTGACCGTTAGGAGATTAGTGCAACACGGGATTTAATCAATGGTTATGCCTTAATTTTTAACTCAGATCAAACCTTAAAGTTTGACAATTGATCATTCCGCAGAAGAGTTTACAATGGTAAAACTACTGAACCTATCTGTACAAACTTTTAATTGTTATTTTCATAACTTTAGGAAGGTTTAGTAATAATAAAATTTACAATAATAACAATATATTGAAAAACGTTGAGTGGCAGAAATGTGGTTTGTCCCAATGTAATATAATGTCATGGGTAAAAAAGAATCTAGCCAGATGAAATAAATAAAATATCTGCCAAAAAAAAAAATTATTACCAAATAAAAATGTCGATCCGTTGCTTTTTGATATTATGTGTAAAAATATGATTAAAATTTATGGTATTCCCGTGGTGGAAACTCCGTATCATGGAAAAAAAAAATAGACTTTTAACTATAAAAACCACGTGTTTCAATGAAATCCCTAAATTTATCCGACCTTTTAGCCGTTCTGCGCTACCCCTTGATCCCGGTAGAGTCGGTTTAGTAAGGTTCTGTTGTATCTATGCGTGAAAAATCTTGTGACACTGAGCTTAGTGTGGTTACCTGTCGAGCATTGAGTACTCGTCGGTATTTGAATTTAGTAATCTCAATAACTTAATCCTATTTTGGAATGGATTAATAATTATTTAAATCTAAATAGAAATTGCTTACCAATTCCAATTTACTTTTGGAAAAAATTGGAACAATAACGACAGTGAAATCACTCATTCCTATCAAATCTGTTGACCAGTCCAAGCTGAAATATGGAATAGCTTTGGGAGTAATATTTTTCATCGCCAGTAAAGTGATTCCTCCTCACTTGATCACTTGATATGAGAAGGAAGGCAATATTCAACTGAGGCTCCAGGATCATCAGAGTAGTAACCAATCTTAAAATGCGAGGAAGGCAAAACAAGAACCTTCCATTCCGATTATTATTTGCTTGTTTTATTTTTTTTTTCATATTAATAAATAAAGGATAAGAAAAAAAAGTAATATTTTTACGTTTATTATTATTTTTTTTTGTATTAATGGGTTTCAATTTACATTTAATAAATTTTGAAGCATTATAAGTATTTTCTCATCGGTGCCGCCATATTCCTCACACCCGAACGATGCAGTATAAGAATAGAAAGATCAAAGGAAGAGAGGACACAGGAGCAGCACTAGCACTCTCTGATAGAAGTCCATCAGGTAATTGCTTTTCCCTTCATTAAGCTTTTCTCATCTCTCCTTCTCTTATGGATCCTCCTCTTTTATCTCTACTTTCTTGGAGAAACATTTTTTTGTAACATTTGGAAATATTTTTGCATCCGCTCTTTGAAATTAACCCAGAATTCTTTAGAAATTTCTAGTAAACATTATCATTGATTTATTTGATGCTCAGATTAGACGTCAATCCATGATTCCGAGCTCGATTTTTCCGAGTATCAGTGCTATTTTTAAAGGATGGTTTAATTTCTAGGAATATCAGTTTGGCTTGGTTCCATTCTGTTCATTCGTAACCCACTGGAGATCTTTGTTTTGAATTCCCACCTTGCTATTGCCGTGTAAACTGTGTTAGATGTGTTATATCGTTGTTATGTTTTGAGCTTATCTTTAGAACAGAGCTGTAAAGATTCTATGGAAAGCAGTTAATTTAAATCCGTGTACTTTATACTACTTTTTCCCAAGTAATCATATAAGTAATATATCTGCGTTTCTTTCTGCAGTCGTTCTGCAATTTTCTAGTCTAATATTTTGTGATTTTAACCAGCTATGACAGTTCATCACTTTTATTAAAAAATAATTGTTTAAATAAGCTCCAAAAGGAAATAATAGACAAATATAGAACCATAGACTTGTGATTGTTAATTTTAAAGAAGTGAAATGAAAAATAAAAAATAAGATTATGTTTCTTTATTTTCTTTATATTAATTTGTAATGTATAAAAGCTTTAATTCTATTTACTTACAGTATCTTGCGAAATCATGATGATTAATTACTAATTGATATCCATTAATGATCCATGTTAGACCGTTTGGGGCCATGCTTGTTTTAATATCAGACATTTAATCTCAGCGGCACCGATTCTAATCCAGCTTGGGCTTGTTGAACGGAATGAATCTTGACCTTCCCACATTGGCTAGAATAGTTTGGTAACATGTAGGATAACCAATCGTTTCTGCCGTTGTTGGAGTACATTAGGACAAACAAAATTCTTGGATGAGACATTACTGTTACTTCTTCTACTGTTAAAATATTAATATTGTTGAATCGTTCTTATAAGACTTACCAGGCCGATCTCTAAATAAAATTTAGTCTACTGCATTTTGTTTTTAATATTCTGTGTAATAATATGATTTATTATAGGCCTTACGTTGTGAGCACTGACAACACTGCCCATAATCCGCATGAGTTTGTTTATAGTCTATGTCCATCTGTCCACTCATACAATTAATATTAAAAATTGGATGTCCAATTATGCCTTTATGTTATCTTCAACCACCTAGTCAATGCTATTTAACCATGTTAAAAATTACTGCTATGCGTGATATTATTATTGACGTAATTATGCTCAATTCTATACTTCAATACAAGATTTTCATCGATAAAAAAATGAAATTCGATCATTAGTTAAAATAATCTGAGTTCTTTTGTTATGAGAGCGGGCGAAACCTCGCCGGGGATGATAGTTTTATATTAGCTTTTAAAATTATTTATTTAATGATGTAAGTTGAAACCTTATAACCCGTTGTTTACTAATCCAGCTCATACCACCGCTGTATGAATCCATTATCTATATTTGATATAAATGGTATATTATAAATCAAAGATTATATATCTTAATTTCTGATCCATTGAAGCTATTATTTCATATCCTTCGTAATTTTTCCGGAAAGAGGAAGTTGTTAACAGCCCGCGTGTATGTTTTATTGTTGATACTGCTCTTCAGCCCCAGAACTAACAGCCATAGACAAATGCTCCGATAGGTTTAGTACTAAGACCACCTAAGGAAGAGTAGAACCAACATAGCAACTGTTTGTTTTCTATCGGTTAAATGTGTGAGGTGTAAATCTCCCGAGGGGGTCCGCTACAAAAGCTTCTCTAAACACTGGTAAATCTACTTGCTCTGTACTTCCTTCTGCCCAGTGTTCTTTTAATGTCCTCTAGAGGTTAGGATAAGTTTAGTTTAGTTATCTGTGAAATAATATTGAGCCTTGATATAAATATTAAGATGACTTATTTTATTGTAAATATGCCACGTAACGTGCTATTATGCCTAGGCCAGCTGCTAAATTGTATGGTTTGCGTGGGGCCTGACTGTATGGAACGCTTCGGTGGGTTTCCACAATAAGTATGGTTTTACCTACCATCTGCAATGCCTGCCAAGTTGTATATGTTATCATTGGGAGTGAAGGTCACTTAATTTTAATTTTAATTCTTTTAGCATCCACATACAAAGCGACAAGAAACTGCTCGTCGTTACGGACTACTTCAACATTTACTAGACAAACGATCAAACCTCCCAATTCATTACAAAAGACTTATTTACATGACTGTTATTAGACCTATTTGGACGTACGGAGTTGAGATTTGGGGCTCTACTAAACCACCCAATCCTTACAATCCAAAATCCTTCGAAAAATCCTAAATTCCCCTTACTTTGTCACCAATAAGCTTATCCATAAAGGCCTTAATGTTCCATATGTTGCTGAGTTAGCCCAAACCAGATACTTATCCTTCCATGGTAAGCTCCATAACCACTCCAATCCACTAGTCTCCCAACTTGCTTCCTCCTCCATCCCTGATAATCCTCCGAGGCGTCTGAAAAGAAGATGGCCTAGAGACCTTTTAGTGTAGATTTTATTGAAGTGCTCCTAGTGAGTAGTTCTTCACAAGTTATTTACATGCCATTGTATTCACTGTCAACACATTTACTTGTATATTATTCTTTACAGTAGTAAATATCAATAAATAGAAAAAAAAATCTTCTAGCATTATTATAATATGTGTATATTATGATATATATTTACAAATATTTACATATCAATATGTAATATGCGTTCTTTCATCCACCTCCTGAAGCAAATGTACCCACCTTTTAACTTGGTTCTCCTACACCTCCCATAGAAAAGCTTCTTTTAAAAAAGTTTTTTAAATTGTTTGATCATTTTCTTGTTTTAAATACATATATTATACACTATTACTTTAATCGAAGTATAATTTTGTCTTATTCAGGCTAATAAAATTCAAAGAAGACACTTATATGATAAAAAAGAGTGATTTTTTGAGACCCTCCACAATACTATTGGACTTTTTGGTATTTTCTTTAAGAGGTTCTGTAACAATATCATAAAAAACTACTGACGGGATTCAGCAACAAAATTATATTTCAAATCATGGTGTGAAGCTATTTATTGAGATTAAAGTATTTTATTTTTATTTTATCTCATCAATTAATTTTTTTTTTAACCTTAACTTTCTGTTTTGGTATAAGTGGTATAAAAAATGAGATAGGGTTATTATTTTATAAAAAATAAAAAATTAAGGTCGATAACATTTTTTCTGGAAGGGGAAAGTAAGTATTGATTAAATAAAAAAACATATTAATTAATGCAAATCAGGTGACTAGATCGGTGAAAAAGACTATTAGATGTATTTCTAATAATTAAAATCCAATAAGGGCTATTGAAATATGTATGAAATCAATAAGCTTTCTACAAGGGCCTTGAATAAAGTATGGTTAAATGGGGTAGAGCTTAAAATGTTAATTTTCATTCTTTTAATTCCAGTAATTTAACTGCTTATAGATCATATTAAAGCAGTTCATTTTTCTTTTAATTATAAATTAACATTAGTTATTAACTTTCTCCCCTTACTACGTGTCCCATAAAACCTTACCTCATGACTTTAATATTCCTTTTGCCCTGGAGTCTGTATCTGTCTTATTCTTAAAATTTTTTCAAAACCTTATTGATCATCCTAATCCTCAGGCTTGATCCGTTATCCAGTTTCTTAAATCCCTATAATCCTCTTTGTAAGTTAAAAAGCAGTGGCCTTGAAATCTATTTCTTTGGGAAGAAGGAGAGCTAGGAATTTCATGGAATCCTGATTTATTCCTCACCTGGTGGGGAAGGTAGGTTTAGGGTTCCTCAGCTTCAATGCAAATATCATAAATATGTTTTTTATATTTTGTATCCATATGCAGTAGAGCCTCACCAACCCGACCCCTTAAGGACTAAAGGACTGGGCGGAACAGCCAAAAGGTCGGATTAACCAAAGGTTTCAATGAAACACGAGTTCGTTAAATTAAAAAAATAAAGGAAATAGAAATTTACGTTATACACACTAATGGTCTAATGTTTGCATAGATGAGTTTTTACCAGCTGTTTAAATATTGAAATATTGGCCGTAGTATCAGTACATTGTGTTTGGTTCCTCGTTTTTAAGGAGGTATTGAGCAAAAGTCATTAAAAAAAAATGACTAAACATCCAAGAATGGTGTCAAAAATGGAGGATCAAAATAAATCCAAACAAATCTCACCAAATAACCTTTACTCTTCGTCGTAAACCTACGACTTCCTGTCCAATATTATCCTTTAATGATATTCCACTAATCCCTATTGAATAGATCCGCTACCTAGGACTCCCTTTGGACAAACGTCTTACTTGAAATCCACATACAAGACTAAAACGACAAGAAACTGCTCGTCGTTTTCGACTACTTTAACATTTACTAGACAAACGTTCATAGCTCCCAATTAATTATAAAAGATTCATTTACATGACTGTGATTAGAGCTATATGGACGTACGGAGGTGAGCTTAGGGTCTCTACTAAGCCATCCAATTCATCCCGTATCCAATCCTTACAATCCAAAATCCTTCGATAAATCCTCATTGCTCCTTACTTTGTCACCAACAAACTTATCCATAAAGATCTTAATGTTCTATATGTTGCCTACATATATGTCTATATGTAGCCCAAACCAGATCCCAATCCTTTCATAGTAAGCTCCATAAATACTGAAATCCCCTAGTTTTTCAACTTGCTTCCCACTCAATTCCCGATAATCCTACGAGGCGTCTGAAAAGTAAATGGCCTAAAGATCTTCTTGTGTAGAATTTTTATTAAAGTGCTACTGATGAGTAGTTCTTTTCAAGTTTTGGCATATTATTGTAAACGTTTTTAACACATTAACTTGATGTATATTTGTAAAGTTGTAAATTTCAATAAATTGATAAAAAAAACCAAAAACAATTTTCACTACTTATAGAGAGGATTCCGAAAATTTCAAAGCCTTTATCATAGTCCTTGTTCAAGCTACAGAGATCTCCTGCTCAAAATGTTTAGTTTGGTTTAGTTTTGAATATAAGAAGCTTTTCTTTAGAAAGAACCGTGCATATGATATTTTGGTGAAACTTAAAAAAAGTAGTATGTTTTGACGCTTTGGTACAACCGATTAGCGAGTGCGGCGCTTCAAGGTCCAAAACTTGAATTTTAGCACTCAATTTCATAAATTATAAATTAAATTAAAAATTCATTTAATACAGAGATGATATATGTACATAATATGTCAAATTGATATATGTACATAATGTATACAATAAGTAAATTTGAAGAAAATGGTTACAATGACATTTGAATAGATAGTAACACATAGAATGTAATATTATTCTTTTTCTACACATTTTCCCTCAACAATATGTTTAATGGGCGATTAACATAGAAATCCATAGTATCAACCGTGTCAAACGTAAGTATCAACCGAAAAACAACTAAAGTATAAACGAACCATGACCCTGAGGCTTCTCCTTGGTATTATATATTATGTGATATAAAATAATAATAACCTATTTTATTGGTTTTCTTCATGGATAGTTTAATGATGGCCGTTTCCCTGTTGTGGTCGGCTTTATGGCTCAGTACAGCGGATCTAGAGGGAGGATTCTTCAAGACAGGAAGTACTCTAAATGGTATGGACCATCAAAAGAAGGGGAGCAGACCTTCAATAGAGGAGGGATAGAAAGAATCTTTTTGATAAAAATATAAAATATCTGAATCTTAACTAATATAACGTATGCCTATACTACATAAATAATCTTATATATATATATATATATATATATATATATATATATATATATATATATATATATATATATATATATATATATATATATATATATAAAAAGTAGCACACTCTGCCACAGTAAGGCACAATAATTAAATCTATACTATTATATAAGAGGACAAGCCATTTTTCGTTTGTGATCGCTTACCGCGAAAACTACTGAACCACTCTGTACCAAAGTTTAACCACATCATCTTCATAGGCCAAGGAAGGTTTAGCAATAATAAAATTTAAATATTTTAAATTATATTGCCATAAAAAAGAGATAAATATGTGGCGTGCAGTGAAGTTTGATAATCGACCGATAGGTGGCGAGCACCATTCGAGAGAGGTTAAACAGGTGTTGTAAAATTTACTTATTTTCAATTTAATTGTTATTTAAAAAAACAAACAAAAAAAACTGAATATAGGGAGCAGTTCAGTTAAAAAATCGACCGACATGTGGCCATTCTACAACAGAGTTCGCAATAGTAAAATAATTAAACCTAACAGTACCAAATGTTAACTACATCTTCATAGTTCTAGGAAGCATTATACTAATAAAGTTTACTATAATAATAATTACAATGTATAGTCCTGAGTACCATAAACGAGGTTTGTCAAACTGTCATTTACTTTTATGGTTAGAAATTAAAATCCAACCAGAATGATCGATAAAATTATTTCTGCCAGATTGGATGTCTAATTATGCTTTTACTTACTTTTCAAACATATAATCAATGCGATTTCAACCATGTTAAAAATTACTGCCATGCCTGAAAAGATCATTGAAGTAATAATGCTTAAGTCTATACTTACAAATACAAGATTTTTATCGATAAACATATAAAAGTCAATTATTAGTTCAAATAATCTAAGTCCTTTATTTATGGGAGCGGATGAAGCCGCGACGGGATATGCTATTCTGCTATATTTGTACATATGGATCCCTTATTATCAAGGGAATACATTGACTTATATATTCGAAATAAAATAAACAAATAATAATATATATAGTCGAACCTCCCTAATCCTCTAACCGCTAGTCTGAATCTCCGGGTGATCCGATCCTTCCGCGGGTTCCAGGAGGGGAGGGGCACACACAACACTTTTTTGGAATCCCTAATACTCCAGTGAAATCGTACATTTTTGTGTACAAAGGGAAGGTAGTTATAATTTATTTATATATTGTTTGTTGTTTCATTGGATTATTTTTGTGTTTTGGTTCTAAAAATTTATTCAAAATCTGTTGTAAGAACCTTATATTCCTTAATCTCTTCGCAGAGACAAACGAAAGGTGATTTATGTTAATAGGGCTATTTCCATTTACATGTCGAAGTAAGGGAAAGACAGAGGAAGGAGAATGAGACAGACGGAATGGTTAAAAATGCAAATCCAATAATAGCCCTAAGGGAGGAGCCAGTGGATAATTAGCCTTAGCTCTGTCCCAGGGAGGTCCAATGAAAGGTTAATGCCGGTGTCCACGTGGGCACCTGTTGGAGTCTCTTTTAAGTCAATAAGTCTTAGTAGTGGTGTAGAACTCATTTGAAGCTATTTTATCGCTTTACAATAGCAACGGTAACTGTCCATAGAACTGCCTATCATACCCCATGTACAAAAAAAAAAATTCTATAAGTCTTTAATAAAAGAGGATGTCGAGGCCATCTTTTTATCAGGCGCCTTAGAGAATTGCCAGGAATGGAACGGGAAGCAAGTTGAGAAACAAGTGGATTTGGATATGTTTTTAGTTTATTATGAAAGGAAATGTCTCTGAAAAATAAAAACTGTTATTTTAATTGTTTATTTTTATCGTAAGTATCGGAAGAGGTCCCTCATCCAGCTGTTTTTCAACCTTATCTAAGTACTATGGCATAGTGGTCACCTCGTTTATGAGCGTGTTATGTTGTCCATGCTATTGCCTATCTCTTATCTTTGTTCGGAAGTTTTTATTACCTCATAAAACTGCCCGCCTTTAGTAGTCATGAGTCGCGTTATATTTTATTTTGTTTATTTCTTCAGTTCGGTAACTGAATTTTATTATTATATATTACTTCGTTTCGATGGTATACAGAAATAAATTGGGATTTTAAGCCATGCTTTTACATTTATTTTTTAAATGTAAATTTAAAGAATTAAATCATCAAGTAAATGTGTTGATAACGATTACAATAACATGTCAAAACTTGAAAAGAACTACTCATCAGTAGCACCTCAATAATAATTCTACTCTAGAAGGTATCTAGGCCATCTTATTTTCAGACGCTTTAGAGGATTATCGGGAATAGAGTGGGAAGTTGAGAAACTAGTGGATTCGTGTTATTATTGTGCTTACTATGAAAGGATAGGTATCTGGTTTGGACTTAATCAGCAACATATGGAACATTAAGATCTTTATGGATAAGTTTATTAGTGACAAAGTAAGGAGCATTGAGGATTTTTCGAAGGATTTTGGATTTTAACGATTGGATACGTGATGTATTGGATGGTTTAGTAGAGCCCCAAATCTCAACTCCGTACTTCCAAATAGGTTTAATAACAGTCATGTAAATAAGTCTTTTGTAATGAATTGGGAGGTTTGATCGTTTGTCTAGTAAATGTTGAAGTAGTCTGTAACGACGAGCAGTTTAAACACATAAAGTAAATGTGAGAATAATGTCGTTAAAATATGAGATATAATGATTAAAATAGTTAATAAAGCAGTGCTGATGCCTTTGTTGCAATTTAATGAATGTTCTATATTAGAAGGCTTGGTTATTTCTGTACGTTGGTAGATAGCTAGTATATTCTATAACTATATTCTAGTAGTTTTTGAGTTATTATGGAAACATAGGGGTCAGGTTTAGGCCATACCATCAAACATATAGGACATTAAGATATTTATATTTGATTTAATTTGTTAAATAAAAGGGAGCTTTGAGTATTTGATGATGGATTTTGTATTGCAAGAATTTGATAGGTTAGTACAGCCCCATAGCTCAACTCCACGCTTTCTAGTTCTAATTACTGTTATTTAAATGGGAATTTCGTAATTGACTAGAAGCTTAGAATGTTTGTCTAATAAATGTTGGAGTAGCTGAACAAGAAAAACAGTTCTTTATAACTTGAATTGTTTTCAAGAAAATAGTTTACATTTAAATGGACATTTCAATAATAAGTCTAGTTTTAGAGCGAATTCTCCAACGTACTTTGTTTTGTAAGATGTAATAAACTATGCAGAGTTATTCCATAATATGAAAATTATGGTCTAACTTCTGAATGTTTTTTACTGTAGGTGGTTTTGAGTAGGTCTTTGAATTTTATTATATAGGGATCATATTATTTTATCTGTATATTTTTTAATCAATATTTCTGATTGTACTTAATTTTAATTTTTCTTTTATTTGCAGGTAAGAAGACGTTCCTCCAAGCTATCAAGACACTATCTGGTAAGACATAATGCCTTTGAGCTGATCCCTATCTGTTGAGAGGCTATGGGACATAGAGGAGAGACAGATAGGATCTAGCCAGGAAGCTCTCATTAAACTTCTAAGTGCTCTCTGCTTCTGTCTTCTACGGTCCACTGCCCTCCTCTCCCACGCTGTATCATATCGCTCTGATTGTCCTTTTCTATTGATAGTAATAGGTATAAATAGGGTGGGGAAATTATTTAACTGATATTTGTAAATTTATTTCGATCAATAGTTGCAATCTGGGAACTAGTGGCATTCATATTATTTATTTTGAATAATTACGAACTACCTCGCTCAAGGGCTATGAGTAATATGGACGACAAAGACTCATTCATACAGTATGTATAATAATATAAAATAAAGTAAAATTAATAAAAACAGAAGTGAAGAATATTTATAATTTCTAGTTCAAACGTTTTCCAAAAATTGGTTATATTAGATATGCGAAACACAATCTTACAGTTTTCAATTTTTTTTGTAGCCAAAAGTAATTTTATTTGAACCTGGACTTAAATTCAAATTGTTTTTCGCGATCATAAAAATTATAAATCAAAATCAAAATGTAATTATTAAATACGTAGCTTGAGGAGGCTTGAAGATAAATGTGGACCAGTTTTTCTGAATTTTTTTTTTTTTTTTTAACATAGTTTTACGACAAAATAATTAAAGAGAGTAGATAAATGTAAAGAAGATAAGGTTTTGTGTATTCACAATTTTATTTATCATAACACTATCACTTTGGGGAAAGGTGCCAAGTGTAAAAAGTCATGGCATAAAACCAAATTTAAAAATTAATTTTTAGAATGAACTTATAATAAATTAATTGTATTTGTATAATAATCCTCTTGTGGTTAGTTCAACCCATGACTATTGAGTGCAAAAGATCTAAAATCACGAATCATTAGTGATAGTAAGAACCTTTCAGACGACCATCATAAAGTTCCATTTTTCGCTAATTGTTAAAATCTTCAACCAGTTAAACGTCTTATTGGAAACCAAAGCTTGCAGAATGAGCTAGAATCGAAGAGGTTCGTCATATGAAGTTCTGAACTACAATAATAATTATATAACTGATAGCAATGCTAGTTAAAGTTGAAGAGGAACTATTTTGAATTATTCACTAGCGGTTTTTAACGCAAATAAATGCTTCATCAGTGTAATCATTATGGTAGGAAACATTTTTCATGTTACTATGTCAATATGCCTGTTTCTGCCTGAATTCCGGAGCAGCTGAACTATGTAACAGCAGGATTAATATTTAAATACATTTCGGTCATAGCAGTCTACTAGAGTATAAAAAAAAATAATTCTCTGTGTGGTGTTTGAAAACCTTAGTCTATAAACCACATTATTTCATTAAACCAGACTAGAAGAGGCAGGATTATTTCCGGGAATCTACTTGAATCAATAAATATGGAATCTACTGCTCAATTATATTTTTAGTATTATTGAATTATTTGCCACTTTTATTATTATTATTATATTTATTTTTTATTTGAAGAATAGTTTCGACTGTCAAACATTCCTCATTTGCAACAAGCGGAGACGGTCTGTTTATTCAAATTTTTAGAAGTGATGTTGAATGTTTAACATTCAAAATGTCTTCGAATAAAAATATATCTATAGAAGTAGCAATTAATTCATCAATACTAATTGTATTGACCATCCTTAACCACCATGCGTATCTCAAGTGAAATATTTTTTTTTTACCTATTCATCGAAGTCGAATAACATTGGTAACGTGTAAAAACAAGAAAAGGAACATACAACAGTCTCATTCGCACATAGACGAGGATTAATTAAATCAAATATTAGAAATGAATATTTTTTTCAACTTAATATATGTCGCTCATGGGCTGCAATAGTGGCACATCTCAAAATCATTTTTTGAGATAATTGGGTTTAAAGTTTTCATTACTGAGGAAAATGCATAGGGAACACTTTGGTTTTTGTTGGTGTAATTTGACAATAATTTCGATTAAGCAAACTAATGCATTTCCTGTCCATTTTCCTTAGCAATGAAAACTTTAAACCCACTTATCTCAAAAAATGTTTTTTTGAGTTGTGACATTATAACAGCCCATGAGCGATAAACTGTGGATGGAAAAGATATATTCACATAAAAATGTATTTATAAAAAAAATATGTCAAACTGGAACGATATCTTAGTTACTAACATTATTTTCCATGAAAATGTTTAATTTTCTACTCGTATAAAAAGTAATAATGAATTTCTTTTTTTATAAAAATATTATAGCTTTAGATCTTTTATTCATGAAGGCAGATAAAATAAATGATCAGCGGTGGAAATCCATGACCCAGAATGATGCATATATCATGGCGGAGGAAACGGCACCCTTTAGCAGGAAAGGGCGGAACACTGCCCCGAAATGCCATCTAAATCACGGCAATAAAACCTCTATATATTCAAGAACCATTGGTTCATAAATCATTATTTTACGAACTATGAAATAATTTTTATTCTGTAATAAATATTCATATTTTAATGGTGGTCTCAGGTATTTTGCTGATAGAATTATCGTGCATCATGAAGGATTAGAAATTAATTAATTATTCGGAATTTATATTAATATTTTGTTTATTCCAAGACTACTATTTTAATTTTATACTATTTTTAACATTCCTCATTTGTGCATACCAATGTCGCTATAGTTTTGAATCTAGGATTATTTGTGCTATCTTGATATAATCACAAAACAGAGACGACCGACGACTAAAACAATAAATAACTACATCCGTGCCTAGCCATCTAAGGGAGGGCGCTATTAGTGCTGTAGAGAGTGCTTTATGGTAGGTAGTGCGGACATCTCTACACCACTACATCACTATGTCAGGGTGCTATCTCCCTAAAATAGCCAACGCTATCTTACACGCCTAGGTAAACAGTCTAGCACGTCCTATAGTGTTTATTATTTTTAGTTGTCCTATCCATTCACAGAGCGCTGGCCACTTTGTCTATTTCCGTTTCCTTACTTCTGATCTTTCTTTGGGATCCCCTTCGTGTTTGGTATGTTCTGTGATTATAAGTCGCCATATTGTTAAAGTGGTGAGTTAGATTTTGAAATTACAATTTTCCATGTTTTAAGCCTCATTGCGTTAAGAAATAACCATTGTTTTTTTATATATTGATATTTAAATTTATATTGATAAATGAATAAAAATATTAGGTACATTTCTGTGGCAACTATTTGAACGCAATTACTTGTAAACCAACTGCTCTTTGGTAGCATTTCAATAAATGTTCTAAATTAAAAGTCCCCAGACCTTCTTTTTCAGGCACATCAATGGTTTATCGTAAATAGTCATGATAGCAATTTGAGGAACTAGTGGTTTTGATAGGTTGTGGAATCTATTATAACAAAAATGTATCCTATAGGTGACGTAATATTAATAACTTCGAGGATTTTCCGAATGATTTTGGAATCTTAAGTATTTAGGATTGATAAATTAATCGCCACTTCAATTTGAATTGTTTTATTAGAATACTAGTTTCGAATGATAAACATTCATCTTCAGTCCTAAAACATAAAAATTTTCAACACATCAGCACTATGTTACATGGATTCTATGTACTAAAATTTTCAAAAATGTAAGACAAGAAATCAAATATATTGGTACTGTCCTTTGAAGATCTAATAGGTATTTGAAATATATCCATCGTGGAAGGGGAAGATAGGTTGGTTAAGTTTTTGGGTTTACCTTGGGATTTTCCCTATGACTCATGGGATTTTTCGCTCCTATTGGAAAGAAATTTAAAATGGGGCTAATGGAAACAAAAATCTGGATCGGTTTTAAACGATTTTATTATTTCTAATGATTCATATTTAATATTTAATTTTAGGCTATTTTCTACTTGATGTATTACTGTTTATTCTCGAAATTATTGAATTTATGGTGATTATCGAAATGGAATTTGGGGTCTTATTATTGTATGTTCTTTTTCTCTTTGATTTATCGATCGTCCAGTTTTTCCCGTGAATCCAAGTGATTTTTAAGTATTTGTTTGGTATGAGAATGGGTGGTCCAGCGAATGCATAAATTCTGTAACTACTCAAAAAATAACATTTGCCACGAAATAGATTTTTTAAAGGCCTTATCAGGAAGCACAACTTTACTCATTTTTCATAAAGCAGATATAAAAAAATCTTGCTTTAAAGGTTAATATTTAACTCATTTTCATGGTAAGCTGAGTTCATTTCTTCAGAACAATCACCGATACATCAATTTACAAATGTATGACTTACGAGCATACATACATAGACTTACGAGCAGCTCGTATAAGCATGTTTCTATAACTGATTATAACTAATTAACGTTTAAAACTAGCCTTTGAATAAACAAAATACCAATATAACTTGCGAAACATTTTGAATTTCCGGTTATACGTTTTCGGCTATCTAAGCAGTGTTCAATCATTAGGACTACCGATGAAAGTCCAAGCTAATACTAACAAAGACTAACCAATAATATTATCGCCTGACACGCAAATATGTTAGAGCATTAACTGGATTTTTTCTTTGTTAATTTTTAATAAAGTTAAATTCGTCGATATTGGAACGAGGTTTAGTTCATAAATTACTGTATACTGCCTCCTTGATAAAGGAAAACCAATATTCAGGATTATAAAGGCATTGGGCAGCAAAAGTGACTTAATTCTCTCATGCATATTTTAACCTAAATACCGGAATACAATTGTTCGTCCAGAAGCAATCCCCTACTAGAGCCTCTAGGGAATTGAGGTATATAATTTTTATTACATTTTATGATCTTTTTGCAAACTTTGTTCCTTTCACAAATCCAAATGGCAGTGGGCCAAGTTAATTGTCACCGAACCCCTAGATTTTAATTATTCGGGATTAAATCTTTGTTTCGATTCAATATAAATGCTAATTTTGTTATTCTCTTTTGCGGCTTCCAGCGTTTCAATTTTGTTGCCAGGGGTACAGAGAGTGGAAGAGAGAGAGAGAGAGGGATAAGTCCACAGAATGAATTTCAATTTGTTTTTAAGTATTCTCCTTTTGGTATGCAGTCCAGGCGGGGATGGTTAGGGATAGGAGGGGGTAGGGTGTAGGATTATTCAAAAAGTTTATTCAAAAGTCATTAAAACCCCTAAAGCTTCCAGAGAATTTAAAACAGAGTATGATGAAAGAAAAAAAAAATTAGACATTCATATCCTCAATATAGATCGGGCGATCCGATTTGATGAGTCTTTATTAAAGAATTCCTATGTCGCGATGTTATTAACTGAAAAGAGATTCTTATTTAGAGACAGCTTCATAAAATATCTTGGCTGATAACCTCGCAATTACTTTTGTTATATTGCTTTATGATCTTCAGTTCCTTCGGTATTGCCTGCCATATTTCATTTTAGTCTTTTATCAAACATATTTTTCATTTTTTTTTTTTCTTCTTCCATCCCCAAGTTTTTATAGCTTTATTTTGTGTCATCATCCCCCCCCCCCCCTCTTGGAATTTATTTAATTAATTCTGTTTGGACTTGAGATGGATCAGTATGGGGTCATAATTGAATTATCACTAATCAAAGCCATTATCATGTCCAATATTAGTTAATATGTAGTGTATTTAAGATATACATTCCAGAAATTTATGTTTTACCAGTAAAGATCATTTCATACAACAAAATTTTAACGATTATTTCTTTCTAAAGGGTCTAACATTTGAAACTTCTTTTAATATTCTGAAATCCCGTCTCTATCTTTAGTTATTAAATATTACATAAAGTACTTATATTTGAAGTAAATGAAGTATAATATTTTAGTAACTTCGAGAAAAAATTAGTAATCTAGGAGTAAAATGTTGTTTTTGCATTAGTAATTGGTTTTGTTTTGGGTTGTAAAAACTCGAAAAAAATAAAATGCTAATTTTCATCTTTTTGCATCTGAATAAAAATGTACAAATTACATTGCCTACATGTTATTTCGTAATGGAATTTTTATCAAACTGGTTATTTAAGCCCTTGTTTGTGTTAAAATTAAATATGTAAAATCGGGTATAAGTGATTACTGGCTAGCCTTTTTTTATTTTCGTTGCAGTTGGTTTGAATTTTTTTTATTTATTTATTTTTTCTAATGTATATATCAACATATTTTAATTATATTCAATTTTTTCTTGATAATTAGAGTTGATTATTCAATTGGGTATTTCGTCCAATCGGATTTCATGGCTAGTGGCTCACTATTCTTTTATTTTGACTGTAATTTGAGCAGGCCAAAATAATTGATTTAAAAAAAAAAAAAAAAAAAAAAAAAAAAAAAAAAAAAAAAAAAAATATATATATATATATATACATATATATAAAGTATTTCATCAGTTTATGTTTTAATGTGATTTGAGCGCACTGAATTCAAGTTTCATCTTTCTCAACTCGAAACGTTTTTAGAAAGAAAAAATAGTTTTGCGCTTTCCCATCAAAAAATTGAATTAAAAATAGGTATAATTGTAAAACATGTTAAATGTCTCACGAAGTTTTACATTTTTAGTATCATTATTATTTTATAATGTGGATATTTAATATGGAAGATAAAAAACATTTGGCATATATTTTAGGAACATCACATTTTTGGCATATATTTAGGAAGATCAGTTTTTCGATTTGACACTCAAAATTCGGATTTACTTTTATAATGTTTTCCCCGTTTGACCACCAAATTACTATTGTACTACAACTTTTGTTTAAAAAAAAAAACATTTTATTAGTATCTTATAGTCATATTAATTAATGTATGTGAGCTAAAATGGTAATATTAATTTTAAATTTTACCTCCCAAATGTTCAGTTAAAAGAGTTAAAAAATTCGGTAATGTAAAGTTTATAATAATAATAATTCTTTGATTCTATTATATGAATTAATCTATTATATTATTTTACTTATATCTTTATATTCATTCTTCAATGGGATCGATTTTGTTAATTATTTTTTCTCGGCCATAAAAGATATTAATTTTACTACTTGAGTTCCTAATAGGCCCTCGTTTGTTTTACGACTTCAATAATCCTTCAGTCGAAATTAATTTTCTAAAACCCGCTAACGACCTCGGAGAAAAGTACAAATGGCGCTACCCTTAAAGCCTAAAGGTAGAAGCCTTTAGCTAACGCACTCCTGAGGAGTAGCAAGTTATAGCGAAAGGACACGCCACTCGGCCATCAAACTACGGAACCTCTTTAGTACTCTCATTGACGTCTTTTTCCATTTGGGGGTTGGGAGGGTATTTTTTATTGCATCAGCTACTGGATGTCTTTATCAGCCATTCTTGGCAGCTTGTTTGGCCTGAGGGTGTATTACGAAGAACCCCAAATTAGTCTACTGTTATCTTCCTATGCACGCTAAAGATAAAAATAAAATAAAATAAAATCATTTTGTGACAATGTGCCAGATCGTTGAATATATTTAATAACCTGGAAGGTATTACAAGTACAGTGGAGGATAAACTCTTATGTTAAGGTTTGTACCTTAAAAGTAAATATCCCCGTAGATTCTTATGTTAAGAAGTAAATGTAGAAGTAATGCTTCAACATTTTTCAAAATTGTCGTCTGATTTCTCAATTTATTTATTTATTTATTTTTTTTCTCTGAGTAAAATGTTTTAAAGATAAATAAACCCATGAAGGGTCTCGGGTTCAGTAAGGTATTCAGTTAGGCAAGGATGTACTGTTACTAGGTAGGCAACGGTAGTGAAAGGAGGAGATTTGACCTAAATCACTGTCAAACAACTTTGAAGTTGAGCTTCAACCGAAACAACAGAAAATAAATTTTCTGCCTTCAGTCGGACTAGAACTCGGGTCCAGGAGCTTGGTAGTTAAGTGCCTTCCTTACCTGCTGAGCTACTACGCTCCTCTCATCTAGGGTTGGGCGATAGTCGATAGTTAGCACTATCGATAGGCCGATATTATCGGTTGAGAACTATCGGTTGCTATCGATAGTTTTTCGATAGTTGCTTCCTTTTTTTCCAAAGCTATTTAATAAATAATTTCAACTAATTTAATTAAATTCAATTATCTACGTACTGTTTGAAATTTTCAGGATTATAAATTATAAGATTACATCATAAAGATGAGAGAAAAAACTAATTTATTTGAATTTTTAAAAAGTATTTACAATTTGCATGGTTGCAATAATAATGAACAAATCAAATCTGCAGAAAAGAAAAATAACGAAATAGCTAATTTCAAGATTAAGTGTGCTCCTTGAGCCACATATTTCCCAAAAAAAAAACTAGTATTTCTGCTTTCCTTTGGCTTAATCTTTGAGAGAACCCTTGAGCTTTTGGAATTCCGAATTCAATTTCAAAAGAACTCGACACTGGACAGAGACAGATCAGCATAATTCCGAGAATTTCAAAACTTGAGAGTAAAAAAGATCTATCGATAGTCGACACTATCGATAGTGGCCATCGATAGACATGATATATCGATGCTAACTATCGACTATCGCCCAACCCTACTCTCCACTGTCCCCCGTAAAATGTTTTACCTCAATTAATTCCGATTAATGTATATTTTCCTACTTTTCGTGTTTTTAAATTACTGGAGAGGTAGAGAGGGAGAAGCTTACCCCTACCCCAGTTGCTAAGTTCATGTATATTGTATTATTAGCGAGATAGGTTACTGTTACTTACCTCAACATATCATGTAATGTAATGATTAATAACAAAGACCCGTAGGAAATTGGGGAACAGAAAATGATTTAAAAGACCGGACATCTCTGAGGAGAAAAAAAACAAGATTCCGGGACAAACCACCAAGAAAGAAGTCAGGAGCCCAATAGACACAGGAGAGGAAGGAACAACACAGCCAAAGGATGTGTAACTACTGGGCCAACATCAAAGCCAGGCCCAAACACAATAGTTGAATGTCGTGGTTCTTAGCTGGTCTATACGAAACAATAAGAAGATAACCATTTATAATACTAAAATTAATTTCAAATATTTATTATTTATTTTAAACACTAGTTTTTTTTTTTTGTTTTTTTTTCCCAAGACTTCCATTGAAGTCCTATACTGGCCAGGGTGGGAAGGTCAAGATTCATTTCTTGGGTCCTCCACGAAATAAATTTTAACCCGCCCAGGTGGGATTCGAACCCACGACCTTCTGGTTACGAGCGCGCTGAGACACTCGCCCCAACGCACTCGGCCATTGAGTCCCCCACTAGTTTGTTATATAAATAAATCACCTGAAATGCTCTAGACAGATTTGATTTTCTGCAGAGCGACAAAAAAATAGGTATAAAGTCTGTGTGAAGTAATACACATATATTTTCTAATTCTTCCTTGTATCGCTGAATCACAGATTAACACTGAACCATGACGGGTCAAATAACTCTTTTCGGACTCTTTAGCAGAACTTCTTGGAAACAGCATTCGTTACTTTGCTTTTTGACTTTACTGATTCTATTAAAAAATATATCAAAATAATATATATATATATATATATATATATATATATATATATATATATATATTATGTAGAACACATAAAAATGTATTTGTATTATGTATTACATTGTTTCATTGTTCGTTTCATCTTCATTTTAAATTTCTCTTCTTGGTTGGCCCTAGTCCTTTAAAGAGGAAAGAGACCTCAGCACTTGAACGTTGGGTTGTTTAAAATACATTATCCCCCCGGCAGAGACTCAGACTATAAAGAAGTTGCAGGGGTTTATAACTCTAAACTCAGACATTGAAGTTTATGAGCATTTTTTATGAGTTTTTCTGAAGCGACCTCGACACAACAATCACGCCCGGAGTGGCCCTTTCATGTCTTAACTTTTGAGGACTGCATTTACTGGAAGGGCTAATTTTCTGGCTGTCATCCAAGCCAGTTATTTTCACCTCTGTTCTGATTGTTCTCAGATTTAATAGTTTCTTTTGCTGTACGTGAATTGAAATAAATATTAAAAATTAAATCATTAAAAATTTTTGAAAATATTTAATAACGAAGAAATATTAATCCATTCAAAACCATTAGGAATACAGTAAAAGTAGCTACGCATTGCATCATAAATAAATACTTATTATTATAACAAATGTGGCAGTAGGGAGAAAGATAATTAGCTGTATATTATAACATTTGCTTGATATACTCATGATGGTATAGAAGGATCAATAAAATTAGGATTGATGAATTAATTGCCACTTCTATTGGAACTTGAACACTTTTTTTTTGTGCTCAAGACATCCATTGAAGTCCTATACTGCCCGAAGATATTTTTGTTTCTAAATATGGTATTAATAGATACAATCATTCTGCCTATTGTTGTCTTAAATTATAGCAGTTTGTGTTTTACAAATGTTTCAATCATTTTTCTTTTCAATGAACTATAAATAATAATTAAAACTATAAGATAGTTTGATTTTTTTCCTCTCTTGTTTGAGTTTTAGTCTCATGTCGTCTTGTATGGTGATAGTTCCTGAAACCTGCTCTTGTTAAAATACCAAATCTCATTTAAACGTATTTTGATGTTTTCTTTATACTTTAGCCTAGAATTATGTTTTCCTTTTATTGTTGATGAACGAAAATTTCTGTATTTTAATCTTGAAAATATATTTTCATTAATTTTTTCCCATGTTCTTATATATATTTAAAAAAATAGTAATAAAAAAGAAATGTGTACTTAAAAAAAATTAGTTTTATATAAAGAGATATGTAACAATAAATTAATCCACACCGGAAACGAAACCCTTTACCAAAAAATTGAGATACTTTCAGACATAATGAGTAAGAGAAGAATTGATTTCTATGGACACATCCTCAGAGCAAACTCCAATAGACTTATCACAAACATTGTTGACTACTTCCGCAATAAAAATACCAAACTAAATTGGTTTAAGGAAACAGAGAAGGGCGGACTCCGTATCACAGAAAATATGCTCACAGATAAAAGTGCAAAAAAAAAAAAAAAAAAAAAAAAAAAAAAATAACCTAAGACAAAAGAGAGAGGTTCCGATTCAAAATCAAAACGAAACGAACAATCCAAATCTCTGAAGAGGAGAGGAAATCAAGGTCAGAAAGAATGAAGCAATACTGGGCTAAAAGAAAGGCACAGATCATTCAGAAGTGATTGGTCCAACGTACACCAAAGTCGGGTGAAACGAAAAAAATAAATAAGGAGATAAGATTAAACTGTATAGACCAATTTATACCTGTATCAATATTTTTGGTTTTCATCTGGAGTAGGTAATTAATATCAACTATTAAAGTAAAAAAAAGCAAAACCTTAAGCTTCGTTTCTGTCTGTTGTGTTCTGTGTGAGAAATGTTCTGCTAAATTGGTATAGAAAAATTATTATTATATTTTTTAATATAGTTTTCGTTTTTAATGATTTTGATAAGTTAATCACGCTTCGATACTAACCTTTTATTTATAACATAGTTTCGACTACTTAAGATGATAATGAGCCTTTGCAGAGACCTGCACCTAATTCTGTAAAATCCGAAATAGAATCCATTCTTTATGATACTACTTCCCTTGGCAATTATCGTTCTTTATCCCGTTGTAATAGCGTTATAATTTTTTATCTTCTCTCTTCTGCGGTGAAAAAAAAATCTGAGTATGGAATTACGTCGTGAAAAAAAAAAATCTCCATTTCTCCAGAGAAAGGAGGGAGAGAATCGCCGAAAACTGTGCGGCGAATGCAAATGGCGGAGGTAAATTTATGTGGCGACGGGGCTAACTGCTTTGGAGCACGCTTGTTCTGTTAATCGATAAGATAAAACAAATAAATGGAGCAGCGTATAAGAGAAAAGTATAATACACTAGTTTGGTAATCTCAGCTATTTAACAGGTTGTCGGTGCTGAATGGCTAGTTTGAATTTTAACTGGTTCTTCTGAAGGGCGTTTTGTACCGCCTTCTAGATTATAGGATAATCCTCTTGCGTTAAGTATCTTAATCCAGCTTATAACAGCTGATTTTTTTTATTATAATTTTTCATCAGCACCTACTCAAACGGATATGTGTTAACACCTTGCTATTCATTTGTCTATTGCCGTCCCAATCGAAATTTATTTGTATAGTATTTATTTATTTTCATCCGATATCTAATATTTAAGCAACAATCTGACGTTGAATTAGCTTAAAATGATCATCCTAAAATACTAAAAACTTTTTTTTATTAGAAAATCTAAAATTAATAACAAAAATCACTATATATCATAATCACTCTTTACACACTTATTTTCTTGCACTTACCGTACAATATAATGAACCTTTTCACTTGAAGTACACTATGATGGTATAGAAGGATCAATGCAATTAGGATTGATGGATTAATTGCCACTTCTATTGGACTCATTTTATTAGAAAACTAGTTATGAATGCTAAACATTCATCTTCTGTTAAAACACAAAACTTTTCAAAACATCAGCACTATGTTACATGGATTATAGGATGTTACATGGACTTTAGTATATATAATCCGTCAGTGCTGATGTGTTGAAAAATTTTGTATGTTTTAGAACTGAAGATGGAAACTAGTTTTCTAATAAAATAATTCAAATAGAAGTGGCAATTAATTCATCAATCCTAATTATAATGAACCTCCTATTCATACGATGGCTAGATATTTTATATAATTCCTAAAATATCTAGTTTGAGTTTCATAACATTAGGATGTCCCATATCAAATTTCCATTTTTGGAAACTGGGGATAAATTGAAAAAGTCGCATATATTTTATTCAAAATATTTAGCACCTTTATCAATACACTTTTCCCATAGACTAAACAAGTTTTAACTGCTATGTTCTATAAAGTTTGAGTTACGGAATGAAATTAAGTCAGAAAAGCACTTTTTTAGTGTCTAATTTATCTGTAAACGTTTCTCCAATAAAGTTATCTAAGCTTCGAAAATCAATGCTTTTTTCCTCCATGCATATTGCATAATACGTGATTTGAAATAATTCAAGCGTATTATTGTATTGTTTATAATACGGAGTAATAGTTTTGTAAAAGTACGTGTAGTAAAATTATATAGTACTTGTAAGTATTATATGTAGTAAAATAAAAAATATTAAAAATAAATAAGATAAGAAATCGAATAACATATGATTAAAAATGATCAATATTTATATTGATATGTATATAAGTTTATTTTAAAATATTTATTGTTATGTACAACATATTTCAATGAATGAACAAGTTCGTTTTTGCAGGTCGCTTTTATAATTATGTGTAGGCATGAAAATGAAAAATATAGGAAAAAATGGGTCTACAAAATAAATAATAATTATTTTAATCCTTTTACTAATTTATTTCTGTGAATTATTTTATATATATATATATATATATATATATATATATATATATATTTATATTTTTTTTTTTTTTTTTTTTTTTTTAACTATGGATTTTGAAATACATATGATTCACTATTTCTATTATTTGAGATTGAGATAGATTGCTTTTTATCTTCAGGTCACACAAATTGCACAAAGAACAATTTTATCATATATCCTTTCAGGTCTGGTAATTCAAATAAAACATCCCTCCTTATATTTTAATAATTAGTCTGTTATAATCATATGAAGTTTCGAGAGGATGCAAAGCTAAAAGATCTCATGACTGCTGACTGGGATTCGTTCCAAGGATCCGTCATAACCATGTCTGTCACAGTTACACCATGTTAAAATGGTTGTTTCCCCTACTTCCGTCGATAAAACTTCCTTGGCATTTCTTTTATGATTCTGGTTCTTTAGAGTCACAATATCCATTGGAGAAGCGTTTAATATAAATTTATTAGTAAATTTATAAAAAATCAAACCTTACCTGATTTCGAACTAACTGGATTCCATGCTCTATCATTCAAGCGATCGCCCCTTGTTATAGGATCCAACTTTTTGAGCTTTTCCAATCAAAATACCTCTGCATTTATTTCCTGAATACATCTTCACTAGTTTGAAATTATAGTCATATGTTTCATTTTCTTATAGAGACTATTTACCATCAATAATTTTACGTTAGGCTTGCTCTAGCAGTGCTTGATTTTTAAGAGAATTATTTTAAATTTAGTGCCAAGCATTCAGCATTGCAATACATAAAACATTTGTCAGTTATTAAAGAAGGAGCAATACATTTTTTTTTTCAATCATTAGGAAGTATAATCATAAACATAATAATAACATACATAATTAGTTCTTATAAATCTATCGCTAGTATAAGTGGTATCGATCGGTTCCTAGAAATTGATTTTCGGCTGCAAAGTTCCTCAAGAATAACAAATAAGTACAGAAATAAATACATTTACATCTGTTCAGAGAAATAATAAAATGAAAATCATTAAAGAAAAATAATAATAAAATGCGATAATATATACATATATGATAGTTAAATATATAGAATAGAAAATATAAGAACTCTCAAGAAATGAGATAAAATTAGAAAAATTAAATTAAAATAAAATATTTTGTTACAATGTTTAGAGTTGTATATATAATAGAATTACCTAAATGTTATATTCAGACAAAAATATAATGATTGTTTCAGTATTAATCAGGTATCATATTAATTCACAAGTGGTCTTCATTATAATTTCTTCCTAACAGAAACTGTTTTAAAATTTATTTACTTCTATGATATGTACTGATATAGGGAGGGGATAGCTTTGATATTGCTTGCCTCAGTATCTCATCTTTATCTGATAGAAATCATTATAACTTACCCTATTGGACGCTTTTATGGGCTGATAACATCAGGCTCACTACCGCTTCTAGTATTTCATAGCATTTAATCGCTTTTATGATTTATATTTCTTACAAATAACTACAATGTGGTATTCATCTCCCCCTCAAGAAGGAACGTTGCTAAGATGTTATAAATCAATAATAAGCGTTTTATAATAAATCTAAAAAAAAAAAAAAGTGTGTAATTGGTTATATAAATATATATATCTTCGATAAACATGCAAAGTATCGAATGATTGCTTTAGGACTGATGTAGAATAGAATAGAAAAATAATTTTATTCTGGGGAAAAGTACCTTCAGAATAACATATAAGCACAGAAAAAAAATCAGTTACATTTGGTCAGAGACATAATGAAACGAAAAAAATTAATATCAAAATAGTGATCATATATACATAGAAGATTGTTAAATATTTAGAAAGGAAAACAAAAGAACATAAATAAATAAGATAAAATAAGAAAAATAAACATAAAAGTTTTTGGTTCAATGTTTAGAGTTGTATGTACAATAGAGGTTACTGAATGTTATGTTCGGAGGGAGTAAGTTTATATTAAATGGAATCTTAATCATGGAAGAACTGTATCTGAATCTGATTTTAGAAATGCAAGATCATATATTTTAAGGCTATTTGATTCTACTCAACTCTGGAAGGACTTTTTAAAAAGTTTTATTATGAAGTACGAAGTAAATGCATACTTAAACTGTCATTATAAATAGCCTAATTCTAGTACAGGAGTGTTTCCTATGTCTATTATAGCAGGCTATGTATACTATTATAGGAAGGATTAGGGACTATAAACAGATGAACAATAATACTGGACTTCTGATCCCATAACTGTAGTAAAGAAATCTAGAATCTGTATTCACTCTGAAAATAGATGGGATAACCCTGCCAAAGTGTCGATGATGCAAACTAATCGATTATGTTCAGAAGGAATAACAAAAGTGATATCGGTCGAAGTAAAAGACCTCATTTTTTATAAACGGCATACCTTTCTAAACCCACTTGCTTCTCAACTTGCCTTCCTATTCTGCTCTAACCCTTAGAGGCGTCTGAAATGAGGGCCTGTGGATCATTTAAGAATACAACAGTTATGGAGAAGATGATCAGGATACAGTCAAAGAGGAACTTTGAAGAAATTCTTAGAATTTCTTCTTAGACGTGGTTGTTTCTCTTTGCTGCATCCCTGATCATCTTCTCTCTCCATTCATCATACCAGTCAACTATACTTTTATCACAACAGTTTTTAACGTCAAATAAGTGATCGATTAAAAAAACCTTAAAACATATAATTATAAAAAGATAAATAAATAGAGATTAAAAAATAATTAAATATAAGTAAACTATTACTGTTTATTTATACAAATGAAATTTTTTAATTTTATTATAACAGTTTAACTAAGAAATATATAACTATTAATAATTTTATGAATTTCCTAAGTAACGGTTTCATGAACCCTTCAACTCAAAACAGGCATTTAATATAGAATGTACCAGCTGATATTTAATAAGATTTGATTATATAAGTTTCTTTCGTGGTCTACTAAGAATTTCAAAGTAAAAACAACATACATCTTAGGAGAACATAATATTTATATTTATATTGCTAAAAACCTAAAATTAACCCTAATTATTAATACAAAACTTCATAATGTAAATAGAAATATATCTAGAACATAAGAGTCCTGGACTAACTACTTCACCATAGAATTAAATAGAAACGTTTTTTATTGGTCTACGGTAAGTCTATAATCAAGTATAATTTTTACTTTTCCCCACCGATAAGATCTGTTTTATTCGATCCATGACAATTATTTATAAAAAAAATATACAATTAAAATAACAAATATAATAATATTTAAGTTGACGACAAAACATGTACCTACATTACATTACATTGTAAAAATTTTCTATATATTAGAATTCATCAGATTTCTAATCTGTACATATTATGATCTTGTACAAATTTTATTATTTTTGAACTAATCAATTTGTATGGAATCAACAAAAGGACTAAAGCTTTTTGAGTTTAATATTAAAACATTATTTTCTATATTCAAAATATTTAAGTTTTCAGGCGGGCTTCACTAATTGTCTATATTATGAGCGGATTTAGGACACTTCACTTCGATTATAGGAGTCTGTTCCAATCAAACCATCTGGGGATGCACCAAGGAAGCCATATGTGGCATTGAAACGAAAAGTCCACAAGGTTCCCTTTCAGTCCGGTCTTTTCTTCAAATTGTCGAATAGCTACCTCCTCATTTTCGGCTCCGTACTCCATAGCTGGTGAACGAAAATGATCATATATCAGCTTTTTAGCAACAGCAGACCATTTGTGTGGAGCGCGGATCTTACATACATATCCAAATTAGAAGCAGTCAGCCTTTCTTTCTTTTCTTTCCGAGTGCCACATTTCATTTTCTCGTTGTCCCCTCGTATTAATTTCTAAGGAAACTATCTCTTCTCTGCGCTAGTGATAGCTTGTCTATCATTTCCTCTTTCATGTTTTGCAACTCATTCTTTTAATGTCCAGTTGCATAGACAATGCACCATAGTGTTGCAGACCTTCTATTTTTTTTTTTTTGTTTCTACCTTCCGTTTTGAACTCTCTTTGATTTAGGTGTCTGTCTATATACAAAATAAGGAACTAAAGTTAAAGAAAAAATGAATCATGGTATAAATATAATAATAATAAAAAAACAAATGCCATTCAGGTGTGTCTACATACCAAAAAAGGAAGAACCAAATCTAAATAAAAGGCAAATTGATTGAGTTATCTGCAGCATTATATCAGTTGGAAGTTCCATGGAATTGTCAATTACCATGAATTGTTGAACATCGTTTTAGGATCATATTTAGAGCGATTGTGTCCTTTTCTTTGTAGTTGGCTACTAATCGCGTCTGCTTGCTTTTTGTTTTTTTTTGCTTTTTTTCTTTTTTTTTTTTTGTTTTCTTGCAGAAAACTAAATGAATTTTATTGGGACGGTGTTGTTTATCAATACTTAGCCGGTGAAAAAGGCTAGATAGTATGTGAATTTCCAGCAGAAGCTAAAGAAATTATTTTTATTTATTTGGAATAAATTGGACTGTCCTCTCATTTCGTGCATTTATCGAACGCTTTTTCATATTTTTGATTATCAAAGTTAAGTGTAGAACACATTATTGCAAAAGTACTTTAAGCCTCCCGCCAGTCTATTTCCAAGGAATATCATACCTCTTTTCATTTGAATATAATCATTTTCTCCGTTGTCAATGAAAAAACAACAACAAAGAATCAGGATAATGTTGATGTACCGAATGAAAAAGAAACCGTTCATATATGGTACACGACCCTTGGGAACAATGAAATTACTATATAGCAGAATTGGGGGAATAAAATAAATAAACAACTAAATATTTGACAACTACTTCTTGAAATGTAAATATTTCAGTCGATTTTTTAGATTAATTTGCCCAACACTTTATAGTACGATAATTCTAAAACATTTCCAAGAGGTTTAGCCATTTTAATGATGTTCATTTTATTATTTTTTTTCGTTTTTTTTGATTGATATTTACGATGTTTACGGGCAATTAGTACAAAAAGTATTCATACACAAGTCGAATTAAGAACTGTCATTGGAGTGCTACTAATCGATAGTGTCTTCGCAAGTTTCAGCCATGTTATTTATTATTAATCTTGATTTAGCAAATTAATTAAATGTTATTTGGTTTTTATAAACATATTTCTGACGCATTGCTGGTATCGCACTCCAGCGGTTTGCTCCATCGAACCTTCATGTCATAAATAATCTATGTTTCTTGCTTGGCACTAGAATTATTTGAATAATTCCTCGTAACTCTTTATCCACGAGATGTGGTAATAACGAGATAAATAATAGGAGAGGGAATACCGGAGTTTATGGCTCCTGTGTGATAGAGAGCATCATCAGTCAGAGGCGGCTGAGGTTGTATTTCGCAGGTTATGAATGAATCCCAGGCGGGGCTAACAAAAACGACCCCGGGGCCTTCTACTGTATGAAAACCCGGAGCTTTCCTCTCTCCATGGAAAAGGTTCTGTTTGCCCTGGAAAAACACGTTCCATCAAACGATGAAATGTTTTGTTCCAGGGGGCTTTATATTGTTCCCTCACACCTGCCTAATGGTCAACTTTCTGACACTCCTGGAAATTTTGATTGATCGATGAGCGCCATTGTCCAGTTTTGTTTTTTAAATCACTATCGGTAAAATCATTATATTTTACAAGGCAACAAGTTTCTGTGTGTGATGGCTACAGCTATGATTCGGAAATTTGGCTTATCTATCGTCTATCTCCTGTCCAAATCTTTAACTGTTGAATTTGTTGATAATTAATTATTTATATTTTTTTTTCTGTATTTTCTTATTTTATGTTATTACATAAGTAAATATCACATTTCTAATAACATTATGTGGTAATGAATTATATGTGGTAACCAAAGGTCCCATAACTTAAAAAAAAAGAAAATTATATATATATATATATATATATATATATATATATATATATATATATATATATATATATATATATATATATTAAAATTTATTTACAAGGGATGTGTAACTGATCAACAGTTACATGTTTACTTTATTTGTTTGAATAGTATTATTCCATAAATAATGTGAGGAGAAATTGATAAAAATAAAACCAATCACTATCTCAAATTCTCACAATTAATATTTTCTTTATTAAATTAGTTTAATTATATTTTATAATTATATGTTCGAGGAAAAGAAAATTTGAAATTAATAACTGTTTTATTCAAACATCACTTGATAAAGCAGTGGTATAGTTTAAATATTTTAACGTTTTTCATAAACTCGCTTTAATAACAGAAGATTTTTCAATAAATAATTATTTTAATTTGTAATTAAATCAAAATATGTAACTACTATTTATGTAATGTAAAGAATTAAGGTATATTTTAAAATATTGTGTAGTTGATTAAAAATGAGAAATAATTAACAAAAGAGGTGCTGATTAATTAGTGAAGAAGATGAGAAAGAAGGTTTTTGAAAGAAGATGCATTTGGAGTTTATGTTCTATTAGAAGGGGCCCAAGGCAACATTAAGAAATAATCATTTGAAAATTAATAATAAAGTGGACTACAGCTGTGAATGTATTACAGACCGGCGAATAGCTTGTTTGTATATTTGTTTCGTTTAGACCAATTCTTAATTAATGTACCATACATCATATAAATGATTTATCCATTTTTATATTACACGGAAATGTAGAAATCCCTTCTACCTGTACCTGGGAATACCACCAGAAGAAATTTCCCCAGTTCAGTTGTGTACTAGAATTGTTATAATTTAGTAATAGGTGCCAATAGCAAATCCACCAGTAACGTTGTAGTTTCATACTCCTACAAATCATGTAATATATATTTTTACACATGTTTCTATATATTTTTATTGTAGATAACTTTATGTTTTGAAATAAACTGTGTAACTTATATAATTTTATTGTAACCTGTTTTTTTTACTGTATGGGTATGATTATGAGAACAATAAATTCTCGATTGACAAAACCTCATATTATTATTTTTTCTATGTGAAATAAGTTCAAAAAATACTCCTCAAATATTTGATTTACCAACATGGCATATTTATATATATACTCAATCAAGATATTTACAATTTTATATCCAATTTGAACTATTACTTATGAAGGTTTTAAACAAATAATTTACTCAATTATACATGTTTGTATATTGTGGTCATGGCTGCATTACAAAATTAGAAAATCACAAATTCCTTAGATTTTTCATTGTATTGCTAT
Source organism: Euschistus heros (assembly GCA_003667255.2). Taxonomy (NCBI): domain Eukaryota; kingdom Metazoa; phylum Arthropoda; class Insecta; order Hemiptera; family Pentatomidae; genus Euschistus; species Euschistus heros. Next base: position 194,407 of record RCWM02000004.1, read on the forward strand.
CATAATTCGAAAAGCAAACAATCACGTTGCAGTAGCTCCCCTGAAACAGATTATGGATTATTAATATCAGTAAACTGTTCTCCCCTCAGAGACCGCTTTGATCCCACAAAGGCTGCCTGTAATCAGGTCGCTCTGAGGGCATATATTATGAGGAAACTATCGCCCTCTGGGAACACTAACTGAATCACTCGCTGTTTGATGTGAACCACCACCCTCCTGGATGGCAACTCGGGGAGATGGAATCAATTTGTCGTATGATTTGTCGCCGCCGGTTGGCAGGCCTGGCTTATCTTGGCTGAGCTATCCCCGAGGAATACCCTAATAGTCCTCAACCATTAACTCAAACCCCCCTCCCCCCTTCAACCATGGTACACATTACCATTTAAATAGTTCTTATCTGCCTCCCCTGGGGTTGGTTGGATCGACAGCCCTAGGCTCCTGATAAGGCGGCCCGAACGTGAATCCTTAGTTTGCCCTGAAACGTAGATCTTGTACGTGCTGGTATAATCCTTACTGAATAGCCTGTTTTAAGTTTATTGTTTGAGTTGCAAAGCCTATAATACTGGGTTCATACTCTGCGCTATCTAAATCTTAGTCTCAGCTACGGTACTGTCACGTTGGATATTCAATTTGTTCATTTTCATGTTCTTCTTTTCAAAGTATATGACAGTGATTACCTCTAAGCAACAAGTAAATAAATATTTAATACAATTGAGGTGGTGAGATGCAAAACTCGTTCGTTCTATTTTTTGAATAATTGGATAATTATTATCTTTTAGAAAGATAATATACATAAAGATATTTATAGATAAAGATATAAAGATATATTTATTATTAGAGTAGAAAGATAATATATATAAAGATATTTATAGATAAATATATAAAGATAGTTAACAATTTTTTAGAATCCACTGGCATCTCAATTTAAAATAAAAAATGGAACGAACGAGTTTTGCATCTCTCCTCTTCAATTGTTTTTAAAACTAAACTTGAATATGAAACTGAAAAAAATACTCACCTAAAAATAAAAATTCAAATATTCCAATGAAAAGTACTCAGACTAATCACGAAATCACCTTGGTCATTTCAAACAACACATTTCACTCTGATTTAGAAGTTCCCACTGTAAACAAACATATATATACCCTTTATATATTATTTCAGGACAGACTTCATGGACAGAACAACATGTTCGAATTTTTCGAACAGAACGAAGACATCATATTTATACTCGAATAATTATTTTTTTTAATCCATGCTATTAAAAATGATCAAAATCACTTAGGTTAACCCTGACAGTTATTGACACCCTAAAGGAAATATTCGGAAATATTGATACTAAAATTATAGATAGACTATTTCAATAAAGTTGAAATTTGCAGTGATTTTTCCTTAATTATTACACTAAGCAAGAAAGTTAACACCAAACATTATTCTAGGAATGTATTTTTTGCAATATAGTAACAATAAATGCTGTAAAAATCAGTTATTGACACCCTATGGATATATTTTAAAATAAGGACAGAATTGAAAGTACTTTTACATAGTTGATTTGTAGGAGTTCAAAGGCATTTTATGATTTCTTATTTTTTTTTTATTTTTCTTATTTTTAAGATAGGGTGTCAATATCTGTCTGGTTTACCCTATTGTTACTCCAATAACAACTGTTAATAAAAAAATTGAAAGAGAGAAGAAAAAAAAAATATATTTTATAATATTTTATGTGAATAACTTTTGTCCAAATGAAATCCTAGATAGCAGATCTGTTCAACACTCCTTTTCAAAGGATTGAATTTTAGAATGAATTGTATCATCGTTTTTAAAAAAATTGTATATTTTAACTTTCTCTTTGAATAGTTTGCGTACAAGCAAGAAACGTTGTTGAGTTAACGCCGTTTAATTATAAAATATCAAGTTTTATATTTACAAGAAATAAAATTGTTAAAATGTATTAAACCTGCAAATAAAACAGATTTATTTGCCTGATCTAGCTTACAGTTATGATCTCAGTTTTTTTAACATTCTTGGAGATGATCTAACTTACATTTATTGATATCAGATTTTTTTATAAAATTATTTATGCGAATGAGTCTTTGAGGACTTTGATAAGATTCTATATACTTTTTTATTTTATTACAAGAGATTAATATATATCTATATGATATTCTTTATATAGGATATAATTCTTTATTATAATTATTTATGCGAATGAGCCTTTGAGGACTTTGCAAAGGCTAAGCTATTATATACTATATACCTTTGCAAAGGCTAAGCTATAGGATATACTATATATTTATATATATATATATATACTATATAATTATAATTCTTTATAATATATACATATTATTTTCTTAGCCGTAGCTGGTCTCCAGGTAATACTAGCTGCCCATTTAATTCGTCTAAGGCTTCGAACACTTGATCTTGTCTCACAGCTATGTTACTCCACAACTTAACGCTGTGTTCTAAAGTAATATCCATTGTTATATTTGAAAAATAGATACAAAAGTTTATTAAAACTTCAAAAAATTTATTTTTAATGTCTAAAAATACTCCACTACGGATGAGCATTAGAAAGATTCTTTTGTTAATTTTGTTAGATGCGAAAAGTTTCGATTCTTTATTTTTCCCGCTTAAATTAACCTTATATATAATAATAATAAAGCTTTATTGGCATCATATTTATAACAAAAGCTACTCCCTTAGGAGGTAAAATGGAGTTCAGTTCCAAATTAATTTTACAGAATAGAAACTGAATAGTAACAATATAAAATAAAATATACAACATTCATTATAAACCACAAAAACAGAATAGATTTTTTTTAGTTTCCTTCTATAGATTATTTACAATTTTTAACCAACAGTCTCTGTCTCTTGCTATTTTCATCCAGTTGGTTCCCACTGTTCGGGTAATAATACTATAATATAAATTTACTGCTTAAATACTTACTATATTTCAATAAAAAATATAGTATTTTAAATAATGAAAGATTGGAAAAAATATCCATCCATTTAAATAAATAACAAAACCCATATCCGAATAAATAAAATGTTCAGGACGACTCAGGTTATTTCATAATTATTAGTCTCCTTCAAATTGTATGTAAAATATTATTATTTCATTTTTATTTATTTATTTATTTTTTTTTTTGAATGTTTAAAATCTGATATACCAATGCAAATCCTGTATTATGCAGACTGATTTGCATAGTTTTAATGTCTCTAAAGCTACAAATATTACGGTAGATAATTGTAATATTATGTAACTTTGTTAAACTTTATTTTAAAATATTATGGAAACTCCACCATGAACGAAATGGAGCAAGCATTTCAACGGGTACCAATTAGTGGTTGCCGCGCCAGATGCGGCTGTCATTTGAATATAAACTGGACCTTTATGAAAATGGATTCGCCAGGCGCCAGTGATAAGCGCCATGAGATAAGAGGGTACCCACGGGTCATTAGGCCGAACCAGGGTACTGTCCTCCGATTAGACCGAACCCGGGTTCTGTCCTCCGATTAGGGTCGTTTAGTCAATTGTAGCCTCTGCTCCTAATTGAAACTTAACGTGACTTCGCCAGCCTTCAAGTGTCACGAGGTTGTTAACTGTTCACAGGATGTACCGGCTGTGTCCTGGGGCGACTGTAGCAACTGTCAGCTGTTTTAAAATGACTACGGGCTTCATGTCTTACAATATAACTTCATTATACTTAAATGTAATTTATAGTAATGTCGTTCGATAAGAGTTAGTTTGTATAAGATGAAGATGGTCCAGGATGCAGTTAAGAGAAAGATAAAACACGTCTAAGTTAAGCAACTGTTGATGGAGAACTTACGTTTCATCTTGCCTTGCAGGTTTTCTTCGGGGTTGAAATTAACAAAAAACCAAATGTGACCAAATGAGAATAAAAACTGACAGATAAATTGAATTATAAATGGATATCAAAAGAGGTAATAATATAATAAAGTCTAACATAGATATTATGATACAGCTGAAAAATATTATGATACAAAGAAGTGCAGTGCGGTAAGGACGAGTACAACATAGGAATGATAAGGGAGGAGAAAAAATCATCTGATATCTATAATACAGACAATTTTAAAACAATAAGTTCCAGCCTATTGTGGCATTTCAGGAAATGAAAGAGGTGATTCAGCAGCTCTGATTTTAGCTGACTGAATTAGTGACGATGGTAATGTTAAAAATTTCAATCCAATTCCTAGGGAAGACTGGGTGAGACGTGTAAGATGCTTGATTCAAGCGAAGTGGAAAGAGTGTTGGACAACAAATACATCTAAATTATTAAAGCCAAACTGCTCAACAAATTTGCAAACAAATAACAGGGTATCCAGAAAGTAAAGTAAGGAAACAGTTTTGTTCCGCCTTAGAATCGGCCATTGTAAATTCTCTCATGACTACCTTCTCCCCGGGTTGGATCCCTCTACTTGTGTTAACTGTAAGGAACCCAGAATAGTAAAACACATATTAATAGACTGCCAACAGTTTTCATATGTAAGGGAAAGACTAAAAATACCATTTACACTGAAAGAAGTTCTACAAGATGATGAAAAGTCAGTGCGTTCATTGTTAGAGTTTCCTAAGGACATCAAGTTTTATGGACGAGTTTAAAAAAAAAAAAACTGCCAATGACCCTGAAGGATAGAGGCAAAACAAAATAAATACTAAAACAATTATAAATTAAGAAAAATTATCATTCAATTTATTTTATTTTTATTTTTTTCTATAGAACCATTATCAGATTTTTTAATATTTGTTTTCCCTCTCTTATCGACCTTATGTTGTTCTTCCTTATCGCATTCCTTTATATTATTTTTTAGCCATATATTATGTTTGATATGCATTTGTCATTTAGTTTATCTGTCAGTTTTGGTTATCATTTGGTCACATCTAGTTTTTTGTTTATTTTAGCCCTTAAGAAAACCAGCAAGGTTGGTTAATTGAATCTTAAACAATCATCTTTGTAATGAACAATACTTTTTAATACTTTATTGCTAACCTCGGTTTTCTCAAATTTACTTTTTTCGATGATGGTACAGAAAACACTATATTTGTTAATGGTACGTATATAAAAATTTGATCATGAAAATACAGGTTAATATATATATATATGTTAATGAAAATGAAAAATTGAAAATTTATAGTAATTATGTTGCGATTAGAAAAATAAATACTTAGATTAGTGAATATTCTTTGATAGTGATTTTTATGTTAATTTTGTGCCTATCAATTATATTCGCATTAGTTGATACTAGAAAGCCATTTTTGGAGTCACACCTTATCTAAGATTCCAGTAGGTATATATCAAATAATTATATTAAAATTTCACATCTACACATAAAAATAAAAAAAAATGCGATGTAAATTATATATCATGTTAAATAGAGAACATAGTATAATCAAAGAGGTCGTGTTACATTTAAGAACCTTCTTTTTTTTTTGTGTATATATTTATACTTTATAGATATTTGCAGTTGTATACACTACATACAATAAAATGATTACAATGATATGTTCAATAGTTTGTGAAGAACTAAAAACGGGTATATTACTACTAATGACAGTAGTAGTATGTTCGTTTTTAATTTTGTTAAAAAAATATTTTAAAATTTTAAATTAGTTCAGTACGATTTTTAATATACTTACGTTAAAATAAATTAAATAATATACATAAATTAACCACGCAGCTGGCGATAATTATCTCTTGGTCTAATTATGGCGTTGCACATGCTAGGTCATTAGGTACGTTTTTATATTCCACTATCAAGCTATTTGCATTAGTTCAACATTTGGAATAAATACTAAATCATGCACTATATTTGTTTATATTTGTGTTTTAAACCATGAAAAAAAAAGATTTTATGAAATACTAAAGTTATAAAGAATTATTTTATATTATTTTTATACTGTAGCCCTAGATTGCCAGACCCGTGGGCCCGAATTCAAGTCTGGCTGTAGGCAGAAAATTTGTAATCCTTTAGTTTAGCTGTGGAATGACTTCGAGTTCTGGTAAACCTTCCTCGGCCATACTCAGCCTCTTTAAAGTGGATACCTTTGATGTGGGAAAAAACTTGAGATGAGCTTGATTTTAGACAAAATCTCTAATTTATTTTTCGATTTTTATTTCTGTGAAATTATTGTAAATATTATTTATTTATTATTGATTTTTAAGAAATTAATAAATAGTCAAATCAGTGACAGACAAAATTCAAACCACGATTATACATTCACATTTCAGTCAGGTTTTTCCAACACTGAGTTCATTTCGAGATATTCCTGTTTATTTATTGCCAACATGAGGATTAGCGTGGCGGATAACGGGAGCTCCCCCCTCAGTGTAGCGAATTTGTTGGCCGCGTATTTCTCGCAATTTCTTTTCAGTTGTAGATTTATCTGTTGTGTTTGTTTTGTTTTTTGCTGGAGCAAAACAAACAGATAAAAAAGGTTAGCCAGATATGTATAGAGATGTAAACGAGATTTCCTGGCTTGAATGAGATAGTTAAATATGAGATGGCATCTCTCGCTTTGTTGTTGTGCTCTCCAGAACGTTTTTTATTATTTGTCTACTGTGTTGTTGTTTTTTGTTGCTAATGATAACATAATCTGTTAGTATTGACGAGTGAAATCCTGTTCCTAACTCGATTATATATTATTTGTAACCTTATCTTCATATTTGTTTGATTTTTTTTTTTTTTTTTTTTTTTTTTTTTCTTTTTCTGTATACAGTTGTAAATTTAAATAAAGAGATAAATAATTAATAATATATAATATATATATATATATATATATATATATATATATATATATATATATATATATATTGTATTTCTATGTATTTATATATTAGATTGGCAATGATTATTAGAAAACTACCTAATTGTATATTAAATTTAGAATAAATATAAATATCAGAAGAATTACTAATAATATAAATACTAACCTCATTATAATATAATTAATACAGCTGTCTCAGTCCTAAAAATGTGTGGTTACTTCTGGTAAAAAACTCAATTTCTTCCGGACTGGGAAAAACAATAGATGACGGATATGTCTAAATATAATCTACTGATTTTCCAATTTACATTTCAAAATTTAAAGGATCTAATTACGTATATTATTAATGATACAAAGTTGAGAGAAAGTAGAAGATTTAAACTTGACATTTTTAATTCAAACGAATGTAGCTCCTTAACATTAGGTCCTAGGAACAAATGTTATATAACAAAAATATTTTTTTATTCAATTTCCAGAAAGTAACTGTCCTCAATTTTTCGATACGAGGAACTTGAGCTTTATCGTATTGAGATAAAAAAAAAAAAAAAAAAAAAAAAAAAAAAGTAAATTATTGTGTACTATTTCTTAATTTTAAAGAAATATTTATTGCTTATATAAATTAAATTTATTTCTTTTTATAGGTTGGTACTTTCATCCGTGAATTATAGTTTACCATGTTATTGTATGTATAAGTATCTTGGTATATTTAGTTTAATTTTTCTTTTTATGAGGATTTTAATAGGTATGATTATTGTCATCTAGCTTTAAATGGATTTGAAGATTTGAGAATCATTACTAAGTTGATTTTAGTATAAGAAGTTAATAAAAACGTAAAAAAAAATATAATTGTAACGCCAAGGTTTTGGCATTAAAGTTAATATTACATTTAATTGTTTGCAAAATACAAGATTAGGATTGTAGCCCTGAAGGTGGTGTATATTACGGTCGAAACGTTATGATAATACATGTTTGTTTTATTTGGATTTATCTAATATAGGTTCATTAAACCGAACAACTCAAATCTTCATATCCATTAAATAGATTTTCATTTGAAATTACCGCTAAAAAAATTATATATTGTAATTTTTATAGTATTTAGTTGCGGAATCATTCGGTCAGTTGCTATCATTGTTGTCAAGATACTGATGTTTAAAATCAATAAAAACAAAATCTGACTTTAAAAATAGGGATTATCATATTTGGGATGCGATCGGGTAATTGAGATATCAGGACAAAATTGATTCCAAGTGTAACAGTCTATTTCAATGTTTTCTTCATTATAAATGTTTTTTATAACTCAAATTTTCAAGACATTATAGGTGTTTATAGATAACTATTTTCTCATTCCTATTGTAAGGAACAGCTCTCGACACTAAAGTAAAGCCCTCGTGTTTTCCAAGTTCGGACTAGAACCGAACGTGAAGCCCTTACGATCAAAGACGAAAGACGTCGAGCTGAGAATCGGTTCGTAGGGTGACTAAGAAGTTTACGATGTTCCAGTTTACGACTGAGGGATCCATAGTTCTGCTTGTTGCTCCAGGTCATGACTGCTTCGTGGCTCCATTTACAAAGGGCCTCACCGCCTTCAGCATCTGTAACTCCTCCGTCCAGCTCTCTGTTGGTTTTAGGACCTTGTTGCGTCTTTGTTGGTTAAGATGATCCTTTGATGGGAGTAAAGGGTTTCCTTTTGTTTGCCTTCGACCGTAAAAAAGGGTTATAACTTTCAGGACTTTGGTGTCAGGATACATTTTTTATATGAACTTTCTTTTTAATTAAAAAAAAAACTTGCTATCTGCGTCAAATTACGGCAATATGTAATAAGGATCGCTTTATGATTTGATTCACATTATATGCAAAATAAGAAATAGCATCCCCAGTCGCGGCTTCGGCCGCTGTTATAAGTAAAGAACTTAGATAGGTTTAACTAATATCAGAAGTTTTATTTTTTAACTATAATAATCTTGTACTGTATCTATTCAAATGAGAATTATTTTCTCAAAATATTTCTAGTTATTTTCAAGCAAAAATGTAATTTTTAACCCGGTACTATTGCAATGATTAGGTAGTTAAAAAGATAATGTAGTTAAGATTCGGTACAGATGGGTTTAATTATAAATAAATTTGAGAAAAATTATTGGAATGACATGTCAACAACATGTAAAGAACTCCTCACAAGTAGCACTTCAATGAAGGTTCTACATTAGGTCTCTTGGCCATATTCTTTACAGACGTCGGGGGTGATTTTCGGGAAATGAGTTTGAGGTGTTAGTGGATTCGAGTTGGTATGGAATTTACTATGAAAGGATAGGTATCTGGTGTGGGCCAAATCAACAACATATGGGACATTAATATCTTTATGGATAAGTGTGTTTGTAACAAAAAAGAGCATTGAGGATTTTGAATTGGGAGATTTATCGGTGCTCCATATTCTACTCCGTATGTCTAAAGAGATCTAATTACTGTCATGTAAATAAGTCTTTATAATTTATCGACAGCTTTGAACTCTTGTCTTGTTAATAAAAGAAAATAAATTGTAAAAAATACTGCCATACTATATTTTCAATATAAACTCAGAATCCTTAATCAAACCTGTCCCTCCACTTATGAAGGGACAATCCGAGTCCAAAGAGATCGAAGAGCTGATCCTTCAGCATCGTCACTTTTGTGCATCTAGAAGCTGGGCTCCATGTAGTTGCTAGGACTCTATGTAGAATTTTGCGATAGAAATTGAAGCCACTTTATATCAACTAGATAAATAAATGAGTTAAAAAAAAAGAAGGAAATCATATCTTAATTAGCCATTATTAGCTGTTATCATTATCGATATGATATAATATTATTAATAAGTTACTAACTTTCACAATTTAGTTCTTACTTGCTTCTTACCCGATAGTTATTTTACGAGTATTATTTCTCTTTATAATCTGTTTAATTTCCATGTAAATGGAAAATAAGAATTTTAAAAAAATATTATTTTTATCATTAATTTTATTCCTGATACATACAGTCATAAACACTATATAGTTTTACTTAATAACCATTAACACTTTTTGTATTCAGATGCTGTTCTGTATCTACTTTCATTTAGGCAATGATTACCTTTGCATTTGACATCTGTTGAACCTGGCTAATGTATTAGAAAGCCATCAATATGCCCCAAATGGGAACACATTTCCGATTTTGGGATTAACAAATTAGGTTCGATGCACGCGCTGGATCGTTTGCAACCCTTTGCCACTATCACGGCATGCCGTCCGGGTCCTTTGTTCTGTGTCCGTTTTGTGACTTAATTGTCTTGAGTCGTGACCCTCCGACCACACAGAGTGCTCGTGACGCCACGATCGCTACCGCCGTATTCTATATGGATCACTTACTCGGTTCGTGTTATCGGAGAGCTACCCGCTCCCCTGTAATAACGTCCTCTTCGTGCCTTCCCTATGAAAATATTATATGCCAACTTACATCCGTTCGGTATAAGTTTTTCGACGTGAAATGTTGGCGTGATTCCTCTCGTCGTTCATATCGTAAAGGCATTGCTTTGCTTTCTATCGCATTTCGCAGGGTGTCATCTTGCGATGGACGACTTGTAGTCAAGATCATATTTACAACAAGATAAAGAAAGCCACATTTAGACAATTGATTGTATAGAATTAACACTAAACAAATAACAAGTTTTAAGTTTTCATAGAAAAAAATTCAAGGGCCTAATTTGTCTTTTTTTTTGTTTCTAATATTTAGTGTGTGTCCTCTTGTCCCTCTTTTGATGTTAGGTTTGAATACAAACATAAAATAAAACAAATATTTTAATGATATCAAATTAAGTCGAGTGATAATAGGATGCGTTTGCAACATTTTATATAATTAAATAGATAAGGAATACATTATTCAATGGATGTAAGGAAATTTTTATTTTTTAAACTTTCTACATAATTTTATTAGTCATCAAGATCGTTAATAATATCCCAATTTAATATAAATCGTATATAAGTTACCTAACTTGAACAGAAGAAAGATATAATTATTCTCTGTTAGAAAATGTTAATAGGTTTAAATTAAATTAAAAATAATTAAAAAAGGGGTATTAACTGATTTTTTTTTATTATGTTCTTATTGGTATATGGAGAGGAAAAATATTTATAAACATAAAAAATAAATGTTTTATTTATTGTAAATTAAATAAATATTTATTATAAATGATTGTACTATATTCGTGGTTTTCTTAAAGAAGTGGATCAGTCCATTTACCTTTTTTATTTATTTTTACTATCTGAGTGATCGACAATTGGTTAAGGTGTGCTTCTTAATGAAGGCTTAAAGTATCTATTTTGTCGTTAGTGGTATTTTTAGTGTAATTACAGGATTTGGAAAAACGATCGAAAATACCAATTTGCACTTATTCGTGCAAAAGTTGGACTTCCACTTCTTCACCACTGACAGGAATATGATTTTCTAATATATGACTGAAATGAGTTACGGAAATATTATTATTATAATATTAATTTTTACCGCGTAATTAATTAAAAGCTATATAAATTGAATGAGTAAGTATCTGATTGACCTCAAGATTATTCAGTGAGATTTACAGACATAAAAGTAAATTAAAGTAAAAAATAATAATAATAAAAAAACTTTGCTCCAATGTTTTTCCTGGCTTCTAAAAATGGTAATAGCTCTAGATACGAGCCTCATGAATTGGCTAGCTAGGCAGTTGATACTGTATTCATAACCCTACCGCCAGATGGCAGGGCGCCCCCGATGTCAGAAGAATCGCTGATCAAAGAGCTCTATAAGGGCCGTTTAGCAGAAGACATAGTGAGTGCCTGAGGGCCATGTCGTAATCCAATAACCTGCTTCGATACAGTTACAGTTCCTTACATCCTTTCCTATTGGCTCTTTCGCTTTATAGGCCTTTTATCTATCTAAGGGGTTTCAATAAAATCCTATAGCTAGCGCGCTCCCATTAAATCCGATTTACATGGCACCATCAACGTACAAATATGGATAATTTAGTGGTGCCTTAGTCGTCTGGTTTCTGATTTTACAGTTAGTGTTTCTGGTTTTAAATATAGTGTTTATTTACACGTTTCACTGTTAACCCAATTAAAATTAAATGAACTACTATCGTTAACATTTCACTTCTTGAAACATATCTGCAACACATTTGACACCAGTATTCTCGTAGAAAACTAAATTCCATATAATTGGAAGTAATTAATCATCTTCTTTTACTATATTTAAATCTTGTGTGTATTTCAAAATTTTAGTCAAAATAAAGCGTTATTTTTGTTTTTCTTTTTTTGGTAATAATAAAAAAATGACTGGTATTGCCGCTCTAATTTGGACACCACGTCATATTTGCACATATGTGTGAGGTCCTCTTCGAACATGTATGGTTGAACCAAATGTTTTAGTTAGGTTATGGCATATTTTATTCATTGCTTTAAGAACAAATATGTAGCGTATTTCCGATTTATAACATCTTTGATAGTGAATTAAATTTTTATTTGTTGAGCCTTCAGAAGTTTTGAAGTGAAGCTTCTTTTGTTATGAAGTACACGTTTTAATTTATGGTTATCTTAATAATTTATTTAACAATTTTGATTTACTAAAAGAAGCTGTTTCATGATAACATAAAAACGTGATTGATCTTTTCGTATTCTTGACAACATGCGAAACTACTCTGAATCAATTTTATTTAGAAATATGTAAATCTTTATTGTGAAATTTCTCTGACATTGTAAAACTTACTATACTTTTGAAAACAAGTTAAACTTAGATATTTTTAACAAGTTAGTATAAAACTACAATCATTGTACAAACTATGATTAAAATAGCTTTAGCCTAATTAGTACACTAGGGAGTGATAGGGGTGGATGGAAAATCCCCGAATGCTTCAAGAATCGGATTTGCATTTGACACAATCTGGAGATATAATTTGATCGAGGAAATCAGGTGGGTGTTAGGACAGTACAAAATTTCCATTTTTATATAGTTTTATGTAACTTTTAAAAATAAAATGTAGGGGCCGAGTTTTAGAACCAGTGACTCTCATAAATTGTCCGATTCTCTGATTTTCAGACATATTTTTTTAAAATTAATAAATGGGTGGCGGGTTGTTGTTTTCGTGTTTTCGTAATACCATATTCAGCTTATTCCGCCTACAGTAAATACATCCTGGTTCTGATCTCTTTACTAAAGAATAATTTTTGTATGTTGTCAGAGATTTCTAACCTGCTCCGCGCCCATAGCGTTATGCTATTGCTGAGGTGGTGGAAAAACGTGGCCAATTCTTAATCGCGTTTGGATTACTTCTTGTCTTCTCTTAGTTCGGCAGGAACTGCTCCATGGTTTTACGCCCTTACTCAATGTCTGTAGTCCCACAATGTCTGCCACTATTCTCATTCTTCGGAAATTAAAAATCAAGAGAACAAAATATCTGCATTCTGCAGCAAGTTGACGCTGCAGAATTTCAAATAATCTTACAGATCTTAAAGCTTAATGTTTAACGTTTTTGTTTATTTAATTTCCTTTTAAAGAGTAATAACTATTTTTAAGATGTAAGTATAGGCTATTGTTGAAATATTTCACTTCAGGGCTTTCGTTTTGATTCTTATCCAAATATACTATACCCACCAATTTTTGACGGTATTCTTCGGTGAGTGTGATTTGTACTTAGTACTTATTACATATAGAAAAATATGTAATAGCTTTACTTTGTAGAATATTCCCCATACCATATATTACGCTTCCTTCTTGATCCTTGAGGGGAGAACACTTGCAATAACGTGATAGTGTAAGCCCTCAAGGTTCTTAATATTCGATTCCAGCTAAGTGCTCACCCCGTTCCAGCTAGCTCCTTAGTGTTCCTCCCAATAGCGGGTGGTATTAAGTTTTCAGCCCTCGGAGGGAACTGCCATGGTTCAGCCGTTCCTTTACATTCCGGATAAGGGCCGGCTCAGTGATTTGAGATCCTTCCCTTTAATAAGTTAAACCAAGGGTCCCTCGAGCAATATCTACCATCAAGGGTGGCTAATATCTACTCTTTGAGGCGTCTTAGGCCTCTGTTTGTCTAGGCTCTTCGGCGGCTACCCGGAGCCTATCCTCTGGCCATGTTCCGCAGCAAACAGTTCACCTCTTCCCAAAGTACATACTCCCGATAATTCATTTCGGCCATCGCGATCCGACAATATGATTTGTTTATTTGTGGATGTTTGGTTCCATCTCTTCCTTAAGCAAGTAGTCAGGGTAAATATTGTGATAGGATGGAAACAGCTGAAGGGTTATCAAGTAATGACGTACTAAATCATTAGTTTTGAGTCGATGGATAGCGTGTTAACTCCTCTAAATGCAATTTTGAATCATTATTATTAACCATTTCTGATTTCTATCTGAGTTTTTATAAATAATTTTTTTTATCGTTTTATAAATGTAAATATTAGCGTATCACATTCACAGATGTTTGTACTGGTAGTTAATAAGTTAGGTCTGGTTAATACTGTTAAAACATGTTCTGAGAGAGGCTAACTAGGTACTTACTTGTTCTATTATATGTTTATATTTAGGTAAGATTATTATTTTATGTTTAGCATTCGAAACTAGTATTCTGATAAAATAATCCCAGTAGAAGTAGCAATTAATTCATCGATCCTAATTGTATCACATATGTAATTATGTATTGTTAAAAACTATAACATCACTAACAGTTCTAATAGCTAGTAAGTTATATCTTAGCCCTTTAAAACAGTTCCTCAGTTACAAATGAGCACTCGATCCTTATCTCTTCCTATCTAATTGATACATCAGCCGTAATCTCCAGACAACCACCAGACGGCTCCACCGCCTCGGGAGAATGAGTTGTAACTGTTTTTTGTTCGATTGTTAACTGGGATTATCGATTCCCTATCTATGATTTGACTTTCTAACCAGGGCCTAGTTAATCCTCGCCCGAGCAGCTGTCCCGATCCTCGTTAGATACACAGGATGGGGGTTAGTTATCACTTAACGAGATAATTGCGCTGGGTGGATGCGTAATGAATAAAAGATGGCAGCTGACGAACTGGCATTGATAATCGTGGAGCGACAGCTTTCGACATTTTCGGACGTAAAATGGACACCCGCATCAAGGAATTGATCGGGAGATGTTTATTATTTTTGAGCTAATGATGATAATCGATGAAGTATCTAGATGGCAGTGTCAGCTCGGCTAATTGCTCTCAGGCGACGGCCACCTGCTGTCCTTCGAAAACCCTTTCATCCAGATTCTTGCCTAACAGCTGCTTTCTCTCTGGTCATTATGTATTTATCTTTCTTCTTATTCTTTCAGGATTACAGTTATATTCGATTTCTTTATTTATTGTATCTTCAAAATTAAAATAAAAATAACTCGTTACTTGCTTCGTTGCACCACAGGCCCCAGGTATAGCTATAGGTCTTGGTTGCTGATCAATGTCCCGATCTCTCTCTCTCTCTCTCTCTCTCTCTCTCTCTCTCTCTCTCTCTCTCTCTCTCTCTCTCTCTCTCTCTCTCTCTCTCTCTCTCTCTCTCTCTCTCTCTCTCTCTCTCTCTCTCTCTCTCTCTCTCTCTCTCTCTCTCTCTCTCTCTCTCTCTCTCTCTCTCTCTCTCTCTCTCTCTCTCTCTCTCTCTCTCTCTCTCTCTCTCTCTCTCTCTCTCTCTCTCTCTCTCTCACTCACTCTCTCTCGCTCCCTCCCCCCTCTCTCTCTTGCTCCCTCCCTCACTCCCTCCGTTTTTTGGTTCTTATAGAACCATATAAAAGTTTGCTCGAAATTCTATTGATGATTATTCTTTTATGACGTGTTAATAAACAAAAGCTCAGTAGTGAAACTAATCCTTTACATAAAAAATGATCTAAAATTAAATATTGATGGGGTATTTTTTGACTAAGAAGTATACGAAGATGTCGGTAGTTAGGGTATGCAGTCATAAGTATACAGCAATTAAAAATAAATTTAAATTTTTAATGCCGACGTTTCAAAACTTCTAGTCCCGATGAAGACTTGCAATACAAGTCGAAACGTCGGCATTAGAAATTAAAATTTATTTTTAATTGCTGTGTATCTATGACTGCATGTTATGGGTATGCAGTATATACAATATCTTTAAAATTAAATATTTAGGAATCTTCAGAAATGCTAAAATATTTGTGTGGCCGTCATGAGTGACATAAATTTTAATTTTTCATTTCTGTAATTGTTTTCTTTTTTGATTATTGTAAATGTGTTCTTATTTTATTGTAACTCATCACATTTTTTAAATTCATTTTATTGTTAATTATTTAATTGGTTCACTTCAAATTTTATAACCTTCTGGAATAACGTATGGTAATTGGATTAGCATATGGGAAGGTTATCTATATGTTTAGTACGTGTCGGGTTAACAATTGCAGTGTGTTTATTTCTTAATTAATACATTCTGTGTAATAATTTACTCTGAATCCAGCTACCACAACAGTTCCTAAAATCAATCTGATTTTTTTTTTTAAATGATCTGAAAAATATTTCCAATAGTTCCATTTAATTTTTTTTTTCGGTAGAAACAAAAAATCTATCAGTAATAGGGAAAACCTCCCTAGGCAGTCCCTTGCCTAATTATTCAGTTGACTACCTGACCCTTTCTATTACATCTCAGTTTACTCTTGGGACTTATATTTAAATATGTATTAGAATATTTTTATTATCATAAAAGACAAATAATAGACTGACAATTAAAAAAAAATTGTGATGTAAGTATCTCGTGCTAAAGGGCGGGAAATGAGGTGCCTAATGTATTACAGGCTTATTATTTGTGGCAAGCCACCCTTTGGTTAGATATGCCTTTGTTTTAAATTTTTTAAATCAATGTATTCAACCTGTTTATCAAATTATCATCATACCATCGTACCAAGAAGTAATAATGAATGTTAAATATAATAAGCTAGTCTTTAGTTTCTTGTTTATATTCTAAATGAATGAATGAAAAATAATCTTTATTCTGGGACACCTTGTCCCCTAAGAATAACATGAAAGTACAATAAAAAGGTATTATTGTCTGGCTGCGTACATATCAGGCAGCAACTTATATAGAATATAAATTATATACATATAAATATATAGGGTGAAATTTTAGATTTAAAAACAAGTCTTTGGGTATATATAAGAAAAACAAAATTAGTAAATAACAAAATTAAAATAAAATGAAATATAAAGAAATATTCTAACACTAATGTATTATTACATAATTTCGGAAGATTGATAATTGACGAGGTAGATGAATAAATTACGTTTAAAGGAAGTGAGAGAAGGAACATTGCGGATCGAAATGGGTATGGAATTCCAAAATAAAGCTGCACGATTAATAAAGGATTTTTCAAAGGAAGCAGTTCGATGAGAAGGAATATACAAATCTATAGGCTGGGATCTAGTGTTCAAAAGTAGAATGGAAGACCGAAAGGCAAGGATGTCGTAAATGTACGAAGGTTTTTTGGACTTTAAGGATTGGAATAGAAAGGAACCAAGGAAGTATTGTCGCTGAAAACTTGTATAAAGCCACCTGTAATGAGTTACAATTTTTCTTTTAGCTTCATGTATATTAAGTGAAGTTTCTTTTCGAGCACACCCCTCGGAATAACAATAGACTAGGCAACAATCAACTGGATTAAGGTGTGTAGAGCAAACTAATCCACGACTACCTGCCACTCCCCATATCCTGCTCATTGTGCGCACATCTGCCCCTAAATGGCCATATGCACCCTCGCCCCTCACCCCCTCTTGTATATTTAGGCGTCTATTGTGTTTTCGCAATCTGAGTAATATTTTATCAAAGGCTCTATTATATATCGCTAATGTGAGTCGTTAAGGGCCATAGATCACGTTGCTGGTGCCAGTTGTCTCATAGGGATCGGAATTAAATTTTCTTAATAGTCATTTATGATTCGGGCTGTTCGGGAATGATATTTCATTCCAAGCTGTTACCATGTTATGAGTTTCATAAACTGGATCATTGGCAAAAAGGGGGATAAAAAATAAGTTCTATTCAATATTTATAATGTAGATGTTCTTGAAATTTAAAATCCAAACCAATATCCACCTGCGGATTTTTTTAATTACAACTGTTATTAGGGGCAATTAGGTGATGAATAATTATAAATGATTGTTAAGTATTTTTAAATAATTGAATTGTAATTTTAATAATTATAATATATGGATTATATTACACTGAATCTTCTCATGGGTACCACACAGTTTACTTTCTTGCCTATCCTGACTGTTTACAATATATGGTTACCTATCTTAAGTGTTATGTGCTACGGTAAAGGCTGCGCAGTCTGTCTCATTCGTCCTTGGTCTTGTGTATTGTCCGCGATGGCTCTTTGTATCTCCAGCATCTATTTCCTAAGCCCAAGCTTTGCAAAATGCCCCCTTCTTATTTCCCGGGCCCATCTTATTTAGGGTATATCCCCTCCATCTAACCTTCGCATTTCTTCTTTTGTATCTTTGACTCCTTTTTTAAAATAAATTTTCCCCTGGTATAGCCAGAAATGGAAAAACTTAGGTCAGGGTTCGTATCAGAGATAAGTATACCCTGATTGGGTTCCTTGTGGTGTTTCTTCCTTAAACTTTCAATTTCTCAATTTATTTCCAGTCATATAAACTTGCCCCAGAATAAAATTGTCTTTATATCCTATTCTATTTTACATAATATTTTTTATATTATTTATTGATTGCATTATCTTCTTTTTTTTTTTTTTTTTTTTTTTTTTTACGATTTCCCACATTGTAAAGGATTTTCATAACCCATCATTCTATAACCCCAAGCTTTTAATGGCCCCCATCATATATTTCTTCGTTATTTCCTTCTTTCATATTTTCCTTGGCCTATCTTGTTTCTTCTTCCTTATATTCTCTATTTATAAACTTTCCTTAGTGGCCTTTCATCTGGCACCAGCTTAAGAATTTTTTTTTCTTTTGATTTTTTACCTTTTCCCTTTTGATATTCTTGCTACTCAGCGCTAATAGTCCACTTCAGAGGCAAGAAGCTTGTTTAGATTGGTTTTTGGTCCACGTTTCTGCTCCACTTGTCAGTACTCAATACACTAGTTGTAAATATACTCCGTATTTTTGATTAATTTATCATTTATTGTTTATATAAGTAATTCAATAAATAAACTGTCTACCATATCCTCTGACTGTCACGAAAATTAAGTTCATCCTAATTTTTAAGTCACGAGTCTCTGACTTAATTCAAATCCTATTGTCCATTTCGATGTTACTGGTGATCAAATCTAAATGTTTTAAAAATAACGTCTATTCATTAATAGATAAATCTAACAACTTACAGAACACCTGCAGCCTCAACTATTAGCGTAGCCTCCTGGCAGTGAATATTTTAGCAGAGTGGCAGCTGTCCGGCATCCATCCTCTGTAGCAGCACACCAATCCACTTCCCCTGAAGAAAATATGAATAAAGAAACAAAGGGCTCTCTCGTCCGCCTCAATATTTATAAGGACTGCGCAACGCCTGAGGATAATGCTTTTAGGAATTTTATAAGGGCAGCTACTCGAGGCCGACAATCCCGTTACTGTCCCTTTTCCTCATCAGCTGTAATTTAGTCTTCTTTAACATTTCGCGGGGAGGGGGAGGGGGTTATCTTGCCTTAAGTAATTATCTTGTAATGAGTGACGTTACTCTTCGGGGAGCTCCTTTTATTATTCTATAAACACTCAAGCAATTTTTTTTTACAAAGTTAATGGTATTTATTAGAAAATTATCTTGCTTATTACATTAATTTAATTAATAATATCAGTTAATAAGTTCAAAACAGCTTTTCCTATAACCACTCTTTAATCATGTCTAGTTTCATATTCTAAAACTGTATTATCCCCTAAAACAGTTTTATTTGAGCTAATAAATATTAGTTCCGTTTTCGATTAAAGAAAAGAGCAGGATGGTAAGGAAAATTATCAGTGAATAATTAGTGAACCTATTTATCTGGTTGTTTTTTTTTTTTGCTCTAAGCTTTTAAAAGGTTGTTACCGTGTCCTTACCAAGGTATACTAGGTTTAGTTCACGGGACTAAAACGAAATAATTATTAACCAGCTAAGAACCGAACCAAGAGGAACCGTAGATCAGTGGGTAAGGACCATGCTCCCGGACCCGAGTTGGAAATTTATTTTGTGTTATTTCAGTCGTGGATCGTACTCGTGGTCGGGAGACCCTCCTGGGGCACACCCAGCCTCTTGAAACGTGGTTACCCTTAATTGGGGAAAAACCTGGCGGTTGAGCGTGAATTCTGACTAAATCACCTCCTTTTAAATCTTTGGCTCAGAAACAGTATAGCCTACTTAGGTACTGAACCCAAGACTCTTCATGGGTTATAAGTGGTACAGGGTTTTTGTTTTTGTTTTGTTTTTTCCGAAACATCCATTAAATGAACAAGTATGCATCTAAGTAGAACTTGATTTATTTTGGTAAATTATTTTAACTGCATGATCCATAGTAGTCCAGTCAATGAGTGATGATACGAGGGGTGTAGAGTGAATGAAATATGCGGTTATTTTTCACTTTTTAGTTTCGTTAGGAGTAGTTAGAAGGGAAACATTCTAACAGTCCCCGCTCCTGGGGAGTGGGTGAGCTAACGGTGGAGGAGAAGGGAGAAGGTCCCATTTTTGGGTTTTTCGATTATATCTCGAAAACGGTGGACTCTAGAAAAATATGTTTTATATCGAAATTAAAGCCAATTAAATTTCCTTTAAAATTTATTTGATACGTATTTTTCGAATTTTCCAACAGTTTTCAAGATATACGTTATTGAAAATTTATAATTTTTGAAACAATAATTCGTTTACCTATCTTTTTGACAAACATCTGCTTTTTGTGCCTTTCTTTTCTCTGGTTGTTTCTCAGAAAATTGTCAGAATCTAAGTTGTAGAGCATTCAATTTACTTTAAGTTCATATACACGTTTCTGACACTTGAAGGAAATGTTTGAGAAAAAGTGAGGTAAACTGTTTTGCCTCAGTATTGACAGTTTAAAGTCCGACAAATATTTATAGAGACTGTTTTATAGGAAACTTAATTAGCTTTTATTTTTATTTGAAACATTTTTCTAGAGTAAACTGCTTTCGAGATATAATCCAAAACCCAAAAATTGGACCTTCCCCCACCCCCCACTGTAAGCTCACCCTCCTTCCCCTCCACGGAATTTAATTTTTTTTTCTAAAATTCATTTTAATCATTAGTTCTTGATGATCTTCTCCATCAACTATATTAATGCTGTTAAAATTGCGTCAAATACAATACTATTAGTAAACATTATATTTGTCTTGCGGAAAGTTATAGTTTGTAATAAGCCAATACATAAACTTACCTGTATTTTTCATAGTTTCAGAATTTTTCGAAGAAATAAAAATCACAATGAGATAAAACCCCTAACTTTTTTCTAATATTTAACTATTTTAGTTGCTAGGTTAGTAATGATTAACACTGAAGTGCCAGAAGCTTCTTTTTTTTTCTCACGAGGTTACATCAAAACTATCATTTAGTCTCTTAAAACTTAATAAAAAATGTTATTGACATTTTATTTTGAATCAGTGGCTTAAATTGCATTTTGGAACTGCCAATCCCAATGTGTACAGGTACTTATAGAAGCTGCCCCCGGTAACACGAAGGATAACAAAGTTTATCGACGGAGCCGCAGCGCTAAGTGTTGGCAGATTGCTAAGTCAGGGGCGATGGGGTCTATCCTACGCTAACAGCCTCCGACGTTTCTAGCACACTGTCTACTATAGGTACTGTAACCTAAAGGTTACTTATATCCTATTTACTGTTAGCTTTTGTTGAGTAAATATGTTCCAATTTATCTTGTTTAAATGTTTGCAATGTTTGTAGTATGTAAAACTTTTTTTAAGAGGTATACTTGTTGACTGTTAGTGAATATGTCTCATGGATGATTGGTGGATCTCAATTTTACCTCGCTGAAGTTTCGGCTACAACGTTAATGGCTATCATCAGAGCTTAAAAGAAATATTACAGGTGTTAAATAAGGAAATATAACAATGAAATACTAAAATAAAGATGAATAAGTAAATAAAATACAAGTTTTTATTTAATAGCAGACTATATCATAGACTATAACACCATTTTACTGTACATTTCTGTTAATCTTAGATAACAATGTTTTCTCAAAATTATTCAGAATATAAATTATTTTTTACTTGATTACCTCTCCATATTTGTTTTTGAATTATAATGCACAACCTAAACAACATATAGAGAAATATCAGTGCATCATTCCATCTACAGTGTGTAGAAAAATTTGCGATTGTATAAGTGATAAATGAAACTTAGAACCTTTGAAGTGTTTATTGAATAAGGGATATTATAATGAAATTGTTTATTTGTAAATTATATTAATTGTAATTAACTAGTATATTTTGCGTTACATGCAATAATTGCTGTTTGTTTTTATTAATCAAATTCTCGAATAATTATTATTTTCAATAGATTAAATTTGATTTTTTATCTCATATAGATTATTTTTTTCAGTAGCATTTTTAACTGAGGTATTGGTAATGAGAATACTGATTCGAAGAATTTACGCATAATTTAAAAAACTTAAATAGTTGTATCATAGTGGTATTTGCGAAAATTATTAACAGATTTTAGGAATACTTATAAGTATCTCTATTTCTTGACTGAAAATATGAGGAATGTGACTAATTAATAAATAATAATAGTAAAGAAAGATAATAAATACAGAGTTCTACTATTTGTAACAAAATTCACTTCTTTGTTAAAAAAGCATATATATTGACAAATAACCTTCACAGCCTGGTTATATTATGTTCACAGAACTTATTTCGTCAATTTTAAAGACATTGCAGCTGAACATTCTGATTAATTGATGATGCATTGAACCTAGTAGCTCCTAATATGGACGAGCAAAGTCATTTATTTCCGTTTTCTCTGGTTTCAAAAACAATTAGACTGAGGATAAAAATGTTGTCTTGAGTTGGATGTTTTGCTTTTATATTAACTTTAGTACCGTAAAACGGCCTGACTTTGCACCACTGAATTTATTTTGCTCCAAGTTTACTAAAAAGCGTCAGTCAAAGAAAAAGTGTTTTGTTGTCAAAATGAGGGATAAAATATATTTTATATATTAGCGTATGTATATAATAATTATGAATATAAAATAAGGAAGGGAAGTAAGATTTATAAAATATTACTCATTTAGACAGCAAACATTTTTTCTTCGATTGAAACGTTTTATTGAACTTGGTGTAAAGTTAACTCACTGGTGAAAATTCAAGCTGTTTTACGGTTGCAATTATTTTCGATCGTGAACTAAATATCGAATTTTGGTAAATATTCCATCAAACATAATTTGGAAGAAAACTATTTAAACTAGGAGTAATTAAATGATTAGTAAAAAATTCAATACACACGAGACTTATTTAATTCTGATAAATTTCTTAACTAACAAATCTGAATCCAATCAAATGTAAATTAATTAATTATGTCATAAAATAATTTAGTTGTGGATAAGCGTGATTCACTCATTCCTTCCTTTGAGTTCCTGAACGTCGTTCTTCCGATCCTCCCACCATTCTTAGCTAACAGGATGCTGACGCTGCACCATGCACCCATAACCTCCCCCCTGGAGTATTCCCCCGCCGGAAACCATTTACGGGAACTAGCATGACGTTGAGGTAACTGCCGCGAGGAGGAAGCCGACACGTGCGGGCGTTTAGCGTACGGACCGGAACCGCGTCGATTAATAGCTCGGATTATCAAGGAGGCACTAATTGCTAATGGACCCAGCGACAGATGGTACGACCCTCGGCGTAGTACCAGCCGCCCACCATGCCATCGGCTCCTGTTACTAGGAGGTGTCATCAAGGGGCATTACTCAGGCCTATGATGTACTAGATATTTTTTTTTCCAAGTTTAAATTTGAAAGCTTATCCTACACCTAAAAGAATAGAAGCTTTAATTCTCAGTTTCGAAAACGAGATATTTATTTTTAAAGAATTTAATGCGGATGTTGAGTTTTTCTTTCTTCATTCAACGGATTTTAGTTCGCTTATTTGTAATATAATTTAACTTGCATATTTAATGGAAAACAAGGCTGTGATTTTGTATTGACAAATTACAAATTAATCAGTGATTATTAGACATTTTTTTAGGTTGAGAAACAGCTGAAAAGAATTGCATGTTAGACCTAAACTTGAAATATTAGTTAGTTGAAACGCATTTCTAATCACATTTTTCTTTAACTCTAAACCTACCGATGTTTTATGTATACCTTTTTTCACCCCAATTTCTCGGTTAAAAAAATAATGAGAGAGGAGTATTGAAAAGACCTTTTGATATATTTTTTAATCAAAGTAGTAATGTCAAAAGGCAAAGTAATGAATGTTGTTTCCAAGAACTTCTTCCAAAAAGTCGGAAAAGGGTCATTTATACAGTTATACTCATGACGGGTTAAATACGACCGTACTGTGTCATGATGAGTATTTAATATTTTACAAGGGGTTTTTGGAATTAAAAATGAAGTCTCGAAAATTTAACTGTCTATCTCCAAACAGATCTAATTATATTCATGTAAATGAAATGAATTAATCAATTAATGAGTATTCTATAAATAAATAGAAAAGAAGAAGACAATCAAGCAATAAGTATCAATATTATTAATTATATCTACAGTTAAAAAGAAAAAAAAAATCTACGTAGCAGCCCATGAAGGATCTTGTGTTGAGTGCTTTGGTAAGAATGTGCTGTTTCTTGGTCAATGCAGATTTTTCTGAAATCATGCACCGTTTTAGGTGTACTCACTTTGCAGAGGAGATGCTGGGTGTGCCACAGGAGGGTTTCCCATTCCCTAGGTCGAGCCACTGCTGAAAGTAAGGAAACGAATTTGCTGTCTGTTGCTATGACTGTTTTTTTTATTTTAAAGAAGGTGCTTTTAGTTGTTATCCAGTTTGGTTAATTGTTATCAACCCATGTCTTACGTAATTCAATTCATTATTGCATTGTAGAAGTTTGGAAGGTTGTATTCGCTGAACAGCTTTCCAAGTCTTCAATTATTGACCTTAATGAAAGCCTGACAAAAAAAGGGCCACGGAATAGTTACTGGGGAAACTTTTTAAGTGCCTTATAAATTTTTAAAGGTATCGCCAAGCGTGCATTAAGCCGCCTGTAATAGCTATGGTTAACCACTTCCCGACTGGAACAACAATCCTCTCTCGTTAGGAACTTCTCCGTTTCGGCAACTCTCGGTCAATTGTTGTCAAGCAATTTGTTATGCTATTCTAGAATCGATCCTTCTCCTTTATTTAGTTGTCAAAACTTCTTAATCGATAACCTATTATTAGGTGCATTCGTGTTAGGTCTACGGGTATTTTTTTCAATTTGGTAATTGGAAGTCTATTAATTTTTTAAACGCTTACATATTTCTTGTTTCGTAGATCTGCTTCTATTATTCTACGAAATGTAATGATTAATCGCCTTGAATTTAGTGTTACAATCGAAAATTGAAATTTATTTACTCATAATCATTATTACTATGAAAAAAAATAGTTTGAAATTCATAATGGGTTACATCAAGATCGATGTTCGATGGTATAGAGAGCACTAACATCGATAGTGAAACATCTAATATCGAACGCTAGACGAAGGACATCCTCGGCCACTCTCCTTCCCCACTTTGAATTAGTTTTCGTCCTTAAGGATACTATTTTGAGGTGGTGGAAGGACAACTTTGGGCCACATGTATCTTATAGTTTTCGTCCTTAAGGATAATATGTTGAATTATTCCAGGATTTAACGGTTTTTAAGTTATCCAAAGGATATTCCTCCATTGTTGTCATTTTAATTTTTGTCCTTAAGGATACTATTTTTAAATATTCCAGGGTTTAACGATTTTAAGATGGCGGTAGGATATTTCGTCATTGTTTTCCTTTTAGTTTTTGTAAAAAAAAAAAACTAGTTTAAATGTTTTCTTAGTTTTTTGGAATTTTTGGTTATTCAAGAAATCATTTGTAAAAAATATTAAAATAGTTGAAATTAAAGGTTTTTAAAATTTTTTTCAAAAACAAATATTGTATTAATGCTGGAAAAATATATACCAAATGAAATCCACTAGAATAAAAATAATCGTGCAAGAGAAAAATATACCACTAGTTTCATGCTAAAATTTGCATTGAATTTTATGAAAAATAACCTGAAATTATGCTTGAATTTGTTTTGTCTGACTAGATGGCCAACTTGTTTTAAATATACCATTATTTTACAGTTTTTTGTTAGTTTCTGTATTTTACATATTATTGTTAATTAGTCGTTTCTAAAAAACGGGCTATTTCCTTCCAAATCTCCAGTAGCTGCCATTTTGTTTTAAAATGCCGATCTAAGTGCCTAATGCTCGAACGGACTCGATCAAAGTGGTAATTATCTTCCCACAGCCATGCCGAACCAAAATGTGCTGAGTGGTAACTCCGATTTGTGAGTTGAAATATCCCAGAAACCACTTGACGCGGTATAGATAAAGGACCACCTAAGCTTCCTGCATCGATTAAGGAGTCGATTACACCACTAGAGACCTTGAAGAAATTTCAGTGATTCCGAAAAAAAGATTCCCGACTAAAAGCTTAAAGGAAAAAGGGTGAATAAATCAGGATCTAGGTGGCAGTTAGAATAAATACCAGGAGTCCTAGTCAAATAGGAGATTGGGATGCTTAAAAAAAAATAAAACTTTCTTCGCTGAAAAACTTACAATATTCCTGTTATCAAACCTCTAGTGATAATATTTTGAAAACTGCACAATTTTATATTTATAAGTTATCATACTATTTATTTATAATTATTATTTAAAATTAAAATAATAGTCTTTTTAATATTATCTCGGTGAGCTAAAGATCCTTAGGGCATTCAGACTTCCAGCCTTCTTGGTTCCAGGTCCAATCCTACGTGCTGTGTATATATAGGTTGTAAAATATTAGTTCAAACTCTGTTTTCAATCAATTACCAGTAATAAGACAATCTTTTTTTGTCTCAATGTATAGTACGTTATAATATAATTAATTTAAACAAAAGATTTGATTAGATTGTATTTTTTTTTTTTTTTTTTAAATATTGCGGCTTTGAAATCGGTTATTAATAAAATGCGTATTTTTTCTTTTCTTTTCTTTTTTATTACCTTCTTTTCATTTAATATTTATGGTTATAATAAATAATTTAGTTTTCATATGTACATATAATACTATAAATTAATACAGATCTCCTGTAATGGTAATTATTATAAAATTCAGTATTATTTATCAATTTTTTTAATTTATTTTTTTATATTAAATAGGAATTGCCTTGATGTTTTATTTTTTATTGATTTCCGAATTGCATATCCTATTTCATTTCGTAAGATTCTTAATTGTATGTTGTCGAGAGCCAGATCTCCTGTAATGGCAATTATTACAAAATACAGTATTATTTATTAATTTTATTAAAAATAAGGTTTCCCTTGTTGATCTTATGTTGTACTTATAGATTTCCAAATTGCATGTCCTACCTAACCGTTATATGTACCCATTCATATCCTTGCTTTCCGCATTCCTCTAATAGCTATGAATAGGAAATAGAAGTTCAAAAGTCTTGGTATACTTCAATACGGACCGTTCTGTAATGTAATTTACTAAGACTTCTCTAAGTCACTCGTATCAATAAAAAAAACACATTTTGTTATGTAGAGATACAGACTCGTAATATATCTCAAGTGATGTATTCAACACATTATATCATGAAAATGAAGTCTGTTGAAGTCAGTCAGATCGGCCAAGTGTTAAGTAAAGGCGATTCCAATCGAGCTCCCTCGGAATGTCTCTCAACTCATCAAGCCAGTATTCTGACCCGACTTGGCCTGCGATGACTGCGCATAAATTTCACAAATGGCCTCTGGCCGTGATCGTTGAGAGCTCAGCGATGGTCCGATATTTAATGACAGCCGATATCTGAAACGAATATAATGTATTGTGATGTTTTCTTATTTTGAAGCTAACGACTCCGATCGGCTTCAATAGTCCTCCAATGCCTCCATCCAGGGGATGATGAAGCATTGGGTTTAAATAAATGACCGCCCGATCTTGGATCTTCTCGGCGTGACTCTCTCTTATGGAGAATAATAAGGTTCGTTTCCAATGTGGGACTATCTTCGGCATCTGACGTATGATTAGGTGTGTCGTCATCGTAGCTGGGCTGATTGATAGGTAGTGACGTATGGTTACCAGCGGTAAAGACAATAGGAAGATTAAGTTACTTTAATCGACTGTTTGATATATCCCATGTTGGTAACTGGCTGTTAATTTATTGGTCTGTAACTATTATTTGATTGTTTATTAATTAATTATTTCCCGAATCCCCCCTTCCACAATGTTCTATACTTAAGTTACTCCTCTGATTTCTTCATCCTCCACAGTCAACACGTAAGCCCTTAGTTTCTTCTCATTCCCTTATATTGACTATGGTTTTCTGGTTTATGGTGGCCTCTCGATGGTGCTCGATAGCAAATGCGAATCATGAACTCCTCATGGGTGCTCTCATCCTAGCTATATTCCAAAATAAGATGGATTTATCCCACTTTTCTTAGATAGAATTTCCTTGGAACATTCCTTTACCAAATTATCATTACCCTTCATCCTTCCGATATTTACAATTTGCTACACTTCAGATGTGCATTTAGTTCAATGCACACAAGCCTCCGTTTTCCTGACATTATACCTCATCCCATAAGACTAGCATTTCAAAGGCTCTTTCTCTGGAATTCCATCCCTGTTCGTATCAGACAAGCAAAATCTTATAAAACATTCAAACACCTGAACTTTCAGCACCTCATTCTTATCCAAGATAACGCTTGGTAACTATCTACCTACTCACTTTAACTTTATTATGTTCCTGCATTTCTTTTAACTCCAATCAATAACAATTTTTATAATTTAGATTCCACTTCATATAAAATTTTCTTACTCTGTCTATCTATAACTTTTAGATACTTTTATCCCATGTTTTGCACTACACTAATCATTCTACCATAGAAATGTATTCTCTATTTTATTTGTGGAGTGTTATTTTATTTTCTCTTTCATGTCTTCATTAGTTTTATGTATACACGGGACATCGACTTAAAAAATGGGATGAATCCGCTATTTGTCAAGAAAAACAAACTCCTAATTTTTAATGTTCAAGGAGAAAAAGTACAATTACCCGTTAGGTAATCGGCCCTGAAAAAAATACGAAATATTATTATTAATACCAATTATAAATTATCTAGATCTAGATCTATTTTAGAACGTAATACTTAAAATCAAAGAGCTGTTCTAAGCCCATCTGAAGAACTCATCCATATAATTACAGTAACAACATTTTGTTTTCCTCGAGTATACTTTAACCTAAATCTTTCTGTTATGATACCATTATAAAACCCGAGCCAGGGTTTTCATTATACAAGGGATTACTTCTACACCAGTAGAGGCTGAATTATAAGAGGTGCCCTCAGTGCGTACAAGAGGCCCTTGAGAAAATCGATGGTTGGCTATTATAGTGACTGCAACCCTCACCTCTCCTCCAGGATTATAATTCTATTATAATAATCCCCAAGGGTTCCTTCGCGACCTATAATCTACTTAGACTGATGGGATCCTGTCTCGGCGTTGGGGTGCCCTCCCACCCCCCACAAATTGGAAAAATTGAAAACCTCCCAGACGGAAAATTAAATAAGAACTGCGGCTGGGCTAAACAGATTATCCGTCCAGTAATGAATCTAGAGGGTTGTATATAGAATGGTAGATGGTACGATAGACCTCCAACTTCCAGCCTCTTTTGCAGGTGAGGATATTGAGGGGATCGGCCAAAGGAGGATGCATGGTGTTGGTTACTCTTTTTCAAATCCTCTGCTTAAATTAAAAGTGATTAACTTTTAATTTACTAAGCCGACGTTTCGACCTGTAATGCAAGCCTTCATCATGGCCATAAGAAAAAAACCAAAAAAAAAAAACCATATGATAAAGTTAAAGGATGTATAAATATAGAATGTTAATGTTCAGTCATGGAATTATAGTATTCTATCCGCTCAACCTTAAAATTCTAATTTATATATCAATATTGTTCATTTAACAATTTTAAAATATCTTGACTTTTCAAGCCATTATTTCGACTTTACTAGTTGTCTTTTTTCATACCTTGCTGTCAGATATACCTGGCATTCGTAGCATGTTTGTTTTGGTCTAATTTAATTTTGTTTAAGCAGTTGTTTTGCGTCGGGATTGTTGTAAATACTGAGAGCTGCATGAGAGATACCTAATAGAACAGGGACATTTTCTGAAAATGAATTTTTTATTTTTTGATATTAACAAATATAGATTTATAGAAAAAAATATATAAAATAATGAATAATGCCAATTTGAATGATTTTTTTAATAATATTAAATTTGAGGTCTGAATAGCCAAAAGTTCTATAAAAGTAGCCCCGGGATATGGAATTCTATATTTTATACGGCCGGCCTGACATGAATGGTCCGAAAATAGCCGCGATTATATAATAAATATAGCCACTGTTAGGAGATAAATTGCGGTGAGGATTTTTCCCAAAGCCGTGGTAGCTAAAAGCGGTTCCTCGTTAGTGGATATTGTGGCTGCCTTTGTTATGTGTGAAAACCACCCCCCATCCCCCCCCCCCCCCCCCTCAGCCCCTGTGTACTGTTGCTTCTACACTATTATATTATGTCTACCCACATCTCTCATATTTTTTTCTTTTTTAGCTCTTTGTTACGAATCTCTTGTGGATGATTTTTTTTAAAGAGCTGATTTCCATAATATTTTATTAATAATAGAGAATATTGTTGTCATTTACATGTCGCATCTGTTAACAAAGGATAATACTGATGTAAAAGTCACTTTTTTACTTCTGTCTGTTCTCTTTTTTTTGGACATGTGTACATTCGTCACGGATTATTCAAATGTATTCATGTATACGAGAACCGGGGATGTTCTACTGGTCTATTCCACGTCCTACGGTAGTGACCATGTGGTTGAGGAAAAAAAATTCTTTACAAAAACAAAAAAAAATTATATAATTTAAAATATAACACATTTCACTTAGTACCTCAAAAAGTGTCTGAAGAAATGTTATGTATGATTACGGGGAATTAGTGAATCATACGAGATAATGTTAATTGGGTGTTCGACCAAGATGTTTCATATCCTGACATATGGTATATATTTTACATTATGCTAGACTTATTAGTTTTTATATTAAAAAACAAAAAATGTTTTGATCTTAATTTGGTTTATGTATTACTAATTTATATTACCTTTAATGGGACTTAAATTAAAATGTAAATATGTCACTATTTTACAAAAAACACTTTGGGACAGTTAATCTTCCCATTGTTAGGCATAATAATTTGTTTATTAGTTCGGTGGTTAAAAAAATAATAAAAACAATTAACAATTTTGAACTCGAATCTCCTGTATATGTAGATAATTAATTTGTACAGTAGAACCTCGATTATCCAAACCTTCATCATAACCTTCTATTATCCGAACTCGCAGAAGTACCCACGATGATGTAATAAAAGCCATTGATGTGACATATCAATGGCTTGAAAGGCAAGAGGAAGCAACTGTAGTTCACCTGCTTCAACTCAAAAAAATAAAGGACTTGGCTCAGACGAAAAAACTGAAAATGTTGAAGCAGACGAACGTTAAAGATTTTTTCGAACTAACCGAAATAAAAAAATGAGGCCTTTTTTATGTATGTATGTAGATAAAACATAATATGTACCTATACAGTTTTAATGTACATTGTGATAAATGATGAAGAATTTACATGTATGTATTGAATTTTCCCTACTTTTTCGGATTTCATTCAACAGACCGATTTTTTTTTTCTCCATGTATAATTTTCAACCTCGATTATCCGAACCACCCCTGCCACCAATTAGTTCGGATAATTGAGGTTCTACAGTATATTGCAATTTATAGGTCTCATATTCCTGTAAACCATACATCAGTTTTAAAATTTTAAAGTTAAAATACAATTACGATTATTAATCACGTTAATAAAAAAATATATAGGAAACTGTCTTCTTGCTTTAGGTTTATCTTCCATAATATTCCCAAAATAAACTTCCAGAATATTACTTTTGTATTCATGTTTCTTTTCATTTAAAACATTGTATTTGAAAAAAAGAAACATAAAATAGAAATGAAAATAAAAGACACTATTCGACACGTGTATAACCCTGAGTGAAGATTTTTGATTGGTAACATTTTGTAAATCTGTGAAGAACCGAGAAGCCATTGTTTTTATATAGTCTCTAAAACCTTGTGCAATTCCCCTTATAGATTCAATTATGTAGCTGTTTAAATTATTTCCTATGTGTTAAGATACGAAAATAAAACCGCGAATAATAGTTTAAACTGAATCATATTTTTGGATTATACGAAAGTTATAGTATCGTAGTTGACTTTCAAGTATGTATAATGTTTTCTATAAATTTATGAAATCGTATTAAATATTCCATTGTTCAATTAAAACTGTCTGATTTCGATTAATATACCTATTTCTTGCTGGGTATTACTTTGCTCTCCTCTATTATTCTGATATTGTATTGTCAAAAATTTTCTTTTATAACTAAGTTTTCCCCTTACTTTAGTAGCTAAAATTCTATTCTTAATAGAATATCATACCACAAACTTTTAACTGTACTCAGATGTTTTTGGCGCAGATCATGGATATTGAAACAGTATTTATATTATAAAACCTCCTATTTTCAATTAGGTAATAAGAAATATTTTCTTTATAAATATCACTTGACATAATCCTATAAAAAAACTCTTCACAGTCATACTTTAAATTTTAAACTATAAATAAAAGTATAATAATGAATATCACAATAAAAACTAAGTTAGTTGATTTTACATTATTAGTAATAAAAAAAATATGTAAATTAATAAATAAAGGGAATTCGGAAACTATATATTAACCCTGTCTAGGATGCATCAATGAATATCTCATTTGAAAATAAACCAATGCCTTATTGACTTATTTTAAAATGAGAATATACCATACAATAATAAGAAGCCAGAATTTCCGATCAAGACTAGTTAAGGAAAATGGTGTCATAATCTTGTAATTTCGCAGTCACAGGAGGAAAATCGGTTAGGTATTGTGGGTTCATCTTGTCAGAGGAATAAATTATAACATGTAAATTACCCTAATACATTTTTATATTTTTACACAGCCAAGCATATATTACATATCTAACTGCAATGCTTATTGCTACGGATTCAATTTTATTTTTCACCTTAATTTTTCTAGCATAGCAACTCATAGAACACTTAAGTATTTTCTTGTACATTACCTCTTTACGTGGCCTGAGATATTGTTTCCGATTCTCGTAAGGCTCCCAGCTGGGGATACTTTATTAAGGGCAGTTTTAAATAAATTTCTGCCCTGTCAAACCTGCCAGGACCGGACACAGCCTTTCCTCGCTAAAGTTTTGATTACTTTGTCCGAGAAGGTTGGGAGATGAGAAAAGAAACTTGTTGGGGAGTTAGTTAGCTGTGAGATAAGCAAACCCTTCCTCTAACAGCTCAATGCATAACACTTTTTTGTTGTTCCATTTTGGTGATCTAGCCGTGTTTCGAATCAGTAATCAGTAATTTGAATATATACATATCAAAACTATAATTGATTTATCTATCGTAGGAACTAACGGCTTGTATATATATATATATATATATATATATATATATATATATATATATATATATATATATTATATATATATATATATATATATATATATATATATATATATATATATATATATATATATATATATATATATATATATATATATATATATATATATATATATATATATACTGCTGTGATACTACACTGCTTGGGGGTTACAAAATATTTTACTCTAATAATATACAATTCCTCCCTTGTGACACCCGACCTATCGATCTCTGACCTATCTGATTTATTGAACTTTTTTTCTTAATGCCATCACTTTCAACAATTTCGTTTAATTAGTGTCATTTTGGGATTTATTCATTGATAAAGGCTGATAGTTTATTTGAAAGTTAAGTTATTTGAAAAATTACTAATTTCGTTTAATTTTGTATTTATGAGAAGTAGATAGTTGGTGTATGCAGTCATAAAGATACACTGCAATTAAAAAATAAGCTTTTTAATTTTTAATACCAACGTTTCAACTTGCATTGCAAGCCTTCGTCAGGGTTTCATACTGACGTAAAACAGAAACTCAATCAGAAGCTCAACTCTGTTTTACATCAGTCTGAAACCCTGATGAAGGCTTGCAATGCAAGTTGAAACGTTAGCATTAAAAATTAAGAAACTTATTTGTTAATTGCTGTGTATCTTTATGACTGCATACCCCAACTATACATCATCAATTTTGTATTTATTGTTTAAAAATTCCAAATAAAAGACTAAAACGACAAGAAACGGTCCGTCGTTATAGACTACTCCAAAAACTAGACAAACGTTTAAAGCTTCCAAAAAATTACAAAAGAATCATTTACATGACAGTTATTATACCTATTTGGACCTACGGAGTTGAGCTTTGGGGCTCCACTAAACCATCCGATTCTTATCGTGTCCAAACCTTACAATCCAAAATCCTTATTTCATCACAAACAATCTTATTCACAAA
The DNA here is from genome assembly GCA_003667255.2 of Euschistus heros. Taxonomy (NCBI): domain Eukaryota; kingdom Metazoa; phylum Arthropoda; class Insecta; order Hemiptera; family Pentatomidae; genus Euschistus; species Euschistus heros. Next base: position 228,931 of record RCWM02000004.1, read on the forward strand.
GATCTTACTATACCTTACGTTTCCAATAAACCAGATACCAATCCTTTCATAGTAAACTCAAATTTCACACGAATACATTAGTCTCTCTTTATATAAGATTTCTGATAACCTACCGAGGCGTCTAAAAAGAAGACGGCCAAGAGATCTTCTAGTTTAGTTTTTAATGAAGTGCTACTAGTGAGTAGTTATTCACCAGTGGTTTGCATGTCATTATAACAATTTTCCTCATATTAACTTGATGTAAATTGCATACTGTCAATATCAATAAATAGTTAAAAAAAAAAATTAAAAAAAAATACAATTTTTAGCATTTTTTAAAGTAACAAATTCAATCATTTGCTGAGTCTCTGACTATCATCGCAGTAAAATGTTTCTACCCGAGCCTGGTTTTTCTCTAACATAGTGGGGACACTCCTGTTATGGGGTTTTCCTGGGATTTTTTAAAATATTGTATATAGAGTATGATTGCATTTAAGATTTTTTTTTTTCTTTTTCTTTTATATATTATTTCATTTTTATGTTTCCACTGGGAGTGATTCCACTTATAGTTTTCTCGTGTAACGTTTTGTAACCTTTAAAATGCGCAACGGTTTTTTCACACTCAAAAACGTAACATTTTAAGACTCTCTAGCTCTGCTGCTGTTGCTCGAATCGAAAATTTGATGACAGCTTCCTGATCAGGAAATAAAATGAAAATATTTTTTGTGATGTAACTTACACCACTAGAACCCACTCTCTAGGAACGATATAGCAATATACTTTGAACGAAGAAAGCCAAATATTAAGATGCAGTAGATATGAAAGCTGTAAATTATAGATTGACATAACCATGATCTATTGTTTTACCCAGCCTGGGAGAAATTTACTTTTTTTAATTATTTTCAAATATATTTCCTTATTTTATTAATTTTTTTTGTTTACTCTCGCTTTACATATTGTATGAAAGGATTGATTATCATTCATACTTCTCATTCTCCTTGAGTGAGTCAGCTTGTAATATTTATTAATAAATAAAAAATAAGTAAAAAAAACGTAATATACTTCTACCTTAATTTTTTATAGTTTAACACCACAGATCAGCAAAATTTGTATACAATCAAAAACTTTGTTGACGGCTAAACAATGAAGTTAGTTTTTGATTGCATACAAATTTTGCTGATCTGTGGTGTTAAACAATAAAAAATTACGCTAGGATTATGAGAGGCTTTCCATCTTAGACCCTCCAAATTTATTTTAATCTGATTCTGTATTTAATTTAAAATTAGATTAAATAATAATCTTATGTATTATCTATTTATATAAAAATCAATGTATGAGTGTTTGCGTTTATGGTAGTGATGGGTCGTTTTGGTTGAAACGGAACTTGGAAACGGTTCCAGCTTTGAACCGGTTTGGATCGAAACGAATCGTCCAAGTTTTTCGTTTCCTTGGTGTAGTAGAGTTTAGATTACATCTCTGGTTTCGTTCCACCCAAGGTCGTTCTGACTTATTTGTTGCGTTGATCCTGCCGCTCTTGATACCCTCCCACCTCTCCATCGCCCCACCACCCCGCGCATGTGTATCTTCAAAATAAACAGCTTTCTTTGAAATTTCTATTGACAGACCTCGACTCCTTCTTTCGGATTCAGAGAAATGAAACACACAAGGTTTTACTTATATATGTAATTAAAGGATTTTTTCCCTATTTGTTCAAAAGCTAATAGAGCTGTCACAAGAATCGATTATCCCTTTTTCCTAGGAACCAATGTAGTTGGAAATTTCTCGCTCAATTGTGCCCTATTATTTAGCTTACCTTTTTCTAAAAAACATTCTTGATTAAATAAAACTATTCTAAAGGTATACATTTTTTAATAAGTATACTTAGCTATTTAAACCTTCTTAATATTATAGTACCTATATAATTTATTATTATAAAGCAAAAGAAGGAGATTAAAAGCTCGAAGGAACGAAAATGCAAGGTTTATTGGTAGTAAGTTAATCAAACTGACGTGGAACGAAAAATGGAACAGGCCTTAAAATCTCATTTTACTTTTAACTCGGAACGGCCCTTCACTAGTATGTAGTAGGTTAGTCAAACTGACGTTGAATAAAAATTGGAACGGAACGAAAACTGAAACTGGTTCCAATAGTGGAAGGGAACGTAAATTCTTATTCCACTTTTAACTCGGAACGGCCCTTCACTAGTTTATAGGCTTTGAAACGGTAAGAGACAACGCTCCATGTGAGGCAGCATTTTTTTCCACATATTCAGGGGGAGATTAGAGGGCTATTGGTATATTGATTGGATGCATAGGTGACATGTTATGGACCAAAATGTAAAAATCGTAAATTAATAAAAATTGCTTATAACAAATCAGTGTATTTCTAACAGCTGAATCATTCCCATGTTGTTTATTTATAGTAAGAACGAGAAACCAGATGATTAAAAATACGAACGAGAGACCACGTGATTAAAATGCGTCTAAATTTGAAAAATCCATGCTCTCATGGACAGTTATATGTGGCCTGCTAACGCGTTGGAAAACGCTGATTTATATGCATACACAACAGATGAAAAAAGGAAAAATATTGTATATCCATTAGCACTTCAAAAAAATGAAAGAAAGTAAAAAATTTAATTCTTTGAACATTTTTTTCAATTCAAAAAAAAAAAAAAAAATTAAAAAAAAAAGTTTCACAAAATAATTAAAACAATACTACAAGAATTGTTGTACTGAGTTTATTAAAATTTAGTTAAGCGCTTAGCAACGCACGCCGGGCACAGCTAGTATTTAATTAAAAGAACTTGAAAAATTTGAGATTTTTTTTTGCATCAATTATATATTTTGTGTTAGTAATTTTAATTATATCGGCGTTTCCGTTTTCCCAGTTTCTCAGAGCAGCTATCCCAGCCCACGTTCTAATTCCCGAACTGACAAAAGATCCTCCTCCCACTCCAGACAGGATACAATTTGTACTTGTAATTAAGACTCGGGCAGATAGAATCGGGCAGAGGGACTAAGATGGATTAGAAGTCAGTGGTGTTGATGTATCTGGTCCAAGGATCTGCAAGCTGCGATCAGTTCTCAGTCAATTGATGGCTCTCTCAGGGCGATAAGACCTCCTCTGTCTTAATTTCTCGAGTTGATTTCCTAGCTGTTTCTCTATTTACTGCTTCAACTTGGGAGTGGGTTTTAGTTTTGTTTTAATTCTTAATAAGAAATTATTTAAACCAAAGCTACCATGTCAATGTTATCATTGTCGATGAAATTTTAATTTCATAAACGTCTCTACATATTTTTGATCATAGATATTTTTTCACCCATTGTACTATATTCCTTATTGTTATAATATAATCCGTAATACCATTTAATAAGTTGTAACATAAGTCCTTGTGCATAACTATAGCTTTCTTTCATATCATTTGACTCCTTCAACATTTATTTGACAAACATTTAAAACCTCCTATTAATTACGTAAGACTTTCGTTCACATAACACACCTATTTGGACATATGGAGTTAAGCTTTGGGGCTCCACTATACCATCCACTTCATCTCCTTATAAATATCCTCACTGCTCCTTACTTTGTCGTAAACAAACATATCCGTAAAGATCTTAACGTACCACATGTTGCTGACCTATTTCAAACCAGATATCTATTCTTTCGTAGTAAATCCATAACCTCTAAAATCCATTAATCTCAACTTGCTTCCCAGTCTAGGTTAGATAAACCTCCGAGGTGCACGCAAAGAAAATGCCCTCGGGACCTTCTAATTTAGAACTTATTGAATTGCATTGTTGTTTTAACAGTAATTGACATGTCACTACGAGCATTATCATCTCATTTGCATTATCATCTAAGTATCGTTTTTGGATACTGTTGTAAATTTCAGTAAAAAGTAAAACAGAAATTGGTTTTGACACACTTTACTTCCTTTTAATTATCAATGATTCGAACTTTAAAGAGAAATTAGCCTTCTATCTAATCTAATTGATAATCAATTTAATATGATTATAAAAAAAAAAAAAAAAAAACATAATCTGGTAACTCCTCGCAACATTCATTTATTATCATTCAACAAAGTATTACATGTTTCGGTACATTATCCCATCATCAGACTGAAATTTACATTTTTTTCTTTACACATTTTTTTTTACATTTCAGTCTAAACTATACAATCGGAATAAATCAAATTAGACTAAATTAGATCAAAATAATTTCATTCTCCTGTTCTTTTTTAGAAATAAGAAAAAACTCAAACAGAATAATAATGAAATAGACTTGAACCCTAATAAACAAGATAGGTTAAAATAAAGGAGTTTTAGTAATTGAGCTGGTGTGTTAACACTGTAAAAAAGAATAGGTGAGTTAAATTATGTTGATTTAATTTAGTTTAATTACATTTATTGAGACTGTATAACTTAGAGTGAAATGTAAAAAAGATTTAATAAAACAAAAATGTAAATTTCAGTCTGAGGATAGGACAATGTCCCGAAACATGCAACTCTTTTTTGAGTGATAATACATAAATGTGTTGAGGAGTCATGTTATAAAATGTGTATCTAAAAATAAATTTAATACCCCATACTAAAGCATTTATGTGGTAACATCATGTAGGCTATATGCTGTATGGGAAAACAAATTTCAAAACTGCATATAATCTGTCTAGTTGTTCACAATAATTGTCCGAAGATCAGAAACAAGACAAAAACACATGTAATAAATGTTGTTTGCTGTTAACTAATTTATTTCTTTTATAATTATTTGGTTTTATTTATTTTTTGCGAGTACTTTTTTTAATTTTTATTTATTTATTATTATTTTTGTTTTCAATTTATTTATTTTTCTTTTTTGATCTGATGTCGAGAATCGAAAATATTTTTGTACTGACATAACATTAATTTATTAGTATTTGTATTATGGGCTTATTTTTTGGAAATTGATAATAAGAGAGAAAAAAAATCAACTGTATAATAATCAAGCTCAATTAAGGTTAATAAAAGGTTTTATCTCAGTTTCGGGTACCACTTAAAATATAGCCGCATCGTTGAATTTCACGTTTAGGCAGACAATTTAAATGAAAATAGACTTTCCACTGTAGCTCTAATCTGGTTGTTTAATTACAGTTTTCATGCCAATTAACCGAGTATGTTAACAACCTCCAAGGGTAACTGGATAGCTTTGAATCTGTAATCCGAAGCGGTTGGTAACATCTAATAGTTACCGACTGGTGCTGTCAAGTGCAGCTTCCTCATCCAGCTACAATCACGAAATTACAAGAGCCCATCACTAAGCGGCTATCTGTTAGCCGGGATAGATACAGCTAGCTTCACCTTAGGCTAGATACTAATAACAATCTTGCGGCTAGACAGCTCCGGTAATTAGGCTGGACAATGACAGGCAACACAAACAGGATCCAGGCATCTTCTATAACTGTTATTAAATATCTTTGACAGGCGTGAAGCCGTTCTCTCGGCTTCCTCTTCGTGTTATTATTTTCCGGACTTGTGTTGCCTTCTTATTCTTGTTGGAGGGAATCTTGTTGTTTTTTAGAAGGGCCCGAGGAACTTGTTGAGCTGGAGAGGATTACCTCTGAGGAGTACAAGGGGCTAAGTCTGATTTCCTCCCGGTTCAGCGGAGCCCATCTGTTCCTGTTTATTTAATGGTCTATCTCCAAGGGCTCCTGTTGAGGGGAATTTTCATCATATTTCTTGGAAAAAGTAATCTCTTTATATTAAAGTAACATTTTGTTTACATCAAATAAACTTGTTTGTAAATTCTAAGGTCAAAATTACGGAGGATAAAAAGAAGACTCTTATTTTTTCTTAAATGAACGATCACTATAAGTTCAAATATTCCACTTGCATAATTATATACATTTATTTATTTAATATAAGATTACAATAAATACAACGATTTGTATAATATATTTTAGTATATTAAAATTTATTAAAGCAAATCAAGATATGATTCATTCCAAGGATGCGGCGATTCTCGGTCCACCGATTTTTGAGAAAAGATTCTGTATCAATAACACAGGCCAACGATGAAAAAACTTTTTTACTTAAAACACCTTATTATTCTGTTTTTTAGGGTGCTAAATCCAACTATGACACTTATTAAGCAGTATCACCTACCATTTTTTTCACATTTACACATCAATATATTAATTTTTTTGATTTCTTACAGAACTTGACAGCTTTTATATACTACAAATAAAATTGTAAAATAATTTGTGCTGGATGTAGAAGAGTTGGCAGCACTGCTGAAACAGATATAGATATAGATAAGCAAGATGATGAAGAGTTCCAACGTGCTACAGCAAATATAGAGCCTAAACTGTTTACTCAGATTGAGGTTAACGACTTAGTTAGGGATCTTGGGTTAACAAAAGAAAAAGCTGAATTGCTTGGTTCTAGGCTAAAAGAAAAGAACTTGTTGGCAGTTAGAACTAGCATACATGTGTATTGGAAGAGAGAGCAGCAGTTTTCGAAATTTTTTGAACAAGAAGGTGATTTAGTGTACTGCTCAGGCATTCCAGGCCTGGTCAAAGAGTTTGGTATTGAATGCAAAAAAGAAGACTGGAGGCTGTTTATTTATTCTTACAAAACTAGTTTAAAAGCTGTTTTATTACACAATAATAACACTTTGGCATCTATACCTGTTGGCCATTCTGTACATATGAAAGAAAGCTATGAAAACCTAGAAATAGTGTTGAATAAAATTGGCTATTCAGCTCATGGTTGGATGATAAGTGGTGACTTGAAAGTAACATGCATGCTTCTTGGTCAGCAAGGCGGTTTTACCAAATTTCCACGTTTTTTGTTTGAATGGGACAGTAGAGCAAGGGATCAACATTGGTGCAGAAAGAACTGGCCTGTGAGGGAGTTTTAAAACCCGGCGAGAAGAACATTCTCCGCAAAAACCTTGTAGATCCTAGAAACATTCTCTTACCACCTCTAGATATAAAGTTAGGCCTCATGAAACAGTTATACAGTGCTTTATATTCATATGAAAGTTATATATTTTAAATTATATTAAAAAAAATCACAAAAACTATAGGTGATACAAAAAAAAACTAAGACCAGATTTGGATTCAGCACACAAAAATCTATAAAAATCAGCAATTTAAGTAAAAAAGTTTTCAAAAAGCTTTTTTTTTGTCACCCTGTGTAATCATTCATCCTCGGTCGATTCCTAATCGATCGATGTTTTGTGATACTTAGTTGTGTAATTATTATACATCCATTATTCTCTCTCATCATTAAAAAAAGATATTTTTTCGTCTTAAATAACAATACATTTTACTTAATGATAAAAGTATAGTTAAATGTTAGGATAAATTGGAGAAGAAGATGATCAGGGATGCAGTCAAAGAGGAACACCACGTCTTAGTAGAAATACTTTAATGGTGTGCCAGCGTTTCGATCTCCCTTGCAAGTCTTCTCCAGGGCCACCGAACCTCACTGGAGAGGAGGCGAAGGATGACTGATCATTCTCTTCTCGTCTCCTCTCCAGTGTGGTTCGGTGGCTCTGAAGAAGACCTGCAAGGCAGGTCGAAACGTTGTTACGCATTAGAGTATTTCTATTTAGACGTGATATTTCTCTTTGACTTCATCCCTGATTATTTTCTTCTCCAATACATTTTTCATTTAGCACAAAATTACAAACAATTTTCTTTGAATATCAATCGTTGCTACTGCAAACCAGATGTCGCGTTCTAAAAAATAAACATTCGCTATCGGAAAATTAAGAAGCAGTTTTTTAATTTTAAATTATTTATATTCTATATTTATATTTTAAGCTTACCATTTGATGAAATAATTATTTTTTATTATTTTTTAATTGTTCATTTTTTTTTTAATTGTTTGAATTACTAACAAAAACATTCATCTACACACATAGCACATGGCCAATGTTATTAATAAACTAACTATAAATTATTCATCCTTGGTATTGTTTCATTATTATTATTTTTGTTACAGGTCAGTTCTAAGTTAAAAACTTTATGAGAGGAGCAAACTAAGATTCTATTATATGTAAGTAGTATTCTGTTACTTAAGTCTTTTTGTAATAAAGTTTCTTAAAAAGTTATGGGCTTCATACATATTTTTTTTAAATCAGTTTCAAGGCAGAGAATTTCAAAATATTTTACACGTGATGAGAATTCACTTTGATTGACGCTTTAAGTATCGAGGAAGCTTCGTAGTTGGACAAGCGAGGCGTGAGGCATGCGAAGGAAAATTCACGGAAGTGTGAAAATTCGATCGAAATTATTTGGGTATGGATCATACCATCACCGTCAGTCATTTTATTAAGACGTTACATTAGCACGCAAAGTCTAGCTTGTATAATATCAGAACTATTACGGAATCTTTGTTGATCATTAAAAAAGTCTGTTAGGTGATTTGATCATATTTCTTGTATTTTAGTATTATAGTGTCTGTATAATATTTTTAAAAATTAGAATGGAAAATCAGTTTTTTACTAAATCCACATTCTCTGATAATTCTCTAATTAAATCCTAATTAACTCTGGGGATAGAACAATTTCTCGATTTACCCTAATTGAATTATTTTTTTATTTTTCTTTACTTTCTTATATATTGTAAGGTTTTTCAGTGGGCTCCTTCTTTTAATCCATATTGTCCATGAAATATTTTTTCTTTGCTATCGTTCATTTTATTAGCTTCTCAACCTTTCTTTATAAATTAATTAAATTAATTAAAAAGACGGGATTAATGTCATCTCTGGCATTCTTCTAAATCTCTAAAGGCAAAAATTATGTATATTATTAACAAAATTAGATTTCACAAAACTATTGCCAACGTTAGGAGTATCAACCAGTTCCTAGGAATCGACTTTCGATCTTCAATTCTCGATACTGATTCCTTTTTTAAGAATCTATGGAACCGGGAGTCGACTTTTAGAACTAACACATCCCTAGAAAATACTTTTAAAATAATATAAAAAATAGACTTAGGATATATTATATACTATAAATTTATAGGGTTTGGACTGAGGATTGGGGTTGTTCTCGAAACATGTAACTGAATTATTTTTTTGATAAAACATATAATAGCCTAACATTTTTTGATAACATAAAAATTGGCCCTTTAGTGTTAAAAAGTTAATAAAAAATGTATAAATATATTGTTTACTTCTCTTTTTTTTTTTTTTCAAAACTGACATTCTGCTTCATTTCTATTCTGGCAACAGTGTAGTTTTTTCGGGTTGCAAGATATAGCGAACACCGTTAGTAATCTATTGCAGAATGCTGTTAACAAGCAAACATTTATCTGCATTAGTGGGGGTAAATAAGAGGTGCTATAAACCGTGGTTATGTGCTGTTCGGTATCTGGAATAGTGACCGCGATCCACACCTTTATGAGTGCTATCGGCGGACGTGACCTGCACCGCAATATTACGTCTAGCACTTCAACTTGTCTAGGCTTTATCAACTTTATTTCTATTTGGAAAGTGAATTATCTGCAGCAGTCAGCTTTTAGGTCTGCATGAAGTTATAGCGATTTATACTTATAGTTGGATTAAGGTTTAATAATTAATTCAATTGTTCAAAAAATATATATTATTTGGTTAGCTCTGAAAAAAAAAAATTATTTTCCCACTAAGCGTTTGAAATGTATGTATAAATCTTCGCTCTATTACTATGATGCGGTACTTATTCTATATCTACTTATTCTTTCGGTACTTATTCTCTCGTAAAATTCTATTAAATGTAGATAGAACTCATAAATTAAATTAAATCCTAAAATTTAATAGATTTATTTATATCGTTCAGTCCACCCTGTGCGGGTTTTTTTTTTTTTTTTTTTTTTTTTTTTTTTTTCATTTATTGATATTTGCAACTGTACAAAATAATATACAACAAGTAAATGTGTTGGCAGTGAATACAATGGCATATAAATAACTTTGAAGAACTACTCACTCGTGGCACTTCAATAAAATCTACACTAAAAGGTCTCTAGGCCATCTTCTTTTCAGACGCCTCGGAGGATTATCAGGGATGGAGGAGGAAGCAAGTTAGGAGACTAGTGGATTGGAGTGGTTATGGAGCTTACTATAGGATAGGTATCTGGTTTGGGCTAAATCAGAAACATATGGAACATTAAGATCTTTATGGATAAGTTTATTGGTCACAAAGCAAGGAGCATTGAGGATTTTTCGAAGGATTTTGGATTGTAAGGATTGGATACGAGATGAATTGGATGGATTAGTAGAGCCCCAAAGCTCAACTCCGTACATCCAAATAGATCTAATCACAGTCATGTAAATGAGTCTTTCGTAATTAATTGGGAGCTTTGAACGTTTGTCTAGTAAACGTTGAAGTAGTCTGTAACGTAGGGCAGTTACTTGTCGTTTTAGTCTTCATCTGCGGGTTCATATTAAGTGTTTAGCGGCCCTAAAAAAAAAAAAAAAAAAAAATTGTGAAATACTAACTTCGACAAAACACGATGGTAACGTGGTGATGAGTTGTTTGTGCCGTAGTTGGTATACATAAATATTAAGCTCCAGCAACACAAAAACTTCCTTCACAAATATTCATAAGCGTATTTTTTAATTTTATTCATTCGATTCACCAGAGTAATCATTTTTTTTTTAAATAAAAGAAACATTAAATTCCTGGCTATCGTGAAAAAGTTGTCAAGTCCAAATTATGCGCTTTTAGTAGGGCACAGAACATTTATTATCGTTGTTCCGAAATCCTCTAATTAATTTAAACTTACAATATTCTCCAAACTATGTTCTTTAAGGGTCTTATGAAGGAACACATCTTAATAATTCTTCACGCAAATATAAAAAATCGTGTTTTGAAGGCACAGAACTTGTTTTTAACAACCATCAAAATATATTTGAAAAACTCCTGAGATCAATTGTTGGAAAATAAAAATGTTTGATAGTTTTGTAATTCTGTAGGTATTGAACGAAATATTTTTGAAACATCTTTAAGTTTTCTTTTTAAATTTACACCTATTTTAAATTCATCCATTGCCTCTTCTACATTTGAACTTCTCAAGAATGATTCACTTTCCCATTCCTTAGTCCCCTCGATCCCATCCTGTAGAGCAGAAGAGATCCTGGATATTCCAGTCAGCTCCAGCAGGTGGGTGCTGGCCAGTAGCCAGGTCGTGTGTGTCCTGGACAAGGCTGCTATAAACCCTCCCCCTTCCCCCCACTACTATAAATATAATGAATACCACGGCCGTATATGTTTACAACTATACTGTAATACTATATCCAGTTTTATTGGACCTCTGTGCGAGTTTTAATTAATAACCTCCAGTTTGTTAACACTCTGTAGATTTTCTGGTCGTAAACTCTTATGGGTCGTTATTCGATATCAGAATTTTAATAGAGTAAGTTTCAGAATTAAATTACTTCTAGTCGTATCAGGATATGGGGAAGCGGAAACTGTTAAAGATTATACTGCTCTTTGTTAGCTGTAACACGTATACTTGCTTGGGATGCCTTTGGAAATAATAATTGAAAACACCTTTTAGTATCGTAATAATTTAATTTTTAGATGGATTAAAAAAAGATTAATTATTTTGAATTGAACCAAAAATGTTATGTATATTGAAAATTATTTTCTTTCATACACAATGACTGAGAGTCCTACTAACGAAACTACTATTGGGTACCTACCTACTACTTCTCTTCGTCTCTATTCTAATGTAGTTGAAACATAGTATTGGTTTATAGAGAGAAACACTTTACTAATACACTACACTTTACAGCTGACCATTTCCAATGGGTTGCTACAGTTTACACACCATACTAATCGATTTAAAAGTAAACATTTATTAATACATTCTAATAAAAAGCAAATAATATTATATAATTTAAAGTTTTTATTTTAATTTCATTCCTTTTTCAATTATTTCATTTTTATTTTTTTAATAATTTTCTCTCATATCGTTTATCACTAATGAGTTTAGATTTTTATATGTTTGAACTGCTTACAAAAAAAAAAAATAATAATAATAATAATAATAATAATAAAAGTAATACAATAAACGGAAATTACTTATTTATTTTAAGGGTATCCCATCATTAATAATAATTAGGAAAAAATCTCTTAAATAATTAAAAATAAAATATTTGTATGATCATATTTTTTGTAACTAGGTAAGTGTTGGTCTTGAATCAGTTTCAATTAATAACGCAACGTTGATCATAGGAATAAACATCCATGCTCTAAATCACCTAATTAGGAAAAGTTCCGACGTTTCGACTATCCTTGCAGGTCTTCTTCAGGGCTAAAATAACAAAAACCTGGATGTGGCCAAAGTTATACAATGATTAACAAACAAAGTAAATTAATTTACAAAAAAAATATCGAAAATATTAATTTCATAATTAATTTAATAACAAATAAATAATTTTAATTATATAAAGAATATGAAAAGTTATGAAAATCTAGTTTAATGGTACAATCGGTAATTGTCAAAAAAAAAAAAATAATAAATAATTGCATCATCAGTTGTTATATATATATTTTAAATATGTGCTTGGTTATTCGCATTTAAAAAATAATAAATATATATAGGATAATAGTGGGCTCGAAACAACTCATTGTGCAAACCCCTCTTGAAGTCCATCGACCAGTAGAACGACCATTGAAGCGGTACAATGGGATTGCAGTCGGTTATTGCACTTGGAAGTGGGTACTCGTCCTCCTTTTAGGGCTCCTCTTGTCAATGGCAGCTATTTTTAGTCTTCTACTTATAGTTTACAGGCAGTGTTTACTCGGATTTGTTATTATAGTTAGTCAATCGAATAGTAAAATGTATATTGTTATTTAAGACAATATCTTTATTTTGTTTAATGGTTTTCTTTTATTATCTAACTTCTTTGAATATATAATGGGATATAAATGCTCGTTATGAGAGATAACTTAGCTATAGAAAAAAAAAAATGCAAATATTTTCCATGTCTTTGGTCGTAGGGACGTTGTAAAAAAATTAATAAATTAAAATAATTATCGTCCCTCCTCATCATTTTTCTAAAGTTGATGCTCTCAAATTTGCTTTTTTAAAATAAAATTAAAACAATGTTTCTAATACCACTTTATGTTGTCGTTAATTTGCTTTTAACATCTATGATACCAATAGGCCTATTTCGTATTATTGCTAACAGAGGTAATTTTGTGTGAAATATATTAAGTAACCTTCCAATTCTTCTCGTGTTAAATTCTTATCAATCCAAAATATTTCATAGAATCCTTTAAACACCTTATTATGCCACAAATAATGTTATCTAACGATCTCAATGTCTGACATGTTGCAAAAGTGATTAAAATAAGAAACATTCTTTCAAGATAAGTTACATTCTTACTCGAATCCACTGGCCTCCCAACTTGCTTCCCAATCGATTCTCGATACCACTATGAGGAGTAAGAAAAGAAGATGGCCAAGGGACTTTTGAATGTACATTATATTTAAGGATAACCAATGGGATTCTTTAAAAGTTATTGACACATTTACTTGATGTGTATAATTGTATACTAGATTAAATTTATTGAAAAAATAAATGAGTTCGCTACACAACAATGAATTTGTTACTGTTAGGAACCGTTCGGTTATTTTTAAATCCAGTGCAGTGGGATCGAGTTCGAATCCCCTCTGGCCTTTTTGCCTTATTAGGAGTACATCAAGACGTTAAGCCTCAACAAAGAAACTACTTATTTTGAAAATATAAAGATAAAAAATTACCTTCCGTGATTGGGTGATGATCTCAGACTAAAACTTGTCGACCAGTCTCAATTTTAATTACGGAGTCTTAAAAACGACCATGTTTAAGCAGAAGGTGTTAAAATATAATCCAAAATAATTTTAATTTTTCAAAGAATTATCCTTATGGCCAGTGCACACTACTAACGGATCAAAGCGCAGCGGATTTTCCGACAGGATAGGTTATGTTGGTTAGGTAGGGGCAGCGCACACTATGTCGGCACGGAGCGGAGCGCATTTTCCTGTATAACCAAATTTGTTCAAAAATCCGCTCCGCTGCACTATGTTCCGATTTGTCAGTAGTTCGAGCTGGCCTATAGATTCCATTACATTGTCTGGATTTTAAATAGACTCAGAAACTGATGATCAGCAATTTCATGTAAAATTAGTCTTCTCTTTCTGAGACTACAGCATTATTAATCCCGCTCAAGTCGCTCACCTCCACCGGCAGTAATTTAATTGATGTAATAAGTTCATAAATTCATATTTTAATAAATTCCTAATCCACAGCTGTCTCAGTGGACCCTCCCTAGACCCCCCCCCCACCCAGTAGCAGTAACGTATTACTTCCGTTATCGCTGATGTTAGTACCCTCGCTAATTAATTACTTACAGAGGGACACGCTCAGAATTATTTCGCCGAACTGTGATCAACCGTTTCCCAGCTGAGGCCGGTTTAGGAGCGATGAATCAAAGGGTGGGGGGAGGCAAACAGTGGCCAGCGGGGAGATATTAAATTTTAATTTTTGATAAATTACCCAAAAGAGGCCGTAGACCTAAGCCCCTCGCTGTGATATATCACCGCCCTCTCTGTCCTGAAATATGCGACCCTAGCTCAGCTCTGATTAATGGCGTTTCTTCGCTCTGTCTCCGGGGCGCTAATTCTGAGCGATCTCTGGGGCTAAGCTGCTTAGCGAGACCTTTCTCGGACACGATTAGCGCTTTATAAAAATGGGGAAAATGCTAAAAATTCGACATACAGAAAAACGTTCCGTGTCTAAAAAAACAAACAAAAAATATAAAGTTAAAAAAAAAAAAGGCTAATTTTCCATTAACTATTTATTCATATTTACAACAACATTAGGAACTAGTGAATTAGAGGAAAGACAATGACATGTCAAAGACATTTAATCGCACACATTTAGTCGCATGGCCAATACGGACTAGAGTTGTTATTTGGCACCTGTGGGATGTTTTTACCTTTCTTCGATAAAAACAACTCAAAATGTATTTTATTTCTGATTTTAAGGGTATAAAATGCATATTAATTCTCCAGTGAAGCCTTGCTGAATTCTAGAACCAAAATAATACTGTAGTAGTCGCGTGCACCTCACACGTCTTTGTGAATTGATGAAGATTATTTATAATATATTTTATTGAAAAAGATTTACGGAACTCTGTATCTGAGTGCTGAAAAACATATAAAAGGCAATGAGACAGTAAAAGAATAAAATAAAAAAATAAAAAAAACTGTGTGTTTAGCCGCCTTGCACCTCCCAGGTGTTATGTACTTATTCAATTTTATATCATAAATTCTTATTATATAGCTTCCCCTAAGAAATGATCTAAAGACATATTAATCCATAGGAAAACTCTATCGTAGATACTAATAGGCTATCCAGAGTACCAGAGATCGCTATTTACTGACAATAGAGAACAGTGAGGACGCCAGAGAGACGAGATGACTGACAGACAGAGGACGCCCCTGGCAGTGAACTCCTGTCAGGGCTTCCATTAGGCCTGTCTCTGCCTCTCCTCTGTCTCACTCTGTTCATGTCTCTCTCTCTACTGTTCCTTATTATTTTTTTAGAAGTTTGAGCTTTTAGTTGAAACATAAATATTTTATCATAGAACTTTTAAAATTTATTTTTTAATGTATGAACCTGTTCTGGTGTCAATAGGAGTAAAGCGAGGAACAAATTCTATTTATTGGGATAATCGTCGATTTAGTTCATATGATTAAAAGCGGTATTTATATGCATGAAATAACATTGAATGATTTCATAAGATTTGCAGTGTAAAAATAGTTGAGTTAAATGGCGAAAAAAGTAATAATGATAAAATATTGATCTAAACATTGCCATAAAGTGCAAACCTTTTTATTTACTTTTAATTATAATATTTGGTATATTATTTTTTCATATTTATGTTTTCTATTTCAGACATTAAACCTTATAGTCCAGTCAATAAAGTATTATAGAGTGCGTTTTCTGTAATCCAAGGTTTTTCTTCGGAAACATGTTCAGGGGAGTTAGAAAGTAAACATACTAAAAGTCCTGGAGTTTTCGGGCCTGGGAACAGGAAGGGGGGAGGTCCTTTTTTTTGGTTTTGCGCTCATATCTCGAAAACGGCGCATCATATGCAAAACATGACTATTAACTAAATGTCAATTAAATTTTCTACAACTTACGTTTTATACACATTTTCTGTGTATAAAATTCTGCACCGTTTCTGAGATATACGCTTGGCAAATATGAACATTTTCGAAAAACAAATTTTTACCTCACGTTTTCTGTCAAACATCCCTCCATATCTTCCAAAATGTTTATCCTACGACAAAAGTCTTCATAAATAGTATTGTAGAGCATTAAATTTACTTCAAAATACACATATATATATGCCAATATATCTTCAATATGTCAAAAGTTACATAAATTTTAACTTTTCTTGATAAAATGTCGTATTTCGCTAAAAGGTCTTATTTCTTGAAACTCAATGCCTCTTATTTTGTATTTTAATTAACCGTATATACAAGGGAAATAAATAATATGCAAGACAAAGAATCCTCTCATACAATATGTACACTTAAATTAAAAAATAAGAAAAACAAAATCCTCTAACTGTACAAGATACAAAATTAGCACTTTAGAATAAATATAAGAAAAACATATATCTTTATGAATTTATTATTCAATAGTAAATTTATAACTACTTGAATATTTGTTTGTATCAATGTCTCCCAGAGTCACTGAGATATCAGGTTACATATTCGACATTTGTGTTGTCAGAATACGTGCTGAGAAAATCAGAGATGAGTCTGTAATCTATGTATATGTTTAGCACTTAAGAGATGGCATTTAATTCTGCTGTGCATACGCTACCATAATGTATATACATACCTCGTCAAAACTTTTAATAAGGGTTTAAAAAAACAAAAAAAATTTATAAAAGGTTTTTATATTTATATAAGCCTAATGGAGTTAAAGGATTTAAATATTGAGTCGTTTGGCCTTTATACCTAAACCTGTTTAAGATATTTGTTGAGATTGTTATCTCAAGGCAATTGAGTCTGTATATAGCCTGTATATGGCAAAACGGGAAATCATCTTGGATGGAAATTTATGAAGCTATTGCCAACATTTGTCGAGAAAAAAAGTATATGTATTTATATATAGGCTATATGTTAACACGACCTTTGATTTTTATTACACGAATAGTCTCATATTACATATGTTTCTTCAGAACTTAATTACGTTATAAGACTCAAGCTTTCGTTTGTCATTTTTTTTATTTGACATGAATATGTCTTTTGGCTGTGGGGTCTATAGTTTTTTGTTTTGTTTTTTTAAACGTTTTTTCACCTTCAAAAACGTAGCTCTGTTGGTTTTGCTTTGAAACAAATGTTATATAACAAAAATATTTTCAATAAAAATTCTGAACAGAAAACTGTTGACAAATTTTTAAATTTCATAACATTTGTTGCTAGGACCTACCGTTTAGGAGCTGTGAATGAAAATTTTTAAGTTCTAAACTCCTATTTTCTCTCAACTTTATTTCGAATAATCATTAATTATTAATTTAATTTAATTATAAATTTCAGTAATCTGATCCTTTTAGTTCTAAAATGTTAATTGATTAAAAGAAGGAAAAGGACAAATATTTTTAAATGTAATCGAAAGTTGAATTGGCTGGGATACAAAGACTGATGGGTTCTAAAGCCCTGCAGACGAACCTATTTTATATATGTGGCATAATATTCCGAATGTTTTAAAATAGTTTTTATACTAGATTATCTTTAGATGAAAGGTTTTCTCCGTATAGTAGTTAAATCACATATAAAAGCTGCCATAAAAATTATAGTTTAAAAAATTAGAAAAGCACGCTTTAATAGCAAACCCTACAATTTGCAGCATTCAGACCTTTTACTTTTTAGAGTTCAAGGTTCCAAGCTAATTTCCCTGTGCTCTACGTGATTTGTTTGCAATTTTAATAACAGTTTATCCTAAATCAACTAACAATTTTTGTTTTTTGACATATCTCAGGAATGGGCAAGTTTTAACATTAAAAATCCTATCTTGCACAAACTATTATGATCTACAACTTTTAGTATTTTGATTGGATTAGCCATTTCTGCGTTATAGACTCCTAAGAATGACCGAAACTAACTTTTTTTGAAAGTTGGAAAAATTCCTCGATGTTTGACAATCGATTGTGGCTATATGTCTATGTCAAATTCAGCTTTAAAAAAAAAAAGCCCTCTCCCTCGATAACTCCAATAAAAGGCGTTTATAGACTATCTGTGAACAATTTTTATATTGTGTAGACGTATCCATGTTCAATTGTTTTTCCTAGTCAAGAAAACATTTTTTTTTTTTACATTTTCTTAAACTTTTTATTTCAGATCCCATCGTATAAAGATTTTCTGAAGAAGTTACTGTAACCCCTTTACTTTTCTCCTTAGTCTGTTTTCCTTCGTGACCTCTGGCGATGGGTAAAGTCAACTTGATTGATTCCGGAAAAGCGCCCTCTTGACAGGCTTTGCGTGAGGCTCAGTAGCGGCGGTGAGCGGTAATTAAATGGCCTGGAGCATGTCCAATCTTCCATATTTTTATTTGTTTTCCCTTCATTTATTTTCTACAAGACTATGAAGTCATGGGATTTACTACTTCAGATTGGTTTCGCAGTAGTTATTATGGTCATTGCAATGAATAATAATATGAGCTAGAATATTTATTGTAATACATTTTAAATTATTCATATGTAAGAGGTATATAAAAAATAATTCTCGTATGCATTTTTAATTTATTTGAACTCTTAAAAAATAATTTATTTAAATTTATAGCTTTTTAAAACAGAAGCCTATCCAATAAAATAAGGATTGATGAATAATTTGCTTCTTCTATAGGATTTTTTTGATTCGGCAACTATTTTTGATTGTTAAATATTCTTTATCAGTTCTAAAAACATTTTCAAAGCATCTGCACATTGCTATATAGATTAATATATTAATTTTTTTTAAATGTAAGACAAGAAATCGTACATGTTGATACTCATCTGAGGCAAAATAAAAAGCCTTCTAATTGAGGACCTACATCAGACTCACAATCAGTGTAAAGAGAGGAAAGGGTTCTTAGATTTTGGGTTTCCCAATGGCTACTTGTTTTTTTTTCTGTTCCTTCTGGAGACGAAATACTCACTTGGGGTACCCATGATAGTGTAGATATGGAGTGATTATCGTAAATACTTGGTGATTCTGTCCTTTAGTTAGTCTTTCACTGCCATTTTTTCGTATGTGAGACCATTCGATTCAGTTCAATTTTATTTGATATGATTCCCAATTTTATTATATTATTTTAGTCTCAAACTAGTCTGAAATTTTCTTTTGATTCTACTTTTAAATTTCTTTTGCAGCACTTTTTTATGCAGATTATTGTTGAGGATCGAAGTTGGTTATTCAATAACATTGTAAAAACTTGACTTCCTGACACTGTTATGCCTTATATGTTTTTTTTTTTTTTTTTTTTTTAACGCCTAAGCTAAATTTTTACTCAATATAATCTGCTATCTAGACAAATGTCTTACTCGACTCCAAATGATCTGTCCACAAACAGGATACTAAGTGAACTTGAACATTGAGGAAGTGGGACATCGATATAAAATTGGATTGTTCAATTTTGTTTTAAGCTTCGTGTTTTTCTCTAGCTTTAATTTAGCCCCATATGTGTTTTAGGGAAGTCATTCCCCCCGTCGAACAGACTCGTTAACAGGCACCAAATAGACGATAACAGAAGACCTCACCTGCCTGCTATATTTCAGCGGGGCGGTTTTTGTCCGCAACTGAGATTTATACCGAGCCTAATAGAGGGAACAGCCGTCGCACGATAAAAACAAACAGTAAAAAAGGAGACCGGAAGTAGGCGACAACTGCCGATGACGCCCGATCGCATATAAATTCATCAGTGGCCGCATCCGGCGCCCCCCTTAGGTCATAAATCAATTACTGGAGGCTCCAGGTATTTTTAGACTTCTAATCCTCCAGTCTCCGGTGGGTGGGAATTTTCTGAGGCGATATAAGAGGTGCGAGGTAGATTTGCGAGACACATGGTAGTTCTATATGCGTAAAAAGTCACTCACACAAATATTTAACGAATATTTATATATTTTAAGTTGTCTAAATTAGGGTCATTTTTATCATACTTGTATCTTAATATTTTATTACATAGGTGGATTTGTTGACTGTATCAATATATTTCTTGTAAATTTATTATAGGGAGATGAGTTAAAGAAAGGAAAAAAAAAAAAAAAAAAAAAAAAAGGATTAGCTGTACATATTATTTCATTATGCCAACTTTTCGCCCATCAATCGGTCTGATGTTGCCCATCAATGCTGTGACCGAAACGTTGGGATAATTAAAAAATATTTTTTATTTTTATCAATTCTTACTTATTTATTTTCTTTTTTCTTTTTCCTTTGATTACTCAAACTACAAGATAAATCTTATCACTTACAGAAATTACCTTTCTTTACTTATATTTTATTATTTACTTTATTCATTTATTTATAATAGATAAATGTCTTTATTGATACTATACACCTTAATTGATTCCATTTCGAAACTCAAAATTATTAGGCTTATGTGGATTCCGGGACATTGAGGAATAGAAGTTAATGAACTAGCGGATTTAGCAGCTAAAGAAGCGTATTCTCTCTTCCAATTACCCTTAATTCCTGTCCCTTTGCCATATATCAAATTCTTTTCAAAACATCAAATCAATATAGTTTGGCATGAAAGAACATGGAAACAAGAAGCAGAACCAAGAAAAGAACAAGTCATCTTTACAAGATTGCGAATTGGGAATTCAAAATTAACCCACAGGTATGCAACAAATGTCAGGTAAATCGAACAATAGAACATATTCTTGTGGAATGCACAAAATACGAAGGGTAAGGTAAAGATAATGGTCTGATAAATCAAGACATTTTAACATTGCTTGAAAATAACACATATTTTTGCAACTACATGATTCACTTTTTGAAACAAACAAATCTTTACAAGTACTTATAGTTCTCAACTTGAGTATTTTATTAGAACATAAAATTAGATTAGAACATAAAAATTTATTTTATTAGAACATAAAAAAAAATACATTTTTTTAGTATGTTTTACTTTTAAATCAATGGACTAAAGTTATATATATATATATATATATATATATATATATATATATATATATATATATATATATATATATGGTCGTTCTATTTGATCTGAGGGATCCAGAGATAAATTATTTGACAACTCTGAATTTAGCATTGGTCGGTTCCCTTGCTGTTGCACCATTTTTAGTTCGTTTCGTGTGGTTTAGTGCCACGTGTCGTTCGAAGTAATGAAAAATAAACCTTGATATCATAAGAAAAAATATTAAAAAATGAATACAAAAAACATCAAAAATTCTTAATTGAAGCATAACGAAAAATACTGAAAATATATTTAATTAGTGCTTACCAACGGATATAACATCAATGGAACCTTTGAGGCTTTTCAACTGTTTCGTTTAATTGATTCTTGTTTGCAGGATTTCTTCCTAAGACGTACCCTTTGCCTCTGGTAGTCTCAGTAGCCATCTAAAAAACGTGAACAATCCTTTCCCATGACGGAGAAAAAAAAAAACCCTGAGGCGACACCAGTCCTAGACTTAGGAAGGACTGTGCTAGTGCCTGAATATCAACGACTCTTAGTGACACTGAGTCACTACTGTACAAATTAGTCGTTTTGTTTCAGGGATTGTTGAGTTAGTTGGTTTAAAAGAAAATTATCGGTCTATAAATTTAAAATTAAGATTGTAATTTAATTAAAGAGTTAAATACGAATATTTGGATTGACTTGGCACCTAAATATTCATCATGGTAGTTAATAGAAGATATCTGCTGGCATACTTTTTTTTTCTAAATTAAGGCAAGAAAGTACTGGAAAGAAAGAAGTACCGCAGGATGCTGTTTTTTCCCTGTATAATAGGTTATTCCTAATGTTATTAATATATTTTTTTAAAAATTAGCTGTTTAATAATTTAAAACTGCTGGTTGCCGAATGTATATAGATAGAGATAGTATAGAGATAGTAATTTGGAAGGAAAGAACAAGTTAACTGAGATTTATAATATAGTTATTTAATATTTGAAGAAATAAATATTTTAAAAATGTTTTTATTGAAATGTTTCATGATATATCACTGAAATATATCTAATAGTTATGATACATTAATACCACATTTATAAAAAAAAAAAAAAAAAATATATATATATATATATATATATATATATATATATATATATATATATATATATATATATATATATAATTGGATGCTAATCAAATTTAAACAAAAAATGACAGATTTTTATCTTTTCAACTGTATCAACAAAAAGATTTGTTTATTTTATTTTTTAAACTCAATTTGATTGATATGTGCTTACAATTATTTCATTTGTAGTAACGAAAAACATTACCTAAACATTTATAGTTATTCATTAATCATTATGTATTAATTGACTATTAAAAATATCAATTTTCTAAAGATTTCGATGATTAGTTATATTCAAAATATGATTAAGTATTCATCCTAGTCCGCAATCAATTTGTTATATTTAAAAATAATAAATATAAAAAAATAATGTAATAATTAAAATTATACTAAATAAAAAAGTACAAAGTAATAATGAAACATAGAAAAGTGAGAATTAAATTAAATTATAACAAAAAATAATGGATTATTATCTTTTCAACCATATCAACTAGATGAATTACATATATTTTTAAACCAAATTTGATTAATATGTACTTACATTTATTTCATTTATAGTGTTGAAGAATATTAAATTAATATTTGTAATTAGTGTTTAATCATTATGTACTAGTTTTCCTAAAGAAAATAATAATTCTCTACATATTTAATTATAAATATAAAAAATAAACAAATCAAACATTTTATTTTTATTTTTTATAATTAATTATTGCTATTGGTAATTATTTTTGTTTAAGCTATTTGATTAATATGTGCTTACAATTATTTCATAGGTAGGGAAAATAAATTAAAAATAAAATTTATAATTAGTCATCAGTTACTACGTATTTATTTGCCAAATGTAAATAATAATTTTCAATAGGTTTCTATATTTAATTATGTTCAAAAACTTAATAACCATTCAGAAATAAATATTATATAAATTATAAAATATTGTTATGTGTAGGTTTTTCAGTAATTATTAAGAAACTAACACTTTAGTGGCTGGATATTGTCAGGAGTCATTCTAGAGCAAATTGAAAATAAATGAGCTGTCAAACCACAGTACACGAATATTCATGAATGACCACCACAAAAACATCCGCTATAATTGGAATTTAAGGACGGGCGTGTAGCTGGGACTGAACCCATCAGGGGCCACTCGTGTAAAAATGGACCACAAAAAAAAGCACGTGTCATTCCATTACTCGCTTCTCCTCTTCACAGATGCCGCCCCGGAGAGAAAAAAAAAATCTCGCACAGTCGAGGACTGAATAGGAAAAAACTCAGCTGTCAACGCTTCCACACATGGGAGTATGTGGGAGGTTGGGAGGTTGGTATATGTGCGGTGAGAAGAAAGGGCAGGAAACAGAAACTAAAAATTTTAATATCAGAGAAACATTACAATGTACCAAATGTTTTGGAATAGTAAATAATTGAAATAAACTCGAATAAATTAAAAATTAAGTTTTTGGGTTTCTCATCAAATGTAAGCCCTGTGTAATGGCGTTACAAGCTGGCTAGCAGATTGTAAACTAACTAAAAGTTAAAAGCCGGTCTGCTTTACTTGCTGCTTATTTAATTGCTGACTTGCCAGTTAGTAAACTAGCCTCATGATTGCTAGTGGTCTAGCTGCTAGTATCTCGTTGTTATTTGTTTTCAGTGTCAACAATACGTCGACGGATATTGTTCGTGTTGGAGTTGTTATTTCAGCCAATTATATTATAAAGGAGAAGTAATAATTGTGGAACAGAAAAGTATAAGTATAATCATGGATAGTAAGCCGACTTTATCTTTTAAATTCCATAGCACAGGATACTGCTTGTAGACCTAAAGAAATTCCACAATATTTTTAAGTTCCACTTTATTTTTTAACGCTATAACACCCAGAAAAGTTTTGTAAAACATAAACAACAGGTGATTTCAAAGCGCTAGCTAGTTGGCTAATGAGCAAGTAGGGAGTTTTGTGCCATCATAACTATCTCACTATCTGACTCGCCGGTCTGCTGATAGTAAACTCGCTCAATGCGATCGACCCTTCACAGTCTACTACTTTTTTCTGAGATTGGATAAATTTAAGCGAGGAAAATAGTATATAAACGATTCAGAAATTAACTTTGCTTTCTTGACTTAAACTTTTTCAAATCTGGCATTAAAAAAATGGTTCGTCGTTGGGAAAAGTGTGTGTGAAAAAGTTGGTCTAAATTTTTAATAAAATATAATTGATTTGTTTGCTACTTCTTATATTTACCTCCTGTTTCATAAACTGCACATTTCCTGTGGGTTAAACCATTTTCATTATTACTGTTATTTATTATTTATTTATTATTATTTCCCCAGTGTTAGTCATTAAACAAGTTATAAATGAGCAGTGCGATACAAATCCTGATTTCAAATAGGACTCTACACGTGCAGCTATCTTAAATAGTCGCTGGGATACGCGTGTTAGCACGCGACCCAAATCCGACTTGTTCGCGTTGTTACCGTATCACAAACGTCGAAAGAGTAACACTCCAACTGTATTCAAAAGTATTATCAAAAGTTATCTTAACAGGTTCTGTCCTCCTCTTGTTTACATTATTAATTTTCCCATTTGGGAAATAAAATTCCGTTTTTACTATCGTGGTTTCCCTCTCTCCCTGACATGGATACGGCACACGCGACTGTTTGAGCGGCATTAATTTAATAACGGAATCCCTTTGTTGGGGCCCGATCGAACTTCGTGGACAGTGAGGTTTGTCATGCTTTGGACTAAATTCTCAAATAATATTCAACAATGATAAGAAAAAGAAGTTCATTGAACTATTGGATTTTGCATATACGGTTGCGTACTAAGTCCTTTTATTTTATCTGAATTATAAATTTTATATTCCTAGTTTCATACCAGACTTAAAGACAAGAACATTTACTGGACAAGCGTTCGAAACCTACCAATAAATTACAAAATACTTATTTACATGACAGTAATTAGAACCATTTGGACGATGACGGAGTTGAACTGTGGGGCTCCACCAAACCTTCCTATTGGTCTCGTGTCTAATCTCAACAATCCAAAATCTTTCGGAAAATCCGATGTCTCCGAATATGCAATTATATATATTTTGGGTTACTAGATTATTCATAGAAGCATTGGTTTGTAGGATAATTGCAAAGGACTATTCATAAATAATGTTCAGGTCATTTCATTGTAAGAGGATTTTAAATTGAACGGTTCCATCAAACTAAGGTCAACAATAAAACGAGAAAGACAAAACACAAATAGTCCAGTCAATAAACATATTGTAGAGTGCATGGAATATGCGATAATTTTTGACTTCATAGCTTCGTTTGGAATAGTTAGAAGGTAAACATACTAAAAGTCCCCGCCCCTGGAGGATGATCTAACGGTGGGGGGGAGGGGAGAAGTTCAATTTTTTTGTTTTTTCGATAATAACTCGAAAACGGTTGATTCTAGAAAAATATGTTTCAAATAAACATAAAAGCTAATTAAATTTTCTATAAAATTGATAATATATAAATTTGTCGTAATTCTAATCGTTTACGTCATATTCGTTATTGAAAATCGGTGATTTTCGGGAAAAAACAAATGTCACCTCACTTTTTGTCAAACTTTTGTTTCTAGTACATTCCACAATCGGTTCTCAGAAAAAACGTCAGAATCAAAATTGTAGAGCATTAAATTTACTTTAATTTCATATATACGTTTCTGGTATTAGAAGCAAGTGTTTAGTAAAAAGTGAGGTAAACATTTTGTTTATTTCTAAAATTATCGATTTTTAATACTGCATGTCTCGAAAACTGTTGGAATTTCGACGAATTTGTATATAATTAATTTTATATTATCAAAAAAAACAAAAAAAATTGAACTTTTCCCCTCCCCCCACCGTTAGCTCACCCCCAGGGGCGGGGACTTTTAGTATGTTTACCTTCTAACTATTCCTAAGGAAGCTATGAAGTCAAAAATTATCGCATATTCCATGCACTCTACACCCCTCATTTCACCACTCATTGACTGGACTACAATATAATTAAATGTTTTTTTACATTCCTTTATGCATCGGAATAGCCCTAATTTGGATTCAAGTACTTGGAAAACGTCTCCTTTTCGTCATCCTAGTCATTTAACAGACAAACGTTTAGCTTTGGAGCTCCACTAAACCATCCAATTCTCGTACCAAATTATTACAATCCAAAATCCTATGAAAAATCCACAATGCTCCTTATTTTATAACAATCAAACTTACCTATAAAGGTCTTAATGTACTATATATTGATTCAATATATAGCCCAAACCAGACTCCTTTCCTTTCATAGTAAACTCCAGAGCTATTCAAATCCACTAGTATCACAACTCGCTTTCTACTCTATTCCAGATAACCCTCCAAGCAGTTTGAAAAGAAGGAGGTTTTCTAATATAGGGGGACCGTCTAATATAGAACTTACTGAAGTGCTACCAATGGGTAGTTGCTTTACACAAGCGTATTTTTATGTTATTGTTTACAGTTGTGATTTCAATCAAGTAGTATTTTTATTAAAGATTTCTTCTCAACTTAATGTCTAAATTAATTTAATTATTGTCATGCAAATTCTAATAAATAGGAAACTTTAAACGGAGAATATGATCAGGGATGCAGTCAAAGAAGAACATCACGTCTAAGAAGAAATTCTTTAATACGTGGTGTTCTTCTTTGACTGGATCCCTCATCATCTTTTTCTCCATTCATCATACCAGTCAACTATACTTTAAACGTTTTCCTTGTTTTTGTTTTCTTTTACGATTTACACCTCTATACATTTTATACAAGTAAATTTAAAGAAAATTATTACAATGACATATAAATAATATGCAAACAACATCTCACTAGTAGCACTCAGTTCTACACTAGAAGGTCTCTTGGCCATCTTCTTGTCAGACGCCTCGGAGTATTATCGGGAGTGGAGTATGAGGCATGTTAGGAGACTAGTGGATTCGAGTGGGTATGGAGTTTACTATAAAAGGATAGGTATCTTGTTTAGGCCAAATCCGCAAGATAGAGAACATTAAGATCTTTATTAATAACTTTGTTCGTGACATAATTAGGAAAATTTAGAATTTTACCAATGGCTTTAGATTGTAAAGATTGGATACGAGATGAATTTAAGGTTTAGTGGAGTCTCAAAGCTCAACTCCGTATGTCTTAATGGTGTTTGAACGCTTGTCTAGTAAATGTTAGAGCAGTCGAAAACGACGAGCACCTTCTTTTGTATATGTCTTGTATGTGGTAAAAAATCTGTCAAGACTGTTTGTAAGATATGAAGAATCTCCATTTCTTGCCGAGAGTACCTAAAACATTGTACAGGAGCAGACTTCTCGTGACTTCTGACTCAATTATTTAAATTAACAGCCCCAAATATCTCAACCATCACGCGCTGATGGAATTAGTGCTGTTGAAAACATCAAAATGCCGTGAAGTGTTTAAATCCGTTGTTTATTACCGTAGCCATTAAGCCGCCGCCACGCCATTTTGTCGGAAAACAATTCATACTAGCAATAAAAGGGCCGAATGTTTTATTGCCTCGTATATCACCGCTGCCTTGATTAAATAGAAACAAAAGCTCGGCTAAATAGTGATAAAAATTAGCAGGCCACGCCATCACCGAATCTAAAACTGGCCCTTTGGTATTTATCACACGTCTGCTCGTTGAGATTTCCTAATGGCGGTGTTTACAGCTTTGTTATAACGATCACGTCAGCTTTCTCTTTTCTGTATCCAAATTAGCATCTGTCATAAGTGGCCTCTGTCGTATTATTCTTCCCTGTTATAAATATTTTTATCGTCGTTGACCATAAATGTTTGGTTGTTCGTCTTTTGTTTATAATACCTGGTTAGAAACTTAATGAAAATAAACACTACAGTTATAATGTATCAAAATTATTATATTGATGTAATATAAACTTATTTCGGATTGCATGATTAGGCAATCATTAGGGCCGTAAATTCTTCTTAGTATTCTTCATCATATCTCCAACATTTCCCTTAGGCTGGGAAGGGAAGCTGTTTTTATTCCATGCAATTTGAAAATAATAATAATCAAGGGGAATAATAATAAATGAAAAAGCAAAATTTGCTGTGATATCATGGGACAGATACAGCTCACAGCCTAATGTTTCACCAAGTAATTCTTCTTTGCAAGCTGGTCAAGACAGAAGAAATATTAAAACTGTCCACATAATACAGGAAATGTTCATGAATCAGCACATGAATTTGTACATTATCTCTAGATTAATGTGATTATTTGTCAAACATTATGATACCTTCCTTTACTTTTGGAGCCTGTGCCTGCACGTTATTAGAAACTATTTCAATGAAATGATATTGAAAATTAAAATTATAATGGAAAATCGTAGGCTGTCATCATATATTGTGCTTTCCTTCGTGGAAAACGTAATGTTAGTTGATGAAATGCGATATGGGAAAGTTCCGGGAAAATGGTAAAAGGCACGCTACGGTTTACTTCCTCGTCGTTGAAATGTTACACTGAAAACGGTTTTAGGCAATTACTATTTATCCATAATTTTGTTTTGTTCAGAAAATTAGGATTTTACATAAATTTTTTTTTATAATTATTAAGATATACGATTATTATTAAGAAAGTAGGTCGATTAATAAAATACATGAATTAAGTTCTTTTTATATTATAAAATATGGAGTAGACATATATAATACAATTTAATAGACAACTTAGTGTTTATAGTAACCATCCAAAGGCAAAAAACCTATACTATAGACACTATAGAAAAAAATGATTAATACATATTATCAAAAGAACATTAATAATTAAATAAAAATAAGGATAGAAGAATAAATCATCGAATTTAGTCACAACAATATAAATATCGAAGATTAAGTTTATTAAATTGATAGCTTGGATTGTAATAAAAGTTATACAGTAAAAAAATTGAGAATTAAATTTTTCTTCTCTTATTTTGACTGTATTGATTTTTTTGTTTATTTTATTCACACATATTAAGGGATTATACAAGAAACTGGTCGTCGTTTCAGAATACTTAAACATTTATTACTCAAACGTTCTTGGCTTCCATTCAATTACAAAAGAAAGAATTTACGTGACAGTAATTAGACCTATTTGGGTATTCGGTGTTGAGCTCTGGGGTTCCACCTAACCATTAAATTCTTCTCCTATCCATTACAACCCAAGATCTTTTGTGAAATCCTCAATGTTCCTTATTATGTCACAAATAAACTTATCCATAATTATCTTTATGTCCCTCAACTGATAATGAATACTTAACATATATGTTGCGGAAAAGGCCCAATTCAGATACCTATCCCTCAGTGAATAGCTTCACATCCACTCGAATCCACTAGTCTCTCAACTTACTTCACACTTTATGTCCTATAATCCTACAAGGCGTATGAAAATAAGATGCCTAAGGAGCTTCTAATATCAGAATTGATTTGAATTATTGAAGTTATCTCAATGGGTATTTACTTTACACGATATTATAATCACATTTCATGATATTTACAAAATGTATTTAATTTATACGGTTATAAATATATTTAAATAAATATAATTATAAGTGTTTAGATTTGTTGATTATTTTGTTGTGAATTCCGAATAAATGATTCATGAGCCACCGTTAGTCTTATTTTGTTGTTTTTCATTCTCTGTTCTTTTTATACTTATATTTGTTTTAATTTATCTTATGATGAATGCATGATTCATGGTATTGGAATCAAATTTTTACGTTTTAAATATTTCAATGAAGAATCTATACACATTTCTGTTTCCTTTTTCCGAGTGCATTAAAAGAGACATTAACTCAACTAGGACAGCCACAGGAGCTAACGATCTCTCAGGAACTAATCTTACGATGACAGGGCAGCTGTTGGAACGATCAGTCTTCTATGGGAAGCGGTGCTAATCCGTCACTTCCTAGCCTATTCCTAGATCTCGGGGGCTGTCTTCTTGGGGTAGGTCCTTTGCTGGGGAGGGGAGTTAGTTCGAGGTAATTACCGCTTTATAAAACTAACTCAACTTATTATGAGCAGTTAAGAACTCTTGGGGTTTACTGATATTTTGAGAACTTTAGAATGGATACTATATTTGATGTACAGAATGAGGAATATATATTTCTTCTTCCCATTGAGTCACCCCTGCTAATGGCAAAGCAGTGCGTGCCGGAAGAACAAGACAACAGTTTGCTAACAATGCTGACAGGCTGGAGATGGCGTGCTCTTCGAAAACGATAATAAAGAATCTATAAAGGATCCTATAAAGGAGTTTCGGTGCCCTGGTACTGTCAGCCCCGAGGGTGGGGGGTGGCTATCACGTGACCGCTCGGGGAGGACTTGTCTTGTCTCGGGGATCGACTTCAGTAGTAATTAACCTTCCTTCTGGTTATACTGAAACTCGATTTTTCAAACAGTTAAAAACATCACTGAATAAAATTAAACCAGTGAACGTTGTATCCTTCGTTTTACCTTACAGAAATGCTAAGCCATTATTTTATTTGCATTTAAAGATAAAAATTACAGCAATAGCGTTTCGTTGGATCATCTTCGATTTTGGGTGAACTTGTATAAGTTTTGTAATCTTTGGATTATGTATTGATTTGTGGAGGGTTTCAAAATCCCCAATCCTACATGAAAATACTATATATGAGTTTTATTTACACTTTACTTGAATTTAGCAAAATATCACTGTTACTACATCTTCGGAGCTTTGAATCTGTGATTATACATGTTTTCAGAGACCAGTAAAACTTTATATATTTCTTCTTCTATATATGAGAATCGTGCCTAGATATATATATATATATATATATATATATATATATATATATATATATATATATATATATATATATTATATATATATATATATATATATATATATCTGCATTGATCCGTCGATTTTCCAAAAGAAAATCTTATGGATTGATTCACCTCAACATCTATATGCCTTTCCATGACGACGTCATTATTATTATCAGAAGCAGGGATTTAAATTAGGAAGAGAAAGTTCTGTACGCCTTTTCATAGTTGTCGATAAACAAACAAATACAATTCAAGCATTGTTTAGGAAACCATTTTCTTTCTACATGTGGAATCGTATAAATAGACGTGAATGAAGATTTCACTGCAATAACAAATACCGTAAACATTCATAAAATACAATGAGTACCTGTAGTCAAAAATATTTTGAATGATTGTTTATATAAGATGGTATCAACCAATAATTGATGATATTGCGCGATAAATAAGAACTAATAAGGAACAAAAAATATACTTTAAAATGTTATTCCCTCCTCTGAGTTATTACGCTGAATGCTGTTGGAAGGGAAGAGTACTCCGCTACCCCTGGCGTGCAGGAACCAGCGAGGCGAGACAAAAAGGCTGGTTGAGCCCACGCGTACAGACACAAAAAGCAAGCGTAACTAGCCGTGTTGGTAACGCCTCTTTTTGTCCAACATCCAGCCAACACATGGCGGTCCTCAAACCGTTTCGAAATATCGCCTACAGTAGTTCCAGTAGGATGTTGTTTATTTTTTGGTGTTTTTTTCTTCTCCCGACGAAAGATCATTACAAGGCATTAATAGTTTTTAGCCTCATTAGTGGCCCTGTTCTCTTTATTGTTCTTAGTTTAGGACTACTTTTTTGTGGTGCGGAACCATTTCTCATAAATCAGAAACCATCACGGTAGTCCTGTAACGAATGTCTCCTTCCTGTTCTCTGCTTACCTTTGTTAATATAAAAAATATTAATTAATGTATATGCTTTAGTTCGGTAAACCAGGCAGTTATTGAAATCTTATTTTTTAGCATTATTCATTCATTTAGATTAATTCACTACTGAAAAATCTTACTTTGTGCTTCTTGTAAAAAATATATATTTCAATAATTTGGCTTTTGATCTTTTATTTTCGAAATGGTATTGTTCAAAGTGTATAAAAAACAAGAATATATTAAAATTAGTGTAACAAGATATCTCTTTTCCAGGCATATTTACACCGACGTAAAGGGTTTCCGAGTTAGAGGAAGAAATATAGAAATATTCAATATTAATATTTTATAATTGGATTAGGGTATTTCTGTATAGAAATTGGGAATATTTTTGTGTTTTATGTTTATCTAATGCTATACAAATGGTATGTGTAAATCAGTGTGTGGCTTTGTGATTTGATATGTACTATAGTGCGTTTAGTATTGTTTTGTAAAACATTTATTTAAAGAAAGTATTACAATCTGCCTCGATGTGGGCAATAAGTAATATGGATGGCTTATGATCCATTCACACAATATGTACAATAAGAAATAAATACAAAGAGATACAAAATAAAATAAAAATAATAATTTTCAACTTGTTCGAACTTTTTTTCTTAAGATTGTTATGTTGACCATACAATAAGTACTAGAGATATGCCGAATAATACTGGAGGCAAATATATTTTTAAGTTTAATTACTTTTTCAATTTTTCTATTTACAAAACATGTTTTAGACCTCATTTTGGAAGGAGTTCTAATCTGGCTGTAGACAAAAAATTTAGTTTTTTAATTTTTTTCGTATATTGACCCTAAGGGTCAGGAAACCTTCTGAATCACATCTATTAAGTGGGTACCTTTAATTGGAAGAAAATTCGTGGCCGTTAGTTTCTAAACAAAACTTCCTTTTCAAGTTCTTGAATCCTAATTAGTGGGATGCTATTCCGTTTCATAAAGCAATGTAAAAAATAATAATAAATAAAATAAAATAAAATACATTTAATTATATTGTTGTTTTGTCTTTCTTTCCTTAGAATTATATTCTTTTTATTATTATTATTATTATTATTAGTTGACCTTTGCTCGATTGAAATCCTGTTATATTAAAATGACCTGAACATTATTTATGATGTGTTCTTTGCAATTATCCTACAAACTATTGCCTCTATGAGTAATTTATCTACTCAAAATATATATAATTGCATATTCGGAGGCATAAGTATGTATTCTTTCAAGATTAATAATTTAATATAAATAACTGAACTCTATTACTGCTATATCAAGACCTCGCCGATTACGAATGTTGGCCTGTGATCAGATGGGCTTCCAAAAAGTTGACAAATGTTACCAACAACTAATATTTTCTCTTGTAACATAAAAGTGTGTGCTAATAAATATGAGGGTGGACTCTATAACTCAGGCGTAATGAGACAAACATAACAGAACCCCAAACATCTGTCATGTGATTCTATAGTTCCACGCATCTGTTCTGGAACTATATATTTTTTTCTGTTTGGCCCTGTACAGTATGCGTCTTGAATTTCCTGTCATAATTTAAAAACTAGAGCATAGATTTGTTATCAACGTAGTCAGCCTTAGGCCAAAATAGACTAATTTCACCCAAAGGAAAGATTACAGCCTACTGGCCTTTGACTATCAGATTGCTTTCAAAGTTGCCGTATCATTTTGGTGAAAACGTTTAGCTTTTATGCCGTGTTGGTCGGCTCTGACTGGTGTGATATAGTCGTAATAGGATCTTGCTCCTTATCGTTCCTTTCACGAACTTTTATAACTCTTATCATTTTATTACTATAACTTATTAAAGTTAATTCATTGCAAACTTAAATGACCAATTATAGCGTTTTATGTTCAATATAAGGTTAAGTATTATGCGTGGCAACAAAATGATTTGCATATATTTCATTTCTTTAGGAATATTAAATATAATAAATATAATTTATATGAAGTATGGAAGTAAAAAACGTTATTAGAAGTTGATTTTATCCTGTTTCTGTGAGTTCTAAACAAATCTATAAAGGTCTATTACGAACGCATTTACATATAATATTTGACAATATATACAATATATTTCAAATTCTTTATATATATATATATATATATATATATATATATATATATATATATATATATATACCTATAACAATGTAAAATAATTTTTTTTTTTTTATTAATTTAACATTTTTTCAAAAACCCAAATGTAAACATTAGTGGTACATTACCATCACTCATATTTTTTTCCATCTGCTTGCTCCCGTGCATATATCCTCTTTTTAGATGAAACTGTTAAGACACTTCTAAGGATAATGGACTACATTATCAGTGCTTTCAACTAAAGGCGTATGAATCATATTTCTTCAAACTATATAAAAAATCTATTGATCGGCATTTTGATATGTTAATAATATTTGTTTGGCAGAAATAACTTTATTGATTTAATTTGGTTGGATTTTAATTTCTAACTATAAAAGTATCGTGTGGCAAACCTCGTTTCTGCCTCTCAACAATGTACATTTCTGTACCCCGGAGGTACACAACACTACGTCCTTTTTTGACCAAAAATATATTATTACGTATTCTTATTCACCTTTTTTCTCTTTAACAGAGGTATAGAATTCTATGTCTTAGACAAATTAATTGTAAGGTGAGTTACATAATTTTTTTTTTTTTTTTTTTTTTTTTTGGGAGGGGGGTGGAGGGCATAACGTCCTTATGTACTCCAATTAGGACAGGAAGGACGGGTTACCAACCTATTCTAGCCTGGATGGGAAATTCAAGATTTATTTCGTACACATAAATATACTGTTAAACAGTTCAGGAAATGAAATCTTTTTTCTTTAAACTGCTCTCCTGTAAAGTTACGGAAATGTGACAGCGTCCTGTACCTCCGAGAGACAGATTTAAATGTTTATTATCGTAAATTTTAATATTGCTAAACCTTCCTAGAGCTATGAATATGTACTTAAAATGTGGTCCCTATGGGCTTAGTAATTTCACCATTATAAGTGAACTGTATTGCGAAATGGTGCTAACTGGGATTTTAAAACTTAACTGGGAATTACTTACCGCACCACATATTTAAATCTTTATTGACAATTTAATTGAATATAAGTAAATTTTATTATCTATTTCAAGCTCATTATAGCACAGTACATTTGTAACCTCTCATGTAGAATGTAGTTCGCCACCTATCGGTCAATTTTCAAACTTCAGTATTATCCACATACTATCGCTTTTTTAATAACAAATTATTTGAAAATCAGTTATTATTATTGCTAAACCTTCCTGGAATTATAAATATTATGTCGTTAAAATTTGGTACAGATTGGTTCAGTGGTTTTTGTGGTTAGTTATCACTAACGAAAAATGGGACTTTCTTTTATATAATAGAATATGTTAGATATAGATAAATAAAAATTCCAATTCAAATTGTTTTGTTTTTTTATATTATGTACGGTATTATTTTTTTTTTTTTTTTTTTTTTTGCTTCAATTTTTCTTTACCTACGGCGTGAGTACAGTCATGAAAAGGACGCCTCAAAAGAGAGTTTATCTTACGAGGAAAAAAGAAAAAAAACATGGATCATCAACAGACCATTTTCTAACCCGAGCAAGGAACAAAAAGCTGTCTTTATGAATAGAGATGAGGAAATAATCGGGAGTCTCATTACGCTCCTATTGAAGGCAAGAATTAATTCCAGAAAAACACCTTCTAAAAAATGTGAGTGGGATTTTAGATGTAGTCACACGTTTGAAGTGGATGCATTGCGTAAGTATTCTAGGGAAAGTGGAAAGGATCTACTAACTACCCTTTGAAAAAATTGGAAATAAAAAATATTTAAAAAAAAATACATTACCACCTTTCAAAAACCTTATAAGAATAGATTTCAATTTAAAAGAAAAAGAAATCTTTAAAACTGTACATAACATATTTTCAACAAAAACAAAATTACAGACTTTTGTTAAAAATATGAATAACATACAGAATCTGCTTCGCTGCATCCTTTTGTTCTTCCACTTTTAATATCATTTTTGATTTTTCACCAAATATAAAGGTTTATACAATTCCTGAAACAATAAATTATCTTTAAAAATTTTATCGTAAGTATAAATTAAAAACGATACCAACCCCAAGCTCATAATTAGGATTGATGAATTAATTGCCACTTCTATTGGAATTTTTTTTATTAGAAAACTTGTTTCGAATGCTAAATATTCATCTTCAGTTCTTTTCAAAATTTCCAAACCATCAGCATTCCATGTAACAAAGTGGTGATGTTTTGAAAATTTTGTCTGCTTTAGAACTGAAAATGAATGTTATGCGTTCGAAACTAGTTTTAAATAAAATAATTCTAATAAAAGGGACAGTTAATTCATCAATCCTAAATGTATTAATCCTTCTATAACATCATGTGTACTCTGGTGAATCTAATCTGATGATTCTAGACTCGTAGCGGTTCAAATTTAATAAAAGAAAAGAAAATTTTTTTTTGTAATTATTTGAAGGAGAATAAAAAAAGATTTCTATTGATAATCTAATATAATTCTATAATATCTCTAGAAAGCCTTAATCTATGTTTGGGGTATAGTGAATTGGTAAATTAATTGGTGATTTAGCAATACTATATATTTGTAGTATATGAATATGGCATATATATGCTCTATATAGTATATAGAGAAGAAACTAAAAAACTGTTTTCATTGTTATTAATGAAATCAAAAATAATTTCTGAATAGAAATTAAGATTAACTGATCAATCTTAGTTGTGTAAGTACTAAAAGTATTGTTCCTTTGCATACTGAAGTATTGTTATTTTTTATCTATTTAGTCGATCAAATTAAGTCCATCAGTAAAGCAATCGAGGGTCTAACCTCCAAAATATTTATTGTCTGTTTATAACATATAAAACCACGAATTTAACGTTAGCGTATATGTTTTTAGATGTATATGTAATTAGTGATATTAGTCATTATTTAATCGTGGTGAGACCGTTATCTCTCTCACACAGAATAAACTTTTGTTGTTCTGGAAACAAAGGAAAATTCATCGAATTTCCAATTTAATATTCTGGTGTCAGTTTTCCGGAACATTGTTGTTGGGAAGAAAACCCTTTTGTAGCCGGGATGAGAGAAGATTAAAACATCCTTTATTCAGAGATACATAAGGGCAGCCCTTAAAAGTAACTAACCCTTACAAGGCCATTAACAACTGTTAATAAGTAAACAGTGGATGGAAAGGCCCTTTTGAAAAATAAATGTTAGTCCAGCAACATGACGCCCCCCTCCCTTTCGATGGGGAAAAAATACCTTCTGTTGCCTTTATTACGTCATAAATGTTGTTCTAATGTACGGTGTTTTTATTGAATATTTCATAGGTATCTTCAATGTTTATTTTATAAAAAAAATTAATATGTAACCTATCTTAGCATTGCACTATCCATAATGAAATCAGCACTATCCAAAACTTAGTTTTTTTGTGACTTAGTCAAAGATACATACATTTCTATACGAATATAGTTTTCTAATTTTCAGCATTGCCTGAACGAAGCTGAAGTTTATTGTTGTTTTTCATTGACTATATCCATTACTATAGTAGTTAGGTATAGTACTTTATACCACTGTTAAAAATATAGATGTTTAAAAAAAAAAAAAATGTAACCTTTTCTTTTATAAAGGTTCGAGGTGATGGTTCTTACTTTGTAATTATGAATAGTTAATTAAACTGAACAAATTCCCCCTTCCTCCAAGCAGAACATGGGAAAACAATCTGTTAGCTGTGAAAATTGATTTTTACAAGTGATCTACTAATCTCAAGACTATGGTATTTTGGAAACAATGAAATATAGAAAGGAGGGAAATATTTAAAAATAACACCCTTGTAATGGTTTATAAAGAAGATTGAAGTGGTACGGCCACTTAAAACAAATGGCTTGTGGTTGAATACTAAATAAAATGAAAAAAAAAAAAAAAAAAAAAAAAAAAAAAAAAATAGAGATATAAGAACAAAAAAAGGAAGTCTTATGAAATATAAAGATAAAGCGCACGATATCAATGCCAGACATGGATTCTTCAGACTTCAAGAAAGGAAGAATAAACTGATACAAAATTAATACAAAGATTATCTTTTTATCGATTCTTGCTTGCGTCCCTTTTATATTATTCCTAACTCTTATTCTTTCTTCTTTTTTTTTTAAGTAATATAAATGTTTTATAATATATAGATGCTTATGGTTTGTTAATAATTTATTAATTTGGTTGTAAAATATTTTTTTCTTATTACATTTAACATTCTGATTCCTTTTTGGTTTCGTTGAAATATGCATTTGACTCTTGAGTTTACCCTTCCGCTCAGCGGAACTTTAATCTCTTACCTCCCCCTTCATTGTAATCTCTGGATATTAATCAGATTATGCCGACATCCCCGCTGAACAAATAGTCCATAAGACAATCCCTCAACAGGAGAAGACGGACTGCCATCCCGAGCAAGTTGGACAACATTCGGCTGCATTAGCTAATTAGTTGGAGCAAGCATCAATCTTCTGCGCCGATTCCCCAGGACCCTCTAATCCTGGAAGGGGTTTCTTGAGGTTTTCGTGGTCTGGGGTTCAGGACTTCTTCGGCGCCGTCGTTTGTCTTCACGTGATTACATTCCTTTGGAATGATCGTTTATCGTGTAGTGTCCTGGGCTACCATACATATTTCATGAACAAACCTGTTGTTTATACATTATTGCTTAAATTTGCCAATTGATTTATTTTATTTGTTTATCTTACTTATTTTTAATTATAATGCTCTATAATTGTGCTCATTCACTTCCAAATTGTATTCAAATACTCTTAGATCGTTCAAAGTTTATTTTTTCACATTTTTGTTAATAACGCGAAAAATACTGCCTCTAACGAAAAAATTTCTTTATACTAAATTAATCTGAATAAATTATTCAACAAAAAAGGTTCTTTACGCTTTATATATATTATATATATATATATATATATATATATATATATATATATATATATATATATATATATATATATATATATATATATATAAATTAAATCTCAGTACTCATCTTAATACATTTCTTGAGTTTGTCACAGACGTTGTACTTTTCTGTGTATCATCCGGGATGGCCCGATCTTGTTTCCTTTTGATGTGCGCCTTAGCAGTTGCCTGTGGAGCTCCAATCGGAAGCTATGACAAAGCCGATAAATTTGACGCTCCGTTACTCATGTTTACAGATCTTCAAACCCTTGATAATTACAAATACCCTAAAAGGGTACTGGGGGAACCCTGATCTTTTTGAAGGTTTGCTAAATGATTTTATCATGATTTTGCATCATGATGTTGTTTGGGGATATGTGTCTTCAGGTAAGAAAGGAATGGCCTCTCAGGCTGAAGAAGTATTTAACAAATCTTTTTTTGTGCTTTATTTTATTTTTTTTTATATAGCGATTTAATTTGTATTGTTTATATAGATATATATACACATATATATGTATATATATATATATATATATATATATATATATATATATATATATATATATATATATATATATTTACCAATTTATTTTCTGTGTGTCTGTCAAGTAGTAGTGATGTTGATTTTTGAAGGAGGAAAGGAGTATGGGGTAAAAGAACATGTGAGACATTTGAATATCATGAGGGAAATGAAATAAAAAGAAAACAAATAGAAAAGAAAAACAAATAAAAAGAAATTTATTTAATTATACCCAAATAATAAATATTACGATTTGTTGTTATATAGAATGTTGCTATTTAGAATTATTAGACTGATTGGTATGCTGTATAGTAGCACCACAATAATTGGGCAGCAATATGTTTTTTAGTATTAATAAAACATATCTCTCTTTTAAATTAATGTTCATAAACTAAAATGTATTTAATTTGCGTTATTTCGTAATATGGATTATGTATTTGTTAGTTTTCATTGCTTCATCATTACGTAATCGTGATATGAAGTATGAAAAGTAACTATTCCCTGAAAAACATCGTTAACCATTTCCAGCCAGCAAACTCTCGCCCTCTCCGATTAAACCTTTCGGAAATGACCTGCTGATGGAAATATCCACTGGAAAAACAAATGGAAAAACTCCGGAGTACGAGTTGACCGAACGTTGATGAAACAGAGTAAATACAAGAGTGGCAGTGAGTGATATTAATGTTTGGATAAGAGCCTTCGATTGGAGTCCCTGTCCCCTTGGTGATGGATTAGATGTCAACTCCCGGGGCAGGAGGTGTCAAACAGATTTATATTTCCTATCGGCTATGATAAATATTCTGAGGAGTGTATAATCTCTCCTTGCCGAGGTTGGAATATTAACACAATAGCGGGAAATGGTTACGAGGAGTGGAACGTGGTTCGAAGCGAAACAGAAGAAGCACCAACTGTATTGTAAAGCATCATACTCAGCTC
Source organism: Euschistus heros (assembly GCA_003667255.2). Taxonomy (NCBI): domain Eukaryota; kingdom Metazoa; phylum Arthropoda; class Insecta; order Hemiptera; family Pentatomidae; genus Euschistus; species Euschistus heros. The sequence goes on from RCWM02000004.1 coordinate 269,392, forward strand.
GAGAGATTACGACTAGTTTGCTTGAATTCTGAGTGTTTAGAAAAAACTGGGAATTTCATCGATATTGAGATTGGTATTAGTATCGTGTGCTGCTGATGCTCACTTTACGGTTGGCAGATGAGTCGGTAACCCTAAAATCGTTTGGCGTTGTATTTTTTGATGTTAAATAGTTTTGTAGTGTATATTTATGTGAAAAAAATACTCCCTACAATACGTATCGACGGCTGAAATGTAGGATGAGTAGCAAACAAACTAAAATGAGGTCAAGAGGAATTACCAATTGGTTCGGGTTATCCTCATGTTTTATTTATTATGTATTCAGCAACATTCGCAGATAGCCCTTAACGTAAAGACAGGTGTGAAATAAAAAAAAATAAATAAAAAAAAAAAGTTAAAAAAATTATATATTTATGTCATTATTATAATGTATTAAATCTGTATGGATAATAAAGATTTTACTGGATTTACGTTAGTTTTTGAAGATTGTTAAATTATGAAGAAGAAGGACTATGTTTTGAGACAAGTTAAACTGAAGCACTTACTCCTGCTAAAGTTAGTAGAAATCTATATTTTCAATTTATATGTAAGAGAGATATTCATATTTCCAGTTCTCACCTGCGTAAGATCACTTAGGTTTAAAAACAGGGTGTGATGAATGCTTGTTTTTGAAAAGAAGTAATTCTAGTAAGAAATGTGTAAAATAACAAAAAGAAAAAGATACTTGTTTTCGCGCCAGTGTACACTGTTGAAACGAATTGAAATGAAATATTTGCCAATATGCTCCGTACACCGTTTTTAATTAATGATGTTGGAAATATTTCCGAGACACATGAAGTAAACCTAAAACTTGAAAAACTGTTAATAAATAATAATTTGTAAAAAGGTCTCTTTTACTTCAATTCTGAAATTCATTACTGATATTATATGTTGTAAATCATTTATCGATATACATTATATCGAATGTATCGATATAACTGAAAGATGTATTAAGTGCAGAAAATTAAATTTTACAGTATTCAAATTTGAAACATTGAAGTTCCAAAACTGAAAAAGAAAAGTCGATCACTCCTCAAAAGTTGGGTAACGCACTTTTTTAACCATACATCTGATTTTTTTTTGTTTCTTTGTGTGTATAATATCTTAATTATGGATCGGTAACGATACAAAAAAAAAAAAAAAAATAAAAATACATCAAACGAAATCTAAGAAAAATTTATTTTGTTAAATTAAAAAAAAAAAAAAAAAATATAATATACAAATTTTATATGTTACAAACTTCAATGGATATTGTTTTGTTTTTTTTCATTTATCCTTTTCCAGTAGGATGTTAGATTTCCTTTACTTTGAATTAATGCTTCTCATTGCAGGTTCATACTCCTTATTAACTTTTAATTAATGTTGAGGTAATTAATGTTGAGGTTAATTAATGTTTTAGTTAATGTTGAGGTGAAGAAACTTATTCCTAAATTAACGCGACAGCAAATTCATCTAAGTTATTTGGACAAGGGGAAGGCATGTGTAATTAGCGTTGGAATATGCCCTAAACAAGTTCAATTGTTCATATTATCAACAATCAAGCAAACAAAATAAAAAAAATATATTATATTTCCTAAGTGGTCCACTTCAATTTGAGTTTGCATTAGTATTTCAAATGAGATTTTGGTGTATATCTGAACATATAAATGCTCTATTAATGCACTTAAAACATTTTTTCGAATATTTGCAATGAACACAACTGTGAGCTATTGCATCGATATGTTACTAGCTGTTTACTAATTTATTTTTTAGTATCTCACTGTTTCTGTAAAAAATTAAAATGAAATATCGGTATAGAGAATTGAGAATCGATTTTGTCGTATCGGTATGGGTCACGAGTTAATACCTGATGAAGGTGTATATCGTCCCTAAACTACATACTATCGAATATGGAAATTGACGGTTTTTGCATTCGATCTTTAGTGATTCGTTGAATTTATTTAGCGTAATCAAATAGTTTGTATAATCCACCCTTCAACAGGGTTATTCCTCTTTTTTACAGAGTGAATTCACAAAAACGCAGATCAGTAAAGAATTGATAAAGTATTACAAAACATGTGTTTTTTCACATTCGATACTTTGAAGTTACTAAATTCATGTAACTGTTATCGTATTTACTAACTATATATTGTCTTTAAAAATAAAACAAAGGAACATCTGATTATATTGTAGCATCGACTGATAACAAGAAATGAAGTTTTCCACCACAATACTGGAACGACCCACTTGTAATAGAGTGCTTCCGTAGGATGGAGCCTGTGTATTCGCGTGTATCGGCATGATGTATGTGACAGAAACAAGGCATTATTACCAGGAGCCAACATAAACAGACAGTACCGACTACATTATACTTCCTTATCAGTGCTCTTATCAGGGCAGCCATGTTGGGCACTGACAAATGTTCCTCCCTTTTCTTCCCCTCCCGTGTCCTCCTCACTCCTAATGGTCTTGCCAAATTGCAGCTGACAGTTAGATTGGTCTAGGGCTAATTTTACGGGCGATTTGCTGGCTCGAGGGTAGGTTTTGTTTGGAGGATTTGCCTGCAGAGGAGTTCTTTGGCTCTACAACTGAGGGACGTATTTAGGATTGGTCCCTGGGAGTAGTTGTCAGTGACACATCGATTATTCTCTAAAATAATTATTTACATATGTTAATTTTTTTTCTTCTACTGTGATTCTATAATTTACAATATATCTAATTCACTTTATTTTAGCAATAACTCCTCTTTAAACAATCAATCCTCACACAGTGTAACATGTTTCGGGATATTCCATCACATCTTCAAACCTATCAATTGGGTTGAGCTATTTTAAATGTAATTGTTAAATTGACTTGGTGAGTAACACCAGAAAAATAGAAAGTCTAATGATGGGATGGAATATCCCGAAACATGTCACATTGTGTGAGGATTGATTGTTTAAATAGTAGTAGGTGCTAAAATAAAGTGAATTGGATACATAAACATTAAATAATCCTTTATTGAAGAAATCAATTTACAATATTGTATATTGTATAAATTGTAAATATAATGTAAGGATCCATGTGTTAAAAGAACGAAATTAGTTTTCATCACTAAAACTGATATTCTCTTAATGTTACAATTCGTAAGACTCTCATTTTTCGCATGCATTTTTTGATGGAACCAGGATTTTGTATATTTATCAAGTTAAGAGCAGTGAAAAACTTGAAATACCTGGCTGTCGTGAAGAACTGGATAAATCCAAATTGTGCATTGTCTGAAGGGCATTTTCGATCGTTTTCTAAAATCGTGTAATTAATCAGAAAATGCCATTACCCTTAGAATGGGTACTTGAAGGCCTCATTAGGAAGGACAAATTAACCAATTTTCAAAGCTTAGATATGGTCCCTACAACTGCAAAGTATCGAATGAACAGATTTAAATGTATTTCTTTATCAATTGCTTTAGGATTGATTTTAGCGAATTTTCAAATCTGAGTTCACTCCTCCTTTGAAGAATTATGTAGTTAACTGGTTTTAAAGGTAATTTGAGTTACCCTCTTTTTCACAATATCCACCGAAATATATTGCGTAAAATGTTTACTGGCAATGATTCAGGCTAAATAAGATTCATTTATTCTTATTTTTTTTTAATCTGATTTCCTTTTAGTTGTTTCCACTCGCAAATTAGTCATTCGCAAAAACACTTCGTTATTAATATCTGTAATTCGAAACAGTATCATTATTTATTGTACGACTTTCTAGAAAACTTTATTTTATTTTTATAATCATTCCATGTGTTCGATACGAAACATAATTTATATCAATTTCAATCCATAGTATTTCAAAATAAAAATATAAAATTAAATTAAAAAAACGTACCACTGCAAACCATGGGTTTCTCTACCACTAGTGGCATTTCCAAAACAACATTCAAACGTCATGTTGTACTAAACTAAGGGTAACCTGAATTTCGGAGTTGAAAGTAGTACAACTTACCTCATCAATTGCGGTTCCATAATAATTTATGTTTAGTACTAAATATTGATGAATTATAGTTCCTCGAGTTCATAACTATCATACGTAACCAACATAAGTCTAAGTTCTTATTTTCGCATGCCAACTGATAACGAACAAATACGGACATCCCAACTCACCCATAAACGACATGGCCACAACGCACATTCCAGACAACAACCAGAGAAGGCTGAAAAGGAGCTGAATAAGGGATCTCCTAGGTAGCTGACTTCGGGAAAAAAAATAAATCAAGTTAGGATGAGATGCCACAGGGTTCTCTTACCCTAATGCCTTTCAGCAGTATTTCAGTATTTTACCAAATTCTCTGATTGAAGTAACTTTGACAGGTGTAATAAAGATTTATAGTTCTATAGGACCCATAGTTTTTTGAGAAATAATATTTTAGCTAAATGCATTAATATGACTATTTGAGGTATTGAATGTACAATTCCAATAAAAGTGGCAAACAATTAATCAATACTAATGCATTGATATGTATTTTCATAATCATTGTTTTGAAGTAGTTGATCTTTGCCTCTCTATTTATGGTATCTTAGTTCGACCGAACAATTGCCACTAGTATATGTGTTAATATGTTAACAATCAAGCTTTTCATTTATTTTTTTTTTTAATTTATTATTTTTTAATTTTCCTCATCCCGTAATCCAATCAAATCGTTCCATTTCTAGCTTCTCTCTACCCCTCCTCCCAGCCGGCAGGGACATATTTATAGAGCGGGACAGGATAGTTGCTGACAGCGCCTTCCCACAAAAAGGATAATTCATGGACCTCTTTGTTTTTTGTCGCCGGGTCCTCTTTATCCTTCCTCAGGTCCTTGTCGCACTATTTATCCTGTCCTCTCCTTCCGTGTTAGGTCCTCTTATGGCCTCTATTCGATATAGCCGCCGTCAGGAGTACACGCCCTCCTCTAAATCACGAACAGCTACCGGGCTAAATCATCTCCTGGTAAACATCGTTATTACTGAACGTTATCCGATGTAACCTTATAGCCTCAGGCCAGCTCTTCTCTTATTTTTTAGATTGAAAATGTTGGACCGTTAGAAGGAGGGTGTGAAAAATGGTTACCAATATAACGTGCCTATACTTTCAAATCGTTCCTTGTATCAATAATATCCCGTCCCTAAAATATTTTTGAAACAGCTGTACATTTCCTAGCTCGTTAAAGACAAATATTAGTTTGATTGTCTCATATGTCTCTAAAATTAATATCTATAAACAAGCGTGTCTATTTTTTTTTTTTTTTTTTTTTTTTTTTTCTAAATTCTACCTTCCTTGTTATTTATAGTTAAACAACTTTTGAAATCGGTCAATAATTAGAAAGCTATGGATTCTACTTCCACTTCAGTTCTGAAAACATAATGTGATATACAGACTGTGTTTTTATAAAATATACTACAAACCGAATAGTGGTTGACACTCACCAAATCCATTATTTTTGACTTTACCGTTTTGGTTTCAATTTCAAATATCATAATATTTCAATGATCCCTGTTAAACTGATCCGCTACATAGGACTCCCTCTGGACAAACTTCTAACTTGGATTTCCACTTGCAAAACTAAAGCGGCAAGAACCTGCTCGTCATTTTTGAGTTCAACATTTTCTAGACAAACGCTGCATGATGCCGATTAATTACAAATTACTCATTTACATGACAGTAATTAGACCTATTCGGACGTACGGAGTTGAGTTTTGGGGCTCCACTAAACCATTCAATTTATCTTTTATACAGTTTTTGTAATATATAATGCTCAATACTTGGTCGCAAATAAACTCATACATAAATGTTATAAAATACATTAGATCTTAATGTTCCATATGTTGCTGAATTAGTCCAAACCACATAGCTATCCATTTATAGCAAACTTCATAACCATTAAAATCCTATGGTCTCTCAACTTGCTTATTCCTGAAAATAAAATGACCTATAGGTTCTAATATAGAACCTTCATCGAAGTAATACCAATTAGTAGTTGCTTTAGAAGATATTTAAATGTTATTATGAGCGGTATATTTACATCGGTTGATGTTTCTATTTATATACTGTTATAAATTTCAATAAATGGATGACAAAAATTGACGTTTTAATTTTTGGTTATGAACGTGATTTCCCGATGAATGAAGTAGTTATGTTATTCTGTGTTAGTGCATAGAAAATTGTTTTTCTTTAAATGTGTAATATAACACCTTTACCCATTCATATTTTCAGTTTCTTCATAAAGGTGTAGGAATCACAGTTGCATTAAACCATTTGTCATCTTAATTGTGTTAGTATCCATAATTTGTATTTAGCGACACCCTAAGAGGAAGGAACAAAGCTGCAAAAAGGAAAGGGTTGCTAGACCCTTCTTTTAAGCAGTAAAAGATAAAAATAAATAGCGACATTAAAGTGGCTACCTCCCCTGTTCTGTTGGGCCTTGTCCAAAATTCCTGTTGTTGTTTTGCTTCCAGCCACTCTGGAGGAATTATTCCGGCGAGGCCACCCGTTGGGAGGAGACGATTCAATTATTCCAAGTGGGTCCTTAAATCCATTTAACTTCTGCTTGTTTCCTGTTTCTTGTTTCGTCTACGCATTTCCTACAGTAGATCTGCAGTTTATACAAAATTGCAGAAATATTCAGCAGTTTTCTAATTCAGTCTCCTGACTGCGTATTCTTAGGAATAATTTGGTACCACTGCAGAGTCGAAGGAAATTACGCACGACTGTAATACGTCTCTATTTCCCTCAGTAATTTAATAACAAATATTTTAAATTCATTTTTTTCTTCCCAGTTACCCATCAGCCTATTACGTCAGCCTACCTTGCTCAGACATTTCTAGTTTAATCAGTTTTGTTAATAAGAAATATATCATCAAGATCGGGTATATATGCTAAACTAATGGAACGTTCTATAAAAACTCATTTCGAGCTATACGGCAAAATATGGCGTTTTCTTTAGTACTTTTTACAATGTATATCATAAGTTAAGAAAACAATAACATTGTTTTGTTTTTTTCATATTATATCCAACATCTATACTATTATATAAAATGACAAGCCATTTTTCGTTTGTCATCACTATCCGCGAAAACTACAGGACTAATCTGTAATAATTAAATTTAAAAAATTTCAATTATATTGCCATAAAAAAGCGATAAATATGTGGTCCGCAGTGAAGTTTGATAATCGACCGATAGGTGGCGAGCACCATTCGAGAGAGGTTACAAAGGTACGGCGTTATATAGAGATAGAAATTTATGATAAAATTTACTTATTTTCAATTCAATGGTTATTAAAAAAAACCTATAAACATATAAAGCGACATGTGGATCCCAGTTCAGTTTAAGAATCCACCGGTATGTGGCCATTCTGCTACTGAGTTTGCAATGGTAAAACTATTAAACCAAACCGTACCAAATTTTAACTACAATATCTTCATAGTTCGAGGAAGGTTTATAATAATAAATTTTACTATAATAATAATTAAAATGTATAGTCTTGGGTGCCAGAAACGAGGTTTGCCAAACTGTCATATACTTCTATAGTTACAAATTAAAATCCAACCAGATGGATCGATAAAATTATTTCTGCCAAATTGGATGTCTAATTATGCTTATACGTAATCTTCAAATACCTAATCAATGCAATTATAGCCAGGTTAAAAATTACTGTCATGCATGAAAATATTGAAAAATAATGCTATATTCCATACTTCAATACAAGATTTCTGTCTATAAACTAAATAAATTCAATTGTTAGTTAAAATAATCTAAGTTTTTTATTAATGAGGGTGGATAAAGCCGTGACGGGGTATGCTAGTCTTAATTAAAATAAATAAGATACAAAAAATAAATTAAAAATTAAAACCTTTACTAATACAACCAATCAAGGATCTTAAGATCACTACTTGGTAAAGCTGTGCTATTTCTTTGTCAACGATTGTAAAGGTTTGGCCGGAATTCAACTCAATCTGCAGGTTAGGTATGCCCCAAGATAGTTTTCTAACCCTCGGCTAAAGAATCGCTTCAGTATCTTATTTTTTTTTCTAATACATTGTTTTATATGAATCTATTACTGAATCGATTTCAGCATTTATTACAACTCATTCAATTTTGTTTACAACACACGTATTGAAAAAAAATATTTAAAACAATCAAAAATGAAATTCATAAGTGAATTCCCCGGCTATATAAAACTAAAGCTATGATGGTTATTATTCCTTTTTTATTATTCCATTTTTTTTTTAAAGGATTATTTTAATTTGAAGCTAGCCGAACAAAACGTGCATTATTTTAATAATCTAGTCGCTAATAATTCCTAAGCTAATTGACAATTAGAGGATTCTGAATATTACTGTTTAAATTTTTTAGAGTTGTAATTTTTACTGTTGGATATTTCTAAAGCAGTTTGTGCTAGAACTTCCTAAACAAGGAAGCTACGAAGTTGAGTAGAACCATTAAGTAGTTGTTAAGTGTTCACGCACTCAAGTCGATGCTGTTAAAGTTCCCTTCTCTTAATGGACTTTGTGAAGTGAGATCTAAGTTTGAAATAGTCAAGTTGTCAATTTCTAGCCGCCCAATAAAGGCATCCGATATAATGGAATCAGGAAATGAATATTGAAACTTCAATGTAAGTTCGGTTTATGAATATATTAATGAATTATTCAAAAGTTATATATTTGAGGGTACAATATATTCAACAAGTAAATCAAAGTAACTTAAAAAGATATAATTAAAAAAAAAAAAAAAAAAAAAAAAAAAAAAGAATAATGATTGAAAAGAACTATCTAGAAGAAATAAAATAAAAATAGATTATTGTGGATTTTTGTAATGCTTTGGAAGAAGTAAATCTCAGATGATGACAAAAAAATTAATAAAAAATAAAATAATAATAACAATGAGATCCTTAATAAATAGATTTATTTTACTATTTTTCTTTTAATATTGCTATCCTAATTACTTATTATTTTAATTTAGAAATCATTAGTGGCAACTAATGTAAGGGATAGTTGAGCTAGTGAGATTTACACTGAAATAGTAAAAAGTGGAGTGTACATAAAAGAAACAACATTTATTTTATTAGTATTTAGGGCGTCATGTTCTTTTATTTCATTGTTGCCTTTATTGTATCTTCATAGTAAACAATGAAGAAGATTAGATTTATTTAGTGTTGAAAAATGCATATTTTTACTTCAGTGACTCATATTTTGTTTTTGGTAGCAAATAATCTCTGTGCAATGTAAAAAGTATTTAGAATATGAAAAAATATATACATGATATATTTATTTTATTGGAATTCAAGATGGGTATTGGGATTACGAAGGACTAGCGCGTTTCAGCTTAAGTCTCAGCAAGCCCGGTACCGAAGGTAGTGGGTTCGAATACCATCTAGTGTGGAACCACGGAATGAATCCTGACCTTCCCACTCTGGCTGGAATAAATTGGTAATCTGTTGGTTAAATCGTCCTTCCTTCCCTAGATGGAATGCATAAGGACTATAAGTCCCAAAAATATTGGGAAAATATGGGATATTTTAAGAAACACCGCGTAAGTAATTAATTGGTTGATTCTCTGATACTGTTTTTTTTTTTCAGATCTGTCAGAATCTGACGATTTTTTGCGGCCGAAAGACATTCTTGGCCACTCTTTTTCTCACTTAGAATTAGTTTACGTCCTTAAGGATACTATTTCAAGATGGCGGATGGACATCTTTGGAACACATACATATAAGGATGCTATTTTGAAATATTTTTGGATTTAACGGTTTTTATGATGGCAGAAGGATATTCCACAATTTTTAACCCCTTTTCTCAAAAGTTTTTACTTAATTGGTAAAATATAGAACTCTGGCGGTGGAGGTTCGGGGCGGGATGGATTAGATTTTCCAGGATCTGAAGATTTTTGGAGGCCGAAGGACATCCTTGGCCGCTCTCCTTACCCTTTTAGAATTAGTTTTCGGTACAAATACGAATATATGAAACACATTTTTACAAATGAGATATCATGCATGTAGATTTTTGTACACTGTACATCAGTAGTACAATGATGCAAAAAAAAAAGAAAGTTTTTTTTAGATTATTATTGGATTTAATTTTTGAAATATATTTTCTTTTATATAGGTTCCCTTCTATTCAGAATGCGTTATGTTAGCTTGCGTTTTTTTTTTTTTTTTGCTATTACCAAGCTTTTTTTTAAATTTATTTAATTGAAATTTACAACTGTATATACAATATATTATACATCAAGTAAATACGATGATAATGATAAAAATGACACGTCACTTGTTTTTAAAACAAATACCCATTGGTAGCACTTATAAAGGTTTTATATAATGAAGTATTATTTAGAAGGTCTCGAGGCCATCTTCTTTTCAGACGCCTCGGAGGGTTTACCAAGCTTAAATAAGCAATATTCTAAAGTTGTAAAGATTTAGCAACGTGACTTCTCTATTAGGATTTCCGATTCGGGTCAATGTACTTATTCACTAATTATATATCCATAATGGCTCTTTTGAGTTTCGGTGATAAACATCATGTCCCTTAACATCTGCATTTGACTGAACACATTGGCCATTGAGAGACTGTTGGGCCAGCTGTACTGTCAAAGAGTCCCGTCGACGGGGCTATGACGAGGAACACCGGCCATATGTTTGTCAGCCTCAACATGAGAGAGCACTCAAAGAGAAGACCAGTTGGTACTAAACCTCCTTGAGATAGGTCGGGAAGTGCTGGTACTATTTATACCTGTGTTGTCTTAGACATTGATCGAGGGTGTATATCCTCCGTTAGTAACCTTCTTAGCGCGAGCAGTTGTTCAACTGTTGCCCATTTTACAAGTTCTGAGTATTAATCCAAGATACCAGGTATTTAAAATATATATGAATCATATTCCACTTTTATTTGGTTTTATTTTCCTAGGCAAATCCTATAGAAATTGTTATAATATCTACTCACCTGAAATATTTTGTTCTTTTATCACACCTTAATTATTTAATGAAAATTCTTAGATATAAATCAGTCCTTACCTTAAATAAAATTCCTTATTTATTCTGAGACTTTTAGAATAAATAAAGGTATATATGATCATGTAATATAATATCATTAATAATTTCTTCCTTATTATTCCCTTACCTCGACTGTGGTTGTCTGGTTTACGGTGGCCTCTCTACAGATCTGGAGGACAGACTGAAGCGAATCATAAACTGCTTCACCAGGTTTTTCTTCAGTAGTCCGAGGCGCTCCTATGTTTCCCACCTCTACTCCCTATTTAATTGGCTTTATGCTACCTTCTGTTGGCAATATTTCCTAGTTTCTGGGCCAACGGTTGTGCAAGGAGAGGATTGGGCTGCCATCAAACACTCTTTTTTCCCAATTATTTACTTTATAAAGACTGGATGTATCATGAGAGAGTCTCCCTAAAGCATGGTTGATGCTCAACCATTGACTTGAATCAATGTTGGGATTTATAAGTCCAGTGTTTTATTGTACATCCCAGATATATTCTTTTATAATATTAGTTATAAGTAAATACTAATAATAAGTAAATAAGGGTTTATGGTAAAACAAAAGAAAACTATTTGTATAAATTATTACAGGTAGACTCGAAATAGAAAAGAATAAAACGAAATCTGTAGCAACACCTTTGTTTTGATTCTACCATATTGGTATGGATTAAAAACTGTGTATGATATTAGTAAAACCCATTAAATAAAATTTGTAAACTATTTACTGTTAAAGTGCAATTATTTCTTTTGAAATGCGTTACATATTTTTTTTAAAAGATTCAAACATTATAATATATATATTTAAATGAAATATTAATTAATTTTTTAAGATAAACGATTGTTAAATTAGCATTATTTTATTGAATAATAAAATAATATTTTACGCATGTATAAATAGATCACTTCATTTTTCAGTTTCAGATGAACTAGTTATAACATTAAACCTTACTGGAATATTGTTCCGTTTGAATGAGAGACTTCGAATGTATCCGGAATTTCGATATCCTTTAATCTAACAAGGGGACGTTTAGAGTTGTAACTCACAGATTTGAATGCTGATTTTTGTGTGGGTAGTAGGGACCTATAATAGTGCAAAACTATAGGTCCAATGGGCATTAGGAGCCGAGTAAAAAAATAAAATATAAAAATCACGTTTTAAAATGACATATTTTTATTTCAAATTGCATAGAAATCCTAAGATTGATGGATAATCTAAAATTAATATCAGGTTTTGGTTAAAAAATTTTTTTTTTTTTTTTTTAAATGGTGTTGTTTGAAATTTATTGTGTAAAAACTAAAATAATAATAGAAATAGATCATTTCAAAACTTCTTATTTATATAATATAGGTGAGGAAAATTTTTAAACTGATATTATTTCTAGATTCCTCATCTCAAAAAACACGTAGAAACTTAATTTTGTCGAAATCAAAAATCATTTTTTTTTTACTTTTAAAATTTTGTAGTATTTTAGAAGGCAAGGGCTGTCAATTTCTAAAAAAATGTAAATAATTTGCGCTATCTCACATATTTTCGCAACCGATAAGACAAAATTTTAAGGTCATCTAGAAACTTTAAAACTGCATAGTTTAGCCCAAGTCCGGAGGCCCAGGATTTCCCCTTATTGAAATATCTCAAGTTTAAATGACCTTGGATTTTTTCATTCACATCAGTTTTTGTCCTAAAATCGGGAAAAAATGCAATGTTATACGCATGGAAAAAAACAGAATGTATGCTGATTCTAGGGATGCTATTATTGTTGTAATTGGTTGAACACAGCATTTGTTATGGCCGGTAGAAAATGTTGATGAAATCTCAACTTCAAAATTTTAACCTCCTCGAAAGGGGTAAAAAATCAATATTTTTTTATTTTGATAAAATTTCACATATAAGGGTTTTATGGTGGGCTAAATTGAGATTTGAGATCAGTTGTTCATGAAAAAAGTTTCTACTGATTTACAGCGGATTTCCTTGGTATTTTGTCCTTTTTTTGGATGTTTTGAGCACTCTAAAGCCCGGTAGTGTTTTGAGCATAACGAAAGTATTTTTATTTAAAATAGCTTACATAACTACAATTAAACGTGAAAGAATCATTTCTCTATCTTGTCTTAGAGCTGAGAAAAAAAATAATAGGTGATTTTTGATATTTTATTTTTTTACTCGGCTCCTAATGCCCATTGGCGGCTATAACTCAAGTTTTGCACTACTATAGGTTCCTACTACCCACACAAAAATCGGCATTCAAATCTGTGAGTTACAATTGCAAACGTCCCCTTGTAAGTAATGGGGTTTACTAAAAAAAAAAAAAAAAAAATTATATGCACAAGCACATAAAAAAAAAATCTATTCCTAAAATCTATTACCTAACTTATTAGTATTAAATACTGAAATCAATTTAAATACCTCTTAGGTTCGGTTCTTCACAAGCAGCACATTACGTTTATATTTACATGTACCCTCAGTTAACGAACAATTATATTATATTTACTGACAATTAAATGATAAATGTGATGGTGATAATGATGTGACTATCATCTTTGGACTGTTAAGAGGTTGTCTGTCGGATCTGTTTAGTAGCTTTTTTGTTTTTCTTTTATCACGTCAGGAGAAAGTACTGTTCATTTTAACTCTCCCACACACCATATTGATCGATAACACCTTCAATTACTGTATATTGTAAATTCAATTCCTTTTCTTTTTTTTTAAGTGACTGGTATGAATAAAAAACTAAAGGTAAGGAAGAAAAGTATTATTCCTTGTATGAAATAAATTATTGTAATTATTGAACTCTGGTACCTTTTGCGGCAGAATACCTAGTTGACTACAAACAGTATTAATTAATTACCTAATTGATCCGGAGACCATAAATTTGCAAGAAATGCCGTGACAACTTGCAGTATCCCTATTATTTATTACTCTCATTAATTAAAATGTGTGTCAACTCTTAGTGGGGGGCTATCGCTAGATTTTCCCCAGGTTCGATTCTTTACAGTCAATATTATTCTTAATACTAGTCAGCTACATTCACATATCGAAATAATTTTTGTTCTGAATTTACAATAGATATGTTAAAATATGTTATAACTAACACTGTTCATGAGATAACGATAGAACATAAAATGGTTGTAGGTAACTTACAAATCTAAAAATACAATAAACTAACATGAAGATTATATATCCGACATCCAAGTAAAAAAGTGGTTGTCGAATTTCGACCAACTGAGTTAAGTGACTAAAAAGAAAGCATAGTTATTTAAAATTGAACATCTTACTTAAACACTTATTCACCATGAAGAAAACTCGTACCTTTTTAGCCACTTAACTCATTTTGGTCAAGATTGGACTTAACCACTTATTTACTGGGATGAGAGATATATACTTACTGAAATTATAAGACATAATATATACACTTACGATATATTATATACTTACGACTACATATTGTATGACAAAGATCCAAACTAATATTGACTCTGTTTTTCAAAGGTGAAAATTTGTAACAGAATATAACTAACTTACTACGATTTGTACAACAAATCCAAACGTGACTTAAAAAAATGCATCTATAGTTTGGAATTTGTCCAACTGATCAAGGGCTGAGATGTAAAGACATCTTCGTAACAGTCCATAATTATAAAATTTTGTTAATATTATTACAAAAGTTTTCATCATTATGTAAATATTTTATGTATTTATCCATTTATTGAAAAAAAAAAAACACATACATCTAGGAAATATGATTATAACATACATATTAACATGACAATTGCAACTGCCCACTAGGCATTTCTATAATAGTTCTATATGAGATGTCCCGCGGCCAACTTCTTTTCAGACGCCTCAGATAGGTGTCAGGAATTGAATGATAAGTAATTTGAGAGACTAGTGGATTTGAATGGTTATTTAGTTTACTTTGAAAGGTATTTGGTTTGGGCTAAATCAGCAGCATATCCAACATTATGGTCTTTAAGAAGTTTATTTGTGACAAAGTAAGGAGCATAAGGGAATTTTCAAAGGAATTTGGATTGCAAGGATTGAATACGACATGACTTAGGATGTCCTGCTGTAAGGACACTGGCACTGAAACGATTCCACGAAAAATTACAAGGACATCTTAATACACTTAGACGACATGGTCACAACAGATATTCCCGAAAACACACAGAGTAGACAAAAAAGAAGCTGGATAAGAGACCTCCTAGCAGGGATTGAAACCGATATATTTATATTTTTGCTGCTTTGAATGAAACCATTATTAAAGGTAGAAAAAATAACGTTCTTTCCAAAAATGCTCTATTTCGAATCCTATCCGCAAAAGATGCTATATTCTGCTCCAAGTTTGATTCAATCCCGACCGGAGCGAAATTTTTCCATCCTTTGAGTTGGTTTAGTGGAGCCCCAAAGCTCAATTCCGTATGTCTGTATATGTCTAATTACTGTCGTGTAGATAAGTATTTTGCAAATTATTGGGAGCTTTGAACGATTGTCTAATTAATGTTGGAGTTGTTGAAAACGACGAGCTGTTTATTATTATTATTTTTTTTTCAGGTCTAGTATGTTCAGTTAATATTTAAATATGGATATTAATGTACGTATTATACATTTATATGGAACTTACCATTCAATATGACTGGCCATTCCAAAGAATTACTTTTAATGAAAAAAATAATAATAAAATAAAATAAATGTGTAAATATAGTATGGGAAAACTTTGCAATATTAAAAAAAAATAAAAATAGAAAAGTATTAATGTCAATTCCGTTTATAAAAACTGGTTTGCTACTAGATATCCTTACATGTTCTTATTGCTAACAAGAGGAACTGTTCTGTCAATTATCAATTAGCAGTTGTTACTGTTATTATTGTACTTTTATAGCTGTATTCATTTGAAAGGAAATATTTTTCAAATGGACATAATTTTTAACAGTAGCCGTTGGCTATTACAACTAACCACAGGCTTTCGCCTTGCAATTTTACAACGGAATCGGCCGTTTTTAATTAACAATAGCCCTGCGTCGCCGCAAAAATATTTTTTAATTTACTGGTCCGGCAATTAAGAGAAGAAAGTTGGCAGAGGAACTGCAGACGAATAGCTGTTAGATTTAACGGTCCCTTAATTCGGCCCAGAACGGAAGAGTGTATACCCTGTGATTATACGGTGCGTGCCGGCCGGTGCGTGAGTGTAGCGAGTCGATACTCGCCGGGGTCGATATTCTTCGAGGCGGTGGTGGTCTAGGGGTGGTGGATTGGTCAGTACTGCTATTCCAAAATCGAATTAGTAGCTTTTTCTTCTTTGGTAAACGTTATTGGACATATTTAGGAAAGTAAGAGATACCTAGTAGATAAGGCCTACGCATCAACTATTTCTCTTGGGGTTTAGGACCTGTAAAAGATTAATTAAAAGGCTTCTTGGATGTAGGGGTTATTTAATAAAACATGGTTTTAAGTCATTTATGTCAATTTTAATTTTACATATATTTTTACAGATCCGCTATCTAGGACTGCATCTAAACAAACGTCTTACTTGAACTCCACATACAAGACTAAAACGACAAGAAACTGCCCGTCGTTTTCGACTCCTTCAACATTTACTTGACAAACGTTTAAACCTTCCAATTAATTACAAAAGACTCATTTACATAACAGTAATTAGAAGAATTCGGACATATGGAGTTGAAATTAGGGGCTACACTAAACCATCCAATTCATGTTGTATCCAATCATTAAAATCCAAAATAATCACGAAAATCCTAAATGCCCATTTCTTCGTTACAAACTAACTTATCCACAAAGATCTTAATATACCTTACGTTTCTGACTTAGCTCAAACCAGGTATCAATCCTTTCATAGCAAACTCCACAACCATTCAAATCCATTAGTATCACAACTTGCTTCTCATTCTATTCTAGATAACCCTCCGAGACGCCTGAAAAGAAGATGGCCTAAGGATCATTTAATATACTACTTCATTATATAGAACCTTTATAAATGCAACCAATGGGTGGTTGATTTAAAAACAATTATCGTTATCACCATATTTTTATATTGTATATACAGTTTTAAATAATTCAATAAATATCTATAAAAAAAAAAAAAAAAAAATAAATAATCATTTTTTTTTAGCAGAAAAATCTTACATATCTCCTTTATATATTTTTTTTCTAGTAGTTAAAATTAAGCCACAATATTGCTGTCCATCATCAGGAAAAGTCAGATTGGAAAATTTATAAAGGAAGTTAAAAAAAAAAAAAAAAAAAATAAAATCACAAATCATTGTCCAAGGAAACTAAAAGGTATGATACCTTTCATAGCTTTAAGTTCCCTTGGATATTGACTTCTACTTTGGGATTTATTACCTTTTTTAATTTTCTTTTGAAACTGCGTTATGAATGTTTTGGCCGTAATTTGGCATAAAAATAAAGTTTTTCTTAGCATCATTGCAAATTAAAAAGAAAATTAACCAAAATCTCTATTCACTGTTTAAGGAAAGACAAAGGTATGGTACTTTTATTTTCCCACGCCTTTCATATACTTACGTTCCCCTTGGATATTGATCTGCCAGGATGATGGATATGGATGGTGTGTCCGAAACGTTGGCATAATTTAAAAAGATTTATTTATTTAATACATCTTATTTCACCTCTTTGACTGATTCCTTATATATCTAAGAAAACCTTTTATATGTTTTTTACATGGCTGTGTGATCTCTAAATAAACACAAATGTTCAACATTCGACTAGAACAAACAATATGCTTGAACACGTCATCATTTGCAAGCAGCAACAAGTTGGGTCTCATGGTAACCTAAAGAATTGGATTTCCTTTAGCTGCCTTATACCTCATTTGGTATTTGGTGGCACGTACATTTACTTCATTTTTTAAACTGATTTAAAGCCTGCCTTATTATAATAATAATTATTCAAATAGTCTTTTTTCTCAGATAAACATTATTACAAGTTTCTTACGTGTGTATTACAATTGGATTTAAAATCCTCAAAGGATTTTACAGAAAGATTTTCCGTATAAAATCTCAAGATTTTTTATAAATAAGCGATATATGTACATAAATTATTTCCTTATAAAATCTCGCTTATTTAGTTTTCGGTTTAAATTCTACTGTTTCTTATTTTTTTTTACCATCGAATGTATGACCATAATTACATATTTAAAAAAAAATATATTTTTTAAAAATATTATACTGCTTTTTTTTCTTTATTAAATTATTTCTATGAGGCGTCAATCATTAATGAAATACATAGCATATCTATAGCAAAATAAACAATGAATACATTATTGTATATTTGGCATTGCCGGCACCGATTGCGATTAGAAGGGTCATGTAAGGGTGCATGTCTCACGATATTTTCACAATTTGAATGTATTTATAATTGTAGGTCTCAACTCCTAATTTGACCAAATCCATTTTCTTGAACCCTTGCGATATATGTAATTATTTCAGAAAACACGATATTTCTCATTATGATTGAACACAAGACCCATAGTAATCACTTATCAGGACTTGCCTTCATTTTTTTTTTTTTTTTTTTCAATTTAAAACATGGCTTTACAAGTTGAAATATTTGATGCAGTTAGTTTTTGCTTGATTTTTCAATCTTTCTTTGAAAATTGTTTTAATTTTTGATACTGGGTTTAAGACTATAATGGCAGAAAATCTTATCAGTTGGATTATCCTCCTAGTGCTAATATATATAATAGGTTATTGATAATCTTGAAGAAATTATCTTTCTTATTACTTACAAAGTCTACAATGTAGTACAAGCATTACATCTTTTGGTTTAACCTCGCAATATATTTCATTTTAAGAATCACCTTAAGGTTTGGTTTGTTCTAGGTCTTAAGGTTTTGTTTGTTCTTAGTTCAGTTATAACTTATGATTGATTAAGTCTTAATGATTAGGTATTTTAAGAAGTTAAGATTACAATTTTTAATTTATTTGAATGAAGCTGTGGGGCTCGTAGTTGTAAGGTTGCTGTGCGCTGATTCTAACATTATTATTTTATGTTTTCGAGGATGAGACACAATTTTTTTTTCTGAAGTAGGTATTGAGTACCTCAAGTAGGAACCCCTTGTTCATCCCCTCCGCGTTGAGTGGATCCTGTTCCAAGTCATATCCCATTCAGCCAAAGTCCTTAGAAATTGTGGGTTGTATCAAAATCTTATTCCTACACGATATACTTCACGAAATCACTTACATAAGAGATAACAGGCTTCTAATATCTTTCCAAAACTTTGACTCCATTTTTTTTCAATAACATTACATATGTTATATATAACACGTGCACTACTCAAAACAACTTCTACAACATAAAAACATTTCAAATGGTATACGAATACTATTTTATCTTTTAAAATTGTTACTGAAATAATTACTTTGTTGGCATTTTAGTAAATACAAAAAAAATATTGGTCCATCCACTCAGATATCTCATCCATTGGGTGCTAGACATCTATCCATCTGGACCCGCATCATTTCACTCCACATCATTTCTTTCACATCCCAGTGGTGCAATACATTTCTGAGTATCCTCTTAGTAGTGGAAATTAGAAACTTGCCATCCTTTATGTTTAGCTCGCGTAGTTAAATATTGGTTATATCTATTTTGAAGTCTCATTTTAAAGGAAATTTAATCATTTTTTAAATAAGGATATGGAAATTGCTTTATCTTTAGTAGTTCGGGACAATATAGACAATTACCTTCATTCCGCATAAATTACTTCCTAGCCTCCTTCCTCTATCAAACCATTAATTCTCGGAATCCCTCCTACATCTATAACATCTTCCAGTTCAGATCCTCGGTCTCCTCCCGTACTACAAGATCTCGCTCCTCTGACCTGTATACTTCTTCCCATAAGAGTACATCATTTGACCACTCCTTCATTTCCCGTGCTACTTCCTTGTGGAATTCACTACCCTGTAATATCCGTAATGCTCCATCTCTGTCCACATTTAAATCCCTTCTCTTTCAATACCTCCTTTCCCTCCAGAATGATACTGACTAGCAAAACTTCACTAAAAAAAAAAAAAAAGATGTGCATTCAGTAGATGTAAATAGGTTTTTATTTTTTCTCCTGCAATTATTGGATTTTTGTAATTTTTATTTCTATTTTTGTTCTTTATTTGTAAAATTGTAAGTAGTTAACCAGATTGTTAATTTATTTTATTTCGTCTTATGAAAGCTAGACTCATTGTATTTATTTATGTACATTATATTATTCTTAGGGGACATCGTCCCAGAATAAAGTTTATTTTCCATTCTATTCTATTCTATAAAACAAATGAGAATAGAGGCATGGTTTTATGATTTTTTTTATTTAAATTGATACCAAGAATTCCAAAGTTACTGATTGATATCAATGTCTGATGCTGAATACCCCGTGTTTATATATATTGACACACACAAACATATAAAACCATTTAACGTATAATTACTTACATAAGATTAAATTATTTATATTCCTCATTTAATCATTATTTTGTAGTCTAAAAATAAATCTTTGATAAATTTTGTATGATAGTATTGACAGAATTTTATTCCACGCTGACACCTCCGGTCGATAGTCGGAGGTTGACTTGTTGACATAGTCACCTTCGCCATGAGGAAGAATCCCCCATGTTTATTTAAAGTGATTCACGTTTTTCGTTGCCTGGTTTTTTTAATAATAAATATTAAATACAAAAATACAAAAGTATATTATCATCACTCCTGTTATTATGATGATACTATCAGGTGGTTATCATAATAACAGTACTTTCGTATTGTATTTAATATTCATATGTCTGTAGTATAAATATTCATATATAATAGCTAAATTTCCTTCCTCCCTCTTTTACTATAAATATTTACTTTTAATGGGTTTTAATAATAATGACTATGGTCACATTGTCACAGAAAGTACAATTTTTGTTTCCTTCAAGTGAAATTGTCGTAATCTTAGGTACAGCTTGATGACTGCCGGGCTGGAAACTCTTAATTGACTGACATTTTAACTTTATGGAAGCCAATTTTAAATGACAAATATTTTTCTGGTTCTCCAATTTTAAAACTGCTAATATACCTGTAGATTGGGTTAGCGGCTGAATCCAAAGCCCTGTTGATATCTATGGGCAAGAGGTGGGTCGT
Organism: Euschistus heros; assembly: GCA_003667255.2. Taxonomy (NCBI): domain Eukaryota; kingdom Metazoa; phylum Arthropoda; class Insecta; order Hemiptera; family Pentatomidae; genus Euschistus; species Euschistus heros. The sequence continues at coordinate 290,546 of RCWM02000004.1, forward strand.
TATTCTTTGCAAAATATCATCTTTTTGTCGTATCAAATAATTTCCCTCAATAAAATTCCTCTTTGCAACTTAGTGATTCGAAGATTGATCTCACTTGTGTAACCCAATTGAAGTCATATTCCTGCTTGTTTCTTATTTTATCAAGCTCAATAAGCCTGTTAAAGCAAACCCGCGGGAGTCAGTCTTCGGACATGTTTGAGAGTTTATTCCACAAGTTCAATAGCTTCTTAATAAGAAGTACTTTAATTGGGTAGCGACCCGTTTCTAGACGTACTATGAAGTTGGGAGTGTTTCTTTGTCAGAGGAAGAGTGACTTTATAAATCGGGATTGAGTTTAAATACAAGTACAGCTAAAAGAATTTGGAATCTTATATATTTAGTGTTGGATGCTTTCTATTTCATATTAGTATGAATAGCATTTAGTAAAATTAGATTCGACTTTCGGTTAATGCTAATATTTTGCATTTTTTAAATTGTTTACCATAATAATAATTACATACTATTTGGTTCGAATATATATTTTATTATTTGTCTGTTTTATAGATTTTAACTATTATTATTTATTTTTTTTTAAATATATTTATGGATAAAACAAATCAATAATAGAAATAATTTGAACGGCGAGAACAAAGGAGCTGGTTATGAGACCCTGCTTCGCTCCGACGAGCTCCTAGAAATATCCCGGTGATATATAGCCCAACGACAGAATAATCTAATTGGTCTATCTAGGTAAGATAATCAGATATAATTGGGGAGGTTTGGCAGACAGGAGAGCCCATTGTGACAAGAATAGAGGCAGCTGCTGGTGGAGTAGCGCAAGGACCGCTCTCCACTCCCATTGTGTTTCATATTTCTTTCATCTCTACCATCTCTCCCTGTTTATTATTCTACTTGTGATCGCGGGACCGTTGGCTTTTCACTGGTCACTCCTGCTTTCTTCTAATGATCAGATATCTTTTCAAAGGATCTGTTTTTTTCTTTCTTTATTTTTTGTTTAGTTTCCTATGGTATTTATCTTTTTTATTATGATTATTTTTTGTGGCGAAATTTGGTAAATAATTACACCAACAAAAAAAATAAATAAATAAAAATATTATGCTCAATAATAATTCTGTACCATTTAGGAAACACTAGATAAGTTGATTTTTTTCCAAAATAAGATAAATGCTTTTGGCAACCCATATTGTTGTCCTACACATCTTGTAAAAGAAGGCAAGTTGTAATGTCAGTGTTATAAAAGGATATATATATATATATATATATATATATTTCTATTCTTAGTTATTTTGAATAACAAAAAGGTTATTTTAAGGCCATTCACATATGGCCTTACACATTCTAGTATACTTGTAACTGAATATAATTTAAAATATCTCATTTTACTTCGAATTGAATTAAATGGAAAGCTTAATACACGACCATTATAACTCATTTTAACTGTATTTCGACTTTAGAAATCCTCTATGCCCATAGATTTATAGTTAAATCATAGGTAAACCAGACTGTTATTGACACCATAACCTTAAAAAAAAATCAATATGTAACCCAAAAAAAAAAAATGATAAATTTCCTTATAAATCCTACAACTCAAATGTGTAAAAATACTTTCAATTCAGTCTATATTTTAAAAGATATCCACCGGGTGTCAATAAGTGATTTTACATTAGTTATTGTCATCTGTCTTGTAAAATACATTCCAGTAATATTGCTTGAAGTGAACTTTCTTGTTTAGCTTAAAGTATAATAATGAAGGAAAAATCACTGTAAATTTCAACTTTATGGAACTATTCTTTCTATAAGTAGACTTATAGAATATATAATATAATATGGAGAAGGAGATGATCAGGGATGCAGTCAAAAAGGAACACCACGCCTAAGTAGAAATACTTTAATTGTGTGCCAACGTTTCGACCTTCCTTGCAGGTCTTCTTCATGGCCACCGAACCACACATTTGCTCACAATTTAAATATTGTTTTACTTAGTAATGGTGTTCCTCTTTGACTGCAGCCCTGATCATCTTTACAGTCAACTATACTTTTATCATTTTAATATAATGTCTTTGAATATTTCCTTAAGGGTCTGGTTTACTCTATATTTTTGCTATTTTATATTTGTACCAATACGGTTCCTAATGGTGTTCGTGAACTTTATTCTTTAATATATTACAACACTATATTAACTGAGAATAATCGATACTAAGGTCAACAATATTTAGCATACAATAGCTGTCGACCAGGTTTATGAAGAATTAAGTCCAAGGTCTCTACTTCTCAATTCTTCAACACATTTTCTTCTGTTATTACCATATTTATGAATCATGCAATACCATTTACTATGTGTAGTATCTATAGTGGATCTGTTGCAAAAAAGATGTACCTACCGATTTTCAAATAAAATAAATTCTTGTCATGTCGTCCAGGTTTACCAACAAAAATATTTTGATAAATGTTATGAATACTGTATAAATGTGATTGTATTATCCGTTCGACAGTTAGGAAGCTCATTCTTTATAACAGAGGTAGACTAAAGCACCTCCATTTCTCCAGTTAACTCGCTGTCATTTCCATTTGAGACTATTTTTCATTTTTAGTATTAATCGTAGGAATTCAGTTTTATTTCAAAATGGTTAATCTCTCATTACAACATTCATTGGTTTTCATACTCAATTATTCATTCAGATCCTTTGCATAATAAAAGGCAGATATACTTTAATAATATGCTTATTACTTCGTTTCTGAAGAGTGATACTTTATCTAAACCGAAGAATGATTTGAAAATTCCGTAATGTTCTAAAGATATTTTTGTACTTTATATCTAGCGATTGCTTTAAGACTGATGTACTTTGAGTATTAATTCACATTGAAGTTCTCATTACTCATTACTCTTCATTAGGAGGAGGAATAACCCAGTGGAAGTGTCTAAATAATGATGAACCAACTCTCTGACATTGGCATTTGAGACAATTTTTCTTATTTGGTATTAATCGAAAGAATTCAGAATTATTTGGAAACGGTAAATCTTTCATTATGATATTTATAAGTTTTCATATCCAATTATTCAATCAGATTCTTTTCACAGGCAGATTTAATTTAATAATGTGCTCATCCATTCTTTTCTGAAGAGCGATACTTTATCTGAAAAAAAGAATGACTTAAAATTCCGTAATATTCTAAAAATATTTTTGTTCTTGATATTTAGCGATAGTTTTAAAGACTGGTGTGGTTTGAGTCTTAATTCACATTGAAGTAAAACTCATTACTCTTCATTGGTAGGAGGAATAACCCAGTCGAAATGACAAAATGGTGACGAACCATAGGGCTCTGTCTTAACTTCAGGTATCTAAACTAATCTGTTCTTTCGCTAAAAAAGTATTTTGAGAAATAACATACGAACTATATAAAATAAAAACGTACATTTGTTAACTATTATCAATTTCTACGAAAATTAAGACTTCAGTCTGAGTACCATTTTGAAAGCCATAAACGCAATCAGTTGCCCCCAGTTCACTTCTTGATTTACTATCAAGATGTAATTTTTTTTTTTTTTTTTTTTTTTTTTTTTTTTTTTTTTTAATGTTTTTTTTTAAACTATAACTTAACTCTGTTCCATATTTACAAATTATTTTCTACTTACTCATAACTTCTCTTTTGATCATCTTATATCTTATTTATTTTACTGTATTTTAATGTTTACCTCTCTGTACATATAATAATGACAATTCTTTACATACCATAATTCCTATTGTTTGTTCACCCTATTATATTTCATTTTACTTTATCATTGTATAATTTTTCGATGTTTGATCATCTTTTTTTTTTTTTTTTTTTTTTTTTTTTTAATTAATATCTAATATCTAATATTAATATAATTGTTATACTTATTGTTTTTGATTTTTCCTTTTCTATTTTTTTTTATTTCTCTATTGACTTCTTCTCTTTTTTTTAGCCATGATTATGGCCATTAAAGTTGGCCGAAACGTTGGCTAATAAATATGTTTTTGTTTTTTATCATTGTCCTTTTTTTTCTTTTTTTTTTTTTTTTTTTTTTTTTACTGTTTCCCAACTACTTCTTACCTTATATATTTCATTTACTCAACCATCATAGCTCTTCAAATACATAAATCCTATCAGTTATACAACTTCCCAAAGAGATGATTCCTGAAAAAAAAATATATATATATATATATATGTTATCTATCAGAAAACACTGATGCAGAATATATTTCAAAGGCATCTTGATATGCAGATCATATTTTGTTTCTTTGTTAGGTATGACTAATACAGAGTCTTTGGCTAGTACCTACATCGTTCTGAATGTGCACTATGCGAGTGTTCTATCTTCGTTGCCAGTTCCCCTTAGGCTGAGACAGAAAGCGAAACTAACAGCGCGGAAGAATGAACGCTGACAGTCGACATTGGTTATTATTATATATTAGACCCCCCTCCCTCCTCTAACTGTCTAAAGGGGCCGTATTTCTAGACCATTGGCCGTTGACTTCACAAATGGGTAACTTTGCCGACCGTTTGGTGATAATTTCATTTTCTCTGTCACATTACGGGTGTCATTGTAAGAAATATGCCCCGCTTAGAACACTTTCTGTTAAAGCTTCATCACTTAGCTTCGTTTAAACTACACCACTTCCTCTCTCTATCTTACACATACTTTGTGTACAATTTTGACTGTTCAGGTACTTTTTAATGTCTGATTTATTAAATTATGACAATCTCGTAATTAAGAGCATTCAATTGTCAATTGTGAATCATTCGTTAAAATAGGTACCGATACCAATTTACCGGTAAATTTTGTAAGTCACTCATCACTAATTACAGTAAGATATCGCTAATCCCAACTGATAGTTGCTAGAAGGTGTTCGCATTAGCAAAAAATCCGTAAATAGAGTTTAAGGGAAAATAAACAAAAAATTAGAATAAATGTTGTTTTTAATAATTGTAATAGGTATCTTTATATTTATGAAATAAACTTGAGGATTAAATCTCAGACGGAGGAATTAGAAGATAAACAAAAACTTTTTGACTGAATTGGCTCATTGAAATATTTTTATTATGTTTTGTTGTTTATATTTTAATTCTTCTTCTTTTCTTTGGTACGGTATTTCCCTTCGTTGGGTTTCCGTTAGGTCAAACTATCCTTCCACAGTTCTCTGTCCCTCCGATCACCGTCCTTCAGACCTAATCCTGCCATTTCCTCCGCTATCTCATCCTCCCATTTCCTTGCTGGTCGTCCTCTCCTTCTATTTCGGAGGGTTCCATTTTCTAACCATTTCAGGTAATCTTCCAGGAGGCATTCGACATACATGTCCATACCATATCAATTTCTTCTTCATAACATGTTACGCCTCGCTGTCCGTAATTTCCATTTTCCTCCTTATATCATCATTTCTTACGCGATCTGCCCTGGTTTTCTGGATACACCTCCTCCAGTAGTCCATCTCAACTACATTTAATTTACCCCTAATACTTTTTGTGAGAGACCATGTTTCTGCACCATATGTGAGCATGCTTTCAAGAGGATGCTAATTCAATGATTGAAAAATCCGTTTCTTATTCTTTTGGGATAAGGTCCTGCTCCAGAAAATCGGATGCAAGATGCGAATTGCCTTCCTAGCCACTTAACATCTGCTCTGTATTTCTCTTTTACATCCTCCTACCATATCCAGAATGGAGCCTAAATATTTAAATTCTTCTACCTGTTTACATTTTACTCCTTCTATCCAGAGATCCTCCTCCTCATTTCCCTAATTTATATTTTAATTAATCTTATATATATATATATATATATATATATATATATATATATATATATATATATATATATATATATTATTCATTTTAAAACAGCTAATAAATATTTTTTTTTTTTAAATACGACTATGTAAAATTAAAAAAAAAAATTCTTTTATATCGCTAGTTCTGGAGAAAAAACTATATAATCTGTCTGTACTGTTTAAAAGAGCAAGCCATTTTTCGTTTGTAGTCACTGACTACGAAAACTATCTAACCAGTCTCTACCAAATTCTAACCACATTATCTTGATAGTTCTAGAAATATTTAGCTATAACAAAATTTACTGATATTCTATTAAATTGTAGTTAAAAAAGCGTTAAATGTGTGGATTCCAATGAAGTTAATTCATAAGGAAGGTTTATCAATCATAAAAGTTACTATAATAATAACTTATATTTGTTAAGTGGCAGAAACGAGTTTTGCCTCCGTGTCAAAAATACTTGTCCAATTATGCTTTTACGTAATCTTCATCTACCTAATCAGTGCATTAGTACCAGGGTAAAGATAGCAGATATGTGTGAAAATGTCATTGATCCGACAATTCTCATTAGCATTCTAATATAAAAGATTTTTATCGATAAAAAAACATAAAACATCAATGAGTTAAAATTATCTTTACTCATAAGAGCAGGAGAAGCTGTGACAGGAATGATAGTGATAAAAAAAAAAAAAAAAAAAAAAAAACAGATTTGATTTTTTTTTTTAAATTGTTTCTGAATCGAACCTGAAGGAGTCAGAGAACTACTCAAAAGCAAAGGAAAAAAAAAAAATTCCTCTTGACATCAATAAATTATCCAAGTACACAACAGTCAGTAAACGTTTTCGATTAAATACCTCTTGTTTACGATCGGATTTTACGGCACATTACGGCCGCAGGAGATATTATCGTTGCCTATGGTCATCGTACGGTGATAAATAAAAATGTTTCCCACAGCACGTAGCCCTAGCACAAAAAAGTGTTGGTTGTCTGTGAAAGAAAAAAAAATCCAAAAGAGAAGAAGAAGAAAACCGAACCGAAAAGGGCTAGCACTAAAAACAAATAGGCCCTTAGGGCAGCGGACAGCCTGAGGACGATATTTTATTGAAGGCTAAATATCCACTTACTCTCAGATCGGTTTTTAAAGACTATAAAAATAATGGTCTTTGAGCTAGGGGTCATCGGGTGGTCTTGTATCACTTTGTATTCCACTCTCTTCGTTTTCTTATCGTATCGGTAAGGAATAGGTTATCCTCTTCAACTTCATGGCCGATCAGCGAAGGCTGTGGGAAAGCAGATGTAATAAATTGAAGAATCAGGAGAATATGACAGGATATGGATCGGCTACATTACAATAGTAATGGCCATATTAGGATAGTTATAAACACATAACAACTGTTATTAGAATTTTAAGGGGGTTCATAAAACAATCGTTATATTTTCAAAACAACAATATGAATCATTTAGTAGTAGTCATAACCTTTGTTTTATGTTCCTAAAACTTACATATTATAGTAACTTACATATATTTTTAAATTTCCTTACTGTATTACTTAAATTTTATGTTTATTTTTACTTGTTATGTGTCTATTCCAAATGTCGATTTTCGATTCCATCTATTCTTGAGGAAAAATCGATGATCCAATGTGGATTCCCAGGAAGCTTGGTAATCTTTTATGATATCTAATAATTTATTGTTTAACTTCAATTCTTCTCCCTAATAAAAAAAAACTAATAAATAAATAAAATTATTATATATATATTTTTTTAATCTTTTATTAATTGAAATATACAACTGTATTAGAAAACACATCCAGTAAATATGCGGTATACAATGCAATATAATGACATGATTAAGACTTGTAGAGAAACTACTCATTAATAGTACTCTTATTAAATATAAATTATTATCTTAACTAACAAAGAAAAGTATCGTGTACTAGACCAACACTGCTTAGTAAAGAATTTAAATCAACAATTTTGCTGCTGCAAGCCAAACATAATTTTGTGGAAGATATTCGCTATAATATTATTTACTTTACTTAATGCGAATGAGAAAATATATAAAGCATTCACTTCTTTTTAGCATTTTTGATCTTCCATATCTCTTTCATTTTTTCACTGTGTGCTTTCCTCCTGGCTTCCGACCATTTGGTTCCTGTTTTCATTTTCCTTTCTTCTAGACAGACTTTCCATTTGTCTACCATTTTTCTGAATTGTGTTATATTTGTTATATCCCTGGTCTCTGTTATTCGCGCTTCCCTAAAATCCTTCATTACTTCAGTTATCCAACCCATATTCTTGATCTTTTCTGTATATTCCAGAATCCGTTTAGTTAGGCGTTAGTTGTCCATCCTCTTGATGTGTCCAAAGAATTTCAACCTTTTCATCTTCATATCGTGAGTGATATAATATTACTGTAATTATATATTAATAAAATTACAATTTTACACCTAAGAAAAAAATGCAGCCTGACATATTAACATTTAATTTTACATTTTTGGTATTCTTAGGGGAAGACTCCCAGAATAAAGATAATTTTTTATTTCGTTATTAAACCCTAAGAAATATCTTGCGCATCCTCCATCTTCATTGATTAGTAAACATTTTTCTAAAACTCTTTGAATTCCCTATTAATTAATGAAACTCAGAACAATCGTAATGTTTATCTTGTCTAATAAGAATATTTGATATTAATATTTTTGTCCATTGTCTGAATTGTAATGGACTACATATATTATATCTCTCAGATAATAAATGCTACTTTCTGTTTGCTACTTAATTTCTTGAATAATATGTTGTTTTTTTTAATACCAATTTATGTCCACTTAATATATTTATACGTGTTTATTTTCTATTACCTGATCTTACAATATTTTTTATAGCTCTCAAGAGTTCATCGTTCCAAAGGCAATGCAGTCCTAACACCAGGTCCGAGTTCTAGTTACTACTAATTATCGCTAATCTTTAATTCTGAATAGTTTTATGAAACGATTATGTTATTTCATTTAATATCTTCTATTATTTCACGCTCATTCAAACCATTATCAACTGTCGTATCGAGAAGGGCTACAGCTGATCAGAATATTAAATTACCCCGGAGGCAGAAGATGAATGATAATTTCATCTCGTCAAAACTGAAACCACACGCGTTTCCTGCCCCTCTGTCTAACTGTTCCGTTTGTATTTTAAATAGTCATGGGATAAGGTGTTGGATTATTTTAGAATTGGTCATCTGTTGCTTGAGAAGAGCTGATATTCTACATAGAGAATCTTCGAAGAAGTATTATGTATTTTTGATATATTAACTAGTATTTATTTATCATTCATTCATTCGAAAATTAGCAAAATGGTTATCAAAAAATAAAAATACTGTTATCGCATTTGAATAATTTTGAATCTAATCGAGTAGGGTTGTCGGAGAAATTATTAATTAATTTATTATTATTATCTCTAGGCATTAACTGCCCCAAAAATCATGCTATAGCTCATTTTATACGGAAATTATAAATTTTAAAATCTCTATACAGGAAGAATAAATAGAATTAAATTTTAATTTAACCAAACTTATAACCGTTAGTTTAGTAAGAACAGCCAGAAATAATTAAATTTTTTTTTTTTTTTTTTTTTTTTTTTTTTTTTTTTTTTTTTTTTTTATAATTGCTTTAAAATCAATTCTAAGAAAAATTGGGAGGTATTTTACAATTCATATCTATCAGTTTAAAGCAAATGATCCCGAATATGTAATATTTGATAACAACCGTAAAAAAATATTTACATAATTAAATGGTCAACACGTATGTTTGTATTACTAGACAGCGTCTTAAACCTCAGTAGTGTAGAAAAAACAATTATTTTATTTATCATTCGGTCGAAATAAATTCCTATAAAATAAATGAATAAATTGTCTATCTATTAATTGGAGCGTTGATAACAATGTAGTTTTACCTTCTAAAACACAATAAAATAAATTGTCAATCTTATAGGTTAATAATCAAGCCTGTATTCTTTAATTTTATTTATTTCATAAATGTTATTACATTTTGTTGTACTCTTTATTATTCTTATAGTATTTTTTTGAATATATATTTCATAAATATTTACAGTATTATTCTTAATTTACTCTAGTGACTACATTTTTTTAATATGTATTTCCTTAAATAAAAATACTTATTTAAATTATATCGCTGCAATAATTTATATGGAACAACATAAAAAAAATAATAATAATAATGAAAACACTACTTACATTAGAAAGTACTAGTTTTAATAAAAAAAATTACCTTCATGACAAACTTTATGGATGTTTAAACATACTTATATTTAATCCAGGGCTTTTCTGTTATGATTTATTTTTTAGGACGATACTAGGAAAAGGAACTGTTAAAATGCTCTTCGTTTGCTTAATACGCTTTTCTTTAACGATCACTTACTCATTCACAGATTGATCATTTAATAATGGCTTGTTTAAATAAAATTAAGAGGCATGTTTAAAAGTAATCAAAGAAAAAACAATATGTTCTATTTATATCCAACGGATTTTATATACTTAGTAACTTTCTTGCAGTTTATTTAAACATTTAGATCCTTATTGTTCTATTTTATAAATAAACACATCCTTTGTTAAATTATGCCTGGACTTTTCATCTGTAATTTCCTTATCTATTTTTGTGCTGCTTTTAATGATTATTATGTAATATATAGTAGTTTCTCTCATACGATTAGGTTGGCACAGAACCATTTATTTATTTATTTTATATTATCATCTATTTTATTTTTTTTAAACTTATCTAATTTTTTTATTGTTTTCTTTACAGGGCAGTTCAGATCCCCACGTATCACCGAGCACCCATCAGACGTGACGGTGCCCAAGAACGAACCGATCACCCTCAATTGCAAAGCCGAAGGAAAGCCAGAGCCTACAATCCAATGGTTCAAAGACGGCGAACCCGTGATGACCTCACCACCAGACGTCAAGTCCCACCGAGTTCTCCTCCCAGCTGGAAGCCTCTTCTTCCTCAGGGTCGTCCACGGCAAGAAGGAGCAGGACGATGGTGTCTACTGGTGCGTGGCGACCAACCAGGCGGGGTCTGCCACCAGCAGGAACGCCACACTACAAGTAGCAGGTGCGTGAGGTTTTACTTTAAATATCACAAACTATTTCACTATTCATAACGTATTCTTAAACGTAAAGATATCAGTGATGCTTTAATAATTATATCAGAAACTACCATAATTTTGACTTTTAAACGACTAAACCTAGGGTAGTCGTTTAAATAGTCAAAATTCAAGTTTATGTTAATTTTTAAAAACTATAGTTTAAAAAAAAAACTAGAAAAACCCGCTTTTATAGCAAACCTAACTAAAAAACTAAGTGTGGTGAACAATTTTTCATCAGTCAGGCGTTTTAACTTTTTGAGTTCAAGGTTCGAACCTTATTTCCCTGTACTATTCATGATTTGTTTGCATATTTAACACAGTTTATCCAAAATCGACCAACCAATTTTTGTTTTTTTGACATATTTCAGAGTTAAAATGGGCAAATATTTATTTTAAAAATCCTTTCTTATACAAAATTTAATGATCTACAACTTTTAGTATATAACATGTTTTGATTGAATTAGCCATTTATGCGTCATCGAATCTTAAACATGACCAAAACTAACTTTTTAAAAATGGCAAAATTCCTCTATGTTTGACTATCGATTGTGGAAAAACGCCTAAATTAAATTCAGCTTAAGGGATGTCTTTAGGTGCAAAATTTAATAAAATTTAATTTTGTAAATAAAGCATTTTTCTATAAGTTTTTTTTTTTTTCCAAAATCTTAAAGAAGTTTGAAATTTTAGTCTCAGGACCCACCTGGACCATATAAAAACGTAAAACCTACTACTTCACCTTTTGTAAAGCAGACCCACATTTCGGGGGAAATTAAACTAGACTAAGTGAGACAATTAGAACAAAGTTGTGAATTTATTGTATTGTCATTGGTTCCTTGAAACGCATGCAAATTTTCAAGTTAATCAGATAGCTGGGAATAGGTGAAAATTACGATAAAAGATTCCGTTACATACAGGTGAAGTTAATAAAAGCGTATTAAAAAATATTTAGATAAGATGATTGAAATTCTTAAGTACATAATGATAACATTATGGCGCCTCGATTAGCCAAAAAAATCATTATTCAACCATTATCAGGGTTGCATTGATGGCATTTTGTTTTTAGCATTTCTGACTTTCAGATTGGTATTTCGAAATGTACCAGAGCAGTATACTAGACCAAATATGCATATATCGTAGTTATCAAATGAAGTAGATACTAAATTATTGGAAAATCATCTATCGACTCTTAAGTTTGATTGATCCTTATATTCTGATTATATGTATACTAATTGACTTAAAATTATAATTATTTATGTAGAATTTAAGAAATATAGAACACTAAAAAGCCAAGACTTGATTGTATGTTTGGACAACATGACCTTGTCAACAAAGGCTAATCACCAGCCTTTGTTTCAACAAGGGGACAACAAGTGGATTAGTGACTATTGATTCAATTTCTGACTGAGATTGCCCCGGAGTGCCGAGCATATCCCCCAGGACTAAGAAAGCGAAGGCTCATCAGAGTGTTTGATGTTAGGTCGCAGAGGGGCGGTCTAATCCTTCATCATTGTGGAGGGACTCTGTTTACATTGGGATCTGCCAACATACAGAGTAACCATGACAGCGGCTAACCAAGACTATATAGATCGATAGCCTTTTTGTCCTCCCTATCCCAAGGGATAACGCTAGGCGGGACCGGGGCCTCATTAGACAGGAGCGGAGAATTCAATAAAGAAGGAGCTACCCGGAGCAGGTATTCGATTCCCGCCATAGTGCGATATTAAATCCATATCTCTCCCGGGATTCTTCCTCTTTCCTCCTCGTCTACTCCTTGTCTTCCCCCCTCTGATTTACTACTTAGCCCGGCTTCCTGGGATGCCGCTGGCAAATTCTCATTTTACTCGGGGGTGGAACCTCAGGAAAAATCGCCCCCCTAGCCTCTATATAACGCCTATATTTTTCATGGCCCCCAACTTCGTTTTATTAACGACCTTGCACCATGAGAAGAGGGGATTGTCTTAATTTTCCCTTCTTACAAATGTTTTCTTTTATGTGGCATGCTTGTTACCCTCAGATTTCTGTTTTTATGAAATTCTTTCTCTAATTCATTCACATTCATTGGATCATTATTCACGGCGTTTGGCTTTAACTTTATCAACTCCTGAAAAGTCGATGTTTCAAATAAAATTAAAATGATAAGATTGAATATTTTATTTCCTTTTGTAAAATATTTCGCTGGTCATTTTATTTCCTAAAATATATGCCATTATTTAATTCACACAATTCTATGCCCAGGAAAAACACTATTAAGTGATGCTGCCCATTTCAAATGGGTTTGCTACATTTCCCACACCATATTTTACAATCCGAACAGACATATGGTTATGTAAAAAATAAAACCGTAAATTATTTTTTTAATTTAAAAAAAAAAAATTATCGTCGCCTTGTGGTAATGTAAATAAATATCTTTCTTCTGAATTGTGTGGTATCTATGCCTCATATAGAGCCTTAACACTTTTCTTGCAAATAACATAAAGGCTTATGTACTTGCAATGTTATACCTCACCTTGATATAAAGAAACAACTTTGTTTTGTCTATTTTAAGCTTGATTCAAGTAAGTTTCATCGTAGGTTTGTTTGTTTTTTTATTTTATTTAAACAATATATTACAGCCTACTAAATTTACGGAGAATAAGAAATATTCTTCTATGTTTACTTTCATTCCTTATTGACTATAAAATCAATAGAATAATAAAATAGAATAAAATTATACTTTTAATACGTAGACGAAGTGAAATACATTTGAAATAATGTATTACCTGGGTTATAGATCCTGAAACTTGATAATGTTAATAAGATTTAAAAAGGAGTATATGCCTGAATATTTTCATGTTATATCTCAACTATCTTTAACATAATTAATTAGAAATACAATTATATTATCGAAGAGTAAATAAAGAAATGGATGCAATAAAGAAAGTGCGCTTCCCTTCCGCCGCGCCTCTTGTTGTTTAGCCGGTGGGGGCAGAATGCTTATGCAAACATATCGCTAGTTTAAGAATAGAAACTGGCCATTACCAGGACTCCAGTGTCGATGCAATAGATCTCGAGGTCAGTTCTTATATAATTTGTTAGGAAGGATTATAGAGGATACTGAATATATATAGTGTGTAAAACTGGTTACAGATTGAGACAAAGGAAGATTTTAATTTTCACTGGTAAGGGATATAAAGCTAAGGGGGATATAAAGGGGATATAAAGCTACATAAGGGATATAAAGCTTATGCAATTTTTTGTTGGAAATTTAGTAAGGTTCATTTTTATGGTTTTATGAATTTGGAATGGTAGAATTGGATATGTTTGATATTGTAATATTTTGCTGTTCCAACCTAAAGTTTCATATCCTGTTAATTGGAATCGAACCAGATGCTTTGATAATATATTCAAAATTCATTGTTTTCGGCCTTGTCACTCATTAGATTATGAATAATCCTCCGACGCATCTAAAAAAAAGAACTTGTGCTACCTATTGTTTTACAATGAAGTTTTACTAAATGTGTTCTAAAAGCTTATTTCTTCTAATGGTGGATTTCAGAGGATAGAGTAGTCTGGTAGGATACTTGACATATCTCTTTCGTGATGGGTTCTTGTACAATGACATCAGCTCCACTTTTAGAATATATCATTTTCATCAATATACATCATCTCCTATCTTGTTCCGTATGACGGCCGTTACTCAGCAAGTCCAAAGTGACGGAGGTGAGGACGGTGCCGGCGAACTATTAACTCACGAAGGAGGAAATCAAAGACCCCGATCTGAAGAGGCAGGCTGGAGTATCTAACTAAGAAGATCATCAATTCAAATTTGGCCTGAGGAGTATCAGAATCAATTTGCCCCCCCCCCCCCCTCAAGATGAAGGAGCGATTTTTCACCCGCCCCCACCACCTGGAGTAGCTGCTATTAATAAAGATGACTGGCGATCTGAAGATCCCTTGATTGCCGAATAACTGCGGGCTTATAGCCACCGCTGAGGACCGCTAGACTCTGCTCTCTTATTGCCTCGGTGGGGAGTCTCGGTGTATAACGACTGTGTTCAGTTATTGGCTTGGATGGACTATTAATTAATTTTTTTATTTGTAGATGTTACAATCTCTAACTTATTAGTTACTAACATCCCCGTCGTGTCTTCGCCCGCTCACATAAGATCAAAAAATTACATAATTTTAACTAATAATTGCAGTTTTATTTGTTTACCGATAAAAATATTGTTTTGAAGGATTCAATTGAGCATTATTTCTTCAATGATATTTTCATGCATTGCTGAAATTTAAACCTGGTTATTAAAGTTACACTGATTAGGTGTTTGAAGATTAAGTAAAAGCATAATTGGATATCTAATTTTTTAATTTATATATGAGGCTATGAGAGCAAAAGTGGCCTAACCCACAAAATATAAAAAAATCTAATTTATTAATTTTTTGCAACTATAACGCCATCTGGTGGTGTTAATGTGTTTGAAAAATTGGTTCACATTGCACCACCATGTGAACCAATTTTTCAAACACATTAACACCTTGTTTATGGCGTTATAGTTGCCAAAAATTACTAAATCAGATTTTTTTATATTTTGTGGGTTAGGCCACTTATGCTCTCATAGCCTCATATATGAGTTGATAATCCAGATGAACAATGACTATTAAGAAACTCTTGCGGATAATTGACTGCATTATCAGCACTTACAACTAAAGGCCCATAAATCATTTTTTAAACACAATATAAAAAAAGTAAAGGATCAAAATTTTGATTTGGATATAATTTTTATTCGGAAAAAACCATTTCATAGATTTCTCCTGTTTGTATTTTAATTTCTAACCATTAAAGTTTTTGAAAGTGTGGCAAACCGCGTTTCTGCTACTCAACGTTATACGTTTAAATAATTATCACTATTGAAGGGCCGTTCCGATTTAAAAGTGGAATGAGATTTTACGTTCCGTTCCACTATTTGAAACAGTTCCACGTTCAGTTCCACTTTTCGTTCAGCGTCAGTTTGACTAACCTACTACCTATTTACCATGCAGTTTCGTTCCATACCTTGTTGTGACTTCGGGCTTTCAACCTCCTCCTTCTATCTATAGTATAGTTAAGTTATTAAACAAATGTACACTTTTAAAATAGTTTTATTCAAACAAGATTTATTATTGGAAAAAATTTAACCGAAAGAAGACATTGACCTCTGTCGATAGAATATAAAATTTCAAAGAAAGCGGTATATTTTGAAGATACCCATGCATAGGGTGGTGGGGCGATGGAGGTGGAAGGGTGAGGTAACCAAGAGCGGCAGGATCTAGGCAGCAAAGCAGTCGGAACGATCTTGGGTGGAACGAGACGAGAGATCCCAACCAGTTCAAAGCTGGAACCAGTTCCAAGTTCCGTTCCACTCAGAACGACCCACCACTAATTATCATAGTAAACTTAACTATTGTGAACCTTCCTAGAACTACAAAGATGATGTTAAAATGTTGTATAGATGGGTTCCATAGTTTTACCGTTGCAAACTATGTTGTAGAGTGGCGCTATGCACATTAACATCAATCGATTTTCAAACTTCACTGCGTACCACATCTTTATCGCTTTTTCAATAACAATTAAATTGAAAATCTGTAACTTTTATTATTGCTAAACAGTTCAATTCTAATTCAAAACTGATTGGTGCAGTAGATTTCTCGGTGAGTGATCACAAACGTCTTTTTATATAATATAGATTAAAAACCTGACTCATAGTGTATATAAAAATTTTAAAAAATACTACTGGTAGTCTCTCTCAAGGATCATGCTCAAGTCCGTTTTTATTCAATCTATACCTCAAAGATGTCTTTAAAAGGAATAAATAAGATGCAATTTGGTTCATGAACAACTTGAAAAATCGTTCTCATTTGAAGAGTTTGGACTAATTAGGGGTTTGAACATAAGGAACTTGAACATTTTTAAAATATAATTCACAATGAACCATAATTGTTAGATAATGATTACTACTTGGATAAATCTAAAGTTGTGAGCGTTGACAAGTTGCATGCTCGGTGACTTACAGGGCCAGATCGCTCCGGTTATTATTTCGAAACCGTTATTAATAGCCTGGCGTGCGGCTTGTTCTCTTATCTACTACGCACTCTCTGTCAGCTCGATACACGCACTTGGTAGTTCTCCGCTCTGTACACTTCCCTCCTTTAAGTCTAAAGCTTCTTGGTGAAACTATATTGAGTGAATATTGAAACACAGCCTTACATACGGAAACACAAGAATCCCTTTTAACCAGCTTCTGATCAGCCAGTCTGTCCTATTAAAAACAGGACAATTTTGTTTGTTTTATTTTCCGGAATTTTCCTCATTCAGATTTGGAAAAGGCTTGTGAGGATGATACCCTTTTCTTTCAACTTTGTTATTTTGCCTTTTGCTAGACGATGAAGTGCATAGTAGCCATATGGCACGATCTAAATTGTTTGTTTATTTCGTTTAACGTCACTTTTATGCTGCTATGGCTAATCGGACGATGCTACGGTGGGAGTCCTAAATTTTGCCTATCCAGGTATAATTAGGATAGGGATCTTTAACGAGTACCTGACATCGCACAGGCTCGAGATTTTAGGTCCCTTCCGAAGGACGGCATAGCTAAGGATTTTTTACTCCCTTTAAAAAATCCTAAGGTCATCTGCCGGGCTGCGAACCCGCGATCTTGGGTTTAGTAGGTTGCTATGCTAACCACTACACCACAGGTGACCCCACGATCTAAATTTCATGAAATATTGCAGCGTATAAAATTTTTCTTCTTTTATCGGCTCAACAATTACCAAATATTTTCCTCATTCTGTCACCTCCCTGACAGAGATCCGAACAGTATATGAAATTCTTAGAAAAAAATTGGACATAACAATCTGAACAATAAAAAAAATTTCATAGGATGAATAAATCTAAAATAAGCTATTTTACACGTTTTGCATTGTTCTTTTTTTTTCCGTCCTCATGTACTCCAACTAGAGCAGGAAGGACGGTTATTCTACAGTTTACCAACCTATTCTAGCCAGGGTGGGAAGGTCAAGATTTACTTCGTGTGTTCGCCACGAAATAAATTTTAACCCACCCAGGTGGGATTCGAACCACTCTCGGCACATTCTGCATTGGAAGCCTTAAGTAGTTTTTGAGGTCTTTGCAACAAAATAAGTAGTTTCTTATTTAGGTTTAATGAATTACTTGCTATTTATTCTCAATTTTTTTTATTCTCAGACTAGTTTCGATTGCTAAGCATTCATGATCAGTTCTAAAAACATACTGAAAATTCAAAACATCAGCACTATACATCTATTTATTTTGAAATATATAAGACCAGAAATCGAACATGTTAATACTTACCTATGGAGGCAAAAAGCGGAATGGCATCTTGAAGATACCAGTTCTTACAGTAAACTAAGGAATAATAGAGAGAATTGGGGGTATTCAACTAAACATTATGTAGATAATCCCTTAAGTTTTCCATATGACTAGTCTAGTTTTGTGTTACAAATAGCTACACATTTATAGAAGGACTAGTTTATAGCTATTTTATTATTTCAAATGATTCTTATTTAATTTTAGCCTGTTTTCTGCACTATGTATTTTGCTAAATGTATAGTAATTATCTTTTAAAGGGGTAGTGAATTTGAAATTCTATAATATACGCTTATGTTTTATGTTTTTCTGATTTAGTGATACGCGTCGTGTACTGATTGTTTGTTAGTTTAGCTCTTCTTTTTTTTTATATATTTTTCAGATTAACTATGGACTATGGTTACTGTACGTTCCATTCCTTGTTTTATGAAGTTATAATTGTCTATATCTGTAGAATTTGCTTTTTAATCAGATCGAACTCGGTCTACATTCTTGGTTAAATTTTCTTTGGCAATGGCAGGATAGGACCTATGATTTTACAAGTATCGATACTATGAACTATGAATTAACTGTTAGCCGTTCCCGGTCTAACTGTTTGAAGCTTTTAAGATTATTGCTATACGAAGTTTAATGTATTTGTCTAAAATCGTTAAATTTGATGTATTAATTTATTCGGCATCGGTCTTAAATCTTCTTTACAGAAAATTTTATCTTAAACCAACATGATAGATAAGAGCCACAATTTTACAATGATTGTCCATTCTGCCTTTCGAAATATCCTACAATAAAGTGTATAGCATCAGTTATGTTGACTCATTCACGAAATGTTGGATAGTTGGTTGAATATAACATTCACTACATTAAACTAATACCTTGACAGCTCACTAAATACATACAATTTTACTGCAAATAGACTTGATTTGATTTTTAGAGGATAAAAAACCTCTTTGGTATCCTCTATATATCTCCCTTCTTTATCCTAAGCCCACGCACTTTTTTCGGGAATGCCTTCCTGTTTCCCCCGACTTATGCAAAAGAACGGAAGATCTCGAAGGCCAAGATAGGGGAGGATATTCGAAAGCACTTTGGCAATGAGACGATTCCCTTTCAGGAGAGGACCCAACCTCATTTTCCTAAGGGTGTCGCCTTCGACTTCTTCAACAGCGGGGTCCTTAATCGATCCTGGTCCTTACTTAATATTCGCTCTCCTCCGGCCCCTATGGGGCCCTCTCTTCCGCCTTTTTTAAACAACGTTCTTCTTTCATATTTTCTGAGGGTTCTTCCCCGTTGACTCCTTTAGCCTTTTTGTGTGTGTGTGTGTGTGTGTTCTTTAAAAATGGATAAGTGTGGATTATAAGAAATATTGTGTAACTGGATAGAGAAAGAATTCGATGGTAAAAAGTAAAGAGGCGTTAATTCTATTATTTAGATATATCTTATATACCATCGCTAATGATGATTGCTAAGAGATAATGATACAGTTTATATTTAAAAACTCAATTTCTTGCTGATTGGGTAATACAATACATCATCGATATTTCTATTTAAAATGTACGCTTTTCCAAATTTACATTTTATAGTTATAATAATCAAATTATTTAAATTGATAATTCACTTAAATTACCTATTAATGATTGTTCGAAATAAACAAAATAGGAGTTCCAAACATGACTTTTTTTCCTTCAAACCAATATAGCTCCCGAACAGTAGGTCCTAGCGACAAATGTTTTGCAACAAAAAAAATTCTCCATTAAATTTCTGATGAGGAGACTCTAGTAACAGAACCAAAGCATATCAAAATGTTACATTTTTCAGTGTGAAATAAACGTTGCAACGTGTCTTTTCCATTCAAACCAATACAAGTTCTAAACAGTTGGTCGTAGCAACAAATATAATAAAATATTCTCCAATATATTTTTAAGGAGGGAATTATCGTCAAATGTTCTATCCTAACAACAACAACAGAGTTAAAGCATGTCAAAACAAAATCACAACACTCAAAAAACGTAGGAAATGGGGAAATTTTTTATTGAAACCAATGTAGCTCCTAAACGATAGGTCCTAGCGACAAATGTTATGTAACAAAAATATTCTTCATTAAATTTCTGGCAAGAAATAATCGTCAAATTTTCGATCCTAGAAACACCATCAGAGCTAGAGCATGTCGAAAAAGCCCCCAATACTTAGAACAATGTACGAAAGCGTGAAGTTCAACCGACATATCTCTAAAACTGAATTTCTCCCTGACTGGGAAAAACAATGGATCATGGGTATGTCTCCCTTTAATCTACGGTTCTTATATCTACTGCTTCTAATGAGGAAAAAGGCCTAACAATTAAAAAATGTAAGCAAAACTTGACTTCATACGATCTACATTCTTTCATTCAAACCAATATAGATCCTAAACAGTACGTCGTACGAATGTTATACGGCAAAAAGTATTCTCCATTAAATTTCAGAGCATCAACAGAGCGAGAGCGTGTTAAAATGTTATATTTTTGAGTTACAACTTAAATTTTTTTATTCAAAGCAATATAGCTCCTAAGCGGTAGGTCCTGGCGACAAATATTACATAACAAAAATATTCTCTTATAAGGGTGAAAAAAAAAAAAATTATAAAACCCCAGCCAAAAAGGTTACTTAAGGCTTCGATAGACGAGTTTAAAGCTAATTGTTTTATCCGAAATTTTTGCTCATGCTAGTCTTGCATTATCTAAAATCCGTTCTTCGCCTGTGATTTATGAGTGTTACTCGAATGGTATCCTTCTTTTCTAAAATCCTTGATCCTTGCGAAATATTAACCACCGTTCCCTCCGCACATACCTTTCGCTTGACACCCCGCCTTGTTATTCTCAGCCAGTAATTACAAACTGGAGTTATTACTTCCTCGACGAGGACGACGATAAGAAGAAAGAGGGAAAAGGATCTTTGAAGGAACGGAAGCAGAGAGGAGCGATCCATCATACTGTCAGCTCCCTCCCTCCATCCGTCCTGCGTCCTCGATATAAATTGTTTAACCGTTTTATGATTAATTTATTGTCCTCTCACCAGCCCGTCAGGGATAAAGTCTCATGTTCCTGGTGACATTTTTAGCGTTTTAAAATAAAGTTAAACTATTAAAAATATTTTCTTATCAATATTATGCGCTTATTATTATCCAGATGATACTTTTATTTAAAACCAAGGAATGCAATGCTCCTTACATTGTTAAGAATAAACTTATCTATAAGGATCTTAATATTCCATATGAAGACTAAAGCGGTAAGAAACTGCTCGTCGTTACAGACTACTTCAACATTTACTAGACGAACGTTCAAAGCTCCCAATTAATTACAAAAGACTTATTTAAACCTATTTGGACTTACGGAGTTGAGCTTTGGGGCTCTATTAAACCATCCAGTTTATCTCGTATCTAATCCTTACAATCCAAACTCCTTAGAAAAATCCTGAATGCCCCTTACTTTGTCACCTATTAAATTATCCATAAAGATCTTTATGTTCCACATGTTGCTGCGTTAGCCCAAACCAGATACCTATCCTTTCATAGTATGCTTCTTAACCATTCAAATCCATTAGTTTCTTAACTTGCCTCCCACTTCATCCCCGATCTTCTAGTGAAGAATTTTTATTGATGTGCTACTGATAAGTAGTTCTTTTTAAGTTTTGGCATGTTATTGTAATCGTTATCAGCTTATTTACTAGATGTATTTGTACAGTTGTAAATTTCAATAAATGGATAAAAAATACAAAATAAAATGAAATAAGTACTAGGGAAAAAATTCAGCTCGTACTCATGCTTACCCGTTCTGAAATACACCATTAAAATATTAGGTCAACATACCTGTACAAACTTCCATTGGTGATGCTCCTCAAACTTTTTATTCAATGAATCAAAACCTAGTACCCAGATGACGCTATGTATACAGTAACTCATAGTTTTATCAACGATTCTTCTGAAGGAAATCATCTGGGCGAAGGTTACTCTTAATAAATGCTTCTCCATCAAAGTTATCAAATTTCATCAAAATATATCATTGTCACATAAAAATGACCGGCTTTAAATATCAAAGAATTTAATTATAGTTTTTTTTAATTCGAAAAAGAAAAAAGAAAGGTTTAGTGGAAATGATTTTTTTGTATTTTGTAATCATTTGATTTGTTATGATATTGGAAGATGGGGTACCTCAGTGGGTGAAGCTCTAAATGTCTAGCTCTCGGTCCGGAGTTTGAATCCGGCTGTGAGCAAAAAAAATGTTTTCTGTTCTTTCAGCCTTGCATCGCCTTGGTCAGAAAATCCTTCAAGGCGCATCCAGCCTCTTTATAATATATATATATATATATATATATATATATATATATATATATATATATATATATATATTTTTAGTTTTTAGTTTTTTATAAAGAATATTATTCAGTTTTATCTATATTAAAAAAAAATAATAATAATAAACAATATTTGAGACCTATAGTATTTACTTAGAAAACCCATAAATAACTTTTAATTTATATAAATATTTCATTCAGTTTCGTATAGTTTACTATATTTTTAGATTAAAATTAATAAAAATAAAGAATTTTTATTAGTATGTATTTATTTAGAATTTTTTTTTTTATCTTGGCTACTCGATATCTACTTTATCGAAATGATTTTTTTAAATTTTGTTTATTCCATTATTTTTTTCATCACATCCTGTAATATTGTTATTATTGTTGTATTTTTGTAAACAACAACAATTTCATTCAAAGTACACAAGCTTAAGTCACGCTCATACTCTAAATAATTTAATTTGAATTATTTAATCTAATTTATTTAAATTTATTCTAATGAATATTCAATATTGATTCCTTCCCCGGTTGAATTTATTACTCCAACTCTTTATCAAGGCCGGCTCTCTTCTTTCAGTTGCGTAACTTGGATGCCCAAGACCACGGTGTCCTTAGTTTCACATGTATATGGTAATTTAATATTAAATCAATTTTATTTTATTTTTATTTTTTTTTACTATAAATACAATATATTTATTTTCAAAATTTCATTTTTAGATTTCCTTATCTAATTTAACTGAAAATATTTACAAAAAAATGTTTCAAATGCATAGGTTAATGCGGTAGAAGGATTGAACTATTCTGTTAAGAAAATTTAATTATTTACTCTAATATTTTGTTTTTCTTTTTAAATTTTGAATACCTCTTTCTTTTTTAAATATTTTTCAACGTCACATTATAATTAAACAAAAAATATCTACTTAAAAATATCTAAAATGCGTATGTTGTTGGAGTAGAACGAATCAACTATTCTTAAAAAAAAAAAAAATTATGTACTTCAATATTTCGTCTGCTTGAAGGTTAAAGTCACTAAGTGCAATTTTTTCCTAATTCGGCATAAAGTTATTGTGTTGTTTTTATCATTTCTCATAAGTAGAGCCCGGATTCTCGTGGAATTGCATATTTTTGTTGCAAGCTCGTAATCAGCCAGAGACAAATTATTTATACGAATTAGGACGTTTAGGCCAAATTTACCTTAGTTTAATATTGCACGTTTTGGGGGTTACTGCATAAAATTGCACATTCTGCAGTTTGAATGCATAAAATTGCACATTCTGCAGTTTGAAATGCACAAAATTGCACATTCTGCAGTTTGAATACACAAAATTCCTGCATTCAAATCCTGAATGCACAACACTTTCGTGTTTTTGGAAAAGTAACAATTTTAAGAACAATTTTAGATTGACTTTAGCTAGGGAACTCGGGTTCCCAACTTCCAAGAAATTTTGCCTCTCCCTCCTAACTTACGGATATTTTAAATAAGTACGACATAGTTATTAAATTAAGCCCTCTTTACTGTTAGTAAACATTTTCAATTCAAACAAAGCAAATTTATTCTTCTGCCTTCTTAACGGGAAATTAAATAAAGTTTAATCATTCCTAACATACATATTTATACTCCTAAGTAATATGTACATTTAGCTTATGTATACCACGTACAATAAAGATATACGATTTGTTCTTATTGTTTTTTAGACAATGATTGTTTAACTACTCCCTTACTAAGGACTGGATCAATAAATTTTAAGATAAAAACAACTTTTTGGAAAGAATTGTGTCTAGCGAATTATTTGTTCAACCTTTTTTATCATTTGCATTTGATTTTGCACGATTTTGCCCAATTTCAAGTTTTTATTGCACATTTCAGAATTTTCGTTGCACGAAAATCCGGGCTTTACTCGTAAAAGTCACCAAGTGAATATAAATGTAGAAGTGTATATATGCACATTAGAGAATGAGAAAATCCACTATCTGAGAAATTTTTAATGAGCATATTCCCGTTTTTTTGATCTCTTGAAAAAAATTGATTTTGTTACTTAATGACTTTTACCTCCAAGCAGACGATTTATTTCATCTTGAAATTTTGAAAAAATTTTCTAATAATTCCAGACAGATTCATTTAAGAAAGGATTGTTGACTTACTAATTGCAATTGCTTGAAAACCAACCTTAAACGCTCGCATGGATGGAACGCCATGTTTGAGCATTGACGCTTTCTAATCTTTGAAGTACTTCCGTTTTCGATAAGAGATATAATTGATGTGCTTGTGGGCAGTGTGTATAAAAAGAGGTCGCATTGATGGAATTACCAATTTTTTAAGAATTAGTACAGTAGTAAGAATTTAGGACAAGTATTCATAAACTGGAAATATTTTTATGTGATTAATAATTTTTTTTTTTTTAATTCCACCTGATAATATGTATACCATTACCAAAGTTAAGACTTACGATTAAAAAAAAAAAATATATCGATAATGAAATACCCAGCAACTTCAAGACAACTTATTCAAAAAATCAATGCCGCATTTACCATAATGAAGGAAGAATTTGTTTTAAGAACAACCACCACAGAAATAAGAAAAAGATATCGTGCTTGTATTAGAAATAGTGGAGATCATTTTGAGCAATACCTGTGATACTCTACAAATTAAATTTATATATAGCTTAAAATTAGTTTAATTTTGTTCCCTTATTATTGTTCACAAAAATGTAGATAAAGTTTACTCTGATAAAATCGAAATTTCGAGAAAGAAAGATAAAATATTCAGTTTAACCTATGCTATAAAGAAACACAACTAGTTGTTACGTTATGCATAAAAAATATGATTCAATTTATTATTATTGTCAGTGTGCGCTGGTGGCACCCTTTTGTTACTTTATAAAAAAAAAAAAAAAAAACTAGATGTGCTGCGTGCCTGCAAATGGTATTTTTTTAAAGAGTATTAACTAGAGAAGTTTTTAAAACTATTTGGATTTGGCTGTTGCGCTTGTTTTTTTTTTTTTATTGAATCTAAACTTGAAGTTCATAATTTTTATTTTTGCCTTTGACAATATTTAACGATCTCCCGTTTTTTTGGTATTGGTTTTTTGCACCATATCTTTTTTATTTTACATGGAAAATGTATTAGTAATTACAGGGGAAAAAATGGCGTTGATATATCAGTAAACAACGGAGTTATAAGGCATAAATGTTTAGATTTGGCCATTTTTACAAAAAAATTCATTAAAAAAAAAAAAAAAAACCGTAAGACTTTGTATATAGGTAAGTGACCTTAAAAAGGTTCAAAATGAACCTCCCTACCCGAGAAACCTATTTGGCCAACGATCTTCCGAACACCCTGTATATATTTACAGAGATTTGTAAAAACTCGATTGGTAAAAAATTGTTAAAAACCATTGGTGGGGGGTTTCCGTAGGTAGAATAATAATTATCGAAAGGCCAAATTTGTAATCTATAGAAGATAGAGGTTGGTATGGATTAGTTTATTTTTTACATAATCGATATCGTTCAAAATTTGATGCTGAAACCAAATTATAACACAAAAAGCTTCGAAATAGATCGAATTCGAGTTCACACTCCGTTAAAATACCGTACTTTTGTGAATGAACTAGTAGAGTGCCCAATAGAAATATCTCATTAATAGATTATATAATAAACGAATTACGATAATACATTTTGTTTTTAATTAATGCTCTGAAAAAAAAATTCCCTGAATTAGATAGCATTTTCTCGCTCTATGTTTAAAGATGAGCGCAATTACCGCTAGTGAGTGACAGCCATAATTTGACGTAATCGGGTCGCAGACACGGGAGGAAGCACATCCATCACTAGCTGTCAAATTCTGTTTCCTCCCGCCGAAAAACTTATTTTTTGCCGCACTCTAATGCTTCCGATTAGCCTAGTAAAGAGGTCGTTAGTGGGCAGGCTAATTAGTGTGTATTTTTAATTACGGTGCAATATCTTGGGCTTGGTATGCAAATTAGTGGTACACTGCCTACCCCTCTCCTATCTTCGCGTCCTCCCAACGCTCTAATGGCTGCTCTAACTGCCTCTACTTCCCCTCTAAGCTGAGCCTATTAGGAATTAACTAATAACTGTAATTAATTTATGTCATTTGATGTATTTATTATTATATTTCTCCTTTATTAATTGCTAATTCAGTTGTCTGCTCTGTCATCTTCATCATCTTAACTTAATGGTACGTAAAATTATCTTTCTTATTATTGATCAGTAAAACGATTAAAATTTCTTTCGAGTGCAGTTTTGTTTATGTAGATACATTACTTACTTAAGCATGAAAAATTAATATTAAAATAAATATTGTCGTTCAACAAACCACTTGCAATAAGTCATTTTCTCAACTTTGAAATACATAACACTTAAAAGTGCCGCCATCGCTAAGTCGTAGAAAGTAAAGTATTACACGGTCATATCCGTTCTCAGTTTAGTTTCATTTCAGTTCTCTGTAGCCTAGAAAAGTATAGTTGCACAAAGTTGAGTTGCACGTAAAAGTTCACTAATTATAAGTGTTCAACATATATACTGTTCATTCTGGTTTAAGAGAGTACAATTTTGGTATTATACAATAACTTATGGATGAAGACTGTCTCATTGCAACAGCATTTGCTTTAGTTCTGAAGAAAGATCGGAAAAAAAGAAGGCAATGAAGGTAAACCTTGGCTTCTTCAAAGAAATTCATTGTCGAACATAGGAGGGTGTAAGCAGATTCTCTAATGTTCGCATTGGGATAGCGTTTATCTGTCGTTTTTTTCCCACAAACACTGTGAACTTTTATAAAGTTGAATAAATTCAATAGTAAAATTGTGATCCTTTTACATTGTGACAGATTTACCGTACAATATTTTCAATAAAACTGATAAGCGAACGGAGTGAGGCATGATGCCTTTGTTTACACATAGGAATTATGAGAAATGAAATCTGAAACTGAAGGTCTTTCCATCCCGTCAGTTCTCAGTCTTAGTTTCCGTTCTCCTATCATTTTATTTTTCATTTTTATGCATAGGGAAAACTTACAGACCGACTGAGACTGAATTGAGAACTGATATGACCGTGTAAAAGTGCCTTAAACAAAGGATTCCATTTGTGGTATGTAGATCAAACTGGCTTCAGCAGTGTTGCTTTTGATTTCTTTTTTTTTTTTTTTTTTTTTTTCAAAATCTGGCATCATGGTAATGGATCTAGAACAAAATTTAATAAATGGTCTATTTATATTTGGTAAATAGTTAATCACTGTCGATATACATTCATTAAAACGACAATAGATTTTCTTTCTTTTTTTTTATATATGTATTCAAACCCTTGTCCTTTCTTCATCGAACCCATTTAAAAAAGAAGTTAAACAGTATTACGTCGTTTAAAAAAGAAAATGTTTTTTTAGACAGCCCATGAAGACAGGTATTTGTTTGTCTACTGGAGATGTTATCCAGGCTGTAGCCGAGGTGTACCTATTTTTAGCGATTACATAAAATTAGATATAGACAGAGTATTATTTTTTCCCCTCATATTCCAGAAGCCATTTTTTTTTTACATTCAAAAGCTTTGAACAATATAATACTTTGAAAAACATGTAAATACATAGCAAGATATCATGAAACACATAGAACTCACACGCAGGCTTTAGAAAATGGTTACCTTCAAATTAAGATTAAAAAATTAACAATGGAGGAAGGAGGTGTACATTATATCTCAAATAATTATTCTCATTCACCGTCACAGATTGCCATGCATATTTTCAACGATTTAGAACTTTTTTTTAAATTTATTTTATCTATTTGTTGAAATTAACAACTTCTACAAAAATAGATACCTAAAGTAAATTTGAAGATAATGTTTATAATAACATGCCAATAGCTAGTAAAGCTACTAATCATTAGGATCACTTCAATAAAAGTTCTATATTAGAAGGTCCCGATACCATCTTCTTTTCAGATGCATCTGAGAGTCATCGGAAACAGAATGGAAAGCAAGTTGATCAACTAGTGGATTTGAGTGGTTCAGGAGTTTAGGGCTAAATCAGCAACAAAAGGAATATTAAGATCTTTATGGATTTATTTGAGACAAATAAATGAGCATTAAGAATTTTTCGAAGGATATTGGATTGTAAGGATTGAATACGAAATTAATGGGATAGTTCAGAGGATCTCAAAGCTGAAGTATGTCCAAATAGGTCTATTACTTTCATGTAAGTTAGCCTTTTGTATTTAATGTTTATGTTAGATTTTAAGATGCGTTTTTTCTTAGCGTTGTTGGAACATTGAGAATGCCTTTTAATTTATACGTATTATACATAATTATTAATGATGCATTCAAGTGCAGGATTTTACGTTGCGCAACGGAGTATGCTGGAATTTTTATGGCACTTAGCTAGAAATGTACTTAAGCATACTTTGATTGATTCCAATAAAGATTTGAATAAGCTTGTTCTATGTACGATGCTTTTTGTTTTTTAATAACATCGACCACTTTACCACATCATTAGGTAAAGAAATATTCATTTCCTTTTACACTTCCCCTCTCATTGTCCTTAAGAAGTAAATAAACCGAAGGACAATAAGGAAGAGAAGACTAAAGGAGACGTTAACTTTATCAGGGCGACCTCTATCGGTAGCCTCCCCTAATTACTTTGTGAACCGTAAATAACCTTTATTCGATAAGATAACCAAGAAGGAGGTGCTCTACCCCCCCCCCTACCCTCTACCCTTCTTCATCCCCTCTTCATGGTATAATTTATTCTCCCGAGGTGAAAATTAGGATTCTTTGTCTTCTTAAGGGGCCATTTTTATCCTTTCTACCATCATTTATGTCTTTTTCAACGTCTTGGGTTTATCTTATGGAAGGGAAATAGGTTTTTTTTTTCTTTTATCCCTAAGGTTTTCTTTAGCCTAAAAGCGAAAGCTGATAAATATTTAGTAGGGCTTCCTTCGAACCTTATAACAATTATGTACAATTAGATTCCTTAGGGAAAATGCTAAATCTTTTTCTTGGACGAATCTAATAAGGTGTACATATACTCAATCTTGAGCTCTAGTTCCTTTGTTATGCTTCATAGATTTTTTTTTTAATTTTAATTTTGACAATATATTACGATCTGACAAATTATGTACAATTAAGAAAATTAATATGGAGACGAATAAAAAACAAATGTATACTAACAAATAATAATAATTGAATAAAATTATTAATAAATAGGAAGAAAAAAAATATATTTCATTCATATTTACTCTATATGTTTCTGTCCTGCAACCCTTTTAATTGCTAAATTCCAATTATGATATGCACTTGTATATTATTCCTAATTTACTTATCTCCAAAAAAATAAGCCTTATACATTGTTCAAAGCAGTCATTTGTTCGAAAAGTTAATGTGCCAAAATTTCTAGTTAAAATATTAAAAATTATTTATAAACAAATGAACCATTTTAACTTTGCTTTGTAACTTGAAAAGTTTGTAAATTTAATATTTGTCTGTTTGATGAGTTGTAGTGTTAGTTATTAAATAGTTTGTTTTGAGTTTTTTATCTGTTTCTTTATTATAGCCGACTGCTTAAGTAAAATACTTGAACTTGATTTTTTTAAACTTTTTATTATTTTCAAATTTTCGACTCTAACATTTACTAGACAAGCATTCAAAGCTCTCATATAACTGCAAAAGGCTTATTCTCTTGACTGTAATTAGACCATTTGAGCAGACGTAATTCAGCTTTCGTGCTCCACTAAACCTTCTAATGCTTCCCGTATCTAATCCTTCCGAACCAAAAGCCTTCGTAAAATCCTCAATGCTCTTTATTATGTCAAAAACAAACTTATCCATAAAAATCCTAATGTTCCTTATGTTGCAGATTTGAGTAAAAATAAATACGTATCAATTTAATGACCAGCTATATATCTGCACGAATCTACTAGTCTCCCAACTTGCTTGTCGCTCAATCCCCTATACCCTCCGAGACTTCGGAAAAAAAATTGGCCGAGGGATATTCCGATGTAGAACAGTTACTCAAGTACTGCTAATGTTATCGGAGTACTTTACAAGTTATTGAATATGTCATTGTAATCAGTTTACTGCAAATTTACTTATTTTATATAATGTATACAGTTTTAAATATCAATGAAGTATTAAAAAAAATATTTTTAAGGTTATTATTTGGCTAAAAAAAAATATATATATATAAAAATTTCAATCTTCACAATTCAACTTAGTGATTCATAGACACAATAGTAAATATGTAAATGTATGCCTGATATTAAACGGACTGGGAGAAGTTGCGGTTGTACTCAGAGTGACCTCTTGTTCCGGTCGCATTGAGGCAACAACAATCTCGACCACGGAGGAAACGAACCCAGACAAAAGGGCTCTATGGGCCTCTGGAACGTTTGAATAATTAATTAATGGAAAGGGTGGGGGCGGTAATGGGGGGGGGGTACTAGCCACGTGGCCACCGGCACATCTTTATTCAGCTCCGTCGCCTCTCTCCCTGTCCTCGTCCTTCTTTCGAAGATTGAAATTATTGCGTGTTCGGTAACAATATGTTCAAGGAGGGTGCATTTATTAGCGAATTATTTACAAGGGAAAGCAGATGTTGATTTGAGCTTGGTTACAGATTGGTTCTGATTCTTATTCAATGGCTTTAGGCTCATGTTTCGGTTTAGCTTTCAGTTATTCAGTCATAGCTCTATTCCCCGACCCTATTATTTTGAATTTATACGTTTTCTTCTGTTTTTTATATTTAAAAAAAAATTGGTCGATTAATGAAAGAAACCGGCAGGGTTGTAATTGTTACATAGTTTTTGGTAAAAAAAAAGAGTACATATATTTCAAAAAAT
Organism: Euschistus heros; assembly: GCA_003667255.2. Lineage (NCBI taxonomy): Eukaryota > Metazoa > Arthropoda > Insecta > Hemiptera > Pentatomidae > Euschistus > Euschistus heros. The sequence continues at coordinate 322,017 of RCWM02000004.1, forward strand.
TTGGAAAGAGGTACATTCGGAGAAACGAACCCAGACAAAAGGGCTCTATGGGCCTCTGGAACGTTTGAATAATTAATTAATGGAAAGGGTGGGGGCGGTAATGGGGGGTAGGTACTAGCCACGTGGCCACCGGCACATCTTTATTCAGCTCCGTCGCCTCTCTCCCTGTCCTCGTCCTTCTTTCGAAGATTGAAATTATTGCGTGTTCGGTAACAATATGTTCAAGGAGGGTGCATTTATTAGCGAATTATTTACAAGGGAAAGCAGATGTTGATTCGAGCTTGGTTACAGATTGGTTCTGATTCTTATTCAATGGCTTTAGGCTCATGTTTCGGTTTAGCTTTCAGTTATTCAGTCATAGCTCTATTCCCCGACCCTATTATTTTGAATTTATACGTTTTCTTCTGTTTTTTATATAAAAAAAAAAAATGGTCGATTAATGAAAGAAACCGGCAGGGTTGTAATTGTTACATAGTTTTTGGTAAAAAAAAGAGTACATATATTTCAAAAAATTTGGAAAGAGGTACATTTGGGAGTAGAGTGGATGGGTTTCAAGCTGAAGGAAGACTGTGGGCAGAAGATCAAAAGAATATTAAATTTAAAAAACTGAAATATACAGTAGTAAACTAAACTCCCCGTCAAAAGTATCGCAAGAGTTTGAAATATTTGAATTTTATAAAAACCTATTTTTTTTTCATATTAAAGAAAGGTTCTGATTCCTATAATAAACATTCCTAAACTATTTATAAACAATTTTTATTAAAATAAATTACAATATTTCTTCCAATAAACAAAAAAGTTAGAAAACTTACTTTTTATTATTTTCATTTTTTACAATTTTAACTTTATATTTAATAAGGCGTATTGCCTCCTCTGGCTTGGATGGCTGCTCTCCTCCAAAAATCCATCTCCACAGCCAGAAATCTTTTGCCTTGCATTTTTTCTAGAGGTCATGTTTCTGAGCTGTATAGCATTATGCTTTCTACCAGGGCCTTATATATTATTTTTTTGACATTGGCACATATGTTGGCACTCCAGAGGACTGAATTTAACTTTCCGATAGCCTTCGGTTCATCTGTTATTCTTTTTTTCGTTTGTTATTAACAGAGAAAAACATTGATGTGTCTTATCCTTAATGTCTCAGGTTTAACCTTCCGTTACTCGCGGTACCTGTTTTCACAAGACTAGTCGCGGCTCACCTGTGAGGTGATTCATCAGTACCAGATGTAAACGATGATTTTTTTTTACTTTATACATTTATATGTAAAGGGGATAAATGGAAAAGCCATAATTTGAGTAATAGTCAATTTAAAAACATATATTTTATGAAACATTATTATTTATGAAGCACGTATCAATTTAAATTATTATATAAAAAAATATTGTAAACATATGTAAACTGGAAAAATATGCACATACTAATTAAAAAAATTATAACTATTAATAGTTGGAAATAACTTAGAGCCATAAAAAATGATAAAGTATAATAAATGTAAAAAAAAATAATAATAATAATAATTGGAGATAACTACAATGCGGTACCAAAAGTACTGAGAAAAAGCCAAAATTACATATTCTGTTAATTATTTTTTCTAATTATATAAATTTAAAAAAAAATATCAAATTAATCATCCTCAACAATTTGGTTTAGAGATATTCCCACTGTAGTAATTACTGCACTGTGGTGTACCTAATATATCCCAAACATAATTTTTTTCGACATTTATAAACAGGAGACAGATATTAGTTCTTAAAAGTATATTGAATTTAAATAACTGACATTAGTGGTCTCGGCGCACCTGAGAGGTTATTTTCTCTTCTACGTCTATCAAATTCACTCATTGAAACTTAATCTGGTACTGAGTAGGAGGGAAAATGAGGAGGATTGCTTGAAGGAGAAGCTTACACGTGCTCTTTTCTGTTAATTACAGAAACTTTACTTCGCCAGATCACTTCACAGGTGACCGCGAGTAACTGAAGGTTAATAAATAATATTAATATGAATATAAACCAAGTATAGATTAAGGTAAAAACCAGAAAAAATCTCAAGAATTATGGGTGTTGCAATACTTTTGACGGGAAGTTTAGAAGAGGGTGGGTTGAAGGCCTGAAAGATCGCAGGTTCGAACCTGACTGGAGTTGAGTGGATTTAATTATAAAGAATTAATTCACAGCCTCACCCTTCCATTGCCATTTGGTATTTCCCTAGCTTTCTTTGAAGTCTCCGTTAACCGAAGATTTGTTTATACAAGTTTATCTTTGTCCTAACCACCTCTGTTAATCTAGTCCCAAGTGTACCCCTATATTTTTCATCACATTTCTATATACATCTTACTAAGCATTATTATTGGACTTAATGTGGAATAACCAGGACGGAACTCCTTATCAAGGAAATATTTGGGACAAAGCAGGGTTTTGAGGAGTTTGTATTGCTATATTTTTCATCACATTTCTATATACATCTTACTAAGCATTATTATTGGACTCTTATGAAATAAACATCAGAGATTCGATTCAGCTTTTTCATATTTTCTGATGAAGCGAAAGCTGAGAGAACTGAAGAAGCAACATCACCGAAGACCGAAGCATCAGGATTCATGGTATTCAGGACTGACGTCTTTATGTATAAAAAGGGAGGGTCCCATTGAATATGTATGGATCTATTAGCATAGGGACCTTCAGTAATGGAGTCAACTCGCTCCCTAGCTGACCACGAGGACTTAGTCGGACTTTGGGGCTTAAGGGCTTTGTCTTAGTCTAATTGCTGTTTATACTCTACTTTAGGGACTGGTATCTTACTATCCTTTATCGATGTATTTGGATTAGATAATTAATTTAGATTTCGTAATGAATTGGGGAGTACGGAAGATACGGCTGATGTACGAACCATAAAATTATGTTTACCTCACTTTTTGTTAAACATTTGCATTTGCTTCAAGTGCCAGAAATATATATATAAAATTAAAGTAAATTTAATGCTCTAGAACTTTGATTCTGACATTATTTTTTTTTTAGAAACAATCGTGGATGGCACTGTAAGTAAATGTTTGACCAAAAGTGAGGTACAAATTATAGTTTTGTTGCAATTTATACATAACATCTGTCATTAGGACCTACCATTAAGGAGTTATATTGGTTTGAATGAAAAAAGTCTCTTTTTGTCTAAACGTTTTCTGTTGGTGCCTGTTTTTGCCTAAAATTTGTCAACACTTTCCTTATCCTAAGCAAAATAACGTATTTACATATACTATATTTGATTTTGTCTTTTGGCATGTCGTTTCCCTTATCGTAATTTACACTTGCCTGCGTGGTGATGTTGCTTGCAGCTTGAGCTATCGAGTGTCCAAGTTTAAATTCAAACTAAAAATTTTTCTAAAATCACATGTTTCCATGGTTATATTTGATGTCATACATGGCAATGTGCAATTAATTAGAGTGCTAGTTAATATTCCAAAAAAAAAAAAAAATGAGAGAACTAATAAAGGTTCAAAATAATCTGTGAACATTAACGTATTAAACAACTGAAGTCCACTAATCTTGCTTTGAAATTATGCAATAATAAAACGGACATTTCCTGTGAAACGATTTACTGATTTTAAGAATAAAAAATAATAATAAAAAAAAATAAATGAAAGAAACCTATATCGCTACCACTTAAAAATGTTTTTGGGGTTCAAATACTTGAGAAGAAAGAATTTTTTCATAACCAATCGTTAAACATGATGAAGTAGGTTGAAGGTGGTGTCGGCATCGAACCTCCGGGTTCACTAAGCCTTTATTTATTTAATAAATAAGTAGAAGGTGTGGTCAGCATTCACGCTCAACCGCCAAGGTTTTCTCCCCAGAGAGAACCTTCTTTACAGAACTTAGGCATCTCCCTGGAGGGTCTCTCTCTCAAATTTGTTCTGCGGCTAAAATAACTGTAAATAAACCTACAGCTGGTCTTGAACTCGGGATCACCCTCTGATCTACGCCACTCCTCTAGTACTAGTTAGATGGGTCATGAACTCAATTTCCCTGTAGTATATTGACTGGAACTACCTTTGTTATTGATTTTATTTTATCAATTTTATATAAAAAATGTATTAAAGTTTATCTTTTATTTTACATTTTTTTATTGCACCCGACTATAAAACAAGAATGTTTTCCAGGAACTGCGTAAGTAACAGATTCTTTATGTTGTTGAAAGTTTATAAATCACATTGTTCCCTGTCAAGGATTGTTATTTTTAAAATAGTTAAAATAAGCATCTAGCGATAGAGAACCCAGATTATTTACATTTCGGGATGACTATGATTTGTATACTGACTAGAAGTGAAGGAGTGCAGGACTCCCAAACATCCACCATGTGGGAGGGATTCCCTCGCGGTCGAGTGAAAAAAGGCTGATCTATGTAAAGGCCAACAAAAAAAATAGGGACCGGATCCATCCGTACATTATGTATATAGCTCCTGGTGGATGGCCTCTGTTCTTTGGCACTCCTCTTTTCCCATGTTCTTCTTGGCCCATTAGGTCGTCCCCTATGCCATCCGAACCGTCGCTGTTCCATCTTGGTGTTAGAAGAACTGGCAGGCAGCTTCGGAGATTGATGTGAATTTAAAGACGCCTGGTGCGCGGAGGAAGACAAATCCTTGACATATGTCAACTGGAATATTATATCTCCTCGTAGGATAGGACTATTTTTTGTACTGCCTCCCCCTCCCACCCCCCTAACCCCTTTCATTCATAAGTTTCAGTCATATTTAAGTGTTCCGAAGGCCATTATGTAGCATTATATATTTCCATTCATAAAGTTAAAGAGCAGACAAGGAACAACCTATTCCTCATTTCGGATTTTTTCTTGTAATTTCTCACTGACTAACCACACCCTAAGGGTTGTGTTATTCATAACTTTCACTCTGTAATCCTTTCTAAAAATAAGATTTTACATTTATATTTTTTATTTTTTCCACTAGTTATTTAGAATTTCATATCGTGCTGAGAATAATTTGTAATTTGAAATAAACACTTTGTAATTATAATTACTGAATAGCTGTTATAATCTCATTAAAAAAATGTGTAGATATTTAAGCTAAATGGACAATAAGATATCGAAATAATTGTTAAAAACATTTGTTGTTATCACATTTTAGTATAGTTAATTTATTTTAATATGTTCGGAGTTTATTGTTTCATACTCTCTAATTTTTATTTGATATTCCTGATTACTCCTGGGTGAAGTTTACCACTTGAAATAAATAGGTTTGTTAAATGTTTTGATTTACAAGTATTACAATCTGCCTCACTAAAAGCTGCAACTAATTAGTTCTCTAGTATGCCCTATACTTTCCGTATTTGTAAAGAAAAAAAAAGCACTTGATGTACGTATGATGGTATAGAAGGATCAATACATTTAGGATTGATGAATTAATTGCCACTTCTATTGAGATTATATTATTAGAAAACTAGTTTCCAATGCTAAACATTCATCTTCAGTTCTAAAACATACAAACAAATTTTTTTTCAACACATCAGTACTATATTACATAGATTATATATACTAAAGTTTTTAAAAAGGTAAGACAAGAAATCAAACATGGGCCCTCACCTTCGAGGTAACTATAACACTGAATTCGTAAGAAGTAAAAGGGGAGCAGGTAGGTTAAAGTTTTGATTTACAGTGGGTTTCCCTTATGAATCATTGGGTTTTTCCGTTCCTATAGGAAACAAATTTAAAATGGGGCTATTGGATATGTTAATCTGATAATTTAAACAAAAATCTGGATCGGTTTTAAACGATTTTATTATTTCTAGTGATTCAAAAGTATTTAATTATAGGCTATTTTCTACTTGATGTAATATGTTTGCTCCCGAGTCTTTATTAAATTTGTGGTTGTTTTCATTTAGATGGATAGCTAAATTGGAGTTTTGGGTCTTATTATTTTATGCTCTTATATGTTCTTTTACTCTTTGATTTACCGATCGTCCAGTTTTTCCCGTGTATTTTGCTTCACAGTCATTACATTTTAATTCGTATACGCCGCTTGGAAAAGGGTCTATTTTGTCTTTCGGTGAAGGGAAGTATGATGACAATGGTTTATCTTTAATCTTTATCTTTATCTTTGTATTATCTTTATCTTGGCTTAAGATAAACCATTGTCATCATACTTCCCTTAATAGAAAACAGGTTTGGCGGGAATGTGTTTATATACCAAATCTTTTGTTTTCATTAATTTATTTAAAAGGTTTAAATCCTGCGATGGATACTAACCATCAACTAGGTTTTATAAATTCGGATATTAAAGTGCTACACACCTCTTGAGAAGTATAAGAAGTATAACTAGCGGTAAGTTAATCCAAAAGAAGAAAAAAGGACAAGTACCCCTGGCCTATGAAGGAGGGACTATCGATATATACTATCGAGCCAGACTATCATTCAATTACCAGGAGCCAGGTAGCGATTCGATATTGATCTATCGATAATTATAGGCGCTTCGGCCCTTAGGCGAATTCACCTTAGAAAATAGTCCCTTTTATCTTCCTCTTACCTAATCTTTCCGTGTTGAAGATAAAATCGTAATATTTTTTATCTGTTAGTTGCTTCTTACTGCACCGAAATTTTTAAAATTGATTTTTTTTTTTCTCATCAGCCGCTTTTTGTGTCTTGCCCACATGAAGAATTTATTAAATGAACTATTCCTTAATAGCGGCGTATCACCGAACTATTAAATCTTCATTACAAGTTTCCACCATAATCTTTTGAGTGGTCTATAGATCTATTCTGAAGAAGACTAGATTTCATCATCAACTGTTGCGACATATAACACTATCTGATTCATTTTAAAAGATATTTAAATTGTTTGGTCCTCCGGGCTGGATTAGAATATTGAGAAATACTCTTATTATTAAAATTTTATATGTGAGATATTTTTTTACATAAATATTTATTTATGCACAGTAAAATGACATATTTAATATTACAAACTAATAGTTCAAACTTCTCTCTCTTTAAAATTTAAATAAATTAATGTATATATATATATATATATATATATATATATATATATATATATATATATATATATATATATATATATATATATATATATATACATATAATGTTAACAGGTAATAAGATTAATTTAACTTTTGTATTATTAAAGATCATTTTTGATCACCTTTTCTAGTCTTAGAATGCACCAGGAATGATCTAGAACCTCGGTTTCTTCATAGAACTGCCCGACCTTCGTTTCCTCGAAACTTTCCCTCCTCGTTACCAAATTTATTCTACAATTTATATGATAATATAGCTATTATAGTCAGGGCAGGTTTATCTGTAGGCGTTAATTGAATAAAGAATGTATTACAAACCTATTAACACAATCTATACGCATTCCTTTGTATCCCTAAAGCTTCTTATTTTATTTTAAGTATATATATGTATGTATATATATATATATATATATATATATATATATATATATACTTCGGATTTTCAAGGAAGTCAGAACGCTCAAAGCCAAGGTAACCTAAATCGTTCTTATTCTGAAACCGTGGTACCTCGTTCCAAAAGAAAATCTACAGCTTCCTATAAACTAATACTTAAAAGCAACAGTAATCAAAACGCAGATGGCGTCAAGAAACAGTTCAAAGAAATAATAAAACCCAAGGACCTAAAAATTGGTATTAACAAAATAACCTTAAAAAAAGATTTAGTAATAGTTGAAACTAATTCTGAAGAAGAAAGAGGAATAATCTCTAGAAAACTAGAAGAAAATAACGATTTCTCTATAAAATCATCGAAAAGGAGGAAGCCAAGGCTTATTTTTAAAGACGTCGATGAAGACCTAACAATAGAAAACATAGTAGAACATATTGTGGAACAAAATCACGGACTGCAAATTGAGAGTAATTCTTTACGGCCGGTAATCTTATTGAAAAATGCAAGATCCAAAAGGACACATGCTGTAATAGAAACAGACGGAATTACTAGGATCAAACTGCTAAACAACAAGATCAGTTTAGGTTACAACAAACATTGGGCCGAGGACTACCTGAGGATCAGAAGATGCACCAAGTGCTGGAAGTTTCATCACTCCAAGGAGCGGTGCCAGGGTTAAACAACATGCCCCCAATGCTCAGGTAATCACTCCATTAAGGATTGTAACCAGCAGGGTAAACAATGTCCTAACTGTTCTGCCTATAACCGACATATCAAACTTGAGCGATTTAAAATTGACAGCAACCATTCGGCTTTTGACAAAAATTGTCCCTCATACATCAGAGAATTAAACAAACTTACTCAAAACACAGACTATTAAATTAAAAAACTACAGACTTACTACATTTCATCATTCATTCATACTCGTATATGGACTTAAAAATATTACAGATAAACACACATCATTCTAAATTTGTACAGACTACATAAACCACTTTATTCAAGTAAAAATATTGATATAACCCTCATACAAGAACCTTATACTAGAAACAACATTATTACAGGTTATAATCATCAAATTCAGATCTACCAAACACATGTTTCCAAACCAAGAGCTGCTATATTAATAAACAATAAATACATCGACGCAATCTTACTTACACAACACAGCGACCAGGACTTTTGCACAGTTGAAATTACTTTTAAACAATACAAATTCTTATTTATCAGTACTTATTTCGATGAAACCTTAGACATTGACAACGATCTCGCCAAAATTGTGCCCATTATAAATTATTATAGCAACCATTACATTATTCTAGGTATAGACTCCAACAGCAGATCATTCCTCTGGAACGACATCAAAATTAATCCCAGAGGTCGAACTTTGGAATCATTTATCATTACCCAAAATTTGAGCATAATCAATAAACCTTCTGAGCTGACAACATTCGACGGTTCTAGAGGAAAGAGTAACATTGACTTGACTATTTGCAATAACAAAACGACAAGATTACTTAAGAATTGGACGATACTAAATGACTGTAATTTCTCGGATCACAATTCTATTTATTACGAAATTACCTGGCAAAATAACGGACAACACCAAAATTATAACTGTTTACACATGCAACACTACAAAACCAAAAATGTAAACTGGGAAAACTTTGAAAAAAATCTTACCTTTCAACTTAAAAAACAATTCAATATACTCGAAACGGACTCTAATACACTAGATACAGAATCAGAAATCGTCGACATTATCAACAATTATGAAGTGGACAAAATTATCGAAATTTTTAACAAAGCGATTACTAAAACTTGCAATATGACGTTTAAATTAACTAACACTAAATTTACAAAAAATAGACCTCACAGAACAGTACCCTGGTGGAACGACAAACTAACTGAACTGAGGAAACAAAACTAACAGACTTAGGAAATCTTACCAAAAAACAAAAACTAACAAAGACATGAGAACACTAAAGAAACAAGTATATTTTGACTGCAAACACAGATACCAGGCACTTATGAAAACATCAAAAATTGATTCTTGGAAAAATTACTGCTCTGAAGAAACTAACCCCTGGAATTGGTCTTATAAATATGCAGCAAATAAATTGAAAAACCAAGACATTCTACGAACTGTACAAACAGACAATAACGAACACACAAAAGATTACCGGGAAACGATTACGAACCTACTTGATAACTTGATTCATGAGGACAATTCGATTGACATTACTCAAGAACAGGTTACAAAAAGGACAAACGCAAATACACCCCGTGCTTCAAACGATGACCATCTCCTTGAACGAAATGAAATCCTACATTGTATCGAGAATTTAAATAAAAAGAAAACACCTGGACATGACAAATTCAATACAGACATTATACAACAAGTCACAAATATTTATCCAGACTTAATTACTAAAATTTATCAACTGATCTGGCTCAAAACACAAATTCCCATAACTTGGAAAAAAGGACTGTTACATATAATACCAAAGAGAGACTCTAACAAGTTACGTCCAATTACAATCCTCCCAATCATGAGCAAAGTCCTAGACAAAATAATCAACAACCGACTTACCCACTTTTTACTTACAAACGACTTGCTCAACAAAAACAATTTGGATTCATTCCCCAAAAAAGTACTATCGATGCTCTTTATTATACTAATTCATTTATAGAATCAGCAACAAATAATAAAAAAAAATTGTTTAATGCTGAAACTCGACATATCGGGAGCGTTTGATAATGCCTGGGTTCCTGCCATAATGTTTAATCTGAGGAAGTACCAATGCCCAAGAAATTTATTTCAGTTGATACTAAGCTTCTTTCAGGATCGATCTGTTGAAATCAGATCCAATAACTTCCAAATTTCAAAGAAACTAACTATTGGCACTCCCCAAGGTTCTTCTCTCTCACCGACGCTCTGGAATATTCTGATTAATTCTTTATTCGATTTAGTACTTCCAGAGAATGTAGAGATAACCACGTACGCAGACAACATTTTACTTCTCGTCACTGGTAAACGTTTCCCCCAATTACAATTAATCACCAATCAAGCTTTAATTATTTTGGAAAAATGGGCAACAGATAATAAACTCGAATTTAATACTGACAAGACAAAATACATAATTTTTACCAAGAAACGAATTGTTCCAAATTTAAACATTAGACTCTATTCCAAAACACTTGTACAAACTGAAACCATGACATATTTAGGGATAACATTCGACAGGAAACTAAATTGGAAAGCACACACAGACTACGTTGTTAACAAAACAATAAAAACAGTAAACGGACTAACTATCGCTGCAAGAAACACATGGGGCCTAAAGACAGAGGCACTAAAAATTATCTATGAAGGGGCTATCATCCCAAAACTGCTTTACGCCATACCCGTTTGGGAATCGGGAGCAGTCAAACCAATCAATCTGAAAAAGCTTCAGCGGGTTCAGAGACTGATGGGAATAAGGATAAGCAAAGCATATCGCACTGTCTCTTACGACGCTGCCTGTGTCCTTGCAGGGATAAAACCAACCCACTCACTTAAAAATTAAAGAACTAACGACATTATACAAAATAAAAAAAACAAGGACTAAAATACAAGGACATGAAGCCAAGGGACATTGAAAACGAACTCACCACCAAACACTGGATACATCCTGCTATACACGCTAAACTAACACAGTACCTAACAGACACAGGAGCTGCAGACATAGACACAGGAAGTATTGACATTTACACGGATGGAAGCAAAGACGAACAGCACACAGGATGCGCACTAACTCTATATCACAATAACTGCTACTACGATGAACAATACAGACTAGGCCAAAACTGCTCTAATAATCAGGCAGAGAAATTAGCTGTAGCTAAGGCCACAGAATATATTTTAAGACAAACGTACGTTCCTCAACACAAATACACCATTTACACGGACAACAAGATATTAATAGACTCAACTAATAACCCCAAATCCAACGACCCACTGACACATCGACTCAAGACAAATTTGATTGAACTAATGAACCGTGGATATATATACTAATATTTCAAATAATTTTCAAATAATTATTACATGATATCAATATTTTTCATTAGTTCCTTTTTTGATCTTTCGGCCATAACATTGATGGCAATCATCAGGTCTAAAAAAGAAAATGTCCAATACATAATTAGAAAACACTTTGTTCATAAAAAACGTAATCATTTCAGAATATATTTATGATTTATAAAATATTTTCTAATTTCCACCTTGTATTTTTTTATAAACCTTGAATGTCATTTAGCTTATGTTCTACTCACTTACTTGCTTTCGTTTATTTTTTTCCCCGATTCAGTATTTTTCCTCTCCTTTTTTTTAGCTCTAATAATGGCCATCAATGTTTTCGCCATAATTTTGACAGTATTACAATGTTTTATTTTGTATGTGTCGCTTATTTTCGTTTGACTGATGCCTTAATAAATCTACAGTAAATATATATATATATTTTATTTAGTTATATATTAAGAAATGTTATCGTGTAAAAATGGCAGCTAGCGAATGTTACTAAAAATATACCTATAATGAAACATGCAAATAAAAATTATTAAAATATTTCTGTATTAAAAATATCTATTAATATTTTCTAAATGATTATAATAGATCAGTATTGAAAAGCTCAAACTAACTTGTTTAAAATTTAATTAAAATCATGTACCACGTTACTTTATCTGTATCTTTCATTGTTGGAAATATTTCGGTTTCCTTGTTTTGTATATTTCCTTTTTCATATTATTTTTGGAATCCTTCTCCTAGCAGGTTATCCCCTCCCTCGTTCCATCATATATCTCCGATCTTCTTCGGTTCAGATCCTCGTTCCCTTCCCCTACACTTCAGATTTATATAACCTGGCTCAGGATTCAGCAGCATTTGACAGATCATTCCTTATCCTATCTTCCCCGCTTGAATGACATCTCCTTCTTATTTTATTAAATATATTTATCACTTGTATAGAGTTTTCTATCCCCTCATTTAATTTATAAATATACATATCCTTATATATGAGATCACAGGGAGTAAGGTGTTAAAAATGTAAATGTCTAAAATCAATTACTGTGGTCATCTCCCAAACTTTCAGCAGAGTAAAGTATTAATTCATTTTATTTTTTAAGAACTTATTTATTGCCTTGCGAACACCGGTGTATTGTTCCATCATCTATTAATATTTCTGTAAAATTTTGAACTTTTCTCTATCATAATAAATCATTTACTAATTATGCATTTACTTATTATCATAATTATTTCATTAACATATTCTTATTTTGCTCGAGTCATCAAGTTTTGTTCTACATAATCATTCTTTCTTATTTTTTTCTCTAAAACTACAGTTTCTCTTCTGAATTTTGGCCTTTCTTGGTTTTTTCTTTTAGCTTTCATAAACGTTTGTAAATTAATGGTATTCGGAATTATATCTTCTGTGGTGTTAAGTTTAATTAAATCTTTTTGAGCCTATTTTAACCAGTTACTTAGCTTTTGAAAAACTAAAACCTTTGCTTTGTGAATCAGTTGTTATTTATTTTAAATAAACATATTTACAGGAACTATTTTTTTTTTTCATAGTCTCAGGAAATTATTATTTTTTTACTTTTTTTTTGTTAGAAATTAACGTCATTTCATGATATTAAAATCTGGACCGTAATATCTTTCTTTAAAATGTTCTATATATTTTTTTTTCGAAACTGTTCTGTTGTGTATCATTTCTGACCGATTTTTACAATTTAAGAGATTATTATTAATTATTTTCTATATTAGATAAGTTATTTTCTATTAATATTTCTTGTTTAAATAATAAAACAATATATAAAGTTAATGTTGTTATAGTGATATTTTTTTATGCACTTTATTTACTAATATGATAATGTTTTTATTTATTTGTCGTTAATAATTATTCCATTATTCATTTGCAGGTATGGCTCATTTCTTTAAATCAGATAAGAATACTCAAGGTATTTATGCTTTTTTATTTTTATTTTATTTGTTTATAGTATTTGAGATTATATTGGAGTATCAGTGATATCCATAGCTGGTTGAGTTTTGTTGTGTCACTATCGGTGGTATGTAATGTTAGCAAAAAAAACATTATCTGGTCATAGTTGTTGGCAAACTTTATAAAATGAGAACAAGATATTTTAAGAAGGTAAAATTAATCATAACGTAAAATTTGAGTGTTGGAAGCAGAGTTTTGCTGCCTTAAGTATTAATTAACAAAAAAAAAATCAATAATAATCCAAAAATATATCAAAGGTGATTTTTAATGACTTACGGCTTTTCATCCATTCCGATCAGATCCATCTATACCTTTAACATATTTGCAATGAAACTGTACTTAAATTCCCTTCCACGCATATATTCTCTCTTATACTACATTCCTTAAAAGCATAAAAATCGATAAGCCAGTGGTGGTGACTTAATCGATGTGCAGTTTCACGGTCGATCGACACCGTTGTAGGCTGGGCACAATGCAGGCGCTAACGGCCAACGGTTGATTTGGCATCGGGCCACCCTCAGTGTGGCAATATCCACTGGAATTACACGATTATCGGATTTGGGACGATGAAAATATATCGCTTTGAGCTTGTCAACCGGTTTTGTTGTACATGATACAGAATACCAGTTCATTTCTGAATAGTACTACAAAAAATGAAATTGGTAAATAATTACCTATTCATTAACGTTATACAATGTTTACCGAAAATCCCCGCGATTAGGTCGCATGACAACCACGGGTAATTTGTTTTCGTTAATAATCCATAAAATGGGGGAATAAGGTTGTAAATCAGCTCAGATGTTTTGAAAAAAATATTAACAGTAAAAGGTTTTTCTTTTTAATTGATTACAATAATGACGCGGCTTAGAGAACACCTTTGGGATAAATGTGAGCTGGCTTGCTCTTCCATAAATGGGGGACAACCTTGGTCCGAGTTTTCCCTGGGGTGTTTGTGTACATTGTATATATAGTGTGATTGCGCTTTTTAAATTATTTATTTTTTTATTATTATTATTTGCTCCTTTATTATTACTATTGCTTACATTGCTTAAACTTTTATTTCTTAATTTTTCTTATATTAATAATTTGTATAGTTTTTTTAGAGGATTTTTTTTTTCTTCTTGTTTAATTGAATTGTACATATTTTATGAATGGATTCTTTGTCATCCGTATTAATCATTGCCCTTTGAGAGGCAACTAGTAATATTTATTCAATAAAATAATTTAAAAAAAAAATTAATTTATATTTACAACTGTATATAGTATACATATATTTAGTAAAGTCGAGGTAAAATTATAAAAATTTCTATATTAGAAGTTTCCTGAGCCATCTTGTTTTCAGATATCTGTGAGTGTTATCAAGAATCGGGGAAAGAAAGTTGGGTGACTAGTGTATTCGAGTGGCTATGGAGCTTATGGAAAAATCAGTATATGGTTTATTAGGCAACAGATCGTAATGAACAATATTTTACGAAGGTTTTTTGATTTTAATGATACGATTGTAAGAATTTTTGATATGAGAAGGATTAGAAAGTTTAGTGGGGCCCCAAATCTTAACTCTATATGTCCAAATAGGTCTGATTAAGCTCATGTAAATGAGTCCTTTGTAATTAAATGGGGTCTTACAATGTTTAGTATATTTTTAAGTGGTCTCTTAGGACGAGCAGTTTATGATCATTTTAGTTTTGTTTATGGATTTCTAAGTAAGATGTGTGAAGGATAGTGTGTAGCCTTTTTGAATCTTTTTTATTTTTCCGTTTCGTGAGTATATTATTATTTTTTTTTAATCATAAAGTTGATAAAATACACTAATAGTTAACCTTTCGGTCGTGTTAATATGACTTTTGTTATTAAAACTTTTTTTTGTACAAATTGTGATACAGAAAAATGTCAGCAGTTATTATATAAATTAATAATAGCAAAAATAAACGTAAAAAGTAATATGAATACTCATTTGTCACCTTAAATGCACAACTTACTCCAGTAATCCTCAATACATTAGACTTTTTTAATCAATTGATAATAAATTATGTTATTTATTAAATACAGTCTAAATTATAATAGTATATTTAAATTTATTTTATGAATAAATCAAAGCTAAACTAGTTAATTAATAATCTGTTAATATCAACTAAACATAAACATAGCAGATATCTGATCAGTAAAAAAACTAGTTCTAAATACAGCTATTTAGATTTCGCTTAAAAATTTAAAATGAAGTCATGAAATGCTCTTAATGTAAATTCAAATGTTACCTATAAATATTCATTATCATATAAATTATTCTAAGACTAAACCTGATTTACTTTCGAATGCAGTTCCCTCATGTCGCGGAGAAATTCTTGTGACTCCAGCTAATTTATTTTATAAATGTTTTTGATCATCAAACAGTTGCGAGATGAAAGATAGCTACAAGGGATTTATCCCGCAGCAGAAGCAAACACTTATTAAGCCAAGTATATTTATTTCATCGCTAAGTGATCACACGCCTAATGAGGTTTTTCTTTACTATTAATTATACTATCCATTACCTTAGGAATATCTATTACAAAATTTACTTTTGATTGTACTGAATTTAAAATTAAACGTTAATGAAAAAAAAAAAAATGAAATAGCGTAATATATCTGTTATTAATTTTACTTATTTAGTAATTCGTATTCGAAGAATCAGGTTTTATCACAGATAGAAATATCTCCAGAAACAGAGGGAACAAGTTTAGATAACGCCAGATCAAGCAAAGCAGAATCAATGATGCACAAAATGTTCAGAAGAAGGAAAGCAAGCATTCGCGAAACCAATGCAAGATTGCTGGGCGAACAATAAGGAGCAGAAGAAACAATTATTTATCTTGCTTTATTTATCAAGTTAGTAACCTCTAGGATAACCTGTCCTTCCTAGTCGGAGTACGTAACTACGTTAAGCCCCTATAAACAACCAACAACGATGAAAATTGGATAATATGAACAATTAATGAACTGGCATAGCTGTTTTGTGAGCCCAATATTGTGGCTTTTGCTTGTTTGAAGATTGATGTGGCTCGGCCACTTGCAAAGGATGACGGTTGATAGGACAAAAATGATTATGAACAACAGTCCGGGGGAACAAAGTTAATAGGGAGATCAAGGCTGAGGTGGCTGAACAACGTCGAAGAGACCTTTAGAGCTAAGAGAACTGGGTGTGAGAGGTTAGAAAAGGAAGGAGTAAGATAGACAGGGATGCCTGTAGATTCTTTGTGAGGCGAAGGCTCGACTAGGACTGTAGCTCTAAATATAATAATGATAATGATAATAATAAAGTCCAGACGAGATTTAACAAGTAACAGTAAATGCTGGATTTTCGTTTGAGAGGTTATTTTTAGCATATTTAAAGTAAGGAGTGTAACAGTCGCATTCTTACTTTATTCGTACTTATTATAAACTAAAGGAATATTTCTAAAGACATTGTCAATAATTTCCAAAATAATGCAATTATTTTTTGTTTGATAAAATTTTATGTGAACGATGATATTCATAATGTTTACAATTTAATTAAATCAAAATCCAATATGTGGTTTCAAATTCAAGTTCTTGCACGGGTATGTTAGTTGCATACAAACAAAAGAAAAAAATCCAACAACGAAGTCCCATGTAAGTGCTTTCAAATAAAAAGAGGACAATGTGTCAACATTGTAACGCCTATCCATTTTTTGATTTCAAACAGAGCCTGCGTTGATTAATGGCGGACATTGAGAGGCAGTGGCCATTAAAAGAAGGCATTGAGGGACTGAGTGACCTCGTTGAGCAGATGGTGGACGCACTAATTGGTGCAGATGACCAGAGCTCGCTGACAGATATCGCTTCATTAGTAGCACTGTCATACCTCACCTCTTGTAATTATCTCTCTCTCTGTATATATCTCTTTTGGTATCTCACTTCTCTCTCTTCAACACGTGTCCTCTTGCCTAGTCCTCTCTGTGTGTCCTCTTGTAAATTATTGTGTACGTCTTTAATTAGGTCCCACGTCTCCTTGTACCTCTAACGAAGCTGTTACCTCTTAATATGTTTCTTCCTCTGGAAATTATTCCTTATGTTAATCCGGATCAGCGGAGGGATTAGTCTTGTGTAAGGCTACCCGAGGAGGAGGGCTGGCCGATTAAGACATCTTAATTTTTTTTTTTTTTTTATTGTAGCTTAGCTTTCTTATATACACCAACTAGGGCATGAAAGACGGATCCTACAGATTACCAACCTATTCTAGCCAAAGTGGGAAGGTCAAGAATCATTCTGCCATAAATTTTAACCCGCCCAGGTGGGATTCGACCCCACGACCTGTCTTAAACATTTATATAGTCATTAGGCTCTTTCCTCGTGTTTTTAGTTATCTACAAGTTTGAAAATTAATTATGCTGTGAAACGAAACCTTCTTTGTTATTATCAACTTATTTATTTTTTTTTTTTTACAGCAGGCTAATGGCTTTGTCTGTCATCTTTCCCGTTTTCATTACATACCTTAGATCATATTCATCCTTTCCAATATTCTTAGCTTTTTATGTTTTTAAATCCGAAATAATTAAAATCAAAGTCATTTGGTTAAAAAAAAAGGCAAACTTACTAAATAAAAAAAAATATGATTATTTTTAAAAAAACGATTTACTGAAATTTACAATTTTATTAATAAAAATACATCAATTAAATGAAAATAAGCCTATATAAATATGATATTCAATAAATAGTAGCACTTCAAGTTCTATATTAATAGATTCTTAGGTTATTTTATTTCTGATGCCAGGGGACATTAATGTCATAACAGCAAAAGATCCTCTGATTAATATCTACTTATGAACCCTCCCAACCTATAAGTTGCAACTCTCACAGATCGGCCGTAGGAATTTTCCCTATTTTTTTTTCTCGTTACAGGCCAGCTAAGGACCACGTTTAAGCCACCAAGTTAGCTTTACGCTGTCTCCAATACTCTTTCATCTGTTCACTTTTATCTGTCCTCTCTTCTGCCGTCCATTTTCTTTTTTTGGGGCTAGTTTGTCTTGAAAGCCTTCCCACTCTTCAATTCTCCACTGTCTTCAATTTCTTCTTTATTTAAGCCAATTTCTTTTAAATCTTCATGTACCTTCTGAAGCCAATTGGGTTTTCCTTTTGATCTTTCAAAATGTATAATTTTCCTTGTTAACCTGCTTGAATACATTCTTTGTATGTGCCCATAGAAGTCTCATTTTCCTAATTTCATCTGTTACTTTTTCTACATGTTTGTGTACTTCTTAATTTGGAAGTTTCTCCCAGTATTCCTAATATTTTTCTCGCAATCTTTCTTTCCTTTTTCTGATTTCCTCATTTTCCTTATTGTTCCTAAAATTAGTGTTTCAGCTGCATATAAACATTATATCTGGCCGAATTATTGTCTTGTAATGACGAATTTTTGAGTTTCTGGAAAGTGATTTTTTATTGTAAACATCTTTAGTAGAGTGGAATGCTAAGCCCATCTTTTGCAATCTCGCTTGGATAGCTTCTTTCTCCCCTCCAGTAGGCTGGATGATTTCTCCTAGATACTCAAATTTGTTTGTTCTTCTTATATTAACGTACTTCGTACTTAAGTTTGATGGTGCACTTTTGTTGTTTGTCGTTGTGTACTTTTCTCAAAGGAGATTTGTAATCCTAATTCTATTGAATTTTTTAAAATTTTATATATATTTTTTGTGACAGACGTTCTCGAGAAAGGAAATAATAGGCTCATTTGGATTGTTCTATATGATCGGCTATTAGCCGTGGATGTCGTTAAGTAAATACTCCAACTGCTTCTAAGAAAACATACCTCACAGCTACCTAGTTGCTATTTTGTCATTGAATTTTTTTTTGTATATTAAATATCACGATGCATATTTACTCATCTCTTGTCATTTAAGACAGTTTTAATTAGTAGAGAACCTTTATTATACTCACATGCTCCCGTTTCCAAGGAATTTTCTGCAGGAGCTCCACTCTTAAGAAACCGCCCTGAAATTAATCTTGAAGCACAGCCACTTGTTGGGATCGTAAATGCCACCTGTCCTTGGGTAGCTGCTTTACCGCGGGTTATTAAATTCCTGGATTTTAATAACATTATACCTGTTTGTTCATAAAGTAGGCCTTAAAGTGTAAAATCAACGAGGCTATGGTGTTGGGATGGTAAGCGGTTTAAGTAAATTCTTTCTGCCTTGGAGACTCATTATTTCTTTTTCATTCATTTATATTATTTGCCTATATGACTTATTATAATATCCCAGAAAATATATTTTCAAAAATCTTTTGGTACGTAAACAATATCAGGGCCGGAACTAGGAAATTAGTAGGGGGAGGGGGGGCAATGATTAGTTTTTCCTCTCTCCTTCCTCCTCCACCATGAAAATACCATACTTTCGTAACCCAGTATAATAATGCTTATAAATTATACAAAAGATCAAATCAAATTGAAAAACATTGATGTTGATATTATCATTTTGAAAACGTTTTAATAACTTATTATTTTATTTTATTTACTTTTCAAATTTTGCCACTCCCTGAAATCTGCCGCCCAGCGCACGTGCCCCCTGCCTCGCCCTAGTTCTGGGCCTGGACAGTATAACTCTACATACTGTTAATGCATGTCAACATTTGTTTTTAGTGAGTTATTGGAATTTACAACTGTATATACAAATATAACACATTAAGTAAATATGATGATACTGATAAAAATGACACGTCACTTGTTTTTAAAACAACTACCCATAGGTAGCACTTATAAAAGTTCAATATAATGAAGCACTATATTAGAAGCTCCCGAGGCCATCTTCTTTTCAGGCGCCTCGGAGGGTTATCTGGAATGGAGTGAGAAGCAAGTTGTCATACTAACGGATTTGAATGGTTGTGGACTTTGCTATGAAAGGGTAGATATCTGGTATGAGCTATGTCAGAAACGTAAGGTATATTAAGATCTTTGTGGATAAGTTTGTTTGTGACGAAGTAAGGGGCATTTAGGATTTTTCTAAGGATTTTGGATTGTAAGGATTGGATACGAGATGAATTGGATGACTTAGTTGAGCCCCAAAGCTCAACTCCGTATGTCCAAATCGGTCTAATTACTGTTATGTAAATGAGTCTTTTGTAATTAAGTGGAAGGTTTGAACGTTTGTCAAGTAAATGTTGAAGTAGTCGAAAACGACGGGCAGATGAAGTCCTAGGTAGCGGATCTGTTCAACGGGGATTAGTGGAACATCATTAAAGGATACTGTAGGACAGGAAGTCGTAGGTTTACGCCGAAGGGTAAAAGTTATTTGATGGGATTTATTTTGATTCTCTTTTTTTAACACCATTCTTGAAGGTTTATGATATAGGATTGAAGTGTCTGGGGAGCGATAAAGGGATCATTGATTACTGATAACACACAAGTATCATCAGCATATGTGGTGAGGATGGTGCTAGGATTTGTCGGGATGTCAGCTGTATACACCGTGTAGAGGATTGGACCTAGGATACTTCCTTGAGGAACACCTGCAGATTGGGTAAAGAGAGAGGAATAGGAAAAGTTATGATTAACTTTAAAAGTTCTATCACTGAGGTATGAGCGGAGATGTCAACAGTTAACGAACAAATTCGGACAAACTGCAAAAGATTCCACGAAAAATTACATGGGCATCTCAACACACCTATAAACGCATGGCTATTAGACGAATACTTGAAAACACTTAATGAAGGGTTAGAGTTACTTAAAAAAAAAAAAATAAATAAAACCAAGACACTAGGATGTACGCTGGGTTTTGCTACCCCTCATGCCTTCTACGCCATATGCATATACGATTTATACTTATCAGAAGTACTGATATCTATATTATAATTGCCTGGTGTGAATTCGAAATATAGTTAATAAATAAATCGAATATGAAAATAAGGTTTTAATTTTGTGTCCAACAATTGGCGACTGTGATTTATAAAAAAAGTTTTTTCCTTTTTCGGCCTGTCAGTTATAAGTAGTGGTGTGACTGCTGTAAGCTCCTAGACACGGCAATCAAAACCCCACTTCAATGCCTTCCTTATCCTTCAAAACAGGTTCTGGATATAAATTCTGAGCTCCGGCATGCGTTTCATTATGGCGAGAAGAAATAACAAAAGAAATAGAAACAGACATCCTTTTAAATTATTATCATTTAAAGACGATATATCTCAATTAATATGCTGTAATTAAGAAGATTTACTGTAGAAAGTAAATTAAAGGACTGGGATGCGATTCAATTGGTTGCCGGTTGAACCAATCACATTCTTCGGACGGCTAGATATAGGCCAATCAGTGGCAGTACAAAAAGAAGAAGCTTATAAATTAAATTATCTTTTGGTAGGGAGTCCCTTTATTGAAGGCGGCTCTTTTGTTTTCGGTCACTTCATAGCCGCCTTTATGCCTCTCTTTTATTTTTTTTAATTTGTCCCTTTAGAGAGGGAAAAGGGTCGGCCGATAAGTGAATATTAAAGGTTCGGAGGGCGAGGATAATTTATTCTTAAAAATTGTTATTATAAATTTTCTAATAATGAATACTTATTATATATACATTTAGTATATATTACAGTACAAGTAGATATAATGTAGTTACAAGTGAAACATATTAAGTCAAAAAACATAGTTTTGAGTAAACGTCGATGAATAATTGAATTGACTGGTGTGAATAAAGAAATAAAGTAAAAAATAAAATAATAGTAATACATAAATCAGTTATGAAAATAAGGTTTTAATTTGGTGAGCAACAATTGGCAACTATGATATGTAAGAAAAGTATTTTCCTTTTTTGGCCTGTCAGTAGAACATTAAACTTGAAATTTGATTGAAATAATGTAACCAATATTTCAACTGCTAGTGTACCAAGTAATGTGTTCGCTCTAACCAATCATTTCTTCTATTATTTTTTTTTTTGCTTTGTCTACTTTAGTACTGGCATTATTTGATGAAATGCCAGTACCAAAGTAAACAAATCTTTGATCGGCGTTCAATCAAAATCTTATTTTTTGACTTTGTGTGTTTCACTTGTAACCCCTTAATATTTCAGAGATCAGCCAGTTTAGAAAAAAAAAAAAATGTTAAATTATATAGGTAGTTTGTTTAATTTTTTTTTTTTTTTTTTTTTTTTTTTTTTTTTTTATACTCAAATAAAATCAGTGATATTGATGATAAAGAATCCAGAATAAATACAAACAATAGTGAATAAATAATTTTTTAAAATAAGAACAAAGTAAAAAAAAATAATAGAAGAAATGATACTTAAAATAATAGAGAGAAAAAACAAATTTAGGATTAAATATACCCTATGTATATGAAGGGGTTAGGTGGATATAGGGGTTATGTCACATTTAAATCTAGTTCATTGGATGAAGAATTTATGTGCCGAATTGTTTGGTAGGAATATCTGAATATTTTAAAACAACTAGAAAAAGTAATATGAAGATGATTAAGGTGCTATGTAAATAAACATATGCTATATAAATAAGTATAAATTACTCAAAATTTTGTTTTGTTGCATAACCAAACCCTTCATATTCGTTATAAATTATTACTAAATATTAAATTTATTTTATTTTTGAAATTTATTTTTGATACAAATGAAAATCTAAGCCATTCAAATTTATTCTTATGTAATCTTTGTAACTGAAGTCAAAATCGTTTATAACGACACCAGCTATAACGAACAAAATAGTTGGTTCCATAAAATAACAAAGAGAAAAAAATATTTACGTTTCTTACAGCAAACACAACACACACCGGTTATAGTGAACAAGTTGGTTTTTTGATCGACGTTTACTCAAAACCATATTTTTTGACTTAATATGTTTCACTTGTAACCACACTATATCTACTTATATTGTAATATATACTAATAGTATTGATAATAATTTTTCTGAACGAGCTGACTGTAACCAGTGTAAATGCCGTTAATAACGAACTGTTTGTTATAACCGATAGTTCCGCTTAAAAAGCACAATGGCTATAACCTACAAAAACCGCCATTCCCCTGAGGTTCCTTATAAACGATTTTGACTGTAATTGGTTTTTAACATAATCATATTTTAATAAGTGTATTATCTCTTGTAAGCGGTACTAAAGCTTGAACAGGTTTGTTTCTGAGGCTGCTGATGATATGCACTGTATACTAAACTAGGAAGACTAGATGGCTCCTACGATTTTTACTTGGTTTAAAATTACTGGAAGACTGGAAAATAAGATGGAGACAACTGGCGGTCTATGCTTGAGTAGGCTAAGGCTCAACAAGTGGGTTGTAGCTCCAGTTGGTGGTAGTCCTAGTCGTATAAAATTGTGATAAATTTCTTATTAGGATTTTTCTCTCCCTTATTTTTCCTAAAAACTTTGAAAAATGTGAGTTGCTTATATTGGAGCAAATACGATATATCATTGAGGCATTAATTAATACTTGTTTTATTTTAAACATTTTGTTGTTTTAAACAGTGTTGTGTTTTTAATTACAAACTCAAATCGAAGCGGTTGACTATGTAATCTACAGGTTCTCATATATATATATATATATATATATATATATATATATTTAGGCTGGGTGGTTACTTTTATTATAATATTGGTTTAAATAATAATGAGATATTTTTTTATTTAATTACTTCTGCAAAAATACAAAATTATTACGGTTTTGAAGTCTTGGATTTAGTTATGGTTAAATATAGCCTTACACAAGAAAACTTATAATCTCCAACCAAAAGACATATCCATGGAAAATTTGAAGCATACTGAAAATTGTGGCATATCTTGGTCACACATACGAACAATAAGTAAACCAAGGTAAGAACTTAGTTGATATTACTATTTACAACTACATATCTGCTAGGAATTTTTTTTAACGATACTTTATTATAGATTTTGAAAATATTAAACCTATAAAAACACAGTTTAATTATCTTAAGAATGTTAAAATATAAGTTAAGTTTGAGGTGTTCCCTCGGGATTTGTTATCTGTCCTTCGATAAGTTGTGAAACTTGGCCCATCCGTTAGAGAAAAAAAAACTAATGACGTGGCTAAGACATCCGTTACTGGATGTCACCTCAGACCATTTATTCTCATTGTGACAGTTAGGCCTCGAGTAAACACACTGCCTATATCGAAGATCGATGGCTGTTTGTCGAGCAAACTTAAAACAGCTGAGATTACTCCACACGATAATGTCATGTACATATTTAGATTTCCTAAATATTTGAGTTGAATCATAAAAATTGTTGGTAACAGATTACTTCTAGCTTTTTTTTTTGTTTTTTCTGTTTTGTAATTTTTCTGTGCTGTGTTGCTAAAACTTAATTCATATTCATAGTAACCACAGGTTTCCTTGGAGAAACTAGTTTTTTTTTTTATTTCTCCTTACTATATTTATACTAGCCTGATGATAGGCAATATAGTTATAGCTGAAACTTCAATATAGAAATTTAGTTAGGTTAGATCAACTATGATTTCATTTCTCCTTGTCTGGTTCCTTTTAATCTATCTTTTTCGTATTGATGTTCCTTTGAGAAAGAGATGTTTCTAATTAAATATGTGTTACATTTAGTAAATGATTGTCAATCAACAATAAATAACAACTGCGTTTGACATAATATACATGTTCTAATAATAAGAATGATATCTTAATAAAAGGATATGTATTTTAAACTTCCTAAGTATTAACAGAATAATTTTTTTTAATTCTGGTTTAAAACTAGTGATTTGTCGGTATCAAAATTCTTGGTTCTCCATACTGGTACAGGTAACTCAGTACAGTTTAAATCCTTATATTGGGCATATTTAACCTGGCTTGGGAACAGTGTTGTCTTGGTACCAAAAAATCGGTTTCCGATTTTCGTTATTGAAACCTAGGTTCAAAAATAAATTGCGATTGCAACGCATAAGCCACTAGCTTACTATGGAAGGATAGGTATCTGGTTTGGGCTAAATCAGAAACATATGGAACATTAAGATCTTTATGGATAAGTTTATTGGTCACATAGTAAGGAGCATTGAGGATTTTTCGGAGGATTTTGGATTGTAAGGATTGGATACGAGATGAATTGGATGGTTTAGTAGAGCCCCAAAGCTGAACTCCGTACGTCCAAATAGGTCTAATCACTGTCATGTAAATGAGTCTTTTGTAATTAATTGGAAGCTTTGAACGTTTGTCTAGTAAATGTTGAAGTAGTCTGTAACGACGGGCAGTTTCTTGTCGTTTTAGTCTTGTATGTGGATTCCAAGTAAGACTTTTGTCCAAGTGGAGTCCTAGGTAGCGGATCTGTTCAACAGGGATTAGTGGAATATCATTTAAAATCCTAACTTGATTTTTTTTAATCATATTTGACTATGATGACTATGATTAAATCCCTCTAAACTAGCAAACACTAGGATGAAAAATTGGTTTGTTATTAAAGATAAAAAGAATAGACTTTGTAACATTTTATTTTTGTTTATTAGGGAGTAGAATCGATGTATAATAATTAAATAATTAGGTGTTAATTGATGTAAAGTCGTCGGTATCGATCGGCTCCTAGGGATCGATTTTGGCCCATCGGTTGTTGATACCAATCCTTTTCTCAGTAATTGATGGAATCTAGAATCGGCATACCCCTACTTGAAAACATTATTTTATTTATTTATTCTTTTATTAATATAAATTTACAACTGTATTACAAATATATCTAGTAATTAAGCGGTTTACAATGAAAACTAATGAATGGCATGCTTAAAACTTGTAGAGGAACTACCCATCGGTCGTACTCTAATGAAATAATTACAAAAGAAGAAAATCTCGATGCCATGTTCTTTTCAGACGCCTCAGAGGATTGCCAGGAATGGAATAGGAAGCAAGTTGTTAGTCGTAAAGGTTATTTGCTGTAATTAATATTGCCTCTCCTGTTATGACGCCATTCTTCAAGGGAAGTGCTATGTGATGGAATGTCTGGGATGCAGCAAATGGATTATCATTGAATGGTAACTCGCTTGTCTCATCAGCATAGGTAGTGAGGATAGTTTAAAAAGTTTTCTCATTCTACCCATTTAAATATTTCAATCCAGATTTCTATTTTAAATTTCTCATTCTCCCTTGATTAATAGCTAGTATAACTTGTATTGATTGGATATTATAATAAATGGATTATTTATATGATTTAAATAATGCAAATAAATATATGCATTGAAGTAGTGAATTAATTTATGAATTCCTGACTGGATGTTGAGACAGTAGCGGTTGCTAATTACACTAGCTATGCAGATCTATGCAAATCGGGAAGCTGTATTGTCGGTCCGTCTGTCGGCCGTGGTCTCCTTTATACAGCTTGGGTCTTATTAACATGCATCTTACATTCCATCTTCTCTTCCTCCTTCCTCTCTCTTCTGGTCATCTGTTTTGTTTAGAGCTGAGTTTCAACTGAACTAAGGCCTGGTCCTCAATAGTAGACCAAGTAGCGCAACTTGTAGGCCCCGTTCTTTTTCTCGTTTAGCGTCCACACTATGATGTGAATTTCAGTCTCATCCTCGCAGTCCACCATAGCTGACATTACTTTTTGTGGAACGAGTTCCTGCTTAGTGCTTCTTAGAAATGAAACGACACGAAAACTTAAACGTTGGTGGATTTGCGAAGTGCTCGCAGAAAGACCAAGGTTCGGTAATGCTTTATTGAATAAATTAAGACTGGAAGATGCCATCGGATTTCGGAATTTCACTCGGCTGTTTCTTACTGATTATAAAAATTTGCTGATCTAGGTGGTTGGAAAAAAAATAATGAAGTAAAATAAAATAAAAATAAATTGAGGACCTTTTCTTCGACTGTCAGTTACACTGCGTTTCCTAACAACTCATGCCTCATTTACACATGTTTAGTGAGAAAATATTTATTCAGGTGTTTACTCAAGTTTTTAGTAATGCAATCTTTTAAACGTTGTCAAGTGTTCACACGTGGCAAATGTTTAGTTTGTTTCTTTACTTCCTATTAGTTCACGATGGATAACTAAGGTGTTATATTTAAAAAAAAATCTGATTTAGTTATACGTATGAAGCGAAAGTTAAGAAAAATGGAAAGTGCTTTAAACGAAAATAGATACAAAAGGCAAAGGGAGAGAAAATGGATAAGTGGGAGGAATGAATTTGGTGCTGGCCTAATTCATTATCAGGATAAGATAAAAATGAAAATCTGTTCGCGTTACAAATGTCGGTTCCAGTCAAAACGGCTCCAGATCCAAAGGAAATATGATGAATCCAGTCCCACCAAGAATGCGTTCGCACCGTTACTAAATAGAAACAAAGAGACCGTTCTATTCGACTTGCTACTAAGCACTTGTTCGGTTAAATAAACACTTAATTGACCATTAACATGCGTAGTACTTAGTAAATAAACTAAATACCTGATTAATCACTTGCTCACTGAACAGTTGTAAACGGACCATCATTCAGGAGCCCCATATACTCCTTTAGATGATCTAATCTTATTATTAAAAATGGTACCCAAGGTTTCTGAAGCTATTTCGTTAAAACTATATGTTGAGGTATCTATAATAACAATTATTATTGTATATTAATTTTAATTACAATTTTTCAATTACAAAATAATTATATATACATATACAATTTTTAACAACGAAATAAAAATAAAATTAGGTGATTAGGAACAAAAAGATTTATCGATTTGTATGATTCTTTACAAAATGTCAAATGTCATCCCCTTCTATACCACCTGCTGATGGTGTAGAAGGATTTGACCAATAACTTTCTAGTGGAACGTGTGATGTTGGAATGGAGGTGGAAGGTGGATGTGACGCCTGAATTGATGGTATTTCACCAGCAAGCAGACCCATGTCCAATCGAAATAAAACGTCATGGATATAGCGCTGAGCCAAAGATACCTCTATCCTTGGCCTGTTGCAGTTTCTCATTTTATTTGCTACATATTCCCCAAATACTGCATTCTCATCTCTGGTTGTCTCCATTTCAGAAAGTGATTTCATGCAGTTGACTGCTTGTTGTAAAAGGGAATCTTTATCCTGGCGGATGCGTTTAGGAGGTTTTCTTGGGGTTTTGAATGGAGAGTGGTAGTCCTCAGGTTCTGCGTCTGCATTTAGGGCTTCATCTTGTTCTTGGTTATCTCCTGTATCCAACAAGCTGTCCTAAAAAAAAAAAAAAAAAAAATATATATAATATATATATATATATATATATATATATATATATATATATATAAATATAAAAATATTTTGGAGAGTTGTGGAGAATTATTTCTTAATTAAAAATATCACATCGTTTTATCAAGAAGGGTTTCAACATCGTTCGCAAACCACCATCGCTCCAAGCCTGTAACAAGTGGATACGTTTTAGTACTCCGAGCATATAATAGTTCGCGAACATTATACAGAGCTCGGAGAGCTACAGGTTTTTTCCGAAAGAGGAGCGCTGTATGTTCGTGGATGGCATTCGGAACATATTTGTACTTCCTTTCACTCGTTTAACAAAACAGTGGTGAATTTGAACGCACGTTTGCTTGTTAAGCGAATTAATCAGTTAATTATAATTTTACTATCATTTATTATTATATATTATTTAGTTTCATAGTAACCGAAACAAAAGTACTGAGTCTTAACAATCTTTAATAAAGCCTAATTTGTTTTAATAAATAAAAAAAATCTGTTAAAACAAATGACGCCCGGTCCCGGGAGACAGAGATAAGAAGCTTTTACTGATAGAAGTGACAAGTAGTTTCCGAGTCTGTCACCGCTCCCTGGAGCAGCACTAGAACTCTGAGAGTGGTTTGTGACGTTCAAAATTTATTTTACTATTGTATCTCCGTATTCGATTGGTCTACTGAGCTACGGTTGGAATTAAATTGATGCAAATATATTTCTATTTTAATACAGTGTAAATAAGCTCTATTACCAAATACCATGTGGTTTCCGAGATACTAGTGCAGTTTTTCACTTAATAATAGTGCAACCACTCAATCGCACCAGGTTTTAAGAGTTGCAAACTTAGATATCAACTACCCTTGCGGGTCATAAAAACATATTAAAAAATGATAGAAGCCGCGTTTTTTTTTTTAAATTTTTTTTCCTGATTTAATATAAAGAGTAGGTAAATGATATTTGCTCAGATAACTTGATATTGAACAATTATTGCAGCAGCACATCTATTACTAAATAATGTCATTTTTTTAACTAAGAGCTATTATTGTTAAGTTAATACTACATTTTGGTCGACAGATTTAGTTAAATAATTATGCGATTTATTTAAAAATAAAGTATTCACTTGCTAAGCAAATAATTTAAGTAATGGTTAATTTAAATAAGTTTTTATAAAAATTATGTAATTAAATAATTTAATAGAGTGATCTTTACTTACTTCATCTGCACTGTTTCCACTATGTGTTTCATCCAAGTCTGTGTTCCGGCTGTCCTCCGACAGTTTCGCTGGTAGCAGGAATTGCAAATGTTCGTAAGCAAACCATTTGGACTTTTTGAGAGAAGTCCCACGCGCAAGAGTGATTCTTCTTCGCTCCCTGTTGAGCGAAGTTTTTAAGTTGTGAATTTTCTTTTCTATATCCGACACTGTTACATTTTGCTTTTCAGCCAGAGATTCCAAGGCCAATTTTCTTTTCACCCGGTTTTTGTAGTCGGGATTAGTAACATCCCACAAACAATGAGCCGCATGGTAATCTTCAATCAGTTTTAAAACTTTATCGTTGGACCACATGTTGTAAAACTGGCAAAAAGAATATTAAAACTGTGAGAAATTATAGTGAAAAATCCGAACCTAACTGCTTGGAAGCTGGCTATAGACTGCCACGTGTCTCGTCTATAGACGCCGAGTGACGTCAGCAAAGCTTCACTGTTGCGCAATATGTCTGCTCCCTCCATGTCGTCACCCATTGCGATCGACTTTAGACCTGGGACAATATTCTTCTACCTAGAATATTGAATCGTTTGTGATGAAAGTTTTAAGATATGAAACTTTTAAAATGATATCATAAACAAGAAATGAGACTTCGGAAAAAAAAATATACATAATAGTAATATTTTCATCTTTTGTAGTTTTATTTGTTCTTTCATCTTTTTCTTGTATTGTATATGTGTTATAATAATTCTTGTTTTCTATACTCTCATTTCAACGTCTCGATGAAAGTTCAGATTAAATATGTGAAACTTTTAAAATGATATCATAAACAAAAAGACTTCGGAAAAAAAAAAAAAAATATACATAATAGTAATATTTTCATCTTTTGTAGTTTTATTTGTTCTTTCATCTTTTTCTTGTATTGTATATGTGTTATAATAATTCTTGTTTTCTATACTCTCATTTCAACGTCTCGAAATCAGATTAAATGTAGGAACAAATTCAAATAGATGTAGAGAATATCATTTATAAACATATGTACTAATAAAGCTGTTAATATTACTTATCAGTTTTCACCTCTCTTTCTTAAGCGCGCGCTTTTATTTATTTATTTTTTATTTATTTTTTTTTAAATAAGATAAGATGGCCTCGAGAACATTTGATAAAACTATTTTAAGAACGACGTTGATAACTATTTATTTATACGAGGCTGATCATTAGGATCACATTGCATTCTTATTTACTGTTATAGTTTTTTAGCTATATATATAAAAAACATTAAATGCATCCATTTATAGGATTTATCTAATCTATATATTCTACGATAAAATCGATTGAACTAAGAATTCACTATAGGTCTAGTGCTAGGACGTAACATATTATGTCCCCATGGCCAATTTAGGGCGGTTTGGATTTGATGCCCATCTGGATAAGCTTATATTTAATTCGTAATGGGTTTGCAAAATAAATCTTGACCTTATTACTGACTTGTTTAACTTGGAATCCATTTACAAGCCTAAAACGACAAAAACTGGTCGTCGTTTTCGGTTTCTTCAAAATTTTCTAGA
Source organism: Euschistus heros (assembly GCA_003667255.2). NCBI lineage: Eukaryota > Metazoa > Arthropoda > Insecta > Hemiptera > Pentatomidae > Euschistus > Euschistus heros. The sequence continues at coordinate 353,392 of RCWM02000004.1, forward strand.
TACCTTAAAGAATTTTCTTCTATTATTATATGAACTATAGATTTACGAATATACCATTAAAATTCTTTATATACATAACCTGACATGCTTTAGGAAAATACACAAGGCTAGCAATAGTTTCAATATTTATATACTAATCAATATTGTCACCTTTAAATAAAATAAAAATATATTAATTAAGAAAATTCGAAACCCTGTCAATTGATTGTACCAAAAATAAAACATAAGCTTTTTTGAAAAATAGAAGAAATTTAGTAGAAAACAATTCGGTATAATGTCAGATTTTGAATGGAAAAAAAGTTTTTCCCACTCGACATATCTCTCATTATATTCACTCAGTCATTCAACATTTCTCTTCAATAATGCTTTAATGCAAATTACCCCAAAAGGATCAGTTTTCCTTGAAATCGATCAAGCATAGAAAATAAATTTCCTTTCAACTTGACTCGAAGCCTGGATAGTGAGAAGCTTGTTGACCAATGACTTTACCCCCTTAGCTGCCCTTCTTTTCTAACGTGTAAATTTCACAATAAAGATATTTGAACCGGGTGATATTACAATAATAAATATATGTATTTATGCTGTTAGTTAAGGGAGATAAGATATACGGATATAATCCTAAGATCTACCAAAGAAAAAAAGGTATTAAAACAAATTAAACAACGTTTTATTTCTAATAAGTTTCCATTCACATTAAGTAAACATATTTACTCAAAGCTCCCAATAAATTACAAAAGACTTATTTACCTGACAGTAATCATAACTCTTGAATAAACGGAGTTGAAATATAGGGTTCCACTAAACCATCTAATTCATCTTGTAGCCTACTCTTGCAAACCAAAATATTTCGAAAAATCCTTAATGTTCCTTACTTACAATTAGTTACAAATTTTCCATTTGTTGTTGATTTAGTCCAAACCAGGTACCCATCCTTTCATAGTAAACTCCATTACCATTTAAATCTGCCGGTATTAAAACTTACTGCACATTCTATTCAAGATAAGCTTCTAAGGCGTCTGAAAAGAAGATGTCCTCGGGACCTTCATGTATACAACGTTTATTCAAGTTAAAGTACCAGTGGGAAGTTACTTACGTACCAGTGGGGAAAGCAATGACATGTTATTATGAGCACTATCTTCAGATTTATTATATTATATATATTATATTCCAATAAATAGGTAAATTAAAATTTAATTCATTTATTATTAGATTGTTATAATTTAAATATTATCAGTGTAATATAATACTTTAATTTGCGTAATTACGCTTCGATATCTCTATTAATCTCGTTGTTTGGCGGAATTAATGGGCTGGATAAATTAAGCCAATCCAATTAAAATCCTTTAACCGGTCCTGTGCTATCCCGTTATAGTGTATCAAAACACGCCTTGGAATTATTAACCAAGTATATTCGTATCAAAATAACAATTTATCAAGAGTGTGTTATTTCTCGCCAATATCTCAGTTCCAGATTGTATCGGTCACTAATTAACTTACTCTAAATTCCAGTAATAAGAGTTCCGCCACAGAAGTGAACCCAGCTGTTGGATACCCTCAAATTATATACTATCTTCCCTTACATACCCGCCTTCCGAATTCAATTACCAACGAGTCCGGGCTAAACAGATCCCCTGGAAGCGAAGGGCGGTCCTGGAGAAGATGGAAGATAAACAGAAAGGAGACAGAGGTTAAATATAACCGTAGCCCCGGGCAGTTCCAATTAAACGGACCGCTGTTAAGAGAGCGGATAAAAGAGGTTGGGGGGGGGGGTCCTCGGGGCATCGTTACGCTCTGCCCGGGTCGTGATTTGCCTCGCCTTTTTTTTTTTGCTTTATTTGCACACAATACAGCCTAAGAAACATCCGTTGTTTTAAGGTTTTAAAACAGTCTACAAAGTTTTTTTCTCACAGATAAGGGTTCTAGTAACTAGGAATGTGGCGATTACAAATATCGATATTCGATTCCACCGATTCTTGAGAAAATAATCGTTATCGAGAATCGATGATGCAAAGTCGGTTCCGATGAACTGATCGATACTGCTGATGGTGACAGACTTGACTATGTAATTATTATATTGGGTTGTCCGGAAATTTCATGTTTAAACCAAAATCTAATATTATTAAAGAGATTATTTATCATGTTTTGGTTGTGGTAAAGAGATAGCGTACAAAACTACAATTTTACGTGAAAAAAATATTTCTCTATCTTGACTGAGAACTGAGAAAAAAAAAATTCTTTGGCGGCTATAACTCTAGTTTTGCACTATTATAGGTCCCTACTACCCTCTCAAAAATCGGTATTCAAATCTGTAAGTTAAAAGTCAAAACGTCTCTTTGAAAGATGAAACGAAGATATCACACTGTATCAGATCTGGGTAATGCGGTCTTATTTAATAGGATTTATGGGCCGAAATTACGACGTAGAGTAAAAGTAATGTATCAGGTTTTGGCTGTGGTTAAGAGATAAATTATCTTTTTTATAATAATATCTGATTTCTGTTTAAACATGAAATCCTGAATTAATTTCCGGACAAGCAATAAATGCATCGATCTTTTATCTTATAAAAAAATATTTAAAAAAAAAATGGAAAATTTATTTTGAAATATGCTGTAATAACTGAGCAATGGTTCATACACTATGTCAAAACTCCTCAGAATCCACATAATTAATAGCATTCTATTGAAAAATCAAGTACAGCTACTGCAAACCAAATGTCAAGTTGTTGGATAAATGAATTCGCTGCTTAGTTTTGAAAAATATTTTATTTTTTTAATATTTAAATTAGAAAAATATATATATAAAAAAAGATAATACATTTAATAAAGAAATGAAAGACACAAGTCCTTTGGGAGAAAGATGTGCAGTGCAATCAGGATATGGAAAAATGTGGGATCACGACGGAAGAAATTGCAGACAGGAAGATCTTCAGGAAAAAAGTCGTTGAGGTAAAGGACCTTACCAAGGAAAGAACGAAGAGGAACAAAGTATTCTCGGCAGAAGAACGAGCGAGAACAAGCCAACGAATGAAGGAGCCCTGGCGAAAGATGAAGCAGAAAGAGAACTTGAGAAAACTTTGGAAGTTGTGTAATCGTAGTAGCCCTTCAGGCTGAAACGAAAGTAATAATAAAAGGAATGAAATATTTAAACTATCTGGACTCATAGTTTTCCATTAGATACTTTAAAGAGGGAACATTTCTAATGAATATTTTGAAACATCTTTTGAATATTTAATAACTCTTCAAAAGGGATATGATATATCGCTGTTTTAAAAATAAATAAATAGATCGTTTTGTTTTAGCTGAGCACTAACGCTAATAGAAGAAACCTATAAAAGGCGTGATGAGATTTCATCCCGTAGAAGTTTCACCTACGCTGATTCTGTTGTTTTATTTTGATCTTTGACGTATCCTTTCAGCGGTGCGATTGTAATTTTTTATAAAACAGATTTCGTAATGCGATTAATCAACGTTTGTGTATTATTTATTACTTGGTGATTCCTGTAAGCCGCAATTATTCAGTAGGAACTCCACACTGTTTTATCATGGCCTTGCATTTACCTGAGCAATTGAGGACCTATTTTAGTAGTTAATTTCTATGCGGAATGAGGGAACAGGAACATTACCTGAAAATTATTGTAATTGTCTAGTTTCAATCATTGCTTCAAGGGCGTTTCATAATTCTGATAGTTCAAGGAGAATTATATTAAGATTGCTTGTTACTTTTCTCACACCGTTATTGTCAGCTACTGAGAAATGTTTTACCATTTATTTACTGTCAGTAAATTATTCATGAGAACACGTTTTTACATTTTTTTTTTTTCTCTTCAAAGTTGTGTTGTTTTTTATTTCACTTTTCTTATTAAGATTTGCATTTATGTTTTCATGATTGTAATTATATTTATATATATTTATATGCTATGATTATAGCATCAGCATTATTCCATTCTCCATACTTATGCAAAAATTTGCTTTTCGAATCTTTATGCGAGTTTAAAACCTTGGTTTATAAATACATTCCGATTGCTAAACATTCAGCATGTAGGAAGTTGGAAAACTAAAATTAAATCAGTTTAAAAATGATGAAAACAACAACAACAACAATGGCGCTACGGTCCATGCATAACCTTGGCCTCTTCCACGATTCCCTCCATTTGTTTCTGTCACCAGCTGCTCTCCTCCAATACCTCACTCCAAGTGTCTTTAGGTCTGCCTCTACGTCTTCCCCCCAGCGCAATCTAGGCTTACCTCTTTCTCTCTTGCCTCCTTCGGGACGCCCATTCAGCATGATTTTTGGCATGCTGTTGGGGCCATTCTCTGAACATGGCCCAGCCATCTTAATGTCCTTTGCTTTATTGTAGCAACCAAATCTGGAGCTTTGTGCAGTTCTCTTAGTTCCTGGTTGCTTTTTATTCTCCATATATTTCCATTTTTAGTAGGGCCGTATATCCTCCTCAAAATTTTTCTCTCCCATCTATTTATAATGCTTTCATTCTTTGCAGTGAGCGTCCAGGTTTCACTCCCATACAATACGACTGTTTTAAGGATTTTGCTGAGGGCCCAATAACATCTATTACCAGCCTTTAATCTTTCTTTTATTTCATCATCTATTTCATTTCTTGAAGTAATGACGCTACCTAGGTACTTGAATTTTTTGACACTTTCGAAGTGGTATCCTGCCCCTTCTAGGTTTTCCACCACATTTTGTTCCTTCGACGTCACTAGGTATTTCGTCTTTTCTTCGTTTATCTGGAGGCCAACTTCTCTTGCTTTTTCTGCTACACTCTTCAAATGCTCCTAGTAAGGAGTTTTCTGTTCTGCCAGTGATTACGACGTCGTCCGCAAATGCTAGATGCTGAGTCATACGGGTATAAATGCTTCCATGGTTCGTCCTTATTGCCCTTATGACTGTTTCTAGTATTAAACTAAACAGTACCAGTGACAGTGGGTCTCCCTGCCTCACTCCCTTATGTATGTATATCAAATGATTCAGTCACCCCTCCTTGCACTTGGACAGCTCCTTTGCTATGGTTTAAAGTCATTTGGACTAGTCTTATTAACTTTGAGGGAAAACCTAAGTCTTGTAAGCTTTTATATAATTTTCTCCTATCGATACTATCATACGCCTGTCTATAATCTATGAATAGATGATGCAATTTTATATTCCACTCGTAGCAGTTTTCAAGCATCATCCTAATGGAAAATATATGATCTATTGTTGATCTCTCAGGTCTAAAACCACTTTGGTATTCCCCCAACAACTGTTCTGCTCTTTTCACTACTCTATTTATTATCAGCATGGATAATATCTTATACGTGGAGCATAACAGTGCTACACCTCGTTAGTTTCGACATTCCATTTTGTCGCCTTTCTTATGGATTGGAATTATCAATGCCTTACACCATTCTTCTGTCATCTCTTCCTTTTCCCAAATTGCTAATACCAGTTCATAGATCTCTCGATGTAATGCCACCAAAAATGATGAAAACAGCATTAGAGGAATAATTTATTATTTATATTTATTAATACTACTTGTATGAGCATCTTACATTAAAATATCATTTAAAATTAAAATTACAAATAAATTAGAAAAAAGGAAAATAAATTATAAGACTTCTAAGTATCTATCTAATTGAGACTAATATCTTCTTATAATAGTAATATCATCATTATTCGCCAAAACCACTCTTACTTATATATTCAATAATATTAGCTGGTTTTAGTGTTTTTTTTAAGCATTTTGAAATCGTAATCCTAATTTTTCATTTTGCAATAGAGAATATCAATAGGGAAAAGAATCGATGTAAAATAGTTACTCAATTAACTATTACAAAATTTTCGTTGACTACAGTGGTATTGATCGATTGATCGATTTTCGGTACCTAGTGTTTTTTTGTTTTGTTTTTTCATTTATTAAGGCTTACAAGATAGTGCACTTGACTGTAATATAAATTTTGTCGTACTTCGTTCCTGTTTTTGTCTTTTGTTTAGGATGTCACACACTATCATCCTAAGCCTACAAATCGGGATAAGATGACTTCTTAATAAGTAAAACACTGAAAATATCTAGTTTCTGTTAGTTTCAGTGTCGATCATCGTTGTATACACTATAGGAAGAGAGATAGAAATCACTGAGATATTGATCTAGTACCGAAAAGCATTAGATTAATTGATATAAATATAACTATAAATATAACTGAATCTTTTATAAATCTGTTAAGTTCGCAATAAATTTAGAACATGGATGAAATAACTATTAAAAATAAGCCGACTAAAACCTGTAATCAGTCCTCTTCCTATAAAATTTCTCTATTCATTATTTTTGCTTATAACTTATTTTATGTTTAGTCTGACGATTATCAAACCTATTTGGACCTATGGTTTAAAATTATGGGGATCCAGCAAATAATGGAATTCTTTCAGCATCCAATCTCTCTAATCCAAAATCTTTTTTGAAATCCTTAATACTCCTAAAAATCCTTAATACAAAGACCTTAATATCGCATATATTGCTGTTTAGGCATGAACCTTTCCTTTCATATTAAACTTAATACTCATCCAAATCCACTTGTTTCACAACTTGCTTCCCATTCCATTCCCGTCAATCCTCCGTATGAAAAGTAAATGGCCTCGGGATATTCTTCTGTTGTAGATATTTCGTTAAAGTACTTCCAATGTGCAGTTCCTCTACAAGTTTTTGTCATGTCGTTTTGTATTGTATACCGCATATTTACTAGATGTATTTTTGCAATACAGTTGTATATTTCTGTTGATAAAAGAATAAGAAAAAAAAAAATTGTTTAGTCCGAAAAACCGGGGTTGTGTCACTGTTGATCTATTGATCGGCTATAAAGTTTTCTGTAAAATATTTATACGCCCTAGCATTGAGTAATATGCGGTAATATAACAGCTATTAGCCGAGCAGAACCCAATACAGCGAGGGGATGGTTAGGGCTGCCCCAATCAGTGCAGTAGGTTTAGGGCTCCCTGACGCACGACCTCCGACATTATGCAGGCGGGTGCTATCTGATAGATAGCAGCACGTGGCTCAGATAGCAGTTTGTAGCAGCTATCGCTAGCAGTGACTGATGTTCACCGCAAACCGTTCTAGTAAAGGTCATAAGTGACGAATGGCCTGGAGAAGGGCGCTTGGGACTTCCTCCAGCACCTGCTTTAGATTCTCCAGCAGCGGTTCATGGATCATTGTTATTGATGCCTTTCCTCGCTATCTCCTAGTCCCAATATCGTTCTTCTATTGATCTTCTGTCAAACAGCAGTTCTTTCTCTACGATATCATTAATCTTAAGAAAGTTTGATGATTTAGCATGCTACTAAATACTGACTAATCATTTATTCTTTAAAGGTTATCATTATGATAAGTCTCTATGAATATTGCTGTTAAGTTGTTTTTAAGATTGATTATTAAGATGTTAATTTGATTATTTTTTAAACAAGATTGTTTCTTTTGATTTACCTATACGATGAAATTTAAGTACTCACAAAAGGAATATTTCATCGTATAACGCTTGGAGTATAAAATTCAGTATAAACTTCATAGTTTTTACACAAGGCTATAATTGTTTATTTGTTTTTCATAATTATGATTCATATTATTATCGTATTTTTTTAAATATATATTTTTTATTGTGTTATAAACCCCGAACCTTGTATTACTTACCAACATTTTATATCTTTGAATAGTTAATATTTTGTCGATAAAATTATTTGATAGTTTGTTTCTTGATTTCTTATTTAAAGTAAAAAAAAGTACAGTCAAAATTCGATAAATCGAAGTTGAAGGATGAACAAATTTACTTCGAGTTATCAATTTTTCTGTTTTCATCAATTTTTCAATCGAGCTTCCTATAATATATATGTGTGTGCGTATATGGGTAATTAATTTTGAACAACTTAATGTTTTAAATAATTTATTCGAAGAGAAATTAACAGAAACGGAGATACTAATGCAAATAAAACATAATAAAATATGTATGTAATAAATTACATAATTTAAAATAGTGTGCCACTTTCTTCTGCATATATGTAGGGATGCGACGAACTATCACCCGCTAAATTGGGTGCAAAGCACCAAAGACATCAACTTCCACCCCTGGTATTTTTTATATGGTTAATAAAAAACCAATTAACGCAATAAATGTCTTTCTTGTCTCCGAAATGAAACAGTACTGAGGATGAGCGAGGATTGGGTTGAGATGGACTGGTTTATACATGTTTATTGTTCTAGGAAACTTCGATCTGGGAAACTTTAAGAGCCTCCAGCCTCAGGAAATTCGACTTATAGACTCTCATGAGTTGTGTTGACAAAAATTTTACTTCGAGTTAACGATTGTTGGTTTGAGTAACGAATATAATACTTCACATAAACGTAATTGCCAAATTAGGTTCGCTTCGACTTACCTAGTTTTTCGACTTAGCGAGTTTCGATTTACAGAGTTTTGACTCTGTTATGTTTCTGAAAATATTATTTAAGACAGCTATAGTTAGTTTCACTGTTCTAAGATTCCATTGATTAGAGAGAAAAACAATAAAACCAATGAAGATATTACCGCTATTAATACGACTAGATTTCCAAAATTTATTTGTATACGCTAGTAACTGCAGTATTAAAATATGTGGAACAAAAGTTGTTGTTATCAGAATTTAAATTTGCGTTCATTTTATCTTCAAGAAGTTATTTTTTATTTAGTAGAATATTTTTAAAACTTCAGTTTTATCTTTACAGAAGTATTAGTTAAAAGACTGATGTTTTCTCATGTTTATTCGCAGACATATAAAAATCTGTTAACTGTAAAATAAATAAGTTCTTATTTTATTTATCTAGAATTATTTTTAAAATGCATGAGTGTCATACATGAATAGAAAAGGAGAACAGTCCTCAGACAAGCACATGACCACATGACCTTTAGCGCTATGACTATGAGATTTAAATAGCGTGACATCCATTATAGTGAATATCTCACCTCTCAGCGTTTGAATGATTGAGTAGTTTAGGTCATCATGACGCGCGGGTCATCAGTCCGAATTTACATATCCTACATCGTGACTTCATCCTATTAATTTATTGTCTTGAAATTTAAATTTGTTTGAAGCTATAGTGTAGGAATGGCAAAATCTTTTTTGGTACCCTGTATAAATATAAACCTTAAAAATCTATTTATCAATAATATTCAATGTTTTTATTATTTATTTTTTTAAAGTGAAAATGAGCCCAATCGGGACTACGCAAAGCACTATTTACATTTCCTTGCCTTCCTGTGTGCTCATATTTCCTTCATTCTCTTGCTATGGGCCTCCTTTCTTTTATCTGTCCAAGGTCTCCGAGTATTTTTCTTTGGTTTTGTTTATTACGTTTAACGTCACTTTATGCTGCTATGGCTAATCGGACGGTGGGAGTCCTAAATTTTGCCTATCCAGGTATAATTAGGATAGGGATCTGTAACGAGTATCTGTGGGAAATATGATTACAACATATCAATATTTGCAACGATCTTACCCATTTGTAGCGCTTAAATAAAATCTTCATTTGAAGATTCATAGGCCATCCTTTATTCAGATCCCTCGAGAGAGTAATCGGGATTCGAGGGGGAAGCAAGTTGGGAGACTTGGGGGTATGCAGCTTGTCATGGAAGGATAATTATCTCGTTTGGGCCAAATCTACAACATTTGGGACATTTAAGTCGTTATTGATAAGTTTATTTGTGATACAATAAGAAGCATTGAGGATTTTACGAAGCATTTCAGATTGTAAGGATTGGATAAGAAAAGATTTTATAGGTTTAGTATGATGGATCTAATTATATTTCTTTTATAATTAAGTGAAAACTTTGAATGCTAGTCTAGTAAATATTGGAGTGTAAACGATAAGTTTCTCATATTTTAAGTCTCGTATGTGAATTTCAAGTAAGACGTTTTAAGGAGGGAGTCGTCGGCAGCGAATCTGTTAAAAGGGGATCAAAAATAAATAATGTATTTCTTTTCATTTTGATTTTTTGGTATTTAATAATTTTACATTAAATAATATATATTAGTTATACTAATAGCTCCATAGCTGTATGAAGATTAATATGAATGGATTATTTAAATATCTAATTCAGATTTTTCAATATTCATTGGGCTAAATGAATTTTTTTTTATTATTTTATTTTTTTAAAAATCTCTGTTCTGTTATTCTGAAGTAAAAATAAACTAAAACTTAGGTTGTTGTCCTCGATAAAAGAGGCTTTGTTTGAATAAGAACCCGTAATCCCCGGGGACCATACACGGCGAGATTTATATAGGTGCTAAAATTTTACATTACTGGGATTATGGAAAAAAGAGAAACGGGATATAGAATTTTAAACAGCCACTGAAACAGGTAAAACAAACAGGAAATACAGTATGCAAATTTTACGATACCTGAAAGGTCGTCGAGCCTGGGTATGCTAACGGGGCCCCAATACCCAATAGCTATGGGGCTATGGTCATTTAAACTCTCGGCTGGGTCCTTCGATTATTTATTGCTTCGCTATTAATCATTTTCAATCAGCTATTGAATTTTGAATCCCGGCTAATGAATAATCCTCGTTAATAATGCCGCCATAATTTATGGGATCTTTAATATCGGGTTTTAAGAAGCCAATGGCTACTGGATCTGGGTCTGTTGGAGTCGTTCAGTGGAACCATTAAGCATTTTGACGGTTTCATCGCTGCTTTTCAGTTCTCTATTAATCCATTATGATTATTAGTTGATTTTATCATTATTTATATTAGTTATTATTGCATATAATGGGATATTAGCACCTGCTCCAGAAATGAATCATTAAAGAACGAGATCTTGTTGACATGTTCTACTTGGCGTGAAGATATGTCAAGTCGAACATATCAACTGTAGTGATATTAGTCGTTAATATTTTGTTTTATCCATATATTTTAGATTGGTACAGGTGATAAGGAGTATTAATACATGGATTTATGTTAGTCTTAATATTCAGATTTTGCTAACAAACAATTGTGAACATAAATTATGTATCCAATTAACTTGTTTTTATTTAAAAAAAAAAAAAAAAAAAAAAAAAAAAAAAAAAAAAAAAAAAAAAAAAAAAAAAAAAAAAAAAAAAAAAAAAAAAAAAAAAAAAAAAATGTGACATAAAACCTTCAACCATCAAACCTTTCAATTATTATTGTATGTCGTTTCATATGAAATGTTCATTTTTATAGAAAACATTATTTAGTAAAATGACTTTATAAGCATTAATATTCACAATATTTACCCACATTTTCTGTAGGTTTTCCGACTTGTTATTATCCTATTTTCAATCTCAGAAATGAAAAAAATAAGGTTATTTGAAAAAAATAAAGTCAGAAAATGTCTTGAACATTTGACCAAAGGATCATTTTCAAAAACTGTACCTATAAGGAAGTTGTCCAGATTTTTGAACTGATGGAAATCTGCTGGATATTTGCCAATATCACTGAAGTATGCTGCGGGTGTTATAGTTTAACATCTTGATAAAAAGGAGAAATTGATTCATCCTGCCATTTTCGCCCGTGTAATGTTTCTTGCAGATCGGACTGCTGAGTGTCCAGGTTTAAGCTAAAAACGCTATTTTTCATGGCTTACTAAATTATCTGCTACCTATTAGTGTATTAGTAAATATTATAAAAATAAAAGGAGGATTAATAATGGCTCGTTATAACGTAAATATTAACATAGAAAACACTATACCCTGTTCCCACTTTCTGAAAACAAATATTTCAAGTGAAACGAGGCAATGTATTTTCTTTTTTGTTTTATTCTCACCAGTCTTATTTAACAAAATTTCTTTTAGAGGAATCTTCATTTTGATACACGCCTCTGTCTTGGGTTTCGAACCACACTTTATAAACTTATTTACCAATACATGGTTGTGCTCTTTACCACAGTTGTAGATCAAATAATAAACAAGGAAAAATTAATAGTTTGTTTCGAAAGATTAAAGGTTTTGTTTATGAATCTTTTCATAATAATAATAAATCTTTATTTGTACAATTATGGTAGGTGTGAAGAGTTTCACTGTAATTAAACTCCTGATTTTATTCAGGCCAAATAGTGAGCTTCTCCTAGTCTTTCCTTTCTTCAGCCACTCTTTGCCATGTTGCTCCTCCAAATGTAGTCCTCATTTCTTGATCCCATGGGGCAGGTGGTCGTCCTCTGCTTCTTTTGTAATCTCGGGGGTACCAATTTATAATATTCTTGGAACATTTATCGATTTTCCTTCTTACGAGGTGTCCTGGCAAGTCCATTTTCTTTTGTGAACTATCTGGGCTATATCTGGAAATTCCGTTTTAAGCCTTATCCACTTTCTTGATTTTTTGTCCCTCTTTCCCTTACCGTTACTCGTAATATCCTGATAATTGTTTGGTTTATTGGCCACGTTTCATAAGTTAAAAGTTGGCAGGACCGTAGTTACCCACATTTTTTTTTTTAATTTCAGGGGACTTTGGATCTGAAAACAGGCTTATTGATAAGAAGAGCTTTCCAGGCAGCAGAACATCTATTGCTTGTTTCCATGTTTCTATCTTCAAGTGATACCAGTTGTCTAACGTATTTAAAGCTACTTGCTTTTTATATTGGTGTATCATTCAATTCTAGAAGAACTTTTTTTTAAACTGTATAATTTAATTAATAAATATTTAATAACTCTTGTATGTTGGATAGGGGCCGTAGCCAACTATTGGATAGTTACTCTATTTGAAGAATATTTTTCTTTATTAATAATTTAAAAATAAAAGGAAAAAAATTGTTTTTGTTGTAAATAGATACTTCTGCTGACTAGATAGCCAGTTCATTACAATTCATCATATATTCATTTGTCGCAACACATCAAGTTATTGTTCGATCAGTCAATATATTAAAAATAAATAAATGATCGAAACATTTTATTGTTCAGTGTTATATTAAAATAAAAATATAGTTATATCATTTCATTTTGCATCTTTTTCTATAAAAATATACGTATAAACTATTTCCAGAGAAATCTTTTTTCGGACGAAAGGATATGAAAGTAGATGGAAACTCTCCCTCATAGGGAATATATAAGAAAGGTTGGGAGGAAAGTGGGTAGATGATCCGCTAGATTTCCCGGGCCGGATAATAAGGCCGCTATATGAGATGGTCCCCTGCCACGGTGCCATGTATTCACGCCATGGGCTACATTATTCCCAAGATTTTTCATCTCGGGCGTCGTATCGTCACCGCTGACCCGATCGCTCTTCTCATTTATAAGAATTTTCCTGGCAGCTTGGATATTGTGAATAATACTGAAGAGATCTTGATCCATCGTGGATTGTCGAGCCTCGAAAGGAGAATATTAATAAATCAATATAGAAGTTATATATTTCTGAAGTTGGAAATATCAATAATCTACTCTTATTAATATATTTCAACATACTCAACTGTATTTTCTCTAAAATTTGCTTAGAATCCTTTTTAATGCGGGCGAACCACTAAAATTAGCTGCTGTTATTGATTAATAACGATGTGTCGATTCTAAAATTCGATTCTCGATACATAAAAGAATTGATATCGAGCATTGATGATCCAAAGTCGATTCCAAGGAACCGATCGATACGACCCGACTTTAGTAATTGTTTTGTGATAACTATTAGGTTCGTATTTTGTAGTTATTGAACTCCATCCCTCTCAATATTCTTCATTCAATTACCCTTTCCACTTTCAAGTACCACTTCTTTAACCACCAAATATCCACCCAGATCCTGTCCTCCTAAAATTGTCAATAGCCACTTTTTAGTTGTTTAAAATAAGTACAAATTATTTTCATGAAATCTTTTTGTTTTTGTAAAAAATAAAAAAACTTATTTGGATTATTCTGTTACTTTTTATTAATTGCTTTTTTTATTTTTAATTTATTATTATTATCTATTATTTTGTTATAAAAATATTGTTTCATTTTAAGACTCTGAAGCCCCTTGGTTGTACGTTATTTTTTATTCTTAAGGGACTTAAGGTCCCAGAATGATTAAAGAACTTTTATTATTATTATTTATCATACATCGATTCTTTCCCTCAATGTTAAAAAATACATATTATTTCATCTTAAGCAAGATAGAAAATTTTAAAATATTGGATTAACCCTGGTTGATTCAGAACTTAAAACAATCGTCTTAAAATATCAAGCATAGATTTTGGAAGTTAATCGTCATATTGTGGAAGGAATATATTCGTTACTGAAAAATGAAGAAATAAGATTACGATTTCAAACTGCTAAAGCTGGATCACTAACGAAATACATGCTGCCAGACAAAAGTACCATTTTGTTATGTTTATCTATGATTATTAGGAGATTTTTGTTATTTCGGAATTACGATTATTTTTATTTCATTGTATGTTGATACTGGTTTGCGAGTTATGTTACAAAGTAAAATCAACATTTAGAGAAATATCAGTTCATCCTTCCCGCCCGCTGTGTCTACCGAAAGATTTCAGTATCATTTGCGATATGAAAGAATCCTTTATCTTTTTGAAAAAAAGATCTGTAAAATAGGTTTTTATATTGTGTAACTTCTGAATTGCAATTAACTTTTATATATCTAGTATATTGTAGATAACATAATACTATCTACTGTAACGTATGATGTTATTTTAAATGATTTGTTAATTCTCACATAGACAGTTTTTGTAATAGTAGTTTACTTTTAATCCGAGGTATCGGTTATTATTCTTTCGGTTATAAGTTCTGAAAACCTTTTTAAAATAAAACTAAGTGATTCAGTAAAACAAAAACAGAGCCCTAATGGCTTCTCATACTCCTGAATACGGATGGCCTTTTCCTTTCTACGTTCCTCCAAAATTAGGCTGTAATCGGGCCGGTAGATACCGCCGACCGAGAGCTATTGGGAAACCCTCTCCAGCGCTGGAGGGCTCGGCCCCTCAAAGACAACATTAGCGATGTGGTAACCGCATGCCATTCAGTCCCCCTCGAGGAATAAATAAAAAGAAATGACAGGAAGGTTGCCCTAAGAGAGCTGGCTAAAGGTTAAGGGATTCTAAAGGGCGTCTTTGTGGCAGCCCTCAAATGTTGGCTCTGGGTAATCTCCTGCTGGGAAGAAGGGGGGGGAGGGGAGCACCCAGTTCTGGGAGGATTACTGCCATCCTAACCACCAGGATCATGGGGATGTATTCTTAAATTAATTGTTCTAGCTTAAGAATTTGTAATTATATTAAGCATCTTGGTTATAGTTTAGAGACATATTATCATTGATTATTTGTTAAGAAACTAAATTAAATTTGAAGGGTGTTATTTTAGACATTTAAAATAAGACAAAGTATATATTTGTAACCGGGATGAAAGATGCTCAATACAAAACTTGATGGTTTGTAGTATTATTTTTATTTGGACCTATGTTATTAGGAAACCATTCAAATATTTGGCTATATTACTAACTTCAACTTAGTTACCTCTATTCATCAGGCAGCGGCTTGAAAAATTTAGTGAGTGAGAAGATCCATTGTATATTTATTTGTGTATACGTATTTATGTCATATATGTATTTATATGAAGCAGAATGTTATCAAGTCTTAATGTTATGTCTACCTACAGCACTCTTTATGAGCTTTGGCTATTTCATTATTTATATACTGATATACGTTTATCTACTTATTTAAAAACATGATCGTTATGAATAATTAAAAAAAAAAAAAATCGAAATAACTCTTCCTAAATTTCTATTACAATTGTTGAATTAATGTTGTGCCTGGGAGTAGGAGAATAAACTAGGATGACTATCAGAGGTTTATTTATTTATTTTTTTTTTTCTGGGTTTTTTTTTTAGTGTTTGATTCAGGATAAAATAATTAAAAGATAAAAGCGAGAATTAAAATTTATAAACATATGAAATTAAATGAAGATTAATTGTATTCTATGGCCGCTGCACATTACCAACCAGAAATAAGAGAAGAAACCGCAATATGAATATCCGACCTACCTTAACAGGTGTACTTACAAGCTGTGGTTTAATTGACATGGATACAGTATACAGGCCGCGGTTGCCCAGGGAGTTTTTGCGTTATGAAATTACTTTTTTGATGACCCTGCGAAATGATTCTCAACCTTCCCTCTCTGGCTAAAATAGGTTGGTAACCTGTAAAATAACCCATCCTTCCTACCTTAGCTGGAGAACCTAAGGGCGTTAAACCTTAGCAAACAGTCAGCATACAATTATTTACATTTATATTTCTCGGTTTAGAAAAACCTCATTGAAAAAATCCTGAAAAATATATATGTGTAAAATTTTGTTTTTTTTTAATCACTTTACGATTATAAAACATTTATGTGTAAATGTTTTACACAAGAAACAAAAAGTATGATCCAAATTATTAAAGTTTCAAACTATTTAAACTAATTATTTAATTATAAGGATGGGTTATTTGTTGACTGAGATGTATCTGCAAGTTTCGACTTGCATTGAAAGTCTTCATCAGGGCTATAATAAAATAAAACCAACAAAAAGATTTGACGAAATCGCAAAGAGTATAATATATCTGTCGACGTATGACTGATGAAGACATAAGTATAACTGATGAAGACTAGCAATTCTAGTCGAAACGTCGGAATTATAAATTAAAATTTAATTTTAACTGTTTTGTTCTTGACTGCATTCCCCAACCAACAACCTACGTTCTAATTATTTGTTTATTCATATATATACCTTATAAATATATGGTTTCAATTATTATATTATTGTATATTTATAGTTAATATTAAATAAAACAATCTTGAATCACAAGTACAGATAAGGCCGTACACTGTTAGAGATAAGGCCATTTAGCCGGGAGAGACCAATAGCTTAAGCCAGCTAATTGTTCCCCCGGGGACCAGATCGGCTTACATCCATTACTGATAGGGGAGGGGTATAGGGGGTGGGTGGACCTGGGGGAGAGGTAAAGGTCAATTAGGGACTTCGGCCGCTGATGAATTATATATAGGGACGATAGGGACAGTGTGGGGGAGAGTTGGGATCGGTCTTGTGTAGTTTGGTCAAACCTACAATTTTGGCAAGGAGTTTGGGTTCGTGCCTTTGATGTTTGGGATATTATTGCGTTCTGTGCAGTTTGCAGATGGTCAGTTTAAGCCAGGAGAGATTAATAACGTAATTTTATGTCAACGACTACAAACACTGCTAAGGGGGAGAGAGAGGGATAGAGATAGATACTTTCTTTAGCGTTTGTTTGTTTATTGGGGACAATATGCTAATAACACTTCATCAATGCCTGTGTTATATATTCATATCCACATATAGTTAGGGTCGGAAAGGGTGAACAAAGGCGCGCCAGAGGAGGGACGACCGCACAGCAAATACGCCACTGCTTTCTTATCTAAATAGTTTCTCTAGTGTTTCAACTAATTATTGAATTTAGACTCGGCCCACGATACAACCATTATGAAAGTTAAAAGAAATAATAAAAGTAACAGAGTTTACAAGTGTTCGTCGATGTGAAACTGATAGAGGGTTATCAAACGACTCCAAAAAGTTTTCGAAATGTTTGGGACTTTCAAGGGAAGGATTTACTATATCAACAAGGCACGCAAAAGTAAGCTTTTTTCCGTTTATAAATGCCGTAAAATCGTTGAGAAATATAAAAAATAAATCCTGTACCACTACAGCCCATGCGGGTTCTTGGATTCAGTACTTAAGTAAGGACGTACTGTTACTGGGCCAACGGTTGTGAAAGGAGGAGATGTAGCCAGAATCACCCTCAACCGCCAGATTTTTGCCCCAAATTAAGAGTACTCACTTTATAGAGATCGTCCTGACGTCGACGTCGTTCCATGATGAAATAACAGAAAATAATTTTTCTGCCTTCAGTCGTTCTCGAACTCTGGAGCTTGAAAATCTTGTGCCTTATCCACCAAGCTACCGCGCCTCCCTCACCGGTACTGAGTAACATTTGATAATTATTATGTCTCATATGAAAATTTAATAATATCAATTAACTGATTATTACATGGACGTTACTTTTTCGGATCATTCCCCCTCATTGTTAAACTTAAACGTTTATACGCAATAGAGAAAAAAATAAAGAAGCATTAACTAAAATCAAGTGGGATCAGGAAAAGTCTGAAATCTTTAAAAATAGTTTGATGCACTCACCATTAATTGAAATCAACTTTGAAAAAGAAAATATAGACACAATAACAGAAAATTTAAATCACGCTATAATGAACGTTTCTCAGATAATAGGAATAAAACATAAATATATAAATAATGGCTTTACCAAAATAAATTCTAATAAACCATGGTATGACGATGAATGTAAACAATTGAAAAGTGATTTGAAAAATAGTCTTAAACTATGCAAAAAAACTGGTTTTGATAGCATCTCTATTTTACAATACGGTTATATTAAAAAAATATATAAAAATTTAACAAAAACTAAAAAAAGAGAGCATGATAATTACTTGCTTGCTTCTTTGTATTCCGCTAAAGATAGTACCACGTTTTGGAAAATAATAAATAGTTTTAAAAATAATCGTAAATTTCAACAAGATCAGATTGGTTTGAGTAAATGGGAAGACTTTCATTCAAAATTGCATCCAAACCACATCACCTTTAATGAGTTATTATCTGATGTGGGAAACCCCGTTGTTAGACTCGCACATATCTGGAAATGAAATCGTATCTGCCATAAACAAGTGTAAAAATGGCAAAGCTGCTGGCATAGATATGATTCCGTATGAAGTCTACAAATCGTTTCCTCCGAATTGGTTGTTATATCTTGAGGTTCTCTTTAATAGAATATTGTTAACTGAATATATTCCTCAGGCTTGGACGCATATAATAACTATAATGCTTTACAAGAAGGGTGATAAATCATTACCAAATCATTATCGAGGTATTGCTTTAACCAACTGTGTATTGAAGATATTTACATTAATTTTGTTAAATAGGCTTACGATCTGGTCAGATGATATAGGGATTATACCAGAATGCCAAGCAGGGTTCTGGAATAGGCGCGGTTGTATGGACAATATTTTCATTTTAAATTGTATAATACAAAATTATCTGACACAAAAAAAAGTATTTGTACGTTGCATTCATAGATTTGCAGAGAGCTTTTGACTCTGTGAAACACAATTTACTATGGTTGAAATTATTTAAAATAGGGGTTAGTGGTAAATTTGTGCGATTACTCATATCACTCTATAGTCGAGCTAACATGAAAATAAAAGATGACCATGGTACATTTACCAATGGCATTGCAATTACAGAAGGCCTGTTGCAAGGGGAATCCTTGAGTCCGGCGCTATTTAATTTATTTTTGTGTGATATCGAGGAATTTTTCAGATCTAAAGGGATCACTGGTATCCCAATTAATGAAAAAACAGATTTGATCTTACTTCTTTATGCAGATGATGTAGTTCTGTTTGTTCATTGCAGCACTGATATACAAGAGAAGTTAAATGTCTTCGACGATTACTGCCTGGCTAATGGCCTTAAGATGAATTTTGAAAAAAAAACCAAATTCCTAAAATTTTACAATGGAAGACCGAAAAAGGAAAAAACAATAATAATTAAAGGGAACATTGTAAAATTTGTTAATGAATTTAATTATCTGGGTGTACTGTTTTCGCGATCTGTTTTATTCTTAAAACTACACAAAAAATTCTGTTTCTCGTGAAAATGCAGCAATAGGAGCGGTATTAGATACATGTAGGGGAGCAAGAATTCGAGCACAGTCAGTCCGGGGCAAGCTTAAGGGAGCAATAATTGACAGTACAATCACATACGCCGTAAATATTTGGGGTTTGAGGTATTTAGACGAATTAGAGAAGACTAATTTCTATAAAAAGTTATTCTGTCTATCGAGATCTACACCAAATTGGCTTGTGAGGCTTGAGACTGGCTCTATTCATGCTAGTTGGCTGCCTCTTAAAATAGCTCTAAATTATTTAAGAACCATAGTCCAAATGAGTGATGATAGGCTTCCAAAGTTGTGTTTTTATAACTTAGTCAAGCTGTCTTCAAGTAGAAATGCTAATTTTAAGTATAATTGGTGTTTACAAATAAAACATTTACTGGACAAAATCGGAGAAGGGGAAATAGTTTTTGAATCAAATATAGTTAAACTCAAAGAAAAAAGTCAAACTGTATTAGAAAAATACAAAATTTATTTATTTAATTCGGATCCATCCTCTAGCCAGCAGTCGAAGTTTAGCACATTCTACAATAGCATTAATCCAACCGGTTCAATCCCTGTTTACATTAATATACGGATAAATATTATTTTACTATAATTATTGCACAGTTAAGAACTACAGGAAAACATATAATAAAAATAACCACTCCAGATAAAATCACACAAATTAATCCTCAAGAAATCTGTATGGTTTGTAATATGAAAACTAATGAAGACCTCGGACATATTCTTTACACTTGCCCAATTTATAATGGCCTGCGTAACACTTATTACCCTAGCATTTTCAAATGACAGTTTTCAAATTCTTAATCCACAAAATGAAATAGAAGCAAAAAAACTGGCATATTTTATTTTAAATATAATTAAAATCAGAAATTTTTTTACTGAGATATAGTAGATTTAACTGTAAAATATCAGTATCATGTATATACCTATTTGCCTGAGATATGATATATATATACTTGAAAGTAGTAGTTTAATATGATCTTTGATAAAGTTTAAAGGTTTATAAAGGTTAATTAAAGGACATAAAAAAAGTGTTAATTATTTTATTAGGTATTTTTTATTATTTAGATAGAAAAATATTTATTTAATTTTTATTAGTTGTATTTAATTCCTAGTTTATTCAAAGTGCTTTGGTATATTATTTGAATTATTATTAGATGAGTATTATAATGTGCATAATATTTGTAGTTGTATTAATGTTTGTATCTTATTTCATTGTACATAATATATAGCCGAACTTCTTTGTATAGGGCATGGCCCTGCCTACAAAAAAAAAAAAAAAAAAAAAAAAAAAAAAAAAAAAAAAAAAAAAAAAAAAAAAAAAATTGATTATTACATAAATCCATTAACAATAACAATTAAGTTATGAACCATGTTTTATTTATAAACGTGGACAAAACATGGATTTAACTATTTAATATCGATTCAAACAACTTGTTTTTTAGTATAATACTTACTAAGTTTTGTTATTATATAAGAAAATGGAATGGTATTTTGGAATTGTTAAGTGAGGAAAAGAGATTTAATTTGGTCGAATTCAATAAATCTGATACCAGTGAATTAGTTCATACATTTGCTTTTATAAAATAATAATAATAATAATAACAAACCTTTATTTGTTCAATAATGTTACATAATCATTTTTTTTATAAAAAATACAAATTTGTATTTACTTTAATCGTTATTTTTCATATACAAAGAAATAATCGCTTCACTTATTATCTATTAACTTGACAATATTTGTATGGTTGTGTTTATGGGTATATAAGTGTACATGTGCAGTATGTATGACGATATATGTAAATATATTCTTCAATCAATGTACATATAGATATCGTTTATTTTCTGTAAATATTTTTTCTTATTTTCTCTTGGTTATTTTTTATTTCATTTTATTTATCCTTCTTATGTTCTTATATTTACTAAAAGTTCTTTATGAAATTTTTTACTATTAACCTTATTTACATGTCTAAGGTTCTTCATATATAAATAGCTTTGTATCAAATTATATTAGCTGTTGTCCTACCTTGTGAATTTTGTTATTCTTAGGGGACAATACGTCCCGGAATAAAGATTATTTTTTCATTTCATTGCACTCATAATATATATTGTTGATGCTAATTAACATAATTGTGACTTTATACTGAGTTGGTAGATTATAATAATGTTTTTGTTTGCTTATTAATTCAATCCTGTTTTTATATCTGGAAAGTTTATAAACATTTCTAAAAAAAAAACATTAAGAAGAAAAAAAAAATAAAAAAGAGAGATAAAAAGAAGAGAGAACAAGGCTGAGAATTAAACGGGAGCTTGGCGTGACATAATATCTCAGGGCTGAGGGAAGGGACAATCTGGAGCGAAGAAGAGTAGCCAGTCGTCCATTTGTGCCAGTTCATTCCGGGGAGGCAAAGTTTGGAATTAACTGCAGCTTCCAGCTCTAGTGTCGGTAGTTTTTCCAAACAAATGTTAACTCGTTCGTGAAAACTGGAAGAGTCTTTTGTTTTGAAGTGTCCTAACAAAGTACCGTGATTCAGATTTTTTTCTCACAGTTGTCCAATGTTGTCACACTTGGTGTTATGACCGTGTAATAAAAACTGTGGAACTTAAAAAGTCTACTACTTACGTTTATATTTTTTATTATAGTAGATAATATTATATTTCAATCTGTAAAATTCTTTGGGTATTTGGTGAACACACAGGATATATGATTAATTATTTTATAACGTAAAAATAGGTGTTAAATATATATTTTTTATGTATAGTCAAAACGTTTTTTCTAAGCTAGCATCCCCAGATGCGGCTTCGATGGAATTGGGTCCGCTCTTATAAGTAAAAAAACTTGATTTTGTTTTCTTGTTATTATTATTTTTTATGTGTTGTTAGAAACTTTTATTTTCACTTGAAGCGTTTGACGGTCCAACAAGTTGAATGCCAACCATGATAATTACAATTTCAACAAAAAAAAACTATTACTGTAATGTGTTCTACTCTAATTTGAAGATCAATCAAAAATTCGAAAAATCATGAACTGATAATAGCTGCGTAGCTGTTATAGTTGTGATAAATATGTCTTTTTATAAAGTCAACAAAGGAGTCATTGTCTATTTATTTTCAAATAGAGAAAAAGATTCGTTTACTTACTGCAGGAAATTACACTGACCCTTCTCACCTGCAAAGTATTAGGGACAAATAACATAAAATAGTCTAAATTAATTTCATATAGTTATCTAACCGATAGGTATTTAGGTAACTATAATATGTTACCTATGTATCAATATGTATAACCTATAAGTAACTATAATATGCTACCTATGTATCAATATGTATAACCTATATAGACTAAAGTAACTATAGATATAAATATAATAATTTAGTTGGCATGTCGGTATATGAAATCAAGCCCATAGTACAGAAACCAGGTAAAAGATATTCGGGAAAACCCAGTAACAATTGAAAATATTACCTGTTCAGACCAAATTGTATTTTTGTTCAATTTCTATCGTTGTAAAGATGGAGCATAACGAAGAAGAACAATTTATTGGATGTAGAAATTTACATAGAAATAGATCTAAATCCAAAAAGAATTTCCACCTATCTGCTAGAGGAAGAAGAATTGCACTAAAAAGAAGAGATAATGATAATGATATAACGTAAGTACCCATATAATATTTATTATAATGTAATCTGAATGTATAGTGTTGGCGGTTCGCTGATTTGTGAAAATTCGACTTTATATGAATACTTTTGTACTAATTGTCCGTAAACATCGTAAATATAATCAAAAAACGAAAAATAAATAAAATGAACATTATTAAAATGGCTAACCTCTTTGAAATGTTTTAGAATTATCGTACTATAAAGAGTTGTGCAAAATTAATTTAAAATATCGACTGAAATATTTAAATTCCTAGAAGTTAGTTGTCAAATATTTAGTTGTTTATTTATTTTATTCCCCCAATTCTGCTGTATAGTAATTTCATTGTTCCTAAGGCTCGTGTATATGAACGGTTTCTTTCCATTCGGTACATCAACAATCCTGATTCTTTGTTGTTGTTTTTTTTCAATTGAAAACGGAGAAAATGATTATATTCAAATGAAAGAGGATGGTATTCCTTGGAAATAGACTGGTCAGGCTTCAAGTACTTTTGCAATAATGTGTTCTACACTACTTTGATAAATCAAAAATATGAAAAAGCGTTTGATAAATGCAAGAAATGAGAGGACAGTCCATTTATTTCCAAATAAATAAAAATAATTTCTTTAGCTACTACTGGAAATCACATACTATCTAGCCTTTTTAACCGGCTAAGTATTTGATACAAACAGTCCAAATAAAATTCATTTAATTTCTGCGAGAAAACAAAAAAAAAAAAAAAAAAAAAAGAAAAAGAAAAAAAAAAAAGCAAGCAGACGCGATTAGTAAGCCAACTAAAAAAGAAAAGGAAACAATCGCTCTAAATATGATCCTAAAACGATGTTCTACAATTCATGGTAATTGACAATTCCATGGAACTTCCAACTGATCTAATGCTGCAGATAACTTAATCAATTTGCCTTTTAATTAGATTTGGTTCTTCCTTTTTTGTATGTAGACACACCTTGAATGGCATTTGTTTTTTTATTATTATTATATATACCATGATTCATTTTTTCTTCAACTTTAGTTCCTTAGTTTTGTACATAGATAGACACCTAAATCACATATATTTTCTGTTTGAATGGCATAAAAACCACGGTTCTTATGGCTTATAAAAGAAAAAAAAATGAGAAACCAGCACAGACACCTCCTTGTGGTATTTCTCGGGTTGTGATAAAAGCTGTACAACAAATTTACTGTTTTATATTTTAAAATCATAGTCAAAGCACAAGTGATTTCATAAGTTTTCATCTGTGGTTAGCCTGAAATGTGGCGCAATACAATAATGAATTAATTACCGACGGTCATTAATTCTTAATTTTTTTTTTTAAATTTTCTCAAACAGTTTATTTAGGGAGGCAGTTTTCGTTTTGCTGCACGCGCCTTTTTTTCGATCATAAGGGTTTACAAGAACATTCATAACTAGCAGTTTAATTACCTATCATTCCGTATTGACTATGAAAATCACAGGACAAGTTGAATATAAATTCCATCGAAATTCCACAATTTGTAAAAATTTTTCAAGAAGAAAAAAAGTCAAATGCAATCTGATTATTTTTTTTTATTTGTTGATATATGTTGGTAGTAAAACCACAAATAATATCAATTGTACTATAAAGCTCCTAATTTTTTTATGAACTTTCAAAAAATCAGTCTTTATTTTTAGATCGTTCATTTTGTCTTTTAATAGCTGTGATTGGACTATAGCTAAAAGCCTGAAAGTTACACTAATTGTAGTTGTTATGTACATGTTTCAAGAGAATAAAGAAACTTGTTGTGTATTTCACTAAGAAAAAATAATAAGTCTTGACTGTAGTTAGTCCAACCACTAATCACGATAAGGCACAAGTGTTGATGACCGCCGACACTTGCGAATGAACCCGACTCCCCTCTCTACCCACCTAGTCCACCGCCAAAATAGAGCGCTAGACTCAAGTGATAAACTCCAGCCCGTAGTACAGAAACCAGGCAAAAGAAATATAGGGAAAACCCAGTAACAGTAGACAATATTTCTTGTATTTTCGGTCAATACATGTCGTTCTAAAGATGGAGCATAAGAAAGAAGAGCAATCTATTGGAAGTAGAAATTTACTTAGATACAGTTCTAAATCCAAAAAGAATCTCCGCCTATCTGCTAGACGAAGAAAACTTGGACTGAAAAGTTTTAATTATTTACAGAAAAGAATATTCTTGCCAGATCTTGAATTATTTTTTTTTTTTTTTTTTTTTTTTTTCAAAATAGTTCAAATATACGTATTGAATGAAGATTAAATTCAAAAGAGGTTTTGCATAAAAGTTTTAGTTCCTGCTACAACTAACATTTGGGCTTAAAATTATTTACTGTTTTAATATTAAACTCAAAAAGCTTTAGTCCTTTTGTTGATTCCATACAAAATTGATTAGTTCAAAAATGATAAAATTTGATACAAGATCATAATATTGTACAGATTAGAAATCTGGTGAATTCTAATATATAGAAAATTTTTACAATGTAATGTAATGTAGGTACATGTTTTGTCGTCAACTTAAATTATTATTATATTTGTTTTTTTTTATTGTATTATATTTTTTTTATAAATAATTGTCATGGATCGAATAAAACAGATCTTATAAGTAAAATTATACTTAATTATAGACTTACGTAGACCAATAAAAACGTTTTCTATTTTAATTCTATGGTGAAGTAGTTAGTCCAGGACTCTTATTTTCCAGATAATTTCTATTTACATTATGAAGTTTTAAGCTGGGTCCTCACAGCCCTCCCCCACTACTACAACAGCAGGTAGCTTACTAATCTAATCACCCGCTATTGTTATATCGTATTTTTCAAATTACGATCAACCTATGCAACTAAAAATGAATCTGTTTGCATAATTGTTTCAATGACTTTTAATGATAAATATCTTGTACAGTATTATGGAGTTGAGAATTATTTTCTCACAATATTTCTAGATATTTTCACGCAAAGTTGTAATTTTAACCTAGTAATATTGAAATGGTTAGGTGGTTGAAATTTACGTAAAAGCATATTTGGATATTCAGTTATCAATAATAATATTATTAAGTTGTTAATTCAGATGGACAGAAACTTTTTAGAAAGAAACTCTGGCAGATAATGGACTGCATTATCAGTGCTTACAACCCTATCAATAGAGATATTCTCTATGCCACAATTTACTTTTTCAAACTTCTGCTACTTAATACTGTACATATTAATCATTATAATAGTAAACTATACTATTTTAAACCTTCCTAGAACTATGAAGATAATGTAGTTAAAATTTGGTACAGATGGGTTAAGTAGTTTTACCATTGTAAACTCAGTTGCAGAATAGCGATACTAATACTCGCCACCTATCTGTCAATTTTCAAACTTCACTGCGCACCACATATTTGATAATGTGAATTTTATTATTGCTAAACCTTTCTTGAACTATGAAGATAATGAAGTTAAAATTTGGTAAAGATTGGGTCTGTAGTTTTCGCGGTTAGTGATCACAAACGAAAAATGGCTTGTCCTTTTAAGGAGCTGACAGGAGGTTAAACGTTCAAAACATTCACCATTTTAAATCGAATGTTTTAAGATTTATCTAAAGTTTGAATTTTATACATCATTCGTTATTTATAAACAATAAATTAGAAATTCAATAATTTAAAGACAGAATAATTATCATAGGAGATGGTACGAACAACAAACTCACTATCACAAAGCCTATAATCGATAGTACACCCAGACAATCCACCTCGGGTGCTCAACTCACTTTTTAATCAAAATATGCACACATCGAATGCTCCAAGAAGTGTTCATTGCCAATGTAGTATTAGTTTTATATCTCTGGCACTAGTGAATAGTCAGTTAAGTGTTTTTGTGAATTGTTAATCACTGGAAAGCAAACTTTTTTTCTCTTTATTTGTGTCTAATGGGCTTAGTTATGAGACGATTACAGAACTTAATACTAATAATTTTCTCAATGATTTACAACATTGTGAAAAAAATGCGTTTTTCCTAAAATACGATTTTCGCACTTAACTGACTATACAAGTAACACAGATTTATAACGTGTGTGTTTATACATCTAGTGTATATTTAATGAAAAAAATTATTCATTATAATTTAATCCGTCGAATATATACAGATGAAATAGAGGATTTTGGTATATCCAGCTGGATTCGGTTTAATAACTGAGTTGGCAGACTGTAGAGAACGTTAATACTGCCGACGCTTAAATTACGGCGTCATAAAATGTATATGCATACTGCTACCCAACTTTTAATGGCTCCATGTAAATTGCTACAAGAGGGTGAATTCAGCCCCGGCGTTCTCCCTTCCTCGCCCCAAATTGACCCTCCTGTTTCCCAGATTTACAGAAATTCATCTTCGAAACGTATAATTGAATTTACAATAATAATATTAAACAATAACATGGAATAAGTAACTTGATTATCTTAATAAGTAATGCCATTATCAAAGTAATTTGTGTTTATATATTTTTCTATTTTACCTGGATGATTGTTATCTTCTGATCAAATTATTATTGTTTTTATTTTATTTTTATTTTTTTAAATATATTGAAATTATGCCTGAAATTGTTCTCTATAAAAAATTTTATTAAAAAAATAAAATTTCAAGTTATGTGATGAACTCGAATTTATTTGTTATGTTGTGTAGTGATTTTTAAGTTAAATTTGGTATTACTTAATATGTTTAGTTCGTGTTTATGAATTTAATTAACTAATTCTATTTCAATTTCTAATCCCTCCTTTGTGTTAGGTCGACTCCCATACGAAATTCTGAAAACTATTTTACATTTTTAATTTTTTGTTTAATTTTGAAGTAAACATTTCCCAAAAATATTGAAAATTAATTCTTTATATAAAATCTAAACTTATTAACATTCACATACGTATTGCCATATGTTTTAGGACCTTGAATCCGAAATTTAAGTTAACTGTTTTGTAGGCGGCCGGCTTTGAACTTTAAAAACTTATAATGATGGAACATTTTTTTTTTGTTTGTTGATATCCGAAAACTAAATGTTTTACTATTCAAAAATAAAGCTAATTAAATTTCCTATAAATAATTTAATCATATTTGTTGAACATTCGTTTTCGAGATATAATTTATTGACCCGGATCATCAGGTTCCCTCCGTCCACCATCACAATATATATATGGATAACCACTATATGTTTCTATACAATTATAATATAAATCATATCAATTCAACACAATTACAGTCTTATTTACTCAACAAACTAAGGTAGAGATTATTTAGCCGATGGATATATAACTAAATCAAACTAACTTATGAACGAACACTTATGAATAATAAAAAATAGGGTTAATGTATCTTTATTCTCATATAGTTCAAACTTTGCGAATTAGTAAATTGAATTTTAGTTAAAGGATCTTAGAAAATGTAAAGAACAAAATGGTGACTCTATCAGAAATCTTATAGCATCCGGAAAGCGTGTTTGTGTGTTGCCATATACGCCAGGGTTGTATTTAAAACTTTAGTGCTTTATTTGTATGTTTTGTCCTTTTTTTCCATACCTTAGTTTTACATATTTTCCCGAAATTATTGTGCTAGGCTTAAAGTTTTGTACTATCTTAATCATATCTGAAAAAAAAATTAGACTCCTTTCTGTTTTTTTTTTTTTTTTTTTTTTTTTTTTTTTTTTTTAATTTGAATGAAACCTGACGCCATAGCCTTGAAGATTCTACCATTCTCAGAAGAACAAAATGCCTTCCGCC
Organism: Euschistus heros; assembly: GCA_003667255.2. Classification (NCBI taxonomy): domain Eukaryota; kingdom Metazoa; phylum Arthropoda; class Insecta; order Hemiptera; family Pentatomidae; genus Euschistus; species Euschistus heros. Next base: position 382,482 of record RCWM02000004.1, read on the forward strand.
ACGTCCTGAGTCCCCCCGAGATAAAGGCCCATTGTCTCCCGACTTAACAATAAAGTCCCCGATAAGAAGAGATAGGCTCCTTCTTCAGAGGCCCAGAGGAGCGTTCTCCCTACAAGAAGTAGAGGAGGGTAGAGGGTGCGTGACAAGATGGATGATACATAGTAATTGCCCTGTCATACATTGAGGATTGATGTGCCTCTTTAGGGAATAAACACCAACTCTATCGTGTCCGGCTGCAAAATGTATCATTACTCTTTTTATCTGAGGCAAATAAATTTACAAGTTTGTTATCTTCACCTCTTTTGGTTGCTCTGGAGCGGATCCTTCATTCATCTTCATAGTCGTACTTTTTTTCTACGTGATTGAATAGAATAAATATATCAAAATGTTATATTCAAATTTGTATTTACAGCATGTTGTAAAATACAATAAAAGATACAACTGTCCTTTGTCATTACTCCTTTCCTTCTATCATCTTCATATCATCTTCCCTTTTAATTTCCTCATTTTCATGTTTTTCCGAAGTGCCTTGAAGGTTAGAATTACGTTCAAATGTTAAGGAAGTTAGAGGAGATGCCGCTTGAGCAGGCGAGGATGAGAGCCGGTACGCTACTACCATTATACGAAAGTTAAGACACTTTTAAACGGTCATGTCAGTTCTCAGTTCAATTTCAGTATCAGTCGGACTGTCAGGTTTCCCTATGTGCAGAAGTGAAAAAAAAAATGATAGAAAAACGGAAACTGAGACTGACGGGATGGAAAGACCTTCAGTTTCAGGTTTCATTTCTTAGAATTCCTATGTGTAAACAAAGGCGTCATGCCTCACTCCGTTCGCTTATCAGTTTTATTGAAAATATTGTAGGGTTACAATGCCCCAGAAGTTTATTATTGGATTTTTTCAACTTTACAAAAGGTCACCGTGTTTGTGGGAATTTCTTTGAAGAAGATAAGCTTTACTTCATTGCCTTCTTTTTATCTGCTCTTTCTTCAGAACTAAAGCTAAGTCTATTGTAATGAGACAGTCTTTATCCATAAGTTATTGTATAATACTACAAGTGTACTCTTTTAAACCAGAATGAACATTATATATGTTGAACACTTTTAATTAATGAACTTTTACGGGTAACTCCACTTTTTGCTACTACACTTTTCTAGGCTAAAGGGAAGTGAAATGGCTAGGAATAGTGAGAACTGAACGGATCCCGCTTCCGAACTGAAATGAAAATTAAACTTAAACTAAAACTGAACTAAGAACGGATATGACCGTGTAAAAGGGCCTTTTACCTGAAACCACGTTCTAAAAACATTTGTGCAATGCTTTTCTTTAAATTTAAATTTGCTGTGTTTCTTTCTCCTGATAAAGATATAGAACGAAATGAGTAGTACACCTTCTCACCTTCTCAAGGTGCGTCTGCCCTAAATTTTATATGAAATCCTGGCCTTCTAGTTTCGAAATTGCACCTAGAAAAATAAATAAATAAAAGAAACTACCGTTACGAATTCTGCTTGTAAAAATACGGCCGACAAACTCTCTCCATCTCCAACCTACCGAAAATACGTTGGATACGGACTATAATTACCAGAATCCAAATAATTAAATGGAAAGAAATAGTGTCCTTTTAAAATACGAAAAGATTTGATCAATTTTCAAAAGGAAGACAATAGCTAAATACCCCTTTGGCTGTTAAAACCGTTAGTTCCTGGCAGAAATTAGTATCTTTCAGGTTTGGAGCTGAAATACGTTTTGAATCCTTTTCGCAGGGCGCTGAAGGCTACTAGCTTCAGCTATGCCAGAGTCTAACGATTTTTGGCGTCTGAAGGATATCCTTGGATATAATTGATGTAGTTTTTTTAAAAGGACACCATTCCTGTTTAGTCATCCTTTCTAGACACCTTGTACTTCATTAATGTCTAAATTTCGAATCGATTTTCCACTAAAGATTTCATCAGGCTAGGTAACTAAACGGCCTCCCTTTCCACCGCTCAGATATTCCGGCACCCGGGGAATTCCTAAGATCCCCCTCCCCCTAGAAATTAATCTTAAAACATGGCCACTTGTAGGGGTCGTTGCTGCCACCTGTCGGAGGGTAGCAGGTTTATTGTAGATTATTAAATTCCAGAATTATAATTGCATTACACCTGTGTACATATAAGGGCTGCTTTTAATAATCATAAGACCAACAAAGCCCAATCTATACGTAGGTAAACTGTTGTGCTTCTCTCCCATTTAAACCCGTAATAACAAAATTTTTATGTTTTCTTTATTTTATTTTAATTTCGAATTTTAGATTACGTGTGTTTCTAAATTGTGCAGTATGCATTCAGTTGATTTTATCAATGTTTATTTTAAAAATATTTTTGTGAAGAATAGTGGTTTGCTTGAAATTGTGTTATACGCCTCTACCATGGGCCCCCTTTATAACTGAATAGATATAAGCCAATCCTAAGAAAATTATATATATCTAATGTGTTTTATTCTCTGCATAAAAGTACAAACATAATTAGAATCAAATATTAAAAAAATGAAAATACATTCAAATAAAAATACCTGTTAAAAGAAAAAAAATACGTAAAAGTGAAACAGTTGTTGTTTATTGTTTATAAACAAATAAAATTAATCTAAACCTGTATAATTAAAGGGATCTTTAAATTGAATTACCCCCACGTCCCTTCCGAAGGACGGGATAGCTAAGGATCCCTTTAAAAAATCCTAAGGTCATCTGCCGGGCTGCGAACCCGCGATCTTGGGTTTAGTAGGTTGCTATGCTAACCACTACACCACAGGTGACCCCTAAGTGAAACAGTTATTAACAGCTAACACAGTAAATGTGGGGTCACCTGTGGTGTAGTGGTTAGCATATAGCATAGCAACCTTCTAAACCCAAGATCGCGGGTTCGCAGCCCGGCAGATGACCTTAGGATTTTTTAAAGGGAATAAAAAATCCTTAGCTATGCCGTCCTTCGGAAGGGACGTAAAATGGGGGTCCCGAGCCTGTGCGATGTCAGGTACTCGTTAAAGATCCCTATCCTAATTATACCTGGATAGGCAAAATTTAGGACTCCCACCGTAGCATCGTCCGATTAGCCATAGCAGCATAAAGTGACGTTAAACGAAATAAACAAACAAACACAGTAAATGTCTCTTTTCAACCGACTTCAAAAACCCAGTAGCCCATATGTTAGGTGGTAGCCAACATTGCATATTTATATGTATATTTAACCATTTCCATATATATAACGAATTCAGACCTTCGAACATATAAATAAACCTTATTCTTCGTTTGTTTGATGGTACTTATATACTCCAAGGATGGCAAAAATTGCGGGTAATCCTTAACGTTATCAACCCATTCTAGCCAAGGTAAGAAGGTTAAGATCTATTCGGGTCCGCCACAAAATTAATTTTAACCCGCCCAGGTGGGACTTAAACCCACGGACTTAGTATCAAGCGCGCTGAGATCCTCGACCCCAACTTTTGGCATGGATATGATATGTCTTTTGGCTGGAGGTCTTTAGTTTTTTTTTTGTAACGGTTTTTTCATCCTCAAAAATGTAACATATTGACAAGCACTAGTTCAGATCAAAAATTTGCCTACAGTTTCCTACGATCAAAAATTTAATGAATAATATTTTTGTTGTATAACTTTTGTCGCCAGGACCTTACCGTTTAGCAGCTATTTTGGTTTGAATGAAGAAAATCACGTTTGAAACCCCCATTTCCTCTCAACTTTGTTTATTTCAAATAATCAGTAATTGTTAATTTAATGTAATCATTAATTTACGTAATAATTGAAATAACAGCAAGTAATTTAGTTTGGGAAAAGCTGTAGATTATAGATAGAAATATGCATGATCTATTTTTTTTTTTTCCTAGTCAAGAGAATTTTTTTATTTTTGTTAAAAATTAAGTTAATATAGAAGATAATAATACTTAAAACTATCGTCCTTTTAGGCATAGATTCGTTATTCTTAGGTATACATTGTAAGGAATGAAGTAGTTAGTCGAAAAATATCCTGTTGGTTTATTGTTTTAATTTTGTCTTTTATCGCTCAGTTTTTTTTTTTTATTTTTTTTTTTTTTTTTTTTTTTTTTTTTTTTTTTTTTTTTTTTTTTTTTTTTTTTTTTTTTTTTTTTTTTTTTTTTTTTTTTTTTTTTTTATTACACTACAATTTTATTCGCAACTATAATACTTTGTACGCAACCAGCAAATGTGATGTTGCATTAAAAACAACAGACATAAGGGAGTCAGCACCCAACGGTACAATCTCTCAGGTTGATACTACCTTAGGGATTAGGCAAGGAGATCTCTCTGTTTTAGTTGTTTAATATTCAAAGTTGATGTTCTCTCTTTATTTTTTAAAGGTACTTCTAGTTTTCTTAATTTAAATATTATTTCATTTGGTTATACTACTCAGTTATTATTATTGTTGTTGACAAATGTTTTGTTTTCTTTTCTTTTAGTATCTATAACATTTTTTTTTTCAAGTATTAAAGTTCTGCGTAACATGTATGGTTATTTAAAATGTATTGTAATTAACTGTATTACTCATTATTCAGAGTTGAATTAATTTGCTTTATTTTGTTTTTTTAAATAACCCTTTTTGGAAATAAAACTTTCCCATTACAAAGGGATTACATTAGATGTATGTGCTTTCAATTTACATAATTTGATTCGTTAATTTTTAACGTATTATATAGTTAATATATTTTTCCTTTATCTAAAAGAGACCCTTTCTTGTTTATTTTATCAAACGTTAATGGAATATATAAAATTAAAGTACCCCCCTTTCTTCCCTGATGCTGCTTAACCTAATTAGGGGTCTCAGTCTTCCTCGTTCTTAACATAATTTTTATTTTTAAACAAATTTTGTATCGTTATGTATTTCATTAAGTGTGTTTAAATAAATCGCCACTTAGTAACTGAAGTTATTTGTATGTACTTTTAATTATAATAATGATAACCAACACGTATAAATAATTATAAAATAATAATAAATAGTGTTATAATGGTTTTTAGTATTGTTATTATTATTAATTAATACCATCTCTCTGTCAGATTATTTTGAATTTTGAATTAAAATAAATTATTAGATAATTTAATTAAACTAATCATTTCACCAGAATAAAAAATTAGTAGTCACATTATGAGAGGTATAAAATAATTATTTATTCTATCAATCATGTTTTAATCAACATAAGACATATACAAAATAAAATTGAAATGAGAGTTTTTTTAAAAATATTAATTACCCTGTTAAATAATTCAGAATCATATTATTTTTTCTTTATCAACATGATATCAATTATTGTCTATCGAATGTTATTTGATTACTTGATAGATGGTAAGTAGTGGGACGCGGTATGCCAAATTCACTCCGGCAGTAATAGTGGGTATACCATACCGCAAAGCATTCTACCTGCTGTCATAGTCTAGTCAATCCCTTACTAGTAATGAATTTATTATGTATATTTTTTTACTAAATGATGCATTTCTTTATAGTCTCATCAACAATGTGGTTTTAAGAGACTTCTGGTATTAATTAAAATTTGATATTAAATTGATGTGGAAAAACAATTACATTTGAATCGGTCGTAATAGGGTTATTTTATGAAATTTAGATTAAGTTATTATATCTAATAATATAATATATCTTATAATAATTTCAACTTGAGTTCATGGCCTTGAGGATTTTGAATTGTTCGTGGAATTATTTGGTAAAATTTAAACAAAATTACGATTGTTCTTCATAACTTATTTTAGTTCTACAACATAGATTATTATAAAGGAGTACTACAAAATGGTTAAAGATAATAACAACTTACATCTAAATTTTAGTATTAAGGACATGATCTAAATAAATTTTACTTTTTAGTTTGTATTTACAAAGTGAGTCAAACTCTTTTAAAATACACCCAAGTTATTACATGAAGCTAGAGCATTCTCTTTTCCAATCCTGAATCCAATCTCGTCCCTATCACTTACACGTTTTATCCGCTTATACTATCAAAGCCCCTAGACTCGATCGTGTTACCCCCTCCCTGCGATAGTAAGGATTCCGTATCAACTGCTCCATAAATAATGCAGATTTGCAATTGTATTTAATTTCGATGTGACAAACAAAATAATAGATAGAACCAGTTTAATAGAATAAAAAAAAAAGGTTTTTTTTTTTTTTTTTACAAATAAATTAATGTTGTTTTTTTTCTTTTTTAGGTAAGAGATGCTTGTCTTGAGTTTTTGGTATGTACAGAGTATTTTAATAATATATTTTATTTATGTAGTCTATTCGATCATTCTATTATAAAAAAAAAGATAATCATGAAGTGTATTAATTTTAAACCTTCTGGTTTACCCAAATTCGAAGGGAAGAAATTCAAAAAATGAATTTTTTAGGACATGCTGCAACCCATGGCCTTATAACATAAAAGCAATTCTTCAACAATGTCTTTTATGCAACAAAACCTAATACATATGCTCTCCAGATTTTTTCATCTTGTAACACATTATGAAAGTTTAAAAATCAAATAGGTTTTTCTTTTTTTCTTTTTTTAAAGCTTTCAATGATAAAAAAAATGCTCGAGATGTGATAAATCACCTTATTATTGGACCTGAAACACAAATTTGACAAAAAAAAAATGGTGCTTGATTGAGATATTCTGACTTCGGATTCGTGTTGAGCACACTTCAAAACATAATATAACAACATTTTTGTTGAGTATTTTGATGCAGAACATTATTATCGATGCCGAGGAGCCTGAATTCATTACACTTCATTTGGAACTACTCTTGTTGAATATTTATTTCTTCATCGTAACTCTTTCCAGTTTTCATATCCACTGTTCTTTGGTCATTGAACTTTTTTTATTATTATTATTGAATTTCAGAGATATTTTCCCCTATTATTATGTAAATCAAATTTTAAAAAAACGAAACAAGTTTTAGGTATTAATAGTAATTCTGTTGTAAATGGTTTAATTATACCAGTAAAGAATTATAATGCATAAAGATTCGGGTTCAAGCCATGCAGGATGTTACGATAAGGCAATCACAGTTTGTCCAACCCGTAGCTCTGTAGCTGTGTTCTGTGAACAAAGGCTCCAGGCAGTTCCTGGTTCCTGTGGGTGTCGCCTGGAATATTGATAGACCAATAGGAGAGCGAGTTGATGAAGCCAATGGGATCCTTTGTCATGGAAATAGCAATCAGTTTAAGTCGCCAATGGCCTTTGTCGAGAGGAGAGGGGGCGTGGTTTTCTGTTGACGTTCCACCAATTTGTTCGGCTCGTCCTGCCCCTGTGTGTAAACTTCATCTAATTAGCTCCCGTTTGACCTCCATCATTTATAAATTCTCTTTCATCCGTCTCTCTTTCTTTATTTCTTCAGTTGCTTGTTAAATTGTATTTGTTTATTTATTCGTTTCGTCATTTGACTGCTTACATGTTTCACAAAACAGAAAAGTTTGGCAAATTATCTAATTATATTCAAAGAAATCATAGACATAAGAAAAGATAGTTCCCAACAGCATCTCTTTCTAGATACAGATCAGTCATAACTCAGGGAATGTTTTTAGATTCCATCCAAGTTTTAGAAAAATATAGCACCTAAATCAAGTTTAGTTGTCTCTTTTGTGTCTTTAGCAACATGTAAGCTAACCAAGTTCAAGGTAACATGCCGATTGATTTGATTTGCTGGTAAAAATTTGTGAAGAGCCGTTACGTCGAAAAGGAAGCTTTTTATATGAAGTGGTATTAATTTAATATAATTTTCGAAATTTCAATAATATCTACAGTAAGTAGGATGTACAGTTGCTCAGTAAGCAAGGCATTCAACTTCAGTTCCCAGGCTCCAGTTCAACTCTGTTTAATTTTCGTGGATCGACTTCAGATGTGGAAGACCTTCTTGAGGCACACACAGCCTCTATAATGTGGGCACCCTTGGTTGGGGGAAAACCCTGGTGGCTAAGAGTGATTTTGGTTAAATTTACTTCTTTAAAAACCTCTGGCCTTGTGACAGAACATCCTTACTGATTTATATATTTATTTATTATATAAGGATAGTGAGCATTGATATCTCCTCAATTAGTTTTATTAATCAAAAAGATCCACAATCATATGGGTGACGTGTCATGGCTTTGCCATATAAGTATATGCATATGTGACTTGAATTGAAGAGTCACGATATGAATGATCCGTATGGCGGCAACACATTATGATATGATAGTACATTATAATGAATAGCACTTCAAATATTCTGATGAATAAGAAATAATTTTATAAGGATTGACGAAACATGGAACATCGGCCATATGGTTGTGGGTGTTTTGATTAATAAAACTAGTTTAGGAGATATCATTGCCCATTATCCTTATAAAATTCCTTACCGAAGTACTTACTCGAAGACCCTTCATAGGTTGTAGTACTGTTTTTTGTTTTGTTTTTTTGTTAGCAGTTGGTTCTTTAAATTCAATATATTTTGTGCACAGTGCCCGAAAGGTTATAACTGAAATCCTTTTTTTCTTTTTTTGTCCAAGCTTATATTTTAATAATTCAAAATTCATATAACCAGATACCTTTCCTTTCATAATAAACTCACTGCACATCCAAATCCATTTGTTGCACAACTTACTTCCCATTCCATGGTCTGAAAGAAGATGGCCTCGCGGGGTATTCTTCTTTTGTACATATTTCATTAGAGTACTACCATTGGGTAGTTCCTCTACACGTTTTTAGCGTGTCATTTTTTTTTCATTGTAATCCACTTACTTATTATATGTATTTGTTTTAATATAGTTGTAAATTTCTGGTAATAAAATATTTAAAAAAAAAAAAAAAAAAAAAAAAAATAAAAAAAAAAAAAAAAAATAGAAATATTGTTATTGATTGAAATTATGTCATAAACAAATATTTTTTTTATTTTTTTTTGTCATAATAGACATTATAATTATAGATTGTTTAGAAACTTGTAAATGTTTTTATTTCGGTTTTGAAACGTAGCACGCTTGCGCATTAACCTTGTGTAATAGAATACTCCCTCCTTGGAGCATTCTATTCCGTTTAACAGGCAGCTAGGAAAACGCTGTTTTAATGAAGGTATGCGATGTAATATTATATTATAATATACCTTTATTGGTTTGATAAAAATAGCCGATAGGAATTCGTTGAGTTGAAATGTTTTTTTGTATTAATTTTCTTCTTTGGCGTCTCATCTCCTTTTTTTACCTTTAGTTAAAAAATATTGATTTCTAATGCCAATATTTATTGTAAATATATAACATTATGTGAGTATTAAACATTACATTATTTAATACTGTACTGCTCAAAATAATATTACAAAAATGACTGAAGTAATTTAGCAGAAGATAAGGGCAAGGTAGTATTCAAATCCTGATGCTTCCATTTTGCGTTAACTTCTTTATATAAGTTCGTTAAGGAGGGGCTCTACTTCAAAATGGCACATTTCCTCTTCCCTTAAGTGGCCCAGGAGGGACGATAAAGAACACTTAGAAGAAACAGGAAAAGGGAAGAGAGGAGAGATAAAAATAGTTATAAGGGAAAGAATATCTGGCCGCGGGGTGATTTAAAGAATGGGATACCAAGCCGGTCGAAGTAACTAGCGTAAAATACGTTTTTAGCTGCGAGCCGTCCCAGCGTGGAAGTGGCTAGTTAAGTCTTCCTTCCTCTATTCTTCTTTATTCTCTTCTGTCTTATTTCCCTCTCCCCCTCGTTGTATCTTTAAAAGGGTTGTTTCCCAATTATTTATAGCCTTTGGAAATTTATTATGAGGTTGTAATATTTTCATTGTAGTAAATAAATTTTCTTTACATCGATTCGTAAATATATAGCTTAATTTGTTTTTTCTGAAACATTTATTCCTCTGAAGTTTATCAAGATTATATATATGTATTTAATGAAAGAAGACGTGGAACCGGTCGGCAAGCCAGCCACCATCAAACTGACTTGACCCGCGCTACACCGATCAATTCGATCCTTAAGCCGCGTTTACACCAAAGTTGACAACTAAGTTTTCCACAAGTTGCGGCAATTTGTTGTTTTTTCTACTAAATACAGCAACTTTTTCTGTCTTCCACTTGTGGAGAGACAAGTTTTCCACTAAAATCTGGTTTCCCGCCAAATGTCGGTAAATATCAAAGAAAGTTGACAACTAAAAGTAAAAGATTTGTTGCTGCACACTTTGCGCAAGCAATTTGTAGTAAACTAGTGGAGAAATGTTCCCCCTCCACACGCCCCGGACCTGACGGAGAGGTCATCCCCTGGTCCAAATCAGTAAAATACCTTGGTTTGACTCTATACAGATCTCTAAAATACACAGACCACATAAACGATAAATAAAGTAGACAAAGTAAAATAAAGAAAAATAAAAAAAATAAAAAATCATTTACAAGATTTTTCCTTGCTTACACAAAAAATCTAAATGAAGTCCAAAAAATAAACTTATATTGTATAAAACAGTTATTCGATCCCAGATTACATATGTCTCACCTGTGTAGAGCTCAACTTTTACAACCATCTACCGTAAACACAAAATGATACAAAACTTGTGTATGAGGATAATCAATTATTACCCTCGGTATAAAAAAATATCAACAATACTTCACGTCTACCATCAAACAAAAACAACAACTTCAGAAAATTCGCTAATCTAAGAAATCGGAAATTACAATAAAACCGCTTAAAAGATGTATGCACAAAAGAACGAAACATGTACTCCTCACTTAATCTAAACCTTTCGCGCTGATTCTTTGGCAACAAGTTATCCGCTTGTTGCTCTAAATTTGGGAAGAACAACTTTTAGTTGTCAACTTTGGTGTAAACGCGGCTTTACGCTTCGCTTTGAGTTTACATTTATCGATAGTTAATTCCTATAACCTCACATGTTAACAATCACTTCTACAATTTCAATCACATCTATTCACAATCACAATCACTTCTACACTTTAGCAGGCAGTCTTATGATTAACACATTTCAAACTTTCCTATAAGTTTGGTTAACAAGAAAAACGTTTTACCTTCTTAATACGTTTTTATACCCTAGAACACTCAAGTTTTAACAGTCTTAGGCCTGTTATAGACCGTTTTAGACTGTTTTAGATTGCCTCAGAGTGTTTTAGACTGTCTCAGACTGTTTTAAACTGCTTTATACAGTCTCAGACTGCTTTACATTTAATTAGACAGTGTTAGACTGCTTTAAACTGTCTCGGACGTTTTTAGAATGTCTTAGTCTGTTTTCGTTTGACTGTCTAATGTTTTTGTTTTTTCCTTCTCGTTCACAATCAGTTGAAATATTATCTAGATATGATTCAAGGATTAAGTCAACAATAGCTTTATTCTTATTATAACAACTCTGTTTCAACATTAGCAATTATTCCAAAAATTATTTTCGTACAAGTGCATCTCTGTCATATATTTTTTTATCGAAGTGTTGGTACAATAATTTCAGGAAGCCTTTCAATACATTACGACCTTGTGAGAGTAAACTAATTGCGCCGAAGGCCATTATGTGTTTTAATTGGAGTCATTAGTGAAGGGGTAGGTACCCTGCTGATTGGGTTAGTGCCTGCCGATAGCACCTGTCTCAGGTCATCATACCCTCCATACTGCCATATTGCTCTGTCTGCAGGTGTCCGGGATCACGTCCTGCTACACCCTTTATTGAGCAATTAACAGTAATGGACAGTTAGTGCGCCCTGTTACTGTCTATATAATACAATATAATGTCGCCAAGGCCCTTCCATAATTTTTTGTTGAATGTAATACACTTTATGATCTAGTTCTGTTCAAACAATTGTCTTAACAACGGTGGCATTTTTATTTATGTTCAACCTTGTTATTACCAGATTGTTTAAATACATTTTCAATTCCTAATTACGCAGTGAAGGTAGCCAATGTACCTTGTATTTATGTTGATTACATAACGTCGTCTATGAATTTTTGAAGGTGATGAGACGCCATGTTGTGCGTCACCCTTTGTGCGTTACCACCTTTTATCAATTCTTCTTAAGATGTGCCCCGCCATCTTGCTTTTTACCAACTTATCAGTTTCCTTGTTTGGGCTTTCTTCAATATACTTAGACATTAAACCAATCCCACAGACTGACACAGTAAAATACTTAAGACCTAACATTCGATAGGATGACTAATACAACTCATGTTAAGCAGGCGTGACATAGTTTAATAGTCCAGTCAAAATACATATCGTAGAGAGCATGGAATATGCGAAAAATTTTGACTTCACAGCTTCGTTAGTAGTAGTTAGAAGGTTTAGAAACATACTAAAAGTCCTCGTCCCTGGGGGGGGGGTGAGCTGACAGTGCAGGAGGGGAGGGGAGAAGGTTCCATTTTTGGGTTGTTCCATTATATCTCGAAAACGGAGGACTCTAGAGATACGTTTCAAATAAAAATTAAAGCTACTACCTGCTTCAATTCACATCCAAATAACCTCTTCACAGTAAATCAATTTTTCCTGTTTTAAATTGACTTAACAATATATTCCCTGTTTTGTGAACATAGATGTTCTTTTGTATTATTTCTTTTTAAACAAAAACAATTCGTACAATAAGAATTAAACGGAAACGTAAAAAAAATTAAAAATAAATAAATAGATTTAAAACTAATAAGTGTGAAAACAAAAGTTAAATTAAATTAAATGAAAAAAATAAATCAATCATTCTCTATATTCAAAATATATAAGATCCTACATATTTATATCTGATTGCTCTAAAAGATACGATCTTATGTATTCTAAAAACCTTGACCGGTAGCTAAAATTCTTCAATTGTATTCAAAAATAAAAATCAGTAAAATATATTTTACAATATCAGGTTATAAACCTTAAAGAACTTAAATCCTGAATCATGTAGTCATAAACATATGGAAAGGACCGTCCCGTATTTTCTTCAGTGGAACAACATTCCAAAACACCAACCGGCCACGCCCACTTTACCAAAACTGGCGACTTAAATTCCATTTGGGCATTTCCCCATTATTAAATGGAAAAATAACGTATTAAATATAATAAAATCCCACAATAAAGCCTAAGAAAGCAAAATTTGAACTGAAAAACGGCTAATATTCTTACTGTATGGTGCGATTCAAAATGGCTGCGTCTAGTCAATTACGGTCTCAGCGATTGGCAGGTAACCCCCTCCACTTGTTTATAAATCCATGTCCTGAATAAACCACCTTCCAAAAATCACTAGAGTTTGCATGATCGTGGATAATAGGAAAGAAGTATGAATTTCGAAAGAAAATATTGAATCTGCATTTGCTATATTGATAGCGAGTATATACAACTACACGTTGGTATCTTTATAAAAATAACACATTAATTTTTGTTTTCGTCGAACTCATCTTTTCCATTAGGATTGTTGGTGAATATTTTACTAAAATGATTTTAAAAATTAATAGTTAGGCATATCTTGTGTGAAAATGGGTTTCTAACAAACACAGTGTTTTGTTAAATACTGAGCTGCAACATACTGTTACTTGATCTTCTCACAATTTTTAACATTTTCATTGGGAGTTGGTAATTCCTGAAACTTTTGTTGTAAGAACAAAAACCTCCTCAGGGATGTGTGGACCAATTTCCAGCGACAACAGTGGAACCGGAGCCCTGGGAAATGCTAATAAGCTGGAATGAAAAGTTGTAGGGAGCTAATGGGAGCAAGTTGGAACCAAGTGACAAAAGTTACTCCGGATCCTCCCTGACAGTTCCCAAATGACTTCCACGCTCTGTTACAACTCCGTTGTTGTGCCTGTAATGGCCAACGAGTCACCTCTAGCTATCACCTTCTCTATGTAGAAAAGTTAGTTTTAGTTTAATTCGAATTGGGAAAAAAAATGGTAAAATAGTGGATGAATTCATTTTGGTAAATTAAAAGAATTCTAGATGGTATGTTTTTCAGATCTCATTATATTAGTGCACGGGTGGTGGAATAAGAAAAGGTTATGACATCAAACCACGATCGGCAGTAACCCCCCAAAATATCTTTTTCTCGATTGACCTTTCGATCTATTTCAATGTTTTCTTCGCTACATTTCTTTATACAAACTCTGAATACATGTTGAAATTAATGTAACTAGTGTTACGATTTCTAATTATTAGACAGTGGAAACAAGAAAATATTGGTATAGAAAACATTAAACCCACGTTGAAACAGATATTAAGTTCTGTTATACCTTCTAATATTATCTCTTAAATATCCATACTGAAAAAATAGTACATATACTATTAAATTTTATATGGGCCCCAAGTCATTTAAGTAGTGTAGGAAACAGTCATGGCGATCGTGCTGCAAGTGAGAATCTTACGCTACCAGGACAAGATACTATGATTCTAACTCCATCAGACTTCCTCAAACCACTAAAAAAAGAAGGTAAAGATAAAGCATTGATGACCTAAGCCAGACATGGGCAAAATTTTTAAGGGGAGGGCCGGATGAAATAGTAAAACTTCTAGGCGGGCCGGAAAAAAATGAACAAATCAAAGTTTTACGACTAATAAACTTTATTTTTGAGTTTATCTCATTTTATTCCACTTTTATGGTACAACGGTAGAAGATCCAGAACGCAACGAGAAGGAAACAATCATTCTATTTTAACTTTGCAGAAAATAAACTTTGTCTTATGTATAATTGTGTGTGACCATGTCGCGGGCCGGATCGACTAGGCCGAAGGGCCGCACTCGGCACGCGGGTCGTACTTAGCCCGCAGCTGGTACTAAGCAGTTTATCTCCAGTAAACAAAAATAAACAAACAACAACCATCTTACATTTATGAAGAGGAAATAAGAAATCATTATAACAACACAATCCAAGTTTAGCTGAGTTATAGAAATGGTTTTTAGGCCTGGAAACAGCTATCGAAGAATGTGAAATTCGATGTTTCAAGGAGCGCAATGGGATGTGTCTTGGCAGTGTGGGTTTGACGAATTTAGTCGACTCATGGTTCGATGTAATAAAGGGTTAATAAAGGTCAACCATAAATAGTTGTACTTATCTGATGTTTTATAATTCCTTTTAGGGAACCTCAGCTATACATATCTTAAAGTCGATTCTTTCCCAAGAAGCGCCTTACCTGAAAAGCTTGTAAATCTATAGATTTAAATTTTTCATTTCAATTCCTGAGACAAAACTCTTGACCGGAAATATTCTTCGTCCGTTCTTTCGTAAACGGAAGTGCTCCCTGACGAGGATTTCCTCGCGTACACGTGGCTCCATGTAGCCGGTATTATCCTACAGGAAGCGACATCCGTTAATCCGAAGGCTCTCCCTCGGAGCCGACTCGTTGGTATTCCGGCAGTACCCTGTTTTCACCAACCCTAGTACAGAATATTTATTTTAATGTTTTGTTTGTTTAGAATATTGTTAAATGTTCCTGAACAAAGAAACGTTCTAAGGGTATCAAGTAAACGAAATGTCTGGGTGTTTAGCCATTTTCTGGTTTATTTTCGTCATTAATAGTACCTTTGCTGTATATGTAAATATTTTAACTGCTTATTATAAGGTACTAGTAACATTCTTATCATGTGAATAAAACGAACTTATAGAACGATACTTACTTATATAACTCCACTTATATCTGTCGAATCTAGGATCAAAACAATCGGAATCCAAGCATTTACACAAAAACATAATACACTTCTATCCTGATTCGAATAATTTATTTCATCATATATCAGCTGTGGGATCAGCTGACGATCCTAGGGGACACCCATCCTCTATAAAGTAAGCTTTTATATCAATAAACCATTAATTTCAGCCATTGATTAAGTTTCAGGAAAAAAAGAAATGTTACCACATATGTTACCATTGTTCATGAATTTATATGTCACCGCACCATTGATAATTTTAACTGATAATTAAAGTTGTATTAGTTTTCGATGAAATAAATATATATATATATATATATATATATATATATATATATATATATATATATATATATATATATATATAGTATTAAAGTATACAAGTAAGCATTCTTTCTTTAATATTTTCACCCATAGCAGTAATTTTTAACCGGGTTAACGGGACTAAGGTGTTTGAAGATTAATAAAAATTTTACATTACAACTGAAGACCCATTAATCATATTTTTACACACAATATCAGAAAGCAAGGAATCGACTTTTGAATTTGGTAATAAATTTTATTCGGCAGAAATAATTTTATTGGTTTCATCTGGTTGGATTTTAATTTCTAAGGATAAAAGTACATGACGTTGTTGTAAACCTAGTCTCTGCCACTCAACATTGTGCATATAAAGTTTTATCATTATAAAGTATATTATTGTAAGCCTTCCTAGAATTGTGAAGATAATGTAGTCAATATTTGGTTCAGATAGGTTCTATAGATTTACCATTGCAAAATCTTGCTGAATGGCGCAAGCTACATATCTGTGATATTTGCAATTAATAGATTGCCTATGAAAACATCAACTATATTTCCATTTACAACGGACTAATCTTCTACTTTTAATCTAGAAAAATACAAATAAAAATAATAAATTTATAATTAAGTGCTGTTGAATTTTATGTCGTTTTATCAGACCTGGAAATCTTGAGTTAGTGCGGCATTTAAAGTCTCGTTTTGATCTTTTAAAAATATATTTCTTTTTAAAATTGCATGTAATTTCATTATAGTTCAATGGTTTCTAATATTATTATTTTCTTTTTAATATCTTTATCTGAGTCCATGCAATTTTAACTCATGCAAACTGCCGGCCATGCACTGGATCGTATGTTCTCGTTAGTGGAGCCATATTCTTATCAAATGCACACTAATTCGAACAGTGCGTTTCCCATAACTTCGTTAATCGTATATTATATAGTTGCATAAAAATAGCACGGAATCATTATTTCTATTTAATTTAATCGCAAATTCAAATCCGGCTGTTCTTAGCCTCCCTGAAGAACAAGGGAAATGGATGATAAATGTTCACGAAATCCAACTGCCCTACCTTGCTTTGAATTACTGCCGAAGATGTGGGTTCGGGTTAATAGCTCTCCCACATGCGATCTTTTCCCTCCTAAATAACTTCAGGGGTTTTTCCGGGTTTTCATATTGTTTGTGTGCTGGACTGAATAGGGTCATCATTTTATTGCATTTCATCATTATTTGAAATGGAATAGGCATTATACTTATAAGCTAAATTTCTTTTATCCATCCTAGAATTTGAATATACTTTGTGTTTGTCAATAGTGAAATAATCCATAATAAACCAAATATTTTATGTATATATCATCTGGCAATATATTATAGGTAGATTTAAGTAATTCAATCTAAAACATGGAATATCACTCAAATCATTTAGCATGCAACCGGTATTCATTCCAATATGCAAAAATTAAGGTGATTAGATTTTTATAACATGAAAACGGGACTGAAAAGACGAAAAAAAAAAATGTATTACGATAAAATGAAACGAAAAAATAATCTTTATTCTGGACATATTGTCCCCTATGAATCACAAAAATGTATAATAAGGTTGTATAATAGTCTGGCTATCCTAATTTCAAACAAAGATATGAATAAAAGATGAAACCTGTAGGTACAATTGAAAATAGAACTTTTGACATAAATATAAAAAGAAGAGAAAAAAAAATAAGAAATAAATAATAATAATTACATTATGTTGATATAATAATTATATGCTGATATAACAATTACAATGCGTTCTGGAAAAAGAAAGAAATAAGCTATATAGGGAAAAGAATTTAGAACAACTTGAAAGTTAATTAGACAAAATATTTACAAATACCTAAAAACATATAAACACACTTCAAATGCCATTTATGTAGATAATAGCTGTACCCCTGTACCCGGCGTACATTACTACACAGTACTGCATGCACTACTACGCGCTTAGCAAAATTTATATTAAAAAAAAAAAAAAACTCTGCACAACAATTATTAAAGGATTGTTTGATTTATTTTGTGTAATTTTTTAAGATTTTATTTTTTTTTATTTTAATTGAAATTAATTTTTTTTTTTTATTTTAATTGAAATTAATTTTTTTAATTTTAATTATTTCATTGAAGTGCTCATGGAGATCCATTGAGTTTTTATATATATATATATATATATATATATATATATATATATATATATATATATATATAGAGAGAGAGAGAGAGAGAGAGAGAGAGAGAGAGAGAGATAAAGTGGTCTCTCGTACTTATTTTTAATTTTTTGGTTACTCGTTCTTTCACAATAAAAGACATGAAAATGACTCAGCAGTTAGAAATACACTGATTTGTTGAAGCGATTTTTATTAATTCAGAATTTTTACATTTTGGTCCATAACTTATCACCTATGCATCCAATCAGTATACAAATAGGCCTATAATCTTCCCCTAAAAAATTCCGCCTCACATGGAGCATTATCTCTTACCGTTTCAAAGCCTATCAAGGACACATACACATTCATTGATTTTTATATATATAGATAAGTCTCACATATCTGTGCTCACCCATTAATATACAAATGTATATTATATGAACAAAATAAAGAGATAATGTATTGGAGTTTTGAAGGCATTTTATGAACAGTAACATTATTATTGATAATGTATATAAATAGAATTTTCTATTTATGCCTTCACAAAATAAAAATAAAATTTTGTTCCATTTTTCCTGGTAGTGAAATAATTGGCATAATGACAGAAGGTTCTACATTACCACGTGTTTGGATTGATTTTTACTTTTTGTTTGCGTTCTCAATCGCAATCTTCATCAATAGATGTTTGACGAATGGGCTATCCTGTTGGTTATACATTCCAGATGTTCATAATCCAGATGGCATAATATTTCTAAACACATTGCGATGAGCTCCACAATACCCCCTCACCCCAACCACAATATATCCGATCTCTGAGACCAATCTTGATGAGGAAGAGCACTCCGGCAAGAACCAATCCTCTTAGTTGAGCCCATAGCCTCCAGGGGGCGGGGGCTGAGATCCTCTTCTCATCGCCATTGTGAGAACATAATGCGGTATTATTATGTATTAAGGGTGGAAGTATTATCTTGTTTGGCGGGAGGGAAATTAAATATTGTCTTAGTAACGAGGGTTCGCGGTTAGTGTTTAGACAGCTTATTGGGAACTGCCTACTTCGCTTCTTCATTCTTTGTTAATTGCTTCTTTACCGTAATTATATTTCAATCGGTATAATGCGACATTCTTACCGTATTTTTTGCTGAAAATGTACATATCTAATTACAGTAGAATCTTACTTATCCGGTCTCTAAGGGCTTACAGGTAACGCAGAACGGCCTAAAGGTCGGATTAACCGGAGATTACTATGAAATATAAGTATGGTTTTTCATAGTTAATAGGTAAGTGTATTATTCTGTAAGAAGCTAGTATATAACGTTTATGTAAAATGATTCTCATTTTACATAACGTTTTTTACCTGTGGTGTAGTGGTTAGCATTGCAACCCACTAAACCCATGATCGCGGGTTCGCAGCACGGCAGATGACCTTAGGATTTTTTAAAGGGAGTAAATAATCCTTAGCTATGCCGTCCTTCGGAAGGGGCGTAAAATAGGGGTCGCGAGCCTGTGCGATGTCAGGTACTCGTTAAAGATCCCTATCCTAATTATACCTGGATAGGCAAAATTTAGGACTCCCACTGTAGCATCGTCCGATTAGCCATAGCAGCATAAAGTGAAGTTAAACGAAATAAACAAACAAAATGATTCTCAATCAAACCAGATATCTCTTACCGAGGCTTTTGTTTTTACCCTAAACCGAGTACGCCTACTGGAGTCACGTATCTGGGCGCGTGATTGACTTTGTCAATCACAGTTTCCTTAACCATCTGAGAATATATTATATTATATATATATATATATAATATATATATATATATATATATATATATATATATATATATATATAGAGAGAGAGAGAGAGAGAGAAAGAGAGAGAGAGAGAGAGAGAGTCCTGATCTAAACTCTTATGTATTAACATTGATTCTTATTCGTTTTTAGTTGTAAGGGAATTAATATAACCTAAAACTAATTATCTGTTTTTTATTATTTTACATTAGGAAAAATAATACGCTAAAATAAAAAAATATGAAACAGGAACTTTGAAAGTGGAGAGAAAAATATCCGGCTGGTTGACAAAAGCAACCAGCGAGCCCAGTATAGGTTTACTTTATTATATACTATTATTTTTTTTTATAAAACGAGACTTTGCAATCTTCATACGAGGATTAATGGGAAGGGCGGTATAAAACAAACCAAATCGTCATCCCAATTTATCAAAAGACACTCTGATGCGAAGGCAGAACTGATGAGACATCTTTTGATTTGATAGTTTTTAGACAATGGAAAAATCGTGCCTAGGCAGATTGTTGATTTACATATTTAATAACGTTACTTGTGTATATTATTACTGCATATATAATGAGCATTATTTTGTTATTGATAGATATATGCATTACGTCAGTTGTCCTAAGTTACGTTTTCTTATGAATTTCTTTTATTTTTGGGTTCTCGATTACTCGAGAATCTGCTTATCCAAGCCTACCTTGGTTCCAACATCGGTTAATCTAGTCTCAACTGTATTAATCAATTTTATGTATACAATTTTAACGTATAACATTTACAAAAAAAAAAAATAAATTAAAGTAAAAGGAAATAGAAATGTACGTTATAATATATTAGATTATATTGTGTACTTACAAATAAGGTAATGGTAGCTCTGATTTCTGGGCTCTAGGAGCTGTATATCACCATTTCATGAGCATCAAAATATCACCAGATTTGCAATCACCTCAACATCATACAATGTAATCTCAGAAGATTCCTGTGCATAGATATCCTGTAACTCATTTTTGAAGGTTCTGAAAATACCTCCTCTTTCCGGTATTTTAGTAACAGAAGATATAATTTCCAAGTTAGTTAATGCTTTTCTTGTCAGTTAATTCATTTTCGTCAAATTTGCCAGCCATTCATCAAATATTCCGAATATCGATTATTAAATTTGGAATTCCGTGCTCTATTTGTGCCTCTATCCACTGGACTTTATGAGGTTCTACTGTATCAGGTTTAAGGATAAGTATATTAATCCGCAGTTTGTGATTAATTCTTCAAATTGGTTCTATTACCCTCAATTCCTATGAGAAAAGACCGCCTGTTGTCTTGAGGTGTTCATCAACCGCTGATTCATTGGCCATCCTTTGCTGTTGGCAGTATCGTGTCGGCACGTTATTGGTTCCCTCGCACAAATCTCCTGACCAGTGACACCTTAATCCCGTAGATCTCTATTGCAGTTAAGGGAGGAGGGGAGATGAACTGTGGGAACTGCCAACTGCTAACACTAACAGATACTTCCTAACTAGCGTTGGTCATCAGTACTCTGAGCGTACTATCCTAGACCCCTCCCTCGCGTGTGTGGTCGAAGTTCGAAGAACAGTACTGATCTACTGCCATATTGATCATTACTTGACATCTCTATTCAGTCAGACATTTTTATTTATTAGGATTTTACAAACAAAGCTGCATTAAAAAAATATTGATTTCGATTCTATTTTTTCGGACATGCATCTCTTCACTAATCGAATTGTAAGCATTTTGGAAATCAATATAAAGCTGATACACTACACCCTTATATATATATATATATATATATATATATATATATATATATATATATATATATATATATATATATTTTTTTTTTTTTTTCTTAAATTTGTCGAAGGAAAAATATTTGATCGATAGTATAACTACTAGTATAACCACATTGATAGTCTTCCATTATTTCCTCCGCGTACTCAGTAATTCCGTTAGTTACATTTGATGTAAATATTTTATAGCACGTGGGAAGGAGTGAGGATGCATAGTGTATACTACTTTATTAGTATAAATTTTATACCATTAATCGGATATTTTTTCTTTTTTGCTAATCATAGTTACTAATTGACGTATTTTATAAACTGCGACTTCTCCGCATGCTTTAAATAATTTAGCTTGGACATTGCCGATTCCGCCTTATTTATAGAATTTTCATTTTACAATAGCTATTTTAACTTTCTCGTAGGAGATAAGGTAAATACACTTTTATTTCTCAAACTCAATTTCTCCCTGACTGGGAAAACAACAGACTATGGATATGTCTATCCATAATATGCCACGTTTCCCAATTTACATTTTAAGAATTAAAAAGGATCAAATTACTTCAATTAATAATTAATTTAAATTAACAATTAATCATTTGAAATAAACGAAATTGAGAGAAAGTGGAGTTTCTAACGTGACTTTTTTCGTTCAAACCAATATAGCTCCTCAACGGTAGGTCCTAGCGACAAATAACAAAATATGTTCTCCATTAAATTTCTGGTCAGAAAACTATCGTCAAATTTTCGATCCGAATACAGCAACAGCTCTAGGTCTATTTTTAATATATTAATCACAAGTCAATTGATCAGCCATTACGAAAGTAGTTTCAGATCTATTTTATTTTTTTTAATTTTTTTAATTTTGTTATAGAGCTAATGTTTAAAATTTATTACTAGGATTGATTTAGTAATATTTTTAACTGTTTTGAAGGAACTCAAACCTTAGTGTATTTCTATCGCTTCCATAACTTAAAGGTGTAATGAAAAAGAAACATTTCTGGTCTATAGAACTCCTGATAGTGTTTGAGGGAGGATGACTCCCCTTGTGTACCCTGCCAGATCAAATACGACGTTGCTGATGAAATGCAACACCTCCATCTGCCCCGGGGCTATTGATCTCCGACTGTGTGAAAAGGGGACTCATCCTGGAGGAGATAAGGTGTAACTAACCTGAAGGATAACCTGGAGACAGCTTGATAAGGAACCATTGGGTCTAATTAGCTAGAGGTGGATACGGCGCTCCTTGGAGCACCTGCAGGTTCACAGGCCGTGTCCGTGACTCACGCGACTCTATTAAGGTAATTCCCCCAAACAAGAGCCCACGCACCTCTTTAATTCGATATTTAAATGGCTGTCGGTGTAGAGATCGGCGCGAAGGAAACGTGAAGATAAAAGAGTTCGAAAGTCGGCTGTCGTATAACGCCTCTTCGATTGTACGGCAGGTTTGTGGTTAATAGCGCGCCATTAGCATACGTTAGGATTTGGGAGGCAGTTTAGGATGTTAGGATGCCTGTTTGTTAACCGATGTCGCAGGCATAATTCCTGGCAGGAGGTGCGCGCATGCGAAATACAACTCTCCTCGTTTGTATGTACAAGGCATAACTTCTCTGGGATAAACTTTTACAGTTCATTATGCGTCCTTTTCCCCTCTCCAAGGCCCGCCAGCCCACACGTTATGGTTCCCAACATTTTTATGCCTGTCGTTAAGATGTCTATTGTTAATCGGATTACAAAACAAAACAAAAAAAAAAGTATTTATTATCAGCATGAACGTCATTGAAAACGATGTTCACTTGAACAGCCTTTGCTTATTAATAGCGGTTTTGATTGGTCAGTATAACTGCTAGAGTTAGTTACGTTTTTGACATGGATACGTCTTTTGCCTGGGGTGTGTACTTTTTTGATGTAACTTTTTTTCATATTCAGTTTGACACGCTCTAGCTCTATTTCTTGTTTCTCGAATCGATAATTTTCCGAAAGTTTTCTTATCAGAAATTTAATAGACAATATTTTTTTAAATATAACATTTGTCGCTATGGCCTACTGCTTAGGAGATATATTGGTTTGAAAGAAAAAAAATCATGTCTGAAACCCTCAAATTGTTGCTGCTTTGTTTATTTTGAAAAATGCTAATTAAATTGTTAATTTAATTTAATTATTAATTTAATCCTTTTAATTATAAAATATCTATTCTGAAAATAAGTAGATAATGGATAGGCATGTCCATGATCTATTGTTTTTCCTAAGCAGGGAGAAATTGAGTCGTTGGATGAAAAAGAATCCAATCATGCAATATGTACAATTAAATAAAAATATAGTAAATATTAATATAAAATAAATTAGAAAATAAAAGTATAACGAATATAAACAATAGTAATAACTATTGTTAAACTAGTATAAACTAGTGATAACTATAAATAAATCTGGGAATAACTTTCGATAAACATCTTGCATGGAATAGCCATATCTCTCAAATCACTAGAAAATCTATTTTTATTCTTAAGCAACTTTCACATTACCGTGATTCATTACCATTAAGTACTCGAAAACTTTTAGTATCATCACTCATTTTTCCTAACTTTGACTATGGATGCGTAGTATATGGAGGACTGTCTGATGAGCTCGAGATGAGATGTAAAAGAGTAATAAACTGTTTTATTAGATTTATTTTCGGGATCTCCAGACGTTCTCACATATCTCACAGGTATTCTGAAATCGGGTGGCTGTACCCCGGTTTTCGACGTCAATACTTCCTGGGTGCTCTCATATTTCAAACCTTGAAAACCAAAAAACCCACCTATATCCATGACCTCCTTACTCTGCGCTCCTCCATTCACCTCTTAAATACTAGAACCCAACCCATCAACCTATACACTCCGGCGCATCGAACTGCATCCTTCGAGAAATCCTTTATTATCCGTGCTTCCTCGTTATGGTATTCATTGCCCATCACAATTCGAAAAAGATCCACTCTTACTTCCTTTAAACATCATTTATTCCTTTACCTCCTTCATTTTCAATCTTCCGAGCTAATGTAAAACTATAATATTTATGTAATATACATTATAATAGTATACATAAGATGTATCATTTTACAAGATGTCACAGTTATCTTGTAACATATAATTTAATTATTTATCAATTTTTATTATTATCTATTGTTATTATTTATTATAATTAATTATCAAAGCTAGACGATTGTCCTATGTACTGTAAT
Source organism: Euschistus heros (assembly GCA_003667255.2). NCBI lineage: Eukaryota > Metazoa > Arthropoda > Insecta > Hemiptera > Pentatomidae > Euschistus > Euschistus heros. Next base: position 407,347 of record RCWM02000004.1, read on the forward strand.
CATATGTTATTCTTAGGGGACAAGTAGTCCCAGAATAAAGTTCATTTTCTTCTTCTTCTCAATACTAAAAAAAAAAAAATTTAAAAACCACAATCACAACATCCCAAAGAAACCTGGGACCAACCTTGCCCTAGGGCTGGGCGATAGTCGATAGTTACTATCGATATATCGATAGGTCATGCCTATCGCTGGTCGACTATCGATAGATCTTTTTTACCCTCAAGTTTTGAAACTCTCGGAATTATGCTGATCTGTCTATCCAGTGTCGAGTTTTTTTGAAATTGAATTCGGAATTCCTAGAGGTCAAGGGTTCTCTCAAAGTTTAAGCTAAAGGAAAGCAGAAATGCTAGTTGTTTTTTTTTCGGGAAATATGTGGCTCAAGGAGCACACTTGACTCTTGAAATTAACTATTTTGTTATTTCTCTTTTCTGAAGATTTTGTTCATTATTATTGTAACCATGTAAATTGTAAATACTTTTTTAAAATTCAAATAAATTAGTTTTATTCTCTCGTCTTTATGATATAATCTTTCAATTATTATTTGTTTTTTTAAAGGCATAACTCCTATTAATCTTTAATTATCTTCGACATGTTTCAGAGTACATTGCTCCATCTTCAGGATAACTGTGGTTTCTTTCACTTAGTGTGCATGTCCTTACTGACCCTCAACCTTAATAAAATAGTTGATTAATCTTATAATTTATAATCCTGCAAATTTTAAATAGTAAGTAGATAATTGAATTTAATTAATTAGTTGAAATTCTTTATTGAATAGCTTTTGGAAAAAAAGGAAGCAACTATCGAAAAACTATCGATAGCAATCCATAGTTCTCAACCGATAGTATCGGCCTATCGATAGTGCTAACTATCGACTATCGCCCAACCCTACCTTGCCCCCAATTTATTACACAGGTACTTTGTTGATTATTTCAATTGTCGATAATAGTTTTTTTTGGTCACCCGCGATCCCTTGAAATGATATAGTTAAAGTTTTTCCTTCGGTAACCAAAAAATAAAAGTGCATACGACACAATTTAATTTTTTCAGTTTGTAAGAATGATTAAAAGTCCATTAGACACGAATAAAGAGAGAAAAATAAAATTCTTGTGATACTTTTAACCTAAAATTCACCGACACGCTTAACACGCGAAATGCACTTAAACGGCTATTCACAAGTGCCACAAACAATATTTTAGGGATGTGTCGATTTTCGGTTCCACCGATTTTTGAGAAAAGAATCTGTATCGAGAATCAGTGACCCAAAGTCGATTCCTAGGAACCGATCGATACTGTTGGAGTTAGTTGTGTTATACATAATTATTTATTATACATGCATCGATTTTTCTCATTAAAGATTAAAAAACCAAAAACAAAAGGAAGATGATTAATCTTAAATTCTTTAAATATGTATATTTTATATCTTATAATAACAGAGCATTTTTTAATATTTTTTTATTTATTATTTTTTTTTTTTGTAAACAATAAATGTTATTCACTACTTATTATTATTATTAATATATATATTTTATTGAATTAAGTGTACAATCTGCCTCAGTAAAGGGCAATAGGTTCAGAGATAAATGTATTCATTCATACCATATTTAGAAATGCACACACACACACACACACACACAAATAATAATAATAAAAAAATAAAATAAAAGAAATAAATATCTTCATGAAAATTAAACTAATAATTATTTACAATAATCAAAAATAACACAAAATTAAATTAAAATTAAAATACACAAATTATTATTCATTCATACGTTATATACAATACAAACACACTCACCCCGGGGAACACCGAATCGAACCTATTCCCCACTTATTGGGAGTCAAGGCCAGACGCGTAGAGATCCCAGCGCTGCTCTCTCAGCTGCATCACTGGTAATATCCAGTGGAGGCTGAGTGGGAGCGCTATGGCCACAGATACTCAGGACTTGAGTGAAGAAGCTGGTCACAACCAGAACACCAACATAACTTTATACATTACAAAAGGTCTCGGGGCCATTGCCGTTTTAACCTTCTTGGAGGGTTATAAGGATGGTTATGACTGGATAGGGATTGAGCCAGAGGATTGGGATGATTTGATAGATACTACTTATTAATTTATTTCTTAGGTTGTTAATGTTTTGTTTTTTTTAATAAATTTTGTATGTTTTTTTAAGTCTCGATTATTTTATGTAATTACAATGAATTTTTTACCTAGTTACCGGTACCGAGAACCAATAATCGATTTTTGAAAATCGATAAATTTTGGTACCGACACATCTCCTTCCTTTTAGATCTTTAGGATTCCTATTACATTTTTACTCGTGAATAATATAGTTATTATTATTTATCATTATAATAAAGGAAGATAAGAGGTTGATCAAGGATGAGACGTTTCATTCCCGAAGGAGCGAACCATATGACAGAGCCCCTAGATTTATCCCCGCTGGTAGATTACTCTCCCCTGATATATGGCGCAATACCTTCTCGGAGACAAATTTCTTACACCTATCTCTTCCGTTCTGCGGCATTGTGTGGGTTCTTTATAATTCACAGCTATTTTTCACCGGTGAATATTTTTGAAAAATTTGTTCATTGTATGCTTTACGTTATAAGCATGTTTAGACCACACACCACACCATTGGATAATCTTAAAGGCTCTCTGACAACAAAAGTATGTTTTCTCATTTTTTATAGCTACATTTTTTTTTTTTTATTTTAGAAATTGTCTTATTTTAAAACTATCCTTTTACTCACATTGTATTTTGTACTTTTTTAATACGGTTAAGCTTAAAATTTAAACTCAGATAGTATATAGTATTATATTTGTATATATTTCCAATTCACCCTATTAATGAAGTTACTCTAATTCATTTGAATAATTTATTTCAAATTAGAAATAAAATTGTTAAGAACAGAATTAACAAAAATTTAAGATAAACATAACTTTTAGTTGATAGTCAATATTTTTGGCTAAATTTTGAAGTAATAGAGACTTTTGAAGCAACAAAAAATAATAGAATGAATATATAAATAATTTTTTTTTTTTTTTTTTCAAATTCCTTGTTGACATTTTAAGAGATATGTTACGAGTATAATAATATCTAACACTTATTTAAAACGTAATACTGTTGTTGTTTTTTCCATACTAATATGAATGGATTTATCACTCATCCATTCACACAATATGTACAATAAGAAGTAAATGAAAAGAAAAATAATAATAAATAAGGATCCTCATTATATATATATATATATATATATATATATATATATATATATATATATATATAAATACAAATAAATAAATTAAATAAAATGAAAATAAAATAAAATAAATACCTCAAACTATTCAATATATAAGGTAAGAAAATACATTACAATAAAATAGATTAAATAAATAAATACATATTTAAAATAAAAACAATAATAATAGTTGCCCGACATCCGACTGACTAAACAGATTCTAGGGTACAGCGAAAACATTAAGAAGATGAAATGATTAAGAACATACACAGATATACAAGACAGGCAAAAATTTTACCAGAAAATGAAAAGTGAGGCAAGTGGTCAAGAAATACAAGGCAGGAACAACTTGGTCGGATGAGTGGTATAAAATGTACGGTGAGAAGATGAAAGAGGTGTGGTGCCTGAGAACATCTCAAATCAAGTAGACGCTTCAGGTGGTTCCTTATCGGCCTATACGTATATAATAATAATAATAAAAACAAAAATAGGATTGAATCAAAAGTTAAAAATACAGTCATACTCTATTTACAATATACACTTATCTAAGGACCCTCTAACCAGACTTGTACTCTTATAAGGGATAATTCAGGTGGATTGAGATCCCAGCGTTTCTCCCTCAGCTGCGTCACTGGTGTGAAAAAAAAACGAGTCTTAGTTGTATTAGTTCTCTTTATATAAGTATCTTAGAGGACAAATATGTGTTCTAGAATATGGTTTATATTTCATTTATTTTATAAAATTTAAAGAATAGTGAATGTAACAGTCATTCACTGAGTATATTTGGAATCACGGTATTATTTTAGGTCGGGGTTGGTTTGCAATTTTCATATTATAGGCGTTCCATATATTTTTTGAGCGTGGAACATTGTGGATTTTAGGTGTTATTAGAAATTTTAAATCAGAGATTCAGTATGGAATGACTTTGGACTATTCATAAGCTAATATGATGACAAAAGACGTTTTGAATGTCACCTCTCAAAACGTGTTTTGTCACAGTAATCCGATTTTTCAGCAACAACAAAAAACGTATATTATGAGATGTAATTACCCTTCAGAAGCGAAAATTCCTAATTAAACTTATAGCATCTAAAAAAACACATTACAACAAATATAAGAAACGTTCAAAGGGACAAAAAACTGTTTGAAGTGGCTATATTTTAATTTAGAGAAGTCACCGTTTGCTCAAAAGTACACAAAATCAAAATTATAATTACGTAATAGATGATGTATTGTTAGTGGCACCCGTAAATTTCGGGGAATATTTTAATTTTCTTGACAATCACCAATTTGTAAATATGCAGTTCACATCATTCAGTTTCTAAGCAGTCACAAGATTCGTCCTCTTCCAGAAAATTTTTAACACATGGAGAGTTAAAAAGTACAACCTTGTGCCAGTATAAGCGACTATTTTCAATGTTGTCATTATTGTCAATAATGCAGCGTTCCCATTGGCTTCGTGGACGAAGCAAGGTTCGAACTAAAAACAGGCTATGGACAAAACATTCTTTGCTTAATACCCTGATTTTGTTTATTAATTTTGGATGGAACAAAGCTTGTTTTTATGGCTATTACTCATCACATATTGTAGGGTTTTGAAAAACAAATCTAGTAATACCAAAAACTCAAAACAAAGATCATTTTTTGTGACAAAACACGTTTTGAAAGTTACCTCCTCATGTAGCAACTGTTTATCTAAACTATATCAGTTCCGGATATATCTTAAATTTTAAAACCAAACTCTTATAAACAGGGGGATCTTATGCGGCGTTTTAAAATCCCATCACTTTGTTTTTGACTGAAACTTTAGGGTCCCATCCCCCCGGGGACAGTATTAATCGGATAAACCGAGAAAGAAAGGGTTAAAGCAAAGCCTTCTTGAATCCCAATATCCAAGTTCATAAAAGATCCTCCAGGATTAGCCCTCCCTCCTTGGCTAATTTGGTGGGGGGCTGTAATCCCCAGGAGCACTAAATCTCCCCCTCCCTCACGATTTCTCTTTAGGGGCAGCAGATGTAACTGGGGCTGTACCACCGTTCTTCCTCGAAACTGGAAAATAGCTTCTAAAAACTGAGGAGTCTTGTGTAGGATATCAGATATAAATGAGCTCTTTCAAGAAATCAAATAAAGTCTATATGATATGAGGTGATTTGCTTTAAAATTATTAATTATTAAGGATAAATTTTGAATATCTATAATTTGGCTAATCAGTTAAATTATCATTAATTTTATATTCAGTCTCCTCAATGAGAGGGGGTAGGTGTATAGTTTTAATTTTTTTAAAGGATTTAATTTAATTGATTTAAACTCAATAAACCAATGTTTCATAACTATTACCGTTGATTACTTAAATAGTGGTTGTGTGTATGATTAAATCATTTATTGTAAATACATAAAAAAAAGTGAGAATTCAGGCTGTAAAGTTTTTTCTTCTACTGAACCTGATTCTAATTTTGATTTTTTTTTTTATATATATATCTACGGATATAATGTAATAAAATTACACCTTTCCCTAATCAGAAATTTTCCAAAAAACTATGTTAAGAAAAAAATCAGTATGAATTATAAGCTCATTAATCTTTTCACTGCTTTAATTTATTTATTTTTTATTTTGAAATATAAATATTTATATTGGTTTGATATAAATTACCTTTTAAATCTTAACTCTGAGACTTTTCAGGTATAAATAATTAAGTCATTATTCGGGGTATTTATGAATTATTGTAGTAAAACCGGAAATAATCACCTCTACCAACACGTGCCTTCTAGGTATAGCAAGAACTATCACTGAAACAATTTTTTTTTTTCATTACATTTTATTTTATGTAATTTTATTGTTAATAAAATATAATAAGTTCTCAAAGATTAATTACAGTGTAATGTAATATACATGCATTCCTCCTCGCTGAACACTGTTCATATAAAAAGTATTAAAAATTCCTTTCATCAATAAAATTGGTATGTTTTGATCGATCAGTGTTTAAATAACCAGTTCATTTTATGTATATTAACGGAAGTAATTGTATTCTTCAGATATGAACGAATAACAGGAATAATTATTTAACAGTGACAAGTAGACAGAACGATTTATCTTAATTAGATCTATGGAATATTCAAAGAATGCCTACAAGTTAATGTTACTATCAAATTAACGAGGAGCAAATTATATAATAGTCCATTGCCATTGGTTTACTATAAGTTGCCTGCAGAGGCCGTTAGTCCAATGAGAATAGCCAAGAGGAATCCAATAACCTCCACAGTGCCCGTTCGGACCAATCCGGTGGCCGCTAGCAACATTCTAATCAGGAGCCAGTCGTTGCAGGGCCATCCCGACCAATGGTAACAATGGGAGAAGATTGGAGCGAATAGTTTCCAGTGAACTTAAACTGTAACCGGCTGATTAATAGTGTCATTTTAGGACTTGTACGGTATCTTAGTCCATTGTTTGATCTCGCATTATTCTAGGACAATGGCATTGCGGCCAGAACCATTTTATAAATCACAATATAATGAAAACTATACCTACGACTCCATCTAAACAGTTATATAAATTAATTTAGCTCTACGTTTCTTATTTATTATGTACAATCAATCAGAACTAAATGGACCTTCGGAACGCAGCATTGGATCACCATTATACTCCCTAATTGATCTCTTTGTAATCTAATATCCTTTGAAAACTCTTTATTGATCTTAAATATGTCACTAATAACTTTATCCATAAAGTTTAAATGTTCGATATTTAGCAGATTCAGACCGAACTATGTACCTACGCCCAATTTTTCTTAATAAACTCCACACTTCCTCAATCTACGAGTTTCCCCATGGCACTTCTGAGGTGAGCCGAAGAAATGGTGGCTTCGAAACTACATAATACACATCTTTTTTGTGCTATAAACGGGTAGTTTTTTTTCACCAATCTTTCACAGGTATATTTTAATGTTCTTACATCATTTCTTTTTTTATACATAGCTGCAATTTTCAGACTAAGGTATTCTTTTATGATATTTCAAAAATTCCTGTTGAACAGATCCGCTACCTAGGACTCCATCTGGACACGCATCTTAGAACCCACAAATACACAAGCGTTCATAGCTTCTGATTTATAACAAAAGACTCATTTACATAACTGTGATTTAGATCATTTTGGGCTTAAAGAATTGCGCTTTTGGGCCCTCATAAACTATCCAATTCATCTCGTATACAATCCTTAAAATACAAAACCTTCGGAAATGCCATCAATGCTCTTAGTCACAAATAAAAATTAAATAGACTTATATATTATTAAAATTAACTTATCTATACCTTGATGTTCCATATGTTGTTGATTTAGCCCTAACTAGATTTTCTTACCCTTTCATAATATTCTGCTTAACCATACAAATCAGCCACACAAATCTCTTCTTGCTTTGTAGCAATTCCTTCGAGGCCAAGGAAAAAAAAAATAAGATGGCTTAGAGACCTTTTAATTTAAAACATATACACAAGCACTACTAATGGGTTTTTAAAAGTTATTGGCAAGCCATTTTTATCATTTTCCACTCATATAAGATGTAGAATTCTAAATCCAGCCATCAAGTCCATATTTTTCAAATTTTTTCGCAGCTGGACGATAAAGGTGAATGTCTAGATTATGAAGAGGCCTTATTATTTTTTTTCAATGTGATTTAACTACTTTTAGGAGAAAACCTTCCACCTAATGATAATCTAGTTAAAAGTTTTTTTTAAAAAATCTCGAAACTAAAATTGGCTGGTTTTGGAATTCTTTCCCCCATAAACTTTAAGTATATATTGTATATGTAAATATCAATAAACGAATTCAGAAAAACTTTTTACTTTATTAATCATTAAATGAAAGCTTGTAATAAATATAACAGATATTCGTCGAATTTGAGACAGGTATGAGACAAGGGGACATTGGGCTCTCTCCAATCCTCTTCAACTATATCTTAGAAAAATTATCTGAAAATGGCGAGAAGATATGTGTCAGCTGCAAATATCTTTTGTGAAAACTCAGTATATAAACAACATAAATGCCACTGATCCAACCTGGACAATGAGAACCGCGGACGGTGCCATCATAAGAGTTAAGACATTCAAGTAACTAGGAGAGATTTTGATACTAAACAATAAGGAGAAGGCAGCGATTGATGAACGGGCTAGAAAGAGGGAAGCAGCATTCAGATTGGGTCAAAATATATACAAATTTAAATCACTCTCATACCAAGCTAAATTTAGGCACTACAGCACGGTGGCAGCATATAAACAACTCTGACTGTATATATGCTGCTGAAACAATAGCCAGAAATGGATAAATAGAAATGACTCTCAGACTTGGAAAGATTCTTTAATTATAGACATTAATATAGACATTTCTTCATTAATAATGTACCCAAAGAATTGATAAAGAAAAGAAAAGAATTTTTTTTTTGTGACTATTAAAATTTATTTTATTTTTGTTTTGGTAATTGTATTAACCGACTATTGATCTATGTTATTAGTTAATATGAATTAATTAATTTGTGATCACAACACTTTTGTTTGGTATGTGTGTGGTGTTACTCAGTTTATATTAGTCTGAATGAAATTACGGAAGTTGATTATTAAATAAAGCTATTGTTGTTTAAATATCTCAAGAGATATTTTAAAGGTTGCTGTATTCGGTTCCATTCCGCCATGAGTAGTAATCTATATAATCTGAGCGAGTTATTATGGCGCTGAGTTGTTCCTGCTTCTTTTGGATTATTCAGTAATTCATTTCTTGACCTTATTTTCCTTCCCCCTACTTCAGTGTATTGTGGGGCTACATGAAACCATGAACCCGGCTTCTTTCATTGCTCGGAATGAAAGAGAGAAAAAAAAAAAAGATCTCGTAAAAAGAAGGAAAGGAAACTTTAGATTTCTCGAGTTAAACTCGCTCCTTATAAAACAGAAAGAGAAAAAAAAGGGAAGGGGGAAGAAAAGAAAATTGTTTCAAACAAAACGGAAAAAAAAAAAAAATGCGGGGGTGGAAGGAAGCGAGGCCTAGAAAATCCTTAAGAAGGCCCTGCTTAAGAATGTTAAAACGAAGGAGAAGGTAGAAGATGGCTTTAGGAAAGGTTCAAAGGAGAGCTCGTTTAGATCATGCTGGCAGTGGACTGGGAAAAAGACCCGGGTTTCAGTGGGTACGGCATCAAAGGTACGCCGTCCAATTAGGTTGAGAGGTTGGTCTTTTCATTATCGGCCGTCTTAAGGTGGCCATTGTCTTTCGTAGTTTTCTATATCTAATCCACATCTGTTTATTTTCATTATTAAAAATAATAATTTACTAGCATACTACGTCGCAGCTTCTCCTACTCTCATAAATAAAGAAGTTAGATTATTTTAACTGAAGTTGAAGAACTTGAATTTACTTTGTTTATTGATAAAAATCTTGTATTTAAAGGAATGGAATTTAGCATTATTATTTCAATGATATTTTCACTCATAGCAGTAATCTTTAACCTTGTTAAATTGCAATGATTAGATGTTTGAAAAGTATGTAAAACCATAATTAGACATCCAATTTGGCAGAAATAATTTTATCGAATCATCTGGTTGGATTTTAATTATTATCATAGTAAAATTTATTATTATAAATCAGAACTCTTAAGATGTTGTAGTTAAAATTTGGTCCAGTTGTGTTTAATTGTTTTACCATTGCAAACTTTGTTGCAAAATGGCCACATATCAGTCAATTTTTATACTGCACTGGGAGCCACTTGTTGCTCCATATATTTATAGTTTTTTTTTAATAACAAATGAATTGAAAATAAATTTTATCGTAAATTTCTAGCTTTATATAACACCGTACCTTTATAACCTCGAATGGTGCTCGCCACCTATCGGTCGATTATCAAACTTCACTGCGCACCACATACTTATTGCTTTTTTTATGGCAATATAATTGGAAATCATTAAATTTTATTATTGCCAAATCTTCCTTAAACTATGAAGATGATGTGGTTAAAATTTAGTACAGATTAGTTCTATACTTTTCGCGTTTAGTGATCACAAACAAAAAATGGTTTGTCCTTTTTTATAATAGTATAGATGACAACGTTTAATTGAAAAAAAAATGTATAATGTTTAATTAAATGATATTGAAAACTATGCCTATAGAATAAATAATTGAAAACCTTTGAAAGAATAATAATGCTTAAAAAAAGAAATGCAGAGGACATAAAAAAAAACTTTTATAAAAACACAGCAGCTGTTATTAATTATATCGATTAATGGTATCGACCTTATATTATTATCATTAAGATATTTTAAGTAGTTGATGGTTGAGGGCAACACATAACAGAAAAGACAGAGTATGAATAAATACTGCTATTGATTGTGTGCTATAGATTCGGTCTGTTTTGGGCCTTGTTGAAGGCCAAGTTGTTGAACACAACAAGAATTTGAATTTACTTTTCTATTGATAACATAAAATATTAATTTCATTTTTTAAAAACCATAACTCCTATTTATCCTTTATTCATAACAACATGTTTCGGAGCTCATTTGTTCCATCTTCAGGTTCTACAACCATATTATATTACATTTACAATTCTATACTTATGCTTTTACTATTATATTGAACAATATTTGAATTTTTACTTACAACTGTGATATTCTCACATAGTCGCTCTATTCACAAACTGACATTCTACTGGGCAATGTTCACTCATTGTTTTGTTTATTGCTTAAATTAAATCTCCTTCAATGAAACAATTGATTATAAAATATAAAAATATGTATTTGTTTTTGAAAGTGACGAAAAATTATTTATTTATATTTATAACTCAGTGTTGGTAGAATATTTTATTTATTTAATTTTTTTTTTAATGATAAAAGCAGTGTTTCTTTGAATAAGTATTAAGATCTGCATTCTTTTAAGGCAATAACTATTATGGATGATAAAAAAATTTTCACACATTGTTTGTATAATAAAGAAAAAAATATGAAATGGTCCCCATTGATCCTGCCGGCCAAAGAAAGAATAACTTGAAACATGTTTTAGGGGTTACCTTAGTAACCGTCGATGCTCACATGTTTTCTATTTATTTTTTTTTTCGCTTGTCAGTGATTCATTTGTCTGTAGAAGATAAATTTTCAAATTAAGTAGCTTAATTCTGCTGACCGTCTGTGTTCTTTATTTTTTTTTTCTGCTTACCTTTATGATTTTAAGTTATTAGCAATTAATGGTTTTTCGAAATAAATAAAGTTGGAAAAAAACATAGGTTTCAAACGTAACTTTTTTCATTCAAACCAATATAGCTCCTAAACAGCAGGTCCTAGCGACAAATGTTATATAAAAAAAAAATAATTTCAATTCAATTTTTGAAAGGCAGGATGGCGTCAAATTTTCGATCCGAGCAACAGTAACCGAGCTATGAGCGTTTCAAAAAGGCTTCTACTAATAGAAATAGAGGTTTATTTCGTATTAGGAGAAACGGAGTCAAAAGAAGTTCTCACATTAGAAGCTATTATAAAAATAGTTAAGCTTCTAACTGCCCCTATTATCCTAATATTAAACTATAAAAACTCCGTGTAACGCCCTCGCGTTTCCCAAAAACGTATCGCTTTTGGCCAACTAGGTCACCGGTAAAACATGTTGCATGTTAACATTTTTTGTACTGCATAAGATAAAAAACAAAACAAACTATAATAAATGATAATATACAATAAATTATTAGCATACTGAAATGAAGAAAAATAATTTAAAAATAAGCAGAACATACCTGTCCTTGAGGAGTGTTAGGCCTCACATCAGATGGAGACATGTTGTGGCTATAAGTATGGCTGGCTGTGGATTATTGGAAGAAGAAGCGATGGATAGAGAGGAATGGAGGAACCGTTTGAGGGAGAAGTTTGATAGAAGGAAACTTCGAATAGCGAAGAAAGATCCTTTCAAACAATAAGAACAGACTATACAGATCTATACCTGGGATATATATTACAATCTACCTCTGTTATGGGCAATTATTAATATGGAAGGTCATAAAAGCATTTATAAGGTAAGTACAATAGGAAATAAATGAAAACGTAGGTTAAAAAAGTTAAACGAAACGCCTTTCACTATATTGAATTTGTAAAATAAAATAAATAAATGAAAAATATTAATAATTCTAAAAACAAAATAAAATAAAATTGTAAAGATAAAAGTGCCAACACTTATCCTTTATTGTATCTTTATAGTACATTTTCTACTTCTATTTCTATTTTGCCATTTTCCTGTTTTTAGCAATGATTCTAGCCCTATTTTTAGCCTTGCTGTCCGAATCGTTGGCATAGTAGAATAATATGTTGTTAATTTTAGCAATTTTTTTTATTATTTTGACTAATCCCTCTTAATAACTGCAAGATATATTCCTCCAGGTTCTTTTTTTATTTATTTATTTATTTTATTTTTTTTATAAGAAAGAATTTATAAACAAATGATAGAACGCAAAAAGCTTAAACAAAGAAATAAAATAGTAGGAAAAACTAAAAAAAAAAAAAAAAAAAAAAAAAAAAAAACCTACAGAATAGATGAACAATACTAGTGCGAATAATAATAAATAATTGTTAAATTATGATCCAAGTCAAATTAATACAAATAATAATATGCAATTTATATCCTAATACAAACAAAATGGAAATAAAAAAAATTTACGGTTTAATTCAAAATAAACGTTTATTAATTTACTGTATATTGTAAACAAGATATTTTCATTATTATAATGTGTGTACTGTTGTGTAATTTAAAAAAAATTGTTTTTCAGTCTTCAAGTATTATCTGTTTTGTCCATTTGTGTTTATATCTTTTTAGAGTTTGCTTGTTGTAGTTTCCTATTTCTTGGATTTTGGGGTTTTCATAAAGCATTTGATAAAAAAAAAAAATGACTCTGTTTGTGATCCTCCAGTCTCTAAACACACACCTACTCTAACATTTGTTTGAATTTATTCGTATCGATGTAACAGATAAATCATTGTGCTGTCCAGCTATTAAGTGCGTTTAGATAGCATTGCTTGTCATACATTCTTTCGGCTTTTAGCTTAATTATCAATGTTTCATATTGTACTAAGTATACATCTAATCCTTATAAAAAAAATTATTTCAGCTCTCAGAGATGTTTTAGATCTAAGTTATGGTCATGTTCAATGTTCCTCCCAAGAGGCGGAAACAACCCCTGCAACTAGACCTAACGGGCGTGCACAAGTGCCTCGTGGTGAGCTCCTGATCTCCTTTAGGACCATAAAATATCTGATACCTTGCGCAAGATTTGGTACAAAATATAAAGGACACTAGGAGCGCTCTGGTCAATGACCCTCACATCTTCCCAACAGGCTTATAGGTAGTAGGAAGGGTCCTCCAGGGTACGTCCGTGGGGGTGTTTGACATTCACGTCGCACGTGGCCCGCACTTAGGGGGCATTGAGGAAAATAAAGTCGTGCCCATGGGTTAATGTGTCTTTTATGGGCCAATATCAAGGGAGAGGAATATTTCTTGTTGCTCACGGCCTCCGGCGCCATTATGATACAGAAGCCTATTTATAGATTGTTTGGAATTTAGGTTAAACAGTAAAACAAAATTGTCACGATTTTATTATCGTATCCAGTAACACACAGTATCCACTTTAGATTTCTTAATCAAGATGAGTAAAACGACAAGAAACTGCCCGTCGTTACAGACTACTTCAACATTTACTAGACAAACGTTCAAAGCTCCCAATTAATTACAAAAGACTCATATACATGACTGTTAGAACCTATTTGGACTTATGGATTTGAGCTCCAATTCATATCGTATCCAATCCTTGTAATCCAAAATCCTTTGAAAAATCCTAAATGCCCCTTACTTTGTCACCAATAAACCTATCCATAAAGATCTTAATGTTCCATATGTTGCTGATTTAGCCCACACCAGATACCTATCCTCCAAGCTCCATAACATCTCAAATCCTTTAGTTTCTCAACTTCCTTCCCACTCCATTCCAGAGACCTAGTGTAGAATTTTAAATAAAGTGCTACTGATGAGTAGTTCATTTCAAGTTTTAACATGTTATTATAATCGTTGACAATACATTTACTTGATGTATATATTTTGTACTGTTGTTAATTTCAATTAATGTTTATAAAAAAAAAAAAAAAAAAAAAAAAAGATTTCTTAATCGAATGCCAAATAACTACACCGTGTTACAAAACAGTAGAGAATTATACTAAATGAGAGTAAAAAATATCCAGAAAAAAACATTAAACCATAAACTGTTGAGCACAAAAGAACTGTGGTGTTGTCAAACAATAATGGCGTACTAGTTATTAGCTGAGGTGATTAATCCAATAACTTTGGAACTGCACAGTGTTCTTCATTAAACTAGATGGCCTAGGTAATCTTCTTTTCAGTTGCCTCGGAGGGTTGTCTGGAATTGAGTAGGAAGCAAGTTGGTAGACTAGTGGATTCGAGTTGGTACGGAGCTGATAATGAAAGGAATGGTATGTGGTTTTGACTGATTCAGCAAAATTTGGCACATGAATTGGAATTTACGTAGGAATTTAGATTGTAAGGATTTGATACGAGATGAACCGATTCATCTTGTATCCAATCCATGAAATCTTTATTTGTGTGAAAAGAAAGAAACATTAATGATTTAGGATTGTAGCGATTGGATACGAGATAAATTTGATGGTTCAGTGAAACCCTTATGCTCCATATGTTCAAATAGTTATAATTACTGTGATTATTTTGTAATTAATTTGGAATTTTTAAATATTTGAGTATTCTTTAATTATGAGCAGCCTGTTGCTTTTATATTCTTGCATGTGGATTCCAAGTAAGACGTTTGTCCAGCTAGAGTCCTAAGTAGTTGATCTATTCAACAAGGATTAATGGAACGTTGCATGATATATAACTGTTAAAGTATACAATGATACTATTTAAAATTTGTATAAATCAATACGTTATATAAATAAATGTTATGTTGAAATAATAACACTAATAAAGTAATTGTGGTAGTGGCTAATCCATTTGACATTGCCTGTTTGGTTACTAATTCAGCTGATAATGCGAAACCTCCAGTTCTTACTGTTACCCCGCTACGTTATCCTCTCAAATTAAATTTTTAATTTTTAACAAGAATATATCAATTGAATTAGATGAATTATGAATCAGTTCAATGATTATATTACTTAAAATTATATTGTTAGAAGGCTTCGAATCTCGAGTGATTTTTTTTTTTTTTTAAATCGGACGAAAAAGGAAGTTAAGAAGTTGAGCGTTTTTGTGGGTATAGTTTTTACTAGGGAATTTTAGGCATTAGTAATTGGGATAATATTCTGAAGAGTCCAAAATCCATTTTATTAATTTTAGAGACAAGGATTCATGATGTTAGAAAAAATGTCTATGTCTATCTATAATCTACTGCTTCTGATAAGGAAACCTTCAGCAAATTTCGATCCGAATAAAACCAACAGAGCAAGAGCATGTCAAATGAGCTGTTTTCATTCAAACTAATATAGTTCATAAACTGAAGGTTCTAGCGACAAATGTTATATAATAAAAAAATATTCTCCATTAAATTCCATATTGGAAAACTGTTGTGAAATCTTTGATCGGTGCAACATCAACAGAGCTTGTCAATATTTTATGTTTTTGAGTGTGAAAAAAACGTTACACGAGAAAATTGTAGACCCCCAGCCAAAAGACTTATACATGTCAAACAGGAGGGAGTCACGATGGTCGAGCGGGTTGAGGCGAGGGTTATGGATCCGATTCCTACCTATGTCAGTTAATATTTATTTTTTCGTAGTCATACAAAAAGAATCTCAGGCTTTCGAATCTTGAATAGGCTAGTAACATGTAGGATAACCTGTCCTCCATTCTTTAGTTGATGTACTTGACGTTAAACCTTTGATTGATTCCTTCGATTCAACATACAACAAAAAAAATAAAAAGAAGGGGATTACAAGCTAGAAGTCAAAATTTGTTTGAACAGGATGTACAGTCTGGCTGTTGTGTGTTCTTCACCCGCATGGGGGTATTTCCCCCGAATTTCCCCCTGCTATTTGTGTTTTCCCCAACTCTTTTTTTTCCTAACCGCGCACGTGTTAAGATATTAGAGGCCCGAGGGGGTGGTGCTAGAGGTTTTATAAAATAAATCTGGGATGGCCGCTGGGGGCGGGTTGATCAATTAAGATAAAAAGCGAGAGATCGTTTCCACCCCTTTCCAGTTCGGAGGGGGCCAGCCCGCTGTGATGTTATTAATACAAGCGCGTTAATGCCTGAGTCGTTGCATCTTTCATTAGGACCATTAGGGAGCGGTGTTCTCGCTTGTCTAGTGATTGTTCTTCTGATGGTGCCGTTTGTAGGAGCCGATGAGGAGGGGAGGAGTAGTGGGATGGGATGGGGTTTTAACGATGCGGATGAGGATGATTGGAATTGCTGATCCATCCACATCCTTAAATTTGTGAGTGAGCGAAATATCGTTCACTGATTATAGAGTCATTGATTTAAACATAATAAAAAATAAATAAATAAATTAACAGAATCCCAACTCATCCATCCTACCGCTGTCCTCACCACTTATGCTGATGACGTGTATTATCAGTATTTATTATCAGTAAACAATGATTTCTTCATTGCCTCTCAAACACTTTAATCCCATATCCTAAACCTTCAAGAATGGTGTCAAAAATGGAGAATCAAAATAAATCTCACCTACAGTATCCTTTAATGATATTCCACTAATCCCTGTAAAACATATCCGCTACCTAGGACTCCACTTGGACAAAAGACTAACTTGGATACCACATTCAAAGCTAAAACGTCAAGAAACTGCTCGTCGTTACTGACTACTTCAACATTTACTAGATAAACGTCCAAAGCTCCCAACTAATTACAAATGACTTATTTGTATGACTGTAGACCTATTTGAACGTACGGAGTTTAGCTTTTGGGTTCCACTAAGCCATCCCATTCTCTCGTATCCAATCCTTACAATCCAAAATCCTTCGAAAAATCCTAAATTTTCCTTACTTTGTCACCAATAAACTTATCCATAAAGATCTTCATGTTCCACATGTTGCTGAGTTAGCCCAAATCAGATATCTATCCTTTCATAGTATGCTCCATAACCACTCAGTTCCACTAGTTTCTCAACTTGCTTCCCACTCTAATCTCGATAATCCTCCGAGGTGTCTGAAAAGATGGCCTAGAGATCTTCTAGTGTAGAATTTTTGTTCAAGTGCTACTGATGAGTAGTTCTTTTTAAGTATTGACATGTTATTGTAATCGTTATCAACACATTTACTTGATGTATATATTTGTACAATTGTAAATTTCAATAAATTGATATAAAATAGAAAAAAAAAATATTCACAGAGTTAATCAGTTAATGGTTTAAAGAGTTGGGGAATAATATTTAAGTGAATGTAATATATATATGAATCGAGAAAGAGGAAGAGAGATGTGGTAACATCCCTTTCAAGAATAAATAATGATAATAATAATACACTGTCAGTGGCACTCCTTTCATACAAATCCCATGTCAACCTCATCTGCTGCACGGTCTGTCTTTAAAATGAATCATGCCTCTATCAATGAGTCCTTTTGTGATGGTGTCCTGGATGGCAGGACCTCCCCCCCCCCATCCGAAGTGTCCTTTATCGGGAGCCATCGAGTCATTAACGTGGAAGTATCCGCTTAGATCCGCGACAATGGTCCCATATCCAGCTTCATCGGCATAGCTTTTGTTTCTCTATAAGCCGTGTCGTTTTTCGGTTCGCTGGCTGCCAATGAGAGACAGACATTGTATTAACTTTTTTGTGCTAGCCAACAGGTAACCTATTGTACCTTTGAGCTGGTAATAGTAGTGGATTATCTGTGAATGTTTGTTCTTGATTCATCCAATCATTATCAACTGAAAGTTCACAGCCTTCTATTTCACTAATACTACAATGGTATTATAGTTACTCGTCTATCACATTGACGAGAATTGTATTCATTAGTAACAATATATTTTCATTTAAAATTAATAGTTATTTTATTTATAAGAACCTCCTTCATTATTTTTTTTTAAGATTTTTTGTTTTTTTTTTCCCATTTTTTTACGCATAGCTGTCTCAAAAATATTTACAATAAGTAAATTTATTAACAACCTTACATTTTAGCTATGATAGAAGTACTGGCGTGATATGTATGGAGAAGTATTATCCTTTGAGTAAATCTCTCATCCAACTATTTTTCAGCCATCGAATGAGTTATATATGTTCTGTATGAGTGTATGAATGAATTAAATAAATTAAATCCTTTTATTATTAATTTATTAAGAATTCCTTTATAATTTCTTCATTCTTTCGATAAACTATTTATTAAATAACTTATTTAATATAATACAATGTTCATGACTCGAAATTAAAGGAAACAATTCATACTTTAATAATCATCATGGTTTTCCTTTTTTGTTTTCTCTTTCTTCATTTATTTCTAAAATCGCCACAAATATTGAACGATGTTACTCTACGATGGTAATTTATTTCTCAATTTTCTTACCAAATGGCTATAGCTAAACTGGCTGAAGGTCTATTTTAATTTATTAAATAGTTTTTTTTATTTTTGTTTTTATTAATGAAAATAATTATGAATACTTGAAAAAAATATAAAAATAAATTAATTTTATTAATGTTTTATCTATTTCTTTTATTTCAATTGTTTATTGATGTTTCGTGTCTTGTTAGTTGTATTTTTGTTCTCATTTAACTTATTATTTAACAAATAATATAGCCCTTATATTTGAACTTTATTGTAAAAATAATAACTATTTACTTATCGTTCTGCCTGTATTATTACAATATCTAGACTATTTAAAATAAACTTACATATTCACAAAAATATGTACTAAACGTAATAAAATAATAGGTAACTATAAATTTAAAAAAAATAGCTAGACATTAAACTTATGGAGTAATCAATTTCTTCTAAGGCACTACAGAGCCGGTGTGGTATATTTTTCCATATCTCTCCTGTACTATACAGGGTTGACTCGGCGGGAACCTTTCCATAGTCTTTTTGTTTTAATTTATTTTTTATTTTATTATTTTTTTATTGTGCCCTACTACATATTTTGTTGAATCAAAATGATTTGTGATGTATTTTTCTTTGGAAACAATCATATGTCATTTATTTATTTATCTCGATTTTATCTAACTATACACTTAAATGGAGGATTAATTTTGTTTGTGAGCTTTATAGCATTATTTATTAATTTATTTATGCAATGAAATAAAAAGAAAAACACAATCAGAATATTTTCATCTTATTAAAATGCTATAAATTATTATTTTTTATCATACGTCTGTTTTAACATTTTATTTTGTTTATTTTTTTCAGGTATGTATTGGCTCTGGTATACCGTGAGTTACTAAAACGTATGTGAGTATGAATTTAATAATAATAAAGAATAAAGCAAACTTTAAAATATTAAATGTAATAATTCATTTTCTATTATATAATATAATCGCTATTTCTGTAGTTGCTATCAAATTTATAATTTTTCTATTGTTATTTTTTTTTTCATAATAAAAAAGGGTCATATTTAACTAAGTCTAATTAATATATTGGTGTTCTTACGTTCTACATTTTCCTCTAATGCTTATCCACTTTTCTTATAAATATATGATGGAGAGCATAATCCAATTTAAAACTACATTTATTTACATTTAAACAGTATGTAAAACATAAATGTTTCACATGGGATTTGTGAAATATAGATTTACAAATATAGCGTAACACTGAGATGTCAGTCCAGAACATTTAACTGTTAAGCCCACGGTTGGCTGAAGAAGCTGAGGCCTGGTAAAGTTGTGCCGACATCAGTTTGGACAAGTTGCCAATAAGTTCTCAACTTGCTGTCGATGCAAATAACCGTCATTTAGGCTAAGCACTTTCTAACTTGACTTTAAGTCCTTTCTGATGGAAACTTGGTTCTTAAAATTGGTTGTAAAAATCTTGAAACTGGAGGAATTTAAAAATTAGGATTTTAGTATTTAGGTATTTTTTTCTATTTCTAAAATAATTCGATAAGGTTCTTAGTAAAATTATTTTATTGGATATTTATTTATTAGTACTTTTAATATATATTTATTTATTTATTTATTTACCTATGAAACAAATGTAGGATTATGAACGAAAATGTAAATTTTAACGTCTAAATATACCTTAGTATGCCTCAAATATTTCTTATCTTCAAATAAATCAAGTCCCTTTAAGTCCCAAATTTTGCTGATTTGTCCTAAACGAAATATCTACCCTTTCGCAATAAACTCAATAACCTTAGCAATCCACTAGTATCTGAAATTGCTTCTTATTCGTTTTCCAATAAACCTCCGTAGCGTCTGAAAAGAATCTGGTTTCGGGATTTACTATTGTAGGACTTTCATGGAAATGCTACCAATGGGTCCTTGCTTTTCAGGTCATTGACATTTCACATTAAAATCAATATTCCTCGCTCTTAATAAAAAAAATTTTCGTATAGTAGTAATATCTTTAAATATCCTTCACAATTTATTGATTGAAATTTATAACTTTATACGAAAAAATGCACAATATCTTATATAGTAAATATGAAGATAACGTTCACAATGACATGTCTATTGCTTTTAAAGTAACAATCCATTGGTAGCAATAAAATTAAAGTTTTGTTTGAGAAGTTCCTTAGGCCATATTTTTTTCAGACGCCTCAGAGGGTTATCGAGAATAGAATCGGAAGCAAGTTGAGAGAGTAGTGGATTTGTGAATGCTTACGCAGCTAACTATGAAATGATAGGCTGAATCAGCAACGTAAAGAACGAACTTAAGGTGTTCGTGGATAACTTTATTTGTAACAAAGTAAGGAGAATTAAGGATTTTTCATATGATTTCGGACTACAAAGATTAGGTTCGAGATAAATTGGATGGCTTATTGGAGTCCTAGGGCTCACTTTAATTTACCTAAATTTGTCTAATTACTACCTTGTAAATAGGTCTTTTGCACACCAATACTTCATAAACGGTCGACTTTAAAACTCCGACGACTCAATACATACACTTACTTACTTAAACCCATATGGACATACGCCACTCAAATATTGGGGACTGCAAAAAATACGCAATTTAAAAAAAAAAAATCCAACAAAAATAATATAATCCGAAACTTGGTATTTTTCAAAAAAACTCTTATTTTACCCACAGTTTTTCACGACAAACTTCATTTCGTACTTTTTCAAAATTGGCCGTGAAACGTGTAGTATATTGCTTGACGAATACAAAATGAACAATGTTTGTTTATATGAAACATTAGCTTCTTTTATTTTTTTTTACTGATCCTGAACAACAACCTACTCTTGTTGTATAATCTTTCATTCAAAGTAAGACGTATACTGCATATGAATTGTTGACCCTAGTCCTAAGTTGCGGATATGTTCAACAGTGATCAGTGGAATATTATGAAAGGAGTCTGTATTACAGGAAGTCGTAGGTTTACGACAAAGAAATAAATGAATAATTACAAAGTTTAACAACTTCCAGTTCTTCCTGAAATTGAGACATTATAAATTTCTTGAATTTTCAGAATATCCTCTGTTGCTAGTCTTTTCTTATTCTTGTTCTGATTATGAATCTTGTTATTGTATCTCCTTATTTAGTCCTGTTTTATTTTACTATCTACTTCTATAAGTTTCTGACTTGTTACTTCAATAGTTTAAAGTAAGTTGTGGCTATACTTCCTTAGACCCCACCCGCGACCCCTACAAGATCTTAGACCACCGCCATGAGTTACGACCCCTCCAGGGTGGTCCTGGGTACAGTCTTCATCAATAACTAGGACTGCCCGATCTAATTACCTCCTATCCTTACCTTTGTAACATATTGCTCTCTCACTGTTATTTATACCTAGTTTAGCTTTATTTATACCATGTGGCTTTCCGATCCAGGTAGTACGATACAATGTAATGTTGTAACTACTGACCTGGTAGCTCTGCGGGGAGCGGAAGGATATTAATGGCGGAAATAAAAATAGTTTTTGTTTGTTCGTTTCACAAAGAGACAACTGAACGACTGTCGATAAAAATATGGATAGTATTTAAAGAAGATTACCACATGTTACCGATTAGTTTACCCTAGGATGTTGACAAGAAACCAATACTCGACCCAAAGCGATTCCGGTTTGATTTTGACTTATATACATGAAATACGTCAAATGATATAAAAATTATGTTTATTCCGGGGCCATTGTCACTTCTTGATAATTATAATGTACAATATAATGGTATATTAGATGTTGTATTTATAACTAAGAAAATAAATAATAACTGATAATTATAATAGATTTATAACACAAAAATTCAAATTTTTATAACATATTATTCAAAAGGAAAACCAAATTTCCAAATTTAAAATTAAAGTAAGGGACTAAATAAACAATAAAAATAAAGAATGAAATACATTTTAAAAAAGGCATCAATGAAAAGTAACAAGCATTAAATGAAAATAATATATCGAGATCTCTTTTGAATTTGTACGATGGCGTCTAATGTCCTCGTAGTTTTCGAATTGAATGCCGAATATTGCCTATGTAACCCAAAACCAGATACGAGGTGTGATCAAAAATGTCCAGGACTTTTTATATACTATGGGAATGCAATGTCTCACAGCGATGCGGTTGGCAGCATTGTATTGCCTGACTCAACAGGAACACAGCTGTGTTTGCAGATCAATCATAACATCACTGAAAGTAACATTAGAACAGTTTGTTTGAGGTTAGTTTTATAGAGTTTGGCTATTTTATGAAAATAAATGTGAAAGAAGAGCAACGTGTTTGTGTGAAACTGAACAAAACGTTTTCTGAAACCTTTTTGATGTTACAAGAGGCTTTTGGTGAAGAATGTCTAAGCCGATCATGCTGCCATCAGTGGTTCAAGAGGTTTAAAGATGGCCTTTTTGTGTAAAAAAACGCAATGAATGTCATTCCTCAGCCCCCCAACTCACCTGACCTGGCTCCAGCCGACTTTTTTCTTTTCCCGAAGCTCAAGAGACACCTGAAAGGACGAAGATTTCAAACAGTTGACGAAATTAAAGAAAAAACAACGGAGCTGCTAAACACCTTCACAAAAGAAGAGTTTTCTGGGGCCTTTGATCAGTGGAAACACCGGTGGGAAAAGTGTGTAGCTTCCCAAGGGGAGTACTTCGAAGGAGACAAATTTGAATAACCTGTATGTTGTATGAATAAATGTATAAAAATTCAGTCCTGGAACTTTTTGATCACACCTCGTACTTATAATTTCACAGCAAATTCCATAACCACTCAAATCCGTTATTCTCTCTGCTTGATTCCTATTCTATTTCCGATAATCCCCCGAAGTATCAGCGACTTTCTAATGTTGAAAATTTTTGTAATGCTTTGAGCAGTAGCTTTACAAGCAGTTGACATCTTTTGAATATTATCTTCTCATTTAGTAGTTGTATTGTTTTAATTATATTATATTACTACTAGCATCTCCAGTCGCGGCTTCGCTCGCTCTCATAAGTGAAGAACTTAAGACGATTTTAACTAATAATTGAACATTTTTTATTGAAGTATGCCTTTGAGCATTATTTCTTCGATCATATTTTCACGCATAGCAATAATTTTGTATCTGGTGAAAATTGCACAGATTAGGGGTTTGAAGATTACGTATATGGATAATTGGAAATCAAATTTTTAATTTGAACGTATGAGTTGGTAATCCAGATGGACAGAGGCTATATAGAAACTCTTGCGGATAATGTACTTCATTATCTGTGCTTACAACTTAAGGCACATGAATGATAGTTTTACACTCAATGTAAAAAAGGCAAAGATCGACATTTTGATTTGGTAGTAATATTTATTCGGCAATTTGGTTTTATTGATTTTATCTGGTTGTATTTAAATTTATAACTATAAAAGAATATGAGAGTGTTGCAAATTTCGTTTCTGCTACACAACATTGTAAATTTAAATTTTTACTATTAGAAATTTTAAAATAGCTTAACCTCCCTAGAACTGTGAATATCATCTAGTTAAAATTTAGTATAGATGGACTAATTACCATTGTAAACTCTATTGTGGAATGGTGCGAACCACATAAACACTCTGATCCACATGTTGCACCACTTATTAAAATTTTTTTAATTTAATTGAATATAAGTAAATTTCGTTATCAATTTGAAGCTCTATTTAATAAAGTATCATTATAACCTCTAATGAAATAAGGCGCTCGCTGCCTTGCGTTCTGATTTTAAACTTCATTTTTCTTTACATATTATCGCTTTTTTAATACCAAATTACTTGAAAATCAGTGAATATTATTATTGCTAAACCTTCCTGGGACTACAAAGATGATGTGGTCACAATTAATTACAGATTTGTTTAGTAGTTTTTGTGGTTAGTGATCAAAAACGAAAAATGGCTTGTGCTTTTATATAATAGTATAGATATACCAAATATGAAAGAGTATATTAAAATAAATCAGTGTTTAGCGTGATCCACTTCTTTTATTCAGATTTCTGTCGGCCGACCATCTCCGTCGGTATTTAAGCGTTTCAATTGATAATGCTGTAAAATATTGAGGGATATTTATTCAAATTATATTACCATTGAAAAAAAAAAAATATGTACCGCTAGTTTTACTCATATAAGTAGGATAAAAGATATATCCTAATAATATTTTTGAAAACAAAAAAAATATGTCCTAGTTCTTTATTCGGTCCATAAATATTATTAATGGCCGTTGTAGGTAAGTTATATTTATTGAAGACTAAATTGAATGAAGCTCTCTTAGACAGGTACCGTAGCCCTCACACCGAGATTACAAGCCCTACATAACATCAAAGAGGTTGGGGTGGGCGGCCCTATCAAAGGCCGGTCCACTTTTGTGATATAATTAGCTTCAGGTTATGATTTAATGTAATCGCTTTAATATAGTATAATGGTCCTATCGCTCTTCTATCCTCCTAGTGCTCTGGGATCTCTTGTCTATGGTGTAGAGGGTAGTGGGCAGAGGGTAGGTAGGTGCTTCAGTTCGATCCCACAGCCTTGAGGCAAAAACTGCTAATATCGGTCTATCTAATTGCAACCTGCTGAGGGCAAACCAAAAGGTCTAGGCGTTTAAGATTGATTCATTTTTAAAAATACTTACGTTGTAAAGCAATTTATTTCACACTTAAGTAAAAGTAAAAACTGATTTTTTTTTTATTTTATTATTTTTTTTATTTTTATTTTTTTCCTGCCTGCCTTTAAGTAACGGGAAGTGTTGAGACAGGAAGGTTTGATCCCAACTGAGTGAATGTGAAGAAAATCTTTCATCCAGTTTCTTTTCAATAATTTAAAGTTGTTTCTGTAACGAACCACAGGTGTAGTTTATGGTCAGTAGTAGGTGATTTTATTATAATTTTAACATCTTTATAAAATGTTAAAAATTATTACGTTAATTGGATTCTTTTATCAAAAATTATGTTTTGATTATTTGTGAGGCTTTGGTGCATATGGATTTGTAAGTGTGACATGGATATTTCTTTGATATACTTAAACATAACAGACTAATAAAAGCTATCTATATATCTATCTAATTGGTTCAACAACAATTAGTGGGTCGTGGTCTCCTCAAAAAGCTTCTGCTATTCATCTCTGTTCTGTGAGGCACCTTTTTGTATTCCGGGCACCCAGCAGGTCTCTCGCGTCATCTGTTAGAACGTCCACCCATCATATGTTCGGTCTGCCAACTCATCTTGTAATGGCTCTTCAACAACTCTTATCGGGTCCGCAGATCCCTACATCCAGAAGAGCTGCGTGTCCTGCACAGCCTAACCTTCCCAATTTTATTATTCTCACAACATTAGGTTCTTTGTACAGCTCAAACAGTTTTTATTCTTTCGATTTCTCCAGACAGGTCCAAAAATTCTTCGTAAGATTATTCTTTCAAACACAAGTAAATCATTTTCGTCGCTTTTGGGTAATGTCCATGTTTGATTTGTGATAGTAAGAGCTAGCCATTAGCATGAGTAGTTTCGTTCTTGAAGGTACCTTGAGATCCAAGATATGAGAATTTTTTTACACATTCAAACGTCTAAGGAGCGATGAATATGGTTTGATTTTCGGGACTCACTTTCTCGCCTGTATACATAAATTTCGTTTTGGCTTCGTACGTACATAATCTACATAATCCTATCTTTGCTCCTGCTGTCTGTAGTTTCATTAGGGCACCCTCGAGAACTGCAAAAGTTTTTGCAACAATATTAATATCATCAGCTTAACCCATTTAATACCACTGCCCCAAAAATAGGGCGGCCTACTCAAAAATAGCATTAATACCTGTAAAATAATGTTAATTAGAAAACCTATATTTAACTGTTAGTTGGCACCCCTGGATATAACATAACATCAAGTGCATAATAAACAATAAACTATAATACTAAGGCATCACCTTGTCTTAAACCCTTGTTGGTGTATAAGTTTGAGGAGCATTCCGACTGATAGCTACATTGTACTTATAGCTTTGTCATCTTTACAATCGAATAGGTTTGGAGAGGATCTTCAGTTCTCCCATTGCCTAATACAACTTGTCTCCTTCCATGATTACCAGAGATAATTCATGTTAAGAAAAATGTGGTGCTAGATACTGACCTTCACCAGGTCCGCCTTACCATGGTATTTTTTTAGGTTATATTTGTTCTCAAGCTATTCGCTAATTATAAAGTTATTTCGTGACAGGAATAAATAAATAAAAAATAATTATATTTTAATAAGAAAATAAAGCACTCCCCTTGATTAAGTAAACGTTGGGGGAAAAAAATATCTTTTGTTCCCAAAGTAAGCTTTTCCGCTGGAAAATCTTCCGGGCCCTAAGTCATAATTATCTTTGCGAGGCGATCTCTCTCGTCGGTAATAGTCTCGTTGTGGTAATTGTCCTCGAAAGGAGAGGCTTAAAAATAAATAGGACGAGCAATAATTAACTAACTTATTCCATCATCAATTTTAATCCATTAGGAAGGAGGATGAAAAGTCGCGGGAAAAGAGAGGGACCCTAATCCTTCATCTTCCCGGTCCTTGAATGACGCCCCCTGGAGGATCGCGTCGTAATTAAGAGGACGCGGCTTCCTCATTAGACAAATGAAACTCGGCCTTGGAAACAGAAGAAGGCTTATTTCGGTAATGGCCCTCGGTCGCAATTACAGGGCCCTTCAGATTGCCTATTAATCGTAATTGAGACCCTTAAGATTTATTGTTAAGGGCTCGGAGGGGGAAAGGTAAAAAATAAAGAAAAAATGACGGGAATTTCCAGTTTATTATGTGCATTATTTTGAATATTGTAATTTATTTTTTCTTCCTCTAAGAGTCTGGAGAGTCTGAAATAGCATTTATTTTTAGTAGTTCAATTAAACTTAAACCATTTAATACCACTGGCCTAAGAATATGGCGGCCTACTGAAAAATTGTATTGTAGCATAAAAGGTGAAAATCTATATTTAGCTGTTATTTGGCACCCCTGGATATGACATTACATCAACGTCGTGCCATCATAGTAGATATTAGACAAGCTGTAACTTTCTGATTTAGCTAATTTTTATCACGTCACAACCAAAACGTTTTGTATAGAATACATTTGAAAGTACGTGAATCTTTCAAGTAAATAGCGTTTTTATTTACTGTGTTATCTCTTTTTTATAAACATGATGACTATTACTTCCATTTTGTTCAGAATATATATGGTCGGAATTCAAGCCACATTGTTGTGTCAGTGGGACTGAGAGTGCTTTCTGTATATAGATTTTTCAAGAACACACTGCTTAATTAATTATTCATTAACCACTAATCTTAATCATTTATTCAACTTTTTGAATTATTTTTCTATCACACCTTTGTTAAGGAAATTGTTAGATTTTAAATCGCTTACGCCAGGCAGAAAGCAAATGTGAATTTTATGGTGGTACACCTAATAAGATAAGAGAGTTGATTGTTGTGCTTCTTTTGAGTAGGTACAATCAAATGAAAGTTAAAAAAAAAATAAATAAATAAAAATAATTTAAAAAATTAAATTAAAAAGTTTAACGTGGGGTTTCATACTGATTGTTTTATACCAAACCTGTTAATTATTCTTCTTAATTATTTTTAAAATATGTGGCTAACTTGTAAGAAAAAATAATACTTTTTATTTTATTTTGGTTTCTGTTAATTAAACTTCCTATGTTGTGCTATTGTTAATACACTAAGACTTCAAATCGCTGTTAAAACACACATTTCATTAAAGCCATATTTTTTTTTTCTAGATGAATTCAATTATATAATACTCTGAACCTGTTTAAAAACGATGAAGTTTTGAGTTATCTCTTTCATACTGGATGTTATGTGATTGAAGAGAAGTAGTTTAAAAGGATTTTAACTACGTCTGGATGTTACGTAATAAATAGAATAATTGTCATGTTTTCTGTTCGTTAATTTTTGTTTATTTTATTTACAAAACATCATGTCGCTTTCGACTGCTACAACATTTACTAGGCAATCGAACTAATATGCCGATCACAAACGACTCATTTACCTGACAGTAGTTAAATATTGTGGACATACGATGCTGAGCTTTGGAGCTCAACTAAACCTTCCAATTCTGATCGTATCTAATCCTTCAATGCTCCTTACTTTGTCTAAAATAAATTTGTCCCCAAAGACGTTGATTTTTCAGATGTTGCTGATATAGACCAAAATGGATACATATACTTTCATATTAATACCCATTAAAATCCATTAGTCTCCTAACTTGCATCCTGGGCGATTCCTGATAAAGATGAGAGGAGATAGAAAAGAAGATGGCCTCGGGACCTTCTAATGTAGAACTTTATTGAAGGACGGTGGGTAGTTGCTTTACTTGCCCTTGTTGTACATTTTTTTTTATTCTTAAGGGACTTAAGGTCCCAGAATAAAAAAAGAACTTTATTATTATTATACTGTAAATTTCAATAGATACATATAAAGTACATTAACAAATTTTTTTATTGAGTAATTATTACAATCTGCCACAAATGTGGGCAATAAGTAATATAGGGCATATGATTAATACATTAACAAATAATTTTTTTTTAATATATAAAAAATTTGGTCCTGACAAATCACTCTCTTTCTCTGTTTTTATTCCTTTAACGGCCCATCGCTTGAATTCGTGAATAACAAGCTGAAACACAAGGTGGGATAAGTTAAAGTACCGAAGGCTATCAGAGGACTGATGAGACCAATTTCTTTTCCCGCCCCCTCCCCGAGTCGCTTTCAAAGCCCTTTGTTCCGGCCTATAGGATTATAAAATAAAAGACCCCAACCTTATTAACCAATGGCTGGTACCTTACCCTCCCACCGAGAAATACAATACCTCGCCCGAGGAACAAACCCAGTTTTTATCTCGATCTAAAGTAACCAAATGTAAATCTGGCCTGGACAAATCACCGAAGGGTGCCACCCATTGTGCTTTGATTTACTGTTGCGTGGGGGGGGGGGGGGGGGGGTAGTAGCCTTTGTTGGACCCGCTAACTGATGGTCTTTCGGGAGGAAAAGCGCGCTCTTATCACTAAGAGATAAGGTCGCTTTCGTTTTCTGCCGATTTCGTTTTTTATTGGCTGTTGTTTTGAAAACATTATGTGGCCGATTTCCTGATAAGCTGGAACTCTCAGTTGGTACGGAACTGTTTTTTTTTTTTTTTTTTTTTTTTTTTTTTTTTTTTTTTTTTTTTAATACAAATTTGTTGCTGCATTTAACCAGTAACTGTTGCAGTTCTTTTTCAGTTCCAGGAGATTAGTCACCTGTGTCCAGTCACCTAATTGGTTTGAAACCATTACTTTCCATCCATGTGGGATGTATTAACATTTAAGGAGAAATATATATATTTTTTAAATAGGTATAGTTTTTATGAAATCATTTTTTCTTTTTTTTTTTTTATAGTGAATGTAAAAGTTTTTTTTTTTTTAACCATTTATTGATATTTACAACTGTACATCAATATACACCAATTAAATTTGATTAATTTGATTAATTAAATTTGAAATTATTATAATGGCATGTAAATCACTTGTAAAGAACTATTCACAAGTAGCACTTCAATAAAAGTTCTAAACTAGAAGGTCTCTTGGCCATCTTCTTTTCAGACGCCTCAGTGGGTTATCAGGTATCTAATGTGAAGCAAGTTGGGAGTCTAATGGATTCGTGTGGGAGTGCAGTTTACTATGAAAGGATTGGTATCTGGTTTGAGCTAAATCAGCAACATATGGAACATTGAGGTCTTTATGGATAAGTTTATTTGTGACAAAGTAAGAAGCATTATGGATTTTTCGAAGGATTTTGGATTGTAAGGATTGGATATGAGAAAAATTGGATGGTTTAGTGGAGCCCCAAAGCTCAACTCCGTATGTCCATATAGGTCTAATAACTATCATGTAAATGAGTCTCTTGTAATTTATTGGAAGCTTTGAACGTTTGTCTAGTAAATGTTGGAGTAGTCTATAACGTTGGGCCGTTTCTTGTCGTTTTAGTCTTGTATGTGGATTCCAAGTGAGGCGTTTGTCTCACTCCACTTGGACAAACGTTCCCAGTTAGCGGATCTGTTCAACAGGGATTAGAGGAATATCGTTGAATGTAAAAGTAAGTTGATATATAACATCAATCTTCTTCTTTAACTTCATTCTTTTGCCATAAGTACTGTGGAGGAGTCTCATTTTTATTTCCGAGAACAAAATGGTCGTTTACGGGTGATTAGCTCAGCAAAAGAGGCCCCGTTCCTTCGGGAAAAATGCTGTCAAGGTCATACCCCCCGTCCACTGGGTATTCTCTGGGAAGATGATCCTGAGGTATGTACTGTTTGTGATCTTAAGTTTTAATCTAATCCTCAATGCTCCTTGAGGATTACATTAAAACTTAAGATCACTTGTCACCAATAAACTTATCAATAATGATCTTAATGTTCCATATGTTGCTGATTTAGCCCACACCAGATACCTATCCTTTCGTAGTAAGCTCCATAACCATTCAAATCCGCTAGTTTCACAGCTTGCTTCCCACTCCATTCACGAAAATCCTACGAGGCGTTTGATAAGAATATGGCCTACCTCTCTACCTTCTAGTGTAGAATTTTTATTGAAGTGTTACTGATGAGTAGTTCTTTTCAAGTTTTGACATATTTTTTTAATCGTTATCAACACATTTACTTGATGTATACATTTTGTACAGCTGTAAATTTCAATAAGTGAATATAAAAAAAAAAAAAGTTTTAGTGTACATGTTTAGTCCTGTTGGGTACGTGTCATGTACTGAACTAAAGAACTCGAGGTGCGTTAATCCTCTCTAGTTGAGAACTTTGGCTAGTCCCTGCGGGATCATTCTAATCAATCCAAGATATTAAACCTTGTAAAGCACTCTTTGGTACATCAACTGCAAAACTCAACGTTTTGACTTACATTAATCAACACTCTTCAAATATACAATAACTCTTTATCGTCACTTCTCTAATAAGCTACTTAGACATATCAACTTACTAATAACGGATATGGCTACAGTTGACAGGCTCAGTATTATAAAAGTGGACTGTAAAAAAGTTAGATGCGAGATTTCTTTCCACGAGTTGCAAAAAATGATTCATTCTCATTTTCTATGCCTGCTCGAGTTGTTTCTTTGAAATTTTTTCCTTGAAATAGTTCAATATATATTTCTAATTAGCAAGAGAAATGTTTTTATGGCCGTGTCGTATCTTTCCTTTTTACGATGTAAACATACTGTATTGATTGATCAGTCTGATATGAGATATTTTAGTGTTTTATAAAATACTTATTTACACACATATGCTCTTTAAGTATTCTTTGGCTGTTCCTAAACAACATAAACCCTCCGTAGGCTACAATTAAGCCGACCCAACACAACAGAGCAAAGATATCAAGAGAATAAGATCGCCGGCTGGCACAGACGACTGATCTGCATTTCAGATTCCGGGTCCCCTCACCTCTGTCCAGATTAAATTCCAGCTCCAGGAAGAGGCTCCAGAGGCTCCAATATAGGGCTATTGCCACTCTCTCCTCTATAGTGTTTTCTGTCTTCTTTGTTGGCTCTCCACTTTATTGAGGCTCAATTAGGATGCGCATTCTCCAGCCGCTCCAGGAGGAGCTCAGTCAATACTCGAGCTGGATTTGACTCTTACTTGACTTCTTTCTTTCCTTTCCTCTGTGGTTTATTTCTTGGAAGCTATTAGAGAAGTATTCAAATATGCTACATAGATAAAAGCAATTATTTCATTCTTATAGAGATCTTGAATCATTTTATGTTCGATTTCATGGTAGAGGTATTTATCTGTTGGCAACAATTTAACTTACCCGAAGACGTGTAAGGTTGACAAATTCAAAATTTTAAGTTATTCAGGACTTTCATCTATAGGAGATATAACAGTATCTTAGTTAATGAATTCCTAGATTCGCTTGAACCAAAATAGAAAATAGAGCATAGTTTTTACAATTTGAACCCGATACTACAAAGAAATTTGTTTAAAAAAAATAAATAAGAAACGTAATCATATATGAGTGTATTTGTTTCCCTTTGTAAGCCAATATTTCCATCGGCTTTGAATTTTCGCTTCTTTCGACACTTCATGTCCACTAACAAACCGACTAAAGCGATCGCTTCGTATTCTTTGTGTGCTGGAGCCTCTCTGGTAAACCTGAGACAGGTAAACCGTAACGTGTGTGCCGGGGCTAAGCCGCAGACTTCTACCTCGCCTTTATAACGTGCGAAGAGGATCTTAGAGATGTGTGGAACTGGATACGAAATGATCCAAAGGTTCCGTGTATTTAACATTTTATGAACCATCCCCGACGCTTGCAAGTATATAATTAAACGGAAAAAAAAGCGAATCAACAACCAGTGACATGTTTTTTAAAACAGCATTTACTTATAGTATTATTTTTGTTTTGTGTTTATTCTTATTTTAATATTTTTTATTTATTAATTATTTTATTCGAACAGACATTATAATTTGTCTCACTGAAGGACAGTAGGTAATATAGATAATTATGTGTCCATTCATATAATTATTTTGATATTTGATTTCATATTTTATAATATGTATTTATTGATTATAAATCCACTCAGAGAGAGATTTTTTATATAAGCAATGCCTAACATACCCATTGTGGCTCTATAACACGTAGCATAGTAATTATTGTAATTAAGAGATAAAAAAAAATTTCGTGATTTATTTAGAACTATTATTACTTATAAATATTATATTCAATGAATTCTTATTAAAACTAAAATTGGACTGATATCACATTATTTTATTTTATTTTTTTTAATAATTTGCTCTTATCATGATATATTAATAGATTGAACTGTACTGTTGTTTATTAATAATTTTATTTTTTTGTATATACATATTTTTTGTATAATCATGTCTTGGCCATAATGTAATAATTTATCCTGTAAAAGCAATTTTATAAAATTAATATTTTTCTACTTCGGAATTCAGAATTATCTATTATATATTTTTGTTCTTTCGAATTAGGCCGTCTGTGGAGGATGTTCAACAGTTTATTTCTTACTCTTCCGCTCTTTCCAATACTTCTTCATCACCTCAGTCCTATGTTACTTCCTTTCATCTGACCACTGTTTATTAATTTGTGTTTTAACTACTTATGGAAATTATTTTCTTTGTTAGTCTTCTTCATTATCCATTATATTCTCATCTAATATCCATAGAATCTCAATCAACGTTTCCTCATTGCAGCACTTAATTTTTCTATATTTCGATATATTTCTGTATTACTTTTTAGTTTAAAACCTTCTTCAGCCTTTCTTGGTCCTAATATTTTCCTCAATATTTTCTTTCCTATATTAGTTGGAACCGGCTCGCGGTGGCTATTATATATAATTCGTATTTTACTTTATTTTTGCGCTCATTTTTATGTTTCTCCAATATTACATTATTATTTCTATTATCCAATAAACCCTTCACAGTTCCTTTTATTATAAAATAGGTTCTAATTTAGTCAGTAATAAAAGAAAATTCATCCCAATATTTAAAAATGACTCATAATTATCATTTAAAATTTAAAATAACTCTATAAAATATTGTAGTTAGTATTGCTGGCCGTAGAGACATGGCATATATTATAATCTTAAACATTATAGTTTAAATAAATATATAACCTTATCTGTTCGACTGTAGCTCTAAGCACATGATTTCTAAAAGCGATTAAAGGTTTTAGTACTTCTAATTACCGGGAACAGAGATACAGGGATCTCTATACTGATTAGTGGTACCAACAGCCTCCGATACCGGGTATCCATCTCGTCCGATTGGAGATACTGTCCAACGGCACCATCAATTCCTCCAACGGTGAGGGAAAAAAACCCCACCCCCTGGTGACAAATGACCAACGTTTTTGTTACGCCGGGAGAAATGGGACCGCTTGAGGTGGGGGCTCTCCCAAAGCCGGGCTATTTACTCTTTAAGCTGCTCCTCTCGCCCGTTTTTTAGCTCAAGGATTAACTGGGATCCAGGCCCTATGGCTACTCTTCAGTAACATTTTAAGTGCCACATACTTTCATTTTCAAAGGTATAAAAAAAATATATATATTATATATGAAATGTGTTAGGCTAGAAGGGAGAATGTCCGGTAACCATAGTTCTGAAAAAATCGAATTTCCAGTTTTTCAGTCGTGGCCATGTCATTAATGTTGTTATGTCCATGAAGTCTGTCGTGAAATCGTCTTTAAAGGTCATGTATATGTTCCTTTACTGTGGGTATTTCTAAATCAGTGTGAAATGTGTGGTTTGAAATGTACCAAGGTGATTTCACGATTAGTCTGAGTAATTTTGACTGGAATATATGTATTTTTTTAAGATGTGTATTTTTTTGCAGTCCCGTATATTTGTGTGGCGTATGTCCATATGGGTTTAAGTAAGTAAGTGAATGTATTCAGTCGTTGTCGGAGTTTTAATGTCGACCGTTTATGAAGCATTGGATACAGAAGTTTTAATCTCTTAGTTAGACTGAGACGTTTGTTTTACGTGTGGGCCCCTGGTCATTCTTCTATCAAATGTAAGTCCTAAGTAATGAATTTCGTTTGTCTGTGGTATGGGTTGATTGTCGATGAAGACAAGTCTTGTCTGATTGTAAAGGTTATGTGCTGTGATTTGGTGTAATTTAGTTTTATTTTCCAATGTTTGAACCAGTCTTGTAGTATCGTTAAGTGGTGTTGAAGAGTTAATGATGCAATTGTGGGGTCTTTATGTCTAGTTAATATTGCTGTATCATCAGCGTATGTTGCTGTCAATGTTTAAATTTTTTATTTTTTTTTTTTTTTATTTACAATTTATTGAAATTTACAACTGTACAAAAATACATTAAGTAAATGTGTTAAAAACGCTTACAATAACATGGTAAAACTTGAAAGTAACTATTCATTAGTAGCCCTTTAATAAAAATCTACACAAGAAGATCTCTAGGCCATCTTCTTTTCAGACGCCTCGGAGGATTATCGGGAATCGAGAGGGAAGAAAGTTGAGAAACTAGTGGATTTGAGTGGTTATGAAGCTTACTATGAAAGGATTGGTATCTGTTTTGGGCTAAATCAGCAACATATGGAACATTAAGATTTTTATGGATAAGTTTATTGGTGACAAAATAAGGAGCATTGAGGATTTTTCGAAGGATTTTGGATTGTAACGATTGGATACGGGATGAATTGGATGGTTTAGTAGAGCCCCAAAGCTCAACTCCGTAAGTCCATATTGGTCTAATTACGGTCATGTAAATGAGTCTTTTGTAATTAATTGGGAGTTTTAAACGTTTGTCCAGTAAATGTTGAAGCAGTCTGTAACGACGAGCTGTTTCTTGTCGTTTTAGTCTTGTATGTGGATTCCAAGTAAGACGTTTGTCCAAGTGGAGTCCTAGGTAGCGTATCTGTTCAACTGGGATTAGTGGAATATCATTAAAGGATACTGTAGGACAGGAGGTCGTAGGTTTACGACGAAGGGTAAAGGTTATTTGTTGAGATTTGTTCGGATTTATTTTGATTCTCCATTTTTGACACCATTCTTGAATGTTTAGGATATGGGATTGGAGTGTTTGGGAGGCAATGAAGGGATCATTGTTTACTGATAATACACATGTGTCATCAGCGTAAGTGGTGAGGATAGTGATAGGATGAGTTGGGATATCAGCTTTATAGACCGTGTAGAGAATAGGCCCAAGAATACTACCTTGAAGAACACCGGCAGATTGGGTAAAGAGGGAAGAGTAAGAAAATTGCTGGTTCACTTTAAACGTTCTGTCACTGAGATAGGAACGGATAATAAGGAAGTATGTTGAGGGAAGGAATTTGCGGAGCTTGTAAAGCAGTCCTGGGTGCCAAACTCGATCAAAAGCTTGTTCTATGTCGAGAAAGGCTCCCGTGCAGTACATTCCGCGCTCTAACGCTGAGGAGGCCACATCCACCACGCGATGACATTGCTGGATTGTGGAGTGTGACGTTCGAAAACCAAACTGGTGGTCTGGGATGATATGATTGGAATCTAGGATATGATACAGGCGTTTCAGGATGAGTTTTTCAAGGATTTTGCCCATAATAGGCAATGTTTAAAATTTAAATTACAAATTCTATATGAGGAGATAACTTTCAAAACGTGTTTTGTCACAGCAGTCCCACTTTTCAGCAATAACAAAAAACGTATATTATGAGATATAATTACCCTTCAGAAACAAAATATTCCTAATTAAACTTATAGAATCTAAAAAAACACATTAAAACAAGGATCAGAAATATTCTTTACTCATAAAAATAGCATTTTTAATTTTAAATATGGACAAAAACGTTTTGAAGGAACACAGTAGACAAAACACAGTTTGATGAAATAACAAAGGGACAAAACACTGTTTGAAGTCGCTATGTGTTATTTTACAGAAGTCACTGTTTGCTCAAAAGTACACAGAATAAAAATTATAATTACATGATAGATGATGTATGTTAATGACACAATTTTCGGGGAATATTTTCATTTTCAAGTGAATATTGTCACTAGTAAACACGCAATTCACATCTTTCATTTTCTAAACAGTCACAAGTTCCATCCTCTTCTACAACATTTTCAACACTTGGAGGATTCAAAAAGTAAAACCTTGAACCAGTTTGAATGGCTTGAACTTAAAACAGGCTATGGAAAAAACACTGTTTGCTTAAAACCCTGATTTTTTTTACTAATTTTGGATGGGACAAAGCTTGTATCGATGGCTAATACTCATCACATGTTGTAGGGTTCCAATCTAGTGATACCGAAAACTCAAAAAAAAATGTTTTGTGACAAAACACATTTTGAAAGTTATCTTATATTTTTTATCATTGGGAACATCTTAAACTTCAATATATGTGAAAATTCTCTTTCTAGCCTCCATGAGACCACCTTAAGTGATATCACGTAGGACAAGCTAAGAGGTCGCTTATAATCGATTATATCTAGTTCTAAAGAAGGGATATACGTTATTGAAAATCGATAATTTTCGCACAGAAATAGTTTTTACCTCACTTCTTGTCAAACATTTGCTTCTAGTGCCTTCTATCGTTTCTCAGAAACAAATGTCAGAATCAATGTTATAGAGCATAAAATTAAATTAAATTTACTTTCGAAAAGTAATAACAATTCTTCTTTTTTTTTTTATTATTTACGATTTTTAGTAACGTAAATCTCGTAAACCATAGAAAGTTTGACAAATATGTATATAAACAATTTTATAGGAAATTTAATAAGCTTTAATTTTTATTCGTAACATATTTTTCTAGAGTCCACCGTTTTCGAGATATAATCGAAACCCCCAAAATGGGACCTTCTCCTTTCCCCCCACTCCCCTCCACTTAGCTCACTCCCCAGGAGCGAGGACTTTTAGGATGTTTATCTCGTGACTACTCCTAACGAAGCCCTGAGGTAAAAAATAATCGCATATTTCAGGCACTCTAAAATATGTTTATTGACTGGACTACTAAATGTATTGTATCTTCTTTTTACAATCAGCCTGTTTCCGATTATTTAGAAGCCCTTGCATTTCCTTGAAGAGTCAAGTTTTCAACAAAGAACGGGAAACACTGGAAGAGACCTTGAGAGGCGAGGTTCTTTATGGACCCTTAAGAGGTGGAGAGCACGAGCCAATTAGGAGGGTATCCTCCAGGGACCGCACTACCCTCTGCAGTAATCCAGCGGAGGTTTACGGGTCCTCCATGTCTGTCGTTGGACCGTCCGGACAGTAAACCGGATGAGGAGGGGGTACTATCGAGGGGATAGGAGGGAGCGTTCTGAGATTGCATTTTTATTCACAGCTTAGGATCATAAAAAATATTGTGGATAGAGAAGAAAGGATAATACACATTGTTGAGGAGAAAAACTGATACAAGTCAATATATAGCTCAATAAGAACTCAAGCCATGCTGCAACTCATGATCTATTACTTCCGAGAAACAACAAATCATCTATTCCATAAAAGTATTTTGTAAAAAAAAATCTTATATCATAGTTTTGTTGAACGTTAATACTAGAGATAAGTGAATAAATATACAATTCAATTATTGTTGATGGGGAGAGGGGCTTAACTTAAATGTCTACCAACTTCTATTACGTTGCCAGTCGGTTCCCAACACGTTATCCTTAAAATAATTAGAGAAGTCAAAAAAACATAGAAATGATATTTAATGAAAACAATCTTTCCAGCAAATGATATAATGATCTAAAAACATTATTTTAAACAAGAACTTTAGCAATTAGGATGAGAAAAAAGGTCATTCCAGATGAATGGCTTCCTTAACCCTTGAGATCTGTATCCATACTATCAAATGAATTTAGTATCATGATGTCACAAAACATATGTTTTGGGCTATTGTTTTTAACATTGATGACGAATCAATATAACTAACCTAAGCATTTCGAAATTTTAACAAAATACTATTGAAAAATATAAAATTACAAATCTTCTAATAAATGTATAAAACATGAAAAACTTTTTTTTATTTATTTATTCTTTTTAACATAATAATTTATTGACAATTGTATTACATTTGTTGTGATATTACATTAAAAACAAGTTTTTATTTTTTATTATTTTTTTTATTTATTATTCCTCCCCTCCCTTGCCTTTTCAGGCATACGGGGTTTCATACATAAAAAACAAGATACGTGATCAGGCATGAGGGACTCAGCACCCAGTGTTACAATCCCCTGATACTACTTTAGGGTTTAGACAATGAGATCCCTCATCCAGCTCCTTTTAAGTCTTCGTTGAGTTATATTTAGAATAATATGTTACTGTTTCTTAGTTTCCATACAAATCGTCAGGAAATATTGGAATACCTACGTCTGTTTGTAGCGTTTTGTTTGACCCGTAAGGGAGTCTGTTAACAAAATACTATTGAAAAATATAAAATTACAAATCTTGTAATAAATGTATAAAATCTCATGGGGGCTACACACTATCAACCTGGTTGTCAACCTTGTCGAGAACTTGCAGAGTTGAAGACGGTATTGAGCGTCTGTGGGCTGGTTGGCGGTTGAAATTCTAGTTTCTGGGCAAAAACCTCAACACTGTTGACAACAAGGTTGATAGTGTGTGGGTCCCTTTATTAGGAATTTAGAATTAAATGTTTGCATTTATTGAATATGCGTATTTTTGGCTGGTCCATAAATTTAGGGTGTTTAAGTTCAGATAGGGTTTAATAACTAACTGTGAATGTTGAGTTTCATGAAACTAATTAAAACTAATTTTTGAATAATCTTGTCTAGTTTATCTAATACTGAAATACTGAACAATTCTGTTTAATCTGAGCTTGAACACTTGATATAACAACCTTAAGCCATCGGCCCTTAGTATATGAGCTGGGAAGGAAGGGCTGGTGATCCTAAGGACTGCCATATTGCAGGGCACCCACCTCCTATATAACCTTTCTTATACCGCCCGGCAGATGGCTTCGACCACGTGAGACCGCGCGGGTGTTTATTGCCTGTTTCTATTACTGGGGGAAGTTGGGATGACCCTTCGAATATCATCAGATGACTATTGTAGTTGAATTACATTGTTATTTACCCTTCATCAACTCCCTTATCCCAACTTCTAGCTTTTAAGCTATATTCATCAAATCTATTTCATTCGGCATGTCTATGTAAGTTGCCTTAGATTTCTAGAGGAAGACATAAGAAAGAAAAAAAGGAATAAGAAATATCCATCATAAGAAACCAACACGTTTATTTGCTTTAAAATGGCAATGCTTTCTTAATAATTGTTGTCAGTCATGTTTACGCTATTGGCAGTACCCTACTTAACAGAAAAATGCTTAATTGTTTTGTTTTTTACTTTATATATTTATTCACACCTGCCAATTAAAATTAGACAACCAGTAACTGTGTTGTAAGAAAGTAAATGGCGTGAAAGGTATGAGGGGGGGGGGGCAGAACCCAGCGGCATCTCCAGTCTTTATTTTATTTTATTCTTTATTTTAGTCTAGGAGGTCTCTTATCCAGCTCCTTTTTAGCCTTCTCTGGGTGTTGTCGGGAATATGTGTTGTGGCCATGTCGTTTATTAATGTATTAGGATGTCCATGTAATTTTTCGTGGAATCGTTTTCAGTAGGTTCGTATTTGTTCGTTAACTGTTCGCATGCGTAGGTCAGTATGTTAAATTACGTTGCACCCTGCCTACCAGGGTGCTTTTGTGATTGTCCTGAATGTTTTTGTCTGGAAGATTTGGATTTTGTTGATATTTGTCTTTTTAACTGTTCCGTATATTTGAGAAGCGTATCTCATAATAGGTTTCAATATATAAGTGTTCATTTTTTGTTTAAGTTGTAGAGTTGAACTGTTACAAACATAAAAACATATTTAGATATGCGTTAATAAAAATGCCTTGTAAAGAATATAGTCATATGAGAAGGAGCTTCTTGTTCTTTTCAGACGATTTGAATAATTACTCCTTAAATCCAATGTGAAAACAGATCAGAAAAATGTGGGTTATACTAAGATGGAGTTTATTATGGAATGAGTATATTATAAGTACGTATTATTTGGACATCATCCAAAAGTCTTATGTAATAGTTTTTTGTGACATATTAAGGTCAATTCAAAATTTTACGAATGATTATAGATTATAAGCGTTGTTTACGAAAGGGACTGGATGGTTTTGATGGTTCAGCTCTAAACCCCAACTCCATATGTACGCTGTGTAAACGAGAGTTTTGTACTTAACTGGGCGCTTAAAACGTTTGTCTTGTAAAACGTTGATTGCAAATTATTTCATTGAGAGACTGATCTACTATCACATCATTGACCACTGCCGCCGTGAAGATGTTATTCCACCAGAGCAAACAGGCTTCCAGCGAGGTGTCGCGTGTGAACATCATCTGGCCAAACTCCAGGCGTACACCATCGAACAGATGCACCGGAACAAGGCCACGGAGCTCATCTCGCTGGATTGCACTCAAGCCTTTGATTGTGTCTCGCACCCCCTGCTGCTGCACCGACTGGAGGAGTACAGGTTTCCCGTAGCACTGTGCCGACTGGTCGGAAACTATCTTCGTGGAACATCATTCGTTGTGCGGGTCGGTGGGAGTCTATCTTCGCCAGTCCCTACCACCTGTGGTGTTCCTCAGGGGTCAGTGCTGGGACATCAACATCTTTACGGCGCCGTCGTATCTATAAAGCACCCTGAGGCGGTGGTGGCTGCATACGCGGATGACGTCGCCGTTTACGCGTCCAGCCTCAACCCCGGCCGGGCTCTCAAGATGGCTGAGAGGGCAACTTCCACCATCGTCGAGGCACTGAAGTCATGCGGCATCAAGGTGAACCCTAGAAAGACTGACGCCATAGTGATGTCTTTCTGTAAACGCGGCAAGTACCAAAAACTGCCGAAAAGTTTTACAGTAGACGGTATTGAACAGACCATTTCTAGCTCAATATTATACCTAGGCGTCAGCCTCGATAGGCACCTCACCTTTTCGACCCATGTAAAAAGCAGGATAAAGCTGGCCCGGGCGCGGACATACCACCTCCATCACCTTCTAACCTCTCCTCAGATATCCCTCAGACTTAAAATCCAAATTTATAAATCCATTATAAGACCCACCCTCCTCCACGGTGCTCCACTGCTGCATCATATGTACACAAGTACACTTCGCGCCCTCCAGACTTTCCAGAACTCCGTCCTTCGGCGAATCGTCCGCGGCACCCGCCTAGAGAGTGCCAAAAATACCCGGATCCTCGAGGAGCTGAGGTTGCCTGCGATCCCGGCTTTCATCGGTCGCCGGCACGTCAAGTTCTTCATCATCATCATTTCCATCATTATCATTCCTTGTATGAATAAAATAATAAATAAAATCGGAGGCTAAAAAAAAAAAAAAAAAAAAAAAAAAAAAAAAAAAAAAAAAAAAAAAAAAAAAAAAAAAAAAAAAAAAAAAAATTCATTGAGATTTAGTATAGTTTAAAAACAAATACAATTTAGACTATTTTATATTTTGTCACTATGCTGTAGTGAGCTAACCGTATCAGTTCAGAGCAATTTATATTCTACGGAACAATGAAAAATAAAAAAAGAAATTAAAAAAAAAAATTACTCTCCACTATCGTCTGCTGGACGAAATGGATTTCCGTGATTCGCTTGAACTAAATCGATCCCAATTTTCTCAGCCCAGAGGTGAAATTGAAATATAACAAAATAACAGTTTTTAATTTTTTTCATAACCCACATACAAGGATATAACCACAAAAAGTTATATTCGACATTACTGTTTTCAAAGCTTTCAAATAATGGCAAAATATTCATTTACATGACAGTGATTAAACTTTTTTTGACGTACGGATTTGAGCTTTGAATCTCTTCTAAACCATCCAATTCATCTTATATTCTATCCTTATAATCCAAAATCCTTTGAAAATCTTTAATGATTCTTATTATGTCATAAATAAAGTTATTCATAATAATTTTGATATCCAATTCATTACTCATTTACTGATTTGAAGTAAACTACATACCAGTTCTTCCATGTCAATCCACTAGTTCCCCACTTGCTTCCCATTCTATCGTCGATAACCCTCGGAGGCGTATGAAAAGAAGATGACTTACGGAATTTCTATTATTAAACCTTATTTAATAATGAACTATTTAAAATTATACTTTAGAACAATAACTTGTGGGTTTACGAAGAAGGTTGGTGGTGATCTAATGAGATTTGTATAGATATATTTCAATCCTCTAAAATATTTTAAAAGTGTAACTTCTAATAAGTAATTTCCAATATTTCATTGCTGCTTTAAATTGGACCTTCAAGAGTTTTTAAATCCAAGAATTAATTACGCGAGGAATTCGCTGGTTTAGTGGATCCCTAAGACCTCAATTGCTTCTGTTCAAAAAGTTCTGATACAGTCATGGAAATGAGCCAGAATTCCTTTCCATGTATTAATTATTTGTAGTACCTTAAGATTGTTCATCAAGCTCATTGTTACTCCCTTCATGGTTTACCTAGACCTTTAAAAATATGTTGCTAATGCTCGTTCCTGATAAGAGTCCACATAGTTTAATTCAAATCACATTGTCTCTATCAAGAGTTGTTGCAACAGAATGAAGACTGCTATATTGTCAGAGCAGTCTACCAACCCTAAGCAAAGAATTCTCCATCGCTAATTGTCACGTTGGCATTCCTGCCCCGACCGAGGCAATTCGAATTCTGTGGCAGGCCTTCATTAAAAAAAATTCGCTCCTCCTCCGCCCCCTGGCGGCGACCGTAGTAAATATGACGTGACCGGGTTCTCCAAATCAGCTGCCGCGGCTGGAATCGAATTATACGGTGCGGTCGGAGTCGTTAAGGTCCGCACAACAAATGGCGGAGGCCTCCTTCACTAACGAGCCA
This sequence comes from Euschistus heros, assembly GCA_003667255.2. Classification (NCBI taxonomy): domain Eukaryota; kingdom Metazoa; phylum Arthropoda; class Insecta; order Hemiptera; family Pentatomidae; genus Euschistus; species Euschistus heros. Next base: position 451,513 of record RCWM02000004.1, read on the forward strand.
TTTGCCTTATCGAATTGGCTCCCCTCCTCAGTGTCTTGTCTCTTCGGAATTAGCGCTTGTCAGATATTAGACCGGAGGGTCCCTGAATCTTAACGTGTTAGTGTTTGCTGGAGATGGATGGAAGGGGGAGGGTAAGGCCTGTAATGGCATCTCTACCAGCCAGTCCCGTCTCCCAAAGTGATCTAATGAAATAAACAAGTAACAGATGGAACCGAGTATCAGAGATCTTATTGCCTTATATTTAGGAAGTAGCTGCATCCATCAAGTGTTACAAGAGACGGAGGAATGATTTGATATTGGCTATTTATGGTCGATCACATTAGGTGATATTGGTAGTGTTATTTAATCGTACGTCTCTCTGATATAAAGACTGCTCACCTTTAAAAACTTTATCATCGTTTTACGACTATATTCTACTCTGTCTGTCGAAAGCGAAATTAGTTCATTTATCATTCTGAGCAGTATTTAAATGATCCTTTATTGATAAGCAGGGCTGCTTAGCAGGTTAGGAAATTTGGTAATCCTAGCTGCGGAGAAAGAGTTCAAGTTTTTTGGTAAAAAAAATGTATTTTCTTTTTATTCATTCGTTGATCGAATTAGATCGTGGTGGTACCCTTAAGAAAGGGGAAAAACCTGGAGGTTGGGTGTGGATGCTGACCTCTCCTCCATGTGTAACCTTTGGAATTCAAAGAATACTTCCTTACCATATACTAAGATCAAGAACTTTCAAGGGTTAGAAGTTTTATTCATTTTTTTTTCTTTATATTACCATTAATTCTTTTTCTGTTAACGTTTGAACATTAATGAACGCCATTGTAATATGTATTAACGTATCACGTGTCTCTTAGTGAGATATATCCTCAGTACAGGAATGTTATGAAAAGTATGGTTATATTTTAATTATAATAATGATAGTAAACTATGGTAAAAAACATTATCGTTGATAAGTTATTTTGATTTTTTTTCTTATGTACTTCAATAGGACAGAAAGGACGGGTTATCGTCTTGTTTAACAACCTGACTGCCACGAAGTAAATTTTAACTGTCGCAGGCCGGATTCGAATAAGCGTGACTAAAATCACAAGAATGCTAAGTGCTAAACACTCTAACACACTCTGTTACTTTTTCCTAAAAAAGGAGCCCATGAAAATAGTTCATTTATTACTTGACTGGTCCGTCCTAGTACAAGTTTGAAATTAATTCTATCATCAAACCATAATTTCAAATTATATGTATGTTTCTTAATTCCAACGCCATCTTGTCCTTATTATTTAAAGAGTTAATTTTTTTGATTTATTAATCATTAATATCACTGATTAAGGTGTATTCATCAATTAGTAAATTATCAATTTTAAGAAATTAATGGGGTGTATAAAAAAAAATGACCGCGTCTTAAACGAATATTTGTATTATTATTTCTTTTTTTTTTTTGTCTTAAAATTACGAGAATTTCGTAGGACACTGTCATGTTTCTTCTTTGAAATAAATAACTGAACTGAGGCTTTTTTGGAAGTCCAGTGTTAGTAAACAGGCTTAGAGAATGCTCTAAAGGGATTATTAAGTATTGGTAAATAATAAATAGCAAAGATATTTACAGACTTTTAAACTCTGGAATTGGATAAAACGGTCTTCTTTTTTTTTTTTTTTATACGCCCTGTTAGTAATAATTACTAGTCATTTTAAGATTAATTAATTAATACTTTAATATTAAATTTATATAATTGGCACTATTACAAACAAATGTTAATTTAGCGATAAAGTGTAGATTCTAACGAAAAAAAAAATTGTCATCTACTTTTCTCCATGGACTCTATTATTATAATTAGTTTCCTTAAGGAGTAATAAGGTTTCTCAGAATAAAACCTGGTTGGAAATTTTTCAACTTATTATCATGAAAGATCGCCTACTTTAGGCTTTTTAATCATTGGTTTTCATTCTTCTTTACTAAATAAATTCAAAGGAAATCAGAAGTATTTATATTCCCCTTCCTCACTCTTTATAATTTATGAATTAAGAGTTGGAATTGTTTATATTTATTAAGAACGTGCTACTTATAGTTGAATCACATCTAAGAACTTATTTGCTTTTATAAGAGCTAATTTTATTCATCTCCTTTTTTTTTTAATTCACTAGTTTCATATAAAATAGTATAGAAATTAATAAATGAGAACTTGATGTGACAAGCCCAACCCATGCGAGATTGATTATCCCAGACTTTCCCTAGGCTTTCCCTCAAATAGAAATATGATTTCGTTTCGAAGGCTGAAAACTGGAAAATCTCCAGGAAATATGAAATGGCCTTATTACTCGGAGATGAGAGGTTTATAAGATTGAAATCCCTTTCGCCCTTTTATGGTAGGAATTTTCTATTTTCATAACATCAACAGAAGGAGGATATTGGGTTGCCTTTTCCATTCTGCTTCAAAATCACTTTCTTGTTTCCATCTTCTGCTCTTCTTCCAAAGCCTTAATCTCTGTCCCTTCCGATATCCAATATTTCCTGGTTTTATGTCCCTACAGGGCAGTCCGAGGGGCAATTCCGGATCGCGAAATGCTGCGTTTGGTATTTCCGCAATATTGTTCCAGCATAAATCTCCCGTCGAGTGGGTAACATTATTTTAGGAAAACCCGAATGCCATTTTTTTTTCCTGTGGCATTATATTTCAAAGTGTAGACCTTTCAGTACTTTTAGCGGATCTGCGAAAAATTCCTTATTTTCTCTGTGACTTATTCGCTAAACATTAACGAAAAAATGTAACTAATATTTGCTTTGTCCATTCTAACCAATGTTGTTAATTAAAATTGAATAATGCCCCTTCAAATAAAAAATAATTGTATCGATAGATGCTTACATAGTAATCTTAAAATATATTTACAAATAGATTTATGTATCTATTAAATCTGTGTATTTATTTTTATTAGTGTCAGTAATCATTACTATTCTTTATCTGTCTCCTATCTTAATATAATATATCTTATTTGTCGTTTATCACACCAACTGATACTTTATGTTATTATTAAACATAAATCTGTGCATAAATAGTTTTGTTAAGTGTTTAATGACAAAGGGGTAAACTTAACAATACGTGTTCTAACTTCCTTTTATTGTGATAAAGTTCAGACAAAATAATAGCTTAAAGGAATTCTTGATACCGTAAAAAAAAACAATACTTTTAAAGTTTGAGAAGCACTATATAGCAACCAAACAACACTCTTCGTTCACTTTTTTCACACTAGGAGGCTAATGACGATTATCTTTTTAGTACTCAATGTTGCCACTGGTACGCGTGCCGATGTTACCGCTACAGTTTTTTTTCAAAATTCCATATCTTGGAATGTATTCTATATAAAAGAAAAAACAATCTAACCTGAAAAAATTAGTAAGTTATTCATAAATATGTATGTATATTCTTAATCTACATGGATACTTACAAAATTCGCACTCTCGATTTCGAGGTATTTAATGATTTCAATTTGTCGAAAATATTTTTGTAACTGGCAATGCTCTCTCTATAGCCACTCGCATAACATCTTTAAGGTTTTTCCTTCGGTGACTGAAAATTAATTTTATTTTTTCATATTGTATGGAAGATATTTAAATAGATTTTGAAGTCGAATGGGATTATTAAAAAAACTATTCGTCTTTTACAAATATATTGAACCGTGATGGAATTGAACACTTGAGATCATTATGAATGGCTTTTGTTGACCCGCGTCTTAGTTCGATTCAACCCTAATGGGGCCCATTTACATAGATCAATGGAATACAATTTATTCTCTTGAAAATGATATCAAAGAAATTTTTCTTAATTTTATAATTCTCAATCTTCTTTGCATATTTACAACAGAATTTAATTTGATCATTAACTAATCAGTAAATTCTTATCACCCTTTAATAATATTAATAACCCTTTTAAAAGTAATTATTATTAGTAACAATTATAATTAATAAATGGTTATAAAAAGCAATATAAAATGTATGCGAGGTATCGATTCTTGTGTGAAATATTTATAGCTTCTTGATAAAACGATGAGTCGTCCAACGATTATTTAGTTATTTAATTTATGGGTAGTAAATTATTACATCGATATAATCATACTAAACTGATAAGAAAATAATTAATATAAATTTCCATTTAATTTATTTCATTCTGATATACTTTTCTAAAAACGTTCATGAACACCATATGAACGTTATATGAATATCAATATGTTTTTAATTTATAATTCAAAATTAAATTTTCATTTATATCTGTCAAACACCACTGTATAAATTTAAAAATGTGCTAGCATTTAAATGTGGGACATGGTGTCCTCTACCTCCGGAATATAGACTAATAGTTCTTCTGTTGTGAATGATTTATGTATTTTTTATTTTAACGCAAATTACATTTAAAAATTTTTATTTATATTTATTTTAATGTTGGAAAAGCTTTATTTATTACAATCATCATTATGTAATTATCCCGCATGTAACATGATATTGGTCGCTCTAACCATGTTGGACAAGTTTTTGAGCATTTGCGACAATGCAAATAATAAAGGATCATAAATATGTTTTAGGTTCAATTACGAATATATTTTTCTCACTGTGGTTTTTTTTTTTTTTTTTTTTTTTTTTTTTTTTTTTTTTTTTTTTTTTTTTTTTTTTTTTTTTTTTGGAGAAGAAGATAGTCAGGGATGCAGTCAAAGTAACACCACGTTAAAGAAGGAATTCTTTAATACGTGCCAACGATGACAGGTGAAGAAGGTGAAGAAAACCTGCAACGCAGGTCGAAACGTTAGCACGTATTAAAGAATTCCTTCTTTAACGTGGTGTTACTTTGACTGCATCCCTGACCTTCATCCAGACAACTATACTTTTATCATTATGTTTTTTTTTTTTATTCCATATATATTTTCTAATTGAGTAATACTGATTTTTTTAGTTTATTTTTCTTTTCTATTGTTTTGTTTATAATTTTGTTTCAAGTTTATATTGCACCATAATATTCATGCCTTGTATATCTTTACATTCAGATACACATTCGCGTTTTTATAATTATGAATTAATTTATCATATTTAAATTGATAATATCTCTTAGTCATTATTATGTATTTTATATTAAACTCTTGCTAATATTTAGTTATGGAAAATTATAAATCTTTCTATTATTACAAATTTCTTTTGGTGGAGACTTTACCAAAAAGTTACTATCCTTATCAGGTGTAACTGCATTCAACAATATGTTACACTCAGTATAATTACATAATTATGATTGTAATAAAAACATATATTTCCATACTAAATTATCTTTACTAAAAAGTTTTGATGTAATGTATATCAAAACAAAAAATTAATAAATGATTAAATACAAAAGATCTATATGTTTATATACCGAAGGGAAAGGACATCATGTTTCTTGTATATTTAGAGGCTGCTTATTTTAATTTCCTTACTTTATTTATTTTAGTTTATTTTATATCATTGTACATATTCTTTGAATGAATCTTTGCCATCCATATTACATGTTGTCTTTGAGTGAGGCAGCTTGTAATTTTTTTTTTCCACATAACGGCCTTAGAGACCACCCGAATATCATTCACTTCTTACTACTTCTCTCCTTCCTTCTCTCTTCCCACCTTTTCTTCATTCTTTCCGATTGCTCCTTCCTTCTTTGTTCGGTCCACGCTATTCCTTTTCTCGCATCCTTCCTTCCCACAAGAACTTTGATTACATTTAGTTTTTTCCTGTATTCATCCCTATCAAAACAGTCCTGGTCTGTTATTCCCAGTTTCTCAGTTTCCTCTTTCATCTGTTTGACCCCAGAACTCTTGTATCCTCTGATTTTTTAGAATATTTTTCTATTTAATCTATCTGGGGCCATCCTCACCATATGCCCATAGAACTTCAATCTTCTTAGTCTTATGTCTGTTTCCAGATCATTTATATCCTTGTAAATAATTTTTGTAATTATTCAAATAAAAATTTAAAAAAAAAAAATTATATTTAAATCAATGTTATAATTTACCACCCATTATTAAATAATAAAATATCCGTTCTCTGAATCACTGTTTCATTAAAGGATCTATAAATAATTCACATAAGAATCGATAATATTGTACTGCATTAATACTGCTTTTTATAACCATTTATTAGTTATGTAATGGTCATATTGAATTCCGTTTTGATCATCCGCCATTATGAAAAGTATATTAATATCATAGAATTAATAAAATTAGTTTGAACATAATTTTAATCAGAATAAATGGAATACCAGCCCGTTTTATATCATATTTCTCAAATCACAAGGAAATCTATTTCTATTCTTTAACAACATTTCCATCACCGCGATTCATTACCACTGAATACTCGTCATTTTTTGATATCATCTCTTGTTTTCCCCAACTTTGACTACGGATGCATAGTATATGGAGGACTGTCTTGTGAGCTTGAAATGAGATGTAAAAGATAATTGAACTGTTTTATTAAATTTATTTTTGGGATTTCTAGACGTTCTCACATATCTCAGAGGTATTCTGAAATTGGTTGGCTTTACCCCAGTTTCCGACATCAATACTTCCCCTAGGTGCACTCATATTTCAATCCTTGAAAACCAAAAAACCCCCCTATATTCATGATCTTCTTACTCTGCACTCCTCCATCCACCTCCTCTCCATACTAGAACCAAACCCATCAGCCTGTACACTCCTACACATCGAACTGCATCCTTCGAATCCATCATGGAAAAATTCATCATCCGCGCTTCCTCTTTCTGGAATTCATTGCCCATCTCAATTCGAAAAAGCTCCACTCTTCTTACATCCTGTAAACATAATCTATTTCTTTACCTCCTGGATCTTCAATCTTCCGAACAAATGTAAAACATGAATAATTATGTGATATACATTATAATAATATACATAAGATGTATCCTTTAACAAGATGTCTCATTTATTTTGTAACTCATAATTTAATTATAAATCAGTTTTTATTATTATAATTAAGTATCATAGCCAGACGATTGCCCTATGTATTGTACTCATTGGTTATTGTTAGGGGACAAGTTGTCCCAGAATATAGTTCATTTTCTTCTTCTTCTTCTAATATAGCGAAGGATTTTACCAGAGTTTAATTAAACTAAGAAGTGGGTTATAGCAACGAAAATTATGATTTTATTATTTTTTTTGTCTCTTTCTTCAAGATGTATTCATCTAGTCTCCACAATCCGGGATTTATTTTCTATAAAGATCTGATTTAAAGATAGCTCTCTACTTGCTATTCAGATTTTTCTTTTTCCGGAAACGCTCGTTGTTTTTCCTACTTGTCGCGGCAGAGCATTTTTCAAGATAGCGAGGCAGGAAAAATCCCGTTGGCGCCCAAGGACCCCTAGGGCCGGAATCATTTTCCCTTTAGAGGAAAGAGTGAGGAGGAGAGAGGGAGAGGGAGTGAGTGAGGAGGAGAGAGGAGGGAGATAAGGAAGGGAGGATTGAAAGGAGGATATATATGGTAATCCGCCGTGATCCTATCAGCCCTTCCCTGATATCCAACTCTAATCTGATTAAGCCAACCGCAGCGGCTTCTCCTAAATCTAATAGTCTCAATAATTGTCTGTTGTTTTATTCAGCTTTACTACTTGAGCCATTTCTCATTTCAATTTTATGCATCACATATTTCAATTTCGTTTTATTCTCATAAAAAATATAACTTAGAAATTTTGCAGTATATAGTTAAATCTAGCCCTGAAACTCGTTCGAACATTAAGCATTTTAAAAAAAATAACCATTTCAATAATTCTTTAGTACAGGAGTATATAATTTATTTTTAGATACACTTTTTCACCATTTCTAATCAAAACTTTTATTTACATATTATCCACTTAACATGTTTCGGGATAATATCCCATCTTTAGACTGCAATTATTGACATATTTTTTATATAAATATTTTTTTTTCAATTTCTCTTTAACAATACACACTAAATAAATTAAATAAAATTAAGATAATTCTATTTTCCTATTCTATTTCATAGTGTTAACAGGTCATAACTTAAAACTGATTTTCTCTGACCTACCCTGCTTATTAGGGTTCAATGGTTTATTTAATTATTATTATGTTTATGTTTTTCTTGTTACCAAATTGGACAATCTATATTTTTAATTTATTTATTATATGAGCGCATATGGGTCCTATTATGCAGAGTCTGTTTTATGTTTTGAGAAGTAATGCTGAATAAGTGGATCTAAAAATAATAATTTCATTTAAACTCACATACGAGTATATATATATATATATATATATATATATATATATATATATATATATATATATATATATATATATATATATTTATTTATTTATTTATTTATTTATTTATCGCGATACAGGCCAACGGTGGACCACGCGTATATCATTTTCAGGTTTTTTTTCCTTTCGCCCAAATTCTTTTCATTTTTTTTTCGCCCATTTCCTCTTTCTCTCCTCCGTCCATTTCTTACTTTCATGCTTCTTCTTCTCCGCTACAAGAACCTTTATATTTTTAACCATTTTTCCGAATCTATCCTTATCTTTGTAGTCTCCCTCCGTGATACCCAATTTTTTAACTTTCTCTTTCATTTGCTCTGGGTAACCTTTTATATTTTTCAATTTCATCACTTTATCAAATATTTGTTTGTTTAATCTATTGCTATTCATTCTTTTCATGTGTCCGAAAAAATTTAATCTACTTTTCCTCATCGATGATTCTAAGTTTTCCAACTGTTCGTAAAGGTCATCGTTCTTTTTTAATCGATATTCTTCCCCCACTTTTCTCGGTCCGTATATCATTCTCAATATCTTTCTTTCCGTCCTTAACAAGGTTTCCATATTGGTAAATCCCATAGTCTCTACCCCGTAGAGGATCACAGGTTTTATGACTGTTTCATAGTGTCTAATTTTGGCTTTTATGGAAAGATTTTTTTTATTATAAAAACTTCTGACTGAGAACTTTAATCTATCCAATTTTACCTCTCTACTATGCGTTGCTTGCAAGTCTCCCCCATTGTAGTTCACAAGTTCCCCTAAGTATTCAAATTTATTCACCAACTTGATTTTACCATATTTAGTCTCGATTTCTCCATTTTTTTTCCTTGTCATTCGTCATTTTTTCGGTTTTTTCGAATGATATTTTTAACCCGGCTCTTTCTGCTATTTCTTGCAGTTCATTTATCTGATTTGCTGCCTCTTCTTCACTTTCCGCCAAAAGTGCCAGATCATCCGCGAAAGCCAAACACCTTATTTTCACACCGTCTTTCTTACCTCCTATCCTTACACCAGATTTATTGGTTTCCCAAAACGTCTTCATAATTTTTTCTAAAACAATATTGAATAAAATAGGTGATAAGCCATCCCCTTGTCTTAACCCTGTTTTAATTTCGAACGGTTTACTAATTTTCCCCCTGAATTTAATTTTAGAGTAGGTCCCAGTTTTATATATATATATATATATATATATATATATATATATATATTTTTTTTTTTTTTTTTTTTGATCTGTTAGGAAAAACGTTAATAATCAATACTCAGGCAATAATAATAACTGGTCGAACTTGGAAACATGTTACTATTGTCAGAGGTCATACTATATTGTTTGAATAAAAATAAAAAATAAAAATATAAATGAATTACTAGAATAAATGTATCCATGAATGGTATCGGGGTAAGAACTTGGTGAGAAAGCACAGTTTCTTCACCAATTGTTATTGAAGGTATAGTCAACATCCACACAAGATCTAATGGAGCTCTTGGACACCCACTTTATAGAGGCTAGGTATGCCCGAGGAAGATTTTCCTGCAGCAATGTTAAATCTATGGCTGATGGACTAAAAAATAAATACTACTCCGAAAGTTAAGACCAATAATAAACATAACCACTATTGAACATAATATTATATTAGATAAATCTGAATAAATACTGAATGGAATCAATTCGAAAATTGTACTCGTATCAAGAAAAAGTAGCATTCGCCCAGCAACTGGAATTTCGAAGTTTGCTCTGAACTGTGATTCTTAATAAGCAACACCATTTTTATTATCAAATGAAATCTTATCAGTTTTAATAATTCTTGTTAGAATTAATTTTAGAAGCTGTTATGAAACTAGAAACAGGATTGGGTAAAATTTAAAATCAGAAAAATCAACTGAAATATTTAATCATGATTAAATTTTATGATTAATTCAAAGAAATTAATTGTCAAATATTAAATCATGATCAAATGTTTCCCAGCTCTGTCAAGAAGGCAATATATAACTTCGCCTTCATTTTAGTTGAATGCTAACCCGCTCAGTTTTCCAGTCATGCAGGTACAGTATTTCCGCCGTTAGCTGTTTTCTATTTGAGCTTGTTTTTAAAATTTTTCTTTATTAAAAGAAAAAAATCCTTATGTTCAAATTTCTTTAAAATATATATATATATATATATATATATATATATATATATATATATATATATATATATATATATATATATAATTTAAAAAATAGAATATGAGATACTTGCGTATGTTTTTCTTTAGAAAAGGCTGTAATGGAGTTACCCAACCTTATTAATATAAATGAATAAATGTACCTTTAACTATATGATTAAGTATAATTCAGACCTTGTAAACCAAAATAAAATTGATTACTTATACGCTATCTAAGACTTATCTTCCCATGTAGAACCACGATTTTTTTTTTTTTTTTTTTTTTTTTTTTTTTTTTTTTTTTTTTTTTTTTTTTTTTTTTTTTTTTTTTTTTTTTTTTTTTTTTTTTTTAATTTATGATTTTGTTCTTATAACCTATGAATATTAGAATTTTGAAGTGAAATGTTATTAGGCGCGCTTTGCGGTTTTCGTAATAGTGAATCAGACTTATTCGTCTGAATAAAACTACTTTATTGAATATCTTAATAGAAAAAAATTTAAATTGTTTATTTTACTGGTAAATATTTTGAGTTTTAAAGATAAATTGTACTACAAATCTGAGGTATAATGTTTCTATTTTCCACTTCATAGTAACAAATTGAGGTAAGGCCAAGACGACCCAGTTTCTACTGGGTAGAACCAGTGGCGTAAGAGAGGGCTGAATTAAACAGAGACATTATACACCTCCAGCCCCTGGAGACCGCCTGGAGCTAGTAAATTAATTTTCCAGCCTGGAATTAGTTATATAGGGGAGGCCTCTAATTCGGACGGCGTGTCTCTAATAAACCCCCCCCCCCCCTTCCTGTCTCATTATGTGTGGGCCTGGTCAGTTAGCAAACATGTATCCTCGGTCAAAGCCTTTATTGGGTCTTATTGTTGTTCGCCTTTATTGGATCCGCTACCCATTTAGTTGCCTTGGGTCTAGTTCATTAGGAGGATTGTATTATTCGGAATGCGGATGGCTGAATTGATTGTTCTCTTCATTATTTGGTATTGGGTACTAATTTGAATTAGTGCAATAGCGGAAGTTGAATTCATTTGATCCTTTGCTGAAAATAATGTTGAATGTCCTGTTTAATTAAGTCTGTACCGCACATTAAATTCAAAATAATTGTATTCTTGCCCTACCTTACTGTGCGTCCGCTCGATGTGAGGAGTTTAAATATGCAAAAATATACTAAACCATGCAGGTAAACAAACTATTAATGAAAGAAATTTTTTTTTACTTAATTTTGAGATGTGATACTTAATTTGATTTGAAAGATATTTTATATATATATATATATATATATATATATATATATATATATATATATATATATATATATATATATTTTATTGATCTTTCTTACCGTTAATCCTTTTCATAAGATACGAAAAGATACTACTTTGTGATCTGTAAGGATATGTCGGTTTTTGACCACCACTGTCCTTTTGAAAAATAATAAAATATTTTCGATTTTACTAAGGCAATCTTCCTGTTTAATCCTTTGAATATTATATCTAACATATTCGGTGGGAAGTTAGAGATAGTCTATACTCTATCAAGCCCTTCTCCTCGAAAGTTTTTAATAAATATTTTTTGTTGTAGTGTTTGTCTTTAAATTGATCTGAATGTTTTTATGGTTTAATTATTAAAATATTATTTCTTTACCACTTATATTTATGTTTTAAATTAATCATTGTTATTTTTTATAAATTTTATTCAAATATCATTTCGAAATACGGTTTAGCTTTGTTACTAATATACCGTTTTATGTTTTTTTCTTTATGTATATGATTTTTTTTTATAAATTATAACTTCTAATATGAAATTAATAATAAAATTTTTGTTTTATTATTTTGCAGTGCTGAGGGATGAGTTCCGATCGGTTCCAGCCAGCACTAGGGTAGCCGCTGGAGAGACCGCCCTCCTGGAATGTGGCCCGCCAAAAGGTATTCCAGAGCCCAGCCTCCTCTGGAGGAAGGATGGTGTGTTGTTGGATCTGGAAGAGTCTGACAGGTAACCTTGATTTTATAACGTTATATTGTAAAAGTAATATATATATATATATATATATATATATATATATATATATATATATATATATATATATATATATATATATATTCAAAACATTTTGATGAATATTACAGTCTGCTACAATTATGGTATATGAGCAATAGTTCTACAAGTAATCATTCATCCGTTATTTACAAGCATATCAAAGAAGTAATATTTAAAGACTTATGTCTATAAATTAAAATTACGAAATAAAACAAGAACTGATAACAAACAATATTAATAATAACAATAGATAAAAGTACATGTGCACTAATAATTCTTTATAGAGATAATACGTCTGCTTGGAGTTAAAAATCAAATTTGTTTCCGTTACAATATTTAAACGGGAATATGCTAATTAAAAATTTCTCTGATAGTTATATTGTGAATTTTCTTATTCTTTAATGTGCATATATATGAGCATATTAACAGTTCTTTTTACTTTGTGACTGATTATACTTATAGGAAATGGTAATATCAACACACAATGACTTTTTGTCGAAGCTATAAAAAATTGCACTTAGTGAATTCCAAGCAGACGATATAGTTGACTGTAGAATTTTATATGCATAAAACGGTCTGGGATCCTGCTACTTGGCCAACGTTTGTGAAAGGAAGAGATTTTGCCAGTTTTTTACCCAATTGAATTGTGGTTCCCCAGGAGGTCCTTCCTACCTCGAAATAAATCTGCCTTCAGTAGGTCTCGAACTCGGTCCATGGAGCTTGGCTTGACTTTACCTTTTTTTTTTTTTTTTTTTTTTTTTTAAATATTATTTATTTTATTTTTATATGTTCTATATTTATAATAAAATAGTATGTATGTAGTATGTATACAATCTTATATACACACAGAAAGTACAGTACTGCACACACAAAAAATTATGCTGTACAGAAGGATAAAAAAATTAAAGAAAATAAAAAACTAAACATTTGAAAAATAGTCACTCATTTTTTTTCTGAACTAAGGTTGAAGAACGTTTTTTTAGCTGCTAAATCACGGATTTTCAGAAAATAATTTTTATTTTTCCCAAAACGGCGTTCGGATTATCGAGATTCTTCTGTAGTTCTATGCTTTACCTATCATTTTTTTTTTCCATATCCCCCTTTTTTTTTTCATCTATCCATTGGATTCACGGTCTGTAAATTGCAAACTTCAAGCTATGCTAGGAAGATAACTACTTCTGCAGGAGTTATAGGATTAAATTTGTTAAAGTCGATTCAATGTCTTAGATAGAAATTGATAAATTAAGTGGCGATGATTTACCTACCTTAGGTTGTTAAATAAACAAAATTATAGATTATATTGAAACATAAAGTGGTTATCCATATAAATATATATTTCCTGCAGAGTGCGGGTGGTGGACGGAGGGAACCTGATGATCCGAGAGGTGAAGCAGAGCGACGAAGGCAGGTACCAGTGCGTGGCCCAAAACATCGTCGGCATAAAGGAGACCGGGCCCGCCATGCTCACTGTCCACAGTAAGTAGCCAATGCCTTAGTATTATCTTTATACAATAGAATATATGAAAGGAAATCCTATTTTAATTTATTATGTAACATATTAAAAAAACACTTTAGGTACGCATGATGGTATAGAAGGATCAATACAATTAGGATCGATGAATTAGTTGCCACTTCTATTGGACTTATTTTATTAGAATACTAGTTTCGAATACTATACATTCATCTTCAGTTCTCAGGAGATCTAAGAGATATAAGAGAATGTGAATGTACAGCATTCGAAACTAGTATTCTAAAAAAATAATCCCAATAGAAATGGCAATTAATTCATCAATCATAATTAAAAAAAAAAAATGTCATCACTCGCAATATTTTGTTACTTTCATTAATGAAAGTTTTATATTTCATATCTTCAAACAGATTTTATATTTTAGTTTCTTTCACGTATTCTTCTACATTTGAGTTTTTTTCAACAATGCCTACATTCCTAGATATTCCATGTTGGAAAAAAGATAAAATATTAATTAGATTAAAGTCTATTTAATTTTGTAATGGCTAAGAGCCTTGTCGCCTTCAGTAAACGCTTCTAAGAGATTTTTTTTTTTTTTTTTTTTTTTACATTCAAGGTTTTTTTTCATCATTTAAAATGTTTGGTATTAATATGAAAAAAAAAAAAAATACTTACAATTAATTTTATTTTTTCTGTCAAATCCAAATGGATTTTGATGTTCTTGTCCTAAACTTTAAATTTGTGTTGAATTTTATTTAGGTAACCCGTTTATTTTTTACAGAATATCAAACTTTTAAATTTATCGATAGCTATTCTTGGTGTTTGTAAACATTTTTATCTTGCCGATTTGGTCCGAACCAATTCATTTCTGAACTTGATTAATTACTTTATGCTATAGAAAGTCTAAAAGAAATATTGCCTTTGTCGGGCCTTCTATTATAGAACTTTTATTTCAGTGCGGCAAAAAAAAATTAAAAAAACATATACATAATATAAAATATATATATATATATATATATATATATATATATATATATATATATATATATATATATTTATTTATACACACGTGTCGGCACCAAAATTTTTCGTTTCTCGATACCGGTCCCAATACCAAGAAATTTCTATTTCAAAACATAATCCAAAAATAACCGAAAAAACCAAACAAATCAATTTGAAAAAGAACGACGATAATACCAAAAATAAATTAGTAAATCGCTTGTAGCATTCATGTCCAAAGCATATATTATATATAATGGTTTTTAATTCAGACAATGTACAATAATCTAATTCAGTTCAAAAATTCTTATCCACGAAGATAAACATTTCAAGGTTTCATTTATTGATTAAGGAATTGAAAATGTTACCAAACTCATTCACTACATATTTTAAGTGAACTGGATTTGTTTTAATTGAGTATTAGGATTCGAAAACTAGCATTTACATTTTATAAAATGGAAAATAATCTTTATTCTTAGACATATCGGCTTTTTAGCACAAACAAAATATATAATAAAATGGCGTCAGCGGTAGCAATCGGTTCCCAGGAATTCACTTTGGATCTTCGATTCTCGATACCGATTCTTATTTCAAGAATCGATGGAACCGATAATCGACACATCCATTATATATATATATATATATATATATATATATATATATATATATATATATATATGATTGAATTAATCAATGAGGCTATAATCCAACAGATATAGTAGACTTAGCTACTGCCTTGGACTCAGCCTGCCGCAGGCCAGAGAAAGGGCACGTGTTATACTCCCACTTAGCCTGAGGACATTACCTGAACCTTAACCGCCTCTTGTGGCCCTTCATGGATTAGGCCTTGATTACGAGTCCCTTCCCTTACAGTCTCCTCCACGGCCTGTCTTATCTCGGCTATAACGATTGTATTCCACTCCTCTACGGAGATTTTTTATAATTAAATCCGGCTATCTGTGCTTCCATTCACTGCCTACAGAATCCCAATGTCGCCTTGTTTTATCTGATTCCGTCTATTGTCATTGTAGATAATGAGGGCTTAGTGGATCGGATAAACTTTAGTGTTCATTACCAGTAAATGCCTCTCCGATGTACTCTAATATCTCTATTCTCATGTATACAAAAAATTAGGTTAAAAAAAACTGAATAATCACTAAAATAAGCTTTTATGGTGCAAAAATTACGATATGCTTGAATAAAGGGCATTAATACGGAAAATGAAAAAGAGGAGGCTGAAACATATCTTCTTAGAATACTTTATTAGATAAACCTTGGGCGACGTTTCATGGCCAAGCCATTTTTTCAAGTTAGTAATTTCCATAGGTCTAAAATCTTTATTCCCTGTACGTTTCGTCAGTTTGAAAAAAAAAATCTTTTTGAAGTGATAGGCATTACTATAGAAAAAAAAGTAGGGACAGTTCACATTACATATATTTCTTATTATGGTTTAGTAAATAGGGCTTGGAAAAATTAGGCATGAAACGTTGCTTAAGATGTTTCTAATAGACTATTTCAAGGAGGTATGATTTGCCATTTTCTTTTTTATTATATTAAAACAAACTTCCTAATATATTACGTAATATGGATGGCTATAAATCCATGCAAACAATATTCTATTTTTTTCTCTGACACTATAACTTTAACTCGCTTTTTTAAATTTTTTTCCATTGTTATTGATTGTTTTATTTTTTATTTATAAAGCTTTTATTGAGTAAATATTACAATCTACCTCAATTAAGGGCAATAAGTAATATGGAATGTATTGAATCCAATTATACAATATTTAAAACAAGAAATAAATAAAAAAAAGAACATCTAGTATGCAAACATAAACTTAAATTAAAAGTTATTAAATTTTATTTTCTAATAGTAATGTTGGATTACAGGTGCAAATAAAAACTTTAAAGTAAAAAAATATACTCTTCTATATACTAATGTACTCAGCATAGGGATTCCTGAACCAAGCCTATCTCCTACTTATGAAGGGACAAGCCAGGACTAAATAGATCCTATACTGCGTCACTAATATGAAAACCTAGTATAGTTACTAACACAACTTCTTTTTTAAAAAATTGGAATTTGGATCAATATCGCACTTCTAGATCACTAATACTTACTGTTCTGTCCCTTATGAGCCCAGTTATAAATAGTATAGCTCCGTCATTACTCTGCCTATTGTAGTTCAATATACTTTAATACTCCTGGCAATTAATCAAGATCTACAATATACAATAATCGTTATAAAGATCCAAAAGATAATTGGCTGCCTCCTAAATCCGATCCCGAACTAGCTCTGGTTACTAATGGTTACTATTAGGATTTAAGAGAGCGGACTCTAACAACGCCCTGGGGGATCGCTCTCTGTGTTGTTTTCCAAGGGCGGTGCCTTACTCGCTATTTACAACTTCCAACAACTTTGTTATTGCTCATTGTTTAATATTGTGGATCTTGTCCCATATCAGTGAGAAATTATCTAAGTATACCTTAGGGTAAAACATCAGCAAATCTTTCAAAAATATTTAATTTTTAAAAACAACATTCACGGGAGTATTGAATCTAACTCTACTTTTTTAAAAATAAACCAGCACGTGGAATACAGAACAGTCTCGATAATATGGACGATAGTCCGACTCCTCCAAGAATCAGGTCTTCTCGCGAGAACCATTTCCTTAGATGAAGAATCGGTCGTCATTCAAGAAATCCCTATGACGTTTTTGGAGAAACTCGGAGAACCAGTCAGTCACTTCGTTAGATTAAGGGACGTATGACCAAAACTTAAAAGCTATATAGAACTCTCTTATGAATCAAGTTGAAATTGGTGTTTTAAAAAAAATTTATTTTAGTTTGAATCGTATGTACATACATATATTTACGCGTACATACAAATACGTGTTTTTGTGATAATAAGTTTAGTTTAGAAACTTATGAAAAATTGGATGTGACATCCTGTTCCTAAAATGTTATAGTACATACATATCAATTTTGTGATGTTTCCAATATTTTTAGTTATATATGAGTTTTAAATATTATTATTTGTTTTCATTATTGGTTATTTCCTTTTTATACAGTAATCTGGCTTTTTAGGCAATCCCTCTGGTCTCATATGTGTCAGATTATTGAGTTTATAATGTTTTTTTATGCTGTACTTTTGAATTATATCTAAAAGAAAACAGGACTTTCCGCATTTTCATAACTTCCATAGGGTGGGCTTCTGGCCCTTCGTTAGATTGAGAGCAAAACCCGACGGTTGAGCGTAAATGTCGGCCACTTCTCCAACTATTATATCATTGGTTATGAAGCAGTAACTCCGTATGTGTTATAGTAGTATTTTCTTTCTTCTTTATTGGTCAGAAGAGGTTGGTCACCTGTCCTTCCTGACCTAGTTGGCTTACCTAAGCACGTGAAGCCCGAACAATCTTACATGTCGGATGATTCGGTAAACCATAAAAGCTGCTAAATGAAGAGCAGCTCCTACATTATAAGTCAATAATAAATAAATAAAAAAAAAAGTAATTCTAAATTTGTTTATATGCACATAAAATACACCGATTCGAAGAAACACCCAAGCGTGTTAATTAATTGAATGAAGCTTATGATATAGAAGAAAGTGAATCATTCCAGATCAATAGCGATTTTTACCTTTAATTATTGAATGACCTAATATCAGTAAAGGTGTGGGAGACAGCTATTGAGCTAACTATCCCCCCATTATGATAATACCCCTGCCCTCTCTCTCCCCCCCCCCCTCCACTCTAAGCAGAAATTAAGAAGACTCGTTATAGTTCAATATTAATAATGAGTCCATGTCCCCTCCCCCCTCCCTACCACCAGCCCCTGCATAATGGAACCTCTCTCTTAACACTTCCGAATCCACATTAAAATTATGATTGAAATTAAACTCGAAAAAAGTCGTAAATATTTACGACGAATCCTATTAAAACTTCAATGCCGGGAAATTGGAAAAATGCTTTTCCTGCCTGCTATAACAAGGTTCCATTCTATCAGAATACCATATTGCTTTAAACAAAGCTTCCTTCCCGTCCTGCCGTATCATTACGTTCATATTTAAAACCAATATGGCCATTTATTAATTTATTTTTGTTTAATGTTTGTCATAGTCCAAATGTTTTTATGTAACTATTAAAGATTTTTTGTTTTTCGTTATATGGAATCAGGGTTAGGCAACATGTAGTTATAACTATCAACTGTTGATTATAATTACTTAAGTGCAGTTTTAGTTGCAACTATATTCGTGGAGTTTTTCAAAACGTAACAAATGCATTTTCGTTTGATATATTTTTCTAATAAAGCCTTGCTAGCTGCATATACTACTATACTTTATTTTCGTTAGTAGACATCTATCAAGGATTTTAATAATATTATTGTTATGTATTTAACAGCAGGGGGAGGCCTTGTGTAGGCGTTTTGCTAATTTTTAAACATTTTCGGTGGCACAGTAGACATTTTCAGTTTTGAAAGGTAACTCCTAGAAGAAAGTTAAAAATGTCTAATTTTTTTTTTTTTTTTTTTTTTTTTTTATTATTATTATTATTTCTTGGTGGTGGGTTAACTGCTACGTACTAGTTAAAAAAAAAAATTAGACATTTTTATTTATATTTAATAGTTTATAATTGCAACTACACCTGCACTAAAGTTGTTGTTATCAGTAATTGGATAGTTATAACTTCGTTAATACGTAGAGTAAACCGTTCAGTTATTGACACCCTTACGTAAATATTTGGAAATATTCATACGAAAATTATAGAAAGAATATTTCAATTAAGATGAAATTTTGAGTGATTTTTCCTTAATTACAATACTTTAAGCTAAGCAAGAAATTTAACATGATAGTGACAATAACTAATGTAAAATTGGTTATTAACACCCTAAGAAAATCTTTTAAAATACAAACATAATTGAAAGTATTTTTACACATTTGAGGTGTAAGATTTAAAAGGAATTTTATGATTTTTTTTTCTTCTAATTTTTAAGATAAGGTGTCTGTATGGTTTATCCTATGATATGTTAACTCTTTTCAGGGCAAGCGTATATATTTAAATCACTTAACTGTTTATTTTTAGTTTTTATTGGTCTAAAATTGGATAAGGTTATCAGTTAAAAGAATATAATTAAATTTCATTTAATTTGTTGTTTAACCTTATTTAATGTTTTTGAATGATGGGGCCGCTCCAAACGATCTATCAATCTATAGTGTACTGTAGTACACTGTTCCCTGAAAACAGGTATATTATTTAAAAACTTTGCACTTAATAATAGAAGGAGATAGAATTATAGGTAGGATGTTCTGGTGTTTAGTTCTAAGTAGTCGGCCTCATCCAGTAATGCATCAAATCCCTCAAAATATTTTTCGATAAGATCCTTCTTTAAAGGCGGCCATTGGTCTCAGTTCAGTAGGACTTAGGTCATCAGTTTGTGTCTGTATCTTTCCAATTTTGTGTAATTATAAGTTAGATGGACTTAGGCTCGTTTACTGTTTCCGTAGCAGTTGTAAATTAGTTTAAATCCGTGTAAGTTACTTTTAGCTGCACCATGTCCAGTAAAAAATTGGGTCAACTCATTCTTGCTATAAAACTACAAAGCATACAAAGATTATTATGAATTTTGTACGCTTGATTCTGTTTAATATTTCTTATAATTTTTCGTTGATACTTATCAATTAATTCTGATTTATTTAAAGTTAATCGCAGAGGTCCTGAGAGAGAGAGAAGATCCCGAACGAAGCCGATGAAGGACTAGATAGGAGATAGGAGGGATCTAATCTATGATTGAGCAGGAAGTGCCCATCGTGGCGGTTAGTCTATCTACTCCTCGGCCGAGGGGATCTGAAGAGTGTCCTCTTGTCCACTTCCGCTCTCTGCTCGAGAAGGCTGTGAAATAATAAAATATTCATTACTCTTCGGTTGTGATGACTATTTTAAGATGAAAAAAGTTATTTTTTATTTACTGAATTATCTGTTTTAAATATTTAGATGCACAATATGAATTAGATGTATTTAAAAGAGAGAGAGAGAGAGAGAGAGAGAGAAAGAAAGAGAGAGAGGGGGGAGAGAGGGATCTACTGTTGTTCCCAATTAGCACTTTAGAATTAAAAGGATCAAATTACTTAAATTAACAGTTAAATTCAATTAACAATCAATGATTATTCGAAATAATAATGTCAAAAATGAACTGCAGTTTCAAATGCGACTTTTTTCATTCAACTCATTCAAGGTCCTAAACTGTAGGTCCTAGCGGCAAACAGGGTGTCCCGAATGTAAATGGCAAAACTTCAGGAACTTATTGCGGACCGAAAAATTAAGACAGAAAGTCCTTCAGAGATTTGCTCGTTTTTGCTTAGTTTTAGAGAAAATTGCAAAAAAAGAAACAAAACAAAAATGTTACAGGTAGCGATTATCACCTTTCAAAGTTCGTCAGGCTAGGCAGTGAGATATGTAAACACTTAATGTTATCCTTTACATTTTTTATTTGTTTACATTTTGGCTTCCTTCTAGGATTATAATTCCTATCAGTCTTCAGCCAGTTACTCAGATATTTTTGTGTGAATAGCATCAGCCACAATGCCGCATACATATTCTAATGTTGAATACGCTGATATGATTTTTGTGTATGGTTTCTGTAACGGTAATGCTTTAGAAGCGGTGTTAATAGCATGAATTTGCTATTAACGTTTGGCTTGGAATTTGGAACGGATTACTGGTGGTACCATATTTTTTACCTGGAAGATTGAATGGTATCACATTTACACATTTTTTGGAGAACGACTTTTCTAATTATTTAGATGACATTCCCTTACAGCAGCGGATTGAAATGTGGTTCCAACTCGATGGATGTCCAGCTCAGTATAGCAGAGTTACTCGAGCTTGGCTGGATATAAATTATCCACAACGATGGATTGGACGTGGAGGAGTAGTACCTTGGCCACCCAGATCACCTGATATGACACCCATGGATTTCTTCGTATGGGGAACCTTGAAGCAGAAAGTTTATTCGGTGTCAATCAACTCAAGAGAGCAATTAAGAGACCGAATCATAGATGCAGTGCACCAAATATCATCAGAACAATGTTTAGCTGCAATTTATCAAGTGAGTGCTAGATGTAATGCTTGCTTTGGTGCAAGAGGACAACATTTTGAGCAATATTTACATTAAAAAGAACATAACATAAATATAAATGTAAATAAATAAGTATAAAAATGAAAACTTGTTTTGTTTCTTTTTTGCGATTTCCTCTAAAACTAAGCAAAAACGAGCAAATCTCTAAAGGACTTTTTGTCTTAGTTTTTCGCTCCCCTATAAATTCCTGAAGTTTTGCCATTTAAATTCGGAACACCCTGTATAACAAAAACATTTCTCCATTAAATTTTTGTTAAAAACCCAATAGTTAAACTTTCGATCAGAGCAGCATCTTTTTAATAGCAGATTTTTAATAGTGAAAAAACGTCACAGATTTGATAGTAAAAAAAAAAAACATTACAACATGGCTTTTTTCATTCGAATAAGTGTATTTCCTAAACGGTTGGTCCTGGCGACAAATGTATAGCAAAAAGTTTTCTTCAATAAATATCTGATCAGGAAATTGTCAAATTCTCGATCAGAACAGCGCCGGCAGAGTTAGAGCGTGTCAAAATGTCATCAAAACTTTACAACAAAAACGTACAGCCCCTCGGTAAAAGACATACCCATGTCAACATACCTGGAATTCTAAGATTAGTTTCGAATGTTACCATTCATTATCAGTTCTAAAAACATCAGCAATTGTCTGTATTAATTATAATATTACTAATTATAAAAATGGAGGACAAGTGATCGAACATTTGATTCGTAAATATTAATTCTTTGACAATTTTTATGTGACTTATTAGTTCATTTTGTTGAATTTTCATTTAAAATGTTTGTATTAAACAACCAAAATGAAAAATTGAGAGACTTATGCCATAGAAGAGGTTAGTTATCCATCGCAATTCAGCTATATATACATATATTAATATAAGCCTTGTCCTCAAATTGCTATAATTTGTCCTCAAAATTACTGGAATATCCTAAAGATTTCTGAAAACATCAAAACAAATACATTTCCAGACCTTCAGGTTTATAGCTGCTATGGATATTGTGCCTAAGGCCGATCAAGCTCCATCCTCTCAACCAAACGACCGATTTGATCCCAACAACAGCCCAATAAGATATTACGATCTTACATAGATCACAATCTTCCGCCCACATTTTCCCCGATATAAGGGAAATGGATTGGCGATGGAAAATCGTTGGAAATCTCCAACCCGAAGCCGATTATAAATCAGGACAGAGGGCCCGGATAAGAATACGAGAGGGCAAATGGCAGGCGCTGGCAGCAGGTGTGCCCCCCCCCCCTATAGGCCTATTATTCACCGCGCTATTGAAAGAGTTCCATTGGAAGGTCTTATACACACCCTCGATGGCTCCCATTTGAGATATTGGAAGTCACTGGTGTGTTGGGGGCGGCTTCATACGGCCCGATAGTCGCCGAGTTACAGGGTACGGCTCATATCGAGTCCGGGCATTTTCTAATTTGACACGATGTTTTAGAAACATTTACTTCACAAATCACGTTGCCAAAAATTGGTTGTTTTATTATGTTAATATAAATTTTAAAAAAAATGTTTTTATTAGATCAACTATTTTAGCACAAGTATTTACGTATGTATTCAATTTTTTAGCACATTTAAAAAAAAAAAAATACTTTCCCACTTCCGGCGCTCTCTTAATCGCCACCTCCCTTAACCACAAAGGAGAACAGTTATAATTATATATGGTTTAAAATTTATTAAAAAAAAAAAATAATAATAATTAAAAAAATCATACGTATTCTTAACAAATAAAATAAAATTTAATAGATTAAAATAATATTCAATTATTAGTTTATCTGTAGTATTATCATTTTTATATTTATTTTTAAGTGATCGTTATATGATAGATACTTCAATAAGTAAAATTGTATTATAAAATTATTTTATAATTTTATATACTGTCACTCCATTGATCCATCGGAGCCGAGGCCTTCCCACTCTTCTCGTCCCATAAATCTTTTCGTCCAAGAGCATAATAGGAATCTTTTCCTAGGTCATTCTAATTATATGACCCGCCCATCGAAGCCGTTCTACTTTAATTACGCTTAAAACATCTTTGTTCTTGTAGATTCTTCTCAGCTCAGCATTCGTTCTTATCCTCCAGATTCTGTTGGTACTAACGGGGCCATAAATTCTCCTCTCGAACATTAGGATAAGGGCTTCCTGTGAACTGGGAACTACTAACTAACGAACTACTAACTGGACTAACGTCCAGCATTCGGAGGCATAAGTGAGAACTGGTCTTACTAGAGTCTTCTACAGTTGCACCTTTGTGTTTTGAGATATAGCCCTGCTCCTGAAATGCTTTTGTAATCCGGAATAATACTTATTTGCGGACATAATTCTGCTATGGATCTCTGCTTGTATTTCGTTATCCACATTTTCTTGTGAACCAAGATAGCTATAATAATAAAACATAATCTACTACTTCACTAAAATAAATTACAATATTTTTGACATAGATATGTCTTTTAGATCGGGGTCTATACTTTTTTTGGTTTAGGGTTTTTTTTTGTTTTGTTTTTTACAAAAAATGTAACATTTTGACAAACTCTAGCTTTGTTGTGGTTGCTCGGATCCAAAATTAACAGACAGTTTCCGGATAAGAAATTTAATGGAAAATATTTTTTACTATATAAAATTTGTCGCTAGGACCTACCGTTTGGGAGTTATATTGGTTTGAATGAAATAAGTCACTTTTGCCTACATTTTCTAAGTGTTGGGGCCTTTTTACACGCTTTAGCTCTGTCGGCAATGTAGAACGAGCATTAGGCGTAAATTTCCAGGTCATAAATTTAATAGAAAATATTTTTTTATTTTTTAACATTTGTCACTAGGACCTACCGTTTAGGAGCTGTATTGGTTTGAATAAAAAAAGTCACATTTGAAACCCCCTACTTTCTGTCAACTTTGTTTTGAACCTTTTATTATTTCGAATAATGATTAATTGTTTATTTAATTTAATTATTAATGGAAGCAATTTGATCTTTTGAATTATAAAATGTATATATGAGGAAAGCACTAGATAAAAGATAGACTTATCCATGGTATATAGTTTTCCTATTCAGGGAGAATTTTTTTTTTCTTTGGTTTTCCCCAGCCTCATCAAGTTATCCAACATTTGATAAAATTAACCTATGAAACTGTATTTTATTCTTTCTTTTTTTTTAAAACAAGATGTAACCCGGGAGGACATTTACACCCTAACATATAAACCGCAAACGGACAGAGAAGAGACAGAAAGGATTAGTTAGCTGGAAGTAGAAGTTAGTAGACATTGAGGGATCTACAGCTGAAGAGATTAGCCTGAGATAAATGTGGTGAGGGTTTTAGGGGATGAGGCGGTGCGCAATCTGGGGAGATCAAAAGTTTATATATGTCCTTCTGGTGTGTCTGTCAGTTGTCTTCGTTAATTGTGTCCTTATCTCGAGGGCTCTAACTCAACAACTTCTGCGGCACATCAAGACCTTCGGGAGAGGGGGGAGGGGAGGTTGATGATGGGGTTCGCCACCTCCTGAGGATCATGAAAAACAACCTTGAAGGAAGAACTTTCTTTGTAAAGTAAAGGTCCTTAAAGGGTCAATAAAAGAAATCATAAAAAACTTTAGAAAATAAAAAAACGAAACAAACATACAACTTAATAATAAACCAACAAAAACAAACATAAACACGTTATTTTTTTTTAAGGATTGATTATTTGCTACTGTTGGAATTTTGATTCGAAGATTAGTTTCGAATGTTAAACATTCATCATCACTTCTAAAACATACAAATATTCAAAACATCAGCTGTTTGATAAACCGATTACATATATAATATTATAAATATTAATAAAAATATAACATTTGAGTGTAAAGAGATATAAGAAGATGATTCGGGATGCAAACTGACAATGCTCATATGTTTAGTATTTTTTTTTTTTTTTTTTTTTTTTTTTTTTTTGTGAATCATTTGTCGGTGAATTTTCAAATTAATTATCTTAATCCCTCTTACCGTCTATGCTCTTATGTTGTTTATTTTTTCTGCTCCCCTGTGAGGTTGTATTGTATATTTCCAAAGGAGAGTAATTTTGTATACAAAATAAGTTTACCTCACTTTTTGTCAAACATTTGCTTCAAGTGCCAGAAACATATAGGGTAAATCACTAGTTATGGCCATATTTAAGGGAACTTGTCTATTTAAAAGGGATTTTCGTTGATGCAGTTTGTAGTATGACATCTTTGGTTATATACTTAGCTTCTCAATAGTTTATCGGAAATGAAAAAGAAATCGGAATGTATTTTTTGTAAATTATCTTCTTTCAATATTTCCAGTTATCTTAAACAGCAGTAGCTATCGGCAAAGTACAGAGTATAACAAACTATGTTAATTAGTAATGGTCACTTAGAAGACGTAAGGTCAAACATGACTACTACTACGAAGGGATGTAGAATATAAGTTTTAAAATGACATAATCAAATGAAGAAAATTATTTATATATATATATATATATATATATATATATATATATATATATATATATATATTATTTTATTTTTGAAGAGAAAAGATTTGACCCGGTATTTTTCTCTTCAAAAATAAAATAATATATTTAATAATATTGATTTATATCAAGAAAAATTAATATATATATATATATATATATATATATATATATATATATATATATATGTTTTTTTATTGGGAGAAAGAACGTTTGTAACATCAAAGGAAATTGAAATGGATAGGAGTGACCATAACTCGTATCTTTTATTTTATACACCGGTTATGGTCAGTTAAAAATTATTGTTAATTACAATCAGATAGTCTAACATAATGGAGCTTCTATGGAAGCCTGAATTCTAATGAAAAGTTATATAACTCACTATTTTAGGAAAATATTTTTTATAGATTTCTGGAAAGGGATAGGAGGGAGAGTTTCATTAGTAAATGAATCTTAAATACTTTTCAGAAATATTTCTCCTGGTGATATCACAAATAAATGGATTATAGCATTATTATTGCGATATTTGTATTAGTCTGCCCATAACTGGTCAGGTGACCATAACTAGAGATTTATGAAATTTAAGTAAATGTAGTGCTCTACTACTTTGATTATTACATTTTTTCTGAGAAACGATCGTGGAAAGTACTGGAAGCAAATGTTTGACAAAAAGTGAGGTTAAAATTATGTTTTTCCGAAAATTACCGATTTTCAATAATGTTTATCTCGAAGACCGTCGGAATTTCAGCAAATATTTATAGAATTATTTTTATAGGACATTTAACTAGCTTTATGTTTTATTTGAAACATATTTTTCTAGGGTCCACCGTTAGCTCACTCCCCAGGAGCGGGGACTTTCAGTATGTTTATTTTCTAACTACTCCTAACCGATCCCTGAGTTCAAAAATAATCGCATGCGCTCTGCAATATTTTTGTTGACTGGACTATTATCAGAAGCAGTAGATATAAGAGCAATAGACATATCAAAGATCTATTGTTTTTCCTAGTCAGGGAGAAGTCGAGTTTTATTATTGAATATGATGATCATTGGACTCACATTATTATTTAATTAGGATTGATGAATTAATTGCCACTTCTATTGAGATTATTTTATTAGAAAACTAGTTTCGAATGCTAAACATTCATCTCCAGTTCTTAAACATACAACATTTTTTCAACACATTAGTACTATGTTACATAGATTATATATACTAAAGTTTTAAAAAAGGTAAGACAAGAAATCAAACTCACCTTCGAGGTAACTAAAACACTGAATTCGTGAGAAGTAAAAGGGGGAGCAGGTAGGTTAAATTTTTGATTTACAATGGGGTTTCCCTTATGACTCTTGGATTTTTCCGTTCCTATGTGAAACAAATTTAAAATGGGGCTATTGGATATGTTAATCTGATCATTTAAACAAAAATCTGGATCGGTTTTAAACGATTTTATTATTTCTAGTGATTTAAAAGTATTTAATAATAAATTAAATGTCCTGCTCCTTAACTCAGGGATCCTTAGGAGGGAGTTAGGAGTAGTTAAAAAATAAACATACTAAAAGTCCCCGCTCCTGGGGAGTGAGCTAACGGTGGACTCTAGAAAAATATGTTTCAAATAAAACTTAAAGCTAATTAAATGTCCTATAAAATAATAATAATAAATAATAATTCTATAAATATTTGCTGAAATTACAACCGTTTTCAAGATTAAAATTATTGAAAATCGGTAAGTTTCGGAAAAACATAATTTTAACCTCACTTTTTGTCAAACATTTGCTACTAGTGCTTTCCACGATCGTTTCTCAGAAAAAATGTAATATTCAAAGTAGTAGAGGCAATTAATTCATCAATCCTAATTGTATTGATCCTTCTATACCACCATGCGTACCTCAAGTGACATCATTATTTTTTGTCATTTTTGAAACGGACATCATACAAGTTTTCATCCTTTAGGAGACAAGATTGAGCATAAACATAAGTTACTGGCTCGTCAAGTAGGAGCAGCGATATTTTTCAAGCAAGGCTAAGAAAGTTTTGTTGCGGAGAAGTGAGCTACCGTAGAAGGGATGTAACCTTATCACTAATGCAGACAGGCCCTGTGGCTTACAGAGATAAATGGAACTAGCCACCACCGCACCCCAAAACCCCTGCCCCTAGTTCTGATTGATTTATGAAGATGTTTTCTATCAGATGATTGATCGGTGGAGGGTGTCCACGGGGGAATACAGGAGGACGCCGAAGACGAGGGTGGAGGGTCAGGTGAGTTAGTTGTGGAGGAGTGAACTAGTTCGTATTCAGGAGTCGTGTTCCACCTAACTGGGGGGGGGGGGGGGGGGTGAGGGGGGGTGTGGTTGTTTGCCTCGGCGGAACAATTCTCGGCTCTTAGTCCAGGGGTTCTTCTCCCCCCCTCGGGAATCTAATAAACTTTGTCTTTAAAAGAGTCACAGTCACAGTCAAACTGTTCAATTTAAATAACTTGAGGAACAAACAAAAATTTTCCTTTGATCTCTCCAATATTTATGTTAAATAACTTTAAACCGATCATTTCAACCTGACTAATATTTTATAACCAATATATCCATATCTACTCAAATTGAACTTATGGTGATATGAACAGAGCTATATGCTTAAGAATATATGGAATACAGAAGAACCTCACTAACCCGACCCCTAAGCGATGTATGGGTATGCCGGAACTGCCATAATGTCCTATTATCCGGAGATTACAATGAAGCACATGTTTTTAAGAAGAAGAAGAAAATGAACTTTATTCTGGGACAACTTGTGTACAATACATAGGACAATCGTCTGGCTATGATAATCTTGATTGTTGGCCAGGTGTTTGAAAAGCGAGACATTATTCTCGACTGATAAGAATTAGTGAGTTCTATCGAGCGTATGATTCTCTTCAGTATCGTCTCAGACCCAAACACCAATACGCTACTTAAGAAAACTGTGTCTGCAGCTGATTTTTACGACTACATGTTGATGGAGCGAGAAGGCGACAAACCTTATTTACTTTACTTTCCTAATCTCCTCAACCAATTTATGCTTGATATGTAAGGAAAAATAGAAACAGAAACACTAAACTTTATTCGAAAAAAACAAAAAATTAAGAGACGTGGAGACTATATTCACTTGAAGCATGCCATAAGAAAAGCTGATGGTCTGGTACCGGAGTTGGGTAAGATGGTAATGCTATCTTGAAGCTTCACTGGACTGTTAAAATTAAAAAAAAAATCACTTCTGCAAATTGCCAAATTTACTTATTGAAATTATTCTAAAAATGAAATTTTTTAGGTTTATTGAAGTAAAATAACTATCAACGTTAAGCTTAACTTTTACTAATTTAAGTTGTCATTAATCCTAATGATATTAAACCGTAGCGAAGCACGGACACTTTCAGCTAGTTAATTATAATAAATAATAAAAAGTGATTATTAATTAAATTATGAGTTCCAAAATAAATGAGAAATCTTGTAAAAGGATACAATCTTATGTATACTATTATAATGTATTTACATAAATATTCATGTTTTACATTTGCTCGGATGTTTGAAAATCCAGGAGGTAAAGAAATAGATGATGTTTAAAGGAAGTAAGATTAGAGCTTTTTCGAATTGAGATACGTAAGGAATTCCATAAAGAGGAAGCGCGGATAATAAATGATTTTTCGAAGGATGCAGTTCGATGTGTAGGAGTGTATAGGTTGATGGGTTGGGTTCTAGTATTTAGGAGGTGAACGGATTGCGAAAATTATCGGTTTTTAAAAATATTCGCATATTTTATTCACTCTACAATATGCTTATTGACTGGACTAGTATATTAAAACCTATATCTTAGTCCCCGTTTAAGCTACAAAGCTTATTTTCTGCTCAAATAGTATTAAATTTTCAATATAACAAGCTTTTCTTTTGAACCAACCGTGCAGCAGAAATTTTGAGGAAAGTTATAAAAGTTCAAAATATTTGACGCTCTGACGCTACCATTTACAAAAAATTGCACTTCAAGTTTACTACACCTGAATTTTCGTACTTGGGTGAACCTCAAATTACGGGCATTTTCGAGTATCAAATTTTTACAAATTTAGACTTTATTAAATTAAAAATTTATAACTACCGACGGCTTCTATTCCCTCTCAACTTTTTAAAAATACAATTAAATGGGTCCGCCGAAAAACGTTTTAAGCGACAAAACAAATTTTTAGTAATCAGTGAAAGAAAATCATCTTCTAAAGTTCTTGTTAGTTATGTAAGTTAGATTTTTTTCACCTTGTAATTTGTTATATTTACATGTATAATAACATAATGGATTGCTATATCATACTATGATGTACTATTTATTATACATTTAAAAACCTTTAAAATCGCCACTTTGGAAATTTTGTCGCTTAGAACGTTTTTCGGCGGAACCCATTCAATTGGTCAAAATCGAAACAGATTTTTTCACGAGAACTTTAGAATTTTAAAATTAATAAAGTGCGGTAATGATAAAATGGATCTTGGTAATGGCAATCCGCAGCATTTTTTGTTGTTTTTTTTCGGTAGCAGTCGATTTCGACTTGGGACGAGTCATTTTGTCGTTGGGTGCCTAGGTTAAAGAAAAAATAACTAAAAGAACTGAAAATTAATAAAATGTTCATTGCCGCGCTAATAATTCGGGCGTGAGAATGACATGGGTTTTTAACTTGGTAATGACATTTGGATGCATTTTGTTCGGTCCAAACCGCTACGATTAAAACAAAAAAATATTGCTTGTGCCGACTGCTTAGGAGCAAATGACAGTCAAAATAAAAATAAAGCCAATGAAATAATTTAAAAATCAAGAGTGATGATACTAGTCGTGGTAATGACAACAATAAAGGTACGTGACTTTCTTCTCAGGTTGTAAAGACGTGTGAGGGAACTACCAAACTGACTATCGCTTCGCCGCTATGGCTGGTCTTCAGCAAAAGATGTACCACTACATTATGAAAAAAATTTCCCAACTGTTCCATTTCTTAAAGTTGATTTCCCTACAAATTTATTCTTTGCTTGGTAATGACATCATAGCGATGGGACCAAGTTTGGAGCAAAATAAACAAGTTTATTTTGCTCCAAACTTGGTCCCATCGCTATGATGTCATTACCAAGCAAAGAATAAATTTGTAGGGAAATCAACTTTAAGAGATGGAACAGTTGGGAAATTTTTTTCATAATGTCGTGGTACATCTTATGTACTATATTATACATATAGTACTATATGTACTATATTATTACCAAAAACACAAAAATGAAAACATTTAGGATCTTTAGGTTATCCTTAATGCGAGGAAATAAATTTCACTACCATTCGCCATAGTTGAAGAAACCAAAGTGGCAAATGTTTAGTAAAAAATTATGAGTGGGACACTCCGTGGTAATGACATTTTCGTTGTTTATAAGCAATTTTCAAATCGAATTACTCGTTTTTATTTCATGTTTAATATTTTATTATGAAAAAATGTTTCACCACTCTAATATCATTGGGCAAAAATTAAGGTAGGACTTGGTTAATTGATTAATAATCTTTTGGGACTAAAAATTGCCCGTAATCTGAGAATCATCCACTTAAGAACAACATTGAAGAAGACTCAAGAACAAAATATCAAGACTACCATACCTAAATGTACAATTTCACTGGACTATTAGGGACTTCACGAAAATATTCCCCACCGATAGGACTCCGCGAGAGGGTTAGATTACCCGAAGAGGTTTTTTTGGGACTACAGCAGTTTGAAATTGCATCCTATTCCTTCGATTTCCAATGATTGTACATATCTTCAACTATTCTACGTCCAGCTTGGTTTACAACTATTGCGATAGCAATGCTTGTTTTTCAAACACAGATATTTTAAATTTAATCATACATTATTCTGACCTAGTGCATGAAACATTGCTCTGTTATTAAAGGTTAAAAAAATATCTTGTTATTTTTTTTTTTTTTTTTTTTTTTTAACAATTACATAATTAGGTATAAAAAAAAACTCGATTGGCTCCGAGGAATCGATATTTCTTATAGACACATCCTTAAACTCCATATTTCTTAGATATTGCTAAACCTTCCTGAAATGCAAATTACTGAAATACTATAACTTGAGATTTTATCCAAAATTAATTATTTGAAGCTAAAGAGAGCTTTGGATAACTATAAAATCGCAATCGAACAATAAAACTCCTTTAGTGGGAGGCGGGGCGGTTGGTATCGAAAATAAATAAATAACGCTTTGATTGATTCAATATAGATTGATGTCAGTTTAACGAATCTTGTCGGGTACATCGATAGTGACAAAGTCGATATTAATGTAATTTTAACAGTGTTTGTTCCCGAGTCAGAATCTATTTGTGCTGGTAGTTGCCCATTGTTAATGCCTCCTGCTCGACACGGTCCCTGCTCCTATCGTTCAACGAAACGCTATAGAAATCTCGCCTCTTGTTATTTTTTGTATTCGTTATAACCTTTCCTTGGGGCGAATTATTTTCGGTCCCTATCCAGCGTACAATGCATGGTTTTCTCTTAAAAACATTTTTATTACTTACGTTTCTTATTAATTATATACCTTCGCTGAATACATATTTTAAAAAATAATATAATATTTAAATATCTAATCACAATTTTTATTATTTATTATTCTTATTTTATTTTATTTTTTTAACTTATGTCATAGCGGAAAACAGTCTTTAAAT
This sequence comes from Euschistus heros, assembly GCA_003667255.2. Lineage (NCBI taxonomy): Eukaryota > Metazoa > Arthropoda > Insecta > Hemiptera > Pentatomidae > Euschistus > Euschistus heros. The sequence continues at coordinate 484,758 of RCWM02000004.1, forward strand.
GTTTTATTAAAGTAACTGATGCATTTATGCCCCGTTTCTAGAACGTGCGCTAAAGTTATCGGTTCGCTAACTTATAGATTCGCTAAGTAGATTCTGCTTAAGTCCAACAGATAGAGCTAGTGTAGTTGTTTACATTTATGGAGCTTCTTTTACGGTTAATATCGTATATTATATTATCGTCTGATGGTTCTCTCAACTATATTTAAAAATTCAATTTAAAAGTGTAGGAATTAATCATTACTTTATAATTTTTTTTAAATATTAAAATAGTACCCTTATGGACGAAAACTAATTCTAAGTGGGAAAGGAGAGTAGCCAAGGATGTCCTTCGATCTCAAAAAATCGTCAAATCCTAAATCTAAAATCCGATCCTTTAATTTTAACAAGGCAATAGTAGGCAAAAGGATAAGTCAACAAACCAATACGTTAACTAGTACCTAAGCAACGCTTTTCATAGGTTAGTGATATTGATATGATACCTGACTTTCTAGAAATGATAAATTAATAATTTTCAAGCTTGATTTTTTAAATATGGTCGAGAGAAGCATCAGAAAATATTATAATATACGATATTAACCGTAGAAGAGGCTGCATAAATGTAAACAACTAAACTAGCTCTATCTGTAGGATTTATGCATGCATAGCGACGACTCTAGAAACCGAGCATTAGTTATCTCGCGACAACTGTTGTAACTAGATACATCCAGTAGCTTTCTAAATGTCTAGATCATAATGTTTCTCCATGATTAGGTGTTTCTTTTTTTCTTTTTTTTTTCACTTCTATTTAGATTTTATTTGTATTTGATGGCTAGTTCTGAATGTTGAACATTCATCATTATTTTTAAATCATACAATAAATCTGCACTATGTTAGCCACTTTATTTATTATTTCTTTTTTTTAAAATATAAGACAAAAAATCGAGCCTTTTAATACTTACCTAAGGAGGAATAATGGAAGGGCTTCCCAAATATATGAAGTTCTTGTGCAGCAGACTGAGTGTAAAGAACCGAAAGGGAGAGTTTGGTTTGTTAGGTAAATGCATTTTGATCCCAACATTTATTAGCCAGGTAAATATAAGATTTCACGAAATTTGCAAGAAAATTTGATAGAAAATTTATCTTTCTTATATACTGAAATAAATTCTCAACTTTGAAATATTTTGCTGTTTAGCCATGGCAAACTACTGTGTTGAAAAGGGGCCTCTATAGGATTTTCAAGGAATCCAAAACATACCTTCAATGACTGAATGAATTAGAATGAATTACCATCATTACCATTAAGTACTCGACAGCTTTTAGTGTCATCTCTCTTTTTTTCCAACTTTGACTACGGATGCATAGTATATGGAGGACTCTCTGATGAGCTCGAGATAAGATGTAAAAGAGTAATGAACTGTTTTATTAGATTTATTTTTTGGATCTCCTGACGTTCTCACATATCTAACAGGTATTCTGAAATTGGGTGGCTTTACTCCAGTTTCCGACGTCAATACTTCCTAGGTGCACTCATATTTCAAACCTTGAAAACCAAAAAAAAAACCTATACTCATGACCTCTTTATTCTGCGTTCCTCCATCCACCTTTTAAATAGTAGAACCCAACCATCATCCTGCACACTCCGGCGCATCGAACTGCATCCTTCGAGAAATCCTTTATTATCCACGCTTCCTCTTTATGGAATTCATTGCCCATCTCAATTTGAAAAAGCTCCACTCTTACTTCCTTTAAACATCATCTATTTCTTTACCTCCTTAATTTTTTAATCTTCCGAGCAAATGTAAAACATGAATATTTATTTAATATACATTATAATAGTATTATGATGTATCCTTTTACAAAATTTCTCATTTATTTTGTACCTCATAATTTAATTATTAATCAATTTTTATTATTATCTATTATTATTATTTATTATTAATAATTATCATAGCCAGACGATTGTCCTATGAACTCCATGATATGTTATTCTTAGGGGACAAGTTGTCCCAGAATAAAGTTTATTTTTTTCTTCTTTATTGTTTTTTTTATTAATGAATTATTCTTATTATTATCTTATCATTCTTGCCGAAATTCTCCCATATCACATTAAAGTATATTCCATTATTTTCCATTAGTTTCGCTAAATCATTCTTTTGCTGTTCTAGTCAAGCCGTTCCTGAGCAAGGAGCCGAGAGACGTGACTGCCCTGGTGGACTCAACCGTGGAGCTGGAGTGTGCCGCCGGGGGTGACCCGCAGCCAAAGGTCCTCTGGAGGAGAGCCGACGGGAAGATGCCGATCTCCAGGGCCAGGCTCACCGAAGACAAAAGCTTGAGGATCGAGAGGGTCAGTCCTGAAGACGAGGGAGTTTACATCTGTGACGCGACAAACCTCGTCGGCACCATCACCGCCAAAGCGACCCTCACCGTTCATTGTGAGTAGTGTGGTTAATATATCTCTGGCTGTCGTGTAGATAGGTCGATAAGCCAAAATTGTGCACTTCTCAATAGGGCATTTTATAGCGTTTTCCTAGATCCTATAATTACTCTAAAATTATCATTTGTACCAAAATACTTATTATAAGACGTTATTAAGAAGTAACACTTACAACCCATGAAGGTTCTTGGGTTTAGTACTTAAGTGAGGACGTACTGTAAATTTCTAAAACTATGTACGTAAACATAATCGAAATAGTTTGTTTGATTTGGCATACTCATTTTCTTTTTAAAAAATAGTATCGTTACAGACTACTTCAACATTTATTAGACAAACGTTCAAAGCTACCAATTAATTACAAAAGACTTATTTACATGACAAACCTATTTGAAAGTACGGAGTTGAGCTTTGGGGCTCCACTAAACCATCCAATTTATCTAATCCTGACAAACCAAGCTCCTCAATGATCCTTACTCTGTCATCCAATAAACTTATCCATAAAAATCTTAATGTTCCATATATTTCTAAATTAGCCCAAACCAGATACCTATCCTTTCATAGTAAGCTCCATAACCACTCAAATCCGCTAGTTTCTCAACTTGTTTCCCATTGCTTTTCCGATAATCCTCCAAAGCATCTGAAAAGAAGATGGCCTAGAGACCTTTTAGTGCAGAATTATTATTGAAGTGCTACTGATGAGTAGTTCTTTTCAAGTCTTGACATGTTATTGCAATCGTTATCAATACATTTACTTCAGGTATATATTTTTACAGTTGTAAGTTTCAATAAATTGATATAAAGTTAAAAAATAGTATCTAAAAGCAATACTTCTCCAAACAATATTATGCACAAGAAACTTGTATTTATGAAACCCTGAAAACATTTGTGATTTAGATAGTGATATTTTCGTGTTTTAGAAAATTTTTGAATAATTAATTCATAACATGAAAAGATTTCTCAACAAGTAAATTACTAAAAATTTGTAAAAAATAAAATAAAGTAAATACCCCTTCTCCCCTCAAATCCTAGGAACCGAAGCGGTCGATTACTTGAAAAAACAATATATAGGCAATCGATAATTTTCACCAATCAATTGATCGATTACAACAATCTGTAGTTTGTCACGCAAGCAGTCACCTCTATGATGTATTAGTTTACAAATACTTCTATTCATTTATTGTTATTGATATTTGAATTATTAAACTGAATTATCATACAAATTAAATCACTTACGAAATCACAATTAACTAACATTTCTAGAGACTTAAAATCAGTTCCTTAACTCTATATGATTTAGAGTCTCGGATGGTACGTCATGCAGCATGATGTGCCATATACTTGTGGTGACTGCCGCAAAACTTTTCAACGTTTCTCTTTACAACAGGTGCCGTATATACATTAACAAACTTTCCGAAAACAAAGTTATGCCGAATAGGCTTTAGTATTCTTTGAAAGTTTGTTGACTTCCACAGATAATTCAATGAAAACTGTTTAGACTTTTTGCTTACATTTCATTAACTTTCTTGGTAAACTTAAAGTTGTGACTCCATATAACTTCTCTTTTTCTCTTCTCATATCTTCTTCTCGTTCCAGCTCCGCCGACGTTCACCGTAAAGCCGGAAGACCAGACAGTGGGCCTCAACGGAGTGGCCCAGTTCGAGTGCGCCGCCCGGGGCTCGCCTCCGCCCTCCGTCTACTGGGCCAGGGAGGGCAGCCAGCTGCTGATGTTCCCCGCCAACTCCTACGGCCGCCTCCAGGTCAGCCCCCAGGGCCAGCTCACCATCCACGGCGTCCTCAGAGAAGATGCGGGCTTCTTGGTCTGCTCAGCCCTGTCTGTAGCCGGCTCTGCCACAGCGAGAGCTTATCTAGAGGTAAGGGAACTGGTCTTCAGTCCTGTTTTCTGATATCAGATCTATATAGTAATTATTCTTACTGTATAGCTAAATTAGTCTTATTTTCTAATTCAGTAAGCATTCTGCAACAACGACATATTTAGGATTAATGAATTAATTGCCAATTCTATTATAATTATTTTTATTTGAATACTAGTTTTGAATGCTAAACATTCATCTTTAGTTCTAAAACATACAAAATTTTCAACACATCAGCACTACATACATATACAAAAGTTTTCGAAAACGTAAGACAAGAAATCAAATATTGGTACTCACCTCAGGAGTACAAAATTTAACCTATTTTGCCCCCTTCCCCTTTCTACGATATATTTCAGACATCTGTTAGATCTCCTCAGTTGAGTACCAATATTTGATTTCTTGTCTTACATTTTTTAAAACTTTAGTATTTATAAGCCATGTAACATAGTGCTGATGTGTTAAAAATTTTGTATGTTTTAGAACTGAAGATGAATGTTTAGCATTCGAAACCAGTATTCAAATAAAAATAATTCCAATTGAAGTAGCAATTAATTCATCAATCCTTATTGTTTTGATCCTTCTGTACCATCATGCGTATCTCAGACATCTTTTTACCTATTATTTTTTTTTTTATTATTTACCTATTAATCACTAACTACATCATTTTTTTTACTCCATAAAAAAAAAAAATTGAGCCTTCTAGGGTTAATTTATTTTTTATAAAAATTTGTTTAGTATGTGTACCGCCGAAGCGAGCCCTATTTCATTTTTAAAATTAAATTTAAAAAAGAAAAAACTTTATCATGAACTGTTTACAGTACTCATATTTATGTTGTTTTTTTTTCCTGTTAATTTTGTTAGAATTGTTTAAGAAATAATTAACATTAACCATAATATACTTTGATCTGACGAATACTTCAATTGCATCAATCTGTTAATGTAAGACTTTCCTCGGTTAACGCCATTAGATAATTCTACCTCCACACTCTTCCTTGGCTCAGAATACAATTTAGGTAGCCGGCAGCCATTAGCTTTGCGTACCTGTCACGTAGGAGCTGAGCGCAGAGCTGCGTCACGTAGCGCAACGCCAGCAGCCCCGAACCCAAGGCCTTCCAATTTATGCCCACCTTGCGGACCAACTTGTACATTTCCATCGGGCCCAGGGAACAAATACAGCGGGTCAAAGCAACTTTTCCAATTCCGTGGATTCAATCAATTCCTTCCTATTTACTACCTCTGTCCCTTCTGCGGTCCCCGATTTATAAAACTGCCCCTTGTCTGAGTTATGTCTGGGTTTGTCCCTCCCGTAGGGGCTCTCTCGGATTGAACTTTGTATTAACCGCTGTAAATCACATTGTCCTTTTTTTTTTTTTTTTTTTTTTACTTATGCTACAGCATTTTATATTGAACCATTGTCTACCAGTCCCTATTCAGCATGAAAATGCTGGATCATCAAAAATCTACGGTTCTTTTAAATTTGAGTTCTGACGAATTTTTCCTAAAACCTAACACCTGGTGTCCTATGAGAATTTACTCTGGCATCGACGAACACGTCAGAGCTATCTCAATCAAGTTTGAATTTTTCGTGCGAATAAATAGATAATAGAAATAGATGTTATTTGGGCTAAACACGAAGTTTGTATCAGCTCCATATGTAACTACAGGTCTTATTAATGACTTGTGTAGTTTTAGTTTAGTTTTTCTAGACAACAGTTTAGACTTCAATAACTTATAATTCGCAAAGTAGGCTCGGTATCCTGCCATAATTCTCATATTAATTTCACTGCTGGTCTTATTTTCATTATAGATTGTAGAGCCAAAATAGACGAAGCTAGAAACATTTTCAAATTTGAAGTCGAGGATTTGAATGTAGTGCACGGATCTTCATTTATAACTAGCCCAACTTGTGAAACGCTTTTTTAAATTATTTCAATGGCTTCTTTAAATGCTGCTTCACTTCTCGCATCTGTAACAATATCATCAGCGTAGGAACATATTTGCCACAGTTTATCTGTTAATATATATGTGGCCCAAAGCCGTCTTTCCGCCATCTTAAAATATATCCTTAAAGGTTGTTTTATATTATCCGACACGACACGTAGCAGAGCGTAACGTTTCAGACAAGACAAATATTTTTATAGTGCATGCGTATATATAGCGGAGCGGATCCGGCAATACACAGCACGTTTTAGACAAGACACTAAGACATTTCTCGAAAAGAATATTTTGTCAGAACCGGACAGTGTCTTAACATTATCTTCTTCGTAGTATAATTCACTTTCCGACTCCGACAGTGCAGTGCTGCAGTGACTTGGTCCCGTTCCAGTTCTTTTTTTTTTTGCGTTTAAATTTGATTCCATTTTTTTTTTTGCAAAACTGTATATTGAAAAATTAATTGAGAGCGTAAGAAGTAAAACATTGAACATTTTATATTAGCATAAGAATATAAATAAAAAGGTGGAAAACCGGGCAAACCTAATGACTAAACACAATTATAAAATAATAAACTATAAACAACAAATCATTAAAAAAAAAATATCTCCGCTTCTGCTGTGCTCCCGGTCCGTACCGAGAACCCACTATGTCTGATAATATAAATACACCATGTATTTGTTTGAACCGTGCCGTTTCTGATCCGCTACGTGTCGTGTCGGATAATATAAAACAAGCCTAAGGACAAAATCTAATATGTTGGGAAGGAGAGTAGCCAAGGATGTTCTTTGGCCGCCAAAAATCGTTAGATCCTAGCAGATCTGAAAAAACAGTATCTTTTGCTATCCATTTTGTTTTTTTCTAAATCTATATACATACATTTTCTTTTTGTGTTACACCATGAACAGTTTCTGTTTTCCTTTGCTCACATATACTTCTTCCAGGTAAGATCTACTGGAGACAACCCGCCCCCTATCGTCGAGATCGGCCCTGCCAACCAGACCCTCCCCCGGCACTCGGTGGCAATCCTGCCGTGCCAGGTCCGCGGCCAGCACCTCACTTCTTGGTCCAAAGATGGCTCGCCGCTGAAGATAACGCAGCGTCACAGCGTATTCACCAACGGCACTCTTCAGATCGATGGTAAGTTATAGTGATTGGTATATTACTTTTTTTTTTGGTTTATAATCTTTATATTAAGTTGGTTTATATTAAGTAATTATATATTGTAAATGTATGATTGTGCGGTACAATGTATGATTGGGGGAGACACTAGCCTGGAGGACGATTAGCATAAGGGCCCTGTTGCGGAGCCTTGTTGACTTTATCTCTTCCAGCTAATTTATGCTAATTACTCTCCTAGCTGGTAGCCACTGCCAACCTTATCTGTTGGGCTCTGTAGGCCGGCCCGTCGCTATTCATCATTCCTAAAGCTGATCCAATAGTCCAAGCTTTGGGGTGTTCTTGTTCACACTTTGTAGACTAGGTCGATTTTTTTAGTGATTTTATAACCAATTTTTTCCCTACAATCAATATTTTTCGATAGTTATGATACTTTTAATGAGTTATAAAGAATATCCAGTGATAACCCAGTGGTTAGCCATTATTTCTTTTTAAAATATCGTTTTGGTAATATGGTCATCCGAAATATAAGGTATAAATATCACATTTATTTTCATGCTCACCGTTCTCACATTCTCCTGCTGGTATTCTGAAAGCTTTATTCTAGTGTCCGACACAATACTTCTTAGGCACATTGATATTTCAATCCTTAAAAAATAAGAACACTTATATTAATGACTTACTCTAGATTTCTTAATCCACATTTTCTATGTTAGAACACACCAAATTGTATGCTCATGTACACCGAACTTTATCATTTGAAAAAACTCTTATCATTCGTACTTCCTCCTTTTGCAGTTCTTTATCTCCTCAATCATCAATCTTCCGAGTAAATATAAAAATTAAAAAACCTATACCTCTACAACCCATGAAGAGTCCTGGGTTCAGTACTTAAGTAAGGAGGTACTGTTACTGGGCCAACGGTGGTGAATGAAAGAGATTGGGCCAAAATCAATTTAGAGATATTTTCCCCAATTAAAGGTAATCTCATTATCGAGGTTGGGTGTGCCTCTGGAAGGTCCCCCGACCTCAAAGTCGAGCCACGGCCGAAATAACAGAAAATAAATTACGTACCTACAGTCGGACTTAAACCCGAGCCCAAGAGCTTGGTTGTCAAGTCCCTTATCCCCTGAACTACCGTGCCTCCCAATTTTGAATGTATATATATTAAAGGGGTTAAATACAAGAACCCAATCTACCAACTTTTATAATCCTGCCTATCGTATCGCCTCCTTCGAAAAATCTCGTATCATTCGTGCTTCTTCCTTTTGGAATTCCTTTCCCATTTCGATTCGAAAATGCTGCGCCTAATGAATTGACGTATATGTCTATTTGAAATCATGACATACGAAAGATCAATTGGAGGTGTTATAGTATTGTTGTTTTTTCCCCCTCAAACATGAAACCAGCACTTGTAGTTAACATTTGGAAATCAATGAAATACAATTCATTTTTAGTTCTTCAATATGTTTTCTAAAACCCTGACTCATCCGCAAAAAATATTGAAATGTTGAAGTTTTTAAACAGGTGTAAAAATTTGAACCTGAAGTTTTTAATGAAGTTTAACATTCGACAAGAACGAACAACATGCCAGAAAGTCGTCATTTATTTCGTCATCATACAACTAGATCAGATATACTGGTTATCCTTCTAGTTAGCTACCTATTCTAAATAAATGTTCAAGTTTCATCTTAATATCAATGAGTTAAAACTTCGAAGTAGCCTGTTAAAAATAATTGTAAACAAGAAAAGAAAAAGGGAAAAAAAAAACTTTTACAGCTGTAAAAATGGGCTGACCATTATTTTTTACTGTAACTTTTTTAAGTTCCTAACCTTGCTGCTATCTTAAGTACTGGTTTCTAGGTTAACTTATACCATAAAAACGACAGTCCCTCAATTTTATTGTCGACATAAATTTTCTTGACAAATGAACTGTTTATTTTTTACGATATAGGTTATAAATATTTTTTTATTAAAGACTTTTTTTTACAACTATTTGTCATATGTCTTCGCCAAAAATAAGTTGGTTCCATTTTTGTCTGTCCAACCAGTCTCCTTCACACATCATCCCTTCCATGAGTCCCTTAACCCAACGTCTTCTAGGGCGACCTTTCTTCCGTCTTTCTTTCCGGGCTCAATTCAAAAATTCTTTTTGGTCATCGTTCCTCTCCCATCCTCATAACATGCCCAAATGTTTTACAAATTCAAAACTCAAAACTAAATTAACTGCTTTCATCCAGGATCCTTTTTGTTAGAAATTTCCTAAGAATTCGTATAATCCAAATTGATTTTGTAGTTTTCTCTTCCGGATGCCGACCATACTTCAAAGTTACTTTATAATAAACGATGAATTGCAATGTTTCTGGTACCAGCTTGGAGAAGTTGACTTATTAAATAATACAGAGTCAAAACTTTTTGGAATGTTTCATATTACCAGGTCTTATATGAATACTTTACTGTTGGAATATGCTTTCTCCTAAGCAGCCGTTTTTTTATTAATAAAAATAATCAGTGATGTAGAAGTTCTTCGAAAAGTTGTTCTATTACGATTCTCGATACCGATACCTCAGTTTAAAAATAAATTGCTATTTCATAAAATAATCCAAATCTATAAATAATGATTAAATAATCGATGTATAATAATGAACATAAATAGATATCAGAACACTATTTCCAACGTCATATCGATCGGTTCCTAAATCGATTTTGGATCATCGATTATCGATACCGATTTTTTTTTCTCTAGAATCGAATGGACCAAGAATCGATATATCCCTATATGTATACATTAATTTTATTTATTCATTACCTGTTCATCGGTTTACATAACCGAGACCATCAAATAAAGAAATTTGACTGTAGCACTACCAATGACTAGCTAATTTAATAGTTATTAGATTTATAACTCTTCTGAATGTTTATAAATTTTTTATGTAAAAAAAAAAAAAAAAAAAATAGGTAACAAACAACTTAAAGATGCCTAATTTATAGTAACGTTTCTGTTTTCAAATCAATTACTTATAATTTTAAGTTCATAAACCCACTGTTTTCTAAAATAGTTTAATTTTTAATACTTATTTCATAGTATTGACAGTCATGGCCGAGCGTCCAAAAATTTCAGACACAGCATTCTCGTCTGACTGGGGTTGAAATTTATTTCGCGGTGGACCAGCGTCGTTTGAATGACAGCTCTATATAACATAAAGATGACAGTACCAAGACTGATACCTTGAGGGACACCGGAAGACTGTGTAAAGAGGAATGAGTAGATTAAATATTCTATTACTTGGATAGGAAACTTGGTTGGGTTAAACTTTATTTTGTGGTGGATCCACGGAGTGAATCTCGACCTTCCCTCTTTTTTATAATTGGTTGGTAACTTATAGGATAACACTGGTCAACACAATTTTTGTTTCCTGGGAGATTTCTAAGAGCTTTATTTTGTGAAATATAAAGTTTACTGTTTTGATTAAAAAATGTAATGAAATTAATTCTTTTATAGGATTTCCTTTAATAAACGACTTTTGGTAGATCTCGTTGTTTGTATTGGATTGCTTGGATCTGTACTTGTTACCGTGATGGAGCAAAACACACTTTTAACTTCTTTTGCTGCTGTCTATATTATCCATAAGCCATCGGTATTGTACTAGTTGTAGGACATAAAGGATGTCAAGCTCCTGAATGCATTTTTTTTTATTTATGGTGCTACTGCCCTCCAAGTACAAGGACCTTGTCACCAATTGCTTGCCCAGCTGGTCTGTCGGCAGTAACGTTCCTCCATCTTCTCATTTCCAATTGTTTCCTCCTCTATGTCATCCAACCATCTCATTCTCGGACGTCCTCGCCTACGAGCTTCTCCTGACTACTTTCATAAAGTAGTTTCCTTGACAGACGGTCACTTCCCATCCGTTCTACATGGTCAAGCCACCTCAATCTATCCTTTTTTATATAGTTCACAATATTTGGCCGGCCATATAAGGTTCTCAACTCCTCATTAGTCCTAATTCTCCGCTCTCCCTCGGAGCAGACAGGTCCAACCAAATATTTCCCGAAGAACTCTCCTTTCCCAAGTGCAAAGCCTTCATTCCATTTTTCTTGTTAGGACCCAGGTCTCGCTTCCACAGGTGAAAACTGGGCGTACGATAGTCTTATAAATGGTCAATCTGGCGCTCAAAGAGAGGTCTTTGAATTTTGGAACTCTGATGATCTCGAAAAATTAACGATTTCCTGAGGCTATTCATGCATATTATGAATGCATACATTTCATAATTAATATCAGCCTTATTTTTTGTAATATGAAAAAAATTGGATCATTTGTGCTTGCAACTTAAATACATCAAGTTAGCTGTGAAAGTGACGTCATTGTGAATTATTGCCAATTACAGGTATCCATATATCAGTTGTAGTTAATTCTAGTTGGACTTGACATTATGAAGTTCTTCTTTATACAAGTCGGCTTCCAGGCTACTTGTAAGTATGAAACCCTTTTATTTTCTCTATGGAGTTGCAATGGTATGTACTGTGGCACGTCTAGAAGTACCAGACTGTTCAATATAAACATAGCGAATAATGTTAACAATTCAACAAAACAAAGGGTTGTTAAACAAATACTCAACAAAATTTGTTCTGATAATTGATAACCACAATATTTGTATACGTCATACGTGAATCATCGAGTTTGGGGTGGTCCCATGCTGGTGCCCTGACTATACACGTCGTATAAAAATTATTTGATCTGTCCCGGGTGACTGGCTCTATGTGTGTGTTATTAGTTTGTTATTTGCCAAGCCGGAGTGAGGGTACTAGCCATCGTGTACCCTCGGCGCTGTTCAAACTGTGTACGGCTGAGTCATCTGGCTGTACGGCTGCCTGTATGTTCTCAGCAAACAGTCCTTAACACTTCCTTATCTCGAGGGTCCTTTATTTGTGTTTGTAATTCTGAGCTGAGTAAGGCTGATGTCGGTGCTTCGGTACTGGGTCAAATGTTATATAAAGTTTATCGCTAACAATTATCAGTATTCAGTTCTCGATATGGTCAATCGATATGTATAATTTTTTATTAGTGATTTGTTGTTACCATAATTTTTCAATTCTCGATTGTCGTTACCTATTCATCGGTTTAAAAAAAAAATTCAAACGAGAACTAAAAAATAAAAACAAATCAGGTTTACCTTGTCCACCAACCTTTATTTCGTCGCCAGCCAGTTCTCAATGCGTCGTCCGTCCTTAAAATTAGATTTTAATTAGAAATTAGATAAGAGGAACAAAAGAATAAACAAACAAAGAAAATATTAAAAAAAAAAAAACCTTTTCCACTGATTTATAATTATCAGAAAAACGCTAGTATTTTTTGACTATCCAGATGATGAACAATTAATTAATCATTAGTTAAAATGATTGTAAATAAGAGCTGCTAATTGATTTTTAATGATTTTAAAAATATGTCAAAATTAATTATTCTTATGAAGTTATAGAACGAAAATTGGTAGCGTTCAACACACCGTTGGTATATTCTTGTTGAAGAAGCAGGCCTAACTCTTGCCATCTGATACTTACTTCCTTGAAAATTTAATCGCATTTAATTATGGTAATTGAGGAGGGAGTTAGGTGGGGGTGGGGTGGAGGGACTGCTTTTCGATTCCACTAATGTCGCTCCTTCCATTATCCGGAACTCATTGAAGACAATCAAGCCCCCTCACCGTCTGTTTGTCTTAGTCTTCCTCTGTTTTATCTTCGCTCTCTCTTCCACCTTTTAGTTTTTTACTTTTCCAACCCCTGTGAAGACGAAGGAACAAGAAATAAACTAAATGTTCTTTGTTTAAACCATACCCAAATGTATGAAGCCGTCTTTGTAAGAACGGTTTTCTTTTCTCTCGGAATGGACCGAAAAAAGTCGCATGTCTGTTAAATTGAACTCCAAAACATAATAATCTGATGTATTTTTTCTTGAGTATTCATTTGCCTTCTTTACAGGCTACGCTGATTACATATATGTATCGAATCTTCGATACATTCGATTGAAATTTTTGCCAAGTACCACTAAGCTACGTCCCACCTCTAGAAAATAAGTCGACCTTGGAAGGAGTCGAAACTGCCATATTCGGGTCTGAAGTCCGAAGTCTTGTCCGAAGAAATTGTCTCTCCCTACACGATTATTATTGCACAGGATGTGACCAAAGTTTTTGTTGTGGGCCTAGAAGGTTTCGGTTTTTATTTACTTCTGTAAACTTAAACAAAACCCTTTCTTGCATAAACATGATATGGCCTGACTATACTGATAAAAAATAGATAATTTTATTTCGAGTCATCTTTAAGCCCTTTTTCGAGTATCTTTTCATAGAATGCAATCAATCCTTAATAATTGTTTGAGGTATCTGAAAAATGATTTCATGATCTTTTAGTATAATCATTGGATAGCTACTGATTGGTTTCCCTCATGTCATTTGGTTTCTTATTTACTCATTTCAGAACTCATATTCTAAAAATTGACTTCATTTTTGCTAATTTTTGATTTAAATCACTTAATTACAGACCTGGAGAGCACAGACTCTGGAGTATACACCTGCACTGCCAAATCTGATAGCGGTGAGAGCTATGCCTCCGGTTGGCTTCGTGTCGGTGGTGATCCAGAACGTGGCCCTGAGCCAGGTGCTCTACCCCGAGCCCCCTCTAGTCTCAGACTCGTCAACTCATCACTCCATTCTCTCACACTCGCCTGGGACCCTCCACAGGGTGCCTCTACGCTGACAGGCTACACCATGGAGTACTACAGCCCTGATCTACAGGGTGGGTGGGTTGTAGCTGCCAGGGGTGTGGTTGGACACATGGTTACGGTAGGTGAATTACATTCATAGGTGTATAAACTATATTATAAATAAGTGGTTGTCATCAAGAAGTTGATGAATCAAATTATCTTGAAAATGAGATAACTATTAACTTTTGGAGTAATTGTAAGATTTAGGAAAATTATCAGCAGTGCCCTCCCAAAAATTGCACAATTTTGTCTTACCCACTTATTCATGAAAGCCAGGAATATAGTGTTAGAATAACGTTGGTAATCAATTAGATGCCAATGTTACAAGTCAAGAAAGTCCTATTTGCACCATGATAACATAGTTTAGTTTTAAAATATTTAGAAGTAATAAGATAAATCAAGAAATGAAAAATTTTGAATAATTTTTCTGATTGGAACTGTTAAGAAAAATATATTATCTTTAAAAAATGTCCGCAATCAGTTGTAACAGTTAGATTGTATAATCCATAGCTAAAATTTTGTAGTCCTTTAAAAAAAAAAAAGTTTTTTATTTCTGATTATGAATTAATTTATAATTCCACTAATGGCCTTTTCTGATTATAAGCAGTACTTCATTGACAACAAAGACATCCCACTAACTATTTAAAATGATTTATATTTGTTACATCTTTGGAAAATACATACATAAGTATAATTTTTAGTTTACCAATGATTTCTTATTAAGTAGTATTCTATTATTTATTATTATTCATTTTTATTCATAAAGGATTGTTTCAAAGAAATAATCTTTGTTGGAGATTAGTGTTTTCATTTGAAAAATTAATATTTGTTTATATATGTGTTTAGATAAAAGATCTGAAACCAGAGACGAGGTATATATTCACCGTTAGATCCGAGAACGCATTTGGCCTATCAGTTCCGAGCAACATGTCAGAGATTCTGAGAACCTTGGGTGGTGAACCTAGAGGTGTGACACAAGCCCAGTTGGAAGAGGCACGACTAAGATTAGGAACAAGAGTCATCAATTTGATGGAATTGAGTCCAGTCTCTTCGACTACAGTCAGAGTAACCTGGGAGGTGAGTAAACAGATAATTTTTAGATATAGCAATCATTCGTTAGTTTTAGTACACTAAATCTGGATTTAGCATATAATTTATTGTGTAAAAGTCAACTTAAATATCTATATTTTTAGATCCTGACTTCTGAGGATTACATTGAAGGAGTCTACATCAGGTTCCGTGAGGTTTCGGGCGGCTGGCACAAATATAGCCTAGTCACTGTAATGGCCGCGGGTGCTACACATTATACTGTTTCTTCTTTGAGGAAGTTTACAAAATATGAATTTTTCCTGACTCCATTCTTCAAGTCTGTTGAAGGTCAACCGTCCAATTCCAAATTTGTCCAAACCTTGGAAGATGGTAAGCTACAACATTATTTTACTCTAAATTCCATAAAAAATAATTATAAATATTAACAGGAACATTGTATTCATACTTTAATTAGATAATTAGTGCATGTTTTCTAAAATAATATACATTACTAATTGAATTCCTTTATTCCAGTTCCTTCAGCTGCCCCACTTGGTCTTTCAGCAGAAATACTCAACTCGACTACTGCACAGTTGAGATGGTCAGCCCCTCCGATGCAGCATCATAATGGCCTAATAACTGGATACAAAGTAAATTGTTTATATTTACTAATATATTATTTTATTGAAAGTTTTTAGTTTGTATATCTAACAAATTAGACACATTAATCCAAAAATATATTCATGGAATTAATCTATAGCTTTAGTGAATTAGTGGTCAAAATCTTTTAACTTTGGATAGAAGCAGTTTTGAAATTTGAATAGTTTTCTTAAATTCACTCCCTGGAGAACAAGTTTATAACATCTGATAGCGATGTTTTCTCACCATTTTTCTGATAGTTGGTAACGACTATTATGGAAAGGGAAAGTCAATTTTACAAATAGCTTGCAAACTTAACTAATTGTTTCTGCTAGTTGATGTGGGTTCTGATCATCTCTATCCTGGCACAATAATAAATAATATCTGTATAGTGCCATGAGGTGCCATGATTGCTAGTCATGTTACGGAAGGTTGTGGGTTCGATTCCAACCTGGATCAAAGGAGACAATTGATGACTGCATTGGACAATCGGATAGTCTCCTTTCATCTGTGGTTCAGTTTTTTTTGTGTGTATTTTAGCCCAGAAGACCTGTAAAGTAGGTCGAAACATTGGTGCTCCTTAAAAGTTTTTAATTTGGATGTTTTTTGTTTTTTTTTCTACCTGACTGCATCTCTGATCATCTTCTTCTTACATTACTTAACAGTCAATTATATATTTCTTATTATAAAATTTAAACCCTCTATTTTTTTCTGATACAATGAAATGTATCTTTCAGGTTGTAATCAGAAGCAATATGACCTTACACGAAACAGTCCGGAATACATCAGTACCGTCTCTGCTTCTGAACAAGCTGAATCCAAAATTTGGTTATACCGTTGTTGTGACTGCTTTAACAAGGATTGGTTCAGGGCCTTTTTCTAGAGAATTGGTTCTTTCAACAGCTGCTACCAGGCAAGTTTATATTTAATATTAATCATTTTTTAATAGACTTTTTTTCTATTTACTATTTGATGTTTATCCTCAGTACATTATTTATTCATTCACTAATTTGAAATATATAACTTACAGTAGAGCGAGGCAGGGGCACACATGGCTGCTCGTTCTTTCTGCAGCGTGTGCTTTGGTACTTGGGCTTTCATGTTCCGCAGCACTTTACTTGAGAAGACGTGGCTTAGCCAAAGAACTCGGACATTTATCAGGTTAATATTTATATCTTAATTTTATTATTGCATTATAAATTCAATAAAATAATTCAAATATTTAATTCTTTTTAGTGAGTGGTAATGAAGTGTCATTATTACACTCGAATGGTAAAGAGACCCTGTGGATAGAGCGAGGCGGATGGGGCAAAGAAGCTCTTGGAGATTATGCTGAGGTTGATACCCGTGGTTTGACCACTTTTGCATCGCGGAAAGATCAGCCAACGCCTTATGCAACAACAACTCTTTTAAATAGAAGGCCTCACCAGGTATGTTTGTCTTATCATATTGAGATTTAATACGCTATGTTGGACTATTTTATTTTTGATTACATTAATTTTGTTTAAAATAATTAGTAATTTAATAAATAGTTATACTTATACACAGGAGTTAATGCCTCTTTCTGAGACGAAAATTGAAGAAGTAGACGAAGGCAACCAACAAATGAGTTCAATCGATTCTGGAATGTACTATAGTGAGTATTTATAAGATTTTTCTTATTTTATTCTAGGCTTATTATTTTTTATATTTTATAGAAAAATTGCACATTATTATATTTTATTTAATGTTCAGGTGAAGAAGTAAAACCGACACCTAAACAAATGGGAAATCCTGGGAAATTTAATTCTGCTGGCAATGTAGCCAACTGGGCAGAATTTTTACCGCCGCCTCCAGATCATCCCCCACCGCACCATAGGGCTCGTTCCATTAATCAAGTTAGTACTTGATTTTATTATAGTAATATACTTAATTTAAATATTAAATATACTATAAATAAAATACAAGATACTATAAATAGTGGCAGTAAACTGCTTTTATGTAATTTTTATAAGTAAATAAAACTTTTTTTAAAAATAATGTTTAACTTATAATTTTTGTCACAGGAAATGTGTGTAAGCCCTCAAGTGTCGAGAAGATGCCCACCGCCGCTCCCCCCAGCCAGGAACTACAGCCCAGCCTGGCTGGAGAGCCAGTCGGTCGGCTCAGACTCGAGCAAGCACAAACATTTCCCTCCACCAGCGCAGAAGCCTCCTCCCATCCCTCGTTACAATGGAACTAACCAATCTCAAAGTAGCAGCAGTTCATCATCATGTCCATATCACCAGTGCAGTAGAAAGGCGACTCATGAAGAAAACGCCAGCCTATTGTACAAGCAACCTATTTCAAAGTAAGTAAAATCACTGTTTTTTACATTATAAATAAATAAAATTGAATTAATCATTATTTATTACAAGAAGCATTAATGCAAATATTAGTGACCTGAAAGCAGATCATTTTGTTATTGTTAATAATGTGCTTTTTTGTGCATTTTTGCTGCATATAAGCCTAATGTATTCATTAAGAATTTATATTTCTTTATTATGTTTTTTTTTTTTTTTTTAGGTTATTTATTTAAAAAAAAAAAAAAACAATGAAACACCAAAATCTTATGTCTCCATGGTCATATTTTAACTCTTTCAATAATGTGAATAATAAATTTTAGAAAAAACAAAACAAAAACAAATGTCTTGAATGTATTAGAAATTAAATACTGTTGATCACAGATAGATAAAAGTCGAACTCAAACTTTTAACTTAATAAAAGTGGTCAATATAAACAATTTATAACGTTGGTATTCTTGAATTTAAATAAATTTATCCCACTAATTTTAATTAGATTAATTTTAAAATTCATGGAAATAAAAATGAAATAAATGTTGATTAAAAAAAAAAAAAAAGTACTACATGCTCAATTGATATAAAATGTCATTGCTAAGGGATTTCTATGTTTATAAAATCTAACCCTGAGGAATTATTAGAAATACAAGCTGAACCACTTCATATTTCTACGGCTAATTGTACAAATATGAAGTGATTATAAAATTTTTTTTCTGATAAATTATGGCATATATATACTCAATGTTATTTTTTTAAGCAAGGTTTTTATTTATAAATAAATATTTTTAATAACTATTTACTCAATATATAATTATTCTATCAGTTATGAGAATTGTCTGATGTATTATTCGAATATAATTCTAATATATATATTTATTTTGTTATAGTGATGACCACTGTTCCCATTCTCATGACAAATGCATTCAGTCTACGTTAAACAGCAGAACTTACTGCAAACATGGTGAGTTATATAACTAAATATATATTTAATAAGTAGTAAATGCATTTTATTTAGATTCTACTAATGAAGTTGCTTGATCACCATTATCGATTACATATTTACGAACTAACTTTCCCGTGCTATGGTCCATGAAGGACCTTGGTCTCCTCAGAAATCTTCTTCCACTCAGACCGATCCTCTGTGGCTCTCCATGTGCTCACACCCAGGAATCCAAGATCACTTCCACATCGTTCAGCCATCGAAATCTGAGCCTGCCTCAGTATTTGCTTTTGTAGTCTTTTTGGATTTATATGATTTGCATGACCCAACCATTTTATTCTCCCCTTTTTATTTAAGAAACTATATCAGACTCTCAATATAGGTGCTTAAGTTCAATGTTTGTTCTTATGTGGAAACGATTTCCTTCTTTGGTTGGGCCATATGTCTTTGAATCTTTCACTCGACTGTACTGAGTCATCTCTCTTACTGCTTGGTTAGCACCCATGCCTCACTACTATAAATTATAACTGGACAAAGGAGTGTCTTATATATTCTTATTTTGAGTTTTATTTCTTGTTTTTGAAAAACTTTCCTGAGCGACCCTTAGCATTCGTTTCCATTCTCATTAATATTAATTCATATAATATTAATAATCCTTCAATTATTGATATGAATAAATCTGTTTTGTAAATTTATTGAATTTCTTTCATAGATTCTTTTAATTTTATTATGTACTAGTATCCCCTGTCACTGCTCATTCTCATAAGTAAATAAATTAAACAATTTTAACTATTAATAGAAGTTTTGCTTTATTAATAAAAATCTTATATTGTAAAATGGAATTGAGAATTATTTTCTCAATATTTTCAGACCTAGCTGTAATTTTAACCTAGTACTATGAAATTATTTCATTGAATAAGGGTTACGCTTGTTACAATAGAGTTTGGCCAATCTATTTACACTTATACAGCAAAAATACACATGTATAGGAACATTTTTACAAGATAATAAAATACAGGTCCATTTGATTTTAGACAACAAATTAAACAAAATTTCGTAATTAACAATATATTTTGATATAACATAATTTCTTACTTAATTAAATGGTTTTATTATGTACAAGTAATTTTTAATTTTAACCTAGTACTATTAGCCCAGTCAATGAGTGTGTAAATAAGGGGTGTAGAGTGCATGGAATATGCGATAATTTTTGACTTCACAGCTTTGTTAGGAATAGTTAGAAGGTAAACATATTAAAAGTCCCTGCCCCTGGGGGGTGAGCTAAAGGTGGGGGGAGGGGAGAAGGTCCCAATTTTGTTTTTCGATTATATCTCGAAAACGGTGGACTCTAGAAAAATATGTAGCAGGTCAAAATTAAAGCTCATTAAATTTCTTGCAAAATTAATTATATATGTAATTCATAGAAATTCCAACGGTTTTCGAGATATACGTTATTAAAAAGCGACAACTTTAGAAATAAAAAAAATGTTTACCTCATTTTTTGTTAAACATTTGGAGCAGACACCAGAAACTTATATATGAAATGAAAGTAAATTTAATGCTCTACTATTCTGATTCTGAGTTTTTTTCTGAGAAACTATTGTGGAACGTAATAGAACCAAAAGTTTGACAAAAAGTGAGGTGACATTTGTTTTTTCCGAAAATCACCTATTTTCAATAACGTATATCTAGTAAACGGTTAGAATTACGACAAATTTATATATAATAAATTTTATAGTGAATTTAATTATCTTTTATGTTTATTTGAAACATATTTTTCTAGAGTCAACAGTTTTCGAGATATTATGGAAAAACCAAAAAAATGGAACTTCTCCCCTCCCCCCCATCGTTACCTCACCCTCTAGGGGCGGGGACTTTTAGTATGTTTACCTTCTAACTATTCCTAACGAAGCTATGAAGTCAAAAATTATCGCATATTCCATGCACTCTACAATGTGTTTATTGACTGGACTATATTGCACTCATTAGGCATTTGAAAAAAAGCATAACCTACCTTTATTCATCCAAGGAAAGAATAAATTAAATTATCTGCGAGGCCCATGAAACATATTTTTATATACACTATCAAAATGCAAGGGATCAATACTTTGTTTATGCAATAATTAGTTATTACAATGGAATTAAAAATAATTGAAAATTTGTAAAAATTATTATTGTTAAACCTACCTTGAACTATGATGATGATGCAGTTAAAATTTGGTATAAATTGGTTCAGTAGTTTTTGTGGTTAGTGATCACAAACGAAAAATGGCTTGTCCTTTTACATAATATTATAGATACTAAACTATTTTTAAAAATAATATTATTGTTATTTTTCCAGATGATTACAGTGGCCCTTGCTATGAAGATTGCAGTGCAAGCGACACCGGCTGTTCATGCAGTGAATCCTCCTGCCTCTACTCTGAAGCCAACCATTCAGAAATATGCGCTAACTGAATTTCGTTGAGCTATTTTTTTTCTGCGAGGAGATATGTTACCTATGAGTCAAACATTGGCCGGGAAGAGTGGACCACAATCGCTGGCCCATCACTCGAGCCCTATTTGAACACTTTGAAGCATAAGACTTGAGCTGTGATGTAGGGTAGGTTAATTACCATCGAGATTCAATCTCACACTTTATCATCAAACATTGAGTAGTTGGTAAAATTAAAATAAAGAGAACATTTTTTAGAGTCACTAAGTCGTCGAAGTGTCTCTGGTCCGTTGTATATATTTGCACTGCGTGCAAACAGTCCATGACATTTATCTTGTCAAATGTGAAGTTACTAAGTCCTGCTGTAGAAATACTGTGTTCTTGTACAGATTTGTATTATAATGTATCTAGTTCCGTGCATAGTCTTGTACAATTTTAATAATGTATAAAAAAAAAAAAAGAAAAGTGGAAATTTCGTTAAATAAAAAAAAAAAAATTATAATCTGCGCTTTTCATGTTATAAGTTTTAAAATGCTAAGCTTTCTGAAATTTCTTATTGAAATATACATATATATTTAAAATATTAAAATTTTAAAAAAACCACTGCCTATCAAGCCAATATCATTTTCTAGAATTATAATGTAAACAGTGACTGTTGTAAAAGTGAATGTAGTGTTTAGTACTTTAGCGCTGTCTAGTTATTTTTAGAGCCTCCACTTGAGTAGGTGGCTTACATTTAAATGTTAAAAATAATATCTGCAACATTCCTCTAGTTTAATATAAAGATAAAATTAATTAAAAAAAACAAAAAAAAACTGGATTACGAGTTATAAAGAGCACAAGTAGTGATAGATTTCAAAGATTGTTAACGGAATATACCTGTGATAGCGTATACATTTCTAAGATTTCTGAAACTAAATACGTAAAACTTGTGACTTAAGAAAAAATCACTTTTATCATAGAATTATCCCTTTTCATATCTTTTGGTTATTAAAATTATTGTTTTAAAGGACTAAGTTAACATTCTTTTTTTTTTTTTTTTTTTTTTTTTTTTTTTTTTTTTTTTTTTTTTTTTTTTTTTTTTTTTTTTTTTTTTTTTTTTTTTTTTTTTTTTTGTAATATGTGTTGAAAAGGTGACAGGTGACTTTGCCTGAAGAAGGAAATAAATATTGATACGTTTAATAATCATGATTTGTTTTTGTTTTTTTAATAAATTTCTAAATTATTGATTTGCTATAATTAATTCCGAAAATAATAGTTTTGAAGCCTTTAAACTGGTGGATTTATTCTTTTTTAATATTTGTTTTTTCAAATTTGATCTTGAACACTAGATTTTATTAATCCATGCATTATTTGATTATTTATTAAAATAAGATGGTCTTTTAGAATTAAAACAAACTTATCCTCACATCATAAATCTGTTAATAATATTGAATTTGATCCACTAATGACAAAGTCTGCAATATTATTTACTGTATAACAGATTTCCAGTTTTAAATGTGTTGTACTTACTGTCAAAGTTTGAACATTTCAAATTCTAACTGTCTCAAACTTTAATGTTTTTGAGATATAATGTATTTAATTATTTTCATTCAAATTTATTTCTTCCTCAAAGGTCAATTTTTACAAGTTTTGACATTTTTTATTTTAGTATTTTAATGTATTATACCACAACTATAACATAAGTCTGTAATTTTTTTGTTTATTATTTCCTTGGCTGCTAAGATTCAAGAATTTTTTAATAATAACCACTGATTATTATTATTAACATTTTTTGACAACTAAGCATCTTTCATTGAAATGTTATTTTGAGAACTACTGTTTACAATCACTAAAATAATTTTATGATGAACTTGTGTATGAAGAGGTCGGTTAAGGTGTAATAAGAGAAATCTAATACTCCTTTATTTTCATTTTTATTCTAAGAAATAAGAATTATAGAAACGTAATAAATAATGTGAGGCGTAAAAATCCAAAACTAGCTAAGTCCAATTTCAAGATTTTTTAAAATATTTTTTTAATTAGATTATATTTAAGTGGAAGGGTTTCTTCCATAAGTAGTTAAATCCCATTAAAAAGATCTTTACAAAAATAAATAAGGCCTTTTCTTTTATGACACCAGCATACGACTCTCATTAACCAGCCGAGGATTTTTTAAAAATGGACTTGCCTGGATTTGGAATTCTACGCTTCAATTATGTTATAATGTAAAAGAATAGGAATTTATAGAAATGTAAATATGCATCATATTACCTATATGGATCCCTCCAATTACAAATTCATCATTTGATCAACAAAATACCATAAATTATAAAATAATTTGAATATTTCTTATGAAGGTTAAAAAAAAAAAATAAAAAAAAACTACTTGCAGCACTTAATTGTAGTTAATTAAAAAAATTTATTTTGGACTTATAAAATAAGAAATACATATTAAAAATATTCACGACTTTGTAAATATGTTTTGAATGTTCTAAACTGATTCCATAAAAATTTGTATCTATTTTGGATCAGAATCGTAAGTGCATTTGAGGTTTATCATTAGTGCCATTTTATTGAGTTTGTGATTATATATTGTTAAGGTATTTATTTAATAATTAGTTGAAATGGTATAGTGTAAAAAAATAAAAATAATGGAGAATCGGAGGAAGAACAATATAAACTTTTGTTACTATAGACTGATAATTTATATGATCTGTATTATTTCTTTGTAAATATGTATAAACTGCTTAAGTGTGAATGTTTTATAAATATTGAATACAGAATTTTATATACATTGTCATATACTTTTAGAATTATATAAATATTGAAAGTAATAATTTTTTTTTTTGTTATCCCTGTCATAATAATTAGTATTCTCTTGTTTAACTAAAAAAAATGGATCAGGGAAACATCGTTACTCATTATAAAGAGTTGATGGACAATGGAGTCAAGTTGTTTTTATATTTCAGAATTTCTGAGAATTCGTTAATTTCTTTTTGACAAGGGGACGTTTTGACATGTAACTCACAGATTTGAATGCCGATTTTTGTGTAGGTAGTAGTGACCTATAATAGTGCAAAATTTAAGTTATAACCGCCAATGAGCATTGGGAGCTGAGAAAAAAAAAAATATATGAAAATCACGTTTTTTTTTTTTTCTCTGCTCTCAGTCAAGATGGAGAAATGATTATTTCATGTTGAATTGTAGTTTTGTATGCTAATTGAAATAAAAATACTTTCATTATGCTCAAGACACGACTCGGCTTAAGGGTGCCCAAAAACTAAAAAAAAGGACAAAATTCCAATGAAATCCGTTGCAAAACTGTGGAAAAAATTTTTCACAAAAAACTGACTTTAAATCTCGATTGAGCTCACCAAAAAAAAAAAAAAAAAAAAAAACCCTTATATGTGAAATTTTAAAATATTGAATTTTTACCCCTTTTGAGGACGTTAAAATTTTGAAGTTGAGATTTCATCAACAACTTCTAACGGCCATAACAACTCCTGTATTCAACCAATTACAATAATAATAATACTCCAGGCAACAATGGAAATTTAGAGAAATTAATTCATGTAAAAACCAATTTTGGCACGGTTGTAGGGGAAGATATCCTTTACAACATACTAAAAGTACTGGTGGGTGGGGTGGGGGGAGCGCTCTAAAGGTCATTGTTTTCAGTTTTTAGTTAGTAATTCGATGACTTGCCTCTAGCGAAAATGTTTATGTACTAAATTAATTAATATAAAATTCTTTACAAAACAGATTCTATACATTTTTTTGGTAGGATCAATGCTTAAGGAAATATAGGAATATGGAAAATTAAAAAAAAAATTATTTTAAATATGTTCCTTCATATTTAAATATTACTTTATGAGCAATATGATATAATAATAAGCTTAAACTCACAAAAATCAGTAGTAAATAAAATGCACGAAGTGTGATGTATTGTTATCAAATACATACCTCTTATATAAGGGAAAACAATAAAATAAAAAATATATCAAGAATGAAAATAATAAGAACTTTAAAATCATACAGTATTTTTTACCTTAATTTCAAATTTCTGCTCCTTTTGCATTTTAGATATATAGTTACAAATTAGTTTGATGTGCCTAAGAATTCTGATACTTGAAGTATCAAGATCATGCAGGAAAGGGTTCAGGTAATAAAATAAGTAAATTATCCAGATAAATAATAGTTAAGAGGATTTAAAAAAAAAAACAAAAGCTGGTAAACGGTAATAAATATATATGTATATTTATCAATTATAACATAGTCTTAATCTCTTTCTTTTTTTTTTCTATAAAAAATTAATTCAGGATCTTTCTTAACATAAGAAAAATCCATTTTAAGTACACTATTTAAAAGCACAATTAAAATATAAAAGTTAGAAAAATTGAATGTAAACTTTAAAAATATGTTAAAACAGTTATTAAAAAGGTACATGATTATAATGCTTTCAGGCCTCTAATTACAATTCTAATGGTTCTTTCTTGGAGCTCACTTCTGGTGGCCAGTCCAATAGAACATCCTGGAAAATAATTTTTCTTTGTAGTATATTTTTTTTAAAAGTACTTTTTTCATAATAATAAAATAAAAGATTTGTACTGATTGAGAGTCGGCTAAGTAAAGTAGATAAGAATATTGGATTGAATAAAACTAGATGGATAAAGTTATTGATAATAAAACATCAAGAGGTGTTGATGTTAAAAATTTATTTTAAACTAAATGTAATTTTTGGCTACATTTAAATTAAAATGATTTATATATCACAAAAGAAAAGGAAATTTATTGAATAGATAATTCTGAGAAGATTATGGATATAACATTAATTATAAACCAAATACTGCTAAACCCATTAACTGACCACCAATGTCACACGTAATGGCCTCACTAAAATTACATAACCAACACCTGATAGAAAATTCCTTTCTTTGATCTTGTTAATACCAAGAACCCAAACTTCAATTCACATGGCACAGTAAAGTTATAAACTTGCTGGCAAAAGAGTTTTAAGAGTAATGGAGAGTATTTTTATTAATAAAAAATGTTTAAGTTCATTTTTTTTTTTTAAATATATTTTTGAAGCATAAGCTACATTAATTTCCAGACCCAATAAAAGCAAATACCAATCAATAGTAGACTACTCATCAGTTGTATTTAAATAAAATAATTAATTTTTAAAATACCTGAACATCCAAAGCTAGAATATCAACATCGATTCCTCCCAGGAGTTCTCCAAGGCACGGCTTTGTCCTTCCAAAATCGCCGTGAATGAATTCTTTAATGTAAGTTCCAGCTTGTGTGTTCAGTCCAATAGTAAATACATCTAAGGTAAAAGGAAGTTTTAAATTATCCCATCAAAATAAATTAATAATTGTAGTAATAATGGATAGTTTTTTTTTTAATGATTACTACCTATATCAAACTATGAACAATAACTACAAAATAAATACAAGCTTGTACAATATACCCTTATATTTAATTATTATCTTATAATCAAATATATATCAAATATCAATGAAGATAATTAATTCTTGCTATTTTTTTTTCACTAATTATTAAATTAAATATAAAGCACAAGATATATATTGTAATAATGAATATATTCGAGATGATTTACTTAAACTCATTGTAAGATTAAAAATAAAACAATATTCTACCTTTATCTTCCTGAAGGAGAGTAGTATTGAGCCAATGTATAGTCCTTTCTCTCACTGCTACAGGTCTCCTATGTAACACCTAAAAGAAAGAAAGATTGAAGTTAATTTGGTTTAACAATAGTAAGGATCGAGGGGATTTGGGTTTATAGTCCACCCCTGGCAAGATAGTCATTAATCGAACCAACAAAGCTTAAATATTAAATGGGCAGAGAGTGAGTGCCATGTAGTAAACAAACCAATTTAATCACGTTTCAAATGAACAATTAGTTTATTTGATAGAAAGTGTTTGAACATTTTTTCATTAGATCAGACAAATTTGAAAGAATTATTCCTCACTAACTACAATAAACTGACATACAAAGTCAAACATGAAAATTCCAAGTTTTTGATCTCGAAGACCTTGTGAACAATTAAGAGGGGGAAAATGGTTTAAATGTTTGACTTTATTTTAGTTTAAATTTTCCTATACATTTTTGGCTAAACGCATTCTTATCTTTTTAGTAAAACAGTAAATGGCCAACAATTTTGATTAGCTAAACTTATTTTTAAGGTTGAATATTTATTGATATATAGTGCATCATATTAATAGTCAGAAATCAGTTTCTGTTTACATCTGTCTCTGAAACCCTGATAAAGGCTTGCAATGCAAGTTGAAACGTTGGCATTACAAATTAAAAAAGTTATTTTTTAATTGCTGTGTATCTTTATGACTGCATACCCCAACAATCTTCTCTAAATACTTAACAGTTAACTATAACTTATCAAAAATTATATTTATGTTATAACAAAGTTTAGTTAACATGTCGGAAATCATAGATGTTCCAATATAGAACTAATCCGCCAATTTTTTTCCAGATTCGCCTTTCCTAAGACATTCTACAATATTCTATTTTTCAGACAACGTTAATACATCTTTTCTTTTAGGTACCATAACTCTTTTAAGTTTATAAAGACAAAACTCGCGACAGTAATGGGGCCCAGACTTAGCAAAACCCGTGTAGGATGGATGTGCTATGCTTCTAGAAATTCATAAAGTACATTTAATTAAATTTTGCATGTTTTTATTTGAGCTACAGTATGTTGATGTATGAAAATGGAGAAAGTTGTACACTAGCCGATACATCCAATTGTATACATTTAACTTCAAAAAAGGCTAGTCCAAAGTAGTTTGACAAAAAAAAAAAAATATATATATATATATATATATAGGGGTAAAAAAACAAAACAAACTAAGAAATCATAATTACCCGAATAGGAGTAGCCTGTTGTAGTTTGATAGGAAATTGTGATGAAAGATCCTTAAGCCTATTATTACAATTATCCCTTTCTTTTGGGTCAAGAAGTAAACAGAGCGCTCTGTATTCTTTGGTCTTTGTTTCCTCTCCAACTTTTAGCATTTCCAGTTCAGACCTGTAAAAGTTCCATTGTTCAAATGCCATTTTTATTTCTTTGCTACAAAACAAAAAAGTAGCAAAGGAAATTACTTGACTTAAGCATGTGACACCTCGAACCAAACAACTCACTTGTCAATGAACTGTAGGTCCCTGACAAATACCTCACCGTTGGCTTCCCTGTTGATGTCATCCTCCAGTTGCCTCATTGAATCGAAGTCAATAGATACCCTGTGAGGGTCGATATGTTCTACATAGAAAGGTCTTCCACGCCCTAGAGTGCGCACGTCCACATCTTCCCTTCCAGATGCAGCAAATCGTGTATCTGAAGAAATTTCAAAATATGAATTACTGTAAATCAATATTAGAAAAAAACATATACAAACGAAGTAGACTTACTATGAGGTTACAATGAAAATAATAAAAAATAAATAAATAAAAAACAGTTGTTAACTGGTGTAGTGGATACTAAAGAACATTTCTACCTTCAGAGATTTAATAAAATGAATCTAAGAACAAATAATCATGTAGGGGAACAGCCCATGTGAGTCCCATCTCATATTAAAGTGATTAGGGGAGCCTAAGGCTATGGCCACACGTGCTGCATTTCCCGCAGCAGTTCAGCTTCTTTTCCTGACACTACAATACCGGCAAATGACCCGGCCACCGTGCTAAACGCCATAATTTCACAGGTGTTCAGTTCATTTGAGAAATATTAGATTTGTGAAAGTTATATTATAAATTATATTTTCATGGTATTATTTTTCACTGACGGTGATTTTTGTTGTATTCATAATATAAAGTGAGATAAAAAATTCAAAAGGTTATATACAATTAAATACTAATTAAAATATCATATAATTATACAATAAATATAATTATGCAAATGATTTAATACAAAACTTGAAGAAAAAAAAAGTTTTCCGGTTTTCATTTTATTATAATTTGTGAGAAGTCCCACAACCAAGCTGATTATAATCTCACTGCAGGATTGTTTTTGCCATTTGTTCAGTTAATTCTTTTTTTTTCTTCCTTATTTTTGAAATCAACATTCTTCACGTCATTTAGACATGGATGGTTTTTACTTCAAAAATAATTGTTTCACTGTCGAGCTCCATTTTAAAGAAAACTTGAGAAACAAGACGGCTGGATTTGTCGCACATGAGCGACAAATGAAGTTGATGAAATGGGCCTGGGTCCATCCCGTGGCAGGAGACCTTGAAAATGCGCTCGACCCTTTTCCCTACTAGCTGGAAAAGAAGCTTGTCTGGCCGGCTGCATTCTATTCAATGGGTTCCATAACTACAGCTTCTTTTCCAGGGCAATTTCAGCGGGAAATGCAGTAGGTGTGGTCGTAGCCTAAAGCTGACATATCATAAGCTTTAACAAAGACCCCAATTTATATTCAGAGGTATATTTTTGTAGCTTCACTTTTTTTTCAAAATCATGGGTTTGTGAAAGCAATGGTTACAATTGAGAGGTTACTTTGGACACCCCTGTATTTAAATGTCAATTGGAACATAAGGTTAATTCAGAAAATTTAGAAATAATTCAACATATTTTTAAAACAAAATAACAAAATACAAACAAAAAAAATACAATAATTTGTTAAACTGATAACAATTATATAAACACAAAGTATCGAATGGGGAAAAAAACATGTTTTGATTTTGATCTTTATGACTGATTAACATTTTACAAACTCATTATTTACATTATAGCAAACTCTCAAATCTGAATTCGCTCAGTAATCAACCTTATTACTGTCTATTGTCAGAAGGAATAACTAAATTGACTAAGTGGTTTTCAATGAACCATGAAACAGTTTTTCTACTCTCGTCGAATGTGATGATTTTTACATTTGAAACTTTGCATTTGTATCGATGATATACAAACAAAAAACATTTTAAATCTTTTGGCGAATTTTTTATGTCCTTTTAGGCTTCAAATGCACATAGTATGCATATTTTAAATTATTTATGGAATCAACAAATTATTAATTTGAATTAGCAGCTGATTTTTATGTAGCTTAATATTTCACATAATGTTAATTCTATTTTTAGGCTTTATTAGCTACAATTCAAATGGTAAAATTATTTTCTCTTTGAATAAAATAATACATTAATAATATACTTAAATATATTTTAAAAATTGAAAATTAAATATAATAATTAAATAATCAATGAAATAATGAAACCAAAATTTCATTTTTGAACTTCAAATGAATATATTTTGCATATTTGAAATTATTCATGGAATAAACAATTTCTAGTTATAAAAGTAAAGAAGTACAGACATAATGGATAGGAAATTTAAATTTGCCTGTGCTTGTGTGTATATATTTAAATGTATTATAAAGACAGTAGAGAAATATCTGATAACCTAACTGAATATGTGGGTATTATGGCGCTCAAAACCGACTCACCTTGAGATTTGATAATACGTTTCATTGGGCCTGATATCAGCTCTTCTACAGAACCTTCAAGTTTTCTTTCTCCATTTATGAGCCAAGGTGTTTGTGGCAGTACACGTGATAGCTTGTTATATCTTCCTGAAAATATTTATTAGTAATCATTTTCTGATCAGCAAAACTATTCAATAAAATGACACTAAATAGAGTTAAAATGTGTTGAACCAAAAACAAAATATTAAATTCAGTAAAAGCAGTTATTTATACATAGTGCTCTAATATTTTTATTATACTTAATATCTTTACAGAACAACTTTTTAATTTGGGTTTAAGTTACACCACATGGGTCAGAGTAACACTGATTTAGACTAAACTTAAAATATAATTGTTTTTAAGCATTATTGTTTAAGTACCAACCTCCAATGAACACGGAACTATGTAATGTCGTTAGACTATCATATAAAATATTACAATCAGGTATTACAGGAGGAACAGAATAGAACTTGGAAAATTTTTCTGAGTCAACGATTTTTAAAGCTGTTTCAGCACTTTTACGTGAGAAGTTGTCAAAACTACCTTGATTTTTTCGGTTTTTGTTTCGGCTGAATTTGTCTGGAAACATAGAAAATCTAAAACAAACAGTAATATATAAGAAAAACAATCTTTCGACAAGGATTATTAATTTCATCAATTTCACATTATAACTACAAATAAAATATAACTTACAAGGAAACACACTCTCTGTCTTCATCAGCATATTTTAAAGATACTGTAATAGTTAAATCAGATGACGGGTAAAATTTTTTATTTTGTAATTTTGAAATTATAGGAGTAAATACCCATTTCCACACGTCTTTAACTCCCACCGTCACAACACCAAGAGGGAAATGAAAAGAGGAAAATTTTGGAAATTTGGATTGAAGGTACAAAAACATCGAATGAGCACGGAGCTGAAAGCTCACAGGAAGAGTAAGGGCTATATTAAATGTATCACAATCATAATCTGCTTCTTCTAAGTCTTTTAAAACCTAAAAATAGAAACATGAGGTAGTAAATAAATGAAATAAATTTGAGTTGATAAAACTTCAATGATAAACTAAACACCTACATTTTCCATTATAATATCACAGTAGGGTTTCTGAATCAGACCAAGGCATGCTATGCAAGCATTGTCTTTTTGTATTTTATTCCCAACAGATTTTTCATTCAAAACAATTTCTCTCTGAAATCAAAATCATATATATACATTTATGATTTAATTAAAGAGGAGCAAAAGGAGATTAGCTATCCACCTTCTTAATAATTTCTTCAACATTTAAATAAGAATAGTAGGTTTTTTCTCCAATGAACCTTAAACAGCACATTTGACAACACCCTATGTCTTGCATATTTTGGTAAACTAGGTTGAAATTATCTTCATCAGATTTTTCCATTGCAAGATATACGAATTAAACACCTTCCAAAATCTTAACCAAAATAATTCAAAGGCTGGCGGAACAACGAAACTAGCATAACCTGTTTCTGAAGGTAGCATACATTCCATCGAGGTTCGAATTCGAAGCAAACATTTAAGTAAAAAAAAGTGTTGATGCAAGTTTATAATACAACTGCATTCTCATCTGTAGACCATATAATCGTGTTTACAGTAATGTAGTTAATCTGTAAAAAAATAACTTTTCCAGAGTACCAATGACCACTTCAATCATACAATAAAATTCCCTATGAAAAAATTAAGAAATAACACTAGCTATTGTTCAAGCAAAATTTTTGAAACGTACACATTCAAAAAAATTTTTATCTTCAAGCGAAACTTTTTATTATTTCTATAAATGACCATTTTAATGATGCCACCTGATTTAAATTGTACATTGTAGTGCTTGAGTCTTATCAATAGTTACAATACATTTGCCTCTTTGTGAATAAGCGAAAAAGTGAATAAGCGGATCAATTTAGAAAACATATTTATTTAAGTGCTAACTGTCCTGTAATCTCGTATAGAATTCACATTTATCAGTCTTGGAATATATTCTGAGTTGTCTGGGGACGAAAAGGAGTAAACGCAAATTTGCAGGATAATGGTAAGAAAAGCAGGGACCTCCTAAATAGTAGGGCTTTTAGGCTCCATCTATCAATTATTAATAATTATTACATCAATTATTATTATCTATCTGTCAATGTTTGTATAGTTCTATTAAAAGTCTGATTAAAAATTAATTAATGCAATCGTTAAAACTAAATGACTATACTATAGACATTGTGACCACCAATGATCTCTCTAGATACGTGATCAAAGCAGCGAGGAGATATTCAATAGAGCAGTCACGAGTGGAGTGGGGATGGGATTCGTTCCCCCTCCACTATGCTACCCTTACCTCAAGAGTTAACATTAAAGTTACAAGTGTTTGCTTTTAATTTTTTCGTAAACCTATTCTAGTTGAGTTTTTATTTTCTTTATAAATCCATTCCACATTAAGTATGTCTTTTTGTGCTGCAATTGGATAATTTGTAAGAACAACAACAAGACTGGGGCTAAAAATGATAAGCAGCTTAGCTTTCATTGGTAAGTACCTAACGCAAAATTCTTTTATAGTCAAATTTAGTTCACGATGGTGTTAAATGCAATTACTTTTTCATAATAAACTCCACGCCAAAAGTATCGCAATGTTTTGAAATATTAGAATTTTTATTAGTAATTATAACTTTTATATTCAATAAAAATCCTTTATATTAACAAAGTTTAAGTAAAAAATGATACACTGTGTTTGAAGGAATTTTATTACCTATACCTGCATAAGCAGCAGTCTAAAATAATGTTCGTGAGTTGGGAACTGGGTTAACCCTGGGTAGCGTAGTGGTGGGGGAATACTAGTTCCACCTGCCTGTAGCTCCGCCGTATCTCAATAGCAGCTCTATTTGTATATCTCCTCGCTGGATCAAAGAAATCATTTTGAAGTGATTTGTGAAATGTTTGGGAGAGAAATCATTGAATTCTATTCCATTCTATTCCACATTGCTAGTGACTATGGATACTAAATATTTAAATATAATGCATGAAAATATATTTCCGTTTCTTTGCCAGGAACGATTGAAAACTGTTCTCATTTAAATTATATAGGCATTTACTTTATTCTAATCCATGCAATATCAAACTAACCTCTTTCTACATTGAATTCATATGATATCTGAACATATGTTATCGAACATTTAACTGTTAGTGTCGAGTATCACACTAAGATATCAAATATAGTCATTGAATACTCATACTGCGTTGACTTTGAAATACAAAGTTTTTTAGAGTTAAAGGGGTGAAAATACTATCTGTCTGCGCCAGTTGTCATTATCGAGTTTTAAATATTTTATTTTGAACATATGTTACTGGTCCTTCTAGAAATATATAGTTAAATTAATCATGGTATTTCAGAAATTCGAGAGAGAAAATTCGTAATCATCCTAATTATCAATGAGCGAAAAAGAAGGAGGTGAGTCAGTCAATCACATTATTCACATTTCTAACAAAGATAAAAATTGTAGCAACTAAAAAGGATGCGAGGTTATAGATTATAAAGAACCATTTTTGTTTTATTTAGGTTATGATTTTTCCATATATTCTGAGTTCACTTATCGAAATTCTGAGTTTCTTTTCCGATTCAAAGCTCTCTCTAAAACTACTCTGCACTACGTTTGTGATTCTTACTACTTCTAGCGAAAAGCAAAAAAAAATATTGGAAATAAAAAACCTAAAGCCCACATTGCTAAACTTTGATAAGTGTTTCCAGACTTTTTTCCCCAGCGCATAAGAACCACAATAGGTTAAACACGAGACAGAGTAAAGTTATCAACCACCTATAATCGAATACTGGTGAGAACGTTTGTTGCAATACGATCTTTGAGGAGTAGAAGTAGGATCTGCCTTAAGAAAAGTGTCTATTGATAGGATGAATTGATTTCTTCTTATCTACAATGGAGTTTTACTCGGACATGTTGACAGCTTTTAAGTCTATTAGTAAAGATGTTTTTCAAAAGTATACCCCGATTCTTTGTTGTTTTTTTATTGACGATCTTCCATACCTCCTTATGATGTAAGATGTCGAAGGTAGACAATTATCTTTTTCTCTTTTAAAATCGAATGAGGGCATAGTTGGAGGTAATAAGATAAACATATTTAATATAATAACAAGTTCTTTTGTTCCAAAAGAAATGTTTTGGTGAAAAAATCACACAGGTTATTTTTGTAATTTTAAGTATTTTTCAAAAACAGTTTAGAGATACTTATAAGGAGTTTCTCAGGGGATAGGACTTTTAAAGCCAACATTGATTCTTTCAAAATTCGCAGTCTTTTGTTGAAAGCAAAGGATGATTTGCTTTCAGCAAAAGCGAATTTTCATTGGTGCATCCACAAAGTGTTTGTATTTCTACTAGAATAAAAATAAAGTGTAGATTTTCAATAGTATAGCACTGTAGATTCTGCAATAGTTAGATCTTCAATTGCTTCTTGGTGGGGGCTCGATGGCCGAGGATGTTGGGGCGAGGGTCTCAAGTTCTAGTAATAGCATTTGCAAGTGGGCCTCTGATAACAAATTAAAATTAAATGTAGAAAAAACGCAGGCTATTATCATAGGTTCTAATACCCATCTGAGATCCCTTCCCCACCTCTCAATCCTGTCTATGAACTCCCAACCTATTCAATTCCACCCCACAGTCAAAAACCTTGGTATTACCTTTGACCAAACCCTTTCATGGAAACCTCATATCTCCCAAATTTCTAAACGGGTTATATCCATCCTTAAGCTATTCCATTCTTCCCAGGACTCCTTTTAGAGTACATCATTTGACCACTCCTTCATTTCCCGTGCTACTTCCTTGTGGAATTCACTACCCTGTAATATCCGTAATGCTCCATCTCTGTCCACATTTAAATCCCTTTTCTTTCAATACCTCCTTTCCCTCCAGAATGATACTGACTAGCAAAACTTCACTAAAAAAAAAAAAAAAAAAAAAAAAAAAAAAGAAGTGCATTCGGTAGATGTAAATAGGTTTTTATTTTTCCTCATGCAATTATTGGATTTTTGTAATTTTTATTTCTATTTTTGTTCTTTATTTGTAAAATTGTAAATAGTTAACCAGATTGTTAATTTATTTCATCTTATGAAAGCTAGACTCATTGTATTTATTTATGTACATTATATTATTCTTAGGGGACATCGTCCCAGAATAAAGTTTATTTTCTATTCTATTCTATTCTATTCATGGGTTCGAATCCCACCTGAGCTGGTTAAAACTTATATCGTGGCGGACCCACGAACGAATCCCACCCTGGCTAGAATATGTTGATAACCTGTAGGATAACCCGTCCTAACTGCCCTAGTTGAAGTATATAAGAACGCTAAGCCCCGATAAACAACAAAGCTTCTTGGTGAATTTCGGATTTTTACATAATGCATCGTCTGAGTTACGTATGGATGAAACAATGTCGTGAAATGATTCTAGTTTGTTTGATCTACGGTAGACACTGGAAATTCATGATAATACAAGAACGGTTTCTTTACCAAGTCTATCAACGATATAGACTCTAAGTGATAATAAGTCCATTAAGGGTAATAATGGGATGATCCAGAAAAAAATTATAGCTTAGAGTTGTAATTCCTTATTTATTTACTTTTGGGAGCTATCAATTCTTCTTCTTCTTCTTCCTTTTCTCTACAACCCGCGAGGGGTCAGGGCTTCCTCAAGCATACTCCGCCATTCACCCCGGTTCTGTACAGCCACCCTCCAGTCCCGGATTCTCAGAGTGGGTCGTGCATCAATCGCCACCCTGTCCATCAAGCGAACTCTGGGCTCCCATTTCTTCTTGGTACGGTGTAGGCGGTCATATTGGTCACATGACCAGCCCTCATGATTTTTACATATTTTTTCTGACATCCCATTTCATCAAATTGACTATGTGGCCACTAAAATGTAAACAAAACATGAAAACTTTTGCATGTTCTCAATAACCATGCGAATTAAACCTTCCTGGCTATAAACTCCCATTGTTCTCATCTATTGCACCTTCCTGTGGCTGTTGGTTGGGAAAAATCCAATACCTAGAATTATCAAGATAGCAATATATGATTTTTATTATTAATGTTTTAGTTATTCTTTCCGGTAAATTTTTTGTAAATTACTTTCTCTACCTAATTAACTAATGTAGGAACTAGGCTAATA
Source organism: Euschistus heros (assembly GCA_003667255.2). Lineage (NCBI taxonomy): Eukaryota > Metazoa > Arthropoda > Insecta > Hemiptera > Pentatomidae > Euschistus > Euschistus heros. The sequence goes on from RCWM02000004.1 coordinate 521,860, forward strand.
AGTAATCCGGAATAAGAGTAATTAAAGTTTGGCAACGATAAAGGATTTTATTAGGAGTATGCGTTCTTGGGTTTTGTCGAAAACCAGCAGTTAAGCTTAGATTCGATTATTCGAAATTGTTTTCGCTCATGCCCCTTTCAATATGTTACAGAATCTGCCGAAAAGAAATCTGGCTTCTTTGTTAAAATTAAGAAATCATTCAAGATTGGAAAAAAAGTCGAAAAAGAATCTACCTCATCTCTCGCTGGTAATAGAATATAGTTTTGTACCTCTAATATCTTAATGATTTTAAATCATTGTAATATTCATATGTAGACATTTATTTAAATATAAGAAGAATGATTAATTCAAGTAAAACAACCATAGCAATGGTATGATATGGTAGGCAAATATCCCTTGATCAATCGTGTTATTATTTTGTTTATTATATACAATTAGTAAATGTAATGCGAAATTATTACAATGACATATCAAAAACTTGTGAAGAACTACTCATTATATTATACCATCTTATTGTCAGACGCCTTGGAGGGTTATTGGGATTTGAGTGAGAAGCAAGCTGAGTGATTAGTGGATTCGAAAGGGTATCTAGTTTGTCATGGAAGAATAGCTATCTTGTTTGGCTACGCTATAAATAAACTTGATTTAAACTAAAAAATAAAGTTTATTCTGAAACACCTCATCCTCTAAGAATGGTATGAAAGGATAATATATGATGCACTTATCAGAATTAAGGGTACGTGAAATACATTCTAAGCAAAGCATTCGTATCAGAAGTTAAGAATGATAAAATATTCGAGAAGTTGATGAATACTTTGTTGGAATAAATGATAGAATCACAGAAGCTAAAAAACTTCAAAAAGAAACGTTTTTATTTTTTATCTCTTTGTAATAAAACTCATTATTTAGTTACATAGTATTTACTCATTTATATAGTTTGTTTTTCTTTTGCATATACATCTACTCATAAAACTATAAATTTTCAGATATGGAAGAAAACTTATCAAAAATAAATTAATGTATTTTTTAAAAATTTTAATTAGGTAAGTCAGAAGAAAGTCAGAAATCAACTTTGAAATACGTCAACTTAATTCCAACTCATAAACTCAAGAAAAAGACTCAAAACGAAGGCATTAGCGCAGAGAATGTCCCCGAAGAAGCAAGAATTCAACAATTAGTAAATGATTCCAATGTCTCCTCATCTTCGGAATACAAAGAGCAACCAGAAGATATCCGTCTTGATGTTGGTAAACCCATATTGTTAAGTAAGGTTAGATACATCATAAGAGTATTATATCTGATGAATCCTTTAAACCAAACAATTATTTTATGCAAAACATTCCTAGCATAGCAACCGAACTAAAGTTTTTTTTATGATATTTCCTCAATAGACCATTGCTGATCCATGGGCTTCCTCTAATAATTTACGCTAGACTGCACATCGTTGCAAAACCATTTTCCAATCCCTTAAGACTTGGAAATAATCAATAAAAATAGATCAAAAAATCATTCAGTTCTCTTGTCGTTGTTTATTTGATAATGCCATAAAAATGATAAAATGTCTATTTGAATGTCTCAGTTTATTTATTTATTGTTTCAAGAACAACTTGGGCAGCAATGTATGATCGACTCTCCTTGATTGAATCAAAACAATTTAATAAACCAAAAGCAATCAAAAGGACGAAAACTAATTTATTGGGAATGAGTGGCTAAGAATGTCCTTCGGTCGTCATAAATTGTCAGATCTGCCAGGATCGTTTATCGTTTACAGATTGATTTTGGGTACTAATGGAGATTTTATGTAGCTTATTTCGTTCCTGTAACACTAAAATTTCAAGATCTCGGTTAAAGGACCCCTGATACGTGGTTAAATAGATGATTTCTCTGGAGCTGAAGAAATAAGTTGGTTTATTTGCTTTTCAAATTAAAAAAAAATTACCACTGGTCTCGGTTCAGTCGTACTAGGCGAGGATGTACTGTTTTTAGGTCACTGTTGTGAACGGAGGTCATTTGGCCGTAATCACGGCCCTCAGTTTTCGCCCCAATTACGGGTACCCACAATACAGAAGTTGAGTATGCCCCAATAGAGTGTCACCACCCAAGGGTCGATCCTCGCTGGATATAACATTATAAATAAATATCCAATTTTTATCCCATCCAAGGGACTGGCTCCTTGGAGTCAGAAGTTCAGTGCCTTATCGAAGGAGCTATCTCACATTTGGAAATATATAACGTTTTATGATAATCACCTAAGCTTTCTCAAGCGCAATTAAATCCATACGACAGCCTAAAAATATAAAATACCATTCCATCTTCTTGATAGGTAAAAATCATATCCCACACCTTGAAGAAATATGTTCTCTGACATCGATTTCTTCTTAAATCGCATTCACCAGCAAACACCAACTATCAAGCCCTCCCCTAGAATCGATTAAGGATTGATTCATGAATAACTGAAAAGAAAACATTTTTTTTTTTCAAGCATTAAAAGTATTTTTTGATAAAGAATATTACAAACTGCCAAATTATGTATTTATTTATTTATTTTGAATTTAAAACTTTCATTATGAAGCTTTTGTTACTAAGGATATTTATTATAAAATCTAAAAGAAAGTTATTGGTATTAAGAGAATTTAAATATTTTTGGAAGACTCTACAAGTTATATTCCCAGACTTCCTGATATAACAATTCCTCATTATATTAGTTTATATAAGAAACTTTGATAATTTATTTTAAATCATAATTCACTCCTCAAGTATTACGATAATTAATGATAATATTAAGCCTATCCTTATAAGCAGATGTGATAAAATATTGTGCTATATATTGGGTTGTCCGGATATGAATGCAGATTTATGTTTTTAAAATAAAACTATTAAAAAAATAAATATATTAGAAATAATTCATTAATAATGTATAGAACACAAAATGTGCTAAAAGTAATGGTTTCCGAGATATTTAACCAAACATCTGATAATATATTAGACTAGCATCCCCAGTCGTGGCTTCGCCCGCTCTTATAAGGAAAGAAATAAAACAATCTTACCATGCAGTTGAGAATTATTTTCACTCAAAGCTGTTATTTTCATCCCGGTATTATTGTAATGATTAGTTGGTTGAAGTTTACTTAAAAGCATTATTGGATATTCAATCATTAATTCTAATCTATGAGTTAGTAAGTTTAGATGGACAGAGACTTTTTAGGAAGAAACCCTGGCGGATAATGGACTGCATTATCAGTGCTTACAACCCTATCAATTATTCTCATAATTTACTTTTTCAATAATAATGTTATTAATTAATATTCTCTGTTCGCGGGTTCGCAGCCCGGCAGATGACCTAAGGATTTTTTAAAGAGAGTAAAAAATCCTTAGCTATGCCGTCCTTCGGAAGGGACGTAAAATGGGGGTCCCGAGCCTGTGCGATGTCAGGTACTCGTTAAAGATCCCTATCCTAATTATACCGATTAGCCATAGCAGCATAATGTGACGTTAAACGAAATAAACAAACAATATTCTCTGATATAGTATTTGTAGGTAAAATTACTGCTCTTTTATACAACCAATGGTAAGATTTATTAAATAATCCTGAAAAATCAAATTGAATTTGAAATCAGTGAAATTTTATTCTTCTTAAAACCTTCATCAAAAACTAAGGTCAGGCAGTCCAATTTTTACACACAATATCAAAAACATCATCAAAAAATAAGAAATCGATATTTTGATAAGGCAATAATGTTTAGTGTGGCAAAAATAATTTTATCGATTTCATTTGGTTGGATTTTAATTTCTAACTACAAAAGTTAATGACGGAGTGACAAACTTCTGCCACTTAACACTTAGAATTTAAATTATTATTATAGTAAACTATACTATTTAGAATCTTCCTAGAACTATGAAGATTTTGTAGTTAAAATTTGGTACAGAAGGGTTTAATAATTTGATCATTACTAACTCTGTTGCAGAATGCCCCTAACCACATATCGTCCGATTATTAAACATCCACTCGTCACACTAAATATTTATAGCTTTTTTTATAACAATTTATTTGAACTAAGCCAATTTTATTATCAATTTCTAGCTCTATATAACACTTTACCGTTATAACCTCTCTTAAATGGCACTCGCCACAGTATCGGTCAATTGTCAAAATTCACTGGGTACCACATATTTATCGCTTTTTAGCAACAATTTAATAGAAAATATGTAAATTTCCTTATTGTTAAACCTTCCTTCAACTATGAAGATGATGTAGTTAAGATTTGGGAAAGATTGGTTCAATAGTTTTAGTGGTTAGTGATCACAAACGAAAAATGGCTTGTACTTTTATATAATAGTATAGCTATAGATTGATTTAGAACATGTTTTATTAGTAATTGTTTACAAACACCTGCACTATAGTGATATTTATAAATTATAAAAATAAATTTTAATTAAAATAACATTTTTGGGATTTGTTCGGGAGCACCTAGAACCCCAACTCTGATTTTTTTTAAAAATTCAAAAACCTTTCTCGGGTATATACCTAATAATTGCCCAAATTTTCGCGGCGATCGGATGTATGGTTTTTGAATCTATCTAGATAGACAGACAAACATTCATTTTTGTACCTATAGATTCAAATCTATTCTCCCCTCCCTCAACCAAACCCAACGCTATTTCGAGGAAGACTTTTTACCTTTATTAGCTTTAAAGCTTTAGCTTTAGGGGTGGTGAACAACTTCCAGCAGCCAGGCCTTTTTAGTTTTGGACTTAAAGGTTCGATGCTAATTCTTCTGTACTATAATGTTTTTGGCTCTTCGGGTCCTGTTACAACTGAATTTGAACTCGTAAAACGAAATCATACGAAAATCACTAGTAAATTGGTTAGTAAAGACAGCTATTTCTTAGAAGTGTAGTGCTAAAGTGGTAAAAAAAAATAATATTTTTGTTTAGGAGGGGAAAGACATATATTGACATCCATACAAAATAATCATCCAATTATTATAAACAGTTTTTTACACAGAAATATAATTAAAAAAAAAACAAGAAATCCTTTATTATTTTCCTGACAACCCATAACATAACTGTATCCATGTTGCTAAATGTTATTGGGAATTAAATATATTTTTTTTTATTTTTGAAGAGAAAAGATTTGACCCCGGTTGGGATTCGAACCCAAGTCTCCACCTCTCTAGCGTGGTGCCTTATCCACTAGGCCACCGAGCTCGTATCCGAACCAGGGAAATCCTTTCTCTTCACTTGATCCATACCCCCGGGCACTCGCAATTGCGATGTACAATTCGAGGATGAATGTTCAATTTGAACATTACTTTTAATTGGATCTATTGACAAGCTGTCCTATATATTAAATTATGAAATAATTAAAGGCATAATTGGTGGATAAGGCACCACGCTAGAGAGGTGGAGACTTGGGTTCGAATCCCAACCGGGGTCAAATATTTTCTCTTCAAAAATAAAAAAAAAATATATTTAAAAAAAATAATTATCAACCAAGAATTATTTTATAATTTATTGGGAATTATTTTAGGAGGCAGCGGTATGAGCAGTAGGATATTCAAAGCAGACATCAAACAGACTTCAGAAGTAAGTATCCATGATAAACAAAATACAATTAATTTAGTAATATTTATCTGTTTTTTACTATATTTATTATTGTTTTTTTTTCAGGATGAAGAAGAGCAACTTCGCCTGTACAGAGAAATGCACGAAGTAAGGAAGCAAATGATTTTGAAAGAGAAAAAATTTCAGGAGGAGAAGCTGGAATTCTACAAGCTTCAACTAGACGTTAATAACATTTTGGAACAACAAAACTTAAAAGAATAATAGTTCAAGATGGAATATACCTTTGAATTTTATATTTTGTATCTTTTAATCAGTATTTATTAAATTTGGATCAGTTTGTTTGCTGTTGCTGATTATTATTAGGGGCCTGGCGTAATGTACTCCAACAGTTGCAGATAATACAAGCTAACCTACAGGTTTCCAAAATCTGCCCAGGCCGGATTCGAACATGCGTACAAGGGGAAACATGACCGATCTTATTGGATCAAAGTCCGAATAGGCCACGAAACCTAATGTTTGAAATCGACAGAGGATAGGAATAAGAGTTCATTTTTAACTCAGAATGTGTAAAAGAAGAGGAGTGTAAATCTTTCTTCGTCATCATCCTCATCTTATGACACCTTATAGTCCTTGCAGAACCCCTTGCTCTTCTTCAATCCTCTTCCATTCAGACCTACCTTCGGTAGCCCTTCTCCATCCTCTCACACCCAGAGTCCGATGATCGTCCTCTACATCTTCAAGCCTAAGAAGTCGAGGCCTTCCTCTCATTCTCATTCCACCCACATCACTGGAACAGCGATTAGATAAATCGCATTTGTTCCTAAAATTCCAACGATCCCTACTGATCTACCAGTTAAAACGATTAATTTTTTCGATTAAAGTTTGTTTTGATATAACAATCGCAAGATCAGACTTACAAAAACGTTGTAGAGTATCTTCGGACTCGCTGTTTCCCCCACGGTCAATAAGATGTAGGGCTTTTTAAGGTGCAGGGAAATGAAGCATAAATACAAGTTAAACGAAAAAGAGCACAGATTTATTTGGATACAAACAATAGCACACACAGACACACAATGCCGGTCATGAGAGCGTCCCCTAGGCACATGCCAACCTAATCACATAACACAACAGTGTTGCACTTATCATTATTACTAAATATAAATAATATAAATGCGGAATTATACCAATAGGGCTTTCCAAAACTGGAAATCCTAACAATTTTTTTTTTTTTATATGCATTTATTGAAATTTACAACTGTACAGAATATATACATCAAGTAAATGTATTGACAACGATTATAATAACTTGTTAAAAGTTGGAAAGAACTACTCATCAGTAGCACTTTATTAAAACTTCTACACTAGAAGGTCTCTAGGCCATCTTCGTTCCAGACGCCTCGGAGGATTATCAGGAATGGAGTGGGAAGCAAGTTGAGAAACTAACGGATTTGAGTGATTATGGAGCTTACTATGGAAGGATAGGTATCTGGTGTGGGCTAAATCAGCAACATATGGAACATTAAGATATTTATGGATAAGTTTATTGGTGACAAAGTAAGGAGCATTGAGGATTTTACGAAGGATTTTGGATTGTAAGGATTGAATACGAGATGAATTGGATGGTTTAGAGGAGCCCCAAAGCTCGACTCCGTACGTCCAAACAGGTCTAATCACAGTCATGAATATGAGTCTTTTGTAATTAATTGGGAGCTTTGAACGTTTGTCTAGTAGATGTTGAAGTAGTCTGAAATGACGGGTAGTCTCTTGTCGTTTTAGTCTTGTGTGTGGATTCCAAGTTAGCCGTTTGTCCAAGTGGATTCCTAGGTAGCGTATCTTTTCAACAGGGATTAGTGGAATATCATTAAAGGATACTGTAGGACAGGAGGTCGTAGGTTTACGACGAAGGGTAAAGGTTATTTGGAGGGATTTGTTTGGATTTATTTTGATTCTCCATTTTTGACACCATTCTTGAAGGTTTAGGATATAGGATTGGAGTGTTTGAAAGGCAATGAAGGGATCATTGTTTACTGATAACACACATGTGTCATCAGCGTAAGTAGTGAGGACAGTCCTAACAATTAAATCTTTATCACAGTACCGGGAGAAAAATCTAAAAACTAAAAAATTTGGATTGATAAAAACAATTCGGATGTCTTATGAATTTATTTTTTTCCCTTTGTATGCTTTCTACAATGATCATCATCTTATGACACCTTATGGTCCTTGCAGAATCCTGGCCTCCCCTACATTTCTTTACCATTCCGACCTATCCTCCGCTGCCCTTCTCCATCCTCTAACCTAACCTCCATCCTCTAACCTAACCTCCATCTCTAATCCTCTGCTGCCCTTCTCCATCCTCTAACCCCCAGGTTTCAAAGATCATCCTCTACATCTTCAAACCAACGAAGTCGAGGCCTTCCTCTCCTATTTCCTCCCGGGTTCCCCTCCATCATCATCTTAGGGGTTCTACTAGCTTCCATTCTTTACAAATGCCCTAGCCATCTTAATCTGTCTCTTTTAATATTGGCTACAAAATCTGGGGCTGCATTTAGAGTTTTTAAATCTTCTTTCATCCTCATTCGCAAAAGGTTCAGCCTATATTTAGTTGGACCATATATTTTTCGTGGGATTTTCCTTTCTCACATGTTTTAAACTTTTTCCTCATGTGATGTTAAGGTCCATGTCTCACTCTCGTACATAACAACAGTGTTAATATTTACCTTTGTATAAATACTGATCAATTTGACTGCTATGAGATAGGGCGATATTCGATAGTCTTTGGTTTATTTATCTCACGCAGTGAACAACAAATGAATACCAAGTGGGGTAGGATGAGGAGAGAGAAGGTGTAGACTCAAATTCACATATACAGTGATCATCCGATTAATTGGGGCCGAAATTGGTCCGGATAAGCAAAAATCCAGATAATCAGATTTACTATTGAATTAGGGTAAAAAATATACAGACGTATGTAATGTTTTAACTATGTATTTTATTGAATAATTAAAAATGTGGCTGTTTATAAAATTATAACAACAACGTTTTGTTAACATCTCGGAAATTGTGAATGTTCGACACAGAATTCATCCGCAATTGGTCCCAGATTCCCCTTTCCTAAGACGTTCTACGATGGATAGTTTTTCCGGAAACAGTTAATCCAACACGTTTTCTTTAGGTTCCATAACTCTTTAAGTTTATAAAGACACCCAACACATATGGCAATAAGGCCCAGGCTGACCAAAGCCCGTGTAGGATGGGTACGCTATGCTTCTAGAAATTTACTCATTGTACGTACGCTTACTCAGAATTTGACTGCTATGAGGTAGGGCGATAGTCGATAGTTACTATCGATAGATCTTTTTAACCCTCAAGTTTTGAAGCTCTCGGAATTATGCTGATCTGTCTCTGTCCAGTGACGAGCTCTTTTGAAATTGAATTCGGAATTCCTAGAGCTTTTCTTTCGTGAAATATGTTGCTCATGGAACACACTTGACTCTTGAAATTAACTACAGGGTGTCCAAAAAGAGTATCTGGTATTTGTTACTTCGATAAAACAAAAACTACTTAAAATAAAAAAAAAAGTATTGTTAGCTATTACAATATAAAGTGGAAAATTATTTGGAAAAGATGATGTTATCTAAATGGTGACCGTTATGCTGCTGGCACTCTTCTAATCGGGAAAGAAGATTGGCGACCACTTGCTGACACATAGCTCTCGATATTACTGCCATTTCTGACCTCATGTTTTGCTTCAATTGCGTCAGGTTCGTCGGATTAATCTCATAGACCTCACTTTTAAGGTATCCCCATGCAAAATAGTCAAGTGGACTAAGGTCGGGGCTACTGGGAGGCCAGTTGATGTTGCCCCTACGCGAAATGACCTTATTAGGGAATAATTCGTTAACAGCTTCCATTGCTTGATTCGATGTATGACAAATGGCCCCATCTTGTTGAAACCACGTTCTTGAGTGAAACCTTGAAATTCCTGTAACCCTGGACCCAAATAAGTTCGCTGCATATCGCTATTACGGTCACAATTCACATTGGGTGGTCGGCCTCGTCGATCTTCATGATAATAAGGACAGATTATGCCTCTTGCAGACATAGCGGCCCAAACAACGACTTTTTTGGCTGGGCAGGACTCGTTTATACTTTTGTCTCAGATTTTCCTCTGCCCACTACCGGCAATCCTGTTTATTGACATGTCCATTCAGCTGAAAGTTTGCTTCATCACTGAAGAGTATGTTATCAAAATTGTAGAAGTAGTTTCTGTCTCATCGAAGTAACAAACACCCGATACTCTTTTTGGACACCCTGTATTTTGTGATTTTTCTTTTCTGCAGATTTGATTTGATTACATTATGATTGTAACCATGTAAATTGTAAATACTTTTTTTCCTCTTATCTTTGTTTTATAATCTTATAATTCATAATCCTGCGAATTTCAAATAGCAAATAGATAATTTAATTTAATTAAATTAGTTGAAATTCCTAATTGAATAGCTTTGGAAAAAAAGGAAGTAACTATCGAAAGACTATCGATAACAATCGATAGTTCTCAACCGATAGTATCGGCCTATCACCCTTCTATGAGATGTGTGGCTCCGCTCTTAATTCTGGCCCGCAGTTCCGGTAGCTGTCGCTTGGTCTATTTAATTTTATGTCTTTTATTGTGTCATGGAAACTAATAAGACGGGACCTATAGTATTTTAGGCGAACTCCGATCTACGGTTTACAATGTCTGTTAATATACTATTAAAAAAAAAATGTATGTAATAAAATATATATATATATAATTTTCTTTAACTCAATCCGGATAGTTGGAGTTTCACTGTATAAGCTACCAGTTATTTTTCCCAGAACACTGATCCCTCCCTCCATGAACAGAAATCATTTGAACAGCTAAGGAACATTTTTTTAAAAGTCCTTCAGAAAAATATGGACATTACTCGTGTAATGCACATTAGAAACGTTGAGAATTAGTCTAGCCCAATTAAATTTTTTTTTTATTGTTATGACATCATTAAAATTGCTTTTGTTTACAGAAATATAAGGCAATAAATGGTGACAAATAAAGCTAAGGTCTGTCGTTAGGAAAGGTCTGACCTCCATTTTGTTTTTTACTGTATTCAGCACGCACTGCCCTTGTGAATATTCCCTCATTTTTTACAAAACACGTACAACCCCTGTCGATACAGCATTTTACTAAGTTGCTACAAAAGTCCTTGGACATAAGTATAGTTTTATTTGAGATGTCATATTTAAAACATTATTTATTACTACTCATTATAGTAAAATTCTTTTTTGTCAGCTACATCCAGCTATATTTCTGCCAGGAATTCGATTAGACTTCTATGTCACTTCTTTAGTGGAGCAAAAAAAAACTCATCATATTCAATTTTCACATCCTCGTAATTATCAAAGATCCTACCTTTTAAGTAATGATCATTGATCTAAGCAAACCATAATCTGACCCAATGTCTAGCCTTTACGCAAGATGAAGCACAAGTATAGCTACCGACCACTGTAAATACCAAATATAAACGTTTACCCCTTGCGTTCCCGATACTTTTTCACTGTTTAAACAGGAACGATGAGCTGGGTCATTGTCGTGTTGCAAAATGGCTTGACATGTGTTGACCAAAATGGAGGACTTTGCACTCAAAACTCTGGCAAGTCATTCGCAGTTATGGTTTGATCCCACTGACCGACCAAGAGGAACAAGCCAAAATGTAAACCGCCTTCAAAGCTCTACCAAACAAATCAATTTTTTACCAAATGAACCAAAATTACAGTAAAAGAAGAAAAAGTATGACTCTTTTTCTATGGCACAAATGTTTTTTCGAACAGTGTGGACCTTGCTCCATCAGATTTGTACTTGTTTCGACCCATGCCCCACTTCTTGGATGGAAAAAAATATATATATCTCAAGAAGTCGAAAAAACGCTCCAGGAATTTTTCGGTAGTCTTCCCAAAATGTGGGAACTGAAAGGGATCAAACAACCGACTGAAATCTGGGAAATGATATTCAGACTGCAAACCATTCTTTACAGGTGTTTAACCCTTTAACATGCAATGCATCCGGGAGGATACACATATTTAATGGCTTTTGCTCAATAAATGATGTAATGTCCTACACATTATCCTACTCATCATCGTCTAATATCCTTTATTTAACCTTTTTCATGATACATGGGTGAGGGTTAGCGTTGCTATAGCCATTCAAAGGAAAAAAAAAAAGAAGAAATGTATTCCAAAATTCGCAGCCTGCCCGTTAAAGGGTTAAGGAACATTTTAAGAGTATGGTGGTGGCCTAGATTGGAGTGGTGGAGCTCTGGCGATGTGAGGAATGGATAGTGCACACTTTACGCCGCCCAAGGGACAACATAGCGAGAGGAGCGTAGAGTTGGTCGACCCAGGATAACTTGGAGGAGGTCCATAGAGCCTAAGGCAGAACGTGCTGGAGTATGATGCGCAGAAATTGGAGAACTTGCTGCCTACAGAGGCAGATGGCGAACATTCATTACAGCCCTACATCCCATCAGGGATATCAGGAATTAATCAAATAAAAAAATAAAAAAAAACTGAATGAGATCAACCAACTGAAAAATAAGACATGACAGTGCATTATATTGGGTTATGAATGGAATATTAATTTTATGTAACACTACAGAAAAAAAAATATTTTTTTATACGCTCTATTATAATTGTCATCCCAGTGAAGTTCACTGAGTGAACAAAGTCGAATTTTGAAGAAAATGAGTCAAGTGACTGAAAAGAAACGTTGAGGTGTTTTCCTCATGGTGAATAAGTGTTTAAGTATGATGTTCATCTTAAAACATAATTATTTAAAATGAACATTTTACTTGAACAGTTATTCACCATAAAGAAAAACTTCCAAGATTCTTTTTAATTACTTAAACCGTATTAAAAAAATACTTAACCATTTATTCACAGGGATGACAGATTTAGTCCTTCATTATCTTCAATACATATATTTAAAATTTCAGGATCAACTGAAATTCAAATTATTTTATATTGAATTAAAAAAAAAAAAAACGTACATACATATTTTGACACCATTGACATAGATGAGAAATCATGGCTGGTATCTGTTTTGATCTGGCTTACCTCTCAGTAAGCTGTAAATTGTATGCATAATAATTGTATTTATTTTTATTATAAATATTTTTTTTTTTAAATTTTATACATTACTTTTTTTTTTTTTTAATTTATTTATTTCTTATATAATTTTTACAATTCACAATTTTAAATGCTATACCAAAAAATAAACCAGTCTCAAACTTAAATAAAATACTAGTAAACAACTTAAGTATATGCTGATATAATCATAATTTATAATGAAAGAAAAATATACAAAAAAATTTTCAACAAATAAAAAGTTTACATTAAACTTTACTATAATACAGTATAATAACATTTTTTTTTTCGTACAAATTTTATAAATAGATTCACTATCTTCCATATTACACCATTGTTTTGTGAGAAAGTTTGTAATATTTATTTAAGACAGTGTAAACCAGACAGTTATTGACACCCTAACTTAAAAATTGGAAAACAAAAAATTTAACCAAAAAAATGTATTAATAAAATCCCTTTAAATCCTACAACTCAACTTTGTAAAACTACTTTCAATTCTTTTCCGAATTTTAAAAGATGTGCTGAGGGTGTCAGTAACTGATTTAACATTAGTTATTGCCACTATCTCTTAAAATACATCCCAGTAATATGTTAGGTGCGAACTTTCTTGTTAAGCTTAAAGTATAGTAATTAAGGAAAATAACTGTAAATTTCAACTTTATTGAACAATTCTTCGGTGGTCACAGGGAATAAGTTGGCAAGTCTAAAATCGCAACTTTTCAGGACAGCACTTTTAAACTTTGAACTGTTACTGTTAAATTATTATTTATTATTAATCATTACTATTACTGTTATTATTACTATTCGACTTGTTTTGTTGTTCCCTAGAAGATCCATTACTGAATTATTGTAACTTGAATTAACATAGACTATCCACTATTTTGCGAGATGCCAAGAAACTCACATCCTTATAAGCCGGGTATAAGTAAGCCTGAGAGTTAACTTATTCACAGGGTGCAGGAGGTTTAGGTGATAGTCAAAGTGCACTTAACACATTTTGGCCATTTTTCGACTTACCAACTTATTTCCTTTGACCATCGAATTAAAGTATAAAAATTCCCGAATATTCCCTTAGAGTGTCATGGACTATCTAGTTTACCCTAAGCAGTTAAAAAAAAAAAAAAAAAAAAGATCGTAAAAATATTTGTAAAAGAAAATAACCTGCAAATGTAACAGATATAGTTTTTGGGAGTAGGAACTAGGAAACGACTGATACTGATAGTGATCCGGCTTTAAAGTGAGTCGAGGTCAAGAGAGGATGTCATGAACTATCTAGTTTACCCTAAGCAGTTAACAAAAAAAAAAAAAAAAAAAAAAATCATAAAAATATTTGTAAAAGAAAATAACCTGCAAATGTAACAGATACAGTTTTTGGGAGTAGGAACTAGGAAACGACTGATACTGATAGTGATCCGGCTTTAAAGTGAGTCGAGGTCAAGGGAGTAAGTCGTAGAAGAAAGTAGAAAAAAGTACTCAAGGATTTAAAGTGAATATTCCTGTCAATAGAAATGGAAAATAAAATAAACAGAATATTCGTCATTAAAACAATTTATGAAGTGTCAACAGTTATTTTAAATTAACAATCCTGTTAATGAAATAAAATTAATAACAACAGAACTATTATAAAGTTTTGAGATTATAAACAACTTTTCTGATAGTAACCTAATGTAGCATAGGAATAAAAAAAATACTATGGTTACACGTTAGTAGCATAAACAGACAATACTTTAAAATTTTTTTTGTTTAGTTTTTGTTAAGCTGTTATTGATTAATGTTAAAATTATATTTGAAGCAAAAAAAAGTGTAGTCACATTTTTAGAAAACCTCAAAATTTTGGATACCCTAGTAAGTGTTTTACATATGTATTTCAAACATAATAAACCCTTCATTGGAATAAAAAGCAAAGAAAAAAATTATTGTTTAATAGAAAATAAAGGAAGACTGTCAATAAAGCGACACCAGATCAGAGGATCTTATATTATTACATTTATTTATGTATTATTATTATTTAGGATTTATTTTATTAGATTTTCAATTTAATGTTTAAAATCAAATGATAATGAACATAGACCTTAATTTTTCCGTTAGCTTCTGAATGCAGATTGTGTTGAAGAATGCTACTTTTTGAGGTGAATTTTATGGGCATAAGATTCTGTTTTTACAGGGGAAGGCATTTCTACCTATCCATGTATATCGTTGGTTTATATTTTTATTACTTTGGAATAATGTGGAGGAGCACCATGGTGTTGTATAATCATATTTTGCCGAACTTCAGGTGGAATATGGTGATGAAGTTGTGGTTGGATATTTTGTAACAAATCTTAGTAATTTCATCATTTAATCTGTTGGGTAAGCTATGATTTTTTAACTCTATTCGAAAATAATATAAATATAAACCAACGATAAACATGGATAGGTAGAAATGCCTTCCTCTATAAAAACAGACACATCTGCCCATAAAATTCACCCCAAAAAGTAGTATTCTTCAACACAATCTGCATTCAGAAACTAACGGTGAAATTGAGGTCTATGTTAATTATCATTGGATTTTAAACATTACATTGAAAATCTAATAAAATAAATCCTAAATAATAATAATAAATAAATAAATGTAATAACATAAGATCCTCTGATCTGGTGTCGCTTTATTGACAGTTTTCCTTAATTTTCTATTAAACAATAATTTTTTTTCTTTGCTTTTTATTCCAATGAAGAGTTTATTATGTTTAAAATGCACATTTCCATTAAGGGATTGTTATAATGTTTTAGTCACACAAGAAAACATATGCCAAATGGCAATGATTTCTTAAAAAGCAATTACACTTTTATAGTTTCGACTTGTTTAATGTGAAAATGAGTCTCAAATTGGCACATATTGAATAATTTAAAATATATAATAGCAGAAAAGAAGATATATATAATTTAAAAAATCTTTCTATTGAAGCTAAATTGCGTCATTATAAAACAGTTGTTCGTCCTGAAAGCTTATGTAAATGCCTCTAAATTTTTGTTTATCAACAAAACAAAAAAAAATTTCCAACACAATATGATGGTGGCAAATATACAACGGGATTCAATGTGGGCAGAGACAAATTTCGGCCAGCAGTCAACAAGATCAGATTTCCAGAAATAGTTAAAACACAAATTAATTTACAATGGTCAGATGAAAGGATAAAACATCAGGCAGCGGTGATGAAGATATATTGGAAAGAACGAAAGAGTAAGGAATGAATTGTTGAACGTGACGGGTCAGGACCGGCGAACTGGCCCGTTGGATTGAGGCCTCTCAACGCTAGGGATGTTATAAAGAGGAAGGAAAAGAAGGTAATAGGAGAATAAATGCATCATTTTTTTTTTTTTTTAACATGTATTGCCCAAACAAATTAAGTGTTTTTAAGTATCATGACAGCTGTCTATATTGATATGGATATTGTCTTCAATGTTAATGACCTCCACAGATAATCTAAAAACCGATTTATTTCATTAATTTGAATTTTCGATTAATCAAAGGACAGTAATATTGACTTCATGTTTATTTTATAGTAGTTGCATAAACCCTTAAAACTCTAGTGATACATGCACACATATAAAAATAATTTTTAGAGAAAAAAACAAAACCGACATCAAGATTAAACCTACTTACACGAACTTAACTAAAAAATAAAAAATAATATTTTAATTGCTTCAAAACAAAAACCGTTAAATGAAAATCAATGAAATTATCGATACTTATATACCTATTCACAATTTATAATCAGTTACTTTTGGAGTCGGTGCCAGCCAAGAATGGTAGTTCGATCCTGCCTCTGCAATATACTTTCGAATGGCCCGAGACAGCGGTGTGGCGGTGATGAAACAGTGGAAAAAATTCTGTTAGTTTTGGTTGGCACCGACTCCAAAAATAACAGATCATAAATTGTGAATAGGTATATAAGTATCGATAATTTCATTGATTTTCATTTAACGGTTTTTGTTTTGAAGCAATTAAAATATTATTTTTTATTTTTTAGTTAAGTTCATATAAGTAGGTTTAATCTTGAAGTCGGTTTTGTTTTTTTTCTCTAAAAATTATTTTTATTTTTCACTTTTTAGTGGTGAGTGTATTTTTGTTTATATAGTCAATTCTCGATTTTCAAGCTACCCTGAAAAATAGTTCGAGTTACTGAACAAAGACTTATCGAGGTTATCATTCCACTTACCTTCATGTAATTGGGAAAATTGAACACAAATTGGGAGTTGAAATCATTACGTATATTTTTCATTAATGGGTATGTGTATGTTGTTTGTACATACATATAAAATCATTGATAAAGAAAATTAAATACCTGGTACCAATTTATCATATAACTTTCAACTGAATTGAGCTTTTTTTCTGAGGGTGCCTAAAAGTAGACACCGCCTTCCGCCAGTGGCGATATTTCTTTATTCTTTAGGACGGAGATTTAGTTACTATGGAGATTTTAAATAATCATAATCCTAAATATATTTAAAATGTAAGATTATATAACAGTGATTTTTATTAACTGGTTTTTTGATTTTTCTTAAAAAGTGCTGCGTTGATTTCAAAATATTTTTTATGGTACTACCTCTGAAGTATGCCCTACTGGTCTAAAAAAGAATCATCAAAATTGATTAAGAATTGACGGAGGTTCTCAACTCGTCTGTATTTTTTTTTTTTTTTTTTTTTTTTTTGTGTGTGTGTGTATGTTACGCGATTACTCTGTCAATTCTGAAGATTCTTTTTTAGATCGGTAGGTAATACTTCAGAGGTGGTCCCATAAAAAATATTTTGAAATCAGTGCAGCACTTTTTAAGAAAAAATTAAAAAAAACAGTTAATAAGTGATTTTTAAACTGTTTTTTTTTATTTTTCTTAAAAAGTGCTGCGTTGATTTCAAAATAATGTTAATGGGACTACCTCTGAAGTATGCCCTACCGATCTAAAAAAGAATCATCAAAATTGATTCAGAATTGACGGAGTAATCGCGAACATACGCACAAAAAAAAAAAAAAAAAAAAAAAATACAGACGAGTTGAGAACCTCCTCTTTTTTGAAGTCGGTTGAAAATAATCCCATTATTCACCAGTTTTTTTTTTAAACATTCATTGAAGGTAATACATTGGATAAACGATGATTAATCGAAGTATCGATCCTATGCAAAAATGCAGCCAGATCTACAACGAATATTCCATAGTGTTTTTAGTTAACATTTTTCTTCTGCTATCTATGACGCACATTGCTACCTAAGTACCAATGTTATATCTAAATCACTCGAAATGACGCATTCCTGCCCTTACAGCCTGGATGTCCCTGATGACCGATGCACCTCTATCATCCCGATCCTAAAGCAAACATCTTTTTTCCATATATCTGATTTACGTTCTATAGTTAAAAAAAAAATAAAATAAAATAAAAAACTGGCGCAAGGCCCGACAGCAAATCGTTAAAGTGTTTTCTACGCGATAAGATGACCGTAGCAGAGCCTTGACTGCGCACCTATATCATGTCCGAGGATCCAGTCTGCTTCCCAGTGTCTGTGCTCTGTCTGTCTGCCCTGCTTCGCTCATCTTCCCTGGCTATTACAAGTTATACGCATTCCATACATTGAAATATAACGCGAAAAGTAAGAGGTTTTTAAAAAGTGCGTCTGAAAAGACATAGCTTCAACACACCTGTAGAGAAAGACCCAAGTTTTGGATTAACGGAAAGTAAGTAATATTAATTTTTTTTTTTTAAATAATGAAAGTCCTCTGTGATATTAACTTTTGGTAGCTTCGGAAACTTGCAGCGATGAAATAAAGCATTTTTTTATTAAGGTGAATTCGGTTTCTACTGGAATACTATTGGAGCAAAATGTGCTTGAAAGGGATGAGAACTGGATATCTCCTATATTTGATTATAGAACGCTGGTATTCGTGAGAGCTATTTCGGGAAAAAAACTAGAAGAACACGCTTTTATAACAATCCTAACTAAACAACTAAGTGTGGTGAACAATTTCAGCAGCAGTCAGGCCTTTTAATTTTTTGAGTTCAAGGTTCGAAGCTAATTCCCCCGTACTATTCGTGATTTGTTTGCATTTTTAACGCAGTTTATCCAAATCAACAAAAAAATTTGTTTTTTTGACGTCTCAGAGTAGGAATGGGCAAATTTTTACTTTAAAAATCCTATCATGCACAAAATGTAATGATCTACATCTTTTAATAAATAACATTTTTTGATAGAGTCTGTCATTTCCGCGTAATAAACTATTAAACATGATCAAAACTTTTCAAAGCTGACAAAATGTTTCGATGTTTGTCAATCGATTGTGGCTAAGCGCCTTAATCAAATGCAGCTTCAGAGATGTCTTTACGATGTCGTACGATTTAATAAACTTTAATTTTGTAGATGAAACATTTCTCGATTGAAAGTATTTTTCTATATATTTTTTTTTCCTAAAATCTGAAAAAACTTCATAACGTTTGGGGTTTTTTGCCCCCAAACATTGTCCCCTTATCAAATTTTGTTTCGTTTTTGATATTTTCTTTTCAGGATCCATCTGGATCATATAAAAACGCAAAACCTACTACTTAACCTTTTGCAAGGCAAACCCCCATTTTGAGTGTAATTTAATTAAAGTGAAAGCATTAGAACAATATTTTGCAATTATTGTATTGTCATTGGTCTTTGAAACGTGTGAAAATTTTTAAGTTAATCGGATTGCTGGAAATTAGTGAAAATTACGATGAAAGATTCCGTTACATTAAGGTGAAGTTAATAAAAGCGTATTAAAAAAAAATCTGCACCGCTCCAACCCATGAAGAGCCTTGGGTTCAGTATTGGTGAGTATTCTTCCGTGCTTAATGGTTATACAAGGAGGTGATGTGGTACCAACTCACGCTCAACCTCCAGATTTTCCGAATCTTTATAGAGGCTGAGATTCCCCCAGTAGGGTCTCCAGACCTCGAAGAAACTTTATAATCTACGACGAAGGCATTTTTTTTCTATAACTTAATTTTCCGGTGAAAATTAAAATTAATCTTATTAATTAATAGCTCAGGATAATTAACAGGAATTTGTTGTTTGATAAAAGTTGACTTCAAAAGTATTGAAGCAGTGGTGGTCTTGCGTGCTGGAATGTTAAGCACTTCAAAGAACGTGTTTTAGGGGAAAAGTGCAAATTAGCCAATTTTTCTTCCACCACAGTTCTAAATCTATTGGTCTGAGGAAAAAGAATAAATAGAAACAAATTTATTGCAAATTTGCTTAGCTTTAATAATGCATAGAACACAAAATGTACTGAAAGTTACGGTTCCGAGTGATTGTATCAAACTGTTAAAAACATACAAGTTTCAACACTTTTCCTCGATTTTACTTATTTAAATTAACAAGAGAAGTATTAAACTTACAGGCCTCGGTTTGTGCTTAAATTAAAGCTAATTAAATTTACTATAACCTCATTACTTATAACTTTCATCATAGGATCACTCCTTTGGCCGGTGTTCCTCAAGAAAGTCGGCCAAAGCTTAAAATCTATACTTTTTGGAAAAAATTACTAATTTTCAAAGGGACGTAACCCAAAATCTATCAAAACAAAAGAGCTGCAATTGGGCTCAAATTGTAGCAAATTTAATCTCATTTAAAAATAATGGCGCATGTTTTTTTTTTACCAAAAAACGCACCGATTTGGAGATACAGGGCAAAAACTGAAATAACTCCGAAAATTTCGATGTTTTTCGGCCACAAAACGTTTTCCCATCCGTTTTTTTCGGTTGCAAACTTGGATTTACACAACTCAGACAACATATCAAAAATGTAGCTCTCTTCAATTTTTTGCGACCTAAAGCCCTTTTTTGGTACTAGGCCCGCTGGCTGGCCTACATGCATAACCAATACTTCCTTATCAAGTACTGAACCCAGGACCCTTCATGGGTTACAGCGGAACAGTTTTTTTTTTTTTATTTAAATAAATGAAATAAATAGGATTATAAACGGTAATGTAAATTTAGAAAATTATTAATTAAAATTAAAGTTTCTTGAAAGAACTATATATGTATAAAATAATGGATTACCTATTTTTTATTCTAGTGGCTGGAATATAATCCGAAGTGATAAAAAAAAAAAAATGTTTGAACCCGTTGGTTTATTTTTTGAATGCGATATGCAACATTTGCATTAAGAACAATAAAAATAAATTAGGTTTGAATATAGTTATGAGCCTCTGTCCAGTTTCTGGACAAGTTACTTTTTTTAATATGTTCTGTAACAGCCTATAACTAATGTTAGCAAATTGTTTACACCCAAAAATCGAGCGATGGTTATTGAAAATCTGCCCATCATGTGGGCACTTGTTCTCAAGTATGATGAAGCATTATAAATATTGTTGGGTCTGCTCGAGTCCTGAAAGAATCGGAGTCAGTTTGTAGTAATATAACTCAATGTGCATTAAAATATCGTTAATGCTTCGTTACGTATCGTCCCTACAACTTCAAAGTATCGAATGTGAAAATACGCTGTTTTGTAATCGATCTTCAGAGATTCATAACAATGATTTGGCAAAATCAAAAAGTTTGTATAATCGGCCCTTTGACTGGATTATTCATCCCTTTTACAGAGTGAATTCAGATTTAAAAATTAGCTAAAACGTCCTAAAGCAATTGATAAAGTAATACGAAATATGTGTTTTTCATATTCGATACACACACACACACACACACACACACACACACACACACACACACACATTTATAACATATATATATATATATTAGAAATGTGTCGGTATCAAAAATCTTTGCACTATATTTATATATATATATATATAGTATTTTTCGATACTAATAAAAAAAAAAAAAAATTTCGATTCCGAAAACACGGTTTAAAAATAAATTTCTATTACAAGACATAATCGATATGTAAGCTAAAAAAGCAAACTTTATTTTTAAAAAAAAAACCCAATAATTATTCAAGAAATAAATTAGTAAACAGCAAGTAGCATTTGTTATCTTAGTAACCACACATACGTTATATATGGTATAATATTTAAATTAATTACAATTCATAGCAAGCACAAAAAATTATTAATTACACAAACTCTTGCTAAAGTTTTAAAAATAATTTTTACTTTGGTAATGCAAAGATCGTCTAAGAATACAAAAACAATATCGTATAATAAAATTGTACAATTGTCAAGAAACATTATTTCGTTAGTGCTTTCCCATCTTGCTTTCCTTCCCATTTGTGGGAGTAACAAGTCTGATTCGGCGTTCCTCGGATGTTTATATAAATTGTATTTGCTTGCATAATATACATTTATTTAATTTACTTGTATTTATTGTATATTAAGAAGTTTTTTGTTTTTTTATGATTTACATTTTACATATTGTTTGAATGGATGAATTGTCATCCATATTACTTCCTGCACTTGAGAGTGTGGCAGATTGTAATATTTATTCAATAAAAAAGTTATATAAATTTATGGCGCTAGTGAATAGTGCTTTAAGTGTGAAAATCGAATTTAATGAAAAACGCAATTTTTTCCACAATGATTATCAAATTAGTTTTCATATCTCTAATAAGTAAAATTGAAACCTTTACTACCACACACTTACTACCTTTTATTACCTTATCTTACTATCTTTTCTTCATGCTGCTTTTTCTCTGTTTGCCAGGGCTCAGATATCTCCTCCATCAAACCTATTTTAGCAGGAGTTTCTCAAGGCTCGATTCTAGTACCTTTTCTATATTTAGTATATACCTATGACATACCGACGAACAATAACGTATTAACTACTACTTAGGCAGATAACACTGCAATCATGACTAGAGACGAAGACCCTACACAAGCCACCTTAACATTTCAACACAACCTCAACGAGATTCAATCTTGGTTTAAGAAATGGAAAATAAAACTTAATTATGACAAATCACTTCCCACCTGCCCGCCTGTTTACATTGACAACCAACCTTTACATCAAACTGAAAAAGGAACATACTTAGGACTTACGCTTGATAGAAGACTGACAAGGGGCCCACACGTTACAGATGTTACAGTTAAGACTGCGACTTCTATACTCAGTACTTCACGGACGCTTAAAACTATCTTTAAACCAGAAACTTAACATTTACAGTTACTTGCTAAAACCCATCTGAACGTATGCATCGCAAATTTATGGAGTTGTGAATAAAATTATGATAAAATAAATAAAAAAATATATCTGTAATAGTCTCATAACTAAGTCCATTAGACACAAATAAAGAGAAAAAATTAGCTTTCTGGTGAAACCCATAAACCGAAATTCATAAACACGCTTAATATTCAAAATGTACTTAACTGACTTTTTACAAGTACCACAGGTATAAACATAGATATTAACCAAAGAGCAAATCTTTCAGATAACTGTCTCGAAGCAAGATGTTTGGTCCGGAAGTTGTCATCACAGGGATTTCTGGAAGGTTTCCAGAGAGCGACAACATTGATGAGTTCCGGGAAAATCTCTTTGCTGGAAAAGACATGGTCACCGAAGACGACCGAAGATGGCCACCTGGTACTTCCTTTCAGATTTTATCTTAAAATATACCTTGATAATTTGTATTTATACATTTGGATAAATGTTGATTTAATATCAATCAGATCTATAGTCATTGATTTTCTTTAATTTTTTTTTTGTTATTATTATTTGACAAAAATCATTGTGGTTGTACTTTATGTTTTTTTTTTTTTTTTTTTTTTTTTGGTATAGCTGATGTGTTTCTTCGTGTATATTACATGGATTAATTAATTAATTTCTAGGCCTGTTCGGTCTTCCAAAACGAAATGGTAAGTTAAAAGACATTTCAAAATTCGATGCGTCTTTTTTCGGTGTACACGCAAAGCAGGCAGACGTGATGGATCCGCAACTCCGCCATCTTTTAGAACTAACGTATGAAGCTATTGTCGATGCAGGTAATTTGGTAGTTTGCATTAGAATAAATATGGCGTCTGTAAAGACATAGTTATTGAGAGAATATATAATTATTTAAAGGAATGAACCCTCAAGAACTGCGTGGTTCAAAGACAGGAGTGTTTATCGGCCAAACATTCAGCGAAGCACAAGAGTACTTTGCACAGGACCCAGACACATTCACCGGCTACTCCCTGACGGGTACCTCTAGAGCAATGATAGCCAACAGAGTAGCCTACGTCTTCGATCTCAAAGGTACATTTCAAAGATATATCTGAGGTTGAATTGTTTTCATTATAAAATAAATCCAATCTTTATTAAATGAATTCACTAGGTCCCAGTTATTGCTTGGACACAGCGTGTTCGTCAGCGCTGTTCGCCCTCCAGCAAGCCGTCACTGCTATCCAACGTGGCGACTGTGACGCAGCTATAGTCGGTGGAGTCAACCTTCTCATTAAAGCACACACTTCGCTGCAGTTCCAGAGGCTTAGTATGCTGAGCCCTAGGGGAACTTGTAGGGCATTCGATTCAACAGGTGAGTTTCTAATTCTGTAACTTACTAATCTATTAGAAAGAGGATTCATTATATAAGTAACATCAATTAATATAACCTAACGCAGTTCACTCATACATTAACATATTATTTTAAACTCAGAAAACATTTCTACATTTAATCATCAATATAATATAAATATAATAGACACTATTTTCTGTCAACATTAATGACCATACATCATTGTTGGTATCATATTTACGCCGATGATCTTCAAATCTATCTATCCTATCCCATGTCTGCCCTGTTACAAGCCACTAGAAGGGTCCAGGAAGACCTGAATCGAATCTGTAACTAGTCATCGAGGAACAAGCTAAATTTAAATACTGAAAAGACAAAACCGATTGTAATAGGCTCGAGTTACCTCTTTAAAACCATATTCTCTATTCCCACTTTTTTTCTGTACAGTGATCCTATCAAATTCTATTCCTCAGTCAAAAATCTTGGAGTCGTTTTTCATGTAACCCTATCCTGGAAAAACCACGATCCGAAATTTCCCGCAGCAACATCCATTCGTTTCTTAACCCGCAGGCTAGTTACCTCTCTCATCTTCCCCCTACTTCGCGTGTTACTGTGCTATGTAAGGGGGTGTTTCTGGGGATTTCGAGACCAGACCTAAAAGACTATTTAACTGCATTATTCGTTTTATTTTCAGAATTCCGAGAAAAGCCTACGCTTATACGGAGTGACACATTCCTTCCTACTGCATTCTTTCTCTTTCAAACCGTCCAATCCCAACGTCCGCCTTACATTTCCGAACTCCTTCAACTCTAATCTTCAGTTCTTACCCGCCAAACCCGTTCCTGTCAATAAGATTTGTATACTACAGCTCATTGCTCAGCAACTTTCGACAGATCTTTCGTAACCCGATCCCATTCGCTATGGAACTCTATCCCACTCAACATTTTTCATTCAATTACCCTTTCCAATATCTT
The DNA here is from genome assembly GCA_003667255.2 of Euschistus heros. Lineage (NCBI taxonomy): Eukaryota > Metazoa > Arthropoda > Insecta > Hemiptera > Pentatomidae > Euschistus > Euschistus heros. The sequence goes on from RCWM02000004.1 coordinate 546,997, forward strand.
TTTATTTTATTTTTTAAAATTATTATTAACTGTTATTTTGTTCTAAAAATGTTATATCACCTTAAGGCTCTGAAGGTCCTTGGCCGTGCATATTTTTTTTATTTTTAAGGGACTTAAGGTCCCGAAATAAATAAAAAACTTTATTATTATTAAAAAGCTGGACAGGTTTCTGATATTCAAAGAAACACATATACAATAAAATAAACAAACCCAACAAAATTATATTCAAAATCTCTTATTTAAAAGAAAAATCCCAAAAAGAAGCACAATACAAAGCAGATATTCGAACTCAAATTATGATGGCTTTAAAAGAATTATAACTCGAAACAATCCACTTATGCGTGAGGATCAAAGTTATCCTCGATTTACATAAATATAAACTATGCTATGCGACTCGAATCTCTTTATCAAACGTTACATCTGTTCCAGTCCATTTATACATCGAAGTTCACGAACGCGCATGTATCTACTATTTTTTAGTATGTTGTCAGGACCCATAAGGGTTGTTGATACCCAATTTAGCAACCCTGAAAACCCGGTTCCATTGACGTAGTACTCGAAAAAGCGCGAAATAATAGCACTGTTCAAAGTGAAACTAAATTCAAGTATCTCACGCTGAAAGACGAGAAATAGGGTAATGCTATGTGGGTTTCGCCTTATGAGCCCAGCCGACTTTGTAAAGTGATACACCAGTTTTATTTTTTCAATCAATTTCAAATAGAACTATATTTTAATTTTTATTTGTTAATCGTATAACTTGAAACAGGAGACGGATATGTTCGGAGCGAGACCACTGCAGTATTATTTCTCCAGAAAACCAACGACGCTCGAAGGATTTACTCCACGATTGTCAGGACAAAAACCAACACAGACGGATTCAAGGAGCAGGGAATAACCTACCCAGCAGGAGCAATGCAGAAGCGACTGATAGAGGACGTCTTCAACGGAATACCTGTCCAACCTGAGCAGGTCTCTTACGTGGAGGCTCACGGAACGGGCACCAAAGTATTATTTTCTTTAATAATGAAATAACGAAAAAATAATATTAATACAAATATATATTTTTATAGATTCTTATATACCTATCATTTCCAGGTCGGAGACCCAGAAGAAGTGAACACTATAGATGAAGTATTCTGTAAGAACAGGAAACAGCCTCTCCTACTCGGAAGTGTCAAGTCTAATATGGGACATGCAGAAGCAGCAGCCGGTATGAGCTCGCTGGCCAAAGTGATCATAGCCATGGAGACAGGAGTCATACCTGGGAACTTGTACTTTCAGGAACCCAATACCAACATACCTGGGTTAAAGGAGGGTAGGCTGAAGGTATGCATAGCAGTCATAACTTGTAATTCTGTAATATCTGTTTGATCTATATCGTGTTAAGTTAAGTTTATAAAAGGATCAAGGTCTCAGTCTCTTCCTATACTTAATATTCTTTGATATCGTCTTAACAAGAAGCAAGACAAGAATGTAGAGATTACAATTAGGATATGTGAATATAAATTAAATTAGTGTAATTATTTTAGCATACGATGATGACAGCCATTTTGCTAAGGTTGAAAAGTATTTACAGCATAACTTTAAGGTTCTCTAAGATAAATGGAGCATGATAAAACGTCCTCTTAAATGAAAACTAAACAAAAATTATGAAAATAAGAAGGCTCAGAGAACACAATAAATGGATTTTCAGAATCAATAGGAAACTGTTAAAGCAAGTACAAAATTTAAAATGTATTGCGGCTCCCCTATCCAAATTTATGCAAATTGAGAATATTGTTGGGAATATCTGAGAAAGACAAAAATAAGCAGAGAAGCTTTGCAATACTTTAAGGCCTAGCCACCTTAATAAAGTAGTTTTCTAAAAAAGACAAATTTAGCGGTTGTAAAAAAAAAAAAAAAAAAAAAAAAAACTTCTCCCCGCAGTGATATAAATGTGAATCAGGAGTCATCGTTCGTCTCCTCTCTCGTGTAGTTCGGTGGCCCTGAAGAAGACCTGCAAGGCAGGTCGAAACGTTGGCACGCATTAAAATATTTCTACTTGGACGTGGTGTTCCTCTTTGACTGCATCCCTGATTATCTTCTTCTCCATTCATCTTAACAGTCAACTATACTTTTATCATCGTTAGAATAATAAATTTGGGAAGATTAAACTGGGCAGGACGTGTAGCACGGATGGAGAGATCTGAGTTTCCTATAAGAGTTCTTGAAGAGCCATCGCACTGTACAAGAATAGTTGGTAGACCTAAATTGAGATGGACAGACAGTGTAGCAGCTATGCATGCAACCTACTGGGAGTCAGAACAAAGATGAATGGCGGAAACTCATTGAGGGGAACTGGCTTCCTAAGAGTTGTAGAGCTAATTAGATAGATAAAGTATAGCATTTCTCTACAATAATAAAACAATACATTGACAGAAAACTATTTCAATTAAATCCTAGCAGAAATAAAAAATTTGAATTTGAATTCATATCTAAATCTGTTAACAGTTAATAACAGATAGTAACAGTTTGATTTTCAGGTTGTAGACAAAAATACCCCTTGGGATGGAGATTATGTTGCAATAAATTCATTTGGATTTGGAGGAGCAAATGCCCATGTCCTTTTGAAATCGCACAAGAGATCAAAGGTTTGTTCAAGATCTAAAAAAATTGCTAGACTAGTTGGTGTCTCAGGAAGGACACAAGAAGCTGTTGAACACTTCTTGAATAGTGTGAGTATCAATATTATACAGATTATGTGTAATATTCATGAACAAAAGGGATTGTTGTTGGAATATAGGCAGAAAAAGAAAGAACTTGAAATGTTTATTTAATTTTTTTGATTTCGTTTTAGATTGTACCACACCAAATGGACGATGAGTTCATAGCACTGATACATGACATCAACAAGATTAATATACCAGGTCATACTTACCGAGGTTATATGGTCTTGGAAGATGAACCATTCAAAGAGATATCTGTAAGATATATTTCAATAATATCTATGTTATTTTTTATTTCTATTTTTAGTATAATTGGTTTTGAAAAATCTCTAGCTGGTGGCAACTCATTCTTACATATAATTATATTAGAAGTTAGAAAGAGGAATACGAAAAATCACTTTTGTAGTGCTTACATAGCAGTTTTACAGCTTCTTAGATTGTACAAGGAGATTTAGCCAGTTAATCACTTAACAGCCAGATTTTCTTCCAACTAAAGGGCCTGATTTATAGAGCCTGATTGTACTCCAGGAGTTAGTGTTACAATAATTCTCAATATTATTTTGATATATACACATATTTACAAGGGGAATCCCAAAAGTAAGGTCTCTGAGGTGTTAGGGGGAGGTAGCAAAACTTTGGTGGCTTTAAATACTTTGTTGTGATGATGGTTCCCCCTTTTCTTCTATTCGTTCATACCTACTCCAGGAAACTCGGTGTAGGCCTGAAAGCCCAGATGATCCTTAAGTGATGTATCAGAATAAATGATATTTGCCTTTGCAAGAGTTGAACCTGGGTCAATAAATAGTCCAGTCTCTAGGCTTCTAAATAAGTAAATCATTTGTTAATATATCTGGCATAAACAATTAAAATTTTCATTATTATTGTGGTATTTTGTACATTATTGTTGTTTTATTTTTAATTTGTTTCCAATTTTTCAAGACTGGTAGGAAGTTATATTGAGTTAGCAAGCAGAAAAATAGTGATAATACTCATACTCATTCGAAGCTGTATAAGACCTTTATAAATATTATTAATTAATTTACCATTATAATAATGTAAAAATATTAGTATAATAATAGCATAGCGAACACTAACTGACCCAAGTGGGAATGAAACCCACACCACTGAGAATCAGAACCAACAAGCTAGGCCAATTCTGCCTTTCTAGCAGTCACACAGTTTATAAAATATAATGGTATTGCTAATTTATTAATGATGTTTAAGGAATTGAAAAATTCTGATGGAAGAGAATTATGGTATGTCTTCTCTGGAATGGGATCTCAGTGGCCAGGAATGGGTAAGGGTCTGATGGCGCTTGAACCTTTCGCAAAAGCCATTAACAAATGTGCAGCTGCTCTTCAAAAAGAAGGGGTCGATCTCATGAAGATTATCAATAACAGTCAACCAGACACTTTTGATAACATACTCAACTCGTTTATAGCTATTGCAGCAGTACAGGTAAGAACAATTTTTGACAATAACAATTATCAATATCATGAAGAACAGCTTTTTATGATATTTTGTCTTAGATTGGGCTAGTGGATGTACTGAGGGCATTGGGTTTGAGTCCTGATGGGATCGTTGGCCATTCTGTTGGAGAATTAGGATGTGCATATGCAGATGGAGCTTTTACAGCCGAACAGACAATCTTAGCAGCATATTGGAGAGGAAAGAGCATTTCAGAGTCAAACCTGAAGCCAGGGTGCATGGCTGCTATAGGTAATCCTTTAATAATTAAGCAGAAACCATTATGTATTTTAGAAATTTTTGATGTTTATGAATATCTGGATTCAGACTGAAATAAATATAATTGATATAAAATTTATTATAATGTATGCAGTAATTAAAATAAAACAAAATATATTGTTATTAGTAGTGACAATTTCAGTGATATAGATATTTCTGGGATTAAATTTGAATACGTAGAGTAGTTAAAATATCTTGGGTCAACAATATCTAGGAAAAATTAAATTCAAGAGAAAATAAAGGCAATATTACAGCAGAAAATGCTTGTTATTCCTTGGTCACAAAACTTCTCAATTCATGCTTACTCTCAATAAATAAAATAAATTAGGATAAATAAGACTATTATACTACCAACAGTTCTCTATGGATGCAAAACATGGTCGCTTATATTAAGGGAAGAAAAACCCAAAAGTCTTTGAAAATAAAGAACTGTGTAGAATATTTTGCCCAAAAAATGATGTACAGTAGAATTTGGAAGGTTCCACAATGAGGAACTGTGGGAGCTTTATCCAGTAAATATAGTTCAGGTAATAGCTGTGTGATGGTTAACATAGGCATGTAAAGTTGTAATCAGGTCTGAGTTTTGAGGAGTAGATCGAGATATAGATGATCTTTGGGATTTGTGTTTTGATGGGGTTGGTTGGAGGGAGGCATGTGGTAGGTGGTTGATGGTTTTGTTATTGAACCTACAGTCGTTCACTAAGCCTTTATTTATTTATTTTACTATAGGTCTATCCTGGGAAGAAGTAAATGATAGGTTGCCTGAAGGAATTGTAGCAGCTTGCCACAATAGTGGAGATAACGTAACCATATCTGCTCCAGCGGAATTATTAGATCCATTTTTGCAGAAATTATCGGCCGAAGGGATATTCAACAGAAAAGTTAACAGCTCCGGATATGCTTTTCATTCCAAATACATAGCAGACGCAGGGCCTCAACTTCGAGCCAATCTTGATAAGGTAATAAAGTTATTGTATTAAAAAGTTTGTGTAAAATGTTTTTTAAATACAATGATACTATACACCTATTAATAAAAAATTAAATTTTATATAGATAATTCCAGTACCTAAACCCAGAACAAAGAGGTGGATATCCACATCAATACCAGAGTCAGCGTGGTCCTCCGAACTTGCTTCATCATCTTCTGCTGCTTATCATGTCAATAACCTGCTGAGCCCTGTTCTTTTCCATGAAGGAATTTTGCACATCCCAGATGGAGCAGTGGTCATCGAGATAGCTCCACACAGCCTCTTGCAAGCAGTGTTAAAGAGATCTCTTCCAAATTGCTCTGTGATAGGATTAGTGAAGAAAGATGTACCGGATGATGTTGGGAATTTTTTAAGAAATATAGGAAAGTAAGTATGGCCTGATAAGTATTGCAACAGATATGAATTAGGAAATATGAATTATGATGCACTTCTTCCAATTTAGAATTCACAATGAAGGGATCGCTTTAGATTTGAAGAGCCTTTACCCCAGAATCGCTTATCCAGTAGGAAGAGGAACGCCTATGATCTCACCCATGTTGAAATGGGACCATTCAATTGAGTGGCAAGTCCCTCTTTTTGCTAAGGTACTGATGTCCAGTTTGTTCAATTTTTGTTCGCTCAGTCATGTTATAAAATAATTTTATGATATAAACATCAAACATATTGTCCACAGCAAACCTCAAAATCAGGAGAATGTGTCATAGAAATAGATATAAACAAGGAAAGCGACAGTTTCATAGTTGGTCACACCATAGATGGAAGGGTACTTTTCCCGGCAACTGGATATTTGGTATGTTGCTTTTACTATTGATGGTATATTGATTTTGAATCAATTTTTTCTGTTATCTTATTGTAATTTTTTTTTTCTTGTAGACTTTGATTTGGAAAACTTTCGCAAAAGTACAAGGAACACAAATGGAAGAAACTCCGGTCATTTTAGAAAATGTTCAATTCCATAGAGCAACAATAATGCCAAAAGAAGGTAAGTTTTCAATTAATTAATAACCTATCTTACAAACAGTGACAGTTCTTATTATTTAAATCAAATATAAGGTTAATTTAGGTTTTATTATATAAATTTTGAACCAAGTAAATGAAACATATTAGGATTGTTAAAAAAATTATATAATTAAAAGCAAGCAGTATTTTAAAAAAAAATTCGTTACGAAATTTTTAATTAATATGATTTTATCCAGTTTTGCATTAAATGGAGCATATCTCTCAAGAATTTAGCCCAAATCATTAGATCTGTATTCCCATCGAATGCAAAATGTAATGAACGCAAGGGGTGGTTTTACAACTTATTAATTTAAAGTTTTGTTAATTTAAAATTGCTGAGTAATAGTTTTAAATTTAATAATCTTAAAAAGTTTTACATGCCCTGGTTAAAGTATATGAGGACATAAACACCTAAATAAAAAAATAAAAAAAACTTTTATACAAGAAAATGAAAAATAAATGAATTGGGTAATGTTTTTTTCTTCCAGTGTAGATCCGTCATAAAAGTCTTTCTCTTCTCCAAAAACATCCTTAACAACACCCTCTTTGTTCATTTGAGTTTATTTGGTACAACTCAGTTTTTAGTCAATTTTACAAATTGTACTTTATTATAATTATAACTTAATATAATTACTACAGGGTACCTTGGTATTTATAAATGCCGACTCCTCCAATCATCTACTTTGCTGTAAATTCATCTTAGAATTTTCATCCCAAATAGTGATTTTTTTTGGGTGATACTTCATTCTTATATTTTCCTACTTTATTATAGATCATGACTTCAATATTCAGAGCTTTAAATTAAAAAAAAGTATGACAGTTCTTATTTCTTCCAGGTTCAGTGAAATTCGCTATCAGTATTTTTGACGGTTCAGGCCAATTTGAGCTATGTGAAGGTGGTTCGACAGTGGTCACTGGAACTGTTCGATCAATGGAAGAATGGCATGGTCTCACCCTGAACACCTCATATTCAGAAAGCAAGTTTCAACTAACTTCAGAAGACATCTATAAGGAACTGCGGCTAAGAGGATATGAGTATGGTGGATTCTTCAAGGGAATAAAGAAGTCTGATATAAATGGTAATTAGAATATAAATAAATATTCTTTAGGTCAATAAATAACTTTAAAATAAATTATTAATGAAAAGAAAAATAACTTTTCCTTTGGGACAAAATGGCTTCTAAGCATAACAGAGTTAAGAACATTGAGAAACATCATGTAAATATGTGTGTATTCATATAACTATGTTATAATATAACTTTATTATGCTCAGTTTGTAATATTTGGTAAAATATATATATTTGTAAATGGGAGGAAATGCATTAGAATCAGAATTAGAAAAATATATGTGAAGATTAGGTCCCTTAAGGATAACGATTGAGTGAAAAGTATCTTTGGCCCAGAGATATTTTACAATAGATTTGATCCCGGTGTCATGAGACCATCCTCGGCTACAGCCAGCCTCTATAGAATTCACAAATGTTTTGGACTTCAGATATTTTTACCCCTCTATTGTTTTTAAATGCCAATTTTATGTGCACTACTATTTTGTTAGTTAATTTTAATGTATTAAAAAAAAAGAAAAAAAAAAAAAAGATTCCTATAGTTTAAAATGGTAAAATCTGTTTAAATCAATGAAAAGTGGACTACCGCAGTTTTTCCCCCTGACCGTTCATACATTTATATTTTTTCTAGAAGATCACTGAGTAGTTGTGTTGTTTGTTGGGATTAATTTCCTCATGTACTCCAACTATGGCAGGAATGACAGGTTATCCTACAGGTTACCAACCTATTCCAGCCTAGGTGTGAAGGTCAAGATTCTTTTCCTGGGTCTACCATGAAATAAATTTTAACCCGCTCAGGAGGGATTAGAGCCCACGACCTTTTGTAATGAGTTCCTTGCCCCAATGTGCTCGGCCAACTAACCCCCAACTGAGTAGTTATTTGTTAAGGTTTGTCTATCATCATTGCAAAATAAGATAAGACTGGTTTCATGTCCATTGTAATGTCATAATATTACTGAAGCATTACTATACAAGATAATTACTATTTGCACAATCATAAAGTAATATATTGATATAAATAATTTTGAATAAACAAAAAAGCTTAAATTTGATTTCGAATTGAATAATAAAACAAAATTTTAAATATTTAACAGTATTAATTTATTTATTTATCCCTATTTATGCCATAGGTAATAATGGGGAACTGAGTTGGGTTGGAAACTGGATTAGTTTCATGGATACAATGCTCCAGTTTTCATTAGTAGGCAGGAGTAGCCGAGAGTTGGCTCTACCAACCAGAGTTCTGCGAGTCGCTATAGATCCAAGAAAACACCTTCAATCAGCTGCAAATGGTGTTGGTAAGACCAATAAAATTACATAATTATTTTCTGTAATTTATTTGTGATCAACATCATTTTTTCAAACTCCATTTTAATTTGAAATTATATCATAGCTATATTTATTTAGATATTAGAATATATAACATTCCTTAAGCTAAATTTATTTAAAACTGATCAAATTGATATTATATAACAGATATCCCAGTTAAATATGAAAAAGATATCGATGTGATACAATCTGGAGGCATCGAAATTAGAAATCTGAAAGTCAGCCTTGCTCCTCGAAGGCAACAAACTCAAGCTCCTCCTAAACTGGAAAAATATGTTTTCTTGCCATACGTTCATGAAGTAAGCCATTAATTTCAATTAAATTTATTTAAGATTTTTCTAAACATTATTTAGGAGACATTTTTTTTTATAATGATGGGTGTATCTTTAAAGAGAATCAAGAAAGAAGATGGATTGGCAGCAGCTCTTCAAATAGTGATGGAAAACTCTGATGGTGCTTTGAAATTAAAAATAATGGAGTTAGGAGGAAATGAGACTGAAGAACCATTGGCTCCATTGATCTCCGAAATATTGTCTTCAGAACCGCAAATAACAGTAAATATCTATGAATCTTTTCCTTTTTTTTTTTTCTTCTTTTTTTTCAGTTTTTTTCTACATTGCAAACATGTAATGGTTGCAAACATATCTACACTTTTTATCTTTTGACTACTCAATACACACTCAATTTACATATAAATTTTTTTATTAAAAAAATTATTGTATAAGAATTATAAATAAATAATTATTTTATATAAATTTATTTCAAATCTTATTTGAAATTGCTTCCGGAAAAAGGATTAGAGATGGGTAATCAGTTTCCGGTTCTTGGTTATGCTGATGATTGGGTACTTTTGGATGAAACCGAGGAAACTATTAAATTAAACGCAACTACACTCATGAAAACCAGTAACAAAATTGGTCTAGTAATTAATACCGATAAAAAAAATATATGGTTAATAGTAGAAATGGTGAACATCATAGTGAGGTATATTTATTTATTTATTATTTCTTATATAATTTGTTTTTATTATTCACAAAACTACATGCTGTAGGTACCAAGAAAATAAACCAGACTCAACTAAAAATACAATACTAATAATCAACTTAAATATGTGTGATGTAATCATGATTTATAATATTCCCAGAATAAAGTTTGAACACATTGAGCAATTCAAATATCTAGTGTCTATTATATCAAGAAAAAATAAAATTCAATAAGAAATAAGGGCTAGGTTAAAAGTTGGTAATGCTTGTTATCTCTTGGTCCCAAAACTACTCAGTTCGCGTGTACTCTCGAGAAATCTAAAAATTAGAACATGTAAGACTATTATACTATTAATTAAAAATTAAAAATTAAGCTTTTTTATAACATATAAATCTAATAAAAATTATGATTTATAAAATATATATTCAATATATGTAAATTTTGGGTTATGGGTATCACTCAAAAGCTATTTTTTTTTTTTTTTTTGTGTCTGAGGAATGTGGCTATTACAGAGATGAATATTTTTTTGTTAATCATTGTGGAAAAATTGTGTTCTTCTTAGACTACGATTTTTGCTCTTAACACACTATTCACTGGTGCCACAGATATATCATAATTTTTACAGTAGTTGGTTAAAATTTATTTTTTCACTCCTTTATACCCCATTTCTATTTCAGGCAGAAATTAGTTTTGCAACACTCAGACCAGAAAATTATGCTAACTTAGAAGGTTATAATGTCAATGTTGTAAAAAAGAATTACACAGATGCAGTGGATGGAAACCTGCATCTACTTGTTTGCAAGAGTGCGTTATCCTACAATGGGTTGCCTTCTGCCGTCAATTCATTGAGACCTGGTTCGTTCCTCTTGGTGGAGGACCGGGAGGAGAACAACTATGGCAGTATGGTTGTGGTATCTAAGTTTAGTTCAGATGGAAAAGGACTCCTCCTTCTGAGAAAGGTGTAACCACTTATTATAAATCAAGCCTTTTAATATAAAAGTTTAACAAATAAAAGGAACGTTTAATTACAATGTTTTTATTTTTAGGCAACTGAATACATTGAACCTAAAGTTATTACCATTACAAACAAAAATTACAGCTGGGTAGAGACAGTGAAAAAAGGGTTAAAAGATTGTGAAAATGGTGCTAAGGTACTGCTGGTTAATCAAGGTGAAGTAACAAGTGGTATAATTGGGATGATCAACTGCCTCAAGCAAGAACCTGGCGGTAGCAATATAAGGTAATAAAATTGATTGGTTAGTTAAAAAAAATATTACAAACAAAATTTCAAGGACTAGAGTTAGAATCAGTTGAAAACTCTTAACTTAAAATAACATTTATGTAAAGGATAAAAGAAATCACCTCTGACAGTGAGGTATCTTTTAGAACTGCAAGGATTAGTAATTAATTTTTCTTGATTTAGGTCTTCTTCAAGGTTCAGTTTAATTTAGAAGATTTTTTTTTAAAAAGTTTTTTATAATGTTATAGTGTTTTAATATGGTAGTCAAAAGAATAAAAACAAGGAAAAAATATAGATCTTTCCTCAATTGGTTTTTATATTTTTGGGGTACTGACACCAAGTCTTCATAAATTTTCAGAACTTTGTAAACTAAAATATTGGACAACTTTTAAAAAAGACTATTGGCAGAGATTATTTCAGTTTTTAAAAAAAAATTATTAAATTTCTTTTTTAATTAAAAAATGTATGTCAAAATTAATGCCATTATTGTCAGTTACTTTAACTCTTCATTTTCCCTGAAGTTGAATTTCTGATGACACCAACCCTTGACTTTCAAGATCAAAATTCATCCTGATTCAACAGTCTCATTTTTTTTAAGTGCCATTCTTGCACTTCCCATTATATGGATTTCCCTAATAGTAGAGAGAGAGAGAGAGAGAGAGAGAGAGAGAGAGAGAGAGAGAGAGAGAGAGAGAGAGAGAGAGAGAGAGAGAGAGTGTGTGTTCTTTAAAAAATAAAACAATTTAATCAAATTTTAATTAATTAATTAGAGTTCAGTTGTTTACAGCATCACTTAATGATAGACTAATGTGATTTTTTTTTTCTACTATTAAAGATTCAATTGAAGATACAAAACTAATTCTAGATTTAATTTATTTTTCCCATTTAAATTATTATACAAATTTGAACAATTCAACTCATAGTTTTTATATTATTTTAGGTGTGTTTTTATTCAAGATCCTAAAGCGAAGGAATTTTCTCTAACAGCTGCTTCATATACTCTTCAATTAAAAAAGGATCTTCTTCAAAATGTTTTGGGACCAAATGGAGAATGGGGTAGCTTCAGGCATATCAGGATTCCAGATCAAGAAGATACAGTAACACAAACAGAACATGCTTTCGTAAATGCTGTAACAAGGGGTGATCTTTCTAGTCTTAGGTGGATTCAGGCTCCAGCTTTCCCTGTTGGGTAAGAAATTCAGAATTTTCAAATTGAACTCAAAGCAATTATGATTTTAAGATTATGATTGTACAAAATTGCCTGCAGGAAAGAAACAAATGGAGTAGGGCTTTGCACTGTTTATTATGCACCACTCAACTTCAGGGATATCATGTTAGCTTCAGGGAAATTACCACCAGATGCCCTCCCCGGTGATCTAGCAGGACAAGTATGTTTTGTTTATGTAATACATTTTTCTATTTTCATGTTAATATTGATTGTGTAATGTCTTGTAGGAATGTGTTCTTGGGCTAGAATTTGCCGGAAGGAACTCTCGGGGTGAAAGGGTAATGGGCATCGTGGAAGCTAAGGGCCTTGCCATGTCAGTAACTTGCGATCCACTCTTTACATGGCCAGTTCCAGACAGCTGGAGTCTTCAGCAAGCTGCAACAGTTCCTATAGTCTTTGCTACGGTAACTTATAACTAATGATTCTTGTTTACTGTAAGTTCTATTATAGATAAAATTAATAGTCTACTTTTTTTAGGCTTATTATTCCCTAATTGTACGAGGTGGAATGAAACCAGGTGAAAGTGTTCTAATCCACGCTGGAACAGGTGGCGTCGGCCAAGCAGCTATACACATTGCTCTCCACATGGGTTGCAAGGTCTTCACTACAGTTGGTACACAGCAAAAAAGAGAATTCATCAAAACAAATTTTTCAAAGGTATGAATCACAGATCATGTTATCATTGCTAGGACTCCGTCTGAATAAATGAATTACTTGGAACCCACATATAAAACCAAAATGACAAGAAACTACATACCTGTATTTTTTATTTCTTCAACATTTTTTAGACAAATGTTCAAACCTCCGAGGCATCTGAAAAGATGATGGCCTCAGGACCTTCTAATATAGAACTCTTATTGAAGTGCTACAAATGGGTAGTTGCTTTCCAAGCAATTGACATGTCATTATGAGCATTATCTTCAGTTTTACTAGATGTATTTTTATTTTATTGTAAACAGATGTAAATTACAATAAATAGCTATAAAAAAAATTATCATATCTATATTGAATACCGATATAATAATAATAATAATATACTAAATAAATTTGGTTTTGTAGTTAAACGATAGATGCATTGGAAATTCACGAGATACAAGCTTCGAGCAGCTTATTTTATCAGAGACCAGAGGGAGGGGAGTAGACCTTGTTTTGAATTCACTTGCAGAAGACAAACTTCAAGCATCTGTGAGGTGTTTGGCTCAAGGAGGAAGGTTTCTGGAAATAGGAAAGCTTGACCTCTCTAATAATTCTCCTTTAGGTAAGCAAAAGAATTAATTAAAAAATATATAATTTTTATATAATAAGAATGATAACTATTCTTATCGTATTTGATTTTTAAGGGATGTCGATATTATTAAAAAATACTACAGTTCATGGAATTTTACTGGATGCACTGATGGGAAAAGGTTCAAATAATTTGGAGAAAGTAGAGGTAGCTAGGTTGATGAGTGAAGGAATAAAGTCAGGAGCGGTGAAACCACTTCCCCAAACCACATTTAACCGTGATCAATTAGAACAGTCATTCAGGTGATCTCTCGTTAAAATAAATTTTTATGTGTTTAGTCCAAACAATAGTATAAACAATATCTGCACTTTTAATAGATTTATGGCTACTGGTAAACACATTGGAAAAGTATTGTTAAAAATTCGAGATGAAGAGCCAATTAAAAAATCGATGCCTAAGAAGGAAATAATTAACGCAATACCAAGAACTTACATGAACCAGGACAAGTCTTATGTGCTAGTTGGTAAGTAAGCAGAATGGATTCTAGAAATAAAAATTTCATTTTTACAGGGATACATATTTAATTTATATTCTTTAATACAGGTGGCCTGGGAGGATTTGGCTTAGAGCTTGCTAATTGGTTAATAACCCGAGGGGCAACTAAAATAGTCCTTGTTTCACGATCAGGAGTTACAAATGGATTCCAATTCTTGTGCATTAAGAGGTGGGAACATAAAGGTGTTAAAGTTCTTGTGACCAAGACTGACTGTACCTCCCCAGAAGGTGCAAAAAAACTTATAAAAGAAGCAGAAAATCTTGGACCAGTTGGAGGAATATTCAATCTTGCTGCAGTAATTACAAATATTTCTTTTAACCTTAGCTTTACAATGATGAGAATTTATTTACAGATCAATATTTTTAGGTGCTAAGAGACGCATTTATGGAAAATCAAACTGAAGAAGATTTCAGAGCCGTTTGTAGAGCGAAAGTTGATGCGACAGCTGCTCTTGATTTGGTCAGCCGATCATGTAGATATCTGGATCATTTTGTTGCATTTTCATCTGTTTCTTGTGGGCGTGGAAATCCAGGGCAATCAAATTATGGCTTTGCAAATTCTGTAATGGAGCGTATATGTGAGTCTAGAAGAAGTTTAGGTCTTCCTGGAGTAAGTATTAATTTATTTTTTAATGAATCGTTTTCTATTAAATATTTATTTATGACAAAATAAATTAATATATGAATGTTGCAGACTGCAATCCAATGGGGAGCAGTTGGTGATGTTGGTCTAGTCTTGGATAGTATGAAAGGTGGCAATGAAACAGTAGTTGGAGGTACTTTACCACAAAGGATAACTTCATGTTTGTCCACTTTGGACTACTTCCTTCAGCTTCAAGAACCTGTCTTAGCATCTATGGTGCTAGCTGAGAAAGGAAAAGTAGGACAAGATGCAGGTCAAGCCAGTCTTGTAAATGCAATTGCTAATATATTAGGTAAATTATATGTTCTACTCAACAATATTAGAATTGTTTTTTAAAATAAGTAATCCACTAATTGTTAACTATCTAAAGGCCTGAAAGATCCTGACAACTGCGGTAGCAAAAGTTTGGCTGAACTTGGAATGGATTCCCTCATGGGATCTGAAATTAAACAGACCTTAGAGAGGAACTATGATCTAGTACTGAGCGCCCAGGAAATAAGGAATTTAACATTCTCTACACTAAAAAATCTGTCATCTGGTGGAAGTCAAGAAACTTCAACGATAAAACAAGTAAATTAGCCATTTAATATCTAACCAACTTGCTTGAAAAAGTAACAATTCTAAAATTTTGAAACTATTTACTTCTACAGAATGGAGTTAGTTATAAAAACATACTTCCTTTGGAAGCAGTCATCGAACTTCAAACACAATCTAAAGTCCACTCACCGAAGCCAATTTTTTTCATTCACCCAATCGAGGGTGTTGTTGATATGTTAAAAGAAGTCGCAAGCAACTTAAAAACAACTGTTTTTGGATTACAATGCGTGAAGAGCGCACCTCTTGCTTCCATTGAGCAACTTGCTGCATACTACCTCCAAGTAAGGACATTAGAAACATAATTAATTATGTGAGGTTTCACTTGTTAGACTTTATTGTAATTGATAAATATATATTCAAATGTAATTTTTAATAGCAATTAAGAACAATCTATTTTTAAAAAATATGATATGTTGTTGCAGCATATTACTTCTCTGCAAAAAAATGGGCCATATCTAATTGTTGGATATTCATTTGGAGCAGGTGTGGCTTTTGAAATCGGTCTCCAACTTGAGAGTAGTGGCCAAAAGGTCACTCTTGTACTCATCGACGGGTCTCCATCTTTTGTAAGAAGTCACATCAATAACTACAAAGAGACTAAAGGACTCGATAAAGACTTTGATGCTTTCAGGTTATCATATATTGCAATGCTTTTTAGCAATCAGGACTTTGCACAGGTATCAGATTATATTATATTATAATAACATTAGTTTTTTTAATTTAATAAATAACAAGTTAATAAATTTAATTTGTCAACAACAAGATTAAGAATATAATTATATGTAATTGAAATGTGCTTCTTAGATTTTCTTTTCTTCTAACGCTTATATTTTGTAACTTGAAGTACGCATTAGGGTTGGAGAATTATTTGCTACTTCTATTGGAATTCTTTTTATTTGGAAACTAATTTTAAATGTTAAACATTCAGTTCTAAAAACATACAACAATTTCAAAACATCGCAATTTACTACATAGGTAATAAATTTTTTTTTCAATTTAAGAATTTTTTTTTTCACTTAAAAATGTACAACTACAATACATGAAGAGTCTAGTATTCAGTTCTTGGTAAGGAAGGATGACCAAGAGTTATACAGAGAAGAAGGTCAGCATTCATGCTTAGCTACTGGATTTTTTCCTCTGATCTGAGGCATGTTGGTGTACATTCTGGGGTTTAACTTTTCTAAAAATTCTGGTAGAGCAACATGAAAATGTCTTTGATTTCAGATCAAGTTTCTAAAATTTTATTTCAGAATGTAAATTCTTAACATTTTCCATCTTAAAAAATATAAAATATATGAACTAGGAGGTGGGATTGCTAGTTATTATAATAATGATTAGGCTAAGGTAGAAATTCCATATTCCTTGGATGTAAGTGCAATAAAAAACTAAAAACATTTTTCCATAGGTACAAAAAGAAATGCTGGCCTTGGACACATGGAATTCTCGTTTAAAGCGCTGTGCTGAGATCATGTCAAATTTTTCTGAAGAGGAAATTGAAGAAGGGGCTTCATCTTTTGGAAAGAAACTTAATGCTTCTTATGTTTATCAACCAAGATTTAAATTCGATGGAGAAGTAATTCTGTTAAAAGCGGCTGAGAGTTTCGTTGATCTTGGTGATGATTATGATCTGAAGAAGGTAAGTTGCCCATTGTAAAGCAATAAATAAATACAGCGATACAGTAAAATAACAAATAATGGTTTATTTACAGCACTGCAACCAGAAAGTAAAAGTTGATATCGTCCCTGGAGACCATCAAAAGGTTTTAGTTGGAAATTCAGCTAAATTAATAGCTGACATAGTGAACAAGTATGCTGGAGAATTTTTGAAATGATTTATATCCTGTATTTATCTATTTATAGTCCAAGATATTGTAATTAGCTAATTTTAACTAAACTATTGCGATTTGTCATGCAGTGATGTTGAGTTTGAAATAAAATGTATTACCTAACTATTATGTAAATATTGTATAATTTTTTTATAAATATTTATAATAAAAGTATAAAATATTGCTCAGTAATTTGAATTCATTCCTGATTTTATTCCCTTTTATTTATTAGACCTGTAATGTTTATATGACATCCATTAAGGGTTTCTCTTTTGTATGAGGAACTTAAGAACAGAGAAGGCTTGAAAATAATTTTGCAGTACAATTGACCAGACAACTATACATTGACAACATTTGCCAGGCCTGGAACTAGGACAGATCAGGGAAAGGGGGGGGGGGGGGGGGGGGGAGATGTGCCCCAGGCAGCAGATTTCAGGGTGCAGCAAAATTTGAAAAGTATGGTGAGATTCCAAGTCCTTAAAAAGTTTGAATGATTTTATGTTACCATCATGGCTTTAAGTCAATAAACAGTTGATATGTTGTCATTCCATACACTTATGTTGTTTTTTTCCCAACATTGCTCATTATCTATTTTTTGGTTTATTTGACCTTCATGAAATCTACTTATTTCCCAATTATCTACCCTCATTTAGATGTTTTGCAGTTATATTTTCTGCTCTGATACCTTAATTTTTATTTCCTATTCATGTTCTTTATAGCTTGAAGATGTCCTCCAATTCTAACTTTACTAACATTCAAATCAGTCAATACACAAAGTAAAAAATAAATAAATTAAAAAATTAAAAAAAAATTATTTGGAGCAAATATAAATTTATTGTTGTAGCTTATGAACTAATGTAATCTTCAGGCGTTTTGCAATTAAGAACTTTAATTCTTTGTCTCTTTTGTGTTGCAATGTTTTCCAAAACTTAAATTATAGTTAACAACATAATTGCCACAACCTACAATGGTGATAAAAATCAGATTCATATTCAGAATTGAGTAGTATATCTGAGTACCCTAGACTCCCATAGAGACACCCTCAATGGGAAGTAATACTGCCTACCAGGATCAAATGAGGGATGTGACTATTTACACATTTTGGTTAAACGCACACACCTCTTGGTTACACTTTGGTTAAAAGGGCCATGCTGCCGGTCATGAACTCTGGATGTCTGTTAATAGCAGGGCCGACGGACGGGGTAAATATATTCACCCGGGCTCACTAGCTCTTCCCCCCCCCCCCTATCTCTCAATATCATCCAAGAAGTACAATTTCTTTCTTTACTAATAAACCAGAATGTTTGATTAATTTTCTAATACGATAAATCGCCATAGAATCGTTTATATAAGGTAACATTTGTAAAAGATTACCTTAGCACAGGCCCCGGGGATTTTGTCCCCCTCTCAGCGGCCCAGGTTAATAGACTGACCTAACTCTCACTGTCTTTGTTCTCATGTCAGTACTGTTGAAGCTGCTGTCTATCACTTGGAACGTTTTTTGTTCTCTCAGTGAAGATAGCGATTTAAGTGTAACGTAAAAGGCTACAGGTCTAACCCTTGTATTATAGATACTTAGCTTCGTTGATCAAGGAATGATTCTACTTTTTAAATGAAGGCCCAAGTAGCATTAATTGGTTGCCAAGAGTCTTCTCTGGATCTTTGCCTTTATATCATTGCTAGAGTTCACCTGGGACCCTAGGAAAATATGTAAAACTAATTAAAAATATTATTAAAGTCATAAGAATATTAAAAAAAAGTTGGCCATTTCTCAAATATTATGTTTATGTTAAATTTTGTTTTTTCATAAATAAAAAGATCGTCACTATAATTATTCAACAGAATTAAAAACTGTAGCCTTAAAAGTAACGCAAAAGGCTACAGTTTTGTTTGTTTGTTTATTTCGTTTAACGTCACTTTATGCTGCTATGGCTAATCGGACGATGCTACGGTGGGAGTCCTAAATTTTTCCTATCCAGGTATAATTAGGATAGGGATCTTTAACGAGTACCTGACATCACACAGGCTCAGGACCCCCATTTTACGCCCCTTCCGAAGGACGGCATAGCTAAGGATTTTTTACTCCCTTTAAAAAATCCTAAGGTCATCTGCCGGGCTGCGAAACTGCAATCATGGGTTTAGTAGGTTACTATGCTAACCACGACACCACAGGTGACCCCGGCTACAGTTTTTGATTCTGTTGAATAATTATAATGACAATATTTTTAGTTATGAATAAACCTAATATTTGAGAAATGGCCAACTTTTTTTTACTTTTCTTAGGACTTTAATAATATTTTTAATTAGTTTTACATATTTGCCTAGGCTCTTAGGTGAACTCTAATAATGATATAAAGGCAGAGATCCAGAGAAGACTCTTGGCAACCAATTAATGCTACTAGGCCTTCAATTAAAAAGTAGAGTGATTCCTTGATCAACGAAGCTAAGTATCTATAATACAAGGTTTAGACCAGTTTTAACTTATGGTGCAGAATATAGAGCAGTAATGAGAGTATAGGAAAACTTACTTCTTAGATATGAACAATGTATATTACAGAGAATATTTGGTCCTTTATACAACAATGGTATATGAAAAATCCAGACGTTTTCAGAGATAAGGGGACTGTATAGTACATTATATCTTAAGAGTAATCAAGGTCGATCGGATATTATGGACAGGCCAGAAGACTCCAGATCAGATACTTCGAAAAATTCTTGTTGCAAAGGAAGATTCATTGATAGGTGATGTGTCAACCAGTGCTTAGATTCATCCGTAATCATAACTGGAGGGTAGCAGCAGCCAACAGAGAGGACTGGCGGACCGAATTGGTGGTCTTGATTTTCTAAAATTCATAATTTCACGGAAGAAAAATAATCAGGGATTATGGCTGTTTATGTCTCATTAAAATCAATTTTTTTAGGTCAGGAGGTGAATGATATTAACAAAGCCCATAAAAATCGCTCATGTTTTGATACCTGTTGTGATATAGTAATCATTGGTATTCCTTCTATCACATGAGTGGTGCAGGAACCATTGGCATTCTTTGTATATATGTCATATGATTCAAAGGTTGCAGATCAATGCTGTTATAATGTTAAAACCATTGTACAATTTTAGTTCAATAAAGCCTTACTTTCTTATGGGGTTTGATTCTATTCTATTCTATTACAATGCCTTAACTTACAAAACTGTTTACAAAACCTTACCTTGAATGAAAATTACATTGAAGGGCTGTGTATCCAGAATATTATGAAACATTTTCAACATTGCTGTTTCTGTTGATAGGGATTGATGAAAAGCCACAGTTTTTACGTGAATCGATGGGTCTTTAGGTTGTGAAGGGAATACACAGCCATCTGGCCTTACCTTCCCTCCACCCCAAGACACCATCACCACACAAACAGATGCAGGAGCATAACCTCTATCCTGCTCCCCCTCAGCTTGCTGAGGGATCTAACCAGACCACCACGTCCATGACCGGCAGTGAAAGCACTCCTGGCCACCACCCCCATGGTACCATTTTGGTATAAAACCTTAAAGGCAGGAATGGTCACCGGCCCGGGACTGGAAGTGATAACACTTACATAGCCCCTACGGATTTACTAACACGCATTGTCCCCTGGGAGGGCGCCCATGGAGCGAATGCGGTAGTAGGACGACAGGACCTCGGTCTAACCATCCCTCGAGATATACCTTCTCCGTTAGTCATCATCGCATCAGCTCAGCTGCTGCGATGGTGTCCACCCCGCACGTGTACCCGAAGGCACGGACGTGGAGATGGGCAATTAGAGTCTGGGGGTCTCCCCCCTCAACAAGTGAGGTTGGGCCCCAGCCTCCTTTACGGGGCGATGCAAAGCCACAGGGAAACTTTATCAGTTTGTTAGTTCAGCTAGATATTAGTTTGATTTTTAAAATTTTGGCGGAGGTTAATAGGTAAAGTATATAGGCAAGATCTTCAAACCTCTAAATTTCGGAGGTGATATTATAATCATCACCTTCAGTGGAAAGAAATCATTACTTTCATAAAAAAAAAAAAAAAAAAAAAAAAAAAAGACAATGGAACTGCAGTTAAAATTCTTAAGTTTTACACTCCCTAAGGCTTACAAATCGAGAAAAATAAATTAGACCCAGGTTCTACACTATCTATCTAGGAGTCCACTTTTTTTTTTTAAATGGGCATAGCTGAGTGATAAATTCGAATTCTGAAACTGAAAGAATATCAGCATTTATTATTATTATTTAGAATTATTAATTTAAAGTATGATAGCATACTAATTAATGTATTGATGAAGAAGGAAGATTTACTAAATTCGTTTCTTTGGGTATAATGAATTAAAATTCATAGGATATATTAAATAATTGTCTGCATAGAAATAAATATGGAGAGATTATATCCCTACTTGCTCTTACTGACAGAAAAACTGGTAGAAAAGAAGTGATTGATAGCGCTGTGCGAGGATCTCAAGGGACCTCGTACACAAAGTCGCGAGTACGATTCCCACCTCATTAGATTGATATTTGTTGTATAGTGGTCAAGCGAAATGAGTCTCATCCTTCTCATTACGACTACAATAGGTTGGTAACCTACAGAATAACCCGCCCTCTCGGCTTTAGAACGTTGAGCCCCTACAAAAAACTAGTTGAAATTAAAATCATAACTGCTTTCTATAAATGTTTGTTGGAGTGATTTTTAATTCGTTTAATATCATTTCAACCAATTATACAATTATAATTGTTTCTTTTTTCTTTTTAATCGTTTTTAATGTAACTAAAAAAATATTTTCAAGAAATAGAATTTTAAATGTATTGAACCTCGAGTAACATGAAATATAGTTGTTCGAGGGAATTTTCCTTCGTTGATAATTTTAATAGAACATAACATTACAAGATAAGTCATCACAAAAAAATCAAATTGGGAATAATAAATACATTAGATAAACATTTTAAAAACGTGTTGTCACAATATTATGCTATATCAAAAACTGTGGACAAAGTTTTGTATCCAGGATTTCCTATTAGTTAAAGATTAATTAAATAAATTGTATGAACTTTTTAAACATGGGAGAGGTCCGTTAAAAGCTAGCGCACGCTGAGAGATCAGAGCGGAATGCATCGAAATGTTTTTCGGAAAATCCGCTCTGATCCAATCCATCAGTAGTATTCGTTAGCTTTAACAATTACCGTTGTTGTCTTGAATGAGTGTGGCCTAACCGAATGGTGTTTTAGTACCATCTTTTAGTGTGATTAGCCCACTCGATAGTTACTCCTAACTCTATGGTTTGCTTACATGAGGTTACTTAATGGTTATCTTAGTCTGTTGTTGCAACAATTGTTTAATTTGATGTATTAGATTATTTTTCTGGGAATGTTTTTTATATTTTTATTTTGATTATTTTTTTTTGAAAAAATATTTAGATTTACTTAATTTAATCGTTAGAATCATTAAGGTTAAATTTCCATGAGCAGCAAACACAAGTAGGTTTTCTGCCATAGTTTTTTGAATTTACTTTTCAGCTATGCACTTTAATATATATAATGGTTTATTCAGACACAAGAGATATGAAGAAGAGGAAGAGAGGAGAAAGAAACACAAATCTCGATACTCTGATGACTCAGAAGATGATAGGAAGAGTTCTTCATCAAGGCATCGGTCTAAGAAAAAAAAGCATGACCATAGTCATAAGCATAAAAAAGAAAACAAAAAGAAATCAAAGAGGTATTTTAATTGAAATGTGTTCGTTATAATTACTATATGAATAAGACATTATCAGACATTAGTCTTTCTCTATTAATGTGTTTATTTATACATCTGTTTACTTTTTGAAGAGGCAAAATCTAAACAACCTCAAATAACCTAAACAATATCTTGGAATCTTTTGTTTGTTGAATCAATAGTATAGTCAATTCATATTTTTCTAGTTGTTGCTCATTAAAGAATGATTCATTATAATTACTGGCTTTTTATCATTCACTTTGAACTTTGAATCTATTATACTTCAAGAGAGCCAGATAAAATTTCCAGTCTAGTTCTTGTTTATTTAAATTCATTATTTCCCATTATGATTGACTGTTGATAATTGTAATTTTTTTTACTTTAGCTTCGATTAGATGTGTTTTATGATTCAGTTTAGTCACTTATGTGAATGTTCATTTACAAATTAACTGCTTAAGATTATCGTTTTGTCCTCAGAAATATTTGTTTAGTACAGTGCATGAATCTGTAGTAAATGAATGTTTATATTAATTTTCTTCTTTTCTTAATTTTCCCTTATTGCTTAGCTTCCATAATCCCACAAGGTGTTATAACAAACTTTTGTAAATTTATTAAGGTTCTCTTATTAGTATATGTTTTAAATTCGGTTCCTGCCCGTGTTATGTTAAATTTACTTCTTACAAAACTCACTTATAGTTTTATTAGCTTCTAATATTATTTTGAACATCTAATCATGTTAATCTAATGGTATTTGTTTAAATTTATATTATTATTGAATGTTACATAGATGTTCAGAGTCTGTTCCCAATATTGAAGAATTATGCTGAAAAATAAGTTCTGGACTATACTTACACTGTTCTGGCTACATCTCTCTCTCCCTCTCTGTTTAATTAAGTTTGCCTGATTCAAATTCATGAAGAAAATTACTTTATGATGACTAAACAAATTTAAATTATTATAAATTTACTAAACTTTGTATTTATAATATATTTTTATTGTTTGTGTAATCAGTGATATGCATACCTTTCTTTATTTGACAGGTCTGAAAGCTCTGATTCAAGCACCAGTTCCGATTCTTCTTCTGACAATTCGGTGAAACTTCTAAAAAGGTTACATGATAAGCATGAAAAAATGATTCAGCAAAAGAAGAAGGAAAAAGAATTGATGAAGGCAAATGAGACACCAGAAGAAAAAAGAATAAGACGTCTTTTAAAAAAAGAAGCGAAAGAAAGGAAGAGAAAACAACGTATGGGATGGGACAAAGATTATCTGCATTATACAAATACTGACAATCCATTTGGTGATGCCAATTTGCTTTCTACCTTTGTTTGGTCTAAGAAGCTAGCAAAAGATGGACTTACGGATGTATCTCGTGAAGAGTTAGAAAGGATTAATAGAATTAAGCAAGAGGAAAACAAGATTGAACTAGAGAAGGTGACATATTATACTGATCATTGTTTATTTTTAAATGTCTTCTCCTTATAAGATAAATTTAACTGGAATTTTAACAATTTTAGGTTAAAAAAAGACGGCAAGAGAGGGAGCAAGAAAGGCAAGAACGAGAAGAAGCAATGATGAGATTGCAACGTGAGAAGGAGGCTGAACAGTTTGAAGCATGGGCCACGCAAGAAGATCAGTTTCATCTTGAACAAGCGAGGTTGAGGTCAAGGATCAGGATAGCAGATGCAAGAGGTTTGAATTAAAGCAAGAATTTAGGAGCCCTTAGCGGTTCCATTTAAAATCTCTTTTTTATTTCTGTTATGGTAGTGTTTGTTTATTAGATGTGATTACTTATTTAATGATGATAATTGTTTTCTTATTTTTGTTTTTTTATAGCTAAACCAATTGATCTTCTTGCTAAATACATCAATTCAGAAGAAGAAGTAGACGCTGTTGAGATGCATGAACCATATACTTACCTGAATGGTTTGTCCATAAAGGACCTTGAAGACTTGGTGGAGGATATTAAGGTGATATTTTAAATCCATCATTGTTGGAAAATTCTTTTAAAGACTCAATATTAGCATTAGAAAAAATTTTAACTTTTAAACTTATTTATATGATATTTGTATTCATATTATCCTGTATACCTATTGGGCATCTCATTCCTACCATATTTATATATTTATGGTGTTTTTAACCAGCCGAATCACAAAATATACTTTGAAAATTTTTAGCTTCTACTACCAAGGAATTATATTTTTTTATGAGCAGACAGACAGGGGTGTCAGTACAATTTATTGTGAAAAGGCGAAATCTGAAATTTTCAGAGATTTCCTATTTGGAAAATAGGACATTATATTATGATATTTCATAATAAGAAAATCCTAATTTGTTAAAAGTACGCTACTTAAACATACTTTCCAGAAAGATGTAATTCTGAGTTGTTAGTGTGTACCAGGTGTAAACATTTTCATCTGTTCATATCGATGGGTGTTATTTTAGTAGCTAAGGAATTCTAGGCGTTCAGAAAACTTTTTACTGTTTCAAAGATATAGTTTCCAATACTTCTATGCCATTCTCTATTAATAGTGAGGTATTTGATGTTCTAATGGTTTGCCGTTTCTTACATCTCTTGTGTAAAGGCTTCAAAAGCTATATCTTTTTTTATTTCCACTGCGACAATAATGATATCCACATCAGTATACACTTAAATTTGCAAAGATTTTTAGGAGATCTTCTTTGTTAACGCTGAAAATATTTTATTCTTATTTTAGGTCTACATGAAACTTGAGAAAGGAAAGAATTTGGATTACTGGAATGATATTACTGTTATCGTTGAAGATGAACTGTATAAGCTTAGAAAACTGGGGAAAAAATCAGACTATGAAGCAGGTTAATAATCTCATCATAATTTAATGTCACATTATATTATAATCTTTATTTTAATATTATCTATTCGATTTCAGCCGTTGGTAGGAGAGAAGGTATCCACGAATCAGTAGCTAAAGAAGTTTCTTCAGTCTTTAGAGGAAAAACCGCCTCACAACTTGCAGCCATGCAAAAACAGATTGAAAAAAAAATCAGCGATAAAGGAGAAGGCATTGATATCGGGTACTGGGAGTCACTTCTTTCCCAGCTGAAAGGTAATACTTTCTTATTATTTTATTCGACTAGCATCTCCAGTTGCGGCTTCGCCCGCTGTTTTAAGTAAAGAACTTATAGGTTTAATAGGTAATTTAATTAATTCATTGATAGTTAATTGAGGTGATTAGGTAATTGATAGGTTTAACTGATAATTTATGTTTTATTTTTTAACGATAAAAATCTTGTACTGTATCCATACAGATAAGAATTATTTTCACACTACATTTCTAGATATTTTCACACTATATTTCTTGATATTTTCACACAAAGCTGTAATTTTTAAACCAGTACTATTGCAATAATTAGGTGGCTGAAATTTAGATAAAACCATAATTGGATAATCAATTATTAATAATAATATTATCAAGTTGGTAATTCAGATGGACAGAGACTTTTTAGAAAGAAACTCTTGCGGATAATGGACTGCATTATCATTGCTTACAACCCCTTCAATAGAGATATTCTCGAGTGTCAAAATTTACTTTTGCAATAATAATGTTATTTATTTTCTTTGTCATAGTATTTATATGTAAAATTACTGATCTTTCACACAATCAATGGTACGATTTATTTAATAAACCTAAAACATCAGAATCAATTTCAAATCATTGACATTTCAGTCTTCTAAAAATTTCCAGCAAAAACTAAGGTCAGGCCGCACATTTTTTTACACACAATATCAAAAAATACGTAATTGATACGGCCATAATTTTTAGTGCAGCAGAAATAATTTTATCGATTTCATCTGGTTGGATTTTAATTTCTAACTATAAAAGTTAAGGACGGTGTGGCAAACTTCTGCTAATTATTGTTATAGTAAACTAGATTATTCTAAACCTTCCTAGAAATATGAAGATAATGTAGTTAAAATTTGGTACAGATGGGTATAATAGTTTTACCAGTGCAAACTCTATCGCAGAATAACACCAATCACATATCGTTCGACTATTAAACATCCCTGGGATCAACACGTCACACTAAATATTTATAGTTTATTTGAAAACAATTTATTTGATTTAAGAAAATTTTATTATTATTTTTATTCCAGCTATATATAACACTGTACCTTTATAACCTCTATTAAATAGCACTCGCCACCTATCGGTTAATTTTAAAACTTCACTGCGCACCACATATTTATAGCTTTTTAGCAATAATTTAATAGAAAATGTTTAAATTTTATTATTGGTAAACCTTCCTTCAGCCATGAAGATGACATAGTTAAAATTTGGTTCATTAGTTTTCCCGGTTAGTGATCACAAGCGAAAAATGGCTAGTCCTTTTATATAATAGTACAGATTATTTAAACAAATATTGTTTGTTCATTTTAATAAAATAATTTTATAAATTACAGCCCATATGGCACGGGCTCGGCTTAGAGACAAACATCAAGAAAATCTAAAACAGAAATTAGAACTACTTAAAGCGGAGCAGAGGCATCAAGAACAAGAAATCAAAGAAGAACCTATAGATGAATCAGAAGAACAGCAAGAGGCTGTAGTTAGTGATGAAATCAAACAGGAGAAAGATGATAGTGAAGAAGAAGAAGGAAGGTAAGCTTACTGGTTATCTATTTTAACAAATCTTTTTCTGAAATTGAACGTCATTATAAACTATAATTAATTCAAGGGCTGTCCTTTAAAAAAAAAGGGGATTATCTTGCAAAACATCATTCAGAATTTATTTTTATGAACATTGGGCCTGTGTTTTGTTGTTTGCTTTCACAGGATTCTGTCATGTTAAGCTCAAAGGGGGTAACAAATGTTTTTGGTTTAATAGAAATTTTGATGGTTAGTGATATGTTGATATTAAATATTAGAATATTATGGCCGTAATTTCCCAGGTTATTTTGTATTCTAATTATTCAGTTTAGGTTATTGTGTTTTAATATTGGAAATAAATGCAACTTTGTTCATTAATAGAGTCATTATTGTATCTGATTTTCTTTATAAAATAATTGTCTACTGTATCTTTATTTTTATATTTCAGTGGAGGTGAAGAAGATGCTGGGGAGTCTATGCTGAAAGAAAGCTTTGGAGAGTATGAAGCTGGAGCGTACTCACCTGTCTACGTTGATCCCGCTAGCCTTGAACCAGGAACTCTTATAATCGGTGAAGAGGAGGATGCTCAGAGACTAGAGTACGCCAGGCAACACCTTACCTCTCATGAGAGTCAGGTAAGAACTGTTTATTGTTGACTTTTTTTTCAAATTTTATAATTGATCAACTGCCAAGAGTTGTGATTTGTTTCTTGGGATTTATAGTCATAAAACCCTTATGTCATCAATGCCTGTGTAGTTCTATAGATATGTTTACTTTCTCATAAGATCAGGGTCTGGAAGGGTTTCCACGAATAGAGATGTGCCCCCAAGCAGAGATGACCAACACCTGCCATGCAGGAAATACACCACAGCTTGCTTATCTATATGTATATATATTTCTTACTCTTTAAATATGAAGCTTATTTGTTAGAGAGATTTGTGATTCCATTCTATCTAAACGTGTATATTAATCTCTTCAACACATCTCTGGGATTTTAGATGTGATTTGTTTTAAAATTTGTAATAATCATATATTATTTCATATTTAAGTAGTTGTCGAGGGTTTTGGTCATTTAAATTCCACTCTTAATTAATTCGGTTTCCTGAAAATAGATAATTGTAATATTTTGGGTCATTATCAAATCTTTATAAATATATTTTAAAATGAAAAGAATTTGAAGAAATGGAGTAAAGAGGGGAAGGGTTCTTCAGCAGGTAAAAATGACTCCTCTGATTTGCGCATTAATGGGTCCATGAGATACTTATGTACCTAGTTTCAACTAAATTGGTTCAATAATTTAAAATTTTGATGATTTGGTTATTTAAACTTAAAAAGTTAGGCATTTAAAATTCAACTCCAGGACTTTCAATTCAGTCAAAAGGCGCCCTTAATTTTCCCAACTGACTATACACTGCTTTTTTCCCTCTCTGTTCTTTCTGCTTCTTGTTGGGAGTTTAGCATATTTTTGTGCTGGCGGCTTTTAATGTTCAGTGAAAAAATAAACCTTTTTGGGTCAGTCAAATATTTATTTGACTTATCTGGATCCGTCCCTTAGCTATACCCTCTATTACTTCCATTTTTGCATGCCTTACAGGTTTCTTACATATCTACTTTCAGTATCGAAAGGTTAAACATTTATTTTTTTGGTGGATCGGGTGGGGGAGGTTAAGTAGTACTTAAGAAAGAGATCCAATTTTTGTAAAATTTGATAAGCAAGTTTCTTACAATTTTAAAAGAAAGAGACGTAGAATTTTTGACTTATCCAAAATCAAATTGATAAGCAAGTTTTCTATTATTAAATATTTAAAAGGTAAAATCTGGGACGCTAACAGGTGCTAATAGTATTTAACAACTTGACGATATCCAATTATAAAAATCAAGCTATACAAAACAATAGTCCGCCCAACTATTTATGGCTCGGAGGCATGGGCTATTAATGTTGAGCCGGATATTGTATTGTTTGTATTATTAATATTGATTATTACTAGAGACCGGATTTTTGTGCAGCAAAAAATCAAAAAATGTGCAGTAAAAAACTCAAAACATGCAAAATCGTGCAGTAAAAAACTCAAAACGTACAAAAACGTGCATTTAAAAACTTAATACATGCAGCAATCCATTTATTTACACAAACATGCAAAACTTAACCGACCTTAAATAAACTGAAGGACATTTATTCAATCTGAAATACTTTGGAATATAAAATTTGGAAAAAAAAAAAAAAAGTGTACGATAAACTTTTTTCATTAAAAAAATATATAAATATAGTTATTAAAATTTCCTTTTGCATGGAAACAAAATATAATAAAATGTTTTTGAAAAATAAATAATTTTTTTAAACTTTCGTGAAAATGTACGACATTGTACGTTTCTAAATTCTCGGGTTCAATAAAGTTGATTGATCTTGCCAAAATCATTTGTTATAAATTGATAAACAAAACTGATTTGCAATGTGCGTCTCTTTGCAATTTCCTTTCGTGGCCTATTGTTTTTAAACAGCAAGAAAAAACACCACCTTCCCATCAATTTTCAGCTCTGGGTATTTATTTGTCCATTGTTTCAATTTTGTAAAAACACTCACGGCCGTTTTTGGGATTTTCAAAATTGATAGTTTGAAATCTAATCAACAACTGACCCTTTGTGCTTAATCAGAAGTCGGAAGTAAAATTTTCTGAGGAACTACTACGTCGTTCCTCAGTGTTTGCCTAAATCCTCAAAGCTCATAATTCAATACGATCATTTAAAAGTAGTATGCCACAAATACATTTGTTTGAGGCAACTTTTTACTTTCAATTTAAAACTAATTAACCTATTTAATATCTTTCCTTATAATCGTAAATAAAATTTTAAAAATAAATGATAAAATAAATACAATTAGATGAATTTGGTTCAATTCTGCAATTTCGTGCAGTAAAACCCGAATTCGTGCAACTAAGCTCTAACAGTCAAAATTGTGCAATTTCGTGCAAAATAAAATTTAAGAATAAGTATCCTTAGGTCATGAATGAGATAACTGCTTGGGTTAGAGAGCGCTAAACGAAACCGAACTAAATGTGCAATAACACAGATATCCGGTCTCTAATTATTACATTTTCTATCAATAAAAACGTAAAGCTAATTACCTTCTATTAAAATTTATTAATTTAAATTTGTCCATTCAGCTGGAAAATAGTAGTTCTGAAATAACAGTTTTGTTATAGTTTCCATAAAAAAAAGTATAATTTTAACTTATACAAAGTAAAAACTTTTATTAATCTATATTTTTATATAAAAGTTAAAATTTCATTGTTATTGATAAGAGTTGGTTGCTACATCCGACACCTGGTTTCTGGTTAACAGTACCTGGTCTTGGAAACGTGTATTCACATTTATATCCTATAAAAAAAAACACACACAAAAAAAAAAGCAATCATTTTTATTAATTAATACTATTTCTCTATCCTATGTACATATTATTATACTAGTTAGAAAGTATAATGCAATAGTTTATATTACTTGGACTAAATATAGACTAGACTTTCTCTTATCTTACATTATTTGTTTTAATTAAATTTTTTTTATTGTTATCCAAGGCTGGATCTACTTCAGAAGAATTGGCGATGCAAAGGGAAGCACGTAAAGGAATGTCAAGCGATGAGGCCATATTTTCTGTTGAATCTGCTCTTGATTCTCAAGTTTACCTATGGTCAGATAAATACCGCCCTAGAAAACCTAGATATTTTAATAGGTAAGTCAGATATTATTTGTTTGTTTGTTTATTTTGTTTAACGTCACTTTATGCTGCTATGGCTAATCGGACGATGCTACGGTGGGAGTCCTAAATTTTGCCTATCCAGGTTTGATTAGGATAGGGATCTTTAACGAGTACCTGACATCGCACAGGCTCGGGACCCCCATTTTACGTCCCTTCCGAAGGACAGCATAGCTAAGAATTTTTTACTCCCTTTAAAAAATCCTAAGGTCATCTGCCCGGCTGCGAACCTGCGATCTTGGGTTTAGTAGGTTGCTATGCTAACCACTACACCATAGGTGACCCCCAGATATTATTTGTTATGTATTGCTTATTCATTCCGTAATTAGACTACTATCTCATTAACTTTGATATCGAATAATTCCTGAACCTAAGAGTTCTACTTTTATAATATTGGAACGATTTGAGAACTATTTACTATTTATGTGTAATGTATGATAATGGTTCTTTTAAAAGACCTGTTGTTCAATATAAACTGTATTCCATAATGTTAGTGATTCCAGTATTGATAGGAGGCTAATATTTGTTATTCTCTTTGAAAATAAAAGTTTTTTTTTTATTTTTATAAATTAGACTATTTCTCTGTTAAATTAATTGGAGAGAAAAAAAAAATTATCCGATTCTCTGAATATGACATCATTATAATTATTGCTTGTTAAATCTAAGACTGTTTTGTTTCTGGATAGAATTAAAGTTCTAGTGTTATTTTATTATTACAATACCTCCCTCCTCCTCTGTTTCCTTATAAGGTAACTTCATAGGGACCCTCTGAGGGTTTACCTTTCTCTTAAAGTCTTAGCCTTTCATTGGCTTAGGGGAATTACTTGCTAGTTTAGCTTTGATACTGACCACATTATCTCCTTTTACAACCGTTGATGATGAAACAATACCTCTCTCATGATTACTGAAGCCAATACTATCAATAGTTCATTGTTTATAAAAGTTTTTTTGACAGCTTCCTACGTTAATATTCTAAACATTAATTAATTATTACCTATTAGATATTTATTCTTTGTCAACTGTATTATTGTATTTTCATATTTTAGGGTACATACTGGATTTGAATGGAACAAGTACAACCAAACTCATTACGATATGGATAATCCTCCTCCGAAAATTGTACAAGGATACAAATTCAACATATTTTTCCCAGATCTCATCGATAAGTCAACAACGCCAGAATATTATCTCGTAAGTAAATTTTTAAACAACTTTCTAAGGACTTTAGTAATAAAAGTAATGTAACTGTCAGCATTACTTGTAAGTATTGCCTGCATTCATTTAATTTTCTTAAATATTCCTATGTTATCATAAAATAAAATAAATGACCCTCCTTGGACATACCCAGCCTCTATAAAATGTGTACCCTTAATTGGGATAAAACCTGGTGGCTGTACGTGATTTAAGCCGAATTTCCTTTCACAACCGTTGGCTAAGAAACAGAACATCCTTACCAAAGTAATGAAGACCCAATACATTTACGCTTGGTTTAAACCCTGATGTTTTAAATCATTATGATATATTTTGATGGTATTTGATTGTGTTTTACTCCTTTGTAAACTCTAGAGAATTGAACTGTTTTTGCAAATCAATAACAATACTGGTAAAAATAAATAATAAGTCCTATTATTCCTTAGAAGAAAACAAAATGTTAACTTATAAATGTGGTAATACATAATATATTTATGTTTATAATGTTCATATTAATTTTTTTATATTTTATTTTTTAATGTATTTTGTGAGAGCTTAATATAAAACATATAAAATAATTATGAATGACAAATTTACATTTATGCTTATATGAAGTGTTTAG
Organism: Euschistus heros; assembly: GCA_003667255.2. Lineage (NCBI taxonomy): Eukaryota > Metazoa > Arthropoda > Insecta > Hemiptera > Pentatomidae > Euschistus > Euschistus heros. The sequence continues at coordinate 580,033 of RCWM02000004.1, forward strand.
GCTAGAAGAGTGTATGTCCAAAAAAATCAAAACTGAGATTTCATCACTATCTGTTAGCTTGTCCCATGTACTATCACTAAGTTGGTCTCATGGAGGTTAGAAAGAGAATTGTTATATTTTTTGAAGTTCAAGAACCCATTCACAATTATAAAAAATGTAGACTTTGTAATTTACGTTTTTGATTTTGTTTTAGAACTATGGTTACCAGACATTACCTCTTCTAAGCTAACACCCTTCATATAAATTTTGATTTTTAATATTTTGATTTATCCTGATTATTATTTAAATACATTATAAATAATAATAAAAAAATAAAAACAAAAAAAGAATGCAAGATATCCAAAGAGAGCACAAGTTCCCTTTTTGGATAAAATGCAGCTTAAATTGTATTGAGCTGTATTCTACCTGCTGGCTATAAGTCAGTTTTTAGTCCACATTTTTCAGTAGATATCTTGTAATTTTCGATAAATATTTTGTTCTTATTAGTTATTTATATATTGAAGGGTTTTGATGAAGGTTGCTATGAGCTCTAAGCATTTACAATTAAAATTTACAATTTTAATAATGGATTATGGATCATTGTGAGTGTTCATCTGTTTCAGACAACCTGTCCTGATAATCCAGACTTTGCTGTTCTTCGGTTTCATGCTGGACCACCTTATGAAGATATTGCATTTAAGATTGTTAATAGGGAATGGGAGTATTCTTACAAAAGAGGATTCAGATGTCAATTCCACAACAATATATTTCAGTTGTGGTTCCATTTTAAGAGATATAGATATAGAAGATAAAGATATAAACACTGGATTTTTGTTTTGTGTTTTAAAATACGTGTATTATATTGTAATATAAAGATATTATATATTGTTTAACATCTATAACATCTATTTGAGAAAAGTACGTTTAGTTACTGAAAAAGGAAGCTAATTTGAAGAATATTATTTGAATGTCCTTCAATAATTAGTTCACAAACTGAAATGTAGTTAATGAAAGTTATTGGTATACTATTATATCAATGATTTTTTGGTTCCAAGTATTTTTAGTTTATTGAATGTTTAAGAAAAGTTTGTAAATACTGGGGTGTATCAAATTTTAATTATTTATTATCTATGTATTGGTGATTACATGATTTTTCTTTTTAATTTTTTTGTCAAGTAAATTAAGAAATATATTTTATTTAATATTTTGAGCCATTATTATACTAAGTGACCCTACAATTTTAATTACTTTTATGAAATATGGTTTTTTTTCTTGTTTTTTTTCATTTTTTTATTTCCTCATCAAAAATAAATTATTTTATTTTTCAAGTTAAGCTTTCATTTAATTATTTTCAAACTGGTTGAGTGTTTTTTTTTTGTTTTTTTTTTTACATGAACCAGAAATGAGTAAATAAAAATAAAAATAACAACCATAGTTCTGTCTATTTCATTTTATTGGAACCCTAATCTCGAGGTACAGGCGGTAGAAACCACTCTTGAAGAGAATAAACTGAGATGGTTTGGGCACCTCCTGAGGATGAGCATGGAGAGAACAGCCTGGATAACGTATGAGATGAGAGTAGAAGGAAGAAGACCAAGAGGAAGACCACAGATCACCTGGAAGGAAGGCGTTCTGGAAGCGAGAGCTGGACTGGAGTAGGAGGAGAAAATTGGTTCAAGAAAGGGACCCTTGGGTCAAGCTCTAAAGAGGGAATCTCCACACTGCACAGCGATAGAGAGGGAAAGGCTATGATGGAACTCTAATGATTTTGAATATGGATATAACTTTATTATAAAGATACATGCCAAGAGGAGAGTTGGAAGACCAAGGCTGAAATGGGTCGATGGAGTGACAGAAGATGTGTTGTCCATCTTGGGGGTGTGGAACTGGAAAGCAGCAACAACACTGAGATAACTGGCTGTTTTGCTACAGGAGGCCTTAACTCACTATGAGTTGTAGCGTCAATTTGATTGATTGATATAAATTGTTCAAAATGTATTATAATAATATTTTATAATACTTCAGCAGCAATTAAAATATTATAAAACCAACCCAGTCCAGCTTCAAATATATGCTGTTGGAAAAGAAAATTTGTGGAGTGATCTCTACCTTTCTCTTGCTCCAAGTTGCTATATGGCTTGGAGGGTTAACCTCACCCGAAAGTTTCCAGTTTCCAATTTTTGTGACCTTGTGCCATTACTTTCATTATTATTGAAAAACTAATTAGAAAATGTACACTGTTCTGCAGTGATTATTATTAAGTATATTTTTAATTGGGATCGGTTAAAAACCTTGAGGCTTCATGGCGTCTTTATGACAAGTGAATACTAAACAGGAATCCGATGAATTTAATGAAAATGATTTTTAGAGGTTATGCTACTGTTAAGGCATTTGAGATATGGAGGGCATATTGCCAAGATGGCTGATGCAGAAATGCCTAAGATAATGTTGACAACCTAATACGTGGAACAAGGACAAGGGGAGGATAGCTGAGGTGGTGTAGGTTGGATGGTGTAGCAGAGGATGCTAAAAAGATCTTGAGAGTCAGGAACTGAATGGCTTCGGCACAAGATCGTGACGATTGGAGGAAGTGGTTGTAGGAGGCCAAGAACTGTATCTGGATTGTAATGTTAAAAAAAAAATAAATAAATAAATTAGTCACCTCTTAATCTATCAGGAACAAACTGAAAACAGAAACACCTAGAACAAATCATTATTTTATGAGCAAAAATCCTATATTTTGTTTTTATGCTGTATGAATTGTATGAATATAATATGACAATAATAAGGCTTTATGGACATACTCGTATTTACAATTACAAAACATTTAGTTTACGTGTGCCGGTCTAAAGTCCTTTACATGATTAACATAGTTTTATAGTTTAGTAGTCTTACTCATCAAAGATTATCTGTGAACAGTAGAAAAAATAAGGAAAAAAACCCAATTCAAAAAAATTGAATAAAATAAAAAAAGTAAAGAAAGAAATGTATGAATATTAAATCCAATAAAACATTAGAACTCATTGTTGTTTTAAGTAATTTATAGAATATATTGAACATGTTTGTACCAGCAAAATAGTTAACTCATTAGTCTGGGTTTTATTATTGATTTCATATTTTTATTCTCATGTTTGATCAATTCATATTTTCTGTTATTCTTTAAAATTAAATTAATCAAAAAAAAGTGAGGTAAGCAATGTACTGTTACCTCCTGTGCCCAGATTTGAGATCGGCTGATTCAGAGCAGTTATATCAGCCTAGGATCTACCCTGGGGTTAGGAGATGCTCCAGGGAACACCACCTATTGTCTATAAAGGGGGTAACCTTGATTGGGGTAAAAACCAGTTGAGTAGGATCTTGGCCAAATCACCTTATATACAAACACTAGTTTAAAGGGAACCATACCAGTTTGGTACATCCCAACCCATCTCTATTTCCATGAGATATAGGAATCAGATAGCATGATTTGATGTATAGGAATACATTGTTCACAGACAGCAGTAAAAAGAACAAGCCATGCAATAGAATTAACTTTTTTACTGACGGCTCCTTGAAAGACAAGATTCAGGATCTGGTGTATGAAGGATATCCTTACCAATTGGGTAATACACCTCATTCTTTCAATCTATAGCTATCTGCTACTGTGCCCTACTATGGATAGAAGAAGGTATACAGAATCGATCAGTATACTCGGATTGACAAGCTGCTATCTGAAGAATTTAGCAGACAGACCAAGTCTCTTGGAAGATTGCAAGGTTAATCTTAGCAGATTGTCTGCAGCTAATAAGGTCTGTGTTGAATGGTTCCAAGGACACTCAAGCACCAGTAAATGAGAGAACGATGAGTTGGCAAGAAAAGGTTCAAGCAACACCCGCCATGAACCAGAACTGTTGCGAAGGGGATAATAGCAAAGGACCACAACATCCAAGCAACTCAATAGTGGAACAGAAAAATACAGAGGCAGTATCCCAGCCTCTGTGAGACCATGAATCCAGAAACGATTCGATGATTCATTGAAGCGGTAGGCACAATAAGTCTAATAAGGCTGAGGTGTATTTCTGACGTGAAAAAAAAACAACAACAAAATATTGAAAATTTTTATGGTAATGATAGTGTTTAAAGTAGAGCTAGCTCTTATTATATAATTTTGATATTCAACTGAAAAATCTAAAATCGAAGCGTCCATAATATAGCATGGTAAGGATGTATTGATAATTTACGCCAGTGAGTGGTATATTCATAAAGTACTCTTTATTAAAAAATTGAATCAGGTTGAAATGTGGTCTGAATCATTTTTATTCACTTTTCCACAAAGAACAGGCAATGGATTGGTCGCCATATGGTAAATTTTTAACAGCACATGGTTCGTAACCAGACATTGCAAAGTATTTGCCGATTTAATTGTTATTAAGTTGGTGGTTGCTGATTGAATATGATGGGCATTCCTATATGTGCAACCCTAACACTTTTTCTGATGTGTTTTGGAGCAGCATGCGGTGATTGGCCGGGTTTGCCACCAAAAGAACCCGATCCGATACCCGCTGATTTTCCCTTCATAGTGTTCTTAGAGGTTACTATAAGTGGTGTAAATTTCAGTTGCTCTGGTACTGTAATTCATCCCGATTGGATATTGACGGCCGCGCACTGCACTTACGGCACAGACAAAATAAAAGTGTTTGCAGGATTCACCAAGCCAGGATACCCTCAAGAAGGGAAAGTACAGGTTGTTAACTTAACTATAATAATAATTATTTATATTAATTTAATAGCAGGAAAAAAAATGTAAATATGTTGAGGTTCATTTACTCGGTTCGAATCAAAACATTAGTATAAGGCTGTTGGTGACGAATTATGATGTAGTGAAAAACTTCAGTGTTCGTTACCTCTGCGGCTCAGTTTAATTCCGCCCTGGGTGGATTTAAATTAATGTCCTCAGTCGGACATTAAAGTCGTTTGATATACAGTTAAAATATTTTGTTGCTAGCATCCCCTGTCGTGGCTTTCTCTGCTCTCTTCAGTAAGGAGTTAAAATAATTTTAACTATTAATTGAAGTTTTTTTTATTTATGAATAAAAACCTCGTACTGTAGATAGCTCACATAAAGAAATCCATATGACATCCGAGAATAAACAACTTTTTGAGTTTTGTTTTCCGATATTATGAGGATGACTTGATTGTTGGGATTTTCAGCTCTGGAAAGTCCTATATACTATTAACCGTGATTCCGAAGATTGACTACAATATTTTTTAAGTCTAGCCTTGCGCTCTGAAAAAAAAAATTTTAATTTGAAATTTTAATAATTTAAATGGAAGCGGTACATTAGAGGGGCTTATTGGGATTCTAGGAATAAAAGAAAGTTCTCCAGTCGCTGTTACAGTCAGAATCATAGCCTTAATGATATTTCCACGCATAGCTGTAATTTTTAACCTGGTACCATTGCCCTGATTAAGTGGCTGAAGAATACTTAAAATCATAATTGTAAATCTAGTTTTTATTTAATAAATAAGTTGATAATTTAGACAGAAAGAGAATACTAACGATATTATTAGCGATATATCGGTCGATTTTTAAATTCACTTCATATTTATAAGTAAATTTTATTATAAATTTCAAACTCTAGATAACAGCATAACATTGTAACCTCTATTGCAAAATGGCGTTCGCCACCTATCGGCCGATTTCCAAACTAATGGAATCCACATATTTATCGCATTTTTAATAACAATTTAATGAAAAATGGCTTGTCCTTTTATATAGTTGCGTAGATTATGAAACTATATGTTCCAAAAACCCACATATCAACTCGTATAGATATTTTATATGTTTTGGTTCTAGTATTTCTTACAATGAAAATTAATACGATAATTCTTAAACTTTAACCATAACTAATTTCCCAGATATATCACAGTTATGGAGTTATAGTATTATGGAGAGGCCCTTCTCGTATGTTGTTCCGTGAGGGGCGAGACCAAAACACTAACCGGCCACGCCCACTATGCCCAACTGGCGACTTGCATTCCATATGGGTTAGGACAATTGAAAGGGTTCGTAATAAATAAAATAAGTAAATCACTAAAGTAAATAAATCACTAAAATAAAATAACAGCAGTATAAAGCATTGGAAACCAAAATTTGAACTGAAAAGCGGCTAATATACTGATAATACGGTTCACACCAAGATGGCTGGCTGCCCTGGCTATAGAGAGGTACGCCCTCTCCACTTGTATATAACTCCATGATCACAGTAAATTCACGACCCATGATATTCTCACCAATCAACAGTAGTCATTTGTTTATGTTCCAAAAGGTATATAATATCGCTTATTTATTTAGTTGGAAGGATTCAAGTTTCCAAACAAATACTTTGTATAATATTATCAAACGTATTTTTTTATTTATGACAAATTAATTTTCTTCAAGTTTTAGTGTAAGGTTTATTGTGCGAAAAGTTTCTCAATCTGTATAGTTTGGACTCTTTAGACCGACACCGGTCTAGGCCGTGTTTGGTTACAATTATAAACCCAGTCCTTTGTTTGTTTGTTAGGCCTTAACGTCCTTATGTCCTAAAGGAAGTGCTATCCTAGGTTAGGTTCACAACTTTTTCTAGCCAGAGCACGAACGTCAAGATTCATTTTTTGGGTCCACCACGGAATAAATTTCAACCCCCCCTGGTGGGAATTTGAACCCACTACATTGGTGCTCTGCGACTTACCCCAAATCGCTCAGACATCCAGGTCCTCTCCAAACTTTGTTAGCGATCAACAAAAGAAACATTTATTTGCGAAATTATAACAAGTCTCTATTCATTTGCCTATCCACTACTAACTAGGAAATCTATTTCTATACTTAAACTACTTTTCCATCACCGCGATTCATTACCACTAAGTACTCGTCAACTTTTGGTAATCATCACTTGCTTTTCTCAACTTTGACTACGGATGCATAGAATATGGAGAACTGTCTAGTGAGCTTGAAATGAGATGTAAAAGATTAATGAACTGTTTTATTAGATTTATTTTTTGGGATTTCTAGATGCTCTCACATATCTCAGAGGTATTCTCAAATTGGGTGGCTTTACCCCAGTTTCTGACATCAATACTTCCTATGTGCACTCATATTTCAGTCCTTGAAAACCAAAAGACCCACTTATATTCATAACCTCCTTATTCTGCGCTCCTCCAGCCACCTCTTAAATACTAGAACCCAACCCATCAACCTGTACACTCCTACACATCGAACTGCTTCCTTCGAAAAATCCTTTATTATCCGCGCTTCCTCTTTATGGAATTCATTGCCCAAATCAATTCGAAAAAGCTCCACTCTTACTTCCTTTAAACATCATCTATTTCTTTACCTCCTGGATCTTCAATCTTCCGAGCAAATGTAAAACATGAATATTTATGTAATATAGATTATAATAGTACACAATTGTATCCTTTTACAAGATTTCTTATTTATATTGTGACTCATAATTTAATTATTAATTAATTTTTATTATTATTTATTATAATTAATTATCATAGCCGGACGATTGTTCTATGCATTGTACTCATTTGTTATTCTTAAGGGAAAAGTTGTCCCAGAATAAAGTTAATTTTCTTCTTTTTCTTTTAACTACGAACATATTTGATAGGACACCGAATAAATGCAGCTAAATAGTAATATACTGTTTAAAATACCTATAAAAATACTTAAGTATGTTGAACCCTCCAATAAACAAACAAAATACTTCAATGAAATGGTTCTTGTTAACTAAATATAAAGTAGTTAACAACTATTAAACATTTCCTCGCTGGTCTATTGATTATAGCTCCATCAATATCACACAAGGCTTGTAATTTTGAAGCTACTGGGTATCAATTTATGGTTGGGGAGAGTCTCATCGCGCTCTGTACTGAAGTTCGTTGGTTCAAATCCCACCTGGGCGGTCTAAAATTTATTTCGTAGCGGAGTCATCATAGATAACAAATAAGATAAAAGTAAGTTTAGTATTAAATTATTAAATATATAGCTTTACTAATGAAAACTTTTTTTTTTTTTCACTTAGGAAAGAAATGGCAAAGCTTATCATACCTATCCAGGTTTTAAAAACTTTTTCAACCCTTTAGGCTCAAACATACTAAATGATTATTCTGTCATCGAGCTGGATAAGAGTTTGGATATCGACAATCAGACGGTTAAAGTTATTGAACTGGATGATTCTATTTGGCAAGAAGGTCAAAAAAAATACTGCATTGCAGCTAGTTACGGCTTCTTGCCAGAACTACCACGCTTCCACAAGATCTTTTCAAAAGTTGTTGAAGTGTCCCGAGGATTTGGTTCATGCCCTTGTGTCACAAAGAAAATCGGAATCCGTAGCGTCCTTTGTTTCGTAACTGAGGAGACCGTTGACACACCCTGTCCGGGAGATTCAGGTAATAGAATAATTTTATTAATTCAGTTTTTCTGGCTCATATTTATCCTTTATAGGTTATTATTCCAATGCAGATTTTTCACTCACTCACTCACTGATGGACTCTACAGGTCTTGAAGAACCTTGGCTTCCTCCACAATTCGTAGTCACTCCTGATGATCGTTTACTTTTGTCTTCCATCTTCGAACTATCATTTTTTAAAGGTCCTTTTCGACATTTTGCAGATACTTCTCGAGAGCTGCTGAACACCCGCAACTGGCGAGCGACTGCAGAGGATAGAGCTACCTGCCGAAAGCTCATTGAGGACCAAATCGGTCTGTAAAGCCACGGAGTAGCAGTAGAAGTTTTACTAATTTTTCTCGAACACTGATCGATTACTGAAATAGATATTGAATATAAAAATATCATTAAACTATTTAAAGCGTGCTGACTTTTTGGCAGTCTTTTTTATTACTCGACTTGTGCCATTAAACATTTTATAAAACCCTCTCCAATTCTACTCTGATGACAGTGTTTAGTCATTCCGCTATTTCCACACCACTTTGCTCAGCGTTTTACTTGTCACCCCAGAGTGAGCGCATTATTTCTAATCCATTTCGTTTGTATCTTATATTTTATTTGATCTGTTTTTATTAATAATGTATAATTGCACACACACACACACACACACACACACACACACACACACACACACACACATATATATATATATATATATATATATATATATATATATATATATATTTCTCTTCCATAGTAACCCTATGAAAGAGTCGTTTATTGAAAAAATGAGCACAACCAATTCATGCAAGCATATTGTGTGCTTAGCTCATAACAAATACAAAATTTAATTAATTACAGCATTGTCAATTATTTTATAGAAATGAAAATACTAAAAAACAAAAAAAAGAAAAGAAAAAAATGAAATAAAAATAAAACGAAACAAAATAAAAATACATCAAAAGTTGATGTCTATGTATGCCCTGTGATCTTCTTTTTAAAGTTCAATGCTTTGAACAAATTTCTTAAATTCAGAACTATAGTTTTTGATGAGATTCTTTTCTGACATTGGCCATGGTTCTCCACTAATTATAATATGTTTGATTAAAAAAAATCTGTCCTTGTCAAAAAGTGGGCAGTTATATAATATATGATTAAATGTTTGTGTTGTCTGTCCGTCACAGTGGCAATAAATATATATAATTTATGTTTTTAATGAGGCCATAGTGACAGAGGGTGTTGGCATGTCAAGCACTTTAGCATTTAGTCCAGTCACTAAGGAATGAATGAATGAACCGTGGTCTAACGCCAGCAAACGTTCTATCGCTTCGAACTATTTTTTGTTTCATTTTTTCGTTAGTAACATCTTCGTTTCCGACATTAATTTGTCCAACTGTTTTACACGTTTCAGCTTCATATTGGTCATTCGTTAACGACTTAAAAAGTCACATTCAATAATTTTTTTTTTTCATGATACCTTGTAAAATTGGTGACCAATATGAAATACATCGTTAAACACTATTTATATTTGTGTATTATAATTATATTGTTGTATTGTTTTTCTTCATGTCAGCCTGGTTGCAGGAGGTCCTATGCTCTGTGATCACCTGCAGGTGGGGGTAGCGTCCAATTTATACAGCGGTTGTAAATGCAGCCTTTTCTCTACGACACCATTTAACAATGTGACATGTAATAAAGCTGGAACAGTAAGTGTCTACAATCACCTTGCTCCAGCATTGGACTGGATTCAGTCATTGGTCGGTGAGACCATACCTTCCAAGCCTTCCTACTATGAATGGCCAGAGGTAAATTTTTACATATTACAAAGAATAAATTTAAAATTATTTAATTATTATTGTTTCATGTAATTACATCGGATCCCCCTAACAGAGAGGAACAAGATAATGACCAAGAACTGGACATAATATGGGAATAAGAGGTTGAAATGGCTGTAGAAAGAATCAAGGTTGGGAAAGCAGCAGGTAGGGACGGAATCTCTCCAGAATTTATTAAATATGCTGGAAGGGAGATGATCAAAGTGCTGCAGGGTCTATTCCAGAAAATTTATGAGGAAAAGAAGATTCCTGAAGACTGGGAAAACAACATCATCGTACCAATCCAAGAAGTACGAAGTATCCACCAGTATAAGAAGGAATGCACAAGTGAATGTGGTAATTACAGGCCAATTTGTCTCTCCCAAGACGTATATAAAATATACACCTCGATTCTAGAAAGGAAGCTGAGACCATTAGTCGAAGACAACCTGGAGGAAGAGCAAGCTGCTTTTCGCCCAGGGCGCCAAACACAAGACCACATTTTTGCCCTAAGAATGATAACTGAGAAAGCCTGGGATCGAAACAGAAGCCTGTACCTTGCTTTTCTTGATATAAAAGCAGCGTTTGACTCAGTGCCAAGAGAAGAAATAAGGTGTGCCATAAGAACTAAATACGTCCCATCAGGTCTGATTGAAGCAATCCAATCAACGTACCAGGCTCCTAAAGGCATTGTAAGAATAAATGGCATGGAGTCAAAGTGCTTCCCAATAGAAAAAGGAAATAAGCAGGGAGACAGCCTAAGTCCTCTACTCTTCATCATCTTTATAGATGAAATTATTAAGATATACAAGAGAAGAACAGCAAGGGCGGTGATAGGTCATTGGAATATGCGAACAATACTGGCACAAGCAATGGTATATACTGATGACATCGTGTTAATTGCTGATTCTACACATAGCCTCCAACAAACCCTAGTAGAATGGGAAGCAGAACTCACTAGGAAGGGCATGAATATCAATGTGACGAAAAGCAAAATCCTAAAAGTAGGACGAGAGCCCGAACAAATCCACCTGACCTGCAATAATAAGGAGCTTGAAGTAGTAAATGAATTCTCCTACTTAGGAACTGTGATCTGCAGAAATGGAACATTAGAACAAGAACTATCCCAAAGGATAGCCAAAGCTAACAACTTATATTACTCCATCTGCAACACAATCGTGGGAAAGAGAGAGATAGGGAAAGATGTCAAGCTCCACATTTTCAAGGCTGTATATATGCCAGTTCTGCTATATGGAGCAGAGAGTTAGGTCCTTCCTGATAAAAAATGGAGCCGAATAACTGCTGCGGAGATGAAGTACTTACGCAGAGTGGCTTCCAAAACATGCCGGGATAGAATTCGAAATGAAACAATTAGGGAAGAATTAAATATCCCCGCGATGAAAGAGACCCTGGAAAAGAGGATGGCCGGATGAGCCCAGACAGAGACCCACGAAAATTTATGGAGGCGAGACCAGCAGGTACTAGACCTAGAGGAAGGCCTTGGCTTACCTACAATAGCTACATATCCAAGTTGGGACAAGCAAGAGGAAAGATACTGCAAGAGATGATAGCCCTTGCGAGAGACAGAGACGGATGGAGGTCCTGGGTTGGATCAACTCTACGCTGAAAGGCACAAAAGAGAAAGTTAAAGAAGAAAAAGTAATTACATGTTGCAGATTTGGTTAATTTAAAATGTAGTATTACAGAGTACTTAATATTATTGTTAAGTAATTTAAATCCATAAACACTCTTCTCATTGAAAGCTGAATAAAAACCTCAGTCAAATATTTATTTGATATTCATCAAAAGGTTATGGTGAAAAAATAATACATCTGAAATACAAATAATTTGTATGATCAGAGATTTTATTGCATTTTGCAAGGATGAATTCGTTGCCGTCTCTATTGCCGTTGAGTGAGGCAGGTGGTAATATTTCGCTAATTAAAGCTGCTAAAAAAACTAACAAAAAAACATTTAAAATTAGCGATGTGTCGATTACAAATGTCCATTCTCGATTCCATCGATTCTTGAGAAAAGTTATACAATCAAGGATAAAAAAAAGTTATGAAATAGTAAAAGCCACTGCAATAATAACCATTCATCTGTATTCCGCTTCCCTTCACCATTCTCTCACTCCCGGTCAATTCACAAACAAGTCCATTTTTTTCATCTACTTTCACCCATATTTCGGCAAGTTATTGTATTTCTTGCCGCTACCACTCCTTGGTTTTGAGGCAAATAAATAAATAAATAATAATATATATATATATATATATATATATATATATATATATATATATATATATATATATATATTTTCAGGGACCATGCTAATCTCTACATTGTTCCAATTTTAGATTTAATTATGTTTTGATTCCTAACATACATATCTGTGGCACCTGTGCATAGTGGGCTAAGTGCGAAAATTGCGATTTTAGGAAAACTGAATTGAATGTTTGAGATTTTTTCCAAAATCGTCCAGTTAAAAAAATTCAAATATGTGGGGCTTAAACTGTTGACAGTACATTTCTATTTATGTTGGTAAGGTATGTTTCAATTCTTATATCAAAGTTAACACTGCGATAAACAGTAGGAATGAAAACGTTCTTATAACTATTAATTATGGCTAATTATGAGAATTGGAATTAAGGGCTGTGCTCATGAACAAAGAATTCTGTAATAGCATATTAAAAAATAATTGAGAGCTTTTCTTTTCGTTTTACTTTAATTCATATTATTAGTGTTCAAAGTTCATGTAGTTTAGTTTCTTTTTTTTGTTCTTTTTCTGGGCATATGTGTTTTTTTATCCTTCGTTTCAACAAAAAGTAACTTTATTTAAAATGTAAATAATTATATATTTTAATTTATATACATTTTAGTATTGACAAAAAGTGATTTTATAAATAACAATAGTACTCAAACAGAAAGAGTCCTTTCAAGTTTCTGAGTTACTAAATTTATGAATTTTGAAATGGATATGTCTTTTGGTTAGGGGTCTATGGTTACATATAATGTAAAATGTATATCCGAGGATCTGTTTCCTATTGTTCACAGAGGATAGTTTTTTCTAGTAATTTCTTTGTCTGAATTTTATTATTATTTTTTTTTTTTTGTAAATATTTTATTGAGTAAATAAAAACAAACTGCCTCACTTAACAACAATGGGTAATATGGATTCGTTCTGATATTAATGAAGCTGTAAAATAGTACCATCCTCGTATACTTTTGTATTATGTTTAAGTGACAACGTCTCAGAATGAAGTTTATTTTATTATCAACTCATTTCCCATTCAATTATAAAAATAACAATTCAAAAATAAAAAATAAAAAAATCAGTAAAATGAGGCGGGGGATTCCAAATCCAATCAAGTCTATTTCAGAAAATTACTTTTGGGATAAAACCTAAAGATAATCTGGTAGATAGAAAAACTATATAAAAAAAAAATAAAATAATAATAAAAATAAACAAATATTGAAAGTGGACTTGACTGATTTTGTAATTCCACACCTCAAATACTAAAATGAACGTATAGAAATACATATATGAGAAACTTCATAAAACAGCGAAATGAACTGTAATTTTATATATCTGTTTTTAGTTTTCATAAATGGATCTTGGAAAGAAGAAAAACTGCCAATGCATGCTAGATGTTTAAATAATTTATTAGTCTTCTGATACAAGATTGATTAACTATGATATAACAATCTCCCTGCCTTGGAATTAATCTACGTTCGTCTATAGTTATCCAGAACGAGTTTAACCCAATGGAAAAAACATACAACAATAGATCTGTTTCTAATGTTATTTACTACAAATTCACTAATTGATTTCCCATTGTATACTTGGCGAATGGGAAAAATATAGCTTTTGTTTGAAATAAATACATCAATAATCTTTTCTGCAGCTTTTTATTTTATTATGTAGGATAAGTTCTGTGTGGGGGATCATTTTATGAAGTAGTCGATCATTTTATGAACTTTTACTGGCTATATCATTATATAGGGTGAGTACCTCTTAGTGTAATAAAAAAAAATTGGGTGAAAATAGATCAAAAATGTAGGAAAATACCGCAGATCTCACCTATCAACTCCAATCCGTTGCAGATATTCGATAAATTAAAGACTTTTTTGTGGAAACCACGTTTTTTTTTTACCTTAAAAGGTGTAGTAGCCCCATTTTTGTTTTAATATTTTTTAAACTTTGGCCTCATTTTCGGATTGCAGAGTGTTTTTATCGAAAAACGGTGGGCGTTGAAGTAATATAAGACACTGCAACTTCCCTAAAGAAGGTGAAGATCAAGTTGTTTCTTTAGGTCAGAAGTTTGTAAAATTCAAGGTTACGTCTGCAATCCGAAAATGAGACCAAAGTTTGAAAAATATTGAAACAAAATGGAGATATTACATGGTAAAAAAGGTGATTTCAACAAAAATTTTTTTTATTTATTGTATATCTGCAACGGATTGGAATAGAAAGGTGAGGTCTGCGGCATTTTTTTACATTGCTGATCTTGTTTTACCCATTTAATTTTTTTTTTTTACAGTAAGAGGTACTCACCCTGTATATTCTAACGTCTGTTGATTTTTTTATTGACGTCTGGCCATTTTACTAATGTAGTATGCCCACACAAATTTAGATGATAAAAATTCGAAATCTACTTTTTTATTACTTATTAGTCTTATAAGTTCAAAATAAAGAAGTTTGTAACGAATTAAATTTTAAAGAGAATGCATTTTACTAAATATAATAATCTAAAAGAATCAAAAATATCTAAATTTATATCTTGAAAAGTATTAGGTTGATGCAAAAATAATGCAGGATTTTATTTCCGTTTCATTATTAATTCCAATTGTGCAAACAAAACTAATCCACAATGATAAGTTATACACATCATTTTAAAGTCTATTTACCTCGCTTACTTTCCTATATAATCCTTTTTTTTTTTAACATTTAATTCAGTCCATTCAGTACCTCCAGAAAAAATTACATCTAGGAGCGATTTTCGGCAAATTTACTTGTATGAGTTCAAACTCGGTCGAAGTGCTGCGCAAACGGCTCGAAATATTAATGAAGTTTGGGAGTCAGGTACCATTAATGAATCTACAGTGCAGCGATGGTTTCAAAAATTCCGTAGTAGAAATTTTGACCTTTCAAACAAAGAGGGTGGTGGCCGTCCCTCTGCTATTGACAACGACCAGTTAAAGGCAATATTTGAAGCTGACCCCACCAAAACTACTCGAGAAATAGCGGAAGAACTCGATCAGTCAACAATCGTACGCCATCTCAAGGCAATTGGAAAAACAATCGATATTTTTACTGAATACCAAAAACCTGCATTATTTTTGCATCAACCTAATAGATTTCTTTGGAAAACAAGGAAAATTAATCCGGTGAATTAAAGAATGAATAACTATTATTTATAAAATACTTAACTACTTAATATTTTTGGTATCCCAAGATATTGGGAAGTAGTGATGTGTCTGTACCAAAAGTTTTAGATTCATCGATAACAATACCGATTCCGAAAATTCGATTCTCGATTCTTGGAAAACTAATCCGTATGAGAGCTTGAAAAATCAAACAAAATTTAGTAAAAATAACAAACATGTCAACAGCTACATAGATAAGGATGCCTTCAATCAAAAATACTTTTTCTATTCTTTTTGGGTAAGGAATAGAATCGGATGCAAGAAGCTTATTGTCTTCCTTGCCATTCCACATCTACTTTGCGTTTCCCTTTCACATCCTCCTAATCCCTCCAGAATCGTGCCCACAAATTTATATCCTACATTTTACATCATCCTCCTTCAATCCAGAGACCATCCTCCTCATTCCCCTCTATACACATGTTCTCATATATAGAGATAGGAGGTGAGGACGACCAGCAAGAATATGGGAGGAAGAGATAGAGGAGAAAATGGCAGGAAGAGGTCTGAGGGTCGGTGATTGGTGGGACAGGGAACAGTAGAAGGAATGTTGGACCAACGTTCCAAGAAGAAGAATATCTTTGGTAAAATATATTAATGCAGTGAAACTCCGATTATCCGGATTAATTGGGGCCGAAATTGATTCGGATACCAGATAATCAGATTTACTATTGAACTGAGGTAATAAAATTAAAAAAATACAGACATACGTAGTGTTTTAACTATATATTTTATTGAATAATTTAAAATGTGGCTGTTTATAAAATTATATCTTTGTAACAACAAAGTTTAGTTAACATGTCGGAAATCGTGGATGTTCCGACACAGAACTCATCCGCCAATTTTTTTTTCTAATTTAACCTTTTTTAAGAAATTCTACAATGGACAGCTTTTTGGACACAGTTAATACAACACGTTTTCTTTCAGGTGCCATAACTCTTTGAGTTTATAAAGAGACCTCTCGTGACGGCAATAGGGCCCAGGCGAGGCAAAACTTGTGTAGGATAGATGTGCTATGCTTCCAGAAATTCACTAATTACGTTTACTCAGAAGTTGGCTGTTATGAAGTATTTTGGCTTCGCCCCTAATTTTGAGACACGGTTCCGATAGCTGCCGCTTGGTCTATTTAGTTTTACGTCTTTTAATATATCATGAAAATTAATAAGACGTGACGTATCGTATTTTACGTGACATCCGAATCACGGCATACGATGTCATTTCAGATAATCGGATATCCAGATAATTGGAGTTTTACTGTAATAAAAGTGTCAAACATTATTAAAAAAAAATGGCATGAGGTACCACTATAATGATTATTCAAAATAAACAAAATCTTCATGCTATCTCTGTCACATGTCACATTCTTGCGCAGGACAAGCTGTGATGGTACTTTGAGGCAAACAGCGATTTACCTTTTTAATCATAAATACTTTTCACTGCACATTCTTTCTTAGCTATCGAGTTATATTTCGCTTTGAAAGCAAGAATCAACATTGACATGGTGTGTTTACACCAAGAAAAGAATTTTTAAAGTCTGAGAATGGGACATTGTTGTTCCCGAAACATGTAACAAGATTTATTAATAATAAATGAGGAGTAAATGCCATGAATAATGAAATAATTTCAATATATGTAACTCCTTCATTGAAGAATTAACATTGCTTACTGTTATTTTGGATTGGTGCGTCATATGAAGAGTAGAGTGTTGACCCACCTAGCCCATATTCGCTTATATAAAATTCTCATCAGACCAGTATTGGACTGTACGCTCCCAAGAGCTTCAAAAATCACCTGCTCAGATTTAAGAAAACAATTTTAAGACTAATTTTTGAATCAGAACGAACGTGGAAGTGATAAAACTTCACAAGAACTACAACATTATCCATTTATAAAGTATGGTAGGATTTAGTAAGCTGGAGATGTGGTTAGAATGAACGCGGATTAGGTAACTATCTACTGAGGGGAATATTCAGTCTAAAAAAAGACGATTCAGAAGAAAAAAGCTATGTAAACTGTGCTGGAGCGACGGATACGCGATCCATACTTGGAGTTCACAAGATACAAGGATGACTGGTGGATCCTATAAAAGATAAGAATGACATTGTCCACACTTTTTCACAATTCATTGAAACATCGTTCTTATATCCTAAACTTACTCTAGGAAATAAATTGTTATACTTTATAAATATTTATATACATTTTATTACCTATATATTTGCATAATTATTACGTCAGGATTGCTGAAGTAACTTGTGAAAGCACGGAGGCTATACTGAATCGTAAACAAAATATTTCCCTCAATTATTCTATTTTATTGGAGAATCATCCGATTGTATTTTTTTAAAATTATTGTTGATACATTACACTGAGCTGAGCAGATATACAAGTGTTCTACAACCTTCCCTTACAAAGATGGCAGATGATAAGCAAATAAGTCATATGACGGTTTGCAAATGAGACATACTTGATTTAAACGATTGATAAGATCGTGCATAGTATTATTTATTTATTTCGTGCAAAGTCGAAGTTGATAAACTGATAAACTACTTATAATATGGCAACTAACAAATTTATAACGCGTTTTCTCGTGTGTTTAGCAGCAGCCTACGGAGTAGATGAGTTACTGAGGATTGCTGGAGGAGAAGAGGCAAATGTTGGCGACTTTCTCTCCCTAGAGGGCGCTAGTGAGCTGGGTCTGAAGCACCACTGCCCTGGTTCCAAAAAAAGTATTTATTCATCGAAGTTGATAAACTGATTAACTACTAGTGCTATGGCAACAACCAAATTTATAACACTTTTCTCATTTGTTAGAAACAGCCTACGGAGAAGATAAGTTGCCGATGATCGCTGGAGGAGAAGAGGCAAATATCGGCGACTTTCCCTATATCGTGTACATTGAGGGCTTTATAGACGAGCTGGAATACAGCTGCTCTGGTTCCATAATCCATTCCGATTGGGTCCTAACCGCCGGGCACTGCACTGTATTTAGCACTGAAATGAAACTATACGCTGGGATCACTAAGAAAGGGCTCTCTGAGAAAACAGTACAGGTAATTAGTTATCTTAGTAACATTATTTTTTTAAATATGTACTTCATTGATAATTACAACTGTATACAATATAACGAATAAGTAAATGTGCAGTAAAATGAATACAATATGTCAATAACTTGTAAAGAACTACGTTTTTATCGCCATTCAATAAATGTTCTTCATTAGAAAGGATACAGGCCATCTTCTTTTCAGACACCTCGGGGGGTTTACGGAAGTCGAGTGTGAAGTGAGAGACTAGTGGATTCGAGGGTAATGTGTCAGGTCATAGAAAGATGAGTATCTTGTTTGGTTCAAACCTGTAACGTATGGGACAATTAGATCGTTATGGATTAGTTCATTTGTGACTTAATAAGGAGCATTGAGAATTTTACCAAGGATTTTGGAATGTAAAGATTGGATAAGAGAAGAATTGGAAGGTTTAGTAGAGCCCCAAAGCTCAACTTCGTAAGTCCAAATGGTTCCAATTACTGTCATGTAAATAAGTCTTTTATTATAAAGTAGGAGCGTAGGAGCTTTGAGCGTTTGTCTATTAAATTATTGATTGGTATCGCACATTCAAACATATTCTTACATATGTTAAATATTTTTAAAAAATGTTATTCTTCTTCTTTTACTTCCTCCTTTGTGCCGTGGAGGTACCTCGACCCAAATCGACCAAGCATCACGGTCCCTCGCCAACACCTTCATGGCTTCCAGTCGTCTTCCCCTCTTCTCTCCCACCTGGTCCATTCGGTCCATGTAGGCCTTGCTTCAAGAAACTTGCGTGGTTCTCGTTTTTCACTCATTCGGCAAACATGGCCAAACCACTTTAACTGCCTCTTCTGTAGGATCTCACATATTGGCCTAACTCCTAGATCATTTATTTTTTTTTCATTCCTGATGAGATCCCTCCGAGTTCTCCCCGCCACTCGTCTAAGGTACTTCATTTCAGCGGCAGTGATTCTGCTTAGATGTTTATCGAGAAGGACCCAACTTTCACTTCCATATAATAGGGTGGGAAGGTAAATTGTATTGAAAGTGTGTAGTTTTACCTTTTTATCCAATTCTCGTTTCCCGACAACAGTGTTACAGATTTAGTAATATACATTGTTTGCTTTTTTTATTCTATTAGATATTTCATCATTAATATTACCATTTCTACTTATAACTGTCCCTAGGTACGTAAAATCTCAAAGTACGTAAATAAAAGTTTCTAAGGTTTCTCCTCTACACATGATTTGCACATCCTCAGGTTATCGTCCTACTTGCATGAATCTGCTTTTGCTGGCATTTATAATCATGCCCTTTCTCTCAAGTTCGGCTTCCCATTCCACTGCCGCTTGTTGGAGGTTCTGTACAGAGTCTGCAATGAGTACAATATCATCAGCATAGAGCAGTGTCTGCGCAAGGATTGTCCTCATGTTCCATTTTCCTACTACTGCTCGTGCCGTCCTTTTTTTACATATTTTCAAAATTTCGTCCATTAGTACTATAAAGAGTAGCGGGCTTAGGCTGTCACCCTGTTTCACTCCTCTCCTCATATCGAAGCTTCCTGATTCCTTTCCGTTAATTCTCACAATTCCCTTTGAGCCTTTATAAGAGGATCTGATGGCATCTATAAGTTCCACTGGAACACTCTTTTCCCTCAGTGGTTTCCATCATTCCGTTCGAGGCACAGAATCGAAAGCGGCTTTCAGGTCCAAGAAAGCTAGATATATGTTTTTGTCCCGGTCTCAGGCCTTCTCTATTACTGTCCTTAATGAGAATATTTAATCCTCAATCTGTCTTTGAGGTCTTAAGGCAGCTTGTTCTTCTTCGAGGTTCTCTTCAACCACAGCTCTGAGCCTTCTTCCCATAATAGATGTGTACAATTTATGTACTACTTGAGACAGATATAGATAGATAGATATAGATATATAGGCCTATAATTGTTGCAGTCATTCTGGTTTCCTTTTTTATGGATCGGGACGATGACGTTCTATTCCCAGTCTTTTGGAATGCTTTTCTCATCGTATGCTCTTTGGAATAACCCCTGGAGTACTTTCAATTCCTGTTATCCGTACTTAATTAGCTCGGGAAGAATTCCGTCTCTTCCAGCTGATCTTCCTAACTTGAGCTTCTCTATGGCCGTCTCAACTTCTTCTTCCCATATAGTACTGTCACTGTCACTGTCTGTGATTCTTTCCGTCCTTATATCCATTACTTCACTTTCTTCCCCCGTTGAATCTTCAAACGTTTGTGCATAATGCTGTCTCCATCTGTCCAAGATCTCTTTCTCCTTGGTAAAAACTCTTCCTGCCGCATTTCTCACATTTCTTATTGGCTTGCATTTTTTTCCCCTCAGTGATTTTATCTTCTTCTAGAAAAGTTTAATATCTTCACTACAATTTTTCTGTAGCTGTTTGCCGAATTCTTCCCAACTCTTCTTTTTAGCATTTCTTACTACTATTTTTGCTTCTTTTCTTCGTCGCTCGTAGAGTTCCCAGGTTTGATCGTTTCTTTTATTTAGATATTCCTTCCAAGCGATTTGCTTTCTTTCTACAGCTGCTTTTACCCGCTCGCTCCATCATTCTATCCTTTTCCCTATGGAGGAGTATCTCTTTGTGCCACACACCTCTGTTCCAGTTTGTAGAACTTTTTCTTTGATATCGATCCAGATTTCGTCCAGAGATGCATCTAGGTTTGTTTCACGCAATTTCGTTCCTAGTTCTATCGCGTACCTTTCCTGCAACTGTGGATTTTGGAACTGTGCGAAATCAATCATTTTGTAAAATCTTCTGGGTGCTCTCCGAGGCTTAAGGATTTGAGTATCGGCTACAAGCAGCATGTGATCTGAACCGATTTCTGCCCCCCGTATGACTTATACATCTGTGAAGAGCTTCCTCACATTTCTGCTGTACAGGTTGTAATCAATAATGCTGTTAGCGTTTCTTTCCTGTGCACTAAAAGTAATTTTGTGGACTTTTTTATGGGGATATAGGGAGTTTCCAATAAGGAGGTCGAAATTCACGCAGAATTCAATCAATCTTTGTCCATTATTATTTTTTGTTTCTTCTCCACCATTACCCCGTGGGCTAGTCTAAAATCGTTTCCTGTCCTTGCGTTGAAGTCTCCCATTATGATTACATCCCTATTTCTGTTCTGTGCCTTGAGAACTTCTTGCTTCAGTTCAGCATAAAATTGTTTCTTGTACAGAACATCTGCATCCTCTGTAGGGGCATATATTTGAATAACAGCTAAACGCCTTGACGCTATTTCTGCGTACATTATTATTATTCTGGAAGAAACTGGGTGCCATTCTTCTACCTTTGTGAATATTTCATCCTTCATGATCATACCCACGCCTTCATTAGCTCTGGTGTCTTTTGGGACTCCCGAATATATCAAAGTGTAATTCCTTGGCAGACTTAATTCTCCGTTGCCTTTCTTCTCAACTTCGCTTATACCAAGGAGGTCTACATGGTAAGCTGCCATTTTCACTGTCATTTCCTCTTCTTTCCCCGTGAGTGTCCGAACGTTTCAAGTTGCGAAACGAATGTCCTTATGAGCGCCGTGTCGTTGCCGTTGATTCCAATCCAGTCCAAGGCCACTTAGTAAGCTCTGAATCATATGTACTATTTTGCGGGTGATTAGCTCAGCAAAACAGGCCCCGTATCCTCGGGACAACTGGTGGTAAGGCTATACCCGCCAACCTTGGGTCTTCTCAGGGGGAAGGTAGCCCTGAGGTGTGTACTGTGTATGACCTTATGTTGTAAGAGTAGATGTGAAGTGTACTTTTCTGTAGCGTGATAGTGCCTATTTTTACTGAACTCGGGATACCGGAGGAGCGGTAATCCCCACTAGCCTGGCCCATAAACTAGTCCCTGCGGTGAAAAAAATGTTATTAATACTTATAAATATAATAATTTATATGATGAAAAGTATAGTTGAATGTTAAAATAAATGAAGAAGAAGGTAATGAGGGATACAATCAAACAGAAACAACACGTCCAAGTAGAAATACTTTAATTGCGTGCCAACGTTTCAAAAGGTGATATAAGAAAAGAAAGGGATAAAAAAATAATAAAGGTGAAGGAAAATAAAAATGGATATAGGAAAAGTAAGAAATGACACAGAAAACTTACCCACCGAACCACAGGAGGCGAGGCGAACGATGACGTGTTTGTTATTTTTGTTATCTTATGGTATATCTGTTGTTTCGCTTTCTTTTATATTTTTCCAACTTTTTCTTTGTTTCATATTTCTATTCTGTATTCATGATTCCCTTTTACCTGCCTAGCTGTACCGTTTTACATCAGTCATCGTTCGCCTCCTATCCAGTGTGGTTCGGTGGGTAAGTTTTCTGTGTCATTTCTTACTTTTCCTATATCCATTTTTATTTTCCTTTACCTTTGTTATTTTTTTATCCCTTTCTTTTCTTATATCACCTTTTACATTACATTTTCTCAGATTTCCGTATTTTTTATTTAATTTACATTTCCTTTAGTCCTCTTTTATTTTCATTTATTATCCTTTTCTTCTCTACCCTTATAATTTATTATACTTTTCTATTCTTATTATTCCTGTCTTGTCCTTATCCTTACCTTGCTTCTTTGTATTATTACTGATTTATGAATCTGCTCTTTTCTATAGCCTTTATTGTGCATATCATTCTGTATTGTACATTTGTGATTTGTTTATCGGTCTGTTATTTTTGTCACGTCTACTATTTTGTTCATTATAGCCCTGAGAAGACCTGCGAGGCAGTTCGAAACATTAACAGGTTCATCGTTCGTCTCCTCCCCAGTGTGGTTCGGTGGCCCTGAAGAACACCTGCAAGGCAGGTCGTAACGTTGGCACACGATTAAAGTATTTGGTCGTAGTATTTCTGATTGACTGCACCCCTGATTTTCTTCTTCTCCATATAATAATTTATTTTAGGAATCGTAAGGAGGTGGGTAGTTCAGTGGGTAGGGCACTGAAAAAAGATTCTAGTCTGGCAGAGGCAGACTATTATATATTCTGTTGTATTAGCGAAGGATCGGCTCCGGGGCACACCATTCAACCTATTCCCAACCTGAAGGATTATTTAGGAAAGGAACCTTTGAGCAGCGAAGGACGTGGAATACCCAAAGTGAGTTCCATAGATGCATCATATTCGACTTAGAAGATATAAGGATCCAGTAACGACATCTCCAGACTAGATCAATATTGTTGCTATACTTACTTCAAAAAGTAATCATCCAGCTTTTCTACCATTTAATTTGTTAGCCTGTTTCATGAACTTGGGGTTTAGTTTTAACATAATGTTTTTTAGAAACAATAATGGATATTACAATTAATGGCAAATTTAATACCAACTAAAACAGAACTATATAAAGATGCTTACTTCAGAAAGGATTCAGCATGCATTTTAAGATTAAATGGTGTTATTAGTCGATATATCAAAACATGGTTTTGATTCTACCAATATCAATAACATCCAAAGAAGCTGTTTTTTGGAAATCCTAAAGTAAGCAACGCAATCATATTATTGCATCAAGATTTTAACGACGTTTTGAGGCGTAAGCTCTTAATGGTCCATTTATCTTTTTCACCTTACACATGCCGTGTGAATTATCTCATCTTAAGATACTCCAAGTTCCAATAATTTCTTAAAATAAAAAAAAAATGTTATTAGATGTTGCTTTTTCAATGACAACTTTTTAACTAACGCTTTATCGAGGCAATCTATTTTTCATAATTCGGCGTATTCAGCTCATAGCCAAATAGCAAGTGACATTGATAATTATTGTTGATAAACGCTCAACGGATAGCAGCATCACTCTTAGGGTACAGCCTCTGGACTAAGTTTCGACACGCGATAGTCCTATGCAGAAAAGATGTCTAGAATATCTTGGAAAAAGTTTTCGGACAAAGGAGACGAAAAATAGGAGGAGGTATATCTCTACATAACATAAACAAGGATAAGATAAAGAGAGGAGGTTGTTTGGATTGAGATGATGGCGATGATGAAGGCGAGGAACAGTTTAGGTAACGTGAGGAGACGTCGCTGAAGATGTAGAAGACCATGGACTAGGAGGTAGCAGAGGAAGCCCATCCCTACCCTTCCTCAAAACTTCCATCCCCAAATGTAGATCGTGGGGAATAAGGTTATATTGTAAATTGTGGGCTGATCCATAAGCAGATCAATTGTAAGATAATTCATGGATTCATATTTCTGTTTTTTTCCCAATTCATTTTTAAACAATATTAAGGCCGGTTTACACGCTCAAGCCAGTTTGCGCTAGGGTTGGGCGATAGTCGATAGTTTGCACTATCGATAGGCCGATACTATAGGTTGAGAACTATCGATTGCTATCGATAGTTTTTCGATAGTTGCTTCCTTTTTTTCCAAAGCTATTCAATAAAAAAATTCAACTAATTTAATTAAATTCAACTTACTATTTGAAATTTGCAGGATTGTAAATTATAAGATTATATCATAAAGATGAGAGGAAAAAAAAACTAAATTATTTGAATTTTTAAAAAGTATTTATAATTTTCAGGGTAACTATAATAATGAACAACTCCAATCTTCAGAAAAGGAAAATAACAAAATAGTTAATTTCAAGAGTTTGTGCTCCTTGAGCCAAATATTTCCCGTAAGAAAAAATAGAATCTTTGCTTTCCTTTGGCTTAATCTTTGAGAGAACCCTCGAGCTCTAGGAATTCCAAATTCAATTTCAAAAGAACTCGACACTGGACAGTGACATATCAGCATAATTCCGAGAGTTTTCAAAACTCGAGGGTAAAAAAGATCATTCGATAGTCGACACTATCGATAGTGACCATCGATAGGCAACCTATCGATATATCGATAGTAACTATCGATAGTAACTATAGTTAGAAACCCTAGTTTGCGCAAATGACTTGAGCGTGTAAACCGGCCTTTATACTGCTAATCAATAAAATATTCTTAACAATCAGGATCAATTAATAATACTAATACTAATTAATATCCATTCATTGGAATGGCATTGGCTACACGATACGATGGAGTCCAATAAATCAGATAAATCAGAAATCAATAGCCCCACCTATTTGTTTCAATTTTAACGAAATATTCGTATTGTATATTTTTATTTGTATGAAAATTTTTGATTTATTTAGTTTTTTCTTCTGTTATTATGTAGAATATAGAATAGGTTAGAATAGAATAGAAAAAATAATAATAATAATAACTTAGTACAGAAAGAATGAAAATTAGTTATATCTGGTCAGAGACATAATGAATAAATAAAATGAAAAAAAAAAAAAATAAAGAAGAAATAATAATATAACAATGATAATGTATGCATAGATACTAATTAAATTTATAAACAGGAAAATAAGAAAACATTCTACAAATGAAATAATAAATTGATTCTTTTGATACAATGCTTATTATATAAAATATAAGAACCTAAATGTTATATTCAGAGTGAGACAAAATTATTTTGATTGGTATCTAACTTGAGCAAATAGTAACGAAAGAGTTAGATATCATTTAATTGAGAAAGTAGATTGCTGGAAAGAAGGAGGTACTGGAAATAGGGGAATGTTTGCAGAGATTTCGCTTGTCTAACACGAGAAGGGATGGAATTCCATAGGATGGTTGAGCGGAATAGGAAAGAGCGCTGGAATGCAGTAGTTCTGTGGGATGGGGTATATAGATCAGAAAGACGGGATCTTGTATGCACTAAATTGACTGCAGATCTGAATTGAAGCATATTGTAAATATAAGAAGGATGAAAAGTGCTGATGATTTGGTAAATAAATGATCCAAGGAAATATTCTCTACGGAATGTGGGATAAAGCCAGTTTAATTCGGAATAGAGGAAGGAAACGTGGGGGCGCCTCGGTATATCGATGACAAATCTGGCAAAGCAGTTCATAATTCGTTTCAATCTGTCTTCAAGAACCGTCGACAGACCACCATAAACTAGACAACCATAATCAAGGTAAGGGAATATTAGGGAGGAGACTAAACGCTTACGAGTTGACTGGGGAAGAAGGTGACGGGATTGGTGGAGTAATTTAAGTAGACCTAAAGAACGACGGGACAGAAATATTTTTTTACCTTATTATATAGCAAGTGTATAAACATTCTATAACGTTCTAAATTCATAGCTCTTAAGTTCTAAATTGAAACTTATAACAAGTCAATTTTTAACATACAGGTGAGGAATGCAGAGGAATTCATCATTCATCCTAACTTCGAGAACCCCTGGAGATTGCTTGGCATGAACCTTAACCTTGACTTTTCTCTCATCAAACTTAACGCGAGTTGGAACTTAGACTACAAGACGGTTGGAACAATGAAACTGGACGACACCCACTGGGAAGGAGGCACTGGAAGACCCTGCACGGCCGTCGGCTTCGGCAGAGCAACGGAAAATAAGAGAAGTAGGAAGCTGTACTTCGTCGAAGTAGAAGCCTCTCATGGAGCAGGTGCATGTCCTTGTGTGACCAAGGAAAAGAAGATCAACAGCATGGTTTGTTTCAAGACTCAGGCGGATGGGAAATCTGTGTGTCCCGGTGATTCTGGTATTGAAGTGATTTTACGTCTTCCGTATCTTCTATCTTAGTCATACATAGGCAGGCCCGGATTTACGGCCCCTGCTGCCATTGGCAGATTTTGCCGCCCCCTCTCTCTCCCGACAAATTTAATAAATATAAATTGAGTTGGGAGCAGGATTCTTTCTCATAGGAACAAAGCCATAAAAGGCCAATTTCCCAAAATAAATATAGAATGTTTCTTACTTATTTTGGTAGAGCCAACTACAGTTTAACACCAAAAAGTACAGTTGATTGAAAAACTGCAGGTTTTAGGAAAAAACTTTCTTGAACATAAAATTTTTTATTCAAATCCAAATCAA
Source organism: Euschistus heros (assembly GCA_003667255.2). Lineage (NCBI taxonomy): Eukaryota > Metazoa > Arthropoda > Insecta > Hemiptera > Pentatomidae > Euschistus > Euschistus heros. The sequence continues at coordinate 607,575 of RCWM02000004.1, forward strand.
AACATTTCACTAACCTAACGAGTTTCTCCGCGATTTCTTTACTGCAAAATCATGCTCAACTTTTTCAAAGTTCAATTTTTGTGTTTTCTCTTTCCAGTTATCATGGTCAATGAATTCAACTTTTCATTCTGCAGCAATGCCCACTTTCCGTTTTTTATTCTGTGCAGAACCAAAAAATTTCGTTCGGCGGTACAGTTTGTAACATAAATGGTCAAGAAGATTCTCAAAACAATCTCTATATTTATTTACTGTATTTGCTTGGTTTCATTTCTTAAAATGCCTATGTGTAAACAAAGAGGTCATGTCTCACTCCAATCGCTTATCAGTTTTATTGTAAATATTTTTCGGTTAATCTGTCACAATGTCCAAAGATCACGATTTTATTACTGAATTTATTGAAATTTATAAAAGTTCACTTGTGGGAAAAACAGACAAATTCTATCACAATGCGATCATTAGAGAATCTGCGATTCGAATCCTCATTCGAAATAACTCAACCAAAGGCTTATCAATGTTCCTTCACTAAATTTACATTCGACAATAAATTTCTTATAGGAAGCGAAGGTTTACTCTATCGCCTCTTTTTTTACCGATCTTTCTTCAGAACTAATGCTAATGCTGTTGCAATGAGACAGTCTTCATCCATAAGTTATTGTATATTACCAAAAGTGTACTCTCTTAAATCAGAATAAACAATATATATGTATAGGAAAAAAATGATAATGTCCGATGCGACAAACTCGCCTCGGCCTCTAGAAAATGGACTGTATGGGAAAATATGAAAGCGAGGTTTTGCACCCTTGGGGAGATTTTATTGAGAAGGTAGCATAAACAAATAATACATAAGAAACTTCTTACCTTATTACTGCCGCTTACGATCTGTACAAAGGCCTCCGAAATCGTCTGGCGAATGCTTCTCTCAGGCTGCAATATTTGTCTAAGCTCGCCTCCTCTTAGGTCACCACTCATTAGGGGGAGAACTGGGTTATAAAACCGATGGAAGACCATGAGGTCTTGGGCAATTTTTTGTAGGTGCGTACTTGAGCACAGAAACAAGAAGAAAGAGGAATATTCATGTGGGGATTAACGCAGATAAGGGCTAGTTGCCCAGAGATCCGTAGAGTGCGTCAATATACGGTAATTAAAGTTTTTCTCTTTCCCCCCCCCTCACATAAGCGCCGATTGGCGCGAACATACCGCCCACCAAAATTGGGATGTTGCCCAATTTTATTCCAAAAGTTATACAATTAAAATGGTGGGCAGGCAGCAAAGCATTTATACAATAAAATAAAGAAACGAAAGCTCAACTTGAGTAAAGAGGAAGATAAAGACAAAAAAATAAAATAAAATAAAAATATTGTAACATGAATGGGAGCACAATTATACAATGTAAAAAAAGGAAACAGCCCAACTGGGCAACAATTATATAATGTAAAGAAAATAAAACAGTACTCCTGGGTAAAGGGTCATACAAAATAAATAACAAAAATAGCACAACTGTAGAAAGGTTATACAATGCAAAAGGACATCATTCCGGGAGCGGAATGAGTTTGTTCATAGATCTAGTGAGAGTGCTGGTAGAAGTCTCAAAGGTGGCTGCTCGTGAAACACCATCAGGCTTGAGCTCGGAAATAAGAGCTAAAGGCCGGGAGAGTGAGGAGCTGTTCAGTCCCTTACTCACAACAACGTCGCCCTGTTTGTTGGTTCCACAACGGCGCTTGGAATTTGAAGTCCACTTATAACGTTGTGAATTATAATTAGGAACGGCGTTGTCAAGTATGCCGCCCACCCTGAGGACCTCCAGGCTACTGAGGAAAGGAGTACGGCAACAAGGCAGCTTTGCCGGCTTATCGGCACGGATATTAAGGAGAGACCCAGAAAAATGTTTAAAGGTATGGTCAGGTTCATTTGCGATGAGCGCAATGGGAGTAGACTTAAGATCCGGTAATGGCTTGGTGCTTGAGTCGGTGTCACGATAAGGAGGAGGCCAATGCTCCTGGCAATTGGTCAAAGAGGAGGGATCTTGAGTCCCTAAACATAAATTGTTGGTCTGCGCGTAATGAGTACGGGTAAGGCCCCTAGAGTCAATATGGGCATGATTAGCGACAGAAGAAACTTCAGCAAACCCTACTGGGGAGACTTTGTCGAATATTGAAACTTTAGAGCGTACAGACCCTTTGATATCTACAACTGGTAGTTTTAAAAAAGTAGGTTTAATAGGATTCGAGACCGGAAATTTACTTGTTACTCTATCTTGGTTACTATGTATGTATACTGGTTTTTTATTATTTTTATTTTCAACAGGAAGGAACTTTGAACAATCTTGATTGGCTAAAGAATAGTGACTGTTTGAGGATGAGATGTGATTATCCTCTTCTGTAAGGGAAACAAAAGACTTTTCATCAGATGAATCACTAACATTTGTATCAGCACCCCCATTTTATCGACGTGATTAAATTTTGAAACTTGATTTAAGTTTAAAAAATCACCCTGGTTATTGATTTGTATTTCCTGGGGAACGTTAGAATTATTTAATCTGTGATTACATGCATGGGTGTTAATAGAAGGGTCAATGTTTTCTGGAATATCATGGGGATTAACGCAGATAAGGGCTAGTTGCCCAGAGATCCGTAGAGTGCGTCAATATACGGTAATTAAAGTTTTTCTCTTTTCCCCCCTTCACATAAGCGCCGATTGGCGCGAATATATATATATATGGGTGATTCTCAGATTATGGGCAATTTTTTGCCCAATATATTTTTTACTCAATTGATGAAATAATTCTTTAATTTTTGCCCTCTGCTATACCAAAGAAGAAATATTTCTCCATAGTAAAATATTAAGTTTTAGTTTTGTATTTTGGGAAATAATATAATATAAGTTTACTTAGCTCCAAACTTTGTCCCATCATTATGATGTCTTACCAAGCAAAAAACAAATTTGTAAAAAAACAGCCGCGAATTTAGGGCCACGACAAGGAAATATTTTCCAGAAGTAGTGGTAGTACTCCGGTAGCTAGACCAGCCGCCACCGGTCAGGCAGTAAGTAAGGGGGATTTCGCCCACGTTTTTCTTTCTGAAATAAATCTCATACCTTTTTTGATTTATTGGCTTTTTATTTGATTTATTTATTGATTTTATTTTATTTATTTATTTTTTATTGGCTTTAATTTAAGGATCTCAATAAAAAAACCACCAATGGCTCCTTCTCCAACATACTTTTTTAATCACTTCTAGTATACTGTTTAAAAAATTATATTCAAGTGGTTATCATTACCTAGCTGATATTGTCATTACCGCACTATTAAAATTGTTGGACTTGGTACTATGAAACTCATTTAAAATATATTTTCTATACTTAAGGCTTCTTGTCAAGCACCAGATTTTTAAAAGTTCTTTTTATTATTATGTTTATTAGTTGCATATTCGATTATTCTTTATTTATCACTTTTACAATTATTATTTAACAGATTTTATAAAGTTTATTTGAATGGTGATGTTTGCAGGTGGCCCTCTGATTTGCAATGGTCGACAGGTCGGGATAGCGTCTTATTTGTACCCCAGTGGGAGGTGTGACCTATTTTCTTCAAGACCACATAATGTCGGTTGTGGAACTACAGGGACGGTTAATGCTTACTTGTACGTTTGTCCTTTATTGGACTGGATACGGGAGCACGTGGGCGACAGCATACCTGAACAACCTCAGGAATGTTGATATGATGGAATGATTTTCTTTTAAATGTCATCGGGAATTAATTTATAAATATAATAGTTTCTTTTATTACTTATTTATTTATTTTATAAAAATTCATTAATTGAGACTTTAAAAAATATATTATTATTATTATCGTTTTCCCCTTAAGAGAGCGTTATATATATATATATATATATATATATATATATATATATATATATATATATATATATATATATATATATATATATATATATATATATATATATATATATATATATATATATATATAAGTTAAGAATAACATGTACATATATATGAGTTAATCCTTAGAGTTAAGCTTGTAAATAATGTAAATGTATAAATAGAACATTAAAGGGAACAATAAATCAGTTGTTATCTAAACATTGTGAGTTGTTCATTACGTCCCCTTTCCTTTTTTTTTTTTACCATTTTAGTCTCGGCGATCGTAAGTGGTGCCGAAACCCGGGAAAGTTCAGAAGAAGATTTGCAGTATTTTTTATTTTTCTTTTCTTCAAGTTCAAACAGGTTTGAAATTTATTTTATTTATTTATTTTCTCCCTCTTTGGTTTAAAAGAAAATTTTTTATAAATCATGACGGACATACCACCGATGCCTTCTGAAACCCTCGCGGCTGCTCACGCAAACGCGTTGGAACTCCTGAAAATAAAAACAGTAACAGCTCAGGATTTAAGGAGAGCGGTTGCTGACCTTGAAGGTTATGATGGAGAAGTGGGAGAACTTAACCATTTTATTAAAGGAAAGGTGGCAGAAAATCTTTTAGATAGGCCGAATGCGGCCACTCTGAAGTCCGCCTTGATATGCCGAGTGAAGAGGAGTGTGCTTAACCACATACAAGCAGACGAAGACAGACCATGGAATGTTGTGAAGGAGCGCTTGAAGAAAGCTTATGGCGGAGGGCGATGGACGCCGGAAGAAGATATTTTTCAGATGTACCGGGAAACCAAACGGCCTCATCAATCAAACGGCCGCTACGCGGGTACTCTCCTCATACATTACAATAAAATCACGGAGAAGATGAGGGAGACCGAGGATAGAGGGCAAGTGGAGGCCAAGATAGTATTTTTGGCGACTATCCTAAAGGTACAATTGACTCGAGAAACAGGGAAAAAAGAAGGGTTGCCTCGGGAAAAATCCTTTTTAGAGTGTGCCCAAGAGATGGTAGATGCAGGTGCCCGAGATGAAGAGTTTCGGAGAGAAAGAGAGGAAGATGGCAGCTGGAACCGGGTCAGCTACAGAAGAAGAGAAAGAAGGAGGAGCGACCGGCGAGAGGAAAGGAAAGAGGCAGATTCCGGAATACGACAATGGAAACCGGAAAGATGGAGAGAGACAGAAAAAAGAAAGGGAAGAAGACGGTGTCATGGTTGCGGGAAGACGGGACACCTGGTAGCCCGATGCCCGCGAACAAAGTGTTTTGAGTGTGGCTCGGAGGGACATATAGCGAGGCAATGTCCCTATATGAGCAGGCGAAGGGACAGGTTCCAAGGAGAGCCCATGGAAGTCAACGCACAGAGGGTATGGAGGCAAAAGAGGACTCAGACTGAAACATCGAATGCGGCGGAAATATCCGAGACTGACGAAGAGATGAGCGAACTGGGAGACACAGAGGAGAGAAGAGGAAGGGTGGCGCAGAGGACCAGAGGCGAGAAACCGAGGGCAGCGAGGAGAGCGGTACAAGAGGAATGAGGGGAGTGCGCTTGGAGAGGCAACCAAATAATAATAAACAATATCAAGAGTAAGAGCGGTAGGTTGCCTATCATAAGAGTAGCGAAGGGAGTGAGGTGTTTGGTAGACATTGGGAGCTCAAACACGATCATGAGCCAGGACGCGGGTAATGTCGAAAAACGGGAGATGGACCGTTGGGATAGGGGATAAAGAGTACCACGGGAAATGAGGGTCGACGGGCGGTATGATAGGGGTGGTGGTGAGGACGACGGACTGGAGACAGACGCTGACGAAGGAGTACGGTGACATATTTTTCAAGGAGGGAGACATTCTTAGCGCTACAGGGGAGACAGTCCACGAAATACCATTAAAACAGGACAGAATAACTTACGTGAAGGAACGAAGATACCCGCAGGCTTTAAGAGAACACATTAGGGAAGAACTGACGAAGTTACAAAAACATAGTCGATAGTACATCGCCCTTTAATAGCCCGTTATGAGTAGTGAAAAAGAAAAGCGAGACGGGACAGGAAAAGTACAGGGTGGTAGTCGACTACAGGAAACTAAACGAGAATGCAGTGGATGAGAAATACCCGATACCGAGACTGGATGACATACTTGACAGACTGGGAGGGGCGACCATATTCTCGACGCTGGACCTCAAAGCAGGATACCATCAGATCAAGTTACACCCCAAGGACAGGCACAAGACGGCATTTACATTCGAAAGAGGGCACTTCGAATACACTGGAATGCCTTTCGGGTTAAAGAATGCGCCTATGACGTTTCAAAGACTGATGGACGAATTTCTTAGAGGACTGGACGAGACAGCGTGTCAAGTATATATGGACGACCTTTTAGTGTTTAGCAAAGACGAGAAACGACATATAGAAGACTTACGGACGGTGTTTTACAGACTACGGGAATTCGGCCTGAAATTGTCACGGGATAAATCGATTCTAGGGCAGGAACAGATTACTTTCCTAGGACAGAAAATATCGAGAGAGGGCGTGCAACCTACTACAGGCGATTTATTCCGGAAATGGCCGAGCATCTGGTACCGCTAAATAACTTGTTGAAAAAGGGGCGGAAGATTTGTATCACGCCAGAAATCGAGAATAATATCCGGAAATGTAGGGAGCGACTCCAAGCGGAACCTGTGTTAGCCTTCCCCGACTTTGAGAAACCGTTCGTGATAACGACCGATGCAAGCGAGTACGCGTTGGGAGCCGTTCTATCGCAAGAGGGAGAGAAAGGTGAACGTCCAGTGGCTTACGCGAGTAGACACCTCACAGAAGCGGAAGCGCGGTATAGTGCGGTGGAACGCGAGTTGTTGGGTGTTGTATGGGCGATAGAACACTTCCGGCCGTATGTGTTTGGGTACAAACGGACCACCGACCTCTACTCTGGGTAGGGAAAATCAAGGAAACCTCGGCACGCGTAACTCGGTGGAAAAAATACCTGCGACAATACAACATGGAGGTGAAGTATAAACCCGGAAAAGATAATGCTGTCGCAGATTGGCTGTCGCGAGCGGTGCAGGTAAACGCGATTGAGAGAGAGGAAGGAGAATATTCAAGGGGACTATGGGAATTCATTAGAAAATGGACACCGGAGGGAGAAGGCCAACAGACTACAACGGACGAGGTCGCGAGACAGGACGATGAGGAGACAAGTGTGTCGGAGGACAGACCGACAGACATGGAAGAGGACGCCACGATCATTAACGACAAACGAAGACAGATTATCTGGAAGACGAGGACTAGGGGTTTGTTAAAAATTGAATACTCATCGTATGCAGGGTGTTCCAATTCAGCCATTTGGTCTCAACCGGGGGTTCGGGAGGAACAAATCACGAAAGCACTAAACGATTCCTCGAAACCAGGGAGATCTTACCATTTGTATGTAGGGAACAACACGGTGTGGGATAAAATCCGGCGGATGTGGCGAGAGGAGAAAATTGGGGTGGATAGAACCTTCACCAGGCGCACCAGAATCGGGGAAACGATCACGGAGCTAGAGAGGCAAAAGGAGATTACACTGGCATACCACCAGGGAAAGACTAATCATAGGGGTATCAACGAGACGCTGCAGGCACTCCGAAGAAAGTACTTCTGGAAACAGATGAAGAAGACAATAGAAACAGTAATAACCGAGTGCGACGTATGTTTGTCCACGAAGTACGACAGACACCCCCCTACGGGATTGCGAGAAGAGACCAGGACGCCATCGGGGCCACTGAGTGAGCTGCAAATGGATACGTTCATCTGGAGAGGAGCGAAATGGTTGACGATGATTGATACTTTCAGTAAGCTGGCAATGGCGTACTGGATCAAAGAACGGTCGGCGGAAGCAATCGTGGAGGCAGTGCGCACATGGTTTTTATTCTATGGGGTACCCGACTGGATCGCTTCAGACGGAGGGCGAGAGTTTGATAACGGGAGTCTGCGGGAAGAACTAAAGCGGATGGACATAGAAGGCATAAAAATACGCCGGGACACCCTAAAAGCCAAGGAAACGTGGAGAGGCTTCAAAGCACGCTCAGCGACCATCTGCGTATTTTTCACCTGGAAAAGGGACTGGAACCCAATGAAGTAATGCCGAGAGCTATAGTGGCCTACAACCATTCGGTGCACGCAGCGACGGGGTTCAATCCGTTCGAGGTACTTTTCGGACCGCGAGGGAGACGGCGGGACGAGCGTATCACGGAGGTAGACCCAAACATAGGGAGCACCCTAGAGGCAAATCGGATCGCTGTGGGGAGAATTCACAAAAAGGTGGAGACAAAAATTGCGGCGGATAAGAGTAGGAGGGTGGATCGCGAAAATCTGAAGGTGACAGACGCGATGGGAAGGATAAAGATTGGAACGATAGTGTACCGAAAAATCGTTTCAAATAGGGGAAAGGAAATGAAGCGCTACGAGGGGCCTTATAAAGTGGTCACTATTCGTGAACACAATGTAGTCACGATACAAGACGTACATGACCCGAGGAGACGACGGAAGGTACACCTGGAACAATTAAAAATTCCCAAAGAAAGACAGACCTAGACAGACAAGGACGTGTGTCCTCTCTCCTACTTCTGTCAGCAGAAATTATGAAGAGTTTTTCTTTTTATTTCGTGGTGTTTTTTTGTTTTGTTTTTCAGGAAGTGTCAGTGAGTTTTATTATTATTATTATTTTTTTTGATGTTTTATTTTGTTCTCAAATTTAGTGAATGAGTTCTTTTATTTATTTTTTTTGAGTTTACGAGGACTGTTCGTAAACTGGCAGGGGGGAGTTAAGAATAACATGTACATATAGTGGTAAATAAAAAAATAATAAAATTACGAAAAGACAAAAATGAGTTAATCCTTAGAGTTAAGCTTGTAAATAATGTAAATGTATAAATAGAGCATTAGAGGGAACAATAAATCAGTTGTTATCTAAACATTGTGAGTTGTTCATTACGTCCCCTTTCCTTTTTTTTTTCTCTTGTTCTCTTGTTCTCTTGTTCCTCAATCTCTTCTTGTCATGCCGATAACTTTTCTAAGATATTTCATTTCTGTGGCTGTCACTTTGCTGAAATGTTTGAGATGTGGACCTTCCTACTCTCTGCCCCATATAAGAGAACAGGTAGTAATACTGTTTTGAATATTATATTTTTTGTATCCCTGTTTATTTCCTGCTTGCCTATAGGTGAGGAGTACGTAGAGCAGAATACGCCGTTGGCTTTCCGCACTCTATTAAGAACTTCCTGATCTATCCTACCTAGTGAAAAACTTTCCAAGGTACGGAGAGGTATCTGCCTTCTCTAGCTGCTTTGCATTAAATGCAATGTGGATATGATTCTCTTTCTCAACTCCTCTATCAATGAGCATAACCTTACTTTTTCTTTATTTATTTTCATTCCTCTTCTGCATCCAATTCACTTAGCAACCTGCAACCTTTCATTTGTTTCAGCGATTAAAACAACATCGCTCTCTTGAGCGCGAGAGAGCTTGTGCCTGAAAAGTAATGAGATTCCAGTAACCAAAGAATGCTCTTGTTGTTCTTTTCTTGCATACTTTCCATACTTCATCCATAGGTATTATAAGGAGAAGTGGACTTAAGCTATCGCCCTACAGAAAACCCTTACCTGGCACCCTTACAGAACTTAAATGTCTGTGATTCAGTTCCATTTAGCCGATCTGTACTTTTTGAGTAGATATAAATTGATTTTATAGAGTTGATGTGATTCGTTCAGAAAAAAAAATCATCAAAATCTATTCATAATTGACGGAATAATCGTGTAAAAAAAAAAAATAAAATAAAATAAAAATAAAAACCCTGAAGGTTCTCAGATTCAGCACTTAGGTAAGGATCTACTGTTTCTAAGCCAACGGTTGTAAAAGGAGGAATTTTGGCCAGAACACTCGCTCAACCGCTTTTTTTTCTCCCGAGCTCGAATCCGAGCCTCAGCCGAAGAAACAAAAATAAATTTTCTGCTTTCAGTCGGTCCCGAACTCGGGCCCGAGAGCATGATAGTCAAGTGCATTTCCCACTGAGCTATGTATTGCCTTCATGTTCTTTATATATTCCTCTTATGTCATAGTCTTTATTCTCATACAGTTATTCTTTTCATACTTTTTTATTTTTCTCTGCAATTTTGTCATATCTTTTAGTTTGTTTTCTTTTTCTTCTAGCCCTGATGAAGGCTTGCAATGCAAGTCGAAACGTTGGAATTATAAATTAAAATTTATTTTTAATTGCTGTGTATCTATGGCTTCATAATCCAACTAACTACATCTTAAAAAAGTACTTAGTTTTTATTTGTTTTTAATATTTAGAAAATATAATTAAATATTTAAAACACCTGGATCGCTATCTTTTATAATATGATCTTTTACACGTACGATCTCAGTAATAATATTATAAAATGATTGTTGAACTTTAAAAGTAATTGCTGCCATTATCGAGAACGAGTATAACAATAGAACACATTCCTATTGTTGCCTCATTCAAAAACAAATGCTGTATAATTATAAAAAAAAAGGTTATGTACATTTCAAAAAAAAAAAACATGTAAGTAGTACCTACCATTTGTTTTTTATCTATTAAAGATAAGAATGGCATTGCCAATTATAATCAATGCAATCTAAATATATATTAAATTCGAAATCAATTTTGGGTAAAAAAAAAATTGAATAAAATGTCACAGATATTTTTTAATTGAATATATTGAAAAGAAAAATGTGACAAGAGAAAGGCTTCAAGACACATTATTTTATTACTGATATATTTGCATAATTATTTTGTCGAAATTTACGAAGTAACTTGTGAGGGGATGGGGGTCATCCTGAATCGTAAACAAAATATTTCCCACAATTATTCTATTTTATCGGAGAATCATCCGACTGCAACTTTTTAAATTTTTGTTGATACATTATACTGAGCTGAGCAGATATTCAAATGTTCTATGACCTTTCCTTACATTGATGGCACTCATGTGATAAGCAATTAAGTCATATGACGATATGCTAATGATACATACTTTATTTAAACGATTGATAAGATCGTGCAAAGTATTCATTCATCGAAGTTGATAAACTACTAAACTACTTACAATATGACAACAAACAAATTTATAACACCTTTTCTTATGTTTTTAGCTACAACCTACGTAGTAGATGAGTTTCCCATGATAGCTGGTGGAGCAGAAGTGTCGCCGAGAGTGGCTGGTGGAGAAGAGGCAAATATTGGCAACTTCCCCTCCCTCGTGTACCTGGAAAGCTATATAAGCGAGCTGCAAATGACGTTTGCCTGCACTGGTTCCATAATACATCCCAATTGGGTCTTAACCGCCGGGCACTGCACTGAATTAAGCACTGAAATGAAACTATATGCTGGGATCACTATGAAAGGACTGCCTGAGAGAACAATACAAGTAATTAGTTATCTTAGTAACATTCTAAAATATTCTTATTTAAAATATGTTAAATGTACAATCGTTATTTATACAGGGTGTCCAAAAAGAGTATCGGGTATTTGTTACTTCGATAAAAAAAAATACTTAAAATAAAAAAAAAGGTTTATTGCTAATTATTACAATATAAAGTGGAAAATTATTTGGAAAAGATGATGTTATCTAAATGGTGACCGTTATGCTGCTGGCACTCTTCTAATCGGGAACGAAGATTGGCGATCACATGCTGACACATAGCTCTCGATATTGCTGCCATTTCTGACCTGATGTTTTGCTTCAATTGCGTTAGGTTCGTCGGATTATTCTCATAGACCTTACTTTTAAGGTATCCTCATAAAAAATAGTCAAGTGGACTAAGGTCAGGGCTTCTGGGAGGCCAGTTGATGTTACCCATACGTGAAATGACCTTTTTAGGAAATAACTCGTTAACAGCTTCCATTGCTTTATTTGATGTATGGAAATTGGCCTCATCTTGTTGAAACCACGTTCTTGAGTTGAAACCCTGAAATTCCTGTAACTCTGGACCCAAAAGGTTTCGCAGCATATCGCAATAACGGTCACTACTCACATTGAGTGTTCGGCCTCGTCGATCTTCATGAAAATAGGGACCGATTAGCAGACATAGCGGTACAAACAACGACTTTTTGGCTGTGCAGGGGTCGTTCATGCTTTCGTCTTGGATTTTCTCCTGCCCAGTACCGACAATTCTGTTTTTTGACATGACCATTCAGATGAAAGTTTGCTTCATCGCTGAAGAGTATGTTGGCAATATTGTTGAATTAGTTTTGGTTTTATCGAAGTAACAAATACCTGATACTCTTTTTGGCTAACCAAAAACTCAAGAACATGGTTTTAACAAGATGGGTTCACTTGCCGTACATCAAATCAAGCAATGGAAGCTGTTTAAGAATTATTCCCTGATAAGGTCATTTCGCGTAGAGGTAACATCAACTGCCCTTCCAAAAGCCCCGACCTCAGTCCACTTGACTATTTTTATGGGGATACCTCAAAAGTAAGGTCTATGAGAATAATCCGACGAACCTGACGCAATTGAAGCAAAACATCAGGTCAGAAATGGTAGCCATACCAAGAGCTATGTGCCAGCATGTGATCGCCAATCTTCGTTCCCGATTAGAAGAGTGCCAGCAGCATAACGGTCACCATTTAGATAACATCATATTTTCCAAATACTTTTCCTCTTTATATTGTAATAATTAACAATAAACTTTTTTTTTTATTTCAAGTAGATTTGTTTTATCGAAGTAACAAATACCCGATACTCTTTTTGGACACCTTGTACTTGTAAATATACGAGTAATAATTTATGTTAAGATACATTAGGGGGCGTGGTAGCTCAATTATGAACAAATAACTATAGGTTCTAGTCAGGCTGAGGCAAACTACTATTTATTCTGCTATATTAGCGGAGAAACGGCCTTGGATCACACTACCCAGTAGAGTGGACCGAAAACGGCCGAGAAAAATTTTTGGGACTCTAAAATTTGAGATTGAAAATATGTCCTGAGGTCGCAGTGATCGTTTGAAGTTTTACGTTTGGACAAAAATTTCAAGTTTTATCATTTGATAAGCTAACTTTTCAGTCAGAGAGCTTGAAAAATAATTAATAATATATTTACTCACTTGGATCATAGTTCTGAGGTTGCGTGTTACCAATATTAAGAAATTACTTATTCGAGTCGTATCTTGGAAGTTGTACCCTTGAGTTTATTGGAGTTATTACCCGTCTAGGTTCTTTTTACCACAAACCTCGGCAGACGCCTCTTTACTAGCTTATGTCTTTTAGTCGCTTGAGAATGGAATCGGACATTAGCAATGTGCCCTAGTTCTGCTTCTCTTAGATTGATCGTAGATGGAGGTCTTCTTTGTTGTCTTCGAATAAAACAATGGTATAATATTCAAGTGTATTGAAATCCAATATAGGAATCTTGAACTGTCCAATGTTATAGCTAACTCTTGACATCCCTGATCCTACGTACAACCAGTTCACGAACTGTATACTGGTGCCTATGTAGCATGTAACATTTCCAAGATAATTTTCACAGCATGAGTGAAAAAATAATTCCTCTTTTATATATTTTTTCAGGTCCGTCACGTAACTGTTAACTCCTTTTTATGATGTCATAGAGATGACGGGATCCATTCGTGGAACTAGAATTCTTTATTATCTCAAATCGACAGAGAGCATAAAACTTATATGAGGATCAACAGTTTGGACTTCGGTTGCCACTTATAGAGGTACAATCGTTCACAAGCTTGAGTGAGATACTGCACCAATAGATCTGTTTGCAAGGGAGTGTGGCAACTCGAAGAAACTACTTAAATTTCATTAATACACGTTGGTATAATACACACACACACACACACACACACACACATACGTTTTAGTATGATATATATATATATATATATCTATATATATTCTTAATAAAATAATATTTAAAAAATACTGTTGGTCTGAGCTCTAATCTTTCAATTCAAGATCTGGTAAACCTGTAAGGATCGGCTCAAAATATTCTGCTATCTCCAAATTTTTACTCTTCAAAATGCCTATCTAATACCTCCTCAGAATTGATTCGACCCAGATGTTTTGACCTTATGATTGTAGATTCCCATCCACACCTAAAAGTAAATGATGAAGTGGTAGATCGCTGGCTTGAAGTTGGCAAACAAACCAATGTCTAACTGGTCCACCAGGTGTAACTTGTGACGTATAAACAGCTCTATCGAAGAAACTACTTAAATTTCATAAATACACGTTGGTATAATACACACACACACACACACACACACACACACACACACACACACACACACACACACACACACATATATATATATATATATATATATATATATATATATATAATAAATAATATTTAAAAAATACTGTTGGTCTGAGCTCTAATCTTTCAATTCAAGATCTGGCAAACCTGTAAGGATCGGCTCAAAATATTCTGCTATCTCCAAATTTTTACTCTTCAAAATGCCTATCTAATACCTCCTCAGAATTGATCCGACCCAGATGTTTTCCCATCCACACCTAAAAGTAAATGATGAAGTGGTAGATCGCTGGCTTGAAGTTGGCAAACAAACCAATGTCTAACTGGTCCACCAGGTGTAACTTGTGACGTATAAACAGCTCTATCCGCCGCATACTGCACAAATTCAAAAACCATTCTTACATCTTTCAGAATGGATGCAATTGTCATAACAGCAGAGATATTCTATCAAAAAATTCTATAACAGACAAATTCAATAGAGTCATATGCAAGGACGTCCTCAGATTCCGTATTAGTGTTACTGGGACTAGTGGTCTGTGGGATCACTTCACTTGATTTGAAATCAATTCTCGAACTTTTTAAAATAACTCGAGGTTCTAGTCTGGCTGAGGCAACTACTATTTGTTCCTTTCTATTAGATTAGCAGAGGATTGGCTCTGGTGCACACTACCCAACCTCATCTCTGATCTTCCCTTTTAAATGACCTATTCTGTGTATGAAAAATAAATGGTTCTCCTAAGATCCACCAGGTCACCGTAAAGCTTGGACGTCAAGTCAGTAGGTTGAGGGTCCATAAGGGGAGGATCAGCATAGAGCCTTACCATCGTACTCCCCCCCTCCCCAACAGCTGCCAAACAGCTAAAGAACCAAATTCCGGAGCAAGTCTAACATCTAGACGCTAGCGGGAAAACAAACCGACAACTACGTCAATGGCGAAATGCCCAAGGACAATTCGTGAGCTCTTGACACCCAGCAGTGACATTTGGTGAAGTCGAATGGACATCACACCCATACGGCCATTTTGGTGACCAGCACTCCAGTCCTGGAATGGCTGCAGGACTCTGATTGAAGTTAGAACTGTTTTCATACCAAACCTGTATAAGATACCATATTAAGGTAGCGAAGCAGTGCCCTTAGATGTTCTGGATGTCGATGTCAAGTGTTAGATATCCCAAACGTGGATGACAGCCTGGGTGCTACAAACTGGATGCACACTACATTCCATACTTATCCATACGTCTTCTGCCGTGCCAGCTTAACCCAGCGTCGGTTGCGCTAGCGGTGTTTTCACCGCAACTCTGGAAAAACTGCTCCCAATGGTTTAAAAACCAGCGCATTCTACTGAGCCACATATGTATTCGTTAGTTGACATCTTTAAAAGGCAGGAGCGAAGGATCTGCGGAAAGACTTATCGCTGAGTCACATTATTAGTCATTAAGTTCCAGCACTTGCGAAAACAGCTCCTTACGGTGTTTACACACCTACGCGACAGCTCTCAGTCACAATGTAAGTTCGCTGTTAACTCATTTTTTTGTTGTTACTATTTCATTACGATTGCTACAAATACTATTTCATTTGTCCTCATGTTTATTTTTTACATATTCTGACGTATTTGTAGATAACGCATTTTTTCACGGATTATTTATTATTATTTTCCTTTTTCCTTCACTTAATGTAAAAGGAAAAGTAATTTTTAACCAAAACTGAAGTGTAGGCAATCGCCGACTATTTCGCTGTTGTTTTTTTTGTTCATTTGCTTTTAAAACACACTTATGTTATACGAGAGACTTTGGAATAATCCAATATATTTTTTAGACATTTTAAGCTTTTGTACTCATTAAATTTAATCTAAGTAATATTTTAACATACAGACGAGGGAGGCAGAGAAATTCATTATTCATCCTGATTTTAAAAACAAGTGGAGATTGTTCGGCATGAACATGTATCATGATTACGCTCTTATCAAACTTAAGGCGAGTTGGAACTTGGACTACAAGACAGTTGGATCAATGAAGCTGGACGACACCCACTGGGAAGGAGGCACTGAGAGACCCTGCACTGCCGCCGGCTTCGGCATGACACCGCAAGATCGGAGAAATAGGAAGCTGTACTTCGTCAAAGTAGAAGCATCCCATGGTCCTGGTGCATGCCCTTGTATGAAAAAGCCACCGTACATCAACAGGATGGTTTGTTTCAAGACTCAAGCAGATGGGAAAGGGATTTGTCCCGGTGATTCTGGTACTGAAGTGATTTATCACCTTCCTTATCTTCTATCTTAGTCATGCTACAATTTACTTTTAGGTACCGAAATACGGGGTTATCGTGCTCTAATGGCTTTAGTAATTTTAGCCTGTTTCATTTTAATAGAGAAATAAAAGTTAATTCGTTATGAAAGTTGTTAAGAGGAATTTTTTTTTTTTTTTTTTTTTTCCTTTTGTTTTAATGGCATTGGAATTATCCATACAGCCAATCTTGAAACTTTGTCGTCTAGTTCCAAAACCGGCCAACTCCTCAATTTTGAGAAATACGTTTTTTCTGTTTTCTGAGTCCTAAGATACATTTTCCACCTATTGGAACCAAGAAACCTCGCAAAACCCCGTCAAATCCTTGTTAAACCTGCGTTTGAAAGGTTTGCTGCAAAACCGGCCAAATCCTTCCATGAGTGAGTTTCAAAATCGGCCATCTCCACATCAGCTAGATCGCGCTGTTGTTCCAGACCAAGAACGTCTCTTATCAGGCAACTATCAGTCTGCTCCTGCTTTTCTTGTTGTTAATGTTTATGCCTTCATTGTTCAGTGCACTTTGTTTTTGATCTTTATGGAGAAGTTTGTAGAAGAAGTTCCAGCTAATTTAGCAAGGAAAAGACAAAGAGACCATGCAACATGGAGAAGAAACAAACCCCTCCAGATCGGGTTTTTGCCCAAATTGAGAATAAGCTAAGGAAAATCGAGACTCTCGTTCAGCCTTCAGAGTTTTACGGCATTCTCTCGAAAAGTGGAACGGTGTTCAAGCGAGGAAGAGACTACACAAATCTTGTAGGATCTTGATTGGAAGAGCCCCAGTAATGCCCTCCTCAAACCCCCTGCACTATGGCACTTCAAAGTCACTTCAACTAAGAGATTTTTCATAACCAAACAAAATAATAAGGTGCTAGTTCAAGGGGAGGTTTTCTACAGATCGTTTGATTTTTTACAGTAAAGTCGTAGCATCAGCTGCTCAAGAAGGAGAAAGCAGAGAATTAGATGAGAGGGATGAAGAAAAATATCATAAGCCTGTTGAAGACGATAATACCGCAAGAGTATAAGTTTCTGAATGTTTATATTTTTTTAAATTAAGTTTTTCGGAACTTCTTCTGGCCCAACAGACAACATATAGCGGCCCCTGGCTTTTTCAACTTCTGCCTTCCATTTCTCACCGTCCGTTCTCGGAACTTAATTACTTTAAAAACAATGCTCCCCAGTTTTTTCGTCTAGATGTTTGAGTTACACCACAACATTTTAGAGTTTTATTTTTTTCAAATAATATTCACTTATTGAAGAAAGTTTTGTTCATTTGCATCCCAAAAAACCCTAAATTTACATTAAGTTAAGTGATTTTTCAGTTCTAATTCATTGCAAAACCGGCCAACTCCAAAATGAGTTGCAAAAGTGGCCAAATCCAAAATAAAAAATTGAGTAACTCACCCCCTCCACTTACCCCTTCCATTTCAAAAAGTGCTTTCAAACACACCACCCTTGTGCCACTAAAAAACGAAGAGATTTTGTTCTTACTTGGTTTTGGCGTGATGTAATAGAAAATCAGCTTTCTTGAAAAATTTTGTTTTTTCGAGATGGCCGGTTTTGCATCTAGACGACACAATACATTTATTTATATAAAATATAAATATTGGGTGATGCTGATTATTTCTTCTGGTTTGTCTGTTGCTAATATTTTTTTATACCGGATATTATTATTAAAAGGTTTTTTAAAAAATTTAAGAAACTTTTCTCTTTGATTTTTGTAAGCCGGGCATTCGATAATTATGCGTTGGAGGGTTTCTCTTTTGTTACATCTATCACACTCAGAGCTTTTTTTAATTTCTATGTGTTGAAGATAAACTTTGCATAAACCGTGATTAGTTCTAAGTCTAGCAAAATTTTTAATTACGTCTTTGGTTAAATTTAATCGAGAAAAAACCAGGGTTTCTTTAAAATTTGTGGTACGATAGATGCTATGAAACATAGCATATAATTCAGCGTTGTAAATAGAAGTGTTGTTAGGTAATTTGTATTGAGTGGAATATCTAAACTTTTGGGATGTATACTGCAGAGCCTGTATTATCATTTGTTTTGGACCCGTCTGTGTAAATATTGATATGTTGCGGCCAGTTTTCTCTAAGGATTCTATATTTGCATTAATGATAATGGGAGACAACGAGTTTAATTTTTTGATTATTATTATATTAAATTTTTGAAATAACATATCGTATTCAAGTGAATATATTGATAGTTTACAAGTGATAAATAAATTAACGGCTAAATGTTGGTATTTTATAAAACTATCAAAAATCATAGGGACATATTTTTTCTTTTCCCAATATGTCGAGGTTAGAATGAGAATACTCAAGGATACTATTTTATTATAACATTTTTCATTACTAGCCTTAATCTTGAAAAACATTGTGTCAGTCTGCTAATATTTGTCTTCTAAACTTTAAATATGTTTCACCAGCCTCGTTATATAAAGCCGGCTCCACACATTCGTGTTATGTCATAACACGCAACACGAAACAGACATGCTCGTTGAAGATAACGAATGTGTGGATGGGCACTCGGCTCGTGTTATGTGTTATCAAGTTGTTTCTGCTCGTGTTATGGGTGTATCGCTATAGGAGGCAGTTTTTAACACACATCAAAGGAAATTTGTTTCCCCATAACGCAAGCCGAAACAGAGAGAATCGCTTATTCACAAATTCGCTTAGCAACAGCAAATAATCGTGAAACCCAGTTAATCATTGTTATCAATAATAACTGTTTTAAAATGAACTATTAAATTTGATAATAAATAACGTTAA
This sequence comes from Euschistus heros, assembly GCA_003667255.2. Taxonomy (NCBI): domain Eukaryota; kingdom Metazoa; phylum Arthropoda; class Insecta; order Hemiptera; family Pentatomidae; genus Euschistus; species Euschistus heros. The sequence goes on from RCWM02000004.1 coordinate 626,773, forward strand.
TTAAGCACGTAGCGATTTAAAAAATGTATAATTTAATTCGAAGCTAATTTTATACATTTTGAATTGAACTCGACTATATTAAGTATATTTTTTTTACGGTAACATTTGTAATGGGAAACTACGTTGTTAACAGAGTTTTTTTCGTCTATTCAATTAGTCAAGAAGAGATTTTCGTAGCTTATCTTCATTTTTGCTCTTTGTTCAGTCTGAAAGTAGATAGATCATGGCGTAAATAAAGCTTATGAAAACTTTATTAACACATAAGATAGTGTGATAAAGAAATAATAAGAGCTGACTGTAAGGAGATTAAGTACCCTCGCATTAAAAAAAATGGTATTTGAGAGACTAAAGAGTCCTGAAACAATGGCAAAATAAAATATAAGATTTAAGAAAGAGGGAGACCGAAGGATAAAACTCAATTTCTCCTAAACAGGGAAAAACAATAGATCATAGCCCAGACGATTTATACATCGAAGGATACCAGCCTAAAATACATGTTTTTAAATACAGCAATAGATGCTTGTACACGTTTTTAAATTGAAAAAGGAACAGGTAGATTCCTGCCAATTCCCTCACTCACTTTTAAAACCAGCAATGCATTTTTTTCCCTATAATCCGAATTTGTAATAAATTTTCCCTTTATTTACAATAGGTCTCGGGGCCATTGCCTTTTAATCTGCGAGGAGGGTTATAAGGATGTGTTGAATTGGATAATGAACGGGTCAGAGGGTTGGGATTGTTGGAAAGATTTTGATGGAATTTGGAGAATTTAAAGGGTATAAGGTCAAGGACAAAAGGTATATTGAGATCATTATGGAGGGTTTTGTTGGAGACATAATATGGAGGATTTACGATAGTTCGAAGGACTTTAGATTGAAAGGATTGAATGCGTTTGATATTCGATTGTTTTGCTGTCCCCCACAGTTCAAGTCCATAGGTCCAGATAGGTTTAATGATGGTTTTGTATATGAGGAGTTTGTTTTCAGTGGAGAGCTGGGATGTCCTATTTAGTAGTCTGTACAATTGGCTGAAGCGTCTGTTAAGTTCTTGCCTTTTAAGTCTAGTGTGAGGGTTCCAGGTAAGTCTTTTGTCTAAGTGGAAGCCAAGATACCGTACTGTGTCAGATATAGATAATGGAATATTATTGATATAAACAGGAGGGCAGGGTGTGCGGCGGAGGGTAAAAGTTACATGGGTACATTTTGATTCATTAACTTTGATCCTCCAGCTGTTACACCAGTCTTCAATCAGTGATAAGTGGGTTTGGAGATTATAGGAAGCTATTAAGGGATCTGGATGGGATGAAAGGATCGCAGTGTCATCGGCAAATGTTGCTAGGAAAGTGTCAGGAGTAGTAGGGATATCTGCAGCGTAGAGGATATATAGGACTGGACCAAGAACGCTACCTTGTGGAACACCTGCCTCAATTGGATAGCAGTGAGAGTATTCCATTCCGCAGCGAACTCGAAAGGAACGGTTAGTGAGGTAAGATCGAAGGACTAGGAAAAGTGATTGAGGTAAAAAGGTTTTTAAGTTTGAAAAGCAAACCGGCATGCCATACCCGGTCAAAAGCTTGCGCTATGTCCAGAAATGCGCCGGAGCAGTATTCTTTGCTTTCAAGTGCAGAGGATATATGGTCTACTACTCTAAGACCTTGTTGGACCGTGGAATGCTTAGAACGGAATCCAAACTGGTGTGAGGGAATATTTTGGGATTCAAGGATGGGTAGAATGCGCTTGAGAAGGAGTTTTTCAAAAATTTTTGAAAGGATTGGAAGAAGGCTGATCGGTCTGTATGATGATGGATTGTTGGAAGGTTTGCCCGGTTTCTGGAAAAGGATAATGATGGAATGTTTCCACTGTAAAGGGAAATAGGTTGTTCGGAGAATGCAATTATACAGGTAGGTAAGAAATATGACTGCTTTATGGGGAAGTTGCCTGAGGATCTGTGAGGTAAGGAGATCATATCCGGGGGATTTACGAGATTTTAATTTTCTTAAAAGGAATTTGACCTCAGAGGGGTTAATTGCCTTAGGAGGTAAGGATAAAGGAATCGGTGAATCAAGGAATTCATGGACCGTGTTGTGTGTGTGGGTGGGATTAGAATCAGGATGAGGAACAAATATGGTAGAGAGGTGCTGGGTAAATTCTTCGGATCTGTCCTCATCAGAAGCCGCCCATGAACCATCTTCACGCCGGAGGGGATGGGTGGTGGGTTGATATTTTAGGATTTTTTTAGTGGTAGTCCAAACGGAGTTATCCGAAGAAGAGAGGGAAGAAAGATAGGAATTATAGGATCTGGATCTAAAGGTAGCCATATTTTTTTAAGGAGTTTGGTAAGGAAATTATAGGATTTCCGATCATCTGGATGCCTGGTTCTTTGCCAAATAGCTCTGGCATGGCGTTTAGATTGGATAAGGTCCAGTAGATCTTGGGGTAAAGGATTTTTCTTTCGAACTTTGGGAGGGGAACGAGGTGAGGATGCAGCCCAGGCTGCTTGCTGGATCGTGGTTGTGAAGGAATTAGTAGCATTGTCAAGGTCCTGGGAGGTTTTTAAGGATACTCTGAGGTCTATAGTGTCGGCTATTATTTGTCGAAAAAGATTCCAGTCTACTGGCCCTCTTATAAATGAGGGGGGAGAAGGTTTTTGGGATTGGAGTGACGGAAAGGGTTAGAATTAGAGGACTGTGATCGGAGGAAAGTTCATCCAGGCGTTCTATGGAGTAATGGAGAGGTCCTAAGCCTGAATGAATGAAGAAGTCAAGAAGGTCAGGATTTCGGTTAGGATCTGTGGGCCAATAGGTAGGAGTGCCGGGAGAAATAAAGGACCTTCGGGAATTAAGTGCAGACTGCAATGCTCGCCCACGGGAGTTGGTGGTTCTTGAACCCCATTGCTGGTGCTTAGCATTGAAGTCAGCACCAAGGAGAAAGCTTTGACCTAAGGAATTAAAAAATGAGTGGAACTGGGATGTGGAAATTGGTTTATTTGGGGGGCAGTATGCCGCTACAATAGTGAAGGGAAAGGAGAAGGTTTTCATAACAACTGCTGTGGGTTGTAGGAATTCATTTGCTGGTAAAGGGAATACGTGGTGAGAAAGGGAATGGTGAATGATGACAGCAGTTCCGGCATGGGCTCTACCGTCAGGGTGGTCTGTTCGGTAAGTTTGGTATTGTGATATATTGAGGCGTTGTTTACTGGTCAGTCTAGTTTCTGTAATTAAAGCTACATCGATTTCTTTCTCATGCAGCAAGGATGTTAGTTCGTCGGTGTGGTTACGAATACCATTCGCATTCCAAAGGAGAATGGATAAGGGTTTTGTGTGAGGCATTTAAGGGTTTTTTTTTTTTTTTTTTGGAGAGGGATAAGCAGAGGAATAACATTTGTAAGGAGTGATATCAGTGGAGTAATAACAGTTTTTAGTTCTGATAAAAAGGAGTTAAATAAGGATGTGAGATCTGAGGTAATTGTGGGAGGAGGAATATGAGGGATCTGATGAGGGGTATAAGGATTAGGTTGGGTTAATGGTAATGATGTATGTTAAATGGTCTGTTGATATTGAGATTGAGGCAGTGATTGCTGAGGTTGGGGGTCATGAAATTGAGGTTGTTGAGGATGAGGCGGCATGGCCCCATTTTCATTATGACATCCACTTCTTCCCAGCATTTGGACGAAAGAGACTGATGAGTTGGCTATTTTGGAGGGCTGTCTTCCTGTCGTTGGTCGAACTTCTTCGTCCATTCTCTGATTTTTTTGGAATCTGCTACGTAGGTTTTTGTACGTTTGACACCCTTTGTAATTGGCTGGGTGCCCTTGCTGGCATAGGGCACATACTGCAGGTACCTCTCGTGTTTTTGTGCACTCTTCAGATTTGTGCATCTGCCCACATTTCACACATCTAGGTAAATGATGGCAGTAGGTTTTTGTGTGGCCGTATGCTTGGCAGTTTCCGGTATGGTTTCTCAATCTGAACTCTAGTATAGTAGATTGATGTGACATCATAAATCTTTTCAACTCCTGGTGCTGGTTCCAAGTCAACGAAGAAAAGTGGCAATGATATTTTACCGCCTTGTCCTGGGTGTTCCCTGCTGTCTTTTTGTACATTGGTGACTTGTCTTCCTTTGAAGCCCATGGTCAATAATTCTTCCTTGATTCTAAAAAAAGTTTGTCAACGGGTACAGTCTATGTTTACACATATCAAATCACTAAAATGGATAGTTATTAGAAATAAAAGCTAATTTAATTTCCTTTAAATTCTTTGAAAAAATTATTGTGAAACCAGTACTTTTGTTAGAATGCGGCAAAAAACTTGACTCAACGGAAAATTTTCAAATATTGTGAAAAATCACTATTTTTTGGAGAACTGTATTAATCTACATAGCTCCGGTTAGAATTAAATTGTCACACATTTAGTACTCTTTAATATAGTAAATGCTATGTCAAGCAGATTTTCAGATTTTAAAGATATAAATGAAAAACGAAAATAGAAAATACAATTCCGCGGTTTATTGAGTACTACGAACTGCCCACCTGATTTTGAGGTTTGAACTGTTTCGTCGTTGTATCGTGTTATGTGTTATGTGTTATGACATAACAGGAAACAGGTTCGGGGAACATTGTTTCGTGTTGCGTGTTATGACATAACACGAATGTGTGGAGCCGGCTTAACACGCCTATCGGAGTGGAATTAAGAAGTCCTAAGCACATTCTTTAAGACCTTTTATGAATTGTGTCTAATTTCTAAATTGTGGCCCCGTAATCAAATATTGCCCTGATTGTGCTTCTATAAAATAGTAATGACATGTTAGGGTCTGCCCCCCATTTATTATTAGTACAGATCTATTTTAATGTTCCCATTAGCTTTTCAGATCTTTTATGAATTTCTGATATGTGTTTGTTCCAATTTAATTTTCTATCAAAACGGAGCCCCAGAAAGCGAACTGATGTCACACATGAAAAGTTAATCCCGTTAAGTCCTGATCTCCTAGGGGAAAAGCATATTCTCTACTGAAGGGACAAATTACAGACTTAGAAACTGAGAGATTCAAACCCGTATCAAGCTGCCATCTTTTAAGACCTCTCACTGCCTCCTCTATCATCTCGAGGCATCGGTCAATATTTTTATGCGTTACGTACAATTGTATCATCCACGAATTGTAACATGGCTACTTCTTCAGGTATGTATTTTCTTAAGTCTGCAGAGATTATGGCAAAAAGTAGACCGCTAAAGAAGCCTTCCTGTGGTAACCTAATCTGAGCATTTCTTGTATCAATTATGCAATTGTTAATCCTTAAAAACAATTTCCTATTACTGATCAAGTTCACGATGAATTCCATAATTTTTCTAGAAACTTTAATGGCTTCCATTTTGTTTTGTTTATTTCGTTTAGCGTCACTTTATGCTGCTATGGCTAATCGGTCGATGCTACGGTAGGAGTCCTAAATTTTACCTATCCAGGTATAATTAGGATATGGCTCTTTAATGAGTACCTGACATCGCACAGGCTCGGGACCCCCATTTTACGCCCATTCCGAAGGACGGCATAGCTAAGGATTTTTTAGTCCCTTTAAAAAATCCTAAGGTCATCTGCCGGGCTGCGAACCCGCGATCTTGGGTTAAGTAGGTTGCTATGCACACCTAACACCACAGGTGACCCCTGACTTCCATTTTATGTGAAATTATGTGTATTGGAATTGAGTCGTATGCCTTTTCTAGGTCCAAAAAACAATCCTATCGTTTTTTTACCTTAACTAAATCCTATATTTATGTCTGAATCCAGAGTTAACAAACTATCCATGCTCGACTTCCCTTTCCTAAAACCGTATTGCAAAGCAGGTAGCTTATTCTGGGATTCTACCCACCATTCCTGTCTACATTTAGTCATTCTTTCGAAAGTTTTAATGCAGGATTGATATGTTTTTAAATGAAAATAACTAAAAAAAAAAAAATAAATAAAAAATAACGAAAATTCCATTCACTTTTATAATCGAAAATATTTTAAAGGGAACCTCAATTCCCATGCCAGGTTACCAGCACAAAAACATCTAGTTATTCTGTTTGTTTGTTTTTTTTACAGAAAAAGGCCTTAGATGTGGAGGGTGCTTCGGAGGGTGAGGTTATAAAACATATTGGCAAGTTTTTTATATTATTTAAGAACAGGACAGAAATTTAAAGAGTAAATATTGGAGTCAGAAATTTTGATAAAGGCACCTTAACTTAATAAAAGCAGATGTACGCTAAGAAACGCTAGTGTACCCTAAGAATGGAGGAATTACAAAGGAATCGAGGAACTCTGATGGTTGTTTAAGAAATAATTTGGACTTTCGAATAGTACATAATTATTTAAAATAAGTTTTATACAAAATTATAAATCATAATGATAAAGAAAAAAGAAACAATTCTTGTTGGACTTGATACTATGAAGCTCTTTTAAAATATGTGTTCTATATAAATTATTATCAATTTCTAGCTATATTTAACACCGGATCATTGTAACCTCTCTTGAATGGCGCTCGCTTTACTACACACCACATATTTATCGCTTTTTAAACAGTAATTTAATAGAAAATATATAAATTTTATTATTGCTAAACCTTCCTTGAACTATGAAGATGATGTAGTTATATTTGGTACAGAATAGTTCTATAGTTTTCGCGATTAGTGATCACGAACGGAAATGGCTTGTCCTTATATATATAACTTCATCATCCCCCGTCCAGGCTTCGCCCTCTCTCATAAGTGAAGATCTTAGATAATTTTAACTAATAATTGATTTTTTGTTTAGCGATAAAATCTTGTATTAAAGTGAACAATTGAAAGTTATATCTTTGAAGATATTTTCACGCATAGCAGCCATTATTAACTTGGTTAAATTTAGATTGATTTGGTGTTTGAAGATAACATAAAGCATAATTAGACATCCAATTTTCAGTTTTAATATATGAGTTGGTAATCCAGATGGACAGAGACTATTAAGAAACTGCATTATCAGTGCTTACAACTAAAGGTCCAAATTCATATTTTTACACACAATATTAAACAGCTGAGGATCGGCATTTTGATTTTTAATAATTTCCATTCGACAGAAATAATGTGATTGATTTGATCTGGTTGGATTTTAATTTCTAACCATAAAAGTATGTGGTAGTGTGGCAAAACCCGTTTCTAACACTCAACATTGTACATTTAAATTTTATTGTTGCTAAACCTAGAACTATAAACATGATATAGTTAAAATTAGGTATATTTCACTCCATATAGCTGTTTTTATAACAATTTAATTGAAAATAAGTAAATTTTATTATCAATGTTCACCTCTATGTAACACTGTACCTTTTAACCTTTCATGTAGATGGCAATTGCCGCCATTTTTGAACTTCACTGTTATCCACTTATTATTCATTTTTCAATAAAGAATTAGTTGAAATCATTAGATTTTACTATTTCTAAACCAATGATTAAAATACGATTATTAATTAACAGATGTTTTATGATATGTAATTTTATTTGAATGATGTTTGCAGGTGGCCCTCTGATTTGCAATGGCCGACAGGTAGGGATAGCGTCTCATTTGTACTCCAGTCGGAGGTGTGACCTATTTTCTTCCAGATCTTACGATACCGGTTGTGGAACTCCAGGGACGGTTAATACTTACTTGTACGTTTGTCCTATATTGGACTGGATACGGCAGCACGTGGGCAACAGCATACCTAAACAGCCTAAGGAATGTTGATATGATGGAATGATTTCCTTTTAGATGTTATCGGGAATTAATTTATAAATATAATAGTTTCTGTTATTAACTTATTTATTTATTTTTATACTTTATTAATAAACAATCATTAATTGGAATATTTTAAAAAGTACTATATGTCTTTTAAAAATATAATATTTAAAAAGTATATATGTCTTTTTATATTATTCTTATTTTTTTATTACTTTTTTTTTTTCGTTTCGGCCAGCTTTAATTCTTCCCCATTACTCTCGCATTCTCATCCTGTTAGCCTCCTTTCTTTCATCAGTCCACTTCTTGCCTGTTTTCAGCTTTGGTCTTTGTTGGAAACACTTGTATCCTCGAAGTTTTTCTGGAGACGAGCGTACAATGCTTCTGGGCGTACGACTGAACAATAATGTCTAAGTTTTGCATTGATGGACACTGATCTTTTGTTGTAGACGTTCCTAGTTAGCTGATATGCCACTTCCATCCAGTGTATCCTGCACATGATCGCTTCTTTCTCAGAGTTGTTGGGTACTATCCGCTCGCCTAAGTACTTAAACCTTTCCACTTAATTATTATTATTATCATTTTAAAATGGTACTGTAATTGTAGTTATATCAAAATATAAAAACTTTTCAATCAATTTTTGATTTAGCCATTGATGAATTTCATGTTTAATCAAGATTATTATTTTTTACAGCTGCAAGGTAACCCTACATAACGGTGCAAAATAGTCACATGTTATGAAATAGTCAATATGTGTTCATTCACTAGTTAAAATAAAGAACCAATAATTACTGTGAACCAATTTAAAAGCTATATATATATATATTAAGAATGACTTACCTGATGCAATGGTCAGTGTTCATGTGGAATAAGCAATTTTCAACACGTATATAAACCTCTAACCTGAAGTTCGGAAACGCTTCTCATTTCCATTGCTGTGAAACTCATATCTTTCGAGTGAAGGAAAATCGAATTTGACTTTTTAACTCTATCAAAATAAAGTCGACTGAAATAACAAAAGGAATACTTTCGTTATTATCATTTTGGTGCAAAGCAAATCCGTTCTAGTTTATATCAGATTTATGGAACAATTTTACACATGTGTGAATATTATAAAATACACTGCCCAGATAGAATCACTAATGTTTTGTAAATATGTTTTTTTATTAAATTAAAACACCTGTTTTGTTCTTATGACGGTCATGTTGTTATGGAGTGGATTAAATTGGAACATATGGTAAACATGAAACTTCAGTGATAAGATTTTTTTCCCCACTATATTTCACTATATTTACCCACACCTCCCGCTCAAAGCGAGACAATAAACCGATGTATATGAAAACGAATGTGGTAGTTCAGCTTGCATCAGTACCTACTTCAGTCTTGCATTTTTTAAAATTTCATCATAAGAGATTTCGAAGTAATAAGATTCATTTCAAGTAATTAAAAGAAAATGAATTCGTCTTGGACATCCGATAGGAAGCATAAGGTAAAGTTTTCACGAGTAACGAAATTCTACGTGATTGTGTATGTATATGTGTATGGCATTACCCTCTTAGGGGGACTACACACTATCGACTTGGTTGTCAACCTTGTCGAAAACTTGCAATGTTGAAGACGGTGTTGAGCGTCTGTGGGCTGGTTGGCGGTTGAAATTCTAGTTTGTAGGTAATAATCTCAACACTGTTGAAAAACGTACAACCAGGTTGATAGTGTGTAGCCCCCTTTAGTAATTATTCCCGTTAAAGGAAAGGAGGAAGAGAAAGGTTATAGAAAAAAAAGAAAGAGGCAATATTCTTAGTCAACATTTCTATTCTATGAAAAAAATAATTTTCCTCTTCGCTAGAAAACGTTCATCCAAAGCTGTTTAGATCTCTTCGTTTAAGAGTTGGGCTGTGTATGAGAGATTTCTTGGAATCTAGCCTTGAAAACCAATGCCGTGTAGACGGGGTTTTTGAAGCCGGCATCTAGAAAAAGCCTAACACCTCTTCTGGTTTTTCTTTTCTTTAAAATTTATCAGAATCATTCCTCTCCAATCCCAAAAACAGTGGAAGTTACCTCTTTTGTCGAATGCGTCACTTCTGTATTTAGTAGAAGTGCTTCCCCATTCCTTCACAGTGAATGAGAGGGAAGACTGCCCATACAGACCATCCAAGGGTTCTTTAATTTGTGCAGGAGTATGGATCTCTTTATAAAAAATATTTCATAACTGCTCGGTATTCGATCTTGAACATTGTGGTAATGCAAAGTTTTCTTCAAGGATATATAAAGACAAACAAACTTGAGGAAGATACAAAGGAAAGGGAGAAAGCAGGACATAGCTAGGTAGGTCTCGGCCTGCTTGAAGTTGGATTAGGACAGGTCGAAAAGTTATAGACCTTACTACGTAGACTTGATCACCAATGTTAGCTGGACGATGTGGGCTGATGGTTATAAATATGGGAAATGAATTTAAGAAGGAGAGTAGTACTATTTAAATAAGAAAAGGAGTAATTTGGAGTATTGATGGTAGAGAAGAAACATTAAACCAATCTTTAAAATGTCATTGACTTGATAAACAAACAAAAGTCGTTTTTGTAAACTGCTAATTGTCGATTAGCTACTTTTGAGCCTTAGTAAAAATGCTACCCAAATGAAAGATAAGCTACCTATAATAAAATCCAGAAGGTTAGTTACAGAAATCTTAGGTTCAAATGGGCCTCTTCAACTAATATTAACAACTTTATTTTTATTTTATTTGATATTTGCATAAACTGAAATATTCTGTAAATATTCCACATAATTTTTATTGCTATGTATTGAGCTTATGAGGAAAGTTTACATGTCACATGGCTAACAATTATTAAGTTGAACAAAGGCATAAAATATTGAAAAGTGATGATAAAATTTTCATTCAGTTCACAATCGCTGATAATCAATAATAATATTATGGGAAAAAACACATTTCTTATCACTTTTCTCATGTGTTTAGCTACAACTTTCGGTCAAGGTACCATACCGCCGTCAGATGACATTTTTGCAATAACAGCTAATCATTTTCCCTACCTAGCGTTCCTGGAAATATCTTTAGCCCATGGGAATGTGAGCTGCACTGGTTCTGTGATCCACGGCGAATGGATCCTCACGGCCGCCCACTGCCTCGTAGATAGCACGGCAATAACAGCCTACGCAGGCCTCACACACAAAGGATCACCTGATGAAAATACAGTACAGGTTATTGTTATTTTTGCACTAATATTTACAATAGTTTTAGTTGATTTCTTTATATCGAACTGCGTTATTAACACAATCCTTGAATGTTTATTATTTGCTCCTGAGATTTATTATTTTGTTATATCTTATATATTTTATGGTGCTGTGTACTACAACGGACATATATAATTGACGGACTCCATCTGGACAAACGACTTACTTAAGACCGAAATACACGACTAAAACGACAAGAAATGGCTGGTAGTTTTCGACTTCTACAACATTCACTAGACAAACGTTCGATTAATTACAAAAGATTCATTTGCATGACATTGATTAGAACTATTTAGATATAAGGAGTTGGGCTTTGGGGCTCCCCTAAACCATCCAATACGTTTCTTATCCAATCTTTACAATCCAAAATCCTTCGAAAAATGCCCAATGCTCCTTACTTTGTTACAAAGAATCTTATCCATAAAGAACTTACTGTACCATATGCTGTTGATTTAGCCCAAACCAGATACCTATCCTTTCAAAGCAAACTCTGAAACCATTCTATGGTCTCGGAGCCTTCTCAAATAAAACTTCTATGAGGTATTTTCAACCCATCTCCCAAATAACTAACCTTTCCAAACCTTTATAACGCTTAGATCAATCCTTATTTCCTTTCCTTGAGCAATGACTTTATTTTTTTTAGTCTGGCTTTAGGACTTAAAGTCAAATTTACCGCATCGAACTAGCCATGAACCACCATAAGTTCACTATCTCCATTTTCCTTGACTTCAGTAAAGCCTTTGACTACATTCGATAACGATTTATTCCTATATAAACTTGCAAGTATTTCTTTTTCTAATAGTGCGATGAGATAGACCCGATCATTAATTTCTGATCACAGTTAGGTAGTCCAAATTCCTAATATTTCCCATTACTCTCGCCTTCTGATTAATTCTGGTATGGTTGAAGGCTCCTCAGTATCATTCGCTCTATTTACTGGATATATTAATGACGTTTAATCCTTCATTAAACATTGTTGTTCTCACTTTTACACTGACAAATCCCAAACTTACCTTTCCTTTTATCCAGTGAGCTACAAGATCCCATCGTTAAAATTCAAACAGACACTGAACCATTGATAACAAATTTAAACTAAATTATGATAAATCAAAGGCTATTGTCTTGGGTTTTAAGGTTCTTCTGACTTCTTATCTAGAATATACATCGATGCCTTAGTTGATGTGATATAAACTTTAACTTCTTAATTATTAATTATAATGGCTTGTGTATATAACATATGTTAATTGTCAGTTATATATAATGTGTTATCAGTTATATGTATTGGTTAGACAATGTTTATTGTAAATGTTGAATTTCGATGATTATTAAAACCTTAAGTAAGAAAAGGTGTTAAATTCATTACAATTTAATAATTGTAATAATAATCATATTATTATTAACCTTCATATGTGAAACTATCTCACATGCTCATTCCATACATTGTTAGTATATTCTAATTAAGTTCAATAAAGCCTTATTTCAGAAGGTATTCTTATTACAATTTATTGAACTTAATTAACTGAAAACTAATGGATCGCTTGCTGACACCGGAACGCTTGGACCTAGACCCTAACTCAAAGGAAGCTCCTCAGAAATTTAATCATTGGTTGAAGACATTTCAAAATTTTGTGCTCGCATCAAAAGCCACAGAAACCGAACATCTGAAGTTATTAGTCAATTTCGTGTCTTATTCGGTGTATCAATATATTAGTAACAGTACCACGTACGCCGCGGCTGTAGAAACACTCACGAAACTTTATATTAAGCCTGTGAATGTAATCTGTGCGAGACACCGACTAGCCACTCGAGATCAGCGAGCTGGTGAGTCTATAGATTGCTATTAAGAAGAGCTAAATCTTTTAAGCAAAGATTGCGAATTCAAAGCCGTAACCGCCGAAGAGAACAGAAACGATTATGTTCGTGATTCATTTATTCGAGGGATTAATTCCTCACATATTCGGCAACGTCTCCTCGAAAAATCGACTCTAACGTTAATAGACGCTTACGAACAAGCTCGCTCGCTAGAACTAGCTCAACAACAATCGGAGTCTTATTTTCCATCGTCGAATTTAAATGCACTGGAGACAAGGTCCGGCTCAAAACTATACCAACAAAGTGAGCAGTGCGACTCTTCTGAATCGTCTACATTTAGCACTCCCGAGGCAATCTGTGCCATAAACCAGAAATGTTTCTTTTGTGGTAAAAAGAGGCACCCAAGATCCAAATGTCCTGCTAAAGATGCGATCTGCACGGGCTGCAAGAAAAAGGGGCATTTTCTAAAGGTTTGCAGGTCTTCTCCAAGCGCTAAGAGTGGTAGCAAGGTAACTGATCACAAAGCTCAAACAACTGCTATATATTCAATCACTTCTTCTACCTCTCCCCATCCGTCGAATTTGTCTAAAGCTATCGTACATGCGACAGTTAATGGTAGAAATATCCAAGCTTTAATTGACACTGGAAGTACGGGGAGTTTCATCAGTGAACGCTTGGTCGGCTGTCTGAAGTTGTCTGTAATGCCTTATACTGGCGAAGTACTCATGGCTTCCACATCTCTAACATCTCCGATTCGTGGACGGTGCGTTGTCGATCTCGAAATTCCCGGACATAAATACAACAGAGTTTCACTCGATATTCTATCGGGCCTGTGTTCCGACGTCATCATTGGACACAACCTCTTACGTCATCATTCATCTATAGAACTATCGTTCGGAGGAAGTAGAGCTCCGCTAATTATATGTGGCGTTGCAGCAGCTAAAATAGAACCAGTCTCTTTATTTTCTAATCTTACACCCGACTGCAAACCGATCGCCATCAAATCCCGTAAACATTCATCCTCGGACTCCGAGTTCATTGCGAAAGAAATCGAACGTTTGCAGAAAGAAGATATCATATGGTATGCTCGAGTATCTCCCCGTGGCGAGCCCAAGTGTTGGTTTTAAATAACGAGAATAGAAAGAGGCGAATGTGCATCGATTACTCCAGGACGATTAATAAATTTACGGAATTGGACGCGTATCCCTTTCCTAGAATCGATGAAATAGTTAACATAATCGCAAACTATAAATGGTATTCGAAAATTGACCTCCAATCAGCATATCGCCAGGTTCCTATAAGAACAGATGAACAGCAGTATACCGCCTTTGAAGCTTGTGGCCAACTCTGGGAATTCAAAAGGATACCCTTTGGAGTCACCAACGGTGTAGCAGCTTTTCAACGCACAATCGATAGGATCATTAAAAATGAAAACTTAAAAGGAACTGTTGCATTTTTAGACGATGTTACGATTGGGGTAAAACCAAAGAGGAACACGATTCTAACCTAAAATCTTTCATGGAAACCATTGATAAATATAACCTTACCATAAATAAAAACAAAAGTGTATTTTCCCTCGATACTATAAACATCCTTGGATATATGGTATCGTACAAAACAATTAAACCAGATCCTGAACGTTTGAAGCCGTTAAGGGATTTACCTCCTCCGAAAGATAAATCCGCTCTCCGCCGAGCTCTAGGAATGTTCGCTCACTACTCACCATTTATTTCAAAATTTTCCGATAAAATCAAACCTCGAATTGATTCTAAATTGCCATTATCGGGAGAAGAACTACTGCGGTTCAGGGAACTAAAATTAGATGTCGAAAATGCGGTAATCTCATCAATAGACCCAAACTTCCCGTTTACTGTTGAAACCGATGCCTCTGACGGAGCCATCGGTGCGACTCTATCTCAGAATCACCGGCCTGTCGCATTTTTGTCGAGGACCCTGACTAAATCAGAACAAAGACATTCATCAATCGAAAAAGAAGCATATGCAATCGTGGAAGCTCTAAGAAAGTGGAGGCACTATCTCATTGGAAATCATTTTCGTCTTATAACGGACCAAAGATCGGTGGCCTTCATGTTCGATAATAAAACAACAGGAAAAATCAAAAATGAGAAAATAATGAGATGGAGGCTGGAGCTATCGAGTTTTAAATATGACATTGTGTATCGACCAGGGAAGGAAAACGCTGCAGCTGACGCGTTTTCACGAGTGTGCTCTGTCATTTGCCAAGAAGATGAAAACGAACTGATGAAAATTCATGAGTCCTTGTGTCATCCCGGGGTTACACGACTATATCATTGGGTGAGGGTCAAGAATCTTCCATTTTCATTGGAAACCATACGTCGAGTTTTGTCAAGATGTCGTGCTTGTGCCCACCTCAAACCAAGGTTCCACAAGAATCAAGGAACTCTTATTAAGGCCATCGCCCCCTTTGAAAGGCTAAATGTGGATTTCAAGGGACCTCTCCCATCCAACAGTAGGAACAAATATATGCTCACCATCATAGATGAATACTCTCGTTTTCCGTTTGTCTTCCCTTTTCGGGATGTAGGCACGGCTACGGTTATCAAACATTTCGAGACACTGTTCACAACATTTGGAACACCTTGTTACATTCACACTGACTAAGGAGCCAGTTTCATGTCTCGAGAGCTCAAAACGTACTTGACCTCCCTTGGTGTCGCTACGAGTAGGACCACACCTTACAATGCTCCCGGTAATGGTCAAGTGGAACGATACAACGGCATAATTTGGAATACCGTTCAGCTCGCTCTGAAATCCAGGAAGCTAGAAACCTCACACTGGGAGACTGTTCTCAATGAAGCTCTTCACTCAATTAGATCCCTTTATCTACGGCTACAAATGAAACTCCACACGAGCGATTCTACAAACATTCCCGGAGATCTGGTATGGGAAGTTCGACGCCGACTTGGCTCACAACTCCTGGACCAGTCCTACTGAAACGACACATCCGTCAGTCAAAGTACGACCCGAAAGTCGATGAAGTAACCTTGGTCGAAAGTAACCCAGACTACGCCCTCGTACGCTTGCCGAATGGCAAGGAGACACGGGTATCTACAAGGCATCTGGCGCCTACTGGAGACCTCCCTTCGGAACATCATGAAGATGCGGAGGATGAGATGCCAACAGGTGACACAAATCAAGCGACTCATAATCAAAGCAAACCTGGTATGACCATACGGCCCTCACGTGAAGCAGAAGTAGGGGTAGAAAGTAGACCACAAGAAGAAGTAGGGGTAGGAAGTCCGATCTTAAGAAGAACTACAAGGACCCGTTGCTTGTCCCGTAAATATGAAGATTACGATCTTTACTAGGCAGGGGGTGAATGTAATAATAATCATATTATTATTAACCTTCATATGTGAAACTATCTCACATGCTCATTCCATACATTGTTAGTATATTCTAATTAAGTTCAATAAAGCCTTATTTCAGAAGGTATTCTTATTACAATAATCATCGTTTATTCTTTGAGAAATGGATAAGTACTTGAAACCAGAAAGATTCGAAACAGAACATACTTCTATCAACAGTACTTCGAAATGGATTCATTGGAAAAAAACATTCAACATCTTTATCACATCTATTAAGGCAGAAGACGGAGAGAAGTTAAATCTACTCTACAATCACGTGAGTCATTTTATCTTTGAACTAATTAGTGAATGTTCATCATATCAAGATGCCATCGCTCTATTAGACTCTCTTTACATTAAACCTAAGAATGAAATCTTTGCAAGGCATAAATTAATGACTCGACATCAACACTCAGATGAATCTGTAGACCAATCCCTTCAAGCGTTACGTATTTTAAGTGCAAATTGTAGTTTTCAAGATGTCAAAGCCAATATTTACCGAGACGAGTACATTCGGGATGCATTCATTAATGGCCTTTCATCGGCAAGCATTTGACAAAGATTATTAGAAAATTTTAATTTAACTTTAGATGACGCCTTTTCAAAGGCCCGTGCTTTTGAGTCTGCCTAGACCTTTTCAGAATCGTATGCATCAAACCCATCTCAACTTGCATCTACTTCTTCTCAGCGTACTTCGGATCCACGTAACTTATCTCCATGCGATTGTTCCTCACAATCATTCAACGCCGCAGTAAACTCGCAAAAATGCTATTTTTGCGGTCTTACGAGACATCCTCGTTCTTCTTGTCCCGCTCGAGAATCCCTTTGCACAAATTGTAACAAAAAAGGTCATTTCGCCAGGGTATGCTAATCAAAAATCTCAGCTTCCGCTCAAAATCATGATGATGTTTCAGGTAGCTGGGCGATGACTGCTGCTGTCCGTCCTTGTCCGATTTCCTCAGAAATTTCTGCCGCATCGCCTCCTAGATCAATCATTCCGGTAAAAATCGATGGGTTTTCGGCTGATGACCTGATCGATACTGGAAGTACAGAGAGTTTCATTAGCGACGTTTTTGTTTCCAAACATAGACTCAAGCTCTATCCGACTACCTATGCTGTCTCTATGGCCTCATCCTCTATGGCTGTCCCCATTAAGGCCTACTGCAGTGTAGACTAAAAGCACTAAATAATTCTTACTCTGGCGTCAAACTAAGCGTCTTACAGGGCTGTTGTGCAGAAGTCATACTGGGTCACGACAGTCTAAGATAGCATTCAAGTTTATCTGTATCTTTTGGGGGAAATAGGCCTGTTCTTAGTGTCAGTAGCCTTGCATGCTCCAAGGTAGGACCCACCTCACTTTTTGAACATTTAGCTCAAACTGTAGACCGATAGCAATAAAATCAAGAAGACACTCCTATGAAGACAAAAAATTTATACGACTCCATATCAACGAATTGCTAAAAGATGGTGTCATTGAAGAAAGCAATTCTCCATGGAGAGCACAAGTCCTAGTCGTAAAAGGGACCCATAAGAAGCGTATGGTAGTCGACTATTCCTTAACCATCAATAAATACACCTTACTTGACGCTTACCCAATACCGTCATTAGAGAAAATTGCTTCGAATATAGCCAAGTACAATATCCACAGTACTGTGGACTTAAAAAACGCTTATTATCAAGTCCCTATCCGAAGAGAAGACCGACCTTGCACTGCTTTTGAAGCTGCTGGAAAGCTATGGCAATTCAAACGGATTCCAATTGGAGTAACCAATGGAGTCGCGGCATTCCAAAGGAAAATAGATGAAATTAAAACTAAAGAAGGTCTAGAAGGCGTCAACATATATTTGGATGACATAACAGTCAGTGGAAAAGACCAAAACGAACATGACCAAAATTTAAATAGATTCTTGTAAGCCTGCAAGAAATACAACCTAACTATTAACAAGCAAAAATCTCGATTCAATTTGAAATCTATAAAAATTCTTGGTTACCTAATTGAAAATAACACTTTACGTCCTGATCCCGATAGACTCAAACCATTGATTGATTTCCCACTTCCAAAGAACAAAGCATCATTACAACGAGCTCTCGGAATGTTCTCGTATTACTCTAAATGGGTACCACAATTCTCAAATAAAATTCATAGATTAGTGAACTGCAAGCAATTTCCTATTGATCCCCTGCTTGTAAAATACTTCAACAACAACCGGTCATGCATCTTAAAATCCGTTGTTTATATTGTCGAGGAAAACACCCCTTTCTGCGTAGAGACAGATGCCTCAGATGTTGCTATCGCTGCAATACTCACACAAAACCAACGGCCAGTTGCGTTTTTCTCAAGGACATTATCCAGAAGTGAAAGGAATCACTCATCTGTAGAGAAGGAAGCCTACGCGATTATCGAAGCCCTTCGGAAGTGGAAATACTATTTAATTGGCCATAACTCCAGCTGATTACTGATCAAAAATCTATTTCCTTTATGTTCGATATAAAACATCCGGGAAAAATCAAAAGCGAAAAATTCACTCGATGGCGTTTAGAGTTAGCTTCCTACAACTATGATATAATTTATTGCCCTGGAAAGGAAAACGTTGCGGCCGATGCTTTGTCGAGATTCTGTAGTTCTTCCCATTCCATAAATAAATTAGAGTCCCTCCATGAACCTTTGTGTCAAGCCGGAGTAACTCGTATGTCTCATTACATAAAAATTCAGAACCTCCCTTACACCATCGACGAGATAAGGAAAGTAACGTCCGCCTGTAGAACCTGTGCATCTATCAAACCTAGATTTTTCAGAACAAAAAGCACTCTCATTAAAGCAACAACTCCGTTTGAAAGACTAAGCGTGGACTTTAAAGGCCCCTTGCCATCTGATACACGCTACAAATATCTTTTAACTGTCGTTGATGAATATTCAAGATACATTTGCTATTCCCTGCAAGGATTTGTCATCAAAAACGGTTATCGGAGCAATGAGCCAGATATTTTCCATCTTTGGATATCCGGCATATATTCATTCGGATAGGGGTACATCATTTGTTTCAAAAGAAATTGAAACATATTTACATTCGAAAGGAATAGCTACGAGCCGTACTACACCTTATAACCCTTGTGGAAATGGTCAAGGGTGATACAACGGAATAATTTGGAGGACAGTATCTCATGCGCTGCATTCAAGAGGCTTACCTATTATACAATGGGGAAAGGTTCTACCTGAAGCATTAGAATCGATCCGGGCGTTACTCTGTACGACGACCAACGCTACACCTCATGAGAGGATGTTTGTCCATAAGCGAAAATGAAAATCTGGAGTAGCCCTACCGTCCTGATTAAGTACCCCTGGTAAAATATTGGTTCGGAACTTCGTTCGACGGATTAAGTACGATCCTCTTGTCCAAGAAGCTGGACTCCTAGAAGCAAATCCCAACTATGCATTGGTTCGCCTACCAGACGGAAAGGAGACTACGGTGAACCTGCGGCACTTCGCACCAGCCGGGGGTCCGGAATCGTGTAATCAACAAGAGGATGAGGACGACTCGGAAACAGACGATCGTCCTGAGACAGCCGAAAATCGCCAGACACTACAAGCTATTGATCCTATCAGCACGGGATCCGAATCTATCGGAGAGAAACTTCAGCCAGCTAACAGCCCTAACCAAGATAAAGGAAGCCCTCAAAACACCCGTCCAGAACAGACTCCTTCGAACGAATCAAATCCAAGCACACTTCGAAGATCTTCTCGTCTCAAAGGACCTCCATTGTACTTGAGGGATTATGTTCTGAAATGAAGGGGGGAAGAGTGTGATATAAACTTTAACTTCTTAATTATTAATTATAATGGCATGTGTATATAACATATGTTAATTGTCAGTTATATATAATGTGTTATCGGTTAAATGTATTGGTTAGACCAGAGTTGGGCAGTACTTAATTACATTAGTATTTAAGTACACAAACAATTACAAGTACTTGTACTTGGAACAACAAGTACATTGTGTACTTGGTAGTTAAGTACTTGGCAGTTCGCAAATACTTTTACCAAATACTGTATATGTACTTGTGGCTTTCAAGTACAATTACATGTACTTGAAAAAAGTAATTGTGACGGCAAATACCAATGAGTACTTGTATCTGTACTTGCAAGGCTGCAAGTACAACTACTCAGTTTTAAAACAACCGGATTTCGTAAACTTTGATAATGGAGTTACATACATATATACCAACAGTATTAGTGTGGAACATAACAGAATTAATTTTTTTGGGGGGGAGGGAGGGGGGCTGAATCGGACATAAAACTTTTTTCGTAAAATTCGATATTGGAGTTACATACATATATACCAACACTATTAGTGTGGAACATAACAGAATTAATTTTTTGGGGGGGAGAGGGGGGGGGGGGGCTAAATCGGACATAAAACTTTTTTCGTAAAATTTGATATTGGAATTACATACATATATAGCAACACTATTAGTGTGGAACATAACAGAATTAATTTTTTTGGGGGGGTGGGAGGGGGGCTGAATCGGACATAAAACTTTTTTCGTAAAATTCGATATTGGAGTTACATACATATATACCAACACTATTAGTGTGGAACATAACAGAATTAATTTTTTGGGGGGGGGGGGGGGGGTGGCTAAATCGGACATAATACTTTTTTCGTTGGTATATATGTATGTAACTGCATTTTTAAATTTTACAAAAAACATTATATGTCCGATTCAGTCCCTCTCCTCCTCCCCACATAATTAATTCTGTGATGTTTCACACTAATAGTGCTGGTATATATGTATGTAACTCCAATATCAAATTTTACGAAACAATTTTCATGTCCGATTCTGCCCCCCCTTCTCCCCCCCCCAAAAAAAATAATGTTATGTTCTACATCAATAGTGTTGGTATATATGTATGTAACTGCAATATTAAATTTTATGAAAAATTTTTATGTCCGATTCTGCCCCCTCCCCTCTCACCCAAAAAAATAATGATGTCATGTTCTACACTAATAGTGTTGGTATATATGTATGTAACTCCAATATTAAGTTTTACGAAAATTGGGCGCGGTTTTTATATCCGTTTTACCCCCCTTCCCCTAAAAAAAAAATTAAGCCCACCTCCCCCACCACCTCAAAAATTCGAAATTGATTTAGTGATTTTTCACCAATACTAAAAAGTGTGACCATTTCACCTTTTCAAATTTTTCAGATATCAATTAAGTTGTTTCAAAGCAGAGTAACTGTAGTTGTGGCTGGGTAAGTACAATTACAAATACTAGATAGTATTCGCCGTCAGAATTACTTTTTTTAAGTACTGTACTTGTACTTGGAAGCTTTTAAGTACAAGTACTTGTTAGTAAAAGTACTTGTGAACTGGCAAGTACAAGTACAGATGTACTTGTAGTTGCAAGTACTTTCCAATTACTGTAACTGTAGTTGTGTAATTGTACTTTAAGTACTTTTTGCCCAACTCTGGGTTAGACAACGTTTATTGTAAATGTTGAATTTCGATGATTATTAAAACCTTAAGTAAGAAAAGGTGTTAAATTCATTACAGTTGACAAATGTTTTAAGTGCAAATTATTGCAAAAATGTTTTAAATGCGTCATTAGAGCATTTACGTTTTCAGATATTCACAAAACTCTTGTTTGAATTGCTAATGTAAACACAGAAGTTCGAATAATTCGTGATCACAAAATAGAATAAAATTTTATACGTTTCGGAGCTTCAAAGTTTTAAATTTGAATACTGTAAAATTTTATTTTCTGCACTTTACACATCTGTTGAGCTTTGGGGCTCCACCAATCCATCAGTTCATCCCGTATCCAATCCTTGCAAACCAAAATCCTTCGAAAAATCCTTAATGCTCTAAACTTTGTCACAAATGTACAAATTAGGTATGCAGTCTGATGGTTTTTATAATAGTTCATATTATTATCTCTAATTATTGTTTTTATTTAATGTGTGCTTTTTATTTTGGCCGTTTTAAACTGAATTTTTCATTATCAACCGACTTAAAAAAAAAAAAAAAGGAGGTTCTCATTTTGCGTTTTAATTTAAATTTAAATTTGAAGATTTTGTATTATTTTCATTGATTGTAATTAATCAATATTTTTATAATCTAATTTTAATTAAATTTTTTTAAAATTATAAATACGGCTGTTGGCCGCCATTATATGTATTTTTTGGGGTTTTCGATTATATCTCTTAAAAAAAAATAAAAATGAAAAAAAAAAAAAAAAAAAAAAATTTACGGAGGAACGGTCGTGAGAGGCACAAGAAGCAAATATTTGACAAAAAGTGAGGTAAATTCTCACAAATTATCGATTTTTAATAACATATATCTCAAAAACCATGGAAGTACGACAAATATGTATATAAAGAATTTCGTAAGAGATTTAATTAGCTTTAATTTTAATTTGTAACACATTTTTCTAGAGTATACCGTTTTCGAG
Organism: Euschistus heros; assembly: GCA_003667255.2. NCBI lineage: Eukaryota > Metazoa > Arthropoda > Insecta > Hemiptera > Pentatomidae > Euschistus > Euschistus heros. The sequence continues at coordinate 649,393 of RCWM02000004.1, forward strand.
ATATAATCGGAAAACCCGAAAATGGAACCTTCTCCCCTCCCCACCACCGTTAGCTCACTCCCCAGGGCGGGGACTTGTAGTATGTTTACCTTCTAACTACTCCTAACGAAGCTAAGAAGTGAAAAATTATCGCATATTTCATGCACTCTACAATATGTTTATTGACTGGACTAAAAAAGTTGAGGGGAACTGCATCCCTTGCCGAGAAAAGGGTCATTGGGCAGAGTGTTATATTCCTCAAAGTATTTTTCTTTTCGAATAATATTTATATATATAAGGAATTTACAATTACTCTGACATAACCACAACCATCAGTGAATAAAGAGTGTATACAAATAGTTTTATGGGGTCACCTGTGGTGTAGTGGTTAGCATAGCAACCTACTAAACCCAAGATCGCGGGTTCGCAGCCCGGCAGATGACCTTAGGATTTTTTAAAGGGAGTAAAAAATCCTTAGCTATGCCGTCCTTCGGAAGGGACGTAAAATGGGGGTCCCGAGCCTGTGCGATGTCAGGTACTCGTTAATGATCCCTATCCTAATTATACCTGGATAGGCAAAATTTAGGACTCCCACCGTAGCATCGTCCGATTAGCCATAGCAGCATAACGTGACGTTAAACGAAATAAACAAATAAACAAACAAATAGTTTTATTAGTTAATCTAAATTAAACATATGGTGGTTGTTTAACACTTAAACAATTTAATGTGTAATAGTTCATAAACAAATATTCAATCAATATAATCCTTAATTGTAATGATATGTAATTTAATGGTTAAACTAATTACGACTGTTTGAATATCTGTGTCTAATTAATTCACTGATCTACACATAAAACTGTTTTATTTAACATACTTCAGATAAAGATAAGGAGAGATAAAGAGGGAGAGAGCACAAACACACTCCAGTGTCTTTTCCTTCTTCCACACTTACAGTAGCGTTTTTTGTTTACACACTAACTACGTATCGGCATTAGCTCACTGGTATCTATAGTTTTCTTTTACGCCTGTTATTTAACTCTTTTCTAACAAAACACTCTCTCTCCACACGACAAAGCGCATGCACCGCCACCACGTCTGTCACTATACATTACAATAGAAACATAAATATATGATAGATCATAAGTACCATATTTAATTTAGTATTTAATTGCCAAAGCTACAATTATAAATATTTGTTTCGAAAACAGTCGAGAAATGCGGAGAAATTTGTCAACAATCCCTTTTTCATGAATAAATGGAGCCTATTCGGCATGAACACTGTGTATGACTACGGCCTCGTCAAACTGGAAACCAGTTTCTACGTGGATAACATCACTGTTAAAGTAGCCGAGTTGGATGATTCTCGTTGGGGAGGAGGCGATGGCCGGCTTTGCATTTTAGCTGGATTTAGTGAAACAGTTTCAAGTCAACGAAATGATCAAAAGCTGTACGCCATGCGTGTCAAAGCGTACCAGGGAAGCGGTGCTTGTCCTTGTTTTAGGAAAGGTTGGCATGTTGGTAGCTCCATTTGTTTCGCTAAAGAGGACGAAATGGCAGTGTGCCCAGGAGACTCGGGTATGTCGGTAATTTCTAAAGTTTTATTATTCTAGCTTAATATTATTTTTATTATAGGAGATTTTTTGATTTCAAAATTCGTTAATGATATCTGGATATCGCTTCTCGTTACCAAGATTTAAAAATTGTCTTTAACCCTTTACGGAGCATAAACAGAAAAACTAATTTTTTTTTCATATGAGGTACGCTTGATGATATATGAAGGATCAATACAATTAGGATTGGTGAATTAAGAGCCACTTCTATTGGAGTTTTTTTAATTTGAAAACTTGTTTCGAATGTTAAACATTAATAATAACAATAAAATTTTATTTGTACAATAATCATATATTGATTTATATATATTCATACATTTTTTTTCTATTTAAATTAGTACAAAATCAGCTAATGGCTGAGGTTTTTTGAGTTAATTTTTTTTTTCCTCTAAGATTTTTCCTATATTTATACTTCCGGTTTCATTCTGGTCAAATAGTGAGCTTCTCCTAAGCTTTTTCATTCTTTTCTTCCTTCAGCCACTCTTTGGCATGTTGCTCCTCCACACGTAGTCCTCATTTCTTGATCCCATGGGGTAGGTGGTCGTCCACTGCCTCTTCTGTAATCTCTGGGTATAATTATAAGGTGTATATAAATGGGTAATTTATAAGGTGTCCTGCCCAAGTCCATTTTCTTTTGTGAATTATTTGTTATGTCTGGGAATTTCGTTTTGAATCTCATCCACTTTCTTGATTTCTCACCCCTCTTTGTGATTCGTAAGGTATTACGTTCCATTCCCCTTACCGTCACTCGTAGTTTCATTTATTGGCCATGATTCGCAAGCATAAGTTAAAGTTGGCAGGACCGTACTTTCGGAAAGTACAAGGAAACATTAATTATCAGTTCTAAAAACATACAAAAAATTCAAAACAAGTGCACTTTGAAATGTAGATTATATATTTTAATTTTTTTTTAAATAATCAGGAACTTATAAGGGACCGAAAAACTAAGACAAAAAGTCCTTTAGAGATTTGCTCGTTTTTGCTAAGTTTTAGAGAAAATCGCAAAATTCATTTTTATACTTATTTATTTACATTTATATTTACGTTATGTTCTTTTTAATGTAAATATTGCTCAAAATGTTGTCCTCTTGCACCAATGCAAGCATTACATCTAGTACTCATTTGATTAATTGCAGCTAAACATTGTTCTGAAGATATTTGGTGCACTGCATCTAAGATTCGGTTTTTTAATTGCTATCTTGAGTTGATTGACACCGAATAAACTTTCTGCTTCAAGGTTCCCCATACGAATAAATCCATGGGTGTCATATCAGGTGATCTGAGTGGCCAAGGTACTACTCCTCCACGTCCAATCCATCGTTGTGGATAATTTATATCCAGCCAAGCTCGAGTAACTCTGCTATAATGAGCTGGACATCCATCGAGTTGGAACCACATTTCAATCCGCTGCTGTAAAGTAATGTCATCTAAATAATTAGAAAAGTCGTTCTCCAAAAAATGTGTAAATGTGATACCATTCAATCTTCCAGGTAAAAAATTAAGGTCCCAAGAGTAATCCTTTCCAAATTCCAAGCCAGACGTTAATAGCAAATTCATGCTCAAAACCTATTCTCTCTAATAGCTCTGGGATTTTCAAGAGCCCATACATGATAATTTCTTTGATTAACAATCCCTCCTCTTGTAAAGGTAGCTTCATCGGTCCATATAATTTTTAATGGAAATAAATTATCATCGCGAATTTTGTAAAGAAACCAGTTACTAAAATTCAATCTCTTGACATAATCTTGAGGTCATAAATTCTGAACTTTTTGAAGATGGTATGGGTAGCGATTATCGCCTTTCAAAGTTCGCCATATTGCTTGCCGCGATATTGCTAATGCAGCAGATGATGCTAGTCTCAGGATTGCTATCGAAGTGGCGTTTGACACAATTTCTTCTCCGATAATCTGCTGTTATTGCTGCCTGGAATTGGTTGCCTTCATTACGTATTAAGATTGACCCAGTCTCTCGCAGTCTATTAAAAGTTAACGAAAAGACTCGTCGATTAGGCACTCTTCTATTTAGAAATCGGCGCGCATGCTCCCGCACCGCTTCTAGAGCATTACCGTTACAGAAACCATACACAAAAATCATATCGGCGTATTCAACATTAGAATATGTAAGCGGCATTGTGGTTGATGCTATTCACACAAAAATTTTTGAGTAACTGACTGAAGACTGATTTAGTAAATTATAATCCTAGAAGGAAGCCAAAATGTAAACAAATAAAAGAATGTAAAGAATAACATTAAGTGTTTACTTACCTCACTGCCTAGCCTGACGAACTTTAAAGGTGATAATCGCTAACTGTAACATTTTTTTTTTTTTTTTTTTTTTTTTCGATTTTTTAAAACTAAGCAAAAACGAGCAAATTTCTAAAGGACTTTTTGTCTTAGTTTTTCGGTCCCCTATAAGTTCCTGAAGTTTTGCCATTTAAATTCGGAACACCCTGTATAACTTCTTCTATCGCTAACTCCTATTCTGTCATTTAGGGCGCAGGAACAGCCTCAGCCAGTGGCCTCTGTCCTTCACTCTTCTTCTTATTCTAGGGGGCACGGTGCTCCCTCTAGCTCTCCCCAGTCATTCTATACTGGGTGGGTACCTCTCAGTGTAAAAACTTGATAAACTGGGTGAAACTGGATACAAAACGAAGAATCATGCCGCAGAGCTTACCTTTCTATTCCAATTCGTTGCAGTTATAAGACAATAGAAAGACGTTTTTTGCCATAAAAGCTGTAATATCTCCACTGTTTTAAACATTTTTCAAATTTGACCACATTTTCGAACTTAGCATTAAATTCCCTATAAGGCCTTGAAAGACCTATAAGACCTATTTCCTATAAGACCTTGGATTTAACAAACCTGGGACCTAAAGAACAGCTTGATCTTCACCTTATTTACGGAAGTTACAATGACTTATAATACCTCAACGTTCACCGTTTTTCGAAAATATCCACAATACTGCAAATCTCCCAAAAACTTGAAAATTTAACCAGCTTTCATATAGTATGATAAAATTAATGATTCCATGAAAATTTCATGAAGGAATTTACTTTTAAAACCGGAAAAACATGGTGTTTTCATTTTGCATACAAATTAGTTACTTGTACAAATAAGACATTACGATAATCGCTTAAGGGAATTATGTATCTAACTATAATAAACTCTTCATTTGAATAAAAAGCAAAGAAAAAAATTATTGTTTAATAGAACATAAAGGAAAACTGTCAATAAAGCGACACCAGATCAAAGGATCTTATGTTATTACATTTATCTATTTTTTATTATTATTAAGGATTTATTTTATTAGATTTTCAATGTAATGTTTAAAATCCAATGATAATTAACATAGACCTCAATTTCGCCGTTAGTTTCTGAATGCAGATTGTGTTGAAGAATACCACGTTTTGAGGTGAATTTTATGGGCAGATGTGTCTGTTTTTATAAGGGAAGGCAGTCCTACCTATCCATGTTTATCGTTGGTTTATTCATTTTTGTACTGCTGTCGAATAGTGTTGGAAAATTATAGTTTGCCCAACAGATTAAATGGTGAGCATTAATAGGATTTCTTACAAAATATCCTACCACAACTTCATCACGATATTCCACCTAAAGTTCGACAAAATGTGATTTTCCAACACTATGGTGTTCTTCCATATGATTCGAAAGGAGTACAAAAATGAACAAACCAGCGATCCTCACATGGATAGGGAGAAATGCCTTCCCCTGTAAAAACATACTCATCTCTCCATATTACATTTTTTATGGCAAAAAACTTGATTTTCTAAAAAAGCCTGCAATGTATTATGGGTACTCGGAGTAATGTTTTGTTAATAATTAACAATAAGACGGCGTGATCATAAAAGGGCCGGCACTCCTTTGATGTCAGGAGTAGAATTGTTAAGCCATAAAACCCTTCAAAGGGGATCTGGGTCAGGTCATACCTTCGGAAGGATCGCCGCTGCTACCTGGAATAGTTTGTCTACAAAAGTTTATAGAAGACGAAGAACATCATGACAAAGAAATCAAAACTTTCAGACAAAGGAAGGTAAACGGAGATGGAGGGGATGAAGCTCTTTAAAAAGCATGGTCCTGAAAACGAGGAGGATAGTTTTTGGTTGGAGAGTTTGATGGACGGAGGGTGGACGAAGAGATGAGAGACGGTTGGAAGTGAGATGGCTGAGAGGAGATACTGGAGGTCCTCAGCGATGATCTCTTGGATGGCCAACCCAGAGAGATAGGAAGTCCTGATTATGACCGGACCTAATACGCCGACTGAAGACCCATACTCCATTTTGATAAGTACCAAAGATGTGTAATAGTCTTTAATAAGTTTATAATTTGTAAATTTGTGTGCTGTCTTTGAAATCATCCTATAGTTTTCATGTTTACATAATGGTTTAGTAGTAATTGTGTGCATGATTCTCTTTCCTAAAATACTAAAGTAATACTAAATTGGTTTGCACGTATTAAAATCCAATAAAGGTAATCAATAAAATATTATAGTTATATTCAGATAGCAACGCAGTATTTCAATAAACCCCAAAGCAACATAGCAAGCCTTTGAATTATCGTGTTCTATGAATTTGGAATATAAAGGTAAGGTCTGTGGCGTTTTTCTCTTCATTTTTGATCTAGTTTCAGTATTTTTTTAGATCATACCCTATATACTCATTGTTATCCTCGTGTGGCTCCAGGTTTGACTTTCCAGTCATCACCCGTGTGGCACACGTGCTCATACAATTTAGCTGTTTTTCTTCAAATGTAAGCTTCAACGGCCTTACACCGAGCTCCTCTCTAAGGGTCCGTTTATGTTGGAGCTGCGATAAGCGAGGAGAGCGGCGATACTAGCGAAGCTTAACTCTCCGCTTGAATCACCGCTTCTATATGGTGTTTATGTTGGAGCAGCGATTACTGAGGATAGCAGCGATACTAGCGGAGCTTAAACCTCCGCTAGAATCACCGCTTCTATATGGTGTTTATGTTAAATAGAGCTTCGATAACAGTGGCATTAAGTAATTAGATAGTAAAAATAGTTTATTTTGAGTGAGTATATAATGAGTGTTTCCGAAGAGGAAGAAATGCTTCTATCATCAAGCGCTGTGAAACATTATGTTGCTGCAGTTATGCGGAAAGAGCGCGAATTTGCAGCTCACCCTATTAATCAGGAAAGGTTAACGTTTGGGGAATTCCACCATCTTTATAAAGATTTAAGGGAACATCCCAGGAAATTTAGTGAGTAAATGCGTATGAAAATCAAAACTTTTGACTATATATTATCAAAAATTTCGGGTAAAATGCATAAAAAATGGTATAATTGCCATAGTAGACTTATTGTAGAAGAGGAACGCTTAATGATAACAATCAGGTAAGTAAAACCTTACAAATTTAATGGTTGATTCAATGATTAAAGAATAAAACTATAACACAAACAAATCAAAATACACTCAAAAAATTAAATATATAAATTAACAACAGTTTTATGACTCATTCAGGGAATGTGAATAAGAATTTGGTTCAGTTTCTGGCATGTTTAAATCTCTTCGCGCGTTAGCATAGTAATTTTTAGCAGTTGGTGTTTCTGTGGCACCAAATGGTATGAAACTTTGAGGGATATTCCTCGAAACTTGATCGTGGCAGCAGCTCCGAGTTGGTTCAAAATTGTTGAGTAATTTTCATAACCCCCATTCTATACTCCATTTTCTCATATGCGGAAAGAGACCTTACATGGGGTAATAAATTTTAAAAAAAATTTAAATCTTCATCGTCTTCTTCTTTTTTTATTCTTTTATCCTGCAAGAACTGCAGTTTTTCTTTTCAATTTGCAGCAAAGCATCGCCAATGCTTCTTTTTTTAGAACTTCGGGCCTCTAATTTATATTCTGTTGCACTTGATGGTCGGGATGAAGAGGGAGTGCTTAAGATTTCCTGTGGCGATTTAATTTGATTGTCACGATCTTTTTCACTCTCATCCGGTGATAAATTGTTATTTTCAATAAAATTACCACTGGTTTTTCTTGAAGTGAACTGGTCCATTAAAAAATTAAGACTTTTGAAATGTTTCCATTCCCCTGCGTAGTCATTCAATGGAGCATCTCCGGATTTTGGCTTGGGAATTGATGCCAAGGTGGTCCTGAATTTGTCTCGCAAATTTTTCCACTTATTTCGAACTGCAGCAGCTGAGAAAAAAAAAAAAAAAAAAAAAAAAATATTAAAAATAAGAGTAATCTAAATGGTAGTATAAAAAATAAATTTAATATAAATGGCAAATATCATTTTACCTCAAATTGATTGAGCGATGCGAGGACAAGTTTTAACTCAACTGCTTTCATTTTGTCTGTCGATCTCACGATTACGGCCGAACGCGTCGACTAATTTTCATAAAATTTGGTATGAAAGTGCCTTAATGAATGGCAGTACGAAGTATGCATATACAACGATTTAAAAAAAATTAACTTCTAATCCAAGATGGCGGCCATTAATTTCCTCCTATCTACTTCAATGGTATCCCGCTACCTAAAGCTGACACAGTTCTTTAGCCAACTGTATAGACTACTAAATAGTACATCTCATCTTTCCATTGAAAACAAACTTCTCATATACATCATCAAAACTATTTGGACTTATGGACTTGAACTGTGGGGGACAGCAAAAAAGTCGAATATCAAACGCAGCCAATCTTTCCAATCCAAAATCCTCCGAACTATTGCAAATGTTCTTAATTATGTCTCAATATACCATACGTCCTCGACCTCATACCGCTTAAATTTTCGAAATTCCATAGTAATCTTTCCTTTCATCCTAACCCTCTGGCTCAATCACTATCCGCTTCCACACATCCTGATAACCCCCGTCGCAGACTAAAACGCCAGTGGTCCCGAGATCTTTTGTAAAATTTATTTATGTTGGAGTTCTGGCAATGGCCAGCTTCCGTACTCACTGGGTTTTTTTTATTTCAGTGAGGCAGCTGAGAGAGGAGAGCTGGGAATTCTCTTTACCTGGCTTGTCCCTCCATAAGTGGAGGGACGTTTCTGGTCGGGGGATCTCTAGAATGGATGTAAATTGTAAATAAAGTATAATTGTATTTTTAACCTTTAATTCAATTTTGTCATATTTTCACTTGTTTTTATTTGATTTTATTTATTTATTTTTTTTTTAATTTATATATTTCACCCAGAGGTATATTTTATATTATTTATGTACAGCATAGTTTTTATTATTATTATTATTTTTTTATTAATTTATTTTATTATTATTATTATTATTATATCTTTTATTATTATTTTTTTTTTTTTACTGTAAATAATTTGTGAATGTAATCATTAAGCCATTTATATCACTTATTGCCCACATATGTGGCAGATTGTAATAATTACTCAAAAAAAAAAAAAAATTCAAAATTGCGGCTATTGTTTACTTTCAGCAATTGTGCAGGCTAAGCGGATAGTTCTGTCAAAATTATAATGTTGCATACGAGGCAGAACGTTAACATTTCTAAAGTTTTTATAAATATTATAAATATAAAAACTAAATCTTTCTTACTATATACATACTTTTTTTCAGGTGCTTATCAACTGGTCAGTCATTTAGAAGCTTAGCATTTTCTTTTAGAGTAGGAGTTGCATCAGTTTCAAAAATTGTTAGAGAAGTGACTAAACTTGTATGGGATGAATTTCAGCCACTTCACATGAAAATTCCAAACGAAAACGATTTCAGAAAAATTGCGGACGATTACTATAATATTTGGAATTTCCCACACTGCATTGGTAGTATCGACGGAAAACACATAAGAATTATTAGCCCTTCACATTCTGGCTCAGTGTTCTATAACGATAAACATTATTTTTCTATTGTTTTACAAGGATTGGTTGATGCCAATTATAAATTTATAAACATTAGTGTTGGTGCTTACGGAAAACATAGTGATGGTGGTACATTTAGGTCATCAACTTTGTTTTTATACTTATCAGATGGAAGACTTCGAGTTCCTGAAGCCTGTGCTTTACCGAATTCTGAAACCATTGCGCCTTTTGTTATTATAGGAGAAGAAGCTTATCCAATTTAAAGAATTTGTTGAAACCTTATGGAAGGCACCAGTTAGATGTTGACAAAGAATACTTTAATACTAGGTTTCATGAGCGCGACGAACTGTTGAATGTGCTTTTGGTTTAATTTATTCTCGATGGAGAGTTTTGTGTACAGCAATACAGACTTCCGTAGGTGTAGCTGATGATATTGTTAAGTGTATTTGCTTACTTCATAATATAATAATTGATAGAGAAGGCATTGAACATAATCTTACAGAAACAAAAAAATTCCCGACTATAAATGCGGCACAAGACCAAACGGCCACGGGGAGACCGAATCAAACAGCCACAAATATTCGCAATATTTTCAAAATGTACATTTGTCGAAACCCCATATAATTCAATAACATGACTATACCAAATATAATGTTAACAAAAACTAAATAATATATTTGTGATATAGGTAATAAAATTTTCCTTTCGTTTTGTATTCTTACTACCTACCTCTTTGTAGGTACAATGAAAGAATTTTGCGTTAGTTCACCTATCAGCTGCTTATCATTTTTAGTCCTATTACCTACTACAGTGTTATTGCTTAACAAGAATTATTATCTTGTAACTTTTGAGGTTAGGGTAGTATAGTGGAGGAGGATACGAATACTCCACTCGTGACTGCTCAACACATTTATCTATTATTATCTTGTTATACTACTTCAACACATTTATCTATTATTATCTATTATCTATTATACTAAATATTATTTGTATGAAAATAAATAGTTTTACTTACGTGTTGAATTTAATTTAAGTGCCACTTCATTCCACAGTTTGTCCAATGTGAACCTATTGGTTTTTTTTTCCCCACAACGGGGCCCTAACAAAAATTTCGCTTACTAATAACTCTACATCCATACTTGATGAGAGCTGAGAAAACGGTAGAGGTGATTATCGACGCTGATATCGCTAGTCACCGCTCTAGTCGCCGCTCTACTCGCCGCTCCAATATAAACACTACACTGAAAAACATATGATAGTTTTCTCAGCTCCGCTAGTATCGCCGCTCTCCTCGCTTATCGCAGCTCCAACATAAACGGACCCTTATAAGAGCTGAGAAAATGGAAGAAGTGATTATCGACGCTCTTATCGTTAGTCGCCGCTCTAGTTGCCGCTCTACTCTCCGCTCCAATATAAACACTACAGTGACAAATATAGGAAGGTTTTCACAGCTCCGCTAGTATCGCCGCTCTCTTCGCTTATCGCAGCTCCAACATAAACGGGCCCTAACTCTATTGTTCCTCGAAAAATTTGCGATTATGTCATGTAGCTTTGTCGGTTTCGATTTTTTTACTCTCTCTTCATACTCCTCCTCCGTCATATTCAATAATATCTTCCTAAGTAGGAAAACAGAATAATATTCCAATGTCATTATTGTATATGTGCTTGCAATGAAATAAATTTATATCATGCGGCTTTTCCCACTCTCGTAAGTTAAGGACTTATAATTTTAACTAATAATTGAAGTTTTATTTGTTCATCGATAAAAATCTTGTATTGAAGTATAGAATTGAGGATTATTTCTTCAATGATATTTTCTCGCTCAGCAGTAATTTTTAACTTGGTTAAAATTGTACTGATTAGGTTTTTGAAGATTACGTAAAAGTCCAGATAGACAGAGACTATTAAGAAACCTGCGGACAATGGACTGTATTATCAGTACTTAAAACTAAAGGCCCATCATATTTTTACACACAATATTAAAAAGGATCAACATTTTGATTTGGTAATAATTTTTATACGGCAGAAATAACTTTATGGATTTCATCTTGTTGGATTTTAATTTCTAACCGTAAAAGTAAGGTAAATATAAGCAAACCTTGTTTTTGCCACTTAATGTGGTACATTTGAATTTTTATTATTGCTAAACGATCCTAGAATTATGAAAATGATGTAATTAAAATCTGGTACAAATGGGCTCAATAGTTTTACCATTGCAAAATCTGTTGTAGAGTATCATACCTGCCGATTTTTAAACTTCACTCGGATCCACATGTTGCACCACATATTTATGTTTTTTTAGTAACAATTTAATTGCAAATCTGTAAATTTTACTATCGCTACATCTTTCTTGATCTATAAAGATGAGGAAGTCAAAATTTGGTGCAGATTGGTTCAGTTATCAAAGTTATGCAGTGGTTAAGGTGCGTTTAGACGGTGCCTTTTTTCGTGCAACATAAGTCATGCAATTAAGCGCAAAGGAAGTGCATGCCCCAAAAAGAGCTGCAAACAATCCGCACGGAGCTGCAAGTGGTTCCTAGTCTTGTTAGGAACCTTTTCAAACAACCCTCGTGTTTTGAGGGCGTCTTAAATCAAAAGAGTTTATTTTTAATATGGGTTGGGGGAAGAAAAAACATTACACTTCATTGAAGAATATATAAGCCGTCCTGTACTTCAGCAGGCCTCAAACATGGTGTACAAAAACAAAATCATCAGAAGAGATGCTCTTCGAAAGCTGGATGAAAAATATTTAATTGACAAAAAGTCAGACCGAACTTCATTAATAACACTGAACCCAGTATTTCCGTTTCCTTTTACGAGAATTTTCAATTGCAATATTAGCAGCAGCTAGACCTGCAGCATATAAGATTTATCCAGATATTGGCATTTTTGATACTGCGGCTTATAATTGCATGTGAACCGTATGAGGCATGCATCAGGGAGCATGAAACTCATGCACCTTGTTGCATGTGAAGCCGCATTGCATGGGACATTGCACGAAAAAAGGCATCGTCTACAAGCAACTTTAGTGATCACAAACGAAAAATGACTTGTCTTTTTATGTGATAAGTATAGATTATATTGTATATATATTTTTTAAATAATTATTTTATTTTATGGGGGTCACCTGTGGTGTGGTGGTTAGCATAGCAACCTACTAAACCCAAGATCGCGGGTTCGCAGGCCGGCAGATGACCTTAGGATTTTTTTAAAGGGAGTAAAAAATCCTTAGCTATGCCGTCCTTCGGAAGGGACGTAAAAGGGGGGTCCCGAGCCTGTGCGATGTCAGGTACTCGTTAAGGATCCCTATGCTAATTATACCTGGATAGGCAAAATTTAGGACTCCCACCGTAGCATCGTCCGATTAGCCATAGCAGCATAAAGTGACGTTAAACGAAATAAACAAATAAACAATAATTTTATTTTATGTCGATTACATAAAATTTATTTTAGGTGACGCAGGAAGCCATTCACTTGCTCCTATACTGGCAGGTAGTCCTCTAATCTACAATAGTCGATTGGTTGGATTCGCATCTCACATGTACTCCGGCAAGCAATGCGACTTGCTGAGAACAACAAAACCCGACAAGTTGGGCTGTGACATGGAAGGTTCGATGAACGTCTACAATTACGTTTGCCCGGTGTTGAGGTGGATACGGAATAACGTCGGCACCATCATACCCAAGAAACCTCACTACTGTTGATTTGAAGAAATCATTGCGTTTTTATTGTTGTATTGGATACATATGAAAATGTAATTTTTAAATATAACTGATAGTTTCATTTTTGAAAAAAGATACTGAGTTAGTTCAGAATTACTTCCTTAGTAATAGCTTTGCGATTTAATTAACATTATAATTACCAACAAAAAGTTATAATAACAGCAAGCCTATCTTATAACCTTGTATAATGCATAACCATGTAGTTATAAATAAGTAGAGGGGGCTTACCTTTCAATAGCCAGGGCAGGCAGCCATATTGGAGTGCACCGTATTATCAGTATATTAGCCGCTTATCAGTTCAAATTTTGGTTTCCTAGGCTTTATACTGCTGTTATTTTATTTTAGTGATTTATTTACTTTAGTGATTTACTTATTTTATTTATTAGGAACCCTTTCATTTGCCCTAGCCCATATGGAATGCAAGTCGCCAGTTGGGCATAGTGGGCGAGGCCGGTTAGTGTTTTGGTCTCCCCCTCATGGAACAATATACGGGAAGGGCCTCTCCATAGTACTATAACTCCATGAGCATAACCTTCATCTCCATATAAATAACGTCTATTCCATGGAGTTATAAATATATGGAGAGGCTTTTCCCGTATTTTGTTCTGTGAGGGTTGAGACCAAAACAACAACCGGCCACGCCCAATGCCCAACTGGCGACTTGCATTCTATTTGGGCTAGGGTATTTCCCTATTATTAAATGGAAAAAAAACCCGCAATAAATATAATAAAATCCCAGAATAAAGCCTAAGAAACCAAAGTTTGAACTGAAAAATGGCTAATATGCTGACTATATAGTTTGATTCAAATCGGCTGCGCTAGTCATTTATAGTCTCAGCGATTGGGAGGTAATCCCCCTCCACTTGTCTATAACTCCATGGTCTATTTCAATAGGAAATAATTCAACAATTATTATCAATTAAAAATATATGTTTACCTCTCATACTTATTTGCCACTTCTATTGTATTTTTTTTTTATTTCAACAACTAGTTTCGAATGTAAAATATTTATCACTAGCTATAAATAAACACATCTTTTCGACGGCCAGTGGCTGCAGACTTTAGATATAGATTTTATTTTTTCAATTTATTTATTTTTTAATTGATATTTACAACAGTAAATAGTATATAAAATAAGTAAATGCGTGATATAATGGTCACAATGACATTTCAATAACTTTTGAACTAATTATTAGTAGCACTGTAATATCTGTTCTACATTAGAAAGTCCCTAGGTCATCTTCTTGTCAGATGCTCGGAAGATTATTGGGAATCGTGTGAGAAGCAAGTTGGGAGTCTAGTCGATTCGAGTGGATATGTAGTATGTCATGGAAGGATAAGTATCTTGTTTGGGCCAAATCTGCAACAAATGGGACATTTAGATCGTCATTGATAACCTTATTTGTGATATAACAAAGAGCATTGAGGATTTCACAAAGGAATTTGGATTGTAAGAATTAGACACGGGAAGGTTTAGTGGAGTCCAGAAGCCCAACTCCATATGTCTCAATGAGTCTAATTACCGTAATGTAAATAAGTCTCTTTTAATTACTTGGGAGCTTTGAACGCTTAGAAAATAGTAAATGTTGAAGTATTCTGAAACGACGGGCACTTTCATGTGTTTAAGTTATGTGGATTCCAAGTAAGACGTTTGTTCATACTGAGTCCTAGGCAGCGGATCAGTTCAACAGGGACCGGTGGAGTATCATTCAGGTTACTTCAATTTTTACTTAAGAAGAAGTGGTAGGTTAATTCGGTATCTGATATTGATTCAGTGGCCTTTATCGGTATGCCATACATAAGATAGTAATTAGATAGATGCCATAAATAAGATAGTAATTGTAAGATACGAACTATCCACATAGTTCGTTTACAATCTTTTGGGATAAAAACAACCACTAGAGAATTCAGTAAAGGTTTTGTCTAGAACTTCAAGCTCCTACTTTATGACATACTAGCAATATAACGAACAGGCCGAAACCCTGAAGAATTCTTGCACTTGTATTCTGGTAACCGCATGTGTATACGTTGTGATAACATCGCCTACTCATGTAATACATTATTTTTATTTAATTTTATAGCTTCTGAAATCTATATCGTTGGACTGTTTCAACGATCTAGATACTGTTTCAATTCGCCAGGGGCACAGCAGTCTACATCCCATTCCTGCTATGCGGCATAGTCTAATGATTATTTTTCGAAGGAATGACAAGAATTGGTATAATATACTGAGGAATCACATGCATATTGTTGCCTTCTTCTTTAGGTCTAAAAACGTTTCTCTTATGTGTATTATTATGTACTATATTTAGGGCAAGGAGAATGGGTTATCCAACAGGTTAACAAACTATTTATCAGAAGCCACCGAGACACACTTGACCTGGTTAGAGCTTCTGAACAATCTGGAGTCAAAAACTTCTTGGAGTCGAACCTGGTGTGTTGTACTAGACCGTCACCAACTTCTTTTTCGTGACAACCCCACGCAAATTTTTATGTTTACAACGCATTCAATAAAATTGTTGAAACTTATTGTTAAGTCTTATAAATTCATAAGTGAGTCTGATAACATTAAATGTTTTTTTGTTATTTTTTTTTTTTTACATAAACATCAATATGATTGATGTCTGAAAAAAATTTGGTGTAAACATAAACAACAAACAATAATTTGATTTACAAGGTTACATATTGTTGATCATATGCCAGATTTCGTACAATATATGCATATGTTTTGTAGTGATTATCTACGAATAGTTAGAGCTATTTCATTATCTTTTTAAATGAACGTATATTTTTATTACTAATGTAATGTTTGCTTCTATGATAGTGATATTTTTAATATTAAGAACGGTCTCCCTCACCTGGGAATCGCCTTTCGCGGATTACCGTCTGCGAGCTAATGCCATCGAATTCCCTTATATAGTCCTCCTACGGATATATGCATATAAAGAAGAGTTTATATGCACTGGTTCGCTGATCCATCCGCAATGGGTTCTGACTGCAGCGCATTGTACTACAAACAGTAAATTTATTCAGGTATACGCGGCGGTACCCTTTGCTGAGAATAGATCTGCAAACACAAGTAAGGTAATTCCTAGTTATAGAGCTAATTTATTTATTAACTTGTTTTTGAAATTGAGATTTTTTGCATACATGTGAAAGTTTATGTCACTTTGGTGTATGTATATGATCCACGTGTATTAAATGGAATGAGGAAAGATGATATAGTTCATCAATTTCCTTTTCAAGTTTATCTTCTCCGACTCATCCCAGCACTGTGCTCACTATGCATACTGTCACTTAGGTGCTATCAGTAAACAATGATCCATTCATTGCCTTCCAGATCATAAACCTTCAAGCATGGTGTCAGAAATGGAGAATTAAAGTAAATCCAAACAAAATTTGATCAAATAACCTTTACCCTTCGTCGTAAACTTACGAGTTCCAGTCCTCCAGTATACTTTAATGATATTCCATTCATTTATTTCATGGCAGTACAGCTCGGTAACCATTCCTAGCCTACCAGCTTCCTCCAGTCTTCTCTATTTTGTGCAGACGCTATCCAGTTCCTCACTGCCAGGATATTTCTTGTGTCTTCGGCTACACCATCCGACCATCTTAGCTTCGGTCTTCCCCTTCTTCTCGTGTTATAAAGAAGTTCCACTCACAGCCTTTTAGGAATGGCCTCATCCTCCATTCTAGCCACACGGCCAGCCCATCGTAGCCTTCTAATCTTCATTGACTGAACTACATTTACTTCGTTGTATTTTGAGTAGACTTCGTTATTTGTTCTCCTTCGCCAGTTTCCATCGACAAAAACTCCACCCAAGATTCTTCGAAGGATTATTCTCCTCTCAAAGACAAGGATGTCATACTCTGTCTGATTGGAAATAGTCCATGTCTCCGATCCATTCAACAGAACTGGGCGGATTAATGATATTCCATTATTCTCTGTAAAACAGATTCTCTACCTAGGACTCCTTCTGGACTAAAGAGACAAAAAACTACTCGTCGTTTTCGACTCCTTGAACATTTACTTGACAATCACTCTTATGGACTAATGGAGTTGAGCTTTGAGGCTTCACTAATCCATCCGGATATGGTATCCAATCCTTACAAACCAAAGTCCTCAATGTTTCTTACTTTGTCACAAAGAAACTTGTCCACACAGATCTTCTTTTTTTTTTTTTTTATTGATTGCTTTAAAGTATAAACTTTATGGTAATTGAGTTAGCCAATAACAATAATAATTACATAATAGTAAATAAACAATGAATACAAATAGAGAAAGAGCTTTACATGTTATATAATTAATACTAACACAAAAAGCATTTCTTCATATTATAATAATTTATACGGATAAAAAATTTTCTTTTTTTTTCTTACATGCCATAATGATATATATAAACAAAGAAAAATAAAATAAAAATAAAAACATACATTTTTACAATTTATAATAATCGATATTGATATTGTCTAGAGTCACAGAAGTTGTAGCAGCAATTGCAATAGAATCCAATATTATATTTAGTTAATTCAAAAGAAATAAATCAATTACTTTTTGCAAGCATTTTAAACATTTAAAATAAATAGGAAGACGTTATTTATCTTTTCAATGCTATTGTAGGATAAAATATTTTCCAAAGATAGACTTTTATTTTATTTCATCTGTTTGAACAACATAGGTAGTCTTTTAGGTATTTTTTTCGAAAATTATCGTGTCTTTGGCACTCTAACAACAGATGTTTTAAGCTATTTACGATGAATAAGCTACAATCTTCACATTTTTCATTAGCTTTAATTTTTAAACTGTTATTTTAAAAAAATATTTTCAAGTAGTCACATTTGGCTACTCTATTGCCACGATTTTAATTGAAAAATTTATTATTTTTTTTTAGTACTGGGATGAATAGCGGATTCCGTCCTGTTTCTAATCTTACAATATAATTTGGTTTGCATTTGGGCCAGAAATATAGTGTTTTTAGAAAGTTGAATATTTTCGATAGTTTCCAGTTAGTTTAAACTCTACATCTGAGCTGCATACAGAAGTGTTGATGAGACCATAGCATCAAAAAAGAACCATTTTTGATTCCCAGGAATCACTTTTACCCTTTATAAGTGTAACGGTAACATGGCAACACTGAGTACTTAAAAAGATAACCATGAACATGGCAACACTGAGTACTTAAAAACCATGACTGACCTTCTAGTGTTTGTAAAAAAGTGAACGAGTGTTGTTGTGTAGCTAGTGCTTCTCAAACTTTACAAGTATTATTTTTAACAGTAAAGAATTCCTGTAAGTTATTATTTTGTTTATTTTTGTCCCAACTTTATTAAAATAAAAAAGAAATAAGAACACGCATTGTTAAGTTACCTTTTAGTCTTAAAATACTTAATAATTGGTGACCCCGACGCGATTTAAATAGTTTTTTTTTCTCAATTTTCGATTCGTTAAATCATTTTTGGCTAATTTCACAATGGTAGATAAAATTAATGACACATCTAGCGGGTTTGAACAGCCTGCCAGTCCCCCGCAAATAGATGGATACCAAGGCCCTACTTCCCGTCTTCCACGATTTTGGAAAAATAACCCGGCGTTATGGTTTGCCACATGTGAAGCGGTATTCCGTACATCAAAAATTACATCTAGTAATATCAAATTCCAGCTTTTAATTCCTAATATAGATCTTGACGTCCTTATTCAAGCCCAAGACCTCGTGACTAACCCGGAAAAACAACAACTTTACGAAAACCTGAAGGCACGACTGCTGCAGATATATGGTGAGTCGGAATCACTTAGAATAAAAAAACTCCTCGAAGAAATACCTCTAGGTGATCAAACTCCATCGCAGCTGCTAAGACGAATGCAACAACTCGCCGGTAACAGCGTTAATACTGATTTCATACGTACATTGTGGTTGAAAAACCTACCTTCTCGGTTTCAACCGATTCTTGCCGCAACTGAGCACACAGACGTGGAGAAGCTTGCTCAAATTGCCGACAAGATTCATGAAGTCTCACCGCCGTTGGAAAACTACTCTGTTCTGCAACCAACAACCTCACGCGCGTCAACCACGACATCTTTAGCATCATGCGATTCTTGTTCCTCCGAGATCCGCAAACTTCGGCAGGACGTAGACGAGATCCTTCGCATCCTAAACTCGAAAAACCGCGGTAAAAGCTCCAGCCGACGACCATCATCAACACGCTCACAATCTCACGACAACAGCATCTGCTTTTATCACCGAAAATTCCAAGATAAGGCCAGACGCTGTACCAAACCGTGCGCTTGGGAATCTTTAAACCCCAGTCAGTGAAAATTTCACTATGCACCCACACCACCGCCTTTTCATAAAGGATAGGATCACAGGCCAAGCATTTCTCATCGATACAGGAGCATCTATTTCACTACTCCCCGTTCCTAAAGGACGACGCAGGACTCCTTCCGAAATCAATCTTATAGCCGCTAACAACTCAACGATTGCTACTTACGGAGAAATCATGAGAGAAGTGGACCTAGGTCTTAAAAAACCCCTCCGATGGACATTCATCCTAGCTGATGTTGGTAAGGCAATTTTAGGCGCGGACTTCCTCTACTGGCACCAACTCACGGTAGATCTACGAAACCGAAGCCTTATCGATCTACGGAATGGCTGCCGTACTTCTGGAACGATTTCATCCGAAGAAATTCCAGTTTTCTCTGTAGTTCCGACTAATCAACGTTTCGCAAATATACTTAATGAGTTCCCGACCATCACCAAAATCACACCCATCCGTGGACCCTCCAGCGGAATTGTCGAGCACTTCATCGAGACAAAAGGTCGACCAGTGACCGCTAAGTGCCGACGCTTAGCTCCAGGAATCTACCAAGAAGCCAAAAAGGAGATAGAAAACCTTATAAATGAAGGTATTTGTCGCCCTTCTAAAAGTCCTTGGTCAAGCCCACTCCACGTGGTGATTAAAAAAGATGGGAGCCTTAGAATATGTGGGGACTACCGCGCTCTCAACAAACAGACGATCCCAGATCAGTATGGAATTCCTAACTTACGCGATTTTACTATGCAGTTGAGCGGCAAGAGGATTTTTTCTAAAATTGATCTCCGCAGAGCTTACTATCACATCCCGATTGCCGAGAAGGACCGCGAGAAAACTGCGATCATTACACCATTTGGACTCATCGAGTACAACCGTATGAATTTCGGACTACGAAACGCCGGACAAAGTTTCCAACGATTTGTCGACGACAAGTTCCGCGATCTCGACGTTCTTTTTAAGTTTCTCGACGACTTTCTTATCGCATCAGATAATGAAGAACAGCATGAAGCTCATCTTCGTGAAGTCTTCAAACGTCTGGACAACTATGGTATTGCAGTCAACACAGCAAAATGCACTTTTGGAGTCTCTGAGCTCGATTTTCTAGGATACCATCTCACAACAACAGGTATAACACCTCTCAACCATAAAGTGAAAGCTGTTTTAGAGTATCCACCACCTCAAAATTACAGTCAACTCAGACGATTTTTAGGAATGGTAAATTTTTACAGGCCTTGCTTACCAAATGCAGCTACCATTCAACAACCCCTCCACCAGTTGACTCACAATAAGCCTAAAAATGACAAATCACCGTTGCCCTGGACAGAGGAAACCTTAAAAGCCTTCGAGGAAACTAAGAAAAACCTTGCCGAAGCATCCGAACTTACGCATCCCGATCTAAACGCTGAAATCTCCATCGCTAGCGACGCTTCAGATACTGCTATTGGTGCTGTTTTGCAGCAAAAGAAAGAAGATGTCTGGTACCCTCTAAGTTTTTTCTCTAAAGCACTAAACAGCTCCCAGAAGAAGTATTCTGTCTATGATAGAGAGCTTCTGGCGATATATGAGACTATTAAACACTTCCGCTATCTCGTCGAAGCGAAGAATTTCTCTATTATAACGGACCATCGCCCGCTTATCCACGCTTTCAACCAGAAGCCAGAATCCTCGACTCCACTCCGTACTCGTTGGCTCACTTTCATCGGTCAATTCACCACGGAAATCGTCTACAAACCTGGCAAGGATAATGTTGTAGCTGACGCAATGTCCCGAATAGAAGAAATTAACGCCCCGGACGATTTTGTCGCCTTATCCATTGCCCAGAAGAACGATCCTGGCATCACCAAACTCAAACATCAGGACAATCTTAAACTCAAACTCGTCGAAATCCCAGGAACTGATAAGTCTCTCCTCTGCGAAATGTCTACTAGCAAGGCAAGACCTTATCTTCCCGCTGAATTTAGGCAAAACGCATTTCTAAAAATTCACAATTTAAGTCATCCTGGTATACGTACGACACGGAAAATGGTAGCACAAAGATTTTTCTGGCCTTGTCAAAATAAAGATGTAACTGAATGGACTAGGTGTTGTATCGCTTGTCAAAAGGCGAAAATCCACCGCCATACTGTTGCGCCACCCGGAGAATTCCAACCAGCTGCTCGATTCCAGCACATTCATTTAGATCTGATTGGTCCTCTACCCCCGTCCGAAGGATTCAGATATTGCCTCACGATGATTGATCGGCATACCAGATGGACCGAAGCCGTGCCTCTAAAGGATATAACTGCAGAAACAGTTAGTGCCGCATTTTACAGTCATTGGATCTGCCGATTTGGAGTTCCTACGACGATAACAACAGACCAAGGTCGCCAGTATGAATCCCAACTTTTTCATCAGCTTACTTTACTTTTGGGCATTCGCCGAAATCGAACAACTGCATACCACCCGCTATCAAACGGATGCATTGAACGATGGCACAGATCTCTCAAGACTGTAATCACAGCCCATATGAACAGTGCCAACTGGACAAATTTATTGCCAACAGTGCTACTTGGACTGCGAGCTAGCCTGCGGGACGACACGTCCTCGAGTATAGCTGAAGCATTGTATGGATGCCCCATCAGACTACCGGGAGAGTTTCTTGAGGCGCACCCTAAGAAAGATGATTCTCACGCAGCGCTCTAAGAACTCAAGGATCATATGGCAAAATTGAGACCGGCAGAAGCGCGCACCTTGAACAGGAAAACCTTCGTGCATGATGAGCTTAGAAAGTGCACGCATGTTTTTGTCAGAGAAGACAGTATTAAACGTCCTTTGATACCACCGTACGCAGGCCCTTTCAAGGTTTTACAACGGCATGATAAATACTTCCTGATTCAGCTACATGGCCGTGAATCCAATATCTCTCTGGATCGTCTGAAGCCAGCATTCCTGCCAGCCGAAGATTCATCGGTGTCAACGGATAAACAACCGACCCAAGAAGGTTTACGAACACGTTCCGGACGATTGGTCAAGCCTAATGTACGGTTTTGTGACTCCGTCATCTAGGAGGGGAATCCTGTAACGGTAACATGGCAACACTGAGTACTTAAAAAGATAACCATGAACATGGTAACACTGAGTACTTAAAAAGATAACCATGACTAACCTTCTAGTGTTTGTAAAAAAGTGAACGAGTGTTGTTGTGTGTTAGCTAGTGCTTCTCAAACTTTACAAGTATTATTTTTAACAGTAAAGAATTCCTGTAAGTTATTATTTTGTTTATTTTTGTCCCAACCTTATTAAAATAAAAAAAAGAAATTAGAACACGCATTGTTTACTTACCTTTTAGTCTTTAAATACTTAACATAAGTATTGCTTTTACTTTTGCGCTTGCAATAGTTGCTTTTTGTACAAAGTGATCAGCTGCTTTTGCAAACTTTCCTGTTGAGGTAAATGGTACTCCTAGATAATTATAAGCCTTTTTTATTTGTAATTGATTTTCTTTCCAGTAGAGTGGTTTTATTTTTTTGTTTTAGGGGATTTGTGGAAAACTACTACGAGTACATTGTTTTTATCTGGGTTTAGGAATAGCGAATTTTGATCACAGTATGTTTCTAGTATTTTTAACTTCTTCTGAGTACCTTTCCATGAATTACTTAAAAGGAAAATGTTGTCAGCAAATAGGAGCATTATAACCTCTTTGTTTTTATTAATGGAAATTCCAGTCACCCCTTTACTTTGGAAATAGTATAAAATATCTGAAAGAAATAAAATGAAGAGTACTGGGATTAGACTCTCACCCTGAAGAAGACCTGAGCTAATATTGATGTTTTCAGAAACTTCATTGCCAACTTTTATATGCATGCTTGCGTTATCGTTTAACATATTCATTACCCTGATTATTTTTCCACTTAGTCCCACATCAAACAATTTTTACCACAGCAAATTATGGTTTATGGAATCAAACGCCTTTTTAAAATCTGCAAATATATAGCATATACGTAGCTTCCTTTAGCGCTCAAATTAATATTTATTAGTGAAGAAAGTGTGAAAATGTGTTCTTTGCGTCCTCTTCCTTCTCTAAATCCTGCTTGCTCTTCAGGAATCAAATCACCGCCCATCTCAAGATTCTTTGTGACAGCATAGCTGTAAGCAATTTCGTAGCATTATTTATTAAGGAGATACCGCGATAGTTTGTTAAATGTCCACACAGGTCTTAATGTATCTAACTTTTCTCACTTGGTTGAAAACAATTTTATCATTCACATCACATGACCACGCGAGTAATGGGAGGTTAATAACAAATGTCTCTCTCTCTTCTCCAACCTATCCAAACCGAGGATAACAAATGAAAAACATTTAAAGTATCGTTATATTTTCAGGAACGTTTAGCGAAGAAAATTATCACTTACCCTGGTTTTATTAACATCCTTGCATTCCATGGAAGAAATGCCAATAAAGATTATTCTCTGATTAAGTTAGAGAGTAGTTTCGACGTGGACCATATAAATATTGGATTGATCCCACTTGAGAACGCGACGTGGACAAATGACAAGCGAAGTAATTGTTTTAGTGCAGGCTATGGCTCAATGTATGGCGAGGAAACATTGTTCGTCTTCAGCGTGACTGCAAATCATAGAGCTTGCCCATGTAAAAGGAAAAAATACTTAATGGATAGGTATATTTGCTCAACGGCTGGTGAAAAATATAAGCCTTCGCTTTGCCCAGGTGACTCAGGTATGGCTTTAGCTATATTTAAATAATATTGAAGTTGTTCTGGTAGTTTGAGTCAGAGTTAGTTATTACACAAAAATTTATTGATTAAAAAAATAAACACACTGTAATTGTTAACGAGACACGTACTACACATATGGTAACCTCCCCAAGTCTTAATCCAATTACCATGTATTCTAACAGAAGGTTATAAATTTGAAGTGAAAATATTAAATAATTAACAATACAATATAATCACTTACAAGGGGAAGCCACACTCAGTCTCTCACGGATCTTGGCAATGTTTTCGGAGGTTCCTAGTCAAAAAATATTAGACACGTATTTTGCCGTTCCGACCAATGGGGCCTAGAAGACGAGAAAAAAAAATAGCATTGAACTAATTTATTTTTTATGTAGAGTTTAAATAATGATTTCGACATGATTCTTGCACCAAGATTCTTAGTTTTGATTGCGGATTTAAGGAAAAATACAGTTGCTCCATAGATTCTGGTTTAGGTTAATTAAATTCTAAAAAAATGATTAGATTTTCAATTAAACTACCGCTATAGATTTTTTTACACGAAAATTGACGTCAGATTCTAATTCAGCACCCTCAAGAACATTAAAAAACGCTTATTAAACAAAATCAGAAAATATCATTTTTTTTCACCCTCTTTGAGAAAAATGAAATTTTTAAACCGATTATTGGTTACATACCTTTAAATCCTCGGTGGTGTCTTGGGCATAACAGAAGTATTTTTATATCTAATAGCATACATAACTGCAATTAAACGTGAAAGAATCATTTCTCTATCTTGACTGAGAGCTGAGAAAAAAAATAAAATGTGATTTTCATATTTAATTTTGTTTCTCGGCTCTTAACGCCCATTGGCGGCTATAACTCTAATTTTGCACTATTATAGGTCCTTACTACCCACAAAAAAATCGGCATTTAAATATGTGAGTTACAACTCCAAACGTCCCCTTGTCAGATTCGAAAATTACAAACTTTTCAGTCTAAGGTTTTAAAAATCATAACTCGCCCTCCTTGGTACGTAAGCAATAGAACATTGCATACAGACTTGAACATACCCACTGTACAGGACCATATTCACACTTCATACAAGAGATTTTATGACTGTATTTATTCTGTAGGGAAGTAGAAAACCCTTCTTTACCTTAGCCGACAAAGAGGTTTTGTGAGATCTAGCCATTTAGAGAATCTTGAGCTGATTAAAGCCCTTAATTATGAGCCACAATCTGTAAAAGGCATGAGCTTTACATTCGCCAGGAATCTTTAATTTAAGTTTTATCTCGATTCTCTAAATTCATTCGAAAAGGCATATCCACACATTTTTCATTACTGAAATGTTCATGAAAAGGTAAATCATATATTTTGTGACATTTGTTTATTTATTCAATTCAAAGGAATCCTTCATTAGAATTAAGAATTACAAGGTCAATAAAAACCAATACAATCTAAATAAATTATAAAAGTTAGCAGGATAGGAAGTTGTAGAAGTTATTCGAATGATTTTATATTCATACATAAAATGAAACATATTTATGTTTGGTGATAACTCTAAGCAGCGGTGAGAGAAGGCCAGACCTACAATAATGAATATTAATCTAAATTGTAGGTTTAAGGATTATGGTTTCAATAGAACTTATTCAAGACAGAAAAAGATAGGAGATAAAAGTTCTTGGTTGTCACCAAGCCATTAAGTTACATACAATATTCTGTATTCACAGTCGAAAGAAATATTTATTGTCATATAACGTGGTAAAGGATAGAAGCAAGGATCTAAGCTCAACTCGCTGGTTCAGCAATTTGAAGATGTCAAAAAATGACTATGATCGTCCTTTACCACAATCGTTCATACATATGAATATAAAATAATACGAAGAAAAAGATATAGTGTTTCAAGAAATTATAAAAAAAATTAAAAAACGAATACAAAGTTTATTTGTCATACACTTTTTAATGAATTCGTATCATAATTATGCTATATTCGAATTTGATTTTTCCTTAATAAACTTGAACTTTCTTTTCGCCTAAACTATCTCTTGCGAAATTACAGGAGGACCATTAATTTGTAACAATAAACAAGTGGGAGTAGCATCGCATACGTATCCTATTAATGGTTGTGACCTATTCTCTACGAGAAGTTCAGTAGACTATGGGTGTGAAGTGCCTGGAACAGTAAGCACCTATACTTATGTCTGCCCAGTCCTGTCATGGATTAGAAAATACGTTGGAGATAGTATACCCATTCAGCCCATTCATTGCTAAAGGACCATCAAACTTCTGAAAAATTATTTTTTATTAATGCATTTTGGAGGATGAAAACTATCTCATGGTAGTTTTGCAACAAAATAATTAAAAGAGGACAAAGGTGAGTTGTTTTAAGTGACAATAGTAAGTATTTAACCAATAAAGCTTTTTTTTTTTTTTTTTTTTACTTTATTGCTTTATTTTAGGTTACAGTATAGTACAGACCTGATAAGACCCGTAGTATAAGTGCGGGGATTGCTGCGTCATTTACATATATAGAATCCGATAGGTTTATCGAATACCAAAAGCCATGGAATTATAATACTATGGAGAGGTCCTTCCCGTATATTCTTCCGTGAGTGGCGAGACCAAAACATTAACCGGCCACGCCCACTATGCCCAACTGGCGACTTGCATTCCATTGGGCTAGGGCAATTGAAAGGGTTCGTAATAAATAAAATAAGTAAATCACTAAAGTAAATAAATCACTAAAATAAAATAACAGCAGTTTAAAGCCTAGGAAGCCAAAATTTGAACTGATAAGCGGCTAATATACTGATAATACGGTGCACTCCAAAATGGCTACCTGCCCTGGCTACTGAGAGGTAAGCCCCCTCCACTTGTCTATAACTCCATGACCAAAAGCATTTATATGTTGCTGTATTTGTTTGTTATTGTCTCCATTAAATATGTAGTTAAAATGTTCGTAGCCCTTATGAATATGGTTTGTAAATGGTGGGATACGAAATCTGTATTTGGATTTCTATTAGATATGTAGAGAGACTAGTCTGTTATCAGTCTTAAAAGTATTACTGGAATGTTAATATTTCGAATGGGTATGCTTTGTGAGTCATTAATTGTGTAATGCATAACTTCACATGCGTTTTAAAAAGGAAAAACGTTTCTAGCAGATATGTAAATGATTGTGAGCTTGTTTGAAACATGAAGTATAGCAGTCTTAGAGGCTTTTGATATGATTCCGTAGGTGCTGGTATAATTAACTGTCAAGTTAGATTAATACATGCCATAGTTATATTGTTTCAGTTTTCGGGATAGAACATTCCACGTCCCAAATCTGAAATCCGTTATCCGCGCCTTATGCCGTTTCCTAGAGTTCCATCTGGCATTAATCTGTTGAGGTTCCTGGGTAAGTTGGGTTTTTACTGTGTAGAGTTACCAGCCCAACGGAAACCCCCAACCTGGAAGGCCAGGGGATTTGTTATTGAGCTTCCCATGCTCTAGAAAAGCTGCCTTCACCTCGGCTGACGAGTCTTCTCCACCCGATAGCAGTAGTCCACCTAACTGGGATTATGAACACCACCATTGACTAATATAGTTCATCCGCCGCTGCTCTAGTGGTGGTCCCTGCTGCCAGTTAACCACATCCTGATGGGCCAGGCTTCCTATTACTTAGGAACTGCCCCATCGAGACCCCATCTCTCGTTTGTCGCCAACCCAGTCTTCCGAAGGGGTTGCATACCTCAACCTTGGGCTGAGTAGCTCGGCTTAACAGGGCCTACTAAGAGTAGGTGAGAACGGAGTTGAGATGGATTGGCTAATGAGATCTTGGCAGATCTTATATTGCGCGTCACATCCCCTTAGGCCCCCGGGTAGCGTAGTGGCGGGGGAATACTAGTCCCACCTACCTGTAGCTCCGCCCTATCTCAATAGCAGCTCTAGTTGTATATATCTCCTCGCTGAGCTCAGCGATAAATCACTATTGTGTTGTATAGTATTTTCACGACCACGAAACTTGACAACATCCGGTGGTTACACGCGGAAATATCCAATAGGTAATGTGCTCTCCCTATATTTCGCTTTTCGTTTATTTCGTTTAACGTCACTTTATGCTGCTATGGCTAATCGGACGATGCTACGGTGGGAGTCCTAAATGTTGCCAGGTATAGGGATCTTTAACGAGTACCTGACATCGCACAGGCTCGGGACAACCATTTTACGTCCCTTCCGAAGGACGGCATAGCTAAGGATTTTTTACTCCCTTTAAAAAATCCTAAGGTCATCTGCCGGGCTGCGAACCCGCGATCTTAGGTCTGGTAGGTTGCTATGCTAACCACTACACCACAGGTGACCCCCCTATACTTCGCTAACAGATAGCTGTCGAATCGCGTTGAATCACATTGGTTCGAGAAAGTGTAGTCACTTCTAGATGGCAATAATTCGGCTCGACGGTACCCATCTGAACAAAATAAAGGCGAATGCTCAAGTGTATACGCACGTAGCTGTCGCGGGCTGGATTTGGCCCGCGGTCCGTAGTTTGGAGACCCCCTGTTCTAGAAGAATATGTACATATGTATATATTATTCCAGAAGTAGCAACTGTATATTGTATTAGATGCTCAGAAGTTTTTAATTTATGTAATCGATAGTCTGGAATCAAGTAATCGATTACTCTTATAACAAATAATGTTTTCTCTAATTGATCTTGAAGTCTTTGTTAAACCATTTCATAAAATATATTTCGAGTGATTTATTTATTTTGCTATAGATATGAATATAAAACCATACATATATTTAAAATTTTTAACAATATTGTGTTATCAAACGAATTGTGCTCTGGTCCGCCATGTTTTGAAATTTGTTCTGTGGTTCGTGTTTTGATTTAGTTCATTAAGTTGGTTATAGTTTAAGAATTGGTTAAATATGGTTGCCCATGAATTAGAAAATAAAGATAGGACTGAAGATATTGCGATAGAAGATGGTGTCACGTTTTCTACTATGTTGTTACCGGATTTCATTTTGAATGGATTGAACTCCTCTGGATTTAAAAAACCATCTCCAATCCAACTTGCTGCGATTCCTTTAGCGAGATGTGGCTTGGGTATTTATTAGTTACCAATCATTTACCGAAATATATTACTTGTATCTGTTGAAATGACATCTATTTTATATGTATTTTCAAACTTAGATCTCATCGTACAGGCTAAGTCAGGTACTGGAAAAACTCTTGTATTTGCTATTACTGCTTTGGAATCCATCAGTTTAAATATCAATAGAGTTCAGGTCATTATTTTAGCTCCTACGAGAGAGATAGCTTTACAAATAACTGATGTCATTAATTGTATCGGAAGCTCTATGAAAGGTTCGTAACTATTTTGCTGTAACTATGAAACAGTTTAAATTGATTCCTTTCTCATGTCATTATTTATGTTTCTTTAGGGTTGAAGGTTGGTACATTTGTTGGTGGTCGATCAACAAATTCTGATAGACCTGTAATGAAGGGATGTCACATAGCTGTCGGCTCGCCAGGTAGAATAAGGCACCTGATTGAACTGAAGATTCTGGATTCTAAGGCAGTTAGATTATTTGTGTTAGATGAAGCAGACAAACTATTTGAAAAGGATTATGATTATCATCATGATTTAAAGTATGTTATTGAACTAAATTCAGTATGTATTGTATCAAATTCAGTTTTGATTGTAATTTTAATCAATCACAACCTTAATCATTTGATTGGGAACCTGTATCAGAAAGATTTTTGTTTAAAATAACATTTAATTTGCAATTATAAGATACTAAACAACTCTTAGTCTTGCATATTAGGTAATGAAGTATAATTTTACTTGGAATTGTGTATAGTAATAGGAGATTGAATTTAACGATATGAATTAGTAAGTTTATAATATCTGTATCTCGCCATCAAAGGCGGGATATTGAATTGTGTATTAACCTTATTAAAGGAATTAGATTAATATTTTAACAAAATACTTATGAATTTTCTTATTTGACATTTTAGCTTCATTTTTAACAACTGTGGTGAGAGCAAGCAGGTACTTGCTTTGAGTGCTACTTACCCTCCTGAGTTGTTAGAATTCACAAAAAAATACATGAGAGATGGTCAGCATGTAACACCTAGCGGTGGCCCGACTCCTGTGCTTCTTGGCCTTAAGCAGATGTTGTTGATTTCTCGTGATCATCCTGACTTTGCAGCAAGATTGGCTATTAAAGAAAAAGATTTAATAAACATCCTGGAAACTGTATCTTTTGATCAGTGTTGTGTTTTTCTTAACTATGCCACTAGGTATGTTTAGTTTTTATTACCACTTATAGTCTATTATTGTACATCAATAAATCTTACAATATTAAAACTATCTGGCTAAGCTTCTTGTATAAATGAAATATTCTAATCTTAAATTCATAAATTAGCTTACTTTCATATTTATTTCTCATGACTCCATTATTTTAATTTTTGATAGTTTTATAGAGATAAGTTAACTTTTATATGAAAAATTGAGGGTAACGACATTGAACCACTGCTCTACCAAATTCATCAATCCTGCATCTCTCTTCCAGACCGATTCCGAAGCTTCACTTTGAATTTCACGTTTATCTGTAGCACTTTCCTATAATCTCACATGTTAACATTTATTTCTATAGTTTCAACTTGGATTATATTGTTTAGTGTGCTTTGTTGATATTTTATTTTCTCTATTCTATATTATATTGATTGATTATATTGACACAGATTATTCTCTTAGAATATGAATACAAATATATTCGTATTGTGTGAATATAAATTGTTGTATTTTTATGTATAAATTGTGAATACAGTTGTATTTACACATTTTGAGTGTAAATACAACTGTATTCACTCTTTCTTCAAATGCTCACTGTGGATTTTACAGTACACCTACCACAAATGAAGTTGCTGTCTTGATTGTTGGCCATATGTTTGAAAAGCTAGACATTGCTCTCCACAGCAGGGACAAGAAACTGATAAGAATCAGTGAGTTCCATCGAGCGTATGATTCTCTTCAGTATAATCTCATGTTACGCCATGGAGAAGATGGGTATAGTATTAACATCTCTCAGCGTGACCCAAACACCAATACAATACTTAAGAAAACTGTAGCTCTGCAGCTGATTTTTACGCCTATATGTTGATAAAGCGAGAAGGTGAAGAACCTTACTTACTTTAGTTTTGTAATCTCCTCAACCAATTTAGACTTCATATGAAAGCAAATATAGAAACAGAAAGACCAAACTTTATTTGAAAAAACCAAAAAACGAGAAGTGGAGACTATATTCACTTGAAGAATGCTGTAAGAAAAGCTGATGGTCTGGTATTGTAGCTGGGCAAGATGGTAATGCTGCCTCAAAGCTTCACTGGAGGACTGTTAAAATAAAAAAAATTAACTTTTGCGAATTGTCAAATTCACTTATTAAAATTATTCTAAAAATGAATTTTTTTAGATTTATTTAAGTAATAATTATCAACATTAAGCTTAATTTTTACTAATTTAAGTTATCCTTAATTCTAATGATATTAAACCGTAGCAGAGCATGGGTACTTACAGCTTGGGTTTCATATTTCAATGTTACATGGATTTAGTGTTAGTGTGGAAATTAAGGTTTGAAAACTCGTTTCCATATTATATTAAAAGTAATATTAAAATAATCTTTGGTTACAGCAAACTTGCTATTGATAGTCTGAAGCCTAGTATTGTATGCCACCTCTATTGACCAGTGATTGGTATTTTTTAAATTAAATGTATGGTACAGTAGCTGTAATTGGACTTATTAAACAAGTAAAGATGACATGGATAGAAAAGGATAACCAGATTAATGGGAGTAGGTTGTTAAAAATATGACAAAATAGGAAGTTTAACATACCGCTTAATAATACCTATTCATGACGCAGAAAGTGGTACAGTTCTTAATTGGTATCTTCTATACAATTTTAAGCTTAATAAATTTGACAATAATACTAGCTTGGGTGAGGTACTCATCCTAGACACCCCAGAGTCCAGCTAAAGGTTAAAGTTTATCTATATGTAGAAATTAGTATGAAAAACAGAAGCTGTATGTACAAAATCAGTGGTGGGAGAAATCGGGTACCCTTAATTTGAGGAAAAACTGGCATTTAGATCTGGATTCGGACTACATTACCTCATATATATGCTTTTTCTCAAATACTACAATACAGCATATTACAATGCTGAGAGAAATAGAGAAAAATGCCCATCTCATATGGGCCCCCGGACATATAGGCATTACAAGCAACTAAGTGGCGGACAGAGCAGCAAAAGAAGCATTGAGACTACCCGGTCACGGAAGTGCCTTAATAAGTCCTTCAGACCTTGCACTACCGCTGCACAATAAAATAAAAGAGGAATGGCAGTCAATGTGGGATGAGAGCCCACCCAGCAAATTGAAATCAATTAAAAAAAGTGTCAAACCGTTTCGAACTTCCAGCCGAAGCAAATGCCACAAAGAGGTGATCCTTTCGCACCTGTGGATAGGCCTCACAAGACTAACTCACCAACATCTAATAAAAAGGGAACCACCACCTAGATGTCCAGGATGCAATGGAGAATTGTCAATTAGACATATCTTTCAAGACTGCCCTACTTACAGAAGCATCCTCCGTCGTAACAGTGTCCCGACAGACTTGTCCCAAGCTTTAGGGGATGACGAACAAATGATCAAGCGCCTCCTCAAATTCCTGAATGAAGCGAAGATAGATTACCTAATTTAATTTTTTTTTCTTCACATATACCAAAATTTTAGTAATTAGTGGGCGTTGATGACCACCCATGGTTTTATGCCCTTAAACAACACCAATCGTTGGAATCCAACCAACAATAAACTCAATAATGTATTTTTTATGGTAAATTTTGTTTGAATGGCTCTATGACTGGTCAGTTTTTCTGTTCCTACTGGAAGTAGTAGCTCCATTTTAAATTAGTTTCTGTTAGGAACAGAGAAACTGATTGGAATAGACCATCACTAGAAGTTGCAAATAATTCATCAATTCCTATTAGTATTGATCTTCCTTTATTATCAAGCTAAATGAATACTTTTTTATTTATTCTGTGAAAATTTTATTAATCATAAGTAAACCCTGTTTTAAATTGTGTATGATTAATTTAATTTTTCAGGGCCGAGAGTATAAACAATTTACTGAAAAAGAAGGGTTTCGCATCTACATGCCTTACTGGGAAACAGGATATGGACACAAGAATAGAATCAATTACTAAATTCAAGTCTGGCGGATGTAGAATCCTTGTTACCACTGACCTCGCAGCGAGAGGGATTGATGCTTCTTGCATTAATTTGGTGATTAACTTTGATCTGCCTTGGGATCCGGCAACTTATCTGCATAGAATGGGGCGTGCTGGCAGATATGGTTCTCATGGTAATTTTCAGTTATTTTGTTCAATATCTCTGAAATTTTAGAAAAGTTTTTAGTTTGAGTGGGTGAGAATATAACAGAGATTAAGCTGTTTAAAGTTATCTTGACAAACTAAAAGAAAGTCAGATAATATCTGTGGCACCTGTGAATAGTGTGTTGTGTACAAATCGTATTTTAGGAAACATGTAATTTTTCGCCCAATGATTCACTAATGAATATTCATCTCTGCAATAGCCACATTACTGATCCATTTGACATAAACAAAGAGAAGAAAATTAGCTTTCTGGTTGTACTCATTACCCAAAATTCACAAACAAACTTAATACACCATATGCACATAAAAAACCATTCAGAAGTGCCACAGATATAAGAACATTTTATTTCTATTAACATACTGGCCCAAATACCATTTTGAAAGTCAGTAGTATTCTCTTTTGATCTATCGATAAACATTCTCAGAATCAGCCTTCCTCATGGCTAAACCCTGATGAGAATTTATTTGGTTTACCATAGTTGCTAGGACACTTTTTTTCTAAGTGTGTTATAGACATTTTGGTTTTTATTTTTACATGGTCTGTTTTTTATTTTTCTTATTAACATGGTTATAATTTGAATGGTTAGTATATCTTCTTCTTAAAGATTGAACTATGCCATTTTAAAAATTGTAATGTTTTTTAGAATTCATTTTTAGTTTGAGCTTTAGCTTCATAATTTCTTTTTTCATCCAATGCTTGCTCTCCGCATTTGTTCCATTCATTGCTCCTTCTCATGTAATTTTAACTTCGAATATGGGTGTTCATCTAGGAATTAAAGGCTTTTTACTATAGTTGCCGAGATTTCAGATGGCCACTGAGTTTTGGAGAGGAGGGGAGCGATGTTGCCGGATCTACGTTACTGTAGCTGACCCATCACACTGCCAGCCCCTTTAGGCGTCACATAATTGACAAACAAAAATCATAGGCCTTTCCTTTTTACAGCTATCTAAATTATAAATGTTTTAAATCCTTTCTTGAACTCTTTCAATGTAGATTTTATTTTATTTTTTTTTTACTTCTCAAGTAAAGGATAATTGCCTTATTGTTGAAACAAAATGGGGTATTTTTTACATTAAGGCTGCCAGTTACTTTTTATCATCAAATGATTACTTTAAAAATAATCGCTTGAACCCTCAAGTCCACAGGCCTAATGGATTAAAATAAGGCCGCGCCTTGGCATTTTATTCCAATGTTGGTTTTCTCCACATTTTTAATGCAAAAATGGGTTTTAGTACTATATTTATTTTGCAAATGATAAAATTTACTATATTTATTGTTTTTTTTTATCCTCTGGCAATTATTTGATGTTAACTAAATAAATATTAATAAAACTCATATATTTATTACAAACTGCAATAACAAGCTAAACGGCGAAGTTTTTTTCTATCCAACTGCATTCACTAGACATATTAGTTCCTTGGTTTATTTTCACAAATTCTAATATATGCACTAAATTAAAATTAACTACCTACACCACATATAATTCTAACCGAAATTCAAACTAATAATAACTAATCTAAAATAATAATGACAACCAAAATGGTAAAATGAGATCGCAGAGAGCTTTTCTATAGTAAGGCTCGATATTTAATGAAGTACACAGTTGGAGAGCTGGCAATGGCGGAGCCCATTCATTGGCCCAGGCCGGCCACGCCTTACCCCCGCCACTCAGAGCCAGTGGCTGTCCGTAATCTCGGCAAGTATAGATAGAATAGAATAGAATAGAATAGAAAATAAACTTTATTCTGGGACGATGTCCCCTAAGAATAATATAATGTACATAAATAAATACAATGAGTCTAGCTTTCATAAGATGAAATAAAATAAATTAACAATCTGGTTAACTATTTACAATTTTACAAATAAAGAACAAAAATAGAAATAAAAATTACAAAAATCCAATAATTGCAGGAGAAAAAATAAAAACCTATTTACATCTACTGAATGCACTTCTTTTTTTTTTTTAGTGAAGTTTTGCTAGTCAGTATCATTCTGGAGGGAAAGGGGGTATTGAAAGAGAAGGGATTTAAATGTGGACAGAGATGGAGCATTACGGATATTACAGGGTAGTGAATTCCACAAGGAAGTAGCACAGGAAATTAAGGAGTGGTCAAATGATGTACTCTTATGGGAAGAAGTATACAGGTCAGAGGAGCGAGATCTTGTAGTGCGGGATGAGACCGAGGATCTTAACTGGAAGCTGTTATAGATGTAGGAGGGATTCCGAGAATTGATGGTTTGATAGAGGAAGGAGGCTAGGAAGTAATTTATGCGGGATGAAGGATAAAGCCATTTTAACTCTGTATTTAGATGTGATGTGTGGGAGGCTTTTGGAACCCTTAAGATAAACCTAATGAAACAGTTCATTAGTCTCCTTAGTTTACTCTCGAGTTCCGCCGTCAAGCCACCATATGCAACACAGCTGTAGTCAAAATGGGGTAGGATAAGGGAAGAAACCAAGAGTTGACGAGTAGGTTTCGGAAGGGAGTCCTGGGAAGAATGGAATAGCTTAAGGATGGATATAACCCGTCTAGAAATTTGGGAGATATGAGGTTTCCATGAAAGGGTTTGGTCAAAGGTAATACCAAGGTTTTTGACTGTGGGGTGGAATTGAATAGGTTGGGAGTTCATAGACAGGATCGGGAGGTGGGGAAGGGATCTCAGATGGGTATTAGAACCTATGATAATAGCCTGCGTTTTTTCTACATTTAATTTTAATTTGTTATCAGAGGCCCACTTGCAAATGCTATTAAGGTCTTGCAAATGCTATTTATGTAGGCACAAAAAAGAGTAGGAGAGACACTGGAACCTTGGGCTACCCCTGATGTCAATGAAAGGGAAGAGGAAAGTGGCTGGTTTGGTATGGATACTATTTGAGTTCTACTATAGAGGAAGGCATGAAACCAGAGGAGAAAGCTTGAGGAAAAAGATAGGGCTTTTAGTTTCGTGAGGAGAATAGAATGGTCTAGGGTGTCAAAGGCTTTGGTAAAATCTAGAAGGATAAGGACAGTTACGAGGGTCAGTCAAATATAAACAAGACTTTTAACTTATACGTTTATTAAAGCTAAACAAAACAATGATTACATGTTACTGCTTTTCTACATAGTCTCCCTCAAGTCTCACACACTTTTCCCAGCATGAGGATAGCTTATGGATCCCTTCTTCATAAAAGATTTGAGGTCGTGTCTTGAACCAATTGCACACAAATTCCTGTACTTTCTCATCACTTTCAAAACGGTTTCCACCAAGTGCTTCTTTGAGAGGACCAAAGAGGTGAAAGTCACATGGAGACAAATCTGGGCTGTAGGGAGGATGTTCCATTTTGGATTCAGGAGTGTAGTGATGGACCCACGTTTCATCACAGGTTATTATGCGATTTAAAAAACCATTCCCCTCTCTCTCAAGCCGATTCAAAAGCCTTTGGCAAATGTCTCTCCGGGTTTGTTTTTGATCGAGAGTCAGAAGCCGAGGGACCCATCTTGCACAAATTTTCCGAAAACCCAGATGCTCTGTGACGATGGAATGCACACTACCATGACTAATTCCCACTTCACTGGCAATTTCATCTATCGTTAAGCGTCGATCATTTTCAAGAAGTTCACGAACAGCACAAATGTTCTCATTAGTCAAACTGATCCTTGGACACCTATTGTGACTTTCATTTTCAACTGTTTCACGTCCACCTTTGAATTTGTTAACCCAATCGTACACTTGAGAACGTGATAAAGTCTTATCCCCAAACTGAGTTGTCAGTCTAACAAAAATTTCACTTGGTTTAACACCTTCGTTTGTCAAGAACTTAATAATAATTCGTTGCGCAACTGTAGGTACAACCTCTTGTTCAGACATGACTACAATGACAAACAAAACAGCATTGAGAACGCATTGTTGCAGCTTTCCCCCTCCCCCAGGCTGCCCCCTACCACTACTGAAACATGGCTACCTGCTACAACCTGTACCTTGGGTATATTAATAAAAGTCTTGTTTATATTTGACTGACCCTCGTACTTTTCGTTCGTCAAGAGCAGTATGTATGTCATTAGTAATTTTTGTTAAGGCTGTCTGAGTTGAATAACCAGGTCGGAACCCAGATTGGAACGGATTAAGGAGATGAGAGTTTTCTAGGAAATTGGAGATTTGTGATTGAACTAGTCTTTCAAGGGGTTTGGACAGATTGGAAAGTATTGATATGGGACGGAAATCATTAAGTGAAGATGGGTTAGATTTATTTTGTAAGGGTTGTATTTTAGCTTTCTTCCAGGATGATGGAAAGGTGGAATTTTGCAAAGAATAATTATATATATGTAGGAGGACTGGAAGGATAGTAGGAAGGCAGAGTTTGATTAATTTTAGTGGAATACCATCATGTCCAATAGCTTGCGTTTTACATTGGAAAATGGCATCAATGAGGTCTGAGGGTGTGATATAGGAAAAATAAAAATTGGAGGAGTTAAAAGGAGGACCGCTTGGAGCATAGCTGGCAGAAAGAGATGAGGAGTTTGATGATGAGGTAGCAAAAAAGGAATTCATTTCATTAGGAGTAAAAGAGTATGAAAGCGGAGCATTTGAGGATTTACTAAAGGAAAGTTTTGATAAAATTTTCCATTTTGATTTTGGATCACAGGCACTGGAGAGGGCTTCATGAAAATATTGTGATTTAGCTTTTCGAATGGCAGTTTGTGTCTGATTCCGAAGGGATTTAAACAGATGTCCTGAAGTCTAGTCCGTCGAAAACGTCTTCGGGCGGCCTCTTATCTCTTTTGTAGGTTTTTGATTTCTATTGTGGTCCAGGGTGCTGGTAGACATCGGATTAGGATGGTTTTTAGGGGAGTATGTGAGTCGAGGATGGATAAGAGATTGGATGTGAGGATGTCAACCATGTTGTCGATAGTGTGGGAGGAATATATATAGAGTCCCAGTCCAGAGCGTCAATATCATTTTGGATTGAGGAAAATGTTAAGGAATCAAGATTGCGATAGGAAATGGTTTTTGGAATGAATGTTGGAGTTTGGATATTGTATGACAGGGATACTAAATCGTGATTAGAAAGAAACGTGATTGGTAACTGGGAAGAGGAAATGAGGTTTTTAGGAGAATCAACTATTAGGAGATCAAGCCAGGTATTAGATGTAAATGTGTGGTGGGTAGGAGAGAATGGTACCACATGTAGGTTGAGGGAAAAAAAAAGGTTTTCAAGATAAGATTTGTCAGAGGAATCGGTGAGGAGATTGGTATTGAAATCTCCAGCAATAAGAACATGTGAGTAGAGAGGAACAATGTTGAATAGAGTGGTTTCGAAGTGGGAGTCAAAAGGAACATTGGGAGGGCGGTAAACTACTACAACTAGGATAGTTTGTGAATGCATGGTTATTTCGGCAAACAGGAATTCAATGTGGGGATGTTCAGAAGAATGGGATAGGCTTAGGACTTTGGTTCGGAAATTATTATGTAAAATATACAAACACCTCCGCCAGTGCGGTTAGTACGATCATGACGCAGCAGATAGTGGTTAGGAAGGGAGACACTGAGGGAAGGTATTGAAGGCTTAAGCCAGATTTCAGATATTGCAATGATATGATAAAAATTATCAGAGAAGTACTGATGGAATTCGGTAAAGTGAGCAGGGAGGGATTGGGCGTTAACATGACCGAGAGTTAGGACGCTAGTCATGACAAGGATGCTGGAAAAGAGAAAAGAAGAAAGAAATAGCGGATTCAGAAGACACTAAGCAATAATATGGCATGAAAAAGTAGAAAGTTAGAAGTAAGGGCAGTAAAGAGAAATTAACTAAGAATAATTTAAGTAATAAATGTGAAAAAAGAAACGAACAAGCAATACAGAAGAGTAACGAAGATATAAACAAGAAAAGCAAACATAATGTAATAAGTTATGCACACATTAAAATGAGTAATAAAGAAAAGAAAATAATCAATGAACGAAATGTTTTTCTATTGAGGAATTTGAGTGATGCGATAGACCGAGAGGAGAGCCAGATGTCAGAGCAAGGTATGTGGAAACAGGAGTAGATGCTTCAGGTGAAGACCTCAAGATCCTTAGCTGCGTTAATAAAAATGAAAGGATGGCCATCCTCCCGTCTGCAGCGTACTCTGCCGCCGGAAAACCAAACATACTTCAATTTTCCTGCAACTTTCGTTTGTCTTGCCATCCAATAGAGATGCCTATTGCTGGGAGTCATCTCCTCGCTGAGATAGATATGGTGGCAGTCATTTTCCTGCCAACCAATATCGCGCGTCGAGAAGTCTCTTCTCACTTTTCTGAGTCGAATCAGCTCGTCCCTTACTGATTGCCTCACAAATTTAGCAATGATGACCGACGGACGTGGGTCATCTTTTCTAGGTCTTCTCCGTTCCACGGTGTCAATATCTTCGGGAGTGAGCTTTAGACCCAGGCCAGCGCCTATGTTCGTAATTAGAGCTGCTGTGGTTTCTCCTGGGCGAACCGGGATTCCCCGTATCTCGGCCGATCTACAAAGTTGACCTTGTTCTACCTTATTTAGCCGGGCCTCGAGCTCAGACACTCTTTCCTTAAGAAGAGTATTTTCTCTTAATAGGTCTTCTAAGAATTTCGTTTGTGACTCCAAGGAGGTTTCAATTTTCAATAAACGTTCCGAGTTTTCAAAACTAATCTGGCCCTGTTTATCGAGGGATGATTTTATTTCTTTCATTTCATCTTTTATCTCAGCAATGAAAGTGGTTTTCATCCCCTCGATATCAAGTTTTATATTTACGAGGGCGCCTAAAATCGTGCTCGTAGAGTCTTGGTCAGTAGATGTAGGGTTGGTAGGCCTGTCACCTGTCGGGACACTTTTTTTTACTTTTTTCGCACTTTTGACAGTGCCAAATTTTTAATTTATCTATGTCGCTAGCACTGATGCTGGAACATTTAATGTGGAAAATTTCATTACACAACCAGCAAATAATGGTATTTTTGTCATCACGGCTTATCATGATCGTGCAAACTGGACAAACAGCCATTTTAGATAAATGAAAATTAAAAATTAAATAAATGTAAATATATTGAGAGCGTATAAGTAAATAACGGAATTCTCGTTGTTAATCCTATTAGCTGATAAGGGATTAACTTTAGAAGGACGCTTGTTACGAGCTCTAAATTATACAATGTAATAATATAATTTTAATTACTCACTCCTTTACACTTCACAGCGAAAACAGTGGTTATTTAAATATAAATATTGTCAAGTTTCACTAATAACTGAGCACTATTAGCAACACTAATTTAAGATTGTTTATGTAACGATGTGGACACTACAGACGCTAGAGCCAGACTCTATAAAAACTAGATATATAAAAACTATATAAAAAAATAAGTACTTAGAGTATATAGAAAATAATAAAATTCTGAAATCACTCATTACATTCATTGTGTAGCTCTTGATCAAACAGTTTAAATACATGACTAATTAAAGAATCTTCAAGTATATTAAATGTTTAATGAGCAATAATTTTTTCACACTCTAGATAATTTGAATTAAATCTGTTTAAACAAAGAAACGGAAACAACTTGTTTATTTTGTTTACATTATTTTAACTTAACTGATTGTAATGATTGCCATTTGGAGTAGAATAGAAAGATTGAGAGACAGCTTATCAGTCATAGGCATTTAATCTGAGATATTAAACTTTGCTTCTCAAAACATTTAGTACCCTTATCAATAAACATACTATTAATAATATTAAGTAAAGCAAATGATGTATAAAATGGATTTTGTTGAAAGGTGTAGAAGTTTTTTTTTATTTTGACAAAGACTAGCTTACAGAAAATATCAATGGATGTTATTTTCTCATGACCTAGGAACCTTATTCCCACCACCTTATGTCTTAGGGATCTGATCTGAGGTTGTCAGACTTCAGGCCGTTAGTAAACATTGTATGTAATCCACAGTGAGACTGAAGGGTAGCATGTCCTTTCCCGTTGATTGTCTGTAAATTCTCTGACACTATAGGTCTGTGTTCTTCTGAAGACAGGCCTTAGTGTATCAGTTACCATAATCTGTTGTTGTGGCCTGTTATAGTTTTTCTTTAATTGGTTCATTTAATTTTCTGATTATGATTTCAGATAATTATATAATTTGTATTATAAAATTATATTGCTGTAATGTAATTATGATTACTTTATGATTATAATTACAAGTTGGATTATACAGTAGAGTCTCACTCATACGAATGTGAGGGGGAACAGAAAATGTTTCTTATAAGTGAATACTTCTTATAACTGAATAGCTATAAGATAGTTATTCGTTCGCCGGGGAACCTAAAATTCTTCATATAACTGAATGTTTCTTATAACTGAGTTTCGTATAAGTAAGACTCCACTGTATTCATTTCAGTTGTGTCCCCTTGCTGCAAAACCGCACACATCCATCCACACATATTTTTCAGAAAACACAAAAAACAACTGACAGTCAAACTGCATATGTTACTGAGCTCATTTTTCTTGCACTATTTTTCATTGGATGTGCACTAATTTGAAACTCATTCAATGTTTACATTGATCTTACCTATCTAGAACTTGTGATTTCTTGAAAATAAAATATTTTCTCCCAAAGGTGGATTTATCGGATTTTGCAAATAGGGGGCACACTTATAATAATAATTTTGTAATAATAAAATTGAATTAAGTATTTCTGGAGTTTTGAGAACTTTACGAGGAAGAACATTTGATCTCAGATCAACTGAATGAATTTAAATTTAAAAAAAATAAATTATTAATTATTCTTTTTTTTAATTATTATTTGTGGTTCATA
Organism: Euschistus heros; assembly: GCA_003667255.2. NCBI lineage: Eukaryota > Metazoa > Arthropoda > Insecta > Hemiptera > Pentatomidae > Euschistus > Euschistus heros. The sequence continues at coordinate 691,757 of RCWM02000004.1, forward strand.
CCAGGTCATTTCAAAAGTCCTATAATTGTTGTGGGTAATTATAAAGTTCAATGAACCAATAACTGCACTATAACTTTATTTAAAAATAATCTCAATTACAATTAATAACTTTATCCCACGTAATGCAAGATCCTAAATACCGTTATTGAAAAAAGATTGATCTTTGCTGGTAAAAAACTGATTTAATTCCAATGCTAGGCATTGCTGGTTATGCTAACATTTGTGTACGCTGGATACAAATGTATAGAGATCTGTAAAGGTGATAATCAGTGGGTGAAAGGTCAGAAGAATGTGGTGGGTGGGGCAATGTTTCCCTTCTAATTTTCATTACTTTATCCCTAGTCAACTTTTGAAGTATGTTGCCTCTTATTCGCCTCTGATAACTTGTGACGTACACATTTATCCAGTTTTTATTTTTTTATTTCCCATGTAGGTATCTCCAGGCTGTTGCTTGTGAAATATTTAATTGCTTACCTATTTCTGCACATGTTTGATTTGGATCCGAATCCATGAATTCTCTAATCTCCGTTTTGTTAGAAACTTGAGATCTTCCAAAACAAGCATCATCATCAAGCATTTCATTACTGTGATGAAATTTAGAAACCTCCAAATATGGAGCATATTTTTGATCGGCCTCAGTTGCCTTCTAGCCAAGTTTAAATTCATGTAATAAAATTGACCTCATTTGAATTTTAACAATCATCATATTAATATATTTCTTTAAATGTTTAGCAGTGACTGGATTAAAATGTAATCTCTATTTCAAAGACAGTAAACAATATTCTTTACATTTTGAAAGGTCAAATCGAAAATAGAATTATAACAAAACTAACGATGCGAAAAGCGTCAAAACTTACGAATATTGCTATGTTTCACCAAAAGAAATGCTGCACTATTGGTTCCAAAGGAAAGCTTTTTATATTCAAAATTATACTAGACTAAATATTCTATGAATTTATGGCTAAGATACAAGCCTTCAAATTTTCAGAATTCTCTCAAAAAGTGGTAGAAATTGTGATTTTATCATTGTTTAGCTCTATACGTCCTTAAAAACAACTTTTAAAGTATACTCCATTGTGAACGATTTTAGGTAGCTTTATTTTAGTGAATTTGTGTTATTTTCATTATGAACTATTTTACTTTGATTTATTTTATTGAGTCACTTTTCTACTAACCCTACACAATGTCATTACTCTCAATGCTTCTATGTATATAAATAGCTGGCTAAAACATATTAGTCTATTAGTTATATAAAGTACATTTCTATTTCATTTATTTTTTTTTAAATGTTAAAATATAACATTTTGTATAATTATATAACATTTTGGAAAACAAGATAAGTTGATTTTTGTCCAAAATAAGATAAATACTTTGGGCAACCCATATTGGTGTCCTACTAATCTTGTAAAATTAGGCAAGTTGTAATATCAATTGTATAAAAGGATACCCTTGCCATTACAACTTGCTTACTTATACGAGATGTGCAGGACACCAATATTGGTTGCCCAAACTATTTATCTTATTCTTGAAAAAAATAAACTTATCTAGTTTTTCGCAAATGGTACAAAATTATAATACACATTTGAGTATATGAAAAACTAAACTATCTGATACAGTTTGATATCTTGGTTCCATCTTACAAGAAGACGTTTTGACTTGTAACTCCCAGATTTGAATGCCGATTTTTGTAAGAGTAGTAGGGATCTATAATAGTGCAAAACTAGCATTATAGCCGCTGCTTATATAGCGTTATAGCCAATGCTCCAATGAGCATTTGAAGACAAGAAAAACTAAAATATGAAAATCTCGTATTTTTTTTCTCACCTCTCACTCAATATAGAGAAATGTTTTTTCCCGTAAAATCGTAGTTTTGTTTGCTGTTTGAAATAAAAATACTTTCATTATGCTCAAAACACGACCTAGCTTCAGGGTGTTCAAAAACTCCAAATATTCCAATGAAATCCCCGCTGTAAATCAGAGGGAAATTTTTTTCACCTTAAACATCGATTCAATGCACTAACAAACCCTTATGTGTAAAATTTTATCAAAATCAAAAAATATATATTTTTTTACACCTTTCGAGAGCGTTAAAATTTTTGAAGTTGAGATTTTATCAACAACTTTTAATGGCCATAACATTTTCTGTGTTCTACTGATTAAAATAGTAATGACATCAATAGAATCAGTGTGCATTCTGCTTTGCTCGGTGCATTGAATCCTTCTATGTTAACTATGAAAAACATCAGTTTCATTGTTATCTGTGGTTGTTTTAACCTTTTGGCTGTTCTTCCCTACCCCTTGGTACATTAGTGGTTGGATTAGTGAGGTTCTACTGTATATAGTTTTAAAGTAGGATATTAAGAAGGATAAAAAAAAAAAAATGTTTTGTAAATTTCAACATTGCTTATTTTTTAATCTCAGTGACTGTTTCCTCTCATTAACACACTTTACATATCATCCAGTCATCTAACTCACCTCTTCAGTTGTATCGTTTTTTTTTTTTTTTTTTTTTTTTTTTTTTTTTTATTGCTATTACTGCTGTAAAAACAGTTAGATGACATACTTATTCAGAAATGATATTACTAATTATTTTTTTTATTTTTTTAGGTATCTGTATTTCAATTATATCTGATGGCATTGAGTTGGAAAAGTTTAGAAAACTGTTGGGCATGATTGGCGGTAAATCAATGCATGTGAATGTTATACCTCGGTTACGCAAAGTTGACCTTTGGACTGAAGATATTGGTAATTTTGATAAGATTCATGGGATTATTGAATCTTCCGAAGAGGAAGATACTATAAAAGACAAATTGAAAAAAAATTTTCAGACTGCTAATGAACTTCTCCAAATTAGAGGAAATGAAACCACTTATATTTTTGATCGTGAACAGAGCGGTGAAGTTCTTTCATCCAGAGTTAGTAATGAATTGTCCCAGACGATTTCCATGAAAGAATTGGAGGATGAATTGAAAAATTACCTTGTTGAATCTGTACAACAAAAACAACAGAAAGAACTTCAGCAGAAAGTAGCAACTCCGAGGAAATCTACTCCGAAAAAGGTGCCTACTTATTCAGAAATTTTAACCAATTCCCGAGGAAAGAATTCTCCCGCAAAGAAGTCCCTTTCAGGCAATTTAAGTGGAAAGTTTATAGCCAATGCAGTCTCTAAATCTGAGAGATCAGTTGAGAATCAAGTCAACTTTGGTAATGATGAAAAATCCAAAATTACTGAGAAAATCGCTGAGGTTGCTAAGAAACCTAATGATTCTAATTCATCAAATAGTGTGAATGTTTTTGTCATTAATGAAAAAATTAATTGTAACCCTAATGTATCTGGCAAAGGCGATCAGAAGACAGGTTTTGCAGGCACCAAGACTGATGGAATTTTGGTTAAAGAAATTAAAAAGCCTGATATAGCATCAAACCTAATCCCTAATAGTAATACCAGAAAAAAAATATCTGATTCATATTCCAAAAGGAAACGTTCTGTCAGTTCTGCCACATCTGATTCAGATGAATTAGACACCTATACATACACTATTGATTCTAACGAGGAGTACGAAACCATGGAAGAAGCTTCTTCAGTATCTGGAATAGATTTGAATTCCAATCCTGATGATTTCGAATCTCTGTCTAATATATCATCTGCTGAAGAAGAGAGTGAAGTTGATTATCCATCAGAGATATTCCATGTTTTGGAGTGTGACTGTGAAGAACCAGAACAATCTCCTCCTACTGATTGGTTTGCTGTTATTTCAAGAGAAATTCATAATTACGTTGTTTATTCTCGACAGTACACTAATGCTAATGCTAGTTGTTTTGTTAGCAGCACGAGTTAATTAATTTAATCTCTTAATTATTGGTATTTTTAGATAGACAATTTTAAGACTGAATTGTTAATTACTCTTGTAATACTCTATAAGTTGCTTGTATTTTAAATGTTGTGCTTGTTCTGTTATTGCCTATTGTTGTTTTTGATAACATTAATCTTTTGAAATTTGTTTGCTTTTTTTTATTTTATAATTGTAATTATTAATTAGTAATTTTGTGATATATATATTACCAAAAATGTTTGATTAATGTTTATAGAAATACAGTCTCAAAAAAAGTATCGATATGCACTGTAGCTAATTAATTCCTCTGCATTCGTTGATGGTATTATAATGTCAGTTGCGTCTTAACAATAAAAAATAAATAAATAGTAAATTTAATATTGTATATAAGTTTATTTCTTTTAATATAATGTAATAAATTAATTATTACACTCAACAACAGTGTGTGAGACAGCATTTAGCCTAAGTGTTGGCTTTAAACTTACGTTTAGGGAGCCTGTGACCTACTATACAAGTCTGTACTTCATTCTGGTTTATAAGCTGAATGATAACAACCCTTGGAATGTATCCAAAATTGCTGTTAAACACAATAACAACAGAGTAGGAACCTATATAAAGTAAATTAATAAGCATGGTTTTAATATCTATTTATGCTCTTACAGAAGATAAAGCATAATATATCTAGAACTTACTATAGTTAATCATGATTTCTTATTATAATATAAAAATTACTTTTTATAATTCAAGTCAAATCAAAGTGGGTAAGGCACTGGAATGCCATCTATTCCTTTTATACAGAGGACATCTGTTAAATAATCTTTGCCTTAATTATATCCAGATCGGTGCAGTAGTCTCTTCTCAGTTCATTAGCTTGGACTAAAATAATATAGTTTTCATTAACTTCAAGCTTGTTATTGATAGTTATAAGTGTTGATTGACGATAGTTTGGCCCTAGGTTGAGTTATTGAAAAAACATAATTTATCTTGGGACAAATGTTTCCTTACAATACAGTTATAAAATGACCTCAAACGGTTTGGCTACCTCAATTGAGCCAATAATTCTTTTAATTAAAAATTAAGTAAAATAGGTTTTTCATCGAAAGTACAAAATATATATATTTTAATAAACATAAAAAAACAAGGGAAAAAGAAACAAAACAAAAATGAAAATAAACGTTTGACAATAATTAACTGAACTGTTAACAAAAAAAGACATATTGGGGTTACAAGGAAATCATGTTTCCTGAAGATATTGAAGATAAAAAGAGACATTTAAATGAAGAAGCATTATGAATTAGAATAGATTTAGAATCCTAGAAAGACTTGGCACTACTAATGAAGGATTTATTGAATGCACAGTCTTATTGAGAAGGATATATAGTATGGTAAGGCAGGAGCATGTGTTACGGAAGTGAAATTCAGATTTAAACTGGAGAAGAAAAAAGATATGGAGGGCTTTGTAAATGAATAACGTGATATATTAGATTAAATGAAGCAAGAAAATATTTGCAACCGAGTTGGGTAAGAGCCAATTTAACTTTAAAAAATATGAATAACTCTAGGGATCCGATGAAGAATATTGTTCATTAATCTTTTGAGTCTTGAAGCAAGTTCTCCAGAGAGACCACTGTAAAACCATACAACTTTAGTCAAAGGGGAGGGGAATGAGTGAAGAGACAGAGAGTGTTACAGGAATAACTTTCTTAGGATGGAAATTGAGCGACTTTATTTAAGGTTTTTGAAGTGTTTGATCAAAAATGACTCGGTTTTTAATAGAAAAAAATTGTACTGGAATAAAAAAGGTTAATGAAAGGAGTAATGAATTTAAGGAGTTAAAAAATTGAAGTCAGTGAGCTTAGGACCACAGGTAGGAGTGTAAACTTGTTTGACTGATCTACAATCACAAATAGATTTAGGATAAAAGAAGAGATAGTCCAGTCAATGAGTGCTGAAATGAGGGACGTAGAGTGCATGGAATATGCGATAATTTTTGACTTCATAGCTTCGTTAGGAATAGTTAGAAGGTAAACATACTAAAAGTCCCCACCGCTGGGGGGGGGGGGGGGGGGGGGGGTGGGCTAACGGTGTGGGGGAGGGGAGAAGGTCCATTTTTTTTGTTTTTCGATAATATCTCGAAAACTGTTGACTCTAAAAAAATATGTTTTAAATAAACATAAAAGCTAATTAAATTTACTAGAAAATTAATTATATATACATTTGTCGTAATTCTAACCGTTTACGATATATACGTTATTGAAAATAGGTGATTTTCGGGAAAAAACAAATGTCATCTCACTTTTTGTCAAACTTTTGCTTCTATTACGTTGCACAATCGTTTCTCAGAAAAAACGTCAGAATCAAAATTGTAGAGCATTAAATGTACTTTAGTTTCATAGAAATTTAATGAGCTTTAATTTTGATCTGCTACATATTTTTCTAGAGTCCACCGTTTTCGAGATATAATCGAAAAACAAAATTGGGACCTTCTCCCCTCCCCCCACTTTTAGCTCACCTCCCAGGGGCGGGTACTTTTAATGCTTAATGTTTAATATGTTTACCTTCTAACTACTAACAAAGCTACGAAGTCAAAAATTATCGCATATTCCATGCACTCTACATCCCTCATTTCGGCACTCTTTATCTTGGGTCGCACTTCTCTAAAAATAGGTAGCAGATCAAAATTAAAGCTCATTAAATTTCCTATCAAATTAATTATATACGTATTCGTAGAAATTCCAATGGTTTTCGAGATATACGTTATTAAAAATCGACAATTTTAGAAATAAAAAAAAGTTTTACCCCACTTTTTATTAAACATTTGAAGCAAATACCAAAAACGTATGTATGAAACTAAAGTACATTTAATGCTCTACAATTTTGATTCTGACGTTTTTTCTGAGAAACGATTGTGCAACGTAATAGAAGCAAAAGTTTGACAAAAATTGAGGTGACATTTGTTTTTTCCCGAAAATCACCTTTTTTCAATAACGTTAGAATTACGACAAATGTATATATAATTAATTTTCTAGTAAATTTAATTAGCTTTTATGTTTATTTAAAACTTATTTTTCTAGAGCCAACAGTTTTCGAGATATTATCGAAAAATAATTAGCTCATCCCCCAGCGGTGGGGACTTATAGTATGTTTACCTTCCAACTATTCCAAACGAAGCTATGAAGTCAAAAATTATCGCATATTCCATGCACTCTACAATGTGTTTATTGACTGGACTAAGAAGAATAAAGTGGAATAATTTGTTTAATGAATTTTATATTCAAGTGGATATCAGCATCTTCTATTCAAGTGATTTTTTTTTTTTTTTTTTTTTTTTTTTTTTTTTTTTTTTAATAGGTATCTGAAAAATATGTACTGCAGATGCGTCTATGTAACGTAACGGTCCTATTTTATTTAAATTTTAATAATTTTGCCTTGTGTAAAAACTGGTTGCTGCCACCATAAATGATCGGAAAAATGTCAAATGTAATTAAATAAACATTGTTTAAGTCAACATGGCGCAAATAGAATTTCTAATCATACCTTTTAGATGCCTGCTCGTCTTTATTAAATAAATTAAATAAAGAGAAGTGTATTCTCTGGGCTTTAAGGCCAATATGTGTGTTTTTGGGACAATTCGCGTGGGCGATGCCAACCGATAACTTCAGGAAAATCCAATTTTTTCCCTCTTTATCGCTCTTCTTCAAGTCAGAGCTTCTCAACAGAATGAGCTACAATTTTCAATGAGATACCGTTTTAAAGAGTTTGATAAAGGCCTCATTTCGGTCACATTACGAATTAGCGAGTGGTTAAGTTTGTGAAAACAATTAAAACTAAGAATCACAGAGGTGATTTCCGATTTCGTTTTAAAATAATTAAAGACGTGAAGGTCCTAGATCTATACTATGTTCGAACGAAATGTAGCAGGGTTCTTAACTGTTTAAAACGGTATGCCTATTTCAATGGTAGCTCTTTTGGTCAAAGACTTATAAGGAAATTAATGGAAAATAGGTCAAAAGTCGTCCGAGAGTGTTTTAAGGGATACTTAGGGACCTAAAGGACACGCACTGCGTTCCAAGTTTCAAGTCTCGAGCTCATAGGGAAGATAATAAACAGATCTAAATCTAGATAGTAAATCTAAATATATTGGGAATGGTATGGTACGTGACGCGAGTTTGCGTTGCCCATAAGTTCCCAAAAGGCTAGTGAACTTAATACTTCAATAAAAAAAAACAACATTACAAACGGTGGAATACGAATTTTAAACGGGCGTCATTAACAGCTGACCGTACAAGAGATAAAATGACAAAATGATGACAACTCTTGTTTTTATGCAGAAAAAATACCGAAAATAGAGAAATCGGCACTGGATTTGTGGACATCATCATAATCACATTATTATCTTTTTTCCGCAGTGCAGTTTTGGGTTGTCTTTATAGCTTGAGACTAGTGTTTCCTTTCTGTCACATCTTTCCCAGTTTTCTTAATCCTGAACACTTTCTGTACATCTTAAATCTGGATAATCCGAGATCTTCTTCACTGGGGTCACGTTACAAATTCCATTCTTGCAAACCTTTCTGTATTCATCCTTAGGTTACAGGCAACATCTTGATTCATGAGGACTCATTGTCACAGTATGAAGTTCCGATTTTAGGACAGAAGGAAAACCAACAATTTTATATATCGTTGCTATCGTTTAGAGGGGCTTAACGTCCTTAAGTACTCCAACCCCAGAAAGGAAGGGTTATCCTACTGGTTACCAACCTATTTTAGTTTGATTGGGAAGATCAATGGATCTGCCACGAAATAAATTTTAAATCGGCCATGATGGCTTCGAACATTATTTAATCAGCGCGTTCGCTGATGGCCTCCGTCTGAAGACAGCTGCGAATCAATAAGTACAGTTAATAAAAAAAAAATGTCAGTAAAAGGAAAAATTAATTGTTTAAATTTACATTACAATTTATTTTTATAAAGCGGCTTAAAGCATTACAACAATTGATAGTCATCTTGTTAAGAGAGTCGTCAAGCTGAGTGTTCTTTTGATTGTTTCTAATATTCTTTCTTCGCTCTGGTAACAGTTTTATTTTTTATTTTAATTAGTCTTCCAATATGTTTTATTTATTGGAAACATTTAGGGTTTCTTCGGTGATAAATGATTTAAACCCGACATTATCTCGTAGAACAGAATGGAAGTGTTCCCTCTTTGTCCTGTATCATGGAGTAGTGAATTCCATCAGGAACCGGACCTCATGTTTGGCGTTGTAGATGGTGACCATCAGAAGAAAACTAAACAGGATATGGCGTTAAAAAAAAAAAAAAAAAAAGAAAAGAAAAGAAAATATAAAACAGAATAGATGGAGTGAAATGTCCGGTAAATACTATAAATAAATGTATGAAGTTGTAGACTGGTATTTTTTTTTTTTTTTCTGATAATTGTTTCTAATGAACTTAGTCCAGAGGAAAAATTCTTTTATTTTGTTTTATTGGGTTGATGGAAAACAAAAAGAAGTTGTGTGGTTTTCTTGTATTACTAAGTATTGATTAAAAAAAAAACATAGCTTCAATTACTAAAGATTTTAATGTTTTTCAATTTATTTTACTTCTAATTTGATAAAAATTGAATACCAACCCTAAAAATTTCTTATTTCATAGGGACAAATATTAAGTCTATGTCAGGATGCAAGATAATTATTTGCAAGTGAATGCCTAAGCAAGAAAACGAAAATAAAGTTTCTTTTTGGGTTGGGCTTTTTAAGAATAAATATGAAGTACAGTAGAACCCGCATTATCCGGCTCTCTATTCCGTGGGGCCGATATGTATATATATATATTTTTAATAAGATGCTTTTTTATTATTACACTATTTATTTTATATGTATAATATTTATTTAAAGAAATGAATACGTATGATTATTTCTAACGATTACATTATTGTTAATTATATATTGTTCTTAAAAATAATGAATGGAAAAAACAGGAAAGGTTGATTGAGATGTTTCGGGTAACCGTGTATTAATTAACCAAATTCATATTCCAGTAGAATTGTAATGCTTTCTAATATTTCGATGAAACTCTTACTGGTCTGTTTGCTTAAAAAAAAAATTATTTACGTTGTTGTGCTTTAGTCTCTATTTAAATTCGAACTTATTCTAAACTATTTTAAACATAAGATCGTCGATCATTGCAGAATTATCTTTTTACGGGAAATGAGAACTGATATTAGAATAGAAATGTTTATTACAAAAAATAATCTATAATTACTTATTTATCTTTAAATTTAAATTAACCTTATCTATGACATTAAGTGATAGAGATACAATCATATCTCATTTTATATATTGTCTCCTTCTTTGAGATCATTGGATTGAATTATTTATAGTACAGGAGCCGACGACACTAAACCTGTCATAGGTCTCTTGTAAAAACCAAAGCTTATCTGAACGATCATCAATTTTTGTGTAAGAAAAACCACTGCTGCCGTTTCCAAACACGGCTCTAGATGGCGGGAGCAAGTAAAATAAGGTTCCATAAAATCAGTTTTAAGAAAAAAATGCTGAACTTTCTCAACGGATCTTAATGTTTTTTGCGGTGCTGAATCCGATTCTGAAGTTTGCTACCATGGCAGCTTCATACCAAAAATGGCAAAAAAGCGCCCGAAATAGCGGTTATTGTCGGTTGTTTAACTATAACAAGACAACGAAGGGTTTTTTGAAGAATTTTTTTATATAGTAAATTCTAGCTGGAACCAGTTCCTAAGAATTAAAAAAACGCAATTTCGAAATCGGACAATTTTTCGCGAAGTTATGGTCTTGGGAACATTGTGGAGATTGGCTAACTTGCAGTCTCTTCTCCGCGAACACACGTTTATCGGTACTCTTTTGGTTATAACTCCGAACCTATTTGTCCGATCCAAATTTTTTTTTTTTCAATTTAAAGCTGGTTAAAATTACTATTAGACTCTTGACATCAAGTCCTTTAAATTACACAAGCTAACACGCTAACAACCCCGTACTGTTGTGAAATCCAATTTTTTTCGGAACATTTATCATTCTAACCCCGAAAATATGTGGCCGATCCAAACTTTATTTTCTTCATCTCGAAGATGGTCAAATTTATTATTATATTTCATATATGAAACTTTGGTTAAATCTCGTTAAATACCCACATCAGCACCCTAAAAACCCCGTACTGTTGTGAAATCCAAGTTTTTATGGCACATTTTTCACCATAACTCCGCATATATTTGTCTGATCCCAAATTTAATTTTTACATATCAAAACTGCTTAAATTTAATATTAAATCCCATATATATAATTTAGATAAAATTCCGTGGAGCAACCACTTTAACTCACTGAACATAAAAAAATTAAAATTAAAAATTGTCATATTTTCTCAAACATACATATTTAGCGTGCTGGTGTGGGTAGTTTACGAGAACCGCTATCTTGGGCATTTTTTTTTTTAATTTTGTGTATGCAGCCTACGGCTGCCGTGAAAGCAAACTTCTAATTTGGATTCCGCACTGCAAAAAACATTAAGGCCGGTTGAGACAAAAAATCAGTAGTTTTTTTAATTTTATTTACGGTCTTATGGAACCTTTTTTTAGATTAGCTGTGGTTTTTCTTACCCAAAAATTGATAATCTTTCAGACAAGCTTTGGTTCTTTTGGGAGCCTTATCACAACAGGTTTAGTGTCGTCGGCTCCTGGACTACCATATAATAGGCGAAGGAAGAGTTATTAGGTTTTTGAAATGTTGAGAGTGGAAGAATAGCGTATCTTGAATGGTATGGTAATTAAATTTTTTTTGATATTTTATAATAACCTAATATTAAATTAGAGTTATATTTTTACTGAAATAAAAATAAAAATAAATATTCTGGGGCAGTTGTCCACTATCTCATACCAGTGGTTCTTAAAAGTTCAATAGGTATCTACTTAATTAAATGTTACATAATACTCAATTTAGAGTTTAAACAAAGTATTTATAAGTTAAAAAAGTACTTAAAAGTTTTAAAAGTATTTAACTAATTAAAGTAAATTAAAGTATTTAACTAATTAAAGTAAATTAATGTATTTAACTAATTAAAGTAAATTTGGCTGTCCACAGTTGTAATATGAGTGTTTGCTGAAAAAGGATGTAAATTCTTCAACACTAGGCCGGGGCATTAGAAAATTGTTATTGATAAAGGGCTGCTCGCTGGAGAATGATGTCCTTTAGGAGATAGTTCACTGGAATTTTCTTTTAAACAAAAAAGAAAACTATATTTGAATATCTTTCCACTCTTACATTTTCATAATCAGTAACTTATCTGAAATCAATCTGTAACAATAGCGGAAAAATATGAAACTTTGAACGAGTTTTAAAGCCATTTTACATTTCATTTATAACTAAATTTACAATATATAAATTTAGAAGTTAACAAAGTAATTTTATAATCAAAAGGGGTACATGAATCGTGCAAGTAAAATCGATCTTTCCATGAGGCGGAAACTTCTTAGCTTGACCATAAGTAATGTTGAATGAAGCTCAAAGAGGGTAACAAGCATGAATGAATGCTTCGCTTGCTTTTAAGCGTCCATTTAAGCGTGAAAATTTCAGTTTCCAACAAAATACTTAACTTGATATTTTGAGGTTAAAACTATTGATATGTTGGCTTGTATACAGCTGATACTATGAATTGAATGCAAGGAAAAGTGAGTGATTTTTTTTAAGGAAATGTCGTAAATGGTCGAAATTGCCTAACCCAAAACTTACAAGATCGTTTAATGTAACTAAATTGTAGTTTAAGTATTATATATTATCGAAAACTGTATAATAATGTCAATTTTTTTCTTTGATTCTTTCAAATGCATGGTAATATGATTTTCAAACACTTTATGACAGGTAGCCAAGCTTATTTTGCAAGCGAGAAACTTTTTCGGTTATAGTTGTTGTAACAAGCCACATAGGTACGGTTATAAAAAGTGTAATCAAGAACAATAGTAGTGACATACTCAGCGAAAACATGGAGCCCAAGTTCTTCGGCAATGAACAGGTACATTACGGATCTTCAAAAGAATACTTAAAGTGAAAAAACGTTACAGCAAAAAAGTATAGACCCCCTGCCAAAAACCTTATCCATGAAAATAAAAACAATGGTAAAATCAACATATTTATTAGCCAACGTTTCGGCCAATTTTAATGGCCATCCAAAACAAAAAATAAGTCAAATACAGAAATAAAACAAAGAGAAAAGGGAAAATGAAAAAAACAATAAGGTAATAAACAATTTTGAAATAATAAATTAATATAAATAAATAAATAAATTATGATCTAATATTGATAAATCATACAATTTTTTTATTTATTTATATTACAATCAAGCTCTTTACGAGCTTATTCGCATTTTTTTTTTTTTCTAATAATAATAATAATAAAAATACACTACTGAAACATATATACATAAAATATAGTTTTATTTTTAAAAATTAAAAAACTTCTAATGTCAATAGCAACACCCTTTATTAGTTCATGGGACTTCCTTCTCTTTAGCCACCTCACCAGTGCATTGGAGTCCAGGAGATGGGCGGCCTCGGCGTTGATTATACAATGATAAAGTAAAATGAAGTGTAACAGGGTGAATAAATAACGGGAATTATGGCATATGAAGAATTTAAATTATAAAATAATCTGTAAATAAGGAACAGAGTTAAGTTATAATAACAAAAATTACAGAAAAAATTAAAAACTAAGAACCTTTTTTTTTTAGTTTTGGTTATTAATTTTTTTTAATCTCAACTATGAGAAATGGCACTTGGAATTTTTTACTTTTATCAGTTTGCCTTTTTTAATTTCCTCTTTTTTTCTGATCCAGATGCAGCCGAAGCAATATTTACGCTGTACTGATAGGCTGCATGTGATTTGTCGTAGTCTACCCCGAACGGCTTCCATTAATTCTCTCACTTTCGAAATGTAACTTCAGCCTCTCCTCGACCAAATGAACAACTGAATTTATTACAATTTATACATTATAAAGATAACGTAATTTTGAATGATTAAGTGGAAACAATTCAGAAACAAATTATTCTGAGATGTTACAGTATTTCACGGAAGGTGCGATATCTTCCTAAGAAGTATTCTTTTGAAGATCCGTAATGTACCTGTTCATTGCCGAAGAACTTGGGCTCCATGTTTTCGCTGAGTATGTCACTACTGTTGTTCTTGATGACACTTTTTATAACCATACCTATGTGGCTTGTTACAACAACTATAACCGAAAAAGCTTCTCGCTTGCAAAATAAGCTTGGCTACCTGTCATAAAGTGTTTGAAAATCATATTACCATGCATTTGAAAGAATAAAAGAAAAAAATTGACATTGTTATACAGTTTCCATACAGATGTAAGGAATTTAGCATTATTTCTTCATTGATATATTCACACATGCCAGTCATTTTTAAAATGGTTAAAATTGCACTGACTAGGTATTTAAAGAGTACGTAAAAGCGTAATTAGACATCCAATTTAGCAGAAATAGTTTTATCGACGCATCTGTTTCGATTTTAATTTCTAACCATAAAAGTATAAGACAGTGTGGCTAAACTCATTTCTGGCACTCAAGACTATACATTTTAATTATTATTATAGTAAAATTTATTATTATAAATCTTCCTAGAACTATGGAGATGTAGTTCAAATTTTGTACAGTTGAGTTTAGTAGTTTTACCATTGCAAACTCTGTTGCAAAATGACCAGATATCGGTCGAGTTTTAAACTGCAACGGGATCCACATGTCGCTACATATATTCATAGCTTTTTTAATAACAATTGAATTAAAAATAAGTTAAATGAACATAAATTTCGAGGTCTATGTAACATTGTACCTTTGTAACCTCTCTCTAATGGTGCTCGCCACCTACCGGTCGATTATCAAACTTCACTTCGTACCACATGTTTATCGTCTTTTTATGGCTATATAATTAAAAATCTATAAAATTTATTATAGCTAAACCTTCCTTGAACTATGAAGATGATGTGGTTAAAATTTGGTACAGATTGGCTCAGTAGTTTTCGTGGTTTGTGATCACAAACAAAAAATGGCTTGTCCTTTTATACAGGATTTTCAGCGTAAGACTGCAGTAACTTCGGGAGGCGATTCTAGGCATCATTTGCAACAAAACATTCCCTATAAACTATAGCTCGATTCTCATCCGTTTTGTACATATTTTTAATTTTATGTTTTTTTCAAGAAATGTCTACTTTTTAACAAATAATTGTCTATATTTCACGAACTATTAAAGCTAGAGCAATTTAAATATGATCATTAGAAATAGGATTGAATTTACTTTAAAATAGTCAGAAGAAGATCGGTCCTGTGTATCAGAGAAGAGGGAGGACATTTTGAACAAGTATTGTAAATTAAGTATGTAAATTTTAATTAAATTATCTTAAAAGTTCCTTAAATTGCAAATATTAGAATAAGATAAATTGGTAATTGTGATTAAATTACTTTTAATAAGAAAGTGCTCGTCTTTACAGACTACTTAAACATTTACTAGACAAACGATCAAAGCTCAAACGTTTAAGATAATTAATTAAAATTTACATACTTAATTTACAATAATTGTTCAAAATGTCCTCCCTCTTCTCTCATACACAGCACCGATCTTCTTCTGACTGCATCTACTGCTAGGCGGAAATTAATTAATTAAATTATCTTAAAAGTTTCTTAAATTGGAAATATCAGAATCAGATAAATAGATAATTTTGATTGAATTACCTTTTTATTAATAAAACTATTAAACGTTTCTGAGCATTCTCTCAGTGTTTCCTAAAACGCCGATGTTGAATTGCCCTGTTTTTTGTAACTAATAAGCGATTTCAGTATCAATTTTAAAAATTATCACTATTCATGGTATACTATTCGAAAGATGTTTGTTTGTAGAAGTTTTTTTTTGAGTATTGCACGTTTCTACATACATACATACATCGGTGGCTCTACATCCCGTCACCGAGACTGGGCCTCCTCCAAAAGCTTTCGCCAGTCAATCCTGTCAGCTGCAGCAGCTCTCCAGTTTCGGACTCCCAGCAGAGTCCGTGCGTCCAGTGTCACTGAATCCTCCCATCTCACATTTGGCCTGCCGACTTTTCTTCGCCCATGCAACTTTCCGGACAGTATCCTCCTGGGTATCGCCGAGTCATCCATGCGTGCGACGTGCCCGGCCCATCGAAGTCGTCCTATCTTGATAAACTTTACCAAGTCTGCATCCCCATACAGGCCAGCCAGTTCGACATTTCTTCTTCTTCTCCAAATTCCACCCTCTTTAACAGGACCAAAAATCTTCCTCAGAATTGATCTTTCAAATTGCACGTTTCTAACATATTTAATATTTTTGAGACAAATGCAAAGTTTTGGAACGAAATTTGAAACATCCTATTTCTTATGTTTGGATCACAAAGTTAAATACAGGATGCGGCTATTTTGTAGTTTACAAAAGCCTATTTTAAAGTAAATTTAATCCTCTTTCTAATGATCATATTGAATTGCCCTAGCTTTAATAGTTCGGGAAATATAGAAACATAGAATTTACATACTTAATTTACAATAATTGTTCAAAATGTCCTCTCTCTTCTCTCATACACAGCACCGATCTTCTTCTGACTGCATCTACAGCTAGGCGAAAATTAATTAATTACATTATCTTAAAAGTTTCTTAAATTGGAAATATTAGAAAATGATAAATAGGTAATTTTCATTAAATTACTTTTCTATTAATAAAACTATTTAACATTTCTGAGCATTCTCTCAGCGTTTCCCTTTCTTTTTTTTTTTTAATTAATAAGCGATTTCAGTGTAAATTTTAAAATGATCACTATTCATGGTATACCATTCGAAAGATGTTTGTTTGCAGAAGTTTTTGTTTTTTTAGTATTGCACGTTTCTAACATATGTAATATTTTTGAGAAACATGCAGTCGAAGTTTTGGAACGAAATTTGAAACTTTCTATTTCTTATGTTTGGATCAATAAGTTAAATATTGGACGCTTTTATATATAAAATATTTTGAAGTTTAAATAAGTTTATTTTAAAGGAAATTTAATCTTCTTTCTAATGATCATATTGAAATTGCTCTAGGTTTAATAGTTCGGGAAATATAGAATTATACAATTATTTGTAGGAAATATACAATTATTTGTCAAAAAGTAGAAATTTCTTGAAAAAACCTAAAATAAACAATATTTACGAAACGGATAAGAATCGAGCTATAGTTTATAGGAACTTATTTGCTGCAAATGATGCCCAGAATCGCCTCTCGAAGTTACTGCAGTCTTATGCTGAACACCCTGTATAAAAAGACGAGCTATTATTCTTTTGTGATCACAGACCGCGAAAACTACTAACCCAATCTGTACCAAATTTTAACCACACCATCTTCATATAATTATATAGTCATAAACAAAACAATAAATATAGGTTACGCTGTGAAGTTTGATAATCGACCGATGATGCTTAGAATCGCCTCCCGAAGTTACTGCAGTCTTATGCTGAACACCCTGTATAATAGTACGGATATAGATTAGAGACAGTTGAATAGCGCTTGTAATCCCATTAGCTACATGGCATCATATAAAATTTCCACCCCTTAGCAGCAGATCCTTGGACAAGATGCCTTCTACACGCCGAGACAATAGCGAGAGGAGCGGGAGACCTTGGCCGCGCAGGAGATGCAGAATTGTGCAACGGCAGCCTTGGGCGCGCCCACAAGGAAGCTGCCAACATCTCTGCCAACTTTTACAGCAGCCATATTGCCAACTCTACGCTCGCTTTTTTGTAATTCTGTCAGCATCTTGTCGGCATAATTATACTGTTAATAAAGCTTTTCATAGCGTCGGCTCCTAGCGGTCCCACCTTTCTCTTAGCGTACCAGCTCGACAGCTTGGAAAAATATCTCCATCTTTAGAAAATAAATTATTCCAATCGATATTTATTAGAAAAATTCATTATGACTCGTAGGGAAATCTAGTTTGAACCAAACACTTAGTTGCCCTGAAGACTTCCTGATTTCTTATACATAATATAAGGTAATTTTTTTTTAGCAAAAGATTTTTTTTGATTTTTTAAAATATTCATATATTTTGTTAATTTGCATAATAAAAGAAGTTATTTATTTATTTATTTAACCCGGCGTTGGTCGCTAGCCGATCTGGTACACCGTTAGTCGCTAGGTCAGCATTTCCCTTACTTCTTTGATTTTCATAAAAAATGCAGTTTTATGTTGCCAAATATGTAGTTATAAATGGTAAATAAAAGTCATCATAATTTATTAATAATTGTAGCATGGAGAATAAGGATTAAAAATATATTTTTACAAAAATTTATTGTAAAAAAAAAAAATTAAATATTTTACTATTTACATAATAATGTGTTTTTCATCAGCTAGATTATTTTGTTTTATTTCTATACAATTATTACGTATATTAAGTATATTCATTATTATTATTAACTATATTTAGTATGTTCATTGTGAATTGGAACATTGCACTTTTTACAATTTTTTTCGTTTTTATCTTTTTATTTCTTCGGCACACCCACACCAAATCTATTTTGTATTGCCTCGAGCAGCCATTAACAAAAATCTGGAATAGTAAAAATTTCAGATTCCTAGTATATCATTGAAAAATATTATAAATACAATTCACGACGATTTATCAACTAATTACTTACAATTTATCTTCTCAACTGGCTTTTTATCCAACAAGTAAAGCATGTTAGATCCACGACTCATTTCGAACCCAAATAATCACTAATCAATCGAAAAAAATTAGAAAACTCGCTCAGTAAAATGTCACGAATAAACTGCAAGAGAGATAAACTGACACTGAGGAGTGTGGACATGGCAATTTTCAGTAAAAATCTCCCGATATCCACCTGCATCTGTTTTACTTAGAAACTAAATATTCTTATTCCCAAATGTCCTAAACTCAGCTATGATGAGGGTCGGCGAAGAAAGTTAAATTCTGACGAACTTATTAAATATTTTTTAGAAAGGTGAGGGAGATCTAGCGACCAACAACGGGTTAAAGCATCAAATACTCAGTCCGCCGCTGTTTTCAAGAAAGTATCCGAGGGTCCCACCTTCTATATGTGGACACATGCTGACATCCTGACTCATCACAATCACCATACTCATCACTATTGCTGATAAAACATGTGTGTTGTCAGTAAATAATGATCCTTTCATTTCATTTCATAGGGCTTTGAAATATATGCATTTGCATATTACTCCTATCCGAAGAAAACATCTAATATCTTCAAAAAGTATACAGTGACTCACGAAATTAATCAGATGTTTGCAGTAATATCAAAACTTTGTCCTATCCGATATGTAGTTTGTCAATACCTATTTTAAAACATGAAATATTGTTTAATTCTTTATTGCAATCCTCTTTCCTGCCTGCATTGTAAACATTAATCACTTAGTCGTTTTCAAAAGTCTCTTAAGACCACTTGATCAATTTCCTAAGTTTTAATTGTACTTTTAAAATCATCTATTAAAAGTAATTAAAAATTTCTGTAGCTATAAAATAGTAAGTACGAAGCAATTTTACTTTTTTTTTTGTCAATTCTAAATGCAATACAAAACATTAAATTACAGTTGTTTTTTTTCTTTCCGATAGTGAAACCAACATCAGAAAATATTCGGAAAGCAATTATAAATCAGCTTCAGAATGGAGTTTCTCACCGTTCTTTAAATATCAAATACGGCGCTTACTCAATAGGGGCTATAAGTAACATTCGAAAAATGAATGCAACCCATTAGAAAGAGATTTAAAAGAATAAAGCAGTTCGTAAGCCTTTACTCTCAGATACTGTAAAGCGCGGAATCATTCATTCAATTCGGTCAGCTTTAGCGGTTTGATAATATCAACATCTGCACTGAAGGAGTGCGATGTGTCTTGAGACAAAATGTTTTATGAGGAAGTGCAAAAGTTAAAAAGCCATTGCTAAGAGATAGGTATGAAAACCAAGGTTAGCATTCGCCAAAAATATGCCCACTATACTGAAAATGATTGGTCAAATATCACATGGTCTGATGAGACCAAAATTAATAGATTTTGGTCTGAAGAGAAAGAATAGACATGGAAAAGGACGAAATGAACGATCTATCTCCAATCATATGCGATTTGATCAATTTCGTGAGTCACTGTTTGTTTTGAGGCATTTGGGTTCAATTGGAGTTACTTTTATTTTATATATTTTGTAATAAATACATATTTTTACATACTTTGGACTGTATATTTTTCTACATATCCGACATATCAGCGATATTTAAATTTTATTATGTTTCTAACCAGAAAAAAAAATAATATAAATAAAAACCAAAAAATTGCAAAGGGAAGTGGTCCTATTCATTTTTTCCGCCTAATTAATGAGTTCGTGTTTGTCCAGGCGCTGATTCTTTCCTTTGCGCGAACTTTCGATCGCATTTTCTTATCTTGGAATTGTTTAATAAATAAATGGTACTTTTCTACAGCACTAAGGTCTGAGTCGGCACCGCAGGGTATGTCTTCTACCTTTTACTACCGTTTTCTACCGCCTCCCATCATGGTCCGATTCCTACAGGACATCTCGTCTCTCCGTCATCCACATCCTCCATCACAAGACTTCCAAAAGCTATCCTCTTGATTCCCGGGTCCATCTTAAATAGTGGTATATCCGCTTCATCTAACCTCTGCATTTATTTTAATTAAGTTTAATTTTTGACTGCTTTTGTTTGACAACTTCTCGGAGGTATTGCCGTCAGAGGGCCCAAGTAGGTAAGGGGTCATAGTAAATATTGATAAGTAAACCATAATTCGGTACGCTTTCAAAACTTCATTCACTTACGTGAAGCTCACACTTAATAATAATTATTAATTTTAAACTATAAAAAAAATTGGAAACTATAATTATAATTATCATGTTAAACGAAATATTGTTCAATATTTAAATTAACTCTCATGGCATCCAATATTTTAATGTAAATCGGTACTCGATTGTAGATGGTCTTGGCTGTGATTATCTTTTCATCTCAATCATCGAATTTGTTGCTTAAATAACTTGAAATTATATGTATTTTAAGAGACATTCGGATAGGTAGTAATTAAGTAGCCAGAATATTTTTTTTTACAGGAATTGCTCTTGGAATCCGTTCTCTTTTTCTTCTGAATGTATCATCTCAAATTGCATGTTCGAGGTAAAATAAATTGACGGTGTCATATCTTGAAGGATTGATATTATTAATGATTAATATTAATTGGCAAATAATGAGTTGTTCAAGCACATTCTGCCGGGGTAAGCAATTTCAAATGTCGATCAGAAGTCAAGAATGATATAGAAATCACAGTCGTTATATGATAATTATGGACTCTTGATTAGATATGTTCATTTGTTTTAATTTATCAATCAACTTCTGCACAGGAAGTATCGCATTTTTTAAAGCTTTCGAGAGATTACTTAATTTACACCCAATGAAGTCCCCTGCCTTCTTAAATTATTATCGTGGAACTCTGTGATTTTTCAAAACTTATTTATTGAAATAAAAAATTATCGTGTTGTTTGTGGCTAATGATACTGAAAGATACTTGATTAGGAAACTGGAAGAATATTTGGTGCCTATCAACAAGCAAGGTAAAAACTGAGTACAAGGCATTTAATAGAAGTTAGGCACTTAATATTCTCTCTAAGGCAGATGTTGGAAAAAAGTTATGCGCATAACATAAGTCTACATCACCTTTTTATAGATTTCAAGCAAGCGTATGACTCAGATAGAGAAAAGGTGGTAAGGGAGATTAGATCTCAAGGTGTTCCATCAAAGCAAATGCCTTTTTGCCCTAAGTAAATTTATGAGGTCTTGATCAGCCAAAATTATTGTCTACAAAACTGTAATAAGGCCAGTTGTGACTCATGGAAGCGAGTGTTGGGTGTTGACTCAAGAGAATAAGAGGTTGCAGAGGATTTGGGAAAGGAAGGTCCTCAGAAAAATCTTCGGTCCGGTGAATAACCACGGAAATTAGAGAATCAGAACCAACCTGGAGCCGGAAAAATTGCTCGATGAACCCAACATCATTTCAACAGTCAAAAAAGATGATGAATGGCAGCCCGGGAAAAGATAGAGAGGAAGACCACGGCTAAGGTGGCTGGACACCACGAGGACAGGGAGTAAACGGTTGGAGGAGGAAGGCGGTAGATGGACAGGAATGGCTGTCTGTACTTTGTAAAGCCAAGGTCCGACCAGGACTGTATCACTCAATAATAAATAAATAAATGGAAGCATTGTTTCTGAAAAATTAGAGTTGGCCATATCGCAGGTAACTTCTGTGAGTGTCTCATCCAAAGATATCTTTTTGTGCCGTCTGGTTCCTCTTTCTCTACTCCATTCGCCTTTTAAATGCCTCTCTCAATCCCTCTTCTCAAGTCTTCCTTGGGAACACTTCCCCCTCTGCGAAGGTTTCGTAGGTGACTTTTGCTTTGCGATTTTCTGTCATTCAAAAAACGTATACCTAAAACCTTCCAGGCAATAAGATAAGAGAATATCCTTAAACTTTATTGCAACAATAAACAGATATCCACCATATATCGTTTGTCGTGAAGAAGCTGTAACGTCAAATTACGATTAAAATGAGTCAACTATTAACCTTCAGAGCAGGATTTTTAATATCTGCGTTGTGTAAAATTGGTCAAGTTGTGCTTCTTGATAAGACCTGAAAATATCTACTTTGGTGCTAATGGAAATTTCAGAGCAATTGTAGCAATTATTCTTGAATTAGGATTCAAAAAATCCCAACTGAAATGGAAAAATTTTGACTTCTTCACTACTGCTAGATATGTGATACAAACAATATACGAACCAAGCTGGTTAACAAGTATGATCATCCAAAGGGATGCCAGAGGAGTGATGGCAAAAATTGCTTTTACTATTACTCTGCTGAAAGGCGAAAAAGTGTGCGACCAAAAATGAGACGGCTGGGAGATGAACTGGAATGGGCTTCTCAGGGAACTCAGAGAAAACGAGTGGCAAGAACGGAAGAAGTGGCAAAAACGGTTAACTTGAGTGAATAAACTCTACAAACATACCGACAAACTTATACAAAACATAGTCTTGATAAACATGCCAAGGAAAATACCCATAGAATGCTTAAAATAAAAAGATTGAAAGACCTCCTGGAATTGTACCTTTTTAAAGAAACGTTTGTATTATGTTGATGTTATAAACATTTTTTTTTAGCCTTTTATTGAAATTGAAAACTATATACAATAAAATAAAAATACATCCAGTTTATGTGAGGATATTCCTCATAACGGTATGCCAATAAAGCAACTACCCATTGGTAACACTTTAATAAAACTTTTATAATAGAAGGTCCCGAGGCTATCTTCTTTTCAGATGGCTCGGAGGGTTATCTGAAATAGAATAGGAAGCAAGTTGAGATACTAGTTGATTTGGGTGAGTATTTAGTTTATTGTGACAGGAAAGGTATCTCAATCGTGCTAAAACAGCGACATATGGGGTTTTGAGATGTTTATGGATAGGTTTCTAACAAACTAAGGAGCTTTGAAGATTTTTCCAAGGATTTGGAATTATAAGGATGGAATACGAGAAGAATTGGATGGTTTAGTGGACCCGCAAAGCTCGACTCTGTGACTAGATCTAATCGTAATGTTTGAACGTTTGTGTGGTAAATGTTGTAGAAGTGGAAACGGGCAGTTACTTGTTTTAGTCTGTTATGTATAAAGATTTTTTAAATTGACAAAATAAATTGAAACAATTGAGTGGTTTGAAGAAGTTGATTCAAAGGGAACTTACTAGTGACACAATGTTAAATAATGTTTGGAATTAAAGTTCAAAATGTTTGACATTTTTTATTAGATATATTGAAAAAATAAATTATTAGTAAGTTAATGTTATAAGAGGTGGTACTAGGATGAAATAAACATATCAAATAAAATATAAAACCAGCCCAGCCAAGCACTAGCTAACTAGGCCGCAGTCTTGTAAGAAAATAGTTCTAGGAATCGGCTCTATCCCAGTAGTTACGACTCCCTTTTAGGGTCCTCCTAGAAGAAGTAGTTTATCCAGTGTTTTTTATTTTCGTGTTCTGGTTCGATTCCTTTTTGTAAAGAGGCGGCGCTAACCTCCTTCAACATTGTTGGATAAAGAGCCGTGCGTTAGATCATTATCCTGGTGCAAGAAAAAGATAGGCACAGGAAGGTACGTCGTATCGTAGATGTGAAATTCAGATGAGATAATGAGTTCATTTCGTAATTGTGGTGGTTGAAATGAACCAGCCCCCTGGATCAAGTTTTATTAATCTTGAATTTTTGACATGGTTGTCTTTTGGCTAGGGGTCTGTAGTTTTTTTTTTGTAATTTTTTTCACCTTCCAAAATATAAAATTTTGGCACGCCCTAGCTCTGTTGGCTTTGCACGGATAGAAAATTTGACGACAGTTCTCTGTTCAGAAATTTAATGGAAAATATTCTTTGTTATACAAAATTTGTCGCAAGTACCTATCGTTTAGGAGCTATATTTGTTTGAGTGAAAAAAATCACGTTTTGTCAACATTTTTTATGTTTTTGGACATTTTTGAGACTCTAGCTCTGCCGGTGTTACTTGGGTCAAAAATTCGACCACAGTTTCTCAATTAGAAATTTATTAGAAAATATTTTTTGTTATGTAACATTTTTCGCTAGGACCTATCAGTTAAGAGCTATTGCTATATGAATGAAAAATGTCACGTTTGGAACTACTATTTTCTCTCAGCTATTGTTAATTAAATTTAATTAATTAATTAATTTATTTTTTTTTTATCATATCGGCCTACTAAGGACCACTGTCATTTCATTGCCTCTTCTTGGCTTTGACATTAGCCCAGTGCTCCTTCATTCGTTGCCGGTGGTGCTTCTCACTGTCTTTTATCCACATCTTACCCGTCTTGAATTTTGGTTTCTCATGAAAACTATGGTCGTCCCGAAGTATCTTCTTAAGTCGATCGCTCTTCTGGATATCTTCGAAAGTAATCCCGATCTCCAACAGGTCTTTTCCTACATCGGTAAACCAGGCTCCCTTGATCTTCTTATCCTTAAAATAAGTGAAGATCCTGTTCGTCAGTCGTGTTGGAATCATTCTAGCTAAGTGACCATAAAAAGTGATTCTCTTTTTTCTCATGACGTCAGCTATTAATTAATTATTAATAAATTAATAATTAATTTAATTAATATGATCCTTATATTACACATATGTAAATTGGAAAAATAAATATATTATAGATAGACATATCTATGATCTATTGTTTTTTTCCAGTCAGGGAGAAATTGATTTTTTATTTTCTTTTTTTTTTATTGAATGGTTTATTAAAACTATAACATTCATCACTTGAGATACGAGTATGTATGATAGCATAGTAGGATCAATAAAATTATGACTGATGAATTATTTTCCACTTCAATTATGATTTTTTTTTTTTTTTAAAGTCTAGTTTCGAATGTTAAACATCCATCATCAGTTCTAACAAGTGAACTCGAGGACCTAATTGAAGCTCTTCTACCTCACCCCTTTAGAACCGATGATGAATATTCAACAACTATCAACAAATATCATACAAGATTGAGCAGTTTCTTGTTGTTTCCGTCTCTCTTAATTTTTTATTTTGATAAACCCTCTAATCTTCCAATGAATCATAATAATCTTATAAATTATGTGACTATAATTGGACTTGTCTGAAAACTTAAGGAATTTTACTGAAACCCTTCATATTAACTTCAATACTCCTCATTAGGCTTGTTACAAATAATATGCATTAATAGGTGATCCAATCATTTCATTGAGGGAAGGAAATACTTCTTTTTCACTTCTTGTTTGCTCTAAAAATGGGTTCAGTGATTTTCTCTCAGTAAAATTTAATAAAAGAACACTGTTGTGACATTCACAGACCATAAATCTGTAACACCGCGATATCTCGACTCGTTTACACAATAAAAATTTCAATCACTTATCAGAGCTGTGTGTTCAGAAAAGGAGTTGGTTACACGACCCGCGCTTCGGAAGTAAAACAGAAATGGGGATAGATTTCCCGAACAAACGGGCTATTGACTATTGGCTTTCCTTTCGGAGGATTGATATTTTTTCCGGTTGAAGGGAGCTGCTTTCAATAAACCGGCGGGCACCCCCCTCCCTCAAAAACAAAAGAGAAAATTGATGAATAAACAACAGGGAGAGAAGGAAAAAAAAAAAAAAAAAGAAAAAAAAAAAAGATGGCCGTATAGCAATCCATCAATACTCAACGTCGCTTTGCTATGAAACCGCTTCAAGCTTTTCATCATTTGGACGGTTAGATTGCTCTGTTCACTTTGTCATTTATCGTCCGCAGGATTTTCACTAAATTGAAATTTTAAATGTATCCAATATATTGTCAAATTAAAACATAAAAAAGTATATTATATATTATACATATATTGTATATTGTATATTATATATCCATGGCCTTACAGTTAGTGTTTTTACTTACAAGGTATTTTCATCTTCATTTCATTAATACAGTAATATATTCATACTTTTAGACAAACAGATGTGATTAGATTATAAAGAAAAACGCCTCATTCAGCTTCCTTCCATTCTTCTACGAACAATCTCGAATGAGTTTATTATGGTAATTTTCAAGTTCCAGTAAAAAAAATTGTTGTTAGTCATGACTCTTTGATTTTAAGTTCTTATTGAGACTTGTGGAATTAACATTCGGATGTGTGTCTAATAGTGTGCAAGAAGCCTTTTTAATTGAATTTAATTTAAAAATCACTCAGATCATAACCCCCCTCACTTGCTCTACCTCCCTCCCCCCTCTCTCTCTACCCCCATATATGTATATATATATATATATATATATATATATATATATATATATATATATATATATAAAATATATTTAACATTAGTAGCACTTTATTAAAAATTCTGCACTAGAAGGTCTCTAGGCCAACTTCGTTTCAGACGCCTCGGTGGATTATCAGGAATGGACTTCCCACTCCATTTTGGAGAAACTATCGGATTTGAGTGGTTATGGAGCTTACTATGAAAGGATAGATATCTGGCTTGGGCTAAATCAGCAACATATGGAACATTAAGATCTTGATGGATAAGTTTATTGGTAACAAAGTAAGGAGCATTGAGGAGTTTTCGAATGATTTCTGATTGTAAGGATTGGATTTGAGGTGAATTGGATGGTTTAGTAGAGCCTCAAAGCTCAAATCCATATGTCCAAATAGTTCTGATAACTTTCATGTAAACGATTCTTTTATAGTAAATCGGAAGTTTTTTAACGTTTGTTTCAAGTCGAAAATGACGAGCTGTTTCCTCTGGAAATACATTTGAAATGGGACTATTAGAAGTAGTTTTCTGGACATTTAAACCAGGTCTAATCACAGTTATGTATATGAGTCTTTTGTAATTAATTGGGAGCTTTTAACATTTGTCTAGTAAATGTTGAAGTAGTCCATTACGACGGGATGTTTCTTGTCGTTTTAGTGTTTCCAGACTCGAATGAAGGTTGGCTGACACGAGTTTATTTATTTCTAGAGTTGATTGTCATTGTGACGATTTGAGATTTTCGTGACTCAGGGGCACTCCGCACTTCCACAGTGCATTGTTAAAAAGGTAAAAGTCTATTTTGTAAAATGTTGCACAGTATTTTTTAAGCAACTATTATATGAGATTAGTTGTTAATATTATTTCGTACATTTAAAACAGATTAGCGAATAATTTTTGGTTGTTACATGCGAGTATATTTTTAGTTATCTCAAAAATTAGGTAAATCCATAAAGCTAATTCGTATAGGCATTAGAAATTTCAAATAACTTGCCATTTTGAAAATTATTGTATTTATAATTTTCTACATTTATAGGTCTTTAAATTATGCTTATTTTTTTTTAACACTGGAATTCCTCTACATCATTTTTTATTATCTTAATTCTTCGGCTCTTGTATCCTTTAAACAAATGTGTGTAGATGCTATTATGTTTGATCCCCTCTTCAGCTGACCATGACCGGCCCCTCATCGCATGGTTTGATATCTTCGGACCATTGGACTAGTTGAGGTCCCTGCACCTGGAAGGAAGAGATGCCCATGAGGCCGACAAAGGAGCGGCATTACAATGTTACAAGAACGCCCACGTTACGCCAACGCGACATCACCTCGCCGGATTCCATATCTAGTTTACTGCCCCCTCGGGAACGCCGAAACGACTCAAACTCTAACGGATAGTCCAGCCGCGTTCTTCTTCTTACTTTTATGGCCCTCTTTTTATATAAAGATGTTTTTCTGTCTCTTTTTTTTATGTTTCGTTTTATGAGAACCCTCTTAGGCCTTTCTTCAAAAAAAATGCTTGAACAATTTCTCCATGAAAAATATTTTTTTTTTCTAATTTCTCTGAAAGGAATGCAAAATGATATTAATACATGCATTGTAATTAATATATACAGCATTTGAAAGTGACGATTACCATTTTCTACAATTCCTAGCTGGTGTTTGAAGGTTTGCTGGAATCGACCTAGACGGTTATGATAAGCCTTGAAAAGGCCTTTTAATACCTCAAAAAGGTCTTAATTAGGATTTACAAAAGGTGAGGGTAGCTCTAAACAATCGCTCATAACTTAACTTAAAACTATCGTAAACTACAATATTTACGACTTTTTCAAAATGAGATTTACAGAATGATGATAAATGGCTAGATGTTACTCTTTCTGCCTTGTCATCTTGCAGATGTGACGGGATGATGGAACTGAATACAGTGTTGTAATAGGCGAGGAGTTTATTAAAGTGTTTGCGTTTGATGCGTTCTTGTATGGTGTTAAATATAAGGAAATAGTGAATATGGTTCATATTTTGTCACTCAACGGCTTTCAGCATATCTTGATAGGTGATAAGAAGATTTAATTTCTGTAATTTAAATATGTTCTTTAATGGCTTTGAGATAAAAAATAATTTCTATTCTGAGTTACCTGGACTTTAAAGTAGTATTGGTACTACTAATTGGTACTCTTATTTGCTTGCCTTAATTGCAAAAAAAATAATCTGTTAATAATAAAGTAAGAGACTCAGAAAAAAATAATGTAGAAACTATTTTTACTCTTTTTATCTGCGTAGTAAGGTTCAAAAGTTTCCGGCCTGGGATAAAAGGAAAGGTGAAAGAAAAAACTGGTCTTACTGTTTTTCAATATATTCTCCTCTAAGTTCAACACACTTTATACAACGCTTTGGCAACATTTCTATACCATGAAAAAAATAATTATCTTCCTTGTTAAAAAAATGTTCTTCCACTGCTGCGTGGGAAGAATTCGTTGCAACAGTGAAATCGTTCCTTTTTTTGAGCAGCTGAAAGATTTTTTGGAATCCATCTTGCACTAACCTTGTTCATATGCAAATGCTCTTTGATGATCCTTAAAACACTTGTTTTTGAAAGCCCCAATCTCGCGCTATTTTCTTGGTTTTCGTTCGCAGCAGTCAGATTAATTCTGATTCCACAACTTGTATTGTTACAGAAGTGACAGCTTCCAATAGGCGACCGGGACGCGGATCATTTTCTAGACGTTCTCTCCCTAACTTTAATAATTTTGCCCATTCTTTCACTGTGGAATACGAGGGGAAGGACTGCCCGTATACACAATCCAAGCGCTCTTGGAGGAGGAGTATAGGGACTTACTTTCGAGTTTGTATTGTTACGTAAACATACATGGATCCTCAGCCATGTAATCGCTAACAATTTAAAAGAATTTAAAATACGAAGACCAAGCATCTTCTCAGCCTATGCTCAGCCTATTATTTGGTAGTTAGGCACAGGCAAAATTGTTCTCGCTTCTTTGGTAGCAGTATCTGCCGTTAAATTTCTAGATGTTCTATCAGGACTGGTTATCGAAAAAAATCTTACATTGGTTTTATTGCATGTCACCAATTGTTCCGTAATCATGTTAGATACAACGCCATTTGTGTTCTAAGAATTTTGCATACTTTAATGATAAGTATGGTTTCGAAGTCAATTGCTAAATAAAAAGTCAACCATTCGCTAGAAACACTTCTCGGATAGTTGATACCTTACTGTGTTTGCATTTATGTTACGGATCATTGTATCTGTCCATTTATTTCATCTGAAGCATTCAGTGAAAATAAATTTTAAAAAAATGTATCTCTGTATGTTAACTAAGATTTAAGAGAACATGTTTGCATATATATGTGTGTGTATATATATATATAAATTTTTTTTTTTTTTTTTTTTTTTTGGGAAAAGTGATAGGTTAGGTTAGGCATCGGTTGTTTTCTCCTGGCTGTGAGAATATAACATTGTTTTAATGCAGCTTTTTGAGTTTTATCACTTTTGAAATACATGTGCTATATGATGAGATTTTCGTATTTTGAAAATGCACTCTTGAAACCGTGTTAGTCTCCATAAAAACATGTGACATATTAAAAATATTCCATTTATTGTTATTCAATCAATCGGATGAATTTTTTCTACTTACTGCCATTAATTTTGAGATCAAATCTTCAATAAATTGTTAATTAATTAGTATTTCTTCTTTTATCAAGTTATAAATAAGTATCTTCTCTTGTTTTCTTCGGCGGATCCACGAAATGTGTCTTGACCTGCCCACCTTTTCCCTTGCCCTTGTTGCTGGAGTACATAAGGTCAGCAGCAAGAGTACATAAGAAGCAGCAATAAACAACAACACTTATATATGTGCCGGTCACTAACTATTAATGCTAATAATTTTTCATGTTGCAACATTCAAATCAATTCGAAATCGATCTTGAAATAGAGTTTGCTTCATAATTGTAAAGTTTAAAACTATTATACTTCGGTATAACATTAGCACAGCTGGAATATTATTTCATATAACAGGGCCATTATCTTAATTTTATTGTCATTATTGTGTATTATTTGCTAAAATTAATCATGATTTTAATTTTTTGGTAAATTTAGTAGAATGTGCACTTATTTTAATCTGTTTTTGAGAGATTTGCATAAACAATGAAGATGGACAGTATAGTCGATTTAAACAGTAGGTTCCTACATATAAAAGAAACAATAAGTTCTATGTTTTTAATCACATAACCTGCCATAGATAAGAAATAAGCAGCAGTGTAACCTTCAAAATTTAATCATTACTAATGACGTTAGTCTAAAAACAAGTTTATAGTGTGTGCACTGCGGTTCTTTTTAAGTATGAAATACGAAAATGAACAAAGAGATCGCTTTTCATTAAAGGAATTATTCTGTTTGATTTGCTGCCCACCGCTGCCTTCTAAGATAGTCGCAAAGATAGCATTCAAACCTCCTGAGCCCTCCTACGATTTCTCTAGCGACAGTTTACACAAGCACCGCATCAATTTTTTGGATAGTGACATCAACATAAACAGTTGCGAGAGAGACAACATAGACTGCTTCTATGCCAAAACATCAAGGGGAAACAAAATCGCTTGTATGTTGGTCAGATCATTCCGTATAGCAAGGTATACAATTTTATTCTCACATGGAAACGCTTCCGATATCGGTCTCATGTACCCTTTCTTCATGGAATTGGCCTCCAAGGTGGGTTGTAATGTCTTCGGCTACGATTATTCGGGATATGGCGTGAGCACGGGGCGACCCTCTGAGAAGAATATGTACGCTGACATAGATTGTGCTTGGCGCGCCCTCATTTCGCGCTACAACCTCCACCCAGAACAAATCATCCTCTATGGACAAAGCTTGGGCTCAGTTCCAACAGTGGATTTGGCTGCTCGGCGCAAGGTCGGGGCGGTTATCCTCCATTCTCCGATACTGTCCGCCCTCAGGGTCGTCTATCCCCACATGAAGAAGTCCTGGTGTTGTGACAGTTTCCTGAATATTGACAAAGTACATAACATATCCTCTCCCGTTCTTGTAATTCATGGCAACAACGACGAGACCGTACCCTTCTCTCACGGTGTCACCTTGTTCGAGAAGTGTCCCTGTTCAGTAAATCCATTGTGGGTGTGCGGAGCTGGACATAACACCGTCGAATTCCATGAAATCTACTTGGAACGACTTAATTCCTTCATTCACAACGATCTAAGGAATTTCATTTGATGATTTGGCACTTGTAAAAGAACCAATGATTTGTGAAGTCTTATTCGCCAAATTATTTTTCAATAAAATATTGTTTTTCTAAATACGTTTATTTTTATCTTAAGGGAATTTAAGTTTCAATAATTATTAAATTTTTATCTGGGGAAAATGTTTCCAGCTGTCTTGGATAATTGTAGACCATCTGTTGTGATATGAACAGGTTGAGGTATTCTACCTGCTGTTTATTTGTTTGTTTGTTTATTTGGGCTTAGCATCTTTATGTACTCAGGGCAGGAAGAATGGGTCACCCTACAGGCTAACAAACCATTCTAGCCAAGGTGGGAAGGTCAATATTGGGTTCGCCACGAAATAAATTTTAACCTGCCCAGGTGGGATTCGAACCCACGACCTTTAGTACCGAGCGCGTTGAGGCTTTCGCCCCAACTCACTCGGCCATCGAGCCGCCCGTTTATTTGATTATAATAATGTCTACATATGAGGCGTTGAGAACCAGAGCGAACTATCCAACAAAGTTGAACTTTGAAACGTCAACTCATGGAATATTTCAAAGTCAATTTTCACAAAATGTGGAATAGTCCTCTCAGGTTTCTCAATGGCTAATATATTCTACGAGTATATTTAACAGGATCTTAAAAACAAAGATTGTAATTTGTATAAATTAAAAGAAATATCTCTTATTATAAAAGTTTTCTAGGGCCTGGATTTGCATAAAAATGTATTTAATTTATCATCCTTGTATGAGAAACGATTTAACTATTAAACTAATAATACCAATTACTGCTCCAGAGAATACTGCAGGGTCTGAACCTATTTTTTCTCTGAATGAATCGGAGTTCCTCTCTCGGACTTATCTTGTTACAGATTATAATGGAAGTCACTTGTCTTATTCTTAGTTTCAGGGCTGGCTGTTTTTCAAGTCTAAATCCTCTTACTGTCGCCGACACTCTTCTTTGTGCCTCCTATCTGGAGGCATCCTCGCCTTAGGTCTCTTCTCGTCCAAAGACGTTTGCTGGAAGAGTGTCCTAGCTCAAAATAATGCAAAAACCGACCTACTACTGATTGGCTTAGTTCTAGTTGTAGTTGCGGATACTATCTACATTTGTAATTGTAAGTTCAAAATGTGAAATTAATTTTCTTCAACTATTCGTTAGTAGTTAACAATCACTGGCAAAAACTAGTTTAAAAAAAGTAGATAGAGTTTCAATTTCAAATTTAGTTGGTAGTTGCAGCTACAACTACACTAAAGTGGGTGGTTGTTATAACTACATCTTACCAAACTGCGGCTGGAGGTGAGGTTGGCGAAGGAAAGAGAAAAATACACAATAACAGCTTCTTAGTTCTTCTCGTTCTAATTCTATATCTACTTCTTATTCTATAATATATAAATACCTATATTTAATTCTTGGTGAGGCCAAGACCATACTATAGATAAACTGCTAAATACAAAACTAATCTTGTAACATAGGTTTTGGAACCCAATATCCCATCTCCCTTTTTATTCGAATAAAAACCACTTAGATAGAAAAAAAAGGTATGTAATAATTATAATATAATAATAATAATACGTCAATCATTCATTTAAGTATACATGTTGTGGACCTTACATCCTATACATGAATAATATAGGTTTATTCAATAATGAATAAGTTTTACAATTTAAAATTCTTTAAACACAAGGAAAAATTAGAAAACCACATAAAACATAAAAAAATAAAAATAAAAATAGAAATAACCAACATGTATACATAATAACAAATATTATACATAAGTAAAAATAGACGTGTAAAATGTTAAGTTATGAGGACATGTTTTGTTCTTTTGTGAGTTAAAATATCTATTGAGTGATGTTTTATTATAATTACCGATATCTCGGATAAGCGAATTTCCTGTACTTGTTGTTTTTTCAACTTATGTTTTGGTTTGATGATAGGCGTGAAGTTGGATATTAGATAAGATTGAGATCGAGGAGCATTACCAATATTTTTGTATATTAAAGGTAAACATTAATGATAATCATACTCTATTAGAATTCTTTCAAGTTTACTGAAGTTAGTTGCACAAGTTGAGCTCCACACAGGTGAGGCATTCATAATCTCTATGTAAAATATGACCATTTAGGTGTTTGGAATTAAGTTAGTTTCCAATATAGTTGAACTATAAAAACAAAAAATACAAATTGGTAATCAATAACCAAATATAACCCAACTTTTGTTCTAATGTAATAAAACCTCGTAGGATATTGTAGGAAGTTACAGGCATAGCCGGAAATCTTCACTTAAAAATGGTCAGTCGTCGAACACTGAAAATATAAGAGCCTCTTTAGTGCACAATAAATAAGCCGCCATTTTCTTTGCCCACACTGCAATAAATTAGCATCAGCTGATTGAAACATAAGACTGCTTATGTCTTCATACATCGCTAATAGCTATTTATAGTTTTTTAGTGTTAATAGACACATACATACAAACACCCAAACTATTTTTTATGATACTACCAAAGTATTTGGTCAATTCAGAAATTGATTATTTTTCGTAGAAATAAGATTGTTAAAGGTTTTTTCTTATGTTACTTTTGACCTTTAAATAAAAATATCTCGAAAAGCATCTTCTGGCTTTTATTGCTTCAATCCCGCTTTGAGGTATCTAAATGCTTATCGCACTCTTTTCCTTCGTGAAAGAAATTCTGCCGTTCCTCGAAGCGCCCTAGGAGAGGCGGGCGGAAGCCAGTAGCCAGTACTAGAGCCAGCACTTAACGTAGGACATGGAAATGCACTTTTTTAACTTATCTTGAAGAGCATCCTTCGCTGAGGACATTGCATTAGCTGAAAGCTTCAACCGGCAGTCAGCCACGTAGTGTTTCTTGTTCCGTTACCTTATCCTATGATCATGAAGGGTTCATATCTGGAGGATTATCCTATTTTATATGAAGTCTAGGCCAAGGATATATAATTCTATTATGATAAGCAAAATAAGCACAAATAATGTGTTTAGATTGATACAGAAAGTTATATATACGAAGAAGAGTTATATATATCGTCGACACTATATAAAAGTATAGTAAAGAATATGAAAAATCGTTTGTATTTTTTATTTGAAATAAAATGAAAATAAATTTTATTCTGAAGCCATTGCCCCTTAAGAATAATGATAGAGAACAAAAATAATGGCAGCCTAACTGCCATACATAAAATTAAAGTCATAATACAATCAAGAAAAATATTAAAATGAAATTACGGTATAAAAGTAATATTACATGTTATGAATATTAAACGAAACACAAATTATGTCTCAAGGTTAAGAATTTAAAATAAGGTAAGAAAAAAGTAAGGGAAATAAAATTCAGTGAAAAGAATCCAAATATTATCCACATATTTAGAAGCCTACAAAGATACACGAATTATTATCACTGCTAAAAGAGATGTTCCCCTCGATGTTTAAAATAAAAAATATATTTATATACGTATATTTTTTATTAATTGAACAAGCAATTATTCACCTAAAAATAAAATAAAATTGGAAGTTTAGCTATTTTAAAAAAGTTTTTTACTATACTTCCCATTTTTGAGGTGGTAATTCACCACAATAAAAATCATATAAATTAATTGAAATAAAAATGTTCTATATTTTTTTTTTCAATTTGAAATAGGATTTCTATTTCAAATTACTAAGGCTGTAGCACTAAAGAAATAAATTTAGCAAGAAAATAATACATAAATTATAAAAAAAAAAATTAATTAATATGTACTTTTTTTTATTTTTTTTATTAGGCGATAATAGTTATTCCAAAAAAAAAGGATTATTTTTTAATTAATTAAATTTTCTGGTTTCCTTACTCTAATTCTGTGTCGTACCCCTAATACTAGGTGTTCGGTACCGAGATATTGGTACCAAGAAACGGTTTTCCTGTTTCGGAATCGGTATCAAGAATTGAAAAATTTTGGTACCGGCACATCACTGATACCATAACTGGACCATTGAACTACAAAATATAGAGTGTACTTGAAAGCTATAAAAGCCCTTGATGGAATCCAGAACTAATTTTTGATTTATATCCAAATCACTATAAAATTCCTATTTCGGAGATATAGCTTACAAGGCGGATTGGAATTCTGATAAATAAAAGATAAATCACAATTGAGTTTCCATTAATTCTTCTAAAGGATAAGACAACTATTCCTAAGAGCGACTAGTCATTTACTTTGAGGGGGGCTGTGTGTGCAATGCCTTCCCGAGGCGTCAGTGGTTTTCAATCATCGCGCACTAAGGTTACAACAAATCATAAACCCACGCGAGCACTGGCACGACGTGCTCATCTGTATTCGTCCTCCACACACTCTCCTCTCCTCCACCCTCGGCACCGAACTCTTCTCTTCTTGGAGGATAACATAAGATAAAAGGAATCCTATTGAGTCATGACTCTCAGCATTTAAGGAGAAAAGCGAAAATATTAGAATTTATGCAGGCATAAATCCCGAGGTCGCACAATGCAATGCTCATAACCATTTCTCAAAAACGTTCTTCATGACGCATAATGCGAAATTTCCTTACCAATTGAAAGGGAAATAATTCAAGCGAAGAGTAAATTATCAACGGAGCCTTATTACACAGGCTTGTAATATAGCAAACATATTTCAGCTGGTGCGGTGAACTGTTCGTAGCGATCTGGTAATATTGAGATAAATCACTTGTGAAGTCATGTTTGCATTCATAACCGATTTCGTATTGCCATTGGAACGCGAAGCTCTTACAATACGAATGTATTGTACATCGGCTTCGAAACCACTTACGACTCCAAGCTCAATGTTCAGTTATTAGAAAGGAGGAAGTCTCTTGGAAAACGGTTGATGAGGTTAAAATGTACAGGGTAATGATTGCAGGTAGCAGGCGGGTAAATACCTCATTGAAATGCTCACGGACGTAACAACACTATTAACATTAAATGAATTGTGGTTCATGATTTTGTACATTATTCTCTCTCGGCAAAACGATCTTGTTCAGTAAAGTCTGTCTTAAAATGAATGTCGACTATAAAATCACATTTCAATCTTCAGTCCTGCGAAAGTTTCATCGTGGATAGGTTACCTAAAATTATCATAAACTAGCATCTCCTGTCGCGGTTTCCCCCGCTCCTATAAGTAAAGAACTTTGATAATTTTAACTAATAATTTCTTCAGTATTCTTTATTCCAGCATTACTCCTCACTTTAACTATCATTATCATATTACATGTTTCGGGACTATGGTCCCATCTTCAGACTGAAACAGTATATACATCACAATTATTCATTTATATTTAAACAATACAATACTATATGAATTAACATAACCAATTTAAAAAAAAAAATATATATATATATATATATATATATATATATATATATATATATATATATATATATATATATATATAAAATAATATAATTTATCTTAAATACAATTTTCTGGTGTTAACCACCAAGTCCTTTACATGGTCTAATTTACATCCTCTAACTTCAAGTAGAGTACAAAGGTCCATTCTTACTTTATTTACTGTTTATTTTTATTTTATTTCAAGTTGGCAATATTTTTAATTTGTCCATTACATTAGCATATAATGTTCCAATTTTTTCTGTATCAGTTTTATAGTTTATTGCTTTATTAATTGTTTTATTTTTATAAAACAATTATTAATTATAAAATTAACAATTATTAATATAAAACTTAATTAATAAAAGAAGCTATTTATAAAAATGAAACAATTAATAAAGCAATAAACTATAAAACTGATATTGAAAAAATTGGAACAATATATGCTAATGTAATTGACAAATTAAAAATATTGCCAACTTGAAATAAAATAAAAATAAACAGTAAATAGAGTAAAAATGGACCCTTGTATTCTACTTGAAGGTAGAGGATTTTAAATAAGACCATGTAAAGGACTTGGTGGTTAACACCAGAAAATTGTATTTAAAGTAAATTATATTATAGCTTTATTGCAGATTGGATAAATTGGTTGTGTTAATTCATATAGTATTGTATTGTTTAAATATAAATGAATGATTGTGATGTATAAACTGTTTCAGTCTGAAGATGGGACCATAGTCCCGAAACATGTAACATGATAATGATTGTTAAAGTAAGGAATAATGCTGAAATAAAGAATATTGGATAAATTTAACTAATAATTGGAATGTTATTTGTTTATCGATAAAAAATAGTATTGAAGTAAGCAATTGAACATTCCATGATATTTTCACACATTAGTAATTTGTAACCTGGTTAAAATTGAATAGATTAGGCGTACGAAAATTACATTGAAGCATTATTTGGCATCTAATTTTATATTTTATTGCATTATTTGCTAATCTGTATGGACTGAGACTATTAAGAAACTCTTGAGTAGTGGACTGCATTATTAGTTCTTACAACAAAAGGTTAGCAAAAATCGATTCTGCCGCTCAAAAGTTTCGTTTAAATTTATATTATTGCAAGTTTTATTATTGCTAAACCTTCCTAAATCTATGAAAATAAGTTAGTTAAAATTTGGTGCAGATGGGTAGAGCAGTTTAATGGAATGGTGCTAACCACATATCGTGCTAACAACATAAAATTTTTTACAGGTATCCAGATGTCACACCACATATTTATTCCTTTTTTAAAAACAATTTAATTGAAAATGAGTATATTTTAACATAAATTAATAGCTCTATATAACACCGTCGATTTTTAACCTTTCTCAAATAGTGTTCGCCACCCATCGGTCGATTACACATGTCTGCAAAAAATTTTTGTTTGTCAGCTGCATGAGATATTTTAACTGAATTATTGTTTTAGGTAAATAGCGCTGATTTCAGAAGTGGTGTCTGTTTTTTTTCTAACACATAAGGGTTTTTTGCTTATTCAAACACAAAAAATTGGTAAAAGCACTCGTTTATTCAAATTGTTTATTCGAGAATTTCGCACATAGATATTAAAAACAGTCCCCATCCTTTTTTAACGGTTTTACAAATTGTTTCATCAACCCCAATTTGATATGGAGAGGGGGCAACAAAACCTTTTCTGGTGGTACCAAAGTAGTATTGATAACATTTTTCTCTCCTGGTTTTAGAGTTTCTCGGGGTGGCCAATCACTTTTAGTCCAGTGGTGTTCTTTAGCTCTACTATCCCACAAGCATAAGAAGTATGGGTATTTAATATAGCCTGCCTGCTGACCCAAAAGCATCGTGAGTAACATAATAATAAACATAATACTGCAAAACACATAAAAACCTATGTGATAGAATTTCTTGAATATGTTTCCTGTTTTTGGGAGGTCAAAATCTATAAGAAAAAGTTGAAAAATCCTATGCAGTTTTTTAGTAGCAGACCTGTGTTATCAAACTTCAATGTGCATCACTTATGTATCGCTTTTTTTTTTTTTTTTTTTTTTTTAATGACAATTTAACTGTAAATCTGTAAATTTTATTATTTCTAAACGTTCATTGAACTATGAAGATGATGTTAAAATTTGGTACAGATTGGTTTCGTAGTTTTCTTGGTAAGTGATCAAAATCGAAAAGTGGCTTGTCCTTTTAAATTTGCAACATTTGCAACATCCATACGACTATATGAAACGACAAGCCATTTTTCGTTTGCGATCACTAACCACGAAACCTACCAAACCAATCTGTACCAAATTTCAACTAAATCATCTTCACAGTTCAATGAAAGTTTAGCAATAATAAAGTTTATTGATTTTTAGTTTCATTTTTCTTTAAAAACTCATAAATATGTGGATTCCAGTGAAATTTTAAAATCGACTGATAGGTCGATTTTTATTTGATAATTGTTAATTTAAGTGCTTTTATCCTATTAGTTCTTAAATCTAAATTAGGAAAATCATTAGTTTAAAGATAGAAATATCTATGATCTATTGTTTATCCCGGTCAGGGAGATATTGAGTTACATTTTTTCCTCAAAATTATACCTTAAGGAATATCCATCATCTCTTGCTATGTTTTAATAATATTTAATTAATTATTACCAACGTTGCCAGCAAATTAAAAGTCATTTAAGTATTTACTTTTTCATTTATTTAATCTTAATTTATTTTGATTGTAATGGGTTTGCTACCAAAAGATATCTGAAAAGTCCCTTTAATCAAGGAGTAGCTATAATTACAAAAAATATGTAATTAAAGCCTTGAATAGTAATTATAGCAAATAAAATTCCATCTATCAATTTGCGCTAACTCATCCAATGAACGTTCATTAGCTTGACATCAAGAGAAATCGATTTTTAAATATATATTTCAAAACTAAAATAAATAGCTTCGTAATATTCGTTAATTCGAAAAATAATTAAAAGGAAACACATTAGTCCGTAGGGCCGTGTTAGTTATTCTAGAAACGGTTCTAAGATAACTTGGATGAGGGACATTATTCATTCATCGACGCTGTTATTCAGCAATTACTTTTAATAAAACTGCATAATATCTATAAATATTCCGAAGTAAAATCAATCCCGGGCGGAGGACTGACACCGATAAGCTGATAACTTACAGCAGGATTAGAGGCGCCGCAGCAAATTGGACCCTCGTCACTTGGAAAATATTGGCAGCGATAATTGACCATTAGGTTGCATCTTATGAATAATTCCACCCGCGCTCCGGGGAATATAAAGTGCATCTAGTGTAGATTTGATGAGATAGTGTCTGCCGGTACCCTCTTCTTCTCGCAGTATTTTATTTTTTTTTCTCTCCTGCAATAACTCAAACCCGTGCTGTTTGTACGTGTACTTCGTTGCGGCAAGTTGATGCAATCGGAATGCAGATCCGCGGAAGGCATCATGGCGCATATCCACAAGGTGTAAATAAGATAGGACTCAACCAGCTGCCATGAGAGATAATCGTATTTATTGACCCCATTGTAAGCAAATTACCACCTCCTCGGAAGACTCCTTCAGATTTCTTTGAAAACAATTTTATTTAATCATCATTGAAAAATGTATCTGCGTATATATCACCTGTATTTTGCGGAATTGAATCTTGATTGACAGTTAAAGAAAGTGAGAATCAATAATTATTAGCTATAATTAATCAATATTTATACAACTGCCTATGTGGTATCTATTATAATTGATACCACTGTCAGTGCTTTAGATTGCCCATCAGCCCTGTAGTATTCTCTAGTCAGGAACTACGTTGTTAAAAAAATAAACATATTCCGAATTTATAATAAGAAAAATTGCTGGTGGGGCCAAACTCTATTTCTCCCTAGACAACAATGGATCATGGATATGTCTCTACTGATTTTCCCAATTTAAATTTTCGAATTAATAGGATCAAACAAGTTTAATTAATAATTAAAACCAATAAGCAATTAATCATTATTTGAACTAAAAAAAGTTGACACAAAGTCAGGGTTCCAAACGTGACTTTTTACATACAAACCAATATAGCTTCTAAACGGCAGTTCCCAGCGACAAATGTTAAATATAAAAAATATTTTCCATTAGATTTCCGATGAGGAAACTGCAAGAAAATTTTTGATTCGAGCAATACCAACAGAGATAGAGCGGACAAAATAGAACATTTTGGAGGAGGAGAAAATCGTTACAACGTATCCTTTTTTATTGAAACCAATTTAGCTTTTAAACGGAAGGTCTTAAGCCGTGTCCACACTATGTCGACCGCCAATGTCGTTCGACACGATCAACATTGTCGTTCGACACGATCAACATTGTCGTTCGACACGATCGACTTCAGTCTAATTCACACTAAGGTACGTCTACACTTAATCGATCCGAGTCGAATAGTTTTGTCGGTCGACAATGTTGAACCAGTGGGTACGTGTTGTCGACTTTGTTGAATATGTCGGGTCGAACCAAACCGCAACCCGAATCAAGTCGGTAAAGATCAAAGAAAGTCGAATCGACAACGGCAGTGTGGACGTGTCGATTGTGTTGTTCGACATCACTGAAGAATAAAACAAATATTATTGAGAAATAAATCTAAATTATGTCAATAAATTAGGAGGAAAATGAAAATGTTTATAAAATGACTGCGGCAGTGGCTAATCCTTTTCACACTGCCTCTTTGGTCAGTGTTCCAACTGATAACGGCTAACCTCCACCACTAAATAATGACTCATTATACTCTTTTTACTATAAATAAATTTATTGCTTTATTAATTTAAATTTTATTTTCCCTTATCATGAATTGGAGTGACGAGGATACGTCAATGTTTTTTATGGAACTCCACTGATTTACTGTATGAAAACGAAAATAAAAGACAAAATGGGTTAACCGTGGTTGCGGATATAGTCCAATAAAATAAGGATTTGGTGATAAAAAATACTGCGGAACTTATTCTCAACGGATCTCAATGTTCTTTTGGGGGCTGCTGAATCTGAATTTTAAGTTCTTTTCATCCAAACGATTTACTTTGTTATTTTTTAAAATTTACTATCATGCCGGGGTATGGAATTTAGATCATATCTCGTAAAATAATCACGTCAGCACACTAAGAACCCCGTACTGTTGTGAAGTCTTCGTTTTTTTTGACAAATTTTTCACTATAACTCCAAAAATATTAGTCGGACCATAAATTTTTTTTTTCATCTCAAAGCTGGTTACATTTATTATCAGATCCTTTATAATAAATTTTCATTAAATTCCCATGTCAGCACGCTAAATGTGTATGTTTTGGCAAAATACGACGATTTTGACATATTCAGTGGGCTGGGTGGGTATTAACGGGATTTAATAAATTTTAATATATATATATATCGAGATCTGATAGCAACTTTAACCAGATGTGAGATGAAAAAAAGAAATTTTTGAACCAGAAAAATATTTTCGCAGTTATAA
This sequence comes from Euschistus heros, assembly GCA_003667255.2. Classification (NCBI taxonomy): domain Eukaryota; kingdom Metazoa; phylum Arthropoda; class Insecta; order Hemiptera; family Pentatomidae; genus Euschistus; species Euschistus heros. Next base: position 734,532 of record RCWM02000004.1, read on the forward strand.
CGAGAAATGTGCTAAAAACAAATTGGGATATCATAATAAAACAAGGTTTTTAGCATGTCGTAGGTATTTCATGGGATTTAATACAAATTTTCAGATTTAATACGGGATCTGCTAGGAAATTTAACCAGGTATAAGATGGAAATAAGAATTTTGGGATCGGAAAAATATTTTTCGAAAGTACGTTTTTTATGAAGTACGTAAATTTACCTGTACACATATACCACGGAAACGTGAACTAGGTAAAAGCCAACCGTGTCGACCGATATTCCTTTTTAAAATGAAAAATTCCTTACGTCTGAAAAAATTGTGGTAGCCTTTTTTTTGGCAGTCTTCTTAAAATATATTGCAATTACATCGAATCTAACCTCCTTGGCATATTTTATTATATTTAACAAATATTTATTCTTTACAAAAGGTATGTACGTTCTACATAAAAAAAATCTTTTATCAAATTTAGATAGGAATGGAAATCTACTGCTTCACCAAATTCATCAAACCCGCATCATTCTTGCAGATCTATTCCGTAATTTCATTTCCCGTTACACTTTTATCGATAGTTGTTTCGTATAACGTCACCTGTTAACTTCCACCTCTATGGTTTTAATATAGATTGTATTGTTTAGTGTTGTATATTGATATTTTTTTATTTCGTCTTCTAAAATGTAAGAAGGTGTAGCAGACGTTAAAATCAGGTTCAGCATAAATTTAGTGTTTGTGTGGTAATGAAGGAGAATAACCTCCCCCCTTGGAAAGTAGTGACAAAACATCGAAATAAATTGAAAGTAGATAACTATTGATAAATTGGTAATTTGGGCGGAGCGGAGATGGAACAGTCGTTGTTACTTTTATTTATTTTAAGAATTGAAGAAAACGCTCTTAGTACAATAATTCAATGATTTTCTATATTATGGAACAGACTCCATAGCTACTTGCTGAACAGGTCTGACCTAGAGACCTCAACAACTTCACTATCTTGGAAACCTGCTGTAGCTTGCTCCATCGTGTGCCGTTAGGACAATCTGCGGTGCCTTTGGTCTTATCAAACATCTGTGCGCTCCTTCAAGTATTTTTATAACAATAAATTTTAAATGGATGCCTGATGGAATTGGAGGTCACAGATTAAGTGTATTTTTTCAGCCTCAATAAGAGAATAAAATACTTTATTCTTTAACAGAAGGTACATATATATTGTTTTTCTGGGCCATGTCTTTATATGGAGTGTACCTTACCCTCCATCTGTTTGTTATAGTACAGTGAAACTCCAATTATCCGGACCCTATTAATCCGGAATGATTTCAAGAAAAAAACAACTTTTTTATAACATAAAATATTTTTTTATAGTTTATTAGTAGTTATTATTTCAGAATTAGGGGCGGAGCCCACATACTTTATAACAGTCAAGTTCTGATTAAACGTAATTCGTGAATTTTTAGAAATCTAGGAAAACCTACACTGGTTTTGCCCGGTTACCGTCGCGAGTGGTCTCTTTACTAACTTAAAGGATTATGGTATCTAAAAGAAAAATTGTTGGATTAACTGTTTCTGAAAGACTGTCCATTGTAGAACCTCTTAGGAAAGTCAAATCGGGGAAACAAATGGTGTGTGAATTTTGTGTCAGAACATCCACGATTTTCGATATGTTACATAAATATAATTTTATAAACAGCCACATTTTTTATAATTCAATACAATGCTCAGTTAAAACATTCGATATGCCAGTATTTTTTTATTCCAATATTCTAATTCAATAGTAAATCTGACTATCCGTATTTTTGGGTGTCCGGATAAATTTCGACCTCAATTAATTCGGATAATCGGAGTTTCACTGTGTTATGATTTTTAAATTTATTTCTTTTGTACAAATTTTTATTTATTCACTCGAGGCTTAAAATGCCAAGTTAGGCCCAATTTTTGAAATTTTAGAGGAGACTAAAAAACCAAAATATGTGACTTTTTAAGGAAACGAAATGAATTTCCACGGCAACTATAGAGTATTGATAAGTGGGTTGTGTGAGCAAGTATTACAGGTCTTGTCATGCACTCTGAATTTTAGGGTTTTCAAGAATCTAAAACTATGAGTTTTATTGATGGGTTTTAACATAATGAATGCTTCAAAACCATAGAAATGCATCTTTAATCTGTTTTTTTTTTAATGTTGATTGTAAATATCTTGTTGTATGCGACGCAGGCGGCTGGAGTACTACGGACACCTCTTGAGAGTGGACAACAACAGGCTTACCAAGAAGATCTCACTAATTAAAAGCTATAAGACTCGAAGTCTGTGGCTTAATGAAGTGCAAAATGTCCTAGATTCTGCTAAATTTCTTAGGATCGGTCAAAATTTAGAAGTATGGTGAAATCTTGGTCCCCAATACCCAAAATTAAAACCAGTCGAAAACCTATGACGGAAGAGAAAAAGGAAAAACTTTTGGCTGGTCTCAGGAAGTATTGGGATCAAAAGAAAGCATCCAAAGGAACTGATCATAAGCGCTTTTAGATGGGCTTAAATAAATAATAATAATAAATATAGGAAAATGATGAGGTAAGTGACCCAGTTCTAACAAAGTTAAGTAGGGTCAACCAATTCTGCTATCTAGGCACTATTCTCGAAATCAATGGGAGAGCGACTGAAAAAGTGAAAAAAAGAATAACAGATAGACGGAAGGCTATCGGAATATTAAATTCTTTCTTCTGGAGTGCCAGCATATGTTCCAATGTCAAAAAAATAATATATAGGGCCCTGGTAGAAATCATAATGCTATACAGCTCAGAAACATGGCCTCTAGAAAAAATGCAAGGCAAAAGATTTCTGGTTGTGGAGATGAATTTTTGGAGATCAGCAAGAATCTCTAGGATGAGATCATAAGAGAAAGAATGGATGTTAAGAGAAATATTCTGGAGGAAATGGAGAAAATGAGACTGAGATGGTTCGGCCATATTAAAAGAATGAAGAATAGAAGAATCCCCAAAATTGCTTATGAATGGGAAGCAGAGGGGAGGAGGAGGAGAGGTAGGCCTCGCATCAGGTGGAGAGATGTAGCTGAAAGTATGGCTGGCCGAGTATTAACGGAATAAGAAGCAATGGATAGAGAAGAATGGAGGAACCGGCTGAGGGAAGAGTTTGGTTGAAGGAAACTATTAGGAAACTACGATAGCGAAGAAAAATCCTTTCAAAGAAGAAGAATATAGGATTATAAAAATAAAATGAAACAAATTGTTTTAGCTATATATACAGTGGATTTCAGCTAGAGCTTTAACGCAAAAAAAAAGAAAAAAAAAAAGAAGGATTTAACAGGGTTTGGCATAACAGAGCTCATTTTTTTATATGTTTACGTTTCCTGTATAACAAATATTTTTGTATATTACTTGTCGGCCTTATTATGAAAAATATCATCTAGCTATGAGTGCATTTGCTTTTTCACAAATTAAGAACAGAGGTACAACAAGAAATAAAGAATCTTTAAACTTGGCAACGGATACATTGGAATAGAGTCTGCACTATACGATATATTTTTTTACCAACATGGGACCCTGTCTCTACTCGAACTGCAGACTGCCACGACCATATGGAAGGGACCATAAACTGAGAGGAGCATATCCTGCCAGATGCAACGTCAGATAAGAGGCAGGGTCCAGTTGATGCAGTTTACATACGCGGCTGCATAAGGCGGTGGAACGAACCTTGTACTTACACGCAGCCGGCCTTAGAAGGCCCAATGGTCTACCACTCCCATAGTGCTTGTCCAAGGCTGGTCATGTTTATTTCCCGTCGAGTTTTTCTTTTTGTCATCCTGGCTCTTACTCCTGCGGGTTTTTTCCCCACCTTTTTCCCAAGAGACGGGGAAGGAAGAGCTGGCCATAAAACCTTTAATGGGTCAACAGCCTTTAGCGGGCTCGGGGCAGGAGGATTCGTTAAAATTCCTTCTACAGCTGTGATTCCGTGGCTCCGATGGCCGAGATAGTTGCTGGACTCATTAGGTGTTGGCTATACCCTGGTGCCGGCACGATTCTCAGTATCCCCTTTATAATGCTAATTAGTGTGGAATAAATATAGAATAGAATAAGGAAATAATTTCATTCTAATAATAACAAATAAGTACAGAAATAAATACAATGACATCAAGTCAGAGACAGATTTAAAAAAAAAATTAATAAAAATAATGAAGATAATCTATACCTAAATACAAAATAACTATATATAGAGAAAACAGAAAAATGAGAGAACCCCCCACAAATTGAATAAAAAATAAATTCCAACGGAACAATGCTTAGTGTAGTGCATATCATATCGTCGTTGTCTTGTTTACTTTTCGAAGATTTTGACATTTTGATTATTATGACTAGTTTAATAACAAAATTTTCATATAAAAAGACTGCTATGTAACTCAAAGCATTTTCCGGTGATCTGTTGTTGCCAAAAAATAATATCCTATGTCCATCAGTCAAAAATTTTTAAAAGTTTTTATTCAATATCTCTCAGTTATAATTTTTGCATTTAAATATTATACAAAGAGTAAGGGTAATGGGGAAAGGGGGAGAAAATGGACGGCAGAAGCGAGGAAAGAGAAAAGTAAGCAGATGAAGGAGTATTGGAGAAAGCGTAAAGCTGATTTGGTTGCTTAAGCGTGGTCCTTAGAAGGCCTGTAACGAAAATAATAAATAATAAAAAGTAAGAAAAATTTGTATTAAGTTTATTACAAATTATAAAAATAGTTATAGGTAGATAAGACTCCTGAACATGATATAATTTAAGTGAGTTTGCAGATAGTTAGAAAACCTAAAAATCGAACTACAGGAGGACGGCATACTACCACGTAGTGAAGGAAAAACAAAATAGAAGCAGAGGGAACTTCTACAAATAGGTATTCCAGTTGAGAAGTATCAGTAAAAAAGGATTCACTGATATGGCTTACTAAATAATTAGAAATGGATACTATCGGGGAGGGAATATTTGGTATAAATATACCATGGTATAAATATGGTAAAAATTATGGAGAAAATAATCTTTATTTTTTATTTTTTTAAACTTTTATTGAGTAATTATTAAAATCTGTCACAAATATGGACAATAAGTAATATAAATGGCTTCATTAGTCCAGTCAATAGGGAATCACTCCCATGTTAAATTTACTAAAAATAAGGGCTGGTAGCAACCCGCACAGAGTTGTTGAGGGCGATTAAAGAAGTATTTCTGTCAAAAATGCCCCGAAGATTTGGTGAGTTTTTTAGAGTTAGGGGCACGAGAACATAGCCAAAAGCAGTTTTTTTTCAATTTATAAGCAAATATAACGCGGCTTTTCATAAAATGTTGTACATAAAAGTTGTAGATAATAAAAATATCTACAATTTAAGCCATTGATCGTTCGATTCTGATGATTGTTTGTCGTAAAAAGTGCAAAAAAAAAAAACCCTCTAAAATGTCCCTTTTTTGCATAAGAATTATTATAAACAAAAAGGGCCTTTTCAATACTTTTTATTGATGAAAAAGGAAGCCCTTTAAACCCAAAGAAAAATAGGATTCACCCCGTCCTCCTATCTTTATTATTTACTGAGATATACCTTTTGTTTATCTCGATATCGATATTTTCAATGCAAAACGGGCCGTTCGTGATTCACATTTTGAACTTCGGATGACCGGGATATTATTCTTAAGGGCTTATATTTTCATTATGAATTGCTAAAAAATCGATTTCTTTGAAAAAACATGCAATAAAATCGACTTGAAAAAGCGCCCGTTTTACAGCTATAAACAATTGAAGCTAGAGCGTCCGGTATTGAACCGATTTTGTTATAAATATAATAAATTAAAAGCTTACCTCTCAACGATTGATTTGAGCTATTCAAAGTGTAGCTACCATAAATAACAGCCGAGTTACGATTTTTTTTTTTTTAAATCACGTCATTTATTTTTGCAATCTCCAGATCTCTCCGCGTGATAGAAATTTAAGACAATGAAAATGCAATGTAGATACTGGAGAAACAACTGAGCAGTAGGTCCATTCGATTTGAATGTTGTAAACTGACTTTGAAATTTAGAAGAAATTTGTAAGAAATTAACATCGTTACTGATATCTTCTTCATTGAATTCATCGGAGTACATCAAATTATCCAGATAACTTTGTTCATCGTCGGTAAAAGAACATTTTTCTAATATTCGTTTGCATATAGCAACAAAATTTAAAATATGTCCTCGAATCGCACGTGAAAATGCATGGCCAGAAAGAATTTTTTCGACAGAGTTTGCTGCAAATATATTTTTGAAAGCTTCTGTTAAGCCACTGACATCCATCAAATATGAAATACTAGAAAGAAATGACATCAAAGTGTGAAATCCTCCTAACCGTACAATTACAGATTGAAGCCCGTGTGGATCATTCAATGGATCAATCGACGCTATCAATTCACGTGCTTTCCAGTAAAGAGGCTGATCAAAGGTCACGAAAGCAGTAGATTGTTTAAGAGCTCGGGCTCGTGCTGACGCTTCAATCAACACAGTGAAAACTGTATCGTACTGGCTAGGAGGATTATTCGCAAATTTTAAAGGAATAATTTTGGACACATGATACTGAAAACTTGTCGAGTAAGTTTCCCGAAAGCCCATCCACCCTTTTGTACTATTTGGAGATTGATTTTTTTTTAATTAGCCATAACAATGACGTAGTGATTTAAAAAAAAAAAAATCGTAACTCGGCTGTTATTTATGGTAGCTACACTTTGAATAGCTCAAATCAATCGTTGAGAGGTAAGCTTTTAATTTATTATATTTATAACAAAATCGGTTCAATACCGGACGCTCTAGCTTCAATTGTTTATAGCTGTAAAACGGGCGCTTTTTCAAGTCGATTTTATTGCATGTGTTTTCAAAGAAATCGATTTTTTAGCAATTCATAATGAAAATATAAGCCCTTAAGAATAATATCCCGGTCATCCGAAGTTCAAAATGTGAATCACGAACGGCCCGTTTTGCATTGAAAATATCGATATCGAGATAAACAAAAGGTATATCTCAGTAAATAATAAAGATAGGAGGACGAGGTAAATCCTATTTTTCTTAGGGTTTAAAGAGCTTCCTTTTTCATCAATAAAAAGTATTGAAAGGGCCCTTTTTGTTTATAATAATTCTTATGCAAAAAAGGGACATTTTAGAGGGTTTTTTGCACTTTTTACGACAACCAATCATCAGAATCGAACGATCAATGGCTTAAATTGTAGATATTTTTATTATCTACAACTTTTATATACAACATTTTATGAAAAGCCGCGTTATATTTGCTTATAAATTGAAAAAAACTGCTTTTGGCCATGTTCTCGTGCCCCTAACTCTAAAAAACTCACCAAATCTTTGGGGCATTTTTGACAGAAATACTTCTTTAATCGCCCTCAACAACTCTGTGCGGGTTGCTACCAGCCCTTATTTTTAGGAGAGAATTTTCCCTATTGACTGGACTATCATGATTACATTCACATATTATGTACAATAAAAAAAATAAATGAAAGAAAAACAAAGAGAATAGAAAAGAAATATGCTTTGCTTGTCTGATATTGTCTTGATATACTTTTAAAAAGAGATTCACAGCTGTTTAGTGTGATAGTTATGGGGAAAATACAGCTAGAGAACTTAACTCGTTAACATAAGAAGAATTAAATTTGTCCATTCCTCTTAAAATCAGTAAAATATATTCCACTCTATGATTTCGAGAACGGTTTCATTTACCTCGAATAGTTCTCTCATTTTAGTTATGATTATTTTTCATCAAAACATTTTGCCTTCAACAGGTTTGAAAGAAAAATAGTCACGTTTTGCCTACATTTTTTGTAACGTTTTTTACCCTTAAAATGTAACTCTCTAGCTCTGTTGTTGTTGCATGAATCGTACAATTTGACGATAGTTTCTAATTAAAAATTTAATGAAGAATATTTTTAGTTATATAACATTATCGCTAGGACCTACCGTTTAGTAGCTAGATTGGTTTGACTGAAAAAGATCACGTTTGAAACTCCTATTTTCATTATAACTTTGATTATTTCAAATAATCATTAATTGTTAGCTTAATTTAAGTAATTTTATCCTTTTAATACAAAAATGTGAATTGTAGAAGAAGGAAAAAGTTGAGAACGATTTTGAAATGTAATCAAAAGTTTATTTGGATGTGATACAAAGACTAATGAGTTCAAAAGTCCAGCAGACGAACCTATTCTGGAGTGTTAGTGAATTTTGGGTTACGGGTAATTCCAGAAAGCTAATTTTGGTCTCATAATTTGTATTTAATTTACTTATTTATGAAACTATTACAAAGATTAATACTAATTTGGGAATCATTGTGAAAAAAAATGCGTTTTTCCTTAAATGCAATTTTTGCACTTAACCGACTGTACACAAGTGCCACATTTATACAGAATGGACATATCCATGATCTATTGTTTTTTCAGTCAGGGAGAAATTTACTTTCTATCTTAGACTTTTCCTTTGGAGCAGATGTACAAGAACGTATAGTAAAGGAAGGTAGATATTGCCATTATTGGAAGGATCAAAGTAGAAGCAGGATCCAATAACGATCTTGGCCCAGCCTTTCAATTTGTAGAGCTCGATCGCCTCACCACCGCTTGGCCTCTGCCCCTTCCAATGGCTCCCGGGTAGGCCGCTCGTACCGTTTTGGACCGGGATATCATGTTCCGTTCGGGTAACTACTTATCACGGTCCATTTGCAATTTCACGAATCACATAGCTGCGAAGGATGCTGTAGTCGATAACAGTTCAAGGAAAATTATAGCAAATGATGGTCTAGTCTAAGAAATACTGTTTTTCAAAAATTGCTGAACCGTACAGCGGGAATTTGTGAAGAAACTTGGATATAATGATCATATGAACACAACAGGTTACATTACATCACAAGCACCTTTTTCGTCATGTAAATGCAATGCGGAAAAAATTTTACAGTAGTGATTTCGAACCACTGCTCCATGATACCTTTTCATCGATTGTTTTCGTCACAATTTTTAGAGGGGGAAGATTTATTCTGCTTCATTCCCACACTAAAATCATATTGAAACTAATGTTAACTTCTGTTGCTATTTTTCATATTAAGAAGTGGAAAAAAAAATCAAAATAGAAAAAACTAAATTAGAGTTAACTGTAATGTTCTTAACTTATGATAAACACCGTAAACCACGTCAGTGTATATTTTAAGGAATTTAGACTGGGCGACATACGGGACGGCAAAAGTACCGGGGGTAGGGCGGGGGTTCCCGGTAAAATTTTCAAAATTAAGTGTGAAATGACGCAGTTTTAGGCCGTTTTAACTCTTAATTAACATGGTCCGTGAGGTTTTGAATACCAGGAACTCCCTACTTCAATTAATGATCCCAGGATCTTTGACAATTAATTTGGTCCACTCTATGACGTATGAACCCATTTTTAAATTAGAGGCTATAAACCAGGGGCCTATTTCATAAAGATAGAAGTACAACTCTACAGCTACAAATCCAAAAAAACCTTGACATTTGAGCTCCCATTGGTCGGTTTCAAGGTTTTTTTTTTATTGTAGCCGTGGAGTTGAACTTTACTATTTTGTTTTTATTATTTTGAAAAATTGTATTTAAATTGAAATTTTTGCTCCCGTAAAAATTTGCCGGCACCGGCTACTTTCACTGGGCGACAAAGTCATGGAACTGGGCGACACAAGTGTCGCCCAGTTTATATGTTATTTTATGCTATGAACCACGTTAAACAAATGGAAATAAGAAATATCTAAATAAAAAACTCTAAACCTATGAATATTGAAAGTAATGTTGTCATCTTATATTGCAACTTCATACATTTTAGAAGAATAAAGTACAAATAAAGAACAATACACTCCAAGTTGAAACTATAAAAATGGAAGTTTACATGTGAGGTTATAGGAAAGGCTTCCTTTTAATGTGGAACTTGAAGTGAAGAAACGGAATCGATCTACGAGTATTATGCGGGTTTGAAAAATTTGTTGAAGCAGTGGTTCTATGTTGTAACCATTTTTACATACATATACAATGCAATATGCTTTGAATAACTCATAATTTGTTATTTAAAAAAAAAAAAGAAAGAAAAAAAAAGTTCTTTATTTATTCTGGGACCTTAAGTCTCTTAAGAATCAAAAATAATGTACAATCAGGTACTCTTGTTAATAATGATAACAAATAAAAATTAAGCTTAGAAATATTGACAAAACGAAACAGAAATATTTTGTGAATCAATTGTGTAAAAACAATAAAATTTCGTGTACATAAACTTTTATATTTTATATAACTATTAAGTGGCTAACGACAGTTTTCATGGATCTGGATGGACAGTAGGTAGTTAAATAAGTGATATTTGAAAGTGAAAAGGGTGTTTGAGTGGCGAATGGTGTAAGGGATGGAGTTCCATAGGGACGAGGATCGGATTAGGAATGATCTGTCGAAAGCAGCGGAGCAATGAGCAGGACTGTACAAATCTGATGGGCGGGAACGGTTTTGATGGGTAAGAACAGAGGATTTGAGCTGAAGGAGTTGAGAAATGTTAAGTGGGCGTTGGGATTTCATTGTTTGGTAGAGGAAGGATGCCAGAAAATACTGGCGACGGTAGGAAGGAAAGAGCCACTTTAACTCCGCGTAAAATTGTGAAACATGGGCGTTCCTGGGGATCCCGAAAATAAAACGAATGCAGCAGTTAAACAGTCTCTTGAGTCTGGCCTCGAGATCACCAGAAACACCCCCATACACAGCACATCAATAGTCGAAGTGGGGGAAGGTAAGGGAAGTAACTAATAATTTGAGGGTTTCGAAAGGAAGAAGATGGCGAACGTAATTGAGACGTTTTAGAATTTGGATGGTGTGATGGGAAATTTCGGATACGTGGTTTTTCCAGGTTAGGGTTTGATCGAAAATGACTCAGGGTTTGACTGATTTGATTTTTGACTGAGGGGTAGAATTTGATAGGATCACTGCTCAGGAAAATGGTGGGAATAGGAGGCATGGTTTTCAGGAGGTAACTCGAACCTATTACAAGCGCTTTGGTCTTTTCAGTATTTAAATTCAACTTGTTCGTCACTGCCGAGTTATAGATTCGATCCAAGTCTTCCTGGATTTTTCTAGTAGCTTGCAGTAGGTCAGAATTGGGAAAGGATAAATAGATTTGGAGATCATCTGCGTAAAGGTGATACCGGCAGTGATGGATGGAAAGGGGAAGGTTATAAATGTAAACAGAAAAGAGTGTGGGTGAAAGTGAAGATCCCTGAGGAACACAGCGGGAAAGAGGTAGGGTCTTGGACGAAGGTTTATTTGGAATGATTACATACTGTGATCAGTCGGAAAGGAAGGATTTAAACCAAAGTAAGGCAGATTTGGACAAGGAAAGGTTTTGGAGTTTGGATAGAAGGATGTTATGGTCAACATTGTCGAAAGCCTTTGAACAATCTAAAAGGATAAGGATGGTAATCTCTTGACGATCAATTGCGGAGTGTAAGTCTTGAGATATTTTCAGGAGGGCAGATTGGGTGGAGTATCCGGGGCGGAAACCGGATTGAAATGGGCTAAGATGGGAGCGCTCTTCTAGGAAAACTGAGAGTTGGGACTGAGCGATCTGTTCCAGTGGTTTGGATAGGTTGGAGAGGAGGGAAATCGGACGGAATTCACCAGGGAAGGCGGGATTGGGAATTTTATTCAAGGTGCGGACTAGTGCTGCTTTCCAAGAGGAAGGAAATATCGAATGTTGAAGGGAAAGGTTGCAAATTAAACAATAAAATTAAATTTATTGTTTAGGATTCAGCGATTTTCTATTGTGGCAACAAATAACAACAAACAATTGATCATCAACAAAGTAAACTTCGTACCAGAATATAAGTCAATCTAATTTACTTATCAATTGATAAGTGGAGGGATGGGTTTATTTGGTGGATCCCTAAAATGAGGGTGATCTTGTAAGTAAAGTATGATTTTATTTTTTAACTTTTAATTTAATTTTACTTTATTTTTACCATTATTATTTAGTTGTGCGAATGAGCCCAATCGGGACCACGCAAAGCACTATTTGCATTTCCTTGCTTTCCTCTGTGCTCATATTTCCCCCATTCTCTTGCTATTGGCCTCCATTCATTCAGCTGTCCAAGGTCTCCCAGTCTTTTTCTTTGGTGCTTCTTCTCGGTTAACTTTCTAACTGTGGATTTTGGATCTAAAAATGGCTCTGTCCAGGATATCTTCCTGAATAATTCCTGCCGATTTTAGGTCCCTTTTAATTTCGTCTATTCATTTGACGGTGTCTGTTGTGGCTTTACTCTTGTTTTAACAAATTTCCAATATTCTCCTCGTAAGACGATTCGTGGTCATTCTTTTGATTTGCCCATAAAAACTGCTTTTACGAATGTCCATGTAAGTATCTGAAAATTGTTTAATTTTATATTTATTTCTCAGCCTATATTGTTCGTTTGAGAATTTCGGACCAAGAATTTATTTATTTATTAATTTCATTAATTTCTTATTGTACACATTGTGTGAATGGAATCATATTACTCATAGTCTAAATCTGTGGCAGATTGTGATACTTACTCAATAAAAAAAAAAGTATCATGTAAAAACATGTTTAATTTGTATCAAAGAAAAGAAATATATTTATACCTGGAATTACCATTCACCTAAGTTAATTTTACAGTCACTGATTTTCAGATAACTGAGAAAGAAGAGTCTCCGTCTTTTGGTGCCATCAATGTTAGTACGTCATCTTAGAGAGTTTAAATGACCATTGAGAAATCTGTCGTAAATTACTCGAGAATAGTTTATGTGTTTCAAGATAAGAGACCGAAGCCCTATAAGATGCTGTGATAGAGCTTTATAGATGTCCATAACCATATCGCTCGCGCAATATCAATAAAGTGGAAGATGATAACCGAAACAGTCAGGTCTAAGGGGGCAGTTCTCAGCCCGACTATCTACGACTCCTTTCTACATCAGGAGGTCGTAAATTAAAAATTTAAATTTTTTTTTATTGGATAGGGATTATTTCATGGGTTATAAACCATCCTTTACAGAGGTAATCACTTAAAAGCTAGGATTAAAGTTATTTCTTGAAATATTTAGAAATGCCTTCCAGATGTTTTTGCTATGAAGAGAAAATTAAGTACGTTGGTCTATTGCTACAATATACCTGCATGAGAACACCAACATGTATCGCAAGTTCACAAAATTCCACTAACTTGGGGAGGAACAAATTACGCGAGAGGTTAGACCGAAAATACACAACAAAAACAAAAACAAAACATTCGCTTAAATTACTTACGAGTATTAACATAAAGGTGAGTTTACTCTCTCGAGATGAAAAATTGTAACTGTAAAACCCCTCAAGGTTCGTTTCGAAAGTAGTGGATAGGCTTTCAGAGCGATATGATTTTACTTTTACACTACCAAATATAAATTTGATACAACTTAGTCCTGTGAGAGGAAAATCAAATAAAAAGAGGTTAACATTTTCTTAGACTGTATGGAGGTAATTTAATAACAACCTGCTGTGTTGTTGCACACAGCTTGGAGGTTTATTTAATCTTTAACATCTATTAATATAGATATTTTTCCTAGCAACACAATAGCCCCTAGCTATTTAATATACCTCTATTCTGCAGAGCTAACAATAGTCCAGTCAATGAGGGATGTAGAGTGCATGAAATATGCGATTATTTTTGATTTCACAGCTACGTTAGAAGTAGTTAGAAGGTAAACATACTAAAAGTCCTCGCCCCTTGCCGACCTTGCCGACAGAAGAACTAAGCAAATTAGGTATGTACTTGTAGTACAGAGGTCATTCACAAATTGGGAAATTAACTCAATTAAGGAAGCCACTAAACCTTAAAATATTTTCGTTATAATACTAATTGTCATTTGTAATACATATGCATCGAAACCAATCAATTTCAAGATATAAATTAAGGATGATATGTATCGCATTTTTCAAACTGATGAAGCTTACCTAATCCTTTTTACGTTGTTTTGTGAGTGAGAGAGATTTTGTCTCCGAGATTGGACTGGGGTGAATTCCACTTTCCAAATCTAAAAGTCTTCAGCTGCCGTCATTTTTTGGCCAGTCCTGTGTTCTATTCAGTCTGAAGACAGCTGTATCCTTACTGAAGATATGGACTCTAATGTGCTGTAGCTTTTTGTTTATACTTTATTATTATTTATTTTTAATAAAACGGACGGGTTTTTTAATTAATAATTTTATCACGAATCTTCAGTTTCCGTCAAGATTTATTTTATGGTTAAATTCAAATGGATCGAAAGAGCTCAATTTATGCGTTTGTTTACATTTAAATGGATGAAATATAACAGTAGTTAGTATTTCCAATCAAGCCTCATGCCGTAACATGTCACGGCCATACGAATTAAAAGGAAAGGCCATAAAAGTAATTTATTACAAACACCCTTCGTAAGTAGCTACTTTTATAAGCTGCTATTATTTTTTATTGTTAATGTCCTTCGACGGCAGTGAAAGGATAATATGATTTAAATAAAATGAAGTGAAGTAATCCAACATTTCTTTCTAACATTAAATCAACCACAGTCATTAAGATCAAGCTCCAACTTCCGCATCATCTTCTTGACTCGACGTCATTATCTATTTTTTCTCTATATATCTATCATTTTTTTTTCCATTTAAATCTTTTTTCGTCATAAACCTACAACTTCTCTACAGTACTTTTTTATAATATTCCAGTGATCCCTGCTGACACAGATTCACTACTAGGACTCCAACTACACACACGTTAGATTTGAAATTCACATACAAGACGAGACAAATAAACCTAAAATAAGAATATTATTAATTTTTTTTAAATTATAAGTGTTCATATAAGTCCGACCTAAGACAGAAAAATTATTTTCTGTTATTTTGGTTGTGGCTCGACTTCGAGGTAGGGAGACCCTCCTGGGGCACACGCAGCCTCTATAGAGAGGCTACCCTTAATTGGGGATAACCTGGCGGTTGAGCCAGATTAAATCTCCTCCATTCACAACCGTTGGCTTAGTAACAGTTCAACCTTACCTAAGTACTGAACCCAAGACCCTTCATGGGTTGTTAGTGCTACAGGTTGATTTTTTATTAATTTTTTTAGAGATACTAATATAATATTTATTAACTTTCATTTTTATTTCTGTATTAGAAAGCAAAATGATCATCATTTATAAAACTTAAATTCGGCCGGTTGTGACATATGGAAGGGAGGAGACTTGGGTAATTTCAAAAGATTTTGGACGAATAATAAGAATATGGGGGAGGAATTTCAATAATTGATATATGATCCAATCTGTGAGAATGGGCACTCAAGTATTTTTAAAGAATGCTGAAATACCAGATCTGTTATCCGTTGTTAGGGAGAAACAGTTGGGATAGCTGGGCTATGTGGAGCGGATACCGGCGAATAGGATACTCAGGGAAGACATGGAGGAGAAAGAATGATGGAGAGGTGTTTTGGAAAGGTTTATTGGAGAAATGGGAGCGAGAGGATGGAGGAGGCTCTTCCAGGATAGGGGAGAGCAGGACGGGATTGTGATAGATGTCTAGGCCCCTGTATAGCTGCTGGTTTCAGGGAGTTAGTTAGGCTGGTGAAGTATATAAGAACGCTTATGTGATTTGCAACATATTTTGTTAATAGGTTTCTAATAAAACGCTGCTAGTTCAGAGCATCTTAAGTAATTGGTCTGATGTATATACTCAAATAAATTCAAACTAGTCAGTTCTTTCATCCAGGAACTACTGAATTTTGCATTTTGTGAATTTTAGATAATGGGTATCACCAGAAAGCTTTTTTTTTTTTTTTCTCGCTATTTGTTTCTAAGGCTATTACAAAGATCAGTTCTAATTTGTGATTTATTGTGGATAAAATTGAGTTATTTTCTAAAGTATAATTTTTGCATTTATCGGCTATACACAAGTGCCACAAATATAACAGAAAACAGCATATACTCATGCACTCGTGACACAGTATAAAATATATTTTGTATTTACTTTTAAAATATATTTTTTTTTTTTTTTTTTTATAGCAATTTATTGAAATTTACAACTGTACAAATATATACAACTAGATTTGTTGATAGAGATACAATAACATGTCAAAACTTGAAAAGAATGATGAGTAGCATAAGCACTTCAATAAAAGTTCTACACTTGAAGGTCTCTAGGCAATCTTCTTTTCACACGTCTGAGAGTATTTAGGAAAGAAGTGGGAAGCAAGTCGAGAAACTTGTGGCTTTGAGCGGTTATGGAGCTTGCTATGAAAGGATAGGTATCTGGTTTGGGCTAAATCTGCAACATATGGAACATTAAGATCCTTATGGATAAGTTTATTGGTGACAAATTAAGGAACATTGAGGATTTTGGAATGTAAGGATAGATATGATGAATTGTATGGTTTAGTGGAGCCCCAAAGAAAATATCATTTATCTATTAGTATAACGTATATGCTTATAAATTTAATAAATTGGCCTTTTTTATTACTGCTTCCATGTCAATATTTCTTAAGAGACATTGAAGGTGTTCCCTCACCCCACCGCTAAACTGGTTCAGTCCCAGATCTATCAGCATACATCAATATCAGAAGCAAGATACGGCTATTTTTAGATAGGGAACTTTCTAGGCTGATAGTACACGGCACTTGCATGGGTCGCTGGCGACGGTAATGAAAAATAAAAGAAACCTTGCATTAACAGGGACGATAAATTATCGACAATATCCGGTAACAATCGGCTGTGGCACAGCGAGTGGGGGTGGGGGTAGCTAAATTTATCGCCGCATTTGAATATTAATTGGCTCAGCGGGAATTTATTCCTAATAGCGTGTAACGGGGAATGAATAACACGGCCCGGAGTGCGAAACACAACCGGAGGTGCAAACACAACGGGAGCAACAAAAAGCAAACCGTTGTGTATTCAAGAGATAGCTTTGTTTAATCATACTCTGTGAAATTACACGCTGCCTGTGGACGTGGGACCTGGAGCCAATAAAATATTGCTTTCGCCCGATGGTTTATTTATTATTGGACTCGGATTGGAGCTTATTCATTTATTAAAAAAAAAAAAAAATCAATTTAAATTAACTGACGAATGAATAACTAAAAGAAAGAATTTAATTGAATTCATTTAGGAAAGCACACAAAAGAATTAATTGTTTTAGGCATTCAATCATACACATATCTGTGGTGACCTTTAAAAAAAAAAAAAGACAAACAATTATTTTTTTCTTGAAAACAATCAAGATCCTTTAATAATTTTATTTTTATTAAAAAAACTTTTTAATATAATCTAAATTTAAAATACTGGTACAAAATAGGTGATGATTAATTCACAAATCATAAAAAGCACCAAATTAATAATTTGTCATAAGATAAATTTCTCCACGGATACTGATACCAGTAATGCAGCAGAGAGAGCAGCGAGTTTGATCCAACCAGTCTATAAGTTGAGTAACGAGTGGGTTTATTTAGTTTGTTTATTTAGGTATCTGCTTGTATATCTTAATTTTTGCTATTTTTTTTATTATTATATTTTTTTATTTATATTAGAGGATCGGTAGCAGGGTGGGTAAGGCACTTATCTGTAATTTGAATAGTTATTTTTCTTGATATTTTGAAATCCTTAATATTTTTTGGTCATTATGACAAGTTTTTTAGTTAATTGGGGCTTAACCTCCTGATGTACTTCAAGAACGGTTTATCCTACAGGTTACCAACCTATTTTAGCGAGGGCGAGAAGGTCAAAATTCATTCATGGGTTCGCCACGAAATAAATTTTTACCAGTCCAGGTTGGATTCGAACCCACGGCCTTCACTCAGGTCAAGTCACTTGGCCATCGAGCCCCACTATGGCAAGTTTAAGTGGCATATATTTCTTTGATAGCGGTATTTGTAAATGTTTATTATTACCCGTCAATATATAAATACAAAACTTTCCTTTTATTGTCATAATTACTATGTTTTTATTTGCTCCGGAAAAAATAGAAAAAATATTTCCTTCTTGGTCGTACCGGTCTAGGAGAATGTCATAGAATCATACATTTGTGTTTCCTAAGTGGTTATTTCTACAGAATTGTTACTTCGAGTATATTTTATATAGAAAAAAAACCAATTTCCCACTCCCAAGATTTCTCAAAATGGAAATGGTATTTTCTTACTGCGTCTAATGAATCTGTCATATCCTCTGACCATATCCGACGGGGGCTACGTATTAACCAATATGGAAACAGTCCCCCTACGGTTCATATTCTCGTTAAGTCGTCTGCAATTCTAGAAATGAAAAAACTTATAATTGCATAGTTTTTCTTCAAGAAATGTAAAGCTCGTATCTGGAAAATTTCTTATCAGGGATTATCCTCTCTCATTACTTTTGTCTCATTATTTGAAATATGTCTCATTATTTGAAATATTGTCCCCTGATAGTAGAGACTTGGCTTGTTCTAGCATTGATCGCCAGTCTTCACGGTTGAGTGCTGCCGCCTTCTAGTTTCTGACCCTCAATATGAGTTAATGCGTCAGTAGCAACATCTTCCCATCGAAGATTAGGTCTTCCGATAGGGTACGTACCAAAGATTTGTTCAGTAAGAGTCTTCGGGGGTATTTCCTCCGGGCACATTCTGACAACAGACCTGTCCATCGTAACCGGGGGAGCTTAATAAACTGGCAGATATTCGTACTGAATTTATTTTATTTACTGCATTGGTTCTTGTTCTCCAGGTTCCTTCCGAGTATACACCGCCAAAGATTTTTCTGAGGACTTTCCTTTCAAAGTTAAAGAGCGATAATCCATTGTTCTTTGAAATCGCCCAGCATTCACATCCATATGAGAGAACAGGTGTGGCTAGTGTTTTATAAATTCTCACTCTAGCATTTCGAGACAAGGTGCCGCTCCTCAAGTGCGGCTTTAGAGCAAAATAGCATGGATGTTCCAATAAATAAATTTAAATTGAATAAAATAATGGAAATATATTATATATTATACTTAGCATATGCAGATATGATTTTATAAAAAAAGGCAATCAATGAGTGCAAGATAATTTTCGAAAAGAAAAGAATTGTTAATTTAGAAAAACTTTATTTTTGTGCCGACATTTCAATTCGTGGCGATCATTAGTGCTAAAAATAAAAATATTAGCAAAAAATATAAAAAGAAGAAGAAAATTATTAAAAAAATGTTTTTGTTGATTTCAAAATGTTTAGTCTCAGTTATTGTATATTCGTAATTTGTTAACAACAATAACCATTAAAACATACACACCGTTACTAGCCATCAGTATGTATTCAGATCGCAGTAAGCACATGCTGTTTGATAGCTTTAAGCGATCAATTTTGTTGTTGAAATTGTCGCTAACTTGGTTGTTGGAGAAACCACTAGTAGCAGTATTTCGCTGGAATTCGAGGTGAACGTGAAACTAGTTAGTTATATGAATTTACAATTTGTTAAATTTAGAAATTTATAACTATATACACCTATACAGGGCCCACGTCGGACGTATTCCGATAATAATGGAACGTTTGTTTCTTATTAAATACCTGTGAAATCCATTTTTTGGAGGAATTAGCAGTTTTAACACGCAATAATAATAAAGTATTCAAAATAGTTTAGAAGTTACTCTAGATATCCTTGTTTTATAGGAACCTGTTTTTTCTAATAATAAAACTATCACTACCATTTTTATCTTAGTTTGAATAGACTTGTACGAATTAGAAAGTAATTGTTGATTTAAAATTATGAGATATAGTTATCAGTACAATAAAAAACTTGTGCTTTTTATCAGCAGATACGATTTTATGCATTTAAACAATGCCTATACACGGCCCACGTCGGACGTATTTAAATAATAATGGAACGTATTTCATTAAAAACCTGTGAAGTTCATTTTTTGGAGGAATTTGGAGCTCTTATTTTACACGCAATGATGTACTCAAATACCCTAAAAATTACTATCGATATCATTAGATAGGATTTTATGCATTTTTATCACATACACAGCATTTTCCTTACGTATTTCTGGAACACTTCTACATTTTCTTAATCCTAAGAGGGTAAAAGATGGTGCAAAGTGGTCGGATAATAGAAAAATTTCAATTTTTCGTACATGTCGGGGAATTTGGGCCGTTTCAACCACTGTGCGTCGCAACGCTTTAAAATCTAAAATTTAGGTTTTATTTAGCACAAAACTAACAATATAAAAAAATCAATAATATCCTACCTTTTGCACACAGTAGTTTACAGGAGCATTAGGGATTCCAAAGAAATATTGTTCTCCCCAAGAAACGCGGGAGGGTCGGATTATCCAGAGATTTGGACCAGAGAGAGGCGGACTAGCGAGGTTCTACTGTATTTAACTCTGTTATGCTTAAAACATATATTATTAATAAAAACCCGTAAAGGTGTAAAACAGTTACCAAAATTATAAATTATAAATTTAGCACATAATTTTACATATGGAAACAATATTAAATTCAATAAACCTATGAAACTGTATTAATTTAAAATATTGCTTTATTTGTTCGCCGTTGCATACTAGCGCTTATTTTAATAATATCGTGGGATAGTTGAACTTGGATATGCATTAATTATCATTTATTTAACTGCTTGGCTAATTTAATTATTCATTGTATATTAATTAATTTCGTATCGCTGTCAGTGTTAACTCACCTCTAGTTTCCCAAATTACCCAGCGCTGTGTTATCTTACACAAATAGAACACAATAACATATGAGTTGTATCATTATTCTGTCATTTCACGCTCTATTAACATGTATTATTATTTATTTTTTTTCATTTGAATTGTATATTCAACAGTTTCAGTAATTATCATATTAGCTCAATTAGGAATAATATTTTTCAACTTGGAATTTTTATGTTAGTTAAGAACCATTGGAAATGGTGGTTGTTCAATTATTTTTATTCTTGTTAATTATTACCGATGTTTAGTAAACAATAGATTTAACAATAGCTTAGTTTATTCAAATGCTACGTGTATTGTTGTTTTTAATTATAGAAATACCAAAACATCTTTCACTTGAAGATCTTGTTATACTCAAAATAGTGTTTATTATTTTAGCTAACAAGTTCAATTCCACTATAAGTACTGAACCCTTCTTTGAAGCATTCATTTATCGTTCATACTAGTATCCACTGATTTATTATTTATTTTATAAATAACAAGATGTTGTCATGCGAGTTCGAGTTTTTTCAACTGTTGACCCAGTAACAGTACATTCTTACGGAAGTAGTGAACACAAAACCCTTGAAAGGCTGTTGTGGTACAGGCTGGTTGCAACAACTATTTTTTTAAAATATAAATATAAGCTTTTATTTTATTTTATTTTTATAAACTTTTATTGCCACATTTAAGGGGAATGAGTAATAGTGATACAGGTAGGTACTCCGTGGTTAAGAAAAGCACCATTTTTATTTACAGCCTTTTGAACAAGTTCTTGTTGAATGGGTAGAATTTTAATCAAGTTTAGTAATGAAAAGACAATAAACCAATAAACATGAAATATTTGCGAATAGTCAAAAATGTGATTTCCATACGCGAAATTCTTTCCCATTTTTCAAACTCCTGGTTGGTCAAACCTCACAAATTTCAAATCCGAAAATGTTTATGGATTACGATATTTTGGTTTAGGAAACAATATAATGTTTCTTTAGGTGTTAAATATATAATTAATTTCATAAGTAAACAAGTTTTGTAACTGTCTCGTTTTAAAAACACCTTTTCTCTTATAGTTACTTAGAATAATCTACTGATGATTTGAAAGAACATTTAGAATATTTTCATAACTGGGCTAGGCGATGACGGATAAAAATATATAACATTAATACATAAGTTTCTTTATCCTTAGCTACGACTTAGATTAATGGTCATACTTTTGCAATGGCGGACAATGTATGCTACAGCCTTGGTTGTATTTGGACTTGAGACCAACTTGGACAGCTCGCATTAAACAAACACGCCTACAATAGAATGGGTACGAATTAGGACGAGATTACTCAACACATGATCTCTAGAAACCTTTTATAGATATCGGTTTTTAACTCTAAGGAGAGAAAGTGAAGAAAACTTCGATATATAGAAAATTGAATTTTACCCATTAAGGCTGTACAAAAATTAAAAATCGCTTATTCTTGTTCCCCACTTCACTGTGATAAATACTAAACTAACTAGATTTGTGGAAAGATATGATAACTATTTATCGGATCAATAATATTATTTGATTCCAAGACGAATCCACTGCCGTAAGAAAATCACCATTAACGTCCACTGCCATCTCGAATTGGTGATTGAAGATATGGCAGTATATGAAGCAAAATCTCCATTTTGTTTAAATATTTTTCAAATTTTGTCCACATTTTCGGATTCAGCATAACATTTCCTATAAGAGCAGAATACAAGTAACCTTGAATTTTACCAACTTGGGATCTAAGGAACAGCTTGATCTACACCTTACTTAGGGAAGTTGCAATGTCTTATAATACTTCAACGCTTACCGTTTTTCGAAAAAAAACTATTCACAAAACTGCAAATCTCACAAAAAACACCTTTAATACGGTATGGTTAAATTAATGATCCGTATCGTTTTCATGGAGAAATGTACAGTGTTCTCATTTGGCATACAAATTGGTTACTTGTGTAAATAAGACATTATGATAATCGCTTAGTGGAAATGTGCATTTTAAACATATAATAATAATATAATCTTCATTGGAATAAAAAGCAAAGAAAAAAAAAATTATTTAATAGAACATAAAGGGAAACTCAATAAAGCGACACCAGATCAAAGGATCTTATGTTATTACATTTATTTATTTATTATTATTATTTAGGATTTATTTTATTAAATTTTAAATGTAAGGTTTAAAACCCAATGGTAATGAACATATACCTCAATTTTTCTGTTTGCTTCTGAATGCAGATGATGTTGAAGAATACCACTTTTTGAGGTGGATTTTATGGACAGATGAGTCTGTTTTTACTGGGGAAGGCATTTCTACCCACCCATGTATATCGTTGGTTTATACATTTTTGTATTGCTGTCGAGTAGTGTTGGAAAATTATAAGTTGCCTAAGAGATTAAATTATGAGAATTACTAGGATTTGTTGCAGAATATCCTACCACAACTTCATCTCGATATTCCACCTGAAGTTAAGCAAAATATGATTTTCCAATACTATGGTACTCCTCCACATTATTCGAAAAGAGGTACTCACCCTGTATATGAGGAAAAAAACTAAGTTAAGAGATTATTATAAAAGATGGATGGATCTAGAAAATAAACAGAAATAGATAAGTAATCTATAACAGATAACTTGTAAATATTAATAAGTTATAAAATAAATACAAATAAAGATCACAATAATAAGTTAATCATTGATTATTAAACGTTGTATTGTTCCCGTTTTAAATTTGTATATCAATACGTAAGTAGGTAATAATTTTTTTTTTTAGAACAAATTATTTTTTACATATATAATTATGTGAGGATGAAAATATTTTTTTTTTTATTATTATTGAAAACCCAATGAAAATATATTGGGGGCTATGGTGACCAATCGCGTTGTGAATAAGTCTCAATGCGGTACGGAAGATCACGAACTCAATTGCGACTTTTTAAAATGGTAGATGATTATTTCATGGTGTTAGTAAATAAAATTAGATAAATTTTAGCCTTCCAAATCTGGTTAAAATAGGATAACTTGTTGGAGTACGTAAGGACGTTAAGTCCCTACAAACAAATAAATGAATCATATATTTATATTATGTCTATCAATAAATTACTTTAGAAATACGGTAAATACAATAATGCCTGGTTACTAAACACCATTAAAAAAAAAAAAAAAAAAAAAAAATAGAAAATAAAAGACTGTTTAAGATTTCAAATATTTAGCTAGACAGTAATAATATAATCATTGTACATAAATAGGCATTTATAAATTGTGTATTATTATTTAAATTATAATTTTACTGTAATTTTCTTCCTTCCTAATTTTAATTTTTTTACAACACTAATTTACAAGTAAGGACGCACACGACTACCTAAGTCACTTCCCAACTGCTATTTACATTATATTTTATAGATTACTTTGTAAATATGTAGATGTATATAATTAGATGAACATCACTTTATTGACAAATAAGGTACTTAATATAATAAAAACATTTTATTCACAATTTATTTTTTATTTACACATTCTAAAATATGTTTAAATAAAGACCAAATTTCCTTATGGATAATATTTCATATTATTGTTAATGTGCATCTTGTTTAATTATACAAAATTTTCAGTAGTACTGAATTTTAAGTGAAGTTATCATTTAAAAAAATATATATACATTCAATCCGTTCATAGGTAAAGAAGAGAGTTATTTTAGCCGCAACACATTTTAAATCATTCCATGAAAAAAACAAAACATAAATACGGTTGGCTTAGTCGTGAGTGCTGGACAAAACAATAAATTAAGAGTAAGGTATTAATTTGTTTATTTTATTTTATTTTATTTTTTGGCATTGATCTTTAATACTGATCTCTTTAATATAAAGAGAAACAAGAGATTTTTCTAAACTCACTATACGTTATAACATAATATAAAATATTTTTATTGAATTTTTTCTTCTTGAGCTCGGTGTAATTCCTTTTCTATCTACTATTTCTTTATTTTTTCAATCATTATGAAGCCATCATCAATTATTCATCTTGGTCCTGTCAACAAATGAAAAAATAAATAGCTCATTATATGCCAAGTTTTATTTTTATAATCATAATAATTAATGTGATAATTATGAACCAGCTCATGTAACTAGTTCTTACACGCTTCAATAACCATAAATATGCTAAAGGGTTGTAATGATTGTTACAGGGTTATTCATACTTAGAAATAATAATGCAATATATTTTTGAAGATTTTAGGATACGTATTTCTTTTCTTAAATTTTGAAAAAAAAAAGATTAAAACTTATATTTTCCGGACCATATTTTTGAGAAATTCAACTCTGATAGTTATTTTTAGCAATTGTATTATATTTTCACAAAATATCATTTGATTTTTATAGAAAAATAATAATTAATATTACCAAAAGATTAAGTTAAATGGTTGACATACCTCCCTGGTTCTGCTGTGGTACTTCCACATCACCGCACTCTTTTGAAACAGATCAATACTCTCCATTCTCATCTAAAAAAAATTCGAATTTATTTAGTAGGATTAACTTCACATTTCTAAGCTTTATTATTATAAACTATAGAAAAAAACCCACACATTTATTAGTAATATTAAAACAATATAGGCTGAAAAAATATAAAATATATATATATATATATATATATATATATATATATATATATATATATATATATATGAGAGGGTGATTCTCTCTTTAAATAAAAAAAAAATGTGTGAAACTATCAAAAATGAAAAAAAAGGCCGGTGATCGCACCTTCCGTTGCAGATATATGATAATTCAAAGATTTTTTTTAGGAAACCACAGTTTTTGCCAAAAAAAACAAAAAAAACTAGTGTAATATCTACATTTTACCCAAACATATTTCAAATTAGGACCACATTTTCGTATTATAGAGCAAAGCACAGGCAACTTTGAATTTTGCAAACTTGAGACCTAAAGAACAGATTGGTATTCAACTTATTTATCACAAAAACTTACAAATTTAACCAGCTTCGAAGCTTGATTCTGTGACGATTTCATGAAAACAATTACTATTAAATTCGGAAAAAAACATTTGTGTTTCATTAGGTATACAGGGTAAATAAGCCAGTATCAGGTACATGAGTAAATAAGACTTTATGATAATCTGTATTTTAAACTATTTAAACTCTTTTAACAGTTTTGTGGATTGTTTTTATTGAAAAAACAGTGAGTGTTGAATTATTTTAAGAAATTGTAACATTTGAAAATAAGTTGAATACTAATCTGTTCTTTTGGTCTCAAGTTTGCAGAATTCAAAGTTGCCAATGCTTTGCTTTTGTAGGAAATCTAATGATAAATACGAAAGTGTGTTCCTAATTTGAAATATGTTTGGGTAAAACGGAGATATTACACCTTTGGCAAAAAATGTGGTTTCTTTGCTAAAAGAGTGGTTTCTTTGCAAGTTAATAAAAATCTTTGAATTATTATATATCAGCAACGGATTTCTTTATTTATAGACTAGTTTCACCCATTATATATATATATTAGTAAAATCATTCCTTTTTATGTATAAATATCATTAATTTCATCAATAAGTAGGAAAACATTCTTTTCTGATTTTTCTCCTTGTATTGTTCATATTTTCATAAAGGAAGAAAAATTTACCAACTATATGTTCAAACTGCAAAATACTGTTCTAATTGTATTATTCTTAAAAGAGATCATTATCAAATATCTTATTAGAACAATGCAAGAATAGAAACATGTGACATCGGCAATTGTTTTAAGCTTTCTTTTTGGAGGTCTTTTGCGATATATCACTGCCAGTTACTTTTAAAAACTATTATTTTTGCTTTTAGTAAAATTTTATTATGATAGATATCGTTCGTCCGGTGGAACAAAAAAACAACTATAAAAGAGAAATTTCACATGAGAAGCTAATACCTATATATAAATAGACTTTTCATAGATCAGGAATCATTGTGGTACTTTCCAGGGATTTGATTATTTTGTGTAGTATCCCTGAGGCAACTTAAATGAAACATTTTGTTTCCCAACATATTCTTCCAAAGACCCATTGGTATGGATATACCAATATACTACTTCTTAATTAGTGAAGGGAAATAATCTTTTAAAAGTGTTTTTTATAGATAGTGCAAGCTTCTGGTCATTAGAATAGGTTAATATTTAAAAATTAGTCTTAATATTTAAAATTTTTTTTTTCATCACCCCAAATTTCACTCCTTGTCACACCAGCTGCAAGCTGCTACATCTTTTTTTTAAGCAAGGACCAACATCTCAGGTCTCATATCTTCAAATTACATAAATTTAAAATAATAAGTATAATCCATATATAAAATAACTGTTCTTTTGAAATATCGTTTTTAGAACTGAAGATAAAATTTGATATTAGAATCTTAATGAGCAAAGTACCAATATAGATAATTTATCAATCTCTCTATTTATAAATCAATGAAGTGTGTGTGTGTGTCCTTTATAGGCTTTGAAACGGTAAGAGATAATGCTGCTCTCGAGGCAGCATTTTTTCCACATATTCAGGGGAAGATTATAGGTCTGTTGGGATAATGATTGAGGATGCATAAGTGACAATTTATGGACCAAAATTGAAAATCGACCGATATGTGGATATCACCATTTACAACGCTAAAAGCTATTGACCCATCTAAAAAAAATTTTAATTACATCATCATATCTCTAGGAAGGTTTACAATAGAAAAGTTTACTATAATAATAACTTAAATGTACAGTGATAAGTGGCAGAACGAGGTTTGTAACACTGTCGGAATTATTTTATGGTTAGGAATTAAAATCCAACCAGATGAAATCAATTAAATTATTTTTACCGAATAAAAATTATTACTAAATCAAATTGCCGATCCTTTATATTGTTTGTAAAAGCATGATTCGTGTACTTTCAGTGGTAAGCACAGATAATTCAGTCTATTATCTGCAAGTTTTTTAATAGTCTCTTTCGATCTAGATTACCAATTCATACATCAAAAATTAAAATAGGATTTCCAATTATGCCTTTACTTAATCTTCCTACACCTAATCACAGCAATTTTAACCAGGTTAAAAATTACTGCTATTCGTGTAAGTATAAATAAATTGAAGAAATAATCCTTAATCGCATACTTCAATACAAGATTTTTATCGATAAACAAATAAAACTTGAATTATTAGTTAAAATTATCTAACAAGGGGACGTTCGGAGTTGTAACTCACAGATTTGTATGCCCATTTTTGTGTGGGTAGTAGGGACCTATAATAGTGCAAAACTAGAGTTGTAACCGCCAATGAGCATTAGGAGCCGAGAAAAAAAAAAAATATGAAAATCACGTTTTATTTTTTTTTGTCAGATCTCAGTCAAGATAGAGAAATGATTTTTTTACGTTTAATTGCAGTATAATTGCAGTTATGTATGCTATTAGGTATAAAAATACTTCCGTAATGCTCAAGACACCAACCGGCTTTAGGGTGCTCAAAAACTAAAAAAATTACAAAATTCCAAGGAAATCCGCTGTAAATCAGTGGAATTTTTTTATCATGAACAACTGAACTCAAATCTCGATTCAACGCACCGTAAAACTCTTATATGTGAAATTTTACCAAAATCAAAAAATATCGATTTTTTACCCCTTTCGAGGAGGTTAAAATTTTGAAGTTGAGATTTCATAAACAATTTCTAACGGCCATAACTGCATTCAGCCGATTACAATATTAATAGCATCACTAGAATCAGCATACATTCTGCGTTTTATCCATATTGGGATTACTCTAGATTTTAGTGGACACAAACTAATGTGAATGAAAAAAAATCCAACGTAAGATATAACTTGAGATATCTCTAAAATGGGAAATCCTGCGACCTTCGGGTTTGGGCTGAACTATGCAGTTTTACGGCTTCTAGAACCATAAAATTTAGTCTTAATCGGTGGCGAAATATGTGAGATAGCGCAAATTATTTACATTTTTTTCAGAAATTGACATATACATACAAATCCTACAAAATTTCAAAGGTAAAAAAATATTATATTTGATTTAAACAAAATTTAGTTTCTACATGTTTTTTGAGATGAGGAATCTTAAAATTATATCAGTTTTTAGTTGAAAAATTTTCCTCACCCATATTTTAATTTTAAATTGCATTGAAACCCTAAGATTGATGAATAATCTAAAATTAATATCAGGTTTTGGTTAAAAAAAAAAAAAAACTTCACATATAAGGGTTGTATGGTGTGTTGAATCGAGATTTGAGGTCAGTTGTTCAAGAAAAACAAAATTCCACTGATTTACAGCGGATTTCCTTGGAATTTTGTAATTTTTTAAAAGTTTTTGAGCACCCTAAAGCCGGGTGGTGTCTTGAGCATTACGGAAGCTATTTTTATATCTAATAGCATACATAATCGCAATTAAACGTGAAAGAATCATTTCTTTATCTTGACTGAGAGCTGAGAAAAAAATAATACGTGATTTTCATATTTTTTTTTCTCGGCTCTTAATGCTCATTGGCGGCTATAACTCTAGTTTTGCACTATTATAGGTCCCAACTACCCACACACAAATCGGCATTCAAATCTGTGAGTTACAACTCCAAACGTCCCTTTCTAAGTTCTTTATTTATGGAAGCGGATGAAGCCGCGACGGGAGATGCTACTTGTTAATAAAACATACATTTTAAAATTCTTAATGGTCCTTTTTTAAACCTGTTTAAAACGACATTAGTTTTTTATACGTTGCTAATTAGGAACAAAGCTAATACTTGTTCTTCCTTTATTTAACTGAGAGAGGGTATCATCAGATCCACTAGTTTTTGTTCTTAATATTACCGACAGTTCTTTTCAGAAGCTGTCCTCGGAAACAAGTCATCTTCACGTCAATAGAATCATAATTTCTCTAATTTACTTGATGTATATAATCTTAGAGTTGTAAATTTGAATAGTTAAAAATAAAAAGATTTTTCAGGCAAGGATAAAAAAAAAAAATTAAATAAAAAATCCCAAACCACTAAACAAACAAGCAGTTACCCCATACTTAGGCTTACACCCCAGGGCATTTTATAACAAGTAACTCTCTATTGAAGCTGGCACACTTCAGACACAAGACTGGGGGAGATTTTTTCCTTCGCCAGCCCCCTCAAGCGTACGGAGAGTGGGAAAAAAATGGCAAAAAAGATTAAGGAGTAGAAGGTATAATAAGTGGTTGGATTTGCTATTGTGATGGAGGCTCGTGTGTATAACCTGTATTCCTCTAAGAGGTATTATACTCGCATGTTATTAGCCAGTCATGACCCCTTGTCGGGATAACCCCACGCCTCGGATGAGGGATGTCTTATTGGAACATGCTAGAACATATTTTCCCATATTACAGGGGCTTATACTGCGTAAGATAATGGATAACATGTTAATTATGATTAGAAAAACTTATAACAAAAAATAATCAATTTAACGTTTGAAGGTTTTCCGTGAAAAATATGTACTCAGGTAGATCGCTCAACACCATCGAAGCTTTGTTTTCCTTTTAAGAAAATATTTCTGGTAACTTTTTTTAAAAACAAATTATAGTTAATTACACAGGCCAACGATGAAAAACATTTTTACTTAAAACACCTTATTATTCTGTTTTTTAGAGTGCTAAATCCAAATATGACACTTATTAAGCAGTATCACCTACCATTTTTTTTCACATTTGCACATCAATATATAGATTTTTTTTATTTATTACAGAATTTAACAGCTTTTATATACTACAAATAAAATTGTAAAATAATTTGTGCTGGATGTAGAAGAGTTGGTAGCATTGCTGAAACAGATATAGATATTGGTGAGCAAGATGATGAAGAGTTCCAATGTGCTACAGCAAATATAGAGCCTAAACTGTTTACTCAGATTGAGCTTAACGACTTAGTTAGGGATCTTGGGTTAACAAAAGAAAAAGCTGAATTGCTTGGTTCTAGACTAAAAGAAAAGAACTTGTTGGCAGTTGGAACTAGCATATATGTGTATTGGAAGAGAGAGCAGCAGTTTTCGAAATTTTTTGAACAAGATGGTGATTTAGTGTACTGCTCAGGCATTCCAGGTCTCATCAAAGAGTTTAGTGTTGAATACAAAAAAGAAGACTGGAGGCTGTTTATTGATTCTTCCAAAACTAGTTTAAAAGCTGTTTTATTACACAATAGTAACACTTATGCATCTATACCTGTTGGCCATTCTGTACATATGAAAGAGAGCTATGAAAACCTAGAAAGAGTGTTGAATAACATTGGCTATTCGGCTCATGGTTGGATGATATGTTGTGACTTAAAAGTAACATGCATGCTTCTTGGTCAGCAAGGTGGTTTTACCAAATTTCAATGTATTTTTTGTGTGAATGGGATAGTAGAGCACGTAACCAACATTGGTGCAGAAAGAACTGGCCTGTGAGGGAGTCTTTAAAACCCGGCGAGAAGAAAATTCTCCGCAAAAACCTTGTAGATCCTAGAAACATTCTCTTACCACCTCTACATATAAAGTTAGGCCTCATGAAACAGTTATATAATGCTTTATATTCATATGAAACAGTTATATATTTTAAATTATATTAAAAAAAAAATCTCAAAAACTATGGGTGATACAAAAAAAAACTAAGACCAGATTTGGATTCAGCACACAAAAATCAATAAAAATCAGCTATTAAAGTAAACAAAGTTTTGTTGGCCTGTGTTATTAATCATTCATTGGATATTTTCAAGTACATATCGTACAATTCTACCTTTAATCCCTACTAAAAGAAATAAAACTCACACACATTACTGGTGCCATATACCTTCTCTTAAATCCCCCATTTTATAAAACAAGAATCATGTCACAACTGAGGCTAGCCTAAGATAAAAAAAAATACAGATTTATTATAAAAATAATATGTACAAAATAGACGCTGAAACCACATGCAGCTTATGTAATCAGAATGAAAAAAGGAAGCTTAAATCATATTCTATTCAACTGCCCCCAATACCTAATACGCAGGTGGATTTTTATAATTAATAATAAAATAAAAAACGTCCCCCATAATATAGCCACGATTTTAACAATTGAAGATGAGGTAAAAATTAACGTAGTATATAATTTTATTTTATAAGCTTAAATCATTCCTCTTGTACTAATAATGACATAATACCGAAGAGGATTAAAAACGAAAACAAGAAGTAATTTTTTACGTTTTATTTTAGTTTATACCACTTCATTAAATAAAAAAATATGTTATATCAAAAAATATTTTTATTAAAGAAATTTTGTTTTATATGTCTAAGTGTATGTTTTGTATTTTTGCTGTATAAGTGTAACTAGATTGGTCATACTCTATTGTAACAAGCGTAAAGCTCATTCAATAAAATAATTTCATTCAATCATTCATTCAGTACATATCGTACATGTATTTTAAAAATCTGTATTTTTGAATAATCATCATAATTAAGTTCAATCGTCTTCTGTGACATGCCAAAAATATATCGAATTAACTTCAAATCCCACCTAATACATCTCACTTTCGGTTTTTGGAATCAAAAGAAATGTCAGGTACATACAAGACTGTTTGATTTTTATTTATTTAATGCAGATTTTTGAGTTGTGTTACTTTTGAAATACATGTGCGATTTATCTGGCGGTAATAAAATATTCCTAATACAGTCTGACCTTTACCTTTATCGTCCAGCTGTTTTTGAGATATCATCATGGTTAAGTTGGATCATCTATGAAATGTCAAACATTTATCGAACTAACTACAAATCACACTTGATACATCTCAATAACAGTTTTTGGGATCAAAAGAAAATTCAGGTACATTTCCGATATTTCATACAAGACTGTGCACTAATAAAATATCGTATTACTGTTGTATTGATTGCAATGTGTCAATCATCATACGATCAGTTAAATGTAATTAATTATAAATATACAATTGATACAAAATAGAAATAAATAATTAAATATTATTATTAATGTAGTATATTTCATTTTATTTTTTACGGATATGAAACTATTATTATTTATTTTTTTTAAATAGATTCTAAACATATCTCGTGAAACTTTTTCTTCGGTCACTAGTAGGTCGGGCAAGAGATAGATTATTGCATCTCCTTGATTTTTTGGCTTAATTAAATATTAATTAATGGCTGGTGGTGCTAATTTTCGATTTTCGAAAGTTATTTCCACCAAATTATGGATTTTTGGTAAATAAAATTATATAAAACTATTTATTATCAAATGAAATTCTCAAAAAAAGAAATTATAAAAAATTATAGATTAAAAAACTAAAAAAAAAAACGAATTAATAGCAAACCAAACTAAACAGAAGAAAATAATTTTAATTTCATGTAAGTTTGTTTTCAGGCGATAAAAAGCCAGATAATCAATTATTATTAATTAATTGGAAATACAATTAAAGTAACACTTAAGTTATTACCAATATAATTCAATTTATAGTAAAAAAGCGTGGGATGCGTGATATTAAATGTAACTAAAATTTTATTGGTAACTATTTATAAAAGTAATCATGTAATCACTTCATGTTATATTTTAATCATGTTTTATTCTCTGGGATATTACTTCTTTTTGTTATAACATTATTTAGTTATTACATACAATTTTTATTATACATATATTAACTTATCTTTTGTAATAACCCTTCTTTTTTTATTATATTCTGTGTCGCATACACATATTTTTATGTCAACTCTACTTACTTCAAATATTTATTATATATTTTAAAATTCCTTATATTTTTAGTAAGATTTTTTTTATTTTTAATATATTTCAGAATTTCTTATATTTTTAGTAACGTTTCTTTTATTTTTTAACATTTAAGACGACGGAATGTTGGGAAAATGTACTTTCGAGGTTTCTGTTGATCTCACAGTTAATTGTCAGATTATTGTTGATTTTTTTGTATGTACAACTCAACTTTTATTTATTTATAATTATAAAATGTTGTAAGAGACCATATAAAAATAAATGCACATCTCCAAATGGGCATGAATGTTTTAATATAACTGAAATATTATCACTTTTTATTGGGTATCAATTTAATGTTATATATTACTGTTAACATAAAATAAAAAAATATATACTATTTAAAATATTTAAAATTAAGAAGGTTTATAAACAATTGATTAATAAACATATACAGGGTGAGTATCTCTTAGTGTAAAAAAAAATGGGTTAAACTAGATCAAAAATGTAGCTAAATGCCCTAAATCTCACCTTTCTATTCCAATCCGTTGCAGATATACGATAAATCAAAGACTTTTTTGAGGAAATCACATTTTTTCCCATAAAAACTGTAATATCTCCATTTTGTTTAAACATTTTTCAAATTTTGGCCACATTTTCAGATTTAGCATTAAATTTCCTATAAGAACAGAGTACACGTAACCTTGAATTTTACAAACTTGGTATCTAAAGAGCAGCTTGATCTTCACCTTATTTGGAGAAGTCACAATGTCTTATTTACTTCAACGCTCACCGTTTTTCGTAAAAACTATCCACAAAACGTCAAATCTCACAAAAACTTGAAAATTTAATCAGCTTTCGAATGATATGTTAAACGTAATGATTTTGTTTCAATTTCATGGAGATATTTACTTTTGAAACCGAAAAAAAATGGTGTTCTCATTTTGTATACAAATCAGTTACTTGGGTAAATAAAACATTATGACAATCCCTTTATGGAAATGTGCATTTTAAACATAATAAACTGTTCATTGGAATAAAAAGCAAAGAATAAAATTATTGTTTAATAGAAAATAAAGGAAAACTGTCAATAAAGCGACACCAGATCAGAGGATCTTATGTTATTACATTTATTTATTTATAACACCATGTTTTTTCGGTTTCAAAAGTAAATATCTCCATGAAACAAAATCATTACGTTTAACATATCATTCGAAAGCTGATTAAATTTGCAAGTTTTTGTGAGATTTGAAGTTTTGTGGATAGTTTTTACGAAAAACGGTGAGCGTTGAAGTAAATAAGACATTGTGACTTTTCCAAATAAGGTGAAGATCAAGCTGCTCTTTAGATACCAAGTTTGTAAAATTCAAGGTTACGTGTACTCTGTTCTTATAGAAAATTTAATGCTAATATGAAAATGTGGCCAAAATTTGAAAAATATTTAGACAAAATGGAGATATTACAGTTTTATGGGAAAAAACGTGATTTCCTCAAAAAAAGTCTTTGATTTATCGTATATCTGCAACGGATTGGAATAGAAAGGTGAGATTTGCGGCATTTAGCTACATTTTTGATCTAGTTTAACCCAATTTTTTTTTTTACACTAAGAGATACTCACCCTGTATAACAAGATCCCTGCTTAATATCGTCAATTAAAATTTATATTTTAGATGTTAGATTTTTCTAATTATGGTCATTACTTAATTCCAATAAGTTGTTAGAAAAGAAACTGTGAAGTATGTTAAAACGTATCTTAACGTAATAATAATAATTAACGTAAAAACTCAGTCAAACATATTGTGGTTTCTCCTTGATTTTGTATCGAATAAAATTTCATAGACGTAAAAAATATAATAAATAAAAGAATACAAGAAAGAAACATTGAATAAAATAAAACATATATCAATAAAATACGATTCACTATTTTTTAAAGATCGGTTACTATTTGATGTATTGACGACTGATTGTACATGGGCAGTTTGTACAATTCGGGAAGTTTTTTCTACGGAGGTTTTTTTGTTTATTGAATATTAAAGTAACCGTTATTAAAAAAATACAATTACATGATTTTTAAAAAAGCTGTTTTAAAGTTAAGTAATAAACTATGAGTAATAATAAATAGAATACGTTACATGAAATAGGTATTTTTTTAGGCGTGATTAAAATAAGTAGGATTCAGAAAACGATTACTTATTATGTCTTTAAAGAAGTAAAAACACATAGATGATTACACTGAAGATTTAATAATTTAATGATAGTTTATTAATCACGATGGATCATTGCTATATAAACATGCAGCTTCCCACAAATATCAGGGTCCTAAAAACTTGGTAAAAAGTTGGTTGATAGAGACATAAAAATTGTATACAAAGCCCCATTGTAATGAACGCTTGTTTTTTCAAATACTTTTTTTAGCACGGACTTTCCCGATTCCCTATATATGTTGAGGTTTATATAAAAACAATTAAATCTATAATGTAATTTATATCTATATATTATAAAAATGCAGCATACTTATGTTTTCCATTTAACTATATGTCGATTAGTGAACTACAAATAAATAAATAAAAATATATTTGTAGATATCTTATTTTAACTAAACATAAGATAGTGATACAATAATTTTAGATGTGTTACTTTAATCTTTAATATTCCTGTAAAATTGTACGTTTTGGTATGCAGAAATCGGATAATTTTGAAGTTTTTTATTTGTTGTTAGTCTTGTGCTTGTGTACTAAAATTCAAGTCTTGGACTATCTGTTGAACGTATACAACTATTTGTATTAAAAAAATTAAACAGGACTGAATTTTCTAAAACTGAGATATACTCTATCAAAATTTCGGTATTTTCTCAAAAAGTGGCGAAAATTGTGATTGTTTTGTGGATTTCGCTCTATACACCTCATTATGAACAATAATTGATAGGAGCTTAAATCAAGCATATTAATAAGTCTTATTCCATTACATATAAATAGCTGGGTAGAAATATTTCCTCAAATAATACACTTTTATATAAAATTTTACTTTGGTATGCAAAAAGTCGGGTTATTTCAATTCTTTTAAATGTTATTGATGCTGTATCTATGAACTAAAACCAAGTTTTGGACCTTTTCGTGCTGCCGCTTGTTATTTGGTAACGTCAAACTAAAAAAAATTACAATTTCAGTCACTTTTTGAGAAAATTCCAAAAATTTGAAAGCATATATCTCAGTCCCTCTTTAAACCACAGAGGTCATTTTCTGATGAAATTTTAGAAAATTTAGTCCCGTTTGATTTTGAATAGAAATAGTTTTTTTTTTTTTCAAAATCAGTCGTTCAACAGCTAGTTTGATGAAACTTGTGGAGGCACTACAAAGTCCAAAACTTGGATTTTAGTACACAAGCACAAGACTAACAACAACAAAAAAAATTAACCGATCTTTTGCATACGATATTGTATACAATTTTACGAACAAATGTAAAATTTCTTATATCACAAACTGACGTTTATTTAAAATCAGATACTTACAAATACATCTTTATTTATTTATTATTGGTTCACTAATCGAAATATAGTCAAATATCAAACATGAGGAAGTTGAATGTGGCTCAAAGAAAAGTATTGTTTTTACCAGGATGATGACACCAAACTCTCAACTATGTTAGTTAAGGAATGGCTCCTTTATGAATGCCCCAATTTATTTTAAACTCCATACGGACAACACAAATAAATATAACATCACCTGTAGGAAAAATTAATTTTTATTAATACTATTACATAAAAAGGACAAGCCATTTTTCGTTTGTGATCATTAAGCACAAAAACCTACTGAACCAATCTTTACCAAACCACATCATCTTCGAGTTCAAGGAAGGTTTCGTAATAATAAACTTTACTGATTTTCAACAAAACGTTTATTAAAAATGGGATAATTTAAAAATTAGGATAAGTGAAGCTTGAAAATCCACCTATAGGTTTTGATTTTCTATCTTTTATTTTTCTTTAAGTTTCTGTTTGTTTGTTTTCTCTTCTTCAATTTTGTTTACAATATTAACCTCTATTTTGTATATATATTTTTTCACTCTCTTTTTATTAATAGTTTTTCTTTTTTCTTTTTCTAGTTTTCCTCTGATTTTTTTTTTCTTCATACATATTTGTATTTAATTTTATCTATGTTATTTTATTTTTAACAGCCTCTCGGCCAGTTATGATCTTACTTTGTATTATTTAATGTTATTCTTAAGGGACTTTGTCCCAGAATAAAGTTTTCTTTCTATTCTATCCTAAGTACAACTCTGAAAACATATAACTAGCCTTTTGAGATGCAAACCCCCCTTTTTTTTTTTGTTTCTTTTTTTTTTACAGATCCACTGGACTTATAAAATATAAAGCTTGGCTGAGCCAGCTCGTAAGATAAAATCTCCTAGAAACTCAGAATTACTGCAATGTATTGTAATTTATTTTACCTTTAGGCTTCAACGCTACTATTTGGATAATAACGGTGTTTTATAATCAATTTATAAACAAATTGAATGTTAATGCCGCCGCTGAGCTAGGCTATAGATAGATGCATAACCTATACAAATAAATTATATATTCTAAGCTATAAATATAAAAAAGAAAATTATAGGCTATGTATTTTTTAGCTAATTAGCATAAATATGTTGCCGTTTGTAAAATTCATGACAGCAATTTTTCCGCCATAAATCCTTTGCTGGGCAGACAAAAGAAAAAAAAAAAATAGAAAGACAACTTGAGAATATTAGTTCAAGGATTATTGTAAAAGACTTTCTATTATAATGACTACTGTTCTAGGTACCTCAGAATTGTTTTATTTTTTTTTAGTTTGGAATAAATTTTAATTATTTGAATAAAGCTTGGAGTAAACAGAAGTTGTTATTATCTTGAAAACAAAAAAATAAAGCAAGAAAAAAGTACCGCTGCTACAACCTATGAAGGGTCTCGGGTTGATTACTTGTTTAGGATGTCTTCCTCGGCCAGCGGTTGTGCAAGGATCTGAGATTTGGCGGATTTTCCTCTTAACTGTCAGTTTTTTCCAAATTAATAGTACCAGTTTCACAGAGGCTGCGTATGATCTGAGAGGTTCTTTACGTATACATAAGACTAAAAATTATCAGTCGTAAAGATTTTTGTATTAGTCGGGAACGAATCTGATTCTGAGAGCTAGGAGTGAGAAACCTTAGTAAATGAGCAACCGAGGCTACCAACATAAAATTAATGAAATATAAAAACAATACATAAAAGTTTTTTTTCTACAGCTGTCAGTCGCTTACAATTATAAAATAATTATATTATAACAAACATATATTTGAAATATAATGTTAACTTATATTAATTTAAAAAAAAATTAAATAGTTTAAAAATCAAGAAAAAACAGTATGGTTTTAAAATCTTTATTTTGTTAATGATATTGTCTTTTAATGTAGGTTTATGTTTAATTTATGCATAAAATATTGGGTTTTAATAAAAGGATTAAATAATTTAATGAAGCGAATATAAATTTATTATTATTGTGTTCTTTATGTTTATTGATGAAATTTATAATTTTGAAGATTGTAATCGTTATTTTTTATTTTTATTTTGTCGAACACATTACTTTTTTTTTTTCTTAGTCTATAATTTTATTATTAAACAGTAATTTTTTTACGACTCTTATTAGTATAATTTGTTATTTTAATATACAGGAAGTCTTGTTGATAAGATAAAAAACTTCCACTTACGATGTGATCAGTAATTGATAAAAAAAAAAATTAAGTTTAGTAAATTTATACACTGAGCTAGTTTCACAATGTGACCTATAAGGGCATGGCTGAATATGAAAAGAATTTTCAGTAATTCAGTATTTCAGAGTCCTTTAGTTTCATATTAAGGATTTTATTTTTATAACTAGCAACATAAAAATCAGTTCCAGTTGCGAAACCCGCAATCTAAGATGTGCAACCTGGGAAAATAGAGAAATGGGAGCTTTGAAAAAACAATATGCTGATATTAAAAAAAAAAACAAAAACAACAACGACAAAATGTGTTTTGCATTGAGTATAAAGCCTATTTTTTTTTGTTTGTATTTCTATTTCGATTCTAGCACAC
Organism: Euschistus heros; assembly: GCA_003667255.2. Taxonomy (NCBI): domain Eukaryota; kingdom Metazoa; phylum Arthropoda; class Insecta; order Hemiptera; family Pentatomidae; genus Euschistus; species Euschistus heros. Next base: position 774,009 of record RCWM02000004.1, read on the forward strand.
TATCTCAAGGCAACTGAAAAGTTGCAACACTTGAAACCTACTCACAAAAAAAAAAAAAAAAAAAAATAAAATAAATAAAAGTCGTTATGAAGGAATATGCTGAACTTAAACGTATTGAACCTAGGCTATGGAGCTACCTTCTCTCCAGACTGCGTCTACCTATTTCTATTTTTTAAGACATTGTGCCAGATTTTAAAAGATAAAAACTTTGATAAATATTTATCAAAAGTTGATAGGATTTCAGCATTTGTAAATATTATTGATTCAAAATTATATTCAGATGACAGAAACGCATTGAGAGTAATGGAGCGTACTTTGATTGATATTCTATTAATGTTTATATAATTTATGTTTAAAAATTTTTAGTTCCTATGTTATCCGATAAAATATCTAAATTTTATTATATTCATGGTGAATTGAAATAAAATGAAGAAAAAAAAAATAAAAGCAACTTGATTAATTTTCCCTTCGACCAGTCAACTTTTCTGAAGTCTATAATTTGTGTTGAGTCCTATAATATACACCGGGTTGCAGAAAAAAAATCAATAAATAAAAAAAAAAATCAAGTATATGCTTCTGCACATTGCATTAAATTAAGATTATGTTAAATTTTTTTTTTTTATAAATAAAAAATAAAATAAAACGTAAAATAACTTATGTACTTGTTTTTGAATGGATGTCTTTTGGCTTGGGGTCTTTAACGTTTTTTTCAAATCCAAAAATGTAACATTTTGATGAGCTCTAGCTCTGTTGGTGTTCCTCGATTCGAAAAATTGATATCGAATTGATAAAATGTTTTATTTTGTAATATTTGTCACTTAGAACTACTGTTTAGGAGCTTTATTGGTTTGAATTAAAAAAGTCACATTTGGAACCCATTGTTTCTCTCAACCTTTTTTACCTCGTATAATCATTAATTGTTAATTTAATTTAATTATTAATTGAAGTAATTTGATCCTGTTAATTCTAAAATGTGATTGGGGAAAATCAGTAGATTGTTTATAGATAAACATGCGCATGATCTATTGTTTTTCCCAGTCAGGGAGATATTGAAATTGTAAAAAATATTTAGTATAAAAAAATAAAGTATTGTAAATTGCGGTATCTTATGTAACGGTGCTTTTTTTTTTTTTTTTTTTTTGTTGGAAATTGAAGAGAAAAACTGCAATTGTGTTGCCGGTGATTTGGAAAATGGTCAATAATTAACTAAAACCGTTGAGGGGCAGTTATCCGCTATCGAACTGCCGCCCTCAGCTGTACCCGATATGTGCATGAGTGTGCCCGTGTGTGTGTGTGAGAGTGTGTCATCCCGTTCAAATAATTATAAATAAATAAAAAGGGCAGGAGAGAAGAGCGCCACCCCCGCGGGGGAGGCGTGGCCAACATGGCCGCCACTTCCCGCCCCCGCCTTTTTCCAATTAGCCGCCCCCGCCACTCGTGAAAAAGAGAGGGAACGAGGCTTTCCCGATTGATCGGCGTCCCCTATATCGTGTGTCAGGGCCTCTCATCTCCCGCCCATCTCCCGTCGCCATGATTTATATAAATCGGAAAAATTTTGATAAACAGAGATACTGCAGCATCCCCCCCCGGCAGAGATATATTGCAATTGATAACCGCTCAGGATAAACAAAACAGTCAAATAAAATGGAAAAATGAATTCTGCCGATGAATTACTACACAATTACAGAAGGCCGTGGATATGAATAATGGGAAACAGTCGAATATATAAAGCCGCTTTAAATAAAATTTAATTGATTAAAGCGATTAATCTTCTGCGGTTTAATTTATTTACGGCCAAATATATCATTTAAATTTATTGCTCATCTATAAGCTTTGTAAAAAATTGTAATAAATAATAATTTAATTTCAAAACAGCCTTTGATTGAGGGATAAGTTTGTCTTAATAATTTACCAGGGGGAAAAAAAAAATGATGAAAATAAATTACCTTTCTATTTTTGGCGAACCTGAGGTCAAAAGGTCATTCGACGCAACTAATGACAGCTTTTATCAGTTAAGTCCAGCTGATCTCAGAGACAATTGATGAACTTCATTTTATGCTAAAAAAACAAACAAAAAAACAATGAAAACAATAAATATAGAAAAAATACTTATATATATTTTATACAGAGATTCTACTTTTTTTTTAATGCTTCTACTTTTTTAATGCCAAAAGAATTCTAATTCATCTGCTTTTGAAAAAAATATTTAATTTTTTATAATTGACTGATACATCATTTTAAAATTTTTTATTTCTTTAGGGTAAATCTACGCTTTTAAAAAAAAATTATTATATCTAAAGAAATAGGAAACAAAACAAAATGGATTAAGAACATAAGGTTGCAATTGAAACACACAGTCAAAAAACATGGTTTTGAGTGAACGCCGATCAAAGATTTGTTTGGTTTGTCTACTTTGGTGCTGATATCATTTTATCAAATTAGTTAATGTCTTGGCATCGCCAGTACGATAAGTTTTAATTTTTTTTTTGTTCTTCCAATTTCGATATTTTTGTCTTCAAATGCAGACAAAATAATATTTTTTAATCGATGCATTCTGAAATTAGTTAGATTTTGAGGAAATGAGTCCTTCTTTTTCAGAATGGAATATTTAAGAACCTGATCAAAGTATAAAAAAGATATAAAGACAGAAAAAAAAACTAAAATCTACGAAGAGAGAAAAAAAACTATATTTTTTTTTTCAAGTAAAATTAGACATATATATAAAAAAGTATAATTTTGAAATATAGGTATATAGTAGATTTTTTTGCTTTATATAGAAATTGCATGTAAAAATCATGTTTTATTCTCTTTAGAATTGTTCTCTATAATGCGTGGATTCTGTGATATTCGATGTTAAAGAAAAGCAGTCTTTTACAGTATATATCTAAATAATATTGAAATGGTATGATAAATAATGTTATCGTTTTTGATGCAAAAGAAAACGAAAATATGCTTTTAATTCATTTTTAAAAAAATTTCTATTACTTTATAAAGTTATAGATGTTTTTCTTTGATCCAATTAAAATAAGAAGAAAATAATAATCAAATATAAAAACTTAATATAATTGTTTTCATTCAAAAACGGTCACGGTTCAGGCATAAATTTTGAAACCGCATTGTTTCATTAAAAAAATCTATTATATCACTACTCCATTAAATATAAGCGACAAGCCTTTACAAGTCTAGTGAATATTGGAATTAAAAATTAAAAACAAACTTATCAACACTCAATAGTTATTAAAGAAACGAATCTACTAAACATCTAACAAAATTTGTTATCTAAAACATAAAACTTAGATGGATGAAAATCGGCATGTACAAATAAGAATTTTTTTTGTTTACAAATTGTCATTTTCACTAATTCTGGGTCTCATGCGTATTCTTATATTCAGAAATTTTATCTGCGGTACTTAACAACATTTTACTGCAGATGAAAACATGCGCTAATATTTCATTGCAAGTGTTTTTTTTTTTAAATGTATTAAAAGAATAATATAATAAACCGATGTTTAGGTATTTCAAAACTATTGTATCTGAATTGTAGATTAGTAGTATCGATTAATAGTCGAATATTCAGCAATTTTATTAATTTATATTTCAACGCTATAAAATAGGTTGATTGAAATTAAAACATGGCGTTTATTGATTATAATTTTTATTTTAAATTCATTTTTACTGTTTTTTATTTTTATTTCAGGAATAGGAAATCTTTTAGTTTTTTTTTTAATCAATTATCAAACCTTAATAAATAATCATATTGATAAATAAATGAAAAATAAATACGATAACTTCTAAAATACTGAATAAAGAAGTTAGGTGACCTATTATATAAGTATAGTTTAGGTTTTGTGTCATAAGGAGCAGATGAAAAAATATAAGATAAACTAATAGATACATATATTAACGACTATAAAGCTATAAACGAAGTGCCTCAAGCATTGCCGATATTACCCAAATTTTAATGACAGCAATGAACGGCTTGGCCGTCTGATCTGTCTCTTTTCCATCCGAATAGTTGGCCAAAGTCATAGTCGGCCCCTCTCTAAGTCTGTAATTTATATTCTTGATTACGAAAATATTCAAGAATTTTATTTTTTTTTCCATCCTGAAAAATTATAAAAATCTACTTTACTGATTTTTTTTTTGTTGAGTATTTTAACTGATTTACACTATTTTTTATAGGTTGGCTAAGATAAATATAACTAATTAAAAAACATATAGGTAAAAAAAGAAGAAGAAAGGAATACCTAACTTGAAGTTGAAAAATCAGTGGCTCAACGTAAAATATTCAGAGGGATCTGTCATTGCCAGTAAATACCTCTTCCTCCTAACACCTATTAGCTAACAAGGCTTCTGATCCTTAGTTCTACCTCGACTACCCTTCAAGGCCCTTATAAGGGCCCTAACGAAGCCGACATCCTGCCCTACACGCATTCATAAACATTCCCCCCTTCTCACTCACATCCTAGACACGGCTGTAAACTAAAAGACACCGGCCCTTGGACCGTAATGACCAGGATAGGTAAATCAATAGCTGTTATTCACCAATTACTATAAATAACCGTTTGAGTATTAATTAGTTAACAGCTGATGGTGTCTCATGAATAAGTATAACTTAAGGTGTACTACCTGTTCAGGGGGAAGCGATAGCACCCTTCCTTTCATCTTTATCTGTTTATCTCACCTCTTTTTCTTTGGTTTTTTTCTCCCCCTCGAGTCCCCTCCTTATTGCCTTTAAGTAACTTTATCTGTGAACATTTATCCTGTTGACTGTATCCTGGTTTATTCTATAGAGGATTCCTCAGCTGCTTGGTATATCTTTAACCGGCTTATTAGCGGGAAAAAAACTTCCAAGTGTTGTTAACAGGTAGAACCAAATACACCTTTCCACTTTTCAGTTTTCATTTAACTACTGCTTATTAGACAATTTATTAGTATCATCAATTGGACATAAACATTAAACGGCATTATTCATTACATAATCAAGACCTACTAACTAATTTACTCATTTTTTCAAAATTTAAACGTTTTGAGTACTTTCGACGTTGTACTATAAGATTTTACAGATAAAAAGTAGATATAAAATTGAGTAAGATAATGATATAATAATTATTACTAACATTCCTATATGTAACACATTTAAAATATGCCTTACAAACACATATAGTTAGGTTACAGAATATTTCAGCCGTTAGGAAAAAACCCTCTACAACATGAGGAACATAGTTTTTGAATTTCTACAATCTATTGAGTGTTATAAACGAATAAAAGAGAAAATATTTAACATAAATAGGCATTTTACTAAAGCAATCGTATGAAAAAATAAAATAATTTAAAAAAAACAACTGTACACTTTAACAAAAGCTACTATTTTATGATTGTATTTTTTTAATATTTGAAATTAATATACATAAAAAAATATAATAAATAAAAAAGGATAATGAGTATAATATAATGTATATTTTCTTTTTTTTCCCTTCAGTTGTCATTGCCGATTTCAGTCAATTATAAGAGATGTAGACAGTTGGGGTAGGCAGTCATAGATACACAGCAGATCAAAATAAAATAGTTTTTATTTTAATTGTTAAAGCCGGCAGGGGTTTAGAGAGAATGGTAAACACACTGAAAACCAGGATTTGGGCAATTATATCATAATGAAATAAAAACAATTTTATTTTGATCTGCTGAGTATCTATGACTGTTTACCCTATCTACATCTCCTATACTTCACAGTCAACTATACCTTATGAATATCAGTCAATTATATTTTATGCCGATGTGCTCAGAATACACAGGGATAGTAAATAAATTATTAGAGACCAACAATGATAGAATTAATTGAATGTTAAAAAAAAATATTTTAAAAAACATTTTTTATTGCTAATGGCTCTTTAGGGTAAATACTTGTAAAATTATTTAAAATTATTTCTCCTATACGACAATGTATATCATTAAAAACTTGTATTTAAGTTTTGGTTGTTAATTATGTATTTTAGTTTTTATTTATGCACCTGATTAAGTGAATTTTTTGTTAAGTTTTGGTTTGGAATCTCGGGTTTTGGGTATCACCAGAAAGCTATTTTTTTTTCTTTATCTGTGTTGATGCACTTAGTTTTGAGGCTTTTACAGAGATGGATACTAATTTTTGAATCATTGTAGAAAAAATACCATTTCTGCACTTGATAGACTATTCGCAAGTGTCTCTGATATACCTTGTAAATTTATTTTGATGGATCAATCCTAGGAATAAAAACAAATAAGAATCGTTAAAAATAACAACACATTATGTCATTAAGCAAACATTTCGGCCATAATCAGGGGTAAAATAGAAAATTTCAACAGCAGAATTTAGAAATATAAAAAGAAATACAATAACGAAAGATGGAAATAAATAAATTAACATGTCAGTAGTAAAAAAAATATAAGCTAAAAGCGAAACAAAGTTTATGTATTAGAAATATAAGTAAATGGAAATGTGAAAATGATAAAAGAATTACTAAGATTAGAAGAATACAACAGATAGTAATTATGTTAACATAGAAAAGTATAAAAAATGAAAAAAAAAAAAAAAAAAGTTGGTACGTTATTTTATGATAAACCTTAGTTTACATTGAATTTACTATTGACTTGTGCATTATTTATTTTTGTCTTTATTTGCTGTATTTCTTTATATTTCCTCATTTTTTAGTTGATATTTTCTTTTATAGCTCAGGTGATGGCCATTAATGCTATCGTCCAAACGTAATAAAATAAAAAGATGATGAATATAGTTTCAAAATTCATATTTATTTAAATTAATATTATTAATTTTTAATATTGCATTAAAAATAAGTTTATCATAACTAATGATAAAATCGTAAAATTTAATCATATGCAGAAAATCTGAAATAAAAAAAATAATGAAAGTTCTTTAGTCTGATTAAAAAACAAAAACAAGGATTAAAATCTTGTAGCGCCATATAACAGTCATGGTACGAATAATAATTACGTTATAAGGCAATATATTATGAGTAAGTTGTTTTCAAAAGGTCAGGAACCTCATGAAAATATAGGTCGATGTATTTATAATCGACTATTAGTCAAAAAACAGTTATTCAGCTATCGATTGCTGGTCTTTTAGTGGTTCCTTCCTCACCGATCAGAAAAACGTGACTGATTCTCGATGTATGATCAGATCCTGCTTTTTTTTTTTTTTTTTTAGTTTCCTTTCTAGTAGGCTTGATTTATGCTCGTTGTCCTCTAACGGCCTATAAAGCTAACTGATACTTGGAATTAATTATATATTGTTACAAATGTTTATTAAAAAATACTGATATACTAAAACTACTAAGAATATTCAACATTAACTCTTCTAAAGAAAAATATAGATTTAAAGTAATTTTTTCGGAAGTTATACACAGATAACCGTTTTAATCGTTTCTGTCTATGATAAGTTGCAGTTAAAAAAAAGAATATTTGTATTACTGGCCAATATAGTTGTTGAGACAGTATGAAAGAGAAACAACATGAAATAAATGTATTATTCAGACTTAATATTGTAATTGTAGTATACTATTTATATTTATATATGATAAACTATCGAGCTAGGAGACTTAATATAAGTATGATGAAAAAAAAAAAAAAAAAAACCTCATTCATTTATGTAATATTTTTTTTTTTTCTTCTTTTTTTTCATTTATTGATCTTTACAACTGTACAAAATATATACAGCAAGTAAATGTGTTGACAGTAAATACAATGGCATGTAAATAACATTTGAAGAACTAATCACTAGTAGCACTTCAATAAAACCTACACTAAAAGGTCTCTAGGCCATTTTCTTTTCAGACGCCTCGGAGGATTATCAGGGATGGAGGAGGAAGCAAGTTGGGAGGTTAGTGGATTGGAGTGGTTATGGATCTTACTATGGAAGGATAGGTATCTGGTTTGGGCTAAATCAGAAACATATGGAACATTAAGATCTTTATGGATAAGGTCACAAAGTAAGGAGCATTGAGGATTTTTCGAAGGATTTTGGATTGTAAGGATTGGATACGAGATGAATTGGATGGTTTAGTAGAGCCCCTTTATGTAATATCAAATAACTAAATATTTTTTGTATCATTATGCACATTTTTTTCCATTTTCCCTTTATAAGAAAATAACAGGCAATCGAATCAATTTTAATTTTTTGTATGTTTTTAAAATCATTCTACTACGGTTGCATACTTTCGGGGAACGCTCTTTTTCATTTTTCCTACCATTTGGGCTTACATTTTTCACGGTTGCTCTGGTAGTGAATCCCATTTATCGATCTTTTTTCTGTTGATGTCCCGGTCAAAAATGTCGGTGTTCGTAATTTCAAATTTTATTTTAGGTATTTCTGATATCCATGTTGTCGGCTGTTTGAGTTTAATGAGGTATTCGACGATTTGCCGAGTTACACTATTTTCAGGTAATCTTCTGATGAGTTCTTAAAATTTTATCCTCCATTTCCTAAAGTGGGCTTTGACTACTCGATTATGTTGAAGTCTGTAGCCATCTACTGCCCCAGTACCCTACGTATTATTTTTCTTTATGCTCTCTAAATCACCCTTTTAGTTGAGTAACGGGGTTTAACAGAAAATACGATATTTTTGTGTTTCGTGACATAAATTTTGTGTTGTATATATTTTGTGTTATCCCAAGAGATCTGCCTATTTGAAATATTTTTTCTGGAGTAATTGAATTATTATTTTAAATTCTAGGGCTTGAAAATATGATATAAATATTTTCAACCCCAGAATTGATAACGGCGTTGGATTTTTCTTGTCACAATAGGTTTTGATAATTAAATCAATTTTTTTCAACACAATAAGCACAATAACAAATTTCATGATGCAACTGTGTACATCTCTTCGTTGCATTTAATACACAATATTTTAATGATTGTATGTTACAAAATAATGCTCAATTTTATCAATGATATGGATCTTATGAAATGTCGCACACTCCAGTTTGCAGTCCCTGCATTGATGTTCGACCCCTTTCATATTATATTAATATTATTGAATTCCCTGAAACTGCACATAATTCTGTGGATGGTTGATCCATGTTACATATAGTGCAACTTCTGATAGTAATCATTTCTAATAGCATTTCTATCAATTTGGTAATGTAATGGTATTTATACCGGACAGAAATCAAACCTAATGTATAGATACGTGAAGGATAGATTGTGTAAATGCAATTTATGCTGATTGGTATTGCCTTTCCCGTGGGCCGATGGGTGTGGAACCCTGACAGGACGTCACGCATCTGTCACCCTTAGGTGTAACTTCCATTATAGTCTCGTGGTTTTCCGATGACAACAAACTAAATTTAAACTTTTCCTGAACCACTGGAAAACGTTTAATCGCTAGTTGAAAATATAAGCGAAAAAAAGCTTTATCGTCAAATTTTTCTTTTATATATATTTTTTTTCATTTTCAATTCTGATATTTAGCTTAGATATTTAGTATCTATACAATATTTTATATATATATATATATATATATATATATATATATATATATATATATAAAATATTTATTCATAAATACAACTTTAAAATATACATAAATAAGTAAATGCGTGGAAAATTATTACAATAACTTGAAGAGCACAATTAGCAGCTCTAACATTATACTAGAAGATTTCCAGGCCATCTTCTTTTCAAATACTGAAATTAGCTAGCAACGATATCCCTTTCTAGAAAACATTTTAGTAATTTAAAAAACAAAACAAATTATAGTAAATTCTAAATTATGAATTGGACATTATTAAGTTGATGTGTATACACATATGAAAAAATTGCATTATCGCTTCACAAATAATGTTTGGAATTTTTTAGAAATCGTCAGCCAGGCGTAAAAAAACACTAAAATGAGAATAAAACAAGGGAAAACATATCTAAATTCACCTAATGAGATTTAATGCAACAAAAATGACACCCAAAATACCTAAGAACTTGTCTTTAAATAATTATAAAGAGTTTATTTTGTAGGCTTTAAAAAAAAATTACATTATTTCGCACTAATTAATATAATCATTGTTAATAATCAACTCTTAAATACTCACGTGATTCAATTGACTTAAATATTTTAAAATTTACAAACAAATAAATCTAACCTTACAAATATCGAAGGTCATAAAAGAATAGGATAAGCGTTTAGTAGGTACCTGTATCCAACCGATCCACAGTGGGGTATTCGGCCTCAAAAGCTGGACAAAAGTCATTTTTTGAAGATAAAAATAGAACAAATTTTCCAATCAATTCATGAACCCAGATCCTTGGAGCATTATAAAATGACTTTGGCAGGGCCATCAGAGGTCTTGGGGCTGCGGGTCGCGACGTGCAATAACGCGCTTAGACGAGTCCACTCTCAGAGCTAACTCAGCCTGCTCTCTTGCTCCTACTACAACACGTTCTCCAAGTTTGTTTTATATTATTTGGGTTTTTTTTTTCAACATGGATCACCTTCAATAAGGTATGTACTTTTAATATTTTGATGCTTTACTTCAATTTGAATAGTTTCTAAAAGCTTTTTTTAAATTTTGATTTCAACAAATAAGTGAGTAATTTTTTTCACAAAACATAAACTTCAGAGTTGATTAAGTTTCCCTTCCGGGTCCGTCCCGGTAACATTTCTTTTGTCGTCACAAAGAGCAACCATCATACTCACTTTTTGAAGTGAAATCAGGTGCAACTATGTGCGACTAATTTAATTACTTCAAAATTTTAACGCTCTTACTTCTTTCTAGAGCCTTCAGGGATAAATAGTATGACACGTGGACGACTATATAACATTATGAAACAATATACAGATTATAATATAAATGAAAAGCTGGATCATTTACAAAATTTTCTTCTGGCACAAGATAATAATTATCTTTATAATTATTATACAGATCAAGAAAGTGCTGATTTGAAGCATAAAATGTCTTATCTGAAAAGTGAATTTAAACAAAGAGGGGCAGCTGCAGGTAAGAAGATTCACCTTTTTATAAAAAACAATCAACAATGGCTTCAAGGAAGTTTTGTTATTCCACGATCAGAAAGTATTATAACTTTATCTCGCAGTGGAAGACCGTAGAAGCCTTTCCAAGATTTAAGCGATCGCAGTAAAATGAGAAAAACTAAATATCTTCGAGAAAACATTGATTCAAACAAACTTACTTTTGTAACAAAAAAAAATGATGAATATTTCCGGTAATAGAGATGCTTCAAAACTATTAGAAGAAGATATAACTAAGTCCCCAAATTGAGCTTAGAAATACAGAAAAGCATATAAAGTTAGTAATAAGGTCGAAAAACTTTCACATATAAAGGCTCTTTCCCTGTTTGTTGAAGCAGTACTTGCAAGATCTCAATATGAAATTATTAGAAGTAGCAATAAAAGGTTGTATCCTTGTTACAGTATATTACAAAAGATAAAAAAATATTATTATCCTTTACCAGACTCTTATAGAGTTACAGAATCTTGTGTAGAAATCAATTTACAAGCATTACTGGATCACACCATATCACGTTTGATACTTCATTTAAAAGACTTCCTGCATCAACTAACTTACGAGGAATGCAGTAATATGGAATTAATATTAAAGTGGGGATGTAATGGTTCACAACAAGTACAATACAGGCAAACGTTTGTCTAACAATCTTGTATTTAAATTTTTTTTTTTATTATCAGTAATTATCTAACTTATGATATTTGTGAAATATAATTTCTAACAATAAAACACGTTGATTTATGTCATTTAATTATATTAAATAGCTTAATGACACTAATCAATATTAGCAGTAATCATTTGGAGTTGATATAACCCATAAAATAATTTTGCCCAAGAATTTGAATTTGGTACAAATACCTTACTGTGCGATCGTAGGAAATTCCATTTTTAAATAACTTTACCTCTCTAACTTTTTTTTTTTTTTTTTTTTTTTTTTTTTAATATATTTTAATTATTATGGTTGAAATTCAAGGGCTTCTAATGAAAAAGCAAGTTTACAAATTATTATTGGATATGAATGAAAAAAAAAAAAAAAAATAATAAAAAAATATATATAAATATATATATTTATATTTTTCTTCTTTTATAAGTATTATGAAATCACGAATTATTGAATGAAAAGAAAAAATATATCCACGAGCCTTAGGAACAATGAAATTACTTTGTATTACGGTAAATCTCAAAAATATCTAAGGAGCCAAGCTGATTTTATTTATCTGCCATTATTTAATTTTAATTTTTAATAAAAATTTTTCTCGTTTCGAGTATAGGAGAGAGTTTGTTGTATAAGTTCAAAATAGTTAAATATGAATTTACATACTTAATTATTTCAAAACTGAGCAAAATATAATAAAGATGATGTTGAGGTTATTTATAACCTAGGAAGTATTCATCGACACCTGGCCGATCATAAAGGCAGCGCTAATAACGATCCGCTCTCGAGATAAGACACCGACCTCCTCAAGATGATGGATGGGAGGGACGGACTCGGATCCCGTTAAGACAGAGGATTGGAAATGACGCCTGTGAAGTGACTGGCATCCAAGGGAAGGAGTCACCTGTCCGAGTGACGTGCAATTTTTCATAGCGTTTACGACTGGCTCCAACTCCAAGTCACGGCAGGCTACCATATAATAAGAGGGAGAATTTCGCATTACAGCTGTTTCCAACGCTGACATTTACGAGTGTATATCTTCTGAAGCATTAAGGTCAAATAATTCATAGAGAATTAGACTAACTAGCGGATTGTATTTAATTAGCTTAGGATGGATATCTTAGATGATTTATTAGCCGTAAAAAATTATTGTAAACCATAAAACTATATAAAGATTGAGAGGAACATTTTAAAATAAACTTAACAGGTTAATTTCAGTTCTGTTTTTGTTAATTCCTTTAAAGTAAAAACCTAATAGTAATAAAGTTCGCCAGTAGCATTAATAAAAAAATATGTGTATTATTTGATGTAAATCACAAATCAAAACGTGCCGGTTCTCCTCTCAGTTTTTTTTTTATTTATACATTACATACTAAAATAACCTAAATCTATAACTTTATTTTGAAAATAATTTGTACCATACAAGACAAACATTAATGACTTACACACATTTACTAAAACTTTTACGGACCTACAAATTTATGGATATACTAAACAGACACACAAAAAAATATTACAAACTTCTCAATCCAAGACATTAAGACTAATAACACCAGCACTTTGGTAGGCAAACAATTAAACTAAACTCACTGACTTACAAATACCAGCGGTCATTGAACACATACGGACACACTACAGACTGCTTCATGAAAAATTAAAGGGACACCCAAACAAACTCATCAATACTATAGCCAGATCTCTCATGCCGGAGAATACCAGAAGAACACTGAAAATAAACTGGATGAGAGACCTACTTATATAAAAATAAACCAAAAACAAGAAAAGGGTGTCAGTGAGCACTACCTCTCCTCATGCCTAACATGCCAAATTATACTTTGTAATCTCATTTCAGCACAACCGCTGATTGTCGATAATGTTTTCTACAGGTGTGGATTTAAAAATAGTTTTTTTTGCCAACGTTTTGGTGCTTCTGCTGCTGAAATTTGGTTGAAGAGAAAGTTGAAATGAAAGAATTATTTATTAATTTTGAACTTAAATGAATGCCTATTAAAAAAAAATACTACAACTCTTGAAAGGTCTTGGGTTCAGTGTTTAGGTAGGATGTACTGTTCCTGGGACAATTAACAGAACGCCGACTAAAACAGTGTTTACGGTATTTACAAAATTTTACTGATTCTTCATAAAATAAATAAATACAATATTATTTTAGTTAATAATGTAATACATTTATAAGAAGTGTCTATGGTTAGAATCGTCCGAGAAGTTATATCCATTTATCGAATACTTAATAATTTAAGAATTCGGATTTATTATTTAATTTACTTTTGAATTTTTGAAAATTCGTATTATAAATTAATATATGTGAATTATTATCTGTATCTTATTTAAATAAATTCTTCCAGAACACAATAATTCCCGGTTTGAATAAGCTACTAACAAATTAATTTACAAGATTATTGAACAAAACGGATCATGAATAAAGACGATACCAGATTATTTGTACATGTTGTTAAGATGACTGAAACGGAGTTCTTAATAGTTGGATTATCAGAGGTTAAGGAGCTGTGGTACAAGTTGCCGGAAGAATAAACAAATTTGAAGGAATACAGGGTACTGTATAATTAACTATTATAACTACTATAACCAACTATTTCTAGAGCTGTTGCTGCAATAAAACCCATGAGAGGTTTCGTAGGATAGGACCTTTTCGAATTATGAGGAAAATTTCTTCATCATTTTACGAAGTCGGTTATGTAAAAAGAAAGAAAGAAGCAAATTATTTTCATGGTAGTAAGCTGTCACTTTATTCTTCAAAAAAAGCGCCCCTGGAGGGGGAGATGTAAATTATTTTCTGTATCTTATTTAAATAAATTCTTTCAGAACAAGAACAATAATTCACGTATTTAAATAACCTACTTACATATATATATAAAAAAAGTTTATTAAATATATACTTCGATTGATTATTAAAAATCATTATTAATCTGTTATTGTATACAATATTTCTATGCAAACCTTATTTTGTTGAGATTGGTGTATTTATACAATATCACATTGTTTGCATGAAAGCACAAGTGTTACCCCTCTTTAACAAAAACAAAAACCCTTTGAGAGAATGATGTTTGTTGCTGAGGTAATTACAGCGGACTCACTAACAAACAGGACCATTATGAGGAGTTGGCCAATCCTTGCTAATTCCCCGGCACACGAAGGAGAAAGGAAGTCACTGAGCTATCAGCGGCTTTAATCACCAATCACCAATCAATTCCAACCAATTGCCTGTAAATTATTGGTTGCGAAATAAAGAAACATTAATGCCGGTATCCAGCGGCAATCGCTGCGCGGAATTGAAAACTACAGTTAATTCAATATTACATACAGTTAGGTTTAAATAATGTATTTATCTGTCTATCTAGTTAGCTCTACAACCGTTTATTTATTTTTCTCTATGTAAAAGTACTCGGGGGAATTTTTCTTATAAAAACGAGCATATTTTCTCCGATTTTGCTTAATAGGCATTACTATTTACAACTACTTTTACGACTTAATGATTGAGCCACTCTTCTCAAGCATAGTCCGTCTTTTATCTTTACTCTGTGCTACTGCACTCCAGTTTATGAAGCCAAGCAAAAATATCGCATGAGCAGCCACACAGTCATCCCAATGGAGCCTTGATATTCAACCCGCCTCGACAGAATTTTATAAGATACTTCGTTGGGATCCTTTTTTTGCAACAATACCAGCCCAGCGAGATCTTGTTATAATTACGATCATATCCTTATACATATTAAAAAATATATGTGTACCCTATCTAACCTAAATGATGATGAAACTTATGTTTTAATAGACTGGTATAGATTCGAATGAGTACAATACTTCATGTATTTAGGATTCCAGTTTAATCAGGACAACAATAAATAAACAAATTGTTAATATAAAAATATACATGATATTTTACTAGATCATTATTATTATTATTATTATAGTGTGTTTTTGTACAAGTGGCAATTCACATAATATTATAGAATTATCAATACAATTAGAAATCTATGAATTATTGCCACTTCTTTGGTATTTAGTTTATAAGAATACTAGTTCAAAGTGTTAAAAAATCATGTTCAGTTCTAATAACATGTAATTATTCAAAACATCAGTAATTTTATTTGCCGATTATATATATTTGTTTAGAAAAGGAAGAACATACCAGATTTAAAAGACAAGAAACTGCTCGTCGTTAGTAAAGACTTATTTACATGACAATAATTAGACCCATTTGGACAAAAGGAGTTGAGCTTTGGGGCTCCACTAGGCCTTCTAATTTTTCGTGTATCCAATCCTTACAATCCAAACTCCTTCGTTAAATCGTCAATGCTCCTGATTATGTCACAAAAAAACTTATTCATAAAGTTTTAATGTTCCGCATTTTGCTGATTTAGCTTAAACTAGATACCATTTCATAGTAAACTCTATAACCACTCAAATCCACTAGTCGCCCAACTTGCTTCATACTCAATCCCCTATAATTCTCTATTTGAAAAGGTAATGGCCAAGAGACCTTTTGATTTAACTTTAATTGAAGTGAGTGTAACTTTAATAGCAGTGAGTAGTTCTTTGCATGTTATTGTAATAATTTTCCTAAAATTTACATGTTGCATATAATGTATACAGTTGTAAATATCAAGAAATAGTTTTTAAAAATAAATTAAGGAAAATATGCATGTTGGGCCTAACCTAGTGTAGAAGGATATATAATTGCAGCTGATGGTGCAAGGAGTGAAGTCATAGAAAGAAGTTTGTAAGCTAAATAGTCAGGAGAAACTTTTAAATTTTCTTTATGACGTAGTTTTTTTAGTCCTGAACTATTTTCAATAGTCTTATTTTAAATTTGTTTCCAGAAGGAACTGAAAATCCACCCAGCCGTCGGGAAAACCTAAAAAATATTCTATTTGTTTGATCATGTAGGAAGGAACTGCTTTCTATGTACTTACATTACAATCCTTGCACCATCAACAGCAACATGTTCTTTCTTTCCTAAGTGAGTACTAAAATTAATAAAATTTTTTGTCTCAGATTTTTCATAATAATATAATCTGTGAATTTATAATGTTTTGAAACTAAAGATGAATATTTCACATTCAAACAACAAACTGTTAAGTAATAAGCCATACACCGTAGAAGGGCTAAATAATTTTTTAATACCTAAGAATAAATTACATTCCTCTTCTACTCATATCAAGTTCATTCTTCTTGTGCCGTTATCATTTTCACTTTACTTATCATTATTTAAGTCCGTTCTTGGCCAATCCCTTATACAGATTCTCATGATACTCCTTCCTAGATTTCAAACGGAATAATTTCATTATGGTTTTAGTACATTTGAAAATCTGACGTTATACATCAAATTTAATTATTTATTCATGAATTTCATCGAGACACGAAATTTTTAAAAATATTAAAATATCTGAAGTGTTTTCTGGTCCGAGACACATTATTTTAAATTTTTCATGAGATTGTCAGAATTAATTGATTGAAACAAAAAGTACAGTTAATTTATGCGGAACACGGAGGCTTTTTTCGACTAATTTATAATATTCAAAATTATTTTTATGAAATGAATAAATAACTAAGACGAAACATTCTGATATGATATATGTTAGGAGGCAAAAAAATACTTAAGGTCCACAATGTCGCACACTTCCCTGCGGCACGCGAACGCTAAGCTACTGTAACATTGAGAACCGGCTCTGAGACCCTAGCTTGATGTTTATTATATAGGGGCAGTCTTATATTAGTTCAGCTATTGTTGCTGTGGCGGGTGTGTGGTGAGGAGCAAGTATTCATACATGTGAATTACTTGCTAGTTCATAAGAATTAAAATGAGTAAATTAAAAAAAAAAAAAATTATATTCCAGTTTTATAAAACTATTTTCATCCAGGCAATATATGCCTTCATTAAGTCATGATAGGAAACCGGATACCCTTGTATATGCAACTTTTCTTCTTTTTTTTTCATAACATAATATTCATAAATTATTGATTGATTTAAGATATAAGTTATAGATGTAGAACATGTTTTCTTAGAATTACATACTCCAATAATTTACGCGAATTTGCAATATAAAAGATTCTCGTGTTGCACACAATTGCATAAGAATATATTTTTTTTAAAGAAATTAATAATTAATGATTCAGGGATAATAATTAGCTTAAATCATTATTTGAAATGATATTTTAAATTTCATTTTATTATCCAAACATCCATTTGATTCCAACAAATACAAGACTATTACATCAAAAATTTTTTTAGGATCTGATTTTGAGGTTTATTTATGTTATATATTTTTATTAAATGCCGTTAAAAAGAAATTCAGGATTTTGGATAATATATAATAAGTTACTGTTCTGTTTTTTTTAAATAACTGTTAGCGTTAAATTAACATTAATTAAGATCTATCTCGTTTTCTAATTTCGGGATTAGCGATTTGGTGTTGAAAGTTAATGCAAATCTCAAGTGGATTTTTATTGCAGCATTAGTAAATAAACAAATCCCAAATTATTTTATTTGATCATGAGATTTTTCAAAATCTAATGTATTCTTTTAGATTTAAAAACATATATAAAGCTGTAAATTATTTTTTTTCTTTAAATATCTGGAGTTTAAACCTTTTAATGAAGTTTTACTTCATACATGCTTCCTCGTCCAAATCCTTCTGTTTGGTATAAATTAACACAGTCTTTCATAGTTCTATTAACAACACCCGACAATTTGAGCTAAGTAATCTTACAATACAAATATACATACATATATATATATATATATATATATATATATATATATATATATATATATATATATATATATATATATATATATATATATACATACATATATATATATCTAAGATATTTTACATTAAATTTTACAGTAGTAATGAGCCTAAAGAATGCATATATATCTACTTATTAATATTAAATCATCTTAAATGTAACCCCTGATTTCTGAAGCCCTAACAAAACAGTTATATAGATCTTTTATTTTCAAATATTTCTGTACTACTTATCCTGTCGAAATTCATAAGTGACCGATTCCATATTATCTCTTTGAATATAGCATAAGGGGATCTTTAAATTATTTTTTTAGGATTCTGTAAGAAATGCTCCTGCATGCTGCTAGGTTTCTAGTCTGAAGAATGTCTTTTTAGATCTTCCAGAGATATTTGCCCCGTTTACAAATCGCTAACATACCCACAACTCCACGATAGCTGTAAAGATCTGGATTCCTGGATTCCCTACATCTTACTCTTCATTTCCTAACTTAGTTCCTCTTTTAGATCCTTTTATATAACATGGTGTTATATATTATTTATATAATATGAATTATATGAGTTATTGTCATATATACAATTTGAGTTATTGTATTAAGTGTCTGTATACTTTGATTATTGGTCGATACATTCCATGAACTATACACCGAATATGAAATGTTTAAAGAGTTTTAGTATAAAAAGTTTTAGAATACTTCGTAAGTAACTGACAATGAATAATGATCTTATAAGATGGAAATGGCTTGGATAGAACGTATATGCAAAATTATATATACTTCAATAAAAATAATTAATTGTATTTAGTTTAAATTATTTATGTTTAAATTGTATTTTAAGTTTTCAGCCTCTTAAGGGCAAGAGAAAACATTTGCTTTTTATTTCTTCAGATATGTAGAAATTTCTTCTGATGTGCGTATTTCTTATATGAAGCGAAATGCTGAAGTTTTGAAAAAGTATGTTTTTGGAACTGATAATGAATGTTTAACATTCTGATCTAGTATTCTAATAAAATAATCCCAATAGAAGTAGCAATTAATTCATCAATCCTAATTCTATTGATCCTTCTATAACATCATGGTGTACATAAAAAGATTTAATGCATTTAGTCATGATGGACATACGGAAATGGAGATTTATTGAAATAAAATGTTGTACATAATAAAATATATCTATTTGTTTAAACAATGGTGAGTGTAAACGAGCAATAAGTTTTGTTTTGTCAATTGATTATTGTTTATTTTTTGTTCATTTTTATTCATGCCTAAAAAAAATAATACTTGAATTAAATTATCTCATTTGTTAGTTTATTGATCGCTCATGAGAAAATAGACTTTTATTTTTTTTAAACTACAAAAGACTCATTTACATGATGGTGATTAGACCTATTTGGACGTACGGAGTTGAGCTTTGGAGCTCCACTAAACCATCCTATTCATCTTGTATCCAATCGTTACAATCCAAAATCCTTCGAAAAATCCTCAATGCTCCTTACTTTGGCCCCAATAAACTTATCAATAAAGATCTTAATGTTCCATATGTTGCTGACTTAGCTCAAACTAGATACCTATCCTTTCATAGTAAACTCCATAACCATACTAATCCTCTAGTCTCTCAACATGCTTCCCGCTCCATTCCCGATAATCCTCCGAGGTGTCTGAAAAGAACCTGAAAATTCTAGTGTAGAGTAGTTGTTTTCATGTTTTGACATGTTATTGTAGTCATTATCAACACATTTACTTGATGTATATATTTTGTACAGTTGTAAATTTCAAAAATGGAAAAAAAAAAATTAAAGAATATTTATGTGAATCTCTGATGAACAGGCTATTAAGTCCTGACCAGTCCGGTTGGTACAGGTTCACTTGTATTGCAATCATATTTGTTATTTGATAGTTTTGAATTACATGTGCAACTTATGTAATAACTATACAGAGCTCTTAATGTGTAGTTAAGTTTTCAATTCTACATCTAGATAAAGTTGTTTTGCCCGGATGCACTCTGACATATAATATTTTCAAGTAATAACATACGCAGCCTTTATCGACCTTCTAAATCCACCGCCTTCTAAATCCACCATCTTCACGCTCTATAACTTCATAAACAGTTGAGCTACGGCTGTAATAATACACTCGCTATCTCCACATTCTCGATGTTCTTTGTCGCACTGAATCAATCTTAATAATTTCTGTTCCTGCCCCCACCACTTCAGATCCTATCTCAAGCTCTGTGCTAAGCCCTAATTACACTCAAGTGTAATATATTCTACTTCCTTGATTATCATTATTGTTATATCCATCTGCTTTATCATCTCTCAAGTTTTCTTGGCTATAATTGTGGGTTGGATGAGAAACTCTTTAACTCAGTATGCAAGGTTAAATGCTTCGATTCTAGCGTTAAACGTTAATCCAAGATTCAACCGATTCTTGAGAACAGAATCGGTACCGAAAATCGATAATCCAAAATCGATGCTTAGGAACCGATAGTGTTGAGGCCAACATGTGATCTCCCTGTTTAGTGTTTATGTACATGGGGTCACTTAATATTTAGGTTTAAACAAGATTATATAATTTTTTTAACCCATCTACATTACTATTAATTACTTGGATTTAATTAGTTTTTATTGTCTATTGTATTTATTTTCTATTAAACAATAAGATATAACTGTTATTAATGAAAACCAAGTCGTAGAGTGATATGCTTTTTTAGAAGGCACGCTTCAGGTTTGTTACTAGACGCCATGACGAATGGCCAATTCGTATTTGTTGTAACCTTACTCATTGAAAAGAAGATTACCCATGGGCTCAGGGCCTCAGAGTGAGCTTCTAAAAGCCTCCAAGAGCTATTTCTTGCAAAGTTTTATCTTACTAAGAAATCCTGAAGACCTAATCTGGACTGTGGTTCATTACCGGTCAACAAACGGCTCAGGTGTTTTATTCATTGGCTTGTCACCCGTCATAGACTTCATTGTATGGTGTCAAGGTTATATAGTAAAGTTGAAGGTTATGCTCAAGGTCATTTTCATGCTAAATGAAAAAAAAAAGTTTCAACATAAATTACTCAAAATTTTGTTTTGTTACACCATTCATCCATCAAACCCATCAATTTGTATGCACCAGAACAACATTAGTACAAAATTTAAAACAATTCTCTTCAAAATTTGTTACTGCAAGGACTTGGCTATTATAATTACTGAAAAACATCAAATTGTTGAAAATTATTCGCTATCAGCAAAAAGAAATGTAGAATTATTACGTCAGCAGCCGAATCTGAAGAACTATACATATAAGTGCAGCCAGACCATTGCACAAGTCTGTTGTATTTTTTTTTAATAGTTAGATTTTTGTTATTCCAGAATGAAGATTATTTTTCATTTCCATGCACGTTGATACTTGTTTTTGATCCCAAATACACCAATAAAGCAACATTTAGAACAAAATCATTGCATCCTTCCATCTTTTTAGTGAAAAGTAATTATATAGTGACATTAGCGATTCCTCAGATAATAAGTGAAATCCAGAATCTTTTTTGGAATATTTGTCTTCTTAAATAAAAATTTGTAAAATTAATTCATTCTTTATTCTCTTTATAATTTTAATTAATGATAAAAATCCTTGATATATTTTTTTTTATTTAATAAGAGAGCACTCTATCATGTAATCAACAAGATGTATGTAAATCAACACGGTATAGAATTTAAACCCATCCTCTTCTAATATCAAAAACTTTGCTTCTGAAAGCCAATCGTCAAACTGTTTAAGACTGGTATTGACATTTAGATAATAAAATAAAATTACAATATCAAATGAATGCAATGAGACAACAGCACCATATTATTAAAGTTGTCTCTATTCTAAGAGGATTTTACTATCCCAGTGTAAAGATTATTTTTCATTTCCTTGCACGTTGATACTTGTTTTTGATCCCAAATACACCAATAAAGCAACATTCAGAACAAAATCATTGCATCCTCCCATCTTTTTAGTGAAAAGTAATTATATAGTGACATTAGCGATTCCTCAGATAATAAGTGAAATCCAGAATCTTTTTTGGAATATTTGTCTTCTTAAATAAAAATTTATAAAATGAATTCTTTCTTTATTCTCTTTATAATTGTAATTAATAATAAAAATCATTGATATTTTTTTTTATCTTTCATATATGTAATCAACAAGATGTATGTAAATCAACGCGGTATAGAATTTAAACCCATCCTCTTCAAATATCAAAAACTTTGCTTCTGAAAGCCAATCGTCAAACTGTTTAAGACTTGTTTAAACATTTAGGTAGTAAAATAAAATTACAACATTAAATAAATGCAATCAGACACCATATTATTAAAGTTGTCTCTATTCTAAGAGGATTTTTATTATCCCGGTATAAAGATTGTTTTTTAAAATAGACATATTAGCTAAAGTAACAGTTATTCACCAGGAAGAAAAACCTCCACGATTCTTTTGAGCCACAACATTCATTTTGGTTAAGATTCACTTATTCACTAGGACGACAGATATAACCTAATAACCTATATTAGGTTGCGCCTGTCCTCAGTTTAGGGTGAAACTATTAATTCTTTAAAAAGGAGATTATAAATTAGAAAATATTTTTATTTAATTTTTCCGACAATGACTCTATACATGGAGCTACCGATAGCAACAAAATATTTTCATATAAAATATATATTTAACAGATATAGGTAAATCATAATAATGTATAATATATCGTCGGGGAGATTGCCAATTCCGCGATGTACATTTTGTCACCTTCTATAAAATTAAATACGAAATTTGCTTTGATGCACACGTGTAATTATTTTTTTGGTTTAAAATCACAAAAGTGTTTTGACAAAACCTGATACAAGCCTAATTTGCGAATTCGGGTTTTTTAAGTTGACGCGAAATTTAATTTTAAGACGAAAACAGCAAAAAATGCACACAACATAATTGGTCGATACATAATATAAAGATGATATGCCGGCAATAATTTTTTACTCTGATACCAAACGTATTCTGCATTTTGTAGCCTTAAGTTATTTTCCGAGTTGTGAAATTATAATTGTAGGAAATTTATAGCTTTACAGTTATCCCGGCATGATTTTTATATTTTTAAAAATTTAATTTGATAAATTCAATTTCCTCATGTCTGTGTTTGAAAAATGTTTGTGCTATCTAAATAAAATGGTATCTAGTTTTCTTTATGGAACTAAATTAATCAGCTACTGCAACTTTAGACTTCAGCTTTTGCAAT
This sequence comes from Euschistus heros, assembly GCA_003667255.2. Classification (NCBI taxonomy): domain Eukaryota; kingdom Metazoa; phylum Arthropoda; class Insecta; order Hemiptera; family Pentatomidae; genus Euschistus; species Euschistus heros. The sequence continues at coordinate 797,703 of RCWM02000004.1, forward strand.
ATGTTACGGTTGTCCATGATATATAAAAAAAAATTAGTTTTATAATTAAATAAAAAATGGTAGCCACATGTAAAGGATATTAGAAAAATATGCTTATATCTTTCTTCTACCACGTGCCTAGATAATCAGAAAGAATAATACAGTTCAGGAAAAGAAAAATTAGAAAATATCTAGGTTAGACAGTGAGAAATGCCAATACATTCGTCTCGTGTACTTGAAATTTATCAACACGAATTTGCATACATCATTATTCAGAAGGCATATCAGATCAGAAGGCGATTTTCACCTCGCATGCACCACAGCCACTTGGATATTGTTTATTTTTTCATTGCCTGTCCCAAATATGCACGCACACATTCGGACGGACCTGAGCAAGTCAGAAACAAATTGCTTCCCTCTTTCCTCGAGCTATTATGGGCTAATTATTTTAAATTGTATCGCCCTAAGATACAGTTGCTACTTGGGCCCATTACTGTAATTACTGATGGGCTCAGTATCATTAAGGGCCAATTTTCGAAAATTTTTATCTTGGCCATCATGGCTTTATAATAAAATTAATTCGTCTCCTTAGATGGCTATCTCTAACAGTAAACATTATTAACCGGCTCCGTTAGTCAGAGCGAGATCAAGAAATTTTGTTTGAATTTTAAAATTTAAATGCAATGATGCTCAAAATACTAATCAGTTTTTTGTTGCAACGTATTACAATGCAGTTAGCGATTTGTGATCAGAAATAATCATACGCGGTACTATTATAAAGGGAAATAAAATTTGTCTTTATCACCGATCCTCCATATTTTCATTCATTATTGAATTATTAATATTTGGAACTATACAAAACAAATATATCAAGTATGAATTCTGCCTCTAATACAAAATGTCTATGACTTGCATAGCAACTACTCATAACTAGAACTTTAATATAAAAGTTCTATATTAGTCCCGAGACCATCTTCTTTTCTAGTGGATTTGAGGTGATAAAGAGTTTATATTGATAAGTATCTATTTTGAGACATCTCAGAATCATGGTGGTTGTTTTTTTTGTGTTGCGGAAAGAAGCGTTTAGCATTTTGGATTTTAAGGACTGGATTCGAAATAAATAGAATAGTTTATCCTATATTATTAAAAATATTTTTTTATCACAACTTATAGTATTAAAAAAACGTATTTATTATTTAGACTTTTAAGACTTTTATTCTAGTTTTTACCAACCTCTATTTTTTCTAAAAAATATAAATAAATAACGTGTGCTAATAAGCATTTAAGATAGTTAGTTGATTCCATTTCGAAATTCAAAATTATTAGCTTTATCATTCCTAAAACATCAAATCAATATAGTTTGGCATGAAAGATGGCTTACAACCGACAACAATAACAAACTTAAAAAAAAAAGAAGACCAATTCCAGGACCATGGAAAGAAAAACCAGGAACAAAAAAAGAACAAGTCATCTTTACAAGACTAAGAATTGGACATTCAAAATTAACCCACATATTGGAAAACAAGCAACCCCAAAAATGCAACGAATGTCAGGTAAACCTTACTATAGAACACATTCTCGTTGAATGCCAAAAATACCAAAAGCAAAGAAAATATAACGGTGTGATGAATAGAGACATTTCAACATTGCTTGAAAACAACTCGTGTCTCCACAACCACATTATTCAATTTAAAAAAAAAACAAACCTGTACAAGGAATTATAGTTCTCAACCTTAGTAAGTTGCCTCTAACCAGATTTGGTGGTTCATGGCACCAGAAAGTAAATAAATAAATAAATATAAGTAAGTTGATAAAATCAAAGTCTCATTTAATTGTAAGTTATTAAGATTGTGATAACAATTGTGTGTGAACTTAAAATGTAAAATTAATATCTTAAAATTGTGCGTAAATACGTTAATGAACATTATTATTAATTTTATTTAAGAGATTTGATGGTGCCTGAAGATATCATATACTTCCTGAAACATGCGGCTCTATGTTGTAATTATTAATAATAACTTGAATATGGAAAATATAATGGAAATGGAATTTCTAAATAATTATTGATAATTTAGTATATTAACAGATTGCCCACGAAATAATCAAGAAATATTGAAGTGAAAAGTAAAAAATTAAGAATGGCAAAAAGAAGCATTAGAAAACCTTACGGATTATATTATATCCAAAATATTAGGTAAGAAAAAAAATGTATTTAATAATAAAACAATCACTTCTATAAGATATAATAAAAAATGGATCAAACGTAAAATAGTATAATATTAATAATACCCAAGAAAATAAAATAGGTAATGACAATAGTTAAAAGATGCTATACCATATATATTTAATATTTCAGTAACCGGTATATCACCAGGATCGAGATATTTAATTTTAAATCTAGTATACCTCATTTAATTATACAAAAATTCGGGATGACAAAAAATAAATAAATAAACCTTTTTCTCATTAACGAAAATAAATAACTTTTAAATTAATTTAAATTTTTTTTATCATATAATTCAAAATAACATCAGTTATCTACATTTTAAAGTCATAATTTAATTTTACAATAATTAATCAATTATTTTTAAATTCTCTGTCTGATGTTAAATTAGAATTGATAATGAAATTAGCATAGCCAAAATTAAATTAAATAATTAACAGAAAGCAGTTGACAGTAGATATCATTTACATAATGAAACGAAATGATCTCAGATCTAAATAATATGCGCGATCGGATTATTATTTGACAGTCAAAGCTTATTTATATTTTAGTTTAATTATTCAATATTCACCACTAAGTATTATGTTTGGTAATATACCAATCATTATTGATTAATTATTAATAAATTGATACCTCTCCAAGGTGAAAGAAGAATCGATAATCCAAACTAAATTTAAAGATATGGTTGCTTGGTACATGTTTCCGGAAAAAAGAGAAATAATTTGGTACTGCAACTTGTAACTTTGCAAATAGGAACTTACTACATCAAAAATTATGATCGAAAAGATTCTAGTTGAAATTCCTATTAGGTGAATTTTTCTCAGCGAGAGAAAATTTGGTTTTTAGGCTACTCCTATATTTTGTGGGATGGGAAAAAATATCATAATTTCGATTTGAATTCGTGTTAAGACCACACTTAAATCTTCATAATATGGAGAAAATTAAGTTCGAAGTATAAAAGGAAGATATAAAAAGATTACCAACGGTTTATATTTTGCAGATTTATTTAAAATTACTTCAATAGGATTTTCTGAGTCCCCCTTATCCGGCATTACCGGGGTCGACACACGGCGTCAGGTAAGAGAAAACGGATAATCGGAAATAACCAATTCTACGTTTAGAGGTACTCACCATGTATATATTTTTTTATCGTATGAGAACACCGAATAAGAGACAGTTTATTCTTATTCGAAAAAAATCATCAATGACTCTAAGGGACAGATGCGACAAGTTAGATAACAAAATAAATAATCTGAACGTGGTCAAAATAATTTATAGTTTGGACGAGCTCTTATAGGTTTTCCTTATCCAACAAAAATTACGTAAAATAAGGCTCCAAGGTTTGCGTGGCCGGGGGCAGTTGTTATATATAGCCGCCTGGTTAACCGCTCAGATCTTGAACGACACATTATCTGATACGGGATAGATTTTGTCTAAATTTGAACTGTGGCAATAACGGAGTTCATGTCGGGTCTGGGGACATTATCGACCTTATGTGTTACAATCTATTCCAGACACTGCCCTATGAAGAACATTAGCCCGGGGAAATCAATTTGGAACTGGAGGTTCCAGGTTAAAGTCGGGAGGATAAATCACGCTGGAAGGGTATTAGTCAAAGTCACTGTGGAGTATAAAATTGATTTCATAACCCAACTTGTAAGTCATGAAACCCGACAAGGAAAGGCAGGACTTATTGGACAGAAGGGGATAGTAATGATGGTAATAAATTGCTACTGTGTTAGAACTTGGAGTAATGAGTTGAACTATGTTTGATTATATACCATTTCTTGCAACATTAGTAGGAACCGGAATATCAGAACGGGTAACTGCTTCTATATTCCAGTAGCTGTAAATATTTTCCTCATGAAGAAATATATTTATGGGTCCTGAGAATTGAACGTATATTTAGTGATCAAAAGGACTGTTTAGAAAAAAATGAAGGTATATTTTAAGTACAACAGCTTCCGTTTGTTATTAAATTTCATGAAGTGCAATGGGTATTGCATTTTTTTTTATACAAGGTCTATTTATTTATTTCTATTTGTTCTATAAATAAAAAAAACAAAAAAAAAAACAGGAAAGGCAAATATACTGAATGGTAAAAAATTCACAAAATTTGTTCAAGGCAAAGATTGTAATTTTACTTTAGGTATTTTCGTCCCCATAATGTTTAACCAGATCATATGAAACGTATTAGGATTTAAAAAACATTAATTTAAAAAGTAAGCAGTTAAGGTAAACCAGACAGTTATTGACACCTGTGATATTTGTTGACAATCTAACTTAGAAATTAAAGAATAAAAGATTTATTAAGAATTAAGAAAATTCGTTTCGAAAATATAACTCAGCTTTGTTAAAATATTTTCAAATCTGGTCGTATTTCAAAAGATATCCTTCGGTTTTTCGTTAACTAATTTTACATTAGTTCCTGTCACTATCTTGTAAAATACATTGCAGGAATAATGTGTGGCGTTAACTTTCTTGTTTAGCTTAAAGTATAGTAATTAAGGAAAAATAACTGCAAATTTCAACTTTATTCAACTATTATTTCTATAATTATAGTATGAATAACTATATTTCCTTAAGGGTGTTAATAGCTGTCTAGTTTACCCTATTTGAAAAAAAAAAAAAAAAAAAAAAAAAAAAATGACAATTTGCATTAGATCGGGCATATTCCTCAAAATTTATTTTCAAAATCACATTAGACCTGCTCCTCATTTAATGCAAGACGTAATGAACGCTATTCTGTTTTAACAGCAGTAATAAGTAGTAAATATTTAGTAAATACTTTATAAATATTATTGGCTTTTATTTAATTGATAATGATTTTAATACGTCCTGTTTAAAATATAACGAGGAAGTAAATTCCTAATATGTAATGGAACTTTTAGCCAAGAAAAAGAGTGAATTTTGTTGTCTGTCAGTGTATTATAAGTATAGCAATCGTCTTGACAACAACGAAGTTTAAAAAAAAAGAAGCTATAATTACTTCAGGATCGATTCATGCGATGGTTAAAACAGATAGGCTATTCATTTTTTTATTTGAAAACAATATGTTTTCCTCGTATTTAGGGTCTTGCTAAAATAAATAAAAAGTATAGGATAAATATAAAATAAAACATAACTAATATAAATTAGATTTGAAACCAATTCGGTAGTGGTAGGGTAAAAATGTGCATAAAAACTAACAAAATGCGACTTTCGGCTTAAAATTTCGTTGAAATCCTGAGTTAGGCTTTTTCCAAATTTGAATTAATGCTACCGAACGATGTCTTAAACTAAATTTTAGTCTAATTTCGACACAAACAACTTTCTTGACCTATCCAACTTGTTTCATTAAAAGAAAAACAAAAAAAAAAACAGATGAAATACTAACATATAAACAAATAAAACTTATTTTTGTATGGTATTTTGTAAAAATGGTATTGGTATTTTTGTTGAAATTGTAAAAATTAAAATAATATCAAATCACGAATTATCATTTCTATGTGGGTAATGTTATAATATATATACATTTTACATATGTATATATATTATAACATTATTTATTTATTTTTATATATCTTAATTTTTATGTTATATAGAAGTTATGAATAAAATGTTGGCATCTTAATGATATAATAGGTACTGTTAGGTATTATGATTTTACTTTAAAGTAAAAGTTCGTAATATTTAAAAAAAAAAAAATTCTTTTAAAATAATTAAATTATAAATAGAAAGAAGATACAGAAATGAAAAATTAAAAAAAACATTTGTTTTTAATGAACTTTGATATTACAAATTTACTGAATTTTTGATATTATGTGAACAATATTTCTCCTTTATAAATTATATATATATAGATTTTTATTCTAATTACCAAATCATTTCTCGGGTTTAATAATAGTCTATATTCAAATATAATAAAACCGAAAAATAACTTTATTACTCATTCACGGACACGTTTTTATTTATGCATAAACTCTTTTCTAATTCTATTTTCCGGGAACATAAAATCATATAATTTATTACTTATTCAAAATAACTCGTTGACGTAATTAGTTGCTTTTATTTATTTTTTTATAATAAAACGAACATAGAGATTTTATCTCATACAAGATACCCCGCCATGTTCCTCGTAAAATAAAAGGGTACTAATTGATGGCAAGTTTCTTGTTAATATATTTTATAAGGACACGACTTCCACAACTTATAATGGCTGCAGTCAATAGTTATGCTAAATTAGATGTTTTTTTGTCTTTGGATTTTTCCAATAATGGTATTCTGTTTTATTGGTCTCAGAAGTTTATGTGTTGCGATTAATGGGTGGTTTTTTAATTAGTGGAAAGCTGAGAAGAAAAAAAAATATATTTGCTTGGCTGCGGAAATCAATTGTTAATTGGAGACAGAAATAAGGATTGGCAAGATAAAACGTAATATTTAATTTTTTATTTTTATTTTACAGTAACGGGTAGGTTATGTTATAATTAATTAAATGTTAATTTAATCATTTTACTAAAAAATAACATCGTAAATACTTCAAAGGACGGTATGCACGAGAGGGCTTACCGAAAATACCGTAAGAGAAGTTATGCGTGTTAATCCCCTTGCAGTATTTTAGCGCTGAGCGTAAAACTACGTTCAAAATATTCAAATTTACTCAAATTTTACACAATGGCAAATTATCAAACGAGAATTTCCATTTTAACTACTATGAATCGATGAATGGACTAGTATGGAAATTATATGTAGTTATGGTTTTTAGTTTTGAGTTAAGATAGTTCTTAGATATCGGATAAAAATATATCACATATAAAAATACAATAACAATATGTCAGATTTATAAGCATAGTGGTGTGTTGAGAGCTGAAATGTCCGTAATTAGAAAAACATTTCTTTTGCGAGCACATTGTGGGGTTTCAAGTGAAACTCACTTTCAGGTCTTTAACTTATATGGTAAAATAATGCCAGTACCAAAGCTAAAAAATCTTTTATGGGTCTTTACTCAAAGCCATGTTTTTGTTAATTGAAGAGTACAGGAAAAAAACCGACTAAGTCATTTTTTTTAAAACAGAGATAAAGCTATTTTTATTTTTAAAACACAATTACAATTAAACAATTGACGGAAATTAGGTACTGCAATAGCTTAACTGTCCATCAAAAGTATGTCATAACAGGGAAAAACCTATTTTTCGCTTATAATTTGTTGAGGAGCTGTAAACGATGAAATTGTTAACAAAACACCATTTGTTCCGAGGAAAAACCAACTAAGTCATCTGAAACAAACAAAAACCAACTAAGTCATCTGAAACTGATAAGAACTAAGTATGTCATTTTCATAATAATTATCTTAGTTTTTTAATTTACGGTATTATCATTGTTGTTAATGTTATAATGAAATATTATTACCATGAATCACTAACTCACTATTCATGGGGCAGACGACAAAAATATTTCTGAGCATTTGAGCTACAAAATTTCATAAGACTCATGAGGTCAGTGTATTTTGCTTTCTTGATCAATATAGGTGCTGAAAGAAAGTTCGGCTTGTAATTTGTGTATTTTGATTTCATGAAGTCAGTTTTTTATTCCGGAAATAGCGAGAGGCACTATAAATAATATAAAATAAAACGTAGCAGCAAATAAAAAAAAAAGGTTAAATTACCTCTATATAGTTGGACAGGCAGTTTAAATTTACCTCTTTCTGTCGGATCAACATCTTTCTTGAATGGTCTGCGTATCACAGCAGACAAAAAGGCTCCATTGTATGTTGTGTGGCAACGTATTAAGCGGCAACTGTTGGCAGACGCTGTAATTTCCTTCAATGGTTGAATCTTGAATGGACATTTTTGCACATATTCTTTATAGTGATCCTTCCAGTTGAGGATAAGACTTTGTATAACATTTATAACCTTGAATGGCTACGGCTTTGCTATAGAGGTTCTGATAACTTCCCTGAAATCCTTGGGGGTTTCCATTGGATTTTGTAAATTCAATAATCCAACATCGTTATCACGCTCCATATAGGAGTGACCTCTGATTGGAAATGTAATCGTTATCTCTTTTAGGCCATGAATGTTGTAACAAGTCACAAATTGTATTAAATGGAAAATTGTAAAATTTTTGTTTTGGCCTTCTGCTGAGTCGCAAAAAAATTGAAGTTGCTCTACGTCATCATCCAAGTAGTTGTTGATGAAATGAAATAAAAAGGTCGCAACTTCGTTGGGGCTCTTTTTAACAATTCCTTCGTTCATTATCTCTAAGATCCCACTGCCATCTACACTCAAAATGTTGACTTATGCGGTTCTTTTACTGGACGTCGTGATTTCATCTGTTTTTTCCCTGTACTCGAGGTAGTTGTTTTTTTCCCGGTTTTGACCTGTCAGAATGTGCAGCGTCACAAACTGAAACCAATGATACCATAATATCCATTTTTGAAAAAAAATTACTTATACGGTTTTTTCTCTGTACCCTTCAATTATAATCCTACAATTAATTTTATTTCTCGTTTGTACATACATTTCACATATCTTCAACTAAGAATAAACGCAAGATTAAAACCGCATCTTATTAAGGTATAAACACGATATTTTGCTATACCACTACAGTTATAAAGGATAAAAGAAAATCACAATATACTCTTAATGTACTCTGAAATGTGAAGACAAAAAAAAAATTATAAAATTAGATATTATAATTAGGTAATGTATGTAACTAGTGGATTTTTATGATTTTAGATAGTAGACTGAAAGGTACTATATTGGTTAATGATGTACATTTTTTACCAAATTTTTTTTTTTCTGTACCATTATTTTTTTCGATTCTCATTACGAATACCGATAGCGAATATTTGGTTATCCACTATCGATACCAATATCCCAGTTTAAGAATAAATTGCTATTACGAAAAACAATTTATGTGAGAGCTGAAGAAGTAAACTAAATATTTTAGGAAAACAATATTTATTCTAGAAATAAATTAGTTAATAGCCAATAGCAGTTATTATATAAAACATAAAATATATAAGTTAATTACAATACGGATAATCCAACTATATTCCAAGGAATTGAATGGTTTGGTGAATGAATGATTTATGTCACATTTAAAAAAAAAAATACAATCCACTTCATTAGATGAAGAATTTAGGTGCAGAATTGTAGTAGCAAAATCTAAATATTTCCAAACCACTAGAAAAATAGTTATAAAGGAGATGAAGGTGCTATGTAAAATTTTCCTGCTAAACGAAAATGTAAAGAAAAAAAGTTACTTAAATTGTGTTTTTTTACATAACCCCTTCATCCACCAAACCCTTCCATTGTAAATGATAGTGAAACCATTCACTAAACACTGTACAGATGTTGATCTGGTACAAGAAAAGTTGAACTGTTATTAAACATGAAAGACAATATCTGTATCTCGGAGGTACAAAACACTAGGTCCTTTTTTGACCAAAAATATATTATGTATTCTTATTCACCTTTTTCCCCTTTACAATTTTATGCCCTAGACAAATTAATTGTAAGGTAAGTTACATAAAAATGTTTTTTTTTAATTTTTTTTTTTTTTTTTTTTTTTTTTTTTTTTTGAGGGGGCTGGGATAACGTCCTTACGTACTCCAATTAGGACAGGAAGGACGGGTTACCAATCTATCCTAGCCTGGATGGGAAAATCAAGATTTATTTTGTACACATAAGTATAATAAACAGTTCAGGAAAAGAAATATTTTTTCTTTAAACTGCTCTCCATTAAAGTTACGGAAATGTGACTCAGTGTTCTGTACCTCCGATGTACAGATATAAATATATATGTTGAAAAGAAGAATTGAAATAATAATAATTATATAATTAAGTTTCATAAAACTAACGCAAACGACAGTGATATTGATCGGTTCCAAGAAATCGGCTGTGGATCACCGATTTTCAATACTCATTTTTTTCTCAAGAATCGGTGGAATTGAAAACCGAAATTTGGAAACAACACATCTCAACTTTTGATTATATTATCTTGATTTTAAATGATCCTAAACGAAAATAGAAATTTTAGAAAGTATTGGGGGAAATGTATTTCCAAAAAAATAAAATGTATAATTATTTTACTATAATATAACGCTATTATAATTATATTAAATAAAATGAAATATAAAATTCAGGGTTTAGACAAGTTTAAAACAACAAAAAATATTATTTGTTAGTTTTTGTTGTTTAAATTATCATTGAGAAAAGATTTATTAAATGTAGAAAAAACTTTATTGTGTAGAGTTGGAGCTGTAAACACACTCGGTTATTAAGTATAATTATCACTTAATTGAGATAATTTTTCCATAGTAATTACAGCAAACAAATTCCTTTCGGAGAAAAGGAAGAATTTCGCATTATTGAATCCTTGGGACCGGGTGGTTAGGACATTACAGAGGCGAGCTGTTGATGGGGGCAGGAGAACAATGGGACCTCGTTAATTTTTGGTTTTGGACCCGCGGGACCGTAAAAAGGGGAAAACAAAAGGTCGTCGTCCATTCTCTTCGGTTCCCACAACTGCACCAATGGTCCCGCTACTGAACCTCCTGGCAACGGTAGACAAACTCGTCCTGCCTCGAGATTATTTTGGAAGTCTTGAAACGGGGGGTCTGAGTGTCGTTGTAGGTAGAACCAGATTGAAAAAAAAAAAAAAAAAAAAAAAAAAGAATAAAAGAAATTGCGACCGCTACAAGAAAACAAGAGACCCCTTGTACCTTAATGATCTCTTCATCTAAAAAAAAAAAAAAAGAAAAAAATCAAATAAACCAGTAGAGGTCGACACTCACACCACCTAAGATATCAGGTGCAATACGTTACTTTATTAATTCTTGAGAAAATAATCGGTATAGATAATCGATAATCCAAAGTCGATTCCTAGGAACCGATCGCTACCGCTCATCTTTTGTTAGGCCTAATTATATCGTAACATATTGTATAAAAAAGTTTTTGTCATCCATATTACTTACTACATTGCCCTTGAGTGAGACCGCTTGTAATTATTCAAAATAAAAATAAGTGTACAGTCAAAAACAAAAGTAAAAAATAAATAAATAAATAAAAACATGTGGTATTATTCATCAATTCTTTTCCTAATGACTAAGTCTCCTTTATAAGGAATTAAAAAAAAAATCCATGCAACTGCAAGCTTAACTTAAATTTCGTTGAAGATACACTCAACAGCAAAAACAACCGGACACAGATTTGGTCTCATAATTTTGTTAAATACATTGTGAAACGGCACAGAAAATTTTTTTTTGTGATAAATACATACCTTCCTGTCTTGAAAGAATGTGGAATTAATTTTAAAAAATAATCCCTTTAATTGAAATTTCGCAAATTCTACTTCTTTATTATTTATTGAATTGTTTTAATTTATTTTATACCTGACAGGATTAGCGCCTTTCGTCGTAGAAGAGGGGAAAAACCCGCTATTAGAAGAACATCCCTTGTCAGAAAACCTGATAAAAATGAAGAATAAAGTTTTTTAAAAATGTGTTAATTTCTTATTTTTTCTTTATTTTATAATTTTTGTTATTGATTAATAAAAATTATTCATTTGTGGCAGATTTTGTGTAAATAACTTATAAATAAACCATTTCTTACTATAAATTAAAAAGATTAATGTATTTAACAAAATTATAAGACAAAATCTGAGTGTCCGGTTTTTTTTTTGCTGTTGAGTGTATTTACTCAACGAAAACATTTCTTTCAGACAATAATACCGTTTTATTCAACATATTCCTTATTCTTATGGGACGAAATGTCCAAGAATGGAGATGATTTTTTTTTTTTACTTGTACACAAAACCCCATGTAAATCTCGAATCCTAATACTCAAATGAAATAAATCCAGTGAAAGAGCTTTGAAACATTTTTAATTCCTTTATCGATGAATGAAATCTTCATTCGTGAAATCATGTTCAGCTTTGTATTAATTTGTGAATTGATTATTATTATTATTAAAATCATTAAAATATATTAAAATAAATGCTGTTGTCTAATTATTAGTTTATTTATTTCAACGTTATTGTTTAGCTAATAAATTTATTTTGCTTTTTTATCTCTCATCGGTACCGAGAATATAAAATGGATATTTTTTTATCGGTACCTACATAAAAAATCGTAAAAAATTGTTAATAAGGGGAATACATTTTAGTCTTCTATCTGAAATAATAAAAAAAAAATTATAAAAATCCACTAGTTTGATATTTTTTATCCTCTCTGTACCTACACGAAGACATGAAAAGATTGTGACTAAGAGATTTCCTGACTCCACCAGTTTTATATTTAAATGCATTCTAATTTTTTTTTTTTTTTTTAAAGCCGTTATAAATCCTGAATAAAAATAAATAAATAATTATTCGATTGAAGCGTAAGTAAAGGGATATTATTAGAAAATAATAAAATTAATTATCAGGAATCCTGGTCGATTGATTATAACCATTTAAGTAAAATAACTGTGGACAACTGATAACGAGGCGGTATTATTTAAGTATCTTTTAATTGGGTCTATCAGCTCATTAACATATCTAAAGCTCAACCCGATGGTTTTAATTGAAATAATCACAAAATGTTATTTAATTAACACTCGAAGAAACGTGCAAATTAAAATATAAGTCGTATCCAATCAGTTGCCGGCCGCTCAGCCTCTACCTTCCCTTCCAGCTCTCTAGCCCTCGATGTTGTTCTCAAGAACTATAATTATCGCCATGATTAGCCGACTTCCAACTACAGTTATTAAACTACAAAAAAAAACAAAAAAAAAAACAGAAAGAATATATATGTGGATAATTGTAAAAACTAAGACTAAATCAAGGCTAATTGGTCGATGGTGTTATGAATGATTCAACCAGATGCCTCGACAAGATGCCAGGTCTTGTAGTGGTATCGGTTTTTTCACGGTCTCTCGGTTAATCACTAAGAAATACGATTTAGGACTGAATTAGTCAGGGTCCACTATCTATATTAATTTATCCTTTTTTTTTTACTAAATTTATTATAGGATATATATATATATATATATATATATATATATATATATATATATATATATATATATATATTATTAGAAGAATCCCCCCCCCCGATTAAGATGCGAATATTCTTCTATTAATTATTTTATTTAACTTATACAATAATGACTCATTTATAAACATTTTTTTTTAACGAACAATATGGTAGCATAAAAATAAAAGTGGATGTTTACTGGAAATTTTCCTTAATTCATTGAAAAAATATTAGATAGTAAACAAATGCCAAGAAAAATTCAAGGTTCGAATCTAAGATCCCTGTACTATTCGTTAGTTGTTTACAATTTCAACACAGTTTATCCAAAATCAACCAATAATTATTGGTTTTTCGACACATCTCTGAGTAGGAATAAGCAAATTTTTACTTTAAAAATCCTATCTTGCACAAAATATAATGACCTACAAATTTTAATATATACCATTTTTTGATTGGATTAGTTATTTCTGTGTTATGGACTATTAGTCATGACTAAAACTAAATTTTTTTGAAAGCGTTCAAAATTCTTAGATGTTTGACAATGGATTTTGGCTAAACGCCTAAATAAAATTCAGCTTAAGGGATGTCTGTAGACGCACAATTTAGTAAAATTTAGTTTTGTGAATATAAAACTTTTCGATTGAAAGCATTTTTTTATGTTTATGTTTTCTTCATATATCTGAAAAAAGTTAAAAAATTTGGGTTTTACTGCCCCCCCAAACATTTTCCCCTTATCAAATTTAGTTTTTTTATTATTATTTTATTCTCAGAACCCATCTGGTCCATAATAAAAACATAAAACCTACTGTTACCCCTTTTGCAAGGCAGAGCCCCATTTTGGGGGTAATTTAACTAGACTAAGTGAGAACATTAGAACAAAGTTGTGCAAATTGGTGAAAAAACGATGAAAGATTTGTATCTGAAGTTTTGTTAATAAATTATAAATATTTTGAGATCTCAAGTTACAGTATATCAGGTAATTACAATAAACCTTATTTGTGTAATTTTTCCGAAGGTTCTGGGTTCTTCATAATCAGAAGAAAACGTAATTCAACAATAAATATCTGTACCCTGCAAGAAAAAATCTTAAAAAAAGAAAACGCTGTATAGAGAAAGAAATAAAAGAGGTTACCAAAATTGTATCTCTTTTGATAAATTTTTGAGATCTCAAATAAAACCTATGTGTTTTGTTACATTGTGTATTTTTTGGGTGGAGCTTCAGTAGATTAAAGAATTCATATCTTTGCAAGAAAAAATCTTACAAAAAGAAGTAAGAAATTAAGATTATGAAATATAAATTATTTTTAAGAATCAAATATTTCTTTAATTTTTTCATTAAAAATGCCATTTAATTTTAATTATTATTATTATTATTATTGGATGATTTCCATTGAATGTTAGTATTAGTACATTTTTTTTTCAAATACAAAATTGATTGAGGACAGTCAATTAAAACTAAGATTTAAGTATTTATTATTGGAAATCGCATTACGAATTTCATTGAATGTTGTTAGTGGTAATTTTTTCATATAAGCTGATTGCGGGGAGACTAAAGCTTGGATTTTTTAGACTGTAACTTTCATGTGATATTTTATTATATTAAGAAATCATCATCACTCATCGTCAAAAGTGAGAGGAGTGTAAAATAAAAGGAGTTTCTAGAAAAATTTGGAGGATAAAAAAAAGATGATTTTATATAAAACAAAGTGGAACAATGGGAAGTTTGGTAAATACGAAGAAATAATAGCAATGAATATATTACTGATGTTTGGTTGGAAGGAATTGGAATGTGAAGTTTACAAGACGTTTGAGAAGCTATGAAAACTCATTTTAAATCCCGCCCTAGTGTATCTTTATTCATGAATCTCTATATCATTTCTCAATCAACTATTCATTATAGTAAAATACAAACTTAAACTAAATATTGTTTATTAGTTAATTTTTGTTTTCATAAAATCAAAGACTCAAGCCATTTTGCCATGACATCAGTGATATATTCAGCGTGTAAGTATGCCATATATAGTATACATAATTATATATACGTATGCTACATATAGGTATGCTGAATATATACTATGATATATTTATGGAGCGATGCTGAAATTAAAAAAAAACGTATCTCTCCAGGAATTTGAGAAGTTGAATTAGTGAATAACAAAAACATTAAAGAAGAATCAGAAAGGTAAAAATAAAACGACATGAAGTAATCTTGTTTAAAAAAAAAAAAAAAAAAAAAAAAAAAAGCTGTACTAAAAACAAAAATGAAAGAAACAGCAGAGAATACATGAATATAAAATAAACAAAACGAGTACCCAGCAGACCAAAGTAACGACCAGCGTGAAGGAACCCAAAAACAGATGAAGACAGTGTAAATGGGCTTTTGTTCCGGCTTTAGTCGATTCTAAATTGCACTAGCCATTCCAGTGCAGATTCTAAAACGATAAAAATATCAACTTGAATAGAAAAATATCGTTTCCACTGCTTCCTGTATCTGTGGGGAAACTATTATTAAAAAGCAACATCATGGAGGTATTAAAATATCTCGTTAATGTGGAAATGCACCTTGAAGTGTCAAGATATCCAGATAAGGCATTGCCGTAACCTCATCTCAAACGCTCTTCGCTCCAATGCTTTGGCATTCCAGATATGGAAGTGGCGTGAGGTTATATCCAGCGTTAAATATATATTTAGTACCTTATATAAAGTATATGGATAGATTAGTTAAAAAGTATATGAGCCCCCGAGCCTTATCTAACTGATTGGTGGGCATATATTCTGCAGGGTTTGAAAAACACATAGGTAAAGTTCTCTCTTTATTACTCGGTGTCATGAGCGCATAATGGCGATATTATGAGGGAACTGGGTCGTTTCTTATCTAATGCTGCCCTTTCAGAAGGAAAACATTAGATAAAAGAAAAATTATGGAAAACAACTGAGAATAAAATTAGTTTAGAAAAAAAAAACTAAAGTGTTGACAGCTGAATAGAAAACTTTATTCAGTGAATAGTATATCCACCACGCTTATACACTTCCGATCAAATATTTGAGACATTAAATAAATGAATTTAAATGAAATTCAAAAGAGATATGTAGTTTATAGACCAAGACCTTTGAAATCTGCCTGTAGAGAAAAAATTATGTTTTCAATACATAATTTAAAACAAACTGTTTTTTTTTCTTCATATTTATACCAAAAATTCGTTTGCCGACAGAAAAACCTTGGATTAAAAAACTTGAAATTCGAGTTAAAAAGCAAAAATAAGAAAATCTTTCAAAGGCTTTAAATGAAGGAAAAGATGTTTTCGTTGAGCCATTTCAATTTTAATTTGATTTTTATCAAATAAGCCTCTTTCATTCCAAGTCTCTTTGGATATTTCTTATCCGGGGCACCGTTTCGCAGCAAATAGCGAAAAACCATTTTAAAAAATGGTTAAAATAAAAAGAAACTTTATTTGACACAGTTAAGAACCTGAGAGTTTCGTTTCAAAATTTCAAAATCTGTGGAAAAAAAGGGAGTGACCATAGAATATTGAACACCCTGTGTATGTATATAAACACACATATATTATGTGAAAATAAATTAAAATAATTATTCTAAAGTTATGTTTTCTTATGATATAATGAAAAATGATTTTATGTTCTAGATACTATAATTATGAATAAAACTAATAACATCTAGAGTATCAAAATTATTTAATTGAGAACTCAATAATATATATATATAAAAAAAAAAAAAAAAAAAAAAAAAAAAAAAAAAAAAAATGAAAGTATAGTAAATAAAACAAAAAGCAATTATTATACAAGAAATAAATATTAATTTAGTAAGTAAATTGATAGCATATATATTGAGTAAAGTTACAGATACATAGAATCGAAAATAGCAAGTTAAAGAGAATAAAACTGTTATTTTATAAATTATAGTAGCTAACTTGAAATGAACGTTGAACAAATGATTTATGTTAAATGAATGCTGAAAATTGGCAAACAATTATAAATTTTAATATCAATTAAAAAAAATTAAAGAAACAATAAGCATTAAAATTAAAATTTAAAATTTAAAATAAACAATACATAAATAAAACAAATTAAATACAACATAATAAAATAAATTCAATTAATATCTTTAATAGGCAAAATATAATTAAACCTGGAATTAGCCTCATTGAAAAAGTGATAACATGCATAAGAAAAAATGTCTATTTATTTTGCAAGTAGAATGAAAAAAAAAGTTTAAAGATTTACTAAAAATTGAGGAATCAAAACTTTTTCCGACAAAATGAATACAATTGGGTTTTAAAATTAAATAAATATTTAATTTTTTTTTTTTAGATTGTGGTATTGTAAATAATTACCTTTACAGTTAATTTTAATTGAAAACCTGATTTTATATTTACCTTTTGTTTATAAAATTTAGCATCGGAATTTCAATTTAATAACTTTTTTTTATAGAAATATGGAACATATTATACAATATAACACTTATATTCGGGAGACATACTTAACAAATAATGTAAAAATTTTAAACTATAGACGAATCGGCGGTTTATTACTCGTTATTACCTATGAAACGGATGTAATGCTCCAAAAAATTAAAGTTAACATTTTGATTAGTAAAAGAATAGGTATATATCACTGGCTATCGTGAAGAGGTGAACAATTCAATATTGTTTACTTTGAAAAAATTTTAACTTGTGTTTACTTTCAAAATTGTCACTTTATATTTTATATAAAGTGTGGATAGTTTTCCAAAATTCTGTATTTGGTCTAAAAATTCTACTTGCGCGGAATCAGATACTTTAAGGCCGTATTAAGAAGCACTACTTAAAGAAGTTTTCGTAATGCAGATGTTAAAAATCCTGCTTTGAATATTAATAGTCAACTCGCTTTAAGAGAAATTTGACTTCTTCACGAAAGCCAGCGATATAATGATAAGAGATTAGGATATATTGACCTCTTGCGCAACATCTGGTACAAACGCTGCGAGAATCTTCGAACTGGAAGACTCTCCGAAGGACAGAGGGACAGATCGAAGGCGAAGGACCCTTCCAGACAGGGACCTCCTGGCCGACTGACCATGCGGTAATGTAAGCAGGCACCTGCTGCCGATGACAGACCGGTCCTTGCAACGGTTTTTGTCACCCTTGAGTCTTGCAGTGTCGGCATTGTACCTTAGGGTCATCGCATAGTCTAGAGGTGTGTGGGTGAGAAAATGTTTGAGAACGCTGCATGGAACGGTGCAGCTGATACTAACTATTACTATCTAAACTAGTAATGAATCGATACCAGTATGGTTACTGAAAAATCGATTTTTAATTCTAGATACAAATACCTCACATTAAAAATAAATTGATATTGACAAAAAATCTCAGCTAACACAGCAAACCAAATCAGTTAAAAAAAATAATTTAAGAACTCAATTAGTAAATATTCTACACAGGTCTCTCTTGCATTACAACACCTATACAACTACAGAATTGGTGAAAACTATGGAAGATAAAATTGAACAACGACAAATTCCATCACATTCACACTTAGATGCGAAACATGCTCTCCTGTGTACAGTGATCCAATACCACAGGCTGACTAAATAAATGGGCGGTTTTAAATTTAACGATCTTATTTTTTGAACGAAATGGATTTTGACATTCCCACCCTGGCTAGAATAGGTTAGTAACCTGCAGGATAACCCGTCCCTCCTGCCCAAGTTGGAATAGATAAGTACTTCAAGCCCAAGTAAATTTCCTTGGATTGACGTTTGATAAGAGAATGATGTTGGGCCTTTATACAAAGAAAAAACATTCCGCTGATTGGTGATATATACAATCAACAGCAAAAATAACAGCCACTCAGATTTGGTCTTATAATTTTGTAATTATTTGTAATTAATGGTATGAAATAGTTTGTTTATAAGTTATTTACACAAAATCTGCCACAAATGAATTATTTTTATTAATTATTAACAAAATATTATAAAATAAGAAATTAACACATTTAAAAAAAACTTTATTCTTCATTTTTATCTTTCTTCATTTTCTGACAAGGGATGTTCTTCTAATAGCGGGTATTTCTCCCTCTTCTACGACGAAAGGCCCAAATACTGTCAAGTATAGAAGAAATTAAAACAATCCAATAAATAACAAAGAAGCTGAATTCACGAATTTTCAGTTATAGCAATTATTTTTTTTAATCTATTACTCATTCCTTTTTATTACTTTTTCGGTGCCGTTTCACAATGTATTTAACAAAATAATGCGACCAAAACTGAGTGTCCGGTTTCTTTTGCTGTTGAGTTTTGAAAGGTGTAGACAAATAAATAAAGTTAAAATAAATAGTAAATAGAAGATATAATTTATCTAAGAAATATAATATTTGTTTTATCGTGTTTTACATTGTATAACATCTTGGTTATTACCGCCCTGATTAATTTTATTACAAAAATTAAATAATGTGCAACAGTTTGCATTTTTAAAGAAATATTGTCACAAAATCGATGGTCCATTTATCGTCTCCGAATATCTTTGATATTGCAATAGCTATTCCTAGATGATTCAGTACTGACATTCTTTAAAGAAAGATAAAATATATACATAGTCTGCTATGCCTTATTATGAAACAGGTGATAAGGATGTTTTTTTTAGCATGTAATTGGGCTGGAAGCAAGCCATGGTTTCGAAGACCATATTATAGCCTTCAGTTTACTGGTTTGGCTCTGATTCCACATCGATTGCTTGTGGAGAAGAATCCATGTATAACGATTGCAAAATTGTTAGGTAACACAAAACTAACGCCTGCGTTTATTTATCGGCTGTTTTCTAGCTTTTGATCAACCATTATTTATACCGATAAATTTCTCAAGAACCAGTAAAATCGAGAATCGATATATCAATAATATAAATATTAGAAAAAGAAAGTTAATTTTATCCAAAATCTTTTTATGTTTCTATAAAAATGTATTTAAAACAAAGATAAAAATTTAATTAAATAAAAGTTTAAATTGCATAGACCGGAATACTTTTGTAAAATTGGGTATTTTTTGGTAAATAAATATAGGATTTGCCATTCAACCCTTATAAAAACCTATCTTTTTTTTTTTTTTTTTTTTTTTATTCCATGAAACTAGTCGAAGTTCAATCAGATACGAAGAATTTTTAAATTAGATAGCAGAAGATGAATTGTTTTCGGTAATACTGCCCAATACTTAAGATTTTCAAATTCAGGTAACGATTCATATTTGTATCATTCGTATATATTTGGTTCTAATTTAAAATTGGATAAAATTTGAAATGGAAGAGCGGTTGGAAATAAAAAAAAAAAATAAAAAAAAGAAACGAACTATTTTTTGTAAAACTAACGAATGTGAAAAAAAGGCATTTTTTATTTCGTTCTTTTGCCGTTGTATCTACAGAGACTACCTGTGATAAAATTACAGAAATTCATAAAAATGACATTACTGATTTCGGGCTTCTGAGTGCCGATCAGATTCGAAATTTTACTATAATGCCTTGTAGAAAACAACAGTAAACGAACAAAATAAAAAAAAAAACAAACGATTTTTCATATTCGTTAGTTTTACATAGTCCTGATGATATGATATAAATATATATGTAAAAAGTCATAACTAAAAAAAACAAAATAAAAGGCAAAAATTGTGCACTGATATATGCAATCCATTTAATTCCTAATTATGCGAAAAATGAGGAAAATTAGTAAAATTAAGCAATTTTGAAATCAGTGTTATTTTTATGTAATAAAATTATAAAAAAATATTATTTACCTAATTTGCCAGTTTAACACTAATCTTATGCCGTGTTACATAACTATTGTCTAAAACATTTTCGAGGGAAAGATACATTTTTTTTCCCCCATTTTTTTGAGATTCAGGAATAATTCACCGGACATCACAGGGCATTGCTGCACTATTCTAGTATCCTTTTCTTCATCTTACTATTCTTCGTCCTATTTCCTTATTCCTTTTCAGTTAATAAATCTTATTTAATGGGATTCAGCACACGTGGTGGAAGTGACATTCTAAAAACTACTTCACAACCTCCCCACGAGATGCAATGAACATAAATAATCTTAAGGAAAACAAATGTATGCAACTATCCGGGATGTGGGAGGGTTGGAGAACGACTGGAGTTGAACTGCTCATTACATCCTTCGCATCGATTACGGCTGCACCTCAGCTATCGAACAAAAAAGCTAATGGTATTCTGCCCTCTTAAGACGAATTAACGTCTACAAACACAATTAACCAGACAGAGAAGCTATTAGCTACCCACACGAACAATTAACAATTTCGGTGCGGTTAGGCAGCTGGGTATACCTGCCTCTTCGGCCGGCGACATGTGCTCCTTTATGGTGAGCTGGTCATCGGGCTCTTTGGTCAGTCTCCTTTTATCTTGCGCTGGACCTAATTGTCCAGTTACCTTATGGTCAAGCTTCCTGTTATTTAAGTAATGATACTCATTCTCGAAGATGCATGGTGCCACACGTGAATGGCTATATAACAAAAAACTAGAGGAATTATATCAACCTGTTTTTATTCAGTATTAACTGAATGTGGACTGAATGCTGGTCCACAATGTGGAATAATTTGGTCCGAATTGAAATGTAAAACCGTTGACCTCCCTCCTACCAACTCCCCAACTCCCCAACTCCCCAAATCCTAACTCTAATGGTCGAAATAGACAAAAGTAACTATTGACGGGCTTTTAAAGAAAACTCTTAGTTGATCACTTAAAAAACAATATATTAAAGATTTTTGAATACAAATAAGGTTTTATTAGAGTTACAAAATAATAATTAATAAAATTTACAATACATGAATTGATTTTTTTAAATGTTATAAAAGCATTAAAGAAAAGAATTATTTAAAGGTATAATTGAAAAAATGGTTATTACACACCTTCGATGCCTGCCATACTAAAAATTCACGTGACGTTGTTGTGTTCTTAACATTTAATAAAAGCCCACTATATTGAAATTGTTTCAATGAGACAGATAATGGCGATCTGCCACTTGTTCAAACATGATTTCTATCCTTTGTTTTTGTAATATGGAATTAAAAGCTACGATTCCATATCAATGAGACCACTATGAAAGGATTACTAAAGAAAACCAAGTTGGAAAAAACGATCGCTTTTCGACTTTTGTCCACAGGCTGCCGCAGTGTGCGACGGCTCAAAACTGATAATTTTTTTTTTTTGGAATTCAATCGTTATTAAACCTATTTTATGCGTCGCACAAGCTATTACTTCAACTATATTTACCGGATATAACTCGCGCAGTTCCGCATTGCGAATTATATAAATAAAACCTATAAAATCCTTGGAAAAATCTTCAACCTCCATTATATATTACGTCACCAATTAACATTCACATGATGAACTTAGTGTCCTGTGTATTACCTTAGGCCTTTAATATAGCTATCTATCCATAATACATTTCAAACGAACTAGTTTTCAGAACATTTTTTTTTTTTTATTCATGAACAATTTCCCAGGTATCTAAAATTAGAATAACGAAACTTTTTAATATAAATCTTTTATTGGAAAACTAAAATTAAGTAGGTTCTATGTGTCATAGTGAAGTCGTTACTTTGAGAGTTCCTCTTATTTTATGCATTTCAAAATTTTGATGAAACTAATCAATTTTTTTTCCGGTAGGCTTTTATATACATTGAAGCAGTCTCCACCAGCATCTTCTACCTTTGCCTATCCTCAGCTATGACTTTCCAGTAATAATAGTGTCCAACCATCTTAGTTTCGTTCTCCCTCTTGGTCTGCTGGGTGGGACATCTTTTTGCTACATCTCCGGCCTATTCTAATCTTCTTACATCCATGTCCAGCGCGAATGATTGCTTAGTTTCGGAGGTTATTTCCTAATTTTTTTTTCTTCTCCAAATACTTAATTTATTGTCCTACTTTTGGCCCGCTATTACCTTTTGAACATTCCGTTAAATTTCTCAACCTTTTCTCTAGGGGACCCTCAAGAGACCAGGTCTCACTGCCATACACCAATACGGGTAGTACAATTGACTTATATATTCGGAGTTTCGTTTTGCCAGATATATTCTTAGATCTAAGAATATGGGCTACTAAGAAGAAAACTTTGTTTGCGCTGAGGATTCTTTGGAAACTTATCAATAACAATCTAAATATCCGATATATTGCCAACTTAGCCCTAAGAAGATACATATTCTTCTATTACTACATACTCATTCGAATTCACTAGTTTCCCAATTTGCTTCTCACTCGATTTCCGATAACTCTCTGAGGCGTCTGAAAATAAGATGACCTTGGGACTTTCTAAACTATTACATTTATTGAAGTACTATTAATGAGTAGGTAGTTTTTATTAATTGACATGTCATTGTAATCATTTTATCACTTTTACTTATTTTCTAAAGTTGTAAATTTTACAATAGTATTTAAAAAAATAAAAATAAAACCCATACCTCTAACAACCCATGAAAGTCTTTATTTCAGTACAGTACCAGGTTTTTTCCCTAATTAAGGGTACTCACTTTGACTGAAATAACAGTAAATAAATTTTCTGCCATTCAGTCGGACTCGGGCCCAGGACCTTGGAACTCAAGTGCCTTACCCTCTGAGCTACCGCGCCTCAAATAGTATAAAGTATATATAAAATAAAATAAAATATTAATTAAAATTAACTTAAAAATACACATAAAATAAAAATAATCCCTAAACTACCTTTTACCGTTCTTGTATATTGTCTAGAAACATAAAAATTAGAATTTATGAGACTATTATCCTATTAACAATTGTTTAAGGGTGCTAAATGTAGTCGCTTAACGTAAGAGAAGGTTGTTGAAAATGGAGTATTGCGTAGAATATTTGATGCTTGAAAGGATGACCACTGAGGTCATTTAGAATACTATGGACATTTATTTGGTATACATTTCAGATTATAACCATTTTTGATAAAATTAGACGTATTAAGTAGCTGGATTTAATATTTGAATCCGAAAAAAATAATCAAATATGAACCGTTGGGTGAAATTCCGAAGGATGGACCGAGAAGTAAATGGGAGTATGAACTGCCGTTGATGGATTTAGGTTTCGATGGGGTGGAATGGAGAGGGCTGTATGATCAGATTGGTCGATTTGGCAACGAGCCAAACAAACGAGTTTGTTTTAGCTTACGAGTTTTATTTATTTTTTGATTCATTTATAATTTCAATAAAATTAGACGGCAATATAGCAAAGACATCTTGCAATTGGAAAGGAGCTAGCTAATTCATCAGTCTAGTCTAGAATACATTTTGATGTCATGACTACGATGTACGTCAGAGCTCAATTCATCAGGTTCATGGCATGGTTCATATAAAAGAACATGAAAGAATACCAGAATGGTGATTAAGTGATAAAAGTTTTACAACGGAATACATTTTTAATGATAATGAAACCGCTCATGTTCCACTTACCGGAGGTCATATAACCATCAGCTGTACATTTAGTTGATATGATTCTACAAGAAAAAATTTAAATATTTCAAGCATCTGCCGATGCGAGGGCAGATGGGAAGAGCCTGGCGGTGTCATGTCACTGAATATGTATTCCTAACAGTTTAATAAGCGGTCATTTTTCTTTATATTTATCGCTGAGTGCGCTGACCAAAACGGTCGCGGCACCTGCTCCATGTGTTAGGTCTTCTTAAACATTCAGTTCCTTGTCGCGTTTAGGTATATTAATTTAATCTTTAATGCACAACAAAAATGAAAACAACTAAATTTTTGTATTTTTTTATAATGACAATGGAACTCCTCTTAAACGAACTCGAGTTAATTGTTCTATCGGTTGGAATAACGTTAAACTTGTTTCTTTATTAGTGAATTTATAATAACCGGCAGGTGACTTGAACAGTCACCGTTAAAAGTACATTCAAGGGTAGTTCAGGGAAAATAAAATGGGATGAAATGGCGTAAGATGTGCAATGTATTTCTGCCAAGATGGGAAAGCTGCGGGTTTGTGAGGGAGTTTCTAAGATTCTTCTTAGATCTATCTAATTTTCTCCTAGAACATTTCCCTCTACTAAAAATGAAAAGATTATAATATCAAGTATTTCAATTTTGGATTGTGCTTTTCAAAAATCAGAATAATGTATTCCATATTCAGTTAAACTCCAACTATTTCGACTCCAATTATTTTGATTGATTTGAAGAAAAAACATATATATTTATTTTATCACATACAATTTTTTTTTTTTTAATAGTTTAGTAACAGATATTGGTTTGGAGTTCACGATAGGTCTGTCTTATTAGTTTCCATGATACAATAAAAGACTTGAAACTAAATAGAACAAGCGGCAGCTACCGGAACCGCGTCTCAGAATTATGTGCGGAGCCCTCACACCTCATGAACTTCTAGAAGCATAGCACATCCATCTTACACAGATATTGAAAACGTATTGTATTAACTGTATCCGAAAAACTGTATATTGTAGGACGTCTTAAGAAAGATGAATTTGGGAAAAAAAAATGACGGATGAGTTCTGTATCCGAACATCCACGATTTTCAACATGTTAACTAAACTTTTTGTTTTATAAATATAATTTTATAAACAGCCACATTTTTAACTATTTAATAATATATATATATATATATATATATATATATATATATATATATATATATATATATATATATTCTTTAGGTATGTCTGTATTTTTTATTTCAATACCCTAATTCAACAGTAAATCTGATTATCCGGATTTTTGGGTATCCAGATCAATTTCGGCCTCAATTATTCCGCATAATCGGAGTTTCAGAGTAATATGATATCTGGAATAATTAAAATTATCATCATTTGAAAAACAAAACACGTTTTTTGAAAGCCAAAGAAACATTCTTACGTTTAATGAATTAGATTGCCAGCTTATCACAGTTCAATATTTCCTTCTTGACAGATTCCTAGTCTTTACACAACACACAAATAGGAAAACAGGAAAAACAAAAAAAATATTGTAGCAAAATACATTCTTATTTTGACACAAATCCCAGCTAAGAACCCAAATACAACTCATAATGTATTAATGACTGGCTTATGCCTTACTTGTTGTAACAACTTGTACCGGCAAGTACATAACAGTATAACAGGATTATCTAAGAGGATAACTAACTTACTCCCACTTATACAAAAATAATAAACATAATTCACAAATTAAGACCCAATAATACATCAATAAGGAGCGTGGTAGCACAGAGGGTAAGCTATTGAATTGCTATGCCCCGGGGACCGGATTCGAGCATGGATGAAGGAAGAAAATTTTATTTTTTCGTCATTAATAGACTTTGGAGTTCCGAGACCCTTCTGGGTACACCCGACTTATATAAAGTGATGGGTACCTCTAATTAACGAAACAATAATTCCTTACCAAGTACTGAACTCAAGACAGATGCTATCATTAAAAATCATGTAATATTTTCATATTAAAAATTTTCAGTAATTTCTCTTCTCTGCTCTGAATAATTAGGTTTGATGTAGTTGTAGTTGGTTTCACGATCTAGAATAAAAAAGAAGGGATTCAGCTTTCCATAACTGCTTTTTTTTTTTTTTTTTTCTTTAGTTTTCATTCGCTTACATTGCTTGTATTATTATTAGCAATTACAAATAGATGAACTATATAAGCGCATTATTATGAGAGATGGTTACATAAATACAAATACAGCGTTGATATTCACCCTAGCTAACGAGACAGGAGTCATTAGGAGAGCAATTAGAAAGGAAGAGGGAGGCACTCGGAGCCAAGGGCACAACGTTCGTTAGTCTTCTTTATTTTATTTCCTCTTTACACTCCTTCCTCTAACTTCTTCTTCCACTAGCACCATCGTCTTGTATCTAGATGACCCCGGGTTATCGCCTCCATCTGTCCCTAAGGAGACGTTATTTGTGGTCAGTGTCCAGCTGTTATTGGATACCTAACGGTGTAGGTGCCTTCCAGCGACTCATAGATCTTACATCGTGGGATGTGATAAACCAACTTTCATTAGCACATTTTCAAAGTTAAATGGAAAATAAATATAAAGCTATCAAATGTTTACAGGTATAAATATCTTAATATCTTTAATTTATTTCATTTTATGAGGTTCCACTGATAACAAAAAATATATTATTTATTTTTTATATTAAATATGTTTTAAAAACGTTTATTTATAGATATTTACAACTGTACAAAATATATACAACAAGTAAATGTCTGGAAAATTATTGCGATGACTTGTAAAGAACTGCTCATTAACCATCAATAAATTGCATCATTAGTACTTTAATAAAAGTTTGGTACTATACGAGCCCCCGTGACTTAATAACAGGTAATAGTGATTTTATAAAAAGAACTTTAACAACTTTACACATATTTTTATTTGCATTGAATATTTTTTTCTAACCAATGATCTCGTATATGTTGTAAAATTGCCTCAAAGGGATCCTCTTGTTTTAATTGAATCCTTCAGTTTACAGTTTTTCACATTACATCTCCATCTAACACAATCTGAATAATATAACTTCATAAATTGTCCATTACTGCATATCTTTTCTTTAGAAATAATGTTATTTTCCTAAAAAAGCGTAACTGCACTTTCTTCATTATTAATTGTTCTAAGAAGCCACTTTAAATTGTACATATTAAACAATATTAATAGTTTGTATTGATTTTGTATCTGAGAAGGTTTTTTTATTTAAAAAGTAAGTATATGTTTTTTAAAAGTAATATTTATATTATCACTGTTATCGGGTACCAAATCACGGGGGCCCGTATAGTACACAAGTACCAAAAGTTTTATATAAGAATCTCTCTTGTCTGTATTCTTTTCCTAGACCCCTCGAAAGGTTATTAGGAAACGAGTCTGAAGAAAGTTCAAGTGGATATGAGTAAGTATGGAGGATAGGTACTTATTATTAAAACATGCATGACTTGTAGTTTTTACCACAATTGTGTTCTTGACCTATTTTTTCTAGAACTACATAAAAAATATTTTCCTATGATCTTGACAGTATAAGAAAATTCCATTGCATTACTATATACTTGATAAACTAAAACATGTGATAATCCAAGACTTGGGATTCAATGTGGTAATGGGACATTCAGATTTCGTGTGAATGTTTTTAATGATTAGAACTGTGTTTGCAATTTATTATCATTTTAATTTTTTTTTTTCATAGATTTGTGGGGATTATACGAACCTGCTGGGAAACGAATTGTCACCAACAATATCTCATAATGAAGGGATTGTTGGGTTGGAGAAGAAACTTCAGTATTATTAAATAAATATATTGCACATTTATTTCAATAGTGACACAACTTCAAAAATCTGTACTTTTGATTTTTCATCATGGTTAGGTTCAATTATATTCTATGGAATGCCAAAAATGAATCGAATTAACTTTAAATCCGACCTGATACATCTCACTTGCGGTTGTGATTAAAAGATATTTCAAATACACTTTCGATAGATTTTTTTTCATAGATTTCTGGGGATATAGATTGTTTAATTCGTTTGAATCTGCTAGGAAACGAATTGTCACTAACAATTTCTTATGAAGAAGGGAACAGTTGGGTTGGAGAAGACGGATCATTATTAAAATATCAGAACAGATGCAACATCGATTATTTTAATGGTTTTTAGACAATGGAAATATCGAGCAGAGGTAGATAGAATGTAATTAAACAAATGAAAATCACTGATATTTTAAAGCCATAGACCTATTAATTAACATATCGGCGGCTAAGATGTCATTCCTCGTAAGTGACAATTTTCCGAAAAAAAAGAAAGACGGTTAGGGACCATTATTTTCACACAACAATAGGCGCGTGGTTAAAGTGAAACCACGTATTAACTAGATCAACAAAAAGAGGTTACAAAATGTGCTCATTAGAGAAAAAATAATTTAAAATGCCTATTTTTTTTATTATATAAACAGTTTTTTGCTCCTTCTATAAAATCGATATGTTGCACATACGAGGTATAACTAACATATTATTTTATTGTTGCATACATAATAAGTATTACTCAATTGTCCTACTTTTTATTTTGACGTTTCTCTTCTTTATGGGATCTCGATTAACTGAGGGCTGGATATCCGAGCTTATCTCGTTCCGACCTTGTCGGATATATTGTGTGCCAATTTTATATCGATTTATCTTTTATATTTTATATGTTAGATTATTAATACTTTTTTGTTTTTTCTGGTTCTGACGAAGGTTTGTAATGTATGTCAAAACGTTGTTATAAAAGATTATTGTAATTTTATTGCGTATTCTTGATTACATAAGCCATCTACTCCTTGTTCATTCCTACAGTCAACTAGTAAAATTTTATTACACCAGCGAGACCAGAGTGTTAAAGCTTCATGAAGGAAATCTAACGGGAGGGTTCGGAATTTAAAAAATATATAATTATAAAACAGAGATAGTGACGGCTGGAAGAGGGAATCGAATTCCAGTGGGAAGATCAGATAAGAGAAGATTTTTCAGATGCCGCGCTGCGGTGACTCCCAGTATAGAAATACATTTCGTAGGCAAGGGTAGTTTGAATGGAAATATATTTGTATCATTCATTAAGGCACGATATGTAGCAAAATTAAAATATTATTTATTTAATTACACGTTCATTATGGTTTTCGGACTCTAGTTCGTGTTTAGTGAAAGGTTTTAATAACTTTTCGATTCTTTAATTATAAATGAAACCCAGAAACTTTGAAATGTTTATCTTACTAAGAATTTTTTTAATTAATATATTTTTGTATATTGTCTGAATTAAAATTAGTTTATACATTATACATTAGTAGATAATAAATTTTACTGATTTATTACTTGAATAATTCTATTGTGTTAGTTATTAAGAGTGTCTGATCCCGATTTTCAATTTACTGTGTCCCAATGGCTTAGGTCAATTTTGAAATAGTACAAGTCAATATTTTAATAACCAAATGGTTTATTCTATAATGTTTATAATGATTTATTATTTTATGAAGATCAATTTCCAACATGGAATATTCAGCACACGTGAAAGGAAAATAAAATATAAGATATATATATAGATATATATATATATATATATATATATATAGTATAATAATATCAAGTAAAAATACATAAAAACATCCAGTTCATCTCGTATCCAATCTTTGCAATCCAAAATTCATCGAAAAATCCTCAATGCTCCTTACTTTGTCACCAATAAACTTATCGACGAAGATCTTAATGTTTCATATGTTGCTGATTTAGCCCAAACCTGATACCTTTCCTTTCATAGTAAACTTCTAAACCACTCTAATCCTCTATTTTCTCAACTTCCCACACCATTCCATATAATCCTTCGAGGCGTCTGAAGAAGAAGATGGCCCAGAGACCTACTGGTTTAGAATTTTTAATGAAGTGCTAATGATGAGTAGTTCTTTTCAAGTTTTGACATGTTATTGTCATTATGTAACTATCAATACATTTACTTGATGTATATATTTTGAACAGTTGTAATTTTAACAAATTGATATGAAAAAAAAAAAAGTTAAAATATGAGTGATCGAACACTGGTCTCATATGAATTTTTTTTTTTGTATTGGCAAGTTATTTTTAAATGGAGGTATCAGTATCGAGGATGGAGAATCGACTTTGGTGATGACTTGTGATGTGTCACAACCCTAAAAATGTATTCATTATTGGAGAGCAATTAATTGTATGGGTGTTGTATCTTATTTTGAATAGTGAATACTGCATTTTTTAATAATATAAGTTGTATGTTGTTCTTTTTTTTTTTCTTTTGTGGAATCATTTGCAGATGAATATCAGAGAACTCGGACCCGGCTGACGAATTGGTTTACCATAACAATGACCGGACAAAGCGGAGTCGATGCTGGCTCGATTCCGAACTGTGTTTTCATTGTTTCCGAAAATTCGTTTGTGTTCCGACAATACTCTTCCGACTCCCACCGTCACAGCCACCATAAATCAGAAAGCCCTTTCATCGAGGGCCACAATTCGGCCCGAAAACGACTTCACACTCCCGCGGGCCGGGCGGGATTCGAACCCATTCTCCCAGCGAGCTGCCGAAGCCCTAGTACGGCTATCTATAATTCATCGAACCCCGAAACAAAAAGGGCATTGTCCCGCTATCAGGGGCTTACACTCAAATAATTAGCCGCCCCCGCCCCTCCAATGGCACTCGTCCGGGTGGCAGCCATTTTGGTCGCGTCATATATATATTTATATCGATTGGTGAAAAAACTCTGATCTCCCGCCTACCCTGTTTTATTGCTCAGAAAAAAAAGAAAAACAAAATAAAAAAGGAATAAAAGGGAAAAAATGGGGTGGTTTCGGCCGCATGCTCCCCGCCGAGCTGTAATTTTATTTAGTTGATTGGGGCTACCCTTTATTTATTTGGACCACTCTCCTGGATTTCCCCGTCCTAGGAATATTCACCCGACCAAACGGAATACGTTACTATACTAAAATAATTTATTTCCTTTATATTATTCAAATATTATTTTTATTAAAAATACTAAATGTGCTTAAGAAATTATATTTATTTCAGAATCGTAATGCAACTTTCAATTCTTATGAAATCTTCTTATTTTCACCATCTGATGTTATTTTATATATTGCAGCGAAAATCATTATATGGCAATTTTCTAAAATGTACTGTCAGGAAAAAAAAGACACCCAATTTTTTTATTTTTATTTTCTTTGTTAATTGTTCTTTAGGTTCTTACATCCCCACATTCTTTAACTAGGCCATATGAAACGTGTCAGGGGTTACTAAGGATAATTAATTAATATTAATTAAAGAAAGCCAGCATTACATAAAAAATAAAACTACGAAATTTTAAATAATCATGATTTATTACATTTTTCTGTTCGCACTTCAACTACTTTTTAACAGACAAAAAGAAAAAAAAAAAACTCCAACAATTTAACATACCTGGTTAAATTACAAGTCAACCAGTTAGTTAAATGACTACTTACTAACTGACACTTTCTACTCAGATTTTCAGAAGTCCGTTTTGCCTCCTCACGTGAGTACCAAAATATTTGATTTCTTGTCTTTTATTTTTGAAGACTCTAGTATAAATAATCTAGGGGGCTCGTTAGGACGAGGGTCTAAGCGCGCTGAGTACTGACGGTCGTGGGTTCGAATCCCACCTGGACGGGTTAAAATTTATTTCGTGGCGAATCCACGAATAAATCTTAACTTTCCCATCCTGGCCGGTATAGGACTTTAATGGAAGTCTTGGGCCCCCCCAAAAAAAACAAAAAAAAAAAAAATATATATATATATATATATATATATATATATATATATATATATATATATATATACATATTAATGTTGATACACACGTCGTTATATAAATACAGTTGCACTTCTATAAATAAAACCCGAATAAACCTGTCCAAACTGCTCTCACCACACACGGGCAAACAAAAAATTCTTTTAAATTTGATTCCCCAAAAATTATTCATCATGAACAAAATAATTTAAAATTTAAAAATCGCGCAATAAACAAAAAATCAGACGTTCTAAATCTCAACACCTGTTATTCCAATTTAATACATTCAGACTAATAATATACCTTTACATTAATATACATCATATAAATCATTCATCCATTTATATATATTACACCGAAATATTTTTGTACCTCAGCATTTTGTCCCATAGCAACTGGACATGACCAGCCGAAGAGAATGCCATCATGAGGTACCAAGCCCTAGGAAATGCAAATAGACTCCTCCTTGGAAGATATTTATGGAAGGAGGCTGCTTAATATTTAATAGCCAGTCTGTACAACAAATCATAACTTCTTATCTACTCCCCTTACACAAGCCGGTGCTTCCTACACTACGTTCTATTAAGACAAGTCAGCTGATACAGCCTTGTAAAAATAATCTCTATGAATACAAATAACACGTTGACAAATATTCTCAATTATATTCTCTTATTGTATCAGGATAAGAGTGATGTTGAATGGAAATGAATCGTGAAGAAACTTCCTCTAAGTAGGGACTACAATGGATCTTATCATGTGGGCAGTGGATTAATTGTGGAAGGGTATTCTGGAACAAGTTTGTATTGCATGAAATTGTGTAATTTTATTTATGATAAGGCTGTTTTAGAATTTATAAAAAAATAAACAAAAAAAGCTTCATTATTTTTCTGTTAGGAAGTAAAAAAAATGAAGTAAAATATGAATATTAAGTACTATTACTCATAAGGTTGTTACAAAACTCCTGGTGTATAATTGTGACTTTCAATTTACTAAGTAATGTCCGTTGTTTTAACTACTTTCACTCATCATTCTGCCAGTAATTGGATCTGATGACAGTTCTTTAGTTCCTTTTGGTTTAGCGGAAAAGCTTTAATAGATATCTTACCCTTGATGTATCTGAAGGAAAGTCTGACGAAGCATACCAAGTAAAATCGATTGCGGTGGAGTTGGGTTGTCAAAACTTACAGATTTATAACTTCCCACCAAGTCTTTGGATCCACCAACAAACCTTTAGTCATATTTTTTAGTCTAAAACAAATAGGGTTCTGACTATGGTATGAATTAGCCTGCATTTGGTTCTTTTCTAAATTACTTCTAAATTACTGGGTCACTGATTCTCTGATTCTCTTAACCATTAATTAAATTAAAATACTGATGACTAAAAATATGACTTGGTGGGAAGTTATAAATCTGTAATTCTGTATACCTTGTAATTGCATTGATCTAGTTATTAAGTTGACAATTATTTTATTTATTTTATTATATATTTTTTTTAATGTAAAAGTGTCTAATTCAATATTATCTAAACAAAGAACTTGTGCTGCTAGACAAAAAAAAAAGAAAAGAATTGTTTTATTTCGTATGTTATTTGTACAAGAAATATCTTTTGCAAATAAATAAAAATATTGATTGATTGGTTTAGCGGAAAAGAACTTTTCACATCTAATATTTACTTTCTCTTAATTATCAAAGATCCAACTTTTTATAAAATGAGCCACTGATCTAAACAAACCAACCTTTCGATATTTTTGCTTGGTTAAACAAGAACTATGTGCAGGGGCATTGTCACGTTAGAAACTTGTGCACATATTTTATACATTTATTTACTTGTGGGTCATATACCATGTCAAATCAACTAATTCTATAATAGATTTGGGCCTTAACGTTTCCGATTTCTACGATTTCTAGAATAGAAGTTGTACTTACCAAGACTAGTAAAAATGTAAAATATTACATTTTTCTGACTTTTGATTTTTGAGTATAAGCTTTCAAAAATTCAAAAAAATAATGTTTTCGGTCCTCACTCAGTATATTCAAAATTACGCCATTAAAAAACTATTGTTCCCAGAGAGCTCAAATTTGCCCTTTAATTTTATATATTACTTAAAATATTTTCCGTTCATTTTTATTTTTTTCGAAATGTCCAAAAAACGGTTTTAGTAATTACTAAAATACATATCGTTCGATTTTTTCGAAAAAAAAAAAAAAAAAAAATGTGATTTATACTATAACTGACTACATGTGGGCAAAATTTTAGAATGGTACGGAAATGGGTTCTAGATAAAAAAAAAATGCTTTTTATAACGTACAGTTAGTACAGTCAATACAGTATTACAGAGTGCGTTTTCTTTAATCTAAGGTTTTTTTTTTCTGAAACTTGTTCAAGGTGGTTAGAAAGTAAACATGCTAAAAGTCCTGCAGTTTTCGAGTCTCGGAACAGAAAGGGGGTCGGCGCGGAAGGTCCCTTTTTTTGTTTGGCGCTCATATCTCGAAAACAGTGCGTCGTATGCAAAACATGACTATTTACTAAATTGAAGTTATTTAAATTTTCTACGACTGTTATTCCGTTTCCGAGATGTAAGCTTGGCAAATTTCATACATACTAGAAGTCATTAACATTTGCCAAGCGTATATCTCGGAAACGGTACATTTTCGTATCTGAAAAATGTGTATAGAATAAAAGTTGTAAAGAATAAAAAAATCGAAGGTTACGTATTTTGGAAATTAAGAAAACCATTTTTGGACGTTTCGAAAAAATTCAAAATGTAGGGAAAATATATCAAGTGATACATCAAATTAAAGGGCATTTCTAATGGAACAGAATGCTGCAAATCTGAGTTCTCTAGGAACAATAGCTTTTTAATTGCATA
The DNA here is from genome assembly GCA_003667255.2 of Euschistus heros. Taxonomy (NCBI): domain Eukaryota; kingdom Metazoa; phylum Arthropoda; class Insecta; order Hemiptera; family Pentatomidae; genus Euschistus; species Euschistus heros. The sequence goes on from RCWM02000004.1 coordinate 833,068, forward strand.
ATTTTAAATATGCTGAGTGAAAAAAGAAAACAGTAATTTTTTTATTTTTTTAAAAGCTTATAACTCAGAAACCAAAACTTAAGAAAATGTAATATTATACATTTTAACTATTCTTGGTAGGTACAACTTCCATACCAAAAATCATAGAAATTGGAGAGGTCGAGGTCCAAACCATTGCTTGATTTGACATGGAATGACCTTTGTCAGCATTTGTTAATTTTTTTAAAATTTTATTTTAATGAATAGTTAATAAATATGTAAATTTTAGTGCGTCTTAAAATTTAGATCTAACTAAGTCACACATTTTATTTTGTGTATGATTCTGGCTCATTTATTCAAAATGAAAAAAAAGTCGCATAACAATCCATTTTGCGGGTTTTTATTTTATATTAACAGCACGAGAGGCGCAGGTAGGTGCCTTTAGCCCTATCAAGCATCCCGGTCAACAGAATGTCTGCTGGACACACCAATTTTCTTCTGGTTCTCTGCCACTGAGTCCTTCCACCTTCCTTTTGGTCTTCCCATCTGTGGTTCCGAATAACAGTTGTTTGGCAGCTCTCCCATCATCCATACTCCTTTTTACTTCTCAATCGGTACGCTCTATCTACCCTGATTGGTCCCATAATACCTCGTATGCTGATGTTAACATGTTTTCCAGAAAGCATTTGTGTCTTGATATTATACTAAGCAAAATTGCTAGTCCTAATCCCTCCTTATCCAGTGGTTTATAAGTATGTTTCCTAGTACAAATAATAGTGCAAAAATACTGTTAGTAGAAAATATCAATAAATCTTGTTATTGAATAGTAATGAGTTACGTCACTGAATGAAAACTATGATTACGTTAAATGGTAGACTGAGTTAAGTGAGTTGTGGCATTCAACTGAACTTCAGTTAAGATGATAAGTTGGACAGCCTTAAGGATCCTGTCAGCAGGTCCTGAACGTGAAAGGGTAAAGACGATTGAGAGTTTAACATGATGCCTTCATTATATCCCTGCGTGTTTTTTCCCTTTAAATCGAATCCTTAGAAAATCGATAAAAAAAAATAAAAATAAATAAATAAATATGAGTACTGCTAACAAGCTTCTGTCCGATTAGAGTGACAGTAATTACTGAAGATCACGTATTTTATTTCTTATTTAACTCACGATTCCCCAGAAGTGGAGGGGAAGGCTTCGTGTAGGGATCTCTAGGCTGAGTATAGGTATTTTTAGTATAATTATATTCTTAATTTAGATTTAATATTATTATTATTGTTTTTAATTTGATTTAATGTATATTTTATATCGTTACAACTCAGTTTCTATTCTTTAATATCATTTTGGTGCTGAACTCCATTTTACCTCCTAAGGTAGAAGCTTTTGTCATAAATATGGTCTCAATAAAGCTTTGTTATTATTATTATTATATTTAGGAGGTCATTCGCTTTTTTTCTTGTTCATTTATTTCTTATTGCATTTATAAAGGATCAATAACCATCCAAATAACTTATTGCCCTTAATCGTTGCATAATTTAAATATTCACACTGATTTAGTAAATATTTAAAATAGCTAATCTTCGTTATTAGAAAAAAAAAATTAATTTTCTGGTACAAAAAATAAAACGAAAAAAATAAAATAAAATAATGATTTTTACCAACGAATTGTAGAAAAGATTGAGAGTTACAACTTAAATGTACTTGAAGCGTCAATTAAGTTTTGAAGATAAATTTGTATCTTGAGGAATGATATTTTCTTTTTTTTAACTTTACCTATTGACCTACACCCATAAAAAATATATCGACTATCATTACATGCCTGGCTTGATAACAAAATTTATAATAGGTGATATCTCAAACATCAGAATATCAAGCATCAAGAACAATATACAGCGGTAATTCATTTACTTGAAGAGAGTAAGGAAAATAGATCTCTCACTCACCTTCTTTTCGGTCTCCTTTTAATATTTTCAGGCAGACAGGTGATGTCCATTGCTTTTATTAGTTTGATTCTTTGTCCTAGTAAATTTAGATGGAGTCGTTTGAAGTGAGTCCGAATATATTCGCTAAGTTGTGTTGGCAACATACCAAGGAGATTGTCTAATAAATCTAAGAGTATTTGATTGAAAAGGCTGCAGTCCTTGTATATGTTTCTTTAGTACTACCAAAAGCACATCTTTTTATACAAACATTTTAATAATGGATGGACATAAGAAGTTAGTTTTAGTTTGGTGATTGTTAAAATATATCTGCTTAAAGCTCAAAATATTTTAGTACTCTAGTGACGGATAGTACTCCTGCCTGAAGAAGAACACCATTCCACGTTTAATGAAATTACAATAATTTTTAGGAAGAATTAGTTGCCGTGGATCGAATTTGAGATTGAGAGACCTTTCTGGGATACACCCAGCTGCTTAAAAAGTGGATACCTTTAATTAGGGAAAAAACCTGGCGGTTGAGCGTGACTTCTGCCCAAATCCTTTCACAACCGTTGGCTCAGAAACAGTACATCCTTACCTAAGTACTGAACCCGAGACCCTTCATGGGTTGTTAGTGCTACACGTTTTTTATTTTCTATGTAATAGGTATCGATCTATATGAATGTAACAAAGTACTGATGTTTTGAAATTTTTTTGTATTTCAGAACTAATGAATGTTTAACATTCGAAACTAGTTTTCAAGTAAAATATTTCAAATGAAAGTGGCAACTAATTCATCGATCCTAATGGTGTTGATTCATCTGTACTATCATGGTGTACCTCATGTGACAATAAGTTTTATTTGCTTTTAATTTGATGCCATTTTTCTTTTTAACTATTTATTTTTAAATACTAGGTTGTGAAAACTGTCGATATAATAATGAATGAGACAGTGGCAACATACGTCACAACCAAACACATTAGTGACCGATGGAAAAAAAAATCCACTATATTTCCATGGCGAAGTGGCAGACATTGGAAAGAGAAAGAAGATAAGGATAACGTTGTGTGAAAAGAGGTGGTGATTTTTGCCAGGCAGAGGGCATTGTCATCGAGGGAGCTGCGATACCTGCTCATTGCAACTTCTGCATTGTCTCATCCATTCCATTCCTTATCAGTGACGTTTCTGTCCACTGCCCCTCCATTGTCTGTCTCTTCAGCCTTTGTAATCGGGTTCGTTTTATTTTTTTTATCCAATAATGTGGAATAGGAAGGTATACTTTGAGATCAGTGTCAAAGAGTACATAAATATACCAACAAATCAAATTGAGTCACTAGCTCTTAGCGGAACCATATATTTACAACTAGCATCCCCTTTCTTCGCTCTCTCTCATGAATAAAAAATTTAGATAATTTTAACTAATAATTGATGTTTTATTCATCTATCGACAAAAATGTTCGATTGTAGAAAGCATGCAAACAGGAAAAAAATGAATTAATAGGAAATCCATATAAATTATATTTCATGTTTTGTCTCACGATATTATGAGAATGATTTGATTGTTAGAGTTTCCAGTTTTGGAGTGTCCTATGTTTAGTTGGCCCTGAGAGAAATAGTCAGTCCGAAGAGCTATATCAACGTTTTTGTAAGTCTAGCTTTGTGAATAGCTAATTAATGCGCAATAGAAATCATTTGAATTCTAGGAATATATAATTCTTCAGTCGCTAGTATTGTTAGAATTATAGCAGAAATTATATTTTCACTCATAACTGTAATTTTAACGTAAAAACATAATTGGACATTCAATTTTTACTTTTAATGCATGAGTTGGTGATTCAGATGAGGATATATTTTCTATATTATTAGCCATATACGGTCTATTTTTAAACTTCACTGTGATCCAGATGTTACACCAAATATTTATAGCTTTTTTAATAACAATTTAGTAGTAAAAAAGTAAATTTAAAAATTGTTTTAAAGCTCTATATAACACCATATCTCTGTAACTTATGTTGAATGGCTATAAGGAAACATAAAAAAAATTATTGAAATTAACAAATCACCGCTTTATCGTGTGGTAATGTCGGCCAAAACATTGATGGGCATCATGGTGGCTAAAAAATGATACGTCTGATACAATATAAGAGAATGTGAAAAATAAATAAATATAGTAAAGTAAATAAAATACATGTTAATAGTAACTTGTTTATTTTAAATAAAATGTTGGTCGGGATCAGTCAGAAAAAAGATTGTTTTTTCCAGTTGATCCCACCCAATATCTTTCACAATATATTCATCGTCATTCAACACAGATCTTAATTTATTTATTGTAGATACTTTGATGCCTTCGTAAAGGAAAATTTATAACCTTCGTATAAAAATTCATATACTTAGGACTGATTTTTTTTTTTTTTTTTTTTAATACTGCTTTTCAGATCTGCCGGATTCTGAGGATTTTTGGAGGCCGAAGGACATCCTTGGCCACTCATCTTCCCACCTTAATATATGAAATTTAACTTACAATTAAAATTAGTTTTCGTGTTTCAGAATAATTTTTTTTTTTTATCAAGATTTAAAACGATTTTATTAGTTTTCATCCTTAAGGATACTATTTTAAGATGGTGGAATAAAACAAGCTTAATTAAAAAATGTTGTGAATTTTAAACATCTTCAAAATATTATGTCAAGGAGTAGAAACTTACCAAGCAATGTGATATCATCCTAAAATACTTTAAATATTTTAAATCCTGGAGAACAGCTGTACTTTCAGGAATTCAACTGGAAATGCAAGAGAAAACCTGCTAACGATTTCTACGGAAGGAATTTCCTCCGAGCTTGGTCTTGGTCGAGAAATGCTTCGACGTAACTTTCCACCAGGATCTCGATTCTTCTAAGTGAACGGGACTTTGCCCACCTCCTTCCAATATCAAAATTTAGATAAAGAATTAAAGTGAATAGAAGAATGAAACGAGGATAAAAAATTAAACTTAATTTTTCAGAAAGAATTTGCAAAAATGATTTTAAACTAACTTTAACGCAAATTAAAGTTCCGATGCATACAAAAACTATCTTAGGTAAGCTTTCAGAAGCGGGGCTCCAGCCCCTTCCCGCGCCCAGAATATCTTTTATCGATACTACATTAATATTAACTTCTGTTGACCTTATGATATTAAAAAGAGAAATAAGAAAATAATGAAGTGAAATTATCAAAATATAAAGCACTAAATCAATGTTAAATTAATATTGCATTAAATCAGAATTAATATCATGCTAAATCACAAGTAATGTTACTTTCTTATAAACTTTCTGATTTTAGTGAAGTGAACATAAGAATTTATAAATATATAAACCACAGAATCACTTACAACTTCTGGAGCCGGTAGCACGAAAACGGTCTAGTTGATCGTAAAACTGTTTAAAACCAAACTTGTAGCAAATTTAATAAGCTTTAATTTTATACTAAATAACTTTTTTAATGCAACGCACCGTTTCCGAGTCATGCGAAAAACTTAAAAATTGAACATCTAAAGCTTCCCCTCCTACCCAGCGGCACCAGGATTTGGAGGGACTTTATATGTTTTTGTTCAGAGGATCATCCCCTACACATTCCTGAAAAAATTGGAACTAGTGTTTTTAGTTCTTCTGATTTTTTTATTTTGACTGGACTACTACCCAAACAAACATCTACTTTGAATCCACAAATAAGACAAACATCAAGAAACCGCTCTTCTTTAAAATAGGCAACTTCAACATTTACTAGACGAATGATATGAGGTTCCAGCTGATTACAAAAGACTTATTTACGTATTAGTAATGGATCTATTTGGACTACTGAGTTTGACTTTGGGACTCAACTAAATCTACTAATTTCTCCACTCTAAAATCCAAATTCCTTCGTAAAATCAACTTGTTGTTGAGTCTCTCAACTTGTTTCACTCTCAATTACCGATGACTCTCCGAAACCCCAAAGAATGTAGAACATATATTGAACTGCTTTTAATGGTTTGTTTCATTACAAGTTATTGTAATAATCTTTTGGCCCATTTGCTAGATGTATATATTTTATACAATTCTAAACATCAATAAATAAATACAAATAACATTTTTTATTTGAAATAGGATTTTAATTATATCCTGTAATGAATAATTGTTTTGTTGACTCTAAACTAAGAAATGCTTCTTCAATTAAAAGGGAATCTATTCTTGATTGGAAGAACAATAAAAATTATGTAATAAAAACTATTTTAATATGCATTTTCATATATATTTTTTTTTTATTCCTGTTATTATGTGTAATATAACTTCCTATATCTATTAATGTTTTTTGTATAGAGTATATCCAAGTTATAATGACTCGGTATTTATGGTGGGGAACCATTATTTATTAGAATAAATAAATAAAATTCATATTGGAAATTTAATTTTACTTTTGCGAAAGCTTTGGAAAATTAGTTTCAAAGTATCTTCCAATATATGTTTTTTATTAATTTTTTTTTTGTAAATGTGAGCTCTGATTGGAAACAACGCTGTGGGGCAACAGCTGATCTAAATTGCTATAATTCGACTCCCTCGTTTACTCTGCTTGCTTTAAAACTTTCATATATTTTTACAGTCTATTTTTTTCATTTCAGGCAATAAAGGGAATTGGAATTGAAGAATTCGATTTTCCCCGTTCGAACAACTAAAAAAGAAAAAAAACTGAAACGCTACCGTGAGTGTGGGGGGGGGGTAGAGAAATATAAAAACTGAAAATACTGGTTGGCTTTGTTGGGCGATGAAAATTAAATCAGTTTGATTCCATATCCCCGGGGCAGTGTTTTTTGTTGTAGGTCTGCGCGCTCTACCGGGCGACCAGGCTTTCATATTTTCCTTTTATTTGTTTTTCCTTAGCTTTTCCTCTGTACTGTTGCCTTTTCCGATATGGCTGTGTACACGGTATGTGCCAGGGATATGCCTCTATCAGTTAGTCTTTCAACTTTCACATAGCAGTTGAATACCTCTGAAGCTTACTGGTTCTTTTTTTTTTTTTTTTTTTGTTTAAATGGAACGATTTATTGTTTGTAAAAGGAACAGAAGATAACAGGAGAAAAAAAATTGTTGAAGTTGTGACCATTTGGCAATCGGAATTCCAATATCCTAACAGCAAAATACACGGAGAACACAAATATTATACTAGTAGCTATAACTCTTATAGAAAATTGAATCCTTCGTTATTACAAAATATTTAGTTATATATCTATCCTTAACGAACAGAACGATTCATTATAAACACCATTAACCTTGTTGGAAACACTAAATTTATTTTTCAAGGTAAGCATGATAATATAGAAGGATCAATACAATTAGGATTGATGAATTAATTGCCTATTAAACAAACCGTTAAATGAACAAAAGTATAACAAAGGAATCCAAACCATATACAGTCAGAGTCAAAAGTATTCCTACACTAGTATAAGTTTTATTTTCGTTCGTTTTATTTTGTATTTATTACATATTTATACAATTTGAACACATATAATATTGCATTGATGATCATAGAATAGAGTATATATTTTTTCACGAGAAAATTGACTGAATTTAGCTTAATATCTTATACATTATAGTAAGATGCCTCATTTTTATGAGTCAAAAGTATTCGTACACTAGACTTTAACTGTAGTTTCTGCCCCCTGTCTTAATATTTTGAGGATAACCTGCAATCAGTCTATACCTTGACGTCATTTGCGATTATCAGGGCTTATTATTGCTCTTCGTAAATTGAAAATGGGGCCCAAAACCAAAGAGACGAATTAAGAGTAAACAAAAATTATTTTACTCCTACATAATGAGTTACGGTCGCTTAGAGAAGTAACTAGACCTCACTCAACAGTCCAAGATGCTATTAAAATGTGTGGAACGAGAAAAACTTTTAAATATATAGAGAGAACAGAATGATTAAGGAACAGTCACTCCAAATCTGAAAGACATATCACGAGAAAAGAAAACCAAGAAATAGTGCCCCTAAATTAGTGGATGAACATTTGTCTGAAAGAGGGGAAAAAGGGGAGTGTTTTAACAATGCGCTGATGCTTGAGACGGCACGAGTTTCACCCAGGACAGCTAGGAGAAAACCATCAATACACAATATAAAGATATCAATCGGCCAAAGACCATAAAAAATATGACTGTGACCTTTGGAATAGGATAATATTTACCGACGAGGGTAAAATAGAAATGTTTAATCTTCAGAGGGGCCAAAAAGTATGACGAAAAAAATATAGTAATGGAAACAAGAAATATAGTTCCAACTGTTAGGGATACAGGAAAATGACTTGTGGTCTGAGGTTGTTGGAATGATGCTAGAGTGGGGTCATATAAAATACATCGACGTCAAAAAAAGAAATTTCCTAATCAGTACGGAAAATTTTGGGATTAGAGAAAATTACATTTTTCATCAGGATAATGATCCCGAGCATACAGCTTGGAAATTCAAAATGTGGATCCTGTACAACGTATCAAAGTGGAGGCCACACCCCCCTCAATCGCGGGATATTAACCCTATAGCGCATTTGTGGAAATATCTAAAGGATCGAGTGAGGAAAAGGTGTGTTTCTAACAATCAAAATTCAAGCGACTTTATTATTACAACATTATTGTTACTTTGACACAAAAATTAGTGAATTCAATGCCACAAAACATGTAGAGCATATAAAAAGCCAAAGTTTGCCCTACTATATATTAATTGTTATAGAATGTCAATATTAAATAGAAATTTTATCAAGTGTACGAATACTTTCGACTCATGAAGTTATTGTGTTTTTCAGTTATTCTTTATGTATTATTTTTGTCAAATGTTCTATAAATACAAAAACATATTTATAAATAAACGTATAGATGTCTACATTAAATGGACTTATTGTTTTAAATCAATCCTATTAAATAATACTAATATTTGTTATTTCAAATGATTTATAACAGGTGTACGAATACTTTTGACTCTGACTGTACACTATAGGCAGCAATAATGAATACAGAAGAAATATATTTTAATACCATATTACGGCCCAGTATCCACCAAAGTCGGTAAAACCTACCCGAGAAAATTAGGTTTAAACCCTGCATTTAAAACAGATAAACCATTGTCATCATACTGCTTTTCACCTAAAGACAAAATAGACCCTTTCCAAAAAAACAGTGTTTACTAAAATGTAATGACTGTGGAGCAAAATACACGGGAAAAACTGGACGATCGGTAAATCAAAGAGTAAAAGAACATATAAGAGCAAACAATAATAAGACCCAAAATTCCAATTTCGCTATCCATCTAAATGAAAATAACCATCAAATACATCAAGTAGAAAATAGCCTAAAATTAAATATTTATGAATTATTAGAAACAATAAAATCCTTTAAAACCGACCCAGATTTTTGTTTAAATGACTAGATAAACATTTCCAATAGGCCTATTTTAAATTTATTTCCAAAAGGAACGCAAAGATCCAATGAATCATTAGGTAAATCTCATAGTAAACCCCAAAAATTTAACCTACCTTCCCTTCCCACGATGGGTATATTTCAGATATCCTTAGATCTTCTGAGGTGAGAACTGATGTTTAATTTCTTTTCTTACATTTTTGAAAACATTAGTGTATATAATCCATGTAACATAGTACTGATGTGTTGAAATATTTTGTGTTTTAGAACTGATGATGAAAGTTCAGCAGTCGAAACTAGTATTCTAATAAAAAAATCCCAATAGAAGTGGCGATTGATTCATCGATCCTAACTAAATTTATTCATCGATAAAATACATTGGTTGGCTAATTTATGATGTGTATAATTTATAATTTATTAGGAGTAATTCTAACTATCACAAGAATGGCGTAGTATTAACTTTTTATATACAGAGTGAAAAAAACGATAATTATACTTTGTGACCGTAACAAAATAATTATCATCTCACATTTATTTATCCCATTCCACCAGATTCCAAATTATTCAAATTCACACAATCATTCACATTTGTTTTTAAATTCTATTCTCTTATTTCGGCGCTACACCTCTGTGCTGCAGCCATCCAATTCCTCATACCCAACATGGAGGTAGCATCACCAGCCACAACATTACACCATCGTAGGGGATATCTTCTTCTGCATTTTGTTCAATGCATCCTTTCACCTATTTAACGTTATTACCTTTGGTAGATCACACTCAGCCATCCGAGCAACCTCCATTCTCCCAACTGAGCTTCATAAACTGGACCACATTTGATTCTTTCAATAAATCCCTGACCTCCATTAATATCCAAAACGTTTCCTATATTTCAAAAAAGAGAAAAAAAAAATCTAAATAAAGTCTCAACAACAAACTATACAAAGCGGTAAATCGAGCTTAAATTGCGTACGCTTTACACTTACGTGTAGCTCTGTTGGTTTTGCTCGGTTCGAAAATTTGCCAAACGTTTCCTTATAAGAAGTAGCGTATTCTATTGTTTCGTTCGATCTGTTTTCGTGGCTCTACCCATCCACCCGCAATCTATATTTTCTGGGTTCATTCCTATATCAGTTTATTTATCACCATCGCCCATCCTACATTTATAATATGTTGAAATTTAAGTCTTCCGTTCACTCCCAATTCACAACAAGATCACGTTCCTTTGACCTATACTTGCCTTTCCATCGAACAACTTTATACCGGCACTCCTTCCTAGCCCGATCCACTACCCTCTGGAACACTCTCCCTCCTGAAATAAGACATGCTCCTTCCTTAAGCTTATTTAAAGCACTCCTTTTCCAATATCTCCTCACATCCCAGTCAGACGCCTGTCAATATGATCAAATTGAATAAATCTGATACCGGTGAATTAGTTGGTAAATTTTCTTTTATATAATAATAATACCAAACCTCGATTTGTCCAACAAATGTACATAATTATTTCTTTTATAAAAATTCAAATTTGTTTTTAATTTTATTGTTATTTTTCCTAAACAATGAAATATTTAGTTCACTTACTATATATTAAATTGACAATTCGTATGTGTATAGTTGTTTGTATGGGTATGTGAGTGAATATGTATAGTGTATATAAATATATATCGTGGTGACTGTAAATATACGCTTCATTTAATGTACATTTATATATAGTTTACTTTCTGTATTTATCTTTTCTTAATTTTTCACGGTTACTTTTTATTTTATTTAATATCACCTGCTTCACCAAGTTAATAAATTTCTAACATTTTTTTTTTATATTGAATACAGTGTAATTCAGATAAAAGAAACTGAGATGTTACGAAACCCAACTTCGAATCTACATTATATATTCGATTAGGAATTTATGTATGCAGAAGCAAAATAAAAATGTTAGAAAGAATTAATACCTACACTTACTCCACTTGATATAATTCTCGATTCTAAGTTATTCCTTTTGAATAGCAAACACCTATAATTCACAGCTGATAGGAAACCCCAGCTGATTGCACGTCATATTATACTTAGCTCAATTTACTACTTAAGCTCAACCAGCTGCTTTGCCTCAAGTTATTACTCCAAGTTTCCGGCTCAAGCTCCATGGATACCGATACACAAGGCGCCCTGAATATATTCGTCATAATGAACCCAACATTTACATTCATGTATTCAAAACCGAATACATTTTAGAGACTGTAAAATACTATTTGAAGTATGGTAAGTAACCCTAATGCTTGGAGCGGAGCTAGAAATCACTTTTGTCAACCGGTTATTAGAACCAACATTTCTCTCCTTATCTCTTCTAGAATACTTTATCGCTGCAATGCCGTCCCCTCGAGAAATTCTAAATAGCCTACTTTTTGAAGAAAAAAAAATTCTAATTAGACAGGTTCACCTATTACCATAACGAACTGTGATAAATATTTAAGTGATAGCAGGTGGAATGACAGGATTCAGTCGGAGAATTCTCGGATATTAAGTGTTCTGAAACTAATCTAAATCCCTGAATTATAATATAATATTTATTCAGTAAGAAACTAAAATTATTCAATATTCCAAAGTGAAGTTAAGAAAATATATAAAAAGGCTTAGCGAACTCGAAGATTACCAATCTCCGACCATCGCTATCAGACAAAATCCTAACCCAAAAGGTCAAACCTGACACTATCCTGCCATCTACATATCTATCTATCCTTCAGACACCTGACGCCTCAATGCTGATTATCACCTCAAAGATTCCGTTACTATTAAATTAAAAATCTTTACGTGCCTGTTATAACTTTCGCGCCGTTATAATCTAAACTAAATTGATTGGATGAATCTCCCATGATTTTGTATTGTGTAGCCTACTTAATTATCCAGTGTGTTAATTTTTTTTCAGCCCTAATATTGTACACAATGTTTTATTTTCTAAAACTTTAAGGTTATGTTCTTCCTATTACGTAACCGATGACGATGATTGTACGTAGAGGACTGTTGGTAAAAGTAACAGTCTTGTAAATCTTAAATTTCATGTTTCTGGTTGGTTCGAATTCACTGAAAACCAATACATCTAGTATAGTAGATTAGAGAAATTGTTAAAATATACAGACTGATTATTTAAAAGGGACGAGAACTAAAATTCTTTTATACAATGCAATTATCCGTTTATTTTATATGGCTCAGAAACTTGGATCCTCTCTAAAATTAGTAGAACTTAAAAAGCATCACTCAAAAGGATACTGTTTTCAGATCTGCGACAATCTAACGATTTTTGATGGCCAAAGGACATCTTTGGCCACTCCGGTTCCCCACGAATTAGTTTTCTTCCTTAAAGATAATATATATATTTTTTTAATGATTTTCTTAGTTTTCGTCCTTAAAAGGATAGGTTTCATATTTTTATTTAAAAGCTACAGAAAGAGATGTAGGGAGGGGGTGGGCATGGACCGCGGGTGTTGCCATGGTGACGTCCCATCGCTGTGGGGTTCGTCGCGTCCATGCTTTGCTCTGCCATGGTCGCCACTGAACACATGTCAGGGGCAATGAAAAAAATGTCTAGATATTAAAATATTCGATTTTTTATTTATTTATGTCTATTATTTCCTGCAAAGAGATCGCAGAAATAGTAGTTATAGCTACTAAGTAACTAAATACATGCAATATTACAGGAGACACAGTATATAAATGTACAGAATATAAACATTATCAAAAGAGTGAATATAATGGATTTTTTTTTTTTAAAGTTTTTATTCAAATTTACAACAGCATAAACAATACAAAATATAATACATCAAGTAAATGTAATGACATAGATAAAAATGACACGCTTGTTTTTAAAGCAACTACCTATTGGTAGCACTTATAAAGGTTCTATATAATGAAGCACTAAATTAGAAGGTCCCGAGGCCATATTCTTTTCAGGCGCCTCGGAGGGTTATCTTGTATGAACTGAGAAGCAAGTTGTGATAATAATGGATTTGAATGGTTGTGGAGTTTGCTATGAAAGGATTGATATATGGTTTGAGCTGTCAGAAACGTAAGGCATATTAAGACCTTTGTGGATAAGTTTGTTTGTGACGAAGTAAGGAGCATTTAGAATAAAAACTAAATTATAAAAATTTAAGAGGCAAAAGTAAAGTACATTTTATCAGTAAGAAAAACCGAATAGGTCCTTAAATAGTAAAAATGTAATTGATAAAATGAACATAACAAGGAAAACGTATCTAGGAAAATAATCACATCTTAAACTTTTTCTTAAAGAATATTAAAAAAAAAGAATTAATAAGATTAGATAGCCTTTTCCATCTTATCCTTAGAATTTAAAAACAGTTCTGCTTAACACGTCAAGAGTTATCAGAATTGAATAAATAAAAAAAATAAAGAAATCTATATTTAATTATTGATATTTTCAAGATGTCAACTTATTTTTTATTTATCAACATATTCAGCGATTCTGATTACCTGGGGGGACAGATGCATATTTAAAAACAAAGTTAAAAATATACTTGAGGCTCCATTAACCGACTTAGCTAGAACCGAGATAGGGTCGAATAACCAAATCCTCGAAAAAAGTAATAAAAATACATAAAAAAAAACAAAATAATACTTATTATGAATGAGATGAAAATATACATAAGGAACATTATAAAATATAAAAATCAAATAGTTAACGGCTTAAACAAAATAACTAATTTTCATTTGTTTCAGTACCGGCATTCTATCCGTCACTGCATTACCCTCTCCGTTGTGTAAAAACCATTCAAATTGTACCATGTTGCATCAGTTCTCGCTTCCAGATATTGCAGTGCTTTCTCCAATCCACTAAACCCCTCTTTGACAGAAATTATTAATAACTTCTAGCAATGAAGCTGGTATAAAGATTGCCATTAGACAAAATTAAAGACATTAGCCTTCTTCAGCATTGAGATATTTAGTGCTAAACAAATAATAATACATAATTGAATCAAATTAAAATAAAATAAAATAAAAAATGGCTTCGTTGATTGAGATTACGAAACGTTCATTTGTCTCAAGGTTTTTTGTTATTTTTACGTGGATATGTCTTTTAGCTGGGATTCGATAATTTTGTTGTTTTGTTTTTTGGAAGGTAAAGCGTCGTCCTGGCAACCTAAAGTTGGAACTTTTTCTTCACGATCAAAAATTTAACATTTTTACAAGCTCTGGCTATATTGGTGTTGATCGGATTGAAAATTTTACGACTTTGTTCTCATCAAAATTGTAATGGGAGATATTACTTGCTATATAATATTTGTCACTAGGACCTACCGTTTAAAAGCTATATTGGTTTGAATGAAAAAAGGTACGTTTTGCCTTAATGTTTTAAGTGTTTTGGTTTTTTTTACATTCTTTTAAGATGGCGGAAGGACATCTTTGGGCCACATGTATATATATATATATACATATATATATATATATATATATACATGTGGCCCAAAGATGTCCTTCCGCCATCTTAAAAGATATATATATATATATATATATATATATATATATATATATATATATATATATATATATATGTATAAAAGTTATCGTCCTTAAGGATACTATTCTGAAATATTCTAGGATTTTCAAGTTATTCAGTTTTCAAGTTATCCGAAGAATATTCCACCATTGTTGTCCTTTAGACAATCAGCCATTACTGTTCTTTTTAAAAATTAAATTAAATATAACTTCTTTTTTTCAAAGAACACTTTCTCTTCCCGTTTAATCCTTTGGATTTGGTGCTTGTAATCCTATGTTTTTAAGGAAGATCCTGATTTATTTAAAGAATCAGCTGTGCTCCAGTTTATGAAGGTCCGGGCATTTTACTCGGATAGCTGAATATCACTTGCCAAAGAAAATAATGACAGATAGGGATATATAAAACAGAAGGAGAGGAAGACCTTGCCTACAATGGATGGTGTGGCTGGTGATGCTAGATCCAAGTTGGGTGTAAGGAATTGGATTGCAAAAGCACAGGATCAAGATAGTTGGTGGAAGCTGGTAAAGGATTCCAGGACTCGACATCAAGTTGTAGTGCCGAATGAATAGAAATAGACTATTATAAAGTGAAAATTATGATTGTGTAGAACAGCATGTAAAAAAAACCAAAACACTTAAAAAATTAAGGCAAAACGTACCTTTTTTCATTCAAACCAATATAGCTTTTAAACGGTAGGTCCTAGTGACAAATATTATATAACAAGTAATATCTCCCATTACAATTTTGATGAGAACAAAGTCGTAAAATTTTCAATCCGATCAACACCAATACAACCAGAGCTTGTAAAAATGTTAAATTTTTGATCGTGAAGAAAAAGTTCCAACTTTAGGTTGCCAGGACGACGCTTTACCTTCCAAAAACCAAAACAATAAAATTATAGAATCCCAGCTAAAAGACATATCCACGTAAAAATAACAAAAAACCTTGAGACAAATGAACGTTTCGTAAATCGATATAGCTAATCTCAATCAACGAAGCCATTTTTTATTTTATTTTATTTTAATTTGATTCAATTATGTATTATTATTTGTTTAGCACTAAATATCTCAATGCTGAAGAAGGCTAATGTCTTTAATTTTGTCTAATGGCAATCTTTATACCAGCTTCATTGCTAGAAGTTATTAATAATTTCTGTCAAAGAGGGGTTTAGTGGATTGGAGAAAGCACTGCAATATCTGGAAGCGAGAACTGATGCAACATGGTACAATTTGAATGGTTTTTAGACAGCTGAGAGGGTAATGCAGTGACGGATAGAATGCCGGTACTGAAACAAATGAAAATTAGTTATTTTGTTTAAGCCGTTAACTATTTGATTTTTATATTTTATAATGTTCCTTATGTATATTTTCATCTCATTCATAATAAGTATTATTTTGTTTTTTCTTATGTATTTTTATTACTTTTTTTGAGGATTTGGTTATTCGACCCTATCTCGGTTCTAGCTAAGTCGGTTAATGGAGCCTCAAGTATATTTTTAACTTTGTTTTTAAATATGCATCTGTCCCCCCAGGTAATCAGAATCGCTGAATATGCTGATAAATAAAAAATAAGTTGACATCTTGAAAATATCAATAATTAAATATAGATTTCTTTATTTTTTTTATTTAATCAATTCTGATAACTCTTGACGTGTTAAGCAGAACTGTTTTTAAATTCTAAGGATAAGATGGAAAAGGCTATCTAATCTTATTAATTCTTTTTTTTTAATATTCTTTAAGAAAAATTTTAAGATTATTATGTTTTTCTAGATACGTTTTCCTTGTTATGTTCATTTTATCAATTACATTTTTACTATTTAAGGACCTATTCGGTTTTTCTTACTGATAAAATGTACTTTACTTTTGCCTCTTAAATTTTTATAATTTAGTTTTTATTCTAAATGCTCCTTACTTCGTCACAAACAAACTTATCCACAAAGGTCTTAATATGCCTTACGTTTCTGACTTAGCTCAAACCATATATCAATCCTTTCATAGCAAACTCCACAACCATTCAAATCCATTATTATCACAACTTGCTTCTCAGTTCATACAAGATAACCCTCCGAGGCGCCTGAAAAGAATATGGCTTCGGGACCTTCTAATATAGTGCTTCATTATATAGAACCTTTATAAGTGCTACCAATAGGTAGTTGCTTTAAAAACAAGCGTGTCATTTTTACCTATGTCATTACATTTACTTGATGTATTATATTTTGTATTGTTTATAATGTTGTAAATTTGAATAAATACTTAAAAAAAAAAAATCCATTATATTCACTCTCTTGATAATGTTTATATTCTGTACATTTATATACTGTGTCTCCTGTAATATTGCATGTATTTAGTTACTTAGTAGCTATAACTACTATTTTTGCGATCTCTTTGCAGGAAATAATAGACATAAATAAATAAATAAAAAATCGAATATTTTAATATCTAGACATTTTTTTCATTGCCCCTGACATGTGTTCAGTGGCGACCATGGCAGAGCAAAGCATGGACGCGACGAACCCCACAGCGATGGGACTTCACCATGGCAACACCCGCGGTCCATGCCCACCCCCTCCCTACATCTCTTTCTGTAGCTTTTAAATAAAAATGAAATATGAAACCAAACCGTTCATTAAAATTACACCAGAGGATTTTGTCTTTTTTTTTTTCTTAGGAGAGCAAGCCAGTTATCTTGTCCCCTTTCATCTAGCCCATTTAGATGAACTCGAGTTAAGGGTGTTATAGCTTGAAGAGTAGGTCTTGTACTTTGGCACGGAACTTGGTTTGTTTACTGATAAAATCAGTTCTGACCTAAGTAGGGTCAAAGCTTAAAAGCAATGGTAACTATAAATTCAATTATTCCTCTAATTTTAATTACCTGCAAAATTGCCCGCAAAGAACACGAGTATCGGAACAGAAAACGTTTAGAGAGGATATCTATTTATTATGATATCCACATGGATCAGTTTATTTGTGACATAGTAATGAGAATTGAGCACTATACAAAGGATTTTGGAATGCAAGGATTGGATATGTGAAGGATTGGAAGCTCCAAAGCTTAAATCCGTATATCCAAATAAGTATAATCGTTGTCTTTATCTAAACATTCTGTAATTTATCGAAAGATAGAAATTAGAAAATATCCATTATATAAAAGTGTAATTTTTCATTGACCCAAAACTGTAGTTGTCTATTTTAACCAACAAAGTTGTTTTTTTTATAAGATTTACGTAATGCCTCTTAGAAGATACAAACTCACACAATTATAAACATATTTCTTTATATAATATAATAAAATGTTTTATTCAAATGAAATATAACAGTACACAATTGTAACATATTAATTATTAATTCATGTTTTGGTAATAAAACAATTTACACTACATAGTGGGCTTAGCTAGAATGGTTATAAATTTGAATGCATTTTTAAAAGTAGAAAATTTTTTTTTAAAAAACTACAAAAATTGCTAATAAAAATATATAATAATAACCTGTGACTGCACTATAAAAAAAATTGAAATGGTGCTAAACCTATGTATGAGAATAATAAGCGACCACCCCAGATATACAAAAATAACCGACGTGCTACTCAAATTAGGTTTTCAAACAATTAAACAATTTATTCACACATAGACCCGGAACTTTTTCAACTCTACAAAAAATTAAGGAAATCCCTCAATTCAAAGAATAGGCAGTTATGACAAGCAAACTTAACCCTTTAACAGGCGATGTATCCTGGAGACTACACATATTTAATGCCTTTTGATCAATAACTGACGTATTGTCCTATTTATTATCCTACTCATTATCGTTTAATATCCTTTACTTAACCTTGAATTTCGTGATACATGAGTGGGTGTTAGCGTGGCTATTGCCATTCTGAGGGAAACAGAAAAAGAAATGCATTCAAAATTCCCCGGCCTGCCCGTTAATGAGTTAAGATACATACACAAAAGTACAAACTGCATACTACTAGAATAATATTTAGCTAATAAGACACCAAAATTGTTATTGCTTCAGTTTAAAATTTAATTTATTGAAACAAAAATAATATATAAGTTAATTATTCTGAAAAGTTATTAACTTTTAAGTACATGAAGTTGATGAGTTATGTATTTTAGTTTAGAAATTTTTTTTATTATCTGTATTTCCTTCATTTTTTTTGTGTGTATAATTATTAACTATTTTTTATTATTTATTATTATAAAGTTTAAATATTTTTCTTTTTTTTATCTCACAGCTGAATCACTAGATGCTGGCATAACTGATGCGGCTTTATTTCATGATCATGGACCTTATTGTCAAATAGTACAAGGGTTGAGGGAAGGCTGATCTACAACAACATAGCTCTCCTAGACCAGCCCCCACAAACCTGCCCTTTGGGAACCAGACCTAGCAGTTGCTAGCAAATACTAGACTCGCCAGACAGGTTGCGTCGGCGTAACAGTTACCCCGCCGCATATTGCTATCCTTCATCCCTTATAGATATCCCCCCGACAGATTACCGGTACCCTTTGTCCCCTAGTCCGTTAGTTGTCTAGACTAGGGCTAGACAAACCTAGCCGGTCCTGGTTCCAGCCCAGCATCCTCCCTCGCACACCCACCTGGTATTTTTTAGCCGTACTCCATCTGTTCGGCTGACAATGCTCCTCCAAGACAAAGGGCTGATGTATTCAGATGTCGCGTGGGTGAGGGAAATCTCAGGCATTGTTTCTCCGTATGAGCCCATTGTTGGTCTTGCATAAAACAGCGGTTTTTATCGGGCTTTGCTTTGACTGGAGCTCATTATGTATGCGGCAGGAGGGACCTGGGGGCATTATGGTCCGACCTTCAATGATGCCATCTACTATTGCTAAAGGTTTTTTCGGTTCGACCTAGACCAAGCCACAAAAAAACTTTCAAAATACGGTGCCTTGAGCGAGAATATAATCAACTGCCAAGCTGAATAGGGTCGAACTGCTGTTTGAATAAGCGATATGAATTCTTAAAACATGTCAACTATGAGTCTACATCTCAATACATACTATTATCCAGGGTGTTCGGAAGATCGTTGGCCTAAGAGGTATATCGGGTATGGAGGTTCATTTTGAACCTATTTAAGGTCACTTACCTATATTCATATTCTTACGGGTTTTTTTTAAATGAATTTGTTTGAAAAAAATATCCAAAACCAAATTTATGCCTTAGAATTTCGTTGTTTACTGATATATCAACGCCGTTTTTTTTTGCTGTAATTACTAATACAATGTCCATGTAAAATAAAAAAGATTTGATCGTTAAAAAAAATTAAGAGCTTCAAGTTTAGGTTCAAAAGAAAAAAAAAAGAAAAGCGCAACAGCCAAATTCAAATTATTTTATCCATTCCATGGATGACAAGACTATAAAAAACAGATCTCTGGGGAAAAGAATTAACAACAAGCTGGAGTTCCGAGAAATGTAAATACACGTACGAAATGTAAATTCTATTGCTAAAAATAGAAGGCGCAGCTGATGAACTATTTTCTATAACATGAATATCTTTTTTAAGCATCGGTATCGAGAAAAAAAAAAAATTTAAATATAAACAAATATTATATACACAGGTATATACATAGCATTGAATCTAAGTAACAGACTTTTTTCTAATGTTTTTTATTTAAATTTACAACTTTACTAATACATACATCAAGTAAATGCGTTGATAACGATTACAATAAAATGCCAAAATTCGAAAAGAACTACTCATAAGTATCACTATTCAGACACCTCGGAGGATTATTGGATATGGAGTGGGAAGCAAATTGTGAAACTAGTGTATTTGAGTGGTTATGGAGCTTACTATGAAAGGATAGGTATCTGATTTGGGCTAAATCAACAACATATGGAACATTATGGGCTTTATAGTTAAGTTTATTTGTGACAAAGTAAGGAGCATTGAGGATTTTTCAAACGATCTTGGATTGTAAAGATTGGATACGAGACAAATTGGATGGTTTAGTGGAGCCACTAAGCTCAACTCTATTCGCCCAAATAGGTCTAATCATATTCATGTAAATGAGCCTTTTGTAATTAATTGGGATCTTTGAACGTTTGTCTAATAAATGAAGCAGTTTCTTGTTACATAGAAACGGCGCTAACGGATATCAGATTAGCATATCCTCTATTACAATA
This sequence comes from Euschistus heros, assembly GCA_003667255.2. Lineage (NCBI taxonomy): Eukaryota > Metazoa > Arthropoda > Insecta > Hemiptera > Pentatomidae > Euschistus > Euschistus heros. Next base: position 854,026 of record RCWM02000004.1, read on the forward strand.
GTTTCTAGCAACGGCTAGCCAGGAAGAGATATAGTAAACTTGAAAAAAAAAAAAGGAGATGCTGGTCTGTAATAGAAGGTTAAAAAGCTGTTTGCAACCTGTGGTTATGTTTTTATGAGCAAGAAGCTGTGTGAAGATCCAGTCCGGGCAGGCTCAGCCCTTCGACCTTCAACGGCCTTCGGGCTGCCTCCTCCCATGACCTAAGGGTCCACTCTTATGCAAATCCTTCTCCCCCCCCCCCTATAAGTACACAGTCCTTTGCATATATGATAAATTGTTACATTATTATAATTGTATTTTCTCTTTCTAAAAATCGCTAATAAGAATTTCTTTTTAAAATTATATAGGAAAATAATTCCAATCCATAGTTCTTTTTTGAGTGTTTTACTCCAGCCAAATCTGTACCAAATTTTAAACACATCATCTTTATAGTTTCAGGAAGGGTTAGCAATAAATTATCCTTCCATCTTTCAGACATGTTCGAAGCATCTCGTAAGATTCAGGATGATATTGAGAACATTAGCGGATGGGCAGTGATAAATAAGATATGCCTGAATCCTGAGTAAAGCAAGGCTATCCATAGAGGTTTTAATCCCTACCCTTAATTCCCTCCCTTACTAGCCATTACTTTACTTCAATAACCGTACAATTCAATTTCAAATTTCCCTCAAAAACCTCGGAATCTCCTTTGATCAACACTTATCCTGGAATAACCAAATTTCCCAAATAACCTGAAAATCCATCATGATCCTCAAACAGCTCCAAAGACATCGGGACTCCTTTCCCCGAAGTACCCGCCAACTTCTGGTATCCTCTCTTATTTTTCCCCACTTTGATTACGGGTGCTTGGTGTATTTGGGTGGGGGGGGGGGGGGGGCTGTCTGTTGAGCTTGAGATGAGACTAAGGAGACTAACGAATTATTTAATAAGATTTATCTTTGGGGTCGACAGACGGTCTCACGTATCTTGCCGGAACAAAGAGCTAAGGTGGTTTTTACCTGATTTTCGACGGCAATACTTCCTCGGCACTTTCCTATTCCAGTGATTAAAAATCAATAAACCTTCCTATATTCTAGACCTACTTACTCTGCGTTCCTCCATTCACCACCTGAATACAAGATCCCAACCTTCCAACCTATATACCCCCTCACATAGAACTGCCTCCTAAACATCTTTTATTTATCCATCTCCTCGATCTTCAATCGTCCACAAAAATGTAAATAATATGTAAATGTACATAGGTGTGCTAAATTTTTTACTGTTAATTGATTTTTATTTATTTTTTTACTTAACTTTAATTTATTTTTTGTTTTTTTATTTCTTCTTTCTTCTTTTTTTCTCATAATTTATTTGTAATACTGATGTGCTGATTTAACCAATCTCAGCCAGACAGTTGTCCCTTTTATTGTGCACTTTAATTATTCTTAGGGGACAGTCAGTCCCAGAATAAAGTTTTTTTTCATTTCATTTTAATTTTTTTCAATAATAAAATTTACACATTTTCAATTAAATAGATATTAAAAAAGCGATAAATGTGTAGTCAACAGTGAAGTTTAAAAATCGCCCGATATATGGCTAATCATACAGTAAATATTCTCTGTCCATCCCGAATACAGAGACACCTAATTATACTTTACGAAGCCTTAAAAAAAATTACAGATATGCGTGAAAATATCTTTGAGGCTATAATTCTCACTGGAACAGTACTGGAGAATTTGCATTTATTCCTAGAATCCCAATAATTAATTCCTACTGAAGTAACTTTTTAATTACAACGATTAAAATTTACTTTTTTATTACCATTAACGAATCTTAAGACTGACTATTTCTCTCAAGTTCAATTATATGCAGAACACTCAAAAACTAAATCTGTTTATGTGGAATTTTAAAATATATAAAATTTTACTCATATTTTAATCGAAAAAAAAAAAAAAAAAAATCATCACAGGTAACCTTAAAAGTTAATCGACCCTTCAATATTTTACTATAGATAACTTGTTAAAAAAAAAAAGATGCATTTTTCCTGTTCGGTGAATCTTAAATTTAACTCAAACGTCTAAAGAGTAGAATCTTGGGAAAGATATAAAAACATCAAAAACACTAATTGTATGAATTGGAAGGATAAAAATGAAGAAACAAATAGATTAATAATCTGTAATAAGACGCTCAGCAGTATGTAACGGCATTCTGCTGTGAGCGCGTTATGAAAGGCATCACTACAATAATAAAACTCATGCCGTTCTTTTGATTCGTAAATTCCATAAACTTCACAATCATACAAGAGATCGAAACAAATCTGTTTTCTTCAGAAATAAGAAAGTAGTTTCTATAGGAAACTATCTAGATCCTAGAGAATTGGAAAGTTTTAATGATTTGTAATAGCAAAAAAAAGGATCGAACGGTCTACAAAATCAAAGGCTTTGCAGGATAAGTTTGAATTTCGTGGAATGCCCGATTGGAAAGGATCGAGTAGATGGGATTTAAATACTTGGGATTCTAATAATCACTTGGGGCACTAATAATTCTAGGTGCCTCGAGAGGTAGGAAAAGTATGGAGAGAAGGGTGATGGTAGTCTTCAGAATTTATAGAGTTGTTGAGCTAGATTACTAAATTAGAAAAGTCGGTGCAAGGAAAGTACGGGAAAAAAATTATGACATGTAATTATTTTAAATAGTTTTTATAATCTAGGTAATTACTGATAAGTCATATTCTAAGGACAACCAACTTCCGCTCAATGAATGTTCTCTCAGAATATAATAAAAAAACTAAAAGATTTTTCATGATTTTATTGGCAGCCACAATTAGTTACAAGACACATTACCTTTTACTGTTTAAGGAGTCTTATTTTTTGTAGGGTTTCACTTTGAAAATATTTGCCGGCGGAAAGTTTTTTCCTGGAAGGTTCTAGTAATGAAGACAAATCAGCTTAACCTCGCCTTGTAAATTCCCGACACATCCATGTGTTAGCCGGAGTAAAAAAAACTTGAATGAAGGTTTAAACGAGATTTTTTTACTTCCGACTGTTTGACGTAAAAGGTATTTTCACTTATCACTTTCAAACGGACTCCATCAAACGCTAAAGAGCTAACCGTTCATTCCTCGGTCTTATTTTCGAATAATTTATCATTTATAATTGGCAGAATATCCCTCCAAAATTAAACACATTGCATCCGGTTTACCATCATTGGCACACAAAATAATGGCACTGACATGGCTAATTGGTAGTTGAATCATGTCAAATTAGGTACTAAGTAGATAAAGCATGAATGATAAATGAATGAAGCATCTTCCTCTTATCACTGTATATTCAGCAAAATATAAAAAAGAAGTTAATTGAATGACGAATCGTTTGCCACTTCTATCGGTATAAGCGTAAACTTATTTTGTTGGGCACTTTTTGAGATTGGGCAAGAAAAGCAAACTCGCGTCACGTACCGTACCGTAGCCTATACACGTAGATTTAGAGTTAGATCTGTTTACTATCTTTCCGGCGAGCTAGAGACTCGAAACTTGGATCTTATCTTAGGGGTGGATGAAAATGGCTTAATATCAGGAGTGGGAACACATGGAGCAGTGCGCAGCTCTAAGGACACTGTCGGACGACGACTTTTGACGTCTCCGTTCTTTGACGGAACTAGCTAAGATTGTCCTTCCATAAGTGGGGAACAAGCTTGGTCCAGGGTTTCCCTTGGATGTTTGTGTGCATTGAATATATACTCTGATTGGGCTTTTTAATGTTTTTTTTCGAATGGGCCTACAGAGGACCACCTGCTAATTTCAATTATTTCTCCTTTGTTCTTTTCTTTTTCTCCTGTATTCTTTCATCTGTTCAACATGTTTCCTCTTTTTGTCCTCAAACCATTTTGCACCAGTCCTTTTCCCTTTTCTGTCTTGGAATCCTTCCATTTTTAATACTTTTCGCCGAAAGTCATCTCTATTATTTATTTCTTCTATTTTTATATTGTTTTTTTCTAAATCCCTTTTTACTTGACCCAGCTTGTTGTTGATTTCTTACAGATATCTGAAAATCTTACTTGTCAATCTGCTATCAGGCATTCGATATAAGTGACCAAAAAACATCAATCTTCTTTTTCTCTTTACATTTGATATGTTTTAGCATTACTTCGTATTTTCCAACCTTCTGCTGTGTTTTTTGAGCCTAATATTTTTTCCATGATTCGCCTTTCTAGTATTTCTAAATTATCCAAATTATAGTTTAATGCCAGACATTCACTTGCTTCACTACTGTGTTGTAATGCCTTATTTTTACATTTTTGGATAGGCATTTTTTCTATTGTAAAGATATTTGGTAATACCATATATATCTTCTCTCTATTTTATGCAATATTTCCCCTATTGCAGATTTTTCCAAACCATTTTCTTGGATTATTTCTCCTAAATATTTGAATTTTTTTACCCTCTCTATTTGACCAATATCTGTTTCCAGATATTTTGGTGCATCTTGAATTTTTTTTTTCTTTTTCCTCTTTATTATTAATATTGTTTCTATTATTTATACTTGTATCTCCTGGTATATTTAATATTAGTATTTACTATATTTTGTATTCTAATATAATTAGAAGATTTGTTTTGCTTTTTCTTTTTCTTTAAATTAATTGTATATATTTAATGAATAGATTCATTGTCGTCCATATTATTTATTGCTCTTTTGAGAGGCAGGTTGTAATACTAACTCAATAAAACAATTAAGAAAATAAAATAGAAAATACCTAATTTTAAAACAAATGGACGATCAGTAAATTTAAGGGCATATAATACAATAATAAAAATCATAATTCCAACATACCTATCCATTAAAATGAAATTGACCGCAAATTCAACAAAGACTCGTGATGAAACTAATTCATTACGTAAAAAGTAGTCCTAAAAGGCATATTTACGAATCGCTAGAAATGATAAAATCGTTCAAAACCAATCCAGGTATTTTTTTAAATTACCTGCGAAATATTTCTAACAGTGCTATTTTAAATTAGTTTCCAGTAGAAACAGGAAATCTAACTGCTCATTGGGAAAACCTAAGGTCCATCCATGACCCTTTCGTTTCTTTACACTCATCCTGCTGAAGGCCTTAATATCTTTCAGAAGCACTTCTCATTTTGCTTTCTTAGGTCGGTTGCAACATGTTGGATTTCTTGTCTTACATATTTTTTAAAAAATAATGTATATAATCTCTGTAGTAAAGCCCTGATGTTTGAAAATGTATATTTTCAGGACTGATCATGAATGTTTAATATTTGCAACTAGTCTTAAAATTAAAAAATCTAATTGTATTGATCCCGCTGTACCATCATGCGTACCTAAATTGAAAAAGGTTATTTTTAAATATTGTAAACAGTTTATATAATTTTCTTTTAATCGTTACGGGATGTTTCCTGTTAGACGAGCTACAGCGACTAAAGCCAAGAGCACATATATTCAATAATGGAGTTTAATGAGGATAATGGTGGGAAATAGTTTCTGTGGGAAAAAAGTCAGTGTGTGGAAGTTGTACGGGTCTCTAATTGCTAAGAGTTGGCCAATACATGCTTTCTCCAGAGGTCCTATCTAAGTCTTATCTAAGGTTTAATGTATGTTTTATAAAATAAAAAAGTGAAAACAAATCAATTAATTTGGATTAACATGACTATTATACAGTTATTTATACATGTGCCCGCTTACGTTAAGAGAAGAACCACGCCTCAAAGTTTATAGTTTTTTTTCTAGTATTTATTATAACTGTATACACTATAAATAACAATTAAATTTGAGGAAAATGATCACAATGATATGTAAAGTCAAAAAAACATTGACTACAGATGCATAGTATATGGAGGACTGTCTGATGAGCTCGAAATGAAATGTAAAATACTAATGAACTATTTTTTTAGATTTATTTTCGGGATCTCCAGACGTTCTCACATATCTCACAGGTATTCTGAAATTAGGAAGCTTTGCTTCAGTTTCCGACGTCATTACGTTCTAGGTGCACTCATATTTCAATCCATGAAAACCAAAAAACCCACCTATATTCAGGACCTCTTTACTCTGCGCTCCTCCATCCACCTCTTAAATACTAGAACCCAACCCATCAACCTGTACACTCCTGCGCATCCTTCGAAAAATTCTCTATTATCCGTGCTTCCTCTTTATGGAATTCATTGCTCATCTCAATTCGAAAAAGCTTCACAATTACTTCCTTTAATCATCATCTATTTCATTACCTCCTGAATTTTCAATCTTCCGAGCAAATGTAAAACATGTATATTTATATAATATACATTATAATAGTATAAATAATATTCTTTTACAAGATCTCTCATTTATTTTGTAACTCATAATTTAATTATTAATCAATTTTTATTATTTTTTGTTATTATTATTTATTATTAATAATTATCACAGCCAGATGATTGTCCTATGTACTGTAATCATATGTTATTCTTAGGGGACAAGTTGTCCCAGAATGAAGTTAATTTTTTCTTCTTCTTAAAGAACTGCGCCTAAACAGCTACACATTAGTAGCTGTTTAGGCGCGGTGTAAAAGTATATCATTTTAATAGTTTCAAAAAGAGTCAACTTTAATTTTAATTACTGATTTTGTCTTCACCTTTCCAATTTTGAAAACCAAAAATGAATTTGTAGTTAAGAATATTATTTTGTCAATTTTAGGTGATAAGTTTCATTTATTGTAGTTAGTCATTTGTTTAAAAATAAAACATATGTTTTTATGACGTCCAGTCACAACACTAATAAAATAGTACAGTCTGGCATCTGATCGCAAGAACATCGCATCTCGTTTTAACCGCTTACATCCCATCCACAGTCTGACATCTGATCGCATCTCGTTTCAACCCCTTACATCGTCAGTCTGGCATCTGATCGCAAGAAGATCGCATCTCGTTTTAATCGCTTACATTGATTGTCTGGATTTTGATGTTATGAAGATCGCACCTCATATTATTGGTTTGCGCAGTCTTGGCTTCTAACGCTAGAAGAGAGTACCTCGTGTGAACAATGGTATTTGGATCCTGGAATAGCAAAGTGTGCACCACCCGCCACAGTTAGAGCAAACGCATTGAAGTGGAATAATCGCATTGAACTTCGCTTCTTTCATCGTTTAAAGAAGGTCATCTGGAGATAATTGTTCTTCACTTCGTGAGTTGGTTGAACTTTATTTTAAACATTTAATTTATTTTAATTTACCATTTTTCAATATATTAAGGTTAAACGATTTTCTTTAGTTACAAACTTTATTTATCTTGCTATAAACTATTTATAGATCTAAATTCTTTCTTGATTGTAAAATTTGTTTTAATTGAATATTTTCCATCGGATTTTTTTGTTTGTTTGGTTGTTTTTTGTAAATACATATACGAGTATAATTAATCTGTTACATGATTGGAAAGGATTATTTTATTTTGTTTTATATTTGCCCAATTTCTTGTTAGTTTCATATGTTTTAATAATTAAGGACGCTGCAGAACCGGCTGGAAAGGGGATAGTGGTAGGCAGCCAATAAAGGTAAGCCCCTCTTCCCAACATATTTTGGTCCTAGGCCGGATTTTTTTAAAATAATAATTTGGATTCGAGTGGTTATGGAGTTTACTATGAAAGGACAGGGATCTTGTTTGGGCCCAATCAACAACATATGGGCCATTAAGGCCTTTATGAATATGTTTTTTGGTAATATAAAAAGGAACATTGAGGCACATTCTTGTCTTTTAAGTCTGATATGTCGTCTTAAAGGTAAAATTAAAATCTATCAAATGAAACTCATTTAAAATTGGCTAATTTTTATGGTCTTATATTGAACCAAAATTAAACCTCTGTCTCTCAAGATAATCCAAAGAAAATATCTGAAGAATACAGAGAATATTTTGACAAAATAATCTTCTTTTAACCTGAACGTTTATTGATATTCAGAGATGGATTCAAATCGTATACATTAACAGCATTTGCCTTTGTTATTCTCCAAACAACCTATAAATGCAAATCCCATCATTTCGCGGTGATTATACAACATCATTGCTATGGCTTTATGATACACCTCGAGGTAAAATGAAGAGATGTCAGATTCACTTCTTCTTCTTCATCTAACCCTTATACCTCACGGTGTCGGGGCAGCCAGCAACCATGCTCTAAACACCTCTCTATCCGCAGTCAACCTCCTAATCTCTCCCATTGTGAGTCCCCTCCTCCTCGCCAGATCCGATATGAGGTCCTCCCATTTACTTCTCGGTCGTCCTCTGGGTCGTTTTCCCACTGCTTTTGCTTCCCATACTTTTTTTGGCAACCTAATGATTGGCATCCTTAGTACATGGCCAAACCACTTTAATTCTTTTCTGTGAATGTAGTCTATCAGCGGTTCCTGCTCCGTATGCTCTCTTATTCTTTGGTTTCGGATTCGGTCCAACCTTGTCTTGCCAAGAGCCTTTCTTGACAAGGAGGAATTTCATTAGTGTGGCTTGTATTCGGCTTTCAAACTTCTTGATGCCAGGCCAGCGTTCAGCTGCATAGGTCAGCGTAGAGATGAATACTTGCTTATATACTACCATTTTGCTTTTCATCTCTACTTCCCTTTTTCCAATTATAACATTGCGGAGCTGGTAATAGATGTTGGTCGCTTTCCTTATGCGCTGATTTATTTCAGAATCAAGCCTGCCATCATTACTAATTTTAACTCCTAGGTATTGATAGACTTTAACCTGTTCCAAGTCCAAATCTCCACAAGCCACAGTTCCTTGTTCCAAGCAACCACTTTTAGACACGACCATATACTTCGATTTGTTGGGGTTAATCGTCATCCCTTTTCAGGTCAGTGCTTCTTCCCACACTTCCAGCGCTTCCTGCAGGGCCACTCTGCTCTCTGCAATGTCGTGCAATGTGCAATTAAAAGATTGTCATCGGCAAATACCAAATTCTGGATGTATATGGGATGCATTCTCCAGTTGCCTACTTTGAATTTGGGGCTCCTTTGTTTAGCTTTCCATATCATCCTGTCCATGTATATTATAAAAAGCAATGGGCTTAAGCTATCCTCTTGCTTTACCCCTCTTACCATTTGGAATATGTCCGATTTATTTCCATTGAGCCTGACCGTCCCATATGTTTTCTGGTATAGGCTAAGGATTGCCTGTATTAAGGTACAAGGCACTCCCTTGTCCTCAAGCACCCGTTTGAGTTCCACTCGTGATACATTATCAAATGCCCCAGATTGATCTAAGAAGGCTAGGTGAATCCTTTTGTCCCTTTCAATAAACTTCTCAATTATACTTCGAATTATGAAAATATTATCTTGGGTTTGTCGACCAGGTCTGAAGGCTGCTTGTTCTTCCTGAAGTTCATTTTCTACAGTTCTTCTGAGCCTCCTCTCTAGTATTCTGGAATACAACTTAAGGGATACAGATGACAAACATATGGGCCGATAGTTTTCACAATCTGTCGTGGAGCCTTTCTTGTAGATGGGAATTATGACATTATTTTCCCAGTCCGTGGGAATTTCCTTCTTTTGGAATGCTTTATTGAAAATATTTAGCAACCACATTTGTGCTTGGCAACCACCATATTTCAACATTTCAGCCGTTATTCCATTATCACCTGCTGCCTTGTTGTTTCTGGCTTCAGCCATGGCCATTTCCACCTCCCAATCTTCGATAAGATCATCCTCTTCGACAGGCGTTCCTATCAGATTCTCATTATCCCCTACTTCTCCTCCATTTCCAGATTTCTTACTGAAAAAGTATGCCCATTCTTTCGATACTTTAACCTCTTCAGTAACCAGCTCTCCATTACTATACTTGATACTTCTTACTGGCCTTCCGTATTTTCCACATAATCCCTTCATTGTGCTCCAAAACTTCCTTTTATTCTCAGCATAACTAGTTTGGAGTTCTTCACCAAATTCAATCCAGCTTTTTTCCTTAGCTAATTTCACAATTCGCCACCATTCTCTCCAGATTCACTTAACACCTTAAAATCCTTGCATAACATATATTCAGACCACATTGCATCCAAGATACGCGTTAATACCCGTGAATATGCGTTATGCAGCATGGAAATTGGTCTCCTTCATTAGGTCGCCGGGTCATATTTGCATAACAGATAATGAAATGGCTAATAAAGCAGCAAAAGGGGCTCTGTACGTTATAAAGTTATCGAAAATAAAGTACTGCGTAAATTTGGCAAATGAATTGAATTCAAGCCTCTTGAAGATGTGCAATTATATGGAGGTATTGTCAACCCTATTTTTATATAATAGGTCTCTTCGACATGAACACTTATTTCCCTCCGTGCTTTTAACGGAAACCGTCCTCAGTGAGGAGGTGCTGTATTATCCCCGAGACTGCTAGCGAGATAGAGGCGGTAATTGGAAACCACTTAGTGAACTGAGAGCTCTTTCACGAAGCCTACGGAAACTATTAGATTGTCAGGAACCAAAGGTGAGAACCCAATCAACTCTCGACCGAAGGATGAAGTCTGCAACTAATTCCCTATTCCTCTACTCCCTCGTGGCCAAACCTAAAACTGAAAGGACACGTTTTCTCATGGAGGAAATAATTTGGGTGTGCAGTCAAGAAAAAACGATTAAATAGTTTCAATTCATTATGCCGACGTTTTGGCTTACATTGCAATTCTTCATAAATGTAAGGAGAAAAACAAAAGAAAAATTCATGACACGCTGTTTAATAATGAGAAATTGTATGCCATTAATATACAGCTTGTCGTTTCTTATCTCCTTTCAGTTAATTTTTCTTTTCTTAATTTTTTTAATTTTCTTCTAGCCTTGAGGAAGGCATACCCTTTAAGCAGAAACGTCGGCACAATAAATTGAAACTAATTAATTGTGTTTTTTTCACTGCATACCCTAATTATATACTTCATCTCAAATGTTATAATTAAATAAACCAAATCAGTGGGAAACATTTTCCGTTTCATGAATATATCTATTCGGCTGTTAAAATGATCCAATATATTTGTTATTCGATGGTTTATATTTAAAAGATTATTAAATAAATATAACTATGACTAGGAAACACTTTATTATCTTTATCAACTGCACGCACTTTTCTGATACATTATCACGACCATACACTGGAGGTGACAGGCATAATTGCCTCATATACAGGGTAATTCCCTGTTTGAGTAAAAAAAAAAATAAATAAAATAAAAACATTAAAAAAATGGTTGAAACTAGACCATAAACGAAGGAAAAGACCGCTGACTGCACCTTTATATTCCAATCCTTTGCTGACATATAATAATTCAAAGATTTTTATGAGGAAACCACGATTTTTGCCATATAATATCTCCATTTTGTTCAAACATTTTTCAAAATAGAATCACATTTTCTGATTCAGCATTAAATTTCCTGTAAGACCAAAGCACATGCATTGACTTTGCAAACTTGAGATATAAAGAACAGATTGATCCTCAACTTACTTACAAAAATTATAACTTCAACAACAAAAACAATCAACAAAACTGCAAATATTACAAAAACAAATTTAACAAGCTATTGAATCATATTTCACACTAAGTGATTATCGTAATGTCTTATTTACCTAAGTAACTGATTTGTATGCCAAATAAAAACACCACTTTTTTTCCGGTATTAAACGTAATTTTCTCCATGAAATCGATATTGCATTAATGGTCTGAACATAAAGTGCATGAGATTTATTTTGAGATCACAATTCACTTACTTAACTCATTTTGGCCGTATCTCAAAAACCAACTTAATCCGCATGACCACCGGTGTCTACTGTAAATTTACACCAATTTACAGGGTGAACTCCTCTTAGTGTAAAAAACAACAAAGAATTAAATGCTTCAGGTATAATAAAGCCTCACTATTGACACTAATGTCAACTAAACTTTATATTTTCAAAAACTGGATGTACAGTGAAAATTCGAAGATAAAATGTGCTGCCAAATTTCCGACTTACCGATTTATTCCCTGTGACCACTGATATAATCTACTGTAATATCATAAGATTAAATAATTGTAAAGGAAATGATAATTTGCAAAACTAAGATCTTTTTAAGTTCAAAAAATCCCTGTTCTGCCTTAACCGTATAGTTAGTACTCGCCATCAAAATACTTCTACAACGACAACGATTAAAATTAAGTTACTCAGGTAACTTACTAAGGTTGCACTGGCCAGACTTAGAATCGGACATACAAATCTGACTCACTCATACCTGATGAGGAAAGAACCACCACCAAAATGCCGACACTGCGACAACTCTTTTACGGTCAGTCACATCTTAGAAGACTGTCCATTTTACATATCAAGTTTGAATAGATTGGGACTCCAACCAGAAATTAACGTTTTATTAAATAATAACGAATCATATATAAAATCCGGATTTTATTTCCTTAAAACTCACAATCTGTTAAATAAAATATTGAGCTAAAGAAAGTTTATACATATAGAAGATATGTATAGAATATATTATATAGTTGTTGTTTTTTTTTATTTATTTATTTTTATTTACTATTTTTATTTATTTATTTAGTTTGTTTTTTTATAATAACAAAAAAACAACGAAAGAATGTTAGGCGTTAATGACCCTGGCGGTTTTACGCCTTAAAAACCAAACAAACAAACAACTCAGTTCGCATTGACTGTAAAAAAAAACAACACTCTAATATGAATTTCCAAAACTATTATTCCCCATACTGGCATTAAATATGTAAATCGTATGTGCTACTTTAAGGATCTCATCTTATGGAAAATACAATGATATGTATAAAGTTCAGTCAGATAAAGGGTGAGTCGGCATGGGATTTCAGAAGCCTATGCAACGAGGTATCGCGTGACCCGAATCCGGTGAGTACAGTGTAATTCCAGTAATAGCATTCTGGTGACTAATGGTTGTGCAATACTATTGTTTTCAATAATGAAAGAATTGCTGAATAGATTATCATAGGACAGCTATAGCAAAGAGATTTTGTTATTTTTCTATTAGATATGAACTCGTTTCAATATTTTTTAATTGACTATCTTTTTTTTTTTTTTTAAGACAACCATAGCAACTCACTTAAACACTCAGACACGACTCTTGTACACCTGGCTTTATTAAAAGTTTGGGATTTATCTGTTTTCCGATGTTTCGTGAAAGTTAGTGAACTGTACAGCGTTAAACGCAGGTAATTTACTGATTCATAACAAGGGATGTGTTATAATTTTAAGATGGTATGCTGGTCTATGAGAAACTTTAGTTTTGTGAAAATAATCACCACTGATTATCATATGTTCATTTTCGGTTTCTAGTTTTGGCAAGATTTTTTTTTTTTTAAACTTTCTTTTAGGCAGCTCACAATTAAAGGGTTTAGTGGATAAAGTGGTTATGTGAAAAAGCAGAATTTTGAGTAATTTATAGTTTTTTTTTAACATAAAGTAGTGCTACTTTGAATAGGCTTTGCTCATTTTGTATTGCAGTGAGATCATTTTTGAGGATATTTTAAATTTTCTTGAACCAAACGATAGGTAAAACATAGCTTCAAAATCCCATATGAGCACTTCCGCTATCTTCAATGCGAGGGAGGGGAGATTTATTTTTCACTTGTTCGAAGTAGCACGTACTTGTGGCTACTTTGAACAAGAATAATTTTCGCCTCAAAATCGGTTCTTTTGGTCTTAAAAACGCTTTTTCTACTAACATTTTTCTTTAGCACTAAAATGTTACTTAACTCTTTCATTTTCTTGATATCGCTTTTTTGGTTGTTTTAAAATATTCATATTTCGCTAACTAACACTGTAATGAACATTCAATCATCAAATATAATAGGTTGTATTTTTTTTAAATATGACATAACCCCTTCATCCTCCAAACCCTTAAATTGTATAATCTGCGTTTAGAGTAATTATCAATCATTTTTAATTATAAGAATATATTAATTTTGCCTGTTTTGCCTTTAATATTGTTTTTCTTTACCATCTATATTGAATAAAGATACATACTTTAATAAAATACCTTTCGAAGTTCTTAGTCGAATTTTTTTACAAAACTTATTTAAAATATCTCATTAACATTTATTTAAATTACCTTTTTAAGAAATGCATAATTAATTACCAGATAAGATATACCGCCATTTAAATATTTTATTACTGACTGAACGAGTCTTTATCGTATCCTCTATTCCGAAAAGCCTGACCCCAAACGAATCATTATTTTATTTTTATCTATGAACATTTCTAAATTAATTACCACTATAACATTTTATCTGTTTTTAATTATTTTTTGTAACGGCCACTTACTGCCTAGCCTGTCTAGTATGTAGCCGAGTGGAATGTAACAGGGAACCTTCCAGCATTTTTATTACTTCCACGCGAAGTCGTAATATTTTTTGTAACCGCTTATAAAAACTTTCGTTGAGAAGATAAAATTGTTAAAAAGAAACATTGAATTGATATACTGAGGTAAAGAACATTTTTATTATAACTACAGTACATGAATATTAAACCCACTTGTATTGCATGTTTAAAGTATTTTAATTAACCACGTTAAAAATTATTTAAATAATAAATTAAATGACTTTAGTATTTTCCTATAGCTTTTATGGTTGCATGGTTTGTGGATATTGAATAGAAATTTATCAACTTGGTAAAGAAGGTGATATTCTGGGAAACAGCTATTGTAAAAAAGTAAAATGAAGTGGAATAAACAAAAAAAAATAAAAAACTAATAATAAAACTCAGTTTCTCCCTGATTGGGAAAAACAATATATCTTGGGTATGCCTTTCTATAATCTACTACTTTTGTATCTGCTGCTTCTTATCAGGAAACTTTCAGCAAATTTGAGATCCGAGCAACATCAACAGAGCTAGATAGCTTATTTGTCAAACAACCCCAACACTTAAAAACTATAGGCAGGACGTTACTTTTTTTTCATTCGAACCAATATAGATCCTAAACAGTAGGACATAGGGACAATTTCTTGTAAAAAAAAAAAAAAAAAAAAATATTCTCCATTAAATTTCTAATACAAACACTGTCGTCAACTTTTATTAAATTCAATAAAATTTTAAATCCGAGCAACATCAACAGAGCTTATATGTTAAATAAGCCCCAACACTTAAAAAATGTGGGGTCACCTGTGGTGTAGTGGTCAGCATAGCAACCTACTAAACCCAAGATCGCGGGTTCGCAGCCCAGCAGATGACCTTAGGATTTTTTAAAGGGAGTAAAAAATCCTTAGCTATGCCGTCCTTCGGAAGGGACGTAAAATGGGGATCCCGAGCCTGTGCGATGTCAGGTACTCGTTAAAGATCCCTATCCTAATTATAAATGGATAGGCAAAATTTAGGACTCCCACCGTAGCATCGTCCGATTAGCCATAGCAGCATAAAGTGACGTTAAACGAAATAAACAAACAAACTTAAAAAATGTCGGCAAAACGTTACTTCTTTTATTTTAACTAATACAGATCCTAAACAGTAGGTCATAGGGATAATTTTTAGTAACAAATAATATTCTTCATTAAATTTCTAATACAAAAACTGTTGTCAAATAGTCAAACTCCAACAGAGCTGGAGCGAGTCAAAGCCAAACGAATCGCCAAAAAAAAAAATAGATGCATGGTATCAAAAAGTCAATATTTAATAAAATAAAATAAAATATATATATATTTATATATAATATGAGTATATATAATATATATATATATATATATATATATATATATATATATATATATATATATATATATATATATATATTATATGTATATATATATATATATATATATATATATATATATATATATATATATATATATATACTTCGTCTAAATTTAAAGAAAACATTTTTTTTTTAAATATTTATTATGTCAATTATTAGTAGATTCCTGAATACCATTCTGAAAAGCAATCACTAATCAGTCTAAGTAGAATAAACTTCGTGCCTCTCAGAACAAAAATATTACTGTTAAACTCAAGCGTTGAGGAAATCAGTCAGATAAATACAGGCCCAAAGACCGCATGAGGTTATAAAACCAAACATGTTAAACCGTTATAATGTGGTGCATTTAGCAAACGACACGATCTAAAGGAATTGCTACACCTTGTTAGGACAACTAATTGGAATTTTATTCCCCGAGTGTAAAAACTTAATATTCAAAATACCAGGTTTGGTTAAGTAACTGAATTCTAATTAACTGCCACAGTAAAAAATAATGTTTATTAGTATAACTGTAACGCAAGGATCAAGCTATTGTTTTGTTACTTATACCGTACGACAAATATCAATTTAACTCGATATATTCATCGGTTTTATATCAGTAGGTTGGATATAAAGAAGCTTGAGGAAAGGTATACAGAGCAATCGCACTGTAATTTTCTATCATGGTTAATTAAAATTAATGTACGATAATCATTTTCGGAACGCGTCTATAACGTGTTGTTAGTCCCAGGGGCTGTTACTTTTAAGTTTCGAGGCTGTCTTGTTAGGGTACTATTAATAATCTAGTTTGATAGTTGGTTATGTACTTCGAGGCAAGTGTTTTGGTCGCCAAGAATCAGATAACCCTAGATTTCCAATATTCAAATAAAATGAATTTAATATATCGTCTGCTTAGAGGTAAAAGTCATTAAGTAACAAAATCAAACTTTTTCCGTTTCAATATTCAAACGGGAATATGCTCATTCAATTTTTTTTTATATATAGTGAATCTTCTCATTCTCTAATGTGCATATATAGCAGTTATATTCACTTGGTGACTTTTTATACTTATGGAAAATAATAATATCAACACACAATGACATTTTGTCGAATTTGGAAAAAATTGCACACTGACTTTAACCTCCGTGCGGACAATATAGTTAGGTTTTATTTTTGTCCAATAAAATATATGGTTATTTTATCATAAATTATGGATCCAATTTTAATAAATACCCGCCTAGACCAAATCAGGAATCATGAAATCAGAGGCAGGCTGAGTGTGACCGAAGGAGTCCCGGAGAGGATTGGAAGAAGCAGGCTACGATGGTATGGACACTGACAGCGGATGCCAGAACGTAGGAGGCCGAAGAGGATTCTGCAGTGGGAACAATCAGGAAGGCTTTGGAATATATCTATAGAGTTTCCGCTAGCAAAAATGATAAATTTTGTTCACAAACTGGGGCTTATATCCCTGGGGGAGTGTATCTTATAAATATACTACAACAAGTATTTAAATATATTTAGAATCTTTTAAAAATTACTAAGAAAGTTACGTATTAAGTAACTTTCATAAGCATCTGAACATATATATTTTTTTTTCTTTCGAGGAAGGAGTAAAGTAATGAATATATGTCGTTAAAAAAATTCCGAATTGATAGATGTTCCTTCACTTACTTGGGGCATATTATTTATCAACGTAAGATAATAAAGAACATTTATCAAATTTCTTAAACATAGATTGATCCTATTTTGCACTCTTGGCCTATCTTGGTATACTGCCTGTCTGTATCGACATTTTCGCCCTTGGAGTAAGTATGATAAACCATAAAGAAACATTTTACTTTTACTTATTCTATAGTTTTTAGGTCGGTTCACAGATTATATGCTTCTCAGTTTTTATAGCTATGTTACCCTCGAATTATTTGTAGATAATTTTTTTCCTAGCCTATTTGACTTGGAAACGACTGTCTTTTGTGGTAATTTGCGTATTTTCGAAATAGTTAATTACAGTAATAATAACTCGACCAATATTTTTTTAATAAGTGGTTACGTATTTTGAGAAAAAGTTTCCTGCATTGCGTCGCCTGGGATACAATTAAACAGGGCTTTTTAAGAGCTAAGGATATACAAGACAGGGAATGGAATTTCCTAATTCAGATGAAAGGCTTGTCTACATTTAATGATTACCTTTTTTGAAAAAAAAGTACATAAATAGTACATAAGGGACTAAGCATCTGTTGGTCAATGTATTTATGTATCTGGACACCAGCCTGGGGGCAATTATCGGAGGAGAAAGAGACCAATTAGCGACAGGTGTGGGCCAGGTGACAAGGGGGCAGATGCGTCATGTAATGCACCCTGTTATAGTCTCATTAAATATATAACAATATGTCCTCTCTACTTAGCTACTCGGCTAGAGTCTCCTCTAACTGGGCATTTAGTCTCCACCTAGTCCCACCTATCGACCCAACAACCTCACAGCTCATAGTGAAGCTAAACCTTTGCGGAGATCTATATAATATTAATCCATTTTTAGTTAAAATTTAAAAACAGCTTTACTATTCATTTTGTGTTATATAGGTCCTGAACTAATAATATTGTTTGGCACATTGTTTATTTTCGTTAATAAGTGAAGACTAATTTAAAACGGAAAATTTAGACACAAAACAGAGATGAAGACTTTGAAATAAATGGGTATAGACACAGAAAAATTGCCTTTCAATTAAGAATTAATATTTTTTAATTATAACACAAAGCCAAGACTTTAATTAATATAATATAAGTGTTTTTTTCAGTATTTGAGAAGCTATCGTATTTATTTTTATTAATGTCATGATCGTTCTTAAAGTTTGATTATTGATTCCCTATTCCTGGAATAAATAAGAAACTGTAAGGATAAATCTAACATAAAAATTACTATCGATAAAGGCCATGTATTCATTCCAATCAACCTATTATTTAGCACAGAAATATAAATTAATAAAATGACTGATTAGCTAAAGTTGATAAAGTTCGGTATCTTGGTTTCTACTTGTTAGACAATAGACACATGGAATCTTCATACTCAATTCAAACGTCAAGAACTTAACAGACACTTTAACCAATTGTATAGACTACTAAATAGGACATCTCCTCTTCCGATTGGAAATAAAGTTCTCATATAAAAAACCATCATTAAACCTATTTGGACTTATGGACTTTAACTGTGAGGGATAGCAAAACAATGGAGTATCAAACGCATTCAATCCTTCTAATTCAAAATCCTCCGAACTATAGTAAATGCTCCTTACTATGTACGTCCTCGACCTCATACCCCTTAAATTTTCTGAATTCCATCGCGAACTTTTCTTTCATCCTAATCCTCTAGCTCAACCATTTTCAAGTATCACACATCATGATAACTACCCCCCTCGCAAAGTAAAACGGCAATGTCTCCAAGATCTTTTATCAAATTTATTGTTGGAGTTTTGGCAATGGCCAGCAGAAGCTTGAAAACCACTCATGCCCTGAGTGAATGCACTTTAGCGCTCTCACTCAGCCTCCACTGGCTTTTTACACCATTGAAACAGCTGAGAGAGATGAGCTGGAACCTCTCTGATTGTATTTTTAACCTTCAATTTGATTTTTTACTATTACTATTATAAAATTTTCTTTATGTATGTATTTTTTAAATTTATATATTTCACTTATATGTATATTGTATATTTTATATTGTTTGTGTATAGGATAGTTCTTTTCTGTTCTCTCTTTTCTTTCTTTTTTTTTCTTTTTTCTTTGTTTTACTGTTCATAATGCGTGAATGTAATCATTAAGCTACACATATTACTTATTGCCCACATTTTTGGCACATTGTAATAATTACTCAATAAAAAATTGATATAAAAAAAATAATAATCCTGACAATTTCCAAATTTGCCTTGGGCAATCGCCTTCCTAATAAACCCAACTGTTTTGGAAGACCCTGCCAACAACGACCCGTAGTATACTCGTACACCGCCTGATCCTATCTGGGCACGCCCTGACCCCTGAGGTCACAAGTATTCACGCCTGTGCCGGTAAATTTCCCTCCCTATCTCTCTTCCTCCTCCACGTATCTTGTTTATCAGGCCTCTGCTATTTGTTATCATCGCGGGGATCACACCTCGCCGGATTCCTCTGTCTTTCTAAGCGCTGCGGTACGGTTTTGTAAATTGGTAAGTGGTGCCGTGACACTGTTTGCAGTTATGGCTGGTTAAGGAATTTCCGATTTGGTGTCCTTATGCATTATGTATATGTGGATTTAGTGAGATCCACTGATCAAAGAGAAACAACTCGAAGTATTTTTTGTTTCATTTATAAACTATCCTCTTACTAGCCCGAAGAGACCAAATTAAGAGATAGTACATGATAGGGCAGGCTTTATAGGTGGCGATTAAATCTCAGTTTCGATTTTTTGGATATTCTCTTTTCTCGCAAAACATCCTTGATTTAGGAACATTTAGAACAGTATGAAATGATCACATTAAGCAAATGTGACGAATAATGCATACAATCAAATATTTCAATAACTTATTAAACGACGACCCATTGATAGCTTTCAATAAAACCTCTTTTGAAAGTTCTGAGGAGTCTATAAAATATAAACAACCGAAAAAAATAACAAATTAAAAAATCTGAAATTAGGTTTCCGATTTAATACCTTTTGACGGAGGCTTGATGACCTACAGCGTTGGGGCGAGGGTCTTACCACGTCTAGTACAGAAGGTCGTAGATTCGAATCCCACTTGGAGGGATTGAAATTTATTTCGTAGTCGACCCACGGAATGAATCTCAACTTCACACTCGGACTAGAATAGGTTGGTTACTTTTTGGATTAACCATCTTCCTGCCCTTGATGGAGTACATTAGTAATAGCTCAATGATAAACACATAATACTTTTAAGAATGTTGGATATTAGCTTATTTGTTATTCTTTATTGATAAAATACTATTTGGTCTAGTAGTAATAAATATTCTTATAGGGTAGTGTAATTTTTTTTATTTAATTCATCTTGTATACAATGATTACTATAGAAATTCTACGAAAACTCTTCAACACTCTTTACTTTGTCGCTAACTAATTTATCCTTGAAGATCTTAATGTTCCATATGTTGCTAATTTAGCTCAAACCAGATAACTTTCCTTTCATAGTATACTATATAACCACTCTAATCTACTACAGTCTTAACTCGGTTCACACTCCATTCCCGATTATCCGGAATCTGAAAGTAATATACATAGGCTAGAGATCTAGATGTAAAACTTCTATCAAAGTACTACTAATAGGTAGCTCCTTACAAGTTGTTGATATGTTATTGTAATAATTCTCCACACATTTATGTGTTTGTTGTGTACACTTGTAAATATAAATAAAAAAACAAAAAACATTTCAATGTTATTTTTTACATAGTTCAATGTTGTTATAAGCTATGCATATTTATACTGTAGCCAACCATGTAAAATATTTTAGAACTTAAGGGGATTTTAATTTTTTTTTTTTTTTTTTTTTTTTTTTTTTTTCAGGCTGAAACTACCGGAACAAAATACTGGCTAGAAGGACAGAGACTAAACTAGTTATGGAATCAATCTCCATCAGTTGGTTAGGACCAGGTAGGAAAGGCTACCATTAGCTGAGTATCTGTAATTTATTATCGAGGCCCAGGAAACATAAATAATAGAAGAAAGGAGCGGGCCCAATAAATGCCCTGATGAACCCCACCGATGGTTCCTTGAGCACCGCACTTTACACCCCAACGCTAATTATCTCCTTCATTAATCCAGGTTGCCAACTTAGTTATCTAGAGCGGCTATCGTTTGGGAACGGTAATTTAGAAACGTCTGTTAATTTTTTTAAAATAGCCATATGACTTTGGGAGTTCATACAAAAACGATTTTAAATTTTATAATCTAAACTACTCCAAATTAATTAGACAAATGTTCAAAGTATCCAATTAAATTATAAAAATACTCATTTACATGACAATTAGGATTGATGAATTAATTGCCACTTCTATTGGAATTATTTTATTAGAAAACTAGTTCATCTTCATAGTTCATTTATTCATCTTGACTTCAAAAAAAATACAAAATTTTCAAAGCATCTACAAAATTTTACACGGGTTATATATACTAATAAATAAATAAAGGCTTAGCGAACCCGAAGGCTCGATGCCGACGCCACGAACCGTTTACCACACAATTCCCTCCCCCAAAACCCAAATCTTCCAGGTCGGTCTTAACGCAATACTCCCATCTACGTCCTGGTCTACCCCTCGGTCGTTTTCCTCGATGGCTGACCAAAACTAGTCACTTTTTTTGGAATTCGATCATTACTAAACCCAACAACCTTACATGGCCATTTTAACCGTCGAGGAGCTATTACCTGAACTATATTTACCGGATAAAACGCGCGCAGTTCTGCATAATGAAGCCTTCTAAAATTCTTCGGTTTCTTCATCCTTTTTAGGGCCAAATATTCTACGCATTACTTATTTTTGAAAAGTAAAAAGCGTTGTTCCTCCCTTAACGTAAGCGGCCAGATAAAGAACTTTTGGTAGTACAATAGTCTTATTTATCCTAACTTTTAGAGTAAGCGCGCGCGATCTGAGTAGGTTTGTGACCAAGAAATAACAAGCATTACCAGCTTTTAACCTAGTCCTTATTATATATTTTAAAGTTTTCAAAAATATATGACAAGAAATTATATATTGGTACTCACTTGAGGAGATCTAACAGATATCTGAAATACATCCATCGTAGAAGTGGGAAGGGCCAGGTAGGTTTATTGTTATAGGATTTTACCTTGGGATTTCCCCTTTGACTAATTGGATTTTTCCGTTTCTATTGGAATCAAATTAAAAATGTTTATCCCTATTGGAATTGTTTATCACTATGTTTATAACTATTGGAAATGTATATCTGGTCATTTAAACAAAAATCTGGATCGGTTTTTAACGATTTTATTATTTCCAATGATCCATAAATATTTAATTTTAGGCTATTTTTTCTACTTGATGTATTTTTTAACTTCTGAGTCTTTATTGAATTTATGTTTCTTTTCATTTAGATGGATAGCGAAATTGGAATTTTGGGTCGTATTATTGTATGCTCTTATATGTTCTTTTACTCTTTGATTTACCGGTCGTCCAGTAACTATATATATGTGACACAAGATAAGATCTCTCTGGACTAACGAATTTGAGCTTGGGGCTCAACTTAACTTCTTAATTCTTCTCGGATCCAATTCTTACAATCCTCAATGCTTCTTATTACGTCACGGCCTGCGACCGGCTCTATAGAACAATTCCAGCGTTCAAATCTTTTTATATTTTCCTCATGTTCCGACATTCACATGTGATTATATCCTCATTGATTTTTCTTATTTTTTGGTGATTTTTCTTTTTTCCTTTTTAGAAAAATTGCCTTGGGTTCGAGGTATGTATTTCTAAAATATAGGTTAAAACAAAAAGGTTTTCGGTAAAAGTTGAAAAAACTTACTAAAGAGATCTGCACTAGCAGTTATGTAGATTTTTCATTCATGTTTTTCATATTTTTGTAAATATATATATTCATACTGTACATTTAATTATCATATTTTGGCCGATATTTCGAAAGAGCAGGAAATAACATTTTTGATTCTTCCTCATCATCGTATGTGGTGAATAATTCATAAATATGCTCTATTTTTTCATCGTAAACCAACAAAAAATTGAAGGTTGGAATTTTATAGCAAGAAGAGAATTTGTAAAACCTATATGAAAGGATAAACATTGTTATCGAAACGGAAACGTTAGATTATTCAAGACCTTTTTTTTATAATGAAAGAAGTAACAAAGAATTAAGAAGTAGTTGTACAGTTTCGAACTAGCGAAGCTAAAACAAAAACTCTAACTAGCTTCTTGGTCTCATTACAAGGAGGCTTGTACCCAATTTCTAGAAATTTCTAATAGTCCAGTAAATCTATAACAAAAACTAACAATACTAGTTCTATTTTCTTCAGGAATGTTCCCCTGAACAAGAACATATAAAGTCTTTTCAAATTCCGGTGCCGATGAGGGAAGGGGGGCTTTAAATGTTCCATTTTTAGGTTTTTCGCTTATAACTCGAAAACGGTGCGTTAGATAGAAAACAATTTTTAATTCAAAATTAAAGCTTATTAAATTTTCTACAAGTTTGGTCATTTGCAATTTTAAGAAAAACTGTACCGGTTTTGTGCAACCGGCTCTGGAGAAATTGTAATTTTCGAAAAAATGTTTTTTCACCCACGCTTTTTGTATATTTTTGTCATCTAAATTCTCACTCGTTCAGTTTAGAGGAATGTCGTCAGGATAAAACATGTACAGCACTCAATTCCATATAATAATATATATTATATGTTCATTTATATTGGACACGTCGTAACTTACAGCAAGATGTAAATGAAAATAAAGATATCAACAAACATCTTGATTTCCCAATTAAATTTTGATGTTCCTTTCAGCGGAATCATAAACAGCTGAAATTTATACAACTGCTAAATTTTACTCAGTAGGTGACAAGCCTTAGCGGAAAATAACGTAATCGGGTGCGTTTTCAAAACTGACAGGCTCAAATCCTTCATCAAGCATTTCTCCTCGAAAACACATATAACTCCGAAACTATTACTTCGATCCTTAACTTGTAGTACCCCACATACGAAATTTGGATCAAGTCCCGTAAAATATACTAGTCAGAATGCTAAAAAACGTGAACTGTTGTGAAATCCAAGTTTTTAACCACTTTCTTCGGTATAACACCGAAACTACTCGTCCAGTACACAATTTCTTTTTTCCATCTCAAACCTGGTTTAATTTACATTGAACATATGTTATATATTTTTATAGGGAATTTAATGCTGTACATATTTTATCCTGACGACGTTCCTCTAAAATGAACGAGTAAGGATCCAGAAGACAAAAATATACAAAAAACACAGTGAAAATTTTTTTCCCTCAAATATTCCTACTTTTCCGGGGCTGGTAGCACGAAAGAAGTTCAGTTTTTCGTAAAATGGGTATTACTAAACTTATAGCAAATTTAATAAGCTTTAATTTTGTGCTAAAAACGTTTTCTATCGAATGCACCGTTTTCGAGTTATAAGTGAAAAACCTAAAAATGGAACATTTAAAACCTCCCCCTCCCCTAGCGGCACCGGACTTTGAAGGGATTTTATTTGCTCTTGCTAGAACTAATATTTTCAGTTTCTCTGATTTTCCTATTTCGACAGGACTGTAACGCCAGTTCAAGCATGATATATGCCTTAACCCAGCAAGTACATCAAGAACTCAACTTGTATGCAACTTTTTTTATAATGGGTATAGATCATTTAATGAAAACAGCATGTGGTGGAATATTTTTAGTGTTCAGGTTAAAGGCTGTTAAGTATGGCTAGTAACATTTTATATAGCTATTTAAGGAAATAGATTGACCAAGGACGTGTGAAAATGTTGCTCTTACATAAAATTAAAAAAAAAAAAATAAAAATAAAATAAAAATATTTTAGATCATGTCCAGAACAAATATTAAGTCTCAAACTATTAATGCAATATTACAAACTCAGGAACAAAGGGCTCTACATTACTTTTGTAGACTTTAAAAAAGCCTACGATTCGATAGATAGGGAAACGCTGATCAAGACGTTGGAGGAACTCGGAGTTGACAAGAAAACGGTAAAGCTGATCCAACTTATCCTCACAAATACTGTGTCACAAACTAAATTCAGAGGTAAATTAAGCCGCCCTTTTGAAATCAAAACGGGTTTGAGACAGGGCGATGGACTATCACCAATTCTCTTTAACTGTGTTCTTGATAAAATAATAAGAACTTTTAGGGAGCGGAACAACTCACACGCAAAATGGGGAGTAAAGAAAGATAACTTAATATTCCCATGTTTCGCTTTCGCAGACGATATAGCTCTTCTGGCAGAAACTAAGGAACAGGCCGAGAAACAAGTGGAAGATCTAAAAGAAATCGCGGAAAAATCAGGACTACAGATATCCTTCGAAAAAACAGAAATGATGGCAAATAATGTAACAAAGGATGAATCAAAAGAGATCAAAACCAAGTACGGAAAAATTAGAATGGTCAAAAGGTTCAGGTATTTGGGAGAGGTAATAACAAATAATGCCATTGACAAAATTCCGATTGAGGAGAGAGCCAAGAAGCTGGAAAAAGCTTTCAATACAGTAAGACACGTCTACAATAAAAAGAACTTGTCAATGAATGCAAAGATAAGACACTACGCTACGGTAATCAGACCTCTGGTTCTGTATGGTTCAGAAACGTTGGCTATGAACAAGGAGAACAAAAACTTAGCTCGAATTGAGAAAAGAATCCTAAGAATGATATACGGCCCAATCAAAACAGAAGATGGATACAGAAGGAGACCGACGTTAGAGCTATATAAAATCTTGGAACCCATGGACTCAGCTATAATCAGGCGTAAACTGAACTTTCATGCACACATAATCAGGATGAATAACCAAAGATGGGTGAAACAGATTTATACTAAAGCCCTGAGCATGAAAAATAGCAACCATGTGTTTGGTAAAACAATGAAACAGTTCCTGGATAAGTACAAAATTACAGAAGAACTGTGCGAAGACAGAGAAAAGTTTAAAAAACACATGCAGAAAATAGAGGTCTTTGAATGCCAAAAACCTAAAGGAAGAACGGGGACCAAATGGACCCAAGAAAGAAAAGAACGATTTTCTTCCCAAATAAGAGCGTACTGGCAGCAAAGGAGAATGAAGATTGTCAACAAACCTTCCTAATTAATATTTGCGTAGTCCTTAGAAGGCTGGACCGCAAAAAAAAATAAAAAAAAAAAAAAAAAAAATATTTTTGTAAATTGACAGAATTTTAATTATTTCTGCATTCTAGGTTGCAAATAATAAATAATATTTGCTACTTACTACTTCATTTTTTGAATTTCCATGTGTTTTTTTAACTACGATAAGCACTTTTTGATTCGAAAACATATGCTATTTATTCATTCGTAATTACTTAGCTCCTCCTCCTTTTCTGGTCACCTATTCCTCTCCGTCCATTCTTGAGAACGATGTCAACTCTCCAACGACCGATAAACTCGAGGAAGGAATCGCGGGCAGGAGCCTCCTGGGGTTTACGACCCCATGTAATCGGCTGTTTATAAACAGGTAATTGGCCGGAGAGGTTCCAGGAACCCGGGATTCCAGGGGCAGGGGGGGGGGAGACTGGAGAAATACCTGGAAGCCGTCTGATGTGACGCCTCATGACCTTTAGCCAGCTCGGAGCAGTTTAGTCCTAATTATCGTGCCAGCTTCCAGAGCCATCTCCTCCGCTCCAGTAAGGGGCATGTGCTCTCTGGTATTCGGTATTTGGCACAGAAGGGGAACCGGATAAATATCTCTATTATTGATAACTTATCATTAACCTATGAATGAAATTCTCTATAGGTTTCTTCTTTAATACGTCATTTAAGAGCATACTAGTCTCTTGAATATTTGAAACTCAACAGAAAAGGTTCAAATTACAGAGAAATGAAATCTCCAGCGCCATCTAGATTCCAGGATACTATGTTACCGAGGATCGTTATTTCATCATAAGAAAACAACAATAGAACTCCTTTAATTATTACTCCCGACGATACCAGAATTCGAAAGTCATATTAAATTCCTGGATCCATTACAGTTTCATAAGTTCCTCCTGTAACAATTCCATCAAAACGAAATCTAATATTGAGGGATATAGAACCACATTCTTTAAATGTAACGCTGTTACAATACATAATTCTGAACTTCAGCGGCAATAAAAAAAAAAATTGTTGTTACACTATGGAGTCAGGTTAAAAATTTATTTCCTCTACTTTAGGCTATTATGGGAACTACTTCATTAAAATTACTAATAAAGACATGGTGTATGTAAAACTTTATTAAGGAGTTAGGTATAGCCTTATTGGGGGTAAAAATATCAAACAGATTGAATTATTGATAATTCGTTAAATTTAATGATTAGAATTTCCTTCAATGCCAAGAGTCAAGCACTAGTGTAAATGTGATATTTAAGAAAAAAAAAAATAGAAAAAACAGGTAATTATCCTTCATACTAGGATAGAAATTATTATTATCCATGAAATCAAACACAAATAATACCACATGCACTTGACATTATAAATGTCAAAAGTATCTTGAGAAACCATCGGCTCAGAGAAAATTATGGAAATATTCTACAAACCAATAAATTTACATTACATAAGATTCAATTTAAAGTTACTGATTTTGGCAATACTCGTGAACTTATAGTGTATATACATAAATACACATTCACTTAAATGAATGGCTCTTCAATTCATTACTGGTCTCTTTCTAAATACTCCAAAATTATATTCTTAGCAACAGTCATCCAATGTGGTGTATTCTGAAGGTTTCTTGCATTTGTTGGTACTCAGTTGGCCACCTCAGATTGGGACTTCTTACTTTTCTGTTTTGGTGAAGAACTTTTATAGCCAATTTCCATGGAAAATCTCAAGCAAGGTCTCCTAGCCATGTGCCTATTTAAATTTTCAATATTTTATAATCGCATTTTTTTAGAAACCATGGATTTTATGTTGTTTTTTTTGTTTTGTTTTTTCACCAAATAGTACCTTGTTTAACTGGATCGAAGGTCTTTTTCAGTGGTAGTGTATATACTGTATTTCAATAAAGGTAATCTAAATACATTCTAGTCTTCCAACTCAGGGAACTGGACTTAAAAAAATATGTAAAATTTTTAAATTTATAATAACTATACTACATATCAAGAAAATTAGTTCCAAACATTTAAGCGATCCAATAAAGAATAAATATTGTGATACATAAACTTATAACATAATATATTTTCATTATATTAACAGGATTCCTGATACATCACTAATCATCATATTCATTTTCTGACATATGAAAAATACGATGAGAGAAATTCTTTATGGTCGTCCTTTTATGGAAACATGATATTCCCGAAAACATCTGAACAGAAAGGTCGTCCTCATTAAATATTAAAAAAAAAAAAATATTTCCTCAGCCTCTATGATATCAGGGGACTCCGAGATTTATAAATATAGCGCTCTTGAAGATTAATAAACTATCTACGGACCTAAATAATAATTTATAATTTTCATCAGTCCATAAAAAACTCAGTATAATTTGTTAGGTTTTAAGAATTAGAGGACTCCATAGTCGGGAAGTTGGAAACACGTCCTGGTGAGCCCGTATTAGGTGTGGTCGTAATTGATCACCGGAGAGTTTGGGAATTGTGGACCATGAGTGGCCAAATGGATGCCTGCCGTGTTATGAATATTAATATTGGACTAGGAACAGCTGACCGGGAACACAGCTCTTTGTGACATGTGACAGGAGTCACCGGATGAAACGTGCTTACACGGCGTGACATGTCACTAGTGATTGGTAAACTGTGTATGCTAAATCGTAAAGTTGTAATGTCAATATATGAAAAACTTATTTGGACATATCGCAGTATACGGAGCAGTAAAAATGATTCGTGTTAATAAACTCACTTTTTTTGTGGATATACATTCCGATGACTTCTTTCAACTACTGTCAATGAAAATTTGAGTGCACTGTAAACGACTCCACAAAGAATTTAATGAAGATCACAGATCATAAAATTCAACCACAATGCAAAAGGAGCCTAGAAAATTACTTTAAAAAATATCTTTTTATAGATACTTACTACTGTATAGAACATATAAATCTAGTAAATGAGTGAGAAATTGAAAAGGTAACATGCCAACTAACTTGTAATGCAGCCACCCAAACTTTTGGTGGCACTTTAATAAAAGTTGTATAGCAGGGCTCGAAGCAACCTTCTTTTCAGATACCTCAGAAGTTCATTGTGTATAAAATGGGAAGCAAGTTGAAAGACTAGTGAATTAGAGTGCTCATGGAGTTTACTATGAGAGGATAGGTATCTGGTTTGGGCTATATCAGCAACATATGGAATGTTAAGATCTTTAAGGATAAGTTTATTAGTCACTAAGTAAGGAGCATTGAGAATTTTTCGAAGAATTTTTGGTTGTAAGGATTGGATACCAGAAGAATTGGTCCAATGCTCAACTTTAAATGGGAGTGTCTGTCCAAATGGGTCCAAATACTGTCATGTAAATGAGTCATTTATAATTAATTTAAAGCTTTAAACGTTTATCTATTACATTTTGGAGTACTTTGTAACTGAAAATTACTAGATGAGGTTTCTCCCTAACTAAATGTCTTGTATTTTGTCTTAGCAAATTAAAATCAAAGCAGTACGAAGGTCCCTCCCTTCTGTTTCCAATCATAACTCTCACGTCATTTATTTCTTTTTACATACCCAGCTAAATAAATTTTTGTCTACAAATGGAAATAAAAAATGCATTTTTATAACAAAATATTCATCTGCAAAACTGAACTAAATATAATTTCCGAAAATTTATTACTTAAATGTTTCTTAAAGTTAATATTTCTCTGAGATTATTTTATCCAATAAGGGTTGATGGAAAGTGGAGATTGAAAAGTTATACTGAAATCGCAGACATTTAAAAAAAAGGATATAGTCAACTATATAAAAGCCAATAGACTGCTATGGGCCGGCTATGTTGAGAGAATGAAGGATGAAATAGTCCAGTAAAATAAGGGTTTGCCGAAGAAAAAAGTTTGCTAACACGGCAGACGTCGGCTTAATACCTAAAATCGTCCAAAATATTTTACGGTATTTTTTCTTTAACACGAAAAAGAAGCTTTTTTTCGAAGAAAGTCTTTAAATAATAATTATTGCCGGAATTATTCCCTACAAAATAAAAAAAAAACTATTCCGTAATAGGATCATTTACCGCGGAGCTATGGTCTTGGAAAAAAGTGTAGAAATTGGCCAGCTGGTGGTCAGTCCCACTTCTCCGCGAAAACATGTCTGTCATACTTTTTTGTATATAACTCCGAAACTATTTGTCTGATTCAAAATTGCTTTTATTCACCTTAAAGCTAGTTAAATTGGCCCACAGAACATGTCAGAATTGTAATTTTTGTAAACATATATACATTTAGCATGCTTGCGTGGGTATTTCACGGGATGTAATAAAAATTACACATATATATATATATATATATATATATATATATATATATATATATATATATATATATATATGATCTAATAGTAAATTTGGCCATCTTGTTGATAAAAGGAATACATTTTAAATCGGACGAATGGTTTCGAAGTTATAGTGAAAAATGTGCAAAAAAACGTGGATTTTACAACAATACGGGTTTTTTAGCGTGCTTTTAAAGGATTAATAATTAATATTAATATTACTTAATAATATTATTATTAATATTACTTAATATTTAATATTATTACTTCATATTTAATAGTCTAATAGCCAATTAGATTAGCTTTAAGATGAATAAAAGGATTTTTGAATCAGACAAATAGTTTCGGAGTTATAGACAAAAAAGTACGACAAACATGTTTTCGTGGAGAAGTGGGAGTGACCACCAGTTGGCGAATTTCTACACTTTTTCCCAAGACCATAGCTTCGTGGTAAATGGACCTATTTCGCAGTAGTTTTTTAATTTATTTCGTAGGTAATAATTCCAGACTTTCATAAAAAAAAACTTCTTTTTCGTTTTATAGATAAAATACCGATAATAACCGATATTTTGGACGGTTTTTTGCTATTTTGGACTAAAAGAACTCAGAAGATAATTTAGATATGATAATATTGGAGAGGAAGAGTAGAAGAGGTAGACCGGGAAGCCGTAAGAAGGATGAAGGTGCGAGAGATGCGGCGAGGTTTTGAGTTCGGAACTGGAGACTCGCTGCGGATGACCGGGAGACATGGAAGGAGATAATTGGGAAGGTCAAGGGTCACACCGACCTGTAGAGCCAGCGAGTTAGTACGAATCCAATTAATTCCCAGCACTATGTCATGCTTGAAAAATATTTAAAATAAATGAGACTCCTTGAATAAAGAAGTTAACAAAGTTACAATAGCACTTGACACACTAACAGAGAATTGAATATTTCCCAATCATCAATTAAGTTTTCTAAATTTTCACATCTCTTTACAGAGATACGGACAATGATTCCGCTAGACCAGAAACTATATACAAATGGTGCTTCATATATACAAACTATATAAATATGGATTGTCACTCAAGCATTTGGAAGGGTCTGACGTCAGGGTTATTCTTTTTAAGCTCATACTTACTTCATAATCTACATACATCCTTCACAGACATACAAAGTAGTCCCAACATTACGACTGCCGGAACTGCAATAACATCAAGACATCATAATCCTATACAGGCCTCAATCACCTTCCCAAACTACATGATTGATGCGAGCTATGGAAGATAAAATGAAACTACGACACTCGTCAACACTTTACATCCATACTATGACATAAGAATTCCTCTCCTGTATTAATAGACATCATACCTATTCCACAGGCAGTAAATTACCGGATTAACATTCGATAGAAGGATGTTGTGGGATCCACACATAAAGAAAAAAGCAAACCTAAAACCAGAGGCTTAAAATAATCTACCTACCACTCAGAAGGCAATCAAAACTAAAGCTTAGTTTTCAGCGAAACATCAGATACAACAAAATCGCATTTTAGTTATATATAGTGGATACCTTTGCATCTATTTTTTTTAGACGGTTCCAGAAAGTAAACAAAAGTTGAAAATTCGTCAAACAGCAAATGACTGGTAAATTTCTAAAACGCTATTAGCCTTTCCTTTTAGAAAAAAATGACGTTAACATCACATTTGAAAACGAAATCAAAACATAGAAAATGGAATTAATCAGTTTTGGACTAGAATGATTAATCGCCTGTTCCAACACCTGAGTGTGGTATTAATGATAAGCTATCAGTAAAATGAATTGCCCTCGGCTCAGTCACGCAACAGGCCGGGTTCTAAATTTTTAGAAAAGAATTCGGTATTCGCAACGGTGTAGTATATGGTTGAACAAGTAGGGTTTCTCTTACTGGGTCCTTTACGAAAACATAAAAAAATATTTTTTGACCATCTAGATATCTGCAATTTTAATTTTGTCATATTGAAGAACAATACGAGTTTTAATAATTAACTGTAAATCCCATAATATGGGCATGTTATTATTATATTATGCCCTTCATTGTTACGTATTGTTTTCTAAAAAATATCTAACTAGAGAGAGTAAACTTATGTATTTCTTTTACTATTAATGTTTAGGTTTTTTTGACATGTAACGTATATGTCTTTTACATTTAAACGTAAATGTAACTTTAATTTTCAATTTTTTTTTTTTTTTTTTTTTTTTTTTTGTTCCTTCCCTCTTCTTTTTTTTTCTCATAATTTCATCTTTAATACTGATGTGCTGATTTGTAACTAATCTCAGCCAGACAATTGTACCTTTTATTGTGCACTTTAATTATTCTTAGGAGACAGTCTGTCACAGAATAAAGTTTATTTTTCATTTTATTTTCATGTATTTTGGCTGGATGCCTCCACATTTTTTTCACAATCAAAAATGTAACATTTTGACACGCTCTTAGCTCTGTTGGTGTTCCTCGGATCGAAAATTTAATAAAAGCATTGTAGACAGAAATTTTACAGAAAATATTTTTGTCATATTATATTGCTAAGTTTTGGCACTTTTTTGTTC
Organism: Euschistus heros; assembly: GCA_003667255.2. Classification (NCBI taxonomy): domain Eukaryota; kingdom Metazoa; phylum Arthropoda; class Insecta; order Hemiptera; family Pentatomidae; genus Euschistus; species Euschistus heros. The sequence continues at coordinate 887,394 of RCWM02000004.1, forward strand.
TATTTCACAGTTTCCTAGAGAGAAATTAAATTGAGAGTATTTTTTGTTATTCTGAAAAAAGTTGCATTTGAAACCGCTGTATTTTCTCAACATTGTTTATTTCGAATAGTTATTGGTCGTTAATTTATTAACGATAACATATCAATCATAACATAATTATTAATTTAAATGATCTGGTCCTTTAAATTTCAAAATATAAATTGAGAAAAACAGTAGATTATAGCTAGGCATATCCATGAACTATTGTTTTTCTGGGTAAGCAAGAATTATATTTCTATATGGGAAAAAGACTAAAACGACAAGAAACTGCTCGTCGTTACAGACTACTTCAACATTTACTAGACAAACGTTCAAAGCTCCCAATTAATTACAAAAGACATATACATGACCGTGATTAGACCTATTTGGACGTACGGAGTTGATCTTTGGGGCTCTATTACACCATCCAATATATCTCATATCCAATCCTTACAATCCGAAATCCTTCCATAAATCCTAAATGCCCCTTACTTTGTCACTAATAAACTTATCCATAAAGACCATAATGTTCATTACGTTGCTGAGCCAGCCGACACCAGATACCAACTCTTCCATAGTAAGCTCCATAACCACTCCAATCCATTAGTTTCTCAACTTTCTTCCCACTCCATTCCCGATAATCCTTCGAGGCGTCTGAAAAGAAGATGGCCTAGAGATCTTTTTGTGTAGAATTTTCATTGAAGTGCTACTAGTGAGTAGTTCTTCTCAAGTTATTTGCATGTCATTGTATTCATTATTAACACATTTACTTGATGTATATTATTTTGTACAGTTGTAAATATCAATAAATTGATTAGTGTATATATATATATACATACACATGGGAAAAGTATAGTTAGGAAAATATAAGTTTAAAAAAATATAAAGATGAAACTATTGTAGAACAGGGTAAAAATGGATATCAATTTATATAATATTTTTAATTACAACCAAATGCCCTATGAAATAATTAAATATGCAAGTGATAAATATGGAACAATTAGTAGTATTGGAACAAATAATAGTATTGGTTTGACCAACATTAGCACCTAGGGCAGCCTTTCAGACAGCTGATTCCTTCCACTCGCTTACTTCAATCAGTGTTTTTATCCTTTGTGTATGATAATACTAACAACTCGTCTCTGTGATGAGGCAGTCATCCCTCAAAACTACATTTCTCCCTATCGAATTACTAAGTTACTAGATTAAAATACTTTAGCAGCCTCACTGCTTTATAGGTAGCCCTTCGATGTAGCTGATAAGAAAATGGTTTGGTGAACTAGCATGTCATTACAGGTAACTTCGGAGATATATGAATAGGCGTTTCATACCATATTGATCTAACGTCATTCATCTCATTTGCTTACAGCTTATGGGCGGAATGTAATCAAATACACCAGTTAATTTTAATAACATATTTTTTAAAAATATATTAAACTCTCCTAGTTGTAGCTCAAACGTTCAGCTCTCTCTATATGACTTTTGGAACTGATAGAGCAATATGTTATTTTATTTTAGTCCAGAAATAATATCCAGAACTTCTATTTCATCTGCTATTTGTTGACGGTTTGAAGGATAGAATAATTGTTGAATATTGTTTGGTAAAAAACATTTTGAGACAAGATTCTTAACTAAATTGTCTCTTGTTTGGTCCAAAAAATTCATCTCCGATTGGATTTTCTATTGCTAGAAGCTATGAAGGCCGAATGCAGTAGGAAGTGGCACCTATGCCACCTGGATCGCGTGACTCCACCCGTTTGTTAACTAAACTAACATAATTAATATCGATATTGTAAAGGAAACGGAAACCGTTTTTTTTCCCGCCTTCTTAAATAAAGACGAAGGGCTATAATTAATGCTTTATCTGGCCGATGGGGGGGGACAATGGGACGGTGAGCCGGCGAAGTGATGGCTATTATTGATAACTGTTTGTGGTTCTTGCCTCTTCTCGCTGTTTTGTTTAATTAGCAGTTCTCTACTGATGTGCTTTGGAAGAGAAACGGTGGGTGTTTTTCTATAAGTTCCTAGTATTAGGGTGGGGAAGAAATTACTATTATCAGCTCTCACAACTATTCATTTTCAGGTCTTGTGTTAAACTCAAACGCTACTTTCAAGGGTTTCAGTTTAAGACCTTCCTGAACTATCTCTTCCTTTCTCACTTTCTGGTAGTTCATCATTTATTTGTTTGTTCAATAGATCCCAAGATCAGAATGGACATACCATACATTAAGGTTTAAATCTAAATGCTGCTAAACCTGATCGGCCCTGGATAAATCACACATGTAAAACACAACCTAAACAATGACTAAAATAAAATAAATAAATAAACCTGTTGCACTGACAACTCATGAAGGGTCTTGGGCTCAGTACTTAGATAAGGATTTACTGTTACTAGGCCAACGGTTGGGAAAGGAGGAGATTTGGCATAAATCTCGCTCAACCGCCAGGTTTTTCCCCATTTAAGGGTACCCACTTTTTAGAAGCTGGGTGAGCCCCAGGAGGGTTTTTCAAAATAAATAAATGTTCTGCCTTTAGTCGGTCTCGAACTCAGGACTATAACAAATACAAATACTGTTACAAACAATGATTAAAAACTATAAATCGTCTATGTTTGTCCTAAAACAATATTTTGGACATCGGTATTTCGGTTGGTTGGAGGTCTATACCTTTTTGGATTGCCTTTTTTTGACCTTCAAAAATGTTACATTTTGACTCGCTCTAGGTCTGTTGAAGTAGCTCAGATCGAAAATTTGATCAGAAATTTAGAGGAAAATAATTTTTATTATATAACATTTGTCACTAGGACCTACCCTTCAGGAGCTGTATTGGCTGGAAAGAAAAAGCCACGTTTGAAACCTCAGCTTCCTCTCAACTTTGGTTATTTCCAATAATGATTAATTGTTAATTTCATTTATTTTTATTTTTTATTTGTTTATTGAAGTAATTTGATCCTCTTAATTCTTTTTTTTTCTATTTTTATTAATTTATACACTATAAGGGTCAATCACTTAAACAATATTAGGAAGTCGTTTAGTCGGTATCTTCATCCTGTATTACTTAGTATTAGTCTGTTAGTGCCATGCTAGCAAAGCTAAACACCTCGCAATAAACTTTAGATGACTTTTTTTTCTTGCTTTTTATTTCCTATGTTTTTAGAATAGTTTCTGATCTAAGTTTTTGTTTAGAATAACTTCTTTTATGTTATTATTATTTCGGCTGGGGCCTCTTAAGGACCACATGCCAATTTTAATTCTTCGTTCTTTGTTGTTTTCTTCTCATCTAGTAATCCTTAATATTTTCATTGTGCTCCTTATTTCTCTCCTCAGACCACTTTGGACCAGGTTTTCTCTTCTAAGACCTTGTTTCTAAATATTCGTTGTGAGCAAGTGCGACCCATTCTAAACTTGGCTTGATATTCTCCTAATTGCTTGTCAAGTATTTTCTACATTCTGTTTAGCTAAGGTTTTGCTTTCTATATTCTGTTTGCTATCTTCTTTTTAGATTTTTGAAAATACTTTATAGGCATTGACAGTAGGGGCATTCCTCTATAATTGTCGGCATTTTGTCTGTCTCCCTTTTTATGCAATGAATGTGTCAGAGCCACTTTTAACCTTTCCAGTTTTCCAATCATCTTCAAACATTAGCTGCAGTGCCTAAATGATTTTTGACTGAGACCATTTCAAAAGTTCAGCGGTTATTGAGTCCTTTCCACTAGCTTTATTTATTTTAGAGTTTTAATGATTTCTTTAATTTCTTCAGTGGTGGGTGGTACATCTTTTTCTAGATTTTTATTTATTTCTGGGAACTCTATCTTATGATCCGGTCCGGTGCAGTTAAAAAGTTTTCAACATTGCTTAGACCAAGTCTACCTCTATCATCTTTGAGGCATATAAACTGCTTTTATTATACTTATAAAACTAACAAAGTTATAGAAGAACCTAGTCGAACTTGGTAAAATCTGTTTGCTGAATATTCACCCTTTTTGTTTTTTTACTTAAACTGGATCTTTTAAAACCAGGTTGGTACTAATGGAGAGCACTGAGCATTTATTCCCACTTAAGGGCAGAAACTCTTCTGACTAAGCCAGTTTCACAGTTCTTTTTTTCAATGAAATCCCAACCTCATTAGCCCTCAGGTGGTGGAGAAACTGAAAAAAAAAGTTTTCTCAATGGCTTTGGTTCCGCAGAAACCATCAGGCTCGGTTACTCAAGAAAAGCTCCTTTTTTTTTCTTATTCCTAGCTGCATTTATCCGTTTCTTTTAGATTTTTCTCCTCTTGCTTTAATGATTATTAAATATCAATTCAGTTATAACCGAAATCCGCTTTTAAACCGTTGGAATTAGGATGTATTGATGAGCTTTATGTGCTTAGTTGTCAAGAAACAATTATAAATTAAAATATTTTTCTATATTTTTTTTCTATAAATCAATTTATTGAAATTTACAACTGTACAAATATATACATTACGTAAATGAGCTGATAACGATTATACGACAATAACATGTCAAAACTTGAAAAGAACTACTCATCAGTAGCACTTCAATAAAAATTCTACACTAGAAGATCTCTAGGCCTTTTCAGACGCCTCGAAGGATTATCGGGAATGGAGTGGAAAGTAAATTGAGAAACTAATGAATTTGAGCGGTTATGGAGCTTAAGATGAAAGTATGGATATCTGGTTTGGGCTAACTCAGCAACATATGGAACGTTAAGGTCTTCATGGATTAGTTTATTGGTGACAAAGTAAGGGGAATTTAGAATTTTTCGAAGGATTTTGGATTGCAAGGATTGAATAGGAGATGAATTGGTAAAGCCGCAAAGCTCAACTCCGTACGTCCAAATAGGTCTAATAACAGTCATGTAAATAAGTTTTGTATGTGGATTCCATTTAAAATATTTAAAAATTATTTACTCAGTTTAACCCTTTTCCTGGAAGAATAGAAAATTCGAGATTTTTATTTACTACATAGGGAACCAAGGTTCCCTTTTTAATTTCTTCGATTGTAATAGGTTAATGGACGTTTCAACTATTTTTTTTTTGTTTCCTTAAAAAATCACTCAAAATAAACGAATCAACAGATAAAAGTTCTGGGAAACAATGAATAACTGACAAATAGTTGTTTTAAACTTATATATCTCGCGAAGCCAACTATGTTCAACATCCCAACACAACATGATAATATCGTCAAAAAGTTGAGCTCATTGCGTTTCTCCCACCCTTCAGGGCTGCCAACTTAATGAGAAAAGTCTTTTAAAAAGCGCAACACTGTTCAACAAAGCGAGGTTCCGATAGCCTAGTGACTTCATATAGTTTGACCAAAGTTGAGTATACTCCGAGGATATAGGATATAGGATTTACTCCGATTTGTTTGTTCAATTTTAAAAACGTATTACAAAAGATCAAGAGTGCATTGAAACTATGAGAAGTATTTATAAAGAACTAAGGATTAATTTTGAAGTATAAGCTTATGCTTTAAAGTCAAAGGTAGAAGTACAAATATTTCCTTTTTCTATATTCTAAATGATTTTCTTATAGTTGTAAAGATATATTCCAAACATTTACTTTTCCATTTATTTCAATATGAAGTAAGTGAATCAATTTTGAGGAATAACCTTACACTCGAAAACAGTGCTCCCCATTCTAACATAACTGTTTTCCCCTGGGTAGCAACAAAATTTCCCCCGTTTCTCCCCAGCCATTTTAAAACTTCTCCCGATTTCCCCCTAATGACAAATGAGTAATGTTTCTTTACAAATTTAATAATGAGACATTAAGCTTATAAATGTATTTTAGTGTTAATCAGAAATTAAGATATAATTCGTTTATTTAATGTAATTTATGTGATTATATATAGTTATAAAATAAAAATAAATATTTTTTAAAATACTTATTATATCCAAAATCTATATGCACTGGGTCGAATTGACATTTTTTAAGTAAAAAATGTGGAGTAAGAAATGGCAAAAATATGTTATTATGAACTTTTATTTGCAAATTGATAAATCATGAAAAAAAAGTGTCAGCAGCTGGAGTGAGGTATCCAATGAATTTGCCACCGCATGTTATAAAAATATTGTTATAAATTAAAATGTCCTCTGAATAAAAAAAAAATAAAAGCGATTATGAAGTGAATATGGCAGTGGAATGTTCATTTCACAGTTCCTCTTTGGTTATCACATCTGTAAACTAAAAAAAACAAAAACAATAATTGCTCCAATTTCCCCCCAAAACAATTCCCGATTTGGATGTAAAGGCTTCTAAATTTCCCCAAAATCGGCAGCCCTGCTCGAAAAGTATAAGGTTTTACTTCAAATTATGCAAGTATAAGGTTATCCTCTTTTTTATGTATACGACCTTATATGTTAGTACCAATCTTTAATTTCCTAACATTTGTTTTGGGTTGTCATTGCATTCTTAATTCAATATTATTCATTGATTATTTATTGACCATTAATGTGATAGAGCAGTGAACTTCCGTAGTATTTTTACTTATAAGTTACATATACAAAGGTAATGGCACATTGGTACCTATATGGCACATTTCTTATCGCCAAGGTGACCTATACTACAGTTACTTCGTCTTCTTGAGACCCCGGACTCTTATCGAAGTACGACTTAATTCCCCACCTCCTCGGACAGAAGCTTGTCATTGATTTATGATCCTGCTAGAGCTATCTCTCAAGTCGTTTCCTGCCGTGCCGTACGACTGCCGAGTTATTAAAGTCCGACACCCAATCCTCTGTCACTCTGCCCTGAGTTATGTTCTTGTTCCCATCACCTGCGTTCCCGCCAGTCATATATTATCGTCTTTGCCGAAGAGCTAATAACTCCTCTTAGTACCTGCCGATGGCCATGTCTCCTCCTATAGCCTATTTAAATTTATAAATGGATTAACCACCGTCTATAAGGATGGACTCTGCTGTGTTTGTATGAGAGAGTGAGAGAGAGAGAGAGAGAGAGAGAGAGAGAGAGAGAGAGAGAGAGAGAGAGAGAGAGAGAGAGAGAGAGAGAGAGAGAGAGAGAGAGAGAGAGAGAGAGAGAGAGAGAGAGAGAGAGAGAGAGAGAGAGAGAGAGAGAGAGAGAGAGAGAGAGAGAGAGAGAGAGAGAGAGAGAGAGAGAGAGAGAGAGAGAGAGAGAGAGAGAGAGAGAGAGAGAGAGAGAGAGAGAGAGAGAGAGAGAGAGAGAGAGAGAGAGAGAGAGAGAGAGAGAGAGAGAGAGAGAGAGAGAGAGAGAGAGAGAGAGAGAGAGAGAGAGAGAGAGAGAGAGAGAGAGAGAGAGAGAGAGAGAGAGAGAGAGAGAGAGAGAGAGAGAGAGAGAGAGAGAGAGAGAGAACTAAGATTATCCAGGTTTTTGAGGGTGTTCCTCAAAAGTCTTAAGACAATGCATGTACCAAAATAAACACAAATCACAGCCTGCAATTTTTTTTTTCTTTTTTCAATTTCCTGAATATTTAATTAGATTGTTAGGACTATGACAACACTTACCTTATTGCCATAATAGTACAGCCAATCTAGACAAAAAATAGGCAATCAGAGGAACTTATATTAGTTCCAATTTTTTTTCAGGAATGTGTAGGGGAGGGTCGCCTTAACAAGGAAATAAAGTCCCTCCAAATTCTAGTGGGGGAGAGGAAGGCTTTAAACGTTCTATTTTTCTATTCATTTAAAAAAGTTTCACTCCTCATAAAACATTTATTACATAGTTACATGTTTCGGAACCAAGTTCAATGACTTGGTGTTTCACACCAGAAGGATGTTAGTCTGAAGATAAGACAAGGTGGCCCCGAATCATGTAACCGTTTAATAAATGTTTTAAGATGAGTGAAGCTATTTTAAATGAATTGAAAAATTATATAAATACTCCTTGATAGAAAAAAATTAAGTTCTATTTTTCAGTTTTTCGCTTATGACTCGAAAACGGTGCGTTGCATTGAAAAAGTTTTATAATTGCAAAACGAAAGCTAATTTAATTCAAGTTTTGGTATATACATGTTTACGATAAACTTGGCTGTTTTCCGGAAAAGTTGTAATTTTCTAAAAAATGTTTTACATATATTTTTGTCTTCTAGATCCTCACTCGTTCTTTTTAGTGGAGTCGTCAGAATACAACTTGTGCAGCACTAAATTCCCTCCTGGAATATATATATATATATATATATATATATATATATATATATATATATATATATATATATATATATATTCCTTATTTTATAATATTATATATATTATAAAAAAAAAAAAAAAAAAAAATGTAATACCGCACAATACTTTATGAAAAAAAAAAATATTTTACGATAGTTTTTTAGCTTTTTGTAAATATTTTTTTTTTTTCTATCAAGCACCTGTTTAAAATAAAAATAATAAATAAAGTAAAAAAAATATCAATATATATATATATATATATATATATATATATATATATATATATATATATATATATATATATCATATGTTACTTTATATTGAACAAGTCGCAATGTACAGCACTTTTAACCTTTTAACCAAAAATATTTTCCCAATTAAAATTTAATATTCTATTCGACAGAAACATAAACAGCTGAAATTTTTACGAGTAGAACAGCTAAATTACTCTCAGTAGGTCATAAACCCTAGCGGAAAAAGACTTAAATGGTAAACTTTTTATATTGTTAACATATAATTATAGTTTCTAATAGCAATAAGAAAAATTGTTATGATTCCTCAGAACCGTGAAAACTATATATTTATGTTAATACTATCTTAAGTTGATGGGCATCTTTCGTTTTACTATAAACTGATGATTGACGGCCCTAATAATAGCCAACATACCCTGTCCTAAGATTACATCCTTTCGCTCATGCGCAAACATATCCTTCACATTAGAGTGTTTAGATATTCTCGCTGAGTTGAAGATAAGACGACCAACTGACCGATGTAACATGTAAACATTTGCATAGGGTAATAGCTATAACTATTTTCAATAAACAATTTACATCTGTAGCATACGACACCTGTTAGTAATCGCCTATCAGCTGCTTTGGATAATGGAAGTAGAGGAGCTAGCTAGCATGTAGCATTATACTCCATAATGTATTGTAATTGGGATAACGGGAGGGGGTCTCTCAAGGTTCACCTCTCAGCTATTTCTTGTATCCTCAGGATCATCCTGGAAAGGTCCTAATAATAATTCTATATCCTTTCATCGTTTGCATAACTCTGCAGGACCAGGGAGCGGGGAGTGCCAGGAACAGAGATTGCAACAGGGGATAACGAATATTGGTTGGATACAGATACGAGTAATCTGTTTTCCCCATTTAAATTTACAATATACATTTTTCAAATAGATAAATGTGAAGTACATTAATTTGCAAATGGAAGAAATAATTTTATTAAAATACTTACTGGAACTGCCCACTTACGCCATATTTTAAGAACCCGAGATCCATTTCCTCCTAATGGTCCTCGCCCCAACGCCTAACAGAGCCAAGTACTGCGCGGTTGCAGAGGCTGTGGCAACGATCGTAATTAAGATTGCCAATGCACATTAGATCTAGGAAGCAATTTTCTTTTAAAGATTTTTCCAACAGATAATGATCGCAAACAATATATTATAGCTTTATTTCAAAAAGAAACATATTTATTATCGGAGCTTAAGTAATTCCTGAGTGAGCACTAACTGAGGATCTAAAGACGCCATGGCGGTTGCATCACAAGCCATATAAGATTCAAAGCCAGCCTTGTGTTAGCATATTATAAATTAGTAACTCACCGCATCAGTTACGGATAATGGTATAGGTGGATCAATAATATTAGGATTGATGAATTAATTACCACTTTTTTATAAATGTTAAACATTTATCATCGGTTCTAATACATACAAACATTTCAAAACCTCACTAAATTGTTATATTTTGTAATTTTTATTTTTAGAACTGATTATGGATGTTTAACATTTTAAACTAGTTTTCAGGGTGGTAATGCATTTTATTTCATTTTGTATTAATTAAATAGTATTAGCCAGGGATCGAAAATAAGAGTTAACCTTTATCGATAAAAGTAAAAGTTTAACTTTTATATAAAAGTGTTGACCGATAAAAGATATTTTTTGAACTTTTACTTTCATTGCTAGAACTTTTATTTGACTGTTATTTCATAACTTTTATTTTAATCTCTTTTGAATAAAAGTTTTTTTGAAACAGTTATTTCATAACTCTTTTGTATAAAAAAATAATTGTCAGTCCCTATTATCAGCTGATAATTTCATTTTTTTAAAAAATGTTTAGTAGAAATAATTAATAATGTAACGACATCGAACCAACACTGCTCCACCCCTCCTCCCGCCCAAAAAAAACTTTTTCTCGATTGTTACATTATTTATTATTATGTAGGTATTTATTTATTTTTATATTTAGTTTATTATTATTTTTTTAAATAGTAAAATGTAAATATTATTTGCTAACATAATTGTCATAAAGTTTATATTTTGAAGAAATTAATAAAAAAAAATGTAAAAACTATTATATTAACAACTTTTGCATTTCATATCATAGAATTGGAAATAAGAATATATCGAAATGTAAATGCCTAAACCAATGTTTAATGTAATATTGTTAACTTCTCATACACAAGTAGATATAAGAACATGTCAATAAATAAAACACTAAAAAATACGGCACAAGGTGATACTATAGACTTGGAAGTTTAGAGTTCAGGTTATATAATAGGAAGGAGCTATCGATGAATGTGAAACTTAAATGGAACATCGGAATCGATCTGCATGTGTTCTGCGGGTTCAACGAATTGGTTAGAGCAGTGGTTTCGATTTCGTTACCTTTAATAAAACCATACTGCTTATAGAATAGTTCTAAGACAACATTTTTAATTTTTTTTTCTTAAATAAATGCAGGTACTAAGAAAAAAATTAAATTTGTATAAGGTCGGAGCTATTCGTATTAAATAGCCATTTTAATTTATAAATTGAAGAATTTTTGAGAGAAAGATGAAGATTTGATGAACACTTGAGATGAGAAACAGTTAAATTTCAATTCATTGGATTACGCGATAATAAGAGTGAATCAAAAGTGATGGTAAGGGAATGTTATGATATGCTTCTCTGGCTTTTAATAACCTTTAAAATATTGTTTTATTATTATCGCAATTTAAAAATTTCAGAATAGATTATTTCTTTCTCAGGTTCAAACCTTAAAAGTGGTGTGAACTGTGGGGCCATATCTTTATAATAAAAGTGCTTAATTACTAATAAATCACTGTTAATATAAAAATAAATACATTTTTTTATAAAACTCTACGAAGATTCGTAACCATTGTTAGGGCGATGGATGAAGAAGTAAGTGATGTGTTCAGCATTCAAGCCTTAACACTTGGTTTTTCTAAAATTCAATTATTGGCAATGTACGACCTTCGTAGTGGCAGAGTGTGCTCGAGAGAAACCCCAGAGCCCAGATCGATGCAAGTTTAATAATAGTCCAGTGGATTTTCCACAGAGATAGCCCGTTTTATCTTTAAACTAAAAAGTATAATAACTAATCCTGAAACCTATTGGCAAAGTTAATCTATCCTTTATGACTTTTTTCCAGTGTTTACATATTCGAAATGTATATAATATTTGACAGAAAAAATCTTTTGGGATTTCCCTGTACTTAAATTATTCCTTCCATTTGCAAATTAGTGTACTTCATATTTATCTATTTGATAAACGTATGTTGTAAATTTAAATGGAGAAAACATAAGATACTTGCTATGATTAAAGAGAAGGAGAATTAAAATAAAAACAAAAATACAAAATAAAAATATCATCCAGGTCTTTTAGAGTCATTATCGAAAGTTGTGGAGAATATCTGTGGCTAAAATATTTATTCTTATATATCATTATTATATAATATTGGTGCTGTGTTTAATTCGTCAGTGAAGATTTACTTCAGGATAGCTGGTTATTGTTAATGGGCTTTTTGTATGTACTGGGTGAAGGTGATGCTACCTTAATGTTGAATTTCCCTTTAGTATTACTTGAGTTTTTAAATAAAGTAATTGAACAGTTTAATTAATGTGATGAATTCTTTAAACTTCATTGAATACACCTTGCAAACGCATATGTATCATTTTTAACCAATCATAAAATACAATATAGAATACGCGCGCATGCTTAGATGATTTTTGTCTTTTGTTTTTGTTTTTTCGATCACCCACTTTGGACTACGTTGTATCAATTATTTTTTGTGGATGCTTCTTTGCGTTTACTGCAGTACTTCTTCATTTTCTCCGATGTTGCCTTTCTTTTCTCCTCTAATACTACAGTATCTCTTCTAGCTTTAGGTCGTTCTTGAACTTTTTTATATTATGTAATTTAGGCCAAATCTCCTCCATTCACAACCGTTGGTCTAGTTACAGAACATCCTTACCTAAGTACTGAGCCCAATACCCTTCATGGGTTGTTAATGTTACAGGTTTATTTTATTTTTTTTAATTTTATTAATTATATATTTCTTGAAGCGCCTAATGTTACTAATAAAATTGTTTCAATGGCATGTCCCATAAATTTGTTATGGGGGAATACGTAAGATTTTTACGTTAAAAAATTGTTACTGTCTAAGTTCCCAGAACGACGCTTTACGGTACAAAAAAATGTTGACATTAACCAAAAGTGAATGTGATAAGAAGGTTGTCGGTAGAAATGTATGCGTCACCTAATTTTTATGAGCTGTTGCCACTGTTTCTCGCATTACATGACCACTCATTTAAAACTTACGATAGCTTTGGGACCTAAAGGGTATATGAAACATCAAATGCGAGTAGAGAACCCTTCATTAAGAACACGTCATGCTGGCAAATACATGAATATGGAGGGGAACACCTGAATGGATTATACAGAGCCTAGAAGGCTGTTCCCGGGGAGCTATTATTATTGCTTAATGCTAAGCTCCGAGTTAGATTGTGAAAGAGGAAGACATTAGAAAATAGATGAAAAAGGTGAGTAAAGTTGAATTAAAGAGGTGTTTAGCCTGTTAGCCCTCTCTGGGCTCTATCATTACCTCGGTGGTCCCGCCTACAGTAATAACATAGCAGTCAGCCTCACTAGATCTGTAGGCCGCTCGTCCAATAGTACCGTCATGAATTTACAATACTAATCCCACAATGCTTTATTCGATTTAGATAATCAAAACACGAAGATATAGAATAGAATAGATCAGAAAAATAAAAGTATTCCGAGACATAAGAATAACAAAAGAATACAGAAATAAATACAATTACATCTGGTCAGAGACATATGAAATGAAAATAAATATTATTTTGTGGCCATTGCCCATTAGGAACAATATAATGGCGGTCTAGCTGCCGCACGTAAAATTAAGGACATAATACAGGCAAGAAGAATATTAAAATTAAATTACGGTGTAGAAAGTCATATTTAGTTATAAATATTACACAAAAAACAAATTATATCTTAAGGATAAGAATTTAAAATATGGTAAGAAAAAAATAAGGGGAAAAAAATAATAATTCAATGAAAAGCACGGTTTACAAAGGTAAAAAATATATCAGAAAAATAAAGGTATCTTATCTGATATAATAATATAAATGAGGAGGTAACTTTCAAAACGTGTTTTGTCACAAAAAATGTTTTTTTAAGTTTTTGGTATCACTAGATTTTTTTTTCAGAACCCTACAATATGAGATGAGTATTAGCCATCAAAACAAGCTTATTCCCATGCAAAATTAGTATACAAAATCAGGGTTTTAAGCAAAGAGTGTTTTGTCCATAGCATGTTTTTAGTTCAAAACATGCTATGTCCACGAAGCCAATGAGAACGCTTATTGACAATAATCGCTTACACTGGTACAAGGTTGCACTTTTTGATTCTCCAAGCACTGAAAATGTTGTGGAAGAGATTGAAACTTGTGACGGTTTAGAAAATGAAAGATGTGAACTGCATATTTAAAAACTAGTTACTGTGAAGAAAATAAAAATATTTCCCGAAAATATGAGTGTCATTAACATACATCATCTATTATTTAATTATAATTTTTATTTTGTGTACTTTTGAGCAAACAGTGACTTCTGTAAAATAAAACATAGCCACTTCAAACAGTGTTTTGCCCTTTTGTGTTTTCATCAAACCGTGTTTTGTCCCTTTGTTATTTCATCAAACCGTAAAAAATGAATATTTCTTATTGTAATGTGTTTATTTAGATGCTATATGTTATTACATCTCATAATATACGTTTTTTGTTATTGCAGAAAAGTGGGATTACTGTGACAAAACAAGTTTTGAAAGTTACCTACTCAAGTTATGACAGAAAGAATAATGCATAATTACTGCAATAGTACAAAAAATAAAACTAAACCAAATCAATATTATATTGTGAATATTCAAATTTCTATTGTATATATCCATGTAAATTTTACTTGTATATTCTATTTATATTGCAATGATATGCACTGACCGTAGGTTGCATAGTTATTGTAAAGTTGAAAATAACTGGAGAGGAGTAAGTTACATTTAACAGTACTAACTGTTAAATTACATCAAATTACATTGAATTTAAATACTAAAGGTGAATTCTCATTAGCACATTCTCACAGCACTGAGGCAGATTGTACATATATTTCAATAAAAGTAAAAAAAAAAAAAAAAAAAAATACTAAAGATAATAAGTGGTTGTAGGTAATATTTTGATAAAGTGTCAAGTGAGTTCTGAAATGCGATCAGTGATACCCAAAACAAGAAAATTTAAATATTTCTCCCAGAATTAATTAAAGTTTTTGAATTGCCCGGATACGTTAGAAGCCTATGTTTTCAATTAAGATTTAATATTTTAAAATAAAATTGCTTATTCGTGCACAAAATACTACTGAAAGGCTGGATGATCGGACAGACAGTTTACTGAGAAACGAATTAGGATTAACTCCTGTAGATGGGTTGGCTGGTTCAGGTAAGGCAATTCAAGATAACTGCTCATCTTAAGAAAGTCACATATAATGTGATATGTTACTTCTTAATGTAATAATTAACATTCAATTAAATTTCCTTCCTGCTTTCATTTAGTAAAATCATATTATTTATTATATGCTTTGAGCTATTTAAAGAGTCCGTCCCTGTTTCAGAATTGTTTGGAATCCACTAGAAGTGTTTTTTGAAACACTGGAATTAAATCTTAAGTTCATAAATTTTTTAAATGTTGTAGTTTTTATCTACTTTCTTGTTAAATAATTTTTACTGCCGGTGTTTAAATAATATTGCATCTTTCAATAGGATCTTTAATGGAATCAGAAATGAAGTGTTTGTAAATTCGGATCAGTGATTTAAT
Organism: Euschistus heros; assembly: GCA_003667255.2. NCBI lineage: Eukaryota > Metazoa > Arthropoda > Insecta > Hemiptera > Pentatomidae > Euschistus > Euschistus heros. The sequence continues at coordinate 902,721 of RCWM02000004.1, forward strand.
TTAATACAGAAGTCCTTGAGTTTGATATTAGAGTTATCAGGAGAATGCTTTGTATAACAATAAAAAATTGTGGAGGTGGAGAAAAAAAGTAATTTAATTAGTTATATATTTTAGTTTTATTGTAGGTATTGTAGGTATTAAACAGACTATTTCAACATTTACTAGACAAACGTTCAAAGCTCCCAGTTAATTACAAATGACGTATTTACATGACTGTTATTAGGCCTATTTGGACGTACGGAGTTGAGCTTTGGGGCTCCACTAAACCATCCAGTTCATCTCGTATCCAATCCTTACAATCAAAATTCCTCAATGCTCCTTATTTTGTTACCATCAAAACTATCCATAAAGATCTTAATGTTCCATATGTTGCTGATATAGCACAAACCAGATACCTATCATTTCATAGTAAGAAGCTCCATAACCACTCAAATCCACTAATTTCTCAACTTGCTTTCCACTCCGTTCCTGATGATTCTCTGAGGTATGTGAAAAGAAGATGGCCTAGAGACCTTCTAGTGTAGAATTTTTATTAAGGTGCTGATGATGAGTAGTTAGTTTCAAGTTTTTACATGTTATTGTAATCGTTATCAACACATTTACTTGATGTGTATATATATTATGTACAGTAGCAAATTTCATTAAATTGATACAACAAAAAAAAAAAATTGTATTAAAAATTTGGTTTATTCCTTTCTGTTGTTTATGCCTTTCCATATAGTTTTCTATCAATGGCAGGAGCACGATGGCCGCTATTCAGTCTTCCGTGGCGAGGTTCGTGGCCAATCCTCAGCAGCCGATTGCCCGACCGTGACACGGCTTCCGGTAACTTCTATGGAGACCGGAAGTTGCTGCAAAGAATACTACGTAGAGAGCGTATTGACGTCGTAATGCACTTACTGTTTCAATCTGTACAGTGTACGAAACATATCCGCAAATGAGTTACAAATATCAGTTTAAATTATCTATTTTAATTACATTTAATAAGGAAGTATGGTTCTAAGAATCAGGTTTCATCACAGTACGGAAGTATAAAAGAACCCTGGTAAATTATAAAATATATTTATTAGCCATGTATTGTGCAGAAGAAGAGAGTTTCGCAATTACATAACATCGTATGATATCTAACAGATATTGCATCTATGGATACAAAAAAATAAATAAGATGAACGTTTCATGACCAACTGTTATATAAACTGCCAGGTTTCCTCTGGTTTCAATTAATAGAGGCTGAGTGAACCCTGAGAACCCCTCAGACTCAGAAGTCATTCCACAGCTGATATATAAAGTAATTAGTTTTCTAACCACAGACTAGAACAGAAGTCATGTGCTTCCAGTTTTTTTTAATTTAAATGGAGCAGAACCAGTTATTTTTAGACTAGATACACCTTGGATCATCATAAACTATTTTACCATATAGTACAATAGTATAGCTTAACAGAAGAATGTACTTCAGTAGTTCACGACTTTCAATTAAGTTGTTTTAAGCTTTCTGATAATTATTTGAACAATAATAATTCGGTTATTCGGTTATTTTTTTCTAAAACTTATTGCAGTGATAAATAAATAAATTAGTCCTTTTGAAAACTTGGTTGATTTTAACTGTTTTCTTCTAAATGTTCTATGTTATCCATTAAAGTTTATCAGCCCCAAATTATTTAAAGTAATTATAAAACTATTTCTTTTTTTATATTGTAAAATTATGATTCTGAGGTTTGAGTGATCGATAAGAAGAAAAGTAGACTGAAATTCTCCGAACATATGAGAAGAATGATTTGAAATAGGTCGAATAAGTTAATATTTAATAAACTGTATTTTTTTTATATAGGTATGTCATTTGGGTGGGAGTCTGTAGTTTTTTTTTGTTTTTTTTGGGTAACGGTTATTTTTCTGTGAATTCTATTGGTTTGTATGAAAAAGGGTAACGTTTTGCTAATATTTTTGAAGTGTTGGTTTCTTTTTGATAGACTCTAGCTCTATAGGTGTTATTAAGAACAAATATTTGGCGAAAGTTTCCTTATTAGAAGCAGTAGATATAAATTCAGTAGATCATAAATAGACATATACATGGCCTATTGTTTTTTTTCCGAATTAGGCAGAGACTGAGTTTTTCTACTTAAGAGGTACTTCAGGAAGTAAATATTGTTGAAATTAGATAAAAAGCATGAATGATTTAGTGAACAAAATGCCTATTGATAATATCTTATATAATACTATGATTATATCTTAATTGAATTCGAAATTTATCTAACTTTTTCCGAAAAAAATCAGGGTTATTATCGAATATTTCCTCAAAAATCTTTGTCAAAGTGATTTACGGTGGCAGGGTACACGCGATGGATACAGTACATTAACCATACCCTGAGAACTTTGCCCGATACAGAGTAACGTTAGCCCCTACATTTTATCCCGGTTATCAATCATTTCCCTAACACGGGATCTGATTGGTCGCTGAAGATAAGCATTGTGGGAACGGCGATTATACGAGTATGGTGGCTGCCTCTTCCGGGAAGTTCTTGTGCCCCCGAGCTACCAAAACATGTCTACTCACACATTTTTATAGCACCTTTTAGAGTTATTGCATATGCTACAACTTTATTTCAGCTTAATATTACTTTGCTAATTGTATTACATGCAATGGATTAATTACTATTATAGATCGGCTCGATTAAGAGATAATAAACAAGCTTTTTCTTTTCAGGCGTGCTTGAGCCCTTATCATCGAATTTTGATGCTTTTAACTTTACACTTAAAAATTAAGATGTTCTGATTAAATATAATATGGTTAATACAACAAAGAAACAATCAAAACTATTATGTTAAAAATAAATATTTTAACGGTATTCAGTACCGTGACTTTTAGTCATGGTTACATTCTCCGGATGTACCAAATTAATAGTTTAAATAAAATTGGAAAGCTTCTGAGGGACGAACTAGTCGAGATTCTGAAGTCTCAGTATTTTAATATTTTACTGAAATAAATTTAAGAAAAATAGCCAAAGTATGAAATCACCTAAAACGTTATGAAATAACATTTTTCTTTTATCTTTAAGATAAAAATCCTCCAAACCATAGAATTCTTCACGCATCCAATCACTCCAATCCAAAATCCTTCGAAAAATCCTTACTGCTCCCTACTTTGTCACAAATGAACTGATCCACAATGACCTGAATATCCCATATGTCGCTGATTTGGCACGAACCAGATACCTTTCTTTTCCTAATAAACTCACTCCTCATTCAAATCCACTTGTTGTACAACTTGCTTCCCATTCCATTCCTGGCACTCCTCCGAGGAATGATAGCATCGGGATCTTCTTTTGTAGATATTTTATTAGAGTACTACAATTGGAAAGTTCCTCAATAAGTTTTATTCATGTCATTATATTGCATTGTATACCGCATATTTACTAGGTTTTCTAATATAGTTGGAAATTCCTATTAATAGATGAATAAAAAAAAATTAAAAAATCCCTCCAAATATAACACTGATACCTTTGGTATTGATGTATTAGTTATAAGTTCTAATGAAACATTTTTCAAATACTATTTTTGAATTTAAATATTCATCATTAGTTCTAATAATTCTACTCACTCACAGTCAGTTAGAAGATATGTTCATGCATTTCTAAAACCAGATTCAGATACAGTTCTTTCATGATTAAGATTCCACTTAATATAAATTTACCCTATTTAGGTACCTCTAGTTTACATACAACTCTAAACATTGTGCCAAAAGATTTTATTTTTATTTTGTTTTTCTTATTTTATCTTATTTGTTGAGTATTCTTTTATTTTACTTTCGGTATATTTAAATATCCTCTATGTGTATATCATTACTATTTTGTTATTAGTTTTAATTTTTTCATTTCTTTATGTCTCTGACCAGATGCAACTGCTTTAGTTCTGTACTGATTTGTTATTCTTAAGGGACTTTATCCCAGAATAAAGTTATTTCTCTATTTTTGTTTCTATTCTGTATCAATTTTAACAACTGTAATCCTAAGAAATCAAAAATGTTGATACTCGACCAAGGACGCAAAGCGAAAAGGCTTTTAAAGCTAATGTTTCATAAAGTAAGCCGAAGATTAATAGAAAAAAGGGGATTATTCAGTTAAATAAACAGCTAAAAAAAAATCCTAACAAAAATCTCGATCGGTTTTCTAGCTGGAAACAAATGTAAAGTTAGACAAATTGGAAATAATTAACATATCCCTGGGTTTTTAATTAAAAAGTCCAATAGAAGTAGAAAATATTGCATGAATTCTAATTGTTGAAGAGAATGCTCTGGCATACAGCCAGGGTGATAAATTACAAATTTAAGTTTAAAAAACATTCTATATGGAGTGCCGACGTTTCTGTCGGTATCCGGGAGGTTGTTGCCTGGTTAAAGACACGATGAACAATTTGTTGATCGGGTCTTCAAAAAAAAATTGTTAAACGTGTCTTCAACCAGCAATCAATCTCCCTGAAGAAGACAAGGGAAGCAAGTGGAAAAGTCGGTATTCCGTAGAGAATTTATTTTTTTAATGTGGGTGTGTAATTTATCAACCTGACTGCCCATTTCAACGATTATATCATTCAGTCAACCATAATATTTTCATCAATCCTAATAGCATTGATCCTTCTATACTATCATGCATTTATATGTGACAATGTCTTTTTAAATATTAAATTAAAGAGATAAGACATTAAATTCTTATATCATTAAGTAATATAGATTTTCTTAAAATGTTTAATGTAAAATTCTGGTTAGGATCATTCTATGTTTAATGTAAATATTGCATGCTGAATTTTATTGTCATTAAAATTCCATAAGCAACCGCCCAATAAAAACGATTGCTTACCTGAGCACTTTTCATCAATCACTTTAGAGTAGCCTACTCTTCAAAGAAATCTCATTAATTTCTCGTACAATTAATAATTATCTACTTTTGGATGAATTGCCAGTATAATACTTCGTGGAATGTTAACTTGTTCAAGATTGTTGACAATTATAATTCCTCTTGATAAGAGGCCAATTTGCCGAGAATGGAACCCGAACAAGGAAAAGCTAAAGGAGTCGTTTACATATGAGATAGGATCAAATTGGAGCAATTACAGTTCTATGCACCCTACTTAATTGAACTCTACACCTCCGAGGAGCTAAAAAAAGTCTGCTTTGTCCGCTTGTAAATGGGCCATCGTTAGTCAACATATAATTTGTCAAATTGAACCTTTTTTTTATGTGGACGCGATCATCAGAGAACAACAGCCATAAAATCGAGAGCGGATTCCGCAGAGCTGACCAACACCGAGCCGGTGGTTATCCCGAGATCACATCTCTCAACTCCACTTAATTCCATCCCATCCCTCGCCATTACCACCGTTTGGAAGGGGTCCTCCAGGACAAAAAGGTCACCACTAAGCCTCCATTAGAGTAGAGCTCATTAGTGATAGACTATCGGGCGGGTTCGGTCCCGTCTAATACGTCAATTATAGCGGAGGTAATACCGATACAAGATGGATAGCCGTGGAAGCGCCGTAGATTATACAAGAGATCAGTCATTATTCTCTCTAAGGACATCCGAGACATCCGCCTAACGGACAATCTTCCGCTCATCGCTTATTGACTGGAATGAAAGATAATGGTAGACTTAGCGGCCGGGATGGTAATGTATGTACATAAATATCTAGTCATCGTGATACATATTCCATGATGACCTATCGCTCAGGTAATGTTAGATATAAATTAATTAGATTTACGCTGGTTCTTATTACCTTGAAGTTTTTTTTTATACGTGATATCTCGTAGGCTTCCTGAATCCATCACAAATCAGTCAAGGAACTCATGACGGCATAGAAGGATCAATACACTTAGGATTTTTTGCAACTTATATTTATTAACCCGCCCAGGACGGATTCGAATCCACGACTTTCTATACTGGACGCTCTGAGACCCTTAACCTTTAGCTAACTCCCTTCAACACAGCATCCTTCGAAAGCTACTTTATATCCAGAGCATCTAATTTCTGGAACTTCCTCCCATCCAACATTCGCCACTCCTCCACTCTCTAAAACTTTAAATCCTTACTCGTCCTTTACTTATGACCAACAGTAATTTAGAGGAAGAAAATATTAATGGAAATGAAATATGAATATTCACAAAAAATATTAAATTTGTTTTTTAATACTGTACTATTTTCGTCATAACTTATATTATTATATCAGATAAGATACATTTATTTTCTCCATATAAGATATATTTTTTTGCTCAGTTTACTGTATTTTTTCTTTTCTTCTTTTTGTTTTTCTTACCTTATTTTAAATATTTTACCTTAAGATTTATTTTATTTTTCGTGTAATATATCTATAATATGTATTTAAAAATTTTTTTATACCATAATTTAATTTTAATATTTTATATATTTTTTCTTCCTAGGCATTATGCCCTTAATTATGTATACGGCAGCTAGGCTGCCATTATATTGTTCATTATAATTATTATTAAGGAGCAATGGCCCCTGAATAAAATTTTAATTTCGTTTCATTTCAAAGCAAAACCTTGCCGCCATCAAGGCTCAAAATGAAAAGTTTTAATTTTATTAAATCTGTCGAGTACAATAAGTGTTATTAAATATTGTTTAATTATGAATAAGTTAGTTCAGCCTTTTCGATTGAACTTGCTAAGCAGTGAAACTTCCCAAAGTTATAGTTATCAACTTTAAATAGTTGTGTAACGCATCTATGTATCTATACCATAAGATTTGCAACATATAGGATGTTGATTTAGTTGTACAAAGAATTTGCAAGCTAATGTAAAATATCATTGTTAGCAGTAAATACCGTTATGTGTTGTATAAGTACCTTGTGTGTTTACTTCAGAATCAAGAAATCAAGAGAGGTTCAGCGTCATATATCTTGTGATGGCGACCAAGAAAGCAAAATAAATAAAAAAGCCCGCAGGTGCTGGAAGGTGCAGTTGCTATTATTTCAGGTTGCAGTTGGACTGAAGGTGTTGATGAACGACTGGAAGGCCACCGCTAGATGAGAAGTTGTTCCCGAAGAGCCCGGGGCAGCTCCGGCCTAATGCCCGGTTATCCGCCGCACTAGGGTCGAGATGGAGTCATTGTCTGTGGAGGATCCGATTAGATTTGCAGTAATATCCGCGCCAACAGTGTTGTTGCTCGGAGAGTGAATTTACAATAGTAGTGGTCCGTTTCTAATAAGAAAATATATAGCTTGGTTATTACAGCAAGTGGTCAGACCTCCATTCCTGTCCGGTGGATTAGCGCTTGGAATATCTACGTTTATTGATTAATATACCTCAGTGATGTATCGACACAAAATTATTTTCGATCTCGATACTGCAACTGTGACCAAAAATCAAATAATTGGTTTTTGATACATAAACCTCAATAAACATATATTGCTTCATTTGCTGCAACAACGACATAACTCAAAAACAAGCTTCTGAGTTATGCCGAGCTTTTGGCTGTATAATGGGCCATTCCACCTATGTAGTTTTAGTTGGTACAACGTACTATTTGAACTATTCACTAAGAGAGAGCATGGTATGTCACCAATGTATGTCTACCGATCGTCCTGTACTTTATTCACAAGGCTATCATTCTGCAAACTTAATGTTTTTAAGTTATGTCGTTGTTGCTGCAAATGAGCGATATTGCTAATATAAATGATACAAACAATTTACTCTAAAAAGCAGACAGCGATTAAATTCTTATACTTACTAACTCATACCTTTATTGACCTATGCTTCACAAATTCTTGGGACAGCAAAATAGATTCACATTCAAAAATTACAAACTTTTCAGTCTAAGGTTATGAGAATCATAACTCGCTTACCCTGGTACGTAACAGAACATTGCATACAAAGAACAAACCCACTGCACAGGACCATATTCATTCTTCATACAAAAGATTTTATGACAAACTTCAAGTACACTACAACAAACTAACTCGAAATATGAACTTTGGATATGCCTGAATCAACTCCAAGAAGGCTGACTAAGAGATCTCCTAAGATAAATCTAAAGTAAATGCAAGACTGGAGTAGGTACCGATGGGTGCTGAACTCCCTCATGCCTGACATGCCCATTTTATATAATTTTTAAAAAATATCCGCTTATTGTCGCGTTTTGAGCGATAGGTGTAGATAAAAAACAATATAGTGAAAAAATGTATAAGAACTTGCATTGAACGGCTTATATCTTGAATATTATTTTGTTTTTAATATTATTTCTTCTTTGCAGGATAGTAACCTTGAAAAATATTATGTTATTATTAACAATATCAAACATATACTAGTTCTTGTTTAATAAATAATAAAAGCACTTTTAGTATTTTTATATTGCACTCGGTTTCATAACATCTCATCTTTGACGACCGTTTGAATTGAGTTTTGAACCTAATAGTGTTCAGATTCAATCTGAGACACAAACGTTTCATTCGATAGCATACAACCTATAGGCCAAGCATTCCTTAATTGTGTATTCGATCTAGATCCATAACAATTAAAAATAATATTTAATCATATCCATTGAATCACAATGCCCTACATGTGCATATTTTAATAATGAAAATATAAGCTAGTTGTTTGTTTATTTGGGTTTAAGGTAGGGTTGGGCGATAGTCGATAGTTAGCACTATCGATAGGCCGATCGGTTAAGAACTATCGATTGCTATCGATAGTTTTTCGATAGTTTCTTCTTTTTTTTCCCAAAGCTATTCAATAAAGAATTTCAACTAATTTAATTAAATTATCTACTTACTATTCGAAATTTGCAGGATTATAAATTAAAAGATTATATCATTAAGATGAGAGAAAAAACTAATTTATTTGGATTTCAAAAAGGGTATTTACAATTTATGTGGTTACATAACGATAAACAAATAAAATCTTAAGAAAAAATAAATAACAAAATAGTTAATTTCAAGAGTCAAGTGTGCTCCTTGAGCCACACACTTCCGAAAGAAAAACTAGCATTTCCGCTTTCCTTTGGCTTAATCTTTGAGAGAACCCTTGAGCTCTAGGAATTTCGGATTCAACTTCGAAAGAACTCGACACTGGACAGAGACAGACTAGCATAATTCCGAGAGTTTCAAAACTTGAAAGTTTTAAAAAAGATCTATCGATAGTCGGCACTATCGATAGTGACCATCGATAGGCATGACCTATCCATATATCGATAGTAACTATCGACTATCGCCCAACCCTAGTTTGACGTCCTCAAGTACTCCAACTAGGGCAGGAAGGACGGGTTATCCTACAGGTTACCTTATCTATTGTAGTGTAGGGTGGGAAAGTCAAGATTCATTTCGAATAAACTAATTATGCATATTGGAAATATTAATAAATTGATTGTCATCCTAAATATTAAAAAAAAAAAAAAAAAAAAATAGAAATGTCGGAGGAAATTATAAAAAATAAATCTACTAAATACTATAGTTCCGGGGTCTTTGATATCTAGTAATAATTTTCACATGGGAATAGAACTTCTTGATAAATAAGGTTTAATAAATTCAAAAAAGAAATCAATAAAATACATAATATATATTAGATAATAGTTGCAATCCTCACCCCTTGAAACAAAAGCATGATTAGAAGCACTTCTGTTTTGGAAAATATTGCGACATAAAATCGGTTTCCAAAGAGATATCTTAGAAAGGTGCAAGGCACTCTCGATAATAATATATTGGAAGGAAACCGCTTAGTAGTTGGCAATAAGCTATTGTTCGCGGTCAGCATTTGCATCTCCGACCGGTCGCCATTGGATGCAATGAAATATGGACAACTGCAGTCAGTGCAGCGATAAACTGCGGGAATTATTAACCCTCTCATGAGTAGCCACTTTTGTTTGGAGCTACCGTAGAAATTACTTGTATAATTTACACTTCCCTAATGAGCCCCCAATCCGAGTCCATTTACCGTTCGCAATAACTTACCGTATTACCCTGAGTTATCGTTCACACTTTAACATTTTCTGATCCATTCCGTTCCATCACCGCTCCTGCAATGTTACGATTTAGAAGACCAGTGCATTAAGGAACGGATAAGCCTTCCTATAATGGAAACTTGGAGAAAACGGCTCATTAATATTTATGTCTCATTATTGATTGTATAGCCATCGTACTGCTTTACCATTTCGAGAACCGTTTGTGGAAACATGGCATTTAGCAGCTTATAAAGTATCCGATACTTGAATAAATTAAGCTCTTTATTAATTATTAACAGGTGCGCCGAGCCGCTACCTGATAAATACCTCAATAAATACCTTTATTGGAGTCTTCCTTATTACTATTCATCATTGCTCTTCCAAATGCGTTTAACTTACGCAATCGTAATTATAGTGCACCAGGTGAAGGGGTAGCCATAATGCGGCATGTTTTCCAACTCCATGGCCATGACAAGGAAACCGTGAGGACTAATGTGGAAAGTAAGAACTATTTCAGTATTTGTGTGTGACCTCTTGAATGCATGTCCTGGTTTATAGGCTCTAGAAACAACAAAAAAACAACATCAAAAAACAGTAAAAATGTGTGAAAATTAATAGTCCAATTTATGTATAAGGTATAAATTCGTATTAAAGGATATGGAGAAAACTATCCATTTTAGATTCATTCACTATAATCAATACCAAGTAAAAAAGAGTATAATAAAGACCCATTAAAGCACATTAAAATATAAAATATATTATAATATAATATAAAATATTATATATCCTTTATGTTAATCAAATCTCTAATTCACTGAGCATCCAGTTTCTCTCTTAGATTAATAATACGAAGAATTCCAAATTTACTAAACACTAAATAAAAATAACCCTAAATTCAATGTAGACTGGGTAGTCCAACTAATATAAACATCACGCAAAAAATAGTCTAATATTAAATATCTACGTATCAATGGAAATGATAAAATCTTTTCAAACCAATTTATTTTTTTGTTTATTCATTAGAAACAGAAAAAACGAACATTCATTGGGAAATCCATTAATATTTTCATTTTTTTTAGGTAATTACCTAACTTCTTTCAAATTATTTTTCAATAATAGAGTTTCAAGGAACCCTGATAAGGAAGTGAACACTGGTGATATCGGAATACCTACAACTAGATATCCTACCTACTTTCTATCCTCGCCGGGCCTGTCCTTCCATGAGTGGAGAGGCAGGGTCGGTTGGGAGATCCCTAGGATGAGTGTGTCTTGTAAATAAAGTATGAATGTAGTTTTAACTTTTAATTTAATTTAGCTTTATTTTTATTTTTACTTTTTTTAAATTTATTTTCATTTTATTTTATTATTATTATTTTGTCTTATGTGTAAATATATATATATATATATATTTTTTTTTTTTTTTTTTTTATATTCATATATTTCACATGTATGTTTATTCTATTTTGCATATTGTTTTATATATCAGCATAGCTCTTTATTGTTCTATTTAATTTTTTTATTTATTTTTTTTTTATTTATTTATTTTTTTTTTATTTATTTATTTTTTTTTTTTTTATTTATTTATTTTTTTTATTTATTTATTTATTTATTTTTTTTTCATTTTATATTTTTATATTTTTATTTTTTTTCTTTCTTCTCTTATTGTACATATTGTATGAATGTAATCATGAAGTCATCAATATTACTTATTGCCCACATTTGTGGCAGATTGTAATAATTCCTCAATAAATGATTGATTTAAAAAAAAAAAAAACTTTCTATCCTAAATCCTTGCTGAACTATCTATGTTCTTTTATTTTTACATTTATATAATAAATTGCTAATGTTTGTTTTTCAGAACTGAAAATGACATTTTAAATATTGAATAAATTGAAATTTATGAGATATTGAACCTTGATTGATATTGCAAATAGGTAACTCAGACACTCAGCAGCCCAAGCTGTAACCACACCAAGGCGTTCTAGGGAAGGAAGTGTCGTTCTACGAAAGACCGGGACAAATGGCAAAACCAATTTTTGATATAATGTGTCAATATATTATTTAAAAAAAAAAATTAATTGATCGGAAGGGACCTGTGCTCTAACTCGACAACGCCAAACCTCATGTTTCACGATAGACAGTATAGAAACTTAACGATCTGTGTTCCGAAGTTCTTCCACACCCACCTTAGTCGCCTTATTAATCTTCAGATTTCCATCTTTTCATAAATGTCCTATAAGGTAAAATTAAAAGATAGAAAAAAGATTCTAATTTTAAAAATGATAGTTCCTTCTTCAAACCCTAACGTTTCAGACCTGGAATAGTAAAATTTATACCACGTAAGGAAAAATGTATAGAAAATTACAGTAAATATTATGAGTAAAAACATTTTCACTTCATAAAGTTGTTTTATTAAATAACCTTTCTTGTAAAAACGGACATTTTTTTTTATTTCAATAGATTGAAATGGCTGGTTTACAGTTACCTAATATGCTGAAGCTACATTGCTTCTAAATTCTTGTGTCGTAAATCTTACAATGGTAAAGACGGATACCCTCTTGTTCTTTAGTGCTTTTGAGTTAGTCGCTTGACCAAAAGTTGTAGATACAAATTCAAGAGGTTATATCATCGAAGGGTAATCTAGTACAAGATGTCGTAGGCTTCCAACGAAGGTTTTCTCGAATGAAAATCTAGGATAGACTATCTAGGATACCTACTGAATATACATCTTTGATAATGCGATAGACCCTGACAATATATCCAATAACGGACCGTAGCTAGCAGCCGACACTAAACTGTGTAGCTAGTCCATCATTAGAGGAGCGTGGACGCTCGGCAGTGTGTGGCAGTAACTATAGGTATGGCTACCGCACTTCCGGCGCCCTCGATACACACGAGCCTATTATATCCAAGGTGTCAGTTGTTTAGCTCTTACCCTATGCCATTACGATCGATAAACAGTAAAGCGTTTAAGCTTCACACCGTAGGTGCAGTCCTACTAAGGCTGGACACACAATGGAGCGACGATTCTGACGACAATGCAAAAGAGAATTTCTCATTCACAGTAGAATGAAGCACTATTGAGGGCAACATAATTCTATTGTAAAATGTATTTTCTTTAATAGAATATTATTTTATGCGAATATTCATTAAAAATAATATTTTTAGCATTATTATTTTTGTTGAAACTTTCAGGTACCGACATTTCGACCTGCCTTACATATATTCAGTGCAACAGAACCAGTAGGAAGAGGAAAAAATCGATGACTAAATCCTTTCTTTTTATATTAGTGAACAGTCACCTGTATATTTCTTATTATAAAACAAATCAAATATTGTTTCTTTTTCAAATGGTTCGGTCGCTCAGAAGGTCGAAACTACGACGTTTCTAACAGTTTTTTTCTTTAACTTGGACTTCTTTTTTTCTCCAGACTACATCTGGAGTCATCTTTTTACATGAATATTGTTGTAATACAGAATATCACCGTAAGGTGAGTAATAATACATATTAAGAAAAACTTATTAGAAGTGTGTTAGATTTTTTTTCTTTATATCTTTATATAATATATTTTCTATCAGATTTGTCTACACCTTACTAAGAACCAAAATTTTTTGAACTAACTAAAGACATTAACTAACCCAAACCCTATATCCCCAAAGGACTACCGCCCTATATCCATACTTTCTAACCTTTCAAAGCCCCTAGAAAGATTGGTGCAATCCCAAATTTCCAATTTCCTAGAAAATTCCAAGTTACTCGATCCCTTCCAGTCTGGTTTCCGTCCCGGCTTCTCAACACAATCCGCCCTCATCAAAATTATCATTGACATCCAAGCAGCGATGGATAAAAAAAGAACTGACCATCCTGATCCTCCTTGATTTCTCTAAAGCATTCGATTCCTTAGACCATAATATCCTTTTTCCAAATTGAAATCACTTAAATTTTCCTACAGCGCTCTGCTTTGGCTTCAATCTTTCCTTTCCCACCGCACCCAAGCAGTCGCCACCCCTAACCAAGGCCTATCCTCTTTCCTCACTCTACAATCAGGAGTAGCTCAAGGCTCGAGCATTTCCCCTCTACTGTTCAATTCCTTCATCAATGATCTTCCCCATTCAATTCACCATTGTTCCCACCATCTTTACGCCGATGACTTCCAAATTTACTTCTCCTTTCCTCCATCTGAAATGTTAGCTGCGTTTTCCAAAATTCAGGAAGACCTAGACGAAATCTGTGCCCGGGCAAATCTGAACAAATTAACGTTAAACGCAGCTAAAACTCAAGCAATTGCCATAGGATCACATTCCCTTCTTCATTCAAATGCCAACATCCCCACATTATTCCTCAATGGTCATCCAATAACTTTCCATTCCTCTGTTAAAAATTTAGGCTTAACCATTGATCAAACCCTCTCCTGGAAATCCCATATTGCACAAATCTCCCGAAGGTCGATCGGTACCCTAAAACTATTTCACCGCTCCCGTCACCTCCTTCCCCTACCCACACGCAGACAGACACCTAGTATCCTCCCTTATCTTCCCCCAATTTGTCTACGGTTGTGTGATATATGGCGGGCTCTCGACGGTTCTTGAGGACAGATTAAAACGCATCATGAATTGCTTCATTAGGTTTGTCTTCGGAACCTCGAGACGTTCCCATGTTTCGCATCTCTACACTGAGTTAAATTGGCTGTTCCCCTCCTTCCGCAGAAAATACTTCCTAGGCACCTATCTATACCAAGTTATCAACACCCGTCACCCTCCCTTTATTTACAGTAACCTGAAATTCAAGTCCGCTATCAAATCACTGCATACAAGATCTCGTCTTTCCGGTCTCTATACTCCATCCCACAGAAGTACTGCATTCCAACGTTCCTTCCTTGTCCGATCCTCTACTCTTCGGAATTCCCCTCCCCCCCCCCCCCCCTGTATCCGCAATGCTTCTTCCCTTGGAACATTCAAATCACTATTCTTTCACCATCTTCTTTCCCTCCAACTCGACGCTCTCTAATTGTAAGGATGTATGTACTATATATGTAATCGTCTAATTTAGCTATTAATACTGTCAGACATAAAACATAAGCATAAATTATATTTTGATTATGATGTTTTAATTGTTTGTAATGATAATTTTTGATTTTCTATCTTTTATTTTTCTTCTGTTTTTTTTTTTTTTTTTTTTTTCTCTTTTGCAATTTTATTTACAATATTAACCTCTATTTTGTATACTCATTTTTTCACCCTCTTTTTATTTAAAGTTTTTTCTTTTTCTAGTTTTTCTCTGTTTCTTTTTTTCATACATATTTGTATTCAGTTTATCTATGTTATTTTACTTTTAACAGCCTCTCGGCCAGTTATGATCTTACTTTATGTTATTTTAAGTTATTCTTAAGGGACTTTGTCCCAGAATAAAGTTTTCTTTCTATTCTAATACACCTTTTGTCCTTGAATCCGTACCTGTATTAAATTTTCAAAATTTCATCATAATCTTTTCAACTACACAAATCCTTTAACTCAATCCCTATCTAGCTACGCGCATTTCTATAACTCTCCCCATTTCTATAACCCTCCCTTCCTTCAGGTTATAAAGACAATGGCCTCAAAGATCTGGACACTGGTACCAATGGACACTCGTAATGGAACCCTGGTAATGGCGATCTCCTCCAATGGAGGTCTGATTAACACTACTAAGCTCTGTCACTCAGCCTCCACTGGGTTTTGATACAAATGACGCAACAACGATAGCAATGAGAACAGAGCTGGGAAATTATTGGACCTACCTTCCACTTATGAAGGGAAAGGCTTTATTCAGCGATCCCTAGGCTGGGTGTACATTTTGTATAAAGATTTGTACTTTTGATGTATAAAGAAGAGATATTGTATTCATTTCACTTTCAATTTCATTTAATTTTTCTTTTTACAATTATTATCTTTTTTTATGTATTTATTTCATTTAACATTTCTTTCTTATTGTTCATATTGTATGAATTAATTCAAAACCATAAAATCACTTATTGTCCTTAATCGGGGTAGATTGTAATATTAAAGCTTAAAATTAAAAAATAAATAAATAAATGAATAATCGGTATGTCTGCCATTTTAATAGAACCAAATCTTTCCTCATGTGCAAGGCAGAGCAACTGACAGGTGGTGGTTCTTCACTACTGGTAACCTAAAGGTCAAAAAGGGAAATCGCAGAAAGCTGCCTGCAAGCGACATTTGGTACACTGCATCTCATACCGATTTCTTCTTACTGAACTAGATTCTAGACCATAACATTACATTAGTTACTTTATCAAATATGTATTGGGTTGGACGAATGCAGGTGTCGGTTTTCGAAATGAATAGTTAGAAAACATTTTTATGAAACAAAATAAACTTAATCCCTGCCAGTTCATTTCTCTCAAAGTGTTAGCGCCTCTAAGTGCTTATTAGTAGCTATTTCTAATTTCTACCGACTTTTGAACAAAAAATTTTTTATCGCTCAAAAAGTGACCCAGGTCCTCCGAAAAAAAATAAATCGCCATGGTTGGAAAAACAATAGATCATAGATTTGTTCATATATAATTTAATGGTTTCCCCAATTTACATTTTAGAATGAAAAACATTTAAATTAATAATTAAATTAAATTGGAGAAAAATTAGGGGTTTTTAACGTAAACTTTTTTATTCAAACCAATATGACTCCAAGCAGTAGGTCCTAGTGACGGATATTATATTACAAAAATCTTCATTAAATTTCTGATAGTGAAACTGCCGGCAAATTTGTATGTAATGAGAGAATAACCCATATATGATGTAGGATTGGGTGATAGTCGTTAGTTACTATCGATATATCGATAGGTAATGCCTATCGATGATCACTAACGATAGTGTCGACTATCGATAGATCTTTTTTACCCTCAAGTTTTGAAAATCTCGGAATCACGATGATATATCTCTGTCCAGTGTCTAGTTCTTTTGAAATTGAATTCGGAATTCCTAGAACTAGCTAGTTTTTCTTTCGGCAAAAATGTGACTCAAGGAGCACACTTGACTCTTGAAATTAACTATTTCGTTACTTTTCTTATCTGAAGATTTGATTTGTTCATTATTATTGTATGTTGAAATAAATTAGTTTTTTCTCTCATCTTAAAAATGTAATCTCATAATTTGTAATCCTGCAAATTTCGAATAGTAAGTAGATAATTGAATTTAATTAAATTAGTTGAAATTCTTTATTGAATAGCTTTGGAAAAAAAGAAAGCAACTATCGAAAAACTATCGATAGCAATCGATAGTTCACAACCGATAGTATCGGTCTATCGATAGTGCTAACTAACTATCGACTATCGCCCAACCCTAATATGATGGTCATCCGTTCACATTTCAAAACATCTCATTATTTTATATCACAGATATTTGCTCGAAAGAGCTTAAGTCTTAAGGATGAGAAGTTTACAAGGCGATTATCCAAAGGTTTGAAAACCCATCTTAGATCTTGCCTAAGTACTTCTTTATTCGCGGATCAGTACATTAAATCATAAGAGACTATTAACTATACTATAAAATAGAAACTTAAACAAAAGAATAATTATTTCTTAATTTTTTTTTTTCATAAAATTATTTTCATAAAAATGATGACAAGCCTTTTTGCCCAAATACCATTGATATATTCATATGATTATAAAAATTTTTAATGCGGATGAAATTTGAGAGCCACGTGCAGTTTTTAACAGAATAAGAACACTGCATTTATAGAGAGATGCTAACTTAATACAACGGGTTGCTAGATATGCATATGCTAGATGCTAGATATCTGTTTATTTATAAATACAATTACACAGGCCAACAAAAAAAATGTTTTTGAAAACTTTAATTAATAGCTGATTTTTAGAGATTTCTGTGTGCTGAATCCAAATCTGGTCTTAGTTTTATTACTAAGATTTTGTTACCAAATCACCTATAGTTTTTGAGAAATTTGCTTTTTTATATAATTCAAAAAAGCATAGGTATATAACTGTTTCATATAAATATAAAGCATTAAATAACTATTTCGTGAGGCCTAACTTTATATGTAGAGGTGGTAAGAGAATGTTTCTAAGATCTACAAGGTTTTTGCGGTGAATGTTCTTCTCGCCGGGTTTTAAAGACTCCCTCACAGGCCAGTTCTTTCTGCACCAATTCTTTCTTGCTCTACTGTCCCATTCACACATAAAACATGGAAATTTGGTAAAACCGCCTTGCTGACTAAGAAGCATGGATGTTACTTTCAAGTCACCACTTATCGTCTGACCATGAGCCGAATAGCCAATTTTCGCTACTATTATTACACTATTTCTAGGTACAATTACAATACGGAGATATCTTTTTTAATAAAAATAATTAAATACAGTACCTCTACAACGGTGTAACCCACAACTTTTTAGAAACGGAGATTTTGATGCAAAATATCGTAATCCTCAAGATGAATCGCGGAGAATATTTTTTCCCTTACTGTGGTTGCTAGCCATGATCCTGGCCGTGAAACAGCGCGCGGCTGATGACATTTCTCGGCAACAAGGTAGTAACCCTCAGTCTCGTGAGGTTTAGATGGCCCCTGCTTTAGATGGCCTCCAGCCTAAAGACAAAACAACAAAGCATATTTTACTGTAAAAACACTATTTTATTATTTTTTTATGTCCTAAAATAGCTTTGTATTAAAATTCGTAGAATTTCTTATTTTATTTGGTTCCACCTTTAAACCAATTGTTTCATTTTAATTTAGAGCTTAGTTCGTTAAACAAGTACAAGTAATAGTGAAAATGACTAAAGTCACAACTAGCTAATCATCAAAAATTGACATTGGGATAAAACCATATCCAAAATCGAAATCAGGCAGGAAAACAACGTTTAGCTAATTTTATTGCTCGTTTTTAAAATTTTAACTGCACGAAATCAGGCCTTTAACCGTCACTGTTCTTTCAGAAGTTTCACTTATCTAAATCCAGTCAGTCGATAACATCTTTACATTATAAGCATATAATGTAAAACTAAATATAAAAATTATTTATTATCTATATAAAAAATTATGAAAATTTTAAATAAATGTTCTAAGTATAAAAATTGACACATACATAAAAATCTGGTTTGTGATGAAAAAAACTGATTAATATTGTATAGTGTGATAATGTGAAAACGAATATCTCGCTCTAGAAGGCAACTGGTATTTGCATAGGAAAATAATTATAAGTACCAACTATTCATGTTAAATGTAAAACAAATAAATGACTTTGAAGTACATTTCATAACAATTCAAGAAAAAAAATATATACATAAATTCACAATTGATTTCCTACAACGACTTAATATTTTATAAATTTTATGAATATTCATGGAACATAGACTATTTAATGAAGACATCGCCATTTACATGAGAAAAAAATAATTTAGCCTTACAATTTAGCAATAGAAGGGGATTAGAAGATCAAAGAAAGCGGCAACTCATCAATTAACCACCAGCCTTTAGAGTTAATTAATGTGAGATTAAGACCAACACATTGAATGTATTGCCACAATAAATGTATTGCCACAATGAATGTATTGCCACAATGATTAGAGAATATCTGATTCCTTTTAGAGGTTGGAGCTCTTACTTCATCTCAGCACCTGTTTCATTCTCAGCAGATTATATGTCGAAATACTTCAAATACTTTCGAGTTGTTGCAGTTTATATAGTCCACGGATGTGAAAATGATTAATACGCTCTACCTTTTTCCAGGATGAATACACGAATACATATGTTAATAAAACAAATACAATTAAGGAAATGTTTATTAATTTATTTTTTTTAATTAACTCACATCGTAATTTAGGTATTTGTTTTTTTTTCCAAAATGCTGAAAATGAGCTGTATGTTTAAGTTGATTATGGTAAGGGATGCGTTCCCATGTTAACATAAAATCACACGATAAAGTTTTTTTTTTTTTTTCACACCTGCCAATTACAATTTATAGACAACTATTGAATCTGTTGTAAGGAAAAAATGGCGTGAAAGGCATTTCATTCAAATAATTCAGGATATATATTAGTAGCATTATTATCTATAGCATATAGTATATGTTGAATTATACTCAATTATAGTTTAGTCAATATACCATACTATAATTCAATTCAAAAATTCATATTTACGAAGATAAACATTCACTGATTTCATGTATTTACAAAGGAATTTAAAATATTACTAAACTATTTCACTAAACATTTTAGATGCTCAGCTTGTGTTTAAATTAAGCATGACCAGTGGTTACACTAATAAATACTGTCACTTAAAAATAACAAGATTATATAAATATATATATATATATATATATATATATATATATATATATATATATATATATATATATATATATATATATATATATGTATGTATATGTATATATATATATGGATAAATTTCTTGACTGTTACCATTAAATGTTTAGTAAGGTTCTTGATGTTCAGTCAATAAATAAAAACAACCATTTTGGTGACGTTTCGAGACTATATTGTTCTCATAATCACGCCAATGTTACTAGTGGATATGGAATAGACTAACAATTGTAAAAGTTGTGTACTAGAATTGTTAGTTTATTCCATACCATTTATTGGCTGAACCTCAAGAACCTTACTAAACATTATTGGGTGCCTTATAGAATATATATCTAGATACCTGATATGTTTATATAGTTTGCATATGTTATATATATGATATATATTCTATATATATATATATATATATATATATGTTCGCACTCCTTTTCAAATCTAAAAATGTGACTTGCAGGAGGTTTGGAGAGGTATTGATTTAGATTTGAGATCAAAATCTTCCGCCTATCCCGTAAGCTGGAATAAGATTATTTTATTTTTGTCATTACCCATTTCAGTCCAGAAAATAATAAAATAGTTAAGGAAATTTTTTAAACTAAAAACTAATATTATTTTCAAATTCCTCATCTCAAAAAACAGGTAGAAACTAAATTTTGTCGAAATCAAAAATATTTTTGTTTACCTTCAAAATTTTGTAGGATTTTATAAGGCAAGAGGATATCAATTTCTGAAAAAAATTTGCACCATCTCACATATTTCGCCACTGACCAAAACCAGATTTTAAGGACACCTAGAAGCCGTAAAACTAGTATAGTTTAGCCCAAGTCCGGAGGTTGCAAGATTTCCCCTTATTGAAATATCTGAAGTTATAGCTGACCCCGTATTTTTTCATTCACATCAATTTTTGTTAACTAAAATCTGGAGTAAACCCAATGTTACATGCACGGATAAAAAGCAGAATGAATTCTGCTTGATGAGTACATTCTGCTGAATGTTGTGATACTATTACTATTGTAATCGGTTGGACATAGCAGTTGTTAAGGCCGTTAGAAATTGTTGATGAAATCTCAACCTCAAAATTTTAACCTCCTCGAAAGGGGTAAAAAATTAATATTTTTTTTTTATACGATTTCATATAAAAGGGTTTTATGGTGCGTTAAATCGAGATTTGAGGTCAGTTGTTCATGAAAAAAAATTTCCACTGATTTACAGCGGATTTCCTTGGAATTTTGGCATTTTTTTGGGTGTTTTTGAGCACCCCTAAGCCGGGTAGTAGCTTAAGCATAACGACAGTATTTTAATTTAAAATAACATACATAACTGCAATTAAACGTGAAAGAATCATTTCTCTATCTTGACTGAGATCTGAGAAAAAATAAATAAAACGTGATTTTCATATTTTTTTTCTTTTTTCTCTGCACCTAATGCTCTTTGGCGGCTATAACTCTAGTTTTGCATTATTATAGGTCCTTACTACCCACACAAAATCGGCATTCGGATCTGTGAGTTACTACTCAAAACGTCCCCTTGTCAGTATGTTTAAGTTTATTTGTGAAATAAGAAGGTGCATTGAGGATTTGGCGTATCCAATCCTAAATAGGAGAAGAATTGGAGGGTTTAGCGGACCTCCAAAGCTCAACATCTTGTGTTCTAATAGGTTTAATTACTAACATGTAAATGAGTCATTGTTAAGTAATTGGAACCTTTGAACGTTAGTCTAGTCAACTTTGGAGATGTCTATAACGGTGAGCATTCTCTTGTCATTTTAGTCTTGTATGTGGATACCAAGTAAAACGTTTTACCAATTGGAGTAAAGGTAGCGGATTTGATAACCAAGGATCAGTGGAATATTTTCATAAGGATGCTATAATATAAAGGAAATATAAAGGTTATTTGATAAGATGATTAAGGATTTATTTCAATTTCCCAATTTTGACATTCTTGAGATTATGTATGCAATATTTAATAGTTGAGTTATTCAGCTTTTATAGGTTACGGACGATTTATAGAATAAATAAGGTTGTAATATTCTTTACTTTTCTAGCTAAACAAATCCAGAAAAACCTTTGAGTCTTAAATAATTATTTTTATCTTGAAACATCATATAATATTAGCTATTACTAGAATTTTTTTATCAATTGATATAATTCATATTATACTAATGGGTAGCATATCTCGATTAAGTTCCGAGTTAGCAATTTACGAAGCTAGTGCAATATGGGACTGCACGAGAACATTTAGTCCATATATCACTGCACATGTTGCCTCTAGATTATTTTTATGGGCTCGTGAGTCTACGGGTTATATAATTAATGATCGCTTTGCATGTTAGCTCAACTAATAGTCTCGGGGTTTATAGTCGTATTGCAGAACTGCTTTTATGTTTTTAAGATCAATCCTGATAGATTACTGAGATTTCCATACATGCGCTATGCGTTGTGATAAGATGTATATTTTTTTTTGAAAAGTGAAAATTTTAATAAAATTCCCGTAATATATCTAAGGTCATTGGAAATCAGTTTTTAAGTCGGAAAATAGTCAAAGTGAGTTATTGAGGTCGTCTCTCAAGCTTTTAACACACTTTAAAAAATAGTTAATTTATAGTTCTCTAATTCTGCTATTTGAGATTGATATCAATGCAATCTATTTGTTGTTTTTTTAAATACGGGAACAGTTCATATGTTTCCAATCAATAAGACGTTTTTCAAAATGTTGTAACTTTATACATGATAAATTACCACTACAATCCATAGGGTACTTAGGTATGGATATACTGCCAACGGTTGTAAAAGGTGGCGAAATTTGGCCGTCACGTTCAAGCGCCAGGTTTTTCCCCTGTTAAAGGTAACCACGTTGTAGAGGCTGGGTGTGCCCCAGGACAACTTCACCCTCAAAGTCTAGCCGCAGCGAAATTACCAGAAAATAAATTTTCTGCCTTCATTAAGACTCGAACTCCCGCCCGAGAGCTTGGTAGTCAAGTCGTTTATTTGTTTATTTCGTTTAAAGTCACTTTATGCAGATATTGCTAATCGGACGATACTACGGTAGGAGTCCTAAATTTTGCCTATCCAGGTATAATTAGGATAGGGATCTTTAACAAGTACCTGACATCGCACAGGCTCGGGACCCCTATTTTACGTCCCTTCCGAAGGACAGCATAGCTAAGGATTTTTTACTCCCTTTAAAAAGTCCTAAGGTCACCTGCCGGGCTGCGAACCCGCGATCTTGGGTTAAGTAGGTTGCTATGCTAACCACTACACCACAGGTGACCCCAACTTGGTAGTCAACTGCCCTACCCTAAGCTACCACGCCTCCCACTATGCTACATAAATTATATAGATTTTTTTTTTTAATGTGTAACATAGTATATCTTGATTTCGTGTCTTATAGTAAAAAAAATAATTAATATATCCCACATGTATTTCGTTAGCGACACAACTATTTAAAAAAATATATAATTTTCACAGTCTTGTGAGGAATATTGAAAGTGTACCTGAATTATCTATTAATTCTAACTGCAAGTGAGATCTATCAGGTGTGATTTAAAGTTGATTCGGTACATTTTTAAAATTTCATTTTAAGAGTATTTAACTAAGACACGATGATAAGTCTAAAATACAGATTTTTGAATTGAATGACTTTAGAAATACATGAGCGATGTATAATCTATAACATGACATGAGTGCTGATGTTTGGATTTATTTTGTGTTTTTATAACTGGTTATGAATTTTTAGCATTCAAAATAGTTATCAAATAATTATCAAATTAAAAAAAAAATCAAATAAAAGTGGCTAAATTGTGTCGATGGATAAATAATTCATCGACACAAATTTAGTAATTAAGTTTTTTTTAAAATTATTACATTAGTAAGATCGTGGTCAAATATAATATAAAATTCTTATAATATCTGTTTGATTTTTAAATTATAGCACTAAAAGGAAGTGAGGTAGCATTGCGGATTAGTGGTGAAATAATTTCATAGTAATGTCGCTAGTGAAGGTTTTGTAAAATAAAGTAGTTTCAGGGAAAGAGAAGAGGTTTATATTAAGGGAACAGATTGCGGATTTGTAGAACTCATTTCATAGGACAGAGCTTTGGAGTATCGAAAAATACAGTCAATAGGGCGGTATTCAGTAAATCTTTTTTTTTTTTTTTCTTTTTAAATCAATTGTTAAAATGTTAGTTCTTATGAGTATAAAAACAACCTTATAAAAAACTAAACAGGATTAAATTTCACCAGTAATTTCTTATAAGCTTTTCTTCTAAACAGCTATAGTGAAAAGAAGTGAACAATAGTTCGTTAGCAAACACAGCCGATTTTACATTCTACAAACTTGAATGAAATGAGCTCCTGAATAGATGATTTGACAAATAAAAAAACCTGTTTAAACAACTAGTAAGAGTTACTTTATTTTTGTTTAGATGGTTTTTAATATTCACGTTTATAGAAGCAAATGTTAACATTTTTTTTATTTTTCGGAAAGCTTAGTCTTTTTGAGGAGGAAAAATTAAAATTTGGATTCTGCAACGAAAAAAAGACAAAATAAAAGACATACACTCAGAATCAAGTCCCCATTGATCAAGTCTTCATTATCAGTGTTTTCTGTTTTTTTGCTTTATTTAAACCAGTACCGATACAAACCATGAAGAGGCGTGAGTTCAGCACTTGTTACGAAAGTATTGTTTCGTGACCAATGGTTAAACTAAGAGGGGATGTGGTCAGTAATCACTCTCAACTACCAGGTTTTCCATCACTTTAAAGGTGCTGGATGTGGGCGAGGGGGATCTCAAGACTCTGAAGTCGATCCACCGCCAATGAAACAGAAATTACATTTTCTGCCTTCAGCCGGGATTTAACTCGAGCCCCAGAGCATAGCCGTTCATTGCCTTACCAACTGTGATCCTGTAAAATAAGGTTCCAAAAGTACGCTTTCAAGAAAAAAATTGCTGAACTTTTATTCTCAATGGATCTTTATGTTTTTTGGGGAGCTGAATCCGAATCTGAAGTTTACAACCACGGCAGACATCGGCTTACCCACAATCGCAAAAAAACGCCCAAAATACCGGTTACCTTTGGTTTTTACCTTAACACGAACACGAAGCTTTTTTCGAAAAAAGTCTTGGAATATTAATTGCAGCTGAAATTATTGCCTTTGTAAATGAAAAAAAAAATACTCCGAAATCGGACCATTTTTTGTGAAGATATCGTCGTATTTGATATCGTCTTGTGAAAAAGTGAAGAAATTAGCAAACTGGCGTTCAGTCCCACTTCTCCGCGAAAACATGATTGTCGTACTCTTTTTGTCTATAACCCCGAATCTGTTTTTCCGATTCAAAATTACTTCCTTTCAACTTAAAGCTGATTAAATTTACTATTAGACTTTTACATATGAGTTTTTAATAATATCCCTTAAAATATAAATGCCAGCACGCTAAAAATCCCTTACTGTTATTTTTTTGTACATTTTGACTATTAATCCATAATTATTTGTATTTCGAAACTTGATCGTATGTATTTCAAAAGTGACACAACTCAAGAATCTTAATTAAGAAGAATGCAAAATTGCAAAGTAGTATGAAACATCGAAAATGTACCTGAATTATCTTATAATCCCTACCTGAAGTAAGATGTATCAGGTGAGATAGGAAGTTAGTTCGATACATTTTTGACATTTTATAGAAGACTATAAAACCTAAAAATGATGATAACTCAAAAATTCAGGGATTTGAGTTGCGTCACTTTTGAAATACATGTGCGATATATATATGTATGTATGTATTAAGAATATACCTATATTTTGATAAGGATGTTTCTTTACTCCAGCCTATAAATTGTTGATTACACTAAAACTTATAACTAGGAATTTGTGGTTTGTTAATGTGCATTGTTGTTCTTTATTTATAAAACCGTCCTACAGAATGCTTAAATGATGTTTCACTAATCCCCGTTGAACAAATCCGCTACCTAGGACTCCTTCTGGACAAACGCCAAGCTTGGAATGCACATACAATACTGAAACGACAAGAAACTGTCCATCATTTTCGAATACTTGAACGTTCAAACCTTCCCATTGATTACAAAAGACTCATTTACATAACAGTAATTAGACCAATTTGGGCCTACGGAGTTGAGCTTAAGGGCTCTGCTAAACCATTCAATTCATCTCTTATCCATTCCTTATAATCCAAAATCCTAAATGCTCCATGTCGCAAACAAACTTAGCCACAGAGATCTTTAAATACCTTAAGTTTCTGACTTAGCTCAAACCAGATATCTATCCTTTCAGAGCAAACTCCACTCAAGAGCAAATCCATTAGTATCACAGCTTCTCATTCCAATCCAGATAACCGTCCGAGGCGCCTGAAAAGAAGATGATCTCTGTACATTCTGATATAGTACTTCAATGGGTAGTTGCTTTAAAACAAGTGACGTATTATTTTTATCATTATCTTCATACTTACTTAATGTATTATATTTTTATATTGCATATAAAAAATTTCAATAATTAACAAATAAAAATTATTTTAAAAAAAAAGTTATAACATCGAGGGAGCAAAGTTGAGTTAAGCAGCTCAGAAAACATACCTAACATTATTTTCTATAATCATTTTCTCAGTGAAACTAACTGGTTTCTGGTTAATAGGACAGAGGTGTGATACTGCACATTTTTTTTTTTTAAAGTTATCTAAATGGAATTCTTAAATTACCCTCTCACTCAAGCAGTGGGATAGAACGATAGTTATATGTTGACCAACGGCAATATATTTCCTCTCAATCTTTTTCTGTCCCTCTGGAATTCAATGAAATGGAGAAATAGAAAACGGATTTCACAATTTAGCTGCTACCGTGGAGAAGGCTCGCGGTGGAAACCTTTACCATTTATTTGAGATATAGTCGTGCGCAACTCGCCCTAAGAGCTCGTGTGTAATTCGCTAGTTATTCCACTTTTCCTTGAAAAGTTGAGTATCTTCGTAGCCAAGGTCTCAGCTATTGATCTCTATCGGTTCCTCCTGTTCTTTACCTAGGATCATTTAGCATCTGATTCCTATTTGTCTGAATTAGTTATGCCTATCATAGAATAAACAAGATTCGTTACTAATAAGTAGTAGATTTAATTGCATCGAAATCCATATGAATTATTAACATGGTACATGTTTTTACGGGGACTAACTCGGTTTCAAGAGTGTAAACACCCGTCCGTTACCTATCGTAAAACATATTTTATTGTTACTCATTAATAAAAAAAAAAAAATATTATTTATTAATATTAATATCTATAATATTACATTTCCGCTTCAAGGTCACACTAGAGTCTAATGTGAATTAATATTAGTATTATTATTAATAGTTAGCATCCCCAGTCGTGGCCTCGACAGCTCTAGTAAACAAATAACTTAAACTAAAAATTGATGTTGTATTTATTAATCGAAAAAAAATCTTATATTATTGAAAGCATGAAAGAAGAAAAAAAAATTATGAGAACAAATAAATTATTTTTCGATTATATTATGAGAATGATTTGTCTGTTAGGATTTTTAGTTCCTATCTATAACAGACAGTGAGAGAAACAATCAGTCTGAAGATCTACTACAGCGTTATTTAAGTCTCGCCTTGCGATTTGGTAATTGTGATAGTAAAAGAATTTAGAATGGAAACTTTAATCTTTTAAATTAAAAATGGTGGATCATTGTGGAACATTGGGATTCTAGGAATAAATGTGATTTCTCCAGTCCCTGGTCCCGTAAAAAATTGTTGCCTCAATAGTAGTTTCATGAATAGCTGTAATGTTAATCCTGCAACCACTGCACATATTTAGTTGTTGATTATCAAGTAAAAACACATTTGGATATCTAATTTTTAATTTTAAAGAATTATTTAGTAATTCAAAAGTAGACTAAATATATCATTGATCGATTATTCAAACTTCACTTCGATCGCAGCACATATTAATCGCTTTTTATTTATATTTAATAACAATTTAAATAAAAATCAGTTAATTATTATTGCTAACTTAATTATTATTGCCCACCACATATAAAAAACTAACGGTGCCAAGAGTATTTGAGCCGCTGTCCGTTTCTTCTTGTAGTTCATGAGATATTGTAAATAATAGTGTATACAACTTTACTTTTGAATCTATTATATTGTATTTTAGCTAATAAATTTTTAATGTACTTGTTAAATTTTTGAATGATCCGTTATCTTGAAGCAGTTGAAAATTGAGTCTTGATTGATGGCCTATGGAAGACACCGAGCAACTTCAATTTGTTTAACAATCGATTCATTTTCGATTATAGTTTGGTGAATGTTTCATCAACTTCCTGTGTGTATTGAGGTTACATTTCAAATTGTTCATCCTCTATTTACTAAAGAAATTGGTTGATCTAGTAAAGATGTGCATATCCAAAACATTTAATAGAGTCTGAATCGAGACTTTTTACTCCGAAAAGTTTGAGGTACGTTCAGGTTTAAAACAGGGAGATTCCCTTTCTCCGGTATTATTTAACTTAGCGCTAGAATACGTCATTAAGAAGGTAATGCTTACGAGAAAAGGATTGGAGATGGGTGGTAAATGTCCGGTTCTTGGTTATGCCGATGATTTGGTACTTTTGGGTGAAAACGAGGAAACTATAAAACTAAACGCTACTACGCTCATGGAAACCGGTAACGAAATTGGTTTAGTAATTAATACCGATAAAACAAAATATATGGTTAGTAGCAGAAACGGTGAATATTTTAGTAATGTAGATACTTCCGGGATAAAGTTCGAACACGTTGAGCAATTCAAATATCTAGGATCTATTATATCGAGGAAAAATAAAATTCAAGAAGAAATAAAGGCTAGGTTAAAAGCCAGTAATGCTTGTTATCTTAGTTCGCGCTTACTCTCCAAAAATTTAAAAATTAGGATATACAAAACTATTATTCTACCAACAGTTCTTTACGGATATGAAACACGTTAAGGGAGAAATAACGCCTTAATGTTTTCGAAAATAAAGTACTGCGTAGAATATTTGGCACAAAAAGGGATGAAGAAATAGGAGAATATAGAAGGCTTCACAATGCGGAACTGCGCGATATCCGGTAAATACAGTCCAAGTAATAGCAGCGCGACGCTTAAAATTGGCATGTAAAGTCTTTAGGTTTAATAATGATCGAATTCTGAAAAAAGTAATCAGTTATGAGCCGTCGGGTAAACGAACGAGGAATAGACCGAGACGAAGATGGGAGGATTTCGTCAGGGCCGACCTGGGGGATTTAGGTTTTAGAGGAGTGGATTGGAGGAAAGTGTGCGGTTGACGGTTGGTGGTTTCGGCATCGAACCTTCGGGTTTGCTAAGCCTTAATTTATATATTTATTTGTCTTCATCCTCTATTTCGTCTTCAATTTGGTTTTGTAATGCTTGTAATTATTCGTATAGGCCTTGTGGCATACTTAGTCGGGTTTCAAGTTCTTCAGAAGTATGTAAATCTAGTTCTTTTTTAAAACGGTTCTTCCTCGGATCCCATTTTGGTCGCCAATTTGTTAGATACTAAGAAATTGAATATTATCATTTGTTTAATTTTTTTCTTTTAATTGTGGCCTAAAGTCCTTTTGTATTCCAACTACGGCAGGAAGGTACTAATTTACTAACTAAGGTGGGAAGGTCAAGGTTCATTCCGTGGGGTTCGCGATATATGTACAGACGGCTATAAAGCTATACACCAAGCACCACGAACATTGCCGATATCACCCGAATTCTAACGGAAGAAATGTTTCGGCCGACTACCATTTACAAACAAGCCCCTAGTTAAATGGGAATTGCAAATAGGTAGGCTATGGCTTTTTTAAGTTTAATTGTTTTCATATTATAAAATATTATCACATTACTCTATCTTTATAATCATTTTAATGTAATATATAATATAATAATTATAATTATAATTAATAATAATTATAATTATAATTAATAATAATTATAATTATAATTTTAATAAATGGTTTATATTTAACCTACATTGATATCAATATTTTGGCTATGCCTACTCTAATTCAACTAATTAAATAATTATTTAACATTAAATTTAATTAAAATTATTCACAATTATAACAGTAAAGGAGAAGATAGGTTTAAGAAGCAGAAAAATATTTTAATTATTCTAGTGTAAGTTTAAAGACAGGCGTTAATTACAGACTATCGCTGCCTTATCCGACTAATATTTTCATATATTTAATCAAATTAGTAATAACTATTCTTTGATAATAACTTATAAAATATTCATAGCACTATGAATAGAAATGAGATTGAAGCAGATAAATTATTTTTAAAATCTTAATGTAAGGTGGAAAGCAATTAAAGACAAATTTTCATAATGTGCAGTTGTGCAATTAAAAAGCAATTATCGGGGATCGAAAGTGATTAAATTTGGACCAAGTAATCTTATGATGAATTGATTAATTAAATAACATTTAAAGATTATCTTACTGATATAGCCGTCAGTTTATTCAGGTTGAGCTGGATTTTTATGAAAAGAGATTTAGTAGTAAATTAATTAACGGTTAATACGAATGACAAAACAATAAAGCTCCTAAACGGTAGTTCCTAGCGACAAATGTTATTAAAAAAATATATTCTTCTTTAATTTCTGATTAAAGGTAATTTTCGTCAATTTTTTATCCGAGCAGCACCGACGGAGCTGTTGTTAAATATTTTAGGGAGAAAAAACGTAAAAAACTCTGTCAGGAGGACGCTTTACGATAACAAAACATTAATAAATAAAAAAAAAAAAATCTGCATGATAAAAAATAAAAAAAAATATATTTTGCTTTAAAATCATAAATCCCCGGCCAAAAAACATTTATGTCAAATATAAAACAATAATTGGTCCCATGTCAAAATATAATACAATAATTGGACCTATGTCAAAATATATTATTAATTAGATTACTATTTAATAGTATTTATATTAAAGTCTTTTTACAATTTTATGTCACATGTCTTCTCCAAAAATAAGTTCTTCCCAACTTTTTCCGCCCAGCCAGTCTCCCTACAGTATTCCTCTATAGTCAATGCTTTAAAAAAAATAAATACTATATCTAGGACTTATATCAATATATAATATAAGACTTATATAACTTCAAAATATAAGAATTAACTGTTATTGACATATTAAGTCAAAAAATAATTATTGGAAAGAAGGAACTATCAACTTCATTATTTTCTTGACTACAGATCTTCACTTAACATACAAAACAATAGACTTCGGAATAACACTGTACTCAAACTATATCTGAGATACGGAGAAGGACTTTTCAAATAAAATTCATCTGAAAAAACAGAATTAAGACTATTCAACTAAATCCTGGAATATTTCGAAATAGCATCCTTAAGGACAAAAACTAAAAGGACAGTGGTGGAATATCCTTCGGATAACTTATAAACCGTTAAATCGTGGAATATTCCTAAGTACCATCCTTAAGGACGAAAACTAATATATGTGTGGCCCAAACATGTTCTTCTGCCATCTTAAAACAGTATGCTTAAGACCGAAAACTAATTCTAAATGGGGAAGGAGAGTGGCCAAGGATATACTTCGGCCGCAATAAATCGTCTGATCCTGGCAGATCTGAAAACTGTATCTATTCCATCGCAAAATCTTCAATCACAATATAGTTGGTTTCAAGTCAAATCATTTAAAAAAAAAAAAAAAAAAAAAAAAAAGAAAAAAAAAAAGCTTTCTTTTATGCATACCCAAAAACTTACGAAGCGAATATAATAGGTCCCCTTCTTTCCCACTAGAACAATCTGACCCACTTGTCGAATCTCGTTCATACTCCCTGTCACTCATATAAGATTAATAATGCAATTGCCAAGGTATATCCTGACTTCTTAATTATTTGTTTTTTACCCCAGTTTAGGCATAGATTGCCAAAGACTAACAAAATTTAAAAAAAAATTCTCTAGTATATAGAAAACTACTGCAAAGACCAAACCGAAATCCCTATAATAGACAAAGAGAGGAGCATGGATTGAAAATGGCCATTCCAGAGCATCAATTTGATCATATTTTGCTTCTTTCAAAGACATTAATGTGGGCTCATAGAAAATAGTGTGGTGTTTACGGTGATGAGTTCTTAAACGAAGATATTGATGAAATCAATGTAGACTAACATATTTCATTTTGTGTCATCACTTGAGAACTGAACATGTATACTAACTTTCGAACTATTTATATAAATAGTTATATAAATATAGTTATATAAATATATTCCTTCAACATACTTTCCTAATTATCCGTTCCTATCCTCTTTACCCAATCCGCCAGTGTTCCTCAAGGTACGAGCTAGGCCCCATCCTCGATACGGTGTGTACAGCTGACATTCCAACTCATCCTACCACTGTCCTCACCACTTACGCTGATGACACATGTGTGTTATCAGTAGAAGATGGTCCCTTCATTGCCTCCCAGACACTCCAATCACCTATCCTAACCCTTCAAGAATGGTGTCAAAAATGGAGAATCAAACTAAATCCAAAAATATCTCACCAAGTAACCTTTACCCTTCGTCGTAAACCCACGACTTCCTGTCCTACAGTATCCTTTAATGATATTTCACTAATCCCTGTTGAACAGATCCGCTATCTAGGACTCCACTTGGACAAACGTCTTACTTATCCACATACAAGACTAAAAAGACAAGAAACTGCCCGTCGTTACAGATTTCTTCAACATTTTTTAGAAAAACGTTCAAAGCTCCCAATTAATTACAAAAGACTAATATACATGACTGTGATTAGACCTATCTGGACGTGCGGAGTTGAGCTTTGGGGCTCCACTAGACCAACCAATTCATCTCATATCCAATCCTTACAATCCAAAATCTTTCGAAAAATCCTCAATGCACCTTACCTTGTCACCAATAAACTTATCCATAAAGATCTTAATGTTCCGTATGTTGCTGATTTAGCCCAAACCAAATATCTATCCTTTCATAGTAAGCTCTATAACCACTCAAATCCCCTAATTTCCCAAACCATTCCTAATAATCCTCCAAGGCGTCTGAAAAGAAGATGGCCTAGAGATCTTCTAGTGTAGAATTTTTATTAAAGTGCTACTGATGAGTGGTTCTTTTCAAGTTTTGTCACGTTATTGTAATAGTTAACAGCACATTTACTTGATGTATAAATATTGTAAATTTCAATAAATTGTTATTAAAAAAAAAAAAAAAAATTACACACAAAAAAAATGCATATTTTTGGTTGGATTTATTAATCTGTACCTTTCAAATACATAAATAGCGTTTAGTAGATAGGCTGAAGTAGGAAGCTAAAGACCTTACTTATGAGGCATGAGGAAAGATGTGGTAGGATGGTGTTATGAACATATCTTTGAAGTCGGTTATTAGTAAGATAATTTTTAATTTTTTTTAATTTTTTTATTTTCATGGTTATAAATATTAATTTAGTTTTGATACGTACATGCAATACTTATTAAGCACGTATAAATTGTATTGCTTTTCTTTCCTTTCTTGTTTTTAATTATATAGAGATAATATACCGGATTGCCAGGACTTCCAGTAGTTGTAATAATAACAAAATAAACTATCATATCATTTATGAACCTGAAAGAATGATTTACCTTATTACTGACAACATAAAATCACAGCCATTCATATCCCCTGTCAAAATTAATCACATTCTATTATGAACAGACATTAACTGCTAAAAATAGGATAATATATTCCAATAAAAGAGTAATGCGTTAATAAAACGATTTCCGACGTTTATAGCACTTCCAACTACCGACCACTATTCAGAAAGACTTTAATATATATTAAAAAAGAAAAAGTAACTAAACTTTGCTATAGATCTAAGTTTAACGATCCATTGTATGCAAATTAGATAGGAAAAGGACTGACATATTATTCCGACATTCTTGCATTTTGTGAAGGTTAATGTGAAGGATTTACCGAGGCTGGGGTGTCTTCTAAATCATCCTAGTAATGTTGGGGGGGGAGGGGGGGATGTTCTTTTGAAAAATGGAGGAATGGAATTTCAACTTCACATATTTCTCAACACCTCGGATGCAATTTTTTTTTTCTTAAAGAAAATAAAGTACCTGGTGTTTGTACATTTATAGGAGTTATGTACTCGGCGTGCTAGTCCTTATTTGCAATTGTGATTTTATTATATGTTATAAATTACACCGTTGTAGTGAAACATTTCTTGTTCTAATATAAATTATTATCATGTCCAAGCAGTTAGTTTTACTTCGCAAGTGAGAAACATGTGTTTTTATAGTTTTATTTGTGTGCATGTTTTGTGTTTCCTGTAAAACTCTAAAGTATATCCTATTTTCGAGATCATATTATGATTGATAAATAAACAAAATAGGCTTAGAAAGCATGAAGTCTCGATGTCATCCCCAACAACCACGACTAGACACCTCCCTTCAACCAACTCCATCGAAACCCAAATCCCTAAGATCAGCCTTGATGTTATCCTACCATCTATGTTTCTGTCTTCTCCTCAGACCTGATCGTCTCAAAACAGATAACTTTTTCTAGGATTCAACGACTTTACATATACGTTTTAACCATGTTGCAGATAATTATATAGTGCTTATTTATGAAATTATGAATTATTCTACTCATTACTTTATTTTCGAAAACTTTAAGGCGTTGTTCTTCTCTTAACGTAAACGGTCACGTTTCTCATCTATAAAGTACTGTTATATTAGTCTTGTATATCGTTTTTTTTTTTTTATTTCTGGACAGTAAGCAACTTAGTAGCTTTACAACCTAAAAAACAAGAAGCATCTTCGGCTTTTAATCTTGCCTTCATTTCCTCTGAATTTTCATAAGAAATTTAAAAAAAAAACGCTCAATAAACAAAATAAATCTCAACAGATGTTATATAACCAGTTTTGGAAATACCAACTCCCTCAACCCTTACCTTTTTTTAAAATTTCTCCAGGTCAGTAGTGTACTAATATTCTCCAGTAACATTGTAAGTAGTTTCCTACTCCTCCATATTTTGTAATTGTATGTAGTTAATTATTCTAACGCATGTTTTTACATATTTATATTGTCGCTAACTTTATGTTTTGAAATAACTAGTATAACTTATATAATTTTATTGTAACCTTTTTTTTTTCATTGTCGGGCATGATTATGACAATAAAATAGTCTCGAAACGTCACCAAAATAGTTGTTTTTATTTATTGACTGAACCTCAAGAACCATTCTTAACATATATACATATTTTATATATGTTAGGCAGACAAATCTGAACAAATTAACTTTAAAGGCAGCTAAAACTCAAGCAATAACCATAGGATCACATTTCCTTCTCCATTCAAATGCCAACTTTCCCACATTATTCCTTAATGGTCATCCAATAACTTTCCATTCCTCTGTTAAAAATTTAGGCCTAACCATTGATCAAACCCTCTCCTGGAAATCCCATATTCCAAAAATCTCCCGAAGGCCTATCGGTATCCTGAAACTACTTCACCGCTCCCGTCACCTCCTTCCCCTACCCACACGAAAACTTCTAGTATCCTCTTACTCTTCGTATCTTCCCCCAATTTGACTATGGTTGCGTGATATATAGCGGGCTCTCGACGGTTCTTAAAGACAGATTAAAACGCATCATGAATTGCTTCATTAGGTTTGTCTTCGGAACCTCGAGACGTTCCCATGTTTCGCATCTCTACACTGAGTTAAATTGGATTTTCCCCTCCTTCCGCAGAAAATACTTCCTAGGCGTCTACCTATTCCAAGTTATCAACACCCGTCACCCTCCCTTTATTTATAGTAACCTGAAATTCAAGTCTGCTATCAAATCACTGCATACAAGATCTCGTCTTTCCGATTTCTATACTCCATCCCACAGGAGTACTGCATTGCAACGTTCCTTCCTTGTCCGATCCTCTACTCTTTGGAATTCCCTCCCCCCTCTATCCGCAATGCTTCTTCCCTTGAACATTCAAAACACTACTCTTTCACCATCTTCTTTCCCTCCAACCCTACGCTCTCCAATTATAAGGATGTATGTACTATGTATGTAATCGTCTAATTTAATTACTAAGACCGTCAGACATGAAACATTAGCAAAAATTATAGTTTGACTGTAATAATGTTTTGATTTCTTGTAATGATAATTTTTGATTTTATATCTTTTATTTTTCTTTAAGTTTCTGTTTGTTTGTTTTCTCTTCTGCAATTTTGTTTACAATATTAACCTCTATTTTATGTATTTATTTTTTCACTCTCTTTTTATTAATAGTTTTTTCTTTTTCTAGTTTTTCTCTGTATTTTTTTTCATACATATTTGTATACCTATGTTATTATTTTTAATAACCTATGTTATTTTATTTTTAACAGCCTCTCGGCCAGTTATGATCTTACTTTGTATTATTTAATGTTATTCTTAAGGGACTTTGTTCCAGAATAAAGTTTTCTTTCTATTCTATTCTATTATATTTATATTTCACCGAGTTACCGTTCCTTCAACTGACCATATATTAAGTTCTTACAAGCATTAATTACTAGACCGATTTCTTTACCGGCTTTTATGAGAGTTGTATTTAAATAATAGTTCCATCATCAAACCGTTCCAAATCATGAGGGTGACACAGACCCAGTATTTCAACACCCATTTCTGGACATTTTCCAGGACGCATTACCTTCCTAATGACCTATTCTAGTTCTAAATTAAACAATACCAGAGAAAGAAAATCCCCCTGTTTTAAAGCAATATGTACCTCAAACATTTCGATGTAAACAGGATCGATTCGGAATCTATTGAATGTTTCGGACATGTAAGTCTTTTCCTAAATTATTCAGTTATTATGGATAATAATAATAATACGTAACTGATTTGATTACTTGATGAATACATTTCCAGATAAGCCCTAAAAGATATGTTAGTATGTTAAGTAAAATTTTAAAAATAGTTGGGACTTTATTAATCTGACTCTACCTCCACTGGTTCGCGAACCAGAAGCGATAGTATCTTCTATAGTTGAAGAAGTATATTATATGATTTGTAATTCAATTATTAAATTAGTGATAAGTAAAATAATCAACTTATTTATTTAAGACTAGTTTTAATTATGAGCAATTTTAAACAAAAATAAAAATATATAAAATATTTCAGAAACTTGATTTTATTCTCTGTAAAAAAGTGCAAACATAATTAGAATCAAAGATTGAAAAAGAAAATGCATTATAATCAAATCAAGTAATAACCTATATAAAAGAATTAAATATTTTCAATCATAATGAAACGTTGGCACGTATTAAAGAATTCCTTCTTTAACGTGGTGTTACTTTGACTGCATCCCTGATTATCTTCTTCTCTATTTTTAATCATCAACACTGGATTCAGGGAATTAAGAAAGACGTGTCAGATATTGGTGCAGATGGCGTAATACAAGACAGTACAGCATTCATAAGAATGATACAAAACTATAAGGGTTTCCAGAAGAAGGAAAAGGGAGAAAGAACCAGCATTTGGACAGAAGAGAGAACTATTGGAAAGTAAGGATAGATGTACGGAAATTATTGTATATGGTTTCTTCACGCGGTCCTAGGCGGCCAATCGATAGAAGAAAAAAAAAGAAGAAAGAATTAAATAGCACGTTAATCTTTAAAACTGTTCTGAATTGAATTAACCCAATCTGTCAGTCTTCTGCAGTTACACTATTTAAAATCGCCGTGGTAGAGCCTTCTGACGTATGGTAGCCAACATTGCAAATATTTTGGTTAAAAACTATGTAAATATAGATCAAAATCGGCTACGGGCAGCCCTAAAGGTATATGATAATTATGAATTACTATTTACTAACTGATAATCATAGGGTGATTATTAATTTGCAATAAATTTAAAGATAAAATTTTAAGTTAACAATTAGTGTTTATAAAATTAAATTAAAAAAAAAAAAAAATATATATATATATATATATATATATATATATATATATATATATATATATATATGTACATGATGAAAAACATAAAACAAATAGGGTAAAGAGGAAAATGAGAAAACAAACTACTTAAGATGGATTAACATCTTTAGTATTATTATTATTTTTTTTTTTCTGTTTCATCCTGAGTTTATCTCAGCTTAAAAAAAAAAAGTGTTAAAAATTCTACTTTAGACGACTTAACAAACATTAGCATTAATGTAAAAGTACCTCAGACTAAACTTTTCCAGCCACTCGTTGGTTTCCTCATTATATCTGTAAAACGTATCCTTTAAGTATAAAAGCACCACGAAATAATAATTTTACATGCAATAAATTTGGTAAGGTTAGACCGTTATCATCATACTCGTAAATAAAGTTAGATACGGATTACGAAGAGATTAAGAAAAAGCAGGAGACTTACGACGTATGGTGACTTCGCATGTTGCCCCGATGGTTGGCTTCACATTTTATTTCTTGGCTATCAATGATAAGGCTATGATAGAGCGAAGTTTATATATGGCTCTATAAATATGAATTCATTTATTTTATCATGAGCGGTTAGGTATTCGGTTGCAACATGGAAGTATTAAACATTATTTAACGCTGATAAAGTTTTTTTTTTTTTTTTTTTTTTTTTTTTTAATTATTTATTAATATTTACATCTGTATACAATATATATACCTCTACTATACCACTACAACCCTTGAAGGGTCTAGGGTTGTTTTCCTCCCAATTTAGGGTACCTTCTTTCTTGAGGTTGGTCTAGCTCCAGGAGCGTCTTCCAACCTCGATGCAAGCCACGAACAAAATAACAGTAAATAAAATTTCTGCTTTTAGTTAGACTTGAACTCGGACCCGGTAACTTCGCTGTCAAGTACTCAGCCATTGAACTTCAACCAAGCTTCCCTCTTAATAACAAGTAAACGTGTTGAACAAGAATACATAAATAAATAACATGACAGTTATTTATAAAGGACTACCCATCAGTGGTAGTTCAATAAATGATCCAATACTTTTATCGGAAGGACTGAATATCTTCTTTTTAAATGCCTCGGAGGGTTATTGGGAATGGTGTGACGTAATTTGAGAGACTACTGGATTCCCTCCATAGCTTACTATGAAAGGATAGCAATCTGGCTTAGGATAAATCAGCATCATATGGAACATTAGGATTTTTATGGATAGGTTTATTTGTGATTCGAAAGATTTTGTACACGAGATGAATTGAATGGTTTGTGGAACCCAGTAGCTGAACTCCTTAACTCCAAATAGGTCATTTGTAGTTTATAACAAGCTTTGAACGTTTGTCAAATATATGTTGATACTAAAAGTTTAAATACGGATAAATTATTTATTACACAAAGTATTGATTTCATTTAATGATAATATTGAGACTTTGTATTAATATTAAATATTATGTTTTTATATCTCGTTAAAATGTCTTCTTAGATCACTGAAGTCGGGTACTTTGTGACGGTGGAGAGGTTAATAAATTTATTGTTACAAAAAATCACTATAAATATAATCTTTATAAATCTATAATTATCGAAATTACTCAATAAATTAATATATCCTATATAAAAATAACTATAGAATATACGCTGGTTAACACAAAAAGAAAGAACTGTTTGTTTCATGTCTGGTTATGATAATTAATATTATATTAACAATTTAATTAAAATCCGCGAGTACATTTGGGATAATAATTATTAAAATAGCAGAAAGTTTATTGTGATGAAGGAGACTAACTTTTCTCCTCCAAAAAAAAAAATAAGGAAAACATTAAAGGATAAATGCTTGGCAGAGGAAAATGTTTGAGGCGTTTTCCTTAACCATGAGGGTTTAAAAAAAAAAAAAAAAAAAATATTGATTTCTTTTTTAGTGACTCATTCATTCTGGGGAGGATTTTTGGGTATTTTACTCTAGCAATAACCTATAAATATTACAAACAAAAAAAAAACTCCTAACTAAACCGGTATTAAAATATTCTCTGGGAATACATAACTGATGTCCTGTTCTAAATCGTTATATATTTATTAACTGAATTAAGATTAGAAAAATTTCGGTGAGGTATCCAATGAATAGTTTTGTAACTCAGTGTTAAACATGACACAATAAGTAATAAGGAGGAATCTATAAACAAATGTGAAATGTAAAACGAGATAAAACAGTAGGAAAAAAAAAAAAAAAAAAAAAGAATATTGGTGTGAATAATAATAAATAATTGTTAACTTATAACCCAAGCCAGAGTAAATACAAATAATAATATACAACTTATTTAATACTACAAAAAAAGTGATGATAAAACCCTTTTATGTTATAATACATAAATAAACTGTTATAAATTAACTTTATAGTAGAAATAAGATATTTACACTATTTTAATGTGTAATATGGAGTAATTTACAGAAACTTGTTTTTCATTCTTCAAGTAATATGTCATTGTATCTTTTACAGTTCTCTTGTAGTTTAATAATTCTTAAATTATTGGGTTTTCTGATATAGCAGTTGATATGAAAAATGAATTTGTTTGCGGCTGAATGTGTTGTTTGGCTGTAGGTAGATACGCAGTGTTGGAATGAGGATAATGATGTGAGAAAGTTCCATTAAGTTCATTCAATGGAATATTGGTGAATATTTAAGGCAATACCTTATTTTAAATCGGATTATTAGCTTAGTAATAGCTGATGGACACTTCTTTCAAATTTATAAAATTATTGGGCTTAGTTATGGGTCTGCACTTCTCTCCATACCTCTAGCTTAAGAAATTACTTCTTTTTTTTTTTAGAACTGACCCACTTATTAAACGAATCTTTTCCTCTAATGTCAACAGAAATCAAAAAGGGTTATTAAGGAAGAATTCTTTTCTGAGTGCCAATACGATTTTAGAAATGTATCAAGAGTAATCTTTATAATAAAGATTATTTTGATCAGAAAAAATGTTTTCTAATAGTTTATTAAATAGTTTTATTTTATAAACATAACAGTATAACATATTTACTAACAATAAGTATGAGGTACAACTTTATATATTTTCATTAAAAATAATTTTAAAGACATTAATTTTTTAATTTTTATATTATTTAAATATTTAGGAGGCTTCTGTTTTTATCGAGTCACATCAGTTACCGATGGATAAACAAATTCATCAATTATTTTATATGTATTAACTATATAGATGAATATAGTTCAAAGAAAAAAAATATATATTAAGGATGAAGTTTTAATTTGTACATATTTTATTTTAAATTTCTGATACTATCTTAAAAACATCATTATAACGGTCTATATCGTTAGTTCGGCATTGTGTTAATCATTTTTTTTTTTTTTATTATAAAACAATAAAAAGTATGAATAAATATAAACAATTATTAAAACAAATAAAAAGAGTCAAGATCAATAACTATGTCCCTTTAGAATAAATAGTGTGTAAAGAAAAAAAATGTTATTTGGTCACGATACATTTTTATATAATCCTTTTCTTTTTTGAAATATTTTATATGAAATATGCAAATTAATCCGTTCACTATGTAAAAATAAAAATTAAAAATTAAAAAAAAAAAGGGTATAAATTAACAATAGTTTATTAAAAATGAATTAAATATTTTATCAGCTCCTTTCTATAATTCTATATGGTTTGTAAAATTTATTTAAATTGTACCAACTTTTATCATTTAAATAATATAAAGGTTCCCTTATTTGATCATTTTTTTAATAAAGCATAAATTTCAAGTAGGAGAGTATATTTTAATAATTTATATAATTAATTTGTATATTAATTGTCATGTATATATATCTTCTTCATTTTTTTTTTATATTTGTTACAATAGAGGCATGTATACTATCAATATGGCTCTGGCACTCAGGTTTGTTTTTGTTTATATTTATTCCTAGATACGTATAAGCATTTAATAGTGAATATAATTAATCTAAAATATCCATTAGTTAATTGCATTGATATAAATAATACCATAGAGAATTGAAGAAATTTAAGTAATTTTAAAATAACTACGAATAATACTAATTACAATATAAATAAAACTACCGTAAGCCATATAATATTCAAGAACAATAATTCATTACTGATCATAAGTAGCTTGTAATCAAACTAATATAGTTTCCCAGAAAAATAGGTATTCAAACGAAAATTATTATTACCGCAACAATTTAGTTTAAGAAAGCATAAGTTGTTTGTTTTACGGTACATTACAACATTCTAATCGTGGTTTTTACAACCAAAACAAATGAAGTCTTGAGATTGTTGGTAAGCCCAATCTCACCCCTTGGGAGCTGGTGCACTCTGTGTTGGGGTTGATGAACTACTTGAAGGGTTGAGTCAGGTTAAAGAAATCTGTTTTAATTTTAATTTATAGTATTTTGAATTTAAATTCTATATTTATTTTAATTTATCTTTGATTTCTTCTTTATAATATAAAAAATCTAAATAAAATATTTCGACAAGCAAAAGATTTGTTCTATGTTTTGTTTTAATTTATAAAAGTGGAAGGTTTATCATTACTTTTAATTAATGGCTATTTTAAGTCTATATATTATTTATTTTACATAAAATACTGTATTGTGAAATATAAGTGATTTTTTTATTTTTTTGATTTTGTATGTAGCCATCACAACTGATCATAATCTCATGAATGACTTCACTGAATTTTTTTTTCTGTTAAAAGATAAAGATGTCAAGTCACATCAATACAATAAAGGAAAATGGTTTATATCTATGAAGAAGCTTTCGTAACAAGTAATATGGCTACATTACATAACAACTAATAAAAATATTTTCCTACATCACACATTAATTTTAAAGTGTAAGATGTTATAGAATAATTATTAATTTCATAAAAATTAATAGAGCAATTGAATAACAACATGTCCTGGATATTATGTTTCGGCCTGAAGCTGCCTCTGATTAGTGGCGCTTCGTGGCAGGTCGTTGCGTCAAGTAGGCTGTGCGTAGTGGTGCTATCTGTGGAAGAAAATTAGAACTTTTTCGTGTTTCCCGCCAATTTATTCCCGCCGGTTTCGCCCACTTGTTGAAAGGGATTCAAGTGTTTTGAACAAGCCACAGACAAATTGGTCTAATCTTAAGTATATCTACAATATCTCTAAGAATGTAAAAATAATATAAAATATTGTTAAACATTGATATTACAAGGAACAAGATATTACCAAATCGTTCAATATACTTTATAATTTTACTACATTGTTATTGAAACTTTATTTTGATTTCATCGTCAAGGTTTTTGATTATTCTTTTTTTTTTTTATTTTATATAAAAATACTTTTAAAAAATAAAAAATACTTCTTTATAATTATAGTTTGGAGGTAAGAGACTATAAGTTATATAAATTGAAGAAAATCCTGTAGAGAATTAATTTATTAAGCTTAGGGCCAAATTTCTTGGCTAATGCCACATTATCATACTTATTTTTATCACACTTTTAAGATTCTTTTAATTATTTCTTATTTAAAAGCTCTTCATTATTTAAAAATATATATTATTAAAAATTAATGCAGATAAAAAGACGTAGCAGATAGTTAAAAACACTACACTTTCTCGACATTGCCGTAACTTAGCTGATTAAGAATGTCTTATTCATTTACTCGTAGTTTGTCATTATGAGTTCATTTGGCTGTCCTGTAAAGTTGCAATGCATAGGTCCAAGTTTATTTGTGACATAATAAGGAGCATTGAGGAATTTAT
Organism: Euschistus heros; assembly: GCA_003667255.2. Lineage (NCBI taxonomy): Eukaryota > Metazoa > Arthropoda > Insecta > Hemiptera > Pentatomidae > Euschistus > Euschistus heros. The sequence goes on from RCWM02000004.1 coordinate 946,659, forward strand.
GAAGAATTTTGAATTGTTAGGATTAGATAAGAGAAGGATTGGAAGGTTAAATTTCGTATGTGCAAAGAGTTCTAATTACTGTTTTATAAATTAGTCTTTTGTAGTTAATTGGAACATAGAAGGATTTTCCAATTAATGTTGATTTACCCCAAGTAAAACATTTTTCCAATGGAGTCATAGGTGGCTGATATGTTCAACTGGAATTAGTGTACGTAGATATTGTAGGACAGATTTTAAAAAACAGATTCAATAATGTCTTTTATTAGTTAAGGAATGCATGATAGTATTAAAGGGTCAATAAAATTAGGAATATATGAATTGTTTGCCACTTATTTTTTTGGTCAAAATGATTTTTCGATTTTATTGATTATACATGCAAATGATGGCCCATTGCAATGTACAGTTAATTTTGCATATATGTATATGAATTGAAACATGTTTATCTTCCTTTGTTAGGTGAGTGTCAATGTGCATTGGATAGATGATATCTGTGTCTTACGTTTTAATCTGTATATCAAATAGCATATATAGTAGGTGAATGTTTTTTATCTATTGAATAAAGAATGTTCAAAATTCGAAATTTTTATTATGATAAATAAGATAACCATAGAAGTGGTAAATAAATCATCAAGTCCTATTTTCTTTTATTTTCAAATACTAATTAAACTTATACTTCAACCTAGACTTCGTATTAGACGAAAAACGACTTAATTTAATGCTAAGTGTATTCCTTAACAAGGAAACCGTGGCCTTAGACAGACTTTAATTTATAAGATGTCAGGCTAAATAGGGAAACGTGAGCAATTTATTTTCCATAATTTGAAATTCATTTATTTACTATTTTTTATTTATTCACATATGGAATGTTTAATAAAATATCAAATACAATCTTCTAACTTATATTATTGTTATTTTTTTTTTGTAATTTTATAATAAATTAAAAATAGGTTGAATTATTAATAAATATGTTTTAATTGAATTATTATTGACGGCAAAATTGCTTTATGTCTGATAATTGTATAATCGACATTCTCTCTAACTGCTATTGAAGGTAGCTTTAATACAACATGTTTAATTATGAATCTTATTTAATGCGTCTCTAGTTTTAATTGTTAATTATATAATTATAAATGCTATAGTCTGAATTCTTTATACATCTTTATTGTCGGAAGAGATAATTCTGATAGGGCGTATAAAAAAAAAAATTACTGTTTTATCAAATTCCAGAGTTCAAGAGTCTGTAAATATCTTAATGCTATTTATTATTTAGCAATACTTAATAATCCCTTTAGAGCATTCTCTAAGCTTGTTTACTAACACTGGACTTCTTCAAAAAAAGCCTCAGTTCAGTTATTTATTTCAAAGAAGAAACATGACAGTGTCCTACGAAATTTTCGTAATTTTAAGACATTACTGGAAAAAAAATTTCACAGCCGCTGAAGCAACTCGCTGGTTTGAAAAATTTAGAAGTGGAGATACGACGTTGGAAAGGAAGAAGGGCTCCAGGCTGCCATTAATGGATATTAATGAGGTTCTGAAGGAAGCTGTTGAGTCAAATCCGTCCACAAGTACTCGCGAACTTGGCAGGGAGTGTGGTGTGTCGAAAGATACTGTTAGCCACCATCTTCTCCCCATGGGGAAGGTGAAAAAGACCTGTAGAATGGTCCCTCACGAACTTCAGATTACTACTTGTTTCGATCCATGGCCCATTTTCTTCAAGGAAAAAACTTTGATAATTTTGCGAATGTTGAAAATGCTGTCTAAGAGTTCTTTGACAGCCATCTCAAGGAATGGTATCAGCGTGGCATCGAGCAATTGGCTGGCAGATGAGTAATGACGGCAGATAACAATGGACTATCCTTTGAATATTAATTGTATTTTATATCAAAGAAATAATAATACAAATATTTATTAAAGATAAGGTCATTTTTCTTTATACATCCAATTAAAAAAGAAACCAATGCGTTTCGTATTTCTTGCTGACTGAGAAAAACAATTGATCATGGATGTGTCTATCTATAATCAAGTTCTTCTCCCAATTTACATTTTAGGATTAAATTAAAAATAATGATCATTTATATAATATAACAAGTTAAAAGGAGATAAGGGTTTCAAACATAACTTTTTTGCATTCAAAATAATATGGCTCCTAAACGGAAGGTCCTACAAGAAACCGTTTTTATTGCTATAAACAGTAATTATAACATTAATTTTTTAAAAATCTATTTATTAAAATCTACAACTGTACATAAAAGAAAAGACACATCCAGTAAATGTGATAAAAATATAAAATAATAAAATGACAATTGCTTGTAAAGCAACTATCCTCTGTTAGCACTTCAATAAAAGTTCTAGAAAAGGTCCCGAGGCCATCTTTTTTTTAATCGCCTTGGAGGGTTGTCAGGAATAGAATGGAAAGCAACTTAAGAGACTATTGGATTTTAATGGGATAATAAATGTATAAATAAAGGCTTAGCGAACCCGAAGGTTCGATGCCGACACCACCAACCGTCGACCGCACACTTCCCTCCAATCCACTCCTCCAAAACCCAAATCCCCCAGGTCGACCCTGACGCAATCCTCCCATCTTCGTCTCGGTCGTTTACCCAACGGCTCATAACTGATTACTTTTTTCAGAATTCGATCATTATTAAACACAACGACTTTACATGCCCATTTTAAGCGTCGCGCTGCTATTACTTGGACTGTATTTACCGGATATAACTCGCGCAGTTCTGCATTATGAAGCCTTCTAAATTTTCCTGTTTCTTCATCCTTTTTTGGGCCAAATATTCCACGCATTACTTTATTTTCGAAAACTTTAAGGCGTTGTTCCTCCCTTAACGTCAGCGGTCATGTTTCGCATCCGTAAAGAACCGTTGGTAGTATAATAGTTTTGTATATCCTAATTTTTAAATTTTTGGAGAGTAAGCGCGAACTGAGTAATTTTGCGACCGAGAAATAACAAGCATTACCGGCTTTTAATCTAGCCTTTATTTCTTCTTGAATTCCATTTTTCCTCGATATATTAGACCCTAGATATTTGAATCGCTCAACGTGTACAAACTTTACCCCGGAAATATCTACATTACTAAAATGTTCACCGTTTCTACTTCTAACCATATATTTCGTTTTATCGGTATTAATTACTAAACCTATTTCGTTACCGGTTTTCATGAGCGTACTAGCGTTTAGTTTTATAATTTCGTCGTTTTCACCCAAAAGTACCAAATCATCTGCATAACCAAGAACCAGATATTTACCACCCATCTCTAATCCTTTTCCCGTAAGCATTACCTTCCTAATGACGTATTCTAGGGCTAAGTTAAATAATACCGGAGAAAGAGAATCTCCCTGTTTTAAACCCGAACGTACCTCAAACGTTTCGGAGTAAAAATTCCCGATCCGGACTCTATTAAATGTTTCGGACTTGCACATCTTTACTAGATTAACCAATTTCTTTGGTATCCCCAGTTCGATCAAAATATCAAACAGTTTCTGGCGGTCAATCGAATCGTAAGCCTTTTAGAAATCAACATAGAGCTGATGCACTACGCCCTTAAATTCTCCGTTTTTATTAAATTCTAATTCTTAACGACTCCATCTAAAACCACATTGATAGTCTCCAATTATTTCCTCCACTTAATCAGTAATTTGGTTCGTTAGAATTGATGTAAATATTTTATAACACGCCGGAACGAGTAAAATACCATGATGATAAAACAAAAAATATTTTCTATTAAATTTCTCATCAGGAAATTTTTGACAAATTTTCGTTCCGAACATATTATTATAATATTAATAATCGGTTCAGATACAATAAAGTTGAAATTAATTTATAGTTGAAACAAGCTGTAGAATTAATGAATTGGCTTAGAATCAAAGATGTAGGTGAAAAACAAATTGATTAATCATACTGTTTTATTTACTATAAAGGAATTTTTTTTTTCCTTCATTTATTGATATTTACAACTGTACAAAATAATATACAACAAGTAAATGTGTTGACAATGAATTCAATGGCATGCAAATAACTTGTGAAGAACTACTCACTAGTAGCACTTCAATAAAATCTACACTAAAAGGTCTCTAGGCCATCTTCTTTTCAGACGCCTCGGAGGATTATCAGGGATGGAGGAGGAAGCAAGTTGGGAGACTAGTGGATTGGAGTGGTTATGGAGCTTACTATGGAAGGATAGGTATCTGGTTTGGGCTAAATCAGAAACATATGGAACATTAAGATCTTTATGGATAAGTTTATTGGTCACACAGTAAGGAGCATTGAGGATTTTTCGAAGGATTTTGGATTGCAAGGATTGGATACGAGATGAATTGTATGGTTTAGTATAGTATTCCAAATAGCTCTAATCACAGTCATGTAAATGGGTCTTCTGTAATTAATTGGGAGCTTTGAACGTTTGTCTAGTAAATGTTGAAGTAGTCTGTAACGACGAGCAGTTTCTTGTCGTTTTAGTCTTGTCATTTAAAGTTAAAGAGCAAAAAAAAAAACAATCTATGAGTTTTAAGAAAATAACTAGGCCAACGGTTGTGGACGGACATTTTGACTGAAATCATGTTCAACCGTAAGGTTTTTTCCCTAAATAAGAATATCCACTTTATATAGGATTGGTGTGTCCCTAGACGGTCTCCTAACCTCATATTCGATTAACGACTGATACAACTCAATATAAATGTTCTGGCATAAGATACAAAGGCAGAACAATCAGCCGAACTCCTAAGTTGGACCCAGCCAGGAGCTCGGCAGTCTAGTGCTTTACATAATGCACAATCTTGTTGAATCTTTTATTACGGAATAACGATAAGGTATTGGTAGGAATGTTATATAAAAAACATTTAATTAATAAATAAAAGATTATTATCAATTTAAACAATTTGATGTATGAGAGAGATTATAGAATTAATTTCGATATTTAAAAATAAAGAAAAGATAATGAATGGTAAAATATGCTGGATTAAAAATTAAAAAAAACTTTAATTTAGTTATCCAAGGAAATTCTCGCAATAACTAATGACAGTGTTTAGAAATCTGTAAAGTGCAATTAAAAAAAAACATAATACAGAAATCAAGTTGAGAAAATATATTGCTGTCATTAGGCGTAATGAGAAAAGTAGTAGCTAGACACCTAAGTTGCCATGCTCAATTATAAATTTTTTATTTATCAAAAAGCGCTCTTAGTGTTCTAAATATTAACAATGCCCTTTATCTCGTGATACAAGTATATATCTATATACGAAGCAGTAGGCTAAACCATTAATCGGATCAAGGCAAGTGAACATGTGCACCGGAAGCGGACATTCACGGTATAAGTATCACCGCGGGGGGTGCTTCCTTCCAGCCAGGTTCTGGAACTGGAAATCGTAATTAACATTCTGGAGAATGTTCGCCATATGTTTTTTTTTTTGTGTTTCATTAATCTTTACATTGTCCATTAAAGTTATTCAGACCAAATCAATCATTTATATTGCTGATTTTTATTTAATATTGCGTATAATGATAATGTTAATTTTATTTTTACGGTATAAATACATATAAAATAATGGAAGAGAAAGGTATGATGAAACGTAAAAATGCCTCTAAGTGGTTTTCAAACCGGTAATGAGGCTATTAAACTGTAAAATGTTTAGGGAGTACGGAAAGCGAGGATGTGGTAGGTTCATGAAGTAGATTAAATGTGATTTCGTCAGATTCATTCGAAGTACGCATGATGGAATAGAAGATTGAATACCATTAGGATTAATGAACAAATGTTTTTAAACTTATTATTCTGTAAATGTTTATGAAGCATTAACAATAATAAAATCATTTAAAACTAATCCAGATTTTGGCTTAAATGATCAGAAAACTATTTCTAATAGTCCCATTTAAAATTTATTTCCACAGGAACCAGCTCGACGTTTTCGACTTCTTCATCATTTACTAAACAAACGTTCAAAACTTCCGATTTACTATAAAAGAATCATTTACATGACAGTTATCAGACCTATTTGGACATATGGAGTTGAGCTTTGGGACTCAACTAAACCTTCAATTTTTTCCCGTATCCAATCCTTACAATCCAAAATCCTTCGAAAAATCCTCAATGCTTCTTACTTTGTTACCAATAAACTTATCCATAAAGATCTTAAGGTCCCATATGTTGCTGATTTAGCCCAAACCAGATACCTATCCTTTCATACTAAACTCCATAACCACACTAATTTCTAGTCGCTCAACTTGCTTCTCACTCCACTCTTGATAATCCACTGAGGCGTCTAAAAAAGAAGACGGCCTAGAGACCTTCTAGTATAGAATTTTAGTTGAAGTACTACTGATGAGTAGTTCTTTTCAAGTTGGTTGGTTTCTCCGTTTCTACTAGAAACAAATATTTTTTTTTTCTTTTATTGAAATTTACAACTGTTCAACATATATATATATATATATATATATATATATATATATATATATATATATATATATATATATATATATATGTGGCAAAGGTGATGTTTCGAAATGTTTTTTCTGTTTTTAGAACTGATGATGAATGTTCGAAACAAGTCGAAACTAGTATCCAAAACAAAATAATTCATCCCTCCTAATTTGTTAAGCTTCATCGTACTCTTAAATTTCGACGCCATTGATTACGCAACACGTTGCGTCTCAATCAATCTCTCCATTTTGGAAGCCGATTGAACTTGGCAACCACCTCAATGTACGTTTTGTGGTGAACTGTATCGGTTTGTGTTAGATCTATTGCCTCCGGCAGTGGTCTATGATGATAGAGCGGATAGAACACCCACTTTCCGTTGGCAGATTACCCTCTGACGGCTCCACTCAGCTGTGGTCTGCTCGGCCACAGAGCGGGTAATGAAAATGAAATCCAAACAGAGCGGCGATCCTCCGCCAGAGACAGACAAAGGGCTGGGCAGTTAGCGGAGCCGACACTAACTGACACTAACTCTCCCCACACAGAGGCCAGCCATTGTGTACCTTCTCGAGCTGTCTTCATTTGCAAATTAGCGTCTGGCAAACAGGTGAGCTTACTATCTGCCAGTCTCACTGCTGTTCATGATTGTTTTTCAGTATTGTGACAACCGCAGTTCAGACCTTTAGTGATAATCATTTTACTTGTAAGTTACATTCCTAGGGTTTCGTCTATAATTGAAAATACTGCAATGAATTTAATAGCCTATAAATAAATCAAGTATGATGGCAAATAGTACAATTACTTTTAAATATCATAAAACGTCACGTTCAAGAATCAAAGTAGATTTTTACAACACTTGTATAAAAAATTTTTACCTTTATTTTAGGTGTAAAATTAGTAATCTCTAAAGGACTGGGCACACCATATCTGCTTTTGACTGATTGGAAAAATAGTACACATCATAAAAATTTGCTCTTCCGATGGTTTGGGAAGAAACACAGGACCATTGTGAAGATTATTATTATTAAATAAATCACATTTAAAAATAAATACAAAGTTAAATCCCAGAAAAAGTTAAAGATCTGCAATGAGGGCTGTCTTACATAGCTAAGAGCTTCCTGCACCGAATTTTTCAGATTTTGTGAGCACTCTGTGATGTGATAGCTATGATTGCCTTACCAATACTAAACAAGAAGCAATCTGAGAAACGATACTACTTTAGAACTAAGTTTATCACAACCTTAAATCTTATTTCAAGAGAATTTGAACGACCTCATGGAAAGCAAAATATTCCATTAAATCAATAAAAAAAGTCCAGGTTAAGAAAGTTTTAAATAATATTGGTTGAGTAAGTATATTTGCTAATAATTGCAGTTTAAACGCCTGTCACAGACTGCCTGATGGAAAAATACTGACATCTGAAATAAGCTCAATAATAGATTGAAAGATTTTTGCTTCTATAAAAGAAAAACAATTTTTGTTTGTTTATAGGCCAATGTAATCAAAACTATTTTCATTAGAAAATTTTTATAACAATTAATAATATATCTTATTTTTTTATGATATTAAATGATATATATTTTATTATACTTTTATAAATATGGGATCAAGGTTAACATTGCCATTTATTTAATTCGTATTGAGTTCTTCGTTTTAATATTTGAAATTTATGAATTGGAAACCAATATAAATGTTAATTGTAATTCAAAAAACTTATAAACTAATTAAAGATACTCGGAAAATATCGAGGTTTGTTCTGATTTAAAACAAGCCTCTCTTTGGTCTCTGTCATTCTATAAGTTGAAGAGTTCATCAGAAAAGTAATTCCTAACATTGGGGAAGAGGTCTAATGATAGGTGAAAAAGTATTTGCTCTTGTCTTGATGATTTGGAACTGCTGGGTGAAGATGTGGAAACACAACGTTCATAAAAGTAGGCAAAGACATAAATAGCATGAATCAAAATATATAGTGCGTATAAGAAACTGACTATAATACCAGTGTCTACAATATCTAAGGAATCAAGATGAAATAATGGCAAGAAAAAGAGCAGAGAAAGATTTTTATTTTTTAGCCACAAAACCATTCAGTTCGTCCCAACTTTTCAGAAACATTAAAATTGTAATTTACAAGAATGAAATTCCAATTACATTTCTATGTAGGTGCGAAACGTAAGGGAAGAACACCTTAAAGTCAAGTACTGCCTACAGTAATTGACCTAAAGAAAGACCAGTGTTCTCGTGAATTTAGATGGCTGCATACTGTGTAATTGATGGACATTATCTTGCAATAATTGTTTCGATAAGCGTCAAAACTACAAGAAACTATAAGAAAATATAAAGTTGGGTTCGATAATGACTGAATATCAAAAAGAGAAACCATCGTTGAACCATCGGATAAACGTCAGAAGAGTTTACCGAAACGTAGATGGGAGCATTATATCTGGACTAATTTTGTGTGTTCGAGTTTTAATCATGTGGTATAAAAAAGGAAGAAAATTAGGATGAGATTTTCAAGGTTTTTATTTTTTTACTTTTAAACTGATGAATATAATCGAAAACACGGAAATGTATGATTGTCTTATACCTATTTCGCTTTCTGCAAAGTAAATAAAAATTAATAAATGACCAAACGAAATCAAGGCATAATAATGGTAAATAAAAAAAATAGATACAGTAAATAGCATCTTAAAGCATAAGATAGCATTAAGTATGAGAGAAAAAAAAAAGTCTTTGCTGAACTATTCATCTCCCGATATAAATTTTAGTTCATTTGCTGAGTGGGCAGATTAGAAAACATGGCTGGACGTTTGGGTGGTCCAAAATTTGTGTTTGAGAGGAACTGGAGCGTTAAATGTAGATTACAGAAGATGGGATGTTCTTTCCCAATGAAACCTTCATAATTCTTTTAAAGGGTAACATCTATTCGTTAGTTAAAATTTCATAATAAATTGCCAAACATATTTTGTTATAGTGAATAAATAAAGGTAATTTATAAGGATTTAGGAGGGGGCGGAAGAAGGGAATTAATTATTTTAAACTCACAGTTCAACATTTATATAGCATATCCACTTCACCAAATTAAAATGGTTATTTCCTTCCTTCCGACGACAGTACTTTCTTGGTTCGTTCCTTTACAAATCTCTTTCCTCTCAGTCACCTTCCTATATCCTCAAAGTAGTAACATTAAAGTCATCAGTAAGTTCCCACAAAACCAGATCCCGTCCCTCAGACCTCTACTAACTCCTTTCAACAAAACATCCTTCAAACGTTCCTTTGTTTCCAGAGCTTCTAACTTCTGGAATTCCCTCCCTTCCATCATTCGCCACTCCTTCACTCATAACAGCTTCAAATCCAGACTTTTCATTTACCTGTTAGATATTCAATCTAATAGTCATATAGATGTAGAAAATATTTCTTAAAATGAGATATGAACATTCAAAATATAATATTGATTTTGTACAGTATTAGTCTAGTACTATTGCACTAAATTTGTTTTGGCATAATTTATATTATTTATCAGATAAGATACATTATCTTTCCAGATAATTTATATTTCTCAGCTTTGATTATTGTATTTGATTTCATTGATTTTTTGTTTAATTTTCTCTATTTTTGTTTTCGTAACTTCTCTTAGATTCTAACCTCAAGATATAATTTATATTTTGTGTGATATTTTAAAATATGTAACATTACTTTTATATTGTAATTCGAATTTCTTTTAAATTCCTTAATTTAATTTTAATTATATTTTCCTTGCTTTTATCATATTTCTTAATTACGGTATGCTAGGTAGCCATTGATTGTTCATTGTAATTATTCTTAAGGGGCAAAGGTCCCAGAATAAAATTTATTCTCATTTATTCATTCATCCATATTTCCCTAGCCTCCAATTAGTAGAGAGATCTTAATATGCTGACCGTTTTATATAGTATTTATTACATTCAGAATAGAAACCATAGAAATCCAATTACACTGGGCAACTTTCATAGAAACAAAAATATACGGATTTCAATAAATTTGTGTGCCTATTTGTAATTAGAAATTTTCAATTAGCCAGGGTTTTTAGGTACCTTTAACTATTATGACATATACCTACTTAGTAAAGATTATTTAAAACATACCTTAAATAAATATTTTTTTGTTGATTTAGGTGTTTTTATATCTTTGCGGTATCCATACCATCCTTTGAGCCTATGACTTATAAACTAGAACCTGTTGCTGTTTAGAAAAGTTTAAATCCCGAATGAAGACCGTTAGATCTTCTTGCGATAGTGGTTGGGCTGGACATGGTTCGAATGTAGAATCGTTTCTCAGATTGCTGTATGCTTCTTCTTTGGTCTGATTAAGGTCGGATTCAGAGCACCAAAAAACCACAGGAACAGAAAATGGCATATGTGTGAACCATTTTCCCAACCAGTCAGAAGCCTAACACAAGATAAACAGCACATATGAGGTGCGCAGCTCCTTTATAGATCACCAATTTACACTCGAAATAAAACAAGTAACACTTATTTGTAGTGTTCACACTATGGGTGGTGTAAAGAATTGTCTCTGACACTTAAACGTCACTTCAACACACACGCAAGAAGAATGGTCATGATCGTTGACCCACTTGCTCGGCATACTGGAAAATTGTCAGGAAGAACAAACACTTGTCTAATCAGACACACTGACAATTCAATACTAGCACTCAGCTTGAAAAAAAGATGATATCTAAACTGATATAAACTTGATCGAGCTTCGAATTCTTGCTGTTATGTGTTGTAACCACACTATCATCACCACTCAGTGCGTAGGGCTATATAATTTTGTAGAATAACGTATAGAAAAATCATTCAAAACTATAAAAAACAGTAAAATTAAAAAAAAAAAACGCTGTCATAAACAAAATAATAAAAAACCCTGCCTGGAGGGTCACTGAAGTGATCCACTTCGATTATTTTTGGAGGCTTTCCCTCTGCATGTCACAGTGAGATTCCTAATGCTAAAATATATATAAATAAATATCCGTAGAAGGCCAATCGCCTTTTCCTTTCAGGTATGAAAATATCCTTCATATGTTCATAGAGCTCATATTTGTGCCTAATTCTGTATTTGCTCCTTCCTCTCTTATGGGTCCCATGATCCTTCTCAAGATACTGTCTTTGAATTTTAGTTTTCTAAGTGGTCCCTTCCGATTCATTACTGGACATTCAGAGGCATAGGGTATTGTATTTTTTATTCGTATTATTATAAAAATGTTAAATTACTTTCTGTACTATCTCTCTTGTATTACTAATCACCAAGTATTACTAGTAACAGTAATGCTTATTTGGTTGTGTGCTTGTTTTATTTCTTTCAATTTCTCCTACAGTTTTATTAGTATTTGTTTACATTTGCATTTATTTCAGATTAATGTGTGCCATATGAGATGAATGTGTATCCATACATATGTTATTATAGTGATTAAAGTATAGTAGACCGTTATGATAAATGGAGAAGAAGATGATCAGGGATGTAGTCAAAGAGGAACACCACGTCTAAGTAGAAATACTTTAATATGTTCCAACGTTTTGACATAAAATTATATGGTAGTCAAACGCGATACCCACTGAGCTACCGCGCCTCCTTCATTTTAAACACCTATTATAAATACAATAACAAGCGAATTAGTTAACAATATTTGTAGTACCTGGCCTTATACGGTAGTACTCAATAGTACCTTCTCCCGACATGGGTAAAAAAAAAAATATTGTTTCAGTCTATCTCTCATCCATTTTTATAAAGATTGTTTTAAAAATAATTAAATTACTGAAATAACCTGTACGGAAGATATGCTCAAATTATTATTCATTTTATTTTTTTATTGCTGTTATTTTTATTTATGTTACTCAAGGTGAACTATAGCAATGCTAACAGCAAGTTGCGTGAGAGCGAAAAAGTATGGTGAGATAGCTCATTATTATTCCATCTATGTTGGGATGTTGCAACAATAGAAGTGCAACACCATTATCTCTTAGCTACAAAGAAGGGTTGAACCCCTGCTTGATAAATTGCGGAGATAGGGCGCCCTTCTCGTCGGTAAACACCGCTAAAGGGGATGACCTTAGCCCTTTATATCTAGTGTCACCTACTGGCTCCAACAACCAGTCTAGTTGTAGGTTATACCATATCAATCTGCAATATTATCTTAGGAAACCAGAACATATAAAATCTGGCTAGAATATATCAAGTGACTAAATTATACGTTAATGTGAAAAAATAAAATAAATATAAACGAAACATTTATTCAAATCATTTACATATCCGGTGAAACATAGACGCAACTGTAAAAAAATGAAATTTTACAGGAATAGAAAAAAACTGAAATGAAATAATTTCAACCAATATTATAGATATAAGTAATATTCATATAAACTTGTGAATAGACCAAATGTTAGTTATTACAAAAATCTAGTCAACACATATCTTTTGATAGTACTTTGACATATGGATATGTATTCTGGTTGTGGGTTTGTACTTCTTTCACCTTCAACAAAAATGTAACATTTTGACACGCATCAGCTCTATTGAGGTTGCTCGGATCGAAAATTTGCCGACATTTTCCAGACCAGAAATTTAACTGATAGGGGGAAAAAAAATTTAAACTAAAAACTGATATTATTTTTAGATTCCTCATCTCAAAAAACATGTAGAAACTAAATTTTGTCGAAATAAAAAATAAATTGTTTTTACCTTTTAAATTTTGAAGAATTTTAGAAGGACCAGAGGCTGTCAATTTCTGAAAAAATGTAAATAATTTGCGCTATCTCACATATTTCACCACAGATTGAATCCAAATTTTAAGGTCATCTAGAAGCCGTAAAACAGCATAGTTTAGTCCATATCCGGAGGTCGCAGGATTTTTTCTTATTGAGAAATCACAAGTTATAGCTGACCTCGGATGTTTTCACACACATTAGTTTTTGTCCCCTAACATCTAAACCCAATGTTATTTGCATGGATAAAAATCAGAAGATATACTGATTCTTGTGATGTTATTACTATTGTAATCGGTAGAACACAGCAGTTGTTATGGCCGTTAGAAATTGTTGATAAAATCTCAACTTCAAAGTTTTAACATTCTCAAAAGAGTTAAAAATCAAATTTTTTTTATTTTAATGAAATTTCACATATAAGGGTTTATACTGTGCGTTATGGTGCGAGATTTGCGGTCTGTTGCTCATGGATAAAATTTTCCACTGATTTACAGCGGATTTCCTTGGAAGTTTGTCATTTGTTATATAAAATTTGTCGCTAGGACTCCACGTTTACGAGTTATATTGGTTTGAATGGAAAAAGTCACGTTGCAAAGTTTTTTTTTTTTTTTTTTTTTTTTTTTTTTTTTCAATTGATTTGTAACAATCAATCTAGTTCCACAAGCACTAGAGCAACAGTACAATTCATTCGATGTATAAAACTTTTGGTAGCACTTCTGATCTATTTACCTTATTTTAACGAATTTTGCAGTAACGTCGTTGTTACACAGGATGAGCGATATTTTGTTTTTTGAATTATTTTACTAAATGAAAAATAGTTCGTACGTGTATTTGTAAAATCATATATGTAATGCTATCAGGTAATGAATATGTATATAATAGTTATTGTGTAGTTACTATTAATATCACGATGTCATTGTAGTAATTTGGTTATTGTAAAACGTTCCTGTCAGTGTGATAAGTGGGCTCAGGCCATTTAAAAAATAAAAACTTTACAATCATAAAATAAGTCTATACATAGATTTCAATCAGCCATATGACTCAGTGAATGGGGAAAAAGTGGCAAGGGATATAAGAGCTCTCGGTGTTCCATTGAAGTTGTTGAGATTCCATGAATGACATGAAAAGAAAATTTCAGGTAAAGGCTGGTAGAACATAGAACATAGAACCGGTAGCCTAAAACAAGACCCTGTAGCCTATTGTATTCAATTTGGCCCTCGAAAAAGCGTTAGAGCTATAAAAACATATCCTAGAGGAATGTATTTATAATAGACTAAATTTTGTAAATAAATTATACAAAATACATTAATACATTAATAATACATCGATGCATTAACAAATTAATACATATATTATTCTTCAAAGCATTTAAATGCAAATCCTTAAAGCACTTAATGTAATATGAAACGAACTATGAAGGAAAGGGCTCATCTAGTATCAGTTTGTTTAAATATAAATTCAATTAAAGGTTAAAAACAATTATTAGTTGGCTGTCATCACTAATGAATGTATCACTGCTAAAGTTGATGTCGAAGTTTTTTTTTTTTTTCTAAAAAACTTTTAGAACCCGTTTCGTTCAAGTCCAATTAAGTCACACTTGATCCAGGAACTTTGAAGAAGTGGTGAAGTTTTTTGTTCCGGTCCAGTTCCAAGAGCTCCTTCTCAACCATATCAGGAGTTAAATCGAAAAAAAAAAATCTTGAAACGTTTTTCCTAACAGAAGAAACAGTCAGGAAGTATTTTCTTTCACTTCACACTATCTTTTGGCTTTTTTAGCTTAAGTTTTTACCTAAGTCTGTATACAATGTTAGCTTGGGTGTGGTGAGGTGTTGGTATGGCTAGAGAAGATAGGAGATTGGTCTTCACACTGGTCCCAAAAGTTTATAATTACATCTTATATTAAGATAATGTATCCACAAAAACATACATACTTCTTAAAATGCGGTGAGATATGTAACATTTAATTTTTCGATTGTTTTGCTTAGCTACCAACACAAAATACGAGGTAACTACTAGGCATATATGGTAGTCCTGAAACTGTTTTATTTCTATACTTTTTGAGAAATTACTTAAGATCAAAGATTTCTCCTCTTTAAAGGAATTTTAATCATCGTGATTCTGTCATTTTCAATGTTGATACGATAGTCGTTGTGCATGAAAAAACTATTTACTTTTTTACTTTTGCAGGTTTTATCCCTCAATGGGTTGCCTGGTTAAGTCAGAGCGTCCCTCCACTTCTCTCTAACCTCCAGTCCTCCTCCTCAAGTCCCCTTCCGGCCATTTCCTCCTCCACACAGTCCCTCCACCGGGTTCGGGATCTTCCTTTCCTCCGTCTTCCTGGTTGTTTCCACAGCAGAAGCCTCTTCGACCACCTACGTTCTGGCATCAGCTGGCAGTGTACATACCATCGTTTGGTATGAAAAAACTACTAACTCCAATTTCATAATTAATTCTATAAAAATGATTTTCTTACTACTATTTATGTCAATATTTAATTTCTGATCCTTTAATTTCTTGTGAATTGTTTTGTCTTGGTACGATTATTAACTTTTTTAAAACTACCGGCAAAATAAGAATAAAAAGGTCGAAGCACAAAGACAGCTGCCGAAAGCATTTGAACCATAGAAGGACAGTCAGTTCTCCATCCAAATACTGCCGCAATATTGTTCGTTAGGATCGTATTGATAATAAAGTGATACTTTGTGTTTGCTTTATGAGTTTGTTCCTGATGGTCGGGCACTGGACTCAAACCTTTATTGTTTGATAACAGCTGAATGTAACCCTAATTCTCAAACGATAAAGCGAGCAAGGAGGGCCTGTGGTTTCTTACCCAAAAAAAAAAATAATTAAGAGTAAATTTTTGAGTTTATGAGGGAGTTTTTTATTGAAAGGAGGAGAAAATGATGTTATTGAATGAATCGTAGTAAAATCTTTTATGGTGATGTAATAGAATTAATTTTTTTTTTTTTTTTTTTTTTTTTTTTTTTTTTTTTTTTTTTAGCTTTATTTCAAAATATTGAATATCTGCAAGGATCGTATTTGCATCAGGGAAATCAGGATCTTGGAAGATTGTTTAAAATAATTTTATACTGTTTAACAATATCTCTCGTGTGTTTGGTGGATCTTTGAAAGCGTTTTGAATTTTGAGGTTGTTCCTAAGGGTCGGGTGGTGGAGTCCAATTTTTATTGTAAACAACTAGACAGAGCTTATAAGGTTTTGAGTACAATGTACCCCAGTTCTTTTAATAAAGCTATTTTGCAACAAGACAATGCCCCTGCACATCGTCTTGTATGAAATGTTTTGCCTCGTCCTATGAATAGACCAGATATTGCATATTTATATTTCATTAATGAATTTTTACAATTATGTGTCATATGTCTTCGATAAAGTTCCATTTTTTCTGTCCAACTAGTCCCATGAACCACCTTTCTTTCACATTCTTTCCGGGTTCCATTCAAAAATTATTTTAGGCCATCGTTCGTCTCCTATCCTCATAACATGCCATTGACAAGCAATATTAGCCTCATAGCCTCAACAGTGTAGAGCATGTTATCCATTTGTTACACTCTCTGTTTACTCTCAATGTTTGGAACCTTCTGAAGCCCTGATAAAGCACATGTGCGTCTGCAATAATCCATTTCTAGGGCTAGAAGTTAATTGGTCTCCTTAATAGTCCATGAGTCATTTTAAGAAAGTGTTATTGCATATTATATACCTACTCTCAATTGTTGTTAGATGTAATTAAAAATTAATTTAATGTTGTTTAAGTTCTTATAAACTGCTAAATCCGTCGATAGAAGGAAGATATCGCTTTGAGGTATTTACTTCTATAATTGTTTTAGTAGGCTGATAAGAAACATTGGTATCGTGTTTTTATAAAAATGTCTCATATGCTTGAATATATAGATTACAAAAATAAATTTCTTTGAGATAAAACTATGCAAAAAGATTTCGTGAGAATTTTTAAAAGTTTTCTACCAATAAACGTATTATACGTTAAAAAGGATTTGAACAAAAGCTCCTTGTATCAATCCGAACCCTTTAGCCCTATAATATAATCCCCTGGCTCCTGAATGAGAAATTCCAATGGATCGGAGAATCCTTGAACGAATCAGGCCCTAGGGGAGGACCGGCCCTTTCCGGATTATAAAAGGTTTGAGGAGATCTCTTTGATCCCAGAATCCTCTGCTCTTGGCAAGTTTAAATTGAGCGAGAACGGGAAAAGGGTTGAAACACTGCTTCGGCGTTGGGGCCATCTATATGCAAAGGAGGCAATGGCAGGACCTCGGGTATAACTTCTTGGAATAAATGAACGCGAATTTGTTTCTGGGAAAGAGTTCCCAAGGGATAGGAAGGAATAAACTAGATGTGGTCCTTATTTATGTCCAACTTTTGAGGATTAGGCTCGCTTCTGGCTCATTGAATAATATCCCCTTACTAATGTGTCTCTGTATTTTGTAACGGTCAGGTGGTTCTTTTCCTCTCGAATGCACGCTCTCGAAATTCGGAAATATTTTTCTATAAATGTCACATAAAAACGAGTTACAAAATGTTTCTGTATCATTTATTTAATTATTTATACAAGCCTCTCTAACATTATAACACAACCTGGACAAAATACATAACTGATGTAAATTATGGAAATTAAAACTTAACTACGACAAGACACATGTTACATTTAAAATACGACACAATACCTGTCCCCCTGTTTATTTAGATAACCACCCAGTAACATAGAAGAACGCAGTTACCTAACAAGGACTTCTTTTTGACAGAAGCTGACATGGGGCTATATGTCGTTACAAAAAGTAAATCTCTAAGCTTTTGATTAAGATTATTGTATCAGATACTATACCAACGTTTTGAATTACCATTAAGACAGAAACGCTACGTAAACACTTATATACTTAAACCGATATGGACGCATGCCAAATTTATGGACCCGCCAAAAAGACACATATCCAACAAAATCCAATCAAAAAATTGTTAAAACTAATAACGGACTCCCCTCTTTACGTATCTAACGAAGTATTGCATACAGGCTCATCCCGATTGTCTTGAATCAGATTCAGAAGAACTACAAACGATTTTATGACAGAGTAAATATCCAAATAAACAAATTAGAACAAAAATATAAATACCTAATGTAGCACAGCGTCGGCTAAAGAGGAGGTGGATGAGAGATCTCCTTGAATGACACCTTAAATCAGCTGAAGGTGAAGAGTACGAACCACTAGGTATTGTCTCCCCCATGCTAACCCATGGTTATTTTATGTTGTATTACATTCAAGGAAAAACTTCAGAAATATCTAATCAAAAAAACTAAAACCGTATTTGTTCATAACCTCTCGATATCATTCCAACAATATAATTTTTCCGCTTTTGTATAACCTATGGGTCTTACGTTTCCACATCTCTCTGATCAGCTTTTAATTTCTCGTTGAGGAGAGTTTTGGAGGGATCGCAACAAGTAGAAGTCAAAGAACGCAATAGGTTTTTTGGTCTAAATTTCATTTCATGCTTAGTATAATATTAACATCAGTAGAAAAATAGTATAAATACCTCCTATAAATGTTCAGCTAATATCAAATTTATGCCTATAATCTCAATTAAATAATTTTCATTATTCAAATGTGGAACCAATAAATGTAACTTAGCAGCTGATAGTCAGCCAATGCCTTCCAGCCCTTGACATTTTAAAAATTTAGCATTTAATTACCACCTTTGGGACACGGGATATATTTGAAATATTGATTTAAAAATCAGAAGTGTAATCAAACTCCTATAAAATATCATACAACACTGCTTTGTAATATTATCAGATAGATATGTAGTTTTAATGTATAAAGAATTACCATATCGGGCATTTTACCTAATATTAGAGACACCATATGCATACTTACGATACTCTTTGCTGTTTTCTATCACCAGAATTATTGCTGGATGACTAGGTGTATGTATTATTTTTGGATGTAGGTAGTAGGGGTATGTAGTCATAGATACACAGCAATTAAAAAAAAATAAAATAATTTATTAAGCTGACGTTTCGACTTGCATTGCAAGCCTTCGTCAGGGCTAAAAGAAAAATAAAACAAACAAAAAGATATGACAAAGTTGCAGAGAGTATTAAAAAATATGGAACGAATAACTATATGAGAATAAGGACTATAATTGTTATTAATAAATTTATAGTCCTTATTCTCAATTATTCATTTCATATTTATTTATACTCTCTGCGACATGGTCAAATCTTTAGTTTGTTTTATTTTTCTTCTTGCCCTGACGAAGGCTTGCAATGCAAGTCGAAACGTCGGCTTAATAATTTTTTTTTTTAATTGCTGTGTATCTATGAC
Source organism: Euschistus heros (assembly GCA_003667255.2). Classification (NCBI taxonomy): domain Eukaryota; kingdom Metazoa; phylum Arthropoda; class Insecta; order Hemiptera; family Pentatomidae; genus Euschistus; species Euschistus heros. Next base: position 966,178 of record RCWM02000004.1, read on the forward strand.
GGCATACCCCAACTACCTACATCCTAAAATATTTCTACGTCAACTAATACCCCATCAATATAAATTATTTTAACTCAATATTTCAACAATGATTGCCTTTCAATAAAAAAAATTAATAAAATAAAATAAAACAACAAATGTTTTGGTGAATGATCCTTCTTCAATCAAATATACTCGTATCTTTGATAAATTATAGTCGGTTATTATTTTAGTTGATGTTGAGAACTATCACAGGTGTGCTAAGTCGGCTGGTTGGACCCCACAGATTTTTGGTTCCCCCTTCCCATGAAATTTTTATAATATATTCAAAACTGGTAGGGTTGAAGATACCCAGGGTTTTATTCAGGAGGCAGGTAATAATAGTAACCATAGCTCATCTGTGCGCACAGAGGGAACGGTTAACCGATACCTCGCGCCGCTAAAGTGGAAAAATAAATGCGCATATTTAAGTAGTACTCTAATGGGTTGGGGTTCTCGAGCAGTGTTTACCGAAGCCTTTGTCCGAGTCGACAATGGCCCTGTCGTCAGGTGAGAGCGCTGATTTATGGTCTTCGGGGATGTTTTGACTGGCTCCGGGGTTGTTAGCGATTCCTGGCAGGCAACGGGTACCTTCTGGGTCTATCCCTTTGTACCCGCAGGAGTTAACAGGACCGTCTGTTTGAACTACTGCCATAAAGGTCCTCAAGTGTCTGAATCAGAAATACACTTCACTAAGCCACCTAAAGCCATTCTACATTATTATTTTGTTCCCTATAAATAGTATTCTGGCTTTATTTTTTTAGTTTCTGGATGAATCAAGACAGTTTTGATATGAAATACTCACCTATTATCATTTCACTTGCTGGTATATTACAAAAGAAGCTCCATCCAAATGCCAATACTATAATAATATACTGACAATAACACATATTTTTCAAGAATGCCATTTTTTCACGTCACGCCTCAATATCTTAGGACTTAATAATGATCTTCCAACAGTCGTGGAAGATAACAATGTAATAACAGATTAAGGTTTAAATTCCTAAAATTAAATGATTTATTTACAGAAATTTGGCATAAATTTTAAGTAGGTAATAGTTCAGAAGTTTATATAAAACATATATATCAAAATAACTAATGAATAGAACATGTATGTAAAAAAAAAAAAAATGGCGTTAATAAACGGTGTAGTTGAACGCCATAAAACTAAAACAAACAAGCAACTTGCTGGCATAATACCATTTTTTGAAGATACTCGTTATTAATTATTATTTAATATATGCAATGTATCGTATGGTGCGATCGTGTTTCTAAGGGTTTTAACGGACATAGTAAAATACTTCGAATTAATATGTCATAAAAAAATGACAAAAGGCCCCATGTTAAAAACGTTCGGCTAAATATTGAACAATCTTCTAAATTCTTGATCTTCGCTTATACTAAATATTTTGAAATACAGTAAAAAAATATATTATCAAGGTTATCACGAACTGGATCGAGATGGTCTGGACGGAAAGATCCGCACTCTCCGCTGTGTTCGAATTTGGACGTACGCAGTTGAGCTTTGGGAGCTGTACTAAACCATCCAATTCATCTCCAATCCTTACAATCCAAAATCCTTCCAAAAATACTAAATGCTTCTTACTTTGTCACCAATAAAGTTATCCTATGTTGTTAATGTTCCCTATGTTGCTGAGTTAGCCCATACCAGATACCTATCCTTTCATCGTAAGCTCCATAACCACTCAAATCCATTAGTTTCTCAACTTGCTTCCCACTCCATTTCTGAAAATCCTCCGAGGCATTCGAAAAGAAGATGGCCAAGAGATCTTCTAGTGTAGAATTTTTATTGAAGTGCTACTGATGAGTAGTTCATATCAAGTTTTGACATGTTATTGTAATCGTTATCAGATCATTTACTTAATGTATATATTTTTACAGTTGTAAATTTCAATCAATTGATATATAGAAAAAAAAAAAGAAATATATTGAAGCTTAATAATTTGATTTTTAAAACGTAATTGTGGATGTAGTATGGAGGGTTAGAAAAACACGAAACCTTTACCATTTGAGTGACAATATTCGATCTTCTTTGCAATTATTCTTCAAGGCTTTCAACGACAGGAAGTGCTAATGAACGCCTGACGAAGACCTGCACGGCAGGCAAATTACTGTTCTGACCGAACCAATACACCTCAACCCTCTAAAAATGTACCGTCAATACCGTACCGCCCGACCCAGTACGAGCTAAACTTACTTTACTTTGTATTTAAAGGTTTTGCCACGATTACATTAGTAACTTTTTTCTTTGATGCGATTTCTTTTTCCCCTTTCGAAAAAAATGTCTCTCAAAAACTCTAAAAACCTTTTGCTCTTAAATTTTATATCTTATATGGGGTTGAAATGACAGACCCTCCTATTACCCTATCTTCCCTGTTTTAACGTCTCAGAATTAAGGTTAAATACACTCTGGCACATATCTAAACTAACTCGACCTTAACGTTTTTCTTTTAATATTGCACGTACGTTGAAATATATATTTATTTATTTATTGAAATTTACAACTGCACAAAATATATACATCAAGTAAATGTGTTCATAAAAATTACAATAACATGTCAAAAATTGAAAAGAACTACTCATCAGTAGCATTTCAATAAAAATTTTACACCAGAAGGTAGTGGAAAGTTAAGGGACTAGTGGATTTGAGTGGTTATAGAACTTACTATGAAAGGATAGGTATCTGGTTTGGGCTAAATCAGCAACATATGAAACATTCAGATCATTATGTATAAGTTTATAGGTGAAAAAGTAAGGAGCATTGAAAAATTTTGGATTGTAAGGATTGAATACAAGATTGAATGGTTTACTGGAGACCCAAAGCTCAACTCCGTATGTCCAAATAGTCCAAATCAAAATCATGTATATGAGTAATTTGTAATAAATTTGGAAATGAATTGTAAGAACAAGAACAGTCATATAGGATCCATTATGAGAGTCGAAATTAAAGGTGGTGTTCATATGCAAGGACTTTAGTAACGACCTTGTGTAATATTACGATGGAATACTTTCATGAATAAGTACTTTTTTTCAAAACGTCTGCTTATTCTTTTTATGGGAAATACCTATACTTCTCAGGAAGTTTTGAGAATTATTTTGTAATCTAGACGTTTAAATATTCAATTTGAAATATATTTGTATCCAGCAGATTTAAAATATTCAATTTCAAATATATATGTTCGAAGAGACAAAAGACAGAGCTAAGAAAATTGGAGAGGAAAGACAATGGAAGGAGAGGGGGTGGAGGCGCATGCGCGGGTCCTAATGAACAACCCCCTGCTAAGATATTAATTCGGCCACCCCTAACTAAGTCATTTAGCCCTGTGCTTCTGTCTGCTCTACCGTCGTCCGCCTCGGCCGGTATCTTGTCGTGTTCGTCGAGTATCGAGTATCGAGTACCGGCTGTGTACTGTGTCTTGTGTGTCGTGTCGGGAGGTTTTTATCGATTTCGTACCACGAAGGGTTGCGCCTTTTACAAGATTAGACCTTCATCCCTGTGATTCAAAAAGAACAACTTGATTTGATTATTTTTATTTTTTTTTAATATCAGATACACACAAGTATGCAGTTAGCTATTTTAAAATTTAACGACATATTAACAACTGCAATCAATTGAAATTAATAAATCATAATTTGTAATAAAAACTATAATATTTTGTAAAATTTGTTCAATAAATAATTAATGAATTATAATACCATATTTTATTTTTGAATTTACCCATTTTTCTCTTGTTTATAAATATCTATTTCAATATTTAAAAATTTAGTTTCATATCAAGAGTCGTCATGTAAGTATTTTATCATTTTCAATTCTGTTATCTATGTTTTATGAAATCAGTTATTTAGTTCAAATCCATATAACTTATTCTATTAAAATGTATAGTGATTATTTTTTATCATCATTAGATATATTTACCAATTAAAAATAATATATTTACATATTTTTTTATTATTAATGAACTTAATATTTTAATCTTCCATTTAATTTTAATTTAGTATCCTAGAATTTTTTTTTTAAACCAAAAACCTACCAGTAACTAATCAATTTAGTTTTAATATGATTATTAGCTTATGATTGAATTTTTTATTTGTTTATAAGTAATACAAATTTATATAAGTAGGTTCAGATTTATAAAATAAAATAAGAATAAAAGAATAATGAAATTTTATACAACTTGAGTTAATTTCATAATAAATATTCAATAATTCACATAATTATGGTGACAAGCCAAGCATAAATTTCTATGGTTAAAATATTCACGGAATAATAATTCCGGTTTTGGAAAAACAATTGAAGAAAGTTTATTAGAAACCGACAAAGGGAATTATTGTTAGTGTTATTCATTAACTATGAATTACATAGTTACATAACATAGGACATTTCCATGAAATGTTGATACATATAATTTTAATTTTAATATCAATATTATTTTTTTCTGTTTTATTACTAACAGTATACTAAGTAATCATTTCTTCATCACAATGAAGAGAAATTAAAAACACAAATGACAGTGTTAATCTTAAAATATAAAAGATTTGATTTTCTTATTTTTATTTTGTCACAAAGGGAAATTCATCTTTACATCCATCATTATAAGTGAATCATTAAATAATTATGCAGTATTTTATTATTAATAAATTTATTTAAACTATAAACAATTTTACAAATTTTGAAATCATTTACTCAAATTTATGGAGAATACATAACATATTTTAACTTTGATAATATTATTTATTAAGATTATATTTCATATGAATCATAATTATCTATAACAGGTCAAGATAAATTATTTCAATAACTTTATAATTTAATTAACCTGTTCTGTTTCGGTAAAATTCAATAATTTTATGTACCTAATATAAAGCACATTGTACGAATAAGTCTTGGTCATCCATATCACTCATTGCTCTTGAGTGAGGCAGCTTGTAATTATACAAAATAAAAATCTAAAAATTAAAAATATTATGTACATACTTTTGCTGCACAGCCTTTCAAAATAAAATTATTAAAGACAGATAGCGAAACGTCATGCTGAAGATTTTTTTTGATTAAAATGCCCTGTTGTATTGAGTAGCTGAAAATGAAATAATTCATTGATGACGGACGCATACTTGATATTTACGTGGTAATATTATTGATCATATGTGATACGATCATGATGGCAGTTATAAACATCGTAAGGCATTTCGGAGGTACTTTTACCATGGCGGTGAGAAACATAATGTTCCAAAAAATAGCTTGAATTGCAGAAAAAAAATGGAGGATAAATATCACGTTCCACTTGGGACCATTAAAGCAACGACACACCATACGCTCGAGGGAAGAGATATTATTCAAAAATATCGCAAGGAAAAGAGGGAGGTTTCCCCCATTCTTGCTATATCGATTCCGATTGGACAATGGGAGGGTATTAAGGGAGTGAGGATGCATCATCACGCCTACCCCACCCTCTTCAGATCTTCCAACATAAATATTCTTCCGGGGGTGTCCTCCGCCGTCAGGAACATGCTCTCGAAAGCGCCCTTCCTTAGGTCCCACTTCTCTTTTATTATCCTTCCTCCTCCTTCCTTATTTCCTCGCGAGATTCGACTTATTCAGTCTCCTGTGAGGAAATCTTTTTCAAGTGGTGCGGAGGGGGGAGAAGTCATCAGAGTATAATATTTCTTGTTATGCGGGTACATTTTTTACAAAACAATCTTAATAAATAATAAAATCCAGACAAACGCTGTAGCAAAATACTTTAATGTTTAATTTAAAATATGTGTAAATGCCACTCCCGAATGGTATTTGTAACATATAGTCTCTTGAGGTATGCATAATGTAATAGAAGGATCAATCCAATTAGGATTAATGTGTTAATTGCCAGTTTTATTGGATTTTTTTAGTCGAAGACAAGTTTCGAATGTTAAATATTCATCGTCAGTTCTTAAAAAATACGAAGATTTAAAACATCGGCACTTTGCTACACAGATTCTATATTGCTGCTATTGATAAAAATTAATAAACATATTTTATTTTATTTGCCAAAGTTTCGGCCTAATCATTGATGGCCATCATCAGGGCTAAAACAAAGAAATGTCGATTAAATCAATAAAAAAGAGAGAAAGGGGGAAAAAACAATTATATAAATAAAAAAAAATGATAAATTGAAATATAATAGAGTTAAATGGACTATTTTAATTATAATTGAAAAAATGTAAATGAATTATAAAATTATAAATAAAATTTAAAAAATGAACTATAATAGTGTTGATAAACAATAAGAATTATTATATTTCTTTGTTAATTTCTTTTTTTTAGCCGTGATAATGGCTATGAATGATTTGGCCGAAACGTTGGCAAATAAAATAGAATGTGTTTATTAATTATTAAAAATTGCCTAAAACTTTTTTATGACCTATCCAACCCAGCATCTCTCTTAATATATCTACTGAGTCATTTTAACATAGCTCTTCCATTATATTATTATTTTTTATTGTTAACTATTTAATGGTATTTACAACTGTATAAAATATAGAATAACAAGTAAATTTGTGGAAAATTATACAATAAGATGTCAATAACTTGTAAAGAACTACTCACTAGTAGCACTTCAATTAAAGTTCTAAATTAGGTCTTTTGGCCATTTTCTTTTCAGGCACCTATGAAAAGATAAGTATCTGCTTTGCGCTAAATCAGCAACAACAGGACCTTAAGATATTTATGTATAAGTGTGTTTGTAACATAATAAAGAGCATTGAGGATTTTGGAATGTTTAGTGGAGCCCCAAGGCTCAACTCCATGTGTCCGACTGCTGTCATGTAGAACAGTAGTTCATAACGGCAAACAGTTTTTATCGTTTTAGTTTTTTACCCGAATGGTAATACTAACTTTAGTCGTAATACTAAGCTTAAGTCTCTTATCTTAATAGCTAAAATATTTAATTTAAAAAAAAAAAAAAAGCTAATCCTAACATTTACATTAAGGGTGCATATTTATAGTAAAGTATCATCTTACTGATGAAAAAAAAATTAAAATTTTGGACCTAACATCAAAAATTACATAAATAAATCATGGTTCCAGTTGTACCTTTTAAAGATAAGCCCCATCCCTTCTTCTTTTTTTTTTTTTTTTTTTTTTTTTTTCATATAATAAAAACTCATCATGCTAAGGAAATTATTTTTATCTCCTGAAAAGTTTTACGATTTGCACTTATCCCATTTTGAATGGAATTGGCTCAATTGTAATGTAAATTGTTATGGTAAATTTATAATAATAAAGGAAAATTATAAATAAATAAACCTGTACCACTAACAACCCATGAATGGTCTTGGACTGAGTACTTAGGTAAGAATGTACCGTTACTGTGCCAACGGTTATGAAAGTAGGGGATTTGGCCTAAATCACGCTCAACCGCCATCCATCCATGAATCCGCGCCTCCAAAGAAAATTATAATACAGTAAAAATAAAATAAAAATAAATAAATAATCACAAAAATTAAATAAATAAAAACTGTTTAAACTACTTTCATAGTTAATTATAAAATTCATCGCCAGCTCTATCTCTCTCAAAGCTGCTATATCTAAGTGAGCTACAAAGGCAAGTAAGTATAAAGGCGAACAATAGGCATAAAAACTTTTAATCACTTAATATATTTTTTGAAAAGTATACCAACAGCTACTAAAATAATGATAAAGAAATTAACGCCGACTGAATCAAGAATGAAAATTGAACATTACTGTTCCTTCAAACTGAGTCCGAAATAGAAAACTTCAGAGGTGATACGAAATTACCTCTAACTTCCACCTAAGGAGGACACTGTTCCTGTGTTATAGGAGTCGGAAGTTTGAATTAAGGCTGTTTAGGAGAATCGGTCCCAAGTTGGAAGGAGTAAATAATCATCTGAAACCCTACGCGGATAACTCCCTCGCGCGGGAATATTTACCGCCTCCTGAATCGACCCGGCAGGGGAGCTAAAAGCCCGGGAAAAGCCTTTTCCAGATAAGTCCTAATGGGCCAGGGCCTCCACCGTCTGCCCCCCCCCCCCGATCTATTTTCCATTTACCTGCAGCCGGGAGGAGGGGGGGGGAAATAGAAAAGTGCTTAGTGTTAGTGGAGCTGCTGCTCCAACATTGCTTTTCATCTGTTTACGTCTTCTGTTTTGTATTTTCTATTATTTCATATTTTTCTAAGATTACTAATATGTTTCTTTCATGAAAAAAAGATAAAAAAGTGATTATCAATATATTGTCAGTATAATAACTTATTTTGGCATTTTACTACTTAAATAATATATTTTATATTATTGTACATGTTTTGGGAGAAATTTTTTCCCATCTTCAGGATCAACTTCTAAAACAATTGAACAGTTAACAGTTGCTTTAGATGGTTTGTTTGATGTAACATCATCCGAATAAGTTTTGTTTCTCTACATCATGCCATCTACTGTTTTTTTTTTTGTTTTTTTTTAATTTTTTCTGAAACATGGTGAAATGTTACTGCGGAGGTTAAAATATTACCAGATATCAAATCAAATTAAAAAAAAAGTTCGTTACCCTAGCAACCATGAAGTGAGAGGAGATTGAGAGTAACTTTCAACAGTGAATTAAAATAGTTTTACGAAGTCTTTTCACATTAAAATATATTTAATAATGTTCAATATATTCTTCAAGGAGCACTAAATAAATTGTTATCAATTATACCTCCTTCAACATAATTGCAAGCGAAATGTATATTTTTCGCAGTATTTAGCGGATAGTCATTGTGTATGATCACAATTCTTAATTCCAACTCTAACAATTAATCCCACAAGAATGTTTGTATATCTACTATTTATGTCAATGTGTTTACTATGACTAATCCTTTAGTTCTTTGTGACTTGATCTGCCTTAAAAGGGTTATATACAGTCTTAAAGAGAACCTTCGGAATCTTGGATGACGAGGCCACAGGAAAAACAAATACGATTTGAGCGACGAATACTGTGGAAAGTATTTGGTTTCTTATGTGAAAATGATAACTGAAGGAACCGAAACAAAACAGAGTTGGCATAGCTCTTCTAGAACCTAGAAGTTATTAGGATTTCTAAGGATGCACTTCTATGGGCTGGTAAAATTGTAAGAACGTCACCAAACCAGATTCCTCGTATGATCCAAGATGAAAGGATGTATGCATCCAAAATGAAACGAAATCCCGGCTGCGATGAACGGATCGTGTGACCAATGATGGCAGAAATATTCTAAATATCTGCAACTGGAGAGTAGCCGCATCCGATACGGAAGAATGGCAAACCATACTGCAAGAGACCTTAACTTTCCTAGATTTTTAGACCCAAGAAACAATATGAAGAATATCAGAAGAACGTCTAAGCGTAAAGCCGCTTAAAAAAATCATTCTACCTTCAGTAGGACTCGAACTCGGGCCCAGGAGGTAACTAGGATTTTTAACTAACTGAGTAACCCTGCTCTGTAAGGCATTTTTATACATAGCACATTTTGAATTGAATGGTAGGGACTGTTGTCTTAACGCCTACAATTATTATACTCCATTCACCTCATGCAACTGATTTTATTACCCTTACTCTAACAGGTCAACATGTAGTAAAAACTTAAAATTAAATTAAAAGCTTCAATCCCACGCCCATGTGCAACAGATACGTTTCTCTGCTCCTATGGGTATTTAGGGAAAGATAAATATTAAAATTATTCTTAAAAATGTTGGTTGAGAGCAGGGTAGCTTAGTGGGTAAGGAACTGAACTCATAGTTTCGAGTCCCGAGTTCGAGTCCGGCTGAGCGCAGGATTTTAATTTATGCTATTCCAGGCATGGATCGACTTTGAGGCCTTTCTATAGCACATCCTGCCGCTATAAAGTGAGTACCCTTAAATTGTGGAAAAACCTGGCAGTTGACACTGACGGCTGACCACCTCACGTTGGTGTACAACCGCTAATTTAGAAACAATAATTACTTGGAAAGTAGTGAATCGAAGACCCTTCATGAGTTGTAATGGTACATTTTAAAAAAGAAAAACATACCTTCGTATAATGTGAGCTAACATAAAAAAATCCCCATGGCAGGAAAAAACAATAGATCATGAATCTATCTATAATCTACTGCTTCTGATAACGGCTGTCGACAATTTTTCGATCCGAGTAACACCAATAGAGCTAGAGCGTGCCAAAATGTTACATATTTGAGGTTGAAAAACCTTACACTCTAGGTTGCCATGAAGACGCTTTAAGTAACAAAAACCTTACACTCTAGGTTGCCATGAAGACGCTTTAAGTAACAAAAGCGTTACGCTCTAGGTTGCTATGAAGACGCTTTAAGTAACAAAAACCTTACACTCTAGGTTGCTATGAAGACGCTTTAAGTAACAAAAACCTTACACTCTAGGTTGCCATGAAGACGCTTTAAGTAACAAAAACCTTACACTCTAGGTTGCTATGAAGACGCTTTAAGTAACAAAAACCTTACACTCTAGGTTGCCATGAAGACGCTTTAAGTAACAAAAACCTTACACTCTAGGTTGCCATGAAGACGCTTTAAGTAACAAAAACCTTACACTCTAGGTTGCCATGAAGACGCTTTAAGTAACAAAAACCTTACACTCTAGGTTGCCATGAAGACGCTTTAAGTAACAAAAGCGTTACGCTCTAGTTTCCAGAACGATGCTTTAATAAAAAATCTTTAGACCCCCAGCCAAAAGACTTACCCATGTCAAAAAATCGTGGTTTAGTTCAGACTGAAAGTCAGAGATTAAGCGTAAGAGGTGAGGCTGAAATTTCTCATCTAGATTTGATTTTGTTAATCAATTAGCGAAAACGGGTAAACTAAACCGATATTCTAATAAACTAATATAGATGAAGAAGGCCGCTAAAACTTGGATTAAGGAACGTATGAAGATTTAAAAAAAATAAATATCATGGAGCCCCAAAAATTAGGCGGAATGAAATGTAGGACTTCACTGAAGAATCAGGAAAGATTTAAAGATGAGGTAAGGCATAAATATAAATATATATATATATATGTAAATAAAATTATGTGTATGCAAAGCGTTTAGTGAAAAAATAGTTAAGTCACGGTTTTAATTTTGTTAAAATAAGTTTTATATGCTTACTCTTAAGCCGCATAAATGAGTAATAGAAAGGTTTTTTTTTTTTTTTTTTTTTTTTTTTTTTTTTTTTTTTTTTTTTTTTTTTTTTTTTTTTTATTTTTTTTTTTATTTATTTTTTTTTTTTTACAATAACTTTTTACAAAACCATCTTTAAACCTATTTGGTCCTATGAACTTGAAATGTGAGGGACAGTAAAACAAACGAATGTCAAACGCAATTAATTCTTTCAATCTAAAGTCCTTCGTATGATTTGAAATGCTCCATATTATGTATCCAACAAAACCCTACACAATGGTCTCAATATACCATTTGTCCTTGACCTGATACCCCTTTAATTCTCCAAATTCCATCAAACACTTTCCAACTATCCCCTCCCTTATTCGTTATCTATACCTTGCTAAACGGCAATGGCCCTGAGACTTATTGGATTATTAAATATTTAATATTGGAATTCTGGCAACGGCCAGCTTCTGTATTCAAGTCCTGTGCGACTGTGCCATAGCGTTCTCTCCGAGCTTCCACAGGCTTGGATCGGAATTGTTGTAAATATTGTACTCGTATATAGAGTAAGAATGTATTTATGATTTTCTTTCTTTTCTTTTTTTTCCTTAAATTTTATTTATTTATTTATTTATTTATTAGTTTCAACAATTATTACCTATTTTATATGATCATTTATTATATTCCATTTTATTGTTGCACTTTTTCTTATTTCTTGTATATTTAGAGGCTGCTTATTTTAATTTTCATACTTTCTTTGTTTTGCTTTATTTTATATCATTGTACATATTGTATGAATAAATTTTTCTTATCCATATTATTTATTGCCCTATAGTAAGGCAGCTTGTAAGTATTGAAAATAAAAAGTTTAAATGTTAAAAAAAAAACAAAAAAAACAAACAAACTTGGTACATATAGAATGGTATCCGGTATCTAATTTCACAATTTTTCCTGGAGCATGTTTATTGAGATTTAATAACCAAGCTTTCCAATATTGCAGAGTAGAGGGCAAGGGGGGGGGGGGGGGGGCGGGGAGAGTCGAGAAGCTTATAGGCGAAGCTCGTTTAGCGGCAAAGTTTTCTTTCAATTTGCCTCAGGCTTATAAACCATGTCAATTCGTAACGGTTCAGGAAATATTTCCTTCTTTAAAATTGGTTTATGACTGCTTAATGCACACCTGTTCGGTAAATATGGGTTCATTTCTTAACTGTTTCTTGACTTCATGATAGTCCATAATTTTCATGAAACGATTAATTTGAAAAAAAAAAAGAAATATATATATATATATATATATATATATATATATATATAAATTAAGTGTTGTCTAAAATAAAAGTAAAAAAAAAAGGAATAATAGGTGAAAGAACTTACACTGTAACTGCTGTAAAACAACTGAGAGTTTATTGCTCTGAGGCCTGCCTTATATACATATACATTGTTTATTATGTCTGGAAGTAGGATTAAGCCTAATACTAGCCTGCTTCGGACCTTGACTTCCCCCCTCCAGTTTATGACTATTTTTCATAAACTATATACTTTGGGCACTTAATACCAATACGGTATTAAGGAGTCCAGAGACTAATTCCCCTCTTGGTCAAAGGCCGAAGCAGATAACAATCCATAACATCTTAATCCTACCCAGTACATAATTCTACTATCTAATTCCTTAATCCTATATGGTACAAAGTACGTATGATAACAATACAAATAAAATCTTCTTCCTATAATACTAACACTGTACAAAGGTCCCACTTTATTTACACTTACAATAATTCTTAAACCTACCTTATAACTAATACACACGCCAAATAAAATTCTTCTGACAAATAAATTCACACACACACTCACACACAAAAATAAAACTAAAACTTCTCTATGTACAAAACTCCTTTCTCACTCTACAACTTACACACTATTAAAATATATACATAGCTATCAAAAATAAAACCTTATTCTCCATAGACATACTACTAGGCACAAAATTCGAATAAAACACTTTTCTCTCATTAGCATTACCATAACACAAAAACGAAAATTTCCAAAATATAAGAACAAAACACATTTTCCTCAATATTTTAACAAAATCAAAAAAAAAAATTACTCCGTACATTAATACAAAAAATTTCTCTCTCTCTCCCGTTGCTGGCAACGGGACACTCATAAAATAACCTGTTCCTCAATTGGGAACCTCAATTGCTCAATATGTACGTTCCTCCGCTTCCGCGGTTCTCTGACACTCTCTAGTGTCACTACGTTGTGCTCTCTTATAGCAATCACTCTGAATGGCCCCTCATATCGGCAGATCTCTTTTCCGCGATTGGTGCTCTTTTTACGGTACACCACCATACCGATTCTCAACTTCCCCGTGACGTCTCGCACCCGGACGTTTTCCCTCTCCTCTCGCTGCTTTTTTTCCTTCATTATGCGCCCCCCGCGCCTTCTCCCACAATTTTCCAAAAGCCCAATGTCGGTTGGTCATAGCGTTCACTAATTCTTCCCCCACTACCGTGTCCCGAAAGTCGCGGCGTCTCTCCCGGAGCCCGAACACAATTTCCACCGGCGAATACCCTGTCGCGGTGTGGATCGAATTATTATATGCCGCGATCGCCTTCTCCATCGCGACATCCGGTTCTAACCCTTTATCTACCTGATAAATCCGGAGATGCTCGCTCAGGGTCCCATGCAATCGCTCAATACCCCCTCTGCCCTTGGGATGCCCTGGGGTATTCACGTGCCACACGATCTCGAGTTCCTTGGCCTCTGCCCTAACCTGAGCGTTGTCAAACTCGAGACCCCCATCCGATGAGATTCGATCCGGGACTCCGTATACTTTAAACCACGCCCGAAAAGCTCCTAATACTGCCTCCGCGGACTTGCTCTGCACCAGACAGGCTTGGGCGATCTTGCTGAATGTATCTACGATAGTGACCCACCGATAACCCCTTCACGTAAATGTGTCGATCTGGAGGTCCGACAATGGGAACTGTACCGTGGGCGTCTCCTCCTGAACCCACCCCGTGGGATGCCGGTCGTATTTCGTGGTGAGGCATACCTCGCACGACCCAATGACTTCCTGAATCGTACGCTTCATGCCCCACCAGAAATACCTCCGTTTTAACGCTTGCAGAGTCTCCTGTGTACCCCGGTGGTTGGTCTTTCCCTGGTGGCACGAAAGAGTTACCTCTTTCTGCCGGTCTACCTCTTCGACCACTTCTACCGACCTCGCACATCTAATGAAAGTCCGGTCCGCCCCGATCCTTTCCTCCCTCCAGAGCCTCTTGATCTTATCCCAGATAGTGGTGTTGCCCACATAAACGTGGTAGGTCTTCCCCGGCTTTGTCACCCCCTGTAAAAGTTTTACCATGGACTCTCCTTTAATTCCTGGTTCCGACCAGATGGTGACAATGTTGCTCCTCCCATACTTTGAAAAGTCCGCCTTCGGGAGACCCTCAGTCCTGGTTTTCCAGATGACTTGTTCTCTTTTATCATTGACTATCTCATCCACTTCCTCCATATCTGTGGGCCTCTCGTCAGCGGAACTCTCATCTTCTCGGGTCTCATTACGATCTTCTTGGGGCTCATTTTCACCGCTTCTTGTGTCCTCTTCGCCCTCCCTGTCCGGTGTCCATTCGCTTAAGAATTGTCGGATACCTCCCGATGACCCGCTTTCCTCCTCGACCGCGTTAACAGTAATCGCCCGAGATATCCAGTCCGCTACGATGTTCTCTCGGCCCGGCTTGTAAACAATCTCGAGATTGTATTGACTGAGGAACTCCTTCCATCTCGTAACTCTCGAGGAGGACTCCTTAAGTTTACCGACCCACTGCAAGGGTCTGTGGTCCGTATGAACTCTAAACCTCCTCCTAAAGATATACGGACGGAAGTGCTCCACAGCCCACACAATCCCGAGAAGCTCCCTCTCTAGCGCACTGTATCTTGTCTCCGCGTCTGTCAGTCGCCGGCTCGCGTACGCCACCGGTCGGTCCCCCTTTTCGTACTCCTGCGACAGTACCGCCCCTAGGCATATTCTCTCGCGTCTGTTGTCACCGTGAACATTTTATTAAAGTCGGGAAACGCCAGTACCGGTTCTTTTTTTAATTCCTCCAAACACCGCCTGATGTTGTCCTCTATTACCGGGGTGATAACGATCTTCCGGCCCTTCTTCAATAAATCGTTTACGGGTACAAGAAATCGCGCCATCTCCGGTACAAACCGCCGGTAGCAATTCAGCGACCCCATCAACTGTCGTATTCCCTTACCATCTCGCGGTATGGTCATTCTCGCGATCGCGTCAACCTTTCCCTTGTCTGGTTTCACGCCCTCTTCTGAGATCGTATGTCCCAAGTAATTCAACTCACTATCGCCTAGCCGCGATTTCTCGGGAGACAATTTTAGACCGAATTGCCGGAGTCTTTCGAACACCGCCCTTAGGTGACCCACATGTTCCTTTTCCGACTTGCTCAAACACGAGAAGGTCGTCCATATAGACCTGACACATGTTCTCGTCGACCCCCCGCAGGAATTCGGCCATTAATTTCTGGAAGGTGACGGGCGCGTTTTTCAGTCCAAAGGGCATTCGCGTAAACTCGTAGTGCCCCCGTTCAAACGTGAACGCCGTTTTACACTGATCTTTGGGATGCATTTTTATCTGGTGATAACCCGCCTTGAGGTCTAGGGTGCTGAATATTACCGCCCCGCTGAGTCTATCTAGGATATCCTCAAATCTTGGGATTGGGTACCTCTCATCCCTAGTGTTCTCATTTAATTTCCTGTAATCTATCACCACCCGATATTTTTCCTCCCCCGGCGCGCTTTTTTTTCTGACCGCCCATAGTGGACTATTATACGGCGAGATACTATCGATTATAATACCCTGTTCCCTAAGGCTACGAATCTCTTCCCGTATGTGCTGCCTCAGCGCCTGTAATTTGGGATTTCGTGTAAAGTCCTGCCCGTCACGCTTAAGGTGTCCCCCTCTCGGAAAAATATATCACGGAACTCCCCTATGATCCTTTCCCTCCACTCCTCCGACTTTACAACCGCCCCTATGTGCCCCTTTTTATCCCTTTCGGTGCCCGCGCACCGCCTATACCTTTTTCCCCCGATTTTCACGGTCCAATTTCCCTCGTGGTTTCTAATCCGCGCCCCTACCCTCTCCAATAGGTCACACCCTATGATCCCTTCATATGACCTGGACAAATCTGAGATTACATGGACCGCCAATTTTTCTTTCTCATTTCCCCAGCGAGCTAAATCAATTTCGACTTCCCCCTCTACCTCATAGGGACCACCCAGAGTGATAAGTTTACATGAGCATACCTTGATCTGGAGTGTCCCGTCGTCGTCGTCGACTCAGGATGGTGTGCTCGTGCTCCCGGTGTCAACCAGACAGCGCACCCCTCTCTCCACTCTGATAATAGGCAGGCCGCCGCTCCTCGCCCTCACGCCGTTGATCTCCAGAATGCGGCCGCCTATCTGCTGGCACCCTCCTCAGGCTGCCACACGTCTGGGTTGTGCCGTTCTCCTCCGACCTCTCCGCTCCCGGCTGCCAGTCCTCTCATCTCCGCTGCTTTCTGGTCCCACCTCCGTTTCCGCCTCCGAGACTGCAGATATCTCCGAAGCTCTCGATGATTCCGCGGACTCAGACGTCCTCCTTGGTTTCCTCACGAGCCTGTGTCCTTCCTCCTGAAGATGTATGGGCAGTGTCTGGCAATATGCCCCTCATTACCGCACTCAAAGTATTTAGTACGGGGACATCTTGCTATCAGGTGTCCTGTCTTACCACACCCGTGGCACCGCCGATCTTCTTTTCCTCCTCTGCTGGGTGCTGGCCTCCTTGGCTCTGGTCTCCTTCTTTCGTGCGTCCTTGCTTCGGGTTCCCGCTTCTTCCACGATGAATCATGTGGCTTCCTGTAAGCCACTTTGCTCCAGCCTGGTTCCTCCCGGAGCGTCCTGAACTCTTCGTCTCTGGCGCTAGCGTCTATCAAATCTTGCGAACATTCCATGAAGGTCTTCTCCCTAGGAAAGCTTTCCTTCCTACCTGTTTCCCTCGCCAATGGCACCTTCAAGATGGTTGAGATGAATGCCATCTTCGCCTCCACTTCCGGCGCACTCGAGGTCTCCCTCATTTTATCGGTGACCTTATTGAACTTTACTAAAAGGTCACTTGCGTACCGCCCTGTGCTCTGACGTGGGTGTTTCGCCTCTCTAAAGAGTTGGAACCAATCCTCCTCTGGTGTCCAACGCCCTCCGCCATAAGCCTTCTTCAAACGGTCCTTTACTACTTCCCACGGCGCACAGTGGTTCAAATAGCGAAAAAAACCCTATTTTTTTATTATGTTCAAAACATATTAAAATTACTGATAAAGAATTAGTAAACGATCAAGAAACAAGCATCGATAAGAATCATGATGATAAATTAATTTCTGTTTCATATTTGTAGCCTTCAAAGTCGCTGCACATCTCAAAAGCAAATTTTTTGTGTAACATGATATTTATTCTTTTGTGTACTGTTGTTCCAAAACTCGACAAAATTGGAACATATTGTTTAAAATCAGTCCTTCTCAGTTCCCTTAGTAAAATAATATATCAGATAAAGGAAATTTATGGTTAGCTATTCACCACAATAGTGATATACCTTATTAGGTGAAAAAATGCATTTTGAAAAATTTCGTTAGGAATTTGTTTTCTCCGCGGCATTCCGGCGATGAGATGTTTGCATATCAAATTGCACAAGAGTCCTAATTAAAAGATAAAATCATTTTCAGCCGCTATAAACTGCAATATTTCTTGTTAGAGTCGTTCAAACACAAAACACTGTTGTTTACCCCGAGAAGAGAGAACGTAAGGATTATTTTAATTCTCCTAACCTTAGCTGATATTATTATTGTGTATTCAATTCCAAATAGTTTCCATTTGTTACTTGCTCTAGTGACACTGATAAAATGAATTTTCAATTGTCAAACCGTGAATTAGTTGATATTTGGTTGAATAGTGGTCGTGATAAAAATCCATTGAGCAGATTAAGAAGGATCATCGATATTTAACACCGGACCTTCTTCAAACAATACAAGGGTATTTATGTCAAACTTTTTTACCACGTTTTAACATTAAATGGCGAGAGGCTCGTAGAATCAAACGGTACTTTAAACAAAAAAATGAAACATGGCTTGAGAATGAATCCATAAATATTAGCATTCCACAAATAAATACAGGTGCATGGACTACTTGGGAGGACGCCCTGAAAAGGCTTTCAACGAATCTTGTGCTCGATCCCAACAATATAAAATTAAAAGTCTCCGTAATAGTTTTTCCGATGATATAATCCTAGCAGCAGCCAAGAAAATTTCTGGAGAATCAGTTAAATGTTTCAGTCCTGATAAAGCTTTAGCACTAATCCTAGACGCGTCCCTCTCAAAATATCAATACGAAATTCTGAGGAAATCAGCTAAAGAAATAGGATGTAACATTTTTCCTTCCTACAATCAAGTTCTTGCATCGAAAAAAGAATGTTACCCGTCTAATGTCGAAACAACGGAGAGTTACAGTAAAGTGGATTTACAGGAGTTACTTGACCACACAGCTTCTAGGATTTTAAAGACCAAATCAGGAACAGATTTTGATAAGATTAGTCACAATCTTACTCTAGTATCGAAATGGGGTTGCGACGGCTCTGCTGGTCATAATGAATTTAAACAGACATTTTTAGGAGAAAACACCTCTGATGCAAATATTTTTTTGTCATCTCTCGTACCTCTTTATTTAAGTGAAAGTACTAATTCTTCTCTAATCATGTGGGAAAACACTAGACCATCTTCTACAAGATATTGTCGTCCTCTTCAATTTCAGTTCCTTAGAGAAAATCCGCTTACTATTAAGAATGAAGTGGACAGAATCAGAAATGAAATTATACAGCTCACTGAATCGGCCATCAATGTCGATGGCAGGTTAATCAGCGTGAAACATAAACTAATATTTTCTATGATTGATGGTGAAATTGCGCAAACAGTCACAGAAACGTCAGCAATGGCCGTGTGTTTTATCTGCAAAGCTAAACCATCCGAAATGAACGATTTAGATAAAATAAAACTTAAATCTGAACAAGAAGAGGCGCTTTACATGGGGTTGTCACCCCTTCATGCTCGTATAAAATTCATGGAATGCATCCTACACGTAGCCTATAATAAGCATTTTGCATCTTGGAGATCTAATGCCGAAACAAGACAGTTGAAAGACGAAACTAAATCAGAAATACAAAAGAAATTCAAACAGATTTTGGGCCTCAACATCGATGTAATCAAGCAGGGAGTGGGAACTACAAATGATGGAAATTCTGCGCGCAGATTTTTTGAAAATCCTGCCTTGACAGCTGAAATAACTGGAATCAATCAAGATCTTATACACCGATTCCGCATTATTTTGGACACTATCAACTGTGGGCAAGCTGTAGATCCTCAGAAGTTTGGGGAATATGCTTTAGATACAGCAAAAATATTCGTGCAACTATACAAATGGTACTACATGCCTATTACTGTCCATAAAGTCCTTCTTCATGGTGCGAAAATAATATCAGCCGCTATTTTGCCAATAGGTGCTTTATCCGAGGAAGCGCAAGAAGCGCGAAATAAAGACTTACGACACTTTCGGTTAGACCATTCTCGAAAGTGCTCAAGAACATCAACAAATGAAGACGTGATGAATATGCTCCTAGTAACTTCAGATCCATATATCAATACTTACCGAGTTCAACCGAAGAAAAAAATTCTCGATTTACATGAAGATGTAAAAACATTGTTATTTTAGAAATTAAAAGAATACTTTCATAAGTGGTAATTATAAATATTAATAAATGCATACTTAAAATTAATGAATATTATTCGTTTTTAAGTTTTTAAATTTTAAATTTTAGAGGTATTTTTCTGAAAATAATCAATAAACATTTAATATTTATATTTGATCTGCTCTGCAATAGATTTAATTTGATGTGTTGCTCGATATTTAAAAAAATATTTTTGTTTTTAAAATATCAAAATGGCGATTATTTTTTGAATAACACAAAATGTTCAGCTCACTATATTTGATTTATGACTGGGAAATAATATTGCTTTAAAGTACCAAATTTCAAGTCTCTATCGCATTTAAATAAAAAGTTATAGGGTTTTTTCGCAAAACAGGCTGTTTTGGACCACTGTGCGGCGTCTCCTCGTCTGCTTGAATCAGGTTCAAGATGTTCCTTCTGATCCTACAGGTTAGGTCCGCCCACAGAGATTCGGCGTCATGCACATCTAGGAGGTCCTCTGCTCTCTTAACCTTAATGCGTGCTAGCACCCTGTCGATACTTTTAATAAAGTGATTTAACTCACCGACTTCCCCGGTGAATCTTTCGACATCTGACACTGCTTTCCTTAGGTCCTTAGCGGTGGCTGTTCTTACTTTTAGCCAAGCCAGTGTATTCGCATGCGCTTCTGCCATCGTCTGTCTTGGTAGCTCGGGCAAGCTATTCGGCACTTGTAGCGTCGGGGGCCTAAGGATGCCACTCTCTTCCATAACAACACTTGAGAGGAAAGAAAAAATTTCTATCCTCGCCCGCTCCTCGTCTCCCGGGTTTCGGCACCACTTAAGTGTTGTCTAAAATAAAAGTAAAAAAAAAAGGAATAATAGGTGAAAGAACTTACACTGTAACTGCTGTAAAACAACTGAGAGTTTATTGCTCTGAGGCCTGCCTTATATACATATACATTGTTTATTATGTCTGGAAGTAGGATTAAGCCTAATAATAGCCTGCTTCGGACCTTGACTTATATATATATATATATATATATATATATATATATATATATATATACATATAATTATTGTATAATTGTCTTCTTTCTCCTGGGCAAATGAACATGATTCAAATGAAATGGATTTCATGACAAAAAGATATTGCATCTTCACTCCAGACTCACAGGACATGTTATTGGCAAAAGGTTATATCTTCTCACCATTCGGCCTACAACAAATTCCTCAAATATAAAATCATCTTTATATCAATCTGGAACAACGAGCTTGCACTGTGGGAAATTACTGAGAGCTAATAATCAACGCATATCAATACTTTCTAACTACTTAATTCCTACATGTATGTGACCAACAAAACTCTACATAAAGACTTATCGACCTCAAACACATTAAATTTACAAAAAATAATAAAAATTGTGAAGGGGTTTCCAGAAATTTCATATGAAAGGGATTAAGGGTATTGTTATATATATCGGGAATCGAATGGAGATTATTTTATCTCCTACACACATTTTTATTTTTTATTTTTTAAAATAAATAATTAAAATTTATTCCCTACAGACAAATGAATCATAGATGAGTGAGAAAAAAAAATTGGAAAAATATGAGCATTAACGATCAAGGGGCAACACCTAAAACATGTTCTATGTTATTCTTTCTTAATGCGATAAGCTCCAGGGGGCCTTTATTTTATTTTTTTTTAACAGATTGATGTCTTTCTCAAGGCTGGTATCCACTATGCTCGCAAACCTGACACGCTGAAGCGCTCCAAACGTTCTAAAATTCTCCGGGTGCTGCCGGTTTTTGTGGTAACTCAAAAGGGGGGCGCTTTATGTTCGAAGACGACATTGGAACTACTTTTGTAGTGTGGACCACTTGTGTAAAATTGTACCTAACCTAACCTTAACCTGTATACGACATTTTGCAATGAGTGGACGAACGAAAAATGTCTACAGCCTAATGTTTTTTTTGTTTTGTTTTTTTTTATCAAAAGCAGCCCTTATTATTGAATCCTAAAGGTTCAAATTAAAAAAAAAAAAAAAAAAAAAAAAAAAAAATTCGAAGGTTGATGAAAATTTCAAACAAATATTGCAAAAAAGTAAAACTATCACCAGTGACCAGAAAGTGTAATGTTAAGGTGTGATTATCTTGGACAGTATAGCTATTCGGAACTTAGTGACGTTTCTTTGAATAGATAGTGCCACCAGATTAAAAAGATTTTCGAAGTTTAGAAAGGCATTCACAAAACATTTCTGTATAATCCATTTAATTCGTGAGACCTGAGGTTCAACTGCGAGTTTCTTTTTTTATCTCTCTTCATAAAATTTTATCTCTTGCTAAAAATGAGGTCTTCCATAATCTATACAAAATAATTAATAAAATTGTAGGTTACATTTGCCACTAACTCAGGCGACATGTAGTTTCTTAAACGTCAATGTGGATTGCGGAGCAGCCGTGTTCGCAAACCCGTCCCGATAACAGTGTTACAGGAGCGTAGAGCACTGAAGGTTCGTGAACATATTCGATACCCGCCTTCATTTTGGATAAAACATTGGTATTGATTGTCCTCTAGGTCACATAATCCTTGAAACTAATTTTCTGATAATACCTTCATTTCTCTGATCTAATATCCTAATACGGACTATAATCTAAAAATCATTATTCTCAACAGGTTGCTTAGTTCATTTAGCCAAACTGTTCGATTTAACCAGAATAATGAGCCCCATTTAGTTGAGAACAGCTTATACCTTATTGAAGGCTGATTACTCGCTGGAAAAAAGAAAATATTATCCTGATTGAAAGGGGGATACAGCTCATGAAATTCCTTTCTGGGAGGCAGGCGATGGAGGAAGGTATAGGATTTAATACCGACAGAGTCTATCTCCGGGGGGGGAGGGGGGGAAAAGCTCTTGAATAAAAGGCAATCAAACGTCATTCTAGCCCAGGGAGGGTAGGGGGGGGGGGGGGGGGGGGCAAATTGAATCTTGTGCCGTGGAGGTAGTCACCGCTTACATAAATATGTAAAACACCAATAACAGGAGGTTGTCGTCGCCATGGTGACTCCTCTCGTTTAGCGTCATGTCACTCCTGTTCCAGCGGCAAGAAATACAATTTGTATAAACCATGATAATAAGCTGATGACTAATTAATCTGATCTATAAATATAATATGTACAGTGATTTGTCTTTAGTCGTCCGACTAATTATAACTTTAACAACTTTTTTTTTTTATATCTATTTATTTAAATTTACAACTGTACATAAAAGAAAACATACATCCAGTAAATGTGATAATAAGATAAAATAATAAAATAACAATGGCTTGTGAAGCAACTACCCACTGGTAGCACTTCAATAAAAGTTCTATTCGAGAAGGTCCCTAAGTCATCTTCTTTTCAGCACGCCTCGGAGGGTTGTCAGGAATAGAATGGGAAGCAAGTTGAGAGACTAGTAGATTTGAATGGTTACGGAGTTTACTATGAAAGGATAGGTATCTGGTTTGGGCTAAATCAGCAACATATGGAACATTGAGGTCTTTATGGATAAGTTTATTTGTGACAAAGTAGGGAGGATTAAGGATTTTGGATTGCAAGGATTGAATACAAGATGAGCTAGATGGTTTGGTGGAGCCCCAAAGCTCAATTCCATATGTCCAAATAGGTCTGATAACTGTCATGTAAATGAGTCTATTGTAGAATGTCGGAAGTTTTTAACGTTTGTCAAGTAAATTAACAACTTAATGACCAATTTAGTAAAAACATCAAACGAGAAGGACCTCCTGCGTCCTATCCCCAGACTCCCGACGAATGCGTTAGACAGGATGGACGAATGGAATGGACGAAAGTTCAAAGGATTAAACGGGAAGAAAGAGATTCCGTTATAAAAATCGTAATAATTAATCAAATTTTCAAGAAGGACTACAGTGGCGGACTATCCTGCGACCGTTTAGAATCGTTAAATCAGATCTCAGAATATTATCCTTAAGGACTAAAACTAATTTGTCGGGAAGAATTAGCCAAGGATATCCTTCCACCATCTTAAAAATCGCGGCATCCTTGCAGATCTCAAAATAGTATCCTTAAGAACGAAAACTAATTTGCCGGAAGGAGAGCCGCCAAAGATGTCCTTCCGCCATCTTAAAAATCTTCAGATCTTGGCAGATTTTACACCAGTATCTTTCTGGTCATTCCAACCTGGCTGCTTATTTAATTACAAAAGTGGCCCAACCGCATTGTTGAACAATATTATCAGACAAAATAATAAAAACTTTTTAAGAAACTGATCAATACCATAAAATAAAATACACAAAAAATATCTATAAAAGCCAAAGAAAATTAAAAATTGAAATGCCAACAGAAAAGTGGAGAGGGTGTAATAACCCAGATGTTGGTCTCCCGAAGATAAACCACAATCTAATCTTATTTAATCACTTATTTACTTTAATAGTTTTAATGCAATCCATGAGTGTTTTCATTGCACTTGATAGCATACAACTTTGAACTGTTATTGTTGAAGAAACAACTTGTCAATCGTCAAATTCATCGTCCTTGATATGTTTAAAGGACAATCAATAATGCTTAGAAGTTAATTTATTTTTAAAATCACCCTTTCAGCAGCAAAGTATACATTTGTATAAAACTTAATTGTGAGATATTGTAGATTAGTGGGTAAGACACTCTAAGTCGAATTCCAGATCTACTTGGGTAAAAAAATTATTTTTTGAGATTTCAGTTGTGGTTCGACTTTTAAGTCAGAAGATCCTCTTGAGACACACCCAATCCTCTGTGAAGTGGGTAACTTGAATTGAGGGAAATCCTTTCAGTCAAGTAGGATTTCCGAAAAATGTTCTCCACACACAACCATTATCCTGGTAACAGTACATCCTGACCAAAGTACCTCAATCAATATACAGGTTGTAGTGTTTTTTTTTCTCATAATAAGTAGAAGATTAATACATTACTTTCTTATTCTAATCCCATAAAACTTGAACTAATAACTCTGCGTTCCACCATCCACCTCCTGAATACAAGGTCCCAACCTTTCAACCTGTATACTCTCTCCCATAGAACTACTTCTTTTAAAAAAATCCTTCATCATTCGTGCTTCCACCTTTTGGAATTCCCTACCCACTCCTTTTCGAAATGCTTCTTCATTCATTTCCCTCCATAATAATCAATCCTCCACAAATAGTTATATATTAAGATGTGTTTTTTCTCTCTCTTTTATGTTTCAAATATTTATGTTAATAATTTGTGCCGTAGCTCCTGATATATAGATTAGTAAATAGTGTGGCCACACAATTGTATAAATTATAGTGCTTTATTCATTGGGGACATTTGTCCCAGAATAAAGATCGTTTTTCATTTAATTTTTTCATCTAAAATGTTTGGAATAGTAGTAATACCTTGACTCAAAAAAAAAAAAAAAAAAAAAAAAAAAAAAAAAAAATCTTTTTCCAGGTCATTCCCTCAGAGTAATCATCCCGAAGTTAACACCGCTATTCTTGCAGTTTCGTTAGTTGCGAGTCGCTCGTTAAAGTAATTCACCGCTCGGCAATTAACTGGAACAACAAAACAGCTAAAGATCTAACCGGATTAGTAATGGTAGCAGCCCAAGTGGTTTTTAAATCTAAAAATCCCGACTAAAATTATAGAGTGGAAGTGATAAACTGCATCTTTAGCAGGAACCGTACGGGCTATGGGCGCTCGTGTCATGAGCGCCTAATGTGAGAAACATGTCTATTTCTTCTTCACAAGGCTGGCTCTCACTGAGACCATTCTTCACCGCTCACCTATCCTTGGCCACTACCCTTGGTATTCTGTCAGACAAGATGGAGAGGCAATTTATTCCCAGGTACATTCTCATGAACTGTTTTATATGTGATTGCCAAGGGAAGGCTAGGCTAGTGAAAATGTGTAGTTGCTCTTATCTGGTTAGAGCTATGTAAGAGAAGTTGAAGTTATGAAGGAACTTTACAAACACCGTTACCTGGAATTTTCCATTTCTCAGATAGTTTTGTGTCTTGAAACGTAAGCTAATACCCCACTAGAAATAGGAAATATGTCGCATTACATCGTTTCGTTAATACACTACATAAATAAAACCCAATATCCATCCATTAATACAATACAATACTTGTCAGTCATAAGTTATTTTGATCCGTCACCGTATGTTCTAGGAAAGAGTAAATTATTATGGTGTGGTGAAAGAGAAATGCGAAGACTGAAAACAATATTTTTTTTTAGTGGCAACGTTTCGAAATGCTGGGAAGGCCTTCTTCTGGTCAATTTACAGGAGACACTCAAGGAAATAATCAATTATTCATACTAAACTTTTTATGAAAGTTTTTTTTTTATTTTTCATTTATTGATGTTTACAAATGTACAAAATAATATACATCAAATAAATCTGCTGATAATGAATACAATTACATGCAAATAACTTGTGAAGTCTCTAGGCCATCTTCTTTTTGACGCCTCGGAGGATTATTGGGTATGGAGCTTACTATGAAAGGATAGATATCTGGTTTAGCCTAAATCAGCAACATAAAGAACTTTATGGACAAGTTTATTGGTCACAAAGTAAGGAGCATTAAGGATTTTTCAAATGATTTCAGATTGTAAGGATTGGATACGAGATGGATTGGGTGGTTTAGGGGAGCCCCAAAGCTCAAGTCCGTACGTCCAAATAGGTCTGATCACAATCATGTAAATGAGTCTTTGTTAATTAATTTTAAAATTAAGATATTTATGGGTAACTTTTTTTGTGACGAAGAAAGGAGTATTGAGGATTTTTCGAAGGATTTTGGATTGTAAGGATTGGATACGATATGAATTGGATAGTTTTGTTAATAATAAAGATTCAATGTTCTGGTCACGAAGGGTAAAAGAACAAGGCGGCTAAAATTTATTGACAGTAATAGGTGGTAATTCATAAAAGAAAAAGGTTTTTTGACAACACAATAAAACGAATCATATTGCCATCGTATGTTTGCATTTTTATAACTTGTATAAGACATTCATTGACTAAGCTAATAAAATACATTTTTATTTATTCTTTTATGAAAAGAAAATTTTATTTCTAATATATATTCGAAGCTATCCCGATTATTTCGATTCACGATATTACAACAGTATATTTGAAAATATTGACGTTGATTAAAACAACCAGTGAACTGTTGAAAAGCTATAAAATTATTTTTCAATTTTATATTTAACTAGCATTCCACGTCGGAGCCCTGCCTGTTCTCATAAGTAAAGAACTTAGACAATTTTAGCAAATAAATGAAGTTTTATTTATTTAATAATAAAAATTCTTTATTGTAGAAAGTATGCAAAAAGGAAAAAATGAATTCATAAGAAATTTGAATAAACTATTTTTCGATTTTTAACTCCCCATGTTATAACAACGATTTGATTGATAGGGTTTCCAGTTTTTATATACTGTTAACAGTTAGAGAAGAGCCTTGCGATTTGTTAATTGAATAGGAAAATTTTAACTTTAATTGAAATGGTAGATTAGTAGGGATTATTGGGATTCTAGGAATAAATGCCAGTTTTTCAGTTGATGTTCCAGAAAGGATTGTAGCACCAATGATATTTATTTCCACGCGTATATGAAATTTTTTACCTAGTACCGTTGCACTGACTAAGTGGTTGAGGAGTACTTAAAAAATATTCGGAATTTAGTTTACTATTTTAATGATTAAGTTGGTAATCTGTATGGACAGAGAATACTTACTATATTATTAGCAATATATTGGTCTATTTTTTAAACTTCTTTAGTTTCCAGACATTTAAAATTCCGGTAATGAATATTCAAAGTTTTAATTTAATTGAAAATAAGTAAATTTTTTTGTTAATTTCAAGTTCTATATACCACTGTGTCATTGTAACCTCACTTGGAGAATGATGCTCGCCATCTCTCGTTCGATTTTCAAACTTCACTGCGCAACATATATTTAACAACAATTTAATGGAAAATATTAAAATTTTATTATTGTTAACCCTATCCTGAACTATGAAGATGATGTAGTTACAGATTGGTTCAGTAGTTTTCGCGGTTAGTAATCGCAAACGATAAATGGCCTGTTCTTTTATACAATAGCATATATTTAGATATTCTTTATAATCAAATGTTGCTATAAATGCCTAAACATGTTTTAAAGTGAACGAAAAAAAAATAGGTCTGAATGAATTCTAAAAATACTTTCACTCGATATGGAGGAAGGAAAATGTACTGTTTGTTTTTCCGAGAGTTGGAAGATGGAGACTGGGCAAAGAAAGCTCCAATGGAAAGGCGGCAAACAGAGGGTCCTCAGTGATCGACCATTGGATCTGAAAGGAAACTCCTTAGCCCCATCCTACAGCTTTGGCTCTACTTCACCGAATATCTTTCTTTATCTATTTATATTTTTTATCAATAATTTTTTATTTATTATTTTTAAATAAAAAAGAAAAAATCTTTTGGTATTTAATGTTTAATAATAACAGATTAATAATGATACCTACAGCTGACTCATCCAACTTTCCTACCTATGTTGATGACACGCGTTAGTGATTAGTAAAAAATGCTCTCTTAATTGTATTTTATAAATTTATAATATTTGTATTAAAAACCTGCTTGAATAGTGTTGGCATTTGAGGATTAAAATAAATTCAAACAAATATTATCGTAAACCTACGAAGTCCTGATTTACAGTATGTTTTAATAATCTCTATTAATCCCCGTTGATGCTATAATTATAACTATCCTCCCCCTCCAAGAAAAAAATAAATAAAAATAATAATAAAAAAATAAAATAAAAACCATCAAATATTAACAGCTTCCTTCCTTTTTTACATCATCCGGTGTATGCTTGATCAATCACTTCCGAGATGCTTGTGCTTTCTTTTTCTTTCAAAAGTTCTTCCTTTCCTCCTCTGATATCTGAATCGGTTTTCCGATATTGTTCTTAGCTTGAACCTCATAGTTTTGTCCTTGGTTATGATCTTGGCTGTACCATTCTTCAACATAACTTCAGCAATCTGTAATTCTTCCAGATCCTTTTTCACTTCTTTAAACCAATTGGGTTTAGTTTTCTTTTTGTAAAAAAAAAAGTCAAAGATTTCTTTAGATAACCTTTCAGGATTCATTCGTAATATACGTCCATATAATCAATCCTACTTTTCCTAATTGTGTCCAATAGTCTCTCCGACTTTATGTAGAGGGCTTCGTTCCTGTAGAAAACTTGTTTGTTATTTTGGATTTTAGGACTCATGATGTTCCTCAAAATTTTCCTCTCCTTAATTCCAATTTCTTTATTTGCGCTTTCCTCCCAATAGCTAGTGCCTCAGTTGCATAGAGTGCTTCTAGTTTAATTACTGTGTTATAATTTTGGTGTTTCGAGGAAGGGTTTTCTTATTGTATGTGTTTTTGGTTTTCTGGAAAGCTAGTTCAATTTTCGTCCTTCTCAATTCCATTGCTTTCCCTTCATGGTTGTTCCAGTTAATCCATTCCCCTAGGCACTTGAAATGCCTCACTACCTCGATTTTTTGAGTTCTACTTTACAGGGACGTAATATAACTCATATAAACAGATTTATACACGTATGAGTAATTTAAAGAGAACTAGAATGTCTGTTTTTATATGGGGCAAAAAAAAAAAAAAAAAAAAAATTTTCTGTGGTTTATAGTGTTGAATAGTCAACACTTAATTTTCTCGCCATGTGCCGAATATTTTTGTGACGGTTTTCTTTTCCAAAGCCCTCAGATGGTCGTGATCAACAAACAGAAGGCCAACAGCCACCTTCCTTGTCTTCGAGATCAAAATCTCCAAGGCGAAATTTTTGGAACCATCGCTGCACTTTACATACAGGTATGCTCCTTTCACTTCAAACACAAAATACGTGTGGTTTAGAATGCACTTCGATTAAATTTCTAGAAAATCTTGATTTGACATGGTGAATTTCAGAGATCCTTACTCATAGAAAATGTAACACAAACTAAACTAATCTTTGAGTAAAAACGACATTAATAACCAATTAATAACTTAAAGGAAGGGCATTAAGTCAAGGCAAGGATCAGAAGAGAAATCAACCTTAAAATTCCAAGAAGGAACAGTAAGATCTCTTCATCATGATTGTTATTTTGTGTTTTTTTTTACTGTATCAATAAATTTTAAGGATTTAAAAAAAATATATAAATAATAACCATTGTTTTAATCCATTAACTAAATCAGAGGATTTGCAATGTTAAATTGGCAAGCACTTATTTAAACAAAATGAATATTCAAACATGAATTATTTTTGAACCAACCCAATATATTCCGGAAAATCTAATAATGTAAAACCCATCTTATTCAGATATAAAGCTCCACACAATAGAATCTAAATTTGAATTCTCTGAGTTTTTTATTTGAATAAGATTAAGAATCAAATAAAACTTGACCTCTATATTTATAAATGTTGAATGGACCCTAACACTCCTTTAAGCCTTTTCGTGTTTATTTATAATAATTTTCAACGAAAAGCTTTTGATGGATCTTAATATTATAAAAATCATTATTCCCTAATTAAGGGAGAAAGAAAATTAAGTAGTAATCCCTCGAAGGGCCTTTAAAAGGAAACTTTCACAAAGAGGACTTAATTAATTAGAGGGAACTTTGAAAAGAGTTCTGCATATTTCTTTTTTTTTCCTTCACGGCAAGGGAATGAAGGGTGGAAGATAAAGTTTTAAAAAGCGACCCAAATTGAATATTAAGGGATCTTATTTAAAATTATGCGTGTAATATGGGTGGTTGTTTGTGCAATATAGGAGCGGAAGGGAGGGGGTGGGTGATGATAATGTATTGGGCAGGGCAGGGTATGGGATGAGGGGGGTATGGGATGAGGATGTGTGGAGAAAAAGAAGTGATAAAGAAGTGGGAGGTTCTGTCTTGCGCACTTTCTTCCCACACCCCAATCTTGGTCATGTGTGGATCCAACGTCTTAACCACCATGTCTGTTTTCGTGTCATTTTTCTTTTTTTTTTTTTTTTTTTTCATTCCTTAATCTGTTTGTTATATGCTAATCGTTAAAACAATCAGAAACTGAATGAAACAATCAATGAGGATAACTAATATATGAACCAAATGATGTTAAAGCGTTTTTTGAAGAACAGAGTAAAAACAACTTGGGAAATCATGTGGTTCGAAACTCCAATGACGAACAAACTACGAATATAAAAAAAAAAAAAAAAAAAATAGGAAGCAGTGGGCAAGCGCTATAGGAGGTAACAGAAGAGAAGAAGTTACAACAAGGCTGATGATCGATTATTCTAACCTGACTCACGCATATTTAATCACAAAAGAGGCCCAACCACACTGTGAAAGATGTCAATCACCAGTTACTATTACACACATAATAGAAGATTGCACATTATTAGAACAAGAGTTAGAAAAACATAAAATACCCCGACCCACAGAACTTATAAATCTTTTTAAAGAACTTTAACTTAACCATAAAATATAATACGAAACTAATGTTTATACAGGACGAAGAAAAATAAATTTCCAACATTTAGATGAAAAGGACGTAATAACCTGGAAGTTGATCGCGCAAATAAAAACCTCAATCTACACTTCAATGAGGATAATGATATTTTTATTATGAGGATGCCCAATTAACTAAAATCATATCACTAAGTTCTTAACCAGTGTATAGTTATTTTGAATCTAAATAATCCCACAGATCCCTGATGAAGAGATGCAATGCAGAGGACTCCAACTAGACAAACTTGCAATGCACATACATGACTAAAAGACGTGAAATTAATCGCCGTCTTCATCTTCTTCATCTTAACTAATATCCTATTTCAATTAATATCCAATTAATTACAAAAGATCCTTTCACATGACAGTAATCAGAACTATTTTGACATACGGAGTTGAGCTTTGGGGGTCTACTAAACCATCGAATTCACCTCCTATCCAAACCTTGCAACCCGAATTCCTTCGAAAAATCCTCAACGCTATTTATTTTATTACAAATAAACTTATCAATAATGATCTTAATGTTGCATATGATGTGCTACCAATGAGTAGTTGCTCTGCAAGCAATAGACATGTTAGGATCAGAAATTAAGTAATTTTAAATCTTTTACATTTATGTACAGCTTTAGGTATATTTCAACCACCTTAATCCACTTCCACATTAGTTTGAACAATAAAAAAAATCGAGGGGGGCTCTCTTTACCTTTGATCATTCTTTATCATCACACTTGATTATATAAAAGGTTTAAAAATTAGAACTTTGTTATGTGCCCCAAGAGAGTTTAGCGACCTCTAGGTTGGTCCTTGGCTAATACAACAGAATTAATAATTATCTTCCTCAGCTGGATTAGAACCTGAGCCCTGGAATTATTAGTCTAGTGCCCTAACAACTGAGCTGCAGTACCTTCCACATATAATAAATGTATATTCTGTTATAATAAAGAACATACATACATATATTAGTACTCTCTGCTAATTTCTGACATTTTTTTTAAATTACAAAAGAACTTTGTTCTATGCAGCTTTTTACATGCTTTATTTGAAAATATATTTGGACTTAATTCGTTATATTTTATAATAAGACAGTAATAATACCATTTGTTAGATCGAAATAACTCCTTCAGTGAAGTTTCTCTGGATATCGCAGGCGCAATAGATATCGTTCGACACCTGAGACTCATCTCAATCAATTATCTGATTTTCCATTCTCATCATATCTATCATAAATTGGTATATTTATCATATGTAATAGAGACATCTAGTTAATTTAATGTATATTAGCAACATTATATCAAGATTTTTTTTTTTTAGAAAATTCATAAATGTTGCGCCATATTACTAGCCTGCTTGATGAAACATAATACTGAATCGCAACTAACCTCATCACGAATTCCTTACATTTGGCATTGACAGAATTCCGCTATTTGACACTGTTTAATAACAGGAAATGGCATCATGCACAGATGTGAATCAAAAAGTTTCTCGATTTTAGAACATGAGAAATGGAGAAATAACCTATTTAAATAGTTATTCTCATAGAGGAAAGTAAAGGACTTTAGACCGGCACATGTATTCTAAATGATTTTGTAAATGTAATTGTAAATATGTCAATAAAGCCTTATTATTATATGTTATTATATGTCTTGGAAGCAAAAGCGTATCATGAAGAATTTCAATTTTGCTTTATGAGGTAGATTAGGGTTTGTACCTATTTCTAAAATATAATAGCGTACACTCATCGTGACAACACAGACGACGTGAATGAAATCATTTTCCTTCTTTATAAAATAATTCCTTAATAACTTTTTGTACAAATTGTTCGTCGAATATAATTACTCATCAGTTTATAATTCAATTTCTAAATGATATTATTGAATATTAAACGTGATAAATCTATAAGTCCCAAGGCATTCGATTTAATTTGATATAGAACATAATCATTTCCAAATATTCTTCGAAATGACAAAAAAAAAAAAAAAAGGAGAAAACATTTAATCATTTCTATCCCCTTACTTAATCATTATCATATTCTATGCATATCGAAAATCATCATTAATGGTAAAAAGAGCACACGTGCATACACTTGACAGAAGAACGAAAAGAGGCATCATAGTGAAAAGATGAGGGCTTTATAGGGGAAAAAGAGAGAAAATCTGTGTTTATATATATTATACTAGTATCCCCTATCTCGGCTTCGTCCGTTCTCTTAAGTAAAGATAGTAAATAATTTGAATTAATAATGAATGTGTTGTTTGTTTATGGATAAACATCTTGTATTATACTGGTTAAACTTGCACTAGGTGTTTTAAGATCACGTAAACGTAAAATTGGACATCTCTTACGGACGAAGGAGTGCATTATCAATGCTTACAACTAAAGGCCCATGAATCATATTTTTACACACAATATAAAAAAGCAAAGGAGCGACATTTCGATTTGGTAATATTTTTTTTTTCGAAATAATTAATTTAATTTATTTGATCTGGTTGGATTTTAGCAGCAAACTCGTTTCTGCCACTCTAAATTACATTTTAATGTTTATTATTGTAAATTTTATTATTGCTAAACCTTCCTAGAACTATGAAAATGGGTTCAATAGTTTTACCATTTTAATCTCTGTAGGAGAATGTTGTATGGAATGGGTAAAAAAAACTTCACTAAGATCCACAGGTCAAACCACATATTTAAATCTTTATAATAATTTAACTGAATATAAGTAAATTTTGTTATAAATTTCAAGCTCTATGTAACTCAATACCTTTGTAACCGCTCTTGAATAGCGCTCACCACCTATTGATCGATTTTCAAACCTCACTTTTATCTACATGGTTTTTTTAATAAAAAATTAATTAAAAATCATTTTTATTAAGTTTTTTTATATCAATTTATTAAAATTTACAACTATACAAATATGTAACTCAATTAAATGCGTGGATAATGATTATAATTACATGTTAAAACTTGAAAATAACTACTCATCATTAGCAGTTAATAAACATTCTACACAAGAAGATTTTTTTTGCAACACCTCGGAGGATTATCAGAAATTGAGTTGGAAGCTAGTGGATTTGAGTGGTTATGGAGCTTACTATGAAAGGATAGGTATCTGGTTTTGACTAACTCAGCTACATATGGTACATTAAGATCTCTATAGATAACTTTAATTGTGACAAAGTCAGGAGCATTGAGGATTTTTCAAAGGATTTTGGATTGTAAGGATTGGATACGATATGAATTGGATAGTTTTGTTAATAATAAAGATTCAATGTTCTAGTCACGGAGGGTAAAAGAACAACGCGGCTAAAATTTATTGACAGTAATTGGTGGTAATTGATCAAAAAAAAGGTTTTTGGACAACACAATAAAACGAATTTCTTGAATAATATTGCTATTGCATGTTGGCATTTTTATAACTTGTGTACGACATTCATTGACTAAGCTAATAAAATGTATGTTTATTTATTCTTTTACGAAAAGAACATTCGATTTCCAATATATATTCCAAGCTATTCCAACTATTTCGATTCACGATATTACAACAGTATATTTGAAAAACCCTTTGACGTTGATTAAAACTTCCAGTGGACTGTTGAAAAGCTATAGAGTTATGTTTTAATTTTATATGTAACTAGCATTCCTCGTCACAGCTACGAACTTAAAAACTTTAAAGAAATAATTGAAATTTTATTTATTTACTAATAAAAAATCCTTTATTGTAGAAAGAATGCAGAAATAAAAAAATAAATTCATAAGATATTGGAATAAACTACATTTCGAGTTTAACTCCCAATTTTATAACAAAGATTTGATTGATAGGGTTTCCGTTTTTTATTAGTTTACTAGTGACAGAGTAAGGAGCATTTTTATTTCTTTCTTTTTTTAAAGTTGATTTTATTATTTCTAAATCTTTCTGGAACTATAAAGATGATGTGTGGTTAAATTTTGGTACAGATTGGTTCAGTGGTTTTTTTTGGTTAGTGATTACAAACGGAAAAAGACTAGTTCTTTTATATATAAGAATAAATTTTTTATCATAATGATTTTTTTTTTTACTTCTAAATTTAATAAATTTACGTTTGATAAATTTCTTTTGCATATTGATTTATTTCGAGATGAATTTATGTTTTATTATTTGTTGTAAATAGGGTATGAATAGGTTCATTAATTATCTGTGTTGGCAGATGTAATATTAATAACAGGGTTTTACTTGAGATAAAAATATAAACAAACAAGTAGTAGCCACTTTTAAAAGAAACAGTATTTGATTAGAAATAATTTAAGAATAAGGAAGATGAAAGATATTGGTGAAAGGAGTTTTGGACAATTTAATAGACAGCCAAGAGACGGTCAGAAGTTTTGAGGCTGCCTAATAAGCGAGTTGATAAAGAATTCCGTGCCGGAGCTGCCGTCGGAAAATCCGGAAAAGCCCTAATCAAGTTTAGCGAAGGTTTTCCCCCAAGCGGCCGAAAAACTCCGAAAACCCCCTCAGGGCATAATTACACGCTCGTCAAAAAACTTTGCCGTCCCGGTTTATTTTCCATCCCTTCTCACCAAACCATCTCCGAAAATCCTGGATGTTTATTTTTATTTAAACTGCCTGTGAAATTTTATTTATTTTTTCTTTTTCCGCGGGCCTTAAGAGGCATAATTCCATTCCGATCTTCAGCGGTTTTCCCCTCCTTATCCGATTTCCGCGATTAGTGAAAGTGCTTTACAAATATCTTTCCTTTTTATAATATTTTATTTTTCGACTGCTCAGCCACTTCGGATGCCTCTACCGATAAATAAAAATCCTAGAAGTAAAGTTTTTTTTTGCTTCAAAAATAACAGAGCCATTTTATAAAATCCATGCTTTGTTTAAGTTATAGGAATTCTGATTAGTTCTCTGAGGGAGGTGCGATAGCAAAGTAGAATAAGATATTAGACAACCAGGGCCCAGACAGAGAATTTATATCCTGATATTTCTGTCGTGGATTGACTTCTATATCGAGAGACTTCTATAATTTTTTTTCTTATTTGTATTAATACATAGTCTAGGATTTATACAAACATTTGTATAATTTGAAACTTTTCATTATTATTATATTGAGCACTATAGTCCTAGTCGGACCTTGACTTCACAAAGTACCGACAGCCATTCCTGTCTATCTTCCGCCTTCCTCTTCCAACCATTCACTCCCAGTCTTCTCAGGTCAACCTGGACGTTTTCCAGCCACCTCAGCCTTGGTCTCTCTCTAATTCTTTTCCCTTCCGGCCTGCCGTACATCAAATTTGAAACTAGCACTGTTAGATATAATTACAACGTTAAACTGATGACCGAGCGTCTTTAGGCAATGTTCTCTTAAAACCGCAGGATGAAAGATCGTGGATTCGGTTCCTGCCAGCAAGATCAACTGAATGATTTTATTTTATCGAGGGCTCACGATATAAATCTCTGCTTTCCCACTCTGTATATAATACAGTGTTTACCCGATAACCCTTCCACTTCTAGTTGGAGTACACTTGGTCGTTAAAAACCAATAAAAAAACAAAGTATTATAATAAAGAAAATTATTTTAAGGAAAAGTTTTAATACATTTTAAATAATTAATATTAGTATTAATATATTTTATCACTTGAGGTACGCATGATGATATAGAAGGATCAATACAATTAGGATTGATGAATTAAATGCCACTTCTATTGAGATTATTTTATTTATTTTATTTATTTTATTTATATTTTATTTTATTTTATTTTTTTAGAGCATACACTAATAAGACCCAAAATTCCAATTTCGCTATCCATCTAAATGAAAATAACCACAAATTTAATAAAGACTCGGGAGTAAAAATATTACATCAAGTAGAAAATAGCCTAAAATTAAATACTTTTGAATCACTAGAAATAATAAAATCGTTTAAAACCGATCCAGATTTTTGTTTAAATGATCAGATTAACATATCCAATAGCCCCATTTTAAATTTATTTCCCATAGGAACGAAAAAAAAAAACCCAATGAGTCATAAGGGAAACCCCGTTGTAAATCTAAAACTTAACCTACCTGCCCCCCCTTTTACTTCTCACAAATTCAGTGTTTTAGTTACCTCGAAGGTGAGTGCCTATGCTTGATTTCTTGTTTTATCTTTTAAAAACCTTAGTATATTTAATCTATGTAACATAGTACTGATGTGTTGAAAATTTTATTGTATGTTTTAGAACTGAAGATGGATGTTTAGCATTCGAAACTAGTTTTCAAATAAAATAATCTCAATAGAAGTGGCATTTAATTCATCAATCCTAATAATATATTTTATGTTCGCCTAGTTATTTATTCGAGTACAACTGCTTTGTTCATTAAAGCCAATTGTTCATTTGTATATACATTTTACATTTATACTTCAACATACCAACACGACTCTCCTTTTCATTCGTTCATTTATCCCTATTTGTATTCCCTACCCGAGTGTTCGGTAGATTTCAGGAATCTGAACACTGTTTCTGTAGCTGCTCTATTATCTCCGAAGATTGTTAAAAGAACACAATTCAATCCAAATTTAGTAGTATCAATTTCATTCGCGTTTTACTAAACCCAAAGGTTTTGCTCTAAATGTTGAAACATAGTTTAATATTGAATCGTAGATAAATTTCTATAATCCAGGAGATAAGAATATTGTTAATAACATCTTGCTAGTTCTTGTTTTTGAGTATGCTTATTAAAATAGTTTAGCTTTCCGGCAGTTAGTTTAGCATTTATTTTGATTTTAAAATTGTCCATACCATTTTTAGGATGCTATACTGGGATTTTATTAACTGAATAGAGAGTTATATCGATATAAATATAACGATACAAGAGTATTATAGATATATTAAAAATAATTTTTAAATTCAGATAGAAAAAAAACATCTATACTATTATATAAAAAGACAAGCCATTTTTCTTTTGTAATCACTAACCGCAAAAACTACTTAACCAATCTGTACTAAATTTTAACCACATCACCTTCAGAGGAAGGTTTAGCAATAATAAAATTTACTGAATTTTAATTAAATTGGTATTAAAAAAAGGATTAATATATGGTTTGCAGTGAAGTTTGAAAATAGATCGATAGGTGGCAAGAGAGATTAAAAATATAAGGTATTATATAAAGATAGAAAATGGTAATATAATTTTCTCATTTTCAATTAGTTATTAAAAAAGCTATAAATGTGTGTTGCAACATATAGGTACCAGTGTAGTTTATATATCAACCGATATGTGCTAGCACCATTGCGCAATATAGTTTACAGTAGTAAACCTATTGAACCTGTCTGTACCAGATTTTAACTGGATTATCTTCATAGTTCTAGGAAGGTTCAAAATAGTAAAGTTTACTACAATAATAATTTAAATGTACAGCGTTGAGTGGCTGAAACCAGGTTTGATTGTCATTAATTTATGGTTACAAATTTAAATTCAACCAGATTAAATTATTTCTGCTTATAAAGATTATTACTAAATCAAAATGCGGATCCTCCTCTTGTTTATATTTTGTGTAAAAATATGATTCATAGGCCTTTAGTTTTGAGCAGTGATAGATCGGTTTTTTACTAGCAAGATTAATTTTATTAGTCTATGTCCATCTGGAGTAACACTAAAAAAAAAAAAAAAAAAAAAAAAAAATTTGGATGTTCAAATATACTTTTACCTTATCTTTAAACACCTAATCAGTGCAATTTTAACCAGTTTAAAAATACTGCTATGCGTGAAAATGTCAGTAAATGAATAACGTTTAATTTGTTTAGATACTTTAGTGCAAGCTTTTTTGTTCGATAAACAAATGAAATTTATTTATGAGAGCGAGTGAAACCTATTGATGCTAGTTAAATATAAAACAAAAAACGCCTTGGCTTATTGATGAGTAAGAAAAATGGTTTCTTGGAATACTGGGAACTTAAAATTTATCTAACCTCAATTATAGCTTAGTGATACCTCGATAATATCCTGAACAAAGGAAACGATTTCCTAACATTCCAAGATGACGAAGAAGAGTTATGTAATTTCGTGTTGAGAGTAAACAGACCTGTGAAGCCCGTTCCCTGCAAAGCTGAGACCTGTTTACAAACGTTTATACAAAGATTTTTAGATGAGTTTCGCATTTATCGTTCGAGTATAAGGGGCCCTTTTCCCCATTTTTATTCTCTTTTCCCTTAAAAAGAGCTTTGAAAAGGGCCTTTGAGAGTGGACGGAGAGGCTGGGACAATGGGCAAGTGCAACATTTATGGGAGGAAAGGGGTGAGGCTGAATACAAACGGTTCGCTGGAGAGCCCTGGAGGACGCCTTCAAAAGAACAATTAGCGATTCAATGGAGCTCCTTAAACATTCCCTCTCTCCTTCTTGTTTGCTCCTGCGGGATCCGAGTTGTCCCCGGCTTGCTCACAACATCTTGGTAAATATTTGCCTTTCAGCTTTTTTTCTTTAGTCTCCCCTGTGACTACATTCTGGGGGAGTGGGCCGTTGAACAAGGGTGGCAACTAGTAGCTAGCATGAGAAGATAGGTACACAGTGGCTTGTTTGTAGAGTGAGTTTAAACAGCCAAAATCATTTAAACTAGCATGAAAAAATAAAAATATATCTGTGGCAATTGTGAGTAGTAGGTGCATTTATTGTGTTTGAGATTTTTAGGTATTAGACATCACAAAAAAACTAATTACTTGTTTGTGTTTGATGGTCTTATTTATGATACTATTACAGAGATAAATACTAATTTGTTAGTCGTTATGGAAAAAAAATTGCGTTTTTATTAAAATACGATTTTTGCCCTTAACTGACTATTCACAAGTACCACAGATACAGTAGCAAATATAACGATATTAGAAGATTTGACATGAAAATGTTTGAGCTGATGAAACCAAATATTGTCTTCTTGTTTTTCAATGTCAGTTCCATTTGTATCTAATGCCGAGTTACATATCTGTTTTACAGGATTACGTGGACCCTGTAAAGGACAGGTAAATAATATGGTAACTTAAAACCTCTGATAGTTGTAAACAAGGGTATCAAAGTTGTAAATAAAATTATTAAAAAAAAAAAAAGTGTAAGAAATAGACTTTATTTATATAGGAGAAACGGATGAGAGGTTATAGCCCTAAAATCGATAAAGTGAAAACCTTGTTAATGTGTGACAACGTTTCGGCCACTTTTGTGCGCCATCAAGACAAACGAGAGCGAGAATTTATATGCATTAGAAAAAACAGAAACATTGTTTTAATCTGTTAATCTGTTTGTTTTTTTTTTTTCTGTGAAAAAAAATTCACTATTTACAAGTGCCTAAGATATAAATAATGTACATCATTTATTGCAAATTATAGATTCTTCTTGATTTCCAAACCTTTCCTCTTGGAAAGTGAAAACAGTTTACCTATAATCACCCAGGGGTCATCGGACGATGACTCAGGGGTATGCGAGTTGTCATCGAAAAATATTTCGCCAGGAATTTGACTTACATTTTGTAGTCAAGAGTAAAACAAACTGATCAGGATTTTACCCCTTAGAAACGAATATGGGCAGGCGAGGTGGCGTCACCAGTTCAGATTAGTTTTCAGCATAACAAAAACTAACATACAGTATATAAACCTGAATAAGACATATTATTTTAGAAAGGAGGTAGTTTTAGTAAATTTTAAGTACACTTAATCATTTAACAGCATTTCAAAGTCGATTTAAAGTTCTTTAATTATGTGTATGTAACACCTGTTAGAGGTAGGCCATTATACTCACACACGTATATAAATCCTTGAAAATTTTTTATGTTAAATCCCGGTACTATGCAGTTGTAATTAACAATAAAATGATAAAAAAATAAAATAAAATAAAAATAACAAGAACGATCATCAAGAAATAGCCCAAATTGAAAAAAGGAACATGCAAAGGCAAATGCAATGAGAAGATGCTTGCCGACTACTGTTAGGCAATACAGCGGGATGCACGTGATGTAGAGTAAAAGGATGTAGTTCAATCTAAACATTATTATTTATAAATGTTTTTAACCAAAAAAAAAAAGGGTTATAAAAATCTAAAAAATGATACTTAATAGATTGTTTTTGCTATTGATTCGTATTCAGCACATTTGTAAATATAAAATTCCTAAAAAAATGTACATGTGAGTGAAAAAAATTGCAATTAAAAAAAAAACCTATTTCGGGTTTTTCAAAAATAACGTCATCTTTCTCTAAAAAGGCACTTCATTGAATTTTTTACCTTCAGATTCGAATTCAGCACACATGAAAATTTATAAATCATGTACGATTTCTAAAGGGAGCAAATTA
The DNA here is from genome assembly GCA_003667255.2 of Euschistus heros. Taxonomy (NCBI): domain Eukaryota; kingdom Metazoa; phylum Arthropoda; class Insecta; order Hemiptera; family Pentatomidae; genus Euschistus; species Euschistus heros. The sequence goes on from RCWM02000004.1 coordinate 1,007,890, forward strand.
CGTTTTTGTTTGCAGTACTGTGTTATTGGTATTTAAATGGAAATGGGGGCCTCAAACCACATGCATTTAGCTTGTTTTATAATATAAGCCCGAGAAGCTTATAGTGTTACTAATTAGGGTAATATCTAGAGTCTTGTGTGAAGGATTAGGAAAAATTCAACTTATCCCCTTCTTCACGACAACCACCGTTATGTAAAATTAAATATTACAAGATGTGAACCCATCTTATTTATATCAGTAATCATATAAAATTATAAATGCTTCCAACTACTACCATGTTAATTATGCCGTTTAAATCTTCAGATTTTATATTTATATTTATAAATAAATATATATATTGTTACAGGTTTCCCTCCTTGGACTCCCTCCCAGGACTCCCGCCGGCGGGAGGTGCTGAGGACCCGCCACCTGGCTCTCATATGCCGGTATTGACTGAGCGCTGGCGGCTGCGCGCTGCCGAGCCTTCGATCCCGCACACGTGAGCCTCTTCATCCTCTCTGTCTTCGCTATCGCCCCGTCTTCTTCTTCTGGTTCTGTTTACGTCCGGGGTTCGTAGCGAGGTCTTCCTTGTCTCTGATATGGCTAATTGAGCAAAGGAGAACATTTAGCGGCAATGATGAAGACTGCAACAAACTGAAGGAAATTACTAATAAGAAAATAAGATTGTTTTATTTTTATGAAACATAGCTTGTATATTGTTTTTTTTTTTTTTTTCATTTTATATTAAAAATTATATTCATTAAAATGCCATAACCCAAGCCAAATCTTTTAACCTGTAAGTTATCTGTAAATAAAATATATTAAACTAAAAATTAGGCAGAGTTATCAATAGATAAAATGCGCCCATTAATCTAAATATTGAAAATAAATATAAAAGATTGAAAAAAAAAAAGAGCCATTAGGAATGTTTAATGGTTCAAAGGATTTGTTTCGGTGCTTGTAGTTTATTCTATTTTTTCTTTCTTTATTTGTGCCATTAACTACTAACAACTCTCATTTAGTAATTTGGTCCAGCATATTAGGCAAATAAATTCATCATAATATATATGTAAATTATTTCTTCATATTACTTACAAAATATTAGTAAGTTTTAGATCTGCTGTATCACTTCATCTATATATCTGCTTTATTACTATAATACCACTGAAGATCCTGAAACCATTTTTTTTTTTTTTTCAATACTTGGCAGCATTATACGGAATGGAATAGAAAATAAAAAAAGGTTCTCAATATCCTTGTGCTCACAGTGTTTGTGAGTTGTAAGCGCCTTCAAATCCATCCATACGTAGCGTGATGCGTTATTTTATACATATTATAGATATATTTTATTTTTACTTTTTTTTATGCCTCTAATTAAGCTAATTCCACATTCCTGTTGATCACTTCATGCGTGGAAATATTCGTTTATTAACAAATATTTCTTTATTGAAACTTACAACAATATACATCTAGTAAATCTGCTGAATTACTAATTAGACTGTTAAAACATGTAGAGAAACAGGTTTGTACCACTCAAACTTAATTTTCATTTTATTTTTTTAATGTCCATTTATTGAAATTGACAACTGTACAAAATATATACATCAAGTAAATGTATTCATAACGATTACAATAACATGTCGAAACTTGAAAAGAACCACTCATCAGTAGCACTTCAATAAAAATTCTACACTAGAAGATCTCTCTAGGCCATCTTCTTTTCACGTCTCGGAGGATTATCGGGAATGGAGTAGAAGCAAGCTGAGAAACTAGTGGATTAGAGTGTTTATAGAGCTTACTATGAAAAGATAGGTATGTGGTTTGGGCTAATTTAAAAATATATGGAACATTAAGATTTTTATGGATAAGTTTATTAGGCACAAAGTAATTCTGTACGTCCAAATAACTCTAATCACATTTATTTAAATGAATCTTTTGTAATCGTATGGGAGCTTTGAACGCCTGGCAGTTACTTTTCGTTTTAGACTTGTATAAACTTAAATATAAATCTGTAATTTAATAAATATTTTCTATCTAACGCTTTAACAACTTGGCAAATAGTGTGGCTACAAAAGTTTTGATAAGCCAATACAAAACCAAAAGCGATTAGCCGAGGTTGGCGTGCAATGTTCCTGTTCTATTCGTCAAGTTTCCTGATTGGTTGCCTTAAAAGTTTGAGATCATTTCCTTTTTGTAACTTCATAAAACTTTAGAGTAGTATTAATCACCCTTCTTGGGAGAAAACCTTGTCAAAGAAACTTTACAGCGAAACAATTTACCTCGTTTTCGTTGCTCCCCACCGTAAACTATTAGATCGCTGGGTATAACTTTGGTTTTTATTGTTATTGCAAATATCTTTCTGTTTTTATTTTTATGTTATTGAATTTTATTTCTTTTCTTCTACACTAAAGTCTGTGCGTTGATTACAATGTTGAGATATGATATAAGTTAGTTGAACTTTTTTTTTTTTTTTTTATAGGTTTATAACAATGTCTACCATTAAGTCAGCTGTGTCAATTGCTTTTCAATTAATTTTCATTTTACTTTCACTCATTACTGATTAATATTCTTTTACAAGAATTTCAAAGAATATATTTTATTAATTTAATGGAATCCATGTCTGCAGATATATATATTTTTTTTTTTCTTTGAGTGGAAATTGTAATATTTTTCTTTTACGAATATTATTCAAAAACTCTAACTATCTTGAAGTACTAGGTGATGTCTTAAAGTGGATATACAAATACAAATACTGTTAAAAATATGATCATTTGTTTGGTGAAAAACATTGCCCGTTTTTAGTTATCTTGTACTAGAAATTATACTTAAAATGTACTTCATAATCTTAATTGTAGCTGTGATAAATTGGGGAATAATCCACAAAACCGATTATCTAATGTGTTGGAATGAGAGCGAAAGCAACAATTTTTAGTTTATTTTTAAAACGAATTCTCTCATTCGACTTATATCTCCAGCGTACGATTCCCAAAAAAAAAAAAATAATGTTATTTGTATCTACATTATGAATCAAATCAAGTTTCATGAACTCGTTTAATTCTTAAAAAGTATTGTGGTGTTTGAAATACGTAAGTTTTGAAGGTTTTATAAGTAAAGAAAGAGATCGAGTTCAAAATAAATTTATTTAAGACATTTTATTGAAATAACAAGGGCTTGTACATCCAATATTAAAAGTAAAGTTGCTGATAGAAATTATCGTCAGAAAAAGTATTTTGTAGATTTTATCGGAATAATTTTCTTTTTAGTTATCTTTTAGCGTTTTAAGCTATTTTTTATTTTTTTTTTTTTTTTTGCAGGGAACAGTGTATGGGAGCGGAATCTAACAACGAAGACCTTTTGTCCAATTCTTACACAAGAGTTTTTCACAGACGGCAAAAGGGGTTGAAATGGGGAATATGATGGGGAAATATAGATTTTAAATAGGAGAAGGATATGTTGGGTTCTGTAGAAGAAAGGTGAAAATGCGGAGAATGTTGGGTAGTTACAATTTGAGTTGAATCAAGGTAGAAGAGGAAACATTATATGAAGAGCTTGAAACCATAAGCGCAGTCTGAGATGGAGCAGAAGCTGGGACTGGATCTCAGAAACTGTAATGCTCCAAAATATAATAATATTCAGGGAATTGGTTAATAAAACTCAGGATGGGAACTGGGAGTCTGAAGATGATTGACATGTCTACTTAATTCATGCTATAACTTTATTTAATGGGCTAATTGGACTGCTGAGTTCTTTTGTTTTCTAGAGAATTATTTCACTTTTAACCATAAATTTTTATGTGGTTCAAATGATATCTTTGACAGCTACTATAATTTAAAATGGTTTAACTTTTGACACCTATTTATTATAAGATAGATAATGTTTCTAAACTCTTAGAAAACATTATCTAACATTATTGATCAAAATACTCTTTATTCCTCTCAATATATTTCTATAAACCTATTGGTTCCAATGAATAGAATTTTGAATCCTTTTTATCAACCGTATCTAATCTCAGTCGAATTTTGATCAATAGTTTTTTTATCGTTTAAAGAGTGGTCCAAATCTTTAAAGAAATGGTATTAGTTGGGTCTAGAAAGAAGGCCGGTTGAGGCAGATACTCGTAACTAAGCTTTAACTAGTATTTCGATTTTTTGAACGTTCCATGCTTGAGCTGCTTCAAATACCTTGAAGTGCTCAGCGCCATTCAATTTGAAAACTGTTATTTTCGCTTGAAGTTTTCATTCACCAAAGCTCGCTGAATATCTTCATTTCTTAAAGAAGTCATGCCAGGAACCATATTGTATTCATAGTTAACGGTTCCGTCTGAAAATTATTTAACTATTTAACTATTGTTGAACAGTACCACACACACGATATCGTCGTTAATAATAATACCTGTTCTGTATTAATACTATCGGATCTTAGGGCTCTGTTCCGACAGTGTAAAATTTCTAGTAAATATGTTGTTAATGATTACAATAACATGTCAAAACTTGAAAAGAACTACTTATCAATAGCACTTCCATAAAAATTCTACACTAGAAGGCCTCTGGCCCATTTTCTTTTCAGTCGCCTCGGGAATGGATTGAGAAGCAAGTTGAAAGACTCGTGGATTAGTGTGGTTCTGGAGTTGGAAGGATAGGCATCTGGCTTGGGTTAAATCAGCAACATATGGGACATAACCATCTATATGGATTGTTTGTAACAAAGTAAGGAGCATTGAGGATTTTTCGAATGATTTTGAATTGTATACGGGAAGAATAAGAAGGTTTAATTGAGAGCCAAAGCTCAACTCTATATGTCCTAATAGATCTGATCCGTCATGTAATGAGTCTTTTGTAGTAAATCAGAAGTTTGAACGTTTGTCTAGTAAATGTTGAAGAAGTCGAAAACGACGAACAGTCACCTGTCGTTTCAGACTTTTATGAGGATTCCAAGTTAAACACCTGTCCAGTTGAAGTCCTCGATATTGGATCTGTTGAACAGGCATCAGTGGGATATCATTAAAGGATACTGTAGGACAGGAAGTCGTAGGTTTACGACGGAGGGAAAAAGGTTATTTGTTGGGATTTGTTCGGATTTTAAATCTCCAATTTTGACACGATTCTAGAAGATTGATGACATGAGATTGTTTGTGAGGTAATGAAAGGATCATTATATAGTGATAACACTCATGTGTTGTCAGCTATACGTGATGAGGGTGGTTCGGGAAATCAGCTGTATACACCATGTAGAGGATGGAACCCAGGATTCTACCTGGAGGAACACCAGTAGTTTGGACAAAGAGGGAATAATAGGAAAAGTAATGATTAACTTTGAAGTTTCTATGGAGAGGAATAATAAATACTGACATCATATAAAAAATAATCTATTCAATATAAGCAGTTTATTACACAGAGTCGTCTTTTAAAGAAAAGAAAAAGTCTAAATTATATTCCGGAAAACCCAATATTTACTTTAATTCACATATAGTTTTTAATAAGAATAGAAATTTAATCGCACTCATTAATTCGATAAACGAGCAATGCATTAAAATCAATGATGAATTATGAGTTGTAGTGAAGTGTTGTATTAGTATTTGAAATATCTGTTACTGCTAAAGCACTCAACAGGACACAGCCCGCCTTTCCGAACAATCGTATGCATTTTACTCTCGAATGACAATATTATTCAGGGCCTAAAGCGACGATTCCTAAATATTTTCCGGCCCCGATGCACTACCCGGGGCTGCATCAGAAATGAATTAGCGGGCATTAACCAATGTCGGGTGGGGGAGGGGGATAGAGTTAATATGTACAAGGCAATATAAAATGGACGGGAGGGCAAACAGAGCGGGTTCGAGCAATTAGTGCAAGTAAACCCACCGGGCAACACAAATAACCCATTACTCTGTCACCAACCCGTTCCTCTCTCTATTGATTCCCTCATAATACAGAGAACGAGTTCTTTTTTTATCGTATAAAAAAAGCCTATTCAGTCAGGAGAATCTTTTATAATTGTTTTGATTTTATCTATATATATTTTTTAATATTGTTTGAAGCACATGAATACACATTTTCATTCATTCATTTGAACGGAGCGCTTAATCCATTTTTTCTTTTATTTATTTATTTATTTTTTTCGAAAAGAATATCACAATTGATATTTAAGCCTTTAACATTTAGATTTTTATTTCTCTATGAAATTTGATTGATATTTATTTTAAATATAGTATAACTAATCCCTATCAAATTCTATTTTAATATATTTATTGATTTTTACAACTGCGTACAATATGTACATCAAGTAAATGTGAGGAAATTTCAATATCTATAAGTAAACTACCAGTATGTAGTATTCCATAACATCTGCAATAGTAGGTCCCTAGGCCATCTTCTTTTCAGACGATTTTGAGGGTCATCGGGAATCGAGCTAGGAAGCACGTTGAGAGACTAGTTGATTTAAGTGGTTAAGGCGTTTACTATGAAAGTAAGGTATCAGGTTTGGGCTAAATTAGCTACAAATGGAACATTGGGATTTTTATGGATAAGCTTATTAGTCACAAGGTAAGAAGCATTGAGGATTTTCCGAAGGATTTGGAATTATAAGGATTGGATACTAAAAGAATTGGAATGTTCTGGAGAGCCCCAAAGCTCAACTCCAATTGTCCAGAACAGTCTGATTGCTGTTATGTAAATGATTCATTTGTAATGCATACGAATTTCAGATAGTTTGTTAAATGTTGGAATTTCCTAAAACAACGAACGGTTTCTTCTCTTGTCTTAGGTGTTTTAGTCTTGTATGTGGAATAGGTAAGGGGGTTCTCCAGATGGAGTATAAAAGCCTTTCAAACTCTACCATTTTTTTTATTGAGAAGGAATGTCACAAGGACATTTGGCACACTTGGAATGCAATTTCATTTTAGAGAATGAAAATATTAGTGAATGAAGTTTAAATCTAAGCTATTTAATATTACTTTAATCTAAGCATGGGGTAGTGCGAAATATTTTTGTTATGGACTTGTGGCCAACATACCTGAGTCATATCTGAAAATGAAACGTACTCCTGAGGAACACAAAAAATACAAGCAAAGACAAAATAATGACCTAAAAAATGAAGATATATTTTCAAATTTTTGAAATATAGCAAACCTTTACTTAGTCAAATGAGTAAATATTTAAATGAAACTAATGTTTACAAAAACTTGTAATTTTCGACTTATGAATAGTGCCTCTAATGAAACAAAGAAAAACACGGCCCTCATATTTATATTTTTACTAATAAATATAAGTTAATTAGGTAAAAGATAATTTTTATTAAAAAATAATATTTAATTAACTTTATTACTATAGAGCCATAAAAGTTAAATAATCCAGTTGGTAAATTATTTTAAAAACAGGCTCGATAAAGATTCTAATCTAGTTGCTCGATAAAGTTCCCTTTTGAGATGATTCTTTTATTCTGACTAGGAGCGGGATTGGCGAAGGGGGTGAAATGTATTTTAAGGAGTATTTCCTTTTAAATTGCTCCCTTTAGGGCCTGGCAAAAAGGGATCATTATGAAGAGTTGTATAAAGTTGAAGGCCTGCATAAGGTTACTTTTTTTTTTTTTTAATATTCTCGGCTTTCCTTGGCAGCAGAGGAGAGAGGAATCGTGGGCGTGGTGTAAGATTATTAGGGAAAAAAGGATGAGAGAGGGATGAAGGAGGAGGAAAAGGCGGGAGATGGAAATTGGTAGGAGAAAAAGAGGGGTCGGGTAGGGGCTTATTTATGGAAACATGTGCCGTGTGGTGGAGATCTCATTTTCCGGGCGGGCCCACCTTCTAAGTAACACCCCCCACACACCATTGACTCCTTCCCCCAGGCGATATATATATAAGGGAAGCCCTGTAAGATAGTCCCTTCAAGTTATAGGTAATGATCTTACTTATTCAAAAAAAAATAAACTGCTTCCCATTCAAAATAAGAAAATAAAACTTCCACCATGATAATTTTTTTTCCCCATTTCTTATAATTAATTATAAAAATACATAATACGGATAATAAATAGATTAATTTAGTACTTTACTATTATATTCTACATACTATTCTTCGCTGATCCGTTTAATAACATTATTTGCTGATAAGGGAGGAATAACACCTTAAAGTTTTCGAATATATTCATTAAATAACGCGTTCTTATGTCTTAAACACACTACTTTTTGTACTAATGTATCCTTTAATAACATGTCAACAAGAATATAACGTGGGACATGGAACCCAGTAAAGTTTAAATATCGACTAAAGAAGAATCCTAGATTATTGCTAGCTGATACCCGATAAATATAATTCTAAATACCGCGAACCCTAAGAAGCATAATGTCGAAGAGATCTCTGTACTTATTACATTAACACATAAAATAAGTGTTGGGTTATTAAAATTCAACGAGCAGAAGTAAAAAAAAATTAAAATGCGTAAAACTTTCGCCCGCTCTCATATGTAAAGATTATAATTGAGGTTTTAATTGTTCATTGATAAAAATCTAGTATTTTAGGATGCAAATGAGAATGATATTTTCTCGCATAGCTGTTATTTTTAACCTGGTTAAAATTGCAGTGATTAGCTGTTTGAAGATTACGTAAAAGAATGATTTGACATCATATTTTTTAAAATGTTAATTTATGAGTTGTTTATCTAGATGGACTATTAAAAAATCCTTGTGGATGATAGAGTGCATTATCAGTGCTTACAACTAAAGGCCCATGAATAATATTTTTAGACAATATCAAAAAGCGAAGGGTTAGGTAATATTTTTTAGTCCGGCAGAAATAGGTTTGTCGATTTCATCTGGTTGGATTTTTCTAACCATAAAAGTTTATGACAGTGTGGCAAACCTGGTGTCTGCCACTCAACGCTGTACATTTAAATTAATATGACTTTAGTAAACTTTACTATTGTGAACCTTCTTAGAACTTGTGTAGTTAGAACTTGGTACAGAAGTATTCAATATTTTTACAATTGCAAACTCAGTTGCAGAAATTAACCACATAGAAGCCAACTTTCAAGCTCCATTGAGAACCTCATGTTGCACCACATATCTATAGCTTGTTTAACAACATTTAAATTGAATTAAGTAAATTTTATTAAAATTTCTATCTTTACATAACACCGTACCTTTGGAACTTCTCTTGATTGGCGTTCGCCACCTATCGGTTGATTGTCTTCACAGCGCACCACATATTTATCCCTTTTTTTAATGACAATTTAATTGAAAACCTGCAAATTCTATTATTGCTAAACCTGCCTTGAAATATGAAGATGATGTAGTTAAAATTTAGTACAGATTGATTCCGTAGTTTTCGTGGTTAGTGATCACAAACGAAACATGGCTTGTCCTCTTATTCCTTTAACGATTATAAACCGGTAAAATAAAAATGCAGTTCCACTCAGATTATAAGTTCCACTTGTCTGGCACAGGACTCATAAACCGGGTACAGACCGGCATTATTTTTTCCAAGATCCACTCTTGAAGATAATATTGTTTTATTGATTTTTTTTTAATTGTTTGTGTTTGTATTATATTATTGTACTTCATGTAATAAAAAAAAGTTTAAACATTTTATATAAATATTATTTATGTCTTTTATAAAATATTTAGTATCATGCTCCCAGCCACCTGAGTGAAAGCCACGAAACGAATTGCCGGTTCATACCCACCATATGAGCTATGTGCCAGGCATTGGGTTTGCAGCTTCGGAGTGCAAAGGGTTAATAGTATATATGATATTACCATTTTTTAAAATTTGTTTTTATTATTATTATATGCTAACTATTAAACCAGTTACAGCATTTTTTTTTATGATAGACCTACCTTGTGTCATAGCCATTTATAATTTCGCACTTTTTTTTCGCAATAACTTATATTTTTCAGACCAATTTAATTATTCGTTACGGTTCCATAGCCACAAAGAAGGATTACAATATAGGTGTAAACGTATGCAAACAATAAATTATTGTTTTCATTAATTTATTGCATATTGATTACTGGTAGATAGAATAATAATGGAAAAAAACCTGCAATTAGTGGTTTATGCTTCAAAAAAATATTAGATTTATAGAAAATGTATCATTTGAAGTTGTTATATCTTAAGCAATATATTTATTTTAAAAATACAATATAAATTTGAGATAAAATCTCACACTATTTTTAATTTATTAATATTGCTGAGTTCATTAAATGGTAATAGAAAAACGTAAAGAGAAAATACTAACGTTTTAATTTTGTTCGCAAATCATGTCATAAAAGTACAATAAAACATTCCATTATTTATATATTATATTAGAATCTCTCCTCACGGCTTCTCCTACTTTCATAAATTAGGAATTTTAACAAATTATTTAAGTGCTGTTTGCTTATCGATAAATCTTGTATTGAAGTATGGAATTTAGCATTATTTCTTCAATGATATTTTCACGCTTGGCAGTAATTTTTAACCTGTTTAAAATTAAATTGGTTAAATGTTTGAAGAGTCCGTAAAAGCATAATTAGACATTCAATTTGGCAGAAATAATTTTATCGATTCATCTAGTTGGATTTTAATTTCTATCCATAAAAGTATATGACAGTTTAGCAAACCTCATTTTTGGCAATCAAGACTATACATTTTAATTATTACTATAGTAAAATTTATTATTATTAACCTTCCTAAAACTATGAAGATGTTTAAGTTAAAATTTGGTACAGAGGGGGTTAATAGTTTTACCATTGCAAACTCTGTTACAGAATGGCCACAAATCGGTCGATTTTTAAACTGCACTGTGATCCACATGTAGCTCGATATATTTATAGTTTTTTTTTAATAACAATTGAATTTCATCATAAATTTCTAGCTCTATATAACACCGTACCTTTGCAACCTCTCTCGAATGTTGCTCACCACATATCGGTCGATTATCAAACTTTACTACGCACCACATATTTATCGCATTTTTATGGTAATATAATTGAAAATCTATAAATTTTGTTATTGCTATTCGTTTCTTGAACTATGAAGATGATGTGGTTAAAATTTGGTAGATTGGTAAGTAGTTTTCGTGGTTAGTGATCACAAACGAAAAATGGTTAAAAATCCTTATAATATTAAGGATTTAAACACTATTTAAAAACTACTCTCATCTTAAATATTATTTATCAGTTTATTAATATTACTTTTAACTACCATAATAATAGTACAGTAAAAATCTAATAAAGAATAGAGAAAAAATGATTTAAATAAATACAGCGGATGAGACAGAGAGGAGAGAGGAGAGAAGCTAAGTTAATTGGTCGCTCTGGATCCTTAAAACTGGTGTTGGGGCTGGGACCCCTTAACCCTGATTTAATAACCCTCAGGGAATTTCCCTATTTAATTTTTTTCTTTCCGACTTTTTATTTTTATTTCTTCATCTGTTTTTCTTTGCTGTTTATCATTCAACAGTTGTTACTGTGTTACTCTTTTTTTTTATGCAAGTGGCTGATATACTCATAGTTGACTGGAGATCATTTTAGTTTTTTGATTCTGTTAGGCGCGGTGCACACTAAGCCGATAAGACATACGATGCAACATACAAGAAATCGAGCGTTGTTATTTTTTATCTCTACAACATTTCTTGTTCTCCATCAGCGCGATACGGTGAGAAAAGCGACATGAGGATGTCCGATTTTTGGGATTTCGAATTACGAATTCGCCTAAAAAGGCTGGGTAATACTTTATCGGGTCACAAGGAGCAATCCCAATCAAGTGGAAGTATGTGGGCAAGAATTTGTGGGGTATATTATAGGCAAGAATTATAAAGTAATCATTAAAATAAACAAATAAAATGAAAATAATCTAAATAAACGATAAAAATTATTCTGTTACGTTCTTAACTGTGCCTATTTTCTCCAAAGCTAGACCGGTCAAATCTAATCTAAAATAGGATTTTAAAGTATAATCCCACAAATATCGATAGTTTTCAACTAATTTTACTAAAAAATTGAAATAAACGCTTCCTCTCGCGATACATGCATAATGCTGATGAGATGTCCAACAACACAAATCGCCTCAGAGATCAGCACGCTGTATTGCTATTACCAATAGGATACCGATATGTTTTGCTACAATATCGCTATCTTTTTAGTTAGAAAAAAAAAAATACATTGGGAGACCCAAATACGTTTTATTATATAGTTTACGATTTTGAAAACCTTTATATCCATCACAATTAAACGAAATTTTTTTTCTTTTCTTTTTTCAAGTGTGTACCAGTTGAAAACTTTCAGGAATATGAAATTTTTAATTAAAAAAAAAAAAAAAAAAAAAAAAAAAAAAAAAAAAAAAAAAAAAAAAAAAAAAAAAAAAAAAAAAAAAAAAAAAAAAAAAAAAAAAAAAAAAAAAAAAAAAAGATGATAGAAAAATGTAATAGTTTAGTTCAGCAAAGCTCTTCTAATAATAGTAATAATTAAAAAATAAAAACACAGTTAGAAAAAATCATGGCGAAATAATAATAAAATCTACTTTGATATAACCACTCTTTTAGGTAAGATCTCAACCATTTTTTATCGGATCTGCTGAAACAGTAATGTTGAGTAAATATATGTTCCAGAATATTAAAAAATATATATAATTTTTGACAGTAAAATGATAAAAGCTCAAATGTAAAATAGAAGGTCTTTTTGAAATTGGGCCATATTTTAATCCGTCAGTATTAGTGAGTTACCTAGTTATATAGACAGCACCATCGAATTATTAAATAGAGCTGAAACAAGATCATTGCTGTACTTCTTATGTCACGATTTTTCTTTTTCCTTTTCCTTTTTTCATTTTTACTTGGTTCTTTACCTTTGGTGCTCAAAACGTAATAATTAAGTTTAAAGAATTGTTTGTTACATCAATTGAAATTTCTTTTTTTGAAGACTATTTTCGAATATTAAACTTCAATCATTATTAAAAAAAAAAAACATTAGCGCTGTTAGCATTTTACATAGGTTATATCTATATATAATTTAAAAAAATGTATACAACTATTTATTTTCACACATGTGAATACGAATATATTTGTATTGATATTCTCAGAGAATAATCTGTGTGAATATATATTCATATTCGTATTTACGGATATAAACATGCTTAACCTTACCCCTTCCGACGTAACACCCTAAATATATAGCAAAGTGCTGATATAGAATGCTATATGTTTATACAACTGATAAATGTTTACCATTTGAATATAGTCATCGAATAAAAAAAAAATCCAAAAAAAGTGATAAATAATAATGCTCCTTCTGTACTATCAAATATACCTAAAAAAAAAAAAAAACCTTCATAAATAACTGAAAGAGGAATTATGTTCAAAATTTAAATTATAATATCATTACAAAATACAAGATTGTCCTTAAAACGTTTCGAAACAAATCTTTAAGGAAAAGGAAAAAGAAAGTGATAAGATTTAAAATAAAACAGCGGAGGGATAAATGAGGCGAGAAGGGAACAGACTGAGAATAGCCCTGACAGCTACCTAAAAATAATTATCATGAGAGAAGAAGGCAGATCAGAGTTTTAAAACTAATAAAGAGAAGAGAACTGGCCGGGGGATGATGAGAAAGAAGAAGAAAAAAAAGAAAACTCCCCCCTCAGTTAAAAATTTTCCAGTAAAGTAAAAAAAAAAAAAAGAAAAAAAATTGTGAATGAAGGAAGGGGCGATTTTCATAATGGTAAAAATGTGTCAGGGGTGCCTTTATAATTGTGAGGGCTCACTCGGCCAGGGGTTGAGGAGGCCCTTATTAAACCCACCGCACTAACCTCATTCTCTTCATTTTGTTTTCACCTTTCTCTCCATTGTTTTATCTTTAGTTTTCCAGTTTGCTTCTTTAATTGTTTCTTATTTTTCTTTCGTCTGAGGTCAAGGGCCTTGGGCCTTTGAGGAAAAAGAAAACGTTACAACAAAAAACGTGGAACTTAATGAACCCCGAGTTAGTCTACGAAGTTTCTTTAATTTCGAAACTAACTTTCATTATTATTTTTTCATTTTTACACCTAGTCTTTCAACTTGATTCCTATTCTTTCCTCGACAGCCTGGGAAGGTTTTCGGGAATATAATGGGAAGAAGATGGCCTCGGACCTTCTCATATAGAACATTTATTTATTGAAGTGCTGCCAGTTAGTAGTTGCAAATGACATGTTGGTAGTCGTATGAACGTTGCAATCATATTTACTAGTTTTTTTTTTTTTTTTTTTTTTTTTTTTTTTTTTTTTTTTTTTTTTTTTTTTTTTTTTTTTTTTTTTTTTTTTTTTTTTTTTTTTTTTGTCATGAATATGTCTTTTGGCTGGGGTTAATAGTTTTTGTGCAATGTTTTTTTTACATTTTTCAAGTGTTTGGGGCTTTTTTTAACACGGTCTAGTTCTGTTTGTGTTGCTCGGATCGAAAATGTTATCAAAAGCGGTAGATTATAGACAGACATATCCACGATCTACTGAAATAAACTGTCATTAAATTTGCTACAATTTTTTGGTTATTTTTTTACATAAGTATTTTATAGCATGTATAAACCGTTTTATATAATTTGCCAAGTACAACAAACATTGAAACCAATACATTGAAATTTTCACATTAAGAAACAAAATAAATAAATAAAACATAAAGATCAGTAACACTACTATCCACGGCAGGTTTTAGCTTCAGTATTTGGTAAGGATGTACTATTCTAGTCCAATGGTTGTACAAGGAAGACATTTAGCCAAAATTCCAATAGATAGCTTAATTGAAAGGAACCCCAAGCCTCTAAAACGATCCTCCAATGATATGACGGAATATACAGTTATGTGTTAGAATCGAACCAGGGTACCACATGAAGAAGCTCAGTTCCTGATAAGGCGTTCTGTGGATACACTGAGCTACCATAACTCCTGAAATTTACTGTTATGTATATTTTTAGAGACATCATAAAAACTATGGATGTGAACCCGATGGGAAAAAGAAAAACCAAGAGGAAGGCCAAGAACCTCCTATATCCACCATAAAGAAGGGATAGGGAGGCGTAGAGGAAGGACTCTAGGATAAATGAGAAATCTCACGCTAAGGACAAGGAGGCATGGTATAAATGGCTGGAAGCACCCCACGCTGAGAGGCAAATGGGTAGAAGAAGAGTATATTAAAAAAAAATCGAGAGGAAAAAAAAAACACGTCTAATAAAAAAAAAAAAAGTTTGGATTGCCGACGTTTCGACCTACCTTGAGGGTCTTCTTCAAGGCCACCGAACTACTCCGTAGAAAAAAAAGACGATTTTTTTGCTTCCGCTTATAGTATCCCTGATCATCCTTTTGTTTTACTTCAACAGTCAACTATACATTTTTTAATTAAAATGCAGAGTTTGAATAATCCAAATCGTTTATTCAGAATGATATTAAAAATTAGGTATTTAATATTTGATCCTAGAAAGCAGTGACTAATTCAATAAATAGGTACACATTAATTGTTTATACTAATTATATTAATTAGTTTCCACTAAAATCTAAAACCATTATACACATAAATAACAAGTGCCTAAAAATATTGTAAAGTTTTTTGTTTTTTTTTACTATACCTTGGAAAGCTATCGAGTTTAATATTTATGAAAGGTGTTAAAACAACTGCGGCCATATAAAAATTTCCCTCAAAGTCAACCCTGTTGAGATAACGTTTCCCTGCCATTTATGGGGAGTGTAATAAAAATTCTAAAGGGTAATTTATAATTTATATTCATGGAAAATTCACAGTTTCCACGGGCTCTTGGATAAAAAGGATCGTAAACGAAAGAGGACTTGCAGAAGGCTTTAATGCTTTACCGATTTTTTAAGCTTTTCTTTTTTATACTGAGCCCTCCTAGGGGTCCTATAATAAACACCTTTATAAGAGGATTTCATTATTCTTCATAGTTGCCTTCCATTTACTGTTATTGGTTCTCAGGGCCGCCCTATATCCTTTCATTACCTTATATTTAACAACTTCAAGCGCTCATACTATGTACTTTCCCTTTGAAAATGGTTCTTTGAAGTTGGCGGGAAAGAAATTTAAAATTTTAATATCTTTCGGTAACTTATCCTATTTGCGATTTAATATCAAGGTGTCAATATTACCACCTGACGTGAGGTGTAAATACTTAGATAATTTAAATAAAAATATAACTTTAATTAAGATAGATGAATCAAATGCCACTTTTATTATAAAAATATTATTTGAATTGTTTACATTTTTTATAGGATCTAAAATATACAAAATTATATGTATGTTTTTTTTATTGTAAAAAATAAAATGAGTTCTGAAGCATCAACAAATCGTTACTTAGATTATATGTATAAACCGTCTGGAGCAGGTGACGGATTTTTAATACCTTGGAGCCCACCTCAACGAGTATGGAAGGATAGATGGAGACATTAAGCAAAGAATAAAGACAGCTGGTAGATGCTTAATCCGTCAAGACAGGCTTCCTGGACAAGAAGAAGTCTCAAAGGCAACTAACGAAGGTGGTCTTCAAGAATACTTTCCTCCATATTCTAACTTATGCAAGCGAGTCTTGGACCCTCACTTCCAAACACAAAAGCCAAATTCAAGCAATGGAAATCCACTACTTATGAAAAATAGAGGAGAAAACAAGAAGAAATCGAGTGAGGAACACTACTACAAGAACAAACTTAGACCTGAGGCCTGCAGAAGAAATAATCCAAGAAAACCAACTCAGGTGGTTTGGGCACGTCTCGCGAATGGCTGAATACAAAATTGCCAGAGTTACCCATAAGGTCAAAGTAGAGGGAAGACGACAACAAGGAAAACCTGGGAAGACCTAGGAGGAAGCAATCAAAGTTGCTTTTAACAAAAGAGGATTGGACTGGAGGAGGAGAATGCAGCTGGTGCAAGACGGGCTTCTTGGGAAAGGCTCCATAAGAGGGAACCTCACACCGCTCAGCGGTAAAAGAGGGTTGAATTAGGAGAAGAGAAGAATTTTTTTTTTTTAATGTAAGACACGAAATCAATGGACTTCTGAAAGGCTTCAGGAACTTTCGGTTTTCCCTATGATTGGTTGGTATTTTCCATTCCTACTGGAAACAATTTATAATGAGACAATTGCAATATTATTTATCTGGTCATTGAAACAAAAAGCTGGATCGGTTTGAAACGATTGTATTTTATCTAGTGGTTCATAAATATTTCATTTTAGACCTATTTCAACCTCATGTATTGATCAAGTGAAAATACATGAAGAAGAAAGAATCCTATATAACCCTTGGTTCTATGCATTAAGTCCAACTACTGGTCCTGATACCTTTCTGTGATATTTATCTGTTGTTTTTTTTAAATAATTTTTTTGGAGCTCGAAAATCAGTGTAAAATAATATTTTCACAAGTATTACAAACATCCTCTAAGAATAACAAAAATGTTTAATAAAATGATACTAATGTTCGGCAGCATTTATCATTTTAGAAAAGTAATCCTATTTTTTATTTATTAAAAACGAATGTATAAATTCAACAATTTGAAGCTTGCTTGCAGTTGCAACTCTTGATTTTTTACATTAAGGTTAATGGTTACAATCGTTTACTAGGAGTCGACTTTCTCGACATCGATTATTTTCTTAAGAATCAGTAGAATTGAAAATCGACATATCACTGCTTTAAACCATCATATTATATTTCCTTCGATTCCTACCAGAGCTACTGTCTTTAAAACTCATTCATTCGCATGACATTGAGCAATGCAGAAATGATTGTTGTATTCGGAGCGATTTCTCACAAACCCCTCCTAATTACACGGCTGCAATTTGAGGAGCCATTTTCCTCAGCGAATCCTGAGGCTGAAGAGGTCCTGCCCTAAGACGTCGCTAACGACCTCCTGCTAAGGACCTTAATCGCCGTAGATTTCCCCTCGACGAGTGCGCCCACAGTAAATTTAAAATCCAGGGCACCCCACCGACAATTTCGCCCCCTTTGTCTCCGAGCTGCTCATTACTAAATGTACCGTACCCTGCTCGCTCTACCCTGCAATGGATGGTTCCTCAACGCCGATTTATGGCTCTCAACCGCCCTTGTTTTCCACACTGGAAACCTTATGGAAAATTTCCCGTTCCCCCTCTACTCTGAAATATGGTAATGGTAGATTTTTGTCCCTTTTAAAGGAAACGGCTGTTTGTTTCTTTAATGTACGGGTGAGGTAAACCCGTAAGTAATTGTTATCGTGCGGTCCCTGTCATTTTTAGAAAGGGGAGATTTCAGTTTGTGTAAATTATCACCATTTGGAGCTCAAATTTCTGTTATAAGTTCTCAAGTCTCTAAAGCTTGGTGAACTAAAAGCTCAAAACGACAGCTTGAGTAGAAATTCGGAAAAAATCGGCAATTTACACAACAGTTCTTTTAAAAGGGTTGACTCGAATCGGATTTTAACCTTTTACAGAAGAAGAAGAAATAGCCGAGCTATAATTGAACCGGTCAGTGATGAAACAACTTAAGTCTGGATTTTCAAATATATCAAAAAAGTTAAAAAAAATTAAGCCTTCAAATTTTCAAATAATTAAACATTTTTTTCCCTCTGCTATAACATGCATTTATGTTGCTTGTTGTACAAAAATTATCTATTTTCCTTACTAATTGGGCTTAGTAATATTTAGAATTTAATGCGAACGTTGTTTCTGCACTCACCGATTCAATTGGGAAAATGGCTGTTATAATTTAGGTTTAAATTGAAAAGAACAAAATCATTTTCTTTTTTAAATTATCGATCGCTAATTACAGCACAATATATACGACTGGTAAATGTATGAAAAGTGACTACAATGAAATTTCTATAAGTTGTAAAGAACTAGCCATTAGTAACACTTCACTTAAAGTTTTAAATTATGTCTCTAGGCCATCTTCTTTTCATACTTGTCAGAGAGTTATTGGGAATCGAATGGTAACCAAATTCCACTCGTGGACTTTAGTGGTTAGTGAAGTTTTCTATGAAAAGATATGTATCTATCTGGTGCTAAATAAGTAACATATGGACCTTAAAGATGTTTACGGATGTTTCTTAATGACAAAGTAAGGACCATCAAGGATTTTTTGAATGATTTTGGACTGTAAGGATTGGATAATAGATGAATTGGATGATTTAGAGGAGATCCAAAGTTCTACTCCGTATGTTCAAATCTCTGTTATATAAATAAATCTTTTATTATTAATTTGAATATTTAAAGGTTTGCCTAGTAAATGTTAAATTTCGTGTTTTATGAAGAGCAATTTCTTGGAGTTTTGACCTTGTTTGTGGATTCTAAGTTCGTTTGTCTAGATGGAATCCCTGGTAGAAAATTTATTCAACAAATAGAAAATTAATCGATTATAATCAAAAGTAATCTTATAATTAGAAATAATTACTTGCATTTTTTCTCTCTTTACATTCAATATTTCTCTTTTAGTTAGTGTAAAAAAAGATTTTTTTTTTTTTGTTTTAAGGCTAATAATAAGTAAGACAGACAAATATTTTAATTTACTTTTTTATTTTAAAAATCCTAAATTGTGATTGTCTCTTTATTCAAAAGAAATATAAATGAATAAATACATACAGTCACTAATTAAATTTTAAACATTATTCATTCCTACATTAAAGAATATACTCTACTACAATTTAGTCACATCAGTTTTTGTTAAGAAAAAGATTTTAATTAGTGAATGAGGAAAAACGAAAAGAAAGAGAAAAAGAGCAATTAATTTTTTTTTTTTTTTATATTCTGTTGGAAAAATTCAATTAACTTTATGTTAACTTATTGCTTCCTCATAGAGCTATCGGAAAATACGAAGTCATTTAAACTTTTTTTTTAAATCCGATCAGCATCTGTTGGTTTTATCTTCATTGAAAGGACTCCCGTAACACTTCCATTCAGAATTATGATTTTTATCGCAAGTGCTCACTGTTTTAATCAATCGTTTTAAGGTGTTCATAATATGCAAAGCACTTTCGGAAAACGCCACAAAAAGAATTTTAGGTTAGTCAATGCAGTGTTCAAAACTCTTAACAACCATTCAAGAAATATAGGTGTTCTCTATAAATATTCAAGTGGCGTCATTAATATTCAGGGGTGAAGGGTTTAAAATAAAACAATTATACAAAATTTGCAATGGGATTCAGGAGGCATTTTTCGTTCTTTTTTCCATGCAAAGTTGAGAACTCCATTTTAGATTATTTCTTTTAAGCATATCTCGTTTGTTTATCAAAACATAAATTTGGAAGATTTGTTTGGTGTTTAAGAATCTCGTTTATGATATCTGGATATTATAAGAAGTACAAGAGTTAGGTAATTATGGAATCTAGATAGTATACGCTGAGGGAAGAATTTTTTTTTTTTTTTTTGGAACACGTTGCAACACTTGTGCTACGACCTATTGTCAACCTATTTTCTCAATCAAAACACATTTTAACTGCATAATAAAATATACTCTGCCAATGTAACGCTGCTTGAGTACTTTAAACGAAAAGAAATAAAATTGTATTGCATTTTTTTTTGTTAAATCTGAAATGTTCTCGGAAAAGAAAATCTTTTTAAACAGTTTGATTAATGAAAACATCAAATTTAACTAGTAACATTCAAATAACAACTTTATAGGTGCAGATACAAAGTGTAAATAGTGAATTAAATTATTAATAGCATTTTAGTCTACCTAAACTCATATAAAACTAAAGAAAACTAAAAAAAAAAAAAAAAAAAAAAAAATCATGATTTCACTAAAAATTAAAAACAAATATTTTCTAGCTTTTCTACAAGGTCATGGTAGTTTTACTTGATTGTTGCGCTAAGGAAGAATGTACAAAGAGTTGGTAAGGTCTAAAATTTTAAAAACATAAGCCCATAAAATATATTTATGGGTGTAATACAAATATACACTAAGGGAAAAATATATACCCTAGCAACATTTATGAACCTCGGGTACGCATTAGACTGACATAGGGTTAAATTGGTTCTTATTACATCCCCACCCCTGACCCTCTTGGCCAGGAAACCAGTGATGACTAAACGGCAAGGTAAGAAAGGCCAAAAGAGAGAAAACGAATATAGGAAACACAAATTTAAAAGCCACCATAATTAAACTGAATGTGGGGGGGGGGGGAAGTGACGACTTGTGCTGGAATTATACTGAGAAATATTAGAAAAACACCAATGGTTAATTAATTATGAATACTGTAGAAATACAAATATAAACATAAAGTGATTAATATTTTACTACTACTATAATTTGCATTTTTTTTTTTTTTTTTTTTTTTTTTTTTTTTTTTTTTTTTTTTTTTTTTTTTTTTTTTTTTCTTTTTTTTTTTTTGAGCCTCCACAATGCAGTTCGGTCATTCCATTTAAAGTGATCCCAAAAATAATTAATTAAATTACTAAAATTTAAGAAAAAAGTTATGACACCTCAAAAACAACGAAATATCACGGGGTCACCTGTGGTGTAGTGGTTAGCATAGCAACCTACTAAACCCAAGATCGCGGGTTCGCAGCCCGGCAGATGACCTTAGGATGTTTTAAAGGGAGTAAAAAATCCTTAGCAATGCCGTCCTTCGGAAGGGACGTAAAATGGGGGTCCCGAGCCTGTGCGATGTCAGGTACTCGTTAAAGATCCCAATCCTAATTATACTTGGATAGGCAAAATTTAGGACTCCCACAAACAAACAACGAAATATCAATTCAGAACGATATTTTTTAACTCTCATGTGATGGGAGATACAAATCTAAAATTTATATAAATTTTATTCTTATGTATCTTTTTAAAGAAAATAATAGAATGTTTATTATAAAAAAGAAAAATATAAAAAATTCTTGCATTTTAAAAAAATATCGCTCCGAACTGATATTTTTTGTGAAAAACACAAGATATCTCTTTTTTTAATTCTCTTGAAACGTGAATTACACAAGAAATACAATTTGGGTAAGTTTCAGATATTTATCTCTAGTCCCATCGGAGTTGTTCGTGTTAACCCTTATAAACGCAAAATTATTTGTGTGCATCGAAATAAAAATGGCCACTATAAATGATCTACTTTAGTTGAAAATGTTTTAAAAAATGGTTTTTATGTGTTATGATATAGGGAAAACAACTTGTAAAGTTTCAACATTTTTAAAAATTAGTCAAGCAACCAATCTTGGATCACATTAAATGAAATGACCCAGTTTCTTCGGAATTTCTGTTAAAGCATATTTCGGTATAGCTCTTGCAATGGAACACATATGTAACTATAGGGGATCAATTTTTATTGTTTTATATTCTAAATATAAGGATCAAGTTTCATTTCAATTACCGTGGTATGTATTTTCTGAAATGGAACCTTTCGTGTATGATCAAAACTACAATTCAGCTGATTTCTGCCGATGTATTTAAGTATATCAGTTTTCTTAGGTATATATTTTTTTCTATTATTGCAGTATTGTTTTAGTTTTTTTTTATTTGATGGCCAATAGCCAATGGCTAAATCCCGTTTTCGTAATCAGTACGTAAGGGGGAGGACTTTTCTTTATGTTGGGTTTCCTCTTAAAGGTTTTCAATGCACAGAAACGTCTTCGATGAATATCCTATTCGACTGAAAAATGAAATCGTATCGATTGGAATGCTTGTTAAGAGGAAATAAAGAAAACATGATAAGTACATCCCAAAAAAGCTTAATCCAAGTTTGAATTCAAATATTCCTTATGCCTTTTCCATTCGAATTTAGAAATCCAGAGGAGAAAATAAGAAGGGCTTATCCGTAGAAGAGGGGACATAAATGATTGATTGGCCGCTACGGCGAGGCAGGGACCTCATCGCTACAATGGCTTTCTTCCAATATTCAAATCCCGGGGGAGCGCCCTGTTCCTGGATGAAAAATATATATCTGCCTCTCCCTTATCCTGCCCTTTCCCTGCCTTCTTGATCAATACAGTATGGGCTGAGGGTAGAGGCTACGCTACAGCGACGATTTTAACGCTCACTAAGAGGTTCTAAAGAATAACAGGATCGTTAAAGTATTCTTAGACAGAATTGTGAGTGAAGTAATCCAAACACTCCGAATTCAGGAAAATAGCATTAGTCATTATATATATATATATATATATATATATATATATATATATATATATATATATATATATATATATATATATATATATATATTTCTGTATTAATCTATGAATTGAAATATAAGAATATATTATCTACATATAGTAAGTCGGAGAAACAATTTAATGATATGACCTGGAGAAGCTGAACATTTGCCTCATTATTATAAAATCAATATTTTCCAACATCAGTTTCGTGTTCTTAGAGGCAAAATTCATTAAGTGACAAAATCAATTTTCTTTTTTTTTAGGAGAGGATAAAAAATGGAAATATGCTCATTAAACATTTCTCAGATAGTTTACTATAAAGTGAATTTTCTCATTCTCCAATGTGCATATATAGTAGTTATTTTCACTTGTTGACTTTTTATACTTATGGGAAATGATATCAACACACAATGACTTTTTCTTAAATTTGGAAAAAATTACACTTAGTGACTTTTACCTCAATGGAGACAGTTTGTTCCAACATATAATGTTTTTTTTGAACTTTTTTTTACTAAATAAATATTTTATATTAATGTTTATCTTAAAATCATTGTGCTGTAATAAATACTTAAAACGTATTGAGATGATTTATTTTTTTCTGGGACAATCTTGAAGTTGATAAACGAAAAAGGCATATTTTGATAAAGATTCTAACACTTACACGGGACTTTCAGCTTTCAGTAAATTACAGACTTAACATTTAAATTATAGTAAACAAATCTATTTGGACATATGGTGTAAACTTTTCCATTCCTCTCGTATCCAATCTTTACAAATCCTGCGTAAAATTAATGATCTTTATTATGTCACAAACAGAATTATCCACAATGATCACAATGTCCTATAAGTTGCTGAATCAGACCAAACGAGATATCTAGCCTTCCATTATAAGCCGTATACTCACTCGAATCTATTTCCTTCCCAACTTGCTTCCCACTCGATCCCCACAAGTCATTGATATGCAATTATAATCATTATCTATACATTTAGCTGGAGTCGATAGGAGTAGATATGTTGAAAATATAAGGCAGGAATCTCCCTCAACCCCACTTCTTCGATTTGAAAATGGACAGGCTAGAAACACCACAAGTTCCCTCAACACACCTGCCACCTGAAAAACTTCCTGGCTCTCAATGATTGCCTCTAGACTCAACATTGCTACACAGGAGAAGCAGAAATAATGTCAATAACATGTAAAGAACTACATTAGTATCACTTATAATGAATGTTCTACATTTGAAAGCCCCTTAGCATCTCCTTTTCAGACGACTGAGATGGTTATCAGGAAACAAGTGAGAAGCAAGTTAGGAGACTAGTGGGTATGTAATTTGTCATAGAAGGATTTTTATTTTGTTTTGGCCTTATCTGCTATGTACAATACATTAAGATTATTATTGATAAGTTTATTTGTGACATAATATGGTGCATTGAGTATTTTACAAAGGCTGTTGGACTGGAAGGATTGAATACGATAAGAATTGGAGGTAGAACTTTCAAAATTGTATTATATAGTTCGATGTATAATTTCTTAACTATTAATGATCGAAACAGCTTATTGATAGTTTCCAGTCTAGGTTATAGATAAATTATCTCTTTTCCTCATATAGCTTGTGGATTTCCTTATAAATAAACAAGACGATACAGGGGAATACAGTGCACAGTTCACATGTGGGAGGAGTTAGGGCCAGTGGGGGTAGGGGGGTGGCCATGTGTGAACCGGCGAAGACAAGAAGAAGGGAAAGAAATCCGCCCCCAAGAAGGGGGTGGTAGATTCCGGTTCAATACCCCGGTGTGTGATCGGCCGCCATGTTCCGCATCGATCTCTTCTTCCGGGGGTCTTCTCCTGTTCTTCCTATCTTGCACTTCGTGGTAGGTACGAGCTCCATCGTATAAGGTTCAAGGTTCTAGCAGAACTTAGAGTTTTAGGAGGAAAAAATAATAGAACTTCGTCAACAATACAAGTATTGAAGAAACAAAGAGTTAGATAATCTTTTATAACTTAACTATTGTGGAAAAAATCATAGACAACTAGACTGCAAAAATAATTATCCTCAAACCAAATAAAATGCAAGACCAATAATTATGTCTAATACAAACACTTTTTACACGCTCAAAATCATTGAAATCAGGACTTTACAAATCAAGTGGCAGATGAAGAAATAAAGGGAGCAACCTGCTTCGTTGTTCCTACATTCGTTTCAGAAATATTTCATGGCTACTATTAGGGGACTAGTTCTAGAAGTCTATAGAGTGAACCATAAAGATACTTATACCAGGAACTTTATTCTCGAATGCGTATAGCTTCCATTTGAAATTGTTATATATATATATATATATTTAGAGGTTCAGTCAATAAATAAAAACTATAAATATTTTCGCGACGTTTCCAGACTATATTGTTCTCATGATCATGTCCTGCATCTTAGTAGGAATATATATTATAGAAATTAGCAAACAGTAGAATTTGATAAGTGTAATGAATCACTATTCAGACCAACATTTTCGCAACAAATTCTTGGTCTATTTTTTTTTCTTTTACTAGACAAACGTGCAAAGTCCCCAATTAATTACAAAAGACTTATTTACATGGCTGTGATTAGACCTATTTAGATGTAGGGAGTTGAGCTTTGAGGCTCCCTTAATCCATCCAATTCATATTGGACAGTATAAAGTGACAGTATGCATAGTGAGCACAGTGCTGGGATGAGTCGGAGAAGATAAACTTGAAAAGGAAATTGATGAACTATATCATCTTTCCTCATTCCATTTAATACACGTGGATCATATACCAAAGTGACATAAACTTTCACATGTATGCAAAAAATCTCAATTTCAAAAACAAGTTAATAAATAAATTAGCTCTATAACTAGAAATTACCTTACTTGTGTTTGCAGATCTATTCTCAGAAAGGGTACCGCCGAGTATACCTGAATAAATTTACTGTTTGTAGTACAATGCGCTGCAGTCAGAACCCATTGCGGATGGATCAGCAAACCAGTGCATATAAACTCTTCTTTATATGCATATATCCGTAGGAGGACTATATAAGGGAATTCGATGGCATTAGCTCGCAGACGGTAATCCGCGATAGGCGATTCCCAGGTGAGGGAGACCGTTCTTAATATTAAAAATATCACTATCATAGAAGCAAACATTACATTAGTAATAAAAATATACGTTCATTTAAAAAGATAATGAAATAGCTCCAACTATTCGTAGATAATCACTACAAAACATATGCATATATTGTACGAAATCTGGCATATGATCAACAATATGTAACCTTGTAAATCAAATTATTGTTTGTTGTTTATGTTTACACCAAATTTTTTTCAGACATCAATCATATTGATGTTTATGTAAAAAAAAAAAAAAAAAAAAAAACATTTAATGTTATCAGACTCACTTATGAATTTATAAGACTTAACAATAAGTTTCAACAATTTTATTGAATGCGTTGTAAACATAAAAATTTGCGTGGGGTTGTCACGAAAAAGAAGTTGGTGACGGTCTAGTACAACACACCAGGTTCGACTCCAAGAAGTTTTTGACTCCTCCAGAATTGAACTTTTTCAGAAGCTCTAACCAGGTCATAAACAAAGTAATCAGAGCCGGAAAATATATAAAAGAAATACAACACCTCGAACCTACAACCGATGATTTGAAATATCCACCATGGACTCTAAAATTTCCAACAATAGATTTAACACTAAAAAAATATTCGAAAATTAGCACCTCAGAAATAATATACTTAACAGAATTTAACAAAATTAAAGAAAAATACGAAAACTTTAAATTCATATTTACAGATGGCTCAAAATCAAAAAACAATGTTGGGTGTTCCGTTGTTTTGGACACTACGATTTTGAAATACAAACTTCCGCCTATCACCAGTAATTTTACAGCGGAATGCTGGGCGATTACCGCGGCGTTACACTACGCTACGCACCTGGAAGAAAAAAATCTTGCCATATTTACTGATTCCCTTTCTGCCATAATATCTTTTGTTAACCTGTATACCAAGGATCCAGTCATAAGAAAGGCACAGGCATATGCCTCAATGTTAAATGATTCACAAAAGAACTTGGTACTTATCTGGATACCATCCCATGTGGGGATAAAAGGGAATGAAGCCGCAGACGAAGCAGCCAAGCAAGCAGCCATTTCCTCGCCAGACATCAAAACAATTTATACCCCTTCGGACGTTTGCAATTTTTTAAAGTATTTAGCCAGGCATACTTGGATAGAGTTGTGGCATGAAACCCAGGCAGATAACAATTAAAAAATAATTAAAAGTGACATCAAACAATGGCATACATCATATCGGAGAAAGAGAAGAGAAGAAGTGGTGATCACAAGATTAAGGATTGGCCATACTCGCCTTACTCACGGATACCTTATAATGAGGGAAGCCTCACCGAAATGTTTATACTGCCAGTGTCCACTAACGATCAGACATATCCTCGAGGAATGCCCGCTGTACGAAACTTTTTTTGAGCAGGTACGACTGGAAAGAAGACTCTCGGTAATGCTTGGAGATAACAAAGATAATATTGACAAAATTATCACATTTTTGAAGCACCATAACGTTTTCGAAAAAATATAATTTAAAAAAAACACAAAAAAAAAACAGAAAACACTAAGGAACCAGGACACTAAAGACCATAGAAGTTGAGTGTCCAAAAACAATCAATCTAATCTAATCCAGGTCAAGTGTGTCTCGGTGGCTTCTGATGAATAGTTTGTTAACCTGTTGGATAACCCATCCTCCTTGCCCTAAATATAGTACATAATAATACACATAAGAGAAACGTTTTTAGACCTAAAGAAGAAGGCAACGTATGCATGTGATTCCTGAGTATATTATACCGATTCTTGTCATTCCTTCGGAAATAATCATTAGACTATGCCGCATAGCAGGAATGGGATGTAGACTGCTGTGCCCCTGGCGGATTAAAACAGTATCCTATTGCATGTCCAACGATATAGATTTCAGAAGCTATAAAATTAAATAAAAATAATGTATTACATGAGTAGGCGATGTTATCACAACGTATACACATGCGGTTACCAGAATACAAGTGCAAGAATTCTTTCAGGGTTTCGGCCTGTAGGTATATCATCATGTTATATTGCTAGTATGTCACTAAAGTAGGAGCTTGAAGTTCTAGACAAAACCTTTACTGAATTCTCTAGTGGTTGTTTTTATCCCAAAAGATTGGAAACGAACTATGTGGATAGTTCGTATCTTACTATTACTATCTTGTTTATGGCATCTATCTAATTACTATCTTATGTATGGCATACCGATAAAGGCCACTGAATCAATATCAGATACCGAATTAACCTACCACTTCTTCTTAAGTAAAAATTGAAGTAACCTGAATGATATTCCACCGGTCCCTGTTGAACAGATCTGCTGCCTAGGACTCAGTATGAACAAACGTCTTACTTGGAACCCACATACGAGACTTAAACGACATGAAAGTGCCCGTCGTTTCAGAATACTTCAACATTTACTATTTTCGAAGCGTTCAAAGCTCCCAAGTAATTAAAAGAGACTTATTTACATGACTGTAATTAGACTCATTGAGACATACGGAGTTGGGCTTTTGGACTCCACTAAACCTTCCCGTGTCTAATTCTTACAATCCAAAATCCTTCGAAAAATCCTCAATGCTCCTAAATTTGTGACCAATAAACTTATCCATAAATATCTTAATGTTCCATATGTTGCTGATTTAGCCCAAACCAGATACCTCTCCTTTCATAGTAACATGAACCACAACCACTCAAATCCACTAGTTTTTCAACTTGCATCCAACTCCATTCCCGATAATCTTCCGAGGCGTCTGGAAAGAAGATGACATAGAGATCTTCTAGTGTAGAGTTTATATTAAAGTGCTACTGATGAGTAGTAATTATAATCATTATCAACACATTTACTTGATGTATATATTTGTATAGTTGTAAATTTCAATAAATTGATAAAAAAAAAAAATTATTTTTTCTAATAACATAGCAATTGTTTTCAGTGGCAACAAACAAACATTTTAATACAAACACTTACATAATTAATCACAAAACTAAAGTACGATCTAAAAAACTATGAACTGAGTCAACTACATCAATCGACACTAGAAGAAATACCTGCTTCGTATCAATCAATGATACCGAGAAAGAGAAAAAGGTACATCTATAATAATTTGATCATTCATTTATTAATTGGCTCTACTATCCTTCAAGAACCTTGGCCCCTGCTTGTGGTTTCTTCTATCCTACTCTGTCTGCCGCAAGGTGCCTCCAGTGCTTAGTGCCCAATCCCAATGGACCTCACGAGGATATTCTTTTCATTTCCATTCACACAACATTACCAATTTTCTAGGAAAGAATATTAAAAAGGTGAATTCGTCAGATTTCTAGAGCAAGGCTATTTCGTCTTCTTCCGTTAAAAGAACTCTTCCTAGATTAATTCTCGTCCCTTCACTCCTATGAATACAACAGACCTCATACTATTTCCAGGGGCATATTGAATACCCCTATTTCTCCTTAAATAGGGTAATAAATTAAATATCTCCCCCATCTAACCTTTGCATTTCTTCCTTCGAATTTTTAACGTCTTTTTTTAAATTTTTTTTCTCCAGATAGGCAAGGGACCAAAGGCAGACAAGCCCTGACCCTAGTACAAATAAGTATACCTTAATGGATTGCCCTGCCGAAAGTTAGCCCCCAAAGGTGTCACTCACTCTTAAGCTTTTAATTTGATTTAATAAATACACTGCAGTCTTATTGGTCTCTCGGTGCCATACACCAACACCCCATAGAATAATTTCTTACGATCTAACATTATTATATTCACTGGTTATTGTTCTAAGAACTAAAAGTTCCCAAATCAACGGTCAAATTGTGTAAATCGAAGAATCGTAAGACGAAGTTATCAAAATCAGCGAGTTAGTGGGTAGTAGAAAGAATTAAATAGAGAGCATAATAAAAGCGGAAGAGACAATAATAAGGGCCGGAGGGAAGGCAGAGAGGTTTAATATCAGCCAGGAGCGGCCTCATTAGGACTCGGCTCTATATTGGCCACTTGTCAGTCATTCTCTTCTTCTTTCGGGCAATTACACCAAAGGGCTGATCGTCAGCGGGTCGAGGAGTCCTGTTTTCCATGTCCTTATTAAGGATACTGAACAGAGGCACGACCTATTGAAGGATATAAACAGAATGAATCTTAAATATTGTCATATCTTTTGAGATAAATTCGAAAGTTTCACACCCCATTTTAACGTCACAGTAAGCTGTTCCTTAAATGAACCCAAAAACGTCACAGATAATTTGTTATAAGTTCCCGTAAACTGAAAAATTAATTTTTTTTGGACTTGATATTGGAATTGGATATTGGAGTTCAGGCATTATTAATGAAATATTGCTTCTTGACAATTACATAATGGAAGGGTTTGGTGGATAAAGGGATTATGTAACAACACTCAATTTTGAGAAATTAAGGTTTAAAGTTGTTTTAAAACGCTACATATCCCTTTTAGCTTCTTCATATATATTTTTCTATTCGTTTTGAAATATGTAGATTTTCCTACCTAACATTCTCAACATAAATTTCCATCCAATGCACTAGAATGTATTTTTTTTTAAATATGACAACCGGTCAAAGCATCAGAAACACAATTTTTAGGCATGATGGTATAGAAGGATTGGAATTTTTTATTCGAAGACATCAGCTTTGTTTTTAGAATTGCAAATTTTAAAAATATGAGACAAAGTAGGTTAAATTCCCCATTTTAAATAAATAAACCATTATTATACTGTTTCACTTTACCTCAAGACAAAATAGACCCTTTCTAAAAAAGTCTTACTTATGAATAAAAATGTAATAATTGTGATATTAGAGGAAATAACAATAAGAGGGAAAAACTGGAGGATCAGAAAATCAACGATTAAACGAAGATATAAAGGAATACCAAAATAAG
The DNA here is from genome assembly GCA_003667255.2 of Euschistus heros. Taxonomy (NCBI): domain Eukaryota; kingdom Metazoa; phylum Arthropoda; class Insecta; order Hemiptera; family Pentatomidae; genus Euschistus; species Euschistus heros. Next base: position 1,038,900 of record RCWM02000004.1, read on the forward strand.
ATGCACAACTTCCCTATCTGTTTAAAAAAAAAATTACCATAAATTCAACAACGACTCGGGTGTGAAACTAATTGTTCAAATAGAAACTAGTTTACAATTGAATTCTTACGAATCATTAAAAATAATAAAATCGTTAAAAACCAATCAAGATTTTTGATTAAATTGCCAAATAAATATGTTCAATAGTCCCATTTCAAATTTGTAGGAACAAAAAACCAATCAGACTATTGGGAAAACCAGGACAACACGTCATCACCTTGTGTGGAAAATAAAAATGGTCAGATATATTTACAATATCTTTTAGTTGTCTGTTGTTTTTCAGAACTATAATATGTTAATCCCTGTAGATTGCTTTCTAAAGGAAATAACTAAAAAATGGCCTTAACTTCAATGCATTTTTATTACAGAAGATATTAAAAATTGAAAGTCAGTACTCCATGCCAGGTTACCAGTGCACATAAATCCCAGTTTTTCTGTTTTAGCAAAGAAAAAGGACTTACCTGGAACATTCCTGTAAATAAAATTTCACCGCAATAGTAGGACTAAAGTGCATATGGCGATAGTTACTTTTTTGCTTAAACAATTAAAAAGAATATTTCAGAAATTAACAAAAAAAAGGTGATTATAATCAAAGTAACTTTACATAAATGACAAAATATGACAATTTTTCAAGTATCGCATGGTTGCTTCGGTGGTGGTATCTTCTTTTCTGTTTCATCGTAGCAGCCGATGTAGCCAAGAACCGTGATCTTTGGTTTCGGAGGAGCATCGCTAAGCCTCACTCCGGTATTAAACTTTTCAGCTCCTATGACAGCTGCTTCTTCTGCTTTTTCGTCATCGAATATCCCCATCATCTCCTGCTCGGCGGCTTCCATCGCTCCTTGGTACCTGCTAGCGGCATGGGAAGAAGCTATCTTCTCAAAGGCTTTTGGAAGCTCGCTCGTCGCTGTCATTATTTTGGACTTCATCTCAAGCATATCCATGATCCTCCTTATGACCATGGTGTCTGGTAGAGGCTTGTCTGTTCCGATATCTCCGACGAACTGAGTGTACGTCGTCGGGCCGACTACCTGTTCCATGATCTCATGGAGCTGGGTGAGGGCGGGAGGTTGAGCCTTCCCCATCCTGCAGCAGACAGCAGCTTGGTAATTGTCGCACTTGTTGTGCCTACCGATTCGTGGGCTGATGTCGAAGAGTGCCGGGTCGTTGGGCATGTTGCCCGGGCTTACGTTACAAGCTTTGTTTGGACATTCTACTTCTTCGTCGGACACGGTAGTGTCTGAAGAACTGTTGCAACGGGAATCCATGGAAATAGCGTTATAAACGTTTTGTGTTGGTGGTATATGAAATTCTTATTTACGTTTTATGAACACCAAAAATTTTGATATGAAACTATAATTTTAATGGAATGTTAAAGCTGTGTGAACACATGGTGCTTCATGTGATATTAAAAATAAATTATAGTATACTTGGATCTCCCATCGCGGCTTCACCTACTCTTATAAGTAAAGAACTTGAAAAATTTAACTAATTATTATAGTACTATTTGTTTTTAGAGACAAATCGTGAATTAATGTATGCAAGTGATGATATATTCACAGAGAGCAGTAATTTTTAACCTGGCCAAAATTGATTAGATAGTTGAAGATTATGTAAAAGCATTATCAGACACCCGATTTTTTATTTTAATGTATGATTTTGGTAATCCAACCGATACTATTAAGAAACTCTTGCGGATTTTTACGCATCATTTTCACTCACAATATCAAGAAGTAAAGGATCGAAATTTTAATTTGGTAATTATTTTTATTCGATTGAAATGTTTTTTATTATTTCATCTGATTGAATTTTAATTTCAAACTATGAAAGCATATGACAGTGTTGCAAACGTCTTTTTTGCAATTCGAATTTTTTATTATTGTAAATTATATTATTGCTAATCCTTCCTAGAACTACGAAAATTATTTAGTTAAAATATGGTAAAAATGAATTCAGTAGTTTTACCATTGTAAACTCTATTGCAGAATAGTGCTAACGACATCGGTCGATTTTCAAACTTCACTGGGATCCACATGTCACACCACACATTTAAATTTTTTTTAAATAATTAAATTTAATGCAAGTAAATGCTATTATCGATTTCAAGCTCGATATAACACCATACTTTTGTAACCTCTCATGTAGAATAGCGTTCACCACCTTTTGGCCTTCAATTTTCAAACTTTACTGTTACTGTTACAGCCTTTTAGGAATTGCCTCATCCTCCATTCTCGCCACACTTCCAGCCCATCGTAGCCTTCTAATCTTCAATGACTGAACTACATCTGCTTCGTTGTATTTTGAGTAGACTTCGTTATTTGTTAAGCTTCGTCAAAAACTCCACCCAAGATTCTTCGAAGGATTCTTCTTTCAAAGGCAAGGAGGTAACGCTCAATATTTTTGGATAAAGTCCATGTCTCCGATCCATACAACAAAACTGGGCGGATTAATGTTTTGTACAATTGGATCTTGGTTCACTGGGATAGAAGGCGAGAGGAGAGTTCCTTGCGTAGACAAGGGATTGAAAGTGAAGTGAAAACCTCTCTGTTTTGTTGAAAATGGAAAATTGTAACGAAGAATTATTAATTCTTGCAATGATAGCGATTTGCATTATTAAAAAAAAGAAGAACAAGTCGAAGATAGCTAAAAAGATATATTTAAATATATAAATATTTAATAAATGAAATGAAATGAATTCTACTTCTCAATGAAGTCGATTAGAAATTCATTTGATATTTTCAATCCTCAATATTATTAACTAAACAACCAGTATGAAATTGAGGCACTTTCACTCAAAATATAGAATGTATGTAACAAGTGGTCGAATGTAAATGCGCATGCGCTAGGCTTGAACATCGTTAACACACCTCATGCCAACAGACCAACCTCAAGTCGAATTTCTCTCCCTATAGATTTTACTAAAGCCAAAATTTGTGGCTTATGCAAACTATAAATCTGCATTTACAAGCAATTAACTGCACAAACTGGCTTGTGCAAGACAATTTTCGCAAATGGCTTGAGAGTGTAAACCGACTTTATTTACTTTAATTTTAAAATGTAAACATATAACTTTAATATAATTATTATACACTATTTGACTGTGTAAAACCTGTGCTTCATTGAAATATCCGATTAATCCGAATTTTTGGCCGCTCTGCCCTTCTCATAGATCTCTTAAGGATCGGACGATTCACCAAATTCACAGGTGACGCTTTAACAAAATTTCTATATGAGAAGGTCTCGAGGCCATCTTCTTTTCAGAGGTCTCGGAGGGCTATCGAGAATAGAATGCGATGCAGTAGCACATGACTAGTGGATTTAAGTTTACTATGAAAGGAACTCCACTTGGACAAACACCTAACATGAAATCCACATACAAGACTAAAACGACAGGAAACTGCCCGTCGTTACAGACTACTTCAACATTACTAGACAAACGTTCAAAGCTCCCAATTAATTACAAAATACTCATAAACATGACTGTGATTAGACCTATTTGGACGTACGTAGTTCAGCTTTGGGGCTCCACTAAACCATCCAATTCATCTCGTATTCAATCCTTACAATCCAAAATTCTTCGAAAAATCCTCAATGCTTCTTGTCACCAATAAACTTATCCATAAAGATCTTAATGTTCCATGTTAAAGCCCGATAATTTAATATCTCATTTTATTTTATTTTTATTCTCATCTCCTATAGTGAGGAAACCGCATTTAACTTATACTGAACAATATGTAGTGTAAATAGCGTGTTTACGGTTCAAGTTAAGTGTTTATGGTTCAAGTTTATTTACGTACGCCTCGGGAGATAAGAGACTCAACGGTCAGTCCTGGCCAGACCTCCCTGGAAGAAGTAGTTACGCACCATCTCACCAACTTCATCCTCGAGACTCACCGGCAGGTTTTTTTTTATTACTCACCCCTGCCTATGGAAGTATGAAGCAACTCACCGTATGGATTGAAGATTGCACCAGGGACCCTCAGCACAGTAACACGTAACTTGAACCAATATATAAAAAAGGAAAAGAGACATTTAAATTTTTTTTTTTTTTTTTTTTTGGTATGTATTGAATTTGGTTTATTTGTAATCACAATAGGGGATTTTTAATATTATTAGGAGAAACTTTTTTTTATTTTGTTTATTTCTAGTTTCAAACTTAAATTTCTCACCACGATATTTTTAATGTTTTATATATATTTTTATATACTCAATCATTAAGAAAATATATTTTTAATTTCTGGTGTTCATTTATAATTTCAATTTTCTTTGTTTTGTTTTTTTTGTTTTTATGTCATTAATTATTTTACAGGTTTCCCAATCTTTAAAAACTTATGTTTGGGCATTTTTCTAAGTAATTCTTTACCAGCATTCATTGGGGTTGGGAATTGTTTTTTTCCAAAGTGGAAAAGCCCCCCTCCCCAACATCTTTTGGTCCTCCGGGCCGGATATTTTTTTTATTACCGATTAATTAATTACATCTTTTGTTAAACTCCGAGACGGATTTTTTTTTTTTTTTTTTTTTTTTTAACGAGTAATTAATTACATCTTTGTTACAGTCTGAATAATTTTTTTTTTTTTTTTTAATTAATTTTTTCGTTAATTGGTCCTCCATTTTTATTATCCTTTTCGTTATCGCTATTTAGAAAGATGCCACCTAAGAGGTCAAAGTTCAACCGAAGAACAATTAAGTAAGTTAGAGGATTTAGAAGAACAAATGGCTGATCTAACCGATGATAGTCAAAATACTGCTTCAAATCGGGTTAGTGTTCGCACCGATTCTTCTAGAGACTCTTTATTTTAGCCCGACTCTCCCGTATTGACTCTACATATGAAAAATTTTTTGCCGTTTTTTATGAGGCTAAATCCTTAGCTAAAAAACTAGAAGTATCTTGTGATAATTTAATAAGTTAAAAAATGATATGCGGTCCTCTTATTATGAGGCTTTGTCTTATGGGAAAATTTTCGATTCCGATAAGAGTACCTCAGATGTAAATAAAACTCACCACACCATTGAACACGGCTTCAATCTCACACTTGCCTACAATTAGTATCCTACACATTTTTCGGGAGATATCGCCAGTTGGCAAAATTTTAAAGAAACTTTCAGGTCCTTAGTCCATGATAGGGGTGACCTTGATGGAATTCAAAATTTCATTATTTAAAAATATCGTTAAAAGGTTCTGCATTACAAACAATTTCGTTTATTTCAATGTCCCCTGCGGGTTATAAACAAGCATGGGAAGCACTCACCCAAAAAAATACGACAGTGAACGTATTCAAGCAACGTTTCACTTAACCAAAATTTTAAACTTTAAACCGATAACCAAAAAGCGATTTATCCCAGCTGGAGCACTTCTCAGCAGTGGTACTAGAGAGCGCTTCTGCTCTCTTAAAACTGGAGATGGCGGACCTCTCGGGATTTATTTTAAGCACTTTAGGTCTCAGATTATTAGATAGCAAAACCCGCGAGTGTTTCGAAATGGAACGTGCTTCAAAATCTGAAGTTCCGACTTGGAGGGAGTTTGTAGATTTTATTCAACTTAGATCGGTTCAAATTGCAATCCGAGACCCTTCTATCGAGTACCGCTACGGAAAACTTTCATAAAAATTTTGGGTACACTAAGTCCTCAAAACATGTTTTAATGACCTCTAAATCAGGGGTTTCACTCTACAAATTGTTCAATTTGTAACTCTTGTGGATTTTTTACGCATCATTTTCACTCACAATATCAGGAAGTAAAGGATCGAAATTTTAATTTGGTAATTATTTTTATTCGATTGAAATGTTTTTTATTGATTTCATCTGATTGAATTTTAATTTCAAACTATGAAAGCATATGACAGTGTTGCAAACGTCTTTTTTGCAATTCGAATTTTTTATTATTGTAAATTATATTATTGCTAATCCTTCTAGAACTACGAAAATTATTTAGCTAAAATATGGTAAAAAATGAATTCAGTAGTTTTACCATTGTAAACTCTATTTCAGAATAGTGCTAACCACATCAGTCGATTTTCAAACTTCACTGGGATCCACATGTCACACCACACATTTAAATTTTTTTTTAAATAATTAAATTTAATGCAAGTAAATGCTATTATCGATTTCAAGCTCGATATAACACCATACGTTTGTAACCTCTCATGTAGAATAGCGTTCACCACCTTTTGCCTTCAATTTTCAAACTTTACTGTTACTGTTACAGCCTTTTAGGAATTGCCTCATCCTCCATTCTCGCCACACTTCCAGCCCATCGTAGCCTTCTAATCTTCAATGACTGAACTACATCTGCTTCGTTTGTATTTTGAGTAGACTTCGTTATTTGTTAAGCTTCGTCAAAAACTCCACCCAAGATTCTTCGAAGGATTCTTCTTTCAAAGGCAAGGAGGTAACGCTCAATATTTTTGGATACAGTCCATGTCTCCGATCCATACAACAGAACTGGGCGGATTAATGTTTTGTACAATTGGATCTTGGTTCACTGGGATAGAAGGCGAGAGGAGAGTTCCTTGCGTAGACAAGGGATTGAAAGTGAAGTGAAAACCTCTCTGTTTTGTTGAAAATGGAAAATTGTAACGAAGAATTATTAATTCTTGCAATGATAGCGATTTGCATTATTAAAAAAAGAAGAACAAGTCGAAGATAGCTAAAAAGATATATTTAAATATATAAATATTTAATAAATTAAATGAAATGAATTCTACTTCTCAATGAAGTCGATTAGAAATTCATTTGACATTTTCAATCCTCAATATTATTAACTAAACAACTAGTATGAAATTGAGGCACATTCACTCAAAATATAGAATGTATGTAACAAGTGGTCGAATGTAAATGCGCATGCGCTAGGCTTGAGCATCGTTAACACACCTCATGCCAACAGACCAACCTCAAGTCGAATTTCTCTCCCTATAGATTTTACTAAAGCCAAATTTGTGGCTTATGCAAACTATAAATCTGCATTTACAAGCAATTAACTGCACAAAACTGGCTTGTGCAAGACAATTTTCGCAAATGGCTTGAGAGTGTAAACCGACTTTATTTACTTTAATATTAAAATGTAAACATATAACTTTAATATAATTATTATACACTATTTGACTGTGTAAAACTTCATTGAAATACCCGATTAATCCGAACTTTTGGCCGCTCTGCCCTACTCATAGATCTCTTAAGGATCGGACGATTCACCAAATTCACAGGTGACGCTTTAACAAAATTTCTATATGAGAAGGTCTCGAGGCCATCTTCTTTTCAGAGGTCTCGGAGGGCTATCGAGAATAGAATGCGAAGCAGTAGCACATGACGAGTGGATTTAAGTTTACTATGAAAGGAACTCCACTTGGACAAACACCTAACTTGGAATCCACAAACAACAGGAAACTGCCCGTCGTTACAGGCTACTTCAGCATTTACCAGACAAATGTTCAAAGCTCCCAATTAATGAAGGCATCATTCTCTTTTACATTTTTTCCCTCAATATTCTCAAAAATCCGATTCAAATACGCCCGCCTACTCCAGCTCGTACTAGTCCACCCACCAGTCAAGCTGATTCTCCTCCCTCGAAAAGCGCGATACTATCCGTGTCTGCCGCAGGTCAGACGGACGTTTTGCTTGGCACCGCAGTTGCTAGGATTCGGGATCATCAAGGTCAATGGCATGATTTACGGATCCTAATAGATAGTGGTTCGCAACGCTCCTTCATAACGGAAGAATGTGTCTACAGGTTAAATTTACCACTCGCGCGCAGTAAACATAGACTAGTCGGTGTTTGGGAACCAAACCATCTCTAATGTAAAAATTCGAAGCACCCTGTGTCATAGTGCCTAAAAATAGGTCACTCCCCAAGCTAAATATTACGGCGATGGTGATTAAGCGAATTTGTGGAGACATGCCCACAAGTCCTGTTCCTAGCAGAATTATTCAAAGATTTCGTGCTCTAGACCTAGCTGACCCTTGTTTTCAACAATTGCGACCGGTTGATTTTCTGTTAGGGGCAGATTTATTGGCTGACATTTTACGCGGGGGTACTATAAAAACTTGAAGAAGGGGTTCCTAATGCACTTAATACCATTTTCGGGTTGGATCTTAATGGGTTCCTTAAAAGGTGATTCAGCTGGCGAAGCTTGTTACCCCAGCACTGTTCTCCATAGCACAGCCCTACCCTGCTCAGAATGTGAAGAGCTCACACGAGTGATGATTAAATTTTGGGAGGTGGAAAACGTCGCGAACGTTGCGAGGTTAGATCCGCAGGATGTTCATTGTGAGGAGCATTTTGTGGCTACTCACTCCCGAGACAAAGATGGTCACTTTACAGTGAAACTTCCGTTCAAAGGAAATCCACCCGAATTGAGTGATTCCAAATTTGGAGCACTCAATCGATTCAAAAATTTGGAAAAGAAATTTGAGAAAGATCCCACACTGCAGCTTGGATATTCCAAGGGTGATGCAGGAGTATTTGGAAAAGGGTTATATAGCACGTGCAAAGGGGACAGGGAAATGCTATCTCCCACACCATGCGGTTTTTGAAAGACAGCACATCCACAAAACTTAGGATTGTGTTCGATGCATCTGCTCGATCTAGTAACGGGTCCTTAAATGATCATTTACTCACCGGACCCAAGTTACAACGTGATATAATGCCATATGTTGCTGATTTAGCCCACACCAGATACCTATTCTTTCATAGTAAGCTCCATAATCACTCAAATCCGTTAGTTTCTCAACTTGCTTCCCACTCCATTCCTGATAATCCTCCGAGGCGTCTGAAACGAAGATGGCATAGAGACCTTCTAGTGTAGAATTTTTAATAAAGTGCTATTGAGGAGTAGTTCTTTTCAAGTTTTAACATGTTAATGTAGTAGTTGTCAATACATTTACTTGGTGTATATATTTTATACAGTTATAAATTTCAATAAATGTATTTATATAAAAAAAAAGAAAAACTATGAAAGGATAGGTATCTTGATTGCGGTAAATCAGTAGCATGTGGAACATTAAGATCTTTATGGATAAGTTTATTTGTGACAAAGTAAGGAGCGTTGAGAATTTTACGATGCATTTCGGATTTTGAGAATTAAATACGAAACGAATTGGATTTAAAGTTTAGTGTAGCCCCTAAGCTCATCTCCGTATGTCCAAATAGTTCTAATACTGTCATGTAAATGAGTGTATTGTTATTAATCGGAAGGTTTGAGCGGTCTTAGCGGGAGGTGAAGGAAGCAGAAGAGGGAGGTGGGAGTAGAGCACGGGGTTAGGAGAATTAAAGCCGTTCATGAATGGAAGGAAGACTAAGAACTAATAACCATCTGTTGAATAATGAGAAGAGGGAAGGCGGGAATATCGACCCGCCAATTTACACTCCCGCCCTAATGCCCTCATTTAGGGGGGCCTCGGTTAATCAGTTGATCTAGGTCGTGGTTCGGACCCTCCCCTTTGTCTTGGTTTTCCTTCGCTGGACCTCGGCTTTCTGTCAACCTATTTTAGGAAGGGTTGCTTTCTTCAGACCTATCGTCCCTACTGAAGCAACATTCTGAGGTTTTTAAAGCATGCTGGCATATGAAGTGAATAAATTGAAAACACTAATTTTCTTAACCCTCGAGTGGTCGTGCGGATGACAATAGTCCTCCACTGCTCTTAACATCGCTACTGTGTATCTGTTTTGGCATGGATGAATATGACGTGCCTAGAGTCTGCATAGGGAGGCCAGGGGGATAGTCTCAATACCTCTGTTAGTTGCTCTTTGATATTCTCGACCTGTAATTACGATTTGTTTTGGTTGGCTAAGAATCGTCCTCCACCTGACCTTTCAATTACTTACTTTTAGTTTTGTATTTTTTTTTAGCTACATTAGTAAAATTAATACAATGAGAGTTAGTTATAATAACATTGAATGTCCAATACTGATATTTTTGAAGTACTGTGCTATTTCAGTGAATTATTTCGTTTGTCATCCACGCGACCTTCCCCGTAATTATTATTTTCAACTCGGTATATTTTACGTACTTTCTTTATATCTCATTACTTTGAGTAAATAATTTATTTCTCTTATCCTAGAGTCTATTGCTAAATTACCAGAAAACTTAGTGGATAACTATTATCATCCGCGCGACCTTTCTTGAAAAAGCCATACGCGACCGTTCAAGGTTTAAGGACATTATGTTGCCTTAACACTTATCCTTGTGACATTTTATTTACGGCCGATTATAGAGTGTATCTAAGGAGCATTTCATTTTGTATTAGAATTTCATTTTGACATCGAAAAGTCTTTTTCCTACACTAGCTATGGTCTATAATTTACTTTTTTGGTGTAACTTTTTTTTCAAATTCAATTTGACATGATCAAGTTCAGTTGGTGTTGCTCGGATCGGAAATTTGCCGACAATTTCCTAATCAGAAATTTAATGGATAATATTTTTGAATGGAAAAATGAGTCCCACCTCTCTCGTATTGAAGAATCGCTTATACAGGATTTTGGAGCTGAGTCGTGTAGCTATCATTTGGTCCAAGAAAATTATAAATATCTACAAAAACGACCGCGTTGCAGTGCAAAATGTGTAAAACCTGTTAAAAGTAGCGACGTTACGGTAATCAGCTGAATTTTCTGTACTCTGGTGTACTATAAATTTTCAAGGGGACAATAAAAAAAAAATTAATAAAAAAATAAAAAGTAGTTTTAGATTTCATAGGAATAGAGAAACTATAATTTATTTGTTTTGTACGAACCTAACCCATTTTCTAATTAACATCCAGCGATTCAATTGATATTTACAACAACCTCGCTTTTGAACTACATATGGACGAACCAGTATTTCCAGCCAGAAAACTAGAAGATAAAACTCAATCAGAAATTTAATGGAAAATATTTTTTGTTAAATAACGTTCGTCCCTAGGAACTGCCGGTTAGGAGCTATATTGGTTTAAATGAAACAAGTCACGTTTGGAGCCCCTGCTTTCCCTCAACTTTTTTTATTTATTTCTTGTTATATTCCCTTCAGAGTTTCTTACCCATGGCGAAGGAAGAGGTATTGATATGTTCCTCAATGGTCAGCGATCATCGTCTTGCTATAGCAAGCCAAATATTTGGTATACAAATATAAAATTGGTATTTTACAAAATTTGAGACACTCCAGCTCTGTTATTGTTGCTCTTGTTGAAATTGATGAACAATTCCATGACTTTTTTTTTTTTTTTTTTTTTTTTTTTTTTTTAGCTGGCCTCTCACCCATTAACGTTATTTTTAACAATCAATTCAGATGACACTTGTCTAAGCTGCAAAGGGGGCTACTGTTATCCGGTGTTGCTCTTGTTGAAAGCTTGGGCTCGGTCTGAGTGCCCATGAACAATTCCATGACTATGTTTTTTGTAATATAGATTTAGCATGGCAAGGATCGGCCTTGTCATTTCCAGTTATTCCTACATGGCTGGGGATCCACTGCAGCACTGTGTTCCATCCAATCTCGATGAGCTGTTCTAGTGCCGTTCGACATTTAACAGTGCGTTTAGGACTATTGGTGCTCAGTGCCAGTATATAATTTGGTGACAGCCTCCTGTTTGCACTCACTTTGATCCCCACAGCTAGTACAATTGACTTGGTTTATGTAAGCCATCGGTATATACTATAGGAGGTAAAGACTGACACGTAACTCTGAATAGGCGCAGGATTAAGGTTTGACAACGAAAAAAAGTCTTCCAGTGGTTCTAACCCTGTTTGAAGTTGCATGGCAGGGACTGTTATTTTCCTTACATCTTGCGTATTTGGTGGCTGTCAATCTTTTTAACAGATTGTTCCGTTTTTGGGCTTTCTCTGTAATTGTATTAATATGGTCTTTCCAAGACAGCTTTGAGTCCAAGTTCACTCCAAGATATTTTGTGTAAATAACAACCAAGCCGGAGGATTTTTTGTCAAAGACGGGTTCCATCGAAAAAAGTCTACTCTAGACTCGTCGAAAGCTGATAAAGTTGCTTGCAACATGATGAAAATGGTCCTAGACTCCAAAAAGTACAAAAAAGAACTTGTTGACAGTTGGAACTAGCATATAAGTGTATAGGAAGAGAGAGCAGCAGTTTTCGAAATTATAAGTGTTGGGATTTTTTTTTGAACAAGAAGGTGGTTTAGTGTACTGCTCAGACATTCCAGGTCTGATCAAGGAGTTTGGTGTTGAATACAAAAAAGAGGACTGGGGGCTGTTTATTGATTCTTCCAAAACTAGTTTAAAAGCTGTTTTATTACACAATAGTATCATTTATGCATCTACACCTGTTGGCCATTCTGTACATATGAAAGAGCGCTATGAAAACCTAGAAATAGTGTTGAATAAAATTGGCTATTCGGCTCATGGTTGGATGATATGTGGTGACTTGAAAGTAACATGCATGCTTCTTGGTCAGCGAGGCGGCTTTACCAAATTTCCATGTTTCTTGTGTGAATGGGACAGTTCAAGGGATCAACATTGGTGCAGAAAGAACTGGCCTGTGAGGGAGTCTTTAAAACCCGGCGAGAACATTCTCCGCAAAAACCTTGTAGATCCTAGAAACATTCTCTTACCACCTCTACGTATAAAATTAGGCCTCATGAAACAGTTATACAGGGTGAGTATCTCTTAGTGTATAAAAAAAATTGGGTGAAACTAGATTAAAAATGTTGCAAAATGCCGCAGATCTCACCTTTCTATTCCAACCCGTTGCAGACATACGATAAATCAAAGACTTTTTTGAAGAAACCACGTTTTTTCCCATAAAAACTGTAATATCTAAATCTGAGGTCTATGTTCATTATCACTGGATTTTAAACATTACATTGAAAATCTAATAAAATAAATCCTAAATAATAATAATAAATAAATAAATGTAATAACATAAAATCCTCTAATCTGGTGTCGCTTTATTGATAGTTTTCCTTTATTTTCTATTAAACAATCATTTTTTTTTTTTTTTTTTTTTTTTTTGCTTTTTATTCCAATGAAGAGTTTATTATGTTTAAAATGCACATTTCTATTAAGGGATTGTCATAATGTTTTATTTACACAAGTAAATGATTTGTGTACCAAATGAGAACACCCTGTTTTTTCGGTTTCAAAAGTAAAACGTTCTCCATGAAATTGAAACAAAAGCATTACGTTTAACATATCATTCGAAAGCTAATTAAATTGGAAAGTTTGTGTGAGATTTGACGTTTTGTGGATAGTTTTTTCGAAAAACGGTGAGCATTAAAGTAAATAAGACATTGTGACTTCCCCAAATAAGGTGAAGATCAAGCTGTTCTTTAGATACCAAGTTTGTAAAATTCAAGGTTACGTGTACTCTGATCGTATAGGAAATTTAATGCTAAATTGGAAAATGTGGCCAAAATTTGAAAAATATTTAGACAAAATGGAGGTATTACAGTTTTTATGGGAAAAAACGCGATTTCCTCAAAAAAGTCTTTCATTTATCGTATATCTGCTACGAATTGGAATATAAAGGTGAGATATGCGTCATTTAGCTACATTTTTGATCTAGTTTCATCCAATTTTTTTTTATACACTAAGAGACCACCCTGTATAATGCTTTATTTTTATATGAAACAGTTATATATGCTTTTTAAATTATATAAAAAAAAACAAATTTCTCAAAAACTATGGGTAATACAAAAAAAACAAAGACCAGATTTGGATTCAGCACACAAATCTCTATAAAAATCAGCTATTAAAGTAAACAAAGTTTTAAAAAACATTTTTTTTGTTGGCCGTGTAATTATTAATTATTAATTTAATTTACTTAATAATTGAAGTAATTTGATCCTTTTAATTCTAAAATGTAAATTAGGAAAATCATTAGACTATGGATATACATATCCATGATCTATGGTTTTTCCCGTTCAGGGAGAAATTGAGTTTTTTCAATCTAAACCTTAGGATACCATTATTTTTAGATAACACCTTCTATTGATCCTATCCTCATCGAAAAGGTTCTCCATCCTTCTTGGAAGTATTCGAAGAAAATCGAAGGAGAAAAGACTAAAATGTGTTTGAAATTTGAGCTAAAGGGCAGAGGGAAATGGGTGGGAGCTGGGAGGAGGATGTACAAAGCCGCTCGTTACGAGGAGAGCCCTCGGCGTCTCTTCACAATTACGGCTGCCTCCTTCAAGAGGGGCAGGTTTAGGAGGAGAAATTTATGAGAGCTAGGGAAGGTTTAATATCATCCTTTATTCTCTCCATTCCTCCTTCCATTTTCCTACTTTTATGGTCTTCTTGTTCTCCTTCCGACCCTTCTTATTCCAATATTCAGCCTGGCATTATTGTCGGCCGTGAAGTTTATCTTTCCCCTCCAGGTGCCGCTGATTCTCCGGGCTAATAATTCCTCGGGTTGAGCATTTGAGTGAGATTTTTTAAGCACTTCTTTTTTTTTCCTTGTTAAAAACAGCTTTAACACTATATTAAAAAAAAAAAATTCACATATCTAAATTTACAAGCATATTTTTTTTTATTTTAAATTATTCATTGAAATCTACAACTGTATACAATTTAATATATAATACATCACGTAAATGTGATGACAATGATAAAAATGACACTTTAATTGTTTTTAAAGCAACTACCCATTGGTAGCACTTATAAAGGTTCAATATAATGAAGTAATATGTTAGAAGGTCCCGAGGCCATCTTCTTTTCAGGCGCCTAGGAGGGTTATCTGGAATGGAATAAGAAGAAAGTTGTGATACTGATGGATTTGAATGGTTGTGGAGTTTGCTATGGAAGGATTGATATCTGGTTTGAGCTAAGTCAGGAACGTAAGGTATATTAAGATGTTTATGGATAAGTTTATTGGTGACAAAGTAAGAAGAATTGAGGATTTTTCGAAGGATTTTGGATTGTAAAGATTAGATACAGGATGAATTGAATGGTTTAGTAGAGCCCTAAAGCTCAACTCTGTACGTCCATATAGGTCTAATCACACTTATGTAAATGAGTCTTTTGAAATTAATTGGTAGCATTGAACGTTTGTCAAATAAATGTTGAAGTAGTCTGTAACGACGAGCAGTTTCTTGTCGTTTTTCTCTTGTGTGTGGATTCCAAGTAAGACATTTGTCCAATTGGAGTCCTAGGTAGCGGATCTGTTCAACAGGGATTAGTGGAATATCATTAAAGGATACTGTAGGATAGGAAGTCGTACGTTTACGACGAAGGGTAAAGGTTATTTGATGGGATTTTGATTCTCCATCTTTACTTTTATGGAATTAGTTCTGATCTCTCCATACTTTGACTAAGGAATCCCAGTTTCTTTTGAAGGTTTATTATATGGAATTGGAGTGTCTGGGAGACATATAAATCTAAAATACAATAAAAAACTGTAATTATACTGTAATAAATAATGAAGCAATTTAACTAAGGAATCCGCAAGTTTAACTTGTTAATTACGGCTTTGTCCATTCTCATAAGTACAGAGCTTAGACAATTTAATGTAATAATTGAAATTTTATTTGTTTATCAATTTAATTCTTGTATTGCAGAAAGTATACATGGTAGCGACCAAAGAAACAAGAGGACGTAGATACAATGAGGGAGCTGGATATCACTTCGAGAGAATGCCTAAGTTTAAGTAAGTACCTGAGAACAATAGTATCAAAGAAGAAATAAAAACAAGAATAATAGCAGGAAACAGTTGCTATTGGTCTCATAAGAGTATATCGAACGATCCTTCAGCCGGTTGTTATGTACGAAAAATAATGCATGGATCTTGTTGACATAACATGAGGAAAAAGTATTAAACATTTGGGAAAGGAAAATTCTGCGAAAAATATATGTTCCAACTAAATATGAACTAAATCTTTTGCGAATGAGGACGAATGAAAAACTGAAACCTCTATATACAGCCCCAAATATCGTAGCCAATATAAAAAGAGGCAGATGGCTATGACATTTGCGAAGAATGGAAGCTAGTATGCTCCCTAAGATGTTGTTAGAGGGACATCCCGATGGATATAGAAGAGAGACTGGATAAGGGTTGATTTCAATGATTAGGTGTTATCCTATGATTCTATAAAGTAGGTCAGACGTACAATGTCTAAATAAAAGTTTTTGGCTTTCTTAACCGGGGGCTACTTACTACTTTGAACAGGATTATAAACGATTTATAAACATACTGGCTACGTATTTGAACAATCGCAGATTTAAAACGAAGATTCTTCTGGTGGGCTCAATTCACAAGCTAGCATCCTCCAGTTTTCTTTATACATTTACGGATTAAAAAAACAATGTGCTGTGACCGCGATAAGAGCACATGTTGGCCGTCCTTGGACGCTGTATACTTTATTATGGTATCAGTGTTAACTGGTGTTTTTATAAACTTGTCCAAAACTCACTCGGCCTGGCGCGTGGGGCACCAGGATTGTTTCATATGAGTAATACATTAATTATCAATCTAATAAGCAACATTATTTTTTTTTCATCTCACTGATTCATTCATTTTTAAAATTTAGATTTGATAATTAAAAGGGTTAAATTGAATAAGACTCTAAGAGAAGCATTTTTGAAGCTAATACTCCAACTTGAGAGGCTACTTTGAACAAGAGAAAAATGACTCTCACCTCTGACAAAAACGATCGCGTTGCAGTGCAAAATATGTTTAAAGTAGCCCCACGTTACGGGAATCAGCTGAATGTTCTGTGCTCTGATGAACTATAAATTGTCAAGAGGACAATAAAAAAAAGAAAAAGAAGTTTCATATATCAGAGGAGTAGAGAAACTATAATTTATTTGTGCTGTACGAACCTAACCCAATTTCTAATTCACATCCAGAGATTTAATTGATATTAACTACAACCTCGCTTTTGAACTACATATGGACGCACCAGTATTTCCAGCAAGAAAACTAGAAGATAAAACTCAATTAGACTTGTGAAATCATAGCTATGTAATAAATTGAACAAGCCCATATTAAACGGAGAAGGAGAATATGTACTGCTACATATGCAGAGTGCGTCGGCAGTATATCTACGACGGTCCGTTACGACGCTCTAACAACCTTGTAGCTCGCCCTACGGGTCCTTTTACGAGCTCCTTTACGAGTGATAAGATTTACTCTCCTGTACTGTTAGATCGGAATCCAAGATGGCTTCGCGATGATCCCCTCATTGTGTATGTCCCGCGTCCGCCTTGTTCTTCCATTAAGAGGGCGACCGGTGTTCCTTAAGTCAAGGTCTTTATGGATTAGGTATTCCTTCTCCATCAACTTCAGGAGTCGGGATAGGGTAACTGAATACTATGTTAATTCCGAAAGCCTGTTTAGTATATAAATAATCTTAAACCTATAACATAACAGTGGTTCAAATGTTGATGAATGTATAAGTGCCGGAGTAAACAACTTCCTGAATAAGAAATTAAAAAGTGTTACAGTGGTTCAAGTCCTGAATAGAGGTAAAATTACTTTTTTTTAATATCCACTGATAGTGGATTCCAATAGTTGAAATACAATTGGAACTTGACTAACAAGAAAGACTCAGATAACTAAATCTTCGGTTACAAAAAAACGAGAATGAAAACACAAGAAAAATAAGATAGAGGAATTGACGTAATACACACACTCAATATATATATATAGTGTATGTATGTAATAACAGGTGCGGTAGGTCAGTGGGTAAAAGGCACACGACTACCAAGTTCGAGTTCGAGTCCGACTGAAGGCGGAAAATTTATTTCGAGGTCGGTAGACCCTCCTGGGGCACACCCAATCTCTAAAAAGTGGGTACTCTTAAATGAGGAAAAACCTGGCGGTTGAACGTCATTTATGTCAAATCTCCTCCTTTCACAACCGTTGGTTTAGTAACAGTTGATTTTTACCTAAGTAGAGGAGACCTGGGATGGTTGGGACACGAGGATGGTTGGGACAGTGAAATTTGTGATTAATAGGTTGGCACTACTGAATCAACAGCTGTTGATCACAGTCCAGAGGCAGGTTATAATACTGGGCTTTGGTGGCTACATTTAAATTTTCTGAAAAGAGAGATAAATTTTTCTTAATTTTCACTATAAAAATAAGTATTTGAATGAACTTTAGGATAGTATTTTCTTAAAGACAAAAAACCCTGCCAGCGTCTTAAATTAACATATAAAACTCCTTTCCATTATCATTCGATTCCTCTAATCAATCTTGGAATACTAACCTACATGTTTGTCAAGACCACGTATTGAATAAAAAAGTAACCTAAGGGATGGTTGGGACACTTGATCTCTGGGACGGGTGGGACAGTGTCCAACCATCCTGTTATATTTTTGCAGTTATTTATATTTTGTTACTTGCATTTTCATATTGTTTTTTTCTTTACAGAACCTTATTTTTCAACATCATGCCTTATTTATTTATTGGTAAAAGTGTTCCTTTTTTAATTTAATTTATTCTATTATTTGAGTAAGAAACACGTACTACTATTTTATTATGTTTACGTTTATCATTTAGTGTATAAAAATATTGAATTGTAACTAATGTGTCCTAACCATCCCTTATCGCTAGTGCCCAGGATGGTTGGGACACTTTTAAATGTTTTATATTTTTGTTTTTTTACTGAATTATGTTTATTATTATCATTTAGAATAAATCATACGTACTTCTAAAAGTTATGGAAAAATAAAAATATTTCAAAAGTTACAAAAAATAATTGTAGCCCTAAAAGAAAATTAAAAATAAAAAACTTGTCCCAACCATCCCAGGTCTCCCCTACTGAACCTAAGACCTTCATTCGTTGTTAGTGGTACAGGTTTATTTTGTTTATTATGTATGTAATATTATTACATATTTAAATCAAAAATGGTATTTTGTTTCGTTTAAATATCGACATTCTCTTCATAGTCTAGAACCATCTAATTGAACGATACTGTATTAGTTTTGCCTTCCAGATATACAAGTGCCTTCTCTAACCCTGCAAACCCTTCTTTACGAGAAATTGTTTATGGCGATTCATTTCCTATTACACTGGTCTCCCCATCCTTCAGGGATTCCTGTAATCGTCGTACAAAGATTGCCTAATGTTCGGCAATCAAATATTATATGAAGTAAAAAAAAGAAGGCTCAGTTGATCGAGTCCGATTATATTTTATATATTAAAAAAAAAAAAAAAAAATGGTTGCTATCTCAAAGTTGATTTTTTCGATGAATTATCGATAACAATCAAAGTCACCATGATTTTTTAAATTAAAGTTTCTTATACAAAAAAGTGGATTAAGATAGCTTTCTATATTATATAATTTAATAATTTTATTTTACACCAAAAATTAAATAAATTATCACAGAAAAATATCGTAATGATGATTGAAGTGAAAAACGCAATGGTAAGTAAACTAACACTCATATTCAGTAATAGTTTTTTTAGTCCAAAAAACTATTAGTTTTATGTTTGTTATGTTATGTGTATGTCATGTTTAGACAAATAATTGGGAAAATAATTAATTTTTGCATTCCATAAATGTATGTTTTCAAAATGAAATTGTCTAAGAAATATTCTAGAGACCTTTGTACTGTGAGTCGGAAAGTAGAAGGCCTAAGATTTTTTTCCAGCAAGCTTACAAACCAGAGATCCACAAAGAAGATTTATGCAAAAGGAAAGAAATAATATTACCAACAAAGTCGATCCATAATATTATACTTAAGTTTTATGTTTCATACATTAATATGGATTTCGTTAAAGCAAGATATACGTTCACTTTTAGTTATGTATTATGTTAAGATATTTTAAATTCAACAATATATTGTGAGTTTAATGAAGGAACATATGGTACTTAAAAAGTACTCCTTCAAATACTAGAAGATACTACACCTGTTGTACACAACACAAACAGTCGTTCCCCAGAAAAAGAAGCAAACAAATTAATTAATGGGGAGCCGACAGGTTACCGAGCCTCTCGATAACTCGAGCCGGTCCCCTCCTAACCCCCCCCCCCCCCCTCCTTGGTCAGCAAATATTTGAACTTCCTTCAGTCTTTTACTCTCGATTTGTCTTCGCTCAGTTTCGAATCCAAAGAGCAATGATTTCGCTTGGGTAGAATCTTTACCATTCGAAGTACATAAACTTGATTTTAAAAGTAGAAATATTATCAAGTCAATAATTGATATATACTTATAGCCCTGGGTCCGAAATAGACCTCCTTTTTCTCGACCTCAAGTCAGCATTTAATTCAGTTCTGACAAATAAAGTACAAGAGACATTGAGAGAAAAGAACGTCCAGTTGAACCAAGATCCGAAAAGAATAATAAGACTGAACGGACAGGAGTCTGAGCATTTTAGCATAGCCAGGTGGTTTTAACAAGGTGACATTTAAAGCCCCTTGCTATTCCTATTTTTTATAGATCAGATAACATCAATCTGTAAGAGAAGGACAGAGAGGACATTCCTGGGACAAAGATACATTCAACCCATGGTGATACAGCTCCTCCAGTATCCGGAGAACATAGTTCTGATAGCCGACTCCGCGAAGTAGCTCCTGTCTATGATTATAAATACCTGCCAAAGTAAAATTCTACAAGTTTGAAAGCAAGAGTTTTCTGCAACGGAGAGCAATCGGAGTAGGTTTTGGATTTTAACTATCTTGGATCAGTTATGGATTAGGTCTGGGAAAGTAGACACAGAGATATCAAATAGAATATGCAAAGCAAACCAGATTAGCAACACTGTAGTTGGTAAAATAAAAGTTGTTAGAGCTGTGAAGTTCCATATTTTTCACTCTTTATACGATATTCTTAAATGGCGTTGAAAAAAAGGTGGAAGAGCAGAGTCACAGTAGCAGAGATATATTTCCTTTGTAGCATTGCAGGAAATACTAGGGGGGGGGACAGCATCAAATAGGGACAATAGAAGAATTGGTGATTGCTCCGATCATGGAAGACCTCATGAGTGGTTCGGCTAAGTTGTTCGAATGAAGGAAGATGATTTTCTCTATAGAGACCCACTAAAGACGATGGAGTATGCCCCTGATAGTAAAAGACATCGAGGTCACCTAAGAATAATCTACCTCGACTACATTGACAGTCTGTGCCATAAGGGAGGTACAGATCTCTTCTACATTAAGATGCACTCAAAGGTAAGTGTGAAAGAAAAAATATATGTATAATTAAATAGGCTGGAATGTTGGACCTTATATTCAGGAGGAGTATGGAGAAACACAGAATTAGAAGGTTAAGAATATAAGAAAGTTTTAAAGTTTTTAATGATTTGAATAGAAAGGTGCCGAAAAATTATTCCCGTTCAGAATAAGAAAAAAAAATCACTCCAGCTCAGAATACCGGTAAGATATGGGGCCTGGGAACACTAAAAATGAATCTTATGAATCAATTCATTTGTCCCTCTCGCCTCATCTCGTGCTCACCAAAAATTCCTCCATAGACCAATCACCTGTAATTGGAACAGGAAAAATAAGAGAGGACACTGAAAGTTGACGGGTACTTCGGAGAAATGAATTAAAATTTTAGGAGAATGAGATAAATAAACACAGATTTCATTTACACCTTGGGACATTAAAAATGATCCATGAGAATGTTATTTTTTTGATTTCTAGGCTTGACCTTTTCATTCATCATCCAGTCGAGTCAATCGTTATAATCTCAACCACATTTTCAAATATCTGTAGCCTCTTGTACATACTGGATTTCTTAAGGTGTGGATCCGCATGGAGCAGCCAGCCGCAGCAGTTGCGTCTGCCTGACACCGCGGCTGGAAGTGTTGCAAGAGGGACAGCTGCGGTTGCCGCCAGAAAATTGAGAAGGTGAGCTGTTGCTCTAGGGTCCAGTCCAGACGCGCTGTATATGTATATATGGTATTTTTCAAAAATAATTCTTAAAAATACATTACAGAACACAGTTTTCAGGTTTTATATACATAAAACATAGATTAATAAATAATTTGATACAACCTCAGGTTGAAATATCACAATTTATTTATATATAAATATCTCATACATAATTATACTATATCTTACATGATAAAAATTATTTAATGAAAACAGGGTTGTCAATAAATGTTCATTGGATAAAACAGTAATAAAGAAACTGGAACTTTATACATAATCTGAAAAAAAAACAATAAAATTGTGGTTCCAGCGAGTTTTCTAAATTGTCTTTCTATATTTCACAAGGTTTGTTTTCTAGTCTTTTCACAATTTACTAGATTTCAGGTGTGCCCACAGTTTGTTAGTTTTCATAATACCCCTCGTTGAGCTCCCGTTTATTAAAAAGTTTGATTAAAAATGGCTCGTTTTAGTACGTTAGAGAAATAGAAATATAGAGAAATTATAAAATCTAATTGAATGAAGTTCAGCCGGAAAAACTTCCTGAATTTCTCCTCGTCGTTCGAGAGGTGCAGCCCAATCTACGAAGAGAGAAAACATTCTTCTCTTCTTCGGGAAAACATAGGGTCAATTAATCTGTTCAAAACATGGAACTCCTCTTCCTCCGTTAACAATCACAACACCAGTTTTCTTCTCAATATACTCCGCTGAAGCCAGAATACGAACTGATGAACTTCCAGCCGCAGCTTCTGGAAGCTACGTATGGAACCACCCTGAACGCAGCAGCTGCGGCTGGCTGCTCTATGCGGAAGCCCACCTTTAGAGCCTAGATATATGGTTTGGAGTGCATTCAGTAGTCCTGGATGTAGTGTAAAAATTGTCAATGAGTAAAAAGATATTTTTTATTTGTTCATTTTAAGTGAACAAACATCTTCTTGTTTTAAATAGATATATTTTTATGTAATTAGTTTTTTAGTTCTTTTTTTTTGTTGTTGATATTTTTGTATATCAAAACACTATTGTACTTTATCACTTCTTCATTTTGGCGGATAATAATATTCGTGCGTGAATAAGAGTAAAACAAAATGTATTATACTTTTAATTCCATGCTGCTCAAACCCGATGATTTCAAACTGTAATTCAGAAACAAATTATGATGGTGTGTTTTACCGTGTCTGAAGTAAATGAGATTGTCTGGTTTGAAATCGGATTGAGCTACTGTTTATGTGAATATCTGATTTAAATTTAGATGTAGTGAGTTGGCAGCTGGTTTAATTTAGTTGAAGTTAGTTTTGAATTTATGTTAAACTTTATTGCTATCGATGATTGTCATTGTGAGTGGAACTTTGTGTCAGACTATATTTCATGATAGATGATAATGATAGGCACAAAAGTGGTCGTTTGGATTAAACTATGTTTGAACACTATTACGTCTAGAACAAAAGTTAGATCGAAGTTCTATTTAGTGAAACCACTGCATTTAATGGAAGGTCAATAGATTTTCGTAAAACAGTGTTTTAATTTTTTCATCATATGTTTGATAGTAAAATAATAATCTGCTGTGGACAAATGTAAAGATATTGCTTCAAAATTGAAATTCAGCTTAATACATTAAAAATTAAAATTATCTTAACGTATACCATTCTTCCAATCCAAAATTATGAGTAACGCCACCAATAGAACATTATATTCTGGCTTTAAAATTCCTGATATTTTTGGATATTTACCAGTCAAATTATCGAAAATCGACTACATGAACCAGTTCCACTCCTCTCTATTAATCTCAGATTAAAAAGGCAGTGGCCTCGAGATCTATTGGAAAATTTTTAAAATGAGTTCCTATCAATAGCTTAGCTTCATTCTCATGTTAAAAATGCTCGTGGTTTTAGCGTTCTTGCTTTGCCTCCACTGGCTTAGGAACCAGTGACATGGCGAGAAAAAAACTCTAGGAATTCTTGAAGTTCTGGTTTGAAATTTCCGAAGCCTCGACGGGAGATGCTAGTTTTAAAAAAGTTTGAACATGGTTTATTTTATTTAATATATTTATTGTGTATCTATTGAATAATACATTTATTTTATTCCACGATTATTCTATGCTATTGTAATAGTTTTGTCTTTATATCGTGGTTTTTTCATTCGATTTTTAGCGATTTATTACATTGATTTGCCATAATCAAATAGTTCGTATAAATTCAGATTTGAAAATTAGATAGAAAGTATGTCAGTCCTAAAGCAATTAATAAACTAATTCAAAAAATGTGTTTTTGCATTTGTAGGGACGATATCATAAATTCTTTGTCAACAACGGGAAAACGTGTGATTGTAAATAATGATTAATAGAGACAGTTTCTAATAGCTATTGGTGGTAAAAGGTTAATATTTCATTAATTAAAAAAAAAATCATGCATAAAATAAAAATTATGAATCAAATGACAAGATTATAAAACAACCTGGGTAGCACTCATATTAATGCTCCAGGGACCATCTTATATCAACCTACTATACGAAAGGATATGTATTAGGTTCCGGCCAAATCAGCAACATTTAGAACACTCTTTTTCTTTTTTTTTTTTTTTTTTTTTTTTTTTTTTTTTTTTTTTTTTTTTTTTTTTTTTTTTTTTTTTTTTTTTTTTTTTTTTTTTTTTTTTTTTCTTTTTTTTTATATACATTTATTGAAAGTTACAACTGTACAAATATATACATCAAGTAAATGTATTGACAACGATTATAATAACATGTTAAAACTTAAAAAGAACTAATTATCAGTAGCACTTTATTAAAAATTCTACACTAGAAGGTCTCTAGGCCATCTTCGTTTCAGACGCCTCGGATGATTATCAGGAATGGAGTGGGAAGCAAGTTGAGAAACTAGAGGATTTGAGTGATTATGGAGCTTACAATGAAGGGAAAGGTATCTGGTTTGGAACATTAAGATCTTTATGGATGAGTTTATTGGAGACAAAGTAAGGAGCATTCAGGATTTTACGAAGGATTTTGGATTGTAAGAATTGAATACGAGATGAATTGGATGGTTTTGTGGAGCCCCAAAGCTCAACTTCGTGCGTCCAAATAGGTCTAATCACAGTCATGTATTTGAGTCTTTTGTAATTAATTGGGAGCTTTAAACGTTTATCTAGTAATGTTGAAGTAGTCTGAAACGACGGGCAGATTCTTGTCGTTTTAGTCTTGTAAGTGGATTTTTAGAACACTATAATCAAAATATACTAGTTTCTTTGTATAACAATTAGGAGCAATTAGGATTTTATGTTGTAGGGATGAGATTAACTCAAGTGCAGCTACAAAGTTCTACAACGTATGCCCAAAAAGTAAAGTACCAAAAGATTATTCTATTTTTTGATCTTAACATCCTTTCATTCTAGTATTTCTTTATTTCTGAATGTACAAAAGTAATGATATATAACTATTTTTGAATTATTTAATTTCTAAATATCGTCATTAAAGTGATTAAGCTTTGACGTTTATAATAATAAATATAGCTTATTTTTCGTTTGAAAACTGGATCTCTAAAATTATAAATTATCGAGAAATTTAATGGGACACTCTATAAATATTTGTAGATTAAATATTATATATTCATGATATATACCTATTATTGTGATAAAATAAACACTTATTAATATAAACCAGTAAATTTATTTGATACAACTCAAGACCACTTGGAGGGATATAACATCTCGTGTAACGGAATATTCAAAGCTATAAAAGAAAGGATTCAAAAAAGATTGTGACAGAACTGCCGTATGTGGACGGGGACCGTTACGAGTTTCGAAAGGGTTGGGCCTGCCGTCAACAGAGGGCGTGATTATCTTCCTTCTGCCCCGAGAGGACCTAACGCCAAGAACCTCGTGGTTTGTCTTCCAAGGATTCAATACAGGATTTCATTAAATATATAATCAAACATTTGAATAAATTTTAAATTAAACTAATTTTCAAATAGAATATATGAAAAATATATAGGCATATATATAGGAATATATTTATGTGTGTGTGTGTGTGTGTGTGTGTGTGTGTGTAATTTTTTTTATTATATTATTTATACTTATACATATTCTATGGATGTAGAGGGGTGAAATATGGAGTGCACTAGAAATAGTCAATGAATGAAATACTTATTCCAAACTAAGAATAAATAAATAAATACAAATTTTAGTTCAGTTTTAAATTCATCCTCTGGTAAAAGAAAAAGAAAAGATTTATATATGATGCAGAAATATAAATGCACAAATTCTCTTCATCTACATTAGTACTTACTATTATTCAATATATATATTTTTAAAATATTTAATGTAATTTATAGTAATTTAATATAATGAATTGTGTTTGAATCCAGCGAATTTATTTAATCTTTTTTTTTTTTTTTTTTTTTACAAAATATAGATAATTTAAATAAGTTGACATGAATAAATTTTACTGATAATGAAACGGAATCTTTCTCTCTTTATACCTAACAATATAAGGAGCTCCCTCCCATATTGCTTTCTTTACAGCGGTTATAAAGAAAAAAAAACCAAAAAAAAAAAAAAAAAAAACCATAGCAGTGAGCTGTTGTAACTATTAGGTTTCGTTTCGTATTCTTATGTTTATTTAAAAATAATTTCACAATGATGTCTGGAAAGCGGAAATCTTATGCTACTTTTTAGTTAGGCACTCATCTTTCTCAGGTGAAGTTGGTGTAAATATGGACCCCATTTCCTCGGTAACTTCAATATATCTCTCGTCAGAGATCATAACTTGCATCTTTTGAGATGGAACGTTCTCTGAAGACATTCGGGGAGAGGTGTGGGTAAAATGTTCCCAAAAGTGGGAACTTACATCGTGCCTGGTTGAAAGAGCCAGTTATTATCGCGATTTCTCAAAATGATTTTTTTTTCCCGTATTAAATAAACTCTCTACCGTTTCGAATGGTGTTATTCTGTTTAAAACTATTCCTGGTACTACTTTGAAAACGTTTTGTAAATCGTCAATTTTTTAAATGAAATAATTAGTTAATTATTGTTTTGCCATCTCACATTTAAAAAACTTGTAGTTGTTAATGAAAGACAAAAATATATAATTTTAGTTAAAAGTAACTTTAGATCAAAAACGAAAGATGGTGCCCATATTTACACCTTTTCCTCAATTAATTATTTTCAATTCACTCAATAAATTACTATTTTAGATGTGAGTGTGATGTTATCAAGTTTAAATAACGGTTTGTTTCTCAAGTTCATTTAAAATAATTTATACTAATTTATTATGGTTAACATTTTAATTAATTAATTTATATTTGTTTTAATTTTAAAAGCTGGCTTAGTTTTATTTTTGAATAATGGAAGCTGGTGTTTAAAGTTATAGAATAATAACATTTAAATAATTAATATTGTTAAGTATAGACGTTTTTAATTAGAAACAATAAATAAATAATAATAAACATTCATTAATATTTTATAAAAGATAATAAAGAGAGACTGGATGTGGAACGGTAACCGGAGGACTGTTTGCCGGGAGGTGGGTAGCGATCCTTCGATAAGGGCCCAGTGCGTGCTCCTGAATATCTTCCTCCTCTACTCCAACCTCCTCAGCTCCTGTAATTGCCTGTCAGGGTGAATAATATTTTCAAATAATGATTGTAATTATCTTACATTTATCTTGCTCCTGATATGGATAATTTGCTGTAAAAGGAGTGAGTGTAAGAATATAAAAGGGAACTGTAAATTCATAAATAATTCACTGAACAACAGTATATTTTATTTTCACTGCCCCTTCCTCTGTACCTCTCTTTATATATATATATATATATATATATATATATATATATATATATATATATATATATATATATATATATATATATATATATATATTTTTTTTTTTTTTTTTAAGAGTTTCTTCACATATGAGGCGTATAACATTACACTTTGGACTAATGCGCTATATATTAGTTTCTTTGTTCTTTCAATTATGTTGCTACTCCAGAGAGAGAGAATTCAGCATGCCCACAGCTTTCCTGCCATTTGTTATTCTCTTTCTAACCTCGGCATTTGTGGTTCCATTTCTTTCCAGAATTGAGCCAAGGTAACAAAATTGTTCCACTCTATCCAGGCTCGCAATTTCAGGCTCTAATATTTCCTCTCTGTCTGTGCTCATATATTTGGTCTTTTTATAGTTAATGTTCAAACCCCAGTTCATATATTGCTCCGCCACTTTCCTAAACATATAGCTCGCATCTTCTTCGTCCTGAGCGATGATTACTTGATCATCTGCAAATAGTAAATGGTGTAAATGCATGTCATTTATCGGTATGCCCATCTGACCACAGTTCCTGGACCATCCCTTCAGACAAACATCAATGTATATTTTGAATAATGTTGGCGACATACAACATCCTTGGAGCAATCCTTTGCTGTTTGGGAAAACTTCTGATAATGAATTTCCTATTTTTATTTGGCATTTATTACCTCTATATATTTCTTTGATTACTCCCGTAATGTTACTGTTTATGCCAGCCATATCCAGGGCTTTCCACAGTAGCTTTCGAGGAACACTATCATACGCCTTTTCAAGATCTATAAATATCATGTCCAGTCTCCTCGCCTTGGCTGTTTGCTTTTCTAACAGTTGTCGGAGGGTAAAGATGTGGTCAATACAGGATTTCCCTGCTGTGAATCCACATTGTTCCTCTGCCTGCGAGAATTCTTTTTCCAATTTACCCTTTATTATTCTACCCAGCAATTTCATTATTGGGTTCGTAACACATATCCCTCTATAATTATCGCATACTTTTTTATTTCCCTTTTTGAATACTGGTGTGATATATCCCATTTTCATTTCTGCTGGTATACTTCACCTGCCAGTATACGATTTATGAGGTCAGTAAGTAGTCTTGTCACCTCACTATACTAGCATTCTCATAAGTAAAGAATTTAGATAATTTTAACTAATAATGGAAGTTTTATTTATTTATCGATAAAAATTTTGTATTATAGGTAGCATGCAAAAAGGAAAAAAATAAATTTATAAGACATCCGCAAACTTTGAATTTTATCTCTCCCGATGTTATAAGAATAATGTGGTTGTTAAGGTTATCAGTCCCAGAATTCCCTTCATACTATTAACCATGAGGAACCAGTGAGTTCAAAGATCCATTTGGAAGTCTGGCCTTGCGATTTGTTAATTGAAAAGAAACTTTATTAAGTTGAATTAAAATGTTAGATTTAGTGGGATTCTAG
Source organism: Euschistus heros (assembly GCA_003667255.2). Classification (NCBI taxonomy): domain Eukaryota; kingdom Metazoa; phylum Arthropoda; class Insecta; order Hemiptera; family Pentatomidae; genus Euschistus; species Euschistus heros. The sequence continues at coordinate 1,067,921 of RCWM02000004.1, forward strand.
GAATAAATGCAAGCAACTTCTTCAGTTGCTGTCCATTGGGAACTTGGTTCTATTGCGCTGAACAGGTGGTCGTTTTAACATAATTGTAAATCCAGCTTTATAATTAATAATTAGGTAATATAGAAGAACAGAGAATATTTACTATAGTATTAGACATATATCGATCGATTTTCAAACTTTAATAAGATCCACATATCGCAACACAAATGTTTCCCAACTATTGATCTCAGTAAGTTAGGCTTAATATCTCTTCTTTCTACTACGTTTTGATAATTTTCTTCAAATCATATAGAAATAGTAAATATAATTATGAGATGTTTAATTTATACAAATGGAAGGCGCGGTAATTTAAAGGGTAAGGCACTTGACTACCACGCTCCCTGGCCCGAGTTTGAGTCCTACTAATGTCAAATATTTTCCGATTTTCAGGCGAAGCTTCGAGGTTGGAAGATCCTTGGAACAACCTCAGTCGAGCGACATTTCATTCAAAATTCCTCCTTCCACAACCGCTGGGCCAGTAACAGTACACCTATACTCGTAAGTGGATCACATAGGATCCTTCATCGGTTGTAATAAACAGGTTTTGTTATTTATTTATTTTATTTTATTAATTCAAATAAATATTTCAAAACTTAATTTAAAATAGTTAATTATTTCAGCTTTTTGGTCACTATTACAAATTTAAGACAACATTTGTAATGCTTGTTTGTATAATAGTTGATCCATTTTTCATACATTACTTGTAATCAATTTTGTATTCATAAATAGTCTAAAGTTAATCCAAACACAACAAATGTTACAGTACTTTCATTATTTTATTGTGATGTTCGAGTTTATATTATATTTTCATAATACCAACATTTTGATTTTTATCTACATCAATATGTAAAGTAAATACATAAGTTTAAAATTTCAATAAGTTATACTTTTTGACAGTATTTTTTTTATTGACCATTTGATATCTTGGTAAGGTACAATCAAATGATGTTACTGGTAATAACTAACAAATGTCACTCCGTTGTAAATTAATTTTTTTTTTTCATTTTATAGAAAACCCTATTTATTTCATATTCATACTATATACTACTATATGAATTTCGTCTTCAAATATTCCTATGCTACAGAGAGTAGGAAGTTCTCTAACGGATTTGGTTGATAATTATTTTCTAGTAATGAATCATCAGTATGTTTTTTTTTTTTTCATATCAGAGTATTTGATAAGTAATATAAGTTCATGAAATATAGAACTCAAAAAATATTTTAGAAGCCGTGTTCCTTATAAGTGATGACGATTGTCGATCTCTCTTAGTAATGAACAGGTTGGGGTCTTCACACCTCGCTTGACACCCTCGTGTTCCTTATTGTTGTGGCTGTTTGTTCCTCTTGTGTGCTTTTCGTCTAATGGAATGGCCATCGGGACTGTTGAGATGATTGAAAAATCGGAAAGGGAATAAAATGGCCTACTGTTTTTTTCTTAAATTATTACTTCTCTCCAGGAATCCACTCCAGGGAAACACAATCCCATTCGTTACCAAATAACCAACGGGTCAGCTTACTATTTATTAGGGCAGGAAGATACAGGCTTTCGTATTTCAGCCCTATTATATTTCGAGCCACAATGCCTGGTCCTTACATCGATTATATCTTAGGAGTTTTATTTCGACTATGGAATGAAACCACTAGCTTTGGATGGCATGTTAAATGGTGGCCTAAGCGGGTACGATGTCAGGTAGTCATTAAAGACCTAATTGCATACGACCAGCCGAAATTTACGGCTTCCATAGCAGAATCAAAACGTCAAGAAGGGAGAGACATGGAATCATTAACGATGCTTTTGTGAAGTTATACATCAGTGGATGGCGTTTAATGGTCGAATTAAAGGAGCATCTATCAATGGCCCTCTAATGAGGGGCTTTGTTGATCGATGTGGGCTCTTTTTTGGTGGTTGTTTGAGGCGCCAAAGGGTACAACGTTCTGTCTGTTGGTAGATTGTCCGTCTTGAGTTGGTGCAAGAGATCAAAAGAAAGCTACATAGAGAATGGTTAATCATGCTTAGATAGACAGTATAGTCCCGCAAACTCGGTTTCTACTCATCCGGTAATCCGAAAAATAATAAGAAATTCACCTAAGAGCTTTACCGATGGTCGTTCCTCCACAGACGTCGTGGTGAAGCTGCGAGGAACCGAGTTCAGTGTGAATAGCAAACGAGTATTTACAACTTTTTGGGGAAAAAGTAAGTCATGTTTTTTCTCCATTATGTTAAATTTATGTACAGGTTTTTCAATGTTAAGGCGTTGCTAATGTAGTATGTATATATGAGAAATAAAAGGAAATATGTCTGCTTTGTCTAAGTTGTTATTTTTTGCCCATAATCCCGAAAAGGCGGAATTTCACAAACTTAGCACTCTTCAGGTCCATATTAAGCCGAGTTTGTAGGACTTTATTACTGGGATCAACAGTTTTATTTGTTCTGTTTTAAATTTCCAGTGAATAAGGAATAAGTTTCCACAAAACATAAGATAATCCCTTTTCAGGCGAGTTTTCTCATCCAGGTGTAACTTCCCCAACGAAGAACATTATCCCCAGCTGATCCTCCGTGGGAATGGAGCCGGTGTGCGTCCCGATGAAGAAACAAAAGATGGAAATCTTGGCGGGGGTGGCGCATGCTTGGGTCGATGTTTCCACTTTTTCTCTCTCCTCTTTGCCCTCTCGCTTCTTCGCGGCTATTGTTTTGTTTCCTGGCTTTTGTTTTACTCTATTGCTGTCCTCGTCATTCGACGCTTTGGGCAGCTCTTTTATCTCTAAGGGCTAGTTCACAAACGTTTTGTATTCGTTATGAGTAGTAATGGCCATCGTGTAATTAAATTTCCTATTGTTAGTTGTCCTTTGAAATCTCCTAAAATCGTATTTCCTGAACATTTATAGCAATATTCAATGTAATGTTTGCATTTTTAATCAAACGATAACTTTAATTAATTATTTCTTAGGAGGTATTTTGAACACTTCTAGCAAATATATTCCGGATTATTTGATAGGATCAGATACCAATTTGGTGTTAAATAATATATTATGTTTGTTTGTTTGTACTTAACGTTCTCATGTACTCCAACTAGGGCAGGAAGGAAGGGTTATCCTACAGGTTACCGAACTATTCTAGCCAGGGTGGAAAGGTCGAGATTTATTCGTGAGATCGCCACGAAATAAATTTTAACCCGCCCTTGTGGGATTCGAAGCTACGACCCTTGTCCTATCTCACTCAGCCACCGAGCCCCTTAATAATTTATTAACTAATCCAAAGTTTACACTATGAATAAATAGCTTCAAGAATCATACATAACATCATAACATCGCTTCCTTAGATAAGTATCAACATGTTTAAATTCTTGTCTTACACTTTTATATATAATAGATTGTTGTTGTTTTTTTAATTATTGTATTTTTAGAACTAAAAATAAATATTTTACATTTAAAACTAGTCACTGAATTAAAAATACTAATAGAACTGGCAAATGTTTCTTCAAGATTGGTATATTTACAATATGTATCAAAACTAACAATAATTTTCTTTGACACTCCGATATATTTATATTCAATATAAATATATTCTTTATTCTTATTTTTAATAAAAATAGATCACATAACTATAAGGATTAAAAAAAGTAACTAAACTTTAAAAATTCGGTATAAATAAGGGAAAATTTTTAATGTTAGTTTCAAGGGATAATTGGATAGACTGGAAGCATATGTACGAAGTAATAATTGGACTTAGCAGAAGGGAGCCAACCTACAAAATATGCAAAAATGAGTTAGAGGTGGTTTTGGATGTAATGGAAAAATCGAAGTCGGAAAAAGTATTTGAAATCTACGTTTCTTTTTCAAGAAAAAGAACCAAACTATTTAAGATTTTCAATAAGGATTGGTTCCATTCTGTTAAATGCCGTCCAATTGTAAGTACAAGCACCACTTGGCTACTGTTTAATTCATATTAAACTACTTTAAATTTTAAACATTTTAAATAATTGTGTTCTTATTTCTTTATAATAAACAGAAATATCGTTGTATCATGATAGGAATATATTTAAAATGTTTTTTTTATAAAAATAAAATGGTGTTCCGATATTCGAGTTAACCGATAAATCGTGTTAAATAAATTAGGAACTAGATATGGAATATCTATATTTTTCTTACCATATCTTTAATCATTCACCTGATTATTTAACTTTATAAAATTCATTAATAGTTTAATGTTCACCAATCGAAACGGCAACTATCTGATAATATGAACATTTCTTGATGTTATACCAATGGAGTTATTAAAAGTTTTTTTTTTCTTTTATTATATAGAAATTTACAACTGTATTAGAAAACACATCTAGTAAATATGCGGTAAACATGAGATTTATTGACATGAATAGTTTGTAAAAGAACTACCCATTGGTAGTACTCAAATGAAATATTTACAAAAGAAGAGGCCATCTTCTTTTGAGGCTCCTCGAAGGATTGCCTGGAATGGAATGGGAAGCAAGTTGTGTAACAAGTGGATTTGGATAAGGAGTAAGTTTATTATGAAAGGAGAGGTATCTGGTTCTTGGTAAATCAGCGACATTTAGGATATTAAAGTCATTGTGGATCACTATATTTGTGACAAAGCAAGGAGCATTAAGGATTTTTCGAAGTATTTTAGATTAGAGTGATTGGATGCGGGAAGAATTCGACGGTTTGGTGGATTCACATAGCTCTATTCCGTAAGTCCAAATAGGCCTGATAATATTCATATAGATGAGTTTTTTTATGTGAATCGGGAGATTTGAACGTTTGTCAAGTAGGTGTTGTAGCAATCGAAATCGACATGCAGCTTTTTGTCTTTTCAATCTCGTATGAGGGTTCCAGGTAAGTCTCTTGTCCAGATAAAATCCAAGGTATCGTATTTGTTCCACATTGTATAGCGATACACTATTAAAGGATGCAGGAGAACAGGATGAGGTAGGTTTTCGACGAAGGGTAATGGTTATTTGCTGGGATTTGCTAGGATGTTATTAAACATATATATTTTTATTTCGTAGATAACAATTAGAGTTAAAACAAATGACATACGTATTTATGACAGTAATAAAATACCATTTAGCTCTTCGAACAGTGCCCTATCGAAAGCTATAAAAGCTACAATGTAAATAAAAATCGCTCGAGGATCGGAGGGAAATGAAACGGCTCTTGAACTCAGGCGTTGAGACGTACCAAAAAGAATAAAAACTAGACGAGCCGACTAAAAGCATAAAAAGCACAAAGCAGTGTTGACAGCAAATGTTATACCGTTGGAATAAGGCAACTGCCCTACGGTTCTGTTTTAATTCTATTCGCTCCCTCGTAAACTATACGGTTCATGATCCCCCCTCTCTCACTCGCTCTCTCTCTCTCCCTCCCCGCTTCCATACTCTCCGAGGTTTCCTCTTCAATTCTACTTCTTTAAGAAGCTGCCCTTCTAGTTTTCTGTCTCTCCGACTTCGAGGTTAACGATAATAGTATTTGACATCTACTGCTTTCATTATATCTCAAGTTTTTTTTTTGTTTTTTTTGTTTTTTTTAACTCGCTCGATATTCTTCGGCTTTTGAAGCATGCCGTGCTCTTGGATATTTTTATGTCTTACACGCCTAAATGCCTATTTTAAACCATTAACAATAAATCTTTGTGGTAGTAGGAAAACAATTATTCTTAATACATTATGAGCATTATTATCTAGGGATAGAGCTAATCTATTTCTATTAAAGATATCTTAATACAGGTTACCATGAATCTTGATAAAATCTATTATATCATTCCTAAAATAACAAGTTGATTTTACTCCAGAGTTGACCAGGGAAAATCTTTTATCCGTTTAGAGCATAAAGCATTTGAAGACTATTTTAAGGCTATTCATAACCAATGCATTTAATTTAGATAGTGATTAGTTATCTCGAAGTATTTTGTGGAAATTTGTAATTTTTGTTTTTTTTTTTTTTTGAGTTGTACTTATTATGTGTTGTATATTTATTAAATTTTATATTATGTGTGATATATGGATTTTATATTTGTTTCATTTTTTTTTTTTTTTTTTTTTTTTCACTTTTACTGTTCACTCTGAAGTCAGACCTCCTCTGATTGTAATTATTTTTTAACGAAAAATAGTAATTCATTCATTCATTCAACTTGATTTATTTTCATAATTTGGAATTTATTTCATGTGGATTTTATATCAATCAGGCTAGAAGATGAGGGGTCAACGTTAAATAAATCCTCGAAAGTGACAAATGAACTGCCTTTCATCTTCAGCTTATGAAAACTACAGTGTTCTTGGATATTTTTATGTCTTACACGCCTAAATGCCTAGGAGGTTCACTATTGAAATTTATTGAAGTTTTCAGCTGTATAACAAAAGTATAACAATTAGAATCGATGAATTATTTTCATATTTATTTACATTTTTTTATTTGAAGACTATTTTCAATTGTTAAACATTCATCTCTTTGTTTTCGATTTCTTCAACATTTACTCTACAAACGCTCCAAGAAGCCAAATCATTACAAAAGACTCAATTATATAACAGTAATTAGGCCTATTTGAACAACGAAGTTGAGATCCAGGCCTCCACTAGCGCTCCTAATTCATCTCATATCCAATCCTTGCAATTCAAAATCGTTAATTCTCCTCACTTCGTTACAAATAAATTTATCCATAAAGATCTTAATGTTCCTATGTTCCTGATTTAAACCCAGACCAGATAACTATCCTTTCATAGTAAACCCCATAACCATTCAAATCGTTTAGTCTCTCAACATGCTTCCCATTCTATTCCCTACAATCTTTCTAGGCGTCTAAAAAGAAGATGGCGTCAGGAACATTTCATAAAGAACAATTGAAGAGTAGTAGTTGCTTCACAAGCAATTGACATGTTATTAACGAACGTTGTAATCGCATTTACTAATTGTATATATATATTTATATATATATATATATATATATTATATATATATATTATATATTTATTTTTATACATTTGTAAATTTATACTCGCTTTGGCGGTACATATACCGCAATTGGAACGATACATTTGTGAATTTCAAAACATAGATAAATGAATAAAAAACATTCATCATGTAATAATAATAAGACGCTGAAGTCTAACCATCAAGTTTAATTCATTTAATAATCAATTTGCTTTTTATTTTTATCCACTCAGGAGGTGAGTAAATGTTCGAATTGCTGAAGCCAAAGATAGTTTTCTTGTTTTTCAATGTCAGTTCCATTCTTATCTCATCTCGAGATGAAACCAAAGCTAGACATCACTTCGAAAGTATTAAGTGTTTACGTAGTATCATGTAGTATTACGTAAACCCTAATGTAGTATCACGCCTACATATTGTACCACTGGTGCTGAATCCATCATGCCTGATCAGGTGTGCTGTTCTTAATGTAACCTCACATTCACAAGATGTATTAAATTAAATAAGTAAATAAAATTAAGCAAAAAAAAAAAAAGTGTAAAAAGTAGACCTTATTTATATAGGTGAAACGTCTGAGAGAAGGGGGGAGGGAGTCTTAATAACAATAGAGTAAAAAAAAAATCTTTTTAATATTTTACTCGTTTTGGTTATTTTATATGATACAAATTAAGCAGAATGAAACTGTATTAAACAGTATCAATACTAATTGAAGAATTCATTGAAGTTCTTTAACTTCGATTTGGAGATGTGTCTAATGTTTACCTATCTTCTGATGCATGGAATGATTGTCTGATTTTGTGTGTTCTAACAACAATTAGCCTAGTTGCATTACCTGATGGAAATTAATTTTTTTATGAAGTCGATAAGCCAAAATTGAGCACTTTTCAGTAGGGCGTTATTGATCATCTTCCGAAATCCTGTACTTACTCTAAAAATATCATTAGCTCCAAAATAGACACTTTAATATGGTTTTTAATTAAGAAGCTCAAATTTAACTATTTATTGATTATTACAACTGTATACATATATGCATAACAAGTGTAAATTTGAGAAAATTATCACAATGACTTGTCAATAACATGTGAAGAACCACTCACGAGTAGCACTTCAAAAAAAATAAAAAAATTCTATATAAGAAGGTCTCACGGCCATCTTCTTTTCAGACGCCTTGGTGCCTGATCGGGAATAGAATGGGATGTAAGTTAAGACAATAGTGGATTAGAATAGTTATGGATTTTACTATGAAAGGATAGGTATCTGTTTTCGGCTAAATCAGTAGCGTATGGAACATTAAGGTCTTTATGGATAAGTTTACTTGCAACAAAGTAAGGAGCATTGAGGATTTTTCGAAGGATTTTGCAAGGATTGGATACGAGATGAATTACATGGTTCGGTGGAGCCCCAAAGCTCGACTCCATATGTCCAAATAGGTCTGATAGCTGTCATGTAAATGAGCCTTTTGTAATTAATCGGTAGGTTTGAACGTCTGTCTAGTAAATGTTGAAGCAAGTTAGCAGTTTCCTGTCGTTTTAGTCTTGTATGTAGATTCCAAGTTAAACGTTTGTCCAGATGGAGTCCTAGGTAGCGGATCTGTTCAACATGGATCAATGGAATGTTATTAAAGGATACTGTATGGCAGGAAGTCGTAGGTTTACGACGAAGGGTAAAGGTTATCTGACGAGATTTATTTGGAATTATTTTAATTCTCTAATTTTGACACCATTCTTGAAGCCTTATGGTATGAGATTGGAGTGTTTGGGTTGCTATAAAAGGATCATGATTTACTTATAACTCACATCTGTCATCAGTGTATGTGGGGAGGACTGCGCTGGTAAGTAGCTAAGCCAAAAAGCAAAGTAATAAATATTGTTTCCAAGAACTTCTGGCAAAAAGTCCGAAAAGGGTAATTTGACTCGTCGTGGAAGGTTAGTGTTAAACTATTTTTCACAACGCAGATATTAAAAATCCTAATTTGAAGGTTAATTGTTAATTTGTTTTAAGGTAATTTTATTTATCCACACAAACGTCGAAGTAAAATTTTGTGGAATCCTTTGACACGTTTCTATTAACAAGTAAAATAAGGCTGTGGAACAGAACTCAGTAGAGTTTTAAAAAATAAAGCATCCTATTCATGCATATTATTTATACATCAACGTTGCTGTGGCATGATCGAACAAAGTACCAAATAATACATTTGTTTTATTAATAATAATACAAACGAATTACTTGTTTTTGAAACCATCAATTCATTTTTTACAGCCAATGATATATTTGATATTTAAATATTATAAATCCAGTAATACGTGGCTATCTTATGGTAATTATTAAAGCTAGGGATCTAATCCAGCGTGGCTAAAGACGGAATGGAAGCTGCTAAGACCTAGCTGTGGGAGGGGGGCGGTGAGGGGGGATGCTCCCCGACAGGAGAGGGATCATCAATTTATGTTTTTTTCCTTCGAGGCCTGAGGATGGTTTGGGGGCTGAATATTTTACTCTCCTCCTTCCTACACCTGTCCTAGTCCCTCTCAACCCTTCTGTCTCTTAGCCTGTCTTATTTTATTATTAACATCAGCCACTCTTATTATTTATTTTATACCATTAACAATAAATCTTTGTAGTAGTAGGAAAAAAAAAATTCCTAATACAATAAGGGCAATTGTATCTAGGGATAGAGCCATTCTATTTGTATTAAAGATATCTTAATCAGTGATGTGTCGGTACCAAAAATGGATTAAAAAAACGATAATTCAAGATATAAAATACTAAACCACAAGTAGCATTTATAATCTATAAAATAAAATATATGTTATAAATTATTATGTAGGCAATTTAAAATAATACAACATAATTGAATTGCCAAATTCTTGTTGACAAAGATAAACATTACAAGGTTTCATTTATTAATTAATGAACTGAAAATGTTACTAAACTATTTCACTAAACATTGAAGATGAACTGGATTTGTTTGAATTGAGTGTTCGAAAACTAGTATTTACACGTAATAAAATGGAAAATAACCGATATTATTTGGAAATATTGTCCCTTAAGAATAACAAAAATATATCATAAAATATTATTTTTGTCTGAGTGGCATTATTTCGTTGATTAGAGATTGTAATCTTATTTCTTCATTTTCCAATAGTGAATAAATATATTCAACAAACTGAGGTTTAGCTTGCAGTTGCATTGGATTTGTTTTTAATTCTATACAAAAGAATCTTGGTCATTAGGAGAAGAATGGTCTATAACAATAACATAATTAGGTATCACAAAACTATTGCCAACGTCAATAGTCAATGTTGGGACAGATACAAAAAGTTTGTCGTGAAATATTCTGTATTTTGTTTTGATGTTGTTCGGTACAGTGGGTATGTGCAGGTCTTTATCCAGTGCTACATTACATACATACCATGGAGATAGTGTTATTAGCCGCAATGTTCTACTAAAACTACGTATTCAATCGTGTCCTAGGAATCGACTTTGGATCGATACCGATTCTTTTCTCAACAATCGATGAAACTGAGAATCGACTTTTGGAACCGAAACATCCCTTATCTTAACACAGGTTACCACGAATCTTGATAAAAGCTACTATATCATACCCGAAATAACAACTTGATTTGTTTTCAAAATTCGAAATTTATTTCATGTGGATTTTATATCATTCAGGCAAGAAGATAAAGGCCCATTTACACTTGTAGCGTTAAATAAATTCTCGAAAGTAACAACTATAAATTGCCTTTCATCTAAAATTACTCAAGTGTAATTATCGAAAGTGAACGATGAAAGAAATCGGATACCCAATCAGCTAGGTTCGTTTAGGCTCACCGGACACAGGAATGACTTTGGGATGCTAAATCAGCTGAATACAGTAAAAGTAAGTAAGTGGAATGGGCCTCCCAAAAAAATTGGAACAGCTGAATATATACGAGTTATTAATTATCAGTTGTCAAAAAGTAATCGGCACATAACAGAACTTGAGAACTTTATAATCTCGAAAAAAACGTGGTACCGCCGTTGATGAGATTTACAAGCCTCAATTTTTTTGCTTAAAAGATGGTGATCTATCTCTCAGTATTGCATGCAGAAAGAAGTACGGTTACAACTGTATTTTTTGGATAGATCATAATTTACGGATAAAACACGTGTCATCAGCGTACGAATAAAGGATAGTAAATGAATGAATGAATGTGTTGGAATTTGAACTGGTGTTGGAAAATGATACGTGCGTAGAAAGTGAACTACCGAACTACCTTAAAAACATGGAGTAAATTTTCGGAAAAAGTTTACAAATTGCTTCAATAAAAGAAAAGTTTTTTTTTTTGACTGGGATCAAGTAAAAAAATTTGTGACTTTTTTAAAATATAAATTTAAATCTTTTTTATAAGCCTGTACATACTTGCAGCAAGGCTGAAGGTTGCTAGAATGAAAATGTTCCAATTGAAATAATTTTTAGCCACTGAAGAAGAATTTGATTTACAATTTTTATAATGTTTTAAAAATTATCGTTAAAAATAGATTTTATAGTTATAACATATAACTTTAGGAGCAGATATTTTTTAAAATGTGAATGACAATTATATTTTCAAAGCTTCAAAGCAAATATTCGAATCAGGAATAAAAAAAATGTTTTAATCAAAACATAAATTCTAAGCTATGGAATAAATATTCGACCATTTAACACACGATACTGTTTACCGTAATCCCATGATAAAGTAAGTTCAATAGAGTACATATCGCAATCCTGATTCGAAAAATTTTATACACAAAATTTTAAAATAACTGTAATCCCATGATAAAGTAAGTTCAATAGAGTACATATCGCAATCCTGATTCGAAAAATTTTATACACAAAATTTTACTTATTTACACTATGTCAATAAAATTGAAAAATATAATTTTTGACTTATTAGAAGCTTAGAGCATTTGTGTAGAATGAATAATAAATTCTTAGATGTTGGTGAAGTGTCTGATATTTTAATATGTTGGCCCGGTATGAACCTCCAACCAAATGCGAGTTTGAGTTCTTAATTTTGGCTTGTGGTTATAAATAAATGCATAAGTTTTTTATTTCACAGTCTAAATATTGCTTATGTTCAGTATTTTCCTCCATGTTTCTGTTTTAAAAACTTTGTAGCAATTTTTTATGAGTTTGATCTTGATCCTCATATCTTGCAGTAGCAGATGTTTGTTCTAGCCACGTTGCGAGAGAGCAAAAAAAACCATCTAGGCGTCCTGGAATTACCATCATCAACAAAGTAAACAGCATGAAATGATTAAGGAATAAATGGCAAAAGCAAATCTGTGGAATCTGTGGGAGAAGAAATATTATAACCTAAAAAGAAATTAAGCTGAAAAAATTAATTTGAAATATGTTGACTTTCTGATGTTCATATCGTCGCTTAAGTCACATGCATAATTCATTTTTCCTAAGTTTACAAGAGAATATAAAACTGGTTTATTGATATTATTATTATCCAATCAAATCAAGAAAGGTTTTTTTTTTTTGTTTGCTTTAATTTATTATATACGAAATGAGAAACGTACGAATGCTTCCATTTCACCAGTGTATTACATGGAAAAATTGTGGAAAGTTGTAGCATGTGGACAAGTGATTCTATTTTTGGCTTGTGGACCAAACTGGCTGTAGCCAAAATCTGGAACCACCTTGAAATTTTAAAAGATATGGTCTGTCTAATTTTGGCCAAAAAATGAATAATAACGTAGCTGCTTAAAGTGTCTAAATAGTTCGAAAAGATATATAATACAAAAATTGTCATAAATATTGAAAATTTTACTAAATTTAAATGTCATGAATACATAAAATAATACAGTCAATGTTTATAAAGATATTCTACATTTATGTTGAGACTGTTATGTTGTATACCCAATACAAGAACTTTTTTTTTTTTTAAACAATTTTTGCCACTTCAATCATATAGCAGTACATGGACTAAAATCATCGTTATCTTATGGCATCTTATGGTCCTTGCAGAACTCTGGCCTCCTCAACTATTCAGACCTATCCTCAGTTGCCTTTATCAATCCTCTCACGCCCAGAGTCCGAAGATCATCCTCCACATCTTCAAGCCAACGAAGTTGAGGCCTTCCTCTCATTCTCTTTCCACCCGTGTGTCCCTTCAACATGTTAAGGAGCCTACTAGCTTCCAGATTTGCAAAATAATAATGACGTACTTAATAAATGGACTTGATAATAACATAACGGACTTAAATAATCATATTTAAAATTATTTCCAACACTTTAGTTGATAATTTTCAACGATTTTTAGAGGTTAGGCTTAACTACTCAAATTCACAATAAAAAAAAAAAAACAATTTAATCAAACGTAAAAAATACTAAAAAAAAAAAAAAAACATTTCGTATAAATTAATATTTGTTATTCGCAATAATTCCTAAAATTTGTAAATATATAATTTATAGGGACAGCCAGTGAATGTGCTAGAAAAAAAAGTATAAAAAATAAGGTATGTAAAGAATGAGACATACCAGTACCCATCGCTACCTCCTCCTCATATTATTTTAGGTTGTTCTTAATTATAGAGGTCCCTCATCCAGCTCCTTTTTAGCCGTCGGTATGTATTGTATTGTATATGTATGTATTATGGTACACACGTTTTGTATGAGTGTATTGGGATGGTCATAAAGTTTGTCGTGAAATATTCTGTATTTTGTTTTGATGTGGTACAGTACAGTGGTTATGTGCAGGTCTTTATCCAGTGCAACATTGCTTACATACCATGGAGTGTTATTAGTCATAATGTTTGCGGTTTTTATATGTGAGAGACAAGCTAGACAGCTCGTGTTAAGACAAGCTTACGGTTTTAAGTCGAAATACTTTGACTACTACTACTACTACTGTGAGAAAAACTAAAAGTCGAAGAGATACAATAACATTTTTTTAAACAAATGCGTTCTCTCTACAAAACTTTATTCCAAATATCACACTTACAAACTACGACAAAATTAAAAGTACACATTACAAAGTGACCCAATTCTTGCCCGAACACGGAACTATCTCACCTACATGCCACTGCAAGAGACACAACAGACTTTTCATCACATTCTATACAACTGCCCTCTTATTGACAACAGAGTACACCTTATAAAACCCATACAATTAAAAGGAGACGATTGGCCGCTTCCATAGAAGGATATTTTTAAAAAATATCTCAAGGAAATGAAAAAGATTATCACTGGTTGTGATTTAAAGCTCCTCAAAGAAGTGAAGAAGACGACCAAAGACGTGAACCGAACCCATTGATGTTTTTAGTTTTGTTTTTATTAGTTTTGTGTTTATTCACTTATGTTTTGTGTTAGTCATGAAATTTTTATTTATTTTTGTATTGTTTCTTTTTTACATTGTTTATTGTACCTATTGAAAACTCATAAATACCTAAATGTAAATTATTTCTAAATTTCACATATTTTATAAAATACTAAACATGTAATATGCTAATTGCATGGAGCAGGTACAGATATTTACATACACGCCCCTCTTACAGGGTTACTGTAAGAGGAAAAACAAGAAAGAAAAAAATGTGTCCTCTCTAAATTTTATCATATTTTTTTTTTTTTTTTTTTAAATCAACCTGCAACATGTTACTCATGAATCAATTTTGTCATCATTTGACTGATACTTACAAGGAGGATCCCCAAATATCTGGTCCAGGTTCAAGCCTTGCTGCAGTATAAAATTCATCAGCTTTGAAACAAGCTGAAGCTCTATAAAAAAGGTATTTGGCCCTTCTAGTGGAGATGGAACTTCGATAGTTTAATATGCGTTCCCAGCCATAAAACCGATGATATAATCTCTTTGGATGACTAGAGACCAAAAAGCTTCACTTCTCATTCCTTATACAGGATCAACTAAACACTTTTTTCTTTTAATTAACAAGCAAAAGTGGATTATTAAAGCGTTAAAAATGAATAACTATATTAAAATAAAAATCTAAGAATGTGAAGTAGCAGGCCTAAGCAAATATTTTAATTAAAAACAAAAACAAAAAAAAACCAATCATTACTAGAACTATGCTGATCTTCAGTTGATTGAAACTGGTATTGTTGGAATTCATCTTCGGCAGGCAGTAAAGCATAAGGGTGAATCCACTTTTTATCATTTTTAAATTTTTTAGTTAGCGTCCTCAATAAGGTGGTAAATCGTCCACCCTTCAAAGTTTGAACCCATGATGACTTCGAAACATACATGCACTCAACCCAAACTTTGAAGGGTGGACGATTTACCACCGTATTGAGGAAGCTAACTAAAAAAATTAAAAATGGTAAAAAGTCGATTTACCTCCTTTTGCATCTCCACGCCTCAATTTACACAGTTATCACTGACCCTACCGACATGTGATACATTCGTATTTCTACTATAATTTCTCGGTTAGAAAACACGAATTGTTTAAGAGAAATGAATACTGAAAAAAACACTTTTAATATATTTTTCGATGAAAGTAGTAAAGTCAAAAAGCAAAATAATAATGTTGTTTCCAAGAACTTGTGCCAAAATGTCCGAAAATTTGACCCGCCGTGGTTGGTTTAATGTTAAAAGGATATGAATAACAGGTTAATATATGAAGTAAATTTATAATAAAAAAGTGCTGTATAATTATTAATTATTATTTATTATATAAAAATACATTCATTTCTTGATTAATTATAAACATTCCTAATTGTTAATTAAATGCCATCCAAAATTATCCTTTGTATTAAAAAATTAATTTAACTTAAAATTGAGCTTTGAGTCAATTAAAGTTTAATTCTGAAACGGACCCTAAAACATGAGAAATACTTTAATTAATTTACTAGAATTGATGATTCCATTTAATTAATGTTTGATTCCCTTCGTATAAAAGCTTGGACAATTAGTTTTTATAATTGTAATATACTTTGTAGTTTCCGAAAATTGACAATTATTTTGAGAAAAACCAAGTTTATGTCCCTGTTATCTTATTTATATGAGTATACGTTTTATTGAAAAATATTGCAATCTCCTTCATGTTTATTATCAGCGCCAAATGAATTAAATTTACCTATAATAATAGAAATTATGCAGAAAAATAGAAATAAAATTTGAAATAATAAAGTGTATATATACTAGATACTAGCATGACTCTCTTGTCACGTGAGCCAGTAAAGTCAGAGAGATGATTTAACTTGCGAGTACTTCATTGTTGAACTTCACAATAGATATCGAAGCCACAGACATTATTTATTAAACCAAGGTAGTACCGGCTCAATATTTAATATCTTAACTGTTAAATAGTAGATATATTATTAAATATAAATGTTAAATAGAATTAATTCTAACTCTTCCAATTCTTAATTATTCTAATCAATTCTATTACTAAATTCTATACATAGCATAAAATTATTTAAAAAGACTTTTGGTTTGAGTATACTCTTCATACACGGCATTACCGAAGCCGACCTCTAGTCAGATAACGAAAATAGTTAATTAAATTTGATTGATCATTAAAACTGATAATGAACATTTAAATCTAGTTTTCAAATAGAATTAATTCCAATAGAAGTGGCCTTTAATTCATCAATCTTAAAGATAAACTAACTATAAAATATTATTTATATGTAGTGAATTTAATTTAATTTGTTACGGATTTTGATTAAGTAAAATAAATGGGTTCAACTTTGGAGCTCCACTAAAACTTCCAATTCTGCTCGTATTCGATCCTTACAATCGAAAATCCTTCTCAATGCTCCTTATTATGTCATAAACAAACTTATCCATATATTTCAGTCAATAAACATATTGTAGAGTGCATCAAATGTGTAATTATGTTTGACCTCAGGGTTTAGTTACCTTAGGAGTAGTTAAATATACTAAATTCTAGTGCCTTCCACGTTCGTTTCTCAGAAAAAATGTTATGTTAGAATCAAAGTTGTAGAGTATTGAATTTACTTTAATTTCATAAATACGTTTTTGGTACTTTAATCAAATGTTTATCAAAAAGTGAGGTAAATTTTTTTTTTTTCGAAATTATTGATATTTAAGAACGTATATCTCGAAAACCGTTGTAAGTTAGACAAATATGTATTGAATCAATTTTATAGGAGATTTAATTACCTTTAATTTTAATTTGAAACTTATTTTTCTAGAGTTCACCGTTTTCGAGATGTAATCGAAAATCCCGAAAATGGGAACTTCTCCCCTCTCTCCGCCGTTATCTCACCTCCCAGAGTCGGGGAATTTTAGTATGTTTATCTTATAACAACTCCTAAAGCCCTGAGGTAAAAAATAATCGCATATTTCATGCACTCTACACCTTTCATTTCAGCACTTATCTTAATGTTCCATATGTTTCTGATTTGTCCCAAACCAGATACCTATCCTTCCATAGTAAACTCCATAACCACTCGGATCCACTAGTTTTCCAACTTGCTTCACACTTTATACCCAATAATCCTCTGAGGCGTCTAAAAAGAAGAGACCTTAGAACTTCATTGAAGTGCTACCTGTGAGCAGTTCTTTACATGTTATGAACATGTAGTTTTTATCATTTTCCTCAAATTTACTTGTAGTATCTATATAGTTTACAGTTGTAAATAATAATAAATAGTTTTAGAAATATACCCATATACGGTAAAAAATTTTCTCGGTTAATGTTGCGCACAATTTAAAAGAACGCCGGATGAGAGGGTTTACTATAATTCAAATACGCCTTAACTCATCTCTGGCAAGTTTATGAACAGGTTATAATACTACATATGATCAATACACCATATTTAAATAATATACATTATATACATATATAATACCTGCTAAATATGAAATACATTTTATAAAAGACCTAGCCCCATTTTCCTCGCCAGAAAAGATGTAACGATACCAGAGCCGACAGTGTCGCAGACCCGTGATTAAGCTGACTGGTGAAACAGTTTGATGATATACGGTAGATTATAAATCTTCCGCGGGGCGTAGAACAAGCGACGGGATATTAACAGTTTTTAAATTTAAATCAGAACGGACAACTTTGGGATAGAAGGTGAATGAGATGAATCTCCATATTCATAGAGTGGTCCTTTTGTTCATCCCTCCGTGACCGAACCCACTCCAAATTCGTCCTGGGTTGACGTGATAAGTGATAGGTTCATCATGATGTGTCAATAGCATTACAAAAATTCTTAAAAAAATTTTAGTGAATGGAATTCAGGCTAATCTTATTTTATTCCTAAAAGTTAATTAAAAGAAAAACGACTTAAAGATGAATAAATCCTACATGTACAAACTTAAGTAAAAAATAACATTTTAATTACTTCGAAACAACGAGCATTAAAGGACAATCAACGAAAATATCGATACTTATATACCTATTCACAGTTTATGATCAGTTATTTTTGGAGTCGGTGCCAGCCAAGAAGGGCAGTTTAATTCTGTCTTTGCCACAAAATTTTGAGTGGTACGATGCAGCGGTGTGGCAGTGATGAAATAGTGGGGAGATCTTTACAGTTACGAGTTTTTTTTTCGAATCCTTTTTTTTTTTTTTATTGGCATCAACTTCAAAAATAACTTATCATAAATTGTAAATACGTATATATTTAGTTAAAATACTTTTTAACCGAACCACACGTTGGCTATTAAAAGTATTTCTACTTGACGTGGTGTTTCTGTTTGACTGCATCTCTGATTATCTTCTTCTCCGTTTATCTTAACTGTCAACTATACTCTTATGACTAAAGAATCACAGTGTTCTATGAACTATGGTGTATATGCTCAGTATTTACGTGAGATAGTTGTTGTAGAAGATTTAAAAATGGTTGATTAAGGTTGTAAAATGATTGCGATAAATAAAATAACTGTGTGGATAATTATTAAATGGATTTTCCTGATGAATTATCCCGGTTAAACATATGTTAATTTTTTTGTATTACTTGTGCTTCCTGGATTTATATTCCTATTGAGGGAAGAAGAGGGTTTAAATGATCTAAAATTATATTAAATTAAAGTTCAACTTCATCTATCTACAAAAAAAAACAATTAAAAACATTTTTTACCACTGTCTATTAATTTTTAAGCAAAATTTTGGTCAAATTTATTGTTCCCAAAATTTCTGGAAAATGTAACACATTTCACAACTGTATACTACGTTTATAATCATTTTCAAGGTGTATCTTGACAAAACGTTTTGGAAATCGCTAAAGATAATCTTCATTTTTATCAAAACAATATTGGTTAACTCTTTACTCAAAATAGATGTGTTATTTCAAAAGCTTCAGATTCAAAGTCAAGGTGATGCTATTGCTTCAACTGAATGTGATTAATTTATACATTATTATTAATAAATGATAAATAATATGGAGTTGCCTTAAATAAATATATAGCAACATCAGATTATGAACTTGCTGGAAAAGTTTTAAGTTGTATCGTTTTTACAACTGAATATTTGTTCTGAACACTCTTAATCAATTTAAGGGTCTTAAATTGGTTTTTGAATTATGATATTCTTGAATTTTGTTTCAGAAAGAGACATATCCTTGTTCTAGGCTTCAATAATAAAATCACATTGTAGAATGCTGGATCTAGCCTCCCCGGCAGAGTGCGTTACAAAATATACGAGCGAGGCATTGTGAAGGATGGAGGCACTAGCTCTGGGGGATATGGGCACTATAATTAGTGACGTCATAGCCATGATGTCATGGATGGTGTCAATTCTGTTCTAATCGTCCTTTCAATTAGGCCTAGTCCCGTCCTTGAGGTCCGCAATTACAGATGCGGGAACCATGTCACAGATCATAGAGCGCTAATGTGGATCTTGAGTGGATGTATTGGGGCAATTTTCGGAGCGGTGTTTAGCGGATGGGATGTCCTTAGGTTTTTGATGTAATATTTTCATTCCAACGGAATAGATATCAGGAAAAAAATAAATATTTATTATAATTAGTAAATATTTTTAAAGCCGATTGAATATACACAAAACAAAGCTTTAGTGATCCCAAACATTGAAAGATATCAATAACATTTTTGTGCAAGTGTTTTTAAATTTTCCTATTTTATTTTTTAATATCTTTGTGTATTTATGTCTGAGAATGTGAATTAAAAATTCTGTAATCACATATGAAAAAAATTATATAGTTTCTCAAAAATTTTTATATTTATTTTTTATTTTTTTAACGCTGAATCTTATTTCACACCAGTGATTAACAATCAGTGAATTTGATGAAATACTGAATCACTATGGCATTAGGGAGACTAGAACCCTATGGTACCTCCTAACTTGATTTCTTTTTTTTTAAACCTAGTTCAGTTCAAAGCTCCCAATTAATTACAAAAGACTCATTTACTTGATTGTGTTTAGACCAATATGGACGTACGGAGTTGAGCTTTGGGACTCCACTAAATCATCCAATTCATCCCGTATCCAATCCTTACAATCCAAAATCCTTCGAAAAATCCTCAATACTTTTTCACCAATAAACTTATCCATAAAGATCTTATATTTGGGATCTAGTGTTCCATATGTTGCTGATTTAGCCCAAACCAGATACTAATCCTTTCAAAGTAAGCTCCATTAACACTCAAATCCCCTAGTTTCTCAACTTGCTTCACACTCAATTCCCAATAATCCTCCGAGGCGTCTGAAAAGAAAATGGCCCAGAGATCTTCTTGTGTAGATGTTTTTGACTGAAGTGCTACTGATGAGTAGTTCTTTTCAAGTTTTGGCATGTTATTGTAAACGTTTTTTCAACACATTTACTTGATGTATACCTGTGCAGTTGTAAATTTCAATAAATTGATTAAAAAAAGAAAAACTAGTTCAGGAGATCACTAATCCATCTCCTTTTTAGCTTTTTTTTTTTGTGTTGCCTGGGATGTAGGATGTGCCTGTGGCTGAGATGTTTATGTGTTGGGATGTCTATGTAACTTTTCGTCAGTATTTTTGTCGAGAGTCCGTATTTTTTTCAACAGTTGGCATGCGAATGTCAGTTTGTAGAGTTTTCTTGCTTACGTAAAAGGATGAAATGAAATAAAAAATAAACTTTTTAAAGGAAGTTAAGGAAGCGGCTTTACGAATAGAATTGTGTAGGGAAATTCAGAAAGAGGTAGCACGAATGATGGAGGATTTTTCAAAGGAGGCAGTGTTATGTGAGGCGGGATACAGGTTAAAAGGTTGAGATCTAGTGTTTAGGAGGTGGATAGAAGAGCGCAGAGTTGATAGGTCAAAGATATAGGAAGGTTTTTTTTTTTGTTTTTAGAGATTGGAATAGGAAAGAACCCAAGAAGTATTGCCGTCGGAATTTAGGAAAAAGCCTCCCAAGCTCACTACATTCGGCAAGTAACGTGTGACCGCCTGGGGATCCCGAAGATAAATCTCATGAAACAGTTCAACAGTATTGTCAGCTTCATCTCAAGACCACTAGATAATCCCCCACAAACCAAGCAACCGTAAAGGATGATTTCATGATGTCCCCCGAATAGTGAGAAAATATGTTTTCCTGAAAACATTTGGAGTTTGTTAATATCAAATTGATTGTAAATTATAACTAGATAATCAGAATATAATTATAACTTAACAGAAATATAAATAACTGTCTTACATAATTACAGGTTCTTCTTCTTTTTTTTTTTTAATAAATTTATTTTATGAAATGTTCATTTCACCATACGAAGACGTAAATTTATTATATAGAATATATTTAAGTTAAGATACATAACATGATCTCTCCTGAAGTTAAACAATATAGCATAGTACCCAGACAAGTGTAGGCCTTCTTTACAAGATCACATTAAAACAGCGTTCATGCATGGCTATATGTATATCTTTCAACACTTAGCGAAGAAATTGGATGGGGAATCTCTTTTAGGAATCAATATTTTAATTAGTTACTATAGAAATTTATATAAAGTCTAATCTATAATTCAATAATTATACCGAAATAATTTTTGGTATGAGAAAATGTTTTGTGTAAATTATGTTTACACGCATGACTCAAAAATGGAGGTGACAATTTTAAAATGTGTACTATTGTAATAATTCATTATTTGTATGAATTCCATTAAATGCCCTGTCCTTGTCTGTTTTTTGGTATTCTCCTATTGCCATATCTCAGAAACCGTGTAATATGTCGAAATGCCTGTGACTAAACAATTAGTTGTCAGACTGTGGAAAATTATTTTTGTTGGGATTTTGGTGGTTTAGTTTTCATTTCTGTAAGGATTGCCATTGAAAATGAATACAAATCCAGGTTTAAGATTTATTTATATCAAGGGTCTGTTGAATACGACGGTCAATTTAATCCATATTTAATATTAATCATTTTATCGATTTCGTCTTTGGAAATGCTAATAAATAGGAATGAAATAAATAAGGAGTATAAGTAAATTTGGATAAGTAAGGTAAGACGCAGCTTCGTTTTTGGATCAGAAGTATAGCCGATGGGAACTAGAAGTTGACAGCTGTGATGAAGATGAGAGGATGAAAAAAAAAGCCAAATTGGAAGCCGTGATTTGAGGTGCGTGGTCGGGAAGGAAGAGAAGGATGAAGGACAATGGGATGAAGATGGAAGACACGCAGGTCCTGGAGGGGCTGGGGGCATCTGCATGCGGGACACCTGCTGCCTCGCACGCTAGCTTGGATATTCCCAGCATCCTATATTCTAAATCTTAAAGGATTCGATTGTAAATATTCCGGGTTGTATCTAAAAAGAATAATAATGATCATTTCTGAATATATTTTGGTATGAGATATTATTCAATACATGAAATGCATTATATAAACAGATCCGAATCTCGGCAATTTGAAACTCAAGGAACCAGAGAGGTCCCGACCAACAAGAGATCAAATCGTAAACAGTGTGATTCATATTTTAAAATGCACAAAATAATAATCAAATTGTTTTATGATCCATATGTTTATAGTAGGAGAGGTAGGCTTCGCATCAGGTTGAGGAATGTTGTGGCTGAAGGTATGGCTGGCCGAGGATTAACGGAAGAAGAAGCGATGGATAAAGAGGAATGGAGGAACCGGCTGAGGAAGGAGTTTGGTTGAAGAAAACTTCTAATAGCGAAGAAAAATCCTTTCAAAGAAGAAGATGTATATAGTAACACATTTATGTAGAAGCCTCCACTGTCCGGTGGGATAGAATCAATTAAATCTCTCTTAAATAAAAGAAGTCTGTGAATGTTCTAAGCAATCACAGTTATAGGGAAAGTTTTGACTTCAAATTAGGAAGTGTAACAAATTAAAATTATCGTTTGTACCTAAAAACATTGGTACCTTTTTGTATCTATCCAGAGTATTTCAAGAGAAGGAAAATTATGAAATCGACCTCAGATTGTTTTAGTATATGTAAGAAATTTTAAGTCAAAAGTTAAACAAAAAAATAAAAAAAGTTAAGGATAAATAAACATCCATCACTTTTTTTTTACGTTTTAACAGTTTCGTTATTTGAATGTAAAATGTAAAATAAAAAATAAATGCCGCGAAATCAGATTTGAAATAATAAATTTATGTAATTTCGCAGACGACTCAGATCTCTAGCTGGCGAAAAGTCAACATACAAGATCAAATTTATGTAGTACATATTATTAAATTATCTGTTAAGTTTTGAAACCGCTATTAGCAATAGTAATTTTTTTTATTTATTTTTTTAAACAAAAAGGTTTTGATGCAAGGTTTTTGTTTTTATAATTATTATTTTTTGGTTTTTATTTTGCGGTTTCCAAAACAGTTATTTTTTTTATTATTATTTTTGTTAAGTTTGCTAAATCCAACACAAATTTTTGTCCATTGACATAAGTAAAAGACAGCCAACTTGATATTCGAATTCAACAAACCATAAAATGAATCGTTTAAGAGGGGAAAAAAAAAAAAAAAAAAAAAAAAAAAAAAAAAACCTCCACTTTAACTGCTATAGTTTTGCTTGCACTAATAGGCCTATAAGAATTTCTTATTTATTTATTTAAAATTTATTACTACTTATTTTCAATTATATTCTATAAAATAATAATAAGCTAAAAATCCACAAATAAAAAATATTGATATAACTGTTGTCCCTCAATAAACCAATAATAAAGATATAAAATGTTTAATGATTTTCTTCTTTACCTGTAATTGTATTATTTTAATGTAATTAATTATTTTCTATTTAATTGTATAGTTGTTTTTCATTTCCTATTAATAGATTTCAGTATCTAAATAGATCTTGAGGTTTTTATATAATTATTGTTGTTTTCTCAGGATAGATAGATATATGTATTTATGTCCAATTTAAAGTTTAAACAATTTTTAATTGTTTGGATAAGTATATAAAGGCTGAGATCTGACAATTTGTCATTGCTTAAAATCATTATGAATTTTTTTTTATTTTATCTTTGAATCATTATTCATACCTGTCAGTCGAATTGATTAGAAGACATTAAAACATGAATATAAATCGAAAAAACAACATTGAAATAAAATCATAATAATACCAAACAGTATCATCAGGCTATCTGATGTTTTATTAATTATGAAGTTTATTTTAAATATACTTATAATATTTTTAAAAAAATATTGCTGGTTCTTTCATTTAAAATAATGAAATTTTGATAGAATAAAGGCATACCCAAACTGAAAGGATTCGAATTTTATTAATTGTTTTGTCCTTTCAGATTCTTGCTTAGCATTCATGGACAACGTTCTATTCTAGTGACAATATTTTTTTTAAAATTGATTTCTAGTCAAAGAATTTGAGATTAAAATATAATAATACTATATATAAAATTAATGTATTAAATTTCTCCTTGAAAATTGGAAAAAAATGACGGGCCGCTCCGGGATTTGAACCCGGGACCTCCTGCACCCAAAGCAGGAATCATACCCCTAGACCAAGCGGCCACTTGAAGAACTTCGGAGAAGAGATTTCCATTAGTATATTAATGTTTTAAGTATATATTGTGTTCTACGGATGCAGATATGTCCCCACCCTAGATTTACATTTATTTTTTGGTTTGTCTAGGGATCAAATCACGACAGCACTGTGGCACTGTAGAGGGGCACGCTACTCTGCCCTTTCAGCCCTATCAGTGGCATTAGCACGTGCATTCCCGTAAAAAACTAGGTATTGTATGGTAACTTATTGCTATCATTACTGTATTTTTTTTAATAAGAATATTTATATTAAAAAATATAACAATAATTTCTAACAAACGAAAAAAATATAACAATAATTTCATTTAAACAAACGAATATAATATTATATATAATAATACAATATAAATAATATGGTAACGGTTCATCATCAGGCTTCTAATTTTTTTTAAAAACACATTAATCTATAACATTATACCAATAGTTCTACAATTATATAGTGATGTGTCATTTACCTCTTAATCTGTGATTATTTTCACATTGTCAATTCTCCATGTTATAAGCCATTATATAATGTAAGACAGAATCCTAGTTGAAAGTGAAGATGTTAATTTCTGCTATATTTTCTAATGGGAGTGGAAATAAGAAAACATAAAAAACCTGTGATATATTTTATTTATAAACTAATATGTTTTATTGAATAATTATACAATCTGTCTCACTTTAGCACAAAAATAATATATGACAAAGAATCCATTCACATATATGTATACTGAAATTTTATCACTGAAATTGAAACAACAAATACAAATATATAAAACACCAAATCCATGTACAAATATCTTGTTAAGTTTCATAACACTTTTACAAGTTGTAAATTTTTATCACCTAAATTGATAGAACAAATATAAATATAAACATATATATATATATATATATATCAGCTTATTCTGATTTGTTTTGTTTTTTGCCTATCTCTTTTTTTTATCTTGTTATTTGATGTTAACCGATGGTAAAAGTATATTTATGTGGGCTGGTATTACCTTAGTCCATACTACATTGGGTTGTGACAAAAATATTAAATAAATAAATACAATTTTAAATTAATATCAAATGCATTATTCATTTTTTTTTTTTGTATTCATTTTATTGTTATTGTTTCTGTAATTAAAAAAAAACGATCTCCCTCATTAAAAGACATTGAGAAATGGGTGTTAATGAATACATTTTATGATATGTAAAAAAATAACAGGTAAAAAACCTCTAACTATAAAGGATAAAATGTAATTTATATATTTATATTAATAGAAAAGTGAAGTGAAACAAACTGTAAAAAATAATACAAAAAAGAAATAAAAGAAAATAGACTATTCTTAAATTATATTTCTAATAAAATCAGTCATTGTATTTTTTATGTTTTTCCTGTATTCAGACATACCTATATTTTTTTCTTTCTTCCTCCTGGATTCATTGTTTATACAATTCTCTTTTTTATATTATAGTGTTTCTTACTAAAATAATAATTTAATTATATTTTATATGATAATATCAAACTATTTAAATCTGATTTATTATTTACGTGTAAAAAAACTAGATCATCAAGAATTAAATAAAAAAATCATCTTGACAAATAAAAAAAAAACAAAAAACGATTATTTTAGATTTAACTTTCTTTCGTAATTTCCAAAGAGATATCTCGATTTTTTCTCTATTAATAAAATTCCCTTTTTCATCTTTTTTTTTTTTAATTTTTAAAAAAATTGATCTAACAGTCAACCTTTTACCTGGTTTGATATGTCATCCATCTCACAGATTTTTCAAAATGCGTATTTTTTTTTTCTTTAGATTATTGCAATAATATAAAATTTTATATTCAAATTATTTTTTGAAATCGAATAGAAAAATAACTAATAAAATAATGGAGCTTTTAGTTATACGTGAATCCGGGAGGCCTGACAACCATGAATAAGCCGATTTATTCGATAAGCCGGTAAACAAATTAAGTAAATCCGTAAGCAGTGAACAAAATAAGCAAATCAACACAGTTTTTCAACAATATATATTTATAGTTAAAAGTATCAAAATTAAAGTTATGAGTTAATAATAAACATTACATGTGGTTTATTTATTTTCCTTTGGGTATTGTGTGTTTTGCTGGGATCTTTAACTGTAGAGGTCTTAAGGGTTATTACCTACTTCTGCCAGAAATAAATAATAAAAATATTTTAAACAGATTCAGCTGTTGCAGGTATAATCTCTTTTATTAGCAGGATCTTAGATAAATCTTCTAGCATATATTTGATATTTGAATTATTTTTATTTCTTAAAAATTGTTATAAAACCGGTTCTGTGTGCTAACAGTTATATACACCAGAATTTTCAAGCTAAATGTTATTAAATCTTCATTTGGTCTTTATATGATTGTAAATGAAATAATAGTAGTGACGCAACCGTTGACTGTTGAATTCCTCCACAACGGCAGTAAGGGACCGTTTCATTGCATTTTGATAGGCTTTATAGCGACGGCAGAACGAAGGACGGACCCTGAGAGAGGAGGCAAGATAGGATGCGGGTGGCTCCAGGGTCCAAAGACCTCCTTCGGCTAGAATTAAGTTAGAACCCTGTAATTAAAGAGGTCCAATCCTCCATTCTTTTATTATATCGTATCCATTCTCTAATGGAATCTTTCTGTAGGCTATATTTAATTTTCTTCCCACTGTTACAATCATAGTTTATTCTTAATATTATAGCAAGAAACATAGCCAAAACACTAATCGTACTAATTAAAAATACCGACCAATTATAAGGAATCCGTGATACGCAAAAAACACAACCTTGCATAGCGATTTTTATAAACTACTCCAGTATAACCTCGATCGTCTTACACAAATGGGGCCAGAGTCGTAATCCCTTACGTAAAATAAAAAAATTCTGAATTTTTGTTATTTTATAAAACAATTAACTGTTTTAAAAAAATAATGTAAACATTATTCAGATGAAAAAAAAACAACTATAAAAAAAAAAAAATTAAGGAAAGTGCCGCAGACCTTACCATTCGATTTCAGTCCGTTGCAGAAATACGATATGGTAGTTCAAAGACGTTTTTGAGGAAACCACGGTTTTTGCTATAAATGCTGTAATATTTCCACTCTGTTTAAACAATTTTCGAATTTTGACCACATTTTCGGATTTAGCATTAAATTTCATTTAGAACAGTATACATGTAACCTTGAATTTGACAAACTTAGGACCTAAAGGACAGCTTGATCTTCACCTTATTTAGGGAAGTTACAATGTCTTTTATCACTTCAACGCTCACTGTTTTTCAAAAAAACAATCAACAGAAATGCAAGTCTTATAAAAACTTGAAAATTTGACCAGCTTCCATATGGTATGATCAAATTAATGATTCCGTATTGATTTCATGGATAAATTTACTTTTAAAACCGAAAAAACATTTCGTTTTCATTTGGCATAGAAATTAGTCACTTGTGTAAATAAGACCTTATGATATGATATGCTTAATGAACAAAAATAAATAAACCAACGATACGTGGATAGGTAGAAAGCCTTTAAACTTTTACTGAAAGTTACATAGCTTCCCTATTAAATTTTCTCAACATCATTATATAACTAACATCAAAGTTATCTTCTTTATCTAACGAATAAAGAATTGTTCCTCCGTCCCTTCTCCTTGTTCGTCCATCGATGATGAAGGGATTCCTTGAATATCTTCTGATTCTTAGTCTCAGGAAAGAGTTCATGCGAGCCAGATTAATGAGAATGTCTGACCTTTAAAGGACCGGAATATCGGGATTGTACTGTCCATACATATTCGCTTCAACAACTTCTGAACCCCAGACAATCCAACACCCTAGAACTCCGACATGAATTTCTAATTACAAAAGATCTCGCAGCCACTGCCATTCTAATCTATAACAAGGTAATCTAGAAGTTGTGTGGAACTTGATTATAATTGAGGTTTAACATTATCTTAATGTTTTCACGAAATTTCGAAAATGTAACAATATATACAATCGTTAAGATTGAATGGGTTTTTTCCCAGTGAGGCACAGTTCATATTGGTTTAATGATGATTTTGTATTGCGTTAGCAAATAAGTCCGTTCGGTTTTTGAGGGTGAAATAAGTCTGTGTATAATTAATATAAACTTTATGTTAATCTACAATATATTCACCATTATTTAGTATATCTTGTTTCCATCTTTCAACCAGTGCATACTGCCACGTTCATAGTACGTCGGGGGTTTATTGTCAAAAAACTGATCCAAGGGGTTTTTGATGTCCTGTTCGTATTGAAAATTCTTTCCATTCATGGAGGTCTGCAGAGACCGGAATAAGTGGTAGTCACTTGGAGCTAGATTGTTGCGATTGACCAACAAGGATTGGGGCCAAGCGCTGTCTTGGTGGAAAACAACGCCCTTTCGATTGGCCAGATCTGGGCGCTTTTTTTAAATCGTTTGATTCAACTTTTTTATTTGCAAACAGTATAGAGTTTTATCAATTGTATGTTCTGATAGCAATAGCTCGTTTGAGTTCCTTGTGGGTGACCTGACCGTGGAGCGTCATTGATTTCAAAATGTCCTGAATGAAATTCGGCAAAACAATTTTGACAGGTGCGTTCGGTTAAGGAATCATCCCCATAAACACTGCAAAACATTTTATGGGCTTCTACAGCACAGTTACTTCTTTTCTAAAATCATACGGAAAAATATGCCGATAATAAATGATATTTTTTCCATGTTCACAGTGCAATAGCAATCACAACATAAAGCTAATAAAAACAAGAATTTACAGAAATATTTGTCGACATATTACAGAGTAAACATCCACCTTAGAGATTAACTCATCAGATAAGAAATGGACCGTAATGATAAAAAAAATAAACAGAAATTCCCTTTACTAGTGCGGAGAGAATGAACTAAATACCGAGCACATCCTCCAGACCTGCAGGCTCTATTCTGAGCAAAGACAGCTGATCTGGCCCTCTCCAGCCGATGTGCGGACGCTGTATGGTCCGCGAATCAGGAATAACTGAATTCCTCATCTTGACCCCCGACCTGGCCATCTAAGGGAAGGTCGCAGAAGAAGAAGAAGAGAAAAACCGAAAGGATTTATTTGCTAACCCAATATATGAGAAGTATACGTTTAAAGATGATATGTTCCATTAATTAATAATTTAATGAGCTTAATCGTGTTATTTCCCTGCCTTTTGAGTGTAGTATGAGAGTTCCATGTGTCTTTCGTAAATGTGATTAAAAAAAAAAAAAAAAAAAAAAAAAAAAAAAAAAAAAAAAAAAAAAAAAAAAAAAAAAAAAAAAAAAAAAAAAAAAAAAAAAACTAGGTAGCTTCTGGGAATATCAAATATTAGAGCTCGGATGGAAGAATTAGCCTTGACCCTATCAAAGATAGGATTTAGAAAAAGTTACGTTTTCTATAAAAAATATACATTTTTTTTTTTTTTTATTACAACGTTGAAGGAAAAACTCGTTAATTGAATTCGTTTGCATGAAGATACTCTATAATTAAATGTATATATTGATTGTTACTTTTTCTTCTCAACGAGATATGATTCAATGTAACAGCTCTATCCGAAGTAGCAATAACTGATGTAAGATATTCCCATTAGAGCCACGGTAGAACATACTCTGACCCTTAGACCCCTTCGTTTAATAACCGGGAATAAAAAACGGCCAATGTGAGAGGCGTTATAAGCTTTTTTTTTTTTTTTTTTTTTTTTTTTTTTTTTTTTTTTTTTTTTTTTTTTTTTTTTTTTTTTTTTTTTTTCCCTCTCCGTTTCATAGATTGTTTCAATTATGGTTAATAGCTAACACCAGTTTATTTGGGCACATCTAGGCGGGTCTACTGACCCACCACCATTCTCTATTATCGTCGGTCAGTCGTAATTAGAGAAACTGAAATTGGCCCTTACAATGGAACAGTGTAGTCAATTGGTTAGGAAAAATCATTATGGATATTCCTTTGGTCAGGTTTATTAATTTATCAAAATAGGTAATATTCTTTAAATATAAGGATGAATTGATAGATCTACTTAAGAAATTTTTGGAATAATATCAACTATGTGGTATTTTTTGGTCAACTGTTAATTGTAAAAAATGTTTTTGGCAATTCAGGTTTGGACGAATTTTTAAATATTGGAAAGGTATGCATAACAAAAAAAGGTATTTATAACAAAAAAGGTATGTAAATTGATAAATAAGACTATAATGATCACCATTATTACCAACCATTACATATTTCTACAAAATTTTGATCAATAAATTTGCTATCTTTTAAAAAAATCGTCCACATTCTCTAAAATGTTCTTCGGCTATGAGGTCTGGAGAGAAGAACGAAATGTAGAGACACCACTACAACAATTTTATTTCGACAAAACCTTTCGTAACGATGATTCTTTTTTTTTTTTCGACCGTTCAATACATGAGCCCTTTCAATTATTTTTGGTTGCTCAGTGTCGTTTGATTTTCTAACTGCTATTTTCTTTATTTTGAACAGTTCTGGGATTTTTATCGCAAGTTAGCTGAATATCGTCACTCAAAGAAGAAGTCTTGCTCCTTTGTATTCAAGCCTGATGACAGAAAATTCCTTCTTGATTTTTTTTTTTTTTTTTTTTAACTGTTGTTGAATTAATGTTTCTTAACCACTGTTTTGGACGTTTGAACAAGTAAAACGAAATTATAAGAAAATCACGTTTGAACCTGTAAGTAATGGCCGAATTATTTCCAAGTGGTGTAAAGGGGTAAAGAAACATTTTTGTTTATGCGAGGAATAATAAATATTGACATCCATACGAACAATAATCTATTAATTTTTTTTTTATTAACTTTTTATTGAAATTTAGAACTGTACATTTAAACATACATCCAGTAAATGTGATAATAAAATGACAATTGCTTGTGAAGCAACTACCCACTGGTAACACTTCAATAAAAGTTCTGTTTGAGAAGGTCCCGAGGCCATCTTTTTTTCAGTTGCCTTGGAGAGTTGTCAGGAATAGAATGGGAAGCAAGTTGAGAGACTAGTGGATTTGAATGGTTATGGAGTTTACTGTGAATGGATATCTGGTTTGGGCTAAATCAGCAATATATGGATCATTGAGCTGTTTATGGATAAGTTTATTGATGAAAAAGTAAGGAGCGTTAAGTATTTTTCGAAGGATTTTGGATTGCAAGGATAGGATACGAGATGAGTTAGATGGTTTAGTGGAGCCCCAAAGCTCAATTCCATATATCCAAATAGGTCTGATATCTATAAATGAGTCTTTTGTTGAAAATCGGAAGTTTTGACCGTTTGTCTAGCAAATGTTGAAGAAGTCGAAAACGGCGAGCAGTTTCCTGTTGTTTTAGTCTTGTATGTAGATTCCAAGTTAAACGTATGTCCAGTTGTAGCCCTAGATAGCGGATCTGTTCAACAGGGATCAGTGGAATGTTATTAAAGGACTATTAAATATAAATAGTTTACACTGAGGAGTAATTTATAGAAAAAGGCCTACATTATTTTCCGGACAACCCAAAACGTTGAACCATGCCGACATGTAAGTTGCATCAGTATTTTTATACATTCCAGTTATTTAAATACTCATCTATAAGATGACAATTAGCTTTACATTCTATAAATATTAATGCTTAGATGTTGAGAGGAGGGACTGTAATCCTTCATTCGGGTTTAATTTCGTGGCCTCTCACGTGCTCCAGATCCTCATTGCTCGCCTCGGGATAAAATGCCACAAGATTTATCACCTAATTTAGCCCACAAGAATCTTCAGCGTTAAACGCCCGTCGGACCGATATTAAATCCACACTAAGTGGGAAATTTTCTCCTTCATCTTCTCTGTTTTTTTTTTTGTTTTTTTTTTAATAATGTATACATTCTTATAGGCCTCTTCTAGAAAGGTTTTAGAATATACGAGTTTAGCTTCTGCAAACGATGAGGATGGGTTTAAGGTCTTGTCTGGGAGCAAAACCCTGATTGCATCGTCATTTAATATGAGTTACTAGTTCAATAAAGAAGTAGCTGACTTCACAGGTAACTAAATATATCATGAGCTTTATGAAGTTTAGCATTATTTTACTTAATAACACAGCCAATTTGACATATCTCATCTCTTCTCATTATTAGGGATGCTTCGATACCAAAATTCGATTCTCGGTTCAATCAATTCTTGAGAATAGAATCGGTATCGAGAATCGATGATCCAAAGTTGATCCCTAGGAATCGATTGTTCCGCTGACGTTGGCAATCGTTATGTGATACCTAATTATGTTATTGCTATACATCGTTCTTCACCTAATTACCAAGCCTCTTTGTACAGAATTAAAAACAAATCCCATGCAACTGCAAGCTATACTTCAGTTTCTTGAAGATGTTTATTAGTCATAGGAAAATGACGAAATGTGATTACAATCTCTAATATACGAAATAATCCCATTTTATAACATATTATTATTATTATTATTATTAAGGGACGAAATGTACGAAAACAAAGATTAATTTTCCATATTATTACGAGTAAATACTAGTTTTTGAATACCTAATACTCAAAACAAATCCATTTAATCTTAAATGTTAAGTGAAAGAGTTAAGTAATATTTTCAATTTCTTGATCAATAAATGAAACCTTGGAATGTTTTTCTTTGTAAATAAGCATTTATATTGAATTTAATCATATCATTCAACTTTGACAAAATGAGAATTAAAATATATTATATGCTATGGATAATAAATGCTACAAGCGGTTTACTAATTTATTTCTTGAACTATTATCGATTATTTTTGGATTATGTTTTGAAATAAAAATTAATTTTTAAACTGAGGTATCAAGAATCGACTTCTTGGTATCGGTGACGGTGTTAAGAATCGATATATTTTGTTACCGGCACATCGCTGCTCAGTTTTAAGAAAACTAGTAAATCAAATTTCAGTAACTCAGAGAATCTTAGGAGCACTGAATTTTAGTATTTTTTTTACTAATAATAGGGTTGCATATAGCTGTTCATAACTCATTACAAACAATAATAAAACTAGTTTGTGTGATGGATGAGTAGATGAATAGTCCGCATGGCTAGGAACTCAATATCGCATCTATTTATTTATTTATAGTTTGGATAGTTTTCAACCGTTATTCTGGTTGTTCTCAACTTTTAGAGCACTACGATTTTCATATGCTTTTAAATGAAATAAATCATAGCTAATAGTACAAACTCTCATTTATGAAACCATAAAACAATTTTTTCTTAATTAATGTTCATGATAATTCCGTTTCTTGGTTATGCTGATAATTTGGTACTTTTGGGTAAAACGAGGAAACTATTAAATTAAACGCAACTAGGCTCATGATAACAGGTAACGAAATTGTTCTAGTAATTAATACCGATAAAACGAACAATATGGTTAGTTGTAGAAAAGGTTAAAATTTCTGTGATACAAATATTCGGAAAAAAGGGCAAGGTGAAAGCCAAATATTAAACATATAATGAGTAAGAACTGTCCTATATTAGTTTGTTTTTCCCCTTCTTTATTACTATAATTATTGTATGATTTTATTCCTTCGTTTATAGCCTATAAACTTTTATTTAATTTTTTTAACTTGGATATGTCTTTTGGCTTTTTTACTGTAATATTTTTTTCACAATCAAAAAAGTAACATTTTAACACTAGCTCTCTTGGTGTTGCTCTGATCTAAAAATTGACGACTTTTTCTGGGTCAGAAATTTAATGGAGAATCGATATAACACACTAAATAACACAATGCATGTTGAAACTGTAGAAAGTTTAACATGCGATATTGTAGGAAAGAGCTATCAACAAATGTGGAAGTCGAAGTGAGGAGACGGAATCGTTCTCGAAGTGCATTTGCAGGCCGGGAAATTTTTGTTGGAGCGCCTCGACGATACAGGTACCTTAAGAAATCATTACTTTATCATGTCGCCGTTTCAGCCACATATTGGCGGCCATGATGATTACTAAAAAAATATGTGTCAGATACAAAATAAGTTTTTTTTTTTTTATATACATTTATTGAAATTTACAACTGTACAAAATATATACATCAAGTAAATGTATTGATAACAATTATAATAACATATTAAAACTTGAAAAGAACTACTCGTCAGTAGCACTTTATTACAAATTCTACCTTAGAAGGTCTCCAAGCCATCTTTGTTTCAGACGCTTCGGAGGATTTATATTCTAGGAGTTCTATATTTGATCTGATTTTCCAATTCTCGTGGTTATTCACCGGACCGAAGATCTTTTCCAAACCTACAGTATCCTCTTATTCTCTGGAATCAAAAACATACACTCACTTCCATATGCCACAACCGGTTTTATTAATGTTATTGAACAGTGATTTTGGCAGATCGAGATACTTTTCGAGACTTAAAGATTTTGTTAAAGACAAAAAGACTTTCGCTACCAGTCGCTATTCAGACTTTTTGATCTCCAATTTCGTATAATTTGTTTCCTGTTTGTACCTAAAAGTTTTACAGAACCTAAGGATATTTAATCTTGCAATATTTAATTCATTACAATTATTCAATATTGCCATTTATTTTTTTTTAATATATCAGTTTATTGAAATTTACAACTATAAAAATATGTACATCAAGTAAATGAGCTGATAACGATTACAATGACATGTTAAAACTTGAAAAGAACTACTCATCAGTAGCACTTCAATAAAAATAATAAAGAAGATCTCTAGGCCATCTTCTTTTCATACGCCTCAGAGGATTATCGGGAATGGAGTAGGAAGCAAGTTGAAGAACTAACCGATTTGAGTGATTATGGAGCTTACTATGAAAGGATAGGTATCTGGTGTGGGCTGAATCAGCAACATATGGAACATTAAGATCTTTATGGATAACTTTATTAGTGACAAAGTAAGGAACATTGAGGATTTTTCGAAGGATTTTGGATTGTAAGGATTGAATAAGAAATGAATTGGATGGTTTAGTGAAGCCCCGAAGCTCAACTCCGTATGTCCAAATAGGTTTGATACAAAATAAGTGAAAATATAAAAGAAATGAAGAGGATGAAGTAAATAAAATACAAGTTATTAGTACTTTGTTTATTGGGTAGAGGAACATTTATAAGCTACAAACTTTGATTTCGTTTTTTGTATATGGATATATCTTTTGGCTGAGATTCAAGACTTTTTTTGTTGTAACGTTTTTTTCACCTTCAAAAATGTAACATTTTGACACGTTAGAGCTCTGTTGGTGTTGCTCGGATTGAAAATTTAGCGGTGGTATTGTTAGTTCCATAAAATTTAATGGAATTTTTTTTGTTATATAACCTTTGCCGCAAGGACATGCCTTTCAGGAACTATAATGGTTTGAATGAAAAATAGTCGCATTTGAAACCGTTGTTTTCTCTCGACATTTTTTTATTTTGAATAAGCATTAATTGTTCATTTAATTTAATTATTAAATTAAATAATTTAATCATTTTAAATCAAAAATGTAAATTGGAAAAATCTGTATATTATAGATAAAAATATCCGTGATTAATTGTCTTCCCCAATCTGGGAGAAACGGATTCTTTTTGTTTTAATTTTTTTCAGATATTTTGTATTATTTGATATCTTATGTAGTTAGTTTATATTTTGTACGTATTCTTTAAATAGATCCATTAACACCTGTATTAATTGACGTTGAGTAAGGCAGATTGCAATATTTATTTAATAAAAGCATTAAAAAAACAAACATATTCGATATAAAGCACTTTGCTGAGAAAATAACAATATGATTCAACTAATATGGCACTTTTAAGCTAAAATTACATCAAAACTCCAACAATAATTTAGTCAATATTTAATAAAATTATTTCCCATGTATAAATACCCTTGAATAACTTATGGTATTACTAATTTTCTGTTCATGAGCTACAGATCTAGGTAGAATTATGCTGTGAACTGACTAATCTTCCCCAGGTGAAAGAGGGAAACTGCTGAGAAGGGAACTTTAATAAGACAAGAGCAGTGAGTTATCCCCACTGAGCCGAGAGATTGAAGCAATATAGCTGCATTAGCCAGGGATCACAGATTAGAATTCCGCCAGTGTAAGGTATAAACCAGGGATATATACTCAGCCCTCTCTTTCCTTCCTCGTATCATCTGTTAATATCATAGTTTAAGTTTTTAAATGTTATATTTTTGTACCTCACTATAAAATGAAGTTCAAATATAAATAAATAAAGGCTTAGCGAACCCGAAGGTTCGATGCCGACACCATCAACCGTTGACCACAAACCTCTATCCAACCCACTCCCCCAAAACCCAAAATTCCCAGGTTCGCCTTGACGCTCTTCCCATCTATGTTTTGTCCACCCTTCGGTCGTTTACCCGGCGGCCCGAAAATTCTCCTGTTTCTTCATCCCGAAATACAAATATAAATTTATTTTTTAATTACTTATTTATTATGTATACAACTTATACATCAAGTGAATGGGCGGAGGGGGGAATGAATACAAGATTCAAATAAGTTTAAATATAAAATTACCTTAAAATATAAAATAAAATAATTGAAGGCTTAAGTGAATGAAGGTAATATGTAAAATCTCTGTAAAAACTCTGTGACCTCTGTGGATAAACATGTGAAGTTGTATATTTACTACTTGCATTTCCATAATTGCTCAAAACTCAGAAATCGGAATTTATTATATAAAACTGGTTTCTCAGAAAAACCTGTCAATGCCAAACTTTGACATTTTTTCACTCGAAACGCGAAATATGTTACTTATCACCTTCATCCACCTGACCCTTCAATTAATTAATTAAACTAGAGTCTTACCGTTGGATTGTCCGATTGAATCAATGTAGCTTTTCGGTTATAGGATAATAATAATTTTTAAATATTCTTATTATTGTTGGTAGCTTTTACATTCATTCTGAATAGAATTTTGATTCATCATTATCAACAAATTATTTTCATTTTAATTAATTTATATTTATAACGGCAAAGAATATAAACACCAAGTAAATGTTTCTGAAAAATTAACACAATAACTTGTAAAGAAACTACCCATTAGTAGCACATCAATTAGAACGTCCGGAGGCTTCTTTTTATCGGGTATCGAATGTGAAAACAGTTTGGAGACTAGTGGATTCTTTTGGGTGTAAAGCTAATATCAGAAAGATAGGTTTGGACCGATTTTGTAACTTAAGAGACATTTGGATGATTCTATTTGTGGAACAAAAAGAAGCATTGAAAAGGATTTTGTATTGGAAGGACGAGAAAGGAAAGAATTAGAAAGCTTAATGGAGTCCCAAAGCTCAACTCCGTCTACCCTGATGGGTCTAAATACTGTCACGTGTATGCGTCATTTAATATTAAATTTAACATTCATTTAACATTAATATATAAAATAATTAGACATATGATTCGGAAATAGAAGCCTTTGGATTTTCGTGCTGTTGTCTTTTGTGTTATTGAATCCAGTTTTTGTTGTGTTGCTTGTTTCGTTTCTTTTATTTTGTGTTAATTCATTGTCTATTGTTATTTTTTTGAAGTTTTAATAACATTGAGACAGATTACTATGCTTTTAAGTGAATTTTAGTAAAATTCCCAAAATCCAAGAGGATCCTCCTGGAAGAGCAATCCTTAATGACCCACGCCACAAAGACCCGAGATTGAGTCTGATGTTGAAGAAGAAAATCATTAGTGAAAGCTGTTTGCATGAAGCAAAGGAGATTCAAGAAAACTTACGTAAATTCATTCTAAATTTTAATAAAAAGATGAATGGCGTAACAAGAGAACATATGACTGCAAACATTGATCGATTAATGGGTATATTGGAATCCTTAAACATCAAGATCAAACAATGTGAAGAGAAGAACTAAGGAGATTTTGTCTCGCTGCTTGTTCAAATAGTGGTATTAAAAATCAGTAGATTTTATTATCTTTAAACGCTTATTTTTATTATTTTTGGAAGAGGCAATTGTTAAAAATAAAAGTGTACAGTAGAAACTAAAATGAAATACTTTCAACTAACTTTAAAAATGTAAATGATATTGTTACAAACTTTTTGATTGGGCAGGCTACAATTAAGTCAATGTGTCTACCGATGGATTAGTAGTTGTAGTTATTAGGAGCACTTCTGACGTATTTATCTTTTTTTTTTCTCGAATTCATAGTGATTGGTCTCACAGTGAGACCAAAAAAATCAATATCTTTTAAACATATGATCATATCGACTTACAGTTAGTATCTTTTAATTCATAATGGAAAATCACATTAGCGTTGCACTCTGAAAAACGTTTTACGTCGGATAAAGATCAAGAAAACTTGGGAAGTCAGTCTAAAATCATAGTTTTATAATAATTTCTAAAGTTCGTTTAATTTTAAGGATTTTAGTTCAGCGGTTTCCCTAAGAAAAGGAAAAACAAGAAAGAAAAAAAAATTGAGATTTAGCTAAAAAGCTCTCATTACTTAAAAAGAATAAATCATATTTAGAATAAATACTTTTCAAACATTATTTTGTACTTTGAATCGTTTATACTATAACAGGTGATTGATTGGTCCAGTGTTAGTGACCCCGTTATCTCGGAGCAACTGGTCCCCATAAAAATCCCCAGGGAGAAATGGGTTATCAGGATAGGTAAGGATTTATATTGGATTGAAGGAAATAATGTGCGGACAGGAATCCTTCCGGATATATAAGTGGAGGGTTCTAGAGCTTGCGTGGGATGGGTCGCTAGTTCCCTGAAGTAGATCTGTTTCTCACTGGATTTATAGGAAATTATCTACCCGCTATCCCAAGCGGTAGTAAAAATAAAGGAGATAGGATAAAAAACTACTTATAACAGAACAAATAAACTTAAATAGAAAATTAATAATATTTTTGACAGCTATTTAAAAAAAAAAAAAATTAAATATATCAAATCAACAACTCAAAGGCCTCTTAAATATGCATTTTCTTTGGGTCGCATAGCGCAAATAAATAGGTCAGATGATTTTAAAACATTTAGGCGAAAATTTTCACACAAATTACAAATAACTACTCAACATGAAAGAAAGAATATGCAGATGAACTTGTAATTATATTTTTTCCGACGAATTTCGATGTTAATACAACAAACGCCGACTTAGCGCAAGTTAACGTGTTCTATAAACTTGCTTCGGCTTAGTTATTCAATTCATTAGGTTTTC
This sequence comes from Euschistus heros, assembly GCA_003667255.2. Lineage (NCBI taxonomy): Eukaryota > Metazoa > Arthropoda > Insecta > Hemiptera > Pentatomidae > Euschistus > Euschistus heros. The sequence continues at coordinate 1,107,920 of RCWM02000004.1, forward strand.
TGTTTTTAAATAGTTTATATTCGGTGGCTAATCTAATATACAGGGTGAGTATCTTTTAAAAAAAAAAAAAAAAAAAAAAAAAAAAAAAAAAAAAAAAAAATGGGTGAAACTAGATCAGAAATGTAGTAAAATGCCGCACACCTCACATTTCTATTCTAATCCGTTGCAGATATTCGATAAATCAAAGACTTTTTTGAGGGAACCACGTTTTTTGCTATAACAGCTGTAATATCTCCATTTTGTTTAAATATTTTTCAAACTTTGACAACATTTTCGGATTTATCATTAAATTTTCTATAACAGCAGAGTGCATGTAACCTTGAATTTTGCAAACTTGTGACCTAAAGATCAGCTTGATCTTCACCTTATTTAGGGAAGTTACAATGTCTTATATTACTTCACCTTTTTTCGAAAAATCTATCCACATAACTGCAAATCTCTCAAATACTTGCAGCTTTCGAATGGTATGTTTAAAGTAACGATTCTGTCTCGATTTAATGGAGAATTCACTTTTAAATCCGAAAATGTCAAAGTTTGGAAAATATTTAAACAAAATAGAGATATTAACGATTTTATGGTAAAAAGCGTGGTTTCCTCAAAAAGATTTTTGATTTATCGTATATCTAGAACGGATGGGAATAGAAAGGTGAGGTCTGCGGCATTTTTCTACATTTTTGATTTAGTATCACTCGATTTTTTTTTTTTTTTTTTTTTTTTTTTTTTTTTTTTACACTAACATGTATTCACCCTATATGTTGCCTTCTTCACATGTACATACAGGTCACAAAACACTAAACGCTTACGTGTACAACAAGTATAAATTTATATTAAAAAATAAAAAAGGATGAGGATCCACTAAACCATCCAATTCGTCTCGTACCTAATCATTACAATCCAAAATTCTCAATGCTCCTTAATTTGTCAGCAATAAACTTGCTGATTTATTCCAATCCAATATACCTATCCTTTCATAGCAAGCTCTATAACTATTCAAATCCACTAATCCCTCAACTTGCTTCCCCCTCCATTCCCGATAATCCTCCACGGCGCACAGTGGGCAAAAAATCCATTTCGGCGGCCAAAATTATTTTATTGCAGAAATATGTTTTAAATGACGTCCGATATACGGGAAAAATATTTAAAAAATTTTCATGAAAGTGGAGGAGTTCATAATAAATTACTGAATTGTCGACCTAAAATGCAAGGAGTACGGTTAAATGAAATGGCTGTAAACCCTCAATTGTTGGTGATATTTCTTTAATATATATCATACAAATGGGCTGTTTCTATATATTAACACAGCAAAATCATGTACGATCGATTATTTCAAAATTAAGCGCATTTTTGAAGACTTATTAAAAATAAGTCTTCAAAAACTAAAAGTAAAATTTTTGGAAAAATAGCCAGCATTTAAAAGGATGATGGAGTACGATGTCGAAACTTATATCACGTCGATATCCATTATTTTGTGCTAATGAAATCCCCAAAATCATATCCGTTTCGATCCGTGCCTCATTATTACCCCCCTCCAAATCGCAACCGTTCCTTTTTGTAAATTATTACTTCATAATTTTTTTAGATCTGGTGGTGATTTTTCAGGTACATGATGTAATTTCAGAAAACGATGTATGCTCTTGATGATGTTTGTCATGATGTACAAACATATACAACGTGTTATAGGCAATAAATTGATTCGGTCGCCGAAATGATTTTATATACAACATGCTGTAGGCAAAAAAATCTTTTCGTCGGCCGAAATATGTTCTAAATGAAGTGCAACTAACGGAAAAAATATTTAAAAAATTTAAAGCGGAGTAGCTAATAGTTAAAAAAACTTTTGATTTCTTAACATACTTCCAAAGAAAACAAAAAAAAACAAATACCCTACTACCTTAATGATCAATGACTTCTGTTTTGATGGTAGGTTTTGTTTTAAAATAATGTAAAATAAACTATTTCGGTATAATAGGTGAATAATATTGATTTTAGTTCAGGAGCTTGAGTTTTATTGAACATCAAGTTATAAATGCCATCCATTTCGTCTTTAGTAGCTTTCAATGCTGCATCGATAATTTCACCTCTCTTTATTTCGTGATTTTGCTTTAAATTAAATGTCAACATTTCAGAGAGGCTCATTTATAATGAAGATATATTGGCCCTAACGACACTTCTTTTTCGACGTTTCGTTCTTTCAGAACATTCACTATAAGCTTTTGTTGGACATCCGTGACTGCGATCGCCTAGGTCACTTGGAACTAGGACTGGAAATAGACGGACCTGCTGGTAAATCATCATCGTTCGTTGTCAATTAAAAAGTGGTTTCTAGCCAATCCGAATGTTTTTTTAACGAAACACACTTCATTATAATTGCTGGATACATACCTGGATTTTAACTAACCGAGAATACCTTTAAGATTTATTGAATGTTTTTCAGGTTCTAATCCCAACTGCTCAGATACTCTCTGACGAAACTGAATATAATCCGCTTTAGTATCATCGAAGAAGCAATCACTCAATTTTCTTTAACTCCACATTATAAAAAGAACTTTTAAATGCTAGCACTGTTAGATAACACCGAATTGATTGACAGTAGCAGAAAAGTAATAGCATATGTAGTAAACAAATGAAATCCAACAAGAGCAACAAAATAACTGCCTAAATGTAAATAACAACTACTCCATGTCTTGACGGGATTTATAATACCTACAGATAAATGTAAATACCTAAAGGGCATAAACATAGAGAGTAATTTATTTTTTATAATTTATTTAATAAACTTGTTGTTTTGGAGGTTTTTCAATACATGATGTAAATTCAGAAAATGATGTATACTCCTGTGTATGTATCCTGATTATGTTTGTCAAGATGTACAGAAGTACATTCAATGATAACAATGTACCTATGTACCTGAAAAACCACCACCAGATCTAAAAAAGTGTGAAGTAATAATTTACAAAAAGGAACGGTTGCGATTTGGAGGGGGGTAATAATGAGACACGGATCGAAACGGATATAATTTTTGGGATTTCATTAGCACAAAATAATGGACATCGACGTGATATAAGTTTCGACATCGTACTCCATCGTCCATTTAAATGCTGGCTATTTTTCCAAAAATTTTACTTTTAGTTTTTGAAGACTTATTTTTAATAAGTCTTCAAAAATGCACTTAATTTTGAAATAATCGATCGTACATGATTTTGCTGTGTTAATATATAGAAACAGCTCATTCGTATCATATTATATTAAAGAAATGTCATCAACAATTGAGGGTTTACAGCCATTTCATTTAACCGTACTCCTTGCATTTTAGGTCGACAATTCAGTAATTTATTATGAACTCTTCCACTTTCATGAAAATTTTTTTAATATTTTTCCCGTATATCGGACGTCATTTAAAACATATTTCTGCAATAAAATAATTTTGGCCGCCGAAATGAATTTTTTGCCCACTGTGCGGCGTCTGAAAAGAAGATGGGCTAGAGACATTCTAGTGTAGAATTTTAGTGAATAGCTATTGATGAGTAGTTCTTTTCAAGTTTTGACTTGTTGTTGTAATCGTTATCAACACATTTACTCGATGTAGATATTGTGCAAAAAAAAATAAAAAATATAGTTAGATCAAATTGATGAAGAAAAATTTCTACATGTCCAGATTAAAAAAAAAAATTCTTTTTGGTTAAAAAAATATATTACAATTCTCCGGTTATTCAACATTCAAACACACTATAAATTAACTCCCATATTAAATGCTGGATTTTTCTTTTTCCACGTTTGCCCCACTGTGCGTCGTGGTTCCACCGGATGAGCGATACGATATAATATATTGAGGTATGTTTCGTGAAGAAAGGATCAATTAAACATGCATTATCTTACATCTTTTACATAAAAATCATTAAATTATAATTAATTATGCCATGTTTCATAGCTTATCAAGTTTTAAGGGAACATGAGCGCCAAGAAGCGATGGTGAGCCTTAAGTTCCGTTAGAAGGCGCTGTCCTTCCATGAGATAGTGGAGGAGCTAATTGAAGCTAAGCCTGGCTATATTGAGACAAAGTGGCCCGCATGTGCTGTGTAGCAATGTACGTGAGTGCGCCATGCGGGTGCCTTGTCACCAGTGAGGTTATTGTGCCTCCGCTACTGTGCGCTCACTCTATTTTATACCTCACGGTCTATTGCCTTCCCTCTGCCTTAGGTTCTTAGCTAAAGTGTACGTGTTTATTTTTTTTTAAAACTATTTATCGCTATTTAGAACTTTTTACATTATATGCAACAAATAAATTTGAGGAAAATGATTACAAGGCATGTCAATAACATGTAAAGACCTACTCACTAGTAGTATTTCAATATTTCTACATCAGGTCACTTGGCCATCTTCTTTTCAGATGCGTCGAAGGATTAGTGGGAATAGAGTTGCTATTAATGAATAGGTATCTGGTTTGGGGTCAGCCAGCAATATATAAAATTGCCTTTTTGGATTAAGTTTGTTTGTGATGAATAGGATGGTTTAGTGGGGCCCAAAAGTTCAAATCCGTACATACAAATTACTGTCATGTAAATAAATCTTTTTTAATTTTTCAAGTTTTTAAATAATAATATTACAAAAATCTGAGTTCGAGGAATCTTTAATGATTATACACGTCATTAATATAAAAAAAAACTATTAAATTCAACTTATTAACAAAATTACTATTCACCGGTGTTGTAAGTGAAAGTTAAAATTATCTAATATTTTCATGACAGTTTTTCAAATATAAAAATTCCAATAGATGTAGTTAAACCAATTTTTAATACAAAGGGACTATGAACAAGTTTACAGAATAAATCATTAAGAATGTTTTTTAATGCCACAACTTGTTATTTTTTTTTTTTTTTATTAAAATTTACAACTATAAACAATATATATCTAGTAAATATATTGATATTGATTACAAAAACATGCCCAAACTTGAAAAGAACTCCTCATCAGTAGCACTTCAATAAAAATTCTTCACTAGAAGGTTCTAGGCCATCTTCTTTTCAGACGCCTCGAAAGGTTATCCACAATGAAGTGAGAAGAAAGGTGAGAGACTAGTGGATTAGTGTGATTATGGAGTTTACTAAGAAATGATAGGTAACTGGTTTGGGCTGAATCAGCGACTTATGGTACATCAAGATCTTTATAGATAAATTTATTCGTAACTAAGTAAGGAGCATTAAGGATTTTTCGAAGGATTTAGGATTGTATGAATTGGATACGGAAAGAATTAGAAGATTTAGTTGAGCCCTAAAGCTCAACTGTATATGTCCAAATAGGTCTAATAACTGTCGTGTAAATGAGTCTTTTGTAGTAAATCGGAAGGTTGGAACCTTTGTCTAGTAAATATAGAAGATGTCCAAAACGACGAGCTGTTTCCTGTCGTTTTAGTCTTGTATGTGGATTACAAGTTTTGTTCAGTAGGAGTCCTAGATAGCAGATTTATTCAACAGGGATCAGTGGGATATTATTAAAGGACAACCAGTTTTCCACAATAGAGTGTTAGCTGTCCTGAGTCTCTCAGACTTCGACAGTACCAATGATAGAGAGTAAACCTCTAATTTGAGAAACCCTGTTGGATTGTATTAATAACTACCACTAATCAATTATAATATATTTTAGGCAATTAGTCTACTATTAAACTTAAAATTTTGATCCAATAATTTAACATATCGAACATTTTGGCAAAATCGTGGATACGTTCTGTCTCAAACAAAGGACAATTCACAACTAAATGATAGGCAATCATTTGATGAATAACAGTTCATTCTATGATATAGGATTCAAAGTAGACATTTATGCAATCATAACTTTGCATTCGTCCGCCCTTGGGGTATCTTTAGAAGGAGAACTATTTGTTCGGTGTCAGATCGCGTTGATATGCAGCCGGCCTTTCCACCTGACGCTTGCAGAATCAATTGCAAGACAGATCCCTCGGCTATATGCATATATGTAAATATCGGAACCAGGAAGCAGAACGGCTCCAGCATGGGCATTAATAACCGTTGAGAAATGGACGTAGTCTCCTCAATGCACGTGGACGGTGGAGAATGATACTCGGCTGTCGCGGGATAAATATGTATAAGTACCTTTAAGGCGTGTAATAAGAGCTGTCCCGCAAGGCTTTGCCGGGTCGGACCTTATCTCTTCGGATCTGCGGCTCCTCAGTCACGATCAGCTGATGCAACCGATCCCTCTTCAGGCCCCGCACTCGGTCAATACGCAATCTATCTGCCTGTCCGCGGTTCTGCCTCCTCTTCGTGATATATAACTCCTTGTCCGTTCTTCAGGAGTCTTCTCCGTGCAATCGCCTCCGATCAGGTACGGTCGTGCGATTCATGCAGCAAACTGTTTTATAAAAGCACTTTCTTTTGTTTTGAACACGGTTGGAAGATCCAGAATTTCTTTTACCTTAATATATCTATTTCATACAAGTATATTCAGCCCAGTTTCATAAACATACTACATGTACTATATAGTGGTTGATGGTAAAAACCTATTGCAAATTATTCTTTAACTTCGACAGCGACTGGTTTTTACAAAAGTCCTTGTGCATGAGCACAACCATTAGTTCCAAAGCTCATAATTAAGCCTATAAGATATTTTTTGTTCCTGCTTCAATTTGATGATTTTAATTTAGAAAAAAATATACGTTTTTGAAACACGCAAAAAACAAATTGTAGTTCACGGTCTTCTGAAAATTACTAACAAAAATGTCTAAGGAAAAAGACAGGCGCCGAAGAAATTCGTAAGATTCAATCAATCAATCAATCGGAAGATTGATGATTGAGGAGATGGATATATAAATTTATTTATATTTAAAAGAAAGACTAAAACGACAAGAAACTGCCCGTCATTACAGACTACTTCAACATTTACTAGACAAACGTTCAAAGCTCCTAATTAATTACAAAAGACTCATATACTTGACTGTGATTAGACCTATTTGGACGTACGGAGTTGAGCTTTGTGGCGACACTCATCCAATTCATCTCGTATTCAATCCTTACAATCCAAAATCCTTCGAAAAATCCTCAATGCTCCTTACTTTGTCACCACTAAACTTATCCATAAAGATCTCAATGTTCTATATGCTGCTGATTTAGCCCAAACCAGATACCTATCCTTTCATAGTAAGCTCCATAACAACTCAAACCCATTAGTTTCTCAACTTGCTTAACTCTCCATTCCTGATAATCCTCGGAGGCGTGTGAAACGAAGATGGCCTAGAGACCTTCTAGTGCAGAATTTTTAATAAAGTGCTACTAATGAGTAGTTTTTTTTTTCATATTTAACATGTTATTATTTTCGTTGTCAATACATTTTCTTGATGTATATATTTAAATTTCAATAAATGTATATATAAAAAACATTTAAATGATTTTAGTGATGAGGATTTCCGGATGGAAATGGATAATGAATTCCAAAGTGAGAGTGATAATAGCATTTTTTAAGGAAGCAGTTTTGTGAGAAATAGTCTAAAAATCTGTAAGCTGAGCCTATGTATTTGAGAGGTGGATAAAGGAGCGCAGGGTGAGTAGATCGAGAATGTAGGGGGGTTGCTTGGATTCGGTTGTAACATAAACTCCTTTATTGTTGTTGTTTTAACATGCATTCACATATATATTTTTTTGCCGAACTTCTATTTCTGCAAATTTCATCATTTTAGCCTATTAACCGTTACCTATTCCAACTAATCTCTACCCTAAGATGTTTCTATTTACTTCCATCCTTTCTCTTATTTTATAATCCGTTATTTTGTTTACCATCGTACTTATTATCATTCAATCCATCTTAATAAAATAATCTTCATCAGAAATCCATTTTAGCAAAAAGGCTAAAGACCATAGAAGAAGAGTCTGGTATACGTCGAATTATTGATATACTTTGGTTGGGTGTTTTAAAAATATGAATATAAGCACTGCAAACTAATCTAAAACAGGTCGCCTAACGGTTGATGATGGCATTATTTTTGAATAGGTGGACCGGGACCCACATGCGACTACTCGTGATATATTAGGCGTAATTGGACCTTCTAATACCACAGGGCCTAGTTATAGCTTATTAGACCAAGGTCCAATCAACATGACAGAGGCCCAAGCCCAGCGAGTTGATATGTGCAAAATAATTTTTCATCAAGATGACTGGTTCTGATAAAAAATAATTGCAAGGGACGAAAAGTTGACACTTAAATAAAACAAAAAAGTAGAAAACACATGCACGACCTAAGTTTCATCAAGATCGGTTTGAGAAAAAGTGGTTCTATTGTTGTGTGGAAAGTTGAAAGCGTTTCGCTTTTTTAGCTTGTATTGTAAGGTAGTAGATTTGAACCTTTACTGTGACCAGACAGAGTTCATGCAATTTTGAGGGCATAGTACACCACTTTAGCCAACAGGAAACAAGACATTTCGCAACACGACAATCTCCCTCAACAAGGATAAATTATCGAAACAGCAGGGAAAAAACGCTTTGCATCTTCTTGCGATGATCCCAGATATTACGCTACATCATTATACTTTGTTTATATCAATTTGGATCCATTTACAAATAGTAATTTTTTTTTACTAATAAATTTGATTATGGATCTAATTTAATATCTTAGCACCATGTAAACTATATATTTATTTGTGTTAAATATTTAACGATTTGGTAATATGACTTTTGTCCAAAATGAGAAAAATACTCTGAGAAAACCCTATTGGTATCCTACCCATGATGTGAAAGTAGGCAAGTGGCAATGTCAACGCAATCTTTTAACATTGCATTGGGCATTTTTAGACATAAATATGCATCCCAATATATATACATGTATATATGTATGCCCAAATATATGCAGTAAAATATAAAAAAAAAATGTTAAAGAATAGTGGTTAGGAATACAATTATAATAAAATTTCAATTTACAATAAAAACAGAAATCCTCAAAGCGCTGCCTGAAAACCTGTGATTTTGGACTTACCTAGTTTTTCCCAAATGGTAAAGCCATATCACCTATCATCTGCTTTAATGTTATCAAACACTACCTATGTTATAATTAAATGTTATGATTATAGCTGCTAATTATTTTTCACAAATCTGCGGCCATCCTTGATCTGACTATCGATTTAAAAGAAGAACTCTTTTAACAGACATTTTATTAGATAGTTCTAGAGAATAGAGCCTGGCTTTAAGATCCTATTGAATATAATTAAAGCATATTTACTTTGCTTCTGGGAATATTTTCAATTCTGCAAAATACATTAGTTGACATCCTAAAATTTGTTTACTGCTCCCGACACATCCTTCCCCTATCCACCCTCTCCTGGTATCCTCCATTATATTCCCCCAACTATGGTCGTGTGATTTATGCTGAGCTTTCGATAGTTCTTGAGACTAATTAAAGCCTATCATGAATCACATTATAAGGTAAGTTATCGGAACCCCAAGTAGTTCCCATGTGTCCATTTTAAAGTTAAGTTGGTTGCGCACTCCATACGTAGAGAATACCTTCTTGGTACATACTTCTTCCAATTCACCCTCTTTTTATTTACAACATCCTAAGTTGTCATAATTAATCCTTGTGATTATGTTTTCACTTTTATTCAGATAATTTTTTATTTTATTCTTCTTTTTCATTATCATTTCTATTCTTTTTCTACTAATGTCACTTGTTTTTATACTTGGCTGAGTGTAATATTAGTGATTAATCGTTCTATCAATCTTGTGTATAATATTTATTTCTATATTGTATACATATATATTTATTTTGTTCTGTCCCTATTTTTTTTTTTTTTATTTCTGGTATTTTATAAAGTAAATCTATATTTACTTTTATTTAATTTTTTTTTATTCTGCAATTTCTAGACCAGATATGATTTAATTTCTGTCATTTAACTGTTCTTCTTACGGGACTTTGTCCCAGGATAAAGTTTTTTTTCTATTCTATTCTATTCTATGTAATAAAACGTTCAGAAATTACAACGGATGTAACCAAGAGAAAAACGCCGTGCCCGAAAAGAGACATGAAGAAACACAAGAAGCGGGCAAGGGAAGAGAAGGAGTAGATTGATTTAAGGAACTGACTGGAAGAGAATTACGTGGAATTATTTAATGGTGGAATGACTGAGCCACTTAGGGTCCATTTAGCTGGCTGCAGTTTAGGGTAAACGCCTTCAAATTGCCTGCAGAGGAAAAAACACTTCCTCTCCGTCATCCTACATACCACCTTTATTTTATTTTTTGTCTTTTATTCAATTTAACCGAATTAATCCCCCCCTTCCCTAGGAGGTAGCTTCCGTCCCATTTGGAGCCATGGGGCAGGGGATTCACTAATTTCTGGTGGTTAGTTGATCTCCTGAACGCACGGATATTTTTTGCTGAAAGTTATTTATTAAAACTAAGGAAAAATCCAAATAAGCCAATGATTTATAGAATACCATCTAGAGACAGGTGCAGAGACGGCAAAGAGAAATGAAAAATAATCTTTATACTAGGACATATTGTCCCATAAGATTAACAAACAGTACTGTACAATAATATGACCCTAATGTCTCAATAAAGTTATAAAGTTCAGACAATGATATTAGTAGTTTTAGAACATGAAGCTTGTATGTATATAGAAGAAATTATAGTAAGAAATAGATCTTAAATATTGTTTTAAAAAAAAAAACACTTAAATTCATGTATTTTTAACATATTTGAGGAATGTTATTTATCTAGAAGGTGGAGCAATAAATGATATTTAAATGGAGTTAAAGTGGAACTTTTACTAACAGAGATAGGAAGGGAATCCCGAAAAGAGGCAGTATAATTGAAAAATGACTTTTTAAAAAATGTAATATTATATGAAGCGGTATATAAGTTAGAAGGTTGGGACGTTAGATTCAGAAGGTGAATAGAGAAACGAAATTAAATGAAATGGAAGGAATCTAAAGATAGGTTTCTGATTTAGGCCAATACAGTAACATATAGGACATTTAGATCATTATGTTTAGCCTTAATGAAGTTCATTTTGGACATAAAAAGAAGTATTAATGATTTTTCAAAGGGTTTTGGATTGTAAATATTGGATACGAAAGTGACTGGATAGTTTAGTGGAGCCCTAAAGTTCAAATTAAAGTATTAATAGGCATAATTTCTGAAATTTAAATGAATTAGTGATAATTAATTAGAAGCTTTGAACATTTGCTTAGTGAATGTTGAAGTCGTCGAATTACATATTCATTTCCTGTAATCCTGTGTATTGAGTGTGGGACAAGTGGAGAGACTAGTGGATTCTAGTGGATATGCAGTTTATTAATTAAGGATATGTATCTGGTTTGGACCACATTAGCAACATACGGAACATTAGATCTTTGTGGATAAGATTGTTTGTGACATAATAAGGAGCATTCAGGATTTTGGTGTATAAGGTAATTCATTCTTTCTCGGCGTAACAGAAGCATGAAGCGGTCCTTGGCCAGCTCAACGGCTCTTCCCCAGTCTTCCCTGTCAGTGGCACGTCTGATGGATATTCCTGATTTCTTCAGATCCTCGGAGACGCTGTTCTTCCATCTTCCCTTCGGTCTTCCACGAGGCCTTACTCCATCGGGGCTTCCGTAGTCTTCTGACCGTCCTTTCCTCGCCCATTCTGATTATGTGTCCCAGCCATTTAATTCTCACATATTAGGAAACATTGAGTTCATTATAAAGTACGTACAGCTCTTTGTTTTTTCTGAGTCGAAACAAACCATCCTCCTCTACAGGTCCATAGATGCGTCTCAATATCTTCCTTTCCATTATTACCATTATAAGGTAATAATGGGTCTAATTACTGCCTTTTTAATAAGTCTTTTGTAATTTATTTGGAGCTTTGAACGCTTGTCTAGTAAATGTTGGAGTAGTCGGAAACGAGGAGTTGCTTGTCTTTTAACCGTCCAGTAGTCGCAACCGATCTGACAGATCACCCAAGCTATTATTTGCACAGTATTCCGAGTAGGATTTTTATAATGAAATAAGCGACTCAATTCCTTTCAACTAACATTCCTCGAATGCATTAGTGACGTCAAATCCTCAATATTCTCTCTAGATTTTTAGTTATTTAGATTCTATTCCACTGTTACCGGGACAAGATCTATTAGGCTTATGCGACTACGGGACGTGACAGATTTTATTCTATCATTATTGCATTATGAATCGTAAGCGCACCGTCGATTTAGAAAACCCAGGCGATATTGAAATGATTCGTAAAATCATTCTATGTAATACGGAGAATAACAGTGATGTAGAAAAGTTTGATGAAAGTGAGACGGATTCTGAAAGTGAAACAGACGTTGTTGAAGAAAGAATTGAGCATTCAGATACTGTCCATAAAGATGATGTATCTAGTGATGAGGAATGTATTACCAATATTTCATTTATAGGTAAAAGTTTGTTTATGCTTCATTTAGTATAGAAAAGAGGATGCTCCATCTAAAGCAAGTCATGAAGAACGCGGCTCTATAAGACGACGTTGTGAATTATGTGAAAAACGAAGGCTGACTGAATACTTTTGTGAACAATGTAAAATGTATTTATGATTAGAAAATTCAAAAAATTGCCTGTCAAAGCTGTATAAATAAAATTAGTGAAGTAAATAATAGTTAAAAAGTTATGATAATAGGAATAGTTTAAAGTTGTTATGATAGATACATAATATTTTTATTACTTATTTTATTAATGTGTATTATTATTTGCATTCCTTTAAAAATCAAATTAAGTAAATGAGAAAAATAAAAGTGATGAAATCATCAGTAAAACGATTGAATTTCAAGAGGTGATATGTCAGATCGTTGTGACTATTGGTGTTAGTCCTACTCAGGGTTGCGATTACTGGAGGGTTAAGTCTATGTGGAGTTAAAATAAAAACGCTTGCTCAAACAAGCATTCTATGTAACGGATCTGTTCAACAGGGATCAGTAGAATATTATCAAAAGGGGCTATAGGCCAGGAAGGTTTGCGACGAAAACTAAACATCATTTCATGAGATTTATTTAGATATATTTTAATTATTTATGGAAAGGATAATTATTAGGATAAGTCGGGATTCCAAGGGTATACACTTTATTGAGGATGGGGCATATAATACTATCTTTAGGAACATCGTTAGATTGGCTAAAGAGAGGAAAATAGGAAAAAAATATTATTTACTTAGGTTTTGTTACTGAGACAGGAACGGTTAGTAAAATATAAAAATTGTAGAAGCATGGAATTTGTTTCGCTTTGTTTTACAACATTAAACGGAAGTCACTTTACAAATTAATGTTATTAATGAATAGTGCAAGGATTTATATGCTCGTTATTGGCACGCAACTAATAAAAAACGTTCGAGAGGTTTCCGTTATTTATTTTTTTAATAAAACAATCATCCTAGAAACTAATAATATTTTCCGTAAATTGGACGGTGATAAACCAATTAGCATGATTAAATTAACTGATTCTTTCGATTTAAACGTTGAAGCGAAGAGACTCAATCCAACGTTCGACCTCCGACCTAGGAAGCAGTTAAAACGGTATACGATATAGGCAATAATCCCAACAGGCATTACTTATGGTGTGAGAAGGCATTGAAGGAATAAACATGTTTAATGGCTTGCTAAATTATCTCGTAATGGATCTTGGAAATTATTCTGACTTTATATAAGTCGCTATTTATACCCTTGAATGAATAAAGAAAGAGAAAAAAAACTTATGTGAGTTTTGAAGCTTATGAATTGAATTTTTTTTTTTCCATGTGAAATTTAATCCAGTGAATTGTTGATCATATATTCACATATTATATCATTGTGGTAGTTACATAATAATGAAGAGCGTAGGATTTATTATATTAAACCTTCCTACAGGCATAATAAATAGTAGGATATACCATTATATTCCTCATTAGTGTTATGTTGTATTTTTAAAAATATATATACTCTCCTAATAGGCATAAATAGACACGGTTAAGCTTTGGGATTTCTTTTACAGTACAACTCAGCATCGACCTCATGGAGTCCCATTTACCATCCACAGATGTTGTCAAGTCAAAAATAATCGTGAGAATTTATTCACCACTCGGTTGGTGGATTTAGGGTTTACTTTAGAAAGAGAATTTTGAAGGTGAGTGGATTTAGTGGCGGGCGTAGGAAGGTAGAAAATGATTCTAGGAATGCGAAGGCAGGTACAGAGCGAATACCACAACCCTTAACTCTCCTATATTTCGGGTTTTATTGACCCGAGCTGATCCTAACTTTTATTTGATTCCGAGTCTTAGACATTTTTTTTTTTTTGGGAGAGTCCCATCCGTTGGTGGGGTGGAGGGGACGAATAAAAAATACATCTTTACGATATTGCTCGCCTCGGCGTGATTTTTTGTTGGGTCGGTCTGGGGCGATAGCAGGTCTTGGGCTGAGCCTGGGATATAGAGAAAGAAATTTCCATCCCCGTTGAGAATATTCATAATATGTTTAATCATTTTAGGTCTTTAAGGGAAATATATTCCTTTTGTTAATTTTTTTCTAATTATATTTATTTTATCTTACATGGAAAGAAACATCAGGGTTATAAGATTCTATTTAAAAGATAACAATTATTAATCCTTTTTTTCAAACATAAAATATTAGTCCTTGTTATGCAGGACTAATCAATTTTAATCAAACTATCATTTACTATGTATATGATAGTTTAATTAAAATTCTGGGTATTAAAGCATTTCCGTCCTGCATACCATGGACTACTATTTTCTAGTTTAAAAAAAAGGATTAATAATTATTATCTTTTAGCATTAATTGCGAGTAAATTACTTGAAAAGTTATTTATTATTTTCGTTACAGGCCAGCTAAGGACCACGCTTAAACAGACAAGTTAGCTTTACGCTTTCTCCAATACTCCTTAATTTGTTCACTTTTCTCTTTCCTCTCTTCTGCGGTCCATTTTCTCCCATGTCTTTTCGGAGCTGATTTGTCTTGGAAACGTTCTCATTCTTTAATTTTGTATCTATAGTATGTTCTGTCTTCAATTTCATCTTTATTTAGGCCAATGTCTTTTAAATCTTCATGTACCTTCTGAAGCCAATTGGGTTTGTCTTTTAATCTTTCAAAATGTTGTTTAATTTTTCTTGTTAATCTGCTTGGACTCATTCTTTGTATGTGTCCATAGAACATCAGTCTCCTTTTCCTAATTTTATCAGTTATCTTTTCTATACGTTTGTATTCTTATGTGTTATTTATTAATTTGGAAGTTTTTCCCTCTGTTCTGTTTCCCAATATCTTACTCACTATCTTTCTTTCCTTTTTCCTGATTTTCTTACTTTCCCTTATTATTCCTAAAATTAGTGTCTCAGCTGCATATAAACATCCCGGCCAAATTATTGTCTTGTTATGAGGAATTATTAGGTTTCTGGACAGTGATTTTTTATTGTACACTATTGATGATTTTTTATTGATTATTAATATTAATAATAAATATAATAATTAGGTGATAACAAGATATAATAATTAGGATGAAATACAATACAAGGTAATACTTTATACATGGTTCATAAATACTATAAATGGGGAGATACCAAGCGCAAAATCCCATTAAGTCACTGAATTGAAAAAAAAAAATTGGCTTAGCTTCTATTCCACTACTATATAGTTTATTTGCATTTTTCAAAGCAATAAAAATCATGTGACACTAAACAGATTAATCCTGGTAAAATAGCGTTGAAAAACCTTGTATCTTGTGTGAACTAAAGGCGCAGTGTTTGCGACAATAATCAGGGCAGAAGAAGGAATCTTACGAGAGCTTCACGCCGATTTCGCCAAAAAGATAAGGTACTCTGTCGTTCAGACAACACAAATATAAAAAAAACATTCAATGTGTGAGAATACGGCCAACTGAGTTTTAACGATTTGATAGAAAACTGGTTGGAGATATGCTATAAACAACATCAGGACCAATTAAATAGCCGATCTATTAATGAATAGATTAAATACATTAACTCTTAAATACATAGCTCAATGAAGCGAATGTATTTTCCCATTTTCAACCAGTCTTCACGAGCATCTTCTGCTGAAGAGAGGGTAGAAACTGGAAAGAAGACAAAAGCTTGTCGTGGTACAAGAATTTCATGGTCGGCGAAAATTATCCTACTGCTTCGGAGCAAGAACTATAATATAATGACAATGGGTGTATGTATTTTTTTGTTGTTTCTATTTTACTTTTGTTAATAAAATAAAAATATTTACTAGTCATTAAAACTTAACTGCATAATATTCTGGGTCCTTTTATTACCAGAATTAATCCTAAGAAAATAAGTTACATTAACATTAAATGTAGCCTGAGGGAAGAATACAGTTTCACATTTGACAAAGTGTAATTTAAATTTAATTAGATCTTGAAATCATATAAATATAATTTATAGAATATTAAACTTATATTATATAAAATCCAAAGAAAATTGGTAGTCATTATTATAATACGTAGGGAAGAAATTAAAGATGTTTATCATTCAGTTGAACTATGAAAATACTCAGAAAGGTACCGAAGGACTCCCAAAGGGTTACAAATGAGCTGGTGGCTGTTGGTTCCCAGGACCTGTTATCCACTGCCAGCAAGATTAGGATTCTTCCATTTGTCCTGTCTGGTCCTGTCGGAGAAGGTGTTGTACCGATTTATCGGCCTTTTAGAACAATCGCATGGCACATTCCCCACATAGCCCCTTCCGTATCAGGTAGATTTTAAGTACTAAGAGATCTTTCCAAACTCAGGTAGTTTTATCGACAAGAAATCAATGAAAACTGAAAAAAAAAATCCTTTTTAATTATATTTATTACAAATGAGCACAGCTGTATATGTATGTATGTCTATAAGTATTGGGGAAATAGATCAGAGAATTAATGAGTTAAATTTACTATTCAGGATCTTATCATGAGGTTAGTGTAATATTTCTTTGTTTTCAGCTTGAAGAATTTCCCTCTTCTTCAAATGCACGACAGACGCACCAGACGTTTCTTGTTCAGCTCAACAACTTTTGCCCAGCCTAGTCTGTCAGCAGCAAGTCTTTGAGACATTTTTAAACATCTAAAGTCCAACACTACGCTATTCTTCCATTTGTTAAATTTCCTATGTTAAACACAATTTCCAACGTAATGAGAGCACAATAATTAGTCCTATAAGAATGCTTTTGTTACTAATATTTATATCTATGTTTACTTTGCCTAATCCTTACTTTGTCTATTCTTTGTGACCCGAGTTAGCTTTAAGATGTCATTAACATTTCAAAACGCACTATGTAAATGTTTAAGCGCAAAACCAGCCACTAATAAAAATTGTGTAGGAGAGTCAGTTATCCATCCAAGTACTGCCTATGTGCATTTGACTCAGCAAAAAAAGTGATGCTTTGTTTTAGATAGAACTTCAAATGTGTTTTGCAATTTGAGATAGTTCCTGATTGTCCGTCAGTGGACTCCGTGCAACCTGTGAAAACCTAGGCAGAGTTTATGCAGTTTTGAGTCCAAAGTTCTCCACTTTGGTCAACAGGAGACAAACCATTTTGCAAAACGACAGTGCACCAGCACCTCCCTCTAGTTTTACCATGGAAAAATTACCAGAACTACAAAGAGTAAACTTTTAGCCTCAACCTTAGCCCGCATGTTACACCATAAGATGATTATGATTTTCACTGACATGGCACATTTTTTGAAAAGTTGGATCTCCGATAGACATGAGTACATAAAATTTGAAGGTGATAAAGCTTTTTTTATAAAATTAGTCGCAAAATCAAGGAGTGCTAACAGCTTCAAATCCAATTACTGATAGAAAGATGTGTAATCGTAGTTTGATTTACTGCCGAGAGTAAATTTAGGTTTACAAAATTAATGTAGACAACAGTAACGAGTTATTCTTAGGGAAAGATTAGTACCAGAATAAAGTTTATTATTTTTTTCAAGAGTACTATTCAAATATATTTAAAGTATGTAATCTCAAATAAAGTTATAGGTACATATGCACAGGAACATCCGTAACAGCCTTTTAAACGACCTTATAATAGCCTTTTTTGTTCAGTTTTTATTTGTCTATATTAGTCTTAGATTTGGATAAATAATAAGGATTGTAAAAATATGATGATGTATGGTTCTGACTTGAACCCTTAAAACAGTAAAGGAAAAATTAATCTAAAAAAAATTAATTTCTGGAGAATTAAAAGTTTCTTATAAGGGTGGAACAAGATGAAAACAAGGAAATCAGAGAAGTTATAGAAATGGAAACTGGTTTGGTCGTTTAAATAAATGGGTAAAATTTGAATATTGTATTTATAGAATAAGAAGGAGAGGTAGAGGGGATCTGTATTTATTCGCATACTGTAGTAAAACAGAATAGGGGTAGCGTGATTAGAAATGATGGGTTAAAGGAAGAGGAATTAACAGACTGGGAGAGAATTTGGAAAAACTTACTTGCTTACTAATTTATTTATTAAATATATAATATTAGGATGTGCAGTTTAAATATTTAGTATTATCTTAGAGACAGAAAATATATTCTGAAGAGTAGAACAGTAGCCATACTAATTCCTGTAGAGTAAAATAAACACTTGAGGACTTCTGAAAGGTGTCTCCACATCCTAATTAGCACTTTTTGAGAGTAAGTGTTAACATGAACCCCTCAAAGCCAACACCCAACACCAACGATATGGTAATTCGGGATCGTGTCCAAGCTCCAAGAGGCGAGTCACTCTCTCGAATTATGTGTTTATCATTTGGATCAGTTCTGGCTCGTTGGTAGTCACTCAGTGACAGAAGAAGGAAACCAAAAAGTACAAAAAAAAAAAAAAAAATTAAAATAAAATAATCAGCTTTTCTTTTGACATCACACCTCTCAAGCTCTATCGAAATAATGGCTTTATTAGGAGTCCCCAAGTGGCTCTGAATTTTAAAATAGAAACTTCACTTCTGGCGATGAGTGTCGGCGAACCTTGGGGATCCAAAAAAAAATGTCTGCCCTAATTGGTTCAAAAATACATAAACATGTGAATTCGTTATCCGTAAAGGTTTCCTACTTTTTTCAAGGGATCTCTTTTTGTTACGTATTTTTTCTCTGCCCTCTCTGCGGAAATTAACTGTACTCACTGCCCTCTGTTTCCTTTCTGATCTGTTGTAGAAAAAAAAATATATAACAGGCTGGGAGATTCGCCTTGTTTCGGACTCAGAACATACCATCTGGTATGTTATCCACTACAATGGATAATGATGTTAAATTATGAATTATTAAACAAAGATATAATAGAATGCTCAAGTATAATGTTTCCCCTAAAGGCAGCTGATCCAAGACTTTTGCACATCGTAAATATATCAAGTAACGGTGTTATATTAGAAGTACAAACATCATAAGTGAATAGACACTAACATATAAAGTAATGTTAATCGCTCCAAAATGAATTTCTTTTTACGGATAGCATATAACTATAGTAAAGAAGAAAACTACTGTTGACTGAGAAGTATTTAGAGTTGTAGATTGTTGGGGTACGCAGTCATAGATACACAGCAATTAAAAATAATATTTTTATTATTATGTCGTATTCAACATTTACTAGACAGACATTCAAACCTTCCGATTAATTACAAGAAACTCATTTACATGACAGTAATTAGACCAAATTGGACATACGGAGTTGAGCTTAGGGGCCACACTGAACTTAAATCCAATTCGTATCGTATTCAATCCTTAAAAAATCCAAAATCCTTAATGTTACGAATAAACTTATCCATAAAGATCTTAATGTCCATATGTTACTGATTTAGCCCAAACTGAATACCTATCCTTACATAATAAACTCCATAGCCACACAAATCCACTATCTTAATTTGTTTCTCATTCTATTACCGATAACCCTCCGAGGCGTCTGAAAAGAAGGTGGCGTAGAGACCTTCTACTTTAGAATTGTTATTGAAATGCAACTGATGAGTAGTTCTTTTCATGCTTTGACATGTTATTGTAACTATTAACAACAAATTTACTAGATGTACTTGTATATTTTTACAGCTGATGAGAAAATAAATATGATCCTCTTTTTCTCTTTATAATTTTTTGTTCTAAATCATCTTTATAATTTATAAGAGATAGTACCTTCTACAAACTTAATGGTGGAATGAGGTTCCATGTTGCAGTACCCAGATTTTTAGAAATAGAAAGAAGGAGTGTGTGAGAGGCAAGCTGACCCCGGAGGTTCAAGGTCCCTGAGGTTATTAGTAAACAAGCCTCTACCATCGCTCTCCTTCCACCAATTGTTGTCAGGGTTCGAAATTCAACTCTAAAACATCCAGCCGCTTATCTTGGCTAAAAAGTGATGAGCTGTAGCTATATTAATGCATAAATATTTTTAAAAGGAAATTATAATTTTAAGGAAATAATAGGGTTGAATTAATGATTATTGTTTTTGAATTGAAATTAACTTTTAAAAAACAATGTCAGGTATTGTAAACAATCTAATCAAGAATATAAAAGTAAAAAAAAAGTTGATTCTTGTTTTGGGATATTTTGGCACATTAAATAACCACTAAGTAGTGTTATAAATAATATATAAATAGATGAAATAGAAAAAAATTGATCTCAAAATTAAATATCTAATTTCAACGTTTTATCTCATCTTTCTCATCCATTGGAGCCCTACGAGATAATACATTTAACAGAAAATAATGCATTTAAATATTTTTTAGTTTATATTAATAAATAAAGAGATATTTGAAAATCATTTAGAAAAAAAAGAAAGAACTATAATCAACTCTCAAAGTATCAAGAAGAACGTTTTATAAGGTTGTACTTCCTGTTTCTGTGAATGAAATTTGATTTTTTTCCTATTTAATCTATTTTATTATCCGTTTTAAATTTTAGTTACATTTATGTTTTCTAATAAGATAGTAGATAATGCACTCTATATTACACCATTATACTTTTGTCAATAAATCACTGATAGCATCATCCTTCAAGGTTTCTGAAAATGTCAAATTTAAACCTTTTTAGAGGTTTGTTCTTCATAAATACCTCATGTACTCTTTTAAACAGTTTTTAATTTAAATATATAAAATTTATATAAGTAGAGAGAGGTTTTCATTCTACCAGTGAATTTCTAAAGTAAAACAAATAAAAAAATCATTATTTTCAAGCGAAATTTGTTCGGTATAGCCTGAAATGCTAATTCCGAGCCTCTGCAGCTTCTTCAGAAAAATTATCTTGATTTGCCAGTTAATTCTCCAAAAATTCTAATCTCTTCCCGAAACTTGGCAATTTATGTATCTCTATAAGGTCAAAAATGTCTCGCCTTAAAAGAATTCTTACTCCAGATGGCCCTTAAATAACATTATCCCCTTAAGTGATGAAAATATCTAAATATTCATATAATTCATAAGAATTTCTTTTAAAATGTATGGCTCATTTATTTAGAATTGTAAGAATTAAATATAAATATTTTCGTTAGTGGCGGTTATTAGCGGCCATATTTCCACAAATTATTTACTACATAACTTGACCAATCAACGATGTTAAAAAAGTTATCGGGACTCATCGGGAAGTATATCATAATCCTTATCGAATGTTGAAATTAACTTTAACAAAAAGCAAAAAATTAAGAGCACCTTTTATTTTATTTATTTTTTATTGCCTTATCCTATATTTTAGTTAATAATATTATGCTATAATATAGATATGTACCTGGTCTCTCTTAATCGATAATGATTTGGTCTAATACAAATTTGACCGGTATCAGGGAGCATTGAACTATATACTAATAAAGTTACTTTAGATGCGAAACAAAATAAACGTAGTACAACAGACAAATTCAAACTGATTTTAGAATCCCTAACTATTCATGGACTATTCGATAGGGTTTTCATGAAACTGATATTTTATAGATTATAACTTTAGCCCTCTGTTCATCAATATAGATAATTGAAAACTGTAATTTTTTTTAGCTTGTCAATAAAAAAATAATTTAGTCTTCGATTATACTTTGATTTTGATTTTTAGATGTGAGTTGTTGGAATTAATGGAATTAAGTACTTAGTAGTACAAAATCGATCAATAAAATGAATTTGTTGACTTCCATATTGTATTATTGCATTTCCAATCAGAACCGTATGTTCCAACAGTTCCAGTACCGCTATAACCTCCTGCTATTTAGTAGGCAGAGCGGCCCGATCCCTTCCTTGGAGGGATGTTGCGGAGGGCTGAGGACTGAGCTAGGGTTGGGCTCAGTTTTTTTCTTTTGTTTTTTCTGAAGCCCACAGTCTAGACAAGGGACCAGACGTGGCTGGGTAAAAAACCCTACCTGAGGCCCTAGATTCCTCAGCAGGTACCTTCCAGTGACAGGCTAACTCTTGACCTTTTGCTCCAGTCACTTCCAGGGGATCACCCTTCTGGAGCCCTATCTTCTCAGCTGTTTTTTGTCTGGGATCTGGAAGGCTGGTGTCTGGGATAGCGCTAGTCTCTGTTGTGAACTCCTGCTGTGAATGGAATACCTCTGCCTCGCCAATGGGCTACGAATAGTAACCATATGTTCAGCAGGTCTTGGTTCAACAGGTGTCCATAATGCTAAGATTAAATTTACGAAATATTTTGTTTTCCTAACCTACTTTTTCAAATATAAATAAAATGCGTAAAAGATAAACGAGGAAAACACTCTAAACATGCATAAAAGGTTTAGGTTATTTTGACCAAAAGTATTACCATAAGTGACCCGAAAATGACAAGGATTAAGTTGACACATACAAGTGTTTTTTGTTTTTTAATAGATATTTGGACGGCATTTAGCAGAAGGGAACCAATCCAGAAAATATGCAAAAATGAGGTAGGTGGCTTTGGAAAGGATTAGTGCTTACTATTTTCAACAGAAAAGAACCATCTCTTGGTTCAGGTATTTTAATGGAAAAATTGAAATCGGAAAAACTATTTGAAATAAAATACGACGTTTTTATTTTAAGAAAAAGAACCATACTATTTATGATTTTCAATGAGGATTGGTTCCCTTCTGTAAAATGCAATCTAAATTAAGATACATTCAGTAAATGTGATGAAATTGCTAAAAATGACATGTCAACTGCTTATAAAGCAACTACACATTGGTAGCACTTAAAATGGTTCTATATAATGAAGTACTATGTTAGGCCATCTTCTTTTCTCGCACCTCGGAAGGTATTTTAATGTTAATATTGTAAAAAAAAAAAAAGATTAAATTGAATATATTAAATTTTGTTATCAACAGAAAGAACAATAGTTTAAAAACGATATTAATAATACGATCAGGTATGTATGTATGTATGAAACATCCTCACTAATTATTGCCTTCCAGGCAGGTTGTTGATTACTTTCGTCCAAGTATTAAATGGGGAATTAAAATTTCTTCATGGAGTCCAAGAGTCTACAGTTATGGATCAGACACCACCTTGATGTTGACCATCCTGGAGAAAACAATAAATCCTTGGAATATTCCAAATCGGCGGACAGGTTTGCCTGGAGGTCGATCCATCAGGCTGGAAGGGGGTCCGTGAAGGAATCCTCTCTCGCATCTCCTACCCAGGCCCACTAATTTATAGACGCCTTTTCTTAATTTCCCACTTTATGGCCAACGGAATGTACCATCGGGGGTCTTTCTTCCTTTTTTCTAATGACTTTAACTGATAAGGCGTGTGGGGAAATATTAATTTGCTTCTGGATAGTCTCTTTCATTAATACGATAATAAAGTAAACAGTTTAAAAGCGGGACCCAGTTAATTGAATGTAATCTTAACTATTATATAAATTAATATTATAAACTAACTAAACGGCTGTTAAATGTGCATCAGTCATTAACAGCCAAGATATTAGGTATTAGAAAAATTGTATAAGTGGCCCAAAGAAGAACTGTCATTTGAGTCGCTTAGAATCCAAAAGTTATGAGTATTAGTTTTTGAACATATGGAAAATTTGATAACACTTTAAACCTATTTTCAATATCATATCATTGAAGTCGTCTAACTTGTGAATTTTCTATTTCAATGTATGCTTGCATAAGCTGAAAATTTCTATTTTGGGTTGGACATAACGGGTTTTATATTGAAAGTCAGCCCAAAAATTAGTGATAGGTTATTTTTTGCTCTTCATCGAGTTTTCAAAACTCTTTTATATGTACATACATAAGTTAAGTAAGGTTCTTGATGTTCAGTCAAAAACCTTAGGAAGAAATCTCAAGCTCAATCTCTATCCCTTTTACTGAATCTCAAGAACCGTAATTAACATATAATAGTAACAGTCAAGAAATTTATCCATATATATATTAAATATGCCACAATTCATATAAATATAATCTATCTAACAAAGTGTTGATGTTTTGAAATTGTTTTATGTTTTTAGAACTGTTGACGAATGTTTAACATTCGAATCTAGTTTTCAAATATAAAGAAATCTAACAGAAGTTGGCAACTAATTCATCAATCCTAAGTGTATTGATCCTTCTTTAACATAATGCGTGTCTCAAGTGAAAAATATAAAAAACACACATAATATCGTCTGCATGGAGGTATAAGTTACTAAGTGCATTATTTTCCAAATTCGACAAAAAGTCTTTGTCTTAATATTATTATTTCCCATTAGTATAAAAAATCACCAAGCGAATATAACTGATGTATATACACATTAGGTAATGAGAGGATTCACTATATAATATAACTATCTGAGATATTTTTAGTGAGCATATTCCCGTTTTTTGCTCTCCTGAAAATTTGTTTTTTCCAAGCCCCTATGGTTAACAAAAGTTTTGATTCATTCTTAATTATCATGATTCTGCTTCACCTGGTGCATTTTAAGAGGGTTCTGAAGAGAGCAGTGGTTGGGAGAAAATAGTATTACGTACTATCTAGTGATAGGGCTCACTAGGATTTTTGGGCAGATGAAAAATTTGATTTTGTTACTTAACGACTTTTACCTCCAAGCAGACGATATAATTCATTGAGTGTGTACATAACCTACACAGTTTGTAAACAAACTATGCAATAAAGTCATAACTTTCACCATTTTATGTTAAGCTTGCAGTTAGAATGTTTTAGTTTTGAAGAGCATAGTTTCAATTCTGGGCTCATGTTATGCTAGTACATAAAAGTTTTTCTGTTATTAAAAATGAAAAAAAAAAGTTTTTTATCATTATGGATTAAAATCGATGTATAATAATCACATGGGCATCACAGAAGTATCACCAGCTTACGCGATATCGATCGGTGTGACTTGAGAAGCGATACTCAATATCGAATCTTCTCTCCAGAATCGGAGGAACTGGGATTAGACATTTGGAACCAAACATCCATACTTAATTTGCATTCCAATAATATTATAATTAATATAATATATTCAATCGAAATATAAATATAAATCCTCCAATTCAATTAAAAGATAAATACACTTTTGTATAACCTCTTGATGTGGTGAGCCAAAGGCAGTAGCTATTGTGGAGGCCGTGGATCTATAATTACCAAGAGGCCAGACAAACTCGGGACTAATGCCTGGAAATATATTTTGTTTTCTTTGAAACTCCTTGCGGCCATAGATCACCCTCCGAACGGTAACATGTGTCCCCATGTACAGCCACTATTTCGGTTCTTAATGATACGGGTACAACTTTAGGGCGTTCGCTACAAACATCCTGTCAACATCCGTCCTTTATTCGACTCGTCTTTTACTAGATAGAAGTCAATGGAGCTTAATAGAATGAGATTGATTTATTTTTTTCAATTTATCCTTCATCATTATAGGCGTTCTAAGTTAATATTTAAGCTACGCATATTAGTTGATACATCAAGAAGATTATTAAGACACTATTAGTTAAGTTATTTAAAATTGAAATAAATGACTGGCTTCGATGATATCTTCAGAAGATATCAACTGTTCATTCGACTCTCGATAGTTTAAATTTTTCGATAATTCGAACTATTCTCGAACTTCGGTAAATCGAAAAAATACTTATATAACACTAATTATGTAACCTACAGTACACTCGATAACTCGAAATCCTATAGGTAACAAGAGGAGGGAGGGAGAACGTCCTATAATTCGAACTACGCCACTTCCCCTCTTTATAATTCGAATTTTTCCTTGTAATGTTTACCCCCTTTCACACAGCTTAACTTCCCAATTCTCTTCAGTTTGTCACGGCCGTGAAAAGTGGTTAAAAAAAAAAATAAAAAGATATCGCCAAAACTTACAACATTCCGCCATCAAAGCTGTCTACAATTCTAAAGAATAAAGAAAAATGTTTGCAAAGCTATTTACACGGAAATCGCAAACGGGCCAGATATGGTGAATTCCCTATTCCTGAAGATTCTTTAGTCAAGTGACACCGACAATGTAGAGCACAAAACTTACCTGTTGGGGTGCTCTCCTCAAAGCGAAAGCAAATGACTTCGCGTCGAAATTTTAAATCACAGGATTCGTTGCAAGTGACGGATGGTTGACCAATTTTAAAAATCGGCATGATATAGCGTTCAAAAAAAAAATTGTAGAGAAAGTGCAAGAGTGGATTCAAACATATGTGTCAAATGGTAAGATAACATACGTAGCATTTTAGAGGATCACGCAACTCAAAATATTTTTAATGCTGGCGAGACCGGTCTTTTCTTCAAGTCTTCCTGATCGGACCTAAACAAGAAGAAAAATGTTACGGGGGGAAACACAGCAAAGAAGGAAATCACTTGACACTCTCCGATATTTTATTATAAAAACAGAAGCTAAGGTCAAAGTATTCTCAGCGCTGGTGACTTTGGAAAATGCTTTGGACCAGAGACACCAAACCACATTGAAACAAAATTTTAATATCTATTGCAAAATTCATATGTCGTTTTCATTATTTTTAGTTTTTTTGCTTTAAGCTATATATATAAAACTTAGTCAAGCTCAGGAATATTTTTAAAAATATATTAAAAACTTTTAACAATTCGAATTTCTTTTCTCTCCTCTTTATAATTCCAAGTCTCCATAATTTCGACTTGTTTCGTGTAGTTCCTTGGATTTCGAACTATCGAGAGTCGACTGAATATCAGAAGATTATATATTTTATTTTTTATTTTATAAATTTTTATTGATATTTACTCCTCTATATATTATAAACAACAAGCAAATTTGAGGAAAATTACTACACCGGCATGGCAATAACATGTAAACAACTACTCACTAGTAGCACTTCAATAAAAGTTCTACAATAGAAGGTGGCTTGGCCATCTTCTTTTCAGACTCCTCGGAGGATTATCGGGAATTGAGTGTGAGCCAAGTTAAGAGACTAGTGGATTCGAGTGGGTATCGAGTTCACTATAAAATGATATTTATCCTGGTTTGGGCCAAATAAGCAGCATAAGGAACATTAAAATCTTTATGGATAAAGTTGTTTGAGGCATAGTAATGAACCTTGAGGATTTTAGGAAGGATTTTGGATTTTATGGATTGGATACGAAAAGAATTAGAAAATTTCGAGGAACCCCAAAGCTCAACCCTGTATGTCTAAATGGGTCTAACGCTTTCCTAGTAAATGTTATTTTAATATTTTATGTACATTAGTCGATTCTTCCCTCTTTGTCCAAACTGCCGGTGTTCCTCTAGGTCCCATCCCACCACGTATGCTGATGACACATGTGTGTTATCAGTAAATAATGATTCCTTTAATGCCTCACAAACTCTCCATTCTCATCTCATCAACCTTCAAGAATGGTGTCGAAATTGGAGAATTAAAATAAATCCAAGCAAATCCCTACAAATAACCTTTACCCTTCGCCGTAAACCTACGACTTCCTGTCCAAGCGTATCCTTTCATAATATCCCACTGATCCCTGTTGAATAGATCCGCTATCTAGGACTCCAACTGGACAAACGTCTGACTTGGAATCCACATAAAAGACTAAAACGACAGGAAACCGCTCGTCGTTTTCGACTTCTACAACATTTACTAGAAAAACGTTCAAACCTTCCGATTTACTACAAAAGACCCATTTACATGACAGTTATCAGACCTATTTGGACATTTGGAGTTGAGCTTTGGGGCTCAACTAAACCTTCTAATTCTTCCCGTATCCAATCCTTACAATCCAAAATCCTTCGAAAACTCCTTAATGCTCTCTACTTTGTTAAAAACAAACTTATCTATAAAGATCTTAATGTCCCATTTGTTGCTGATTTAGCCCAGACCAGATACCTATCCTTCCATTGTAAGCTCCATAACCACTCAAATCCACTTGTCTCCCAACTTGCTTCCCACTCCATTCCCGCGGCGTCGGAAAAGAAGATGGCCTAGAGATCTTCTAGTGTAGATTTATATTGAAGTGCTACTGATAAGTAGTTCTTTTCAAGTTTTGGCATGTTGTAATCATAATCAACCTATTTACTAGATGTATATATTGTGCAGTTGTAAATTTCAATAAATTGAAAAAAAAAAAAAAAAAAAAAAAAAAAACAATAATCGAAAACGATAAGCAGTTTCTTGTCTTTCAAGTCTGGAATGTGTTTCTGAATCTGTATGTAGAAAGATATTAGGTACAGAACGTGCGGCAGGGTTCTACCTTTAACAGTTCAGAATTATAACCTTGTGTTTATTTCTTGGTGAATTAATACTTTTCCTTAGTCAGACCAGGATCAGTAGTTAGACAGAAACATAATATGGTCTACATCCTTGCTCAACCAAAAGTTTATCCTTTATCCAATGACACGCCATCTGTGTTTGCCCCATGTGCTTTAGTGATTTTTCTAGTATATATGACATCATATCATTTGTTGTATTCTCGGACATCTTTTGTGATCTTGGATGACTTAAGCTGCTTGTTCTGTTTACTCAAGTTTTAGTATAATTTTAAACATAAGTCGTGAAGGACAAAATTTTCAAATGCAGTAAACAATATTGTTTATATTAGAAAAGGACCAACTGAAAATAAAGTTATAACAAGACCAAATTAATCATAATTAACGAGAAAATGACAGAACGTTTGAAACGGCCTGGTTACATATAGTTATTTATTATATTATAAAGAAACATTAATGGCCTGATGTTATGTGCAAGACATACGGAAAAGTATTTATAAAAGATGGCATCCCTTATCAGGAAAATCAGCTGCATACTCTCACATCTACCTGACGGCGATTACCTGAGGATTTATCGCCAATGAGGTAATCCATTCGAGACCATGAGACCATTTGCTGCCACGTGATTGGTTGATTAAGTTGTGTACTTGATGTAGTTAGGTTCTCTTTTTATTCTGATAACGGCTTCGCTAATTGCCCTTGATTACTTTACGTCTAATAACTTAGTGAGCATTCCCACGTTGCGCGAAATGAAAGCCCTCCATCTTGGCGGAAGCCTTCTTCCACTCCTAGTCACTAGGGTAGGTCTTAGTTTAATTATTCTCCATTCAGGGTCATTATCTTTTAAATGTTTATAATTTAATAAGCAAATCAACTTGACGAGTTTTTGAGAAACATTTCCCACGCCGCAGCTGTTTCCTTTCGTCATTTGTTTGTGCAAAAGTCAAACCATTTTTTTCAATGTAGTTTTTTTACTTAGATATCAGATGGTGTAGGTATGTCGGTATTTTCAGTACAAACGTAATAGCTTGTAAGAATTATAAGTATATATAAAACTATACCCTTTGAAGAAAAGAATTTTAATAACCTGAGAAATATCATTAAATGATTTTCTATTTTTCTTTCCTTTTCTAAAGGAATACTATATACTGACATGAAAAAATGACCATTCAATATTTTTTTCATTTTCTCGGCAAAATATTTATTTTTCTTGAAGTGTTTACTTAACATCCACATTTATTTTAAGCTTGGCAAATGAAAAAAAAATAAATTAAAATCACGAAATATGAAATAAATATAAATTATTATAATTTCGCATTTGATGGGTCATATGCCTCAAGATAACATAAAACCTCTTCCCCATCTAATATTTAATGAAGGCACGGGGCGGATATAAACCTTATTAATTAAAAATTTTGAAAATTTAAAATTGCTTGTTAAGTTCCTTTAAATACTGCACACTTTTATTTATTTATTTATTTTTTTTTTTTTGTTCTGTGGGATGGATGTAACCTTAAATAAAAATTAAACTTTTATCCGAGAAATGAAAAAAATCAATTTGGACGAATTTTTCGCCTGTCAGTATATATTTGAAAACTGTTATTATACAGTATTTAATTATTATTATACTTTTTATAAAAGTAATGTTGATACTAACTGCATTTTGAATGACTACATGCACTAAGCCATAGCATTATCCATCAAAGTTTTAAAAACAATTGTTGCAATAAACACTTATTGTTTCCATTGGTAATTTTTTGTTGTGTTAGCTCTCTTATGTTTACCTACTACAGCAAGGAAGAGTGGGTAATCTTGTAAGCAGTGGTAATGCCGAAGTTTATTCTGAGGATTCAAATCTTCCAGGATTGGCTCGATAAAAAGCCTTTTTTACTAGAGAATATTTAATTTTTAAAATATAATTTTAAAAGTCAAAATTAAATAATTGCTAGCTCAATTTATTGTAATTCTTTGACATTTTCAGATTTTGTTCCCAAGAAAATGGCTTGACGCATGAAGGATAGGCAGACCAATGTTAAGCTGAAGAATCGGAAAGCGGCAACGTAGAAGTTCTGGTGACCAAGGCAACAATAAACCATGTCATATATACAAACACTTCTAGTAATTTCTACATATGCTTTCGAATATGTTTTTGTCTATAAGTTGAGTGACAAGTAAATTTGAATGGTTATGGAGTTCACTATATAATCAGATAGAATTGGTTTGGTTTAAATCCGGAAGACATGGAAAAATAAGATCTTTACGGATAAGTTTATATGTGATAAAGTAAGAAGCCTTGTGAATTTTACAAAGATTTTGGATTGTTAGGATTAGATACGGAATGAATCCGATGGTTCAGTAAAGTCCAAAAGGTCAACTTCATGGGTACGACTAGGTATAAATAATCATATGTAACGGTGTCTTTTTTAATTAATTGGAAGGTTTGAAAGTTTGTCTAGTATATATTGAAGGAGTGTATAACAACGAACAAAATCCAAGAATTAGAAGTTAGGTAAATACCGACATTTAGTTGAAATCTTACTGTAGTTTTTGCCTCATCTGATCCTTACACAGCATTGAGGAGCCATCCGCTGCAGAACAGGTGAGGGAACCTGACAGCAGGTAAACACTGAGATTGCCGTAGACAGGTGAGTATCCAACAGGTGGGTTAACACTCCTATTTCCGGTGCCAATAGTTCCTTATTACAGCCTATCTCCGGCAAACAAAGGGTTCCTAGTGTTTTTTTAAATGCTTCTGCAGCCGGCACTTTTTCAGAAACTTTATTGCTCATCAGAATAATCTGCTTTTCGTATTTTTAATACGTGTAAATGATTGACACATTTATTTTCCAATTTTCCAGAGATATTGGTAACCCTATAATTTAGAACACTGATAGGAAAAACTATTAAAAGCGCTCTAAAGTAAGCGGAAGACACCGCATTAAATATATGGGTTTTAGTTTCTGCCTGTCTTTCAAATAATTAGTAACCTTTGTCGTATTGAGGGCATGATAAAGTATCCTTGTAAATCAATCAATCTCAAAATGTGAACTTTTTTTATTTATCATGCCAACAACATATAAAGTGAAAATATTTCAATCTAACATTTAAGTTCAGTATGGCGTTCCCCTGGTGTTCGGGTGTTATAAACAATCATTCGTACATTCGATGATTATCATTTTCTTATTTACAAAAATTTCCTGATAATGAGGTCCTAAATACTTTAACAACTTGAACTCTTCCAAAAAATAAAGAAAGCCTACTAATCAACCAGGAAAACCGGGTAGGTAATTAAAAAAAAAAATTGTTTTTCATATGCTAATTAAAATTTACAATTATTATAACAATATGATGAATGTTTAATATTCGACACTAGTTTTTTAATGAAAGGATTCCAATAAATTTTCAAATCATTCATCAATATAATTGCAATATTAGATTCGCAATTCCTTATAAATTTACGTGATATATTTTTGCTTATATTGTTGTAAACTTCAATAATTTTTTTTCTAGTGTTTGTAGGATCCAGAGTTTGCTCAGTGAATGTTTGTAATTAGGTTTGATGAATTAATTGCCAGTTCTGTTGGAATTATTTTATTAGAAAACTAGTTTTGAATGCTAAAAATTCATCTTCAGTTCTAAAACATACACAATTTTGAACACATCAGGACTGTTACATGGATTATATATACTAAACTTTTCAAATATGTAAGAAAAGAAATCAAACATTGGTACTCACCTGAGGAGATCTAACATATATCTGAAATATATCTATCGTGGTAGGGGAAAGAGGCCAGCTAGGCTAAATTTTGGGTGGTTTACCATGGGATTTTCCCAATGACTTCTTGGATTTTTCCGTTCCTATTAGAAACAAATTTAAAATGGGACTATTCAAAATGTTTATCTGGACATTTAAAAAAAATCTGAATCGGTTTTAAACGATTTTATTATTTCTAATGATTCATAAATATTTATTTTTATTTTTTCATTAGAAATGTTTGTAATCGTTGTGCGAAATCCGTTCTTATTCAAATTCAATAGATGAAGTAATGTAAAGTGGAGGTGAAAAAAATGTCGTTTGTATTTTTCTATTCTGTCTCTTCCATCCCTGATATTCATGTGGCCCTAGTTCAAAAACAATAGAAATGCAAAACAGAATCCAACCGTAATGCTGGCGAAACTTGAATATTACCTGGGATTCAAGTTAAAAACAATTGACAGATGAATATGTATGCCTGATCCTCTATTCGCTTGGCTACTAACAATTACAGCAACGGAAATACTATAGCAGCACCAATTAGGATTATTTTTATTTTTTTCCCTTTTGGTATCAAAGAACCACAGGACTGATCATTGGTAATTGTGGGTTCACACCGCCAAAGGAGTCACATCGTCATGAGGTCTTTTGTATAGCGATAATTTGAGATAATAGATGCTTTGTTCTAATCCCCATTAGAACCACCCATTACTATTCAAATGGTTTGTACGGAGACTGTTGGATATTCAACAACTTGGTTACCTCCTTTTGGGAGTATAATTAATTATAATTACCGTATCGGGTTTCGGTTAATGAGTGGTGTCGATTATTCAAAGGAAGGAGTCTTGGACGCTAAAGAATTAGGGTTAGACAACCTGGTCGCATGTCAGTAATAGCTTTGGAATACGTTAGTCGGATCCAGTGGGTAATGAGATGTGCTAGGATGTTTCAGGCAGAACTTGTCTATGTTCTAGCTAATCTTCCATAATAAACATAAAGGTATACAGTTATGGCCACTAACAAAGCAATCTTTTTTTTCTTTGAGAATGGAATTTTGAAGAAAGAGGTCAACCTCTTCAAAAAATCTCGCAAAATTTTCAAGAACTTATCAATAGACCTTATTGAACATTACAGAGCAGGAATTCCTGTATTTAATGAAGCAAAGAAATACAAGCACATAACATTCTTCTATACACCAACCCTAACTATACCTTTTTCTGTTTAGTAAGGTTCTTGAGGTTCAGTCGATAAATAAAAACAACTATTTTGGCGAAGTTTTGAGACTATATTGTTCTCATAATCATGCTCTGTATCTTAGTAGGAATGTCTTAGTATTCTTCACACTTGCTTGTTTTCTGTTGGATTTCTAGAGTTCCTTCATCACTGCAATAGCTTCAGGACCGTGGGTTGTCTTCATATCTTCATAAAATCCCAATCTTCCACTATAGATATTTAGTATTGACTCGATATTTCAATATGGATAAATTTCTTGACTGTTTCTGTTAAATGTTTAGTAAGGTTCTTGAGGTTCAGCCAATAAATAAAAACAACTATTTTGGCGACGTTTAATAACAATCTAATAACCATAACCTGCATCTTTGTAGGAATGTCCTAGTATTCTTCACATTGATTCTTCTATCCCTTTTTCGTAAACATTACTTTCCTTCCATTAGCTTCACCAACTTGAATTGGTTATTATACATTTAAAGAAAAAAACAATGTGCCATCACATATTCTCTTAATCTTATAATACTACGCAATGATTATGCGGTCTGTACAGACTTGACCAAGTATCTCGATCCTCCAGTTCTTCAGCTTCAACCTGTCATCTGCTCCATGTCTTCCTCCATCCTCATTGGCCTCGTATGTCTTCTAGGGGGCTATCTTGATATTTCCTAAGATGTTCTTTAAGGAGTCTACATACAAACGGTGCATACACAAATAAATAATAAAAATAAATCAACCCTTTCACACCAAACAGCCAATTTACTACCTATGAACTTTGACACCAGTTTTGCATCCGAGAGAGCAGAATTGGGAACTATTTTTGTCGGGATTTGCCTCTCATGATTGGAAGAATAACCCCGGTTTGTGAAACAAGTACACTATATGGTACACTAGAGACTCTGTGTTGTGCATAGTTATGTTCGTTTATTAATTTTTATTTTTAATGGTTTTATTTTATAAGTTGAATTATTAGAGATTGTTTATATATTTTTTGCACTAATTGAATCACATATTCAATATTTTTATCAAAATGTCATTGTACTTGTAGAAATAAAATATTTTCATGGCTATTATTCATTGCCCTTAAGTGAGGCAGATTATAACATTCTTCAAATAAATAACGTATTTCAAGTAGTAAAAACAAAACTTTAAATTATTTTGATAAAAATTCAATAATAAATTTTTTTTTTAAATAAATAGAAAAATATAACTCATACGAATTCAAAAACTATTAATTAATTAATTAATTAATTAATTTGCAATAAAATTAATTGTTACCTCTCTGTAATAAAGTCCTATATTTAGATCGTTTTTTTTTCACTAATTTTCACTCGACCCCTACCAAGCAATCGTTTGAATCTTATTCAAAGAATTTAAATATTTACAGGAAAACATCGATGAACAAAACATCGAATCCCCTTATTTTTATTGGAATTCCAGTAGAACTTAATTCCAAAAGAAGTGACAATTAATTCATCAATCCTAATTGTATTGATTCTTCTATACCATCATGCGTAACTCAAGTGATTCTGAATCCTGCCAGGCTACCACGTATAATCGATCAAAACTAAGCAAATCCAAATTCAATACATTATGAGAAGAAGTTTTAACAGAACTGAAGACTGCAAACCGTTACTTATTGGTTTTCCTAACTCAGATTGAAATATGCCATTGCGAACAAAAACATTTGGTTTAACCCCTTATTTTTTAATAGAAGTGGTTATACTAATTCTATAACTAATATATCCAATGAAACTATAACTGATTCTACATGCAATTAAATAAATACTAAACTTTAATTATAATTATTACGTTCTTTCCAGTCAAAACCTTTAAGACTCATTACACAACCACACTGGTATGCCAATAACATAGCATTACACACAGACTTACGCATACTCACGGTACAAGATCACATCCAGACTTCATACAAAAGACATCACGACAAACTCTACGGACATATCAAAAACTTTATACAAAATATGGTCTTGAAAAGAATGCCAGAAAATACCCGAAGAATACTAAAAAAGAGTTGGTTGAGAGATCTACTTCGTTAAAATTGATTAATTATCTTGTTTCATGCTAGGGGCAAGCTCCACTGGGTGCTGAGCTCCCTCATGCCTGATCTGCTCATTGTCACAGGATCAGAGACAGGAGTGGATTTAAAAATTAAAAAAGAAAAAAAATATAACGTATCTCCTGTTAAATTATCAAAATATAGGTTCTAAAATAAGCGATTGAATGCCATTTTATTATTATCTAACGCAGTAGAACTCTTAGCATCTTCAGGAATAAAGCATTAGGTTTATCAAGAATTACTGTCTGTAACTGCAATAATACAAATATGTTTATATTATTTTAAAAATATCTATATATAATAAATATATAATTATTTAAAATATAACTATTTAAATTTGATATCAGATGTTACAACGACAACAGCTCGACCGAAGGTGTACCCCAACGAAGCTGGAAACCGAGGCGGAAACAGTCAATTATCCGGCTGACTCTTGTGTCTTAATAGGGAAGTGTTTTTTATCATTGCTTTAAGTGGCTACTCACCAGCTCTGTCTGTACTGCCGGCGTCGTGCCTCTGGGATTGGGTTCTTCTGGGTGTGTCCCGATGATCGAGTGTCCAGGGAGGTTTCTGGACACGTTTTTGTTTGACTTCTTTTTTTTGTATGTGAATTAATCCTTTTGACTTTTGAAATAGAGCTTTATAGTGAAACTTCCGCAAAAGTAACTTTAAAAATAAAAGTTTCTCGTTGAGAAAAATACAAAAAATAAATCGATAAAACATTAAAACAAAAAATTAGGAATTTGTCCATTTCACCGTTTCTTGAAAAAGGAATTGGTATCGAGAAACGTTGATTCAAAGTCGATTCCTAGGAACCGATCGATGTCGCTAATATCGGTGACAGTTTTGTGATACCTCGTTATATAATTGTTATACTCTGATTCATCTCCTGAAGGATACAAAACACTGTTAAACGATACTTTTACATATTTACCTAATAATGAAGCTATTATTCACGTATTAGGACAACACTGCTTGATAGAGACTTTAAAAAAAAATCTTAATAAATGAAGCACTTTTACTACAAGTGAAAAGTACAGCTTAAAACAATATAGACATGATTTAACAATTTCAAACTCCCAAAACTTCAGTATCTAGCCAAAAAATGCCACCATTTACCAGAGAATACCACTTTTTTGTTATATCTCGAAGATTTATGTTCTTTTATGTGATTCCTTACCTAACAAATGGAACCGAAAAGATTTGGAATTTTTATCTTTTCAAATATGGATTTGTAAAATGAATTTTGTACATTGTCCTGATTGTAATTAAGTTATATATAGTATCAGTAGTAGTAAATAAATGGCATTTGCTGTGTACTAATTTATTTTTGAACAATTATTGTTTTTGAAATAGGCATGGCTTACCTGTTGATATTGTTTTTATTGATGTTGATTATATAGTAAACTGTGTCAATAAAATTGTTGTTAGGCAACTTAAAGTTTGGTAAAGTAGTTTAATTAACTACTGTGCGCTCTAAAACCCAGACAAAATTGATGGAATTTGTTATTGTTTGCAAGATTAATATCTTATTTCATAAACCAGGGTGTCCTAAATGTTTTAGAATATTTTTTTTCTAAATCAGCAGCCTAAGATCAACAGAAAACGGCGATAAAATATTTTTTGCCGGCTGAGCCTTTCATTTACCCCTCTGTGTAATATTAGTTTCAAAATGTCGAAACAACTACTACCTAAATAAACTAGCAATAATTGTTGCAACAGGAAAAATGAAATTTTCTTCTAAATATGCGTACTACGTTTTGTCTCAAACATTATGTTTAACAAAAAAACAATTTTTGAGTTGTGCGTTTTTCATTTCGGACATGCACTAGGTGATATATCGCAACATAGTAATCAACTCTTGAAGTTTGGTGCTTCCTACACTAAACGCAGCTGGTATATATTGTTATTATTTTTAACAAAAAGCCTCGATTAAGAGCTCATAATATTGAATTCCTGGAAAGAATCCATATTTTCCAACTATTGGAGGAATAGTTGAACTATAGAGGAATAGAACACAATAAAATAATAAACGCATATGTGGAATGATGGATATAATTACTTGCCATATATATTTACACATTGGTAGCATTTCATCATATCTTAGAATATTACATAAAAAAAATGAATAGATCTCATTATAACGGTTTCAACTATGTAAGTGAGAAGTAATGATCAAACAGTAAGATAATTAATGCTGGTAAGAAGCCTGGTAAATCACTAAGCTCCTAGGGACTAAAATATGATGGTATTTGCCCCGTTATTATTCGAGAGAGAGAGAGATTAGTTGGGGATCGTGGCAGCCCCGAAGGAAATACCCTGGCCGATAATGAGGGATTTTTATCGTTCACTAGAGCACTCGGTTGGTAGCACTGCTTTAACGGCCAATTTATATGCCAGCGTTCTGATTGGACGATTGAATCGTCAGGAGTACCAACCATAAATCATGCGTACCTCCGGGCTCCTTCGTTATTTCTAAAGGAATAATTGAAATTGTAATATATTTATATCTTCCAAGATTTATCGCTCATTCTTACAAAGTCTAATGGTGAGGAATATTGTGGAGCAATGCATATTCTATTTAGATTCTTGTTATGTTTTTTATTATTAACTGTATAATTCGCAAAGCTCCTTAAGTTATAAATAATTAAAATACTAAATTCACACAACTACGTTAAAGCTATATTCTCAGTAGCAAAATTGTTTATTTAGGCTTAACGCCCTTACGTACTCCAACTAGAGCAGGAAGGGAGGGTTTTCCTAGAACTCACCAACCTAATTTAGCCGTGGTGGGAAGATCATAATTAATTCCGGGGAGTCCGCCATGAAATAAATTTTAACCAGTCCAGGTGGTATTCGAAACAACGACCATACCATAATATATACCAAAATAAGAGCAGTACAAAAAAAAGAACAAATAATCAACACCTTTATGTTTTTATTAACGTCAGCTTTTCAAAAAATTAAAAGCACATTGTACAAATTTACACTATCCTTTTCAAAAAATACATCTTTCAAAAGAAGAAAATAATTAAGTCATGCGTAAGATATGCTGGTGGGTCCATACTACTGTCCCGCACGAATAGTTAGAGAACTTTTACATATAAGGAAGTTGACAAAATTTCTTAGTAGCATTCATTCATGACTAGTGTTAATGAGTGTTTTTACAATAATGTAAATATTTAGTTTACTCCATTCATGTTGATGTAGTGATAAAACAACACCACACCATATCAGCTAAAAAATTTGTTACTTAAAAATGTAACTAAAATAATAATTTGTCAGATTCAATAAACAGACGAATACCCTCCATTTGGTTGTGGGTAATTAACTCCAGTCACACCTGCTCGACCTCCAAAAAGCTCCAGACAGACAGAAATTAAGGAGTAATCTTTTTTTTCTTTTCTTCAAACAAAAGGACAAGAGTAAAATTTATGGCGAGGGGAGGTCCTGCAAAGTATCGGCTGTCACTTTAGCCAAAACATTGAGGAGGCAAAAAAGAGTGAGACCGTATACCCTATACCTTATACCCTATATTTTACTTCCCTCGGTCGGGTACTGTTACCCTAATCCTGGTTGTTGGTTCGCACGTGTCCCTTACCTAAGTGTCTTTTGTTTGTTTGGTCTTTTTTTTTTCCTTCTGTCAGACCGGCCGCACGGTGGGGAAAATGCGGTTTGTTTGTCTGTCTGTCTGTTGAGGGGTGTCTTAATAACAGCTACGGGGTGTAAGTCATGAGAAGATTGGCTGCGGAGTTCAAAAACTTGTTGGGGGAACTATTCCAGGAGTCATAAATATCATTTGAGTTATGTTGTAGAACATTTACACTACCATTCAGAATATTATTTTTGTATTTTTTTTTTTTATAAATTAATAAAAATTAATTCAGTCATAAGATTAAAAATTATTTGTCGAACTATCTAGTTTGGACCAGAAAATATTGTGATTTATCCTGTGTTGTATTGAATATTACAATACAATATTAGTTA
The DNA here is from genome assembly GCA_003667255.2 of Euschistus heros. Classification (NCBI taxonomy): domain Eukaryota; kingdom Metazoa; phylum Arthropoda; class Insecta; order Hemiptera; family Pentatomidae; genus Euschistus; species Euschistus heros. The sequence goes on from RCWM02000004.1 coordinate 1,147,519, forward strand.
ATATGTGGCTATATCTGAAAGTAAGGTAAAATAATGTTTTTATATAACAAAAATAAATGAATAAACTTATAATGAACATTTACAATATAACTTGGTTATTAGAGTTTTATTAATTTACATATTTTACGATGGCTTGTACAACTACAATCGGTTAGAGGCACCATTCACTAGACAACTACAAGTTTTTTTTTAATTATTAGTTTCTTTTAAATGGTTTATTTTTTGACAATACAAACTTGTGTTTTTTGTAACAATTTTGAAATGATTTGATTTTTCAGGCCATTATTAAGTCTTTGATTGTCCTGGATTTTGATTCTTGATCCCATGTTCCTAGTGTAGGTCTAATTGTTTATGGTTTGTTGCTATTGTCTACTCGGAACCGTCTTTCAAGCTATGCTATTTTAACCCGTTGGTTTATGAAAGATTTAACTAAGTTTAGTTTATGTCATTATGTTTTTTAGTATTTCTGATTGAAAGATGTAAAACTCAGGAATAGACCACACCTGTACGTCTCAATACTTTTTTTTATCACTGAAGAGTTGTTCGTTTCTAAAATTACAAAACTATACGTAATTTGGTATAACATTCTCTATGTTTTAAAAATTTAATGGTAGTTATAAAAACTAATTTAAAAGAATAATATATATACTTTTTTTTAAAAGCGAAAAAAAAAAACAGAAAACAATATTTCAGGTGAAATAAAAAGGAGAAGTAGATTGTTGGGGTATGCAGTCATAAAGATACACAGCAATTAAAAAACATATTTTTTAATTGCGGTGTATCATTATGACTGCATACCCCAACAATCTACTTCTCCTAATACTTAACAGTCAACTATACCTCATCAATATGAAATAAAAAGAATAAAAATCCTATCCTCCTTTGATACTATTTTAATACACTAGAGATTCCTCGAATAGGCATACATTCCAATGAAAAATGTAGCCTCAGTGGGTTTGAAATTTGAAATAATAACTTTTAAATTTAAGTTTTACAAGGACTCCACCTAGGCGAACGACGTTCTTGGAACCCAAATACAAGACTAAAACATTTTTATTTAGGGTACAGTTATTCTTAGGGGACAAGTTGTCCCAGAAAAAAGTTCATTTTCTTCTTCTTCATCTTAAAAGGACAAGAAACGGTCCATCGTTTTCGATTTCTTCAAAATCTACTAGACAAACGTTCAAACCTTCCGATTAATTGCAAGAGTTTATAAAATGGACTAGATTGAATTACATTTGTTTTTTCTTACTGGCACTTTATATTCAGGCAAGTGAAATTCGGTGAAGGTTTATTTTAGACTAATAAAATAAAATTATTTTTTATTTTGTTTTATTTTTATCTTTATTTATTTTATAGGTTTTTTTTTATATTTCCACTAGGGAATATTTTAAAAAATTATACTCTTTTCAAGGCACACCGGAATTTTTAAATCGTCTCTTTTATTTATTGACAACTTTTAAATATTTAGAATAAACGTTCACCTGGCCTTTCTACAGGTACGTATATAGTAAAAAGCGATTATAATTAAGATAAATCAGAAATTATTCTATCTATATAAGGAAGTAGTTTTAAAATTAAGGAGTCATGAGATTTTTATAACCATTTCGATTTAATAATTTGTAATATCCATTTTTGGCCATCGATTAGGATATTAAAATCAATGAAATTATCATAAGTGATCAAGTTTCGCCAACGTAACTCGGCTTCTTACTTTTACTCAGCTATTATCGGAACATGGGATTAAGGATTAAAGAATTATTATTAAAAAAAAAAATAATAAAAAGAAGATCTATTTTATTTTTATTCTGTTTTATCTGGCAGTTATAGATGACAAATCAATAATAATTAGCCCTTTAATATGATTGCCTAAGGGAAGGCATGACTATTAGCATATATATAGAATATGTTAATTCCTACCCGATTCTTACGGTGCTCTTGTAGCGACGGTGGAATGTCGTCCTGGGACCTCGAAAATTATAGTTGCTTCCTAATTCGTCTTCCCAAGAGCAATTTGTCAAACTTATCTCTCTATTTTGTCACTCTTTAGCTGCCTATGGCTTTAGTTCACGAAAGCTCGCCTAGGCAATTTTGTACTAGGTTGGTCGATATTGCTTTTTATAGAACTAACAAATATAATATGTTCAATACAAATGTTAAGCACGATGAGTTACCTGGTTGCAAAAGTTTTTATTATTAATTATTCATGAATCACTAGAGACCTCAGAACTTAAATTTCCGAAGTCAGACCAACAGCAATCCTCCTAACAATGTTCCAGTCTAATCCTGGTATGTTGAATATTCTACAGCGTAGAGCATAACTGTAGTAATAATTTTGGTATCCAGGTGAACCCCACTAGAACTACATTTCTATTATTTATGGGATAGTGTGCCAACAATATGTCTTACAATCGATTCACCCTTCGTGAGAACAAGTATGCTACGCAACATGTGAGGCATTAAGGTTTTTTTTAATGCGTCGGCAACAATACTTTTCGATTACATGAGCTTGGAAAAATTATGAAAAGTTCCCAGCTTAAACGTTTCGACTTCTTTGCAATAGCCAGAGATATAACAAGTCAGTGTTTAACTACTCGCAATAGACCATCAAATCCAACTGTTTTTTGTCACTCCAATCTCTTGTGAGGGGTCTATGTGAGCCATATGGAAATGAAAGATACTTTATGAAAGGGTACGGTAGGACTGGATGTAGGTTTTCAATGTGTCGTAAAGGTTAGTTTGTTGGGAATATCTTAAATATTCAGTTATGAAACAATTCTTTAAGAGTCGTACTTAGAGTATATGATGCAGCAAATGAATCATCACTGGCTTATAACACGCAGTTGCCATCATCATAGGCTGTTAGGATAGTATTAGAATGAGTTGGAAGTTATATAAAAATCAACATGTAAAATATTGTTGAATATTAGCTAGTCTACCAAATTAGCAGTTAAACGTTGCTGTTATTTTAAACAGCCTAAAAATTTTAATATTCGATTATAAATATTTTTCTATCAAACTGTAAGTCAATTAATACCTGGTAAATGAAGTGAACGTTACCACTCAATATTGCTGATCAGTGACCCGTTTATGATCGCACCTCAAAAAATCAATGTCAGCTAATTGAATTATAGTTGCCAACTACAATATTTCTAAGAATCTTAACTAAACAAAATCGTTTATAAACAAAGAAATACTCTGAAAACCTAAACTGGTATCATTGCTATCTATAAAAGGTCTTAAGTTCAGTATTTAAAAAAGTGGCAATGCAATGAGGTAATGCACATTACCCTTGTTTTACTCCAGTCTAATGAAGGGTCAGGTACGTACATGCTTTATAAAGCCGAGATGCTGTCGAAAAAGATTGTCCAAACAACTAATGTTGTTCCACAGCTGATAAAATTTTAAATAAATAATTTTATATAATAAACCCAACCCTGTAAAAGAACACTTGATGATTCTATCTTCAAGTTATTTTAATTTTTATATTTAATTTAGTGTATTTTTATAATGAAACGTAAACTTATATGTTTCGAATATTTAAGTTCAGAAATAGTCCATTTTTGTAGCTTTGTACAGTGTTTTGATTTTATTTTATATTAGTTTATAATTAATTAAAAATGGTGATATAACATTGATTGGCCTGTTTTTATTTCCTTTGGAGTTGTTAGTAATTGAAAGAAGGTTTTAATTATGTAAAACATTAAAATTAAATCTATTTTTCATGATATCGCAGATGTACTTAAAAAATGACACAATTCAAAAACCTGAATTAAAAAAAAATGTAAAATTTACACAGTATTTTGTGAAATATCGGAAGTGAGCCTGAATTATCTTTTAATTACAACCGCAAGTGAGATGTATCAGGTGTGATTTAAAGTAAATTTGAAACATATTTGACATTTCATAGAAAAGTGTTTGAAATAAACATGATGATAAATCAAAAATACAAATTATTGTATTATGTCACTTTAGAAATACACGTGTGATATTATTAAAATAATATAACAGAACATTTCATTATACGAAGAGAGTCTACTTGCCATGTCGAATGACTGAATGATTTTCATAAATGTTCAACATAATTTGTAAAAGTCAATTAAATATTTTAAAGTTTTAAAAAGTCGCGTAGAATTTTATGTATACTGAGTACCTTTTCCGCTCATAAAATCTCCTCAAAAGCTAATCCAGTGGAAAAAAAGAACAAATTACCTTTCTAAGATTTTGTATATAAATAAATTTTAGTTTATTTGTTTATTTTTATAATTGTGTTCTTTCCATTAATACACCTCTAATTGATGATATTAATTATTTATTATTTATTAGTTACACGGGCAAAGCCTGCTTATAAAATATCAGCACAAATGCTTTACAAATCTCATATTGCATTAAATCGATCTGGAAAGATGTATTTACTTCGATATTTTTTTATATAAGTTATACAATAATTATATGATGTATACGTACTAATTTAAAAGTAAAAGATGTAATGAGGTAAACTAAAAATTGACCATAAACATTTAAATTTACTACCGTTTTTATTTATAATTAGAATTGATTAATTATTTGTCAATTCTGTTGGATTTTTTTTATTTGAAGACTAGTTTTGAATATTAAACATAAAACACACACACACACACACACACACACACAAAAAAAAAAAAAAAAAAAAAAAAAAAATCACGAGCACTTTGCTACATAGAATTATAACACTATTTTTTAAAAATGTAAGACAAGAAATCAAACAAGTTTATAATAACCTGAGGAAGCAATGAAATGAAAAGGGCTTTTCACCTAGAGCAGACTGATAAATAGGCTATAAGGTAGTCCTTTACGTTTTTCTTATGATTGGTTGGTTTCTTCAATTCCTACTGGAAATAAATTAAAAATAGAACTGTTAGAAATATTTGTGAAAATTTAAACAAAAATCTGTATTGATTTTGTACGAATTTACAATTTCTAATGTTACATAAATATTTATTTTTAAATTATTTTCTTCGTGATTAGTTTCTTTATTAGTTTTACTCTCGAGACTTTGTTGAATTTGTGGTAATTTTCATTTAAATGAATTTAGGAATTTTTATTTAGTTTTCTATTTTGGGGTAGTTACGACATGTTAAACAGTGTTTTGAACTTTTTTGCTTCCCCAAAAGAGCTTCAGTTTCTTGTTGGAGTATAAATTTTGTCTCTTCTTCGACAAATCAATCAAATTTTTGTATTAACCTAAAATTCTTATTATTTGTAATCCTGAACACATATCTCTCCTCAATCTCATCATTTCTAAATCCTGTCATTTAAGTTATTTTTTGTTTTTTTAAATTTAAATAACAATTTATTGAAATTTACAACTGTACAAAATTTATACATCAAGTAAATGTGCTGTCAACTATTACAATAACGTGACAAAACTTGAAAACAACTACTCATCAGTAGCACTTTAATAAAAATTCTACACTAGAAGGTCTCAGGGCCATCTTCTTTTCAGACGCTTCGTAGGATTATCAGGAATGGTGTGGGAAGCAAGTTGAGATATTAGGGGATTTGAGTGGTTATGGAGCTTACTATGGAAGGATGCATATCTGGTTTGGGCTAAATCAGCAACATATGGAACATTATGATCTTTATGGATAAGTTTATTGGTGACAATGTAACGTGCATTGAGGATTTTCCGAAGGATTTTGGATTTTTAGGATTGGATACGAGATGAATTGGATGGTTTAGTGGAGCACAAAAGCTCATCTCCGTACATCCAGATAGGTCTAATCACAGTCATGTATATTAGTATTTTGTAATTTATTGGGAGCGTTGAACGTTTGTCTAATAAATGTTGAAGTAATCTGTAACGACGGGCAGTTTCTTGTCTTTTTAGTCTTGGATTCATTTAAAGTTTCATATTAAAAAAAAAAATGAAATGAATTTCAATGTTTGCATATCATTATTTTTTTTGAAGTGATTCCACTCTCATGATGAAACTACCAGGAAAACCTTTCTGCCCCTCGCTAATTTAAAAGCTCAATGCACAATTGAGTGTTCAAAAGAATGCAGTTCTGTATGCAGCTGGTGGTCACTCATTACCAGGCTATTGTCCAGCGCTGACCTCAATAGCCTATAGTGAACGGCCACTAACAATGTCACTACCAAAGAAGCGTAAATAAAAAATATTACGCTATAAAGCTGAGGGAGTCAACTAATTTCCAGTTTCAATAAAACTTTAATTGATTTTTTTTATAGTTTTTTTTTAGTTGACTCGTGAATTGAAAGCAATGCAACAGCTCTGATATGTTTGTTTACTTTTTATAACCTTATAATAGTCTACATGATTCTAACCTTATGAAAAAAAAAAATTACATTGTAGTTTACAGAAGCATATATATATATATATATATATATATATATATATATATATATATATATATATATATATATATATATATATATATATATATATTAGAACCCTAATACAAATAAAACCAAAATACAATGAAAACAATTAATTTAATCAATTAAGTAATATTATTTGTTTTATATATTATAATATAGTTCTGATAATAGCAAAATTTAAAAAAAAAACCCTGAAAAATAAACAATTTAAATTTAAATAAAATTAAAAAAAATATAACTATATTGTCAAGTTTTTGAAAGAATTTTCATGCAAAGAAAGGAAAAAAAAAAACATCATTTTTATTAATGATACGAAGAATAAAAACAATATTAATGATAGATATTACAAGAAATTCAACGAGCATAAAATACATAGTAACTATTTGTTAAATAAAAATAATCTTTGATCATTTCTTATATACAACAAAACATGTTATTTTAGTTGTTTTTCACAGTTTATATAAATTTATTCTTCATTCAAAATGAATCGGAGGAGTAATGTTCATACTTGTAAGTTCAGTATCATATTATTTTTAAAAAAATATTTAAAAGTTGTAGTAGCATTAAAATTATCTAAAAAATAATATGAAGCTAAATTTAAATTGATTATTTTAAATAATTATCATCATGTTTATCAATAATAATTAACTATTCATTATTTATATTTAAAATATTAATTAATTTTTGAGACAGTTCTCAATCTGAGAAATTGATTCTTAGATGAATTTGGAAATAAATGTAGGCTTAAAAATATTTTTCTTTTAAAAAACATATATCCTTTTAGCATACAATTTTTTTAAATTAATTATTTTGAAATTTATATTGTAGACGAGACTCTATGTTCTATTTTTTAATACTTTAATTAGATAAGTAGTACAGAAATGTAATATATATTTTTTTTAGTAAAATATTTAAATTTACAATTAAAATTATTTTAAAGATTACAAGGTATAATTATAACCTTTCTTATTTGCTAAGCACAGACAACTTTAAATAGGAATATTTCTTAGCTGTCTATTAGGAATAATAAAAGTAAGCAGTTAATTGCAATATCTAAACAATTTAGTTAAAAATTTGAAATTCAAAATAATATTATTAAATATTTATAAGGTGATATTACTATATTTTGTTTATCTGATAAGCATAGAGAACATTAAATAAAGAAATTTTCAAACAGTCCAATAGAAATAAAAAATGTACCCCTGGTGGGACTCGAACCCACAATCCCCGGTTTAGGAGACCGATGCCTTATCCATTAGGCCACAGGGGCTCTTGGGTGTAGAGAGAAAATATTTCATTTATAAGTCAGTAATAATTGGGTGAATACATGAATTAATTACATCTACAATTTCAAAGGATAAATAGGAATGTAATTAAACATTTAATTATAATACGTAAAATTTTTATTTAATATCCAATTTTTGGGAATTCTAAATGAAAGAAATACTTATAAATATTTATTTTATTATTTTACCTTTTTTTTTTTTTTTTTTTTTTTTTTTTTTAAGTTATATCACTATTTGCCTTACTCAAGGACAATAATTAACGGGGATGCTAATATTCATAAAATATGCACAAATATAAAAATAATTTATAACTAAGCCAGATATAAAATTAATTAAAAATATACAAATAAACTAAGATATGACCACATTATAATATCTATATATATTTTTCATTTAAACGATTTTATTTTGAACATATATTTCAATCTACCAGACTCCTAATTTTAATGTTGTGTAGTTTAAAGGACAACATATAGAACAAACACAATGTAAGAAACATGTATTACTAAATTAATTATATATAAATAACATTAATAACAATCATAATATTTGATAATAAGCTATTTAAAGTTTAAATCATATTTATTTTATAATATGTAATGTTATAATATGCATAGTGGCTATTTAGAGTTTAATCATCATCCGCGAACCTACTATAATTTTAATTGTTTGCATAAATTTTAATTTTGTCATTAAATCCTCACTTTTGATTGCTCAATACCAATTCTTTATTAACATTTCTAAAATCCAAAACCATTTTTATCCGCTTGTATCTCAACTTGTTTTCTATTCTATTTCAGATAAACCTCCGAAGCATCTGAAAAGAAGATGGCCCCGGGACCATCTGATTTGGAACTTTTATTGAAGTTCTACCAATGGGTAGCAGCTGTTCAACCAATTAACATTACCATGAGCATTATCATCTCATTTACAGGATGTATTTTGATTTTATTTTGTAAACAGTTGTAAGTTTTAATTTCAATAATTAAAAAAAAAATTAATATAAATTATACCTTTTTTTTTCTTTTTTTATATCTTTAATTTTACACCGGTCCATACTCCTGCAATATTATATTTTGCATGATTTAAAAAAAAAAAAAGTTAAAAAAAATAAAGACCAATGATATTCGTTAAAATCATAATTCACTGAAAAGAACTTACACTCTTTTAGCACTTACACCTCGCTCCTTGAAAAATATCGAACAGACTCTCCATATCCATCCTTAACTTGTTGAGTTTTGGGGCATCACTAAACCATCCAATTCATCTCGTATCCAATCCTTACAATCCAAAATCCTTCGAAAAATCCTTAATGCTCCTTGCTTTGCCACGATAAACTTATCCGTAAAGATCTTAATGTTCCATATGATGCTGATTTAGCCCAAACCAGATACCTATCCTTTTATAGTAAGCTCCAGAACCACTCAAATCCACAAGTTTTTAACTTGCTTCCCACTCCATTTCCAATAATCCTTCGAAACGTCTGAAAAGAAGATGGCCTAAAGATCTTCTAGTGTAGAATTTTTATTGATGTACTACTCATGAGTAGTTCTTTTCAAGTTTTGACATGTAATTGTAATCGTTATCAACACATTTACTTGATATATATATATCGCTCATTTGCTGCAACAACGTCATAACTCAAAAAGAAGCTTTTGGCTGTATAATGAACCATTCACTTACGTACTTTTAGTTGGTGGGACGTTATATTTGAGCTTCAACTATTCACTAAGAGAGAGCAGGATATGTCACCATTATATGTCTACAGATCGTCCTGTACTTTATTTACAAGGCTGTCCTTCTGCAAAATTTAAGTTGTTTGAGTTATGTCGTTGTTGCAGCAAATGAGCGATATGTGTACAGTTGTGAATTTCAATAAATTGATGAAAATAGAAGGGACAGTTGATGGAATGAAAGTTTTAAAAGTAAAATAAATTTCGTTTACATCGGTCTACTTAATCTCTTATGGTCTTTTTAGGTATAATATAATGGTCATTTGATCTGTGAATTGCTGAGTATTTTTTATAAGTGTGAAATGTCGATAATTAATAGCATAAGTAAGTGAGTGCTTAAATTTATCAGCGGGACAAGAAACTTAAATGAGAAATTGGCAGTCTTTGTATGCGTGTCTTTCTTTTGAAAATTCTCTTTTTCTTTTTTTTCTCGAAAACAAAACATTGATCGGTATGGAACTCCTGGACCTCTTGGACCAGGAGTATTTCCAATGAGCGGGCTATTGGTAATTGGAGTTCAACCATCCTTGGCCCCCACCTTCCGCCCAGATCGGAGATAAAACCTTAGCACGCACCCTCTCATTTTTTTGTTTTTTCGTTCTTTCTTTCTTTTTTTTTTTTTTTTTTTTGTGGAACCCATTCCTGTTGAAACAAGAAAATTAGCCGGAAGTTAGTGGGGTATCTTTTGTCCCTTATCTGCGGCCGGATATCGTTTAATACTGTTATCCACTGTTTTAGGTTCCAGTGGTCCCAGTCGTTGTGGGAAGTTTCCCCGCACGGCTGCTTCTTGATTAAATTGTTCCCGCCCTGCCGGAAAAAAACAAAACGCGGTATAAACATGTAGAGATTCCGATCTTTTTTTATAAATACTCCTTTCGAATCCTACAACAATATGTTTCTATTCTGAGCCACTTCTACTTCTTTTAGAGCATTTAAACTGTAAGTATTAATAAGTATATTTTTTTTAACATAAATATTTTAAATGTTCTAACAATCAGCAAGTTTTATGATATCGTTCCAACAACTGCAAAGTATCGAATTTAAAAAAAAACACATTTTTTGTATTACTTTATCAATTGCTTTAGGGCTGATATACGTTTTAGCAAATTCTGAAATCTGAATTCACTCTGTAAAGGGGAGGAATAATCCTGTCGAATTATTTGATTATGCCAAATCAATGTAACGAATCGCTAAAGGCTGAATGTAAAAACCGTGTATTTTCACTAAAAATTATAGTATAGGTTGGGATAAGAAACACAGCTCCCAGTAATGTACACTCCTGATCTAATGATTTATCATGTTAGACAGGGGATCTCTCATCCAGCTCCTCTTTAGCCTTCGTCGTGTCGCTTCAGGGATTTCTGTTGTCATCATATTTAAAAAAAGTCTGTTAAAATGATAATCGTAAAATCATTTGTAATTTTTCTGGATGTGGTTTGCTACAGTTGGTATGCCTAAGTCAGTAAGTCAAGTTTCGTTAGAAGTACGAGTAAGTTATTGGTCTCGATAATTTGGATTGAAATGTCTGTACAAAACAAAACACAAGGCAAATCGATTATCAATTCGATTCGTAATCAAGAGTAAGCTAAATAGGTCTAAAGCCTTAACTCTCAAATGCTGGTCGTATTTGTCTAAATATAGGGTAGACCATACAGTTATTGACATCCTTAAGGAAATATTTGGAAAAATTCATACTGTAACCATAGAAAGAATAGTTCAATAAAGTTGAAATTTACAGTTTTTCCTTAATTACTAACTTTAAGCTAAACAAAAAAGTTCACTTCAAACATTATTACTGAAATGTATTTTATAAGAAAGTGACAATAACTAATGTGAAATCAGTTATTGACACCCTATGGATATATTTTAAAATACGGACGGAAATGAAAGATTTTTTGCACAGTTGAGTTGTAGAATTTACAAGGACTTTTTTTTAAAGTTAAGGCGTCAATAACTATCTGGGGTATCAATAACTGTCTGGTTTACACAATCAAATTAAGTATTAAATTTGACAAACCACATATTTCACATATATTTAAATTTACACACAGTTGACGAATATATACATAACTTTTGCAGACGATTTCAAGACAGACTTAATGTACTAAATACCATACTCATACAACACATTGTCACGACTGACTTTCTCCGAAATACCCTTGGAGTCTGAATAGAAGCTGGATAAGAGATCTTTTCAAATGGTATTTACTTTTTGTATTATCATTTATTTATGTTTACCTGTGCCAAAAGGAGGTACTCTTGAGTGCTACTCCCCTTCATGTCTATCAGATCAGGTACTACATGTAATATCAGCTCATACACTTATTTTTATGTTCATAATAGGTGTGAATAAAAAAATGAAAACCACCAATGTAAATGAGCCAAAGTTTCTAATGAGAGAGAAAACTATGTTAATTATTGGATAAAAACATAGTTCTTAAATTGAGGTAAAAGAAGTTATACTTCGTAAGTGACATTATCACACTTGGGGTGCCCACTTTGGGGCTACTTATCCTCAGGCAGGAGTGTCCCAGTCCCAAGGTAATGAGGCAGTATAAGGCGTAAGGATAGAAACAAAAGAAGCAGAAGACAATGGGAGAAGTGGGCGGTATAGGGACCATATGGGACATTGTGGTCACCTTCCCCTCAGTGTGTCCTGTCGGAGTAGTCCTTAAGGAGCAGTTAATTAGTTGTACAGCTGCGATCGGCAGATGTAGCAGCTCTGATATCATCTAGCAGTCGGCTTTCTCGAATACTGCTAGATGAATATAACGGCAATTATATTTTGGGAAGACTAATATAATACAGCAACTGCTAAAATAGGATTAGGATTGATGAATTATTTGCCAGTTCTATTGGATGTTTATTGTTTTGTTTTTATTTGAAGAGTAGTTTCAAAAAATTCATCAAAGGTTCTAAAACGTCTTAAAATATATAAGCATTTGAAAACATCAGTACTTTGCTACTTCGATTTTATATATTAAGTATTACAAATTTAAGACAAGAAATCATACAAGTTGAAACAGACCTAAGGAGGCAAAATTAAAACGGCTTCAGAAAAATAACAGGACCTGGGAACTGAATGTAAAAAGATGAAAGGGTGAGGTATGCAGATGGCTAGTCCTTTAGCTTTTTGTTTCGACTGGTTGTGTTTTTTCTTTCTCGTCCAATTGGAAAAAATTAAAAATTTAAGAAAACATTTGAACTGATTTTAAACGATTTTATTATTTCTAATGAAATTCATTTTAAGTCTATTTTCTTCGTGATGTATAGTTCCAGTCCCAAATCTTGGTTGCAATTTCGGTTATTTTCTCTTAAAAAGTTGCGAATTTGGAATTAGACGTGTTATAATTGTACTCCCTTATATGTTCTTTTAATATTTGATTCACTGATCATTTAATTTTCCCCTTTTCTTTAGCTTCGCTGTCATTATATTTTAGTTCATACACACTGTTTTTTTTTGGAAAGGGTCTATTTAGTCTTTTGGTGAATGGAAATAAGATGACAATGGTTTTACTATTTTATATGCAAGATTTAATTTTTGTAATTCTCTAAGATCAAAATTTTCAAAAATATCGTTTGACACATAAGGAGGGGAGTCTGTTATCAGTCTTAGGAATTTAGATTGAAATGTCTGTATTTTCTGAATATGTGTTCTTTTGGCCGGTCCATAAATTTGCGATGCATACGTCCAGATGGGTTTAATCAAGTAACTGTAAATGTTAAGTTTCTGTTTTAAAGGTAGTTTTGAGCGTCTGTGAAGTACTGATTATAGAAGTCGCAGTCTTAACTGTAACGTCTGTTTTTTTGTCTTGACGTGTGGGCCCCATGTCAGTCTTCTATCAAGCGTAAGTCCTAAGTATGTCACTTTTTCAGTTTGATGTAAAGGTTGGTTGTCAATGTAAACAGGCGGGCAGGTCTTGCGTCGTAGTGTAAATGTAATATGAAGGGATTTGTCATAATTAACTTTTATTTTCCATTTCTTACACCAAGTTTGAATATTGTTGAGGTTGTGTTGAAGTGTTAAGGTGGCTTGTGTAGGGTCCGCGTCTCTAGTCATGATTGCAGTGTCATCTGCGTAAGTAGCAGTTAATACGTTATTGTTCGTCGGTATGTCATAGGTATATACTAAGTATAGAAAAGGTGCTAAAATTAAGCCTTGAGGGACTACTGCTAAAATAGGTTTGATGGAGGAGATATCTGAGCCCTGGCGAACAGAGAAAAAGCGGTCTGAAAGAAAAGATTGTAAGATAAGGTAGTAAGTGTGTGGTAGTAACGGTTTCAATTTTACTAGTAACCCCTGGTGCCATACTCTATCAAAAGCCTGGAAACGTCCAAAAACGCCCCAGGAACGTAAAATTTTAGTTCTAAAGCAGCGGATATGTAATCTGTGACTCGATGTAACTGTTGTGTTGTTGAATGATATGAGCGGAATCCAAATTGGTGATCAGGTATTGTATTTAATTCAGTCAGTAATTTAGTAATACGGTCCAGTAGTAATTTTTCAAGTATTTTTGAACAGAGCGGTAAAAGACTAATAGGTCTGTATGAAGAAGGTGTGTATTTGTCTTTGTTCGGCTTATTAATCATTAATATCAAGGAATGTTTCCATTGTAAGGGAAATTTTGTTGTTCTGAGAATAGCGTTATAAAGGGTTGTAAGAAAAACTAGTGATTTTCTGGGTAGTTTTTGGAGTACTTCAGCTGTGATGAGATCATAACCTGGAGCTTTATTTTTTGGTAATTGCTTGATATGGTTTTGCACTTCAGTAGGAGTGAAAGGTTTGGGAGGAAGTGACATTGGTAGGGGTGAGTCTAAGATTGTCTCTAAGTGTTCCTCATGGAGTGCGTCAGTTAAGTCATCATGTGGTCTAAATACAGTTGAAAAATAATCGGCAAAAATTTCTGACTTTTCTCTGTCCGAGACAGCCCAGGAACCATCATATTTTCTCAGTGGGACCGATGGTTCATGGTGCTTCAAGAGGCGTTTGGTATGATTCCATAGACTGTTATCATCGGCTGTCAAGTTTGAAAAATAATTGTCATAGTTATTTTGTTTAAATTTTCGTATTTGGTGTTTAAGGTCATTATTGAGTTTATTATACGTCTGTATGTCAGAAGGGAATCGGTCTTTTTGCCATTTTTTGCGCGCTTGTCTCTTGGCTCCAATAAGATCCCTAATATGTTGAGGGTAGGTAGGTAAATGGATAGTTTCTTTATACCTTGGTGTTTGCGAATACAATGCAGCTTCTTGTACTGATGTTGTAAAGAGTTCAACTGCCTCTTCCAATTATTTTTCTGTTTTGAGAGCAATTGGGATGGACAGTTTTGAATTTAGTTGCTCTCTAAATAGGTCCCAATCCATAATACCGCCTGTTAATGAAGACCTCTTTTCCTTAAGAAATGTTTCGACGCCCATTATCAGGTTTACAGGGGAATGATCAGAGCCAAGATCCGCTTCGGTTTTTACTGAACAGGGTACGGTCCTTAATCCTTTCGTCACAAATATGTCTAATATGTCAGGCTTCTTGTGTCTAGAATTTGGTAAGTAAGTTGGTTGGCTGGGAGCAAGTAAGTCTAATGACAGTCGATGAATAACAGATTTAAGGTTCCTACCTCTTGGAGTGCACAGTCGCGAACCCCAGTACTGATGTTTTGCATTATAGACCCCTCCAGCTAAAAACGAACTACCAAGAACTTCAAAGATTTTTGTAAACATTTGCTCTGTAATTATGTACTTTGGGGGGCAATAAATGGCAGCTATCGTCACGTTCTTGTGTTTGGTCTGTAAGTGTATTCCTGTGATTTGTATCTGAGGAGTAGAGTCAAGATGAATGGAAAAATGTTTCAGTGTCGATTTGATTGCAATGGCAGTACCTCCGTGTGCAGTGTTGTCAGGATGGTCTGTTCTGTATAAAGTATATCCAGAAATGCTACGTTTATTTCGAGGTGTCAGATGTGTTTCCGTCAGTAAGGCTATGTCTGTGCGTTAGTGATGGAGGTGTATTTCTAATTCAGTCTTTCGTTTTATAATTCCGTTTACATTCTATAGTAGGATTGATAAGGAGCCCACAGTCAGAGAATTAGGGGCCATATTGGGGGCATACTGTCTGTGTTATTTGGTTTAATTTAGTAATGAGGCTGATAAGAGGTCGGACAAGGTTGTTAAGATTATTTAGGGCAGAAATAAGTTCTGATGGATCAAAATTAGTAGGCGGTGCTTGAACTGAACTTACATGATTCATGCCTGACCAAGTCTGTTGTGGCTGTACCATAATATTTGAATGAACATGGCCTTGATAGTTCGGTTCTGGAACACTGGGCTGCTGTTGTAGAGGACGATTTTGCAAAGGTGGAAACTGCCTTGGCTCAGGAGGCTCTATAACCACCGGCTGAGGACGATTTCTGTTGCTGCGTTGAGCTCGTAATTCTCTGAAGGTCTGACATCCTCTGTAGTTAGCAGGATGAGCTCCTTCGCAATTTGCACATTTAGAGGGTGTTTCTCTGGTTTTTTGGCATACTGATGTCTCATGGGTTTGGCCACATCGCACGCACCGAGCCTCATGGTTACAATAGCTTTTCGTGTGACGTGGTTCTTCTATCTTTACATGAGTATAATATAGAAATTCAATTTCATAAATTTTTTCATTGTATGAATTTTTTGATATATCAACGAAAAACATTTGTAGTGGGGTTTTTGTTCTTGTTGAAATAGCATTAGTAATATTTATTGCTTCGTATCCATTTCTCAACAACTCATCTTTTATAATAGAAGGAGGAGTAGAGTGGTGTAAACCTTTTATAACTATTCGGGCAATTTTTTCTTTAGCCAGCTGAAATGTGTGCAAGTCTGCGTTCACTTGTCTTGGGCTTCTGACTGCACTCCTGTAGCTGTCAGCTGTTTTCGGAAGTAATGTTACTACGGCCTTATTTGTTGGTTTTAAAGTTAAATTATTAATGCCTACCTCTTTTTCTAGAAATGAGACAAAGGCTGGATAGTTTTCAATACCACGTACATATATTGGAGGTGGCTTCTTACAAACAGGAGTTATATTAGTTTGCTGTACTTGAGTATTTTGTTTTTCTGATGAGGACAAAACTTCGAACTGATTTGATATTTTTATATCACTGACCTTTTTAGCCTGTTTTCTGGGGTCTGCTGTAGCTGCTGGTCTTTTTTTCCCGATGAGAACTTCCCATGAATCATGGTTAAGGGCACCAGTAGGCGTATCATCAATTGGCATCTCCATACCTCGGGATGCTTCAGCCATAGCCGAAATTTTAATTAACTTCTTCGCTACGGTACACTACAGTTTTAAATTAACACTTTTTGCCTAAAAAATACCTGTTTTTACCACTGAAAACTGTTATATTAGGTGGACACAATTATACGTTACTTAATACTTAAAATATTATATTTTTGGTAGCAAGCTCATTTCCCTATGGCCAGACTTCATTGAACTGAACTTTGGACGGAACAGGTCTGTGCAAGTTCGTACAATTCTATTCTCAGTCTCGTCCTGGCTGTGTAACTATCCAGTTCACTATAGTTCTGTATGTATACATTTCTATAAGTTTAATTAAACCTTTTTCAGAATATTTTAATCATTTTCCATGGAAAAGGTACATATGTAATGCTTAAAGGCTGTGAGCTTATATATTGATGATTGTGGCTAATAATTCATCAATTCTAATTGTAGTGATCCCTCTTTAATATGAGTACCTGAAGTGGTGTTTAAATAGGAGTTCGTTGTTCGGCATTAAGCCTGTGTATTCGATATTGGATCACCAACAGTCAGGAGTTCAGTAGTTCGACATCATCTCGACCTATCTTAAAACTTTAGTAATTATTTGGATTCTATATTCTGGTAACAATTGAGTTTAAATAATCAAATGATAAACTTCAAAAATTAATGATCTGATTAATTTAAGGTTTCAATAAGTGATTGACCCAGCCTTGTATTAATGATCTATTTCTTGTTTGTTTTTTTCATAATTAACACTGTTTTCACGTAATCATTAACCTTATTTTATCAACTCAAGTCAGCAAAGTGAATAATATCAATAAATTATGTTTTTTTTTACGTTTTATTGCATCTTGGATTACCTTAAATATATTTCACAAAACATTTGATCATTTATAAATTATATCGACAGAAATATGGCTTATAGTTTTGGATAAAATTAAATCTGTGTAAATCGATGGTTGTCGTGAAGTATTTTCAAATTATCTTTAAAACGATTTAAGCAGGATTTTTAATTTCTGAGTAGTAACCAACATTTTTCGACTCTCGATTCTCTGTACCAATACCTCAGTTCAAAAATTTATTGCTGTTTCAAAAAGTAAGCTTGAAAAGCAAAACAAATCAAATTAAAATACAATAATAATTCAAGAGATAAATTAGTAAAACAGTAGTGTTTTTTGTTATAAACACTAGTAGTGTTTATTACCTACAGCATATAAGTTATTAATTGCAATTTAGAGAATGTACATTAATATAAGTCAATTTACAGATTCTTATTTACCATTTTGAACATTCCAAGGTTTCACTAAACATTTTAATTACACTTACATTTCTCTACATTTTTTAAAATCAGTATCAGGATCCGAAATCAGTTTTTACACGTAATAAAATAGAAAAAATATTTTTTCTGGGCTAACAAAACTCTTACAGAAATAATAAAAAAATATGGAAAAATTAATCTGTTATCTGGCTGTATTAATTTATTTTGTTTGATATTATAATGTTATTTCTCCATTTTTCAATTAAGAATACATATTTTCTATTTTTTATTCTAACTACATATTTCTACATATTTTCTAACTTCTAGACTGAAGTTTAGCTTGTATTAGCTAGGAATCAATTTTTAATTCAAGACAGAGGGGGTTGTGATCAAGAGAAAAACTGATGTATAATAATAACATAATTAAATATCGCAAAACTATTGCACAATTTATCGATAACGTCAGAGGTATCGATCGGTTACTAGAAATCGACTTTAGATCATCGATTCTCGATACCAATTCTTTTCTCGAGAATCGATGGAACAGAGATTTGACACATCCCTGGTAGTTATTTATCCGTTGTGTTTCTTTTTAAGGCTTTAAATAATTTATTTTGGCTCAAAGTGTATGTTTAGAGTAATTACAGGATTAAGGAAATCGATCTAAAATAACCTACTAAAAATGTTACAAATTTACTTATCCACTTCTTCACGACAGTGGAAGAAATGTGGTTTAAATAGATGTCTTAATCTTATGAGTAAGAAGAGAATTGTTTGTTGTTAAAAAACTATTTCGTTTGCAACACTATTGCTATGTGAATTCAATATGTAGGCATTGTTGTTGTCAACAATTTTACGTAGTTTTTGGATACTTGAAAATCTGAATTTCATTTCTTTGTATATGAATAATAAACAACGGTTAAACTACAATTGAATTTCAGTATTTTCATTTTTTATTTTTCAAAGTCAAAATACATTGTTTCTCAACAACATTCTGTTTAGATTTTAGAAGCTCTTTCGCAAAATAGGAGACAACATAAGCCATAATCAATTAAAACTGAGAGAATTATACTAACAATAAGACCTTAGAGAAAACTAAATTAATGATGTCAGAGGATTATTTTCTGATAAGTTGTTTGACTCTCACACCAATAAGTAATTTTTTTTTAAAAAATGGGTATCATATTTATAATATTCACACAACTCAAAGCAGTATCGAAGCAATTAGATAGATGTCAAAATCTCTCAGCCCGGCCGAGTGTAAATGAGTCGTGACATTTCTATATTCGACTCCTCTCTTTGGTCTCGAATGCTATCCGTATCGAATCTGATTATTCGTCTGTCTTATGAAAATACTTTAAACATCGCTTATGTCATGGATAATTTATGTATATAATTGATTTGTAATGAAAATTAGGACTGTGTGATTTAATGATTTATTATAGACAATGGGGAAGCAAATTTCTTGCTTCAAAATTTATAGAATACTATTTTTTAAATATCTTTAATATGCACGAATTCTATTGGTCTCACACTGCCCTATTCGGTTTTCTTCCTTTAGTGAATTGTTTATTATGAGTAACAAATGAATAAATAACAAAGTTTTTAATTTTCCCCGGTATATGTAACTTCCCTAAATAAGGCGAAGATCAAGCTGTTCTTTATGCCCTAAGTTTGTAAAATAAAGACGTATTCTGACTTACAGGAAATTTAGTAATAAATCTGAAAAGGTGGTTAAAATTTGTAAAAAATTTTAAACAAAGTGGAGAATATTACAGCTTTTGTGGCAAAAAACGTGGTTTTCGTCAAATAAGTTTTTGAATTATCATATATCTGCAACGGGTTGAAATAGAAGGAAGGTAAGGTCTGTGGCCTTTTTTTTCATTTTTGATCTAATTTTACCCTTTTTTTTGTTCTTTTTTTTTACACTAAGAAGCACCCCCTGTATATGCTATTTAATTATTTATTTCTTAAATAATTTTTGTTTTAAAAAAATACTTTTGGCTTATTTTTTAAGATAGAATTTTTCTTGTTTTTTAACGAAGATCTGATAGTTTTATACAGATATCGATAATCGAAAAAAAAAATTAGTTATCGACACAATAAGAAATAATTTTTGATTTGCCAAAACTTGGTTTGATATTTAAAAATAAAAAAATAAAAACTTATAATTTTAATTTTATAGCTAATTACATAATGGCAGTTTATTATATTTCATAATAATATATTATCGCTTTTGACGATAAATGTAAAAGGAATAGCCAACGGACATCTTGCGTGATAATGTTGACCTTGCTCATGACTACGTTGACCTCTTGGCTCACTAGGCATTAAAACTATGTACCTAATAGGCTATGCGATCGAAATCATATTGAAATATTATTTTTGTTCATATAAAAATTTTTATAATTAAGAAATATGTATCCATTTGTTCAGAATATAAGTGCGGCTTAAAAATTATAATAATCTATTGCAGAATTTGCTCTATAGCATTTCTGTGATCAAATCAAACGATAAAAAAAAATGATGAATACTTAATTAATTATATTTAGGGCTAATATTTAAGCCATCAGGAAAAAAATTAATTTGGATTCAGTTAATCAATAAAGATAATAAATAAGTGAAATAATTACCAATTTTGTATCATGCAGAGTTAGAGGATATTTTTTGGTTGTTATTTTTACTTTATTTTATCGTACATATTGTATGAGTGGATTCTTTGTCATTCATATTACTCATTAACATTTAGAGAGACAGCCTGTAATAATCACTCAATAAAACACTAGTTGATAAATAAAAAAAATAGATATCTAAAATATCTTTTTTAATATATTAAAGAAGTTGAGGATATAGACACAAATGGATTATACAAATCCAATTAAACAAAATTAACACTATAAAATAAATAATGAAACTAGTTTAGTTTCATCATTAAAAATAAAATTTGAAAGTAAAATTTACAAGGAAAAAAAAATTTGTTTATTGAATTAAGTATATATCCATAATTTTAACTTTTCTTCATGATTTATAAAAATATTCGGCCCGTTTTAATAAAACATATTCCAGATACTAGAAATATTTGTACAGACTTTATAAATAGTCTAAAAATGATTAAATTCAAATTAAAGAATAAAATTCTAAGATTAAAAAGAATACACGTGAGAAGAACTTTATTCACTTATAATTTATAATATAATTTATGAAGAGTAATTTGAATTTGAGAACAGCACTGTACTACAAGAAGTAACAGAAATACAATAATGGCAATAAAAAATTATAAACATTTAGTATAAGGTATTATACAGTTCACATATTTGGGTAATAATTGTATTTACCATCACGTAAAGCTAAACAACTACCTTTAACTACAAAAAACAATATTATTGGGATTTCGCAGCAAATATTAATTTAGTTTTTGTTAGAAATCAGATCGATTTATTAAATGTTGTTTTTGTTTTTTTAATTTTATAGCTTTTTTTACTGAGAGAATATTACTAACTAAGGATTTTGATTTTTGACCAATTAACTTTATAAATGAAACTTAAAGTTAATTGGTATAAAACATTATTACTACATGAAATTACTTGTACTTACTATTTAAAATTACTCAAAGTATTACTAAATGATATATATGCATGTATAACAACTGCCAAAGTTGCGACCAGCCTTGTAGATCTTCTACAGAGATGAAATAATCCCTAACGATTAAATGATTAAATAATAACGAACATAGACAAATTATCTAAATTACAAATGTGTATCAGAAGAAATAATTACATGGTAATGTATGACATTGATATATCATTATATAGTTGAAAAAATACAATATGTAATGGCATTTATTGAAATAAACAGTTTCATTAAAAATAAAAGAAGTATGGTAAGGACAAGGACAAGATATGAATGATAAAAGGGGAAAAATAAAATAAAACATAAATAAACAAAATTAAAAATATAAATAAAAATGAAAGAGGATAGAAGGAAAGGTTAATGTTCATACAATAAGACTGGTACGTAGGAATAAAATAAACATAGCCTTAAAGAAGACATGCAAGTCAGATCGAAACTTCTGCATTTTATTAAATGATTTTTAACTTTAACTTGTTTTTTTCTTTCTCCTGCCTGCATCCCGCACCATCTTCTTTTAATATTTCTTACTTTGAAAATTTTTTTTTAAAATTTTATATTGAAATTTTAATTTATACCATCATTATGATACGTTTAAAAAAATGTAATCATTTAGCTCATATTTAAGGGGAATAATAATTATTGGCAGTTTTTTTTAAAAATAACTAATTGATAATTAGCAGCTTGACAATGAACTCCTGGATGAATAAAATTAATAAATCAGCTAGTTATTTCATCTTTTTACAGTGTTTGCCTTGACAAATATCGGAATATTCTCATACTTTTCCTGTATTATGTTGAGATTATTCAACATGATTTGAAACTATTATGATGGCTGGATTGTTGTATTGTACTGTAAGTGGAAGCTGCAATATTTCAGGTGAAATTACTGTTGTTACATTTCAACTCAGTTTGAAGTACTCACAAGTCATGTGACGGGCTCCTCTACACGCAACGCTATACACGCCACATTCACATCTCGATTAATATTATTATATAAATTGTATTTTGGTGTTTTTTAATAGCAGGGGTCGAGTATGTAAGTAACCCACCCCGATTGTATTTTAGTAGTAAAACATTATTAGGTATTTAAATTAAACAAATAAATAAAATTGCACTACTACCTACAACCCGTTTAGAGTCAAAGATCTCAATCAATCTCAATTGAAATATTTCGTCTCAACACATCAAAGGATCAGCTACACACTTAACATATGGGTATTAACAATCAATGGTGATCACATAGTATTTCACACAAGTCATTTAGAATCAAAATCCGTTGTCCATTTTTCAAAATTTTACAGGAGGAAAGAAAAAATTACAAAATACGAATATTTGTACAGAAGAAAAACTTGAATCTATTAATTGAAATTTACAACTATATACAATATAAAATATAATACATCAAGTAAATGTGATGATAATGCTAAAAATGACATGTCATTTCTTTTTAAAGAAACTACCCATTAGTAGCTCTTACAAAGGTTCTATATAATGAAGTAATAAGTAATATTAGAAGGTCCCGAGGCCATCTTCTTTTCAGGTGCCAAGGAGGGTTATCTGAAATAGAATGAGAAGCTAGTTGTGATACTAATGGATTTGATTGGTTGTGAAGTTTGCTACGAAAGGATTGATTTGAGGTTTGAGCTAAGTCAGAAACGTAAGGTATATTAAGATCTTTGTGGATAAGTTCAAGTAAGGAGCATTAAGGATTTTTCCAAGGATTAAGATTGTAAGGATTGGATACGAGATGAATTGGATGGTTTATTAGAACCCCAAACTCAACTCCATATGCCCTAATTGGTCTAATTACTATTATGTAAATAAGCCTTTTATTATGTAAATGAGCAATTAATTGAAAGGTTTGAATGTTTTTCAAGTAAATTTTGAAGTAGTAGAAAACGATGGGCAGTTTCTTGACGTTTTATTGTTAATCTTGTATGTGGATTCCAAGTAAGAATTTGTTCAAATGTAGTTCTAGGTAGCGCATCTGTTCAACGGGGATTATTGGAATATCATTAAAGGACACTGCAGGATAGGAAGTCGTAGGTTAACGACGAAGGGTAAAGGTTATTTGATGGGATTTATTTTGTTTCCCCATGTTTGAAACGATTCTTGAATGTTTATTATACGGGATTGGAGTGTCTGGGGGCAATAAAAGGATCATTGTTTACTGATAACATAAAAGTGTCATCAGCATACGTGGTGAGAATGGGGCTAGGATGCGTCGGGATAAGAGGATTAGACCTAGGGGACTTCCTTTTGGAACAACTGCAGATTGGGTAAAGAGAGATGAATAGGAAAAGTTATGATTAACTTTAAAAGTTCTATTACTGATATAGGAGCAGAGAATAAGGAAGTATGTGGAAGTTTGATCACACTTTAAATCTATTAATCTAGGAGAAGACGACACCAAACCTAGCATGATAAGTCTTTCAAAAAATTCATTAATTATCTAAAAGATCATCAATTTTGGACAATACGGTGTCGATTTCATCTCCAAAGTTTGAGTTGTAAGTTCATCGAAACCTGTTTTCAACTGGATTACTTCTAGTTCGAAATCCTTGCTTGTGATATAAATTGAAAATTTGTATTTAATTTACCTAAACCACCTACCAACTTAATATTATTAAAAACCTGAGGTATCAAATTAATTTGAGATATTGTTTTTGAAATCAATTTTTGTTTTTGTTTATTCTTTTTTTTAATAATTCAGAACTGCTAATGTACTTACCATCCACAATATTATTAAACAGACTACTCACAATAGACTTAAAATAATAAAGTATAATAATATGACTGTATAATCAGATATGAGTGTAATAAATATGGTGATGATGGTTCACTGTTCTCTACTTTCATGATCAGAAATGATAACAATGAAGTGATGAAGCTTAGGAAACTAATCGAAACAATTTCGTGCGAAAGCAGGTGCATAGTCTGGGTATGATATTAGTACTCTAAACGTTTTACACAATTGGGTGACGTTTCATGGCTTCTATATACATCAGCCCTAAAAATTACAATATTTAACATTAAAGCACATGGTATAATAACAACAGTATATAGTTTATTTACATTCAATCGAAATTTTAAAATCGATTTTGATTAATTAAAATTTGAATTTACAATCGATTGCATAAAACATTAATAAATCAGGTTAAATCAATTTTTACTTATACCAATAGAAGTGGTGCTGTCCTGACGGTAGGTTCAATGATGGAGTGGTTTATTTTTGACGAGTCTAATAAACTTGACTGACCCCTCAAAAATAAACTCCATCATAAATCAATTTTTCGACTCAGAAGATCAAAGCAGGTAAAAATAAGTAAGATCTAAAACATATTTTTGGCTTTTAAATTACTAGATTTACTCCTCCTAAAATAGTAAAAGGACAAAAAACAAAAAAAAACAGACAATTGTTACAATAATATATCTATGTTAAAAAATATGAATAATAGAAAATAAAATTGCTGTATAAATTAATTCTTAGGTCAAATGTCATTATCCCAAGGTTTACCTTTTTGATATGTGGAAAAAGTAAAATTAATTCTAATCTCAATTAAGAATATACGAATTTGTATAATGTTAAATTTGAATTTTGTTTTTAATTATTGCATACCGGTCCAGTAACTAGGTACCTAACTTTGCCCCAAGAAAATCTCGATCGTTCCAAAAAAATAAAATTCAAAAAAATATAATAAAATGGTAATAAGTCAAATAAAATGATTATTTTTCGTTGAGATAATAAAGTATGTAGCTTATAGAATCGGATGTAGAAGTTAATGAACAATTTTTACTGCTAATATGTTACTGCACTATCACTTCATCTCTTTCCAGCGTCTTAATTGTTGATTTGATATAAACAATTATCAGAAGTAATTTATAGGTAATTTAAGGTAGTGTTTTTGCATTAATTTTTATCATATAAAAATTAGATATTTTTCATTTGAAAACATTTTTATAAATTAGTTGGACTTATTTTCGCGAAACCCGGAGTTTAAGAATCACATAAGAAGGAATCAAAAGGATATGACGGCATCATAAGGCATCTGAGAGAAACTAGATGAATAATAATCAGAGGAAATTAACTAGATGGATATGTTTACTATTGAAAAAAATATAGTCACATCCAAAATCCAAAGGATGGGGACATGTTGATTTTAGACCTGAATATAGTTGATATGCAGCATGTAAAGTTTGGACGGAAACATTGTACTTTAGGAATTCATTTATATAGAAAATACAGCGTTTAAGAAAAAAAGGATATTGTATTGAGTGCAGCATGCAAGGCTTTATCAGAAAAAGAAGAAAAAAAATTTCAACGAAAGTGGACATGGTGTTTTGAAAGAAAACTCCTCAGTTGTTCACTGTCTGCTACATCTTTGTAGCAGTCTTATGAATATTATTATCTTTGTCAGAAATGCCAGACAATTTTGCCTTCTTGCAGCACATTTACATCAATGTTTAGGGGAAAACATTTCCTAGAATAAAGATTATTTTTTTTCATTTCTAAATTCAAGAATGTAAATAGATGATTTAAAAAAAGATAAAAAAAAATTCCCGAAAATCTCCATTTAGTGACAAGGCATACGTCCAATGACTTCTCAGACTACCTGCATTCGTGTTCCATTCATATTTTTTTTTCTTTTTTTAATATTTTTGGAACTAAATTTTGAATTATTCAGACTATACTGGCTCAAATCATTAATTATGTGGGGTCATAATTTATTCTCGGGGGCTCGTGTGGCATAGAATGGACTAATCAAATATTTTACAGTGCAGAATTTTTGAATTCTCATTGACAGGCATAAATATTCAGACGATATCAACTGGATAGCTATTAATAATTCATAAGGAAGGTTTCATCTAATATAGTATATGTGAAAGCCGGCTGATATTTCGTAGTCATTCCAAGCCCACTTTGTCGTCAAATCTAGTCATCCAGGAACCTATTCCTACCGGCTGTGAATAATCAACAGTAAGATTCCGTCAAGAAAATATTTTAAATAGTTACACCATAACAGATCTGATTAAAAAAAAAAAAAATGTATTATTTCAAAGACAAGTTCATAATGACACTTGTATTGCTCTTTAGCCCACCTCTAAAGCAACAGATATATTCCGGTACCGGTATAAAAATCGATTCTTCATACTTTATGTATATATATATATATATATATATATATATATATATATATAATCATATCATATGATATACATCATCATGTCAAATATATATATATATATCATCATGTCATATATATAAGTATATGTATACTTATTATTTACGTTCCTCAATGAGTGCTCCGTTTGGAAGATAATAAACATTTTAAACTTATCCGCGCATTTATTACCTAAAATTTTAATAAAGTAATAACAATTTAAGGATATAAGTGACCATAACCCCAGCTTGTTATTCTATTTATGTTGTTTATAGTAAATCAAAGTTTATATGCCCAATATTTTACCGAATTTTGGCATGCAGTTGATGTAGCTAGTACTATTATTTGTAGTTGGTTATGATTGTGTTAGTGAGGAAGGTCAAATTTCGACAAAATTTATTTTATAAAGGTAATAATAATTAAAGTAAAAAGGACCTAATTAATGTAAATATTAACTTACTGCAACATCATGGATGCATTGAACCCGAAGATACAAACCATAATCATTGTTCAGTTACCTTTCAAATGCAAGATGTTATAAAACATTTAATACAAAAAGTGGTGGCAAAAACCCAAAAACAACCACACATATATCAATACTTGA
The DNA here is from genome assembly GCA_003667255.2 of Euschistus heros. NCBI lineage: Eukaryota > Metazoa > Arthropoda > Insecta > Hemiptera > Pentatomidae > Euschistus > Euschistus heros. The sequence goes on from RCWM02000004.1 coordinate 1,174,819, forward strand.
TAAGCATATATTTGATTGTTAGGAATACGATATTTCCCAAAAGTAAATCAGTACTACAAAACTATCGATATCTTGTTGCCACAAAATTTGTTTTACAAAGCAATTTGTGATCAAATTTAATTTGTTAATTAAAGCTGATAAACCGAAGATCCTGAGTAGAATCTAGCTCGTGGCTGTATGGAATTAGGAACATCAGTAATATTGTAAACCTTTCAAAATGATAGAGTTCAAATTTTATAATAGTTGGGATCTAAAGTAACTAACACTTTCTTCCCCACTCTGTAAGTCCGTTACAGCAAAACGGAGGAACATTTCACTACCATTCGGGTTTCCAATAAAAGCAACCACAGGATGTTTATTTATTATTTATCACTTTGTGACAAAAAAACAAAATAACAATATAAAATAAACATACGACATAAAATAAATATCTTATGCTCATATATTATTCATCCTGCCACCATTATTAACGACCCCTTATAGTTTTTACTGATAATAACAAAGTATTATTACTATAATAATAATAATATAATAGTATTACTTTTCAATCATATCATTCTCATACCCTGCCACTTATTTATGACTTCTCAATCTTTTTATTATTGTCATTTTATTATAAATTGCTGTTCGTTTCATTTAGAGACTTTTATTAAAAATAGTAAATTAACACTTTTATTCATTTCAATTCGTGCTATTTTTTACTCTACTTTTAGAATACCATGTGCATCAAATATTGTAACAACGAGCTCATATTTACTATATAAAATAAAATTTTAAACAAATTAAAGCACGATTTACTAAAGAGACAATTTAAAAAAAAAAATTATTATCTGAGTATTTCGCGCTGAAGGGCGGGGAACTGGATAATGTGTTGTAGACTTCTTTCTATCAGGCAAGACAGCCTTTAGGTAGAGATACATGAGAATTTTTTTTTTGTTTTAGATGAATGAATAAGAATGAAAACGTGATTATAACGTTGTAACAGGAAACAGAACAGAATTCTATGCAAATTTATATAATTTTCGGTGATTCACTTCTGCGATTCAAACACACCTCTTTATGATTGGGTTCATGGAACCTAAATGATGTTCAAATGAATTCTGTACAATCTCATCTCTATAATCTTCAGCACGAGACCAGAAATCGCTTCTTAGAAGTCCTTTCACAACATGGACTAGGTTCGAGCCGATACATAATACGTTGTATAGCTGGAGCTTGTACTGATTCTCTTTATCACAGGTTCTTGTAAAGCATCTCATGGAATGCACTAGTCTGTTCATTCATCCGTTTCATTAGAAAATTGTTTCTTTTATATGGTTTCAGTTCGTCCATTTTATTAACCATAATTGATTTATTATTATACTCAATAATCATTATTAATTCGACACTAAGGTCCAGCAAGAACCCGGCCCTCCACCACAACAGCCAACCAATCTCCACGACCCTGCGCTCTCTCTCCTCCATCCTTCAACTCCCAACCGCCTTAGATCCTCCTCCACATCGTTTTGCCATCCTGGTTCCCGTACATCTTGTTTGGTAACCTTTGGTCAGTCATTCTTTCCCGATGAACAATCCACCCTATTATACTTAATCCTCTCATAAAATATAATTTTTCTTGCGCCTCTTCTTCCTACACTTTACTGACAAGTTGAAGATTTCGAATCGAACATCAAGTGTTAAATAGGTTATTCCTTTTTTTGGGAAATTTTTAATTTGATAAAGTTTTAACAATTCTTAGTATGAACTTGACAACGCCTGACGATATCCCAGGAAACATAGCGAGTTTTTTTGACAATATTACGAGCAGTTTTATATATATCAGAATGTTCTACACAATGTATTTGATGTAGTCATTCAGTTGACATCACATTTATTACATTCACTTGTGGTACACATGCTGGTATAGAAGGATCAATACAATTATGATTGATGAATTAATTGCCACTTCTATTGGAATTATGTTTTTAGAAAATTAGTTAGGAATGCTAAATATTCATCTTCAGTTCTAAAACAAACACAATTTTCAACACATCAGCACTATGCTAATTGGATTATATATACAAAAGTTTTCAAAAATGTAAGACAAGAAGATATTTGGAAGTACCAATATTTGATGTGTTAAAAATCTTTATCATTTAAACTGACAATGAGTAGTTGTACAATGAGTAGTTGTACATTTTGACTCCTGGTTTGGTAGCCGTTTGTAATGAAAGTACTATATAGTAATAATAATTATGTATATTTATTTAAAAAATTATTTTAATGTATGTAATTGTCATAATGCTGGTTCTTTGTTGTTTGTTATCTGTGACTTTATGCCTCCTCAAGTCGAGGATCGATCCAACGCTGATATAAAAAAAACAAAAACAAACATATATATCTGCTTCAGGTGAACTCGGCCCTGCTCGGCAGTTAACAGTCTACGCTCTCAGCTTTTTCTTATTTCAAAGATACCGTATTGAAAAAAATAATAGAAATCATTTAAAAAAAATTATTGTTGTCACTGTGAGTGTCTTATTATTATTATTTTTTAAATTACTTAATTGCAAACACTTCATGATAGAACTATTTCTACAATTATGCGGGTAGCGTGATGAGAGAATTTTTTAATGGGCACTTCACTTATTGTCATTTATCCGCATTCCTCGACCGGATAACATTGAATTTTTCCTTAAAAGGTCAATAACATACATTTAGTGCAGCTCCAGCCTATACAAGGAGTTTATTTGGAAATTTCAAGAACGGACATTTAAATTTTAAGATTGACTAATCATTACTGAAATTATTATTTACGGAGTAAATAATTTAATATTATTCCAAAATAATAGATCGTTTTAGATTCTTTCCTCAGAAATACAGAGGTAGTACAATCAATACTATTATATAAAATGACAAGCAATTTTTCGTTTATGATTACTTACCGCGAAAATCACTGAACCAGACTGTACCAATTTTTATCTACAACATCTTTATAGTTCAAGAAAGGTTTAACATATTTGAATTAAATTGTTGTTAAAAAGCGATAAATATGTTGTGCACAGAGAAGTTTGAAAATTGACTGATAGCTGGTGATTGCCATTCAAGAGAGGTTACAATGATATGGTGTTATTTAGAGCTTAAAATTAATAACAAAAATTTGCTTAATTCAATTCAATTGTTATTAAAATAAAAATAAAACTATTAATAGGTGGCTAGTACCTATCTGCAACAGAGTTTGGAATAGTAAAACTTTTGAAACCAACTGTCATCAAATTTGAACTATATTATTTTCATATTTCTAGGAAGGTTTACAATATTAATTTTTATAATAATAATAATAATAATTTTAATTTACAGTGTTGAGAGGCAGAAACGAAGTTACTTTGTCATATACTTTTATGGTTAAAAATTAAAATCCAACCAGTTGAAATCAATAAAATTATTTTTGTAAAATTGCCAAATCAGATGTCGTCTCTTTGCTTTATTATATTGTTTGTAAAAAAATATGATTTATGGGCTTTTAGTTGTAATCGCTAATAATGCATTTATCAGAAAAGTGCAGTTATAAAAAACTCCGCATGACTATTTTAATAGTCTCTGGCCTTTTTGATTGCCTACTCATACATTGAAATTAAAAATTAGATGCCCACTTGTGTTTTAACGTAATATTCATCCACCTAATTAGTGACATTGTACCAGGTTCAAAACTACTGTTATACGAGAAAATATCATTGAGGAAATAATTCTTAATTTTATACTTCAATACAACAATCGATAAAAGATTAAAATCTCAATTAGTTAAAATTATTTAAGTTCTCTACTTATGAGGGTTAATTATAACTGAAATATTAGGGTTTAATATTTAGTTAAACTTTCGAATAATCAGAAGTTTTGAACAACATATTTAATCAGAATCATAGTATTATTTTAATAACATTCTCCCAGGATTTCGCTTTGAGATAGCCATAGAAATATACAACTCTATGGCCTGTTTTTGAAATACTAGATTGTTATATAAGCCCTTGGGTATGGAAAAAAACCTTAATTCCATCTCTCATAAATAACTTTTTATTCTATAAGAATGTATTGTTCGTACTATTTATGCCAACTTTTACATTGACTGATCCTTTAATTCATTGCGTCTTGAATTTCCTTTATAGCGGTCAGTTGCATTTTGCACGTGCAATGTCCAAAAAAAAGTCAATGCTGGAAAAATGTCTTAAATGCAGCCCAAGAAAAAATTTGTGCCATTTAAGAAGAGTCAGTAATCCATCGAAATACTGCCGCGGATTATTTTTTGGATAGGTTTGGGGAAAATGATAGTTTATGCAGTTTATGAGTGCAAAGTATCCTGTATTGGTCCACAGGAATCAAGCCAGGAATGATTGGCGGATTTTTTTTATATTTTGAGCTTGTTCTGAATAGTCGGTTAGTGGACTCAAACCTTTACTGGGACCAGCTAGAGATAATTTATTTTGTTTCAGTACCGAGATTCTATCTACCACTGAACGATATCTCTTTATGAGTGCAGTCCGAGATATTTATGTTCCTTTTCCAACCCTGCAAGCCTTCCTTCATGAGAAATTGTCAATGACGGATCGTTACCTATTAGATCGTCAATACCATCCTCCAGTCTTCCAGCATTTATGCTCGAACAAATATTGCCTAATAGATTGTTTGGCAATCGAGTGTTTTATGAAATTAAATTACAATGCATAATAAAATGAAGTAGGAAAAAGAAGGTCTCGGTTAATTGAGTCCTGAGCGTACTGTCAAGTATGAATCATTTTAAAATATTGCATACAGCTGTTGTTTGTTTAGAGACTCATAGCAAGTGCCTAACGTTATGGTTTCACTTCAAGGGTTATGGTTTCACTTCAACGTTAAGTTCTACTTCTCTAGGTACATTATGCATGGCAGCTAGCTTTATTAAGGATGGAAAGTCTTCATCAGGCCTGAGAAATCAAAACCAATTCATAATCAAAAAGATTTACCCATTCCTATTTATTTTCATGCAGCCTAATCGTACATTCAGAACGCCAAGATAAGTCAAGAAAAAAGAAAGAAGTAAAAGGCAATAAGAGGAATGAATTGACAAGCAAGTTGGACAAATATCCCGACGGTAATGGACGAAGAAAGAGAGAATGGTGACCTCGCGATGAATGTTTACGAGGGACAATTAACGACAATCTATCCGTGACTTGGGATATCCTTCCACGTCCTGCAATCTACCTGATATATTTTTATAAAGGCGATGAATTAGCATATTGATGGTAGGAGATTGAAAACAGTAGTGGACCTAACGAAGTGCCCTGTCAGGGGCCGGCTAACTCCTTCATTAGAAGGGAGTTGTTTATACTTATTGTCGCCGAGGTGTTCTCACGAAGATACTCTGTTAGTGTTCGGTCGTGCAGAATCTCAATTGTGTCTCCACCATTATGTCCACAGCCTTTAAGCCTGTCCGGTCGGCTACTGAAAAATACATTTCTCCTTTTACAGCCCCATCGAGGGACGGCTTGTTGAAATCACTATAGCGCTGCATTTGTTTTTTATCTTTTACACATCCTCGGCGAGCCTCCACGGAGAATTCAAATGTCACATATCCTTCAGACTTTTTCCTGAACGAGATTCATAAATCTCTCGCCACACAAAATAAGTATGCAAATCATTCTTTTATTCATAAGATTTTCCGTTACTTTCAATTCCGTTTTATAATTTTTGACGTTTAGGTAGAGTATTGGTCAACATTTTCATCGAAAGTATCCTTGAATATTCTCATAAGGTAAGGGCGACGAATTGATAAACGATACACAAGGTATAGTCATACTGAAACATTTAAGGCGAATAATCAGACTGGTTTTATAATACCTGTAACCTTATAAACTCTCCCGTAAAGTTATAAGTACAGTCATTGTTTAGTTTTTACTTTACTTAGGCACCATTAAGCCTGTACAGTAGTCGCTAAAATATGAAAAATGTTATTAATTTTAGTTTGTTCCTATGATCAGAGTGGGACGATTACGGTGGCTTGGTCACGTGCGAACGATGCCGGAGGACAGGTTACCAAAAAAGATGTAAGATAGGCCGGGTGGAGAAAGATCGAGAGGGTTACCAAGACTGAAGATGTAAGATAGGGCGGGTGGAAAAAGATCGAGAGAGAGACCAAGGCTGAAGTGATTGGACAACGTCGAGGATGGTCCAAGAAGACTGGGAGTGAGAGGTTAGAAGAGTAAGGCGGAAGATAGACAATCATTGTTGCGCCGTAACGCCCTTACATACTTCAACTTGGATAGAAAGGACAGGTTACCAACTTATTCTTACATAGGGAGGTAGAAACCTCAACCTTCTTTTCCGAACTCGATGCGATCTTTGCTCCTACGCAATGGGCCATTGAACAACTTTAATTTGGTATAAAAACTGGTGACAAGAGTCGCTGGAAGACCTAAAGACCAATCTGGGGTAAATAAGGACACTTTTAGAAGTAATAATTATTTATACTATGATATAAAAGGACAAGCCATTTATCGTTTGTGATCACTAACCACGAAAACTACTGAACCAATATGCGCCAAATTTTAACTAAATCATCTTTATAGTTCCAGGAAGGCTTAGAAATAATAAAATTTACTGATTTTCAATTAATTTAGGATAATGTATGAATAACAGTGAAATTTGAATGTTGGCCGATAGATGGTGAGAACCATTCTACATTTACTTATAATTTATTAAACTATTTAAAAAATATTTAAATATGTGGTCTCTTTATACTACTATACACTTTATAGTCAGGAATTAGAATCCAACTAGATGAAAAGAAGAACTTTATTTCTGTCAAATAAAAATTATTACCAAATCGAAGTTTCGACCCTTCGCTTTTTGATATTATGTGTAAAATTATAATTCATTGACCTAGATTACTGTAAGTGCATAATGCAATCGATTATCCGCAAGAGTTTCGGTCCGTCTAGATAGCCAACCCATACATTAAAATTAAAAATTTGGTGTCCAATTGTTTTTAAGTGAACATCAACCACCTAATCTGTGCAATTACACCAGGTTCAAAATTACTGCTATGAATGGAAATATCATTGAAGTAATTATGCTCAATTGCATCCTTTTATTTTGTTGTTATTTAATTTATTTTTTAAAAATCAATTTATTGAAATTTGCAACTGTATATTGCAACAAAAAATACATCAAGTAAATGTGTTAAAAACGTTTACAATACCATGCCAAAACTTGAAAAGAATTACTCATCATAGCAATTCAATAAAAATCAACACAAGAAGATCTCTAGGTCATCTTATTTTCATACGCCTCGGAGGATTATCGGAAATGGAGTGGGAAACAAGTTGAGAAACTAGTGGATTTGAGTGGTTATGGAGCTTACTATGAAAGGATTATTAAGATCTTTTAGGATCTTCCTTAGGATCTTCTTTAGGATTATTAACATATGGAACACTAAGATCGTTATTGATTAGTTTATTGGTGACAAAGCAGGCAGCACTGAGGATTTTTCGAAGGATTTTGAATTGTTAGGATTGGATACCGGATGAATTGAATGGTTTAGTAGAGCCACAACGCTCAATTGCATATTTAAATACAAGATTTTATCGATAAACAAATAAAACTTCAATGATTAGATATATTCTTTAATTATTAGAGCGGGCGAAGCCATGACGGGGGATGCTAGTTGAGTCATAAATTCGGTAAGATTCAAGTTGCTTATTTTATAATGCGTGTGTTATCTGTCCCAAGGTATATTAATGTGGTAGGTATATAAGTTGGAACATTTAGATACAGCGAGTTACCTCAGTCGATCGTTTCTCGACATCGATTCGTTTAACAGCGTTAGATTTTAGTGTACCATTGTACCTGAGCGACAGCAATTATTCAGCCCTAGAATTTACAGGGGAGGGACCTTTTGATTGTGACTCTGATTTACGAGTTGGGGAACCTGGGGGCAGCGTGCGACATATCGCTGACGAAGAAGAACAGCTGAAAAACACAAGTTGTCGGAAATTAATGGACGTGAGACGGATACAGTATTTCTCCGTCATCCAACAGGGGGAAGACATCCTTCACTGTTGCAGAAGCATTGAATTTCCGAGTGCAACAGCTGATATATGGCGAACAGTAGCCTTATATCGGAGGAGCAATAGCATAGATTAATTAGACTTCGACGTGAACTGAGAGCGACATAAATAAGAGGAGAGGGACAGCACACGTTAGATGTCATGGCGCTTCACGGTCGAGTGCTCGCTAACGGGCGGTCTTCCTTGCTCTTGTTAGAGAACCGTCTTCGGTAAACAGTTCCAGTCCATTCAAAGCTTTTTTGTGACTCTGGCATTGTGAGCCCCCAGTCAATGGCATCGGAAAAGTCTTTATTATCCTCTATTAGGGTGGCGCCAAATGTAGTCAAAGGCTGAAATCGAAGTTAGTGATTTTTCCTTTGCATTGAATCGTTATTTTAATATACAAGTTTCATAGTAAACTATTGAAAATTGTTTTTTAAGTACATTTTTTAGGAAGAATTGTTCCGCTTGAAATCGTTCATTCTCTTAATTTACTAATTTTAGGAAATCCTAGTCAAATTTAGTAACATTTCTAAAAATATGTTGCCAATACCAAAACACCTAATATTAAAAAATATAGGTTGAAAATCATTTAGGAAGAAAAAAAAAAGTCATACTTTTTTTTATCTTTTCATTTTATTTAGTAGTTTATTAAACAAGGTCCTATCCCCCAGAACCAGGTTTGAGTCGAACAATTCGGAAGATAAGTATTTTGGCGAGAATGTATTATCACTGGGCCAATGATTGTGTAAGGAGGAGATTTGGCCAGATTTTATTCTCAAACGCCTGGTTTTTTTTTCAACTAAGGGTACCCACTTGTTTAGATGCTGGAGGTTGCAGAGGAGGGTCTCCTGAACCCGAAGTCGAGAATTTAACGAAATGATAGAATATAAATTTTCTTTCTGAAGTCGGACTCCTTCAGACAACATCCGTTTTACAACATTCCAAAAAAAAAAAATTAAAAATATGACATTCTTAAGCAAAATACATGGAATATGAAAAATTCATAATTGATGTACTAATTGCACTAGTAAAGCATATAGTAGATAAAGTAAAATATCAGAAAAAAAGTATTTCATTAAAACAATTGAAATATATATATACACTCTCATTTTGAATAATCTGAATGTCATTCTTCGAAATTAGCAGAGTAAATGTGACTCCAGGAGTTCACAGCACTTTTCATTCAACGCATCAGTGATCCGAGGATTTGTGAAAAAACAAAACAGGTGTAGAAGTAGGTAATTACAATCTCTTTTTTTCATATATAATTATGCAAAGAAAAGGCTGACGCATAAAAATCATAGAAACCATATAAAACCTAAAAACAAGTAATAATATGATATTTTCTGCAGAATATAGTACATTGTCCATTAGTTATTTATGTGCCAGAAAGAAATAATAAAACTCATAAATAAGTCAAATACATCCCTGGAAAATTTCAGTATTAGTTTCAAATATAAAATAAAATGCTGGTTAGATTCAGAAGGTGATCCTTTCGACCAAGAAAAGGTGGCCTGAAGTTCCAGTTTTTGCTCCAGTTTGCTTCAAGTATCTCCAGCATTGGAGCAGTGGTCAGGCTTAAAAAAGTAGAGCCTCTTAGCCACACAAGTTTCTTAGACTCCAGCCATCTCAAATTGACTTATATCCACACTAGTACCTTTATTTCTATGCTTTCATTTATTTTAATATTCAACCTTAATTGAGTAGATTAAACTTAATTATTTTCCCATTTAAAATAATTACGTGACTTCCTGCTTTACTGTATCCTTTAAAAACATTCCACTGATCCCTGTTGAAAAGATCCACTATCTAGGACTTCAACTAGACAAACGTTTAACATGGAATCCTCATACGATTCTAAAACAGGAAAATGCTCGTCGTTTTCGACTTCTTCAACATTTACTAGACAAACGTTTAAACCTTCCGATTTATTACAAAAGACTCATTTACTTGACAGTTATCAGACCTATGTGGACATATGGAATTGAGCTTTGGGGCACAACTAAACCTTCTAATTCTGCCCCTATCCATTCCTTACAATCAAAAATCCTTAATACTCCTTACTTTGTTAAAAATAAACTTATCCATAATGATCTTAATGCCCCATATGTTACTGATTTAGCCCAAACCAGATACCTATCCTTTCATAGTAAACTTTATGACCACACGAACCCATTAATCTCTCAACTTGTTTCCCATTCTTCTCAACTTGCTTCCCGATAAGCCTCCGAGGCATCTGAAAAGACAATGGCCGGAAGACCTCCTAGTGTATAATTTTTATTGAAAAGCTAGTGATGTATAGTTCTCTTCAACTTTTTATATTTCATTGTAATAATTATCAACAGATTTACTATATGTATATATTTTGTACAGTTTTAAATATCAATAAAAAAAAATAAAATAAAATGAAATTATTACTATGAAACGAACCGTGAAATGAATTGAAAATAAACTTTTATTCAATAAACATGTATCTGTTATTTAAGTTCCTTATATTTACAGTAATAAAATAGATATTATAAATCAGCAACAACAAAACAATAAATAAAAATGGTATAATTTATCCTACGTCTTGTGTAATAATAAGACTGATAACATTGATTTCTAATGCTGCCTTTCTAATGTTCAAGGGTGCATAAAGAACGTCTCCAATTGACATTTGACTTCAATTTCAAGTTGCAGGAAATATGTTACCCAATATGGGAGCTCTACCTAAACATCTCCAAAATATTACACTTTTGGTGAATTGGGATCACTAAACGATCTCCACCCACAAGCTAACAAAGAGGGTAGAACCTATTTTCCCTAGATTATTGGAAGCTAATTTCCTCATTCATTTGGAAATTCGAATGCAAATAAAATAATACATATCATTGGGAGTGGTATAACTCAATTGGTAAGGCACTAGACTTCCAAGTTCCTGAGCCTGAGCTCAGGATAGAACTTGGCCAAGATAGAAACTTGGCGGAACAATATAATATATTTTCTGCTATTTCAGCTGTGGATCGTCCTCCTGGAGCACAGAACCACCTTTATTAAATGGGCATCCTTGATTGGAGAAAAAATCTGGCGGTTGAGCTTGATTTCGGCCAAATATCTTAACATATTAATACAAAACGAAAAGAAACACTTGCCTAAATATGCTCTGTGCTTTTTAATTGACGATCTCATTACCAGAATGAATGCTCTGAATCATAGAAAATAAGAAAAAGATTATCAAATTGATCATAGTGATCCCTCTATGAGCTTACTATTCACTATGCAATATAATAGAGTCAGGTTCTTTTAAAAACCAGAAATCTATAGTGTGAAACAAGAAAATGAAAAAATCTGTTTGCTTTTTTTAAATATGTATAATTCTGTATTCTGAACAGCAATCAATAAAAAAAAGAAAAAAAAAAAGAAAGAATAACATAAGATTCCAAAGGGACTTCGAAGACAAATTTAATAACGAAAACTATCAAAAAATGTGTCCTGAAATGGAAAGCCAGTATAGCGAAAATCGTAAAAATGAAGACCAGAAAATTTTTAAAGCAAGAAACCAAAAATTAAGTTGAAAAGAAATCATTTTATGTCGTGTCGAAGAACAAATTCCAGTTCTAAGGTAATGAAAACGGTGATGCACGTTACTTCCACAGCTGTGCGTTACTACAATGAAAATAGTTGGTAGCTACACTAGCAGAAATACTAGCCAACGATAAAGAATGTTTTGGCTTGTTTGTGTCATATCTATAAAATTATATAATAGAATAAATAGCCGCAGAACGACTAACAAGATTGTCTGAGAAGGATGGAGGCGAGAAGAATATGTTAACTTCGTTTATTGTAAATATACAACTAATGTAATAAAAATATGTAATAAATAAAAATGACCCAAACGGTAATCAGAACATATTAGTTTTTTCCCTAATTGTTATTTTGTCTACTTGTATATCACAATGCCAAACAATAAACAACATAAGTAAAGTCGTACAAAGTATTATTTTACTTTCTTAAGTTCCACGTTTTCAAAAAAGAAAATCATATAACAGACAATAAATGAGATGAATAAAAATAAACGTAAGTAATTGTTGTGACTATTCATCGATTTTCATAAAATCATCTAAATATGCGTTAGGCTTACAGAAAGAGTGTGAAAATCTCATTGCAATGCCATATTAATCGCGCGGATCCACAGCCACATGGATAACGGATGACCTGCTATAGGAGGCTAAGATATTCGAGAAGCACTGGCTAAGATACGCTTTGCATTCCTGTGACCACTACCGTGTCCATTACCGATTCTCGCCTACTGTTTGCGTTTATAACTCACGTTCCGATTGGACGATGGCCAAGGATTCTGTCATAAATATACATGGCTCAGCCAATCGCGTCCTCCATATCCTTGTGAACGCCATCTTCGATGATTCTGCAACTTACCTTGTGTGTGCATAGTGCAGCTTTCACCTGATTGGGTAATCGCTGTGCATTTGTTAACACCAGGCAGAATACCTTATGTACTGGAGTTCCTACGTCTGGAGTTTATTCCTTAAAGTTACCAATAATTTATCCAAAGACTTATCAATAATTCCATCAAATATTGAAGTATGTAAAATAAAATTTAAATATTCACAATCGAAGTGTAGAATCGCAAATCCATCCAAATCCATTTTTGAAAATTTCTCATATCTGGTCGATAAAGGTAAAGGTATATCTGGATTATGGAGGCCTTATTTTTTGAATGACCTTTCACAATGTGACTGAACTACTTTCGAGAAAACCTTCCACCAAAAGATAAGCCAGTAGGGCAACTATTAAAAAAAAAGGAATCGGATTAGGTTGGTTTCGGAATTCTACGCCTCAATCGCAAACATTAGTTAAAAAATCTCAAAACTGTTCAAAATACATACTTCAACTACATATTTCAATTGTACGTATTTTTTGTTAAAAAAAACAAAACACAAAAAAACGTTTAATTTTTTATGGCTGCTGCTTCACCGAGCATACGGAAATAATTTCACAATCTATGTAGCATTGGTGGCCGTACCATAAACCGCAATGTATGTGAAACTGCCGACCACAAAGAATGTAACATACAACACGTGTTGGAAACCGGTACACGATATGAAACATTGTTAAATCAATAACAAAATGAATGTTATCGGGTATGGAAATCTTACTGCAAGATGTTGAAAAGGCTCCATAAAATTTTATCGTGCCATATCCCTCGATCGAAATGGAATAGTTGAACTTAAAAAGCAACAACCGATAAAGGAATGCCAGAGGTTACTAATAAAGGTAAAGATAGGTAAAGGCAGATTTAAATATTAAAAAAAAAGAATACTGTTACCGTCCCGAATAATAGAATGGAACAGAAGATAAGAGAGGCCTATGGTCGGATAATAAAAATTTAATGACAACGATAAAGTTAGCTCCAACAAGGTCCGTGGTATCGGCCATTGTTACAGCAGTTTCTTCTTCACTGCCTTTAACTGAAGATAAGGGTAGCAGCGTACTTGGCTACCACCCGTTAGTGGTGAGTGGTGAGTGGTAAAGTAAAGCATAAACTGAGCTTGTTTCTTTCATACTAAACTAAACCTATATTCATTCGTATTATATTCAGTGAATCACGAAATTGATAAAATGTTTGTAGTAATATCAAAAATTTGACCTAATCCGATATGTAGTTTGTCAATTTTATTGCTTTTTTTTACATAAAACATTGTTCACTCTTTTATTGTCATTCTCTTTCCTGCCTGTATTGTGAACATTAATTGTTTCCATAAGTCTTCCAAGACCAATTGATCACTTTCGTGATTCAATTTAATTACATCATCTTGATAGTTCAAAAAAGGTGTAGCGATATTAAAATTTGCTGATTTTCAACTAAATATTTGTTAAAAATACGTTAAATATGTGCGTCTCAGTGAAGTTTGAAAATCGAGCTATAGGTGGCGTACGCCATTTTGCAAGAGAGGTTGCAATGGTACGGTGTTATCTAGAGCTTGAAATTGATAATAAAATTTAATTATTTTCAATTGAATTGTTATTAAAAAGAGGTAAATATGTGGTGCGACATGTGGAGTTTAAAAATCGACCAATTTATAGCTAATAATGTAGTAAATATCCTCTCACAATTTGGATTGCCAACGCTTACATTAAAATAAAAAAGATGGAAGTCCAATAAGATTTAAAATGACCTTCCATCACCTAAAATGTGCAATGGTACCAAATTAAATTACAGCTATGCGTGGAAATATCGTAGAGGTTATAATTCTCATTGGATCAGCGAATGGAGAAATCGCATATATTCTTAGGATTCCAATAATTCCTAAGGGTTCATTCCAAAAATTAAAAAAAATTATTATCAAATTTATCTATACTTTGGACTTAGGTATTATCTTCGTAACAGTCCATTGAACAGTAAAATATTTATTGCTGAAATCAGCCATGAACCATATTGCATTTTAATTTTCTTATTAAAAAATATAATGTTTTATTTTATATTTATCTGCTAAACAATGTTTATATGTTTTAATTATATTATATTTTAATAATTATATTACTAAACTTTATCTTTCATATTTTCTAAATGTTTTCAATTAATATGTACATATGACTATTAAGGTACGTAATATACATTTGTATGCAGCCTACCAATTCAATCTTGCGATAGGCTTTCCTAGACTAACAAGGACAGGCACGCGTATCTCACAGATACAACTTATTTGTAGTAAGCAGATCTGCTTTTTTAGCCGCCATATCTATATTTTTTTAAATGTTTAAAAAGGCAGAAATGTTAATTGATATACTTTACTTGGTGTAGCTCATGGGATTATAAAAAAAAAACAATAAAAATTTAATTTAAAAATAAATTGTTTCATTACACTGTGTTTTTTTTTCACAGTTTCTTAAGTAACTCAGAAAAACAACAAAATTACATTAAATAAACGATAAGCTATACAAAATTATACTGAAAAACTGGTCCATGGAAATCGCATAATTACTTCTAAAGATAAAATACAATCATTGCAAACATTTTTCGAATGTTGCCAGCAAATAAACTGCCAACATATCTCACAACTGAAACGGGCGATTCTCGTTTTTTTTTTCGTTTGTAAACATGAGCTGTATTGACTCAAAGGAGATAAATATGTAAAAGAAATTAAAAGAGTAAATTGATAAAATGATACAATTATAAAAAGGTCGTTAAATTTCAGTGTTTGTTTGAATCAAGTATAAATTCAATTTGTATGTTACTTTAAATTACCAATGAATTACAAATTTTACAACGAATAACCTAAAATAAAATATTTGAAAAAAGACTTATATATATTGTGTATATATATATATATATATATATATATATATATATATATATATATATATATATATATATATATATATATATATAAACGAAAAAAAATCAACATAATGAAAATAAATATTGAAAAATATAATAATTACGGCAGAAAAGAAATCAATAAACTCTGGCTAAATGATAACTAAAAAATATAGGATACAACAAACGTCTTTAAATAAATCATTTTATATTTTTTTTTATTATTTCTCTTTTCTTACGGAAGATTATGTTTTCTTAATTTTTCATATTTACTAAGTTGTATTTTCGTATTTTATCAATATTTACAGTATATGATAGATTAGTGATTTTAATTTTTAATAGTCACAAAAGTTGTTCAAACCAACATTTAAAAAAATAAACATGTTAACAAACTTAATATGATTTGTATATATATATATATATATATATATATATATATATATATATATATATATATATATGTATATATATATAATATATACATATATTAACAACAGACAATGAAAATAAGTTGATAATAATTGTTTTTTTTAGGGTTAAACTTGTGTATCGAGTGTTGGAAACGATAATTAAATAGTTTTGATATTTGAAACAGATTTTCAGCAAATTCACCTATTGTTATGTTTATAACGGCTATAAAGAAATGAAGTGAAAAAAAATAAAGTTTAATGTTTTGAGACATGTTATGTTAGTACTGAAGTCTTAACCTTAGGTTAAGGGTTTTCCTTTTAGTCTTTATATTTGGGCCCAACGTCTTTCAATATATTTTATAGAACTTATTATAATTATTTGATTTATCACCATTTTTATTAAAGCGTGTAAATAATAATTATTCAATATAAATATTTCTATTTGTTTTTTTTATATGTTAAGTATAATTTAATTATTATAGGTCCTGTGATTAAAGAAACACAGCGTAAATAAAAAAATAATGTGAAAAATTACAAAATACTGTTTATAAGTTTTAATCTGAAATCCAAGCCAAAAATGTTAAATCGCCTTTCGTCCGAAAAGATGACAGATTCCATATAAGAGCGTATAAGATAATTGTAAGATATTGAAAAACATTTCCAGACTTTTTTCGCCCAGTGTAGGTATTATTTTGAAAAAACTCTTTGATGCCCAACATAGCAAATGTTACTTAATTATCAAAAGCCATGAAGATGGCATCAATAAAATGAATGTGAAGTGAGCGAGAGGTTAACATAAATATAATTAGCGAAGCAGAGACGCGGTGAGTGAAGAAAGCAGGAAGAGTGTGACAGCCGAAGGACAAGAGAAGGCCAGAGACGGGCCGTTGCCAAGGACTCAGGCCCAGCCTATTCTCTATAGAGCTAGTTCACCATGTCTCTCACTATATACTACTTCATATATATGTTAGCCATTATATTCACAATTAGCAATCGTGCAATTAGCAAGCATTATTTCCTCAATGATGTTATCACGCATAGCAGTAATTTTTAACCTGCTTAAAATTGCACTGATTAGTTGTTTAAAGATTAGGTAAAAGCATAATTAGACATTCAGTTTTAAAATTTAATCTATGAGTTACTAATCAAGACTATTAAGAAACTTGCAAATAATAAACTGCATTATCAGTGCTTACAACAAAAGACCCATGAATCATATTTTGACACACAATATTAAAAAGCAAAAGATGGCCATTTTTATTTGGTAATTTTTTTTTTTTCGGTAGATATAATTTTATTGATTTCATCTGGTTGGATTTTAATTTCTAACCATAAATGTTTTTAAAAGTGAGGAAAACCTCGTTTCTGCCACTCAGCATTGTACATTAAAATATTTATCATTGTAACATTACTTTTGGAAACCTTTCAAAAACTATGAAAATAATGTAGTTAAAATTTGGTACAGATGAGTACAATAATTTCACAAATGCAAACTCAGTGTCAGTATTGCGCTGGCTATATATTGCTGGAGTTTAAACTTCACTGGGATACATGTCACACAACATATTTATTTTTTTATAACAATTTAATTGAATAATTGTAATCAATTTTTAGCTCTTTATTCAACACTATATCTTTGTAACCTCTCTTGAATAGCGATCGCCACCTATCGGTCAATTTTTAAACTTCACTGCGAGCCATATATTTATTCCTTTTCTAACAACAATTTAATTAAAATGTTTAAATTTTATTACTGCCAAACCTTCCTTGAACTATAAAGACTATGTAGTTAAAATTTGGTGCAGATTGGTTCAGTATTTTTCGCGGTTAGTGATCACAAACGATAAATGGCTTGTCCTTTTATACAGGATGTCCAAAAAGAGTATCGGAAAGAGAGTATAAAAGAGTATTTGTTACTTCGATAAAACAAAAACTACTTAAAATAAATAAAAAAAAGTTTATAGTTAATTATTACAATATAAAGTGGAAAATTATTTAGAAAAGATGATGTTATCTAAATAGTGACCGTTATGCTGCTGCCACTCTTTTAATCGGGAACGAAGCATGGCGATCAAATGCTGACACATAGCTCTCGATATTGCTGTCATTTCTTACCTCATGTTTTGCTTCAATTGCGTCAGGTTCGTCGGATTATTCTCATACTTTTAAGGTATTCCCATGCAAAATAGTCAAGTGGACTAAGGTCGGGGCTTCTGGGAGGCCAGTTGATGTTACCCCAACGCGAAATGACCTTATTAGAGAATAATTCGTTAACAGCTTCTATTGCTTGATTTAATGTATGGCAAGTCGCCCCATCTTGTTGAAACCACGTTCTTGAGTTTTTGGGTGTCCAAAAAGAGTTTCGGGTTAGAAGAGTGCCAGCAGCATAACGGTCACCGTTTAGATAAAATCATCTTTTCCAAATAATTTTCCACTTTATATTGTAATAAATAACAATAAATTGTTTTTTTTTATTTTGAGTAGGATTTGTTTTATCGAAGAAACAAATACCTGATACTCTTTTTGGGCACACTGTATAAAAGTATAGATTGATCTCTCACTCACTCTCCCTCTCTATCTCTTTCTATCTCTATCTCCCTCTCCAATTTATGTTGCAAAGCCCGTTGTTTGATGAATAACGTTTGTGCCTGTTTAATACATCTTTGCCTCCTCCACGTGCGGGATAGCTGTACTTTCTCTATTCTCAGCAGAGGCGCCCAGTCAGTCGCAAAAGGACAAATTGAGAAGAATGAAAACAAGACAGGTTTAGTTTTGTTTTTATTCCTCTAAGCAACATTTATGAGATTGTTTACTAGCTTCTGAGCTGTGGCTGCGTGGCATTGCAGCGAGCGTTGCAACGTTGGCCAATGTCCAGCCTACGACGGGGTTCATCAATATGTATGAGTGGATGAGTACTCCTCTCGAATCTGTAAACAGCCACCTCCGCTCCTCTGGAATTAATTCTTATCAACTGTTTCACTTAGCCTTCTTATATTCTTTCTTCCATCCCAAGCCGTTCTGCTGGGGCTATCTGGGCCTCACATCGTCTCATGTACTACCGATCCAGATCGTCTGCAGGAGATGCATCCTAACACTCAGACTGTCAGGGTACTCAATCAAGGTCTGCTGACTTCGATGAATAATGGAGGAACTGTAGAATGTCTGAAAATAAAGGAAAATGGTTTCCTAAATCCAAAGAAGCTTGAAAGGAAAAGTCAGGAAGATCCTATCGAATGACTCTCCTTATTCTATAAGCCTACTAGAATAATGAACCATTACAAATAAGCTATGACGTATACAATACCAATAACTAGCATTCCCCTTCGCGGCTTTGCCTCATAAATAAAAAACTTAGATTATTTTAATTTAAATTTTAAATTTGTTTATCGATAAAAATCTTGTATTGGAGTAGATATAGAATTTAGTATTATTTCTTCAATGATATTTTCTTGCATGACAGTAATTTTAACCTGATAAAATAAGAATTTATTAGGTGTTTAAAAAATAAGTAAAAACATAATTAGACATTCACTTTTGCAGAAATAATTCTATCAATACATCTGTTTGAATTTTAATTTCTAACCATAAAAGTATATGACAGATTGGCTGAGCTCGTTTCTGGCACTCAAGACTATACATTTTAATTATTATTTTAGTAAAATTTATTATTAAAAAAAATCCAAGAACTATGAAGATGTTATAGTTAGAATTTGATACCGTTAGGTTTAATAGTTTAATAACAAACTTTGCTGCAAAATGGTCACATATCAGTCGATTTTTAAACCTCACTGAGATCCACATGTCACTCCTTATTATAACTTGCTTATTAATAATTAAATTATAAATAATTTTTATCATTAATTTCTAGCTCTATATAGCATCGTACCTTTGTAACCTCTCTTGCACGGTGCTCCCCACCTATCGGTCGATTACCACAATTCTCTACACACCACACATTTTTCGCTTTTTTTTTTATGGCAATATAATTGAAAATATTTAAATTTCATTATTGTTTAAACCTTCCTTGAACTATGGAGATGATGTCGTTAAAATTTGGTTAGGTAGTTTTCGCGGTTAGTGACAAACGAAAAATGACTTTTCCTTTAATATAATGGTATAGATTAAAAGAAATATTGCTGAAAAAAAATTCCTTTTTAGAAACCTTATTGAAAATAATTAGTGAATTTTATGGGCTGACTAATATTTATCTTAGACTGCTCTTGCGTGAGAAGAGCAAAAGCTATTAAACAGATCACAGTGTTGTTCTAGGGCATGTAGATAATTATTATTAAAAATAATTTAAGTAAAATGGTGGAAAATGTGAAGAAATAGTCTTGTGGATCTAGTGTAAACCAATTTAATTTGACAAAACATTACATGAGAATCTTTTTTGAACCCGAAAGCAGATCTGAAATATAGCTGATTAAATGTTAGTATTATGATAATCTCAAAACTCTTAGTCGTAGTAGGAAAAAATGGAAGAAATCAGGAGCATTTATTTGCATATTGAAAATAATACCAACAAATTACATCCGGGAACAATCTCAATGTAAAATAATTTAAAATATGTGGTTGATCAATTTTTAAATTAGGGGTCGGAGGAAGTTATTAAAGATAGAAACTAGACCAAACTATACGAAAATTACTAACTAGGTGAATCATGTATTAACAAAATGTAATTAGAACATTTTTTTAATAGCTTATTCAGCGGGAAAAAATACCAACATTTAAAAAGATCATATATATTCAATATGTATAAATAAACATATTATGAGGAATCTATAATCGAATTTTAGCCGATAGATCGTGTTATTGGTAGCTATATTGTTCAAATATATTATTTATAATTCATTAATTTTTTTATTAATTATTATTTTTCATTTTTTTTTTTTTCACTTCTATCCTGTCTTCTATCTAGTGACTAAATCAACGTTGAGGTTTTAATCATGTTCTGTTATAGTAGTAAATTATTTTTTGGAATTCGAATGAAATCTAAGCAACACTCAATATGTATTTTGATAATCTAGTTTTAGTAGCAATCATGGCATTATAAATTACAAGTGAATATAAATTACTAATTAGAAAGCTCGTCGCTATGACCAATGCGTAATCTCACCGTTTTCTTTACGTTACCGTTTCTTTCTTTCATGCAACTCAGAAACTCGCCATGCCTTCTTTTGTAATTGTAAGTTTAGTACGAACAGTTTTGATTTATTTTTATTTTTACATTCTTTATCCCAGATACGATGAGAGTGGTTCCTTAAACTTGTAGTCGAGCCCTCGACTATTGTCCTTTAAATATATAATAATGATTAGTTTTACTAGCAAGTTAGGAAGCTAACGTTTATTCCACATTGCGATAGAATTAAGTGCAATCTATTATAATAAACAGATTTATCATAAGAAAGTAGTAATGGCCAAAAATAAGATAAATATAATTTATATAATGATTGTTTCACATAAGATAATTCTATAGGATAAGGATCGAGATAGATGTTGTAGGAACTGATAAAACCTCTCGGGCAAAAATGGATTATATTATTGGTCTCAGAAGGGTTGAAAGACAAAGAATTCCTACTAGAGGCTCCTTCCACTAGAGAAGCTGAGGACCTTGGCATTCGGGATTAGATGGCAACAGAAAAAACTGACTGACTACTGGGGACTACTGTGTAAGCCTTGACCCGATCTCGTATTGCTGAACCATCCTGACCAGGATTGAAGTCGTAATGTTATTGCTTTAAAATATTTATAATTTGATTGCTTAAAATGTTATTATTGAAGAATTTCCAAAGGTGATTTAGGTAAAATTCAAAGAACTTTTAAAACTAGAAATCGGTTCTGTTTGATTTTAAATAAATAATACAAACTAATAGCAAGATTTCACATTTAAAATATTGAACAGCTAAACATAATGATATCTAATTGAAAAGACCACTAAAAATTGAAAAAAAAATTCCAATTTAAAAAAATAAAAATAATTAGTTTGATCAAAACTTAGAGTACTTATGGTTGAAGAAGATGGTCAGAGATGCAGTCAGATAAAAAAAATAAATAAATACTTCATACGAAGTGAC
Source organism: Euschistus heros (assembly GCA_003667255.2). Classification (NCBI taxonomy): domain Eukaryota; kingdom Metazoa; phylum Arthropoda; class Insecta; order Hemiptera; family Pentatomidae; genus Euschistus; species Euschistus heros. Next base: position 1,196,681 of record RCWM02000004.1, read on the forward strand.
GACGTTTCAACCTGCCTTGCCTGTCCAGAAAACCTGCAATATACGAAATAGTAAAAAATTCTTTTTCGATCAAAGAGTATTTAATACGACATGATGATTATTCAATGAAGAAAAATATTTGAAACTTTGGAAGTTTAAGTTAAATTTTCGTAAATCTAAACGAAAAGAAACTACTCGTCGTTTTCGACTACTCCATTTACTGTACAAGCAATCAAAGCTCCCGATTAATTAAAATCGACGGATTTACATGAAATTTAAATAGACACATCTAGAAATAAGTAGTTGTGATTTGGGGCTATACTTAACTTTCCCATTCATCTACTATTCAATCCTTACTATCCAAAATCCTTAGTGAAATCCTCAATGAATCTTATCATGCCACAAATAATCTTATTCATAGCAATATCAATGCCCCCTATCTTACAGATTTGGTCAAACAAGATAAGCTTGATCTTCCCATGATAAGCTACATACCCACTTGAGTTTACTTGTCCCCCAACGTGGGTTTTACTGGATTGGCGATAACCCTCCCAGACCTCTGAAAACAAGAAGGCCTCATGACCTTCTAATATGGAACTTTTATTGAATCGCAACCAATGAGAAGTTATTTTACAAGCCATTGAAATGAAATGAAAAAATAATCTTTATTCTGGGACATATTGTCCCCTTAAGAATAACAGACATGTATAATAAGTTGTACAATAGTCTGGCTATCTTAATTTCAAATGAAGATAATAATATGTATAAAAGGTTACATATGTATATACACTTGAAAGTAGTACTTTGTGATAAATACATACATGAAAAAAGAAGAGAGAAAAAAAATAGGACAAAAAAATAATAATAACAATATGCTAATATAATAATTACAATGCGTTCAGAAAAATAAAGAAATATAGAAATAAAAATCAATAAAATAAAATAAATATAGTGAATAGAAAGGAAAAGATATATAGAGAAGAAAAATATTAAGACCTATTTGAATGTTAATACGACAAAATATTTACAAATACCTTAAAGCTAATATAATATAATTTTAAGTATTGTCTTCACATTTACTAGATGCGTTTTTATTTTATTTCTGTTTGTTTGTTTCGTTTAACGTCACTTTATGCTGCTATGGCTAATCGGACGATGCTACGGTGGGAGTCCTAAATTTTGCCTATCCAGGTATAATTGGGATAGGGATCTTTAACGAGTACCTGACATCGCACAGGTTCCGAAGGACGGCATAGCTTTTTTTACTCCCTTTTTTAACTGCCGGGCTCACCCGCGATCTTGGTTTAGTAGGTTTCTAAATACAACATACCCCTAAAATCAGTTGTAAATTTCAATAAATAGCTAAAATCACATAAGTTACAATAAAAAAAAAAAAAAAAAAAAAAAAAAAAAAAAAAAACTTTTTCTGTAAGAGGTGAGTTTCACTTATGTCAAATATTAATATTGCTTCTAAAAATTCCAATACATTACAAAACGTTTAGTTAATTAATAATTATTTGAAGCTCTCATTAGTCCTTAACCATTCATCAGGTAATTATAAAGCAATATTACAAAGTAATCGGAAAGTAGCTGTGCGGGTCCACTATTTTTCATGGCACTAATAGCATTTTAATGGCTGTTGTTTAGGGTTCATGAATATTGAAAGGACAGGCCAGGGGATGGACGCCGATGATAAGGAAACGATAGTGCTAGTGAATACGAAAAGAGGTGAGAGAAACTTACCAACAAGCCAAAGCAGGAGGAATAGAAGAGTCAGAGGTAGTATTTTTGTTTATTCTTTCCGTCAGCAATTAGGTTCATCTAATTCGAGAGTTTGTAATTTATAGTGAAATTTTATTGTCTTGTATAAACTTAGCCAGAAATGGAAATCCAAAATTTTGACCTTGAGGCCCTTATAAGACGGTTGTGTTATAAGAATAAATCTAGAAAAATTTCTAAGAAAACTATTCAGTAAACGGTTTTATGAAACTAGGAAAGTTTGTCGACCGAAGCTTAGATCGGGTGGATTCAATGGATTCTTGGTATGCGAAATTGAATGACTTTCAGTATTGTTGCAGGGCGTAGGTCGTAAAAATTACAATTAGCATAAGTAAGATTGTTTATGGAAAATAAAATAATCAGGGATGCAGTCAAAGAGGGACACCACGTGTATTTAGAAATCTTTAAAGCGTGCCAACGTTTCGACCTTCTTCAGGGCTATAATAAACAAAATACCACCTAGCCATCGTTCGTTTCCTCTCTAAGGGGTTCGGTGGTATTTTGTTCATTATAGCCCTGAAGAAGACCTGCAAGGCAGGTCGAAACGCTGGCACCTATTATAGTGTATCTGCTTAGACGTGGCGTTCCTCTTTGACTGTATCTCTGATTATTTATTCATTACTGCGTTCATCTAAACAGTTAACTATACTTTTATCATTAAAATTATTTAGGAACTTTGATTCTGATGGCTCTATTCTTAAATTTATCCCAAACCAGAAACCTATCCTTCCATAGTAAACTCCATTGTAGCAGATTCGTGTATATATTTTGTAGGTCATGGGGTATTTTATTTTTATAAATATATTCATTCCACCAAAATATCAGCAAGGATATATATATATATATATATATATATATATATATATATATATATATATATATATATATATATATGTATATATATATATATATATATTTACAAGATTTTCATATATGTACATGGGCAAGACTTCTTTTCCGTAAACATCAACTGAAATATATTTACGTAATATTCAATGTGAACATTATTTATTTATTTTTTTAATAACTAAAACAATCATATTAATGAAAACAGAATGCTTTCCGCTGGATGTTATATAAAAACATATTTATGATTAAGGTCATATGACGTGGTTTCTACCTCACTCAATACGGAAACTAGTTTTTCCCATGGTGATCCCCAGTGCTGGCAGCTGCAAAATGCCTGACAAATCTAGACTCAAGAAAAGCTTAACTTCTGTACTAGCCGTTACACCATGATCACTCAATAGTCTCTCTACTTGCTTCCGAAAAGAAGTTGGCCATTGTAGACATACTGGCATACCATTGTAATCATTTCCCACATATTACTTGGTGTATAAATAATATAAAGTTGTAAATATCATTAAATAGTAAAAAAAAATTACTTATTTATGAAATTAAGTATACTCGTTAAATAAATTGGTTCATTTTAAATTCTTGTCGGGCTTTATGGTGTAATGTACTGCATGAAAAATATAGGTCTTTTTAGGACGACAGGTAAATGTACACTTCTAACCCTAACGAAATCATATCCTAAGTTTATTATTTAAATCATAACCTTATTAATGAAAGTAATTAAATATTATTGTATGATTTTTATGTCACCATAAAAATAGAAAATAAAATAAAAATAAAAAAATGAAGAAAGAATATCCAGTTTGGGTTAGGGAAAACAGACATGAAATCCCTCCTCCACTATCTCTGTTTTAGCAGTTATCTTTCTCTCTTCCTTCCAATTCGTGCCTCTTTTATTTCTTTTTTGTTTTCATCTTTTTTCGGTTTTATGGCCCTGCCTAATGTTTTTTTTTTTGTTTGTTTTTTTTCCTAATTCCGCTTTTCTCTTCACTGTCCTCAAGAGCCCGGCATTAAACTCACTTTTTTATTGACATTCTAGCTTATTATTTCTTTTTCTTTTCGTAAGAATTTTTCTTCTATAGTATAATTAAGTTAATTTAAAACGCTTATTTGTAATTAAAGAATTTACAGTTAGGAGGCAATAATAAAATATGGAAATATTTTTCTAAAAAGTTTAAATGATAAATTAATAATTTAGTTTTATAAAAAACAATAGTAGATGGATATTAAAAATGTACGTAAATTATTAATATTTATATCAAACAATATTCACTGCTCATTTTAATTTTTATAGTATTTTTTCAGTGTTAAAATTTTATTTGATCATAGTATTTAATTCTTAGATATTAAATGATAATTAAATTGTAAGAACTTTATTTGATATATTTTAATTCGACAATTTATATTTTACCAAAAGTTTTGGCTCAAAAAATCAACACATTTAAAATTAACTAAATCTTAAAGCTTTTTGGGTGAGGAAATTAAATCTGTCTTTCGTTTCATTTTTTTTTTTTCGTTTCTGCTGCTTTCAGTAAATGATTATTACAATCGTCCTCACTCAAGGGTAATATGTTACTGGGATGGTAATACACTCAGACACTCAATAAATCATTAGGTGATATGACTACTTAGTTAGATTTATAAGACAGGTACTCAGTGGATAAGGTACTGGAATCCTAACTCTAGGACCGAAGTTCGATTCCGGCTGCAAGAATGAGGATCGACCTTGAGGTTTAGGATAACCTTCTGTGGCTCACCAAACATCTATAATGATCAATAATATAATACATAAGTATGGTCATGTACCTTTAAATAGGGAAAAACCTCGCGGTTGACTGGGGCTTTGACCAAATCAACTCCTTGCAGAACTGCTAGTCAAGAACCTTAACATTGTTCAGTGAAACACCTTACCAACTACCGAACCTAAAAAACCTAATGGGTTTTATTGGTACAATTTGCTTTCTTTTTATTTATCAATCAATAAATTTATATTACTGCGTTACTGGACAGTTCAGAATCAGTCAATTAATCAAAAGCCTATTTGAAAACCTAAAGTTATCTAAAATTCAACTTACAACCTCTCACCTATTTATCTTTCTAAAAATTCCTATTTTCCTGAAGGTTTTAGAGTGTCATCTGAAGCATGTCTGTACCGTCTTTAAAAATATTGCCTTAAATAAAAATGTCAGATTTTCTATCCAAATAAATATAACCCTCAATTTGTTAAGTTACTCAAGTAATAAATCAGAGAATATATTCACAGGAGGGCTCTAAATATAAATAGTGAAACGAGAAGTTCTTTTGATATGTGGAAATATTTCATTCCGAAAGCTGTCGCTGAGAATGCGTCGATTATACCAGATAGCTGGTTCTCGTCGCTCTTCGGGTATAAGGCGCTATTAAGCCTTATCTGATATAAATCTGTTCGGGTTCGAGGCCTGCCACGACGGATAAAAAATCCTAAGAAATCATTATTTATCAGTCGTGTGGAAAATAGATTCCATGGTGATTGCTTCTTATTTCTCCCGCTAATCCGGTGCTAAAATATATCAGGATTTTCAGTGATCGAGTCGTGGCTTGTTTCCGAGCTATAGGTATGGATCTCGGACCATGATACAGTAGAAAAAGAATTCGGGTTAAATATTGAAAATTTTTACAAAACAATTTTTTGTGATGATTACAGTAGAAACTATATATATATTTTTTTATGTAGAACTTAGTCAATGTATTTTTTACAATTCACTTCCTCGTTTATTTCAAACTTTATTCTCAATACCGATTCATTACAAAAGGCTCATTTACATGGCAGTTATCAGACCTATTTGGAAATATGGAGTTGAGCTTTGGGGCTCCACCAAACCATTTAATTCATCCCGTATCCCATCCTTTCGTAATCCGTATTCGTAATCCTTCGAACAATCCTTAATGCTCCATACTTTGTCACCTTACGGTTCCATATGTTACTGATTTAGCTCAAACCAGATACCTATCATTTCATAGTAAACTCCATAACCATTTTAATCCACTAGTCTCTCGACTTGCTTCCCATTCTATTCCCGATAATCCACCGCGGCCTCTGAAAAGTTGATGACAGAGACCTTCTTATATGGACTTTTTTTCTTTTTATTGAAGTGCTACTAGTGAGTAGTTCTTCACATTTTATTGACAAGTCTTGTGATAATTTTCTCAAATTTACTCATTGTAAATATAAGTATACAGTTGTAAATATCAATAAATAGTTAAAGAAACAAAACAAAACGAAAAAAAAATGTTTTTGATCAATTTACATTTATGAATTAAAAGGATCACAATACTTAAATAATTAATTTATTTAAACTTAAAAATCATTTAATGATTATTCGAAATAATCAAAGTTGATAGAAAAAAAGGGTTTTCAAACGTGACATTTTTCATTTAAACCAATATAGCTGCTAAATGGAAGATCCTAGCGACAAATGTCGTATAAAGAAATGTTCTGCATTAAATTTATAATTAGAACTCTGTCGACACCAAGAGAGCTTTTCATTTTTGAGGGCAAAAAAAACAACAAAAAAACATCCATATCTTCATTCATATCCATCTAAAAAAAAAAAAAGAAAGTTACAAAATTATACTTAATTTATTAAATTATGGATTCATGGTCATCCACATTACGTACTGCCCTTGAGAGAGGATGTTTGTAATATTTATTCAATAAAACAATTAGATACAGAAAAAAAAATATAGAATAGGAAGAAAACTTTATTCTGGGACAAAGTCCCTTAAGAATAACATTAAGTAATACAAAGTAAAAACATAACTGGCCGAGAGGCTGTTAAAAATAAAACAACATAGGTAAAATTAAATACAAATATGTATGAAAAAAAAAAATACAGAGAAAAACTAAAAAAAAAAACTAGTAATAAAAAGAGAGTGAAAAAATAAATATACAAAATAGATGTTAATATTGTAAACAAAATAGCAGAAGAGAAAAAAAACAAACAGAAACTTAAAAAAAAATAAAAGATAGAAAATCAAAAATCATCATTACAAGAAATCAAAACATTATCATAGTCAAACTATAATTTTTGCTAATGTTTTATGTCTGACGGTCTTACTAAATAAATTAGACGAATACATACATAGTACATACATCCTTATAATTCGAGAGCGTCGGGTTGGAGGGAAAGAAGATGGTGAAAGAGTAGTGTTTTGAATGTTCCAAGGGAAGAAGCATTGCAGATACAGGTGGGGGGGAGGGAATTCCAAAGAGTAGAGGATCGGACAAGGAAGGAACGTTGGAATGCAGTACTTCTGTGGGATGGAGTAGAGATCGGAAAGACGAGATCTTGTATGCAGTGATTTGATAGCAGACTTGAATTTCAGGTTACTGTAAATAAAGGGAGGGTGACGGGTGTTGATAACTTGGAATAGGTAGGAGCCTAGGAAGTACTTTCTGCGGAAGGAGGGGAAAAGCCAATTTAACTCAGTGTAGAGATGAGAAACATGGGAACGTCTCGAGGTTCCGAAGACAAACCTAATGAAGCAATTCATGATGCGTTTTAATCTGTCTTCAAGAACCGTCGAGAGCCCGCCATATATCACGCAACCATAGTCAAATTGGAGGGAAGATAAGGGAGGATACTAAAAGTTTGCGTGTTGGTAGGGGAAGGAGGTGACGGGAGTGGTGAAATAGTTTTAGGATACCGATTGACCTTCGGGAGATTTGAGCAATATGGGATTTCCAGGAGAGGGTTTGATCAATGGTTAAGCCTAAATTTTTAACAGAGGAATGGAAAGTTATTGGATGACCATTAAGGAATAATGTGGGAAAGTTGGCATTTGAATGTATATATATACCATAAATCTAGGATCTCCGCCTCATGAAATCTACCATTGCCCTTCATACAATACAATAACTTTAGAAGAAGATTGGTTATTATATTTTGTAGTTCTAATAATATTTTTACTGCAGCTACATTCGTAATATAATTGTATAATATCAGAATGATATATAAAACAAAACCAATCAATTAAAAAGTAATGTAAAAACACTATCTAAAGTTAATTTCATTTATATTGGATAGAGAGAAAAAGAGCAAGCGATAAAAAGAGAGAAAGAGAGAGAGAGCTAGTGAATGGTAACAAACGCTTTGTCTATTAATATCTAGAAGGGAACAAAAGTTCATTTGAAATAGAAAGGAATTCAGTAATGGCTCTTAGGAAAGTAGTTCTATGAATATGGATGGTGAATGTAAAGGTAAAAATAGTTTTCAAAATAGAACTGGATTATTGTGGAACATTTCAATGAATTAGTGAAGGTAAACTCACATTTATCTTCAGCAAGAACAGTTGTAAGCATTTGAGAAATATATAAGACATGGGCAAGAATAAAAATAGTTACTGAGTTAATGTATAGTTAAGGTATTATAGGCTAATAATCTAGTAACCAGGTAAACAAAATATAGAATCACTTGAGGTACGCATGATGGTATAGAAGGCAATATAAAGGCAAAATATATCATTTTTCAATAGATTTTTATGTTTTGGGGATGGTGATCTCATTTTCAACTTGACACCTTCAAAAAATTGATAATAACAAATCAACTTTATACCAATATTGTTGAATTTCATCGTTAAAATTATGCTAAATTTTATATTCATACTATAACAAATTTTATACAAAAATTATATTATATTTTATATTACAGTTGTCTTTTAAGCTTTTTTGTCAGGGTAAACATTCATGAATAAAAATTTAAAAGTTAATTCACTATGAACGTTTAATAATTTTTTTCTATTTTATGTGCTGAAGCTGAATTTCAACTTTGCTTCATCGAAAAGCTTAAGCGTCCCAATAAAAGTTTGTTTTGTTTTATTCTTTATTTAATGATATTTACAACTGTACAAAATAATATACATCAAGTAAATATGTTGATAGTAAATACAATGGCATATAAATAACTTGTGAAGAACTACTCAATTGTAGCACAATAAAAATCTACACCAAAAGGTCTCTAGGCCATGTTCTTTTCAGACGCCTCGGAGGATTATCGGGAATGGAGTGGGAAGCAAGTTGGGAGACCAGTGGATTGGAGTGGTTATGGAGCTTACTATGGAAGAATAGGTATCTGGACTGGGCTAATCAGCAACATAAATAAAAAGTTAAAAAAAAAAAAAGTATTTCAATTCTTCATATTTTTGCTTTCATATGAAAAAGTGTTCATTAAATTAACCCTTTTCTTGGCTTACCAGATGGAGATACCATCCCTTTATAAGTGTTTTTCTCAAATTTCAGGCATATTCTGATGTATTTTTAGGTTCCTTACCAATAGTTCACTATCACTGAGATAATCTAAGCGATTGTGCACCTCAAGTTTGGTTTATTATCTCAGGAGATAACAATTTTTAATTAAAAAAATAAAATAAATTTTGGTAAAATGTTTTAATGTCAATGTCTTATTTGATCACGTTCAAAGGGATTTTACCGGGAATTTTTTTTTCTTTTAAAAATTATCTTACCAAGAATAACCCTTTTCTTGGCAAGATAATTTTAAGAAATGTATAAAAAATAAAGTACATATAAAGATCTACATGTTTAGTCGTAAATTTTTTTTTTTTAATTAAATGATTAGGTGCTAGTGCGCATTGAAATTATGTTATACTCTTAGTTCGTATCTCTTGTCTATAGTTCAAACAACTGAATAGTTGACAAAAATATAACACTAGAAAACTCTTAGAGGGAGCAAATTAAAAATAAAAACCTCTAAAAAAGAATTCTTCATTTTTTTTATCTTCTCATAGCGGCTGGACTATATAGTAATCTGATCATGATATTCCTCTCCTTTCAGGGTTTCATTCCCTTTTGTGTCAGTTATTTTATTTCTATTTCCCTATACAAAACAAAAATAATAAATTAACAGTTACAACTACATATCAAATATAACATATAACATGTATCAGAAATGTGTATTTATTAAGCATACCAGTACAGAAATTTTACATAATCCATAAGCAACAATAAACAAGACAACAAAGACCACATGATAGGACCCCTCATATCGGACAATAAGACCTACATATAGATACCGAGCCGAGAGCTAGGTACCTACACGTGTTGCTGGATAGAGTACAAGACAGGAGGGTCTTTGTACAGACTACAGGACAGGCTGTGTAGTCTTATCTGAGCGCAGGGTCGCATCTGATCTTGCGCCGTCTGACAAGGTCCCCCGTTCTGTTGCGGTATCTGGTAGTTGGGTTCATGTTGTTGATCACTGTTTGCCGATTGGTCACTTTATGTCTTACGTAATTCATTGATAAAATCAACAGCGCCTTGATATCGTAACTTGGGTTTGTTTGGAACCAACAAATGAACAGTTTTGTACATTTCTTATCTATTATCAACCTCAAAACATAAAATGTGACGTTAAATTTATTTGAACAACTTGTTCGAAGATTAAATAAAATTTCAAAAAAAAATTCATTCCAAAATTTAGCTTTTTGTATTAAGAATACATGATTGTGTTGAATAAAAAAATATTTTATAAAGTATATTGCATCAGTTTCAAAATGGCTAACCCTAGAGAAAGATTACCTGGACAGAATGAAATTCAGGGGCCAACTTAATAATATCAAGGATCTTGTGGAGGAGAAAAAAAGACGTTGTCGACGGACGCATAAAAGAACGCAGAAGGAAGCTTTTGGAAAGAACGAGAGAGGAGAAAATGTAAGGGTGTGAGGAAATGAAAGTGATATTTGCGTGGTCCGTTTTCGCTGGTACGCAAAACCACAAGAAAAAAAAAAAGTATTTGGAGTGCAGTTTGAAACGTTTGAAGACTTCTGTTGTTTCCTCAGTTCTATTACTTTATCTTACTTATAGGTTGAGATGGCGAAATCAGAAATTCATTTGGTCTAATGACTTCCAACTTCATTCTAAACAATTTTGTCGGGCCTAACAAAAATCCAGAATTTCACCGAGTTTTGTATAGTATTGTTTTTGAGATGAGGAAGAAGGACCTAATATTCTCTTCAAGTTGGAAACAATCTTTTTACGTTCATTTTTTAATGTTTTTGTTCTATTTTTATATTTATTTATTTTCATTTGTATATTATTTTACTGGCTATATTTCTACTGAATTTTGTCATATGATTGGCTTGGCTGACAGCCAAAGCATCTAATGAATACTTGATTAATATCTACAACACAAGATACCGAAGTTTTATTCTATTTCTTATTTTGTAAAACAAAACCACAAATTGCTGACGGAATTATGTATTTGAACAATTGCAAACACTGCATATTGTAATAGAAAACTAGAGAGTAGAACTACAGAACGATGCATGCAGTTATGTTAAATAGCTTAAAAGAGTCGAGGCTAGAGAAGAGCAATTAGAGAGAAATGACAAGGCGGTTGATTGGTTCTCGTCATCCAGCTCTGCTCAAAGCCGCTTATTCATTGGCTGAAAGATATATTGACACCGACAACCAAAAAAATAAAGACAAAAAACTCGTGAAAATGAACAGATGTTAGTAATTACAAGCCCTAGGGGACTGCCTTTGGAAACGGGGTTATACTACAAATGGGCAAGCAAAGCCTGTGTTATAAAATCGCCTTCCTTTCTTAACTTTCAATTTATATTTTCGACAGCAGTATTACGTTTTTTTGTTTAAGTTTTTTTTATTGACGAAATATTACAGCCTGCTTCATTATAGGAAAATATACAACTAACGTAAATATAATACATGTATAACAATACATAAGACATAAAAAATATTTAAATAAAATGTAAAATAAAAAGACAACAATTAAAGAATAAAAATGAAGAAGCGATCATATACACCTTAGGTTAACACATGGCCTGGGAAACTCAAAACCAACCAGGTTCTCCCTTAATTTGGGAAAATGCATTGTCTTAGGAAATCTAAGCAATTCTCTCTCAAACACACCATTTTTATTTGAAGTTAATGGAGCGCCTGAGTGAGATGATAACAGCCACATACGCTCATATGTTGAAATGAGAAGGTTGCCGAAACTCGATTGTTCAAATCCTAATATATTTTTTAGATCTATATATATATATATATATATATATATATATATATATATATATATATATATATATATATATATATATATATATATATGTGTGTGTGTGCTTTTTAAAATGTCCTTTTTTCCGTAATCGTCTTCTTCTTTGCAGGGATTTTCCTTGCTATTCGAAGTTACCCTCTGGCAAAATTGTTCCTCCACTTCTCCACTTCTTCCATCTCCGTTAGTCCCCGGCCAGCCATACTTCCAGCCTCAGAATACGTTATTTTTACCTGACGTGAGGCCTACCTCTGTTTTCCACTCAAAGGTTATTTTGGAGATTCTTTTATCATACATCCTGTTAACATGTCCTTACCATATCTATATCCTTTCTTCCATTTCCTCTTCGTTATTCCTTTTTGCTTCCATTCCTTCTCTAGTAATCTAATTTCAGATTCTCTGAGTTCTTTTGATTCTTGCCCACCTCCAAAAATCTTTTCTCTTGCAATTTTTCTGGGAGCTATGTTTCCAAGCCATAGATCATTACTCTTTCTACTTGGGCCTTATATATGTATATTAGTATTAGTATAGATGTTAACACTCTAAAGGACTGAATATAGTATACCAATAGTTTTCCGTCCGTTCGTTAGTCTTTACTTCACCTCCTTCACATCTATTTCTTTAGAGATTGGTGCCTAGATAACATAATTAGTGGACCCTACTTAACTTTGTTATAATATGATCTCGCACCTCTGAAGACTTACATTGTTTATTATCTTGAGACCCCATGTTCCGCTATCATCTGCTTCTAAAAATAGATATTGGCCTAAATTGTTTTGCCCTCTTGATACATATTTAGAATTAGGTGACGAGTAGTAAAATTTAAGGAAATAGATGTGAATGTAAGCATATTAAAATGTACAGCGATATGCAGAAATAATGATGTTAAAATATTTTGTTTTCATGGATAATTTAAATTTTAAATAATTAAGTAATTTTCGTTGTATTTCCAGAATGAAATCTGAAGATGGAAGTTCTTATTATTATATTAGTGATTTTTTTTTAATCTTGAATAACTTTATATTTAAAACACCACTATGGAATGCTCTGGAATGGTTTTTTTTTTTGGTTTTTTTTTCTAAATTTATGAGATATATCCTACTTTTATTAGGAAAAGGTAAATTAGTATTTTTTTTAAATTTGATAAGGAATGGTCCAGAATGATCAGAGTTATGAGAGATTAGAATTACAATGGTAATTATTTATGTATTTTTTAGAAAGTGGGTTGGCGCCAGATCATTTCTATTTGTATATGAAATAACAATTAAAAATAGAGTTATGATTAATCTTATAACCTAGGGAAAACTCTCATATGTTTCTTCTGTGCTAAACCAAGGAATCTTTTCTAAAAGTTTTAATACTTTCTCATATTAATTATTACCAGTGATATGAACGGTTTTTTAAGTAGATAAAATCCTTAACTCTCTAATATATACATAAAATAAAATTTGGTGGTAGAAATTCGCTAAAAGCGGAGGAAGGACTGAGGTACCGTTAGAAGAGATAACAGTGTTTGGCCTGGGAGTGGCCCTGCGACCTCTTCAACAGGTTCCACGTAGGAGCTTCTCTACCACGTGCTCTCCCTCACAATCTACTATTCTTCATTTTATTCCTTAGTAACATATCTAATTTAATAATTATTACTATAACAAAAATAATAATAACAACGTTTGGTTGTAAAAATATATATATTTATATACAATGTTGCGAGGTAAAATCAGTTATCTATACTATTATATAAAAGTACAAGCCATTTTTCGTTTGTGATCACTAACCGCGAAAACTGCTGGACTAATATTTACCATTCTGCGGAACATACCATTTTTATCTTTATAGTTCTAGAATGGTTTAGCAATGATGAAATCCGCTGATTTTTAACTGATTTGTAAAAAAAAAAAAAAAAAGTGATAATATGTGGCTAACAGTGAAGTTTGAAAATTTACCGATAGGTGGCAAGTGCTAATCCACATGAGAGGTTACAAAGGTACCGAGCTTGAACTTGATAATGAAATTTACTTATATTCAATTAAATTACTGAAAAAGATATAAATATGTTGTGAAATATGTCAGGCCAGTGAGTTTGAAAATCGACCGATATATGGTTAGTAATATTCATGGTTAAACTACTGAACCCATGTTTTCCAAATTTGAACTGTACCGTCTTCATACTTCTAGAAAGCGATAATAAAAATTTAAATGAAACGAGGTTTGCCACACGGTCATATAATTTTATGGTTAGACATTAAATTTCAAACAGATAAAACCACTAAAATTATTTCTTCCGGATAAAAATTAATACCAAATTAAAATGTCAATCCTTTCCTTTTGTATATTGATAGTAAAAATATAATTCATAAGCTTCTAGTTGTAAGCACTGATAATGCAATCCGTTATCCACAAGATTATTAATAATATCTATCCATCTGGATTACTAATTCATTCATTAAAATTAAAAATTGGATGTCCAATTATGTTTTTTAATGAATTACCTACTCTGTACAATGTCACAAGGTTAAACATTACTGCTAAGCGTGGAAATTTCATTGAAGAAATAATGATCATTTGCATACTTTATTACACGATATTTACCGATAAACAATCGATACTTCAATAATTAGTTAAAATTATCCAAGTTCTTTACATTTGAGAGCAGGAGAAGATATTCTAGTTTAATATATTGTTATAATACCTATGATACCTATGATTAAAGCTAAGGAATCGTTTTTAAAATATAGTTGTCACTACATCTAACAAGATCAGAATCGATCCATTCGATTACCGTAAAGGACTAATCGGATTCTGGGGGACTCCTCCCTCACAGAGATGTGTCGATTCTCGAGAAAAGAATCTGTATGCTGTATCTATAGTAAAAAGTTTTATTGCTAAGTTATAGTTATAAGTTATTCCTTGGAAAATTTCGATACAGCTGATGTTGCCTTAGATTTCTGATACTTAATTGTTTAATTAGCATACATAAATTCTTTTCTCCAAAGCAAAAATATAATAAGTCATCTTCAATAGCATAGGTATTTTTTATTTGCTGAATACATCTCGGTACAATATTTAAAACGATTATTTTAAGTATTGTTAACTCAAGCCAAACTTCAAACTGTTATAGATATATGTAACCATTTGGAAAATGAACAATATGACTATACTTTAATACAATTAGTCTTTGTTAAATAACCCCTGATTGCTAATTGTGTATTCTTGATTGGAAAATCCTCAATAATAAAAAATTATTATTATATGTAAAAATTATTGGTTTTGTTAAACTCTTTGTTTCTCAATAAATAAACACTTCTTTTTCAATCATTTGTGCCATACATATTTTTTGACATGTACATACTTCTTTTGGCTGGGTGTCTTTAATTTTCTTGTGTAACGGTTTTTTCACACTGAAACATGTAACGATTAAACGACCATTTCCTGATCAGAAATTCATTGAAAAATATTTTTATTTATTCAAAATTTGTCACTAGAACATACCGTTCAGGAGCTATATTGGATTGAATGATAAAATTCACTTTTGAAATCTCTAGTTTTATGTGTAGGGGCTTTTTTATAACATTCTAACTCAATTCGTGTTGCTCGGATCGAAAATATGCCTACAGTTTTCTTATCAGAAAGAGTAGATTTGAAATCAGTAGTTTATAGACACACATTTTCTTGATCTATTGTTTTTCCTAGGGATGTGTCGATCTCAAAAGTCGATTCTCGGTTCCATCGATTCTTGAGAAAAGATCAGTATCGAGAATCAACGATAAAAAGTCGATTCCTAGGAACCGATCGATACCGCTGACGTTGCAATATTCTTTTTATGTCTAATTATGTAATGCTATACATCATTATTTATATATTGACCAAGCCTCCTTTGTACAGAATTAAATACAAATCCCATGCAACTGCAACCCAAACCAAAGTTTTTGATAATATTTATTCGTTATTGGTAATGATGAAGTAAGATTAGCATCAATAATCATCGAAGAAATGCCACTCAGACAATAATTCCGTTTTTTTATGTATTTTGTAAGACGACTTGTCAAAGAATAAAGATTGTTTTCCATTTGATTAGGTGTAAATACTAGTTTTCGAACCCTCATTTTAAATAAAATCCAGTCCAACTTCAACGTTTAGTGAAAGAGTTTAGTAACATTATAAATCCTTGTAAATAAGAATTTTCGGATTGAATTATATTTTTGTACATTGTCTGAATTATAATTAACTAGCATCCCCCGTCTTGGCTTCGCCCGCTTTCATAAATAAAGAACTTACATTAGATAATTTTAACTAATGATTGGTTTGTTATTCGTTTATTGTTAAATTCCTGTATTAAATTATGCAATTGAGGCCTATTTCCTAATAAAATCATGTCTCTGACCTTCCTAGAACTATGAATATGATATAGTTAAAATTTGGAACTGATGAATTAAGCAGTTTTACCATTGTGGACTATATCGCGGAATATTAATCAAATATCTATTTTCAAACTTCAGCGGGATCCTTAAGCCGCCCCACATATTTAAATCTTTTTTAATAATATATATATATATATATATATATATATATATATATATATATATATATATATATATATATATATATATATATAACATCTTATCTCTGAAACCTCTCTTGATTGGAGCTCGCCACCTATGGGTCACTTTTCAAACTTCTCTGCGCACCACATATTTATCTCGTTTTCAACAACAATTTTATTGAAAATATGTAAATGTTATTATTGCCAGACCGTCCTGTATTTTTACTAAACATGGTGTTGTAAAAATTTGGTACAGATTGGTTTAGTAGTTTTTGTGGTTAGTGATCACAAACGAAAAATGGCTTGTTCTTTTATACAATAGCATAGATAACATATATTATGTGCTGTGGTGATAAATACTAGTAGCGTTTTATTAAACTGTTATCGTTTTTTTATTCGATTTGTTTTTATTTTTTAGATTATGTTTTAAAATAAAAATTTATTTTTAAAACTAGATATCGGTAACGGTATTGAGAATTGAAAAATGTTGGTACCGACTCATTACTGTTTTTGTCCATTCATAAAAAAAAAATGAGTTTTTTAATAACAATTCATTTTTTGAGGTATTTGAACCGAGAATGAAGAATTCATTCCCTAGAATCGATATCATCAGTATCGATAGATTATATAATTATTTAAAGAAAAAACTTTGCTTGTTTTTCAAGTCTAAATATAATACAAAGTTAAGCAGATGAAGTTAATTGGGTATATTATGAAATAGATATTTATTTCATTCATCAACTCATTTGAATAATTTCACTAAGCAGAATTCAATAGTGACCCAATAATGAAGTAATTATGCCTATTAGTAGTCTGCCTTTATTGCAAACTTTATAGTTTAGAGCCATATAAAAGGCTTTAAAGATAAAGAACATCTTCGATCATTTTCGAATCATTAGGCCACTTCCCACTCGAGTGATTAGCGCTAATTACTTCTTGTATGCGGCACTTAAAAAATATTACAGGAGATCTAAAATAAATCAGAAGGAATAGCCATCAAGTCGGTTTTCAATCTCGGCCGATAAGACGCTAACTAGCCATAAAATGAGCCCTCAACCAGCAATCAAACCTCCCTCGTAAATCATCTTTCCTCTCCTCCCATAAAATTAATTTAGTCTGCAAATGTGCGGTAGCTCTGTCTGCCTCCCTGTTTTTATCATTGTCCTAAATTCTGTTTCAAGAGGTATTCATATTCTATTTTAGTAATAATACATAAGATAGAAATAATATAATACAGGGTGAGTATCTCTTAGTGTAAAAAAAAAAAAAAAAAAAAAAAAAAAAAAAAAAAAATGGATGAAACTAGATAAAAAATGAAGAAAAATGCCGCAGACCTTTTTATTTCAATCCGTTGCAGATACATACGTACAACTTACGTACGATAAATCAGACGAATAAGTTGGTAACCTGCCTTTTCTACCCTAGTTGAAGTACTTAAGGGAGTTAAGCCACAACAAGCTACAAATACCATCATGATCTTTTTTATTTATCATTAAAATACAATATACTCCAGAAAAACTAGAGTTCGTCCATTAGACATTTTTATATCCTCCTTCTTTGTGATATGCAATATTTGTGAAATTCTTTATAAAATACTTTACAGCCCTATATAATTTACTATCTCTTTGCTATTGTTTTTATATTAAATATCTTTTTTTTATAATTCTATTTAATAACATTAGATAAAGATTATCATAAAAAAAAAAACTAACGAATACCAATGAATTAATTTAGAAATCACAACAGTATTATCACCAAGCATTGATAAATTAATTCATTGATAACTGAACCTGGTATGTTATTGAACTCTATGAGGATGATTGGAAAGGTTTTAGATAAATTTTTAAAATTTCGTAGGTAAGAAATAAAGGTCATCCTTTAATTAAGATCATTAATTACGGTTTTTTTAGTTAAAAAATAAAACATTGTCTACACAGGTTGAGTACATATTAGTGTAAAAAAAAAGGAAAGAAAATAAAAATGGTTGAAACTAGATCAAAAATGTAGAAAAATGCCGCAGACCTTTACCTTTCTATTCCAATCCGTTGCAGATATGCGATAAATCAGACCTTTTTTAAGGAAACCACGTTTTTTTGCCATAAAAGTACAAAAATTAATAAACCGATTCCCCAATTGGATAGGTAGAAATGCCTTCCTTTGTAAAAACAGACTCATCTGTCCATAAAATTCACCTCAAAAAGTAATATTCTTCAATATCATCTGCATTCAGAAGCCATCATTGGATTTTAAACCTTATATTGAAAACCTAATAAAATAAATCCTAAATAATAATAATAAATAAATAAATGTAATAACTCAATTCTTCAATTAAGGAGCCAACAATTATAGAAATACAATTATTTTGGCAAAACTCCTCTTTATTATTCTTCAAACAAGTAACATGTTTCGGGACTTTTGTCCCATCCTCAGACTGAAAACAGTATTTCATATAATTACACACTATTCTATTAAAATATCAATCAATACACTCAAAGATTAATTTGCCCATAACATATCATTATAATTTTACCTTTAACAGTATTTCTTTATGGTGTTAAATAAATAAATGTAATAACATAAAATTCTTTGATTTGATGTTGCTTTATTGACAGTTTTCCTTTGTTTTACTAAAATTATTGAGCAATAACTTTATTATTTTCTTTTTATTCCAATAAAGAGTTTATTACGTTTAAAATACATATTTACATGAAGCGATTATCATAATGTCTTATTTACACAAGCATGCCAAATGAAAACACAATTTTTTTTTCGGTTTTTGAAATACTCTTCTCTATGAAATCGAGAAAAATAATTTGATCATACCATATGAAAGTTGGTTGAATTTTCCAGTTTTTGTGAGATTTGCAGTCATAAATTTTTCGAAAAACGGTAAGCGTTGAAGTATTATAAGACATTGTAACTTCCCTAAATAAGGTGAAGGTCAAGCTGTTATCTAGGCACAAATTTTGTAAAATTCAAGATTACATGTACTCTGCTCTTAAAGAAAATTTAATGATATATCCGAAAATGTGGTCAAAATTTGAAAAAAAAAGTTTAAACAAAACAAAGATATTACAGCTTTTATGGCCAAAAAACCCTGGTTCCCTCAAAAAACGTATTTGAGTCATCGTATATCTTCGACAATCCCACTGTAAAAAATCGCAATTAATATTTTAGATATCAAATTAATTAACCCTCTAATGGGAGCCAAGTTGATAATAATTTATAGTTGGTAATAAATTACAGTTTATGACATAGAGAATAAATATCCGTTAGAGAGGTGTTCGTTGCTAGGAGACATAAAATATTTAATGCCTGATCCTCACTCAAGGACTCGGCAATTACCGCACCGATGGTTTAGGTCATGGAGAAGGCAGTGGAGGCATGTGCAAGGGTCAACTCCCGCTACCAACCTCTTTGTCAGCGATGAGCACGTTTTGGAAAAACATGGAGCATTTTCCAGCAAGTTGAAGATGATTCGAGTAGCTAATATGAGGAATAAGTATATTTCTTACAAAAACATTATATCTATGAAATAATTATTGAGAACATGTTTAAATTCAACCATGAAGTAAATTAAATTTGCTTTATTACAGTTTTGACTTTCCGACCTACAGTATAACCCTTCTTCGTGGCTATTAAATTGCATCCCATTAATCATATGCTTCAACTTATTCCTCTTTATCTATCTCTTATCATTCTGCTTTTCTATAATTTGTTTTATTTTCATAGAATTGAAGAAAGTGTTTAAAATTGGATTGATAAAGTCCCCAACAAAATAATGCGAAAGTGTAAACACTCGTATTTTTTAAAGCAAATATTATTAATATTTATCCTTCAGTAATTATATTTATTATTGCTAAAATATTTATAAAGTGAATTTTAAAGCAAATATCGGTTGAATCGATCATATTGGCGATTCGATGAGTTGGGTCTCATCTGGCCCGCTTTAGCACAAACGTCTAACTTATAATCCACATATAAGATTAAGACCACAAGAAACTGATTTTATTTTCGACTACTTCAATATTTACTGGGCAATAGTTTAAAAACGATTAACTACAAAATATTTATTTATATGGCAATAATCTGATCTTTGTACATAGATTTGATCTTAGGATCTCCTCTAAACCATCCAATTCATCTCGTATCCAATCTTTCTGATCCTGAATCCTATGTAAAATCCTCAATGCTCCTTGTTATGTCACAAATAATGTTATATATAATGATATTTATCTACACTATTATATAAAAGAATAAACCACTTTTCGTTTTTGAACACTAACCACGAAAACTACGGAACCAATCTATACCAAATTTTAACTACATCATTTTTATAGTTCCTTGAAGGTTTAGCAGTAATAAAATTGTATTATTTTTATTTAATTTATTATTAAAAAAGCGATAATGTGGATAACAATGAGGTTTAAATGTTGACCGATAGGAGGCGTGCTTCATTCTACTAGCAAGGTTTTAAAAGTACAGTGTTATATAGAACTAGAAATTTATAACAAAATTTACTTATTTTTCAATTGAATCGTTATTAAAAAGGCTTTAAATATGTGGTGTGACATGTCGGTGCCAGTGAAGTTTGAAAATCAACTGATATGTGTTACAACCATTCCGCAATGTAGCTTACAATGGTAAAAATTCAGAATTCTCATCTGTCATTTATTTTTAAGGTTAGAAATTAAAATCCAAACAGTTGAAACTAATAAAATTATTGCTGCCGAATAAAAAAACATTACTACTAAATCAAAATGTCGATCCTTTGGATTTTGATATAGAGTGTAAAAATCCATGGGCCTTTATTTGTAATCATTGGATTACCGACTCATACATATGCATATTAAAATTAAGTGTAGTCTACAAAAACCTAATTAGTGCAATTTTTACCAAGTTAAATATTACTGCTATGCGTTATATATATCGTTAAAAAAAATACTGCTTCACCACATTCTTCGTTACAAGATTTTAATGGATTAACATGTAAACTTCAACTATTTATTTAATCTATCTAACTATTTAAAATTATCTAAGTTCTTTATTAATGAGAGCGGGGGAAGCCGTGACAAGAGATGCTGGTGTCCTATATGTTTGGTTGTACTTGGATACACAAATTACCAAGCTTTCTTCTCATTAGAATATTGATAACCATTCGAAGAGTATGAAAAAAAAAAGATGGTCTTGAGAACTTCCAGTAAAAAACTTTTATTTAAATGCTACCAACTTTTTTTTGCTTATTGGTTCTAGAATGGCACTAACGTCTGACTACTATTTTATGGAGAAATGTCTACTTACTTACTTACTAAAATAGAATGAAATTAATCTCTCATTATGTATGTGGACCGGAATGAATGATGCCTAGCATAAAACAGTAATGGTTTTCTCAATAAAAAATGTTTACGTCTTCTGTTACATATTTATCAACAAACTTGCTTGGCTAATTATTCAAAAGAAAAATATTGTCATCATTTAAAACGGCTATTATCGTACTAAAACTTACTAATACTAAGGACTTTGAATAAAGCTGATACTTTATAGGAGGGCCTTAAGATTGGGAGGATTTTTCAATCAGAAACGACGACGCGGGTTCAAGGTGAGGCGGGCGGGAGGTTGGTTCCTACGTGCCCTGCCTCCCCAACGGCCCAAATTTGAACTGGGAGTTGCTTCGATGAAAAAAGTCGGGGATATTTCTTGTCCCAAAACCTCTTGCATTCCGATCGCCTCTTCCCACTGGATTTATAGCTCAATTTATTTCTTATGTTTAAAGTGCTATTGGTAATGTTAATTTCTCATTCTGTCTCCTATAGCTCCTTCATTCGTGGCTTGGATGCTAAGCCTACAGAAAAACATTAAAGAGATTTAAGAAAAAATAATAATTTATATAATCTTGTCTTATTTTTATTAGAATTTTATGAATTAATCACAATTACTTTTTAAAAGTATTCAATAAAAACTATTATTATAGTTATTTTAGGCCTTCTAGAACAATATAAACACAATAAATTTTCTATATGTTCTTCTACTCCCGAATCAAGATCTGATAACAACGATAGCACTTTAATCAATATTGATTACTAAATCATAGAGGAGATTTACATTAGGATCATAACATAAAACAGGATCATACTGTTTTTCAGATCTGCCAGGGACTGACGATTTTTGGCGGCCATGGTCGTCCTCGGCCAGTCTCCTTACCAACTTAAAATTATTTTTCATCCTTAAGAATACTTTTTTTTTTCAAGATTTAACGATTTTATTAGTTTTCGTCATTAAGGATACTATTTTAAGATGGCGGAAGGACATCTTTGGGAGACATATATATTAGATTTTAACCCTTGAGTGGCCGCGTATGGCTCAGGTACAAGAAAGGTCGCGCGGATGAGAATAGTTATCCACTTTTTTAACACCTTTATTTTCAAAAATACTTTATGAAAGATAAGAGCAATAAATTATTTACCCAAAATAATGAAATATAAAGAAAGTACGTAGAACATTATCAACACATACCAAGTTGAAAATAATAATTACGGGCAAGGTCTCGTGGATGACAAACGAAATAATTCACTCAAATAGCACAGTACTTCAAAAATTCAATATAATTGTAACAAACTCTAATTTTATTAATCTGCTAATGTAGAAAAAAAAAATACTTAACTAAAAAAAAATAATTGAAAGGTAAGGTGGAGGACAATTATTAGCCAACCAGGACAAATGGGAATTACAGGTCGGAAATATCAAATAGCAACTAACAGAGGTATTGAGACTATCCCCCTAGCCTCCCTTTGCTGACTCCAGGCTCGTCATATTCATCGATGCCAAAACAAATACACAGTAGCGATGTTAAGAGCAGTGGAGGAGTATTGTCATCCGCGCGACAACTCGAGGGTTAAGGATACTGTTTTGAAATATTCCAGAATTAAAAGGATTTTAAGTTGTCCGAAGGATATTCTGCCATTGTTAACTCATTCTACGAGAATAGTTAGTTTTTTAACACTATCAAGTCCTTCCCGAAGAAAGTTTTTACTAAATCGGTACAATATAGAACCGTGGCGGTGGGTAAGACATGCGGCATTAAGGTGAATTCTAGAAAGACTGACGCCATAGTGATGTCCTTCAGTAAGCGCGGCAAATATCAAAAACTGCCGAAGAGCTTTACAGTGGATGGCATCGAGCAGACCATCTCCAACTCCATCGTATACCTTGGCGTCAGTATCGACAGGCACCTCACCTTTTCGACGCATGTTAGAAGCAGGATAAAGCTGGCCCGGGCGCGGACATACCGCCTCCATCACCTCCTTACCTCACCCCAGATATCCCTTCGGCTGAAACTCCAGATTTATAAGTCTATCATCAGACCCGCCCTCCTCCACGGTGCTCCACTGCTGCATCATATGTACAAAACTACACTACGCGCCCTCCAGACGTTCCAGAACACCGTCCTTCGGCGAATCGTCCGCGGCACCAGCCTTCAGAGGGCCAAAAACACCCGGATCCTCGAGGAGCTGAGGATGCCCACGATCCCGGCCTTTATCAGTCGCCGGCACGTCAAATTCTTTGACGGGCTGAGCTACTGTGCCAACCCTCTCTTCAGGGACATAGCCCCGCCTCCCAGGCCTGGGAGGTGGCAAGGCACGATCCCCTTAGCGTACGTACTCGCCGAGGGAAGGGGTTCAGACCATACGGACTGACCCGATATGACCCACCATCGCCGGCAAAGTGTATCCTCCGCACTCGACATGTAGACGGATTGCCTCCAGCAGACTAAGACCCTCCAGAGATGGCAGAGCTACAAATAAGTCTTAAAATGCCGAAAGGCAATAAAAGATCCAATAGCCTAATTTCCTTTGCATGTATTTATAATTTAGTCGGAGGTTAGAAAAAAAAAAAAAAAAAAAAAAAAAAAAAAAAAAAAAAAAAAAAAAAAAAAAAAAAAAAAAAAAAAAAAAAAAAAAAAAAAAAAAAAAAAAAAAAAAAAAGGTAAGATGGCTCCTACTATAAGGATAATGTTTAATACTATGTTAGTTATCACTATATTTGATTATATATTGAATATATTATATATTATCTTATCAAGAAGCTGACTACAAAACTTTAATCACGTCCTGTACCAATTTGTGGTTCGAAGTTTGCGGATCAGTAAGAAACATGCTCAAGTAGATAAATAACTTTCTTACATGTCTCTCCACCCAAGAGAGTTTGGTGAGTACCAACATACATCTGATTTCTCGTCAGTGCATCAGTGTTAAATCAATAACAATAATTAGGAACAATGACGTTTTATATAAAAAAAAATTAAATAGTTTTGATAGAAAAAAAAATGTTATACAATTAAATTTTGAGTGTAAGGTTATTTATAACACAATTTTTTGATAATTCAAGTATAATTGGGATTTCAAAATTGCTTTAAGCTCATATATTAAGAAAAGCTCATTGCTAATCACATAGTAATATAAATACCAACTGCAGGCTGGAGAAGATGGACAGAGATCCTGTGGTTCTGGACTTCAGAAAGTTGTTAGTTCACCAACTATAATGAATAAAGCAAGAGGAATGCAGTGGGTTATATATGTTTGTTTCTCTCTTTTGCCTGTGAATCCTGAAATGAGTTCAGGACGTCCCACTGGTGAAGCTCCCTTCAATCATTCCAAATATGAGAGTGAACAAAATTGTTGTCCATATTCTTGTATGTTAGGAAATACATTGAGATAACTTTCGTCCCTTCTCCATTAAGTAGTTATAATAGCAATCACAGTTAATAAGTAAAAACTTATTCACTTAAGGCTTTGATTAAAGCATCAGTCCACTTTAGTCCCAGAAATGAAATGTATACAATCTCATTTCTAGGCATTGGACTCAAGACACCTGAGATTTATAGATTAGGATATTCCCAAAATAAACTTCTTATATTTTTGTCTGCACTAATCTTTTAAATAATTACATTTCTTTTAAATGAACACCGTTGGGTTAACTGGTTAATCCACATTGGATTTAAGGAACATCATCAAAACATACTACATATAAGTCAGATTATTTTGAATATTTTATCCATATACATAGGTGTGTATGGATACAAACTATCTGTCCCAGAGCGTAGACTTGATGATGATGTCTCGCCCAGTGACCCGCCAACAGGTGGTGGTGACCTTCCCCTGTTGCCGCTGCAGTTGGCAACACTGGTCAACTCATTAGCTCCTCATTAACGGCTCTCTGTCAAAGTTCTGTATCGATAGTACCTCTTTATTAATATAACGGTAAAATCGATTATTCACCTTTATCAATGATTCCCCACAATCAAACATACGTTCCCCAGTCAACCTGGGGTTATTTGAACAATTTTAAAGGAATATGATCATAAATAAGTGATAAAACATAACAAATGAAAACTAAATGAAATTAGAGATTACACATATGTAACTAAACTAATTAATATAATAATAAAACAGAACTAAGAAAGTTTGGAAGATTCAATTAAATCGATGGTTTAAGAAAAACTAATAGTGCTTTACATTGGTTCCACTCTTTCTCATCTCACCTTTCAGAATCATGTAACATTCCATAATATTCACTACTTTGAACCTAGCATGTTCCTCAAGGATCTTCCCCATCACCAATCTTATTTACTATTTAGACTAATGTTTAATCCAGCTTTTTTACCACTCCAAGTATCACCAAGCAATTCACCTTTTAATTTACCTAACTTTCCATCTTTCAGATATACTCGAGGCAAAACTCAAGATTTTGTTCAGCTCTATAGATTTGGTAATTCTTTTCCCTGAAGTACACGTCAATATTTGGTTTCCTCTCTTATTCTCCCTTGCTTATGCTCCACTACTGGAGCTTAGTTTATGGGGGTCTGTCTATATATAGTATATGTTTTTTATATTCATTTATTAATTGAAATTTACAACTAGTTAATATGCGGTATACAATGCAATATAATGACATGATTAAAACTTGTAGAGGAACTACTCATTGGTTGTACTCTAATGAAATATTTATAAAAAAAGATCACAAAGACATTTTCTTTTCAAACCCCTCAATGGATTGCCAGGAATGGAATAGAAAGCAAGATGTGCAACAAGTGGATTTGGATGAGGAGTGAGTTTATTATGAAAGGAAAGGTATCTGGTTCGAGCCAAATCGGCGATATATGGGATATTAAGGTCATTGTGGATCAGTTAATTTTTGACAAAGTAAGGAGCATTTAGGATTATTTTAAGGATTTTGGATAGAAGAGATTGGATGCGGGAAAAATTCGGTTTGGTGGATCTACATAACTTTAAACCGTATGTCCAAATAAGTCTGCTAATCGTCATATAGATTAGTTTCTAGTTAAGTGAGTTTCTTAGTGAGTCGGTAGACATGAACGTTTGTCAAGCAAGTGTTGTAGCAATCGAAATCGACGTGCAGCTTCTTGTCTTTTCAATCTTGTATGAGGGTTTCAGGTGAGTCTCTTTTCTAGATAAAATCCAAGGTATCGTATTTGTTCCACATTATTTAATGGTTTTCGATGGAGGGTAAAGGTCATTTACTAAGATTTGCTAGGACTCATCGTAGCTTTCCAGTTATGAAAACATTAGAAGTATAATTTAAAAATAAAATAAAGATATGTTTCATTGTTTTTAATGTAATAAGGTGATAGTGGCTAATAAAAGTTTCTTTATTTAAATATCTATATCTGCACATACTTTAAATGGTCAAATGAAACATGTAAAGAAAATTAAAAATATAAATCAAATAAAAGATAACATTATTTTCTTTTATTTATTTTTTTATATAAATTTATTGAAATTTACAATTGTACAAAATGTATACATCAAGTAAATGTATTGACAACGATTATAATAACATGTTAAAACTTGAAAAGAACTACTAATCAGTAGCAACTTATTAAAAATTCTACACTAGAAGGTCTGTAGGCCATCTTCGTTTCACCTGCTTCGGAGGATTTTCAGGAATGGAGTGAGAAGCAAGCAAGTGAGAAGCGAAACTAACGGAGTTGAGTGGTTATGGAGCTTACTATGAAAGGATAGGTATCTGGTTAGCACTAAATCAGCAACATATGGAACATTAAGATCTTTATGGATAGGTTTATTGGTGACAAATTAAGGAGCATTGAGGATTTTTCGAAGGATTTTGAATTGTAAGGTTTGAATGAGAGATGAATCGGATGGTTTAGTGGTGCCCCCAAGCTCAACTCCGTACGTCCAAATAGGTCTAATCACAGTCATGTATATGAGTCTTTTGTAATTAATTGGGAGCTTTGAACGTTTGTCTAGTAAATTTTGAAGTAGTCTGTAACGACGAGCAGTTTCTTGTCGCTTTAGTCTTGTATGTGGGTTCCAAGTAATACGTTTGTCCAAGTGGAGTCTTAGGTAGCGGATCTGTTCAACAGGAATTAGTGGAATACCATTGAAGGATACTGTAGGAGCGGAAGTCGTAGGTTTACGACGAAGGGTAAAGGTTAGTTGGTGAGATTTTTTGGGTTTTATTTTGATTCTCCATTTTTGACACCATCCTTGAATGGTTAGGATATGGGATTGGATTGTTTTTTTAACTTGAATCAAACTTAATTTTAAAGTTCTGTATTGAAAAAAGTAGTAGTGTGTAGTACAGTAAAGAGCTTCTTCTTGTTAGTAGCGAAAGACGGACTGAGCTGTTCTTGGCCTGGAAGATAGTAAACATCTTTGATAAATATCAAAATTGTCATTTATCCGTGAATTAGAAGCTTTAATAGTTTCATACTGTCGTAATCCCGCTCCTTTAAATATTAAAGGTTAATTGGAATCATTTCCTACAATAAATAAAGACGTAATAATACTTTTATCCATTTATCAGTCTCTAAGTCAACCAAAGCGATAGGTGATTTAAATTTTTTTATCGTAGAAATGTCTCTATAAAAGGTAAAATATCCGACAAGAAGACCAATGAACACATAGCTACCGTAAAAATAGCAAGACAGATGAGATCGGAATTGGAATCAGGATGTGAAACTTCTGACATTCGTAGAGTCTTTTATTGCAATCTATCAGCTGTGCAAATTTATGGCATACAGGGCTTGGATGTGGAATAAATTTGTTTTTCCCCTTTTTGCCTCGTTTCGCTTCATTAGTCTCCTTGGAAAGATCACAATGAAATCAACTCAGCCGGCTGTCATCATCAAGATCAGTTATTTTTCTTATTTATTTAATCTATGCCGTCAATGAATATATATATCAAACAATGAATAAATACGATTTGGTAAAAAAAAATGTTTTTCAATTCATTATCATTTATGATGAATGTCACTAATTGATTTCTATGTTGTTCCTCTGAATTTCTTGAAAAAAACAAATTAAAAAAAAATTGTTTCCTTGTAAGTCGTGAAATAGATATTGTGTGTTTTGGATGAATTTTCGAAAGAAGGTGGAAATCTATTATGTAAATTGAGAACAGGAAAAAAAATCAATTATTATTATTACGAATAAATAAATATAGTTATTTGGGGTTTATACTTTTTTGAAAGGGGTTTTCCTTAATCCAAAATTGATATGGACATACTTGTTGGATCGAGGTTCTTGTATATAGCCTGATTATAACTATTCATATTATAACATATTATAACTTTCGATAAAGTAATGGATCACAGTAACAGTCATAAAACTAAATTAACTAATTATATGAGTGCATTGATTTCTATCCCTGTTACTTAATAGCCTTCACTGAGGCAGATTGGCATTTATTGAATACAAAAAAAAAAATAATAAAAAAAATAAATAAAAAAAAAATTATATAAAGAAAAATAAATAAAAATAAACAGTTTCAAAGGTCAGTGGGACCACCAGTAGAAGCGAAGTCTAAAAAGTTTTCTGATTTATAACTACTTTTTAATTTTTTTTTTCAATGTTGTACCGTAAATATAAGAATAGAACTCCCCTGCTTCATATTTTAAGCAAAAAAAAAAAAAAATAAAAAATAATAGGAAAACAATATTTGCTTAAACGTAGAATATTATATAACCGTTATCTCCCGATATACGGCAATCCCAAATGAAAGCCAAGCCTTCGAAAAATGTCTTTTTGGAAAAAAATAAAAGGAGTTTAAAAAAAAAATTATTATAAGCTGTGAATTGTACGTAATTTTCGTAATGAATTCTTCGGAATGGCTTTACTTTTATCTACAATGGTTTTCTGTTTCTTTACGGAGGGTTCGGTTTACCAAGTAGTTCAGACTATCAAGCGTTCGGTTTGGCGAGAATTCAATGTATTTAAACCTTATCCTGACTTTTCAAAAAAAAAAAAAAATTCATTAATATTACCATCTGCTTTACAGAATGACAAAATCGTAATTATTAATATTTGTTATTACAAAGAAATAATAAAACCTATATGAGTGACGAAGATGAGTCCGAAGAGAATATCCGAACTTCTTACTGGTTCTTACTTTGGTAAAACAAAGTGAAGTTGAAATAAGAACAAATCTGAAATGTTTCATAAACAGGTTGAAACATAGGACAGCTTTCTCTCCTGGTTTTTTAGGATAATATCAAAGAGAGTAACTAGAAATAAAAAAAAAAAAAAAAAAAGTTATTTTAGAAGCCCAATTAAGACAACTAATATATTTCAAAATTGCTATCGATGAGTAACATCGAGCTTGTCAATCTATCTCCATTGCATGTAGCTCATATAAACGGCCCCTAATAGTGCTAATAGAAACAAAAATCGAGATTTAAATAAACCAGTAAAAGACTACAGTATCAATTCAAATTTGGCAATTTACATATTTAATTGAGCCGTGGCCAGAGATTGGATCTGAAACGCTCCCAGAAGCCGTTGTTTATAGAGCGTATGCTCCGCCCGGGGCCGAATAAATTCAAGTCCCCCTCCAGCCAAAAAAACACGCACTAATTATTCGACTACTGGTTCTGAGCTGACAAGTTCTTAATTTGTGTAAATTCTTTCTCCCAAAGCCGATTTTTTTTTCTATCTTGTAACTATCTATAGATTTTATATTTCTTCGAACATGGGAAAAATCTCAATTTAATCATCTAATTTGAGAAGAGAACATGGGCTGGATCGCCAAGTATCTGAATACTTGAAATTCGTTTTTAATTGAATGTATTCAGTGCGTGGGTAACTCAATCTGTCGTTATTAACCTTAAAAGGTATATCTACTAATAACTGAAAAATAAATATATATTAACCTTCCATAATTATAAGTGAAGAGCTGTGTTGAGAGACAGTGAATATATTAAAACAGATTTTGGGTGGGATCAGTAAGAAAAAATATTAGGCAATGTTTGAAAATTAAAAAAACATATTTCATTTTATCGGCTGACGTTTCGGCCAACTCGTTTATGGAATAAAATGAATGAAAATTATATAAATAAAATGAAAAATCTTAGGACCAGAATAAAACGGGAAATACAGGAGACGGCATGACTACGAACTTTACACCCATGTGAAAAAAATAACTGACGCCATGAGGAATTTAATAAGTGAAACACAATGACTAGGATTCTCTAAAATTCAATTTTCCATTTTGATTTGAAAACGTTGAACATATTTAAGAACTAATCTTGTATTTGTTGAAAACTCCAACCACCACAAGATAATAAAAAAACAAATGTAATCAAAATAAAATAGTTCTTAGGTATAGAAGTCATGAAGGCACTATTTCTAGGGTTATGCTTTCACTTTTTTTCCCCTCAACATAGTAAAGTCAACTACAGAGGCCGGTTAAAAATTGAGGAAAGAATATTGTTTTGTATATTAATTATTCAGAAAATATACTTTCAACAACTGTCTATTTTAAAAAGCATCTATAAATAAAAAAAATTACGGAATAAACCCATTATTCACCCTGATGAACTGAGTATTACACTCAGGTGTTGGAGTGTATTCGAATACGTTATCTTTAATGTTATCAATACATTATATTCGGCTGATTGATGCTGCAGCTATGTATTTGATTAAATAATGAATCCGATAATGGTGTGGCTCATTTATTTCAGGCCTACGCGATATTTTATTTATAATTGTCTGTCGTTATTTATCGAGAAGGCATTTATAAATAATTTGATAGCCGCCGGTATCAAACTGATGAAATATTGCGCTGAATTATGCGAATAAGGACCATATTATTTATTTAAAATTTAAAATGATGTGTACTCAATCTGCCGGGGTTCCTCAGGAAAGAATCTTAGGTTCTATCATCTATAAGGTGCTTACAGCTGACTTCAAGACACATCTTAGAACCTTCTTCACCACGTGTACTGGTAGTTTCCTTACTTATGTGAGTTTTCAGTTATTAATGATATCTTCATTGCATCCCAAACAATGAGGTCAACGAAACTCGCTTAGTGACTCCACCAAGTATAATTTGTCATAGAATAAATAATGATAGAAAATAATTTTTGAACATAATTAGTTATTAGCCTTATGATCCGTATTGTTATATTATTTCTTGATTAAATTTATTGCACCTCCTTTGTTTTTATTATATCTGTAGTAGACTAATTATTTTTTCCTAGGGAAGGAACATTGACATCGATATGAGCCGAAATAAATATCGATGTTCTCTACCCAATTTATCATTACCATCGATGTTTTGATTCGATATTTCGGACCGATGTTAATGTTAGAGTTACCTTTTAAATAATTTATCTTAGCTAAATTAGTGTTAAATGAATAGTTGAAAACCATCGATCTTTGTCTATTACTCTATGCATTAAATAAAACGAAAACATCGATGTGAAACATATTTATTTTTACTAGGATAACGAGGTTAACATTTAAACCAATCCGAAAACATCGATGTTTCATGATTAAATTAAAGGTTTAATGTTAGGGTTACCTTTTAAATAATTTATTTTAGTTATAATAGTGTTTAGAAAACCTCTATGCTTCTCTATTACTTAATACACAGGTAATTGTGAATAACCAGACATGAAACATCAATATTTTTATATGGTGGTAGTTTAACCATTGATGTTCCTCATATTTATTGTGATTTTAGTTATGTCATTTATAGGGATAACATTTATAGAGATAACATTTATAGGGATAACATTGAAAGTCACAATAAATATGAGGAACATCAATGGTTTTAACACTTGTTTAACATTCATTCAACTAATACAAATTATTTAACTTGTAAAAGCTAACACGTCTATTGGTCGATATATCTATGTCATATACATCGAAACATGTCCCATGATTAGTCAATACAAATATTAAAGAGTGCATGAAATATGTGATTATGTTTGAATTTTTATAGGTTCGTTAGGAGTAGGGGGGGATGAGCTAATGGTGGGGTGAGGGAAGAAAGTCCAATTTTTGGACGGAATGGTAAACTCTAGAAAAGTATGCTTCAAATCAAAATTTAAGCTTATTTAATTTCCTATACATTTTTTTTCTATACATGTTTGTCGAACTTTTGACGATTTTCTATTAAAAATCAATATTCGAAAAAAAAAAAAAATTTCTTTAAGTGCCAAAAACGAATATGTGAAATTTAAGTAAATTGAATCTTCTACAACTTTGATTCTGACATATTTTCTGTGAAACGATCGTGGAAGGCAATGTTTGACAAAAACTGAGGTAAAACATTTTTTTTTTTCTGAAAATATCGATTTTCAATACGTATATCTTGAAAATCGTTTGAAGATCGACAAATATGTATTAACTCAATTTTATAGGCAATTAAATTAGCTTTAATTTTTATTTGAAACATAATTATATAGAGTATACGTTTTCGAGATATAATCCAAAACCTAAAAATTGGATCTTCTTCCATCACCCACCGTTAGCTCAACCCCAGGGTCGGGGAGTTTTGATCTAAACCTATTAACTACTTCTAACAAAGTTATGAAGCCAAAAATAATCACTACACCCCTCATTGCAGCACTCATTGACTGGACTAGATGTACCAGTCCTAGTTTTTTTCAGTGCGTAGTACCATATGTTTGAGGAGAACCTACTCTGATTAGAAGCGTATAGCACTTGATATTGAAATATGTATTGAATAAACTAATGAATTTAGAAGACTTGAAAGTTGTATAAATTATCATTTTACCAGGCTATTTGAATAAACGGTCCTCTTTGTTCCTAACTCGAGCCGTAACTTCTCAAGACTATTCAATGCTGAATGACTCTCAAGTGTAAGTACAGCCATTGAGAAAGTCTAGACAAGGCAGTAAATGCGGAATAATAAGGCCATTAAAAGTCATAGAAGGAAATGGTTAAAACGCGGCGTCCCTCAAGGGTCAGCATCTGACCGCCGCTCTTCTCACTCTATAGATGGGCACCGAAGGAACAGATGTCTTTTTCACCTCGGCTCCTTAAAAAGGCCTCACAATCGTTCCCGATAGAAGACAAAAAGTGTAGTAAGGAAATCCGCTGCCTTATAAGGCTGGCTCTGATTGTAAATCGGGCTGAGGCTAGAGGAAGGAGGTGCTATCGGGAGGTTGGCATTCCCTCCTCCCAACAAGGGCACGGAAATGATAAATCTTCATGCAGTATCTCGTTCTGCAGGCTGCTATTAACTGAGTCTTCGACGCCTCTAGGTTTGTTTTCCAGAGAAAATACATCTCCTCTAATGGAACTTCCCTTATAGATTTCAGATGCTCTAAATATTTCCAGCTGGATTTATAACTTCCAGGGCTCTATAAATCAGACCCGGTAGCTGCTGGAAACCTGAAATTGGATTGAAAAAATAATTTATAAAAAAAAAACTGAATTCTTGACTGAAGCGGAACGATGAAGAAGTGTGTGGCTCTGAAAGAAATCGTTAATCAACCCTATGACAGGCAGCGATATAAAGTCTTGGTCAGATTAATATCTTAAATTAGTTTAATAAGAAGACGCTTTTTTTCTTTTTTAATCACAATGAATTAAAAAAAAAAAAAGTATCATTAATATGTATATATATATACATAAAAAATAGATTCATGAATATTCAATACAAAAGCATTATCAAATTATATAATGGACAATGATGAGAACCGCTTTGGTCTTGTAGATTTCTGATTAAACATCTAAAGCTACAGCACCAAATGAAAACAAACAATATTACTGACTAGAGATGGAATGCTAGCTGATATCGAATTACATTAAAGTATTTCTAAATAAAATCGATATAGATTTTTATGTT
Organism: Euschistus heros; assembly: GCA_003667255.2. Classification (NCBI taxonomy): domain Eukaryota; kingdom Metazoa; phylum Arthropoda; class Insecta; order Hemiptera; family Pentatomidae; genus Euschistus; species Euschistus heros. Next base: position 1,231,040 of record RCWM02000004.1, read on the forward strand.
TCGTTAACGTCAATTATTGAAGTAGTTAGGAATATTTTCTTTAAAGATTGATATAAGTATCTATTTATTCTATCCATCTACATATCTTCAATAGAATTATTTAATATAACTAGTTTTAAAAAGTTAGGGAGGGCTTATTTTTTTAGCTATAATTCGTTATCAAATTCTGGAAATATAGTTATACAACAACGTTACTAATTTAACTAACTGATAAATATTTGTCGAAATTTTAGAAATGGATATGTATTTTGGCTTGGGGTCTATAGTTTCCTGTAACGTAAAGCATCGTCCTGAAGACCGGAGATTTGTAATGTTTTTACCTCAAAAATGTAACATTTTGACACGCTCTAGCTCTGCGATGCTCCGATCAAAACTTTGACAATAAGTTTCTCGTCAGAAATGTAATGTAAAATATTTTTTGTTATATAATATTTGCCACTAGGACCAACTCTGTAGGAGCTAAATTCACTTTTAAAAGTCCGGCTTTTAAAGTGCTGGGTTTTTTATTACTCGATATAGCTCAGTTGACGTTGTTCTGATAAAAAAATTGACGACAATTTCCTTATCAGAAGCAGGAAATATTGCAACAGGAGATTATAAATAGGCATATCCATTGTTTTTCACAGACAATGAGAAATATATTTGTATTTTTTTTTTTTTTTTTTTTTTTTTTTGCCATTTAAAAACTAGTTTCAAACGTCAAAAATCAATTATTTGTTCTAAAAACATCCAAAAAGATTAAAATATCACCACTTTGCTACAAACTTACACACACACACACACACCCACACACATTGTATTATTATTTTTTATTTGTTTTTATGTAAGACAATAAATCTAGCATGATGATACTCAATCAAGGTGGAAAAAAAGAAAATTGTTTCTGAATGATATCAGGACCTGGAGCAGATTGATTGTAAAGAGTCGAAAGATTCAAATAGACATGGTTTTCCCTATGAATGGTTGTGTATTTTTTTTTCGGCCCCACTTGAAACAAATTGAAAATGAGACCATAGCATTTTACATCCTTAGGTGAGCGTTAACTAGTTAACTTCCTTGTTTTACCTAAAATAATAATAATAATAATAATAATATATACAGTCTAACCAGGATAAGTTAGATTCCTCTATAAGTGGTACAAAACTTTCCATCCCATGATTTTCCCCTTAAATAAACTCTTTAACTGGAATGTTTTCACCTCTGTAGGTAGAATGAATTTTTGCATTTACCTCTACAAGTGGAATCCACCATTACTACTTAGAAAACGCAAAGGGATAGATAGGTTGGTTTTGTTTTGATTCGTCCTCAACGTGTAAACATTAAGCACATATTCCGCTCAAACTAATTGTTACAAAACTCTACCCTTCGATAATCTGTCTGCCAGTTGATAAGTAAAGCTCATCCTGTCAACATTTCGCGATATGTCAAATCTTTTTCAATTAGTGAGAAATACTGAAACGACTAGATACTGCCCGTCGTTAGAGATTACTTCAACATTTTCTAAGCAAACGTTCAAAGATCAAAATTAATTACAAAAGACTCATATACATGACTGTATATAACCTATTTGGATGTACGGAGTTGAGCTTTGGGGCTCCACTAAACCATCCTATTCATCTCGTATCCAATCCTTACAATCCAAAATCCTCCGAAAAATCCTCAATGCTCCTTACTTCGTCATTAATAAACTTATCCATAAAGATTTTAATATTCCATATGTTGCTGATTTAGCCCACACCAGATACCTATCCTTTCATAGTAAGCTCCATAATCAAACAAATCTTTTAGTTTCTCAACTTGCTTCCCACTCCAATCCTGATAATCCTCCGAGACGTATGAAAGATGACCTAGAGCAGAGAGGGGCAAAATTTTTAAGGGGAGGGCCAGACGAAATAGAAAAACATCTAGGCGGGCCGAATGAAATAGAAAAACATCTAGGCGCGCCGAAAAAATTGGACAAAAGAAAGTTTTACAACTAATAAACTTTGGTTTTGACTTTCTCTCATTACACTCAACTTATATGGTACTACGGTAGAAGATCCGGCAGAAATTAAATTTTATTTGCAGAAAATAAATTTTGTCTTGTGTATAATTGTGTGTGACTATGTCGCGGGCCGGATTGACTAGCCCGAAGGGGCGTAGTTTGCCCATCACTGGCCTATAGACTTTCTAGTGTAGAATTGCTACTGATGAGTAGTTCTTTTCAAGATATATATATATATATATATATATATATATATATATATATATATATATATATATATATATATATATATATACACATAAATTAGTGAGAAAATAAGTAATGCACGTCAAGGAATGAGATCGCAAAACAGTTTGGCGTTTCGAAATGAACATTGTGTCTGATATTGAATAGTAAAAACAAAATTGAACATAAGTGTTCAGTAGGACATGAAAAAATAAAGAGATTTCGGACTTGTGAATACCCTGAGTTAGAAATATGTCTTTAACATGGCTGCGGTAGTGCCTAAGTAAAAATGTACCAATCGGTGGCATTGTCATAAAACAAAAGACATTTTTTTCCACAACTAATACATTTTTACAATAATAACAGTTATAAGTTGTTTGGAAACGACTTTTAGTGTTATATGCAACCTTAATGCTCTGGAACAGTAAATCCTCTTTTAACGGGAATACCTCAATCAGTGGGATTGAAATCTTGTCACCAAGAGATTGCACTTATCTAGGTTCGACTGTATATATGTATGTTTTCAGAACTGATTATGAATGTTAGACAATCGAAACTAGTCTCCAGATAAAAAATAAAAGAATTGGTAAATAATTCATCAATTCTGACTGTATGAATCCTTCTATACCATCGTGCTAACTTAAGTAATTTTACCAAAGTTAACCTAAAATAAATACTTAACATAAGTCCTCAATCGTAACTTCAATGCATCCCAATTAATAACAATAACATACTTCTATAAACGACCAATAATGGTGATACAGTGTCTCTACCACAAAGGTCACTTTCCGAATTGGTGACCGAATGAAAATAAAACTATATCTATTGACAACCGCATCACGGCCAAAAATAGCAGTTAGAGCGATGAGTAAATAAAGGCAGTCTAAAATTAGATGAGTCCTGATTGAGATTAACCTTTGCAATGTATTGACCACTGCTACTGCTCTTCGGTTCACGGTCGCTGTCATCTGGTCACTGGTTCAACTCGGCGAACGGAACTTGTCATTGGGTTTGTTTTACAACTAAATAATATAATACAACCGCTTTACAGAAATACTCTAAATACTACATTACAAAGTAAACAACTGAAAGATGAAAAATATAGCTAGTTCCTATAAGTAGTAGATCTAGATCTCAGTTTATTTTTAGTTAAAACAAATATACTCATAAGAACAAATAATTAACTATAAATAATAAATAAAGGCTTAGCGAACCCGACACCAAGCCGACGCCACCAACCGTTGACCACACATCTCCCTCCAATCTACTCCCCCTTAACCCAAATCCCTCATGTCGGCTCTGACGCAATCCTCCCATCCACGTCTTGGTCTACCCCTCGTTCGTTTACCTGATGGCTCAAAACTGATTACTTTTTCGGAATTCGTTCATTATTAAACCCAACGACTTTACATGCCCATTTCAACCGCCGCGCTGCTATTACCTGAACTATATATACCGGCTATAACTTGCGCAGGTCCGCATTGTGAAGCCTTCTAAATTCTACGGTTTCTTTGTCCTTTTTTGGGCCAAATATTCTACGCAGTACTTCATTTTCGAAAACGTTAAGCCATGTTCCTCCCTTAACGTAAACGGCCAGGTTGAGAACTGTAGTATAATAGTTTTATTTATCCTAATTTTTAAATTTCTGAAGAGTAACCGCGAACTGAGTATTTTTGCGACCGAAAAGAAACAAGCATTACCGACTTTTAACCTAGCCCTTATTTCCTCATGGATTTCATTTTTTCTTGATATAATAGACCCTAGATATTTGAATTGCTCAAAGTGTTCAAACTTAATCCCGGAAATACCAGGTATGCAAGTTTAAAATGTCGTTTATTTCTTAAAATAAATACACAGTAATTTAAAAAAAAAAGTATAATATATTTTATTCAAAGTACTGACCCTCGCTTTCTACACATTTTGCCCATCTCTCGGGCAATATATGGATACCATTCCAAAAGAATGCTTCATCTTTATTTGAAATCCATTCATCGAGCCATTTTCGTACGTTTTCGAAATTGTTGAAGTGTTGCTCCGCCAATGAGTGTCCCATCGATGAGAAGAGGTGATAATCAGAAGGCGCCAGGTCAGGTGAATACGGCGGGTGGGGTAGGAGTTCCCAACCAAGCGAAGAAATCGTTTCCTTAGTCAATCTGGCTGAATGTGCAGGAGCGTTATCATGCTGAAGAATGACTTTGGCGTGCCTGTTAGCCCATTCTGGGCGTTTTTCGATCAATGCGTGACTCAAATTGATCATTTGTTGTCGGTAGCGCTCGGTATTGACTGTTTCGCCGGGTTTGAGAAGCTCGTAGTAGACTACTCCCTTCTGATCCCACCACACACACAGCATTGTCTTCTTCCCAAAACGATCCGGTCTTGCACTCGATGTGGATGGTTGTCCTGGCGTTACCCATGATTTTTTTCGTTTGGGATTCTGAAAATAAATCCATTTTTCATCGCCAGTTACAACTCGATGCAAAAAACCCTTTCTTTCGTGGCGTAAAAGCAGCATTTCGCACACAGTTTTTTTTTTTTTTTTCCATCTGTCGTTCGTCCAATTCATGTGGAACCCATTTTCCAACCTTTTGAATCTTTCCCATAGCTCTCAGGCGATCGGAAATGGCTTGCCTAGTGACATTCAACTGTTCTGCCATCATTTGTTGGGTTTGGGTATTGTCTTCGTCTAATAAAGATTGCAATTCGAAGTCCTCAAACTTTTTTGGTCGATTTTCTCGTTTTTGATCAGTAACATCAAAATCACCACGTTTGAAACTTTGAAACCAACGTTCACATGTCCTGACGGTTGGAGCAACATCGCCATAAGTCTCAACAAGAATTCGATGACATTCAGATGCCTTTTTCTTTTGATTAAATAAGAAAATCATGACATGCCGCAAATGCTCTTTATTTGGCTTAAAATTAGACATTTTTAACACCAAAGAAAGGTATGATACGTCCACGTAAACGACTTAAAAACAACTGACTTTTGTAAACAAATGACTAACAAACAAAATAGCGTTTAGAGATAAGCAAATCCTTCAATAGGCTAAGAGCGCATTCTATTGGAATTAAAACGACATTTTAAACTTGCATACCTGGTATCTGCATCACTAAAATGTTCACCATTTTTACTACTAACAATATATTTCCTTTTATCGATATTAATTACTAGACCAATTTTGTTACCGGTTTTCATGAACGTCCTTTCGTTTAATTTAATTGTTTCTTCGTTTTAACCCAGAAGTACCAAATCTCTATTTTCCCGTAAGCATTACTTGCCCAATGACGTATTCTTTTGATAAGTTAAATAATACGAGATAAAGTGAATCTCCCTGTTTTAAACTCGAATGTACCTCAAACATTTAGGATTAAAAAGGATCTTCTTCTTCTTCTTCTGCGATCTTCCCTTAGATGGCCAGGTCAAGATGAGGAATTCAATTGTCCTCTTAAGGTCCTCCAGCTCACCTAACAGCTTGATCCACACATCGGTTGGAGAGGGCCAGATCAGCTTCCTCTGCTCAGAATAGAGCCTTAAAAAAAAGTATCGATTCGAACTCTTTTCAAATTATTAACTATTCGATAATATCGTTTTCTGTTCCATCAGAGATCTAATATCGGAAAATACACTCGACGTCTTACTTTGATTTCCTCGATAAATATCTGCACCTTTCAGATTACGACAATATTTTCAATTCAAAGGTTCTAAAGACATTAGAAAAAATTTATTTACTTAATTTTAAACTTATCTATTTGGTATTGAAGTTAAAATTTGTTTTTTCACTAAACATCCAATTCTTCTCGTATCCTTTCTTTGGAATCTAAACTCCCTTTTCATTAAATCCTCACACTAATATGGCAACAATAAATGCTATGATCTTGAATCCAACCTAACCGTAAGAATATTTTCTTAACTTTTGTACATGTTTATTATAATGATGTGTTGTTATCAAAATTTGTCAATTTCCGATGACGGCACCAGTTCCGAAACTCGATTCTCAATACAATACATCGATTTAAAAATAATTTGTGTTGCGAATTATTGTCCATTTAAGCACTAAAAAAGCCTATTTAATGAAATTTCTTTATGGTGAAATTTGTCAAAAATAATTTTATAATTTTATCGTCTGGTTAGCTTTACAATAGTGTTATGGTATCTGTTTGTGTCCAGTAGTTAGTAGTACTATTGGATACATTCAAATACCCTATCTTGGAACAATTTTGCACTCCAACCTAAAATAACTACATCATTACATAATAAAAGTGAAAGAAAAATAGAAAATACATATCTTCTAAAATTTAAAAAGTTTGGCTTGCATTAGCAAAGATTGATTTTCATAGAGAAACGTTTTATAGTCTGTACCAAGCTGTGTTGATCCGCTTGATACAAGCTTGATGAAAAGCCGCTGTATTAAAGATAAAACGATTTCATTTTTAGTTACCTGATTATTTATCAGTACTTGCCAATTTATTCACCGGGCTTACATAAATGTCCACCTACCATGGTATTTATCATGTTTAAGTTAGTACAATTTTTTTTGTATTTATTCTGTAACAAAGATCTTTTCGAATGCAGATCTAAATGAAATGTAGGTAGGTACTTCAGAAAAAAAAACAGCTAGTTACAAGAAAATGTTTTTATTAGTATAGAAAATAAAAAATTATTTTTGAAAACAGCGACTGGTTACTAGAAAAGTTACGAGAAATGAAAAAATAAGTGTTTTATTTTACAATGATTTTTTTTTTTTATACCGTTAGCAATTGTTTATAGAGCGTCTGGGTAGGAAAAATCTTGTGATCCATTAGATTAAAAATAAACTGGTTTAAGAGCTACCTTAACTTATTCACAGGTTGCAGGAGGCTTAAGAGATAATTTGGCTATTTTTTGATTTACCAACTTATCCCCTGTCTTATTTTATCAAAAATGACCGTATCCATAATATTTTGTTTCATATGTTGTTGATTTTGCCCACACCAAATACCTATATTTTCATAGTAAACTCCATAACCATTCAAATCCACTAGGCTCTCTACCTGCTTCACATTCTTTTCCTCAGAGGCGTCTGAAAAGAAGCTGGCCACTGGACATTCTCATATAGAACTTTTATTGAAGTGCAACCAGTGGGTACTTCCTTCACAAACAATTTTCAACTTATCATGTACGTGATTATTACATTTATGTTATGTATGTATATTTTTTTTTATGTACAGTTGTAAATCCCATTAAAAAAATTCTCTGTGACCATCGATGTATGGTCTTAGGATTGATTGACTTCTATTCCTAATGCATGATCTACTGTTACACACCCCTACTACAGATAATCCATAATTGAATTAAGCTCGAAGCTGACCCATTGTTTACCTCTGACTCAGAGCATGCCTTCAGGTACCTCATATCCTATTCGACGGATCCACCTCCCAGAAGACCTTCCCATCCTGCTATTTAAATCCACTAACGGACCCAGAGTACCGGTTGGGTTCCTGTCTCCCTTCGCCGGTGCTAAATCTCCCAGAGCCGGTGGTTGTCCTCTGCCTGATAGCCTCAGCCGAGAATTAGTCAATGTGGAGTAATAGGATGATGTCGCTTCTTTACAACCTTCAGCAGCGATTTATATTCAGCCGTGTCCCCTCTCGGAGCGTTTATTTCTTCAGTCGCATACACTGGCTCAAAGTGTGTTTGCTTTGAATAATCCTTAGTTGGTATATGTTGTCAGGATCGAAGTCAAGTTAAAAATGTGAATATCTATTCAAATCACTTTTTTCGAATGTGCTGATTTTTCAGAGGATATTCTTTTTTACCTGGCTATTACAAAGTGTCTTTATGATTTCTTTGATTTCAAGCAAACACTGTAACAGTACAGTAAAATTTTAATATTCCGGCCATCTAGTGAGAATCCCTCTAAATCCACCATTGTCGCAGAGTACTTTTAGTTCAGTCAATAAGCATTTTCTTAAGAGCATAAAATATGCTATAATTTTTTACTTCAGGGTTTTGCCATAAGTTAGAATGTTAACATACTAGAAATCCCCGCCTCTGGGGGGGGGTTGAGCTTACGGTGGTGGGGAGGGGCGCTGATCCTTTTTTATGGTTTTTTGATTATATCTCTATAACTCTGGAAAAATGTGATCTAAATAAAAACTAAACCAAATTACATTTCATACAAAAGGTTTTCTATACATGTTTGTCGTACTTCCAATGGTTTTTGAGATATACGTTATTGACAATCAATCATTTTTGAGAAAAAAAAAATATTTTTACCTCACTTTTTGTTTAAAATTTGCTTTTAGTGCCTCCCAAGACCGTTTCATAGAAAAATAGATTCAAATTTGTTGAGAATTAAATTTCCTCCAATCTTATATAAATGTTCGCTACTTTATTTTCTACTGGATAAAAACTTCAACATTTTTTACAGTTATAACTTTTATTTAAATTACTACAAATCAAACAATAATAATGAAAATATTTATATGTAATAATTATAATTTAAAAAAAAAGTAATTATATAATGAAAAAATGAGCATTCAAAATTCATCATGTTTACATTATTAAAACAAATTTGCAACAAATTAGGTTCTATTCATTTTTTTTGCTCTGTCAATAGTTTCAGAGCTTTGGGGAAGGGATATATACAATATTTTGTTAAAGAAAAGTAAAACATCACATTAAACTTAATTTAATCAATTTTATAACATTATAGTCGGTTTAGCGACTTGGCCACCACAAGCACCCAAAGAATAGCTAAGTTGCACTTCGCGAAAACACATTTGTCGGTACTGTTCTGGCTATAACTCCAAACCTATTCGTTCGATCCGAATTTTTTTTTTTCATTTGAAAGTTAGTCAAATTTAGTAAGAGACTTCATATATGGTAATTTTGTAAGTTCCCATGTTAGCTGACCATATCAAAATCGTCATATATTGCCAAATTATTCACATTTAGCGTGCTGTCGTGCCCTATAAATAGATTTTCTCTTCTGAATATTTTTTAATTTTTAAAACAGTTAATGCGGAGTGTGTTACTTGAGGTCCATCAGAGTAAGAGATTGGATGGGAGCAGCAGAGAATTGAGAGGATTCGCCAGCGGGTTTTCATTCTAAATTAATTTATAATAATAATAATTCCCCTGTCCGAAGTTGAAGTTGTTTTTCCATGGTTTGGATCATCTTGGGGGTCCGGAGACCCTCCTCATTATCTATAAAGTGGATACCCCTAATTGGGGAAAATCTTGGTGGATGAGCATTAATGTTCCACTTCAACTCCTTTTCTAACAGTAGGTTACGAAACAATACTTCCATACAAAATATTTGAACTCCAAGATCTTTCATGGGTTATAGCGGTACGGTAAAAGTACAGGTCCGAAGTTATATGTGAAATATGAAAAGTACTGAGAAAAACATGCCTGTCCCTAGTTAGGGCCTATGGTCTATATGTTATTTTATTTTAGCAACATATTAAATTACAATCTGGATTGTTTAAAGATTAGGCCAATAGGGTCCTACTGGATCAGTCCTAGGGGACTGTGGATCATATTTTCACACACAATATCAAAAAACTTTGATTTGGTAATAAGTTTTATTCGGCAGACATAATTTTTTCGTTTTTATTTGGTTGGACTTTAATTTCTAACCTTAAAAGTTTGACAGTGAAACAGACGTCGTTTCTGTCACTTAACACTATAAATTTAAATTACTAATACAGTAAACTTTACTATTAAAAAACCTTCCTAGAACTATTAAGATGATGTAGTTACATGTTCGATCCGATGGGTTTAATAGTTTTACTATTGCCCTCCAGAATGTGGGTACTTTTTTTCTTTCATTATTATTTGGAAAAGAGGTAATTATTTCAGGCTGCAGTGCAAAACTGTACCAAGATAGGGTATTTGAATGTACCCATTAGAACCAACTACTTAACACAAACAGATACAATAACACAATCGTAATGTTGACCAGATGATAGAATTATGATACTATTTTCGACGAATTTCCCCATGAAGAAAATTCACTAAAAGGAAATCCATTGAAAGAAAATTTATTTGCCTTTTTTCATCGGCTCTATCGACAAGACAGCCTCGAGATAGCCGTTGTCATGGCCAAAAGTTTCCACAGTTTTTCACCTTAAAAAAGAAACTATGACTCTAAGTGGGGATATAAATAAGTCTAGCCTCTTACACAATCACTATTGCCCTTTCCCTAGGTCGCTTATCTCATTTCTTTATCTCACTTCGATAAATCTCTAGAAAATAGTTTTTCGCATTTCCAGTCTTAATAGTTGGTGTTATTTATTTCCATTTCTTTTTTTTTATTATTATTTTTTTTTTTTGCCTTTTTTCAAGAAGAATGTTGGCGCCCGACAGTAATGAATCATCCAAGTGACATCAGCTGTTGAATTATGATTCGCTACTGAGTGTCATTGCTATAAATATGGGTTTAAACTTACGATATTAATTGCCACCAACGCTATTTGAATTTCCTAATATTTTGTTATTTTAATAATAAGAATAGCTAGGGAAGTTAAAATCAAAAAGGACATATAAACAAAAAAATAAAATAAATCTATATATATAAAAATGAATGTGTGTATGTCTGTACTCGATAGATTCAAAAACCGTACATCCAAACGCCATGAAAATTTGGGAAATTATTAGGTATATCCCCGGGAAGGTTTTTGAAAAAAAAAATTTTAATTCAGAGTTGGGGTTCTAGGTGTTTGTAAATATCAAAATAACATTTATTTTTTATAAACACTACTTTAGTGCAGGTGTTTGTAAACTTTTAGCAATAAAATATATGTTCTAAATTAATCTATATCTATACTATTACATAAAAGGACATGCCATTTTTCGCTGTTTATAACTACAATGTTATATGGAGCTAGGAATTGATAATAAAATTGGCTTGATGCAAATAAATTGTTATGAAAAAAGCTATAAATATTTAGTGTGACGTGTGGGTCCTTGTGATGTTTAATAATCGAACGATATGTGGTTAGCGGCATTCTGCACCAGAGTTTGCAATGGTAAAATTATTAAACCCCTCTGTACCAAATTTTATACGAAGATTTTAAATAGTATAGTTTACTATAATAATAATTTAAATTCACAGTGTTAAGTGGCAGAAGTTTGTCACTCTGTCATTAACTTTTATAGTTAGATAGAAATTAAAATCCAACCAAACGAAATCAATAAAATTATTATTGCTGCACTAAACATTATTGCCTTATCAAAATATCGATTATTTTTTGATATTGTGTTTAAAAAATGGGCGATCTAACCATAGATTTTGATGAAGGTTTTAAGAAGACTAATATTTCAATGATTTCAAATTCATTTTAATGTTTCAGGTTTATTTAATAAATTGTACCATTGGTTGTGTGAAAGAGCAGTAATATTACCAACAAATACTATAGTAGAGAATATTAACAACATTATTATTGAAAAAGTAAATTGTGACATAGAGAATATCTCTATTGATAGGGTTGTAAGCACTGATAATGCAGTCCAATATCCGCCAGAGTTTCTTCCTAAAACGTCTCTGTCCATCTAAATTACCAACTCATAGATTAGATTTAAGGATTGAATATCCAATAATGCTTTTGAGTAAATCATTGCAATAATACCGGGTTACAGCTTTGAGTGAAAATATGTAGAAATATTGTGAGAAAATAATTCTCAACTGCATGATAAGATTTTTATTGTTAAAAAATAAAACTTCTGTTATTAGTTAATCCTATTTAAGTTCGTTAAATAAGAGCGGGCGAAACCGTGAATTGCTGCGGAAATTAATGCAAATTTATCATTTTAAAATAAATGATTAGGAAACATTTTAATAATCGGAATACACATCTTATCTATGGAGAAGAAGATAGGGATGCAGTCAAAGTAACACCACGTCAAAGAAGAATTCTTTAATACGTGCCAACGTTTCGACCTGCGTTGCAGGTCTTCTTCAGGGCCACCGAACCACACTTGTGAAGAGAAGGACGACTCTAACACTGGGCTAATCACCCGTAAAAATGATGAGATAAAAAAAAAAAAAAAAAAAAAAAAAAACTATTTCCAATAGTTTTTTTTTTTTTTTTTAATCTCATCATTTTTACGGGTGATTAGCCCTTCATCTTTTATTGGATTTACCCCCAGAATCCAAGAGTTTTTTTGTTTTTTATTTGTTTTGTTTTTTTGGTTCGGTGGCCCTGAAGAAGACCTGCAACGCAGGTCGAAACGTTGGCACGTATTAAAGAATTCTTCTTTGACGTGGTGTTACTTTGACTGCATCTCTGACTATCTTCTTCTCCATTCACATCTCATCTATTCCTCTCAATAAACTTCTACCAACTTACTGGTAACAAAATACTGATAACAATCTGAATAGAATTTTGAATTAGTATTATTAATAATTTATGATTTCTATCGAGATTCGATCAATATTTTTTTATTGTTTAAAAAGTGGTCCAGAGAAAAAAAAATGGTAGCTGGTCGTTTGAGGCTAAAGACGAAAACTTATTACTGTGCTTTTATAATTTCATAAAGATTGCATTAGGATGATTTTTTATTTTTTTTTGTTTTGGCCCCTTAGACCACGTGGTTCCTAACTCTGGCAGCCTTTCCTCTTAGCCCAATAACTCTTCATTCTAGCTAATCTTCTGCTTCCTCTCACTCCGGGTCGTAATGATTTAGCAGATACCAACTTGAGAGCATCTGATGTTCTGATGGTTCGGTAGTTATCTCTGGAAACATCTTTAGAATTGATTTCTAGGTTTTTTTCGAACTAGTTTCGCCTTTTTCCCTATAGAGATGGTGTTGAAGATTCTCGAGGTTAGCCTCTGGTTTTCCATTCTCACTACCGTAAAAGGTAAGCCTTCTCTTTCTCATAGCTGATGTTATGCTTTCCAACTGTTGGTACAACTCGTTGTTATGCCTATTTCTATATTTGCCTCTTTGGCTGAATTCAATAAGGTTGAATTCTTCCTCTTGAGATTCTTTAAATCGCTGGTGAACGGTTCACACTCTTACGCTTCCCTCACCGAACACTTGTGATTAAAGACTGATTTATTTCCGAGTATTAAAATGTTTTACATAAATGTAAAAAAAAAAATAAATAAATAAAAAAATGTTTAGGAAAAGAATAAAAAATACTGACATCCATATCGAAAATAATTACCCAAATATAATCAGCCTATTAGGTAGAAATCTGATACAATATGTTTTAAAACTTCTTTCCTTCCTCAGTACTGAGACGCCCATTCATTAGAGATTGACATAAGTCGTTATTTCTGCTAAAAGCGTTTTTATTTTACTTTATTTAAAAGTAAATCAAATCCCTAAAACAATATAAATAAAATGGTCAGGGGTGCAGTCAGGATTTCATTTAAAAACGTGCCGTGTTTATTCATCCTGACTGCACCCCTGACCATTTCATCTCCTTAGAAACAACTCACAGTCAACAATTCAACCATATATGAAACAAGCTAAATAAATACATTAGGATTTGTAGCAAAATCTTTTATACTTTATAGCATTTTTAAGGACCTAAGCTATCTCGAACTTTAGTATTAGTTAATTATATTTGTTAAAGCTCCTACGTGTTGTGACACCTACACGGGCTAAATAAAGGAGCTGTTTGAAAGGTGTATGAGTGGAATGTAGTTGCAATACTAATCTCAACAGTTAAGAATCACTCGGAATGTGTTTTGACTCGCATTAAACTGATCAGTGGGGTGTAGAGGTGTCAAGTAATCCGGGAGTTTAAGAGCTGTCCCGGTAAGTAATCCGATTGGAGATAAGTTCTAATGAAAGCAACTAGCCACGGCCTTTGGGATTCAGATGCATGGCATCGCCCATGTTGCATTATTAATAGCAGCGGGTAGAGATTACTACGAGTTGCATCCGAAGGACAGCGAGAAGAGAAACGAGACTCCGAGCGACCCCTGGCAGTGACAAAGCAGGGTGGTACCGGCTCTGCGGAAACCGAAGATCGCTATCTTGATGGACGATCAGACCGTTAGGACATAGAATTAGCGCTGGCATAAAAATGCAGATGATGCATCGGGCAACTGCCACCGAGGTGGACACGCCATTGTCTCGGGTTCTAGGCTCGGTGTTTCAGTATTTTTTTTTTGTTTTTTTTTTAACTATTTATTGATATTTATTGTATATTGGTATAACTGCATACATTTTAAAAAACAAGTAAATTATAGGAAAGGAAAATGATTGCATGTCAATAACATGTAAAAAACTACTTATTGGTAGCACTACAGTTCTACATTAGGACTGCTGACCATCTTCTTTTTAAACACTTTGGAGGATTATTGAAAACAGAATGTAAGGCAAGTTGAGAGACTGGTGGATTCGAGTGGGTATATAGTTTGCTATGAAAGTTTAAGTGTCTGTTTAGGGCAGACACTTATGATCTTTACGATCATATGGAACTTTATGATCTTTAGGATTGAAAAATTAACTCCCACTTCTATTTGAACTATTTTATTATAAAATTAGTTTCGAATGCTAAACATTCATCTTCAGATGGAGAAACTAGATAAACAATGTAGTTAATCATCGCAAACCGCATGTTTCTATCTCATTCCGTTCCAGACATATGTCGTTCCAAAGGTTATTTCGAGAAAACCGTGGTTTTTATAGGAAAACCTCAATTTTCTCTGTTTTCATACATTCTTTTTTAAAGTTTCATCACAGTTTTGAAATCAGCATTAAATTTTCTTTAAGTCCTATGCACTTTTAATGTACACAAGTATCTTTCTAAACCGCAATAATATATCAAAAAATAAAAAATTTAAAAACGTTTTGTTAGCCACAAACTTTTGAGCATCACTACTCTTTCAAAAAAAAGAGTTCAAGCTGCCGAATCTTACAAAAGTTGTAAAATTTAATTACCTTTCTAACGGTGTGCTCAGAACTTCAATTATCTCTCAATTTCGTATTGCAATTGGAATGGGAAGGGGAAAATAACTGATGTCATGGTTATTTTGTGTGGTCTTATCTTCAATAAATTTAATTTATTTTTTATTTAAATTACAAAGAAACCTACTAGGGGAGAGTTAAAACCTATCAGAACGTGGGGAAAGTCCGACATGAGGTAAGTTCTTGTTTATTTCTTATGGATTATGTCCGTATTACGGTTTGTTTACCTTATCTCCCTAATTCTTAGTCTGCCTATTAACAATTATTGTCAGTATCATGCAAATATTCAGACTATTAAATTCGTTTTCAGTTAAAAAAGTACAATGCCAAATTTATACACAGCTGAAGAGTACGTTGATATGATGTTCGCGTATGGGGCTGCAAGCGGCTCTATTCCAAGACAACTTGTTATGTTCGCGGACCTAGCTCGTAGGGAGGTTGACGACATTTTGAATATTTTTGATAATGATCCATCAACAAGTACCCGTCGCGCTTCAAATCAACTGAGAATATCTCACTCGACATTCTTCAGAGCTATCAAGGAAGACAATAGATATCCTTGACTACTGTCCAAAAGTTGATACCCTGTGGTATGGAGCTACGGATGGTGTTTGGGCTTTGGGATGTTCAACAGTGCCACGAGAGGCCTAACATCCCTTATCGCATAATTTGGACAGATGAGGCAACATTCACACGTGCGGGAATATTCAAATCTCACAACTCTCGCCTCATCATAATCTACGTGGCATTAGGGAGCATCTAACATCAGTTCAGTGTGAACGTTGGTTAGGAGTCTGTAGGCAGCATATGGCACAGTCCGTTTTTTTTACCTAGTCGGTTAAATTCAAATGCTTTTTATGAACCACTTCAGAATGATATAAGTACGGCACTCCTGGAAGCAATACCACTATGGTGGCAAAGTGATTTGGAAGCCCTGATTTGACGCCACTTGATTTTTATTTTTGGGGTAGGCTTAAATCGGAAGTGTACCGAGTACCCATCCAGTACATTAACCACCTCATCGCAAGAATTCGCGAATCATGTGTAACAATGGGAGTTAACCATGTAGAGATTCGAAGAGCTACATCAGCGGTGTTGACCAGATGTCGTCAGTGTATACTGCGAGGAGGAGGCCAGTTCCACCAACTTTTATAATTTGCAGACATTTTCTTTACTATTTAACTTTAATGTATGAATTAGTTAAATTTTTCTTTGTTATTCACATAAAGAATAAATTAAATTTATTGAAGATAAGACCACACAAAATAACCATGACATCAGTTATTTTTCCCTTCCCATTCCAATTGCAATTATCTTTCAATTTCGTATTGAGAGATAATTGCAGTTCTGAGTACACCGTTAGAAAGGTAATTAAATTTCACAACTTTTGTGAGATTCGGCAGCTTGCACTCTTCTTTTTTTTTTTTGGAAGAGTAATGATCCTCAGATATTTGTCGCTAACAAAACGTTTTTAAAATTTTTATTTTTTTCTATATTACATCGGTTTAAAAAGATACTTGTAAACATTAAAAGTGTATGAGACATAAAGAAAATTTAATGTTTATTTAAAAACTGTGATGAAACGTTGAAAAAAAATGTATGAAAGCAGAGAAAATTGAGGTTTTCCTATAAAAACCACGGTTTTCTCGAAATAACCTGAGGAACGGCATATTTCTGGAACGGAATGAGATAGAAATATGCAGTGTGCGTTGTTTAACTTTTTATCTAGTTTCTCCATCTTGCTTATTGTCATCTACTTGCGATACACCCTTTATATCCTTATGTTTTCAAAAATGTAAGACAGGAAATCAAATATTGGTACTCACCTGAGAAGATCTAACAGATATCTGAAAATATGCATCGAGGAAGAGAGAAGGAGCCAGGTAGGTTAAATGTTTGGGGTTTAACTTGGATTTCCCCCTATGACTCATTGGATTTTTCCGTTCCTAAAGGATACAAACATAGGAGTTTTGAAAACATTAATATATATTCTCTCTCAGCCTCCACTGGATTTTACTAGTGTCGCAGCTGATAGAACGGCGCTGGGAACTCTCTGTGTCCGGCTTAAAATTTGGAAAATAATTTTATTTTATTTTATTTTTTTTTTTTTTTTTTTATTTATTAGTTTAAAAAAAAAATCATTACCTTTTTATTATCATTTATTCTATTCTATTTTAATTTCTTGTATATTTTATTTTATTTTGTTATATATATATATATATATATATATATATATATATATATATATATATATATATTATTATTTTTTTTTTTTATCTTGTATTTTTAAAGATGTTTATTTTGATTTTCTTATCATTGTACATATTGTGTGAATGAGTGTCTGTCATCAATATTACTCATTGCCCTTGAGTGAGGCAGATTGTAATTATTAAAAAAAAAAAAAAAAAAAAATATATATATATATATATATATATATATATATATATATATATATATATATATATATATATATATATATATAACCCATGTAACATAGTGATAATGTGTTGAAAATTTTATGTCTTAAAACTGAAGATGAATATTTTAAATTTCAGACTAATAAAATAAAGCTTTCTAATAAAATGATTCAAATAGATGTGGGAATTAATTCATGAATTCTGATAGTATTGATCGTTCTATATCATCATGCGTACCTCAAGTGATTAAGATCTTTGTGTATAAGTTTGGTTGTGATATAATAAGGAGCTTTGCAGATTTCACGATGGTTTTGGATTGTAAAGATTGGATAAGAGGGGAATTGAAAGCTCAACTCCGTAAGTCCAAATGGGGCTGATTATTGTCATGTAAGTATGTCTTCTTATTTATTTATGATTTGTTGGGTACATTGAACGTTTGCCTTTTAAATGTTAGAGTAGTCGGTATCACATATAACGACAGGCAGTTTCTTATCTTTTAAGTCTGGTATATAGATTCCAAGTAAGTCGTTTGTCCTGAGGGGGTCCTAGATAGCGGATCTGTTCAATGGAGATGAGCAGAATATTATTAAAGGATACTGTAAACAAAAAGTCGTAGGTTCACGACGAAGGGTAAGGATGATTAAGTTTAAAATTTTATTTAAACCTATAAGGACGCTGTTATAATAATCTGCTAACAAGACCTTCCGATCTGATAGTGTTTGTTTTTTAGGTACCTGCATAGCTTTAATTACAGAGCCACTGATATCCATATTTGTTTTTAATATTTTCGATATATACAGTTATTCACTGATAGCAATCTTTGGCTTAAATGCAATCTGCAGATCCTTTCGATAGGGCATTTGTAAGTCGATGAAAGAACCTGTTCCAAAGATAAATATGCAGCTTTTTTTTAATTACACCAGGTTCCTCTGGTTTTTAATTTAATTAAAACCATATACGCAATATTAATTATCTGGGTCTTGAAAACAGATGCCATAATTAGTTTAATTTTTGAATATTACTTAGACGTTTCAGGGCTCTTAAGAAATTAGGTAAGTAGATAAATGTCATTATTGTACCACAAAGTATGGTATAATATCCAGCTAAAACACCTCTAGTATTATTTAGTGTATTAATGAAAATTAAATAATAATAATCAACTATTTATATAAGTTTTCCAAACATGTCTATTTGAGCTGTTTTTGAAAGTAATAAACGTCCATTTTTAAAAAAAAAGTTAGTTTATGTCATCAAGTCTAGATTTGAGGTTTCTGTATATAAATAATTCACAAAAAGTCATTAAAAATTTATATTATTTTGTCTATCCAAATTTTAGATGTTAATTAAATCAGTTTGTTTTGTATGTTCACTTGAGGCCTGAAACTACCATTTAAACATCCGAAACTATTATCAGTAAGGTGTATCTATTACCTGATATTCCTCCAATGAATCACAAATATTAAAAAAAAATTGTTTTCTGATGAAGACGATTAATAAATAGTTGCAATTAAAGTAATATAAAGACTATTAGTTGAAGAAACATCGAAAAATGCCAAAGTTCTGTAAAAATTAATAAGTTTTCACTTTTACTAAATGTGAAAATAAAAATGTAAAAAAACAATTTATAATCATTCTACTGTTATCAAATAATGGTTAACGTTGCTTATATTAAGGTGGCCGTAAGTTACGGAGCAGCCTCGTGAGATGACGCAGTTTATCTCACGGCGAATTTCTCCGGGGAAAGAAAATTCTGGTGTTCACTGCAAATTAAAGCACAGTTTTACTAAGCAGTAAGGGTATAACAAAGTAGATATCAATAAACTTCAGCTGATATATTTCAGTTCAGAATCTGAATCCGAAAATGAATGTGAGGACTATACGATAGTTTCAGCTTTTCTGATGAAGGATGGGTTCAAAACCTATCCTCAACGCCCTTCCTTACTATTTATTGCTTTACCTCAATAACCTTTCTATTCACTTCCAAAACTCTTTTAAAAATTTAGAAGTTACCATTGATCACCACCTATCCAGGAATAACCATATCGCTCAAATTTCCAAAAAATCCATCATAACCTTAAACAACTGTATAGATCTCGAGATTCCTTTTCCCAGAGTACCCGTCAACTTCTAGTGTCCTCTATTGTTTTCCCTTACTTTGATTACTGTTGCTTGGTTTATGGGGCACTGTCTGGGGATCTCGAGATGAAGCTGAGGAGACTGATGCATTGTTTCATTAGATTTATCTTCGGGATCCCCAGGCAGTCACACATTACTTGCCGATATTCTCAGCTTGGGTGGCTATTTCCTAAATTCCGACGGCAATACTTTCTGCGTACTTTCCTATTCCAATGTCTAAAAATGAAAAACCCTTCCTATATTCTTGATTTATTAACTCTGCGTTCTTCTATCCACCTCCTAAACACTAGATCCCAACCTTTTAACCTATATATCCCCTCACATAAAACCGCTTCCTTTGACAAATCCTTCATCATTCGTGCTACCTTCTTCTGGAATTCCCTACCCACTTCTATTCGTAAAGCAGCTTCCATAACTTCCTTTAAAAATAATTTATTGTCCTTTTAGACAATCAATCTTCCGCAAATATGCCAATAATCAAATGAATACTTATAATTACTTTTTTTTTTCTCTTTCTTTCTTTTATATGTTCGTATATACATAGTTGTATTTTATGTTATAGTTATTATTTCATATATTTATTTATTTTTAATTTAATTTAATTTGTTTTCCTGTAAAAAAATTATGCTGCAATTACTGAAGCATCTAATTTGTAAATAATAGGCCAGACAATTGTACTTTTAACGGTAAATTATTTTTATTCTTAGGGGACAGTAAGTCCCAGAATAAAGTTTATTTTTTCATTTCATTTCATTTCAAAAAAACAGTGAAAAATTTGTTTTTGGGGAAAATAAAAAGTCACGAGAAATTCACCCTTGATAAAGAATTGAATAACGACAAATTTACAAAATATTTAGGGGATTCGAAGGCCAAGCGAGTTGCCACACCCCAACTCGCCGAGCGAGTTGGGGCGTGGGTCTCAGCGCACTCAGTACTGAAGGTCGTTGGTTCGAATCCCACCTGTGCGGGTTAAAATTTATTTCTTGGCGGACCCACAAAATGAATGTTGACCTTCCCACCTATGCTAGAATAGTTTGGTAACCTGCAGGATAACCCGTCCTTCCTTCCCTAGTTGGAGTACATAAGGACGATAAGATCCAATAAACAAACATACTATGTTTTTATAATTGTTTTCATGTAATATACATAGCATGTATCAACATAATTCGACTAATTTTTACGGTCTCAATAAAATTCTGATTCATTTTCATAAACCACTTGGTGATCACCGAAGAAACCTGATGCAAAAGGGTTTTGTTACGCAGGATCACATACAGAGAATAGTGCCTCACGTCACCTTTTGATATAACTTGCGTGGTTTAGATCATTTCTGTGTTTCACAAATACTCCTAGTGAACCACAATGCGTCACTTCACCAAACTGTGCCGTAAATTGCATTTCGCTTGTGATGAAAAGTTATCCGAGGATTTTATAGGGGCACAATGCGTGACGGTGGATGGATTATGCTAGATCTGCGCTGGTAGTATTTTTGGTGGGTGTATTCAGGGCACTTTCATGAAAGCAGGATATATCTGCATGGAATCTCTGAAATCGCACTTATCGTACAATTATCTAAAATAAAGATAGTATACGATAAAAGCATACTATTTTTGCAATTCATTTGTATCAACATTAATAATGCTATATGTTACGAAGCGTGCCTGCAAACCCTGTCCTCTCCCGGGACGACGCGTTGCGACAACGAGGTGAACTTTACGCGGACGTACTAAGTCACGGCCAGGCCACGTGACTGAGGCAAGGTGTCGTGCTGAGAGTGGCCAAGAAGCGGCACGCCGCGGACTCACGAGCCGCAGATGGGATCTGGTGCCATTTAGCCAGCTCACTTTCACTGCTCCTCTTCCTTCCGCTCGCACACATGGTCCTCCTGTCCTCCTCCTTCTGGTCCTCGCTATCGCGGCGGTGCATCTCCTCTCCTCCTCTCGGGGCGTGCGGTGCCCCTTTGCATGCAATGCTTCCATTATTTCCCTCTTCGGAGGTAACCGAGCTTGGAATGACCCAATTTCACGAACTGAATTTATTGTTCCACTAGGTTGTCCTTTATGAAATGTTTAAAAAATAATAGAAGTCACTCCATGTTGCGAATATATTTTCTCAAATACCTGATTTTAAGAACCATTAATCTTACTCTTGATTTTTATTTTTTTTTTTTAGAAAATCATATAAATTAAGTTTTTTATGTATCTTTGTTTTATTTATACTAATGAATAATCAGTCATTAATATTTTTTTTAACAGTTTAATTATAAAACATTATGAGGGAAATATTACTCGCGTCCGTACAAGTTGCACACGTGCCCTGTTTAATACTAAATCAGCAATAGTGTCACCTTACACAGCCCAACAGTGACAGCATGAGACCGAATCTAAGGTCTACTACAAACGCCCTTTCTCAAGACCCTGCAACACGCTACTTAGTTTTATCATATTCTGGAATGCAGATGGAATATTGTTGCTCTTGAAAAGATTCACTGACGATAAACCAATCTGCTTCACATAAATACAGATGGCTCCGCTCAAGTAATATGTAATGCAAGAGCTGGAGTATACTGCTGGTAATTTGCTACAATACCAGCTGAGGTGAGGTGAGGGACAAATTTTGATAGGAAAATAAAAGCCATTTCCTCAGAGCTGGAGAAGATAGAAAAGGAATAGAGCTATACTTAGATAGTGTTCTTAGTGGAATCCCAAGCTGCTATAGAGTCGATCTGCAGTAAGTACAGCTATGATAATCCGGAAGTTTTTTACTCTTGGAAGATCATTAACATCTAATAAAAGAAGGCATCTGGAAACAAGAAAGCTGATTGTCTGGCCCGAAGCGACTATGATATGCCCCAAATCGACCCTCTTCTTCATTATGATTCGGCAAAAAGAATTATTTAGGCTTTTTTTTATAAAGAATAGGTAAATAAAATAAAAAAGGAAAAAGCAGAAGGAAGGACTGTTTGCTCAAAAGGCCAATTGCACAAAATCCCAGCCGGCAAGTATTTGTGGCATGCTACCGAATAAAAAGAGGACACGATTACCTGCCGAGACACCTACTCAGAATTGGACTAGTACAGAGCCCACAATGCCCTATGTGTCTAGAAGATGAAATACATGAACTGCATTTACCAGTATGGCTTGCTTTGGCTGATGTGTATTTGGACAGGCATTCCGACAATAACTTGGACAACGTTATATTCTGGTACTAATGAGAAATAAATTTTACTAAATCCAAGAAAGATGTATGGTTTGGTGAATAACCACGGGAATTGGAGAGTCAGATCAAACATGGAACATAATAAACTGTTTGAGAAATCTAACATCGTATCTATGGCAAAAGTAGGAAGATTGCAGTGGCTTGAACCAGCACAAACGATGCCGGAAGAAAGCCTTCCAAAAAAGATTATGTACGGCAGGCCGGGAGGAAAGCGATTGAGAGGGAAACCAAGGTTGATATAGCTAGACGACCTCCAGGATGACCTGAGAAGACTGGGAGTGAGAGGCTGGAAGAGGAATGCCGAAGGCAGACAGGAATGGCTGTCGATTCTTTGTGAAGCCTAAGAAGAATAAGAACTACTCATCAATAGCTATTCACTAAACATTCTACACTAGAAGATCTCTAGGCCATCTTCCTTTCAGACGCCTTGGAGGAATATCGGGAATGGAGTGGAAAACAAGTTGAGAAACTAATGGATTTGAGTGGTTATCTAGCACTCACTTACTTATGCCAATAATTAGCGACATTTTACACTTATAAAAAGTACTCAGCAATTCACAGATCAAATAACCATTATTTTTATATCTAAAAAGACCATAAGAGATTAAGTAGACCGATGTAAACGAAATTTATTTTACTTTTAAAACTTTCATTCCATCAACTGTCCCTTCTAACGCAGTTGTTCAAGTCAAGGATATTTTTATTTCATTTTCATCAATTTATTGAAATTCACAACTGTACACATATCGCTCATTTGCTGTAACAAAGAAATAACTCAATAACTCAAAAGTAAAGTCTTCTGAATAAAGTACAGGACGATCTGTAGACATAGAATGGTGACATATCCCGCTCTCTCTAAGTGAATAGTTGAAGCTCAAATATAACGTCCCACCAATTAAAAGTACATAGGTGAATGGTTCATAATACAGTCAAAAGCTTCTTTTTGAGTTATGACGTTGTTGCAGCAAATGAGCGATATATATATCAAGTAAATGTGTTGATAACGATTACAATTACATGTCAAAACTTGAAAAGAACTACTCATGAGAAACATTTCAATAAAAATTCTACACTAGAAGATCTCTAGACCATCTTCTTTTCAGACGTTTCGAAGGATTATCGGGAATGGTGTGGGAAGAAAGTTAAAAAACTAGTGGATTTGAGTGGTTATCGAGCTTACTATGAAAGGATAGGTATCTGGTTGGGGCTAACTCAGCAACATATGGAACATTAAGGTCTTTATGGATAAGCTTATTGGTGACAAAGTAAGGGGCATTTAGGATTTTGAATTCTAAGGATTGAATACGAGATGAATTGAATGGTTTAGCGGAGCCCCAAAGCTCTACCCCGTACGTTCAAATAGGTCTTACTACAGTCATTTAATAATGTCATTATAACATGACATAAGTTGAAAAGAACTGCTCATTAGTAGCCTCGAAGAATTATCGGAAATGGTGTGAGAAGCAAGTTGGGATACTAGCGAATTGGAGTGGTTATGGAGATAGGTATCTGGTCTGGGCTAAATCTGCAACATAAGGGACATTAAGATCTCCATGGATAAGTTTATTGGTCTTTGAGGATTTTTCGAAGGAATTTGCATTGTAAGGATTGGATACGAGATTAATTGGATGGTTTAGTAAAGCCCCAAAGCTCAACTCCGTACGTCAAAATAGGTCTAATAACAGTCATGTAAATAAGTTTTTTGTATTGAATTGGGAGTTTTGATCGTTTGTCTAGTAAATGTTGAAGTAGTCTGTAACGACGAGCAGTTTCTTGTCACTTTAGTCTTGTATGTCTCCATTTTTGACACCATTCTTGAACGTTTAGGATATGGGATTGGATTGTTAGGGAGGCAATGAAGGGATCATTGTTTACTGATAATAAACATGTATCATCAGCATAAGTGGTGAGGACAGTTGGAGGATGAGTTGGGATGTCAAGAAATAATCTTAAATAATAATGATAATAATTACTTAAGTCGTATATTATAAACAGTATTCTTAAGTGTATTGGCAGCTGTAAGATAAGCATAGTAGGGCTGAGATGAGCAAATAATCACAAAGCAACCAATTACTCATAAAAAACAAGATACCTTGTAAGTTGATGTTAACAACAGTCATGAGGGGTCACCTGTGGTGTAGTGGTTAGCATAGCAACCTACTAAACCCAAGATCGCGGGTTCGCAGCCCGGCAGATGACCTTAGGATTTTTTAAAGGGAGTAAAAAATCCTTAGCTATGCCGTCTTTCGGAAGGGACGTAAAATGGGGGTCCCGAGCCTGTGCGATGTCAGGTACTCGTTAAAGATCCCTATCCTAATTATACCTGGATAGGCAAAATTTAGGACTCCCACCGTAGCATCGTCCGATTAGCCATAGCAGCATAAAGTGACGTTAAACGAAATAAACAAACAAAACAACAACAGTCATGATATTCTAGTAGGCAATATTTGTAGATGAAAATGTCGTAAAGACAATCATACTTTTAAGCAACATTTGCAGGATATCAGAAGCTGGAAGCGGAATTATAACCAATACATAGGTTAGAAATCAGCCAAAATTCTACCGATGATAAAAGTATAATAAATAGCTGATTACTTCCAAAAGTACAATATTTTTGTAAGAATAATCCATCAGGGCTTGGACTTGAGCTTCAACTTATTGAAAGAAATATGCTTTTTTTTATTAACAGAACACAAATAGAATGAGAGGGAACACAAAAGAGAGAGAGAGCGGGGAGAGAGGAGGACATAGAGAGAGGGTGAGAGGGGAAGAGAGAGAGATATTACCTTGAAATCCATTAAACACAATTAAGCCTGTAACGTATACAGAAACAAGATAACATTTATAATGAAAGTCAGGTATATATATTATAAATATAATTCTGACAAGGTCAAAGTGTAGTTGTTAATAAAGGCTACTAATTAAACATAAGCTTTTTAATCAGTGCAGTAGAGCTAGATTTATAACAAATAGTTCATATTCATAAACCTGGATTGACTTCAATATTTTGAGTAATAGGCAGTTTTTATGTTATACAACATCGGTTCAGAAGAAATAAGAAAAATAATCCATTGCTAATGCTAGTTATGTTATTGTTTCTGTTAGGGATGTGTCGATTCCACCGATTCCTGAGAAAAGAATCGATATTGAGAATCGATGTTCCGAAGTCGATTCCTAGGAGCTGATCGATACCACAGACATGTTGACAATAGTTAATTAATTTGTGTGATACATAATTATGTCATTATTATACACACATCGGTTCATCTCCCTAAAAATAAAAAAAGAAAATTAAGAAAATTTATTTTATAATTTTTTGTTTATATTTATTTACTTATACTGGTTTTTGAACCTTAATACACTATCAGCCAACTGTATAGACTGTTAAACATGTCATCTCATAATTCCGTTGAAAACAAACTTCTCATATACAAAACCATTATTAAACCTATTTGAACTTATCGACTTGAACTGTGGGGCACGGCTAAAAAGTCGAATATCAAATGCATTCAATCCTTCCAATCCAAAGTCCTCTGAACTATAGTGAATGATCCTTACTATGTATCCAATAAAACCCTCCACAATGATCTCAACATACCATACGTCCTCGACCTCATACCTCTTAAATTTTTAAAATTCCATCGCAACCTTTCCTTCCATCCTAACCCTCTGGCTCAATCACTATCCAGTTCAACACACCCTGGTAAGCCCCTCGCAGATTAAAACGGCAGTGGCCACGAGATATATTGTAAAAATGTATTTATGTTGGAGTTCTGGCACTGGCCACCTTCTCCACTCATGCTCTGAGCGACTATACATTGTGCTCTCACTCAGCCTCCACTGGGTTTTCTTTAACACCAGTGACGCAGCTGAGGGAAAAGAGCTGGGACCACTCTGTGCCGGGCCTGTCCTTCCATGAGTGGAGGGGCAAGGTTGGTTGGGAGATCTCTAGGATGAGTGTGTATTGTAAATAAAGTATGAATGTAATTTTAACTTTTAATTTAATTTAGCTTTATTTTTATTTTTACTTTTATTCAATTTATTTTTATTTTATTTTATTATTATTATTTTGTTTTATGTGTGTATATATATATATTTTTTTATTTTTTTTATTTATACATTTCACTTGTATGTATATTCTATATTGCATATTGTTTATGTATATCAGCATAGCTCTTTTTTGTTCTATTTAATTTAATTTTTATTTGTTC
The DNA here is from genome assembly GCA_003667255.2 of Euschistus heros. NCBI lineage: Eukaryota > Metazoa > Arthropoda > Insecta > Hemiptera > Pentatomidae > Euschistus > Euschistus heros. Next base: position 1,258,145 of record RCWM02000004.1, read on the forward strand.
TTTTTTCATTTTATATTGTTATTTATTTTATTTTATTTTTTCTTCTCTTATTGTACATATTGTGTGAATGTAATCATGAAGTCATCTATATTACTTATTGCCCAAATTTATTAACACACACTATTAAAATTAACATCTAGAGAAACAGAGTAAACTTCATCTACTGTGTTTACTGACAGGTTTTTGTTAAACGTTTGGGCTTTCTTAAGTAGTGAATGAAATCCAGATCATATTTATCTTCTAATATAATAATTAATACAATGAATTATTTTTTGAACCTTATTTAAACTGCAAAGAACTTGTACATAGTATATCGCGGATAATAAATGGTATTAATAAATGCTAATTGTTTAATAATTAATTTATTAGGGGTATTTTTTTTAATTTAATAGCAATATGATTTTAAATCGATAAATCGAGACCGCGAATCGGAATCGATTTTTTTGTACCGAAAATCGAAAAAATTATGTCCCGGCACATCACTGGTTTCTGTCATTCATACAGATGCCATAAATGGTCATCACTAAGATGGGTTGCCGCTGGACCAGGAAACGAAGCTCACATGACGGACTACGAAGGAAGACCCAGCAGACGGTCCTCTTCTATTTTTACTGTCTCAATTCACGTTTCCTCTTTGGAATATTCATAGGAGCCACCCGGGCATTTGCATACAATTCCGAGTGCGGGGCGCGCAGTCACTATCCGTCCGTCTCCTCTAAGTCATATTTAACATCTTCATCTGTATTCCTCACCCAGCCCTAATCCACACCCGGGACAGAAACAGAGGTGACTGCATCGGCTAGTTTACACAAAACGAACACGGACCTTGTTAATTCCTCCAATGGGTTCAGGATACATGAACTAATTCAAAAGAGTCACAATCGACGGTTCCTTTGCCAGGAAAATCTCAAATGCAAATTTTTCTTCTCTGTTTTGAGCATAAAAGCAAAATTCTGAAGACCTAAGATTTTTTTTTTTTGCCTATTGTGGCATAACATCCTTATATAATCCAACTAGATATCCAACCTTATGTTGTCCTACAGCTTACCTACTTATTTTCGCAAAGTTGGATAGAAAGGTCGGGATTCGTATCGTGGGTCCGTCATGATATCAATTTTAACAGGCCCAGGTGTGATTCGAACCCGCTACCTTCAGCACCGAGCACGCAGAGACTCCCCTCCCGACTCGCTCAACCATCGAGTCCCATAAAGATCTTAATGTTCGATATACTGCTGATTTGTCCCAAACCAGAAAGCTATCCTTTCATAGTAAACTCCATAACCACTTGAATCCACACAGTATTTGTTATACATCATAGCGTGGCAGGTTCGTTCCCTGAGAGTGCAAAGGTAGCCCGGAAGAAGGCGAACTGCCGGCAGGGGCCAAGGACCAGCGACCTCGAGGCGGTTGGGCCCCTGCGTCAGATCGCTGCGTCAGCCCCCACTCTCTCGATTCGGCAACATTTCTCACTCCAAGTGAATCATTCCTTTCTTTCAGTCAACAGCCTTCTCATTTGCGCATCTTTCGATTGTTTATCATCGATTGTTTCTCCCCTTTTTTTTCTCTTACAAAATTTTAATTTCATAAATAAATAAACATTGTACCATGGCGTCAATTAACAATGATAAATGTCCAAGTGAAACTCTGAATATCCGGATTAATTAGGGCCGATATTGCTCCGATTACTTAAAATCCGAATAATCAGATTTACTATTGAATTACTATTGAAGTAAAAAAAACAGTGACAAGTCTAATGTTTAAACTATTGATTTTATTGAATACTTAAAAATGTGGCTGTTTATTTATGTAAGAACAAAGTTTAGTTAACATGTCGTAAATCGAGGATGTTCTGAAACAGAACTAATCCGCCAATTTTTAACAAATTCGTCTTTCCTAAGACGTTCTAGAATGGACACGTTTTCTTTTAGGTGCCTCAACTCTTTAAGTTTATAAAAAGGACCACTCGTGACGGCAATAGGGCCCAAGCAGCGCAAAACCTGTCAAGGATGGATGTGCTATGCTTCTAGAAATTCACTACTAACAAGGGGACGTTTGGAGTTGTAACTCACAGATTTGAATGCATATTTGTGTGTAGGTAGTAGGGACCTATAATAGCGCAAAACTAGAGTTATAGCTGCCAATGAGCATTTGGAGCCTAGAAAAAAAAAAATGAAAATGACGTTTTATTTTTTTTCTCAAGGCAAATTTTTAAACTAAAAACTGATATTATTTTCAGATTCCTCATCTCAAAAAACACGTAGAAACTAAATTTTGTCGAAATCAAAAATAATTTTTTTTTACCTTTAAAATTTTGTGATTTTAGAAGGCTGTCAATTTAGATGCTGTCGATTTCTGAAAAAAATGTAAATAGTTTGCGCTATCTCACACATTTCGCCATCGATTATAACCAAATTTTAAGGTCGTCTAGAAGCCGTAAAGCTGCATAGTTTATCCCAAATCCGGAGGTCACAGGATTTCCCTTTATTGAGATATCTCAAGTTTTAGCTGATCTCGGATTTGTTCATTCACATCAGTTTTTGTCCACTAAAATCTGGAGTAAAGCCTTTATTAGTAAAGTATTTATTTATATGAGCTTTTGAGCACCCTAAACCCGGCGGTGTCTCGAGCATAACGAAAGTATTTTTATATCAAATAGCATGCATAACTGCAATTAAACGTGAAGGAATATTTTCTCTATCTTGACTGCGAGCTGAGAAAAAAAATGAAACGTGGTTTTCATTTTTTTTTTTTCTCGGCTCCTAATGCTCATTGGCGGCTATAACTCTAGTTTTGCACTATTATAGGTCCCTACCACCCACACACACACACAATCAGCATTCGAATCTGTGGGTTACAACTCCAAACATCCCCTTGTGAGTACGTTTACTCATAACTTGGCTGTTATGAGTTGTGTGGGATCCCCCGCTAATTCTGAAATGCACTTCCAGTAGCAGCCGCTTGGTTAACTTAGTTTAACGTCTTTCATTGTATCATAAAACTAACAAGATGGGACCTATCGTATTTTACGTCAACTTTGAAACCACGGGCTTTAATGTCTGTTAATAAACTATTTAAAAAAACAATTGTGTGCAATAAAAAAAAAATGTATATATTTTTTCTTCAAATCAATCCGGATAGTTGGAGTTTCACTGTATTAACATACCAGACTTAAAAGATAATGAACTGCTCGTCGTTTTCGACTACTCCGACATTTAATAGATAAGCTTTAAGGCTCTACTAAACCTTTCAATTCTTCTCGTATCCGATCTTTTTAAGCCAAAATCCTATATAAAATCATTTATGCATTTGTGCTACAAAAAACGTACCCTCAAACATCTTAATGTTTCATATGCTGCTGATTGGGCCAAAAACAGATACCTACACCTATATATGTATTCAAACATCCTTAATCCAATGTCTTCCTGTAGCAATTTTATGGCACCTTGATATTTATACAACACGGTTCATCGTGCTTTTACTAACTCTACTATTACATCTTCATGCATTGAGTGCTAAGTCTGGTTCTTACGTAATGAAACGTATTGTATTGTAATGGATGTATTGTGTTTTTCTACTCAATACATCCCAGGCTCATCTTAATCTCAGCGGTGAAGGTGAAGGCAAGTCTTACCAAAGCCTTCTACAGTCCATCTCTACTGGCTGGTGATAGGTATGTGAACATGGAGAATCACATTAGTAGAGCATTACTCTAAATTAAATGAGTTTATTAAATATTTTTTTCTGATTTACTTAACATAATATATTTATGAAAATGGACTCTTATTGGTTAATTACTAAATTAGATTAATTTTTAAGAAAATTGAACTAATGTGATATTTACCACGCACCTTTTCTTAATTTTTTTATGCGAAACAAAACAAAACAAATGGTATAAGATGGTATCTGTTACACCTGATTATCTGTTTTATTGATATTTTTTCCTGATGTGAGTTCTATAAGAAACGAAACATGCAGGACGTAATTATTTTTATTTTTTTATTTTTTTTTTTTTTACTCTTAATGAGTTTTTATTAAACTTAAATTTTGTTTATTTGACTGGATGCCTTAAGAAAAATGTAATTACTTAAGTTATAATAGGTCCTATTGTCAACGTAGACTTAGTAAAAGATGTCAGATGTCAAAGGATTTCCTTAAGTGTTTATAATAAAATAGAAATGACATGGTTTTCTTGAAAGAGTTTGCCTGAGTATTACGATAGTTTTTGTAATATATAAACTTAATTGGGATTTAAATGATTGCAATCAATATAGGCTGCTTTTCAACTTCTAGACAGATATATTTCGCCCATTATCAATTTTTAACCGTTATAAATGTAGGACATATTACATCATAAATTTGCAGTTTTTAGCATATACTTCATAAATATTTAGTAATAAAAAAAAAAACGGATTGAGAGATTAATTGATAAAAAGTAGTTTAATTAAAATTAATTGTGTGATTGATTAATATTTTTGATTTTTTAATAATGTATTTTATATATCTCTGTTCCACTTTTTAGAATTTAACCTACTTATATTGGAACTAAATAGTGGTGTTAATAAATTGACGTAAAAATAATATATTTTATAAAAACATTGAAAGAATTATTTAAACTAAATCGGCGTGAATAAATACATTTCTTTAACTTCCTATTGGCCACAGATATTTAAGAAAAAAAATATATTAACTTAAGATGATGCACTCACCTAAAATCATAGCAATTGATTATTATATTTGTAACTGTCCTCAAGGAGTAATGCAAGCATAAATCGATTTTTCTACCAGCAATTGATAAAAACGATTGATCGATTTGCCAATTACCTAATTGATCTAAATTTTGATTATATTGTTTAAAAATGAAGGGTAAAAACAATAAGAAGAATAAATTAATTATATTACCTTATTGTATATGTGAATCCCACCATATCCAGTCATGATTAAAATATAAGACGTCTTTTCTAGCAGCAGAGGAATGCCCTAGTCGGGCAGCAGTTTTGGGACTGTCTTGGAACCAGTTTTGTGGAATTACCATTTTTATTGGAACACGTAAAGGCTTGGATTTGAGAATTTCTCCCATATTTTTGCCACAGCTATCCTTTCTAAACTCCTCAGATTAAAAAAAAAAAAATAATATGCACATTCAACCTGAAGAATCAGACAAAATAAAAATTTACGATTAACGATCGTAAATACATCATCATAACATTTTATCTTAAAATCAAATCAAAACAAAATTGTATTTAATTAGTCTATATATTGTTGCACTTTCATAAAATATATTATCAGTGCTATTTTTTTTTTTTTTTTTTTTATTTATTGATTTTTTTTTTTTTTTATCCCAAAACTAATTTTTTAATCAATAAAAAAAAATATTGGTATACCTATCTTTGGATTATTTTTCTTTAATTGTCTTTATTTACTATTTTGTTGTTGTTTTTTCAGAAAAAAATCATAGTTGTTATTTTTAATGAAATATGAATATCGAATTAAAGATAAATATTATTTAGGAAAAAAAAGTATGAAAAAATATTCACTTGTAGATCACATTGAAAAATTATTTATAATTTTTAAATTGATAATTTAATGATACTTGCAAGAAAATACGAAAGAGTTAGAATGAATTATTATTAAATTTAGAAATCTGTGCAGATAGTACAATTCTTTTTTGTTTTTTAAGTCCATCTTCCATTTATGGACATATTTTTGAACTGATTTTGTTATATATCACCAGCTGAAAGATTTTTTGCTAAAAACAATTTAATCACATAAAAACAAAGCAACAAAGATTTTATTAGGTATCAATGCCCGACTCCTTATCATCCTGCTGTAAATCTATTACAAAAATGAATTTCAATTTCTGGATATTCTAAAAATTACTTATATTTCCTAATTTTTTATTATTTAATATTTTTCTTTATCTTCTAAATTATTTATTAGATAATTATTTAGCTTCCCCCGACTCGGCTTTGCCCGTTCTCATAAGTAAAGGACTTAAATAATTTTAACTAATAATTGATGTTTTATTTGTTTATAGATAAAAATTCTGTAATAATGTATGCAATTGAGCATTATTTTTTTAATGATATTTTAATGCCTTTAATTTTTAACCTGATTAAAATTGCAATGATTAGGTTTTTGAAGACTACTCGAAAATTGAAAAAACAATTTTTAATTTTAATGTATTAGTTTGTAACCTAGATGGACAGTGACTATTATATTAGATTTTATTGTTGTTAAACCGTCCTGGAACTATAAAAATGATGTGGTTAAAATTTGGTACAGTCTGGTTCAGCAGCTTTCGCGGTTAGTGATCACTAAAGACCGGATTTTCGTGCAGTATAAACCATTGAAACGTGCAACAAAAACTTCAAAACGTGCAAAAACGTGCAATAAAAAAAATCAAAACGTGCAATAAAAAAAATCAAAACGCGTAAAAAGGTGTACTAAATAAAAAGATTTTGGTTTTTATTTTTTATTAGCACCCAAGTAGACATAAAATAAAGTAAAATATTGAATATAATGAAATTAATAATTTTCCTTTATTTAAACTATATTTTGTATTGCAATATTTAAATAAAAAACACTCTTAGCAACAATGATTATATGCCATTGTAAAAAAAAACATAATACAAAATTCTATTTATTACCATCAAGTAGATACATAATAATATGTTTTAAAAGAATATATTTTAAATCTATCTTTTAAATTATAAAATACGAAAACAGCAGGAACATTTTCTAGGACAAGAATCAATTATTTAGACGATATAAACAATTCAATAAGACATAAACAAAATACAGAAATCAATTTTTTTCGTTACAATTTACTACACTATACATTTCTAAATTTTTTTCTGTCAAATTATACCTCCTGTCATCGAGGATATGTTTTAAAAGAGAAAAAGCTCTTTCTACATCAATACTGGTGAGTGGGCATTTTTTATAGGAACTTAAAATGTTTGGTGCCACATCTACATTTGAACGTTTGCTATTTAAAACGTCGTTAAATGTTTGTAAAATTTTAAATCCAAGATATTTTTCAAATACAGTTTGAAATTTTTCATAAATTAATTTCCCTTTGTCGTTATTTACTTTTTTCAACACTTGATACGATACTAATTTGTTCATCTAACGATAGATTTTTGGCCTATAAACTCTTTATGGCAACGGGTATTGGGCCAAAATGGAACCTTATGAATGCCAATGCGGACTTAACTGAATTGTTTTTACAATGTTTTTTAATTTGTTGGAAACAAGAGTATCTTCTTCCAAATGTTCTATTAGCTCTGCATACCTATCCAAATTTTAGGAATAAAAAAGGGCAGCATCTAAAGAACTAAGGGCTAAATATAAAGAACTGATAAATACAAACACGGCTACCGGATATAGGGAGGGGTGGGATGTTGAAAAACATAAAAATTCCCAGAAAATGGGGGACTCGAGAATTGAAAACTCCTACCAAAAAATATTAAAACCTGTTTAAAAAAAATGGTTTGTTTTATTTCACTTGTTTTATAAAATGTATAGTGTTTATTTATATTTTATCCGCTTTGTTGACTGAGTTTTTTTTTTTTACAGACAAATTCAAAAATAAAACCTTAAAACGTGCAATTTCATGCAGGAAAACCTTAAAACGTGTAAATTCGTGCATTAACGTCAAAACGTGCAATTTCGTGCAATATAAAACTAGTATAGAAATAACGTAGTTTTCATGATTCGAATTTCTATCCAAGTTTTAATGAATTTGGAGTTTGCACAAAAAAGTTGCAATTGCACGAAAATCCGGTCTTTAGTGATCACTATCAAAAAATCGCTTGTCCTTTTAAAGAATAATATAGTATAGATATTGATTTAAACAAAAATAAAAATATTTAAGTGACCAAAACTATTTCAAGAAAGAAGCACATATAGAAAAACTTAATAAGAGTTTAAACGGTGTTGAAAAAAACCAGTAGGATGCTTTGGGAACTATTAGCTACTGATCTCGGAATTTATCGTTCTAATCCCATCCTAAGGCCGGGTTATAAATCCTAAGATGAAGATCACGAAGGAACGCACTTTCTGGAATATTTAGATTCTTATAAATGATACATTCTCAATGCTCGGTTTTAAAATTGGACTTTCCTTATTAGAATCATTTTGTAATCAACATAATTCTCTTCGTTTTTTTTTTTTTTTACAATCAAGCATCTAAACTTTTTTAACAAATTGTAACTTCTAGTTCATGAAGTTAAATTGGCATGAATACATCATTATATTTACTTAATACAGTAGATATGATATATCGAATGCGTTGGAAATATGGAAATTCATTAAAATTCAAAAATGTATATAAATCTCTTTTTTGCACAATTGTTTTTTCAATCATTATATTTACTTAATACAGTAGATATGATATATCGAATGCGTTGAAAAAAATATGGAAATTATATATATACTTTTTTCAATCTAATTAGTTATATATATATATATATATATACACGAACAAAAGCAGCTAGAGTATATATATATATATATATTTATATATCGAGATATATATATATATATATATATATATCTATATTCTAATATATATTTTATTTATTCTTACAATTTGTAAATAAAATATGGCTCGTACTTTAATTCACAATTATTTTGCCCTTAATTGTTGAGGATTACTTTTACACTACACGAGGAAATAAAGGCCCACCAATAAATACTCTGACAGTATTTAGTTATTTTCATAAATTAAAATAAGAGATTTATTCTTATGTCCTTTTTACTCCACACAAGAACCAAAATACAAATACAAATTTCTACAAACAAAGACCGTACAGAAACTCGGAAACTGGTCTGTGGATGGACATTGTTTAATGAACAATTTCTTTGCTGCCCTCTGAAGATTTTGTTTTAAATACAATTCATAATATTGAATAAATACATTTGAAATACTTCTAGCTTCTCCACAGTTCACATATTGCATAAATTATTTTTTATCAAATGTTATTGAAATATATATGATGTAATAATAACTTCGTTGCTTAGTTTTCTATATTGTTTTTTTAATTTTGTATAACTTCTCATCCTTTATTTTATTTTATCTCTTGTTTTATCATTTATATGTAACTTGCAATGCATGTATGAAATAATAACCACAACAAATATTATAGCAATTACATTTACATTATATACGTATAAGAATGGCTGTACACAAATAAAAAAAAATCCTATCCCACAGGGTTACCACTGGAAGGAAAAAAAACAAAACAATTGTGAGATGTTTTCAAAATATTTATGAAAAAAAAATATTCATAAAAAATAAATAAATAGATAAATAAAATAATTGTTAGAAATCAAATAGATAGGAATATTTCACTGATGTTTGGTCAAAAGGTCTTGGAATGTACTCGTAAAGTTAACAAAACAATTTTCCAAAAGTTTGAAAACTGATTCTAAACCCTGCCTAAGTATTTATTTATTCATGAATCAATATATTATATTTTAAGGGGTTATCCGTTAGAGTAAAATACAAAATTTAAAAAAAAAAATGCCCTATGTAGTCACTTATAGTATGAATCATGTATTTTTTTTCGATAATATATCGAGTGATATATGAAGTTAAACGGCATTTTAAATGGAAAAGAATGCCGCAAATTTGAGCTTTGTAGGTGCAATAGTTTTTTAATGGAATAATTTTGAATATATTGAGTGAGGACGGAAAACAATAGCTTTTTTTTTATTATTATTAAGAGCTTATAACTCGAAAACCTAGGCCAAGAGTCAGAAAACTTATAATATTTTACATTTTAAATATTCTTGGGAGGTAAGACGTCTATACAAAAATCATAGAAATCGGAGAGGTCAAGGTCCAAATCTAATGTAGAATTGTTTTATTTGACATGGAATGACCCTTACTTAAGTTATAATCAAAAGAATGATATAAAGGAAAAATGGACTGAATATATGATTGCTGTTTAGAATAAAATTATAAAATTACTAATCATGAATTGTTTTAATTCAGTGAAGTTCAGGCCAAACCTTGTCGATTTCGGCAAATCAATTCCAACAAAAAGATTCATCTATAAATTGTATTTTGCTTTCATTCTTAATTGCCGACTTCATTAAACTAGAACAGTAATTTGCCATACATGCCTGAAATCTTGAAAGGTTCGCACGTGCTCTCGGACCATACGCCGTAGGTAGACAGTAAATCAAAGCCGACCCACGCAGAAGGAAAGAATGATGAGGGTTCATTAGATATTTCGGTGGATCAATGAGTTCCGGTCAAGGCGTCTCATGGATTTCAAAAAGGTTCCAAGAGCATCGTTAGTTATGTTGCACTCATGTTCAAGAAGAATCATGTTGTAACTATAATCACTTTGTAATGTAGAGGCTGAATACCGGATTATGAAATGTGTTTGAATCCTATTCACTGACAGTTAACCAACTGCAAACGAATTCCCGCCATTGTTAGCTTATGCGTACTATTCGATTTCAGAAGTTCTCATCTGCTTTTATCTGTATACACATTCCATTTGCACAAAGATAAATACTCTAAGGGCTTATCGAGAAGAAGAACGAAGAATATTTTATATCGAGGATATTTAAAATCCTGCTTTGAAGTTTAAGATTCAACTCATTTTAATTTTTTTTTTTTTTGGCGTTTAGTAATTTTTTTTTGTATGTTCATCATTTTTACGGGTGATTAGCCCAGTAATCACTTCTTTAATACAACCACAAATTTATTAGTGATTTTATAATGTTAAAATCTGGAATCACGAAGGCCAATAGATAATACAGATGATGTATAATGCACAAATGTGCCGTTTGTAAATATCGATTCTCAAATTACCCGATCCCGAGAAAAAAATCAATATCGAAAATCGATAGGCCAAAGTCGATTCCTAGGAAATGATTGATACCTCTGACGTTAGAGATAGATTTAATATATTTATATTATAATCGTTTCTTCCTCCTAATGATAATAAACAATGTTATTTTTTTTTTTTTTCATTTTAGTATCAAAGATATTTTTTATGTATTGCTCGGCACACAATGCAAAACAATGCCCTTAAAAAATCAAACATTGCTACTACAAGACCAACACCAAACTGTTTTGAATATATGCCTTCGCGACAGCAAAATAAATATTAGGATATTAGGATTACAATTTAAAATTGCTGAAGCTGAGGTAGGATAAAATAGCACCGTTTTACTTTCTTTTTTTTTTTTTTTTTTTTTTTTGTTAGAGAATTTAGATTATCTAGAATAAAGATTATTCAATTTAATTATATAAATAAAGTAAATTTCATCATATACTCATTGCGCTTATTGAGTCCTAACCACTGTTATAACTCTAAATATCAGAATAGATATCTGCTCCAATCTACAGAGTTTAGTAAAAGGTTTTATGTAACATTTGCTATTCCTAATAAATAAATGAAACCCAAAACCTTTCAAAATTTATATTCTTCAATATAAATTAGTAAAATGAATTATTTTTTGCTCATTGTCTGAATTGTAGTTACTTTAAATACTATAAATTGTAGAAATATAAAAACTATTTGCTAATTACTAATTTATTTCTTGAATGATTATTTATTATATTTGAAATTTTTGTGATAGTTATATATTATTTACCTGAGGTATCGGTTTCGAGAATCGAGAAACGAATTTATTTCTAAATTAGTATCCCTTAGCGGATCTGATGAGAGACCTCCTTTACTGACAGTTAAACTGATATCAAGTCAGGTGATTGTGTCAAGGTATCTTTCATGCTTCACATAATAACTATCTATTTATACATAACTATTATATAAAAAGATAAGCCAGTTTGAGATCACTAACCACGCAAACTACTGAATCCATCAGTGCCTGTATTTTTATCAGATCCTCTTTATAGTTCCAAGAAGGTTCAGCAATAATAAAATCTACTAATTTTCAATTAATTTGTTATTAAAATAGCAGTAGTATACAGATAACATATTTTGAAAACTGACCGATAGGTGGCGAGTGCCATTCTAAATGAGAGGTTACAAAGGTGCGGTGTTGCTTCAGAATGATAATAAATTTTACTGTTTAATTAAATTATAAAAAAAATTAAATATGTGACACTAATTGTGGATCCCAGTGAAGTTTAAAAATCAACCTATGTGTGGTTAGCACATTTCTGCAAAAGAGTTTATAATAGTGAAACAACTGAAACCATATCTACCAAATTTTAGCTACATCATTTTCATAGTTCTAGGAAAGTTCAGGAATAATATAATTTCTAATAATTTAAATCTACAATGTTGTGTGGCATAACCGAGGTTTGCCATACTTTTACTAAATTTATTAGAAATAATCAACTATTTCATGCTAGTATATACATTATTGATATCTGTGGTGCTGTGTAAAATAAAAGAAGAGTAACGCTCAGAATATTTGATTTTAGTATATTTCTTTTTTTATTCGTCATAAAAACAAACTAATATATAAACATGATTATATATTACATAAATATATATTTCCAACGACAAGATAAGGAGCCCCTGAAGAAGATAGTAAGAACCAAAGGCTCTCCCAGCGAAGGCGGGAGTGGAGAGGTGGCCACGCCTTGGTTACACAACTAGTCTTGCACAATCAAGGCCGTTCTAAGCTTAGCCCATTGCTACTTCACCTTCCACTCTAGGCTGTTTCTGCCCATTTCTTTAGCCCATAGTTTTACCTTAAGTATATAGCACTAACAGTGCGTGGTAAATATTACTACTTTTATATAAGTATCTGTTACTAATTGTTAAAGCAATAAAAACTTTATTACAGGCACCTGTTAACTTTATTACTGTGGACTAGACAGATACAGAATGAATTGCGAATGATTTAAATTCTTTTTATTTTTTCTTATAATTTTATTTCTTTATTATTATCTAATAATTGTCCCACAGCTCTATAAAATGTAATCAATTGAAATCTCCTTTTGTCCGATCTCTCCTTATCCAAAACACATGCAATGTTTTGTTTTTTAAACCAGAAATATTTTGGTTTTACTCTTAATTTAACACTCGTCTATCTTCTATTTCTCTCGTTAATCTAATTTTTTTTTATTATTTTTTTTTTTTTATTGGCGCGACAGACGCATGAAGCTGTCCTTGGCCTGCTCCACAGCCCTCGTCCAGTCGTCCCGATCAGCTGCTCGCCTTAGATATATTTTAGATAATTTTAAGTCCTCGGAGACGCCATCGAACCATCTTCTCTTTGGTCTTCCACGAGGTCTCACTCCATCCGGTCTATCCCATAACAATTTTCGGCATGTTCTGTTCTCACCCATCCGGTAAACATGCCCCATCCATTTTAGCCGTTGAACTTTTATGTATATCGTCAATGGCAAGTCACCATACAAATCGTATAGCTCCCGGTTCTTCCTTCGCCGCCACATACCGTTATCCTTTATCGGACCAAATATACGCCTCAGCACTTTCCTTTCGAAACAGTCCAGTTTTGTCGCTACTGATTTATTAATAGTCCATGTTTCGCAGGCATACGAGGCTACCGGTCGCACTAGAGTCTTGTACAGTCTTATCTTGGTTGCGAGGCTGGTGAGTCTACTCTTGATAAAGCTTTGTATGGAGAAGAAGGCTCTGTTGGCTGATATTATCCGACTTTTAATTTCCTCATTTTCATCGAAGTGTTCGTTAATCCAGGCGCCTAAATATTGGAAACTTATGACGGTTTCGAGGGTGTAGCCTTCCATATAATAAAAATGCTGTGGACGAGCAAGTTTTTTTTCTTCTAAATACCATTAATCTCGTTAATCTATACTATTATATAATAGGAAAATTCATTTTTTATTTGTGATCAATAACCACGATGACTACTGAACCAATCTGTACCAAATTTTAACCACTTTATAGATCCTGAATTGTTTAGCAATAATACAAATCTACTGATTTCCAATTAAATTCTTATTATAAAAGCGATAATATGTGGATAATAGTAATGTTTGAAAATTGACCGATTGGTGGCGAGCACCTTTCTGCATGAGAGGTTACAATGGTACCGTGTTATATAAAGCATGAAATAGATAAGATAATTTACTTACATTCAATTAGATAATTGGAAAATATTTAAATATGTGATAAGACTTCTGGATCCCTGTGAAATTTGAAAATCGACCGATATTTGGTTAGCACCATTCCGCAATAGAGTTTACGATGGTAAAACTACTGAACTCATATGTAAGAAATTTTAACTACATCAGCTTCATAGTTCTAGGAATGTTTAGCAATAGTAAAATTTACAATAATAAAGATTTAAATGAATAATTTTGAGTGGCAGAAACGAAGTTTGCCACACTGTCATATACTTTTATGGTTAGATATTAAAATATAATCCTTTTTTTTTCCATCGAAGTCCTATACTGGCCTTGGTGGGAAGGTCAAGATTCACCCACACCAACTCACTCGGCCATTGGGTCCTCAAAAAGATATAACCATATGAAACCATTATAATTATTTCTACTGAATAGAAATTATTGCTAAATCAAAATGTCGATCATTTGCTTTTTGATATTATGTGTAAAAATATGATTCATGGGCCTTAGTTGTAAGCACTAATAACGCAGTCCATTATCCACAAATTTCTTAATAGTCTCTGTCTATCTTTTAACTCATACATCAAAATAAAAAATTAGATGTCAAATAATGTTTTTAAGTTTAACTTCAACAACCTAATCTATAGAATGGTATCAGGTTAAAAATTGCTACTATGCGTGAAATTATTATTGAAGAAATAATCCTCCATTCAATACATGAATACAAGATTTTTATCACTAAACTAATAAATCTTCAATTATTAGTTAAAATTATCTTAGTCCTTATGTATGAGTGTGGGTCAAGCTACAACGGGGGGATTTTTGTTTCCTATTAATATATTTATAATATTTTCCATATACTTATTATTACATAATTTTAACTGTATATTTCTATTCTACTAATCGATTTTGACCATTTATGAAACTTAAGAATCCATCTGTATAATTAACGGTTTCTTTGAATCCCCCTACAAGATTAAATCGATAAGAAACTGTTCGTCGTTATAGACAACTCCAAAATTTCCTACATGAACGATTAAATCTTCCAGTTACTTATAAATATTTTATTCACATGACAGTAATTGAACTATTTAGACATAAGGAGCTGAATATTGGGGGACAACACTAAACCTTCCAGTTTTTCTCGTTTCAATCCTTCCAATGCAAATTTCTGCGTACAATCCTCAATGCTACATATTATTTCACAAGTAAACTTATCCATGATGATCTAAATGTCCCATATGTTGCTGAGTGATCCCAAACCAGATATATGTCCTTCCTCGATAAGACGTATCTCCTAATCTACTTTTAATCTATTTTTTCTACGACTTGATTCCCAATAATCCTCTGATGCGTTTGAAAATGGCCCAGGGGCCTTCTAATGTAGATATTTCACTATAGTTTCTAAGGAGTAGTTTCTTTGCTAGTTATTGTAATTATTTACTCGCATAATTACTTAATTTATGTTTGGATACATTCGTAAAAAAAAAAAAACAAAGCTAAAAAACTATTGAATTCAGAAGGAGAAATCCAGTGAACCTCTAATGCAATAGTAGTTAACTAGAGATCAATGTTTGACGGCTCTATGTTGTTCAACAAATGGGGTTTTATTTAATATTTTAGTTCTATTAATATAGATGTTGTCCCTTGCGATCCAATAGCCCAACCTGTTGATGCCTGTGCTATATAATCCATGCGGTTTTATTTATCGTTTAACGCAATTCTTCTCCAATTGGTGGCAATTACGTTATGAATAATTAATAATGTTGGTGAATATATTAATGATATTCTTAACTTAAAAGTTACTATGGATGATTTCACGATTCTTCTACTCATGGGTCAGCTGTATTTACATTCTAAACTTATTCCTGACTATTTACTATTTAGTCAGCATCGCTAGATCCATCTCTTCCTGGTCTCTCATCTTCTATCATGGCTTTATAGGGCTCCCCGTCCCTCCGTTATCTAATCCCTTCCTCTCAAAACCTCCAAACAACTTCTTAATTCCCGGGTCCTTCTTCGATAGGGCTGTAACCGTTTCATCCAACCGTTGAATTTTGGATCCTTTGTTTGAAAACTTTTTCCACTACTTACTTAGGTCACTTTGCCGACTACTGTGCCGAGTATATGTAAGTATACCCCAATTGGGTACCATGCCGAAATTCAGCCCCTAAGGTGCCGCTTTTAATAAATAACAGTTATTAATGTTATTTATAAATTTGGTATGATTATTAATCGTAATATTGATTTTACTTTATAGATATAAAATAAGTGTTATTATATATGCATTAAAATTTTACGCAGTCAAGAATTTTTTTTTTTTTTCAATTATTGATATTTACAACTGTACCAAATAATATACATCAAGTAAACCTGTTGATAGTGATTACAATGACAATTAAATAACTTTTGAAGAACTACTCAGTAGTAGTTCTTCAATAAAAATTCTACATTAGAAGGTCTCTAGGCCATCTTCTTTTCAGACACCTCGGAGGATTATCAGGAATAGAGTGGAAAGCAAGTCGGGAGACTAGTGGTTTGGAGTGGTTATGGAACTTACTATGAAGGGATAGATATCTAGTTTGGGCTAAATCAGCAACACATGGAACATTAAGATCTAATTTTATTGGCCAGAAAGCAAGGTGCATTGAGGATTTTACTATGGATTTTTGATTGTAAGGATTGGATACGAGATTAATTGGATGGTTTAGTGGAGCCCCAAAGCTCAACTCCATATGTCCAAATTGGTCTAAGAACAGTCTTGTACATGACTCTTTTGCAATTGATTGGGAGCTTTGAACGTTTGCCTAGTAAATATTGTATTAGTCTGTCACGAAAGGCAGTTTCTTGTCGTTTTATTCTTGTATGTTGATTCCAAGTAATATGTTTGTCCAGATGGAATCCTAGGTAGCGGATCTGATCAACAGGGATTAATGGAATATCGTTAGAAACAAATAATAAAACTCGAAATTTACTTTTTGACATTAAATTTATTTGAAAATTGTACTGATACCACAAAGCGATATGTAATTTTGCAAGCTCACTAAACATTTCATGTTACTTCAGGATTTCAGTTGGAAAGTTATTTGAGATTACAAAGATTCGGCAACCTTTTTCGGCTTATTACAAAGGTCATGAAGCAAATTCTTTCCATCTCATTTCAATTGTTTATTTTGGACTGTATACAATACATACATCTAGTAAATATACGAAAAAAATGATCACAATAACTTTCTTAGGAACTACTCTTTAGCAGCACTATGGTAAATGATCTAAATTAGAAGGCCCCTTACAAGGCCCTGGGCCATCTATGAGTATTTTTATGACAATGAAGGACTTAAATATGATGTTGTTTGAGTAAGAGTTTGAAGAAGCTACTGACAGCGAGTACTGTGGATATCAGGACCTAGGAAGGATGAAGAGATGAGAGCGCCCTGGGGCCGACTAATGATTGCGAGATCACGGCCCGACCATCCTTGGTCCGATCCAACCACCTCCTCGCTACTGCAGCTCACTGTCACTATATCACTGTAGAGCGGGCCCCTGCGCTACGCAATGCGCCTCCGAGAAACATATCATAATTGTGAAATCACTTAGATGAGAATATGAGCTCTGGGCTCGATCAACCTAGCCTTCTATTTTGTTGTATTTCATTTTATTATGTAGTACAATAGCAACCTATGTCGCAGCTTCGTACCGATTAGAGAGACAAACACCATGTGGAATTAAAAATAAAATTAAAACAAAATTTAAAATATTAAAAAGATAATATATAACCGTATTGATAACAATATAAAATATAATATACAAAACAAATATAAAACTATTCACATAAATAACAATGAAATGAAAAATAAACTTTATCCTGGGACAGACTGTCGTCTAAGAATAATTAAGGTGCACAATAAAAAGTACAATTGTCTGGCTGAGATTAGTTAGGTCAGCACATCAGTTATACAATTAAATTAGGAGAAAAAAATTAGAAAGAAGAAATAGAAAAATAAATAAATAAATAAAACCTAAAGTTAAGTAAAAAAAATAAAAATAAAAATAAATAAAAAAAATCAACAGTAAAAATTTTAACACACCTATGTACATTTACATATTATTTACATTTTCGTGGAAGATTGAAAATCGAGGAAATGGAGAAATAAATAATGTTTAAAGGAAGTTGAGGAAGAGGCTTTGCGAATATGGATAGGTAGGGAATTCCAAAAGGAAGTAGCACGGATAATGAAGGATTTTTCAATGGAGGCAGTTCTATGTGAGGGGGTATTAGGTTTGAAGGCTGGGATCTTGTATTCAGGTGGTGAATGGAGGAACGCAGAGCAAGTAGGTCTAGGATATAGGATGGTTTATTAGTTTTAATGACTGGAATAGGAAAGTGCCGAGGAATTATTGCCGTCGAAAATCGGGGAAATGCCACTCTAGCTCTTAACCGGCAAGATACGTGAGACCGTCTGTCGACGCCAAAGATAAATCTTATGAAACCATTCATAAGCCTCCTTAGTCTCATTTGTTTGTTTCCTTAGCTCAACAGACAGCCCCCCATACACCAAGCACCCGTAATCAAAGTGGGAAAAAGTGAGAGAGGACACCAGAAGTAGGCGGGTACTTCGGGGGAAGGAGTCAAGATGTCTTTTTGATGGAGTCAAGATGGAGCTGTTTGAGGATCATGACGGATTTTCTGGTTATTTGGGAAATGTGGTTATTCCAAAATAAGTGTTGATCAAAGGAGGTTCCGAGGTTTTTGATGGAAATTTGAAATTGAATTGAACGGTTATAGAGGTAAAGTAATGGATAGTAAGGGAGGGAATTAAGGATAGGTTTTGAACCGATAAGGATTGCCTTGCTTTTCTCTGGATTCAGGCTTATTTTTTTACAATAACAATTACAATAACTATATAACTATATAAAAACTAGGATAAAATATTTTGTATATACTTTTCTTCTCTTTTACTCTTCCCAAACCATAAGTTACGATATATGGGGTGGTGGATTATTCCCAGGAAGAAAAAAAAGAAGATAATTTTAACTAATTGCGATTTTATTTTTCTATCAATTAAATTCATAAATTGAAGTATGCAATTGAAAAGTTTATCTTTAATGATGTTATCACGCGGTTGAAGATTACCTAAAAGCATAATTAGACATCCAGACTTTACTTTTAATGTATGAGTTGTTAATCCAGATGAACAGAGACTATTAAGAAACTCTGGTAGATCATATTTTTTTATACAATATCAAATAGAAAAGTATCGACATTTTGATTTGGCAATTCGGAAGAAATAATGTTACCTCGTTTCTGCCACTCAACACTGCACATTTAAATTATTATTACAGCAAATCTTATTATTGCTAAACCTCCCAAGAACTATGACGATGACTTAATTAAGGTTTAGTAAAGATGAATTCAATAGTTTAACAATTGCGAACTGTTGCAGAATAACACTAGGAATATATCGGTTGGTTTTTAAATCTCACTGGTTTTTAAATTCCACATGTCGTACCACATATTTGTAGGCTTTTTAATTACACTTTTACTGATAGTATGCGAATTTTGTTATCAATTTCAAGCTCTATATAACATCGTAGCTTTGCAACCTCTCATGTAGAATGATGCTCGCCACCTAGCGGTCGATTTTCAAACTTGAATGTTATCGACATTTTTATAAATCGAAAAAATCGTGTGACATTAAATAGAATTTTGTTACGAAACTTTTTTTTAATATAATTTTTTTAAGCTATCAATTTTTTATTTACATGTATAACAATGCTTCGTATATTGCATACATAATAAATATCCAAAATAAGTTCTTAAATAGATATACGTATTACGTTAATTGTTTATTATATGTAATTAACAATTGTTTGTGGGTCCAATGACAATGACGGTTAATCGAGTCCCAAGTGTACTTATAATTAATCTGTAATATAACGTGTCTAGCAGATATTTCTACTTATGTGATCAAAAATAACTCAAATTAGCATTCCCGATCTAAGAAATAGAACCTTTAAAGATAATCCTATTCTTCCCTCTTTGCCCTATCTCTAGGCGATAGGGAACCACCCTAGGTTCCATCATCTACACGGTTTAGACAACTGTCCTCTTGACCGAGGCTGTAAATGTATGATATCTCTATGAATCATTCACAGCATCCGTAACATTCCAATCCCAATCACAAGCCTGAATGGTGTCGATGTTAGAGAATTAAAACAAAACTTATCAAATAAACTTCCCCCTTCGTCGTAAGATCAAAACTTCTTGTCCTACAGTTTTTGTTTGATTCGTTTAACGTCAATTTATGCTGCTAAAGCTAATCGGACGATGCTACGGTGGGAGTCCTAAATTTTGCCTATCCAGTTATAATTAGGATAGGGATCTTTAACGAGTACCTGACATCGCACAGGCTCGGGATCCCCATTTTACGCCCCTTCCGAAGGACAGCATAGCTAAGGATATTTTACTCCCTTTAAAAAATCCTAAGGTCATCTGCCGGGCTGCGAACCCGCGATCTTGGGTTTAGTAGGTTGCTATATTACCTGCTATATAACCACTACACCACAGGTGACCCCTTTTTCCTACAGTATCCTTTAATAATATACCACTAATCCCTGTTGAACAGATCCGCTACCTAGGATTTTATCGGGACAAACGCTTTACTTGATTCCACATACAAGACTAAAACGACAAGAAAATGCTCTCCGTTTTAGACTTCTTCAACATTTATTTGACTAACTTCCAAAGCCTCTTATAAGCTACATAGATGACAGTAGTTAGACCTATTTTGCCACACGAAGTTGTGTTTTTGAATTCTACTAAACTATCTATTTCCAATCATCTCTTATCCAAAAAGTCCTTCAAAAAATCCTTAATACTCCTTATTTTGTCACAAAGAAATGTTCTGTAACTATCTAAATGTCCCATATGTTGCTGATTTTGCCCTAACTATACCACTTATCCTTTCGTATTAAACTCTACACCCACTCAACTCCATTAGTCTTCCAACTTGCTTCCTGTTCTTAATATACCTCCAGGGCGTATGAAAATAAAATGGAGTACTTTTATTTAAGTGCTTCTAATGTGTAATATATTACATGTCATTGCAATCATATTCCACAAATTTACTTGTTGTATATATTGTATGCAGTTGTAAATATGTATCAATATTTTTTTTTCGTTAGGGCCATCTATAGACCACGGTGCTTGTGCTTTAGATGTTTCTTAATGTCTTCTTCGTTGCTTGTCACGATTGGTGTTCTTAGTGGTGGGCTCGGCTGCTGCTTGCTTGTTGGTACCTCAAGCTGTTCTCATGGCTAAATTCAATCTTATGTTCCTCAGACCATTTCCTGGTTTCGTCTTTCGGTCTGTGGGTAAATTCTGTGAGGGATGTTATGAAGGATTTAGTTTTAAGAGTTTTATAATTGTTACTCCGGTCGGTTATGGCATTTTGATTTATATGGAGTTCCGAAAGATCCTTCTCCACTTGCTTCATCCACAAGAACCCAGTAGCTTTGCCCATGCTAGCAGCCTTGAAAATCCTATGGGATAGCCTCTTTGAGTCCATTCTGGATAGATGTCCGTAAAAAGCCAGTCGCCTTCTTCTGATGGCATCAATGAGATTTTCTTGGTGTTTATACAGTTTACGATTTGGTTGATACCATCGGCTTCCATCTGGTCGAATATCAATAAATTATTAATTAAAAAAGAAACATTTAACTATAACAGTTAACAGTTTTATGCGTTCCCTTTTTCCTACCACTTAGATCTTACCAAAGTTTCTGTATTATTGCCAGAACACTCCCGGCTTTCTTACTGACAGCTGTTTTTCTGTGTTCGATGTAGTTAAGGAGAGTTAGTTAAAAAGCAACATTCTTGGATTATCAAAAAGTTTGCGAATTCACAAATACCTTTTGCTAAATCGTTTTACAATATAGAATCGATACTTAAAAAAAAGTACCCGAATGCCAGGAATACTTGGACTCCAGCCATTATTACCATTAGACATAAGGTTGAGAGGGAGGAGTAAAGGAAGGGGGGCGTACACCCAACGGTAGGTGGGCTCTAAAAAGAAGAAGAGTAGAATCGATTTTACAATCTATGTCTCGGTGGTGGCCTCAAGATAAGGAGGCTCATGTAATTTTTGGGTAGGAGCGCCTTGAATACAAATGGTAGGATTTTTTCTTCCTTCTATCTTATTAAAGGGGGGGGGAGCGCCCTTCCGGGAATAGCAATGCCCCTCCCCCCACTCCCCGAGCTCTAGATAAATTGTTGAATTTTCCATGCAAATTGAAAACCGACAGCTCTTCTAGCCAGTTTTCCAAGATTTTTATGAAAGAATTTTGGGATTTACTAAGGATTCTTCCTCTCTTTATGACTAACTCCCGAGTCATGCTAAACTTTTTTTTTTTTTCTTAAGAATAAATATTAGATTATTGGGTAAAAATTAAAGATAATTTATGTTCTCTTTTGCCTTTTCTATAGACATTTTTATTCAATGAGAATTTCAAATGTTATTCGCCATCATTTATAAAAACATAGGTAGCCGCTCGAATTGATTCCGAAATAACAATGTACTGTGAAATATCAATGGCATTATTATTTTGAAAATGAGAGAGATGAAATGCACCACTCACTGCTATGAAAATGTCGGGAGCCGTTCTCTATCGTTTGTACAAAAGTTACTCTTGGTTCTCACAATTGGTTTCGGCACGGAGCAATACGAACAATATTGATACCCTATTCCACCCTCTCCACCCCTTTCTAGTCAACTTTCCTAAATATTAGCTTAAGAAACAAAAAAAATTGGGAAAATCTTGTTTGAATATGCTATAGACTGCCGATATTCAAATTAAAATAATCATCCTATCCCCATTAAAAATTTATTTACAACTTTACCACGTCAACATTATTTCATATTTATAGTTTTAAATCAAGAAATTCCAATCAAACTTATCAACAAAGATCATAATGTTCCATATGTTGCTGATTTAGCCCAAACCAGATACCTATCCTTCCATAGTAAACTTCATACCCCATTTTCTGTACAAAAAATGAACAGCAAACCTTAACCAAACTTAAAAAACAAGAAACTACACGTCGTTTTCGACTACTCCAACATTTACTAGTCAAGCGTTCAAAGCTCTTAGTAAATTACATCAGCCACTTAGATTAAATCTGTGGCACTTATGGAAAATAGTCGGTTAAATTTACTTTTGTGAATTTCGGGTTGTCACCAGAAAGCTAATTTGTTTCTCTTTGTTCTGTTCTAATGGAGTTAGAGCTTAATGGAGTTAACATTAGTTAAGAGGCTGCCGCAAAGATCAGTACTGATTTGTGAATCATAGTAGCAAAAATTGCAATTTTCCTAAAAATTTCCTCTTAAACGACAATTCAAAAGTGCCACTGATTTATGTAGGGTGATCATTTTTTCTTTTTTTTTTTTTTTTTTTAGCAATCTCCCTTCTAGCCTAACACCTTCCATATGTTAATTTAAAAAACTTAAGACAAGAAATCAATGATGTTGATATTGTAAACTACAAAACGAGAAATGAATGTAAAGGAAAAATAATGGAGTAATGGTTAGCAAAAGGTTGTGGTAGAAATCGATTTATTCCTAGCGATGTATTAATTTCACTTCCGAGTTTTTGTTAAACTAATTTAATTGCAATTGAAATATGATTAGCTATAATCAAAACATACTTATATTAACCATTGACCAAATAATTACTCCACTGTTGTGGTAATTCTATTTATTTTTTTTCTATGTAAATATAATTTCGGTCATACAAATGACAAAAAAAGTGCGAAACTGAAATGCGGATCATAATAGGTTGGTCCGGGTTGAAATTTTACTTCATGAGAACTAAGTCAAAATATATTTATCGGATTAAGAATAATGATTTTATAATTTCGATTACATATGATTTTGGCCTATCGAAACATATGTTTTGTTTTTAAGCGGTTATTAAAATTATTCTTCATGGATCTGTTGGTGATGATACTGATCTGATGCTTCAAGAATGAAAAATCCTGTTTTTGTTTTTTTTTGTTTTTTTTTAACATTTAAGTACAGCCTATACTACATATACTTCTTTCCACTAAGTATGTCGGAGAAATAACGTTCCCATACAAAGGTAAGAACTATATTAATTTGTTACCACATTGTCGAATTATTTAAAAATTACATTAATTTTTATACAATCTAGCATTTTTAAATAAGTGGAAATCGTCTTGAAACTTTGAGAATCAGAATTTTATTTTCCCGAAACATGTAGCCGAAAGAAGTAAATTTATATATACAGTATATCCTGTAGTTATGTGTGTAGTTTATAATTGAACCCCTGTTGACAAAATTGAGATTTTTTAAAATTTTATCAAAGTATTTTATCTACTATTAACGATTAAAAATGTTTGTCAATTTCATTTTAAGTTCTGATCCCCTGATTTGGATCTCTTCAGCGAGTCCAGAGAATGAAAGTGAACAGTTGAGTCCTAGGAAGGGATTAAAAGTTAATAAATTAATAGAGAAAAAATGTGGTCTTCGTGATCATATTTCTTAACTACCGCCAAACGCTTCAAATAACAACCCAAGTGCTTGAAATGTTTACCTTCTTTAGTTTTTTTATTTTATTCTTGGCTCAAGATCTGTCAATACTAGCCGATAAAAGATGGCAGATTTTCGGTGATTATTTACCTCCGTGATGACCCGGACAGCCGCAGAAACGGCTGACGTCTGTGGTGAATACATTTCACATTTTTATTTAATTAGATAGGTCTCGGTTCTGTCAATTAAAGGTTAGATATAAATTGCTCAGTCGTCTTAAAAAACAAGACGGATTTCTAATAAACTTCAACGTGTTTGTGTCAGTATAATTGGGCTTGCTAATTAGGAGATATTTCCTTAGCTCGATGCTGCTAACGGAACCTGGATATTGAAAAAATTCTTCGACTGTTATGCGAAACTAGATTTAGTAAGAAGAGACATTTGTAAGTACCAGTCGTTGAACATTCACTTATTCTTAAAGTACTTTTTTTATTTTTTCTCGATATTTCTATCTTTGAAAACATTGTAGCATCACCCCAAGATTCGATAGAATCCATGATGAGCCGATCTTTTTTCCAGACCCTGGTCTGTCAAAAGATTCTTGTATTTCTTCCTGCCATGACTTCCTGGGTCTTCTTTGGGGTCTACAAAATCTTCGAAATTCACTTTGGCAGTAACCCTTTTTTTGTGTTTAATAGCTTATTTATGTGTTTTCTTTAGTATTTTTTAAGATATCCTTGTTCTTTATAAAAACTGCTTAATGGGACTGATAGGTCCTCCCACCATCCTAGTCTCCGCATTTACCTAACTGTTAACTAACCCTTATTCATTAAAGCTTAAAGGGTCCAAGATATCTATCATCATTCCTTTATTAATATATTAGGGCATCATTTAGTCTGATTCAATCTGCACCTTTGGTAATTATATAATTAATAATTTAAGGTTCCGAAAAAAATAATTACGATATGACATTACATTACCTTGTGGATTCTATAATTCAAAACTACACGCTTTCTAGAACATCCACAATTAATCCTTCCTGATGATAACTTGTTGCTTGCGGGAACAAGTTTCACTTGCTGAAGAATGCGTGCATTAAGGAATGTATTTATGATTTACAAGTTTCCAAACTAGTAAAGTGTAGATGTGAATTTTTTAAAATTCTCAATGCTGGTAACAATACCAAAAACGAAACTCCGCATTTTATTTATATACTGAAACTTAAACTGTTTAGAATATATGCATCTAGTAAATGTGTGTTAAAATGATTACAATAACGTGCTTTTAGTTTTATGCTCATTTAGGCCTGACTTTGCACCTGTGAGTTACGTTTACACCAAGCGCACTAAAAAGTTTCAGTTGAAGAAAAAGTGTTTTTCTGCTGTCTAAATGAGGGGTATTTTATATTTCTTACTTACTTATGACAACACCGATTGGGTCTAAGGACTTTTCACGCTAATCCTAGTTACCTCTCATGTT
Organism: Euschistus heros; assembly: GCA_003667255.2. Classification (NCBI taxonomy): domain Eukaryota; kingdom Metazoa; phylum Arthropoda; class Insecta; order Hemiptera; family Pentatomidae; genus Euschistus; species Euschistus heros. Next base: position 1,284,221 of record RCWM02000004.1, read on the forward strand.
TTATAACAGTTAGTTGATTATAGTGTTTCAACAGGTGTGATTCTTTTGTCGGATAAAGTCCTGTTTTCAACAACTAAATATTTCTCAAATCAATTAGGTTTTGCATTAATTTTATCCTATAATTATTGTAATCTAAATATATGATATTCATTTTGCCCAAAATACAGTATTTGAAAATAAAATAGAATCCCCTTTAGGATATGAATTAAGAATGACTTTGCACCAGTATATTTTGTCGCAAAGTGACCTCCCTGTGGGAAGAAGTCTTGGTAGCAATGCTCTTCTTAAACAAATCAATAAACGAGAATATTTTGAAGTTGAGGAGTTTGTAGGCTGGTTAAAATCCAAATTATTTGGGATAGCGTTTTGCTTCTTGTTAATAAGGTTTTTGCCATCTATGTGCAAGTATATTGACGAAAAAAAAAAATTAACATTTAGCCGAGAATATGAAATCAATGTGGTGAAGTTTTTTGCTCGTTAATGAGCATTTCAAGGTTCCACAGTAAATATACCATAAGCAAGGAAACATGTTTAATGGACACATAAATATATTTTAAATATAGCCAGACACAATTTCTGGAGTATTCATAGGAGGAAAGGTGTAAAATCAGTCTTTTTTATTGTTGCATCATGTACGCTACTGAGTGAAAATACAAGTTTTAGGGTTACGTAAATGTGCCCATCAAGAAGGGCAAGAAGAAGAGGTTATCCTACAGGAATTCTAGTCAGCGTAAGGAAAGGTTTAGATTCGTTCCGTGGATTCGCTACAAAATAATTGTATACCTTCTTCCTCAGCCGAAAATACAATCATTGCATTAATTAATTAATTTAAATCTTCATTTATCTTTTAAGTATAATAAATAATTTAAAAGATAAATAAATATTAAATGTAATTGAGTTGTCATTGAGGTACAAGAATAATTCAAGTTCGACAAGAATAGGCAAGTTCTCACGATGAATTCTTATCTCTTGCATAAATTAGCTACTGTTCCATTAGCTACTGTGTTTGACTTTACGAGCCCGTAATATTTACTCTAATTTCTCTCGGAGGCTGCGCACATTTCATACAGTATGTGTGACCACAAAGAAAATTGGGCGGTGTAACAAACCGTGTGAAGAGGAAGGCGAGGTGGCCTAGTTATAGCACTCAGTCACGGAAGGGGTGTTCTACCTTTCCTATGTTCACTTCGCACCGTTAATTATATTTAATGGTGATATAAATAATCCACGGTACTCTAATTTATTAATATGTAATGCTATATTAAAAAATAAATAAAATAAGCAGGTCTAAGGTTTATTTACGTTTGTATCAAGGATAAAACAATGTTACAAATCTAAAGAACGAAACCTAATGTATAAATTAAAAGTGAAATTAAATTTTTAACATTTTTTTTTTTTTACTTGTATGTATATTTTGGCTTATGTAACGTTTTTCACCTTTAAAATGTGTAAAGTTTCTTTAGCGCTCAAAAATGTAACGTTTTGACACGCTCTAACTCTGTTGGTGTTGCTTGGATCGTAAATTTGCTGGCAGTTTCCTTATCAGCAACTATAATATGTTTATTATAAATAGACATAACCATGATCTATTGTTTTTCTCAGTCAGGGAGAAATTAAATTTTTTTATTTTCTTTATTTGTTCCCCCCCCCCATAACGTATCCCTGTTAGATAGGTATTTTAGATTATTACAGGTATCTAACATAGTTTATATAATTTATAACTATTGAAAATTTAGAAGTAATTTATGTTTAATTTGTCAAAATAAATATTGAATAGATACAGTTAATAACATTAGAAAAAAAACAACGAATATAAAATACATTTGAGTGACCTCAAAACAAACAAAAACTTCGTCCACGTAGGTCTTCTTTTTATCTTTGAGAAGTTCTAGATCAATTTCTGGAATAAACCTTTCCATCTCCTTGGGATATTTTTTTAAAAGGTTCTTCTATGGAAACGGTCAATGTCTCCTTTTAATATTATGCATTGGCATTTTTACCAAGTGATACAACAGGATTTTCGGATCTGTAAAATAATTAATGATTTATTATCACTAGAGAGAATGTTGAATGTTCTCTCTTATATTGGTTTTCATTGATATTCACGAATGTTTAACATATACATATATATATAAAATGTTCTATAGAATAATTTACTTGTTTATGGCTGGTAAATACCTGTAGTTACTGCAAAGTTTGGTTGGTTCATTTTTTTAAAAATGAGTTTAAGGTATTCCAACTTTGGATCCACTCTACTGAAATATTAAAGCATTCCTAAAAACCAATTACTTACCAAGGAAACTCAAATAACCTCAAAGGACTATCAAACTGTATTTGGGTGAGTTTAGTAACAGGTGCGGACCAAAGAGAAAACTGTTATTTCCCATTTAAACATTCGTTGGACAGTAATAGAATTTCTAACGTGTTTTATGGCCGAGCCGAGAGAAGTCCAAGGGATTCCTAGGTAACCCTGATATATGGTCATATTATGGAAGCCAACTACACTACTACAGAAAGCTCTTATACCGTTCCTCTAGCCGTGTCCCAGTAATGCGTTTGCTTGGTGTTCCTTTTGCCTTGTTCCGGCCACTGAGAGGGAATTCCTTTTTTACTAGACCAGAAAAATATGGGTCCCATTGGTGACGATAAGCGTTTACAGGAGGAAGAATAAACGTAGATCTTTCAACTTGTCCTGGGTTCTAATGTAGTATGTCCGAAAGAGCCATAAGGTAGACCCTGTTCAGTGGGTTTTCGTATAAATTGTTCTTTTGTGCCGTTATAAATATATTTTAAGCCATTTTTTGTCAACCTTTTTTTTTTTTTTTTTTTTTTTTTTTTTTTTTTTTTTTTTTTTGAGGATACTGTAAAGAATTACCTAATCGGCATTAAAATACTAACTTCTTTATTTTTTATCATCCTTGGAAATTTTTCACTACACCGTTACTGTTAGAATATAGGGTTTTTCGTAATAATTGTATGTCACCGGTCAAACTGTTTTACAGAAATCTGACTGGAAGTTATTCCACAATTAGAAACGTAATCTTGTAATTCATAGAAAACTGGAAGTTATACAAAACATCTGCATGAGAATCATAAACAATTACCCCAGATACACAAGAATATCCACTATGCTCACTGATCTCAATCTACCCACAATCAAACAACACATTCATTCTTAATCAAATTCATTTTTCATATCAACTGCTATATCTGAAAACCCAAATATCCAAGAAATAGGTAATTACAACAAGAAAACTCTAAAGACAAACACAAACGGACAAAACATATATTACTTGAAGACTAAAATACTAATTTCTATAAATTACAAAATATTACATAAATTAGAGTAATGTAAATATCTTTTTACAATATAAAGTTATTAGAAAAAGATTGATTTTTGTATTATTTAACAAAAGTTGTTTTATTATCTTTTTATTTGTATTTTGTAACTGTATAATGTACAAAATGATAACGAGACTACTTTTGTGATATAATACATCTAATTTATATACTATTTTGTAATTTATAGAAATTATAAATTGTAATTTTTGTTTTTTTTATAATTATCCTTATAATCTCTCTATATATATTATCACGTCGCGCCGATAGAATAGAAGCTTCCTGGCAAAATAAGAGAAACTAAATCTTTCAGCGGGCATTCCACTATTTAAGTTTTAATACTTTTCGTTGGAAAACATCAGTACGTTACATACACTTATAATTTACAAACTCCGTTATATGGTTTAAAAAGTTATAAAAGAAGAAAAAAATAGGAGCGATATTTGAATTACATACGAAACTGACAAGAAAAAGATCGAAGAATCAAGATTTAGTTGAAGGTAAAAGATGTTTTAAATGTGCTATATCTGAGTACACCTTTTTATCATTCACCGTGTCAATAAGCAATAATAAATGTTAATACGATTAATTAATCTATCAATATTCCTATCTGAATATTCCCAATTAATATAGCAAGTAAGAGAAATAAAATCCATATTGGTCTGTAATTTGTATAGGCAAATCAGCAGAATATTTTCTTCTTTTTTTTTTTTTTTAATAGTATTTTCTACCCACACCTGTCAAAGATACATATGGGCATAGGCATATGTACGCATTGGTAATTCTTCCTTGACATTCATTTACTTAAAGATTTTAAAACACCCAGTACCACTACAGCCCATGAAGGGTCTTGGGTTTAGTACTTAGGTAAGGATGTTCTATTACTGTGCCAACGGTTATGAAAGGAGTAGAATTGGCCAAAATGCTCACTCAACTACCAGGTTTTCCCCCTTTAAGGGTATCCACTTTATAAAGGCGGGATGTTCCTCAGGAGGGTCCCCCGACCTCGAAGACGAGCTAGGGCCGAATTTACAGAAAATAAAGTTTCTGCCTTCAGTGGTACTCGAACTCGGATCCGGGAACGGTAGAAATGCGCCTTAACCACTCCATGATATTATGAAAGTATATTTCTCATCCACCTTCTTTTCAGCCTCTTTTTTTTTTTTTTTCCCAGATATTTAGTTGATAGTCACAGTTTTTTTCGGTGTCCTTGTGAATGGTGGCGGAATCATTTGTTGTGAGTCAATACATATTACCTAAATGTTGGTATAAACCAGTTTGAAAAGTTGCATTGACAACGTACTAAGGACCTATTATGATAAGTATATGTTTTTGATTGAAAATTCAGCAGTATTTGTATATTTCTTTTAAGGACTTCCAAAAATCTGAGGAACTCAAGTCCAAACGAATTTTAGTAAATTGTAAATATATTTATTTATTCTTTAAATAAATCTGTAAATTGACCGTGGTCCAGGCCTCCTTAAAAGCATTTTGTAGAGTAAACTTAACTTTAGTTTCAAGTACTGCTTCAAGGATTTCAAGGTCATAAAAGCATTACTATAAAAGAATTACATACTTTTACTTCCAGCAACGTAGGTTTGTATTAGTTCCCGTAGGTAGGATTTACTTCCTGTAGTTAGGTAGTTGCGAAAGTAAAGAAAAATATCAATTAATTTAAACGGACTAAATTCATTTCGAAAGAGGTAAGATGACTTGTTATAATATTTTTGGATTGTCAGGAAAATAATACTGGCTTTTTTGTTTCCTTTATTACTCTGTGCTAAAAACTGTTTGTATTTCATGGATTACTTTTTGTATGGATGTCAATATTTATTTTTCTTCTTCTGAATGAAAATGTTTTTTTTTTTACCTTGAATCTCACTAATTTGAAATATTCAGTCTTCACTCATGATTTTACTGATAAATTTGTTGTAAGAGTTGAAATTTGGTCGGAAACGAGCCCAATGAACCAAAAACAATAATAAAGCGCGGGTTGGAGATAGTGTAAGTGTGAGGTACCTTTAAAATTTCGAAATGGAGAGTCGATCCTTGTAGACAAGGAGGTTCGTGGCTGGACTTTTGCCGTTGATGACGATTTTAGAATTGTTCAAAACCTTTCCGAGAAAATTGGAGCAAATCAAACGACACAGGCCACCTCAATGGAATAACACTACAAGATAGTGACAAAAATAATAATAAATGTTAATACGATTAATTAATCTATCAATATTCCTATCTGAATATTCCCAATTTAGTATAGCAAGTAAGAGAAATAAAATCAATAAATATTTTTATGGATAAAAGTAATTTTTATAGACAAATCAGCAGAATATTTTCAGAATTTTTTTTTTTTTTTTTAATAGTATTTTCTATCCACACCTGTCAAAGATACTATAAACATAGGCATATGTACGCATTGGTATTTCTTCCTTGACATTCATTTACTTAAAGATGTTAAAACACCCAGTACCACTACAGCCCATGAAGGGTCTTGGGTTTAGTACTTAGGTAAGGATGTTCTGTTACTGTGCCAACGGTTATGAAAGGAGGATAATTGGCCAAAATGCTCGCTCAACCACCAGGTTTTCCCCCTTTAAGGGTATCCACTTTATAAAGGCGGGATGTTCCTCAGGAGGGTCCCCCGACCTCGAAGACGAGCTAGGGCCGAATTTACAGAAAATAAAGTTTCTGCCTTCAGCCGTACTCGAACTTGGACCCGAGAACGGTAGAAATGCGCCTTAACCACTCCAAGATATTACGAAAGTATATTTCTCATCCACCTTCTTTTCAGCCTTTTTTTTTTTTTTTTTTTTTTCAGATATTTAGTTGATAGCCACAGTTATTTGATAATGATAAATAATGTTTAATCAGTTTTGACACCCTATGTATATCTTTTAAAATGCGGAAATAATTGAAAGTAATTTTAAACAGTTGAATTACAGGATTTAAAAGGAATTTTATGATTTTTTTAGCAAAGTATCTTTTTTCTAATTTTTAGGATAGTGTGTCAATTACTGTCTGGTTTAACCTATTTGTATTTTTATTAATGAGCATGTTTTATGATCGTTTGTTTTAAATATTTGTTTTGTTTAAAACATTAACCTGTATTAATTTCGGGGTAACCCAATAGAAAGGCAAGCCATACTGCGTTCTGACTCCGCAGTTGTTAATGGTTTCAGGTGTTTTTCGCAGCTGCTGACAGTTCAATCGAGGAGCCTAAAGAAATAATTTATATTATCACGCTCTAGTAGGAATAGCTCTAAGATATATGCCCCATTATATAAGGCAAATGTCTTGTCAGTGTTCCGCCTCAGGAATCCCGTATATAATTAACTTACTTTGATTGATGTAGTAATGAGGCCCAGCCCATTTGACTTTTCCTAATTAAGAAATATAAAAAATGGAAAACTATCCCTCACAATGAGAGTTGTGGTACCGAGCGAAGAAATAAATATATAAGACCGCATATATATGGTTGAGTAAGTCAGTCGGTAGGATTCCAGATATGGAACAGGGGGCATTCCTTTGTCACTGACAGCGGAGAGGGTCTTATCGGGGACGTACGGTAGCGGCGGCGATAACTCACTGACCACCGCCTCCCGTTTCCTCCCGACCAAGAGGAATGTCCTCCTCAAATATGCCAACAGTTCTTCTCAGCCTTCTAGATAAAGTGCCCGTTATCCGGCTTTGTATGCACCTGTGCCCACTGACAAATATATTGCTAGCCTCCCTGGTGCAGCTCATGTCTCGTCGTAGGGTGCACATGGCGCGTACCTTACAAGGAGGGTCATCCGGGGATGTTCTAGATTCTGATGGAGTAAGAGACATTCTGAATGATATAGAGAACGTCGTTTGAATATTATACAAATCAAGGTTTCTAAAATGTCAAATGGATTTTCCGAATTCTTCATCTTTTAAGGCAATATATAATACGATATAAGACAATTTTAAGATTGCGATCACGTACTTTTTTGTAACTTTTTTTTCCTTTATCAATTTTTTTTTTATTCACACTTATTATTAAAGTAACAAGAAGCAAATTGGCTGAGAGTGTAATATTAAAGGCTTGTGGACGTGAGGGAGAGTACTACTCAAAGTGCCTTATCCTTGTATAAATGAGAAAAAAAAGACTTATTTGAGCAAATCTCTCAACCAGTCTATCTTAATCCTTCTGAGAGTATTCCCGGGTACGTCAATCGTGGTCATGTCATTAATAAGTATGTTGTTATGTCCATTCCATCTGTCTTGAAAAGGATCATAAAGGTTATGTATTTGTTTGTTTGCTGAAAATATTTGTAAATCTGAATTAAGTGTGTGGTTTGATATTTACCAAGATGATTTCGTGATTGGTCTATCTTCCATCTGAAGTCCGGCAAAATATGATTTTACAACACCATGGTGCTTCTCCACATTATTCTAATGCAGTAAAAATGAATAAACCAACGATACCTCCTTCCATAAAATTCAACTCAAAAAGTGGTATTGAGGATTAAACAATCATTTTTTTTTTTATTTAATTTTTATTCAAATGAAGAGTTTATTATGTTTAAAATACATATTTCCATCAAGCGATTATCATAATGTCTTATTTACACAAGTAACTGATTCGTATGCCAAATGAAAACACCATATTTTTCCGGTTTTAAAAGTAAATTTTTCTATGAAATTGATACGAAATCAATAATTTAATTAATTATACAATTTAAAAGCTGGTTAAATGAGAAAGTTTTTGTGAGATTTGCAGTTTCGTGGATAGTTTTTGAAAAAAGAAATTGTAAAAACTCAATAAGGTGAAGATCAAGCTGTTATTTAGGTCCTAAGTTTGTAAAATTCAAGACTACATGAGCTCTTATCTTATAGGAAATTTAATGATAAATCCGAAAATGTGGTCAAACTTTAAAAAATGTTTAAACAAAGTGGAGATATTAGATCTTTTATGCTCTAATCTAAAACGTGGTTTCCTCATAAAGTCTTTGAATATCGTATATCTGCAACGGATTGGAATAGAAAGGTAAGTTCTGCGGAAATTTTTCTTCATTTTTAATCTAATTTCACTCAATTTTTTTTTTTTTTTTTTTTTTTTTTTTTTTTTTTTTTATTTTTTTTTTTTTTTTTTATTTTATTTTTTTTTTTTTTTTTTTACACAATATGTACACGTAAATCAATGTGACATATAAACTAAGATAGATCAGGAGTAGGTGTACTGTTCTTTTGTAAGTATAACTTTGAAGGGATTTTTAAAATTATACTTACCGATTTCTTTTGATAATTTTTTTTTTTAAAGTAAGAAATACAATGTTGTATAATATTTATTTCTACGAAACATTTTCCTTTTTCTTTTCAGATGTTTACAACTTATCTCTACCCCAAATCCCGAGGAGGAAGGAAGGGACGGGAGGTGAAGGACCCCTCTCCAGCGGACACTCCCTCCGCCCCGTTATGAAGACACCGCTCCTAATGGTGGAGCCGTAGAGCGCTGGAGATGTAGATATATTCCTCCGTGTCCCGTTAGTGTTAATTGTCCCTACAGTTATTTACAGTGGCTCTACCCCGCCCGATAGAACGAATCCTTACCTTCCTCCTGGATTGATAATCTCTCGTCTTCTGATCCTTCGTACTTGGAGGAGTTGGTATGGCAGGCATGTTCCAATGGAACTGCTTGCTTTGAAATTCCACAGCCACATGTAAGTGGATCGTGTAGCTTTATCTATGGAGAAATATTTTGATCTGCCTCGTTGAGTATCCTCGTGTCCAGTGCTAACTTAGAATGTTAGAATGTGTTCTAACTTAGAATTTGCCGAGGTCAGAATGAGGCCCAAAATGTATATACGGTTCATAACAGTATTGGCTATCTTTTTGTAACTCAGACCCAAGTACTTAATGTAATTCAGGAAGAACTGAACAATATGTTCTTACATTTAAAAAAATATACTGAATAGGATACTGTTTTTAATAGGGTGTATAAAAAAAATGACCGTTTCTTAAGCAAATATTTATATTATTATTTCTTAGATATAAAATACAATTAATTTGGAAGTTATCTACGTCATTACCCATCTGCTTGCCAATTGCTCGATGCCACGCTGATACTATTCCTTGGGATCGCTGTCAAAGAACTCTTGGACAGCATTTTCAACTTCCGCAAAATTATCAAATTTTTTCCTTGAAGAAAATGGGCCATGGACCAATACGAGTAGTTAACCGAAGGTGCGAAATTTGGACTATATGTTGGATGAGGCAGGAGTTCAAACCCATGAAGTTCTGTAAACTTTTTTGCTGATTGTTGAGGAGTAAGCTCGTGCGGGACCTGTCTACAGGTTTTTCACCTTCCCCATGGAGAGAAGATGGCGACTAACAGTATCTTTCGACACACCACACTCCCTGGCAAGTTCGTGAGTACTTGTGGACGGATTTGACTCAGCAGCTTCCTTCAGAACCTCATCAATATCCATTAATGGCCGCTCGGAGCCCTTCTTCCTTTCCGACGTCGTGTCTCCAGTTCTAATTTTTTCAAACCAACGCCGCGCAATGCGCTTTTCAAGGACACATTCCCCTTCATATTTAATAATTTCACGGGTTGCTTCAGCGGCTTTGAAATATTTTTTCCAGTAATGTATTAAAATTACGAGAATTTAGTAGGACACTGTCATATTTCTTTTTTGAAATAAATAACTGAACTGAGGTTATTTTTTTAAGCAGTCCAGTGTTAAAAACAAGCTTAGAGAATGCTCTAAAGGGATTATTATAAGTGTAACGGTAACATGGAAACACTGAGTACTTAAAAAGATAACCATGAACATGGCAACACTGAGTACTTAAAAAGATAACCATGACTAACCTTCTAGTGTGTGTAAAAAAGTTAACGAGTGTTGTTGTGTGTTAGCTAGTGCTTCTCAAACTTTACAAGTATTATTTTTAGCAGTAAAGAATTCCTGTAAGTTATTATTTTGTTTATTTTTGTCCCAACTTTATTAAAATAAAAAGAAATTAGAACACGCATTGTTAAGTTACCTCTTAGTCTTTAAATACTTAACAATTGGTGACCCCAACGTGATTTAAATAGTTTTTTTCTCAATTTTCGATTCCTTAAATAGTTTTTGGCTAATTTCACAATGGTAGATAAAATTAATGACACATCTAGCGGGTTTGAACAGCCTGCCAGTCCCCCGCAAATAGATGGATACCAAGGCCCTACTTCCCGTCTTCCACGATTTTGGAAAAATAACCCGGCGTTTGCCACATGTGAAGCGGTATTCGGTACATCAAAAATTACATCTAGTAATATCAAATTCCAGCTTTTAATTCCTAATATAGATCTTGACGTCCTTATTCAAGCCCAAGACCTCGTGACTAACCCGGAAAAACAACTTTACGAAAACCTGAAGGCACGACTGCTGCAGATATATGGTGAGTCGGAATCACTTAGAATAAAAAAACTCCTCGAAGAAATACCTCTAGGTGATCAAACTCCATCGCAGCTGCTAAGACGAATGCAACAACTCGCCGGTAACAACGTTAATACTGATTTCATACGTACATTGTGGTTGAAAAACCTACCTTCTCGGTTTCAACCGATTCTTGCCGCAACTGAGCACACAGACGTGGAGAAGCTTGCTCAAATTGCCGACAAGATTCATGAAGTCTCACCGCCGTTGGAAAACTACTCTGTTCTGCAACCAACAACCTCACGCGCGTCAACCACGACGTCTTCAACATCATGGAAATCTTGTTCCTCCGAGATCCGCAAACTTCGGCAGGACGTAGACGAGATCCTTCGCATCCTAAACTTAAAAACCGCGGTAGAAGCTCCAGCCGACGACCATCATCAACACGCTCACAATCTCACAACAACAGCATCTGCTTTTATCACCGAAAATTCCAAGATAAGGCCAGACGCTGTACCAAACCGTGTGCTTGGGAATCCAAAACGACGTCTTTAAACCCCAGTCAGTGAAAATTGTGGCGGAAACTTTCACTATGCACCCACACCACCGCCTTTAGATAGGATCACAGGCCAAGCATTTCTCATCGATACAGGAGCATCTATTTCACTACTCCCCGTTCCTAAAGGACGACGCAGGACTCCTTCCGAAATCAATCTTATAGCCGCTAACAACTCAACGATTGCGACTTACGGAGAAATCATGAGAGAAGTGGACCTAGGTCTCAAAAAACCCCTCCGACGGACGTTCATCCTAGCTGATGTTGGTAAGGCAATTTTAGGCGCGGACTTCCTCTACTGGCACCAACTCACGGTAGATCTACGAAACCGAAGCGTAATCGATCTACGGAATGGCTGTCGTACTTCTGGAACGATTTCATCCGAAGAAATTCCAGTTTTCTCTGTAGTTCCGAATAATCAACGTTTCGCAAATATACTTAATGAGTTCCCGACCATCACCAAAATCACACCCATCCGTGGACCCTCCAGCGGTATTGTCGAGCACTTCATCGAGACAAAAGGTCGACCAGTGACCGCTAAGTGCCGACGCTTAGCTCCAGGAATCTACCAAGAAGCCAAAAAGGAGATAGAAAACCTTATAAAAGAAGGTATTTGTCGCCCTTCTAAAAGTCTTTGGTCAAGCCCACTCCACGTGGTGATTAAAAAAAGATGGGAGCCTTAGAATATGTGGGGACTACCGCGCTCTCAACAAACAGACGATCTCAGATCAGTATGGAATTCCTAACTTACGCGATTTTACTATGCAGTTGAGCGGCAAGAGGATTTTTTCTAAAATTGATCTCCGCAGAGCGTACTATCACATCCCGATCGCCGAGAAGGACCGCGAGAAAACTGCGATCATTACACCATTTGGACTCATCGAGTACAACCGTATGAATTTCGGACTACGAAACGCCGGACAAAGTTTCCAACGATTTGTCGACGACAAGTTCCGCGATCTCGACGTTCTTTTTAAGTTTCTCGACGACTTTCTTATCGCATCAGATAATGAAGAACAGCATGAAGCTCATCTTCGTAAAGTCTTCAAACGTCTGGACAACTATGGTATTGCAGTCAATACAGCAAAATGCACTTTTGGAGTCTCTGAGCTCGATTTTCTAGGATACCATCTCACAACAACAGGTATAACACCTCTCAACCATAAAGTGAAAGCTGTTTTAGAGTATCCACCACCTCAAAATTACAGTCAGCTCAGACGATTTTTAGGAATGGTAAATTTTTACAGGCCTGCTTACCAAATGCAGCTACTATTCAACAACCCCTCCACCAGTTGACTCACAATAAGCCTAAAAATGACAAATCACCGTTGCCCTGGACAGAGGAAACCTTAAAAGCCTTCGAGGAAACTAAGAAAAACCTTGCCGAAGCATCCGAACTTACGCATCCCGATCTGAACGCTGAAATCTCCATCGCTAGCGACGCTTCAGATACTGCTATAGGTGCTGTTTTGCAGCAAAAGAAAGAAGATGTCTGGTACCCTCTAAGTTTTTTCTCTAAAGCACTAAACAGCTCCCAGAAGAAGTATTCTGTCTATGATAGAGAGCTTCTGGCGATAAATGAGGCTATTAAACACTTCCGCTATCTCATCGAAGAGAAGAATTTCTCTATTATAACGGACCATCGCCCGCTTATCCACGCTTTCAACCAGAAGCCAGAATCCTCGACTCCACTCCGTACTCTTTGGCTCACTTTCATCGGTCAATTCACCACGGAAATCGTCTACAAACCTGGCAAGGATAATGTTGTAGCTGACGCAATGTCCCGAATAGAAGAAATCAACGCCCCGGACGATTTTATCGCCTTATCCATTGCCCAGAAGAACGATCCTGGCGTCACCAAACTCAAACATCAGGACAATCTTAAACTCAAACTCGTCAAAATCCCAGGAACTGATAAGTCTCTCCTCTGCGAAATGTCTACTAGCAAGGCAAGACCTTATCTTCCCGCTGAATTTAGGCAAAATGCATTTCTACAAATTCACAATTTAAGTCATCCTGGTATACGTACGACACGGAAAATGGTAGCACAAAGATTTTTCTGGCCTTGTCTAAATAAAAATGTAACTGAATGGACTAGGTGTTGTATCGCTTCTCAAAAGGCGAAAATCCACCGCCATACTGTTGAGAATTCCACAGCTGCTCGATTTAGATTCATTAGATCTGATTGGTCCTCTACCTCCGTCCGAAGGATTCAGATATTGCCTCACGATGATTGATCGGCATACCAGATGGACCGAAGCCGTGCCTCTAAAGGATATAACTGCAGAAACAGTTGTGCCGCATTTTACAGTCATTGGATCTGCCGATTTGAAGTTCCTACGACGATAACAACAGACCAAGGGCGCCAGTATGAATCCCAACTTTTTCATCAGCTTACTTTACTTTTGGGCATTCGCCGAAATCGAACAACTGCATACCACCCGCAATCGAACGGATGCATTGAACGATGGCACGGATCTCTCAAGACTGCAATCACAGCCCATATGAACAGTGCTAACTGGACAAATTTATTGCCAACAGTGCTGCTTGGACTGCGAGCTAGCCTGCGGGACGACACGTCCTCGAGTATAGCTGAAGCATTGTATGGATGCCCATCAGACTACCGGGAGAGTTTCTTGAGGCGCACCCTGATAAAGATGATCCTCACGCAGCGCTCCAAGAACTCAAGGATCATATGGCAAAATTAAGGCCGGCAGAAGCGCGCACTTCGAACAGGAAAACCTTCGTGCATGATGAGCTTAGAAAGTGCACGCATGTTTTTGTCAGAGAAGACAGTATTAAACGTCCTTTGATACCACCGTACGCAGGCCCTTTCAAGGTTTTACAACGGCATGATAAATACTTCCTGATTCAGCTACATGGCCGTGAATCCAATATCTCTCTGGATCGTCTGAAGCCAGCATTCCTGCCAGCCGAAGATTCATCGGTGTCAACGGATAAACAACCGAACCAGGAAGGTTTACGAACACGTTCCGGACGATTGGTCAAGCCTAATGTACGGTTTTGTGACTCCATCATCTAGGAGGGGAATCCTGTAACGGTAACATGGCAACACTGAGTACTTAAAAAGATAACCATGAACATGGCAACACTGAGTACTTAAAAAGATAACCATGACTAACCTTCTAGTGTGTGTAAAAAAGTTGACGAGTGTTGTTGTGGGTTGTTGTGCTTCTCAAACTTTACAAGTATTATTTTTAACAGTAAAGAATTCCTGTAAGTTATTATTTTGTTTATTTTTGTCCCAACTTTGTTAAAATAAAAAGAAATTAGAACACGCATTGTTAAGTTACCTCTTAGTCTTTAAATACTTAACATAAGTATTAGTAAATAATAAATATCATTAAGATATTTACAGACTTTTGAACTCTGGAATTTCATAAAACGGTCATTTTTTTTCCTGCCAGGACCTGACGATTTATGGCGGGCGAAGGACATCCTTGGCCACACTCCTTCCTCACTTAGAATTAGTTTTTGCAGAATACTATTATTTTAAGATGATGGAAGGACATGTTTGGGCCACATTTATATTACTTTTTGTCCTTACGGATACTATTTTAAAAATATTCCAGGATTTAACGGTTTTTAAGTTATCCAAAGGATATTCCGCCAATGTTGTGCTTTTAGTTTTCGTCCGTTAATGTATTTAACGGGAAGTTGGAGTTTTTCAACACTAGCGACCCCTTCCCATCGGAAGTTTAAACTAAATACTATACTGACTAACTAATTCTAAAGTTAATGATTAGAATAATATAGAAAAAATAAATAAGAAATAGTTGCTTAAGAATAACAACTAGGTACAGAAATCAATAAAATTTCATCTCATCATAAACCAAATTGGGTAATTACAGCCCGTTATCGAACATTTGAATTTTTTTTCGGGCTCTTTATTATCACTTTGTAGCTGAAAAAAAAAATCTAAGTTATCAGGGATATTTGAAAATTCGGATAATCAAAATTCGGTTAAAAACAAATTATTAAACAGCATCTTCCAACAGCTCACTTTTCTCATTTTTCAAAGTGTTACAAGTCGAAAGATTACATCTGTACCTGATGATTGAATCAGAATTATTTCTTATTGCCGTTAGTATTGGTTTACCAACCACGAACTCGATAGCCAATGTCTGACTCGATTCATTTTCATTTAGTATACTAATGAAAGAACCAATCATTTTCTTTTTGTTGACCTGCTGTAATTATAAAACAAACAGTGATCACAAATGCGATATATACCTCACAAAGAACAATTTAGAACTGAAGGTTATTATTTATTACCGACCAAATAAATGGAAATAGATTCAGAGAAACAACTGAAATGAGCTAACTAGTTATACAGTTCTCAGTAAACATTTAGTAAAGTTTAAGTTCATTTTTTGTAGCTTCCGGGAAATAATTAGGGCTCCTCTTATAGACGTTCATGAAAAACTTCATTTTCTATTTGTTCCAATGCAGATATCTGAAAATCATACTTGTCAATCTACCATCAGGCATTCAATATAAGTGACCAAAAAACATCAATCTTATTTTTATCATTAAATCTGATATATATTCTGCATTTTGATATATTTCAGCATTACTTCTTCATTTCCAACCTTGTACTATGTTTAGTGCGCCTAATATTTTCCTCATAATTCACCTTTCTAGTATTTCTAACTTATTCAAATTATAGTTTAATGCCAGACATTCACTTGCTTCACTACTGTGTTGTAATACTTAATTTTTACATTTTTGGATAGGCATTTTTTATTGTAAAGATCTTTACATACAGCAATACCATATGCCCTCTCCATTTTATGCAATCTTTCCTCTATTGCAATAACATCCTCTCTTGAATGTTTGTTAAAAATTATGTTTTTTCTGCAGAAACAACATAATTTGCAAGCTCTGCTGGCGATTTCTTCCAAGACGTTTACTTGGGTTACAGCAGATGTATGGTAACATTTTAAGAAAGTACATTTAATTTTATTTTTAAATAAAAATAATTTTAGCAATACAAATAAGTAATTAGATAATCAATTCAATTAAAATTACATTACTAAAGAGGTTCCGTTAATTCAAAGTTCAAATAATCGACGTTCGGATAATCGACTCTCCACTTCGAAGGGGTTTTGGTTCCCCTCAAAAGGATTTGTAGCTCTGGGATCTTTGGAAATAACAGTCAATAATTTGCTTTTCTATTATCTACAACCTTAATTCTTCTATTTAGGTGTTATTATTCACAAAAGTTCGTTCAAATCCTCATTTAAGCGACTTAAAATGCATTCTATTTTAGTTGGGGACTTCTACTTAACTTTGAAGAGTTATGGTATGATGATTCCAATCACCAATTATCTTTATATTACTGCTAGGATAAGTTGGTAATATATAGAATAACCCATCCTTACATCCCTTGTTAATGTATTGAGGATGATACACTCCAACAAACATCTATAACAACGATGATTTCCATGGTTTCCCAAACCCGCCTGAACAATAGAAGACGATGAAAATGGAAGATGATGAAGAACACCGACCAAATTTAGTCACTTTGGTTAATACCACGTCATCTCTATCTACCATACGGTCTTACACATTGGGGTTAGGAACAAATTAACGTTACGTCCTAGCAATTATAACCTTCTTCTTCTTCTTTTACTACCTCCTTTGTTCCTCTCAGCGTGGAGGTTACCCGCAGGGACTAGTCAAAGTGATAGGCTTGTGGTGATTAACGCTCCTCCGGTAACGCGAGTTCAGTAAATATAAGCACTCTCACGCTACAGAACAGTACACTTCACATCAAATCTTACAACATAAGATCATATACAATACACACCTCAGGACCACCTTCCCTAAGAAGATCCAAAGTTGCTGGGCTAATCACCCGCCAAATAGTATATGTGATTCAGAGTTTATTTAAAAACTTGGATAAGAAAATTACACGAGTTTGAATTCCCAATAGTATTTTCGAAATGAACATTATTACCTACCTCAATTCTTTTAGTTTTAATAAATAAACCTATGATATCTATGAATTACACAGGTCAACAAAAAAAATGTTTTTGAATACTTGTTTTACTTTAATAGCTGATTTTTATAGATTTTTATGAGCTTAATCCAAATCTGGTCTTAGTTTTTTTGTATCTCCCATAGTTTTTGAGAAATTTGCTTTTTTAATATAATTTAAAAAAGCATATATAACTGTTTCACATAAAGTTCATACATCTGTTTCATATAAATATATAACTGTTTCATGAAGCCTGACTTTATATGTAGAGGAGGTAAGAGAATGTTTCTAGGATCTACAAGGTTTTTGCGGAGAATGTTCTTCTCGCCGGGTTTTAAAGACTCCCTCACAGGCCAGTTCTTTCTGCACCAATGTTGATCCCTTACTCGACTGTCCCATTCACACAAAAACATGGAAATTTGGTAAAACCGCCTTACTGACCAAGAAGCATACATGTTACTTTCAAGTCATATCATATCATCCACCAATGAGGCGAATAGCCAATTTCATTCAACACTATTTCTAGGTTTTCATAGCTCTCTTTCATATGTACAGAATGACCAACAGGTATAGATGCATAACTGTTACTATTGTGTAATAAAAAAGCTTTTAAACTAGTTTTGGAAGAATCAATAAACAGCCTCCAGTCTTCTTTTTTGTATTCAACACCAAACTCTTTGATCAGACCTGGAATGTCTGAGCAGTACACTAGATCACCTTCTTGTACAAAAAATTTCGAAAACTGCTGCTCTCTCTTCCTATACACATATATGCTAGTTCCAACTCCCAACAAGTCCTTTTCTTTTAGTCTAGAACCAAGCAATTCATTTTTTTCTTTTGTTAACCCAAGATTTCTAACTAAGTCGTTAAGCTCAATCTGAGTAAACAGTTTAGACTATATATTTGCTGTAGCACATTGGAACTCTTCATCATCTTGCTCATCTATATCTATATCTGTTTCAGCAGTGCTGCCAACTCTTCTACATCCAGCACAAATTGTTATACATTTTATTTGTATTATATAAAAGCTGTTAAATTCTGTAATAAATTAAAAAAAATAATATATTGATGTGCAAATGTTAAGAAATGGTAGGTGATACTGCCTAATAAGTGTCATATTTGGATTTAGCACCCTAAAAAAAACAGAATAATAAGGTGTTTTATGTAAAAAAGTGTTTTCATCGTTGATCTTTGTTATTTTATACATTCTGAGATTGAACATGTGATCCCCAATATATTTGAACTACTCGATGGTTAAAAATTACTTTTCCAATTATAGTCAGTCGACTGCGTATCGCAAACTGATTAAAACCACCTTCAAAGCAATGGTCCTCATAATTGATTCAACTGTTTTATATTTGTTTACTGACCCTCAGGAGCAAATTCTTTTTCTTATTCGACGCCACTTTATTACGCAGTTACTCGTTTTGTTTATTGCAGCGATAAAACCATCCTCATACCATCCCTGGCTGGTTATTAAATTCTATGACAGGGGCAGTTATGGGAGATAAATAACCTAGCAAACGAGCACATAAGTCCTGGGGACTTATAAGTCGGACACATAAGTCCTCGCCATGACCGGGCAAGTTCAAACGGAAGCCGCTTCGTTCTGGTTTACGACAGCGGCTTACGGCTGCGACGACAGCGCTCAATTTCAAGCGAAGTGAATTCGAGTGCAGTTGTTACGACTGAAACAGATTAGACAAGGACATCATTATGAGGAAACTTTTGTAACCTTTTTGATGCCAGGTTTAAAATTTAATTTCCAAAGTTGTTTGGATATTATTTCGATTTAATGATTAGTATCTCATCTTAGTTTAGATACAGAAAGTATAGAATTCTTTAAAAACCTATCGAATGCACGTAAGCTTAACGATCTATCTCAGTCGTAAAATGAGAATATTGTACCTCTCATGCTGTTGTATAATACAACAGTCATGGCATGAGGAAGGTAGAACCAAATGGCACATACTCCTGTCCTTTAACTGATTAAGAGTGTTACTATTGAAGATCTCTAATCCAGCTCCTTTTTAGCTTTCGACTTTCCATATGAGGTAGGGGTTTCTATTGTAGCCTTATTTTGTACTAATCTGTGGACATGTCCATTTAATTATGTCAATTGAATTTTTTATAATTATTCTGGATGTGGTTCATGAAAAATTAGACGTAATTCTGAATCTACTGTTTTGTTAGAAACGTAGTAAGAGGAGTCCGTTATCAATCTAAACATAGGATAGCTAGGTTTGGATTTTCTGAATTCAGGCATTTTGGTGGGATTGAAAATTTGGCATGCATTAGTCCATATGGGTTTATGTAAACAAGTACGTTGCGTTTAGGTCTGAGTGGTAATTTAGAACGTTGGTGAAGTATCTAATATAATAGTTTTAGTCAAAAGCTTAGCGATTTACTTTACGTACTGAAATATGACATCCATGTCTGCCTTCTGTCAAAAAGTAGTTCCAGGCAGGTCATGGTGTTTGTTTGTTGTTAGGACGGGTGCCGAGTTGTAAAGTCAATATAAATAACACGTGACCTCTAGTTAATTTTTAATTTCAGTAGTCCACGCCATTTTGTCCAGGTTATGTAATAATATTTGGAATGAGTTATTTGAAGGGATTCTGTGTTTCTTTTGATTATAACAGGTCACAATAAGTATTTTAATGTATCTTTGTAAGTCTAACGTGTATACCCCTAACGAGACAAGTCGGAGGCTAAAAAGGAGCTGGATGAGAGATCTGCAAGAGTAACAATGTAAATCAGCTGGTTAGAAGTATGGACCTCTGGATGCTGTCTCCTTCATGTCAAACCATGCCATGATATTTCTCAGGATGATTTTTAATAATTAATAGGGTTTTAAAAAAAGTATCTAACTGTAATAAAATAAAATAAAAAATCATACAAAAGTATATAAAAAAAAAATTCAAAGAATAACAAAAATGTATAAGAAAATTGAGCTCTCCGTTGATGCTTCGACTTCAGATATCAATGATTGATCTTTTTCATTTTATTTTATATATTCTAGGCAGTACTGTTGATCTTGTAAACAAAAGAATGTTGTTATAAAAACGAATAAAATATATAATTTATAACAGTTTATATTATTAAATTGGAGAATCAATGTGTAATTAAATCCCCGTCGCAACACTTTGAAATATTTGAATATTATAAAAACCATTTTTTTTTCATAATGAAGAAAGGTTCTGAAGTCTCTAATAAACATTCCAAAACTAGATATAAACAATTTATATTAAAATAAATTACAATATTTCTTCCAATAAACAAAAACGTTAGAAAACTTACTTTTTAAAATTTTCATTTTTTACAATTTTAATTTTTAACTTTTTAATTTACGTTTAATAAGACATATTGCCCCTCTGGTTTTAATGAATGCTTCCACTTGGCAAACTTGTAAATAGTGGTAAACAATGACTAAACGATAAATAATGATAAACATTGAGAAGGAAATTTTAAAAAAATAATCTAGAATTCCGTTTGTTATTAGCAGGGAAAACATTGATGTGTCTAATCCGTAATGTCTCACGTTTAATAAATAATATTAATATTAATATGACACACGCATGGATTAAGGTAAAAACCTGGAAAATCTCGAGAATTATGGGTACTGCAATACTTTTGAAGGGGAGTTTATTTAGATGATTAGGTATAAAAAAAATTTGTCATCAACGACACAGGTATTAATCGCTAACAAGGAATCGACTATTCTGCTGCATTTTCTTTTCGTATTGAAGATTCTTCTTGATTCAATGTTCCCAGAATAAAAACTACACCCTGGCCCAGTTTTAAACGACTGAAGGGCTAAGCGATCGGGCAATGGATGGGACGACCTAGAGGACACCGGATTGGCCAAGGCGAGATAGCCGGTGACAAATGAGAGTTTGGATTTCCTTGACTGGTCAGAGATTGATGTCCCGTCAGGAGCAGTCTTCGGTTCATCGCTCACTTCCCTTCCTCCATCTTACCCCCTCCCCACCCCCCATCCATCGCATCTTTTACTTTTTATAGAGATGTCTTCTATTTAGGGACGATATCGGGCCGCCTCTATCTCAATCTATCTGCTAAATAGCTCCATCAGGAAAAGATGTCACTTGAAATTGAAATCGTAAACATAAACCTTATATTTAGATATCTTATTTATGCAAACTAGAAATAGTAGAAACCATTTCCCAGTAGCTCAATGGATTTATTCAATAATTTATCAATATTAGGTATAGTCCCTGATGATACAATAAGTCCATTTTTTAAAGTTTTTCAAAGCTGGTCGATAAAGGTAAAGGTTTTACAGAAAGAATGGCCTCATTTTTTGTGAATCTGTTTTCAATGTAATACAACTTCTTTTGGGAAAAAAAAAATTAAATAATGATAAAACTATAGTTGACTGTTAAGATGTACGGAGAATAGAGAGGAGACAAACGATGGATTCATCGTTTGTCTCTTCTCCAGTGTGGTGTGGTGACCCTGGAGAAGACCGGGTCGAAACGTTGGCACGCATTAAAGTATTTCTACTTTGACGTGGTGTTTCTCTTTGACTGCATCCTTATTTTCTTCTTCAAAAACTAATAAATTTTAATTTTTTTTTTTTTTTAATATGGAAATTGGACTTATCTGGTTTAGGAATTCAATTCCTCAATAAATAATGTAAGTAAATGTATTTCATGATATGATATATGAGGCGTAGAATTCCAGATAAATCCAATTTCCAGATTAAAGAGAAAAAAAAACTTTAAAAATTGTGTCATCAGGGACTATACCTAATATTGATAAAGTATTAAATAAACCCCAAGCTGTAGTAACAACTTAGCAATAATGAGATTTATTGAACTGCTGGGAAATGGTAAGTCCTAATTCCATTTTTTTTTTTTTTTTTTTTAATAGTTTTCCTACTACACTATTTTTTGGTGACAGGTTTTCTAAAAAAAAAGTGGTCAAATCGCATTGATAACGGCCGTACAAAAAATAAGTGGCTCTCCTATTTCAATCTGATATTTACCTTTATCGACTAGCTGTGAATAATTTTTAAAAGTGGACTTTAGCAGGTTTTGGAATTCTACGCTTCATATTTGAATGATTTTTAAAGAATAATCTGTGGATGACATTATAATTGATCGATTCATAGATTAGACTACAGTTAACGATATACCCTTTATTTACAATTTACAATTTATGATTACTTATCGTAATGGATTATTGGTTACTGGATGACTAGCCGTCTCGGCTTTCCCAGGTGTACCTCGAACGCTTACTTTGCCCATGGTCTTTTCTTTCTTTCGCGATGTGTCTTCATCGCTCCAACACTTTTCTTTTCAAAGGTTTTATTTCTTTCAATTCCCATTCGCCCTTCTTTTTTCCGAGTGCTTTCTAATTATTTTGGCTTGCCTTTGCTTCTTTTCCTTCGACCATGCAGTAGCCCCCCGTTTTTCTTTATTTTCCCCAAGAATCTTGAATTATTTGAATTCCTTTCCGCATTGTTCTCTATCTAGGTAGTTTTTATCTGTTATTTTTGAATTTTCCTCTTTTATTTGTTTTACATACCTTCTTACGCTCTTGTATTCATAGATTTTGTCAAAGATTTTCTTGCTTAATCTCTCTTGGTCAATCTTACAATGTGCTCGTAGAATCTTAGTCTTCTGATTTTTATGTTGGTTTCCAGGTATTTTATCACTCACTGTTTTCTTGGGCCAATATATTATTTTGGTAACGGTCGGGTTAAGAGGAGGCAACCCCTACCCGCGCCGAAAATACCTTTTATCGATTCTTACCTTCTTCCGATTTATTTCGGTGTATTAGTCGCTACTTTTGGAGGGGAAAGGTTATTTTCATTTATTTACGGAGAAACTCTAAATCCCTGTTCAAGGTAATATTAACTTCCGTTTAACTTATGATATTAATATGAGAAATAAGAAAATAATGAAATGGAAATAAGAAAATGTCTAAATATAAGACACTAAATCAATTTTGAATTAATTTTACATCAAATCAGAATTAATATAATGCTATACCACCAGTAATGTTAATTCTTGAAAAACTTTATGATGTGAGGGAAGTGTAAATAACAAATTATAAATATTTAAAAGACAGAATCCTTAAGTATTTATTTCAAATAACTCCTATTTATTTAACATTTGTAGAAACATGTTTCGGAGGAAATGCTCCATTATCAGGCTTTTAAATTTTTTTAAAAATACATTAATCTATAACATTACACCAATAGTTTTACAATTATATAATATGTCATTTACCTCTTAATCTGTGATTATTTTCACATTGTCCATTCTCCATGTTATAAGGGATTATATAATATAAGACAGAATCCTTGTTAAAAGTTATGATGTTAATTTCTGCTATATTTTCTCAAGGGAAGTGAATATAAGAAAATATGAAACAATCTGAAATAAATATACAATCTGTCTCACTTTAGGGCAATAGGTATTATGGATGACAAAGAATTCATTCGCAAAATATGCATACTGAAATTTATCACTTAAATTGATACAACAAATAAGAATATATAAAACACCGAATCCATGTACAAATTAATGTTCTTAAGTTTTGTAACAATTTTACACATTAGATAAGAGGAAATAAGAAAACATGAATTGATAAAACACTTAATCGTTTATGAAACTCATTTTGTTAACTTCTGTTTCACTTATTTTCATTTAAAAAGACTAAATATCAATGTAACACACTAAACAACACAATCCAAGTTGAAACTGTAGAAGTGATTGTTTACATGTGAGGTTATAGGAAAGTGCTTTCGATCAATGTAAACTCGAAGTGGTGAAGCGTGAGCATCGAACTGGTCGGTGTAGCGCGGGTCAAGCCAGTTTGGTGGCTCCTCCTCTTAAGCCGACCGTTACCGTTATTTTCTTTATATGTTTTTTTTTTATTAATAATTTTATAAACAGATACATTTTCTTAATGCTTCATCACAGAGCTAAATGGCGGAACCTTCTTGAACGGGCCAAAACCCACGAAGTGTTATAGAGCCACGGAAGTAAGCAAGTAATGATTGCAATTGGTATATGTCAAAAATTATATTTTTACTTTCGATATAAATAAATAAATAGTTAAAAGCAGACAAAACTAGACAACAGTATTTTTGTGACATAATAATAAAGAACTCTATAGGAACTCTTTCAACATGAACTGCTCGGCGAGAAGACAAGGCAAGGTGAAGCCCAGCCCGCGATGATCCACCTAACGGTCGGAAGACAATAGCGCCCCAGAGAGCTAGCTAAAACAATGGAACATTGTGTGTGCTCTAATACCTCACCACTATGCTAACTCACTTTTTTCTCCTGTGGGGAGCCTAGCACATGCCCCTTTTTTGCCGTACCTTTTTTTTTTTTCTTCGTTCGCCTCGAGTACTCCTGTTTTTTTGGCGGGAGCGAAGGGCGACAATGCGACAGTTGCCCGACTGGGTTCAATTAATAGAACAAAAGGCCGGTGTATGGCCGGATCCGGTTCTTCTTTTGCTCTAGGCGTGTCAATTGGCCGCTTTGTAACTTGCTGATTTGTTAATTCCGCGGGGGGTGCGCCCATGAGATGGGGTATCATGTGCTCGTTCGAGCTTCTCAAATCTAATTATCTGCGTATTCAGGTTGTGTTTCTTGTTCGTCATTCCGGGTTAGGAGCCCTTTGTTAGACTTGCATAATCCAATGAGGGAGGCTATTTTTTTATATATATTTTTTATCGAGATTGCCAACGGATAAAAACGCTCACAATAAAAACATAAATAACAGCCTGACTAAAGCTGGTCTATAAATGAAAGTCAAAGCTATTAAACTGTCATTAATTTTAAATTTTGTGAGCATTTTATTAATTGTTATTTACAACTATATGCATTGAGTAACAGTGTGGAAATATGGTTACAATGACAAATTCATTTTTTGTAAAATAGCTACATATTAGTAGCACTTAAATAAAGTCTGCATTAGAAGGGCTCTAGGCCATCGTTTTTTAATCACCTCGAAAGGTTATCGAGAATCGAGTGGGAAGAAATCTTATCATTGAGGGCAAGGGATTTGGGGCAATTCAACGACATATGGGACAGTTAGATCGTCATGGATAGGCTCGTTTGTAGCTTAGTAAGGATTATTGAGGATTTTACTAAGGATTTTGGATAATTGAAGAATTGGAAGGCACAATAAACCTTCCGGTCTTATATCTCCCGTCTAATTATTGCCATGTAAATGAGTATGTTGTGATTAACTGGAAGGTTCGAACGTTTGATTAGAAAATTTTTGGAGTTGTCAAAAAAGACGAGCAGTTTCTTGTAGTTTAAGTTTTATAATTTAATAATTCAAATTAAAAAAATATATAAATTTGATTAAGATAAGCTGGTATACTTTCCAGTACCCAACAATACTGAAAATAATAACAAGAAAAAGTGTTACAGATCAATGTTTTTATAACGCATAATAACGCATTTAAAAAAAGTTATATAACTGAAAGATTAAACTTTCAAAGGAATACAAAAAAACATGGATGGTTGAGCATGAGGAGAGGTACACCTTCCTTGTCTTTCGTTTATGATGCAAGTCCCAACCAGCCTTTACACAGTGGATACCCATAAATGGGGAAAACCTGACGGTTGAGTGTGATTTAATCCAAATCTCCTTCTTTCACAACCGTTGGCCCAGTACATCCTTATATTACAGTGCGTCCTTACATAAGTTCTGAATCCAAGACCCTTCATGGATTGTTCGTGGTACAGGTTTAATTGTTTTTTTTTATCTAAGGATCGTAACAATAATATCCTGTTTTGAATATAAGGAATAATATCCTAACGTTTGAAACCGCTGTATGCTCTCGACTTTAATTTCGAATAATCATTGATTATTTATTAATTTAGGTTAATTATTAATTTAAGTAATTTGATTCTTTTTATTATAAAATGTAAATTGGGAAAAGCAGGAGATAGATTTTAGATAGACTTATCCATGATCTATTGTTTTTCTCAAACAGACATTTTTTTTTTTTTTTTTTTTTTTCAAATCTTCAAAGAATATTTCTATAATATTCTATAATACTGATACTTTAGTTTTATTTAGATTTTTTTTTTCCAGAAAAAAGTTGGAATGCAAACATTACATATTTCAATATCTTCCATAGTGGTTGTTTTTACAATTCTATTTGTATGTTTATACATAGCAATCAAACAATGAAGCTATCAATATCCCCGAAAATACATTATTAAGACAATAGAAGACACCCCTCCTACAAGAGACTAATCAACCCCAAGTAAGCTTCCCCAATTAGACAATCCCCCGCAGAGGTTGTGTATATTTTTTGCCGTCCCAAACCACCCCTAACATACCCTTCCACTCCCAGACCTCACCAGTTTTTTCCTTTCTGTTTTTTCCCTCTCCTCTCGGGTATTATTTTCGAATCAGTTTGCTCCCCTACAGTGACTCTATCTTTTTTATTTTTTTATTTAGCAAACGAAATTCACTTTGTTATTAATAGGGTCCTACTTAAACGGTTAACAAAAGCTTTTTTCTTCTCAGGTAGAGGGGATAGGTGTCTTGTATTTTCAGTAAGCTGATTGAGGTGTCAAATCTATCAGCAACAATACTTATCATATTATATTAATGTTTCATTAGCATTAATATTATGCATTATTTTATTAAAATGAACATACCAGAATAAAAAAACAATAAACTGCTCACCGTTTCCGACCAATCCAGCATTTGCTAGACAAACGTTCAAAGCTTCCAATAATTTACAAAATACTTATTTATATGACAGTAATTAAACCCATTTAGCGTACGGAGTTGAGCTTTGCGGCTCAACCAAACCTTTCAACTCTTCTCGTACCCAATCCTTACAATCCAAAATCCTTCGAAAAATCAATGTGACAATGACGTTGTAGATAAAATTGAGTCAAAAATATTCATTTTTTTTCTTATTAAAATTTATTCCTTTTTAAGACTGATGCATTATTTATTAACAGTTCTAAAACCTAGAACGCCGAAAGCTTCATCAAACTACGGGTTCATAGTTTGTTCTGATAATTTATAAAAAGAACGAAGGGAGGCGGGAAGGGGGTGGTCAGCTTTTATATTTTATACTACATTTTATTTTTATTTTCAAATTGTAATAATTTACCTAAAAAAACTAGCTAAAAAAAAAAAATAAATAAATAATGAACAAATTTTAAGTGCATTAATTTGTGTTTCTATTGTTCGGTACATTATGTTGCCATTGATTTTAACATTCTATATGGAATAATTTAAAACTAAAAATATTATATTAAATCATTATATGAGGTAAACAATTTAATCTATTGTCTGTTGAAAAGAAAAAATTTATGAGATTAATCATATTTACACGAATATAGCATTTTACAAATTTTACTGTAGAAGGGTTTTTAAACTTTCCAGACTACATTAGAAAAACAAATGTACATATATAGCCCAAAAGGCTACTATTTTTCAGATCTGCCAGGATCTGACGATTTTTGGCGGCCTAAGCACATTCTTGGCCACTCTCCTCACTTAGAATTAGTTTTTGTCCTTAAGGAACTATTCGATTTTTTAAGGTTTAACGATTTTATTAGTTTTATCCTTAAGGATACTATTTTAAGATGGCGGAAGGACATCGTTGGGCCACATATATAGTAGTTTTTGTCCTTAAGGACAGTATGTTGAAATATTCCAGGATTTAACGGTTTTTAATTTATCCGAAGGAGTGTGAGTGGTTCTTTACATATCACTGTAATAATGTCCTCAAATTTACTTTATATTATATATGTTCTAAATATCAATAAATAGTTTCAAATAAAAAAATTGTATAGACATTCAAAATTCTATTTTCAATTGTAATTTTATCTATAGATATACAGATTTTACCCATAGATTTTACCCCGCCATAACCTCATCTTAGAAAAATTTCCCTCCTTTTTGTTTCGTTTTTCTCCCTAGCTACGTTGCATTTAAACTAAACTTTATACTTCGGTAAACGGTTCCTCAACTAGCTAAAAAAAAAATACTAATATAAAATACAAAAATTAAACATGAATTTTTATTAGTAGTGAATTTTTTTTCGTAAATAAGTTTATCCTAGTGTTAAACGGTTCTTTTATATATGCATTTTAACAACATTTTTGAGGATATTATAATTAATTTTCGATGAAATACATATGTAATGCAATTTAAAATTCTCTTGTTG
Organism: Euschistus heros; assembly: GCA_003667255.2. Classification (NCBI taxonomy): domain Eukaryota; kingdom Metazoa; phylum Arthropoda; class Insecta; order Hemiptera; family Pentatomidae; genus Euschistus; species Euschistus heros. The sequence continues at coordinate 1,312,699 of RCWM02000004.1, forward strand.
GACGACACAATATATCGTGAGCTGGAGATGAGCGAGAAGGCGACAATGACTCCATCAGCTAAAGAAGAGGAGAGTGACTGTAAGATTGCGAGGGCCTTGATTTCCCGCCCTAATCAAATGTCAGCTGGCCCAATCCCCTCCAGCCGCGGGCAAATTGAATTCTTTACCCGCTCTGGAGAAATCCACTACTGGAGTGAAAAGGCCCTGATGAACTCTTTATATATCCCCGTTCTGTGTCCTTCTGCTCCAGGCCTTTTATACGTCTCTCCTGGAACGGCTGGAGTCTAATAACCCCTCCAAGTCCTCTCCTTTCCAGTAGGCTTTCCTCTCTAAAAAATTACAAAAAATCATCCTTTTTATGATACGACAAAACCGACAAGTGATTGCGTTATCTTTAAAATTGCGTTATCTGTGAAATGTTTGTATTGAAAATTGTAGAATGCTATGAAATGTGGGATATTAGTTCCAAAAAAAAGTGTGACTTGGCAGTTAATTGAATGACATTACATCAATTTATTAAAATTTACAACTGTACAAAAATATACGTCAAGTAAATGTGTTGCTAACTACTACAATAACATAAAAACTTTAAAAGAACTACTCATCAGTAGCACTTCAATAAAAATTTTTTCAGACGCCTCGAAGGATTATCGGAAGTGGAGTAGGAAGCAAGTTGAGAAAATAGTGGGTTTGAGTGGTTCTAGAGATTACTATGAAAGGATTGGTATCTGATTTGGGCTAAATCAGCAACATATCGAACATTAAGATCTCTATGGATAAGTTAATTTGTGACAAAGTAAGGAGCATTGATTTTTCAAAGGATTTTGGATTGTAAAGATTGGATACGAGATGAAGTGGATGGTTTAGTGGAGCCTCAAAGCTCAACCTCGTACGTCGAAATAGGTCTAATCACAGTTATGTATATGAGTCTATGTTAGGAGCTTTGAACGTCATTACAACTTTAACTTTCAATATCTGGAATCAATGAGCGACAGTGAATATTAACCTAACAATGTTACTCAACATTTACTTTAGGGCTTAATAGTACTATTCTGCGAAGTGCCAGGATGCTAATTCACAAAACTATTTTTGAGCCTTCAGGCTGATCTAAATGGAAAAGGAATTTTGCAGATAGTTTTTACAAATGATTAAAGGGTACAAGAATTTTTGAACTAAGGGACGCAGGTTAACTCTCTCAATGTGGTTAACGAAAAAATAAATTTACGCATCTTTTAAACAAAAATGTGACTTTCCTCTCTCTAGAAAAACCTCACCTGCTGAGTTTTACCTAGAAACAATGATTAGCTCAATTCCTAGAAGTGATTCTAAAAAGTGGACAGTGACGAAAGCAATGAAATTGCCATTTATCAGATTTGAAATGGAAATTAAGTAGAATTATATTTATAAACCCAATCTGGCGCAGGACATATAACGAGTTAAATAATCTGTAAAATAATAGAAATATAGTGATGTATAGGGTAATGCCATTAAAATAGTTAGACTTATGCTATCATAATTCGTAATAAAAAAGAATCTGGAGGAAAAAGATTTATAGAACTTGAAGAGTCGGTTGAAGAAAATATAGAAGTTTTCAGTGGATACTGATCCAAGGATTCTACTTGGGAATCCAAAATTGGAATGCAGTCGAACTGGATTAAGATTAATAATGAACAATATGATATTTAAGCTTACGACTACCCAAGTCATAAAAAAATTCGAAAACAAACACAAATCTTATGAAGCAAGGTTTAGACTTTATGGTAGGCATGGATGAAGTTCGATACCTTCAAGATATTAAAATTTTTCCTTGATCTGAAGGGAAATATGTGGTCGGGTATTGTCTTGCTGGAAGATTACTACTTTGATCAGGATAAGCTGCTACTGTATCATGTACAGTCTATCTTACAGGAATAGAAGTCAGAGTTTATTGTATCTCCATAATAAATCGGCTTTCTTTATTTCCAAAAACGTATTTCTGTCAGAAAAAAATTGTAGCCAACGCCACATTATTCACTTGTCAAGAACACGTATTAAAACATGGGTCACTAAATGCCAGAAACAATAAAATATTTTTAGGTTCTGGAAGGGACTTATGGTGAAGAGCGATGAGAAAATGATTATTTAAAGGATTTCAAGAGGAAAAGAGCTCCCAGTCAACTATAAAAGAAAAAGATAATGCTGGTTTGTTAGAAATATTGTGATACAAATGTTTCCTGAAAGTTTAATAAGATGGTCACATAGTTTGATGTAAAGACCAGAATGTAATAAATTTGAAGACGTAAAGAGAAAAGTAATAAATGTATCAGGAATAAATAGCCAAGTATTGACATGCCTTGTGGAGAATTCTAAATTTATTAAGATCTTGGGAATACTGTTTGAAATAAAATTATTTTTTTTTTAAATATAAATAAATGTTTTACGAGTTCTGGTATCTTTTTATGAACTATAATTTTATACTACATTAGCGTTTCGATAAACTATTACTGTGGCTATCCTTACTTAAGTTTGTAATGATAATTAGTCTTTCTTCTTGATGAACCTTAGTCATAACTGTCGTAGAAAAAATTGATAATCAGCGACTCGATTGACTTTATAAATCGATGATATGGCAAGTATGAGGAAGGACAGCAACACGTCTTCCGCCATAATCAATTAATGTCGATGCGTTTTGATTAATTGTGCTTGTTTTTTTTTTTTAATTAGAGAAATTATTTATTTATTTTTTTAGTTATTATTAAATGAGAGGCTGTATTATATATAAATGACAATGAGCAGATAAGCGGAAGATAATGATATTTTAGTCATGAGAATAAATATTACCTATATGCAACTCTTTCATAGTTTTATTTTTCATAATTATGACAGCTCATCTATCATCATAATAATGATGGCGTTTTTCAATCTTATCCTGCTGTTCTCCGTCATTCGAAAAGTGGTTATTCTATCTATGAATTAGCTTTTATTATTTGTAGCCTTTAGTTGTTGCATTAAACAGCTTGTATTTGTTTTGTATGTGTTGTATAGCAATAGTTTTTATTTTTGTCTTGTTTTTAATTTAGATTGTTTTCTGAATAGAAGTTACATTTGCCTTCGTTTTATATGCACATAAACAACGTCTTTTTTAATTGAATATTTAGTTTTTTTCATGATACATGTATTTTTTGTTATTTAAGCTCGTTAACAGTTTTTGTTATAAATATTATTTAATTTAAAAAAAAAGGAGAATAAGATATTACTGGCATGTTCGTAAGACCATTTATTAGTATTTACTTTAATACTAATAAATTATTAGTATAATTTAAAAGTAATTATTTATTTTATGAAGCAGGATGTTGAGAGAGATCAGTCACAACAAATGTTACGCGACGTTTGATATTACAAACCATATTTCATTTAGCCAACGTTTTAATATAATATTGATGGCCATCACCAGAGCTAAAACAAGAAATAGTAATAAAACAATAAAAAAAAAAAATCATAATTATTCATTTGAAGAAAATTACATACTCAGTTCCTTGAGGAAATGGAGAGAAAGATACTGAGATGGTTCGGCCATATTAAAAGAATGGATAGTAAAAGAATCCCCAAAACAGTTTATGAATGGGAAGCAGAGGGGAGGAGAAGGAGAGGTAGGCCTTGCTCAGGATGTTGTGGCTGAAAGTATGGACCGGGAACTAACGGAATAGGAAGCGATGGATAGAGAGAAGTGGAAGAACCGTCTGAGGGAGAAGTTTGGTTGAAGGAAACTTCGCATAGCGAAGAAAATCCTTTCAAAGAAGAAGAATAAAAATGTAACAGATGAATAAATAGAATATTTATGAATGAATAAATTGATTTCTACATATCTAGATGCACGCTACAACCCACTAGGAAGTAATGGCCTCCGCCAACATCAATTGCCATGCTTTTCTGCCTTGTGATACTGCCATCCGATCTCTCACACCAAGGTTCCTGGCATCGATGTCCACGCAGTCCCTCCATCGCTGCCTTCCAACCCTTCGGCTACCATGCAGGATCTCCGTAAGAAGATTTTGATGGCCATGTCAGTCATTCTTGCCACATGACCTGCCCACCTGAATCAGCCTTTTTTTATAAACTTGATGAGATCGAGCTCTTTGTATCTATCCTAGACATCTTGATTTTTCCGACGTCGCCACTAGTCTCTCACCAGAATTGGGTCATAAATTATTCTCAGGATCTTGTGCTCGAATATTAGTAGCTTTTTTTCTCTTCAGCCTTCGTAGTGAATAACTAAAATCAGACATTCAAATAAATTCCTTCAGTTAGTAAAGTTGAGCAGAGAGCTCTCCTGCCTGAGGAACAAGCCTGCCTAGCAGAATGTAGGAGATATTTCAAGGAGTTATTGAATGATCAAGAAGTAAAAAGACGTACAGAGCCAATACTCCTACAACTTCAAAATGCTGATAGCTTTGAGCAGCCAGATGAAGAAGAAGTCACTAATGCACTGAACAAGTATAAATAGATATATATAAAAAAAAATGATCAAGTTCATAATAAAAGAAATCAATAAAGGCAAACTGGTAGGATTTGCATCGGCAAGTCTGTTTGCATTATCAGAAAAAAATAATATATATATAAAAACTTATAAGAATAAAAAAAAATAAAAGCCGCCTTAATGCAAAACATTTCAAAGCTTCATTACGGCTTCCTTTTAACATATGCAGATTTTTTTTTTTTTCACTCAAGTCCGTTTCAAAGTCAGGTCTCGCATCGTAGATTTTGACAACTGCACTCAGCATTTCATCAGCGCCAAGCACAAACGGTTCGTTGGATTTTTAATGAGAATTAAAGGGATTTCGAGTCCATCGGGATTTTTTACACCCTGCTGCAGCGATGAAAGAAACTTATATACGAACTTCACGCTACGTTAATGCGGGCTTTGAAAAAAAAAAAAAATAATAAAAACAACGGAACAAGTAAAAAAGTAAATGGTAGAAAAAACAAAACAGAATACACGTTTCCGCTGAAACATGTTTTTTTCGCATCCATCTATTGTCCCAGTAATGAGGAAGGCTCGGCTCCAATTAGGACTCCATGGAAGAATGTCAATTGGAAATCTACTCCAATTGCAACAGGATAACAGCAATGGTGCATTATTTAGAACCAACTCCACTCGTATCGTCCAACACTACAACAGAACAAAAAATAAATTGGAAAATTATATCAAACATTAGGATGCTGGTTTTGGGTTTATATTATAATATATAATTGTATAATTACATGACAATTTATCATGTGCATATTAACAAGAACCAAAATACATAGATGCAACATATGAATAAAATATAGATACAAAAACATTATTATATAAAAACAATAAAGATACGAATGTGGGTGCATATAAAAGTAAAATAAAAGTTAAGTGCAATTTAGCCTTTGTTTTCTCTGATTTGTATAATGGCCCCAGGGGTTGATAATAACAAAAAAAAATTAATATATATAAATTAAAATTACAATTTAAAAAATAAAAATAAAACTATACTGACTATTTTATCCAGCGTTCATCAAGTGACTCCATTTAAACTTAATTTTCTTAGTATTATAATTATAGTTTTAGTCTTCGATAAAATAACAAATTAGATACATAAAAGGAATAATTACTTTAGAATTTCCATTAGTTATATATAGTGACAACTAAAAGCTGGAAAATAAATATTATGAAATAATTTCCACTCGACTGTTCCTATATATGGTTTGCAATTATACTCTGCGATGTATTTTGTGGTTGGCTGTTCCTATCTCAGCGTCAGTCATTAAGCCTATTATTAGTTAGCTATAAACAACATTTAATCGTTCTTTATTTATTCATTTTTTTTTTAATTCTAGTAACACCTTTATATAATATAATTTAGTATAGCTTAAGCATGTTTCTTAAAATTGTAAATTGTATATTAGTAACTAATCGAAAATTGGATATATTGCGAAACAATATTCATGTAATAATACACCCCAACCCAAAATCAGCCACTGAGATCCCGATTTATATATATATATATATATATATATAAGTCAAGGTCCGAAGCAGGGCTATATCAAGCTTAATCCTATACGTAGTCACAACAAACAAATGTAACTGTATATAAATCCGCCTCAGAGCAATAAACAGTCAGTTGTATTTCAACAGTTAACCAGCGTGTTTCATTCTCCTTTTAATTCTTTTTTTTTTTAAGTTTTCTTTCACACTCAACTTATCTGGTGCCGAAACCCGGGACGACGGGGAGAGAAGACCAAAGGTAGGAAAATTTTTTCCTTTTTTCTTTCGGTCTAGAGTGAGTAGATGGGGGAACATTTTGCAGCCAGCCGTTCTTCAGATTAATTCCGAGTCTGCAATACCGAGAGAAACCATGGCGGAAGCACACGCCAACACCCTGGCCTGGCTGAAGGTGAGAGCAGCCACGGCTCAAGACCTACGGAAGGCAGTATCGGATATAGAGCGCTTCACAGGAGAAATGGGAGAGCTGAACCACTTCCTGAAAAGCGTGGATCGCGTGATGACGCGAATTGAAGTGAAGAGGGCCGAAGCGCTTCTGGACGCGCATGACGCGGAGTCCTTGAGAGCAGACCTGGTATGCCGCATAAAGAGAGGTGTCCTGAACCTTATACAGGCCGATGAGGAGACTTCATGGCCTATCATAAAGGAGAGATTGAAGAAGGCCTACGGAGGTGGAAGGTGGACCCCGGAAGAAGATCTCTTTCAGCTGTTCCGGGATACGAGACACTCAAGGCAGAGCAACGGACAGTACGCTGGTGAACTTCTGTTAAAATTTAACAAAATCACCGATAAGATGCGGGAAACTACATCCGCACAGGAGGTGGAAGCAAGGATGGCCTTCGTGTCTACCATCCTGAAGGTTCAGTTAGCACGGGAGACGGGGAGAAAAGACGGCCTACCCCGGGAGAAGTCCTTTACCGAGTGCGCTCAAGAGATGATGGACTCCAGCGCAAGGGAGGAAGAGGTAACCGAGCGAGAGGAACCAGGATGGAACAGGGTGACCTACAGGAAACCACGGGAGTCACCCTGGGGCAGGCGGGACGCTCGGCCAGAACCAAGAATGGGAGAGCGGAGGAAGCAAGGGTCGAGGAGACCGGTGCCCAACGGGAGGAAGGAAGAAAGGCGTTGCCATGGGTGTGGCAAACAAGGGCACCTAGTGGCGCAATGCCCCCGCACCAAGTTTTTTGAGTGCGGGACCGAGGGGCACATTGCCAGACAATGCCCCTACATCCACAGGAGGAAAGAAGCCCCGAGGGGAGAACCAATGGAGGTTAACCGACTGTGGAGAGGTCGAAGAAAAAGTTCAGTACCCTCTTCAAGGGCCTCGGAGGTATCGTCGGCCTCAGAGTCGGAAAGAGAAGTAGAACCAGGTAGCAGTGGTGACGAAGCAGCCGGTGGGAGCCAGAGGAGGAGTAGCGGGCAGAGGAGAGCAACGCTGAAGGGGCGAGTGGCAGCCTGAGGAGGGTGCCAGCAGAGAGGCGACCGCATCATAGAGGTATGCAGTGTTGGAGAGAAGAGCAGCGGTCTGCCTACAATTCGCGTCGAGAGAGGGGTGCGCTGCTTGGTGGATACTGGGAGCTCCAGCACCATCCTAAGCCGGCGAGCGGCGGAGCAGCTGAGTAGCGGCAACGGGGCACTCCAGATTCAGGTATGTGCATGTAAATTAATCACTCTGGGTGGCCCTTGAGCAATCGAAGGAGAAGTTGAAATAGGGTTAGAAAGGTGGTCAGATTACGGGGAGAGGCTGAAAGTCCACGTCATTGAGGATATGTCCCGATCCTACGACGGAATCTTGGGGTGCGATCTCCTAGAGAAAGTAGGTGCCAGGGTTAGGGTTCACAAAGGGGTCTGGACCATTAGAATCGGTAAGAGGAAGTATAGGAAGTGCAAGAGCGGAAGGGAAGAAAAAGGGCAAATCGGGGTTCTTAATAAAGTGGGAGATTGGAGGGAAGCCATTAAGGGTGAATTCGAGGACATTTTCTTTAGGGAAGGGGATACACTGGGTGTCACGGGGAGAACCGTCCATGAAATTGCGCTGAAGGATGAAAGGGTGACGTACGTGAAGGAACGGCGGTATCCCCAAGCCTTGAGACATCATATCAGGGAAGAAATTCGTGACCTAAAAAGGCAGGGTATTGTAGTGGACAGCGTGTCGCCGTACAACAGTCCGTTATGGGCGGTTAGGAAAAAGTGTGCCCCGGGGGAAGAGAAGTATAGGGTGGTAATCGACTATAGAAAGCTGAACGATAACACAAAGGATGAGAGATACCCGATTCCCAGGTTTGAGGACATCTTAGATCGTCTCAGTGGGGCCGTGGTATTTAGTACGCTCGATCTGAAGGCAGGTTACCACCAGATTAGAATGCACCCCCGGGACCAGTGTAAAACGGCATTCACGTTCGAACGGGGCCACTGCGAATTTACCCGGATGCCGTTTGGGCTTAAAAACGCGCCGATGACATTTCAGCGGCTCATGGATGAGTTCCTCAGAGGGGTGGATGAGAACATCTGCCAGATATATATGGACGACTTCCTGGTGTTCAGTAAATCCGAGGGCGAACATGTGGAACATCTCAGGGCAGTGTTCGGGAGGATCCGCGAATTTGGCTTAAAGCTTTCAGCGGAAAAATCGCGCCTAGGGGAGTCCGAGATAAATTTCTTAGGCCATTGCATTTCAAGAGATGGGGTGAAACCGGATCAGAGCAAGGTGGACGCGATCGCGAGAATGGCAATCCCACGGGATGTAAAGGGTATTCGGAGGCTGCTAGGTTCCTTGAACTATTACCGCAGGTTTGTTCCGGAAATGGCAAGATTCCTGGTGCCTATAAATAACCTATTAAAGAAGGGCCGGAAAATTTTTGTTACCCCGGAGATGGAAAGTAACATTAAGCGGTGTATAGAGGAATTGCAAAAAGACAGGGTACTCGCGTTTCCAGATTTTAACAGACAGTTTACCATTACGACGGACGCGAGTGACTACGCGTTGGGAGCGGTGTTGTCGCAGGAAGGGGATAAAGGAGACAGACCTGTGGCCTTCGCAAGTAGGCGACTGACGGATGCGGAGACAAGGTACAGCGCGCTAGAGCGGGAACTTCTCGGAATTGTGTGGGCTGTGGATCACTTCCGCCCGTATATCTTTGGGAGGAAATTTAAGATACAGACAGACCATAGACCATTGCAGTGGGTGGGCAAGTTGAAAGAGTCCTCCGCAAGAATTACGAGGTGGAAGGAATTCCTCAGCCAATACAATTTCGAGATAGTGTACAAACCAGGGAGGGAGAACGTGGTCGCCGACTGGCTATCGCGCGCTGTCATGATTAACGCCGTCGAGGAGGAGGCAGGGACGTCAGGGGATATCCGCCAGTTTCTGCGCGAATGGACACCGGATGGGGAGGGTGAAGAGGACACGCGAAGTGGCGGAAACGAGCCCCAAGAAGATCGTAATGAACCCCAAGAAGATCGAAACGAGACCCAAGAAGATGAGAGTTCCGCGGATGAGAGGCCCACAGATATGGAGGAAGTGGACGAAATTATTAATGATAAAAGGGAGCAAATTATCTGGAAAACCAGAACCGAGGGTCTCCCGAAGGCGGATTTTTCTAAGTATGGGAGGAGTAATATCGTCACCGTCTGGACAGAACCGGGAATTCGAGAGGAGCCCATGATAAAACTTTTAAATGGGGTAACAAAACCAGGGAAAACTTATCATATGTATATTGGCAACGCAACTATTTGGGACAGGGTCAAGAGGCTTTGGAGGGAGGAAAAGATCGGGGTCAACCGAACGTTTATTAGGTGTGCAAGGTCTGTAGAAGTGGTCCAAGAGGTAGACCGGCAAAAAGAGATAACCCTTTCGTACCATCAGGGGAAGACCAACCACCGGGGAACACAGGAGACTCTTCAAGCATTGAAACGGAGGTATTTCTGGTGGGGCATGAGGCGTACGATTCAAGAGGTCCTTGGGTCGTGCGAGGTGTGTCTCACCACGAAATACGACCGGCATCCCCCAGGGTGGGTTCAAGAGGAGACGCCCACGGTTGCGTTCCCATTGTCGGACCTCCAGGTCGACACATTTACATGGAGGGGCTATCGGTGGGTCACGATCCTGGATACCTTTAGTAAAATCGCGCAAGCTTGTTTGGTGCAGAGCAAGTCCGCGGAGTCTGTATTAGGAGCTTTGCGGGCATGGTTCAAAGTTTACGGAGTCCCGGATCGAATTTCATCGGATGGGGGTCTCGAGTTCGATAACGCTCAGGTTAGGGCAGAGGCCAAGGAACTCGAGATCAGGTGGCACGTTAATACCCCAGGGCATCCCAAGGGCAGAGGGGGTGTTGAGAGGTTACACAGTACCCTGAGCGAACATCTCCGGATTTATCAAGTAGATAAGGGCTTGGAACCGGATGTCGCGATGGAGAAGGCGATCGCTGCATATAATAACTTGATCCACACCGCGACAGGGTATTCGCCAGTGGAAATCGTGTTCGGGCTCCGGGAAAGACGCCGGGACTTTAGGGACACTGTAGTGGGAGAGGAATTGGTTAACTTTATAACCAACCGGCATTGGGCGTTTGGAAAATTATGGGGAAAGGCGCGGGGGCGCATAATGAAAGAGAAACAGCAGAGAGTGGAGAGGGAAAACGTCCGGGTGAGGGACGTCACCGGCAAACTAAAAATCGGAACGGTGGTGTACCGGAAAAAGATTACCAATCGTGGCAAAGAGATCTGTCGGTATGAAGGGCCATTCCGAGTGATTGCTATAAGAGAGCACAATGTCGTGACAGTAGAGAGCGTCAGAGAGCCGCGGAAGCGGAGAAATGTGCACATTGAGCAACTACGGTTCCCAATTGAGGAACAGCGTATTCTGTGAGTGTCCCGTTGTTGACAACGGGAGAGAGAGAAAGAGTTTTTTTTTTGGTTACAGAGTAATTTTTGTTTTTGTAAAAGACTGTGGAAATATATTTTTTTTTGGGTTGTTTGTTTTATATAGAGTAATTGTTTTATTTCTTGTAAAAAGGGTTGATTTGATATCTTTAGCGAGATGTATATATTGTAGTATTGTATAAGTGGAGAAAGTTAATTTTGTACATATTGAGTTCATTTGATTTTGTGTGTGTGTTCCTAGTGCAAGAAGCAATTTTATTTTATTTTGTGAGTGTTTAGTTTTAAGTTAGATTTAGGATTTATTCTGTAAATAAAGTTGGGAATTTTCTTTTATGTCTTAGGTGTAAGGATTATAAACATTGACTTTGATATTTGTAAAATTAGTGACAAGGGTAGGATTAAGATGTTGTTACCTGCTTCGGCCTTTGACCATATGGGGAAGTAGTCTACCTACCTCATTGGTATTAAGTACCTAAAGTATAAAGTTTATGGAAAATAGTCATAAACTGGAGGGGGGAAGTCAAGGTCCGAAGCAGGGCTATATCAAGCTTAATCCTATACGTAGTCACAACAAACAAATGTAACTGTATATAAATCCGCCTCAGAGCAATAAACAGTCAGTTGTATTTCAACAGTTTAACCAGCGTGTTTCATTCTCCTTTTAATTCTTTTTTTTTTAAGTTTTCTTTCACACTCAACTTATCTTATATATATATATATATATATATATATCCCTCAAATATATAAACATTTAATAATTACTATGCAATCTAATCTGAATATAGTTGATTCTCACCATCTCAACGAACTATTAATTTCTATGATGAGAAGGAAAATAAAAAAATTGTGAGGATCTGATGAGAAATAGATTAAAAATTATTCTTCTCTTTCCAGTGAAGATTGCTTAGAAAGATTTTTTAGCCATACTTTGGAACGTCCATTCGAACCAGCTTATTCTTCTTGAATCGATAAACCTTACAATGTTTTATTGTAGTATAAGGTCATCCTTCGTGTGTCCTGATATTACATGCTTCTTCAGCGTGCTGGGGGCCAAAGATGCCACATACTATAAATTAATATAATCTGAAAATATAAAAACCTTTTGAATAATTCTTACACATTAAATCAAATTAAATTAAACCACTATGATAACAAAAATATATATAATTAAGGGGCTTTGATGAAATAGAAGAAAGCTCTTATGTGATTAGAAATAGGTAGCGAGAATAAATTTATGTGACTCAATACTAAGGTAAAATTAAAATTACATTTTAGGACTAGACAAACGTTCAAAGCTTCCGATTTACTAAAAAGACTCATTCACATGACAATTATCAGACCTATTTGGATATGTGTATTTGAGCTTTGGGGCACTACTAAACCATCTAATTCATCCCCTATCTAACCCTTGCAATCCAAATTCCTACAAAAAATCCTTATTGCTCCTTATTTCGTCACAAACAAACTTATCCATAAAGACCTTATCCATGTTCCGTATGCTGCTGATTTAGCCCAAACCAGATACCTATCCTATCATAATAAGCTACATAACTATTTATATCCACTAGTCTCCCAACTTGCCTCACGTTCCATCCCTGATAATCCTCCAAGGCGTCTGAAAAGAAGATGGCCCAGGGACCTCATAATATAAATTTTTATTGAAGCTTTAATAGTGAGTAGTTCTTCACAGGCTATTTACATGCCATTGTTATCATAATGATCAAATTTACTTGTATATTGTGTACAGTTGTAAATATCAATAAATAGTTAATAAAAAAATATTAGGAATTAGTGATGGAGCCTGGAATAATAAATGAAGAAGCAATTTAGGTAGTTTTGTTAATATTTTATAATGTAGACAGATCAGTCACATTAAAATTGGTACTATTATTACAGCGCAAATGATACAATCAAATTTAAATACAAGGTCTATAATAACTATTAGCAATATTTCGCATTTCATGACAAACAATAAAGATAATTAATACAGCCAAAAAACAATAGATGTTGCCAATTGGTGAATTTTCTATATATATTTTTTTTTTTTGGATTATTTTAAATCTTTTCATTTTGATATAAAAAGGTGGAAGGACAAATTATTTAGCTATTCACGTTTTATTCATTCATCCTTTCTAAGCCACAAATTGTAACCTTGAAACTAATAAAATATATTCTGCATAGATTTTTCCATTGTTTTCTGAATATTTTACGTTAATTTTCTGTAGAGAGCTAGTTGAGCCTGAGAGAGACAATAGCCTAGGTCATGAGAAGGAAGTGTAGCGGCTTACTCAGCACATGCTTGCCTTTGCACTTTTCTCAAATGACCACTGCACTTTTTTCATCTACCGTTGCACTAACAGCAGTGGGCTAGGTTTTATGTCCGAGGCCTTCAATGTTTAATCTCAAAGGTCGATGCCCTCCATATCATCAAGTGGATTTTATTTTTATTTTAACTTAGGATGCAAATAAAAAAATATATATATTTTTACAAAGAACAAATATATAATATATACAGTGAGGATTGAACAACAAAACAACGAATAAATACTTTAATAAATGATTTTGTTTCATCCAAATAAACTTCATCAAATCACTTTTTATCTTTGTTGAAATTTTACGAATCTCAGCCCTGCCAGAATCAGAACCAGGAACTATATCTGGACCAGTTTCTTATCTAGAACCCTGATATAACTTATCTGAAATGACAACTGCTACTCTTTTTCATTTATCCGCCAAAACATTAAAGATTCAAATTATTTATGAAAATAAATTGATATACCAATATTCAGATATGATTAGGCACGCGGTTTTAAGCTTTAGTTTTTAAAAAGCTTTCTCTCGTACTCAATCCTTATAACATAAAATTACTAATAAATTCTTTTTATGTGACTCAGCTACCTAGGACTTCCTAGGATTAATAAATTAACTCATTATTATTAATATTAGTAAGATTAATCAATTGGGAATGTTATCATAGACTGTGTATGTAATTGGGAAATGATGTATATTAATAAAAAAAAAAAAAGCTGTCGCAATGTGGATGTTTATAACCCACTTTAATTTTTTTTTTTACAATAACTTTTAAATCAAAACATACAATACTACAATTAAATCAATACTTATATACTATTACTAGCATCTCTCACCGCTCTAATTAGTATAGAACTCATAAATTAAGAAATAATTGAAGTTTTATTTGTTTATTGATAAAAATCTTGTATTGAAATTATGCCATTCACCATTATTTCTTCAATGATATTTTCTCCCATAGCGGTAATTAATTACCTGGTTAAAATTGCACACATTAGGAGATAGAAGATTATATAAAAGCATAATTGGATATCATTTTTTTCTATTTTAATGTATGAGTTGGTAATCCAATGTACAAAGACTATTAAACTTTGACAGATAATATACTACAGTATCTGTGCTTGCAACTAAAATATCATGGATCATATTTTTACACCAAATATCAATAAAACAAAGGATTGACATTTGATAAATAGCAATAATTTTAATTCGGCTGGAATAATTTTATTTGTATCATCTGGTTAGATTTTAATTTCTAATCATAAAAGTATCTGACAGTGTGGCAAACCTCGTTTCTGCCACTCAACATTACATTTAAATATTTATTATTATAAATTTTATTATTACTAAACCTTTTTAGAACTATGAAGATAATGTACTGATCAGATGGGTTTAGTAATTTGGTACAGATAGGTTCAGTAGTTTTACCATTGTAAACTCTATTACGGAATATGGCTAACAACGTATCGATCAATTTGCAAACTTCATTGTTATCCACATATTTTCACATTTTTTGTAACAATTTAATTAAAATTCAATATCCCCATCCTCTACACGGTGTATACAGCTGACTTCCCAACTCATTCTACCACTGTCCTCACCACTTATGCTGATGACACATGTTTATTATCAGTAAACAATGATCCCTTCATTGCCTCCCAAACACTCCAATCCCATATCCCAATCATTCAAGATTGGTGTAAAAAATGGAGAATCAAAATAAACCCAAACAAATCTCCCCAAATAACCTTTACCCTTCGTCGTAAACCTACGACTTCCTGTCCAACAGTAATCCTTCCCTAATCCCTGTCGAACAGATCCGCTACCTAGGACTCCACTTGGACAAACGTCTTACTTGGAATCCACATACAAGACTAAAGCGACAAGAAACTGCTCGTCGTTACAGACTACTTCAACATTTACTAGACAAACGATCAAACCTCTCAATTCATTACAAAAGACTTATTTACATGACTGTTATTAGACCTATTTGGACGTACGGAGTTGAGCTATGGGGCTATACTAAGCCATCCAATTCATCTCGTATCCAATCCTTACAATCCAAAATCCTTCGAAAAATCCTAAATCCCCCTTACTTTGTCACCAATAAACTTATCCACAAAAACCTTAATGTTCCATATGTTGCTGATTTAGCCCAAACCAGATACCTATACTTTCATACTAAGCTCCATAACCACTCAAATCCATTAGTTTCTCAACTTGCTTCCAACTCCATTCCCGATAATCCTCCGAGGCGTTTGAAAAGAAGATGGCCTAGAGATCTTCTAGTGAAAAATTGTATTTATATATTAGATTTTATTATTGCTAATCCTTGCTGGAACTATTTTTTTCTTTAAGTAACCCTATGGAAGAGGCGCGTATTTGGTAAGTAATCACGCTCCATGCATTGTTACAGATTGGTTCAGTAGTTTTCGCGGTTAGTGATCACAAACCTAAAATGGCTTGTCCTTTTATATAATAGTACAGATAAATATTGTGAAATGAATAATTTAAAGAATATTATCAATGATATCAAACAGGCCAAGCTAATGATAAAACAACTTATTTACAGGGTGCAGGAGGCTTGGGTGATGATCAGGGTGCATTTTACTTACGAATATATTGGCTATTTTTTTTAATTTTCTCTGTGACTAGCAATATAGACTTCTACCTCAGAACTATGATTATTGCTTCATAAAGATGTTAATATTCAATATGCTTATGATATGGATCAAACCCTTGCACTTATCTTTCAATCATAGAATGTCCTTTCATGTTTAATTTAATTTCCACTCAAACCTACCAATTACATAGCTTTCTTTTCATTTGATTCCCTTTAATACTTCTTAGTGTCTATAAAATAGATGGCTTTGGTATCTTCCGTTATAGAACGTTTACGTAAATGCTATCTAAAGCATACCTATACCTTTACAAAGCATTCCCATGTTATCAAAGATTGTATTGTCTCCCATTTAGTTGGTGTATGTTTATTTTGTAATGTCATAAAAATTTCACGGCACATGGCTACTCAAATCTCTTTATATCAAATCAATCTTCAGTGTTTCCCTGCTGCACAATCTATGATGATTCCTTGAGAAATCTTACTTTCGTATTGTCGTTAAAGTTATTTCACTGGGATCATACGTAAGTGGAGAACCATATGTTGCATGGTGACACAATGGGACTGGATGGATCCATGGCATTGGAATCCAGTATTGGCCGTCCTTCACAAAAATCGTTGCCATTGTATGCAAATGGCTGAGGAAATGAAGCCATCCATCTCGCTCATGGTGAGCGGTGGGCCCGGGTGTTCCTGCATCTTTATGGTGTAACTGGGACGAAACTCAAGGATACTCGAATTAGTGTCATATAAGTTGATTATTTTGTAATCATTTAAATATTATATAACATTAGAGAAAATTCAAGTTGGAATCTAAAAGATGTAAGTTGAAACCAAGCAGAGTTTCCCGAGTTCAGTTAATAATTTCTAAGTATAGAAAAATTCTGTCAATACATTAATTTTTGTAATTCTAATTTGTTATGCTTAAATATACTTAAAAGTCAGTTGATACATTAATTTTCTTCTTCTTTTCTTTGGAACAGTATTTCCCTTCGTTGGGTTTCCGTTAGGTCAAACTATCTTTCCACAGGTCTCTGTCCCATAAATATATTAATTTATTTTTATAATATTTGAAAAAAATATTAAAGTTCAGGTTTATTAATAACCGTACCACATATTATTCCTATTATTAAGAAACTTTAACTGGTTAAAATACAAATTAATAGACGGAGATCAGATGAAAGAAGAAAGCATCAGGCTGAGGTAATGAAGAGATATTGGATAGAACGGAAGAGCAAGAAATGAATTGTTGTTGTGTGGTCCACAGATGGCCCAATCGTAAGAAGAAGAAACTGTACCACATATTGTTCCTATTATAAAGAAACTTTAACTTTTACGAAATAAAATTTTCATTTTGTTTTTAAATTATATAAGTTTTCTCCATACCTCCAGTAATGAATTAATCAATAGGCTTTGTGTTTCGCTGAAGTTAGAAATACTATGGATTAAAGGCAGAATACTTTGAAAAATACTTTGACTAAGCATGAAATCACCATAGTATATAACAAACCATATACTTGGTCAGATTTACATCTACCCATAATAAGAGAACATATACATAACCATTATTAATGATTTTATGGTAGACCGACTATATGGATACAACAATATGAAATGAAATGACAACGACTGACGTACCCAGAAATATTCACAGAAGTATTTCTGGGTATACAACTGTACTGTATAAGCTGAATAGAAGCTTGATGAGAACTTTATTCATTTTTATTTTAATATATTTTGATCCATGCGAGGAGGATGTACTCTTGGGTGCAACTCTCCTTCACGTCTATGAAGCCGGTATTGTTGCATGTATTGTCAGCAAATTCAGTCATTGTTACATACAGCAGGTGTGAATAAAGAAAAAAAAAAAACTATATGTTTTCAATACCAAATATTTACAACTATTAGATACATTTATTTATATTAAATATTAAACTTAAAGAATATTTAATTAAATCTAAATATAATTTAACTAAAACTTAGATACGAAAGTAGTTTTATCACTTTTTTACTTCCATTGTTTTAATATGATATCACAATTAAAATAGAGTCTTGCTTTAATATTAAGACGAAGACAGACGATTAAAACTGTTAAAGTATCATTGAGTCTGCATTTTTTTTTAAAGAATGTTTGAAACCTTGAGAGGTGTTACATAAAATCATAAGTGATTGTTGACGTAGCTGCATTTCCTTGCTCATCCCTAAGTGCAATTTCCATGCAAAACTATCTAATGGTGGGTAATGAACGGGATTGCCTTCGTCAGTAACAATCTTTCAAGGTGATTTCCGTAATTTGTTCCCAAGAACAACCTAAGTTACAATCTTCAATGGGTTATCTGCACTTCATATGATATAAAAAAAAGTAACAGAATAATAAGGAAAACAAATACAATTATTTTTATAGTTTTTTACTATAATTATATGATATAAAATAAAATACATTGATGTAAATATATTTGACCTGTTGTCTAGCAATCCTGTAATGAGCCTTTTGATCTGCAAATCATTGATATGTAAAGATTTACTGAAATAGAGAATAAATTATGAATCATATACTCAAATGCTACACAGTGAAGATGCTTACTTGCTTAATTATACACATGATAGTTATAATTAGTTATTTTATTTTAAGAAAATGCTTTTATTAAAAGAATATTACAAACTGCTTCACTTCAGGGAAATACAAAATATGGATCATAATTACTCCGTTTATATAATATATAAAATTAAAATAAAACTAAAATGATAAAAGATGATGATTGTATTGCTGACTGTGAGTTGTAATTAGGATTTTCATCAGGGCTAAAATAGCAAAAATTGGATGTGACTAAGATGATACAAACATTTTAAAAAAATATATAATAAATAAGTAAAAAAATTACAAATTTTTTTTAAAAATGAAAAAGAAACAAGAAAAAATAATAATAGAAAGAAAATTATTCAACGAAAGAGTTAATAGCTGTTTACATAGCTATAAGAATATCTGTAGTTAATTAAATAATTGAGCAAAGCCTAGTCAAAGATACAGTTGTAATAAAATAATTAAATAAATTAAATTGAATAATACAAATTTTAAATTGTGTAAACCAGTGATGGGCAAACTACGGTCCGCGTGACAAATGCGGCCCGCGACATGGTCACAAGCAATTATACATAAGACAAAATATATTATCTGCAAAGCTAGAATAGATTGTTTTCTTCTCGTTGCGTTCCGGATCTTCTACCGTTGTACCATGTAAGTTGAGTATAATGAGATAAACTCAAAAATAAAGTTGTAAAACTTTGTTTTGTTCAATTTTTTTGTCCCGCCTAGTTGTTTTTCTATTTCATCCGGCCCTCACATTAAAATGTTTGCCCATCTCTGGTGTAAACTAATACAATGTAACAATTTTATTAACAGATGCTTTTAATAGGAATAAAAAAAAAAAAAAAAAAAAAAAAAAAGAATAAGGGATATATATGAAAAGGGAAATGGTAAGATGGAAAGGTAAGAAAAATAATAAAGTTGGCATAACAATGAACGAAGGAAGAGGTTGGGGAAATGTGAGAAATTAAAATAAATGGACTTACTGATTGTTGTCTAGATGAAGGCTTGACTAACAATGACTGTTAAAAAAATAAAATCAGGGAAAGGGGGGGGGGGATATTGACTTGCAGAAAGTAATTAAGGGTGGCAGTGGCTAATATAACATATGAATGGGGGCGCATGGTGGATGAAAAACGAACTATTTTAAATGTATATTGGACTGTTAAGATGAATGGAGAAGATGATAATCAGGGATGCAGTCAAGGAGGAACACCACGTCTAAGTAGAAATACTTGTACAACGTCACGTAAATGTGTGACAACGTTTCGACCTGCCTTGCAGGTCTTCTTCAGGGACACCGAACCACACTGGAGATGAGACGGACGATGACTGATAGTCAGTAACTAACCTAAGTAAAAAGTATTTCTACTTAGACGTGGTGTTTTTCTATGACTGCGTCCCTGATCATCTTCTTATCCGTCCCTACAACACTAATAATGCAAGTAATGTAAAAAAATGGAATTAAATAAAAATTGATAATAATAGTAAAAAATAAATACAATGTAGAAAAAAAAAAATTATGATACAATCATTCTCTACCTATATAAAACACTTAAGCCAGTGAGCTTCAAACTAAATGTGTTCTCCTCAGTTATATGGAACAATATGCCAGATCCAAACACTACTCTCTCAGTTGCATCATTATTGTCAATATCCTGTGGGTCTGAGTGACAGCGCTGGCGCAGGACTTCGTTGGGAATGCCAAACAATATATTTTAGTTCAATAAGTCTAGGTACCATTATTGTTTAGATCTGCGAGGGTTTTTATGAGGATGTGTAGAATTAGATAATGATTGACCTAGAGCATTTTAGGTGGTGTAGATTTTCACGGAATTACCAAAATCCATGGTTTGTGAAAATGTAGAGGTATGTTAAAGGTACAGTGAAACCCCCTTTATCGACCTCTGATAAACCGACTCCTCGTATAAACCGACTCTTTTTAGCGCTATAACCCCTCTCAATAATCCGACATTTTGAAACATCTCTCCTCGCATAAACCGACTATTTCTGAGAAGATAAAGATCCATTGCTTCCGGAACGGAACCTCGTGTTTTCGAAAAGTAATTCGTAAATATTTTCCTAGAAAGATGATTCACTGTTCTCTCTGTCTTGTAATGTCTTGTAAAGATAGCTTGTTCTTTTCTTGTTTCTGGTTCTTCTTTCCATGGTCCTGGAATCGGTCTAATTTTTTTCAGTTTGTTATTTTTGTTGGTTCTAAGCCACCTTTCATGCTAAACTATATTGATTTGATGTTTTTGGAATGATTTTAGATTTGGTTAAGGAACAGGGATTAAGAGTAATGGGAAGAGAGAACACGCTTCTTTAGCTGCTAGATGATCCGCTTGTTTATCACCTTCTATTCCGGAATGTCCCGGAATCCACATAAATCTAATAATTTTGAATGTCGAATGGAATCAACTAAGGTGGCTATTTGAGTTATTATGTAGTTTTTTACATTACGGTTTTTGTTGCTAATGCTTGTGAGAGCCGAAAATGAGTCAGAACCTCGACATACCTTTTTTTATGATTATCTTTGCTCTTATTTATAGCAGTTCGTAAATTTATAAACGCCAGCAAGATCACCTATTGCATATTATCTTAGCAGAAAACTAATTGATACCTTATCCATGAACAATATTTATTAACTTGCTAATTTAATTAAATGAATTACATTATCCACTCGATTGGCTAAGTGTAATGCATCCATCGACACCCCGGAGAAAGCCAGCGATGCGTTTCTTGGCGGAGTGCAGAGGACGGTTCCCAGAGGAGGCCGATAATGGCATACACTTAGTGGATGGACAGGGCCAGTTCTGCCCGGACATCCTAGTCACGGCCTGCTGGAGTTCAATGGATATCTGCCTGTTTCGTATCACCTGTCACTGTTTCTGCTTTATTATGGAAGATTTCTGTTATTTAGATTGCCCACTAAACCAACTACCTGTGTGGAGTGGAAATGATAGGCTTGGTAGTCAGAGTACTAGGGGGTTGTCAACGGAACCCAGGTAGTTGAAACAAAAACATGAAACCATTTCTTTTTACGATGTAACCGTTACGTATATCTGGAAATAACTTTTAACGGCAAGTAATAAATTTGACATGGCAGGTTCTGTAACGGGTTCCTGGGAGCTAGTTACTGATCGTAAATGACTAACACTTAATGACCAAAAAACAATAACGATACAGATTTCATTCCGACAAACAGTTTTAATGCCTTGACAAGGATTCCGCCCGTGTTTGATACTTACTTCCTTTTTAAATGGATTTGGATGAATCTCAATAAATGATTAACCGAAAGATTAATTTTGATTTAGCCCAGTCTTTGATATTCAATAGATTTTACTTACAACGAGACATTTTGACTTGTAACTCGCATATTTAAATGCCGATTTTTGTGTGGGTATTAGGGACCTATAATAGTGCAAAACTAGAGTAATAGTCGCAAATGAGCATTGAGAGCCGAGAAAAAAAAATCAGTATGAAATTCACGTTTTATTATTTTTTTCTCAGCTCTCAATCAAGATTAATATTTTTTTCACGTAAAATTGTAGTTTTGTATGCTATCTCTTTACCACAACCAAAACCCGTTGTTCGGAAATTAATGCAGGATTTCATGTTTAAAGCAAAACATGATATTATTATTAAAGAGATTGTTTATCATCATGTTTATTAAACATGACTAAATATCATGGTAATCCACGATACTTCATGGATAGCGTGTTATTCCTAACTTTGAGCACACAATATGATGTTATAACATCATGGTAAGATATCGAATACTTAGCCCATGTTGCTACCGGACTCGGGGGAGATAGTAACTATCAACTGAGTCACAGATAAAAACTGTGTGACGTTTCCTCCTTCAAAAAAGTGATAAATTAATCAGAGCGAGAACAATGGGTTAACACAATGTGACAATAACTTCAATTTGTCACTAATTAGGGCGTCGTTTAAATATTGATTAATTATCTTTACTGCTATTATAACGAAGTATAAGTTTCAAAAACATAAAGGATGTTATATGTGTGTATATATATTAATTTTTGACTAAAGTATTTGATAGACAAATCCTACATTTTTTTTTTTAATAACAATTTATTGAAATTTACAACTGTACAATATTTATACATCAAGTAAATGTGCTGTTAACTATTACAATAACGTGACAAAACTTGAATAGAACTACTCATCAGTAGCACTTCAATAAAAATTCTACACTAGAAGGTCTCTGGGCCATCTTATTTTCAGACGCCTCGGAGGATTATCAGGAATGGTGTGGGAAGCAAGTTGAGAAACTAGTGGATTTGAATGGTTATTGAGATTACTTGAAAGGATAGATATCTGGTTTGGGCTAAATCAGCAACTTATAGAACATTGAGATCTTTATGGATAAGTTTATAGGTAACAATGTAAGGAGCATTGAGGATATTTCGAAGGATTTTGGATTGTAAGGATTGTATACGAGATGAATTGGATGGTTTAGTGGAGCCCCAAAGCTCAACTCCGTACGTCCAGATAGGTCTAATCACAGTCATGTATATTAGTCTACTGTAATTAATTGGGAGCTTTGAACGTTTGTCTAGTAAATGTTGAAGTAGTCTGTAACGACGGGCAGCTTCTTGTCGTTTTAGTCTTGTCCTACAAAATTAAATCGGGATTAATTCGTTTTGTATTTTCTTTCTAAAAGTTTAAAATTCAAATGTTCCCACTGGTAACTTATGACGTCAGAAATAAACTGCTGTAAAGTATAATTCGATAATTTCGATCGTTTTATCTCTCGATAGATGTATGGTGATTGTATTTTTTTCAGTGGGCTGGCTAAGAATAAAAACGGTTTAATAGAACCAGCGTAAAAGATAATATCTAGCCTTGATATCAAATACATATAATCTTAGAACCAACCAGAGGTACCCTGAGCAGCATCGCATTAATATTGTCAAAGGAGGTGTGTCAACTAATTTGCACTACTTGTCTCTCCTAATGGTCGAAGTTTCAATATTCAATTCCTACAAGGACGTTTCGATTCCCAAAATCAATTCCTCAGAAACAATCGACACCGGCGGCTTTAACGATTCTGTTGTGATACCTAATAATTTAGATATTATACTTTAATTCTACTATCTAATTAAAAAAAAAAAAACTGTTGCAAAGACTATTCTTTTTGTCTTTAATAGCAAACTAATTTTGTATTGTACTGTTTTGTTATTCTGAAGGGAATAACAAGAAGTAAAGAAATAAGATTGTGAACTTTGCAATAGTAATTTATTTTTAAACCTTTGGATCGGTACCGAAAATCTATTATCGATTTTTTAGTACTGGTTCTAGTATCGAGAATTGAAAAACTTTGGTTTTGACACGACTCCTATTCCAACAATATTTGAAATATTCCTGAACAGGTTTTGCTAACTTTGCACACATAGATGTGCGCGGTACATCAATACTTTTTATCTCGTTCTGTTTCACCATTTCTTTATAGTTTTTTATTTATAAAGAAAAAACAATAAGACTGTGGTGCCGAACACATCCTTGAAGATATTGCCAGGTATTTATCTACCAATTTATCCACTTATCCGATCAACTAAAGTTTCCTAAAGCTCCCTCATTAAACAGAAACGCATCCCAGATTTATGAAAATAAAACAAAAAAAAAACAAAAAAAAAAACACCAATTTATTCCGAAGATATCTCCTTATCAAATTCTCGCCCTTATGGAATTTTCCTATGTTTATCAGTTTAATTAAACGCACTAGTTTCGGGATAAATAATATCAAAAATAAAATGAAATCCTATATAAAAGGTGAATTGAAAATTATTCATCCTGCTAGTATTTTTTTCCTATCTTCGTTTGGAATTATCTTTATACCGTTTTTGGTTTTTAGAATACTTGTTTTGAATTTTCTTTTATTATCATTTCTATTATGTTGCCAATGGACTTTTATTTAATTTTTATTTAATCTAATTTTTGCTGATTAAGTATGATGTAATAGACGCACACGCACGCACACACACACACACACACACACACACACACACACACACACACACACACACACACACACACACACACACACACACACACACACACACACACACACACACACACACACACACACACACACACACACACACACACACACACACACACACACCACACCACACCACACCCACGACCTTCTTGAATAAATACGCCTGTAAAATCCAAATATGAATGCCTAGGAATGATTAAAAAGTATAAATATATTTTTCTAAACTAAACTATTATTTATAATATTAAATTCATTTTAATCCCAGGAGCAGTACCTAATAATTCAATTAACAAAAAAGGACTTAGAACTTGGGGCCGGTTTTTTTTTTTTTTTTTTTTTTTTTTTTTTTTTTTTTTTTTTTTTTTTTTTTTTTTTTTTTTTTTTTTTTTTTTTTTTTTTTTTTTTTTTTTTTTTTTTTTTTTTTTTTTCTGGTATAATACATATTTATTCATCACTATCGCTATTCGCATTCAAAATAAATTATAAAAAAGAAGCAAAGTAAAGGAGCATAATAGACACGTGGTCCTCTACACAATTGCAAGATTACCGGATTGCATAATACAGCGGTTGACTCAGGCTGAATCAGTAAGAACAGCCTGAACATCACACGATCCGAACATTCAACGGAAAAGAATGCCCCGTCCATGACTTCCTTGCTTCTTCTTTGAACGGCATTAAAATTCAACGCGGAGCCGCTCATGTTCTCAGGGCACGCCTCAGTTCGTACACACCTTGTCCTTTTTCTTCTGACGTACCCAGAATCCGATTAGGCCGGGTAATGCATGGTTCATTGATAGTCTTGGTCATTCTTGGCTACTGCTATCAATACCAAACAATTACATTGTAACAGCTCAATGTTTATTTTTTGTTTAATAATTTGTCATAAGTCTCATAAGCATTCAGGTCTTCATAATTTATATAACAAATCAGCATGAGCACTGCATTTTTACAATTACTTATTCGTCGGCAGGCCTTATATCGATGTTTGCTTTACTCCTTGTGTTACCCTGTCTCACTGCGACATATATGTTGGGTGTTAAATGGGGGTTTCATATCATGCTGGCGTTTAGGTTAACGAACTAGGGGACAGCGCAGTTTAAGAAGCAGCAAAAATTATATAATCTCCGTCGTGTGTTAACACACTAATGTAGTGTACAAAATACAACATACGAAATAATATTATTTCAAGTTGGGACGATCGCTGCTGTAAATCAGACAAATATCAATTCTAAACCTCCATAAACTGGCTTACCCCAGCAAAAACGACAAAATATTTGAACTTAATCAAATTCACACACCA
The DNA here is from genome assembly GCA_003667255.2 of Euschistus heros. Taxonomy (NCBI): domain Eukaryota; kingdom Metazoa; phylum Arthropoda; class Insecta; order Hemiptera; family Pentatomidae; genus Euschistus; species Euschistus heros. The sequence continues at coordinate 1,338,435 of RCWM02000004.1, forward strand.
TAGATCATAACCATACAAGGACAAAAATCTTTTACTAAAAAAAGAATCTCTTTCACTATAATGTAAACTTCTGACATAAAGTAACTAATTGCGTTCCCAAATTCATAAATAATCTGTTCGTCAGCTGTCTGTTACAATAATGAAATATCATTTGAGGTACGCATGATGGTATAGAAGGATCAGTAGACTTAGGATGATAAATTATTTGCTTCTCCTATTGATATTTTTTTAAAGACTAATTTCGATTTTTAAACATCCATCAAAAGTTCTAAAAACAAAATATGAAAACATCAGCACTTTGCTACATAGATTATATATATTAAATTTTTAAAATAAATCTAATACAAGAAATCAAAAATGTTATTTCTCACTTAATCGGTGTTTCTAAAAAATATCACAGTTTAGAGCAAACTGAGTGTAAAGAGACGAAAGGAGGAATTTGGTAGTTGGGTAAACACATTTTGATCCCTAAAATATTAGTCACGTAAATCAGCAGTCCTTTAGGTTTTTCCTATGAGCGGTTAGTTTTTCTGTTCCTACTAAAGACAAATTTTAAGAAACACTACACGAAATATTTAGCTGGTCATTAAAACAAAAATCTGTATTGGTTTTGAACTGTTTTATTATTTTTGATTATTCGTAAATATTTAATTGTAGACTATTTTCTACTTGTTGTATTAGTTTTAATACCGAGTCTTTTGAAATTCAAGGTATTTTTATTTAATAGGATAGCAATTCTGCGTCTTATTATTGTATGGCCTTATACGTTCGTTTAATCTTTGATTTACTGACCATCCACCTTTTTCTCGTCGAAACTAGAATTCAAATAAAAAAAATTCCAATGGAAGTTGCAAATAACTTATCAATATTCATAATAATAAAGAAATTTCTTATCATTCATTTATCAAACCGTCTCAGTTTAAGTCCCCTTTCCGTCTAACTACAACTCAGATCTTATGGTCAGGTGTGTAGGGTATTTACTTCCAAGCAAAGCCAACTAAGTCACGAAACCACTTTCCCCAAAAAGACTTTTCGTGACGGAATACTTTGGCGTGATAAGTTGGAATGCTGATTTAGTGTTGACCTGAAGGCATATTTGTGAAAAGGTTCAAAAATACACTCAAGAAACAACCAAGTAATTGACGTACATGGTTATGTTTTCTTCTATTTTCTTAAATCATTTCTATTAGACTTATAAAATATATGTTAAAACTTGAATCACTTAGGTATCATGGGAAATGTGCTTCTCTTTAAGGATCGTTCATTTTGTTAACCTTTGATTCGTTTAAATACTTAATGAGCGTGAACTTATCATAAAGTCGAAACATTGAAATGGTACCATTCTTGACCATGTTTGAGTCTCGCCGGCATCTTGTTAAATATTTAAAAGTTGTTTTCCTTGGAGTGTGAGAATTTTAATTATTTATATCAACAACTGTATACAATAAATACATCAAGTAAATGTGTGGGCAATTATAATAATAACATGTCATTAACTTGTAAATAATGCCCATCAGAAGCACTTCAGTGAACATCCTAAATAAAAAGGTCGCTAGGCTTCAACTTTTCAGTCGCTTCGGTGAGTTATCGAGAATCGAGTGAGAAGAAAGTTGGGAGACTAGTGAATCTGAATGGGATTTCATATTAAAATACTGTTTTGTTTTGTTTTTTTGTAATTTTGGGTACTCGATACCTGTAAACATAATTCAACTCCACATTATAATATTATTAACAAACTTCTTCGTGTAATTTGAAAAGAAATGATATGAAATGAAAAATAAACTTTATTCTGGGATTCACTGTCCCTTGGGAATAACAATAATAAATACAGGAGATGTAGATAATTAGGGTAGGCAGTCAAAGATATTCAGCTGATCAAAATAAAATGTTTATTTTATTTTAATTCTTAAAGCCAACGTTTCGACTTGCAATGCAAGTCTTCATCAGGGCTAGAAAAGTTGTAGTTGTACTTTGCATATTTGATCTATTATTAACTATCTAGTTAACTCCCTACTGTTACTAGTAATTTTTATTCATTCTGTACTCATTATCTTAACCACTATATCTCACTAACTATATATCTACCAATTCTTATATTTACCTATTATATTGTTATATTTACTCATTCATTATCACTCCTGAAATATTCTTTTCAATTCTAATTCAATAGTTTACATTTAGTGTACTGGCTTCATTGCCTTCAGATATTATTTCAGTTATCTGTCTTCAATATATCAGTAACTCTGTATCTACTCATTAAGTATTAACTCAGTAACTTGTTCTCATTATCTCAACAACTTGATATCTACACTGTTTATGTTCACCAATTATTCTGTCTAGATCACTCATTAGCATTTAAGTAACTATCACTTTTACTGGCCTTATAGCCTTTACATATTGCCTTTAAGTTACCATCCTTACTCTTATACAGTTATTTATGTTTATTTGTTTGTTTATGTTTATTTTCTTTCTCACTCATTCCTATATGTTCTGGTGTGTGTTTATTCATATATTTTTACAATGTAGTCATACCTCTCTGCTTGTTTTCTTTTTCTAGCCCTGATGAAGACTTGCATTGCAAGTCGAAACGTTGGCTTTAAGAATTAAAATAAAATAAACATTTTATTTTGATCAGCTGAATATCTTTGACTGCCTACCCTAATTATCTACATCTCCTATATACATCACAGTCAACTATACCTTATGATCAATAATAAATACATACCAGTACAGTTATCTGTCCGTATTATTTACAAATAAAATGCTTCAGTAATTAGGGCATATATTGTGGACAGGACAAAAAAAGTAAAAAGTAAACAAAAATAAATAATAACATATAATACAATCGTATATGAAAAGATAAAAAACATCCTAAATACTTACTTAATTAATTTACACATTTGTAACTTGATTAGACATTTGAAGATTGGTTGTCTAAAAGGTGTAAAAATAAATCATTTTTAAAGGAAGTGAGGGAAACAGCTTTACGAATAGGAGTGAATAGGGAATTCCAGAAGGAGTTAGCACGAATGATGAAGGATTTTTCAAAGATAGCAGTTTTATGTGAGGGGATATACAGGTTGAAAGGTTGGGATCTAGTGTTTAGGAGGTGGATAGAAGATGTAAATAGGTTGAAAGAGTTAATGGGTCAAGAATGTACGTAGTTATTTTGGTTTTTAGAGATTGGAATAAGAAAGTACTCAGAAAGTATAGCCGTCGGAATTCAAGAAAAAAGCCTCCAAGCACAGAATAACGGCACGTAACATATGACCGCCTAGGGATTCCGAAGATAAATCTAATGAACCAGTTCATCAGTCTCCACAGCTTAATTTCAAGACCACCAGAGAGTTCACCATAAACCAAGCAACTTTAATCAAAGCAAAGGGATATAAGAAAAACACTAGAAGTTTGTAGGTATTTTGGAGAAACGAATCTGAAATTGTATAGAGTTGTTTAAGGATTATGATAGATTTTTGGAAATTAGGGCGATATGGTTGTACCCGGATAGGTGTTGATCAAAGGTAACTCCTTATGTTTTAATAAGGTTTTGGAAATAATTGGAAAGATTGTTGAGGTAAAGCAAAGAATAGTAGGGAAGGGGCATTTGGGTATTAAAGATGGGTTTATGCATAACCTTTATCAGCATAAGTTGGAAAAAAATCGTCCTACAGCTGTTTCAAATTTTAAGATTGATTTAGGAAAATTTTAATATAAATAGAATACAAATTAAAACTTCTTGAAGTTGAAATTCTTTTTCTGTTAATGTGCAAAAAACTGCATTCAGAACCAAAATTGACCTTCGATTAACCAAGTATCATCTTCATTGTTGTGTAAAGAGTTTTCTGGAACTCCCAAACTCCGATCTCATAACTCATGAACTAATTTTTCTATAAGCAGTCTGTTAAATTAATAAAGGAAGTACATAATTAAAATTCACTTTTCTTTACAGAAAAATAATTTTTATTTTTAGTACTTTTGAGTACTTGATACTTGAACACATAACTTAGCCCCCGATTATAAAAGAATAAGTTAAAACCTTATTCACGGCATATGTATAACCTTAATCAACATATAAGCAATCACGTATATCAATGTTCTATCTGTTTTTTATTATTTTTTTTTTTTTTATCGAGAGATTACTCACTAACAAAAAAAAAAAAAATATATCCAATGAGAAGATAGGTCGCTAAACCACAGAGCGTAGAAGTAATGACTGAGTAGAGTAGCGGAACTGGGCTCAGTAGCTGAGTGACGCGGACAGTAGCAATCAGGGGAATAAGTAGGTACCTCAGCCTTCGTAGGCTCATGTGGTCTGGCAACAATTGGGCATTATATACTGCGACATGCAATTTGTAATGCATTATACAATGGTATGAGATATAAGTCCAAATAAATTTCAACCAGAATTGACTATACTGTTAGAATTCCAATATTTTATTTTACCAGGTATGCAAGTTTAAAATGTCGTTTTAATTCCAATAGAATGCGCTCTTAGCCTATTGAAGGATTTGCTTATCTCTAAACGCTATTTTGTTTGTTAGTCATTTGTTTACAAAAGTCAGTTGTTTTTAAGTCGTTTACGTGGACGTATCATACCTTTCTTTCTTTGGTGTTAAAAATGTCTAATTTTAAGCCAAATAAAGAGCATTTGCGGCATGTCATGATTTTCTTATTTAATCAAAAGAAAAAGGCATCTGAATGTCATCGAATTCTTGTTGAGACTTATGGTGATGTTGCTCCAACCGTCAGGACATGTGAACGTTGGTTTCAAAGTTTCAAACGTGGTGATTTTGATGTTACTGATCAAAAACGAGAAAATCGACCAAAAAAGTTTGAGGACTTCGAATTGCAATCTTATTAGACGATGACAATACCCAAACCCAACAAATGATGGCAGAACAGTTGAATGTCACTAGGCAAGCCATTTCCGATCGCCTGAGAGCTATGGGAAAGATTCAAAAGGTTGGAAAATGGGTTCCACATGAATTGGACGAACGACAGATGGAAAAAAAAAAAAAAAAAAACGAAAAACTGTGTGCGAAATGCTGCTTTTACGCCACGAAAGAAAGGGTTTTTTTGCATCGAGTTGTAACTGGCGATGAAAAATGGATTTATTTTCAGAATCCCAAACGAAAAAAAATCATGGGTAACGCCAGGACAACCATCGAGTGCAAGACCGGATCGTTTTGGGAAGAAGACAATGCTGTGTGTGTGGTGGGATCAGAAGGGAGTAGTCTACTACGAGCTTCTCAAACCCGGCGAAACAGTCAATACCGAGCGCTACCGACAACAAATGATCAATTTGAGTCACGCATTGATCGAAAAAAAAAACGCCCAGAATGGGCTCACAGGCACGCCAAAGTCATTCTTCAGCATGATAACGCTCCTGCACATTCAGCCAGATTGACTAAGGAAACGATTTCTTCGCTTGGTTGGGAACTCCTACCCCACCCGCCGTATTCACCTGACCTGGCGCCTTCTGATTATCACCTCTTCTCATCGATGGGACACTCATTGGCGGAGCAACACTTCAACAATTTCGAAAACGTACGAAAATGGCTCGATGAATGGATTTCAAATAAAGATGAAGCATTCTTTTGGAATGGTATCCATATATTGCCCGAGAGATGGGCAAAATGTGTAGAAAGCGAGGGTCAGTACTTTGAATAAAATATATTATACTTTTTTTTAAATTACTGTGTATATATTTTAAGAAATAAACGACATTTTAAACTTGCATACCTGGTAAATCTAAATTTTCAACTGTATAAAAAAATTTAAAAAAAAAAATAAAAAAATAACCTAAATGAAAGGAATCATGAACAGAGAAAGTGTATTACTCATTATTTTTCAGGTATATTTTCTAAAGACATGCATGAATCTTTATTAAAACGTATTTAAAATATTTACAATAGAAAATCAAACTCAATAATGCATCACAGTATATCACAAACCTAACTCTCAGTTAGCATCAACAATGGTTACATTAAATAGACTAACAGTGTTGAAGAATGTCATGGGGCCCATACGTGAGTATATGACCAACACTTCTATATCCACTTCTACATATACGACCAAAATTGGTAAATTAGACAAAGACTAAATACTAACACTAATTAAATAAAACCAATAGGTACCTACGCCTCAAAAATTCAGTCAAAAAGACATTGAAAAATAACTATAAGATCACCATACCTCATACAAACAATTTGATACCAAATTTAGCAGACATACCAATCAACTTACACAAATAAATGGCATGGAAAAACATGCCAGATAATACCTTCATAAGTCACCCAAAGAAGTAGGTCGATGGATTATAGAACATTGAGATCTTTATGGATAAGTTTATAGGTAACAATGTAAGGAGCATTGAGGATATTCGAAGGGCTTTGGATTGTAAGGATTGGATACAAATTAAAGTTAAAAGCAAACGTATGCAATATTCTATTAAGAAGTCTTTTAACGAAAGTGTTCAGTCTCAGTTATTTTCAGTATGGATCCTCTTTCAGAGTTGGCTGTCATTGTAACGTTTTTAGAATTCGTCACTAAGGGGTACTCCTTAACTCCACAACTCCTGCAACGGACAAACGACACAAACTTTTAACCGCATCCTCTATAACTGCCCTCATTTTGATAAAAGACAGACACAGTTTGATCAGGTGAATAGTACTGAGAGGTGACAAATGACTAATTAATGTAAAGGAATCTACAGGAGTTACTATACTGAATTTTAAAAAATTCCAGTTGCTAGAACTGAAGAAAAAGGATTATCAGGGACACAAATTGAAAGACGAAAGCACTAGTTTTAATTTTGTTTTTCCAGACAATTGTATTATAACTCAGTTTTTACTTTGAGCATATTTTCTATCTTATTTGTTTTTAATTACTTTTTATTTTTTGTATTTTTATGTAGTTACTTAATACCTAACTATTACTCCATGCATAATGTAATAGTAAGCTTAAACTCTCAAGTAATTCGTATTATGCAAAATGCATGGAGCGTGATGTATTGCTATCAATTACTATATTATAATATATATATATATATATATATATATATATATATATATATATATATATATATATATATGGATACTATGGAAGATAAAGCAACAAAATAAAATATGGATCGCCTTAGTTACTAAAAGTATGCTGTAGTTATAAAGGATTATGAAAAAGAAAAAAAAAATCCATAACATCATAATTCGCCTATTGAATTTAATAATTTGCATATGACACTAAAAAACGGCCCCTAAACGAACCCTACATTCTATGCAGATTTAAAGTGCCCGTAATCAGATGCAGAATGCAGGTCAACGCATATCCTTGGACCCATATTTCGATAATGCCTACCCCGATCAGATACTCCCTTCATCGGGAGCCCCCTCTCAGAGGTGCATACAGAGCGTGTACTTGGAGGTACAATGTGTACCCGATGGAGAAGGGTTCCCACCACGGCCACCCGCGGACCTATGCAAATCTAAACCCCGCCGTGAGGAGGCTGGTCCAGTTTGTTATGCAGATCCTTTGGATATTACTTAGCAGCACGCAGGTTCCCTAACCGCAACTTCTTCTTCATGGTGAGGTCACGTACTCTTCTGGTAATTGCAGTCTTTCAAAGTAAATGCTCTAAGTGCCGGTGCCGATCTGTGTAATTATCTTTGGCTTAATGTACGTTCGAGACGTTCTGTTGAGGGGTCCATTAGGCATATTGGATCACTTTTGCGTGAATCTTGAGGAAGACCTTGAACAGTTCGTTATATTCTCCTGTACTTCTATAATTTTCTTTTTTCTTTTTTTTATACCATTAAACTTCGATGTAATAATATATAGTCCCATGTAACTTATAAAAAAAAAAATATGTCAGTAATATATAAAACAATGGGGCATATACGATGCACTAAACCTTACCTGTTACCTATTCCAATCCGTTGCCCCCCCCCTAGTGCCCCTAAAAAAAAAAGATTTAACATTAAAATTTTAAAAAAAGATATTTAGGGGTCTTAAACTCGATCAGCACTCAAAATGAAAAAATATCCACAAAAAAGTGCACTAAAAATTTAACCTTTCTATTCCTTGGCTCGACTTGGGCAGGCCCATATAAAGTGGTTATGATTCAAAGACTTTTTTGAGGAAACCGCGTTTCCTAGTGCTATTAAATATGTAATGTAAGCAAGTAACAGAAAAATAGGCATATTTTTAAATATTTTTTGGATTGATTTACTCACGCACTTCATAAATACACGGTTGGTATTTTGTCTAGAAAACATTTTGCAAAAACTTAAAAACATCTTTTTCGGATTTTAACATTCTTGTAAAAGTCGTTTTTTTAAAAAAAAATAGGGGGGGGGGGGGGGAGGGGTGAAATTCAGTTTTAGGCCCAAGAATAAAAATCATTAAAAAATAAACTATTATTTGTTTTTCCTGGATTCACTAAATGTCTAGACTACAATCACCTACTACACCCCATGCTTAGAGGTCTTGTAAGGGAAACTAAAATCAGAAGAAGAATATTATTATTGGAAAGAAGAAACTTTATTATTTTCGTTGGGAAATATATTGGAGCAACCTTAACTGACTCTTGAATCGATTAAAGAAATGAATTCACTTTCATTTGTTATTTAAATCGAAGTTGGAAGCGATATGTTAACCGAATAAATATTAATTCAGATCCGACAAAGACGAGGACCTGTAGCTGTGTAACCCTTACAACTGAATGGAGTTGCCCTTTGAGCCGACCTGGGTTCTCACGGCTCAAAAATCAATCTGTAGCATTTGCATAGAGGGCGGCTCGCTACCTGGAAGCTTCAAGTAGTCTCCGAGGAGTGGACGATGTGGGAAGGGGAGGGCCGCCAATCTAAGCCTCTTCATTTTGTCCCCCCGAACCCTTTATTCGACCACTCAGTAGTACATTGGGTACATTGAGTCGGGTACAATGGTGGGGCTGTACCCAGAGGGCCTAGGCGTTCATAATAATGTTATAGAAATCATATAGTTCCTAATCGAATTAATATTTCGGTTGCTATGTATTGAGGCACTTGTTGAGTTACTACTATGTTATTAAAACAAACGAAAAACTCAATACAACAAACTTGATTGCTCATTGAAAGGGGTAATATTAAATAACGAAAAAGAAGTAGATTGGAATGAAAAGAAGGTAATACTTATACTCCACCTTATTGATTGTCCGCGGTTTTCTAACATGAGTAATAACTGGTTTTAGGCCAGTCAATAAACATATTGTAGAGTGCGTGAAATATGCGATAATTTTTCACTTCTTAGCTTCGTTAGGAGTAGTTAGAAGGTAAACATACTAAAAATCCCCGCCCTGGGGGGTGAGCTGACGGTGGGGGGTAGGGGAAAAGGTTATTTGGGGTTTTTCGTTTACATTTCGAAAATGGTAGACTCTAGAAAAATATGTTTCAAATCAAAACTAAAGCTAATTAAATTTCCAATGAAATTGTTTCTATAAATATATGTTGAACTTTAAACGGTTTTCGAGATATTCGTTATTAAAAATCGATGATTTAAAAAAAAAAAAAAATGTTTACCTCATTTTTGTCAAAGATTTGCTTCAACTGCCAGAAACGTATATATGAAATCAAAGTAAATTTAACGCACTAAAATTTTTACTCTAATATTTTTTCAGAGAAACTATCGTTTCTCAACGGAAGGGCACTAGGATAGCATTTGTTTAGGAAGAAGTAAGGTATAACTCGAGTACCGATAGAGGTTCAACAAATATGTATAGAATCAATTTTAGAGGACATTTAATTAGCTTTAATTTTTATTTGAAACATATTTTTCTAGAGCCACCGTTTTCCAGATATATTCGAAAAACCTAAAAATGGGACCTTCTTTCCTTCTCCTCCACCGAATGCTCACTCTCGTGGGGCCGGGACTTTAGTATGTTTACCTTCTATCTACTCCTAACGAATCTATGAAGTAAATATCATCGCTTATTTCATGCACTCAACACCCCTCATTTCAGCACTCAATGTCTGGACTATTTCTATTTCAACAATTATGTGCGCTAATTCTAATGATTTGTTTTTTTAAAATATTTATAATAATAATAATTTAAGCAATAATATAAAGTGAATTTAAACTTGATAAGAACTTACTTTCTTACATTAGCAAATCCATAAAAACAAACAAAAAAAGTCTCAGGTGAATTCGAAATTCAATACAATACCTAGCCAGACCTTTACCACGAAGGAATATAACAATCAATAATCCCAAGATATTTTAAATTAAATATTTTTATTAACTCGATCTTACTTATAATCAATACCATGGAAAAACATTTCCTAAATCCCAAAACTTGTTTTGGGGTTCATACCCCCGAAGTACCTGTCAACTTTTATTACCCTGTCAGTCAGCTCAATGAAAGTATCATGTAAATTATTTTAGGGTAGGGAAGAGGCTGACTAGAGATTTAATTGAAGAGACTAATGAATCATTTTATAATATTCATCTTTGGGATCTCAAGGCTGGTAAACCTATCTTACTAGTATCCTGAACTGTAGGGTTGCTTTATCCTGATTCTCAACGTCAATACGTCCTCAGAAACTTTCTTCTCTAATCGTTAAAATCTAAAAACCTTTCCTGTATTCTTAAATATAGGATTTTGAATACTTACTTTGCGTTTCTTTATCAACCTCTGGAATATAATCCAGGAATATTTTTCGGATAATTACTTAAATCTATCGCTTTTAGATTGTGCTGTATCAAATGTTGGTATTTTTTATAGAAACGTTTTTATATTTTGCCTGCCCTTGTATCTGCATGGCATATGTCCTTATGGGTTTGAATTAATATATGTATTTGGTTACAATAAGAGGTTTGATTGGTAATAGCTGAACTAAATTTAAATAAGATTGAATATAAATGACTTGACATGATGTCAGTTTTCCTTCTAACCTATTTTAGATCCACGTCTATCAATGCAATAATCTACAATCAAGAAACATGCTGACGTAATGATCGGCTAAAAAATGGGGTGACAGGAATGAGGAAAACAGCACCAGGCCCTGCCTAGTTTTATTTTTTCTTTGTCACTCAAATTTATTTGCCTTGTCTTCAACTTTATATTATTTTTGCACTCTCGGGTTCACATTTTCTAGTTCAAGTGAGGGGAGAAACTTTAATTTATGTTAGTCAACCGTGGGGAGTCTAGGGAATGGGAAGACTCTCCTGGATCAATCCCAGTCTCTATAAAGTGGGTACCTTTAATTGTAAAAAAAAAAAAAACCTTGTCGGTTGAGCGAGATTTCCGTGAATCTCCTGCTTCTACAACGGGTGGCTTAGTAACAGTCTGCACATCCTGACCGAATACTAGATCTAAAGCCCATTATGGTTTGTAGGGGTATAAGTTTTTATTATGTATATATATATGTGAGTGTGTGTGTGTCTTCATCCTCTGCCTATGTTGCTCCCTTCGGTCCTCTGTCCACACTGTCCTCCAGGTCTTCTCTTCTTCATTTTAAATAGCTCCAAGCGTTGAATTTTGTCTCTCATCAGGTCTCTGTTACATCATCCTCTCCAATACCCATCTCCACTAAGTCTGCTTCGACTTCTTTTAACAATGTAATTTGGGTTTTGGTGTTTTGGTCAGAAAACATGACTATTTTCTTTGTCAGCCTTTCATCGCATATTCTTTTCAAATGGGCATAGAAGCATACTCTTCTCTTCCTCATAGTATCTTCCACTTTCTCAATTTTGTCATAAACCTCTTATTTACTCCTAAGCTTTGAAGTCCCATTTTTGAATCTCGGCTCAAGTACTCTTCCTATGATTTTTCGCTTCTTCTTTGCTATAGCTTTCATTTCCTTGTTGGTGTTCATTGCCAAACATTCAGATGCATACATACACTCTGGCTTAATCACAATGTTACATAGTATGATTTTAGCGTTATTTTTGTTGTAAACATTCTTTGTTAGCTGGAATGCCATTTCCATTTTTCTTGCTCTTGTTTTATTCCCTTCTTTATCTAAAGCATTGGGCTGGATGATTTCCCCTAGACATTTTAAACTAGAAGCTTTCTTTATCTGGCCATACTTTAATTTTTATAGTCAACTTCAAGGTCGGAAGGCTATTCTGGCTCAGACCCAGTCGCTATAAAATATATGGGGAAAATTTTTGCGGTTGAGCTTGAATTCTGTCCTACTATTTTGTAGTCATTGCTCTTGAAACAGTACTTTCTTACCAAATACTGATCCCTTTATGTGTTTATAATTCTAAGTTGTAGAAGTTTATGAGAATAATGATGGCATAATATTAATAATATTACTTCGCCCGCTCTCATAAATAAAGAATTCATAAATTAAGAAGTAATTGAAGTTTTATTTGTTTATCGATAAAAATCTTCTATTAAAGTATGCAATTGAGCATTATTTCTTCAATGATACTTTAACCCATAGCAGTAATTTTTAACCTGGTAATAAAGGCAGTAAAATCATATTTGGTCATCCAATTTTTATTTTAATCTATGAGTTGGTAATCCAGGTGAGCAAAGCCTATTAAGAAACTCATGCCGATAATGGACTGTATTATCAGTGCTTATAACTAAAGGCTCATGAATCATATTTTAACACAAAATATCAAGATGCAAAGGATCGGCATTTTGATTTTATAATAATTTTTGTACGGCAGAAATAATTATATTGATTTCATCTGGTTGGATTTTTATTTCAAATCATATAAGAATATGCCAGTGTAGCAAACCTCGTTTCTCTTACTCAACAATGTACATTTAAATTTTTATTATTGATAAACCTTCCTAGATTTATGAAGATGAAGTAGTTAGAATTCGTTAGAGATGAGTTAAATAGTTTTACTATAGTATACTCTATGGTGGAATGGTGCTAACCATATATTATCGATTTTCAATTTTCACTGGGATCCACAAATTACATCCCATATATAAATCTTTTTTAATAAATTAATTGAATTTAAGTAAATTTTATTTTCACTTTCAAACTCAATATACCACTGTAGCTATGTAATCGATCGTGTAGAAATTACACACGCCTCCTATCGGTAATTTTCAAACTTCATTGTTATCCACATATTATTGCTTTAACTAACAAATCGATTCTAAATATGTAAATTGTATTTTTGCTAATCATTCCTTGAACTATGTAGATGATGTAGTTCAAATTTGATATATAATTGTTCCGCAGTTTTTGCGGTTAGTAATCACAAACGAAAAATGGTATGTCCTTTTATATAATAACTAGCATCCCTCGTAGCGGCTTTGCCCCTTCTCATAAGTACAGAACTTTTATAATTTAACTGATAAGTGAAGTTTTATTTGTTTATCCATAAATATCTTCTATTGAAGTATGTAATTGACCATTACTTCTTCAAAGATATTTCCGTGTACAACAGTAATTTGTAAGCTGTTTAAAGTTGCACTGATTAGGGTGTTGAAGATTACGTAAAAGCGTTATTAGATATCCATTTTTTTCGTTTTAATACATGAGTTGGTAATTCAGATGGACAAATCATCAGTGATTACAACTATATGCCCATAAATCATATTTTTATATCTAGCATCAAAAATCAAAGGATCGACATTTTGTATTGGTGATAACTTTTATTTAGTAGAAATAATTTTATTGATCTGGATGGATTTTAATTTCTAACCATAAAAGTATATGACAGTGTGGCAAACCTCGTTTCTACCACTCAACATTTTAAATTAAAATTTTTATTATTGGAAGTTTCACTATTGCTAAACCTTCCTAGAACTATGATGAAGTAGTTAAAATTGGTATAGGTGGTTTCAGTATTTTTACCTTTTGCGGAATAGCGCTAACCACATATTGGTCGATTTTCAATCTTCACTGGGATCCACAAATTACACCACATATTTAAATATTTTTTTAATAACTTAATTGAATTTAAGTAAATTTTATTATCAATTTCAAACTCTATATAACACCGTAGCTTTGTAATTTGTCATGTAGAATGATACTCGCCTTATGACTCACCTATCGGTCAATTTTCATACTTCAATGATATCCACATATTATCTTTTTTTTAATAGCAAATTAAATGAAATATGGAAAAAATTATTATTGCTTAACATTCCTTGAACTATGAAGATGATGTAGTTCAAATTTGGTATTTATTGATTCCGTAGTTTTCGCAGTTATTAATCACAAACGAAAAATGGTTTGTCCTCATATATAATAGTATTGATAGCAACGGTCGAGGATGATGACAGATTATTAAGGCCAGAAAAGATTCCTATAGGGGGAATACATGGTTTGTTTTAAAATATTAATTTTCTAATTTAACAATCTCAGGTCCCGACACTTCATATTTATATCCATCTAGATAAAAATACAAATTACAGGTTTGGGATCCTAAGGTAGGGTGGTCCGGCCTAAATGAGTAAATCACACACTCCTCAAAGAAGTGGCTAATCACGAGCCCAATAAATCTACCAGCGCTCCGATAAGTGAGGAGGAAGTTGGAATTAAAATAGAAGAAGCGCTAATGCAGGGGAGAATATAAAAAGGGGAAGAGGTGAAGCGTAAACTAAGATTAGCGCAAACATAATAAATTTAATGCACTTTCCTAAATCAGGAACGTCCTATCGAGAAGTCTTCACAGGCATCATTTAACTTTCTCTTAGTCCCAGACTTTTTTTTTTAGATTTATTATTTGCAATTTTGTATAAAAACTTCATGATATTAAAGATTTTTCAGTTAACCGTTAGATAGTTAATACCTGTATTTTATAAATTTATTATCCTTTCATAGGATATTTATTTGAATGCTAATGAACCTCCGTGTTTATCCATTGCAGATTTATAGCCATCCCCAACATCCTTCCAATGCTCATAGTTTATAAAAGTACATATCAATTCCCAAAAAATAGTATTTAGCTAACTAATAAATAAAGTTCTTTTTTAGAACTAAAAATTATTTAATTAGGTTTGATGAATAATTTGCTCCTTCTATTGGATTTTTTTTATTCGAAGACCAGTTTCGAATGTTAAACATTCATCGCCAGTTCTAAGGAGGCAAAATGTAAAGGGGTTCTTAAACATATCAGGAAAAAGAATAGTCTTCTACTACGATGTCCTGAGTCTGCCTGAGTACTGTTAGAGTCCTCATATAATTTAGAAGCCCTTTCCATTTCGCCTACTTAGAACTGTTGAAGAATGTAGTCAAAGTAGTCATTGAATAAAAAAATCCAATATAAGTTGCAAATATTCATCAATCCTAATTGTATTGATCCTTCTATTCCACCATCCGTAACTCAACTAAAAATTATATTTTCATTACAGAAATCATATATTCCAAAACAATTTTAATTGATTTATATACCTTAAAGTCCAGGCTTCCTTACAACCACATACGCAGACAAACAAGCTATCATTGTTTGACAAAAATATTCTGCGCTGACTTACAATACCACTTAATAGATAGTCTAGTAAAATAAAGCTCCAAAAGTCGGTTTAAAAGAAAAAACTGCCGAACAGATCTTGGTTTTCTAGGGCGCTGAATCCGACTGAACGACATGACAGTGAGCTGGAGGTTTTTTTTTTTTTTTTTTTTTTTTTTTTTTTATTGTTTTCCTTCCAGCAGTAACCCTGTTGGAAGGGATTTTATTTATTTTTTTCTTTACACACCATACTTGTACAAAGTATACAATGTACACGTAATTATTATTTTTAAATTGATTATAATTTTGCTAGTATTGAAAGGTTAATATAAAAAATAAACAAGAAAAATGAAATAAAATAAAGAGCAAGAAGTTATATAAATTTCTTGCACTTTAATTATATGAATTAAAGTACAAAGTTATGTACAGAAATGTTTATGAATATTTTGTGGTTTAAAGATATTTCATATTTATATCCTCTATTTTAATGATTGAATTTTTAAGAAATATTCGGAAATTTTCAAATAAATTGTTCATCAAACATTGACCATCCACCGGCCAATGTCCTAGTTTCTGTACTGTTTTTGTCTGTAGAATAGTTCTGTAGGCAGTGAGCAGTCTGCATTCATATATGAGGTGGTGTATATTTTGTTCTTGAGTGAAATCACAAGGACATCGGATAGATTCTTCTCTTATTTTAAATCGATAGAAATAACTATTTACTGCCGCATGTCCTGTGATTCCTTGTGGATGGAGCTGGAGTGGTTATTACACGGGATTTAAAATAAATTTCATATATAGGATCTAATAGTAAATTTAAAACCAGCTATTAGATGTAAAACGAAATTTTGAATCGGACATATAGTTTCCAAGTTATAGTGAAAAATGTGCCAAAAAAACTTGGGTTTCACTAAAGTCCAGGATTTTTAACGTGCTGGCATGTGTATTTTAATACTCTTAATTAAAACTTCATATATGAAGTATAATAGTAAATTTAATCAACTTTTAGATAGAAATGGAATTCGGGATAGGACAAATAGTTCCAGAGTTATAGTGAAAAATGTGCCAAAAACTTGGATTTCACAACAGTACTAGATTTTTAGCGTGCTGGCATGTGTATTTTAAGGCTTATATGGGATTATATGAGTTCTAATTGTAAATTTAACCAGCTTTAAGAGGAAAAAAAGTAATCTTGGATCGGACTAACAGTTTTGGTGTTATAGCCAAAAGAGTACGACAAACGTGTTTTCACGGAGAAGTAGGACTGACCGCAAGATGGCCAATTTCTACAAGTTTTTCTAAGACCATAAATTCGTGAAATATGGTGCGATGTTATTTTCTTTTCTTTCTTGAATTGGTACTTCTGGGTAATATCTCTTTTCATAGCTAACATTCTTTCGTCTTTTGATTCTATTTCAACACATCTGCTATTTTTGTATTTGGCACTTGCATATTTAACAATATGAATAAATATAATTAACATATCCATAAAAAAAAAATATTAAGCAATTAAGTAAACTGTATAAGCATTCATCTGTCCATAAAATTCACTTCAAAATGTGGTTTTCTTCAACATCATCTGCATTCAGAAGCCAACAGCAAAATTGAGGTCTATGTTCATTATCATTGGGTTTTAAACCTTACATTGAAAATCTAATAAAATAAATCCTAAATAATAATAATCAATAAATAAATGTAATAAGATGAAATCCTTTGATCTGGTGTCGCTTTATAGACAGTTTTTCTTCGTTTTCCATTGAACTATAATTTTTTTCTTTGAATAAAGAGTTTATTATGTTTCAAATACATATTCTCATTGAGCGATTATCATAATGTCTTATCTACACATGTAACTGATTTGTATGCCAAATGAAAACACCATGTTTTTTTTCCGGTTTTAAAAGTAAATTTCTCCATGAGATCGATAAGTAATCATCAAATTTGATCATACAATATGAAATCTTATTAAGTTTACAAGTTTTTTTGTTTTTTTAAAAAACGGTGATTGTTGAAGTATTATAAGACGTCCCTAAATAAGGTGAAGATTAAGCCGTTCTTTAGGTCCCAAGTTAGTAAAATTCAAGGTTACATGTACTTTGGTCTTATAGGAAATATAATGCTAAACCCAAACATGAGGTCAAAATTTGAAAAAAAAAGTTTAAACAAAGCGGATATAATTCAGCTTTTATAGCAAAAAAAAAAAAGTGGTTTCTTCTAGTGTATATCTGCTACGGATTGGAATATATAGGTAAGGTCTGCGACATTTTTCTTCATTTTTGACCTAGTTTCAACCATTTTTTTTTTTATTTAATTTTAAATTTAATTTTTTTTTTATTTTTACACTATGAGAAACACCCTGTATATTCAGAATTTTATTAATTTAGATGTTTACAATTTCACATTGAAATATTCTTTTTTAATTTTTTTTTTTTTCTTCCATTATATATAAACAACAAATAAGAGAACTAGGTACTGAATTTTATCATCAAACATAGCACTTCTATTCTAATATTTTACAAAAATGTAATGTCTTGACTTCTAATGGTCGGTTGAACGATCATCAGATACGAGCCAGGAATACCTAGGGATGACATTTCACTAAGAACCAGATACTGAGAACTCTTGTGGAACAGATTCCGATAGGAGCTGACTGCCGGATCAAAGAGTAGAGGACATGCAAATGATGTAAGGAGCTCCCTTCAACAGTTCCCACAATTTGAATTCAGGTGCAACTCCACCTGGCCCTCTTTGCGCTCAGGTAGATAATGTCTCCTTGGCCCTAAGGTGCTACCTCTGGCTAGGAAGTAATGGGATTGGGGGAGGGGGGAGTAGGAAGCCTAACCTATCGCTGCCTTATCGTAAGCTATGATCCTGAAGATGATAAAAGAATATTTGTTGTTAATAATTTTAATGTGGATTTTCTGAGAGTATGAAGCCCAAATTTCGTACACGATTGTAAAATTCAGACTTTTATTACGATTACACGCGAATGGACTACTTAGGATCACGCTACAAATTTATTTCCTCTTATTCTTTTCAATTGTCTTTAGCTTCCTCTGTCTCCAGTACTCTTTTATGCCATCACTGGCTTGCCTCTTTTGATCTTTTGTCTACGTCCGTCTGCTTCTCTTAGGTCCTCAATCAGCATGAAACCCATTCCACTCCTCAGTACATCTTTCTAACATTTGGGACTCTGTAATGTTCAACTGTTCCAGGTCTTTCCTAACTTTTTTAATTCACGCTGTAGTGGTCTTCTTCCTCCAGAGGTAGTTGAATAACTTCAAATTTTTATTAACTATAAGTAGTTATTTTCCTACTAATGGGAGCAATCTAGTGCTTCAGGAGGTTCCAAGCCGCGTACCTGTTGAACCCAGAGGAGGCCTAGTAGGAAGAATAAGACTGAAAATACTGAAGTCAAACAGAAAGAAGCTTCGATATAAAATGTCTTGGGACAACTGCCGTTTCCATCTTCTGAGTGGATTATAATAAAGGCAATTGTGTATTCATTTAAACAATAAATTAACTACCTTTTTTTTTTTTTTTTTTTATGGAAACTATGAAGTCTGTTCACTTCTCTTCTGTTACATACCTAATAACACCATAATCAATGCAACGGAAAATTGAACTTTACCCGGATTCCTTACCTTAGAACATACTATAATTCTAAAAGGATGTGCTACATAAAAGAGTTGATGTAGAGAACGTTCATGACAAACTCAAGGGGTTTTGATAGTCTCTTCTGGTTACTGTTCTCTAAAAAAGCAGACAATTCTGTTTAGACATGCGGTCTAAACATGAAATAATAAGTAGCAATGGAAGTTAAAAAAATATATAGTCAATAATGAATGTTTATCGAGGCCTTATCCACTGTTGTAAGAAACTATGTTTTCTGCGAATATTAATAATAAAAATCTGCAACTCACTTAAGGGAGAAAAGTGTAAATGTTTAAAGAAGGAGAGAGGAAAGGAAGTTATTCAGATCCCGGAATAGAACGGAGGTGCTGAATACGTAAGCAGCACTCAGTGAGGCTTATATTGAATAAATATGGATTTCCATAATTGAATAAATACAATAGAGATTCGAGGACCGCATGAATAGAATAAAAAGGCCGCTAAGAGATTGCCTCTGGCCGAGGATACAGGGGCCACTTATATCGAAGTAACTGTTCCTGTCCGGCTGCTAAAGGTCTGTCTCTGGGGAGTTCCGTACAGCTCAATGGATTCATTTCTTTAAGTTTCTTAATACGTTTGTGATTTTTACAATTACCATGAATTCGCTAAACAACACCCAAATAGCTAAATATGTACCCAAATCACTGTTAACATATTCTTTGATGAGATTCCTGCTGCTATCATATGTTTTAGGAAGGGGACAATACAGTCAGCCTATTTTCATAGAAACCCCTAAATAAAAAAAAACGTAAAACTGAAATAACGAGTATGAAAATGTGTGGCCCAACCTTGTAATGCTCTTCCACACCAAGGTCTGAATTTAGGATAAGAAATCACCAGTAGATTAACATTAATAAAAGTAGCTTGTTATATACATCGATATTATCTTAAGGTAAGAATACTACTTTTCGAATAGAACTTTTTTCGCTCAGCTTTCCTCTGTTTGCTATTAGGTTGATGCAAAAATAATGCAGGTTTTAGGTACCTATTCAGTAAAAACATCGATTGTTTTTCCAATTGCCTTGAGATGGCGTACGATTGTTGACTGATCCACATCGAGTTCTTCCGCAATTTCTCGAGTAGTTTTGGTGGGATCAGCTTCAACTATTGCTTGTAACTGGTCGTTGTCAATAGCAGAGAGACGGCCACCACCTTCTTTTTTAGAAAGGTCAAAATATCCACTACGGAATTTTTCAAACCATTGCTGCACAGTAGATTCATTAATGGTACTTAGCCCCCAAACGTCATTAATATTTTGAGCCGTTTGCGCAGCACTTCGACCGAGTTTGAACTCATACAAGTAAATTTGCCGAAAATCGCTTCTAGACGTCATTTTGTCTGAAGGCACTGAATAGACTAAATTAAATGTTAAAAAAAAGAAGGATTATATAGGAAAGTAAGTGAGATAAATAGGCTTTAAAATGATGTGTATAACTTAGCATTGTGGATTAGTTTTATTTACACAATTAGAATTAATAATGAAACGGAAATAAAACCCTGCATTATTTTTGCATCAACCTAATATATATATCGAATATTTTATTGTTATATTTCTTTTTAATATGTGTTCAAAATAAGTGGTTTTGGGACGTAAGAGCCGAAGTTAATTTCATAAAGGTCTTATATGTTCTTTGGGCTTCTGCGTATTCGAAGTTGGCCATATTCTGGAAGATCGTCTTAATGCTTACATTTTTATTTTTATTTTTTCGCTTATATAAAGAAAGGTATACGTTTGTATATGTGCAGTCACGGTTCTAGATCAAAACTAAAAGCATGTTAGATACATTAAACTGAATAAAAAAATATAAAATTTGAATGTCGTAATTTACATTTACATGTTTCAATGTCTTTTCGGGGTGCTAAATCGGAATTTGTAGTTTGTTGTCTTATGGGAATTCGGTTTTACTGCAAAAAATTGAAATAGTTTAAATTATTTAAAAAGTGCCCTCTAGTGCCATAACCATATCGAAAATCAAAGTTAACTATTCTACTTTTTGCTGTAATGCTAAATTTCCTCATGACAGCAAATTTAATTATGGATTCTACGGGCCAAAAAGCAAACAACATCATTGAAAAGCAAGGCTTCGGCTGTTAAGTTCTGGGAAAAATTAACAGTTTTTATAACAGTGAATTGTTGGTAATATCAACGTTATTGATGAACTATAGTACGCTAACGTTTTTTAGTTTTTTTTTTATTAATATTTACAATTGTATACATTATACAACAAGTAAATTTGAGGATGATGATTACAAGGGATTGCTAGTAGCACTTCAATAAAACTTTTTAGATTAGAAGGTCTCTAGGCCATCTTTTTTTCAGACGCCTCAGTGGTTTATCAGGAAGTCTAGGGAGACTTATGGATTCGAGAGAGAATGGAGTTTACTGACGCTAAAGGTAAAATTTAATTTTACTTATTGAAAATTCTCTTTGCAGTTAAACTCTTTCACTCAAAGGTGGCTCATTCAAATTACTTTGCGACCTCTTTGGAATCTAATAAAGTTATTTCTGAAGCCTTTCATCGAGATAGGAGAGAGCCCACATATCCGATTTTCGTCTTCCTGCCCACGATAATCGGATTTGCCCCCGAACTCTGACGATATCCTCCGCTCGCTAGATTACAGCGCCATTCTCCATTTAGCAGAGGCACTGGCCGTTAATGGAAAATGTTCTGCTACCGAAATAACTTATCTTTTTCATTAATCAAATGCGCATGTGCGAGGGGGGACAAAATGCAACATCGCGGGTTTACGACTAATTAATCGAGGCCCTAATGTATTACGGTAGTAGATAAATACTCTCCCCCCCCCCCCCCCCCCCCCCCCCCCGCCCCGGAGTGTATGATGTGTATTTATGATTATGGCTTGCCGGCGGCCTCGATGTTTTATTACGACATCGATTTATTACAGCTCAAGATCGATTTTCTTATGTAAGGTGTCTTGAACTTAATTACCGTTAGTAACTGTAACTTTAAGACTGTCACTTGACCTTTGGGCTAACATCTCTGCAATATAAAACCTGTTTATCTGTTCATGAATATTAATACATAATAAATATAATTTTATTATTAAAATATTATTATATATTTAAAACTATTTATTGATATATACAACTGTATACATCATATACAACAAGTGAATTTGAGAAAAAAGATTATAATAAGTAATATTTTAAATATTTACTTAATTATTTTCATATTTGAGGAAGATTGATTGTCTAAAATGTGCATAAATATTTTTAAAGGGAGTAAGGAAGCAGCTTTACGAATAGAAATGTGTAGGGGATTCTAGAAATAGGTAGCGCGAATGATTAAGCATTTTCCAAAGGAAGTAGTCCTGTGTGAGGGGATACACAGGTTAAATGGTTAGGATCTAGTGTTTAGGAGGTGGATAGAATAGCGCAGA
Organism: Euschistus heros; assembly: GCA_003667255.2. Classification (NCBI taxonomy): domain Eukaryota; kingdom Metazoa; phylum Arthropoda; class Insecta; order Hemiptera; family Pentatomidae; genus Euschistus; species Euschistus heros. The sequence continues at coordinate 1,360,914 of RCWM02000004.1, forward strand.
ATTAATAGGTCAAGAATGTAGGAGAGTTCTTTGTTTCCTAGAGGTTGGAATAGGAAAGTGCTGCCGTCTGAATTTAGTAAAAATAATATCGGCAAGTAACATATGACCACCTGGGGATAAATCTAACGAAGATAAATCTAATGAAACAAACATAAGTTACATTTCAAGAAGAGTTCTTCATTAGAAGGTCTCTTGGCCATCTTCTTTTCACACTCCTCGCAGGATAATCGGGCATTGTGGGTGAGGCAATTTGTTAAACTAGTTAAATCGTTCGGGTATAATTTACCATGAAAGAATAGGTATCTGGTTTGGGCAAAACATGAAACATATGGAACATTAAAATCTTTATGGATACATTTGTTCATGACATTACGGAGCATTGAGGATTTTATAAAGAATTTTGTATTGTAAGGATACGGTATTGGATAGGATTGGATACGGAAAGAATTGGAAGGTTTAGTGGATCCCCAAAGTTCCGTATTTCCGAATAAGTCTAACTACTGTCATGTAAATAAGCCTTTTGTAATTTATTGGAAGGTATGAACTCCTTTACTACTATCCAGTAAATGTTGGAGTTGTCGGAAACGACAGGCAGTTTCTTGCCTTAAAATTTAAATTCACAGCTTTAAAATAGAATTATAATTGCAAATGCATTGGACTAAGAACCCATATGAATGGCAAAAACTTGCAAAATGGCAAAAAAAAAACTATCGTTTATTTTCAAGGAAAGTTAAAATATATATATATATATATATATATATATATATATATATATATATATATATATATATATATATATATATATATATCATTTAATATTAAATTTTGAATATTGCTAACTTTCACGCAGATTAACCTCAATTATATTTCGAGCTTCCTCGCTATTGTAATATTACGAGCCGCTTCTTCAAATATCCCGTCGCCAGCAAGGAACTTTACCAATCAAAATTGAAACTTTCACCCTGTGAGAGAATCAGTTTTAAATATGGATCATACATTTCTAGTGGTTACAAATAAATTAAATGGTGGTTAAATTTAAATTAAGTCTGTACTCGTGAAAATTGACTTAGAATAAGACTGTCCTGGACACGTTCCGACTGGTTCTTTGGAACGCTTGAAGTAAACCGGAGTTTTTTTTTCTAAATCCCTATTGACTGTTGTTAATTTTTGACCCAAAAACTAATTATGATTTCACTACTTTAGCCAGAAAATATGAATGGTAGTCCTGAAGGATTAGATATGTAAACATTATGCACTTTTTATTAGAACATTTTTGATGGTTTTCCTAAATCTTTTAATTCCTCTAAAAACACCAAAATAGATACTTCGAGGCATTTTTAGATACAAAATTTAACCAATTTTTCATAACGCAGATATTAAAAATCCTACTTCGAATAGTTTTCCAACAACTTTTACACTTTTTCAACAACTAATATAACATAACTGGTTTTATTATGTACGCATTCTATATAATCAAAAAATCGCTAGCTTTCACTTCTGGGTAGCCGCTAGAATACACCTCCTTTTTCTGTTATTGTAGATAGAAAATACCGATACTTGGAGAAATGAAAGAGACAACGATAAAGCCTACACGGCCTGAAGGATGAAGCAAGAGCTGGGGAAGATTCCTTTGCTCAAAGGTCAAGACAACCTGCTTCGACCTTTAGCTTCATCGAAGACCTTTTGAGGACTCCCCGTGCCTTCCTCTGCAACAAGTGACAGCTCCGTATATTTCTATCCGCGGATATTCCTGAATCCATTGTCAATAGATCGTAAATAGACTTATCAATTTTATAAATTTAATTTCTCTAATCTGATTGAAAATTTATGAAGTAGCAATTTTCAATATAATTCCTCATTTTGGAATTTAATATTTAAAATTTTTTGGAATTGATTTTGATAGTAACAAATAGGATAACTAATCCTTTCTGCCCTAGTTTGAGTAAAATAACATACATTAACCCAAATTTAAAATAACATACATAACTGTAATTAAACGTGAAAGAATTATTTCTATATCTTGACTCAGAGCTGAGAAAAAAAAGAAAGCGTGATTTTCATTTTTTTTACTCCTAATGCTCTTTGGCGGCTATAACTCTAGTTTTGCGCTATTATAGGGCCCTACTACCCACACACAAATCGGCATTCAAATCTGTGAGTTACAACTCCAAACGTCCCCTTGTAAGTGTTATGTCGGTGGCAAATAGCTCATCAATTCCTAACCCTCCATGACATTGTCGTGATAAATACATGTGCTCTTATTAGTTAATATATTTTACTCTCATACATAAAGAACTCAGATTATTTTAACTAATAATTGAATTTTATTTGTTTATCGATAAAAATCGTGTATCGAAGTATAGAATTTAGCATTATTTTTTCAATAATATTTTCACGCATGGCAGTAATTTTAACCTGCTTCAAATTGCATTGATTAGATGTTTGAAGAATACTTAAAAAGCATAATTAGACATCCACTTTTGCAGAAATAATTTTATCGACCCATTTGGTTGGATTTTAATTTCTAACCATAAAAGCATTATTCTTATAGTAAAATTTATTATTCTAAACCCTCTTAGAACTATAAAGATATAGTTAAAATTTTGTACAGTTGGGTTTAATAGTTTTACCACTGCAAACTTTGTTGGAGAATGGCCATATATCAGTCGATTTCTAGACTGCACTGGAATCCACATGTCGCTCCATATATTTATAGCTTTGTTAATAACAATTGAATTGCAAATAAGTACATTTGATCATAAAGTGCTCGCTCTATATAACACCGTACCTTTGTAACCTACCTCGGTCGGTTGCAAACTTCACTGCGCACCACATATTTATCATTATTTTATGGCAGTATAATTGAAAATCTTTAAATTGTATTATTGCTAAACATTCCTTGAATTATAAAGATGATGTGGCTAAAATTTGATAAAGATTGGTTCAGTAGTTTTCGCGGTTAGTGATCACAAACGAAAAATGGCTTGCCCTTTTATATAATAGTATAGATAATAAATTTTCTCTGAACTGATTAAATATTGTAGAACACTTTTCTTTCTTTACTATCCAAAAGCATTCCTGAAATTATCTGTATTTTTTATAGTACAGCATATGTTCTTTGTATATATTTTCACATGTTTCTGATCATATCCTATCCTATCCTGATCATATCATATCATATAAATTCTTCAACACACAGCAATGTTAATACGAGTACGATTGAACTAATAGCATTGGATTTCGAATAAATTTAATTGAAGCCTGTAAACAACTAAATGTATTTACAAAGGCTAAATAGGAAACCCTGTGTGACCCCTCCTACTGAAGCAGCCCTGCGGGTGGTAAATTGGTTACTTGATTGACAACTACCCTAACTGCTATAGGTTCGTTTAGTTTAGAATCACAGAGGGAATTTAAAGCAGATTTTTAAATTAGGGACAGCTTAATAAGTGCTACCATAATGTTCTTCAATTAAAATAAATAAATTGCATTTACTGCTTAAAATATTTAAAACAATTTTTATTAAGTAATTGACGGACTCATTTTAGCAGTAAGTGAAGTTAGTTTACCTATTTATTTTATGATAGAGAACTGAAAAAAAAATAAATATGTTTAAACTGACACTAATTCTAACTATAAATATAATATGAATTGTTTAAAAAAACAGGTAACGGCTACAATAAAGTCCATAAAAAAAAAAAAAAAACATTATAAAAAATAAATTTCGTTGCTGTTTTAATTTCAACACTTTGTTACTAATTTTGTTATTAATTTTTTAATTGTCATGCCTTAAGTTGACATCAAAAGTTGATTTCATAAAAACGATTTTATGGCGATTTATCGTGTCAGAAAATTAATCAAATATATTGGTTTATTAGTAAAAAAATAAATCGTATTTTTTGGATGATGGGAGAGGGCCCGTTTTGGCTCTCGGCGGGCCTGCTTATTGTTAATATTTGTGAGACATACCGGGACTGCTTATTGTTAATATTTGTGAGACATACCTCAATGAAAATATTAACATTATATTAATTAACATAACGACACAGCAAAATATGATACATGTTTAAGGAATCATATTGTATTACAGAATAAAATGAATTTTAATAGTTTATCAATGAAGAAATGAGAATAAATTAATTATTAATCAGATTAATTATTGATTCAATGAAAATATTAACATTATATTAATTTTTAATTGTTATTTTCCATTTAATAAGGTGGATTATCGTTTATATTAATTGTATTTTTACTTCACTATTTAAATTTACTATTTAAAAAAAAAAAAAAAAAAATATTAATTATTTTGTTTTCAGTTTATATAATTACTTTATTAAATAATATTTACTAATATTATCAGAATTATTATTAATTATAATTATTATAATTATTATAATTATTATAGTTATTACATTTTTTTTGGTAATAACTAGAAATCATAAAATAATTACCAAAATAATAATTTCATTTTCAAAAGTTACTTATGGAATAGTATATTTATGAAATATTCTTTAAAAAATATTTCATATTTTTATTGGAGTGCCACTGATTGATAGTTTCTCTACAACTTTTTCCGTGCCATTTTTTCTTAGTTTAACAAATTTACTAGATCTAATTTGTTATTCAGTTGTAAATTTCAGTAATTATGGGGAAATATATGTTAATTTGTGTGGGTTCTAATTCTAAGACGGTTTCTAAATTATTATAAATAATATAATTATTATAGCCCTTTAGATACTGCTTTGTATATTATTCAAAGCTTTGCATATACATATTTATAAATATACAGTTACAATAATACATACCGTTAAAGCTAAGATATGTTGACAGAGATCTCTGTGTGACTTTTTCACTCTCCCTAAACCCTTCCGGACCTTCGGTTGACCTGAGTACCGCAAGCATTTACATACCCACTTTTTGTTATGCTGATCGGAAGTGTTTGTCGCTCTGTCCCTTCAGAATCAATATTCACCTTGAAGGGCCTGCATCCTCCGACCGCCGTGGGAACGGCCCTTGGAGTATGCAAATAGCCTCCAGCCAACTCCGGTAGCTTTAGTTCGCAGATGTTGCTGGAGCATCGAGGTCTTGGTCAATGCCTGTTGCTCTTCTTTTCTCCAGGACACGGGATGATATCAGGAAGTGGAGGTGATCTTTGAACGGCCGAAGGTGCGATCAAGTCTCCAGAAAGATATTCTCAGTTTATTGTGAAGTGATTGAAGTGTTGTGTTTAGTTGAAACATTAATTTTCATGTATTAGCAGTATATAAAATTTAATCGTTTTTCCGAACTAAAATGCATCTGGAAGTTATCAAAAAACAACAACAAAAAAACCTACTAATCAATGTTTTAAAAATTTATCAATCAATAAAATTTTCTGAATACAGACTTAGTGGCTACTAAAATATAATCTAATTTATACTAGCTCCTCATAATTAAACGAAAATCTTTTAAAAACTCGTATGAAATATCTTGCAGATTTCAAGGCATCTAAACATTAATAATTATTAATCAATTTTAATGATGCTAACGATTTAATTATTAAAAGATGCTGCACTGATTATGTCTAAATGTATCTGATAGCGAATCAATTTAAATTAAAGTAAGGCAGAATGAAACGAATTAAGAAAAAAAAAATGACAAAAATAAAAAATAGTGTTAAACATAATTTCACTAAAATATACCAAAATTTAGTACGATAAAATTTAAAAAATTGCAGAGTTTGATTATGCACTATTTAAAATCTTATAAAAAGATTTTTGTTCACAATAGTAATGAAATTTATGATCCTTAATTCAGAAAAAAAGTACATAATGAATAATTCATGAGATTGAACAATTATTCTCTATTTTTGGGGAAAATTAAAATTCTAATATAAGTTAAATATGAGAAGGGTTACTCAGAAAAAAAAATAATATAAAGAATTTCCATTATACAATTTAAAGAGGCAATAATTATTAAATCCTTAATGTAATGGAGTATATATTAAAACGGAATAGCAACAATTAATTATAAAGTTTTATATTAACTTAGGTAAGTGCTGTAGGTAAAGCTTTTAACACCAAGTTCCTAGCCGAATGCGGCTGTAGGCAGAAATTTGTTTTCTGTTATTTTAGCTGTTGATCGACTTCGGGATCGGGAGACACTCCTGGGCACATTCAGACTCCATAAAGTTGGGCAACCTTAATTAGGGAAAAATCTGGAGGTAGAGTGTAATTTCGACCAAATATCCTCCTAGAACAACCGTTGGCAAATAAACAGTGCATCGTTACTGAAAAAATACTGACCCCAAGACACTCATAGTTGATGATACAATTTCGTGAACATTTTCGTTTATCTGTTTTAAAACTGAATTACAGAAAAATATATGTGTTTTTTTTTTTCCATTTAAAAATACAAAAACGTTGTTGAACAACAACGAAATTAAAAAGAATGTTATCATAACTGCAATGAACTTTTATCTAGTTAATAACTTCCTAACAGGACATTCAAAACTTAAAATGCGCTACCACTCCATCTTCATTTCAAAATATTTTATAGTTTGTTATTACCGATAAATATAAATATACCATTATATATTTAATATATCTTGATAATATTACACAAATATAATAACACACAAAGAGTTTTAATTATAAAATTCAAGTCTTAAGGATTAAAAATTGGAAATTCTTCAGAAATAAAGTTTTATAGATATAAATGACGGCTAGATGTATCATATCGTTCTTATAATAGTCATATTTTAAATGCTCTTATTTAATTTTACAAATTTTATGTGAAGTATTTCTGATAATAAAACAAATTCTTGTGGAGTGCAAAAAATACATCAAGTAAAGACCAAATAATGGCCTCCAATATTGGATTAAAATAATTGACCACATCTAGGTATCTACTAACTATTTTTGTGACAAGAAAAATCCAATATAAACCTAAATATTTATGATATTTCGTGAACATTGTGTACACTATTTCACAGTAAAACTGTTTGTGAATTATTTTTTTATTTATTTATTTTTTCAAAAAAATACAAGACAAAATTTTCAGTCAGTTGAATATATAAAAGAAATTAAAAAGAATAAAAATATCACCATAACATGAGGGGAAAAAAAGAAGAAAAATTCAACATAAACCTATACACGTAAATTATATTGTGACTAATATTAATTTTTTATTATTATTAAAGTTTTATTAGTTTTATCTCAAATTTGCTTATAAACAAGGCATTAATAATTTCATTTAAAAAGTTGCTTATACTGTGGCAAATTTTTATATTTGTAAAAAATAAAAAAAATATTAGATGCAAATAAAACACACTTTTTAAGCTTTCCCCCTTTCATTTTTGTTTGCGGTATTTGAAAACGTGTTTAAAGACAAACCGTCTGATGGTTAATAAATGGATAAATAATAGCTGTTTTATTCCATAATATGTAAATGATAGGGATTTTTCTTAATTCATTTATTGTTTGTTCTGATTACATTTTAATAAAAAGAAAAAAAAATGTATACATTCTGATGAATCCGTGTTGTTATAATAAAGTCGACCCAACACTTTTTTTTTCTTCTCAGTTTCAGCCCCAACATCATTCTTCATTAACCGCTAACCCAAAGACCCGACCCCGTTGCTAAGTTCACCCCAAGTCCCAAGCGGACTTAGTTGAAGTAATCGAAGCGGGAATAAAACTGACCTCTTCTAACATTCCGCTCATTAGCTCTTCTAGCTTACTGGCCCAGTTGAACTCAAATCTCGGCCGATGGATTTTATTCTGTAATCACCTTATTTTTCTGGTATCTAAAATCTATTTATATTAAAACATTATTTGGTTATACTGCCTATTAAGTGTCATAAATGAAATTGAAAACTATAAAAAATATAAAAATAATACTTTAAAAGAACGTTTAAATTAACATTACTTTAAATTAATGATAAATATATGAATAATATTTATTAATAAATTAATGAGCAGTTTCTACTAATGCGGTAGTCATGTGATTGAAATCAATATCCCGCATGTTTACTTGATGTGTATATTGAATACAGTAGTAAATATAATAATAATAAAACAAACAAAAAAAAATTAACTAATTTTTCCAAAAAAAATTGAAGAATATTGTTTCATTGTAATAATTATTGTCTTTCAACGTTTACTAAATTCGGGATTATGATACTAAATTTTAGACTAACTATAAGTCAATTCTATAAATATAAATTTGATAAAATTTACAATCTTAAAAAAAATTGATAAATAGATTATCTAATAGCATTACTATTCTCATAGAAATTTCAAAATAAATAATACAAATTTGAAAGTTTTAACAGAATAATTAGTTAAAAAATCTCTCAAAATGTTATTTATTTAACTAGATAAAGTTATTCTTCTAGAGATTTTTTAATTAACACATGTTTGCCTTCCTGAAATAAAATAACGCCAGTCAAAAGATTTTTCTCGTTCTTTTTTCTGATTGGAAATCCGAACCTTGAAGTTTCTGTCATACATTTACAAAGACGGAATGCGTCCTTTCTATAAATTCAGTGTTTATTCATTAAAAGAATGTTTGATCATAAAAACATTCTTTTCTGACCAATACAGAGGATATCCTCAAGTTCGGGAGGAGACAGACATTGGATGATTCACGAGGGTGGTGGACTATGGCGTCGGGGGCGGTACTGGCATTTCGGCCATGCTGCGCCACCCCCTGCCATGTGTGCCTTCTCTGCCTCCTGTTTGTTGTCCCTTTGCTCTTTTGTTTGTTGAATCGTTTGTTTAATTTTATTGTTTTGTTTTTAATGTTTTTAATCCGATGAGAAGTTTCAATAACACAGAATATCCTCGAGACTGGCAAAACTGTTTGTAGCTTGTTATTAAATGTCCGTTACCCCCTTAAATTAAAGTTGAAACAGTTGATGAATTTTGTTTTTATAATTTCCCTAAACATTATTATCGTTTGTTAAATAGAAATTTGTGAAAGAAATTATTAATTTTAAACTATCTACACGTTTTGGTACCGTTCCTAACAAGCTATAATAATGCTTAGTTGTACCTATGAAGGAGGTTTATTGACAATAATTTATATTGGTTTGTAACTCCTTGAAGAGTTTATTTTACATTATTCTACATGTTTCGGGGATAATCGTTTCCCATCTTCAGGATCAACATTTTAAAACAATTAAACTATAAAAGTTGCTTTAGATAGTTCGTTTGATATAATTTTATCTAAGTTTTGTGCCCCTACATCATGACGTTCCCTTTTTAATTATAGTTTTGTTAAAGAAATATTATTTATTAATTATTAAGAATTTTTTGAACACTGAACTTGGCACTGATATCTTTCAGAAGTCGTTTTTTTTTTGCCTCCTTAGGGCTGACGATGAATTGAGGTGTTGAAGTCCATTTTCCAGAACTTTTTTAAAAATAGTTTTTCTACTGTATAACCTTTGGTAGAAAATTGTTCTTGTTTTTTTACATTAAAAAAGGCCATACAACAAAAAAAGGCCTCTTCCTATTTCAGTCAAACCTTTACCTTTATAAACCAGCTCTGAAAAATGTTGAAGGTTTTGGAATTCTACGCTTCAATTATAATATATAATCGGAGCTAGCTTTCAAATAAAAAGAATTTGAAGTGGCAAATTATTCATCTAATCTAATTATTCCGCATATTCAGATAATTTTACATCAAGTGTACCATCGAAAGCAACAGTTTAATTGCTTTATAATTTAATTTATTTAATCCTGAAGATGGGAAATGTAAAATAGTGTTCTTTATAGAGTACAATGCCAATACAAATTATTACGCCAATTTATAAATAAATAAATATATTTTAAAAATAAATTCATTTTTTTTCTTTTCTTTTTTTTATTATTCTAATTTATTTTCTTAATCCCGTGTATCTGTACACCCTCAGCAAGCAGAGGAGAATTTATCTGTTCAGTCTGACCTCTTATTTAAACGCCATAAATTCACAGTTTAATTATTTATGGGGCCTTTTACGATTCTGTCTTGCCATTGTGCCAATACATAAATTCTTTATGATATATACACATATATACCGATTATCCGGTGATATAAGTCCCCGTACCGTCGGATTAGCGAAATTCATTTTCGCTCCCGTAGTTCGAGTTAATATAGAAGTCATTAAATGTTTAGAAATTGAAATTTTAATTTACCTTTTATTAATGCTTATTTTATATATACTGGTAGCAAACATATCATAATATTTGATTTAAAAATTCTAAAGAAAGATCGAAATTGAATTAACAAGATTAAATAGTTTTAAATAACAGAGTAATGACTATTAATGAACAATTAAAGAAATAGTTAACTGCTGATATTTCTTTTTTAAGAAATGTCATGGATTGTAAAATTGTTGTTCATTTAATAAAGGATTAAATGAGATCCATAAAAAAATAAATAATTGAAATTATAAAATAATAATAATAAAGTTAAACTATTATATACGAAGCATTATTTATTATTCATGATTTTTTTTTTTTTTTTTTTAATAATAGGTTTTATCTGTTGTTGCTCCCTTTAACTTACCGATTCATTAAATCCTTAGTTTCATAAAATTTACCGTCAAGATTTAGTCCATTAAGTTTTCATTTATTTATTATATTTTAATAATAGCGGGTCGTTTTACTCACTATTTAACTATTTAACTGATACACCATTATCAGACCATCAAAACTAACGGCTTCTAATATAATTTTCCTATAATAGTGATATAATATATATTGCTGCTAATATATAAATAATAAAACTTTAAAAGAAGTGTATTTTTTTTTTTCTCTTCTGTAGTAACCCTGCAGAAGAGGCGTTTATTTTATAGTTGTGCATACACCATGCAAAAAGCATATTATATGCATATAATGTTTCAGGTAGCGTTTCTTCTGTTCACAGTTCCTTTCACGTATATAAAAAAATACATACTAACTGACTTGATTGAGGACTGGAACAGGCATTGGCAACAATCTACTAAAGGACGACCATTACAGAAATACATTCCAAATATAACACCACAAAACTATATAATACCCAAAAGTACTCATCACAAACTAACTCAATTACTTACAGAACACGGACCAACGAACCATTATCTCAAACGATTTCACTTAAAAAACTCAGACGCTTGTGAATGTGACGGACTAACTCCACAAAAGAAGTGTATATAATATACAATATATATATATATATATATATATATATATATATATATATATATATATATATATATATATATATATATATATATATATATATATATATATATATATATATATATATATATATATATATATATATATATACATACATACATATAGTATATAACGGGTTATTAAGATAGTATGTTACAAATAATTTCTAATAAAATAATTGTATTTTAAATAAATACAAAAATATTTCCATTTTTTAAAAATAATACCTAATATGATGTCACTAGTATTAATTAAAAGTTCATTGGAATTGAAGCACGGGTGGTCTGGACGGTCCCTCCTTATAAAACTATATAGATTCTAATATTATTTTTCTTTAATGAATATTAAAAAATTCTTTAGTAAAATTGCTGTAAAAATTTTATTCATCATAAAATTACCTAATAGAATATTAGAACAAGAGGTATGTTAAATGTAAGCTATTTGGGATCCACCGTTTGTTTTAAATATACAATGTAAAAAAATATACAATTTAATAAAATATTAAAATGAAATATTATATTGATCAGCGGGTTTATAAACTCAAATCTTAAATATTCTTTTAGTTGGACTAAAGTAATTAATATATTGACTCATTAAATTATTATAAATATGTGACTGCAGTTTTCAAATAGTCAAAATAGTCAGAGAATAAATTAATTTTTACTGCAGTAAAGTATAATAATTTGATCTCTAAATATTAATTTTTTTTTTTTTTGCTTTATATTATATATAGTTCGTTTGTTTATGCAGAAATAGATACACAGAATTTAAAAATAAATTTTAATTTCTTGTGCAGACGTTTCGACTTACATTGCAAGCCTTCGTCAGGGTCGCAATTAGAAACTGGATATTTTTTAATTAATTTTTAATTTTCAGAAAAAATAAGTTTAATAAATCTGATTAGTGTCAACAAAAAAATCTTAATTTTAAGTAAATAAGTTAATTGTAATTGTTCAAATGTATACCCCTAGAATATTTTCAATTTCTATTTCATTAAATTTTACATCTCATTATAGCGTGATTTAGTTAATTGAATGAAAGGGTCTTAACAAAAATGTAAATAGTATTTTTTATTATAATAATTAAATGTAATTTAATCACGAACTATTTATATAATATTATAGTTAAAATTACTGCAGGTGAAAAGGAATGCCTGTAGTTGTTAGCTTTAACGATATTTTCAAGGAGTGTTTTGCGTAATCAAACATGACTCACGCTGCAACAGACAAGACAGCTTTAATGGAATTTTTGTGTTTTGCACAAATTGGACACTGATGTCGACTAAAAAGCTCATCTGCGCTATCAACGCATCCGTAATTTTTGAAAACCGGATTTCTTTCAGGGATTGCCACTGGCAAAAACTGTCAAGTCCCTGTAATAAATTTTGGAGATAATTATTTTTATGCTAAAAATATGATATTTGTCATGGTAGAATTCTTTAGCCATAACTAACATTCAATAAAAAAAAAACAAAAAAAATAACAGGTATCAAAAACTCTTATTTAAATAAATTCATTATTTTAGGATTATATCTACATTTTTTTTTTTTTTTTTTTTTTTTTTTTTTTTTTTTTTTTTTGTCTCATTTAAGAATATAGTGGTTGTTGTTTATTATTTTTGTTTTTTTTTAATGAATTTTTAATGGTATAATGTTGTTAACATGCTCAGAGCGTAACGAAAGTTTACGAGTTTTGTTTCTTTTCAATTTTTATTTAACTATAAACGGTAAGGAAAAACGGTTTAAAAATAAATTATTAGTTTCTTTTTTTTTCAAAAAATAATCCATATGAGAGCTAAATAACAGCACTAAATAATTCATTTAGAACTTATAATATATAAATTACAATTCAGACAGTGCACTAAAAAAATAATTCAATTTTCAAATTATTATTTAAGAAGACAACTATTCGAAAGGTTGTGAGTTTCATAAAATTGCGCATTTTAATTTTTTGGATCCATTTATTTCGTTAGTGCTCAAGCTTCGATTTTTAATTTTAATTCTACTTTTTCAATTTTTTTAATAGCAATAACATATCGTCAACAATTTGACTTTGTCTTGGATTAACATTAACAATGCTTGGTTTTTTTAAATAGTTCTTTTAAATTCTTTAGCTATGTTGATCTATAAAATAAGAATTGCTGTTAGTAGAGATAATTTTTTTTATTTTTATTGCCATTTATAGAGATAATTAAAAGAATTAGGTATATAATCGACTTGGGAACATCGAACCTCGATATCGATTTTTAAGAATCATTGAAATTAAAATTCGATATATACGTAGTGTATGATTTATTAGTAGAGTAGTTTCAATAACTATATATTTATCTTCAGTTTTAAAAACCTACTAACATTCAAAACATAACCAAGTTGATTTTATACTACATATTGTATTCGTCATGGGATAAAGTGACATCTCAAAAATTGGCTACTCAGTTTGATACGGTAAACGACTTAGTCGTAATAAAAACGAGCCGAGAGAAAAGTTACGTTGTGAAATATTTCAACATTAGCCGATACCAACATTATAGTTATAACCTTTTGAAAGCAAAAAAAAAAATTAAATAATAATAAAACATTAAACTTAAGTTCTCAAAGTTTTGAAATGTTGCAGTATTCCACGTCAAATTCAATATTACATTATATTATACAATAGGTTTTGGGAAAAATTACCCAGATATTTATAAGTATAAAATGTGATATAGTTTAATTATAATTAATATTAAAATCAAATAATTAATTATTCAGTAAATATTTCCTCGAAGAGTTAACGTTATCGGTGAAGTATATAAGGTCTCTTTTTATTACGGGATCTAAATATAAGGTTCCTTCAAAAGGGTTACGTCAGCCAGGCCAAGCAGGTTTTCGGCTAGGCCGTTAACCCGGGTTTGATTCCGTTAATGGTTGATGAAACATTTTATTTTGTTTTTTTACAAAAAATAAATATAATAAAATTTCAAGTTTTTTTTCTCCTGTCCCTCTTTGAGTTTTAGTTTCTTTTCTTTTTTTTGTTTTAGACTGGAAGATAATAATCTTTTTAAATGATAAATTCCCTTAATTATAGTGGATGCCAACCAGCTTTGTCAATTTTACATTAACGATCCATTATTCACATTTCTTATTGTTCTTTATATTGACAACTGATTATTATTTATTTATTTTTTTTTTAATAATTTTAAAATGAATACAACTTACAATATAATACATCTATGAAGAATAAATAAAATAATGAAATCCAATTCAAATCTCAACAAAGTTAAGTATGTCAATTAATTATGATATACATATTATAAAACATCATATTTGAAATCTAAGATAAATATATTTTAATCTTATTAAATAACTTTACTATAATACTCCAGGTAGTAAATAATGTAACAGATATAAATAATAAAGACAGAAAAATAATCGTTACTCTTCTCCTATGATTGTATAATTGTTTGAAGAAATATGTGTGTTACAATAGAGTTTATAAATCAAAAGTTTTTTTAAAACTATAATATTAAAATATAGAATTTAGAATATAGAATCATTTTTTACACATCACCAATCAATATAAGTATCACAGAATTCGTTTTAGATAATATATAGGAATGGTAAAATTTAATATATAAAATTTGTGAACTCTTTAAATTCCATAAATAAATTAGAGATAAGTAAATCACACCTTGATTTATTTGAATAAACTCCTTGACGCACATTGAAGCAGTAAAGTATGACATTCAAAGTGTGCAAATACACAGTTATAAATTCATGTTTAACATCTCTCTCTCTCTCTCTCTCTCTCTCTCTCTCTCTCTCTCTCTCTCTCTCTCTCTCTCTCTCTCTCTCTCTCTCTCTCTCTCTCTCTCTCTCTCTCTCTCTCTCTCTCTCTCTCTCTCTCTCTCTCTCTCTCTCTCTCTCTCTCTCTCTCTCTCTCTCTCTCTCTCTCTCTCTCTCTCTCTCTCTCTCTCTCTCTCTCTCTCTCTCTCTCTCTCTCTCTCTCTCTCTCTCTCTTTTCTTTTTTATTTCCCCTGATTGCATCCCTGAGCATCTTATTAATCTTCATCTTATGTTATTCTTATTAAGAAAATAGATAAATAGTTTTATAGCAATAATAATATTTAGAATATAATGTGTATTACATGATATAGATATAATAATAATAGACGAATATATAAATATTTCTTGTATTTAAAAAAAATATATATATAAAGGGTTTTAAATTTATTAAGTAATTATTTAAATACGATAAATATAAGCTATTTATTACACTATTTTTTTAAAAAACCTGTCACCACTACGACCCTTTAAGGGTTTCTGGTTCAGCTCTCGATTAGGGTGTATTGTTTCATGAACAACGGTCCAACAGGGTGGTGTGGTCAGCGTCCACCAGGTCCCCCCTCTGAACCCATTGAAGGGTTCGGGACCCACTTTATAGTTGCTGTTCTCTCAAACCAAGAGTAGATTAAAAATATAACAGATATGATTTTCTTGCCATAAGCTGGATTTTTAATCGGGCCCAGGAACCAGATGAATAGAGACTTACTGGACAATGGAACTCCTTTATAAAAAATATTATATCTTTAAATTGTTAATTATTTTATTTTGATAAATTATGATTCACAAAGGATTAGAAAATCTAAATGTATAAATTATTTCTCAAATAGTCATATTTCCATAATATTACCATTTTTACTATTATTCCATATTTTTTCATTAATTTTATTTAATTACTTAATGTTACTATGATGAGCTAATATTTATTATTTCATTACATTCCTTATAAGTAATCTTAGCATGCTCACTATGGTTATCTAGTAGTAGTGACCAAAAGATATACATAAGATTATTACATTAGGTTTCAGTTCTAGGATAGCAATTCAGGTTCAATTTGTAAAAAATAATAACATAAAATAAATAAATTGATGTAATAAAGTTGACTGTAAAAATATACAAGAAATTAGTCTAGAGGTGTGGCAGTCAAGAAGAAAAACAATTTCTCTCTTAATAGAAAAAATAATAGATCATCCAGATGTGTATGTGTATATATTCTACTGCATTTCAAAATTTACATTTTAGATTTTTTAAAAATCAAATTAGGTACCTAAATTAACAATCAATTATCATTCGAAATAAATAAAATTGAGAAAAAACAGGTGTTTTATACGTGACTTTTTTTTTTTTTTTTAAACCAATATAGCTCCTGAATTGTAGGTCCTAGCGACAAATGTTATATATCAAAAAATATTTTCAAATTAATTTTAATCAGGAAACTGCAAGCACATTTTCAATTTGAGCAACGTCAACAGAAACGCAATGTACATTAAGATTTTTGTAAGTTTGTTTGTGACAAAGCAAAGATCATTGAGCATTTTTTAAGGATTTGGAATGCAAGGATTGGATAAGAGATGAATTGGGTGCTTTAGTGGAGCCCCAAAACTCAACCCTTTATGTCCAATTAGATCTAACTACTATTATGTAAATGAGTATTATATAATCAATCGATAGGATTGGAGTTTCTTGTGGTTTTAGTCTTGTATGTGGGTTGTCCAGATGTAGTTCTAGTTAGCGGATCTGTTCAACAGGAATTAGTGGATATTCCATGACAGCAAGGGTAAACAAATTTCAATGTTTGGATTTATTTTAATTCTCTATTCTTGAAAGCTTATGCCTAAAAAAATTAAAATCCCATTAAGTCTCCAACTCCCATAGGTCCTGAATACGACGTAAGTGAATCTACAAAAAAAATAGATTTAGTATAAGAGGGAGACCTTCAAAAGCTGCTATATCGATAAGAAACTCCCCTCCTAAAATCAATCCCTTCATGTGTGAGGGGATGTCACCCCCTCGCACCCCGCCCACATCATGGCATCTCCATGTACTTCTCCAGTTCGGGGATCTCTTGTTCAGGTGGATCTGGATCGGAAGGGAGCCAAGTCAGGGATGGCTAATTGGACTGAAGCCCCGGAAGATTGCGTAGTGTCAGCTTAGGGCGTGATTATTTCCTTTTGTTGGCATAAAGGGGAGGGGGGAAGCTTCGAGCAGTTATTGAATACAGCTCAAGGAAGTTTATTTACTGACACTTGTTATTTATGTTAATTTAGGATCAGAAACAATCAAATAAAATTCTGTAAGTGATGTCTTCTCTTCCATATCTAGGCGATTATAGAGAAGTGTAATTTAAACTTTAATACTAAACCTACCAATAATACATATATACCTATTTCTACCACAACAAGTCAAATGACCCGTGTTTAAAAAATTATTTATTTTAAGATGTTTAGAAAAATCATATTTGTTAGTTTAATTTAGATTATGAATAAAACACTTTTCTAAGGAAAAATCATATCTTGTTGATAAAAAAACAAAAAAAAAAACGAATTATAGGCTTTATTGATAAACATCTTCCACATAAATATTTTTTACATTTATGACAGATATTTAAAGTTTTGTGTTTCTTTGGAGTACCTTATTTGACAATTTTGTCGCGCATTTGAATTCTAACTTTAAGCAGCAGAAGTTTCCTAGTGCTCAGTTTGTTGAAAAAATTTAATGGAATAATTACTTATTCTCCGAGTGGAGCTGAAGATATTGTGTTACCCAAATATGGGAATCCATTTATAATGTATTTCAAGACGTTATGTGTCAGATGCCAGAATTTTGCTCTAAATTTTCAGACATATCTTAAATCCACATTTAACCTTTGTTGGTACAAGACTAAAACGGCAAGAAACTGCTCGTCGTTACAGACTACTTCAACATTTACTAGGCAAACGATCAAAGCTCCCAAATAATTACAAAAGACTCATTTACATGACTGTGATTAGACCTATTTGGACGTACGGAGTTGAGCTCTACTAAACCATCCAATTCATCTCGTATCCAATCCTTACAATCCAAAATCCTTCGAAAAATCCTCAATGCTCCTTACTTTGTCACCAATGTTCCTCATGTTGCTGATATAGCCCAGAGGAGATACCTATCCTTCCATAGTAAGCTCGATAACCACTCCAATCCACTATTCTCCCAACTTGCTTCCCACTCCATTCCCGATGATCCTCCGAGGCGTCTGAAAAGAAGATGTCCTAGAGACCTTTTAGTGTAGATTTTTATTGAAGTGCTACTACTGAGTAGTTCTTCACAAGTTATTTACATGCCATGGTATTCACTATCGAAACATTTACTTGATGTATATGTTTTTGTACAGTTGTAAATATCAATAAATGAGAAGGGAAAAAAAAAAAAAAAAAAAAAAAAAAAAAAAAAACTTTGTTGGAAATAGCTGCTCGTTGATAGGCACTAAAGTCGAAATAATTTTGGATAAATTTGTAACATACATCAGAAATTAGTGAAAATTTTGCTTCGTTGGGATTTTTCATCGAAAACTATTTCTACTATAGTTCTTGCAAAAAAAAAAAAAAAAAAAAAAAAAAAAAAGTATAAGAATTATCAGAAAAAAAAGAGATGAGCCGCTGTTATACGTTGGAGAAGATGAAATAAGAAAACATTAGTATAAACAAAGTTTTGTTTACCCAACGATAAACGAGTTAAAAAAAAAATAAAAGTTAAAGAAATCGTCAATATGGAATATCAATATTTTTCGTCCGTTACCCACTACCACATTTTATTAAATTCTTTATCCCTCACATTTGCACAATGCATTTATTTTGTAAACTACATGTATTTCAAAAATGACGCAACTCAAAAATCTGTATTTTCGATTTATCTTCATGCATAAGTTCAATAGCCTTCTATGAAATGTCAAAAATATATCGAATAAACTTCAAATCCCACTGGTTACATCTCACTTGTGGTTAGGATTAAAAGATAATTCAGGTTCACTTTCGATATTTTATACAAGACTGTGCGATTACATTTTCTTAATGCAGATTTTTGAGGTGTGTCACATTTGCAATACATGTGCGATATAAAATCTTAATGTTAGCTTAAGCCTTTAGACCTTTCTTACAGACATAATCGAATATCTGTTTGTAGAAGTAAGCGACTCCCCTAACTCAATACTTAAATTACGATTGTATATTTTGATAAGGGAATACACTATCGAGTATGTTTTTATTTTATAAGTTTCCTGTTTTATAACCTAATAATTTGTAATCCTATTACAAGAAATTATCTAGATCTAATAGTGGATCGAAATGAGGCTTTAATTTAAAATATATTCTCTATAAATAATATTTATTAACTGAGATAATTGACCAGCGGCTGAATAACAAGGCCACCATTCTATTAAGGGCCGGAGATAACTTGCATGAGTATGATATATCTAGCGCATAAATAAAGCATTTTGCATGAAACGTATTATTAAGTAGCCGTAATCGATAAATAGAAAAAAAACAAACTAATATATAAAATTTATGCTTCGAATCTGAATCACTCGGATTGAGCCAAGGAAGGACTCGGATCAGAAGGAGATCCAATCTGTGAGGAACTAGATAAGGTGGCGAGATAGCTGTAATCTATAAGATAGATAACGCTAACTGCCTCCTCGTACACTTAAATTATCATAAATCATACAACTTAGTGTGGGTGGGATCTGGATATCCTTAAAAATTATTTTTAAAATGCTTTAGATTTAATCCAGTCAATGAGTGCTGAAATTAGAGGTGTAGAGTGCATGGAATGTGACCAAATTCAAATTCCTATAAAATTGTTTCTATATACATTTGTCGAACTTTCATCGGATTTCGAGATAAACTAGATAAATTGATAATTTTCGGGAAAAAAATAATGTTTACCTCACTTTTTTCAAACACTTTCTTGAAGTTCCATAAAAGTATACAAGAAATTTAAGTAATTTTAATGCTCTACAACTTTAATTTTGACATTTTTTCACTTTTGCTCTAGAAGGAAATGTTGGACATTAATCAAGGTAAAAATGTTTTTTTTTTTTTTTTTTTTTTTTTTTTTGCGAAAACTATCTATTTGCATTAACGTATATTTCGAAAACCGTTAGAAGTTTGACAAATATGTTTAGGATAATTTTTGTAGGTAATTTAATTAGCTTTAATTTTTATTTAAAACATATTTTTCTAAAGTCCACTTTTTTCGAGATATAATTGAAAAATCCAAAAATGGGACCTTCTCCCCGTTGGAGAATGTGACTGTTACCTCATCCCCAAGGGTCGCGACTTTTAGTATTTTTATCTTCTAACTACACCTAACGAAGCCCCGAGGTAAAAAATAATTGCATATTTCATGCGCTCTGGAACTATATGTTCATTGACTGGACTAATCCCAGATTGATAGAAAAATGGATATAATTTTAAAGCGATCAATAAATTTTATTTTTCTTATATATTTCTTTTACCCACACCTATCGCTCAAACCGCGACAATAAGCGAATGTAATAAAAATTAATATAATTTACAAGTAAGGCATGTGGGGGTTCAGCACCTATTAGAACCTACTCCAGTCCTGCATTTACATGTTTATCTTATGAGATCGTTTAGCCAGCTCCTCTTCAGACTTCAATGTTGACATTGATATGTCTTTTGGCTGTCTATTGGATCTATAGTTTTCTTGTGTAACGTTTTTAATATAAATTCTGATATATGTATGAAAAAAAAGTTGCGATGATACTTATATACTCTTTACAACTTGTTGGGTTCACCTAAATATTAGACAATTCCTGATTATTTTTTCATGTATTAGAATATTTCAGTTAATGATTTTTAGTTCTTGGAATTTAAATCAGAGAACACTGCCATGTAATAAGAAATACTAAAAACCTTGAAATATTTTGAGTTCGTTATTGTTAAAGAATTGTAAGAAAGAGAGCTGATGTAGTCAACAACCACACCTCTTAAGATCATTGATGAATAGTCTGAAGTTTAGTTGACTTGGATATTTCTTTTGGCTATGAGGTCTACTTATAGTTTTCTTTTTTCTTAAGGTTTATTTTCGATTGCCGATAACCTACGTGAAATCTGCATTCGGAACATGTTAATACAAAACTTTTGTTGGAGTCCTACCAATTTTTCTACAGGGCTTAGCAAATTTCTTGAATTCAATTTATTTTTTTATCAGGGTAAGACATAACTTAATGGTAACGAATTTGTAAAATGTCCGATCTTGGGATAGAATATTTTTGTTCATAAGCATTTATTTATTTATTTTTTTTATTATTTGATGATGATGATGATCCTCGGCTCTACAGCCCTGTGCGGGCCTTGGCCTCCCTTAGAAAATTCGCCCATTCCTCTCTGTTCAGCGCCATGGTCCACCACCTAGTTGCGCCTAATCGTCGGGCCACAGTACCTATCTGGTCCATCCAGCGGGCCTTCGGTCTTCCAACCTTCCTCTTCTCCATAGGCATGTGGTTAGCGACCCTTATCGGTATCCGATCTTGCCTCATTCTTTTTAGGTGTCCTGCCCAGCGAAGTCTGTTGAGATTGGTAAAATCCACCACAGGTGTGTCACGGAATTCTGCGTAAACCTCTCTGTTGTGACGCCTTCTCCAGACACCATTCTCCCATACTGGTCCATAGATCTTTCTTAATATCTTCCTCTCAAATACGGCCAGTCTTTGCTCATCAATCCTGTTGATCACCCAGGATTCTGATCCGTATGTGAGGACGGGTCTGATCAGTGTCTTATAGAGAGTGACTTTTATGATTTTGGTTATTAGCCTGGATTGGAAGTGCTTGAGAAGGCCATAGTAGCTCCTGTTTGCTGCTTGTATTCTTCTTTCAATCTCTTTAGAACAGTAGTTATTGACGTCTATACGGGCACCTAAATACACAAAATCCTGCGCCGCTTCAAAGACATAGTCTCCTACTTGTAAGTGCGGATCTCTCCGGTCGTTTCCGACAGCCATATACTTAGTTTTATGCGTGTTAATGACTAATCCCATGTTTCTCGCGGAAGTTTCCAGGGCCGCAAATGCCTCCTTCAGGCCAGCTTCTGTTCTTGCAATCAGATCAATATCGTCCGCGTAGGCCAGGACCTGGATCTGCCTGTTAAATATGTGTCCCCCTACCTGTAGGCGAGAATCGCGAATCGCTTTTTCCAGAGCCAGGTTGAAAAGTAGGCAAGCCAATGCGTCACCCTGCTTCAGGCCATTCTCTGTTTCTACTGGGTTTGACAGGTGTGACTGTACTCTGATTCTGCATCTTTTTATTATTTATTTTTTAAAAAGGCAAAACTCCCCATTATTCATTAACTTCGACATGTTTCAGAGCTTATCAATTGCTTCATCCTCAGGTTCTACAATCATTTATGTTATATTTACAATTCTATACTATATTATTATTACACTTAGCAATATTTGAATTTTTACCTTACACTGTGATATTCTCACTTGGTCATCCTAATTCACACTGACACCACTGGGCAATGTTCAATCATTGTTTTGTTTATTTATAACTAACATTCTGGCCTATTTAATTTGGTATTATTTATTTTTTTATTATTATTTTTTTCAACAAAATCTTGACGCCCTTCAAAGATATTTCGTTGGCACTATGTTAAACTAAGAATTTGAAAATCCGCTTTTTTTTGTTAATCCGTTCGTTTACTGTTGTTTTCTGCAAGGCTTTATGGTAGAATTTCGAATCTGAACGAAAATTGTTAGACCGAAATCAGTAATGTCATTATTATGAATTTTTAGCATTTCACCAGAGGTAGGCCTTGTAGAATACAAAAGTAAACGAACGAAATAAAAAGTGGGTTTTTCACATTCGTTAGTTTTACATAGTGGTGGCGATGTGTAAAACATTGTTTTCGAGGGTTTCCCGCTCCTGATGGCGTTAGCTATGTTATTGTTGTTATGTTTTTCTATTTCGTTAGGAACAGGTTACAGAACTAAACTATACTTGTAAATCCATGAGTACAGATTTTTTTTTTTTTAGGAACTAACAACCACAGGCGTTACCAAATCCCGTAACGAACCCTGACCAAAAAAAGCAGAAGGAGAAGCCCGCCTGTTTGGAGTAAGGCTCAAAACGAGGTGGCGTCTTTATGGCTCCTCAGGATCGTAAATCTGGACAAAAAGTTATGGCCATGTGTTCATTCATAGCTCTTGACCTCTTTCGAAAAAAAAATCCAACTAATATCACCGCACTAAATCTACTGCTATGACTTATGATACCCTGGTTATAGCTAGGCACTAAAAAATTAAAAGTTCAACATATATTTGCCTTTAAAAGGTTGTGTTTAAGGCTACAACCAGGCTGTCTCGGCTCTGCAAAAGATAATAACAGAAACGGTGTAAGTATGGAAAACTATTTGTGGTTTTGTGGTGGAAGTTGAAATCTCTGTTCATTAGTTTCTCTTTAGTCATCAAATATTCAGAAAATTATAAGGTTCCGTCACAAAGACAATATCTGAGTGTGCACTGCGTCTTCAGTTCGTAACTTAGTATATTAAAATCAGTTACTTTCTCTGAAATGAGATTTATTAGACTTGTTAGAAATTGCATATGATCATTAGAATATCAAATCACGAATTTATAGTCTCTTTTAGCATTAAGAGTTTTGTAGAATTTTTAATTTTAATAAATTTTCCAAGGTCAAAATTAGAACACATTAATAATATATAGGGGAGTCCCTCTTAGTGTTAAAAGAAAAAAAAAATGGGTGAAACTAGATCAAAAATAAAGAATCATGGCGCAGACCTTACCTTTCTATTCTTACCTTACCTTCTAATATATTACAAATATACGATAATTAGAGACTTTTTTGACATATACGCTGTAATATATTTACATTTTTTAAACATTTTTCAAATTTTGACTACATTTTCGGATTTAGCATTAAATTTTCTATAATAGTAGAGTACATTTAACATTTAATTTCACAAAATTGGGACTTATAGAACAGAAAAAGCTCTAAAAGCTGGTTAAAAGTTTTGTGTGAGATTTATAGTTTTGTGGATAGTTTTTTTTTTTTTTTTTTTTTCAAAAAATGGTGAGCGTTGAAGTTATAAGACATTGTAACTTTCCCTCTATAAGGTGAAGATCTTTAGGTCCTAAGTTTGTAAAATTCAATGTTAAATGTACTCTGCTCTTGGAGGAAATTCAATGCTGAATCCGAAAATGTAGCCAAAATTTGAAAAATGTGTAAAAAATGTAAAGACTTTACAGCTTTTATGGCAAAAAAAGTCTTAATATATTAAATAAAATATATACTTTTAAATATTTAATGCTACATCTGCACCAATCAATGGATCAAAAAATGAGGACTGCATGTGACAGGGACATATGACAGACAGTAGTCGAACGAAAAGGAGTGGAAAATGCCAGGTAAAGTCCACTATTTGGTAAGAATAAGTTTGCGACTATACATCAATGATCTTAATAGATGTGAGTGTTGATTACATCAACTTTCTTTCAAATCAAAACGAAGCTACAATTGTTTAGTAATACCGAACTCAATACCTTTCATGGTTTTTAATATTTCTTATTACATGGCAGTGTTCCCAGATTGAAGTTCCAAGAACTATTAATTATTAACCGAAACTTTCATGAAAATAATCTAAAATATGACAAAATAATCAGGATTTTTTAAATATTTCGGTAAACCCAGCAGGTTGTAAAGAGTATTGAAGTATCAACGCAATTTTTTTTCATATATCAGAATTTATATTGAAATCGGCACTATTGGAGATATTTATCTGACCATTTAAACAAAAATCTGGATTTGTTTTGAACGGTTTTATTATTTCTTATGATTTATAAATATTTAATTTTTTTTAAGGAAAAAGATGACTATTCCATACTTATGAGTTTCACACCTGAGTCTTATGGTTATTTTCATTTAAATGGATAGCAAAGTTGGAATTTTTTTTCTTATTGAAATGCCCTTATTTGCTCTTTATATATATGATTAACTGATTATCAATTTTTTCTTTTGTATTTAGCGTCACAGTCATAACATTTTTATTCATATACCTCAACCTTTTTTTTTGTGAAGTTTTTACTTTGTCTTTAAGTGAAGATATATATAGTGTGGACAATAGTTTCTCTATTTTAAATGCAAGATTTAAACCTAATTATCTTAATTTATTTTGGACTTCACTGGATATAGAGTCCAGCATAGGCTACATAGGCTCGCGCCTAGGGGCCCGCATCACATCCAAAAAAAAAGACGTAGTCTTTCTTACTTCTGACTG
Source organism: Euschistus heros (assembly GCA_003667255.2). Lineage (NCBI taxonomy): Eukaryota > Metazoa > Arthropoda > Insecta > Hemiptera > Pentatomidae > Euschistus > Euschistus heros. The sequence goes on from RCWM02000004.1 coordinate 1,386,213, forward strand.
CATCATTGATTTGGTTTTGTATGCGCGAATATAAATATGAACTAAGCTTTTAATGTATAATAACATTAGGCGAATGAGTCAAGCTATTTTCGTAAAATTAAAGAAATAAATTTAATGCAACCTAATTACATTACTATAAAACATCTGGTGGCAAGTTTGTTATATTGGGTAAAGTTTATTGGATGTATTTCGAAAGTGTCTTGTCCGCAGCAGCCTCAATATTCGAACTACGGGGGAGAAATAAATGTTTAAAAGTGAATGTATATTTCAACAGTAACTTTAGTCCAGACAATAAACATAGTGTAGAGTGCATGAAATATGCTATTATTTTTTACCTCGGGGCTTCGTTTGTAGTAGTTAGAAGATAAACATACGAAAAGTCTCTGTCCCTGGGGGGGGTGAGCTAAGTGGGAGGGGAAAAGGTCCCATTTTTGGATTTTTTGGTTATATCTCGAAAACGGTGAACTCTAGAAAAATATGTTACAAATAAAAATTAAGACAAATTAAATTTTCTATAAAATTAATTCTACACATATTTGTCGAACTTCCAACCGTTAAATATTTATTTACTGTGTGGTTACCGTAATACCAAACAAAATTCTTTGTAGTTATCTTGGTTCATTTTTGACAGGGTGGCCTAAAAATGCCTCATTTGACACTTCGAATTCCAGACTCCCCGGTGATTTTCCTCCCTTTTTCCCCGGTTTATATCCTTGCCTTCAGCCAACGCTAATCTCGGACACTCGGAATACCACATCTCAGGGGGCCGGCACCAAAGAGCGAGCCTAAAGCCAGGCCCTGATTGGGTCGTAATATGGGATCAAAATGTATTGCTTCGGGGTAGGCTAGTTCTCTTGGGAAGTTAAATATATATTATTCATAGATTTTTCCCTCTTTTTTTTTACGGATGTTATCAATCGTGATTTCGCTGTATCCGTTATTACTGGCTATAATTTACGTCTTGTATTAGGAAAGGAGTTTTCTAGTTGCTATAATTGTATCCGGCACTTGACAGAATAATTATTCTCAACTAAGGCTAGAAGTTTTGCGGTTTTATCGTATTTTATCAGGAAATCATAAAATATATATCTACTCCCATCAGTCAATGCCAAGTGATGAATGCATCGCTACCTTTCTGGGCCGTGAAGTGATAGGGAGGATAAAAAAATCCCAAGGCGGACCCCGAGCAGATAGGTTAAGAGAGCAACTGAAAAAGAGAAGCGGCTTCCGCACGGAGGCCGAAAACATTTTAATTGGTTGGAACCTGTTCCAGCTCCCGCAGCCCTCGTCCTCACAGGCCACTCCTTCCACAACACTTCATCCTTTCTGCCGAGGAATCATCGGAGGAAATTCGAATTTCCAGGCAGTAGATTAAATTAAAAGTTTCAGTAAAACTTTTACTTATTGGACTTTTTATTAAATAATTTATACAAAATTTGAAATCAAAGCCATAATGCAGCTAATGCCTTTTTGCCTTTAACAAAACTATCGAGAATATATCGGATTGTGAAGATCACTTGTAATAAGACCGTTAACATATGGAATGGAGGTAAGTGTTGAGTTCTGATTCGAGAAAATGAGAGGATACAGATGATTTGGGTGAGAAAGGCCTTTAGGAAGATCTTCGGACCTGTAAATAACCAGGGAAATTGAAGAATAAGATAAAATATGAAACTAGGATATCATGAGCTAAACATTATTTCTATGATTAAAAGGGGATAATTTCAGCGCCTCAATTACATGCAAGGGATGCCGAAAAATAGGCTAGTAAAAAAGTGTAAAAAAGAGAGAAAAGAAATTTAGAGAATAAACATCATACCAGACTTAAAAGACAAAAAACAGCTCGTCGTTTTCTACAACTCCAACATTTAATAGACAAGCGTTCAAAGCTCTCAATAAATTACAAAAGACTTATTTACATGACATTAATTATACCAATTTGGACATACGGAGTTGAGCATTGGTGCTCCACTAAACCTTCGACTTTTTCCACTCCTTACAAAATCCGAAATCCTCCGAAAAACCTTTACTCTTCCTTACTTTGTTACAAATAAACTTATCTATAAAAATCTTAATGTTCCCTAACTTGCTGATTTGGCCCAAACCAGATATCTATCCTTTCACAGCAAACTCCATTTCCACTTGATTCCACTACTAAACTAACATATCAAATAGATAGAATGTATACAGTTGTAAATATCAATAATTAAAAAAAAAAAAATAATAAAAATAAGGAAAAGAGAATGGATATATATTTTTTTTAAATGTTTGCAAATGAAATGCCTGTGATCTAATAATAAAAATTGTTAGACAAAAAAAAATTTTATTTTAAGTATAATAGTCGTTCTAATTTTAAACCTTCGTCTTGCTGTCTCATGTCCCTCACTGCTCTCCTAATATTCCTAAACTAATTGGCTGAGCATTAGAAAGTAAGATTTCTAAAGAGAGGAATTTCAAAACTTATTCAGGATATATCGTTAAACTGATAGAGATTAAGTCAGAGAATAATTCCTGGGTCATTAATTCACCTATATATTTTAATTTATTTATAAATTTTTTGGCCCGTTTTCTGCGAAATGTCGCGAGGTACCTTTATATATTTTCATTAGGTTATATTTTTATGATTAAAAATATTTTCTTGGAAGTAGAGGAATAGCTGCTATAACCAAAGACGGTTACAATAGAGCTGCATCTTACGCAGTTAAGATGGGACTTGCTTTGGCGTAGGTACTGTGGTGGGAAGCTTCGCAGGTCCGATTAGACATGATTACATTTCTTTTCTAGAAATTACGTTTCTTCATTACTTATCATGTCATATTATAAGGGTAAGACAAAGTAAGGCAAGGACTGATCAAGCAAGCACCTATGTTTGCTTAGTATTTTCCGTTGCCTTATCAGTTTTACCTATTACTTTATTTTATTAAGTTTAGCAATTTAATTACGTGCGAGAATATTCAAAAATACTGGTGAATTCATGCTTCAACCACTTCACGGTGTAAATAGTTCTTCCTAATTTTTTTATTATTTTTTAAAAATAAATTATGCATCCACAAACGTTCCAAAGTACCTCATATTACTACACCCTCTTTATCTAGTAATAGTGATTAATTAACTCTATTCCAAAGTTAATTTATATTTTCCTTTCCTATAGTTCTTCTCAAAGCATGCAAATCATAATCATAATTCAATTCGTTGAAAAGACTTTTCAAAGACGTAATGAACTTGAAAAGAGACACCGTAATTAATAATCGGTTTAGAATTGTGAGCAATTCATTGTTCCAAATGGGGCATTAGCTAGCAGTCAATTCTCCATCTTGCCGATGTAAATTAGCATTAACGCCCTGACATTATGTTGAAGTATAGGTGTCAATGCTACATGCCTTTATGCCCCAGCTGTTGCATTAATATCATGGAAATAACAATGCTAACACCTCGTCCTTGAGGGACAACGCCTTAGCGACAACTATTAGAATCGAAAAAGGCAATTGCAGATCTATGGCGGTTAATTGGGAATAGGGTTGCTATAACTACTTTCATGTCAGGTTGCATAAGGTGACATATATCATTGTAGAGCACTTGTCAGGTGTCACTGCCATGTTCATTCATTATAATTTATAGTTATTCATTCCTAAGGCAATGCAATGCTAAAATTGTAGTTGCCATACTCAGTATCGACATAGAGAGCAGTTATAATACTCTTGAATGCATTAGAACAATCATAAGCAGAAATGAGGTAAAGTTATTTAACTACATTGAATATAAAACTACGACATAGCTTCTAAAAATAGTGATTCTTCGGAATTAATAAAACTTCTATAAATACCACTTAATGTTTTTCTCAATCCACTAGACTGTTAAAATAGATGCTAAAACATAAAAGTTTACAACTATAGTTACAACTCTTTCTCATTTTCAAGACGCTTATATAATATCCTGAAATAGGCAATTTTTATAATACAGGATATATATTTTTTTTCGGCTTGTTTAATGAAATTCACTATTTTACATATAAATAAAAGACATTAAATATATTTCAGAAATGGATATAAAATTATATGAATTGTAAAGAAACTATCTATTAAAATGCACACAAATAAAATACCAGTAAATCTAGAGGCCATATTCTTTTAAGAAATCTCAGAAGAATATTATGCCATTTGGACATACGGAGTTGAGCTTTCACTATCGACTAAACCGATTCTTACTAATCTGCCTCTGATGAGGGAAATACAAAGTATGAATTGCTAGGTTACTGAATTGACACAGTACTGAACATGTTACTGAATAACTGAACCACAATTACAATTTCTTTCAAATATAAGAAATAATGTTATAATTATTAAAAATCAATCCGAGTAATATACCTCTCATTATCTCATCAATGAATCACTCATTTAAATTAGAACATATGAAAAAAATTTAAGACAATATAGTCATTCTTTGGAGATCTTTGCATTCACACACAGGATTAAAACGACAAGAATCTGGTTAATGTTACAGACTACTTATGCACCAACTAGACAAACGTACAAAGCTTCAAATAAAAACATGACAGTAATTAGACTTATTTGAACGTACGGAGTTTAGTTTTGGGCTCCACTTAACCACTATTCTTCCCATATCCAATCCGTACTATCCTAAATCCTTGGTAGAATCCTCAATGCTCCTTGACTTATCAATGATCTAGATGTCCCATACCTTACTTACCAGATACCTATCCTTCCACGATAAGCTCCATACTTACTGGAATCCATTAGTTTTCCAACTCGCATCCCACTCCATTCCTGATAACCTTCAGAGGCGCCTGGAAATAAGTTATAGAACTTTATTTAAAGTGCTACTAATGAGTAGTTTCTAGACAAGTTATTGATTAGTTATGATGAATTTTATAATCGCATTTACTGGATTATTTTTTTATTTATTTTTTTTAAATTACAATAAATATATCAATAAAAAAAAAAGTAGGTTGATAAATAAGCAGACTCATTTCTTTTAGAAATATTGTCTACGGAAATTTATTTCTGATTTTCTTATTCCTCAGACCAAAAGTATGGAACTGAAAAATATTTTTTCACAAAGTAAGTTTTTAGGAATGTATTCCTAGAGGGTCAGGGCCCAAAATTTTCTTTTTTTCCAGGCTCTATTAGTTCTTTTCAGAGTATTTCTTTAAAAAATATTGCCATTGTATTATTTTTTTTTTTTAAATTTACTTGAAGTTTATACTTATACAACCAATAATTAAAAAAAGAAAAGATAATTCTTAATACAATTGATTAAACCTTCCAACCCCATATTTTTGTAAAAAAAAAAAAAAATATGTTAGGACTCACCTAAGTTCTTTTTGAATTAATTATGAATATGATAATTTATATGCAGTATAAAAAATGTATAATATAGAACAAAAAAAAATTAAACAATTAAAGACCCCCTTGAGCCTGTCTGCTAAAAAATAACATGGAGCATGTTTTAGGGGTTGCCCCTTTGACCTTCGATGTTCATATTTTTGCTAATTTTTTTTTCATTAAACCACTATTGATCCTGAACGGTAGGTCCTAGCAACAAATTTTATATAATAAAAATATTCTCCATTTATTTCTGATAGGGAAACTGTCGTCACGTTTTCTATCCATGCAACACCAACCGAGCTAGGAGCGTGGTAAAAACGGCCCTACAACAATACACAACAATACACAACAATACAATACACTGTTAACAATGCTACCTTCATATTATAGTCAAGCGGTGAGAGTAGAACATATATCAGAAAACAAGACCGCTTAAACAGTAGTCATTACACGAAGCTTAAATAAAGTGAATAATCTTTTATCTCATCAATTAGTCGGAAAAAGAGCGAGTTAGATTAAAGAAGGGTGGGCACGTGCACGGAGGAGGGACGCTCAAGGAGATTAGTAGTAAACAGAAAATAAAGGATAGGGCTGAGAGCGCTGCCCCTGGGGGACGCCTGCGAAAATTAGATGAAACAAATTTAAGACAACTCTTCTTCCTCTCTCCTCTACCTCAACTCTTTCATTTAACTTCAACTCCACCTGCAAGACCAGCCGCTAATTCTTCTTGTTTCTTCTTGCATAGCCTTCGGTTATACTTACCGCTTGTACTTTCCCTCTTGTTCAGCATTTGCAATTATTAACATATACATAATACATGCACAGGTGATATTGCCAGTACACGATTTACATTCGCATATTTATAAGCAATAACAGATGTAAGTAAAATTATGATAATTTTTCATGTTGTATAAAAACTAGCAAACAAAATTAAATTCTATATCTTGATCGAAACAAAAACATTATTCTCCTCATGTGTAACAAATACGAATGTGGTTTCATTATATGTAACAAATATTATTATTTCGTACGTTTATTTTTTTTAAATTAAATTTAATTTTTTCCCCTATAAAAAGTGTATGCAGTAATTACTGATGCATTTAATTTGTAAATAACATACCAGACTATTGTACTTTTAACTGTGCATTATTTTTATTCTTAGGGGACAGTAAGTCCCAGAATAAAGTTTATTTTTTCATTTCATTTTCATTTCAAATAATAATAATAATAATAATAATAATAATAATAATAATAATAATAATAAATAAAGGCTTAGCGAACCCGAAGGTTCGATGCAGACACCACCAACCGTCGACCGCACACTTTCCTCCAACCCACTCCTCCAAAACCCAAATCCCCCAGGTCGGCCCTTACGCAATCCTCCCATCTTCGTCTCGGTCTACCCCTCGGTCGTTTACCTGACGGCTCAAAACTGATTACTTTCTTCGGAATTCGATCATTATTAAACCCAACGACTTTACATGCCCATTTTAAGAGTCGCGCTGCTATTACTTGAACAATATTTACCGGATATAACTCGCGCAGTTCCGCATTGTGAAGCCTTCTAAATTCTCCTGTTTCTTCATCCTTTTTTGGGCCAAATATTCTACGCAGTACTTTGAAAAACTTAAAGGCGTTCCTCCCTTAACGTTACCGGCCATGTTTCGCATCCGTAGAGAACTGTTGGTAGTATAATACTTTTGTATATAATAATTTTTAAAGTTTTAGAGAGTAAGTGCGAACTGAGTAATTTTTCAACCGAGAAATAACAAGTATTACCGGCTTTTAATCTAGCCTTTATTTCTTCTTGAATTTTATTTTTCCTCGATATGATATTTTATTCTTTTATTAATAGAAATTTACAATTGTATTAGAAAACACATCTAGTAAATATGCGGTATATATGAGATATAATGACATGAATAAAACTTGTAGAAGAACTACCCATTTGCAGTACTCTAATTCCTCGACATAATAGATATTTAAATTGCATAATATAAAAAATAACTAGAAAAAAAAATTATTTTCTCCCCGACTGGAAATAAAATAGATCATGAATATGGTTCGTCTTCTGGACTTCGGAACCCATCAGTCTTTTTTATCACATCCAAATCCACTGTTGATTACATTTCAGTATCGCTCTCATCTCTTTTCTTATCTTTATCAATTTACATTTTAGAATTAAAAGGATCCAATCACTTAAATTAAATTAACAATTAATCATCATTCCAAATAAACAAAGATGAGAAAAAATAGAGGTTTCAAACATGATATGTTTTATTCAAACCAATATAGCTCCTAAACGATAGGTCCTAGTGACAAATGTTTAAAAACAAAAAATAACTCCATCAAATTTCTTTTGAACTACACCAAAAGAGTCAGAACATGTTAATAAAGCCCCAACACTTAAAAAATGTAGGCATAGGGTAACTATTTTCATTTAAACCAATATAACTTCGAAACGGTAATTCTTAGCGACAAAGGCTGTATGACAAAAAATGTTTTCCATTAATTTTTTTGATAAGGATACTATCGTCAAATTTTCGAACCCAGTAACAACAGATCTGAAGCCTGTCAAAATTATACATATTTTGGAAGGAAAAAAAAACGTTACACCAAAAAAGTGCAAACTCCCACATAACCAAAAGACTCATCCATGTCAGAATCAGAACAAGATTAATAAATTATATTTACTGTAAATAGTATTCACTAGCATCCCCAGTCGCGGCTTCGCCCGCTCTCATAAGTAAAGAACTGATATAAAGTTTTATTTTTTTATCGGTAAAAATCTTGTATTGAAATAAGCAATTGAGCATTATTTCTTCAATGATATTTTCACGCTTAGTAATTTTCAACCTGGGTAAATCTCATTGATTAGGTGTTTGAAGATTAAGTAAAAGCATAAACGCCACCAATGGGTGGTTGCTTTACAAATTATAGTTATGTTACTGTATTCATTACTCACACATTTACTAGATATGTTATATACATTTTTAAATATCAATAATAATATGAAAAAAAAAAATATCGCATTAACATTCACATGTCCTATTACTGCTGCTAATATCAATTACCCACATCTGATACAGTGCGATATCTTGGTTTCACCTTAGGCAAAAGTCTCACTTGGAACCAACATACTAGACTTAAAAGACAAGAACTAAACAGAAGATTCAGCTAACCATACAACATGCTATGCAAGACTTCAAAACTTTGAATAGACAACAAACTTTTAATTTACAAGGCTCTCCTAAAGCCAATCTAGACCTATGGACTAGGAATTTGGAGAACAACAAAACAATCGAACTTATGCAAATCCATTATCTATACGTATTATGCCTCCAAAAAAATCTTACATAATCCACACCTTATAAATAAATTTCCAAAAGTTCATCAAAGTTTGAAAACGTTCACATCATCCTAATTCACTCGCACAATTCCTATCCAGCTCCACTCAGCCCTACAATCCTCTTCGCGGGTTAAAAAGGCAGTGGCTTTTTAATCTCGTGATCTATTATAAAATTCAACATGGAGTCCTGGCAATGACCAGCTTCTCGACCTATGCTCTGAGTGACAGTACTATAGCGCTCTCACTCAGCCTCCACCGGTGTTATCTTTACACCAGTGACGCAGCTGAGAGAGAAGCGTTGGGATCTCTCAGGACCGGTCTTGTCCCTCCATAAGTGGAGGGAAGCGTCTGGTTGGGGATCCCTGAGATGTGTATATATCGTAAATTAAGTATGAATGTATTTTTAAAATTTAATTTAATTTTTTTCACTATTATTATTGTTGTTTAATTCTATATTAATTCTAATATTATTTATTTATCTAATTTATTTTCTCACATTATTTATTGTGTTAAATATTAGGAGATTCTTTACTTTTTTTTGTTTTAATCTCATCTTTGTATTTAATTATTATTGTACACATTGTGTAAATAGATCCATTAAGCCATCCATATTAATAATTGCCCATTTTGAGGCAGAGTGTAATACTTCCTTTAAAAAAAAAATAAATAATAATATCAATTATACAAGATAGGCCTAAAAACTTTTAATAAACATTTTTCTATTTTATTATAATAAAATCAGTTAAAATTATTACAAAGTAAAAAAAAAAAAAAAAAAAAAAAATAGTCTCTACGCTCGTTTTTGGTTAAGACAGATATATCTAATTTAAATCCTTTCTCAAAAATGGAAATGAACTAATTAAACGAATAAATTATCGCCCATTTAAAATAAGTAATATAGTTAAATGAGTGAATAAAAAGTATAAACAAAACAGGCTGAAATTGAATGATTAGATGACAGAGTGGCGAGGTGTATGCAATCTCGCAATTCGCATTCATCTTACCTTCACTTTAAAATAGAAATGGAAATGCATGAGTCGACCTTGAATGAGACCAACCTAAGGATAGTCGATGCTTGCATTTAAATCTGCAATCAGTCACAACCCCTTCTGCTCTAACCATATATCAACGTCCATCTTTTTTTCTTTTCTTTTTTTTTTTTTTTTTTTGAAGTACTGATGGTGGGTTTTTGTATTGTGAATTGCGTTTCAAATATTCCATTCGTGCAAATTATTGTCGCTTGACTATATATAATTTATTTTAAGCTGTACTCGTTTAAATGAAATGCGGTTTAGAAATAAATTCTTATGATTGGAAATTCGATGATAGCTGATAGCCGCCAATCACCATTGCCTTTGATATGGGAATAATTGAATTTTTTTTTTTTTTTTTTATGGAAAGCCTTTATTGTATAAATATTATGATCTGCCTCACTTATGAGCGATAAGTAATATGGATAGTCATGAATCCATTCTTACAATATGCACAAAAAAAATAATAATAATAAAATAAAAAAGATAAATAGATAATAAAATAAAAATAAAGGAATAAATAAATAGATACTAAAATAAAAATAAAATAAAATATGATGAAGGCTTGCAATGCTAGTCGAAACGTCAGCATTATAAATTAAAATTTATTTTTAATTGCTGTGTATCTATGGCTGCATACCCCAACTACCTACATCGTTATAAAATAAAATAGAATAAAAAAGAAAAGACAAGTGTTATTTAATGAAAAGTTAGCTACTATACAAAATAAAAGAAGAGCGAACCTATAGTAATGTAGGGTTGCTTACAACATAATGTTTTGCTCTTCCGGTTGTAGTTTTTGAGTGATTACCTATGGAAGTAATTAGTCGATTTAAAAAATCGCGGATGAACCACAGAATGTGTGAGTTGATTTATAATTGTGATCTTGTATGTAAGACATGTTTGAGTCTGTAAATATTTTGGATATTTTAGTACAGTTGGGATAACTGCCTAATACCGACAGTTATTTCTTTTAAGAAATTTCTTTAGGTAGAAATTAGCCCAGACAAGACAAGATTGGCTTTGGATGAGATTTATAAAAAAAAAAAATAATTTATTTTATATATTAGTATAAAACTAAAATATTTTTTTCATTATTTTTTTATTTATTGATATAAAATATATACATCGTGTTCGCAATGAAATAACAACACCAGAAAAGAAATACTCATCAGTAGAGCTATCGGGTATGGAGAGGGAAGCAAGTTGAGAGACTAGTTCATTTGAGTGGTTATTGAGTTTACCAGAAAGTACCTGGTTCGGGCTAAATAAGAAATTAGTCTTTTGTGATTAATCAGAAGCATTAACGTTCGTCTAGTAAATATTGAAAAAGACAAAAAAGTCAAGCAATTCTTTGTAGTTTTATTCTTGTATGTGGATTCCAAGTAAAACGTTTGTCCAGATGGAGTCCTAGGTAGCGGATCTGTTCAACAGAAATTATTGAAATATTAATAAGGAATACTTTAGGACAAAAAGTCTTAGGTTTACGACGATGGATAAAGGTGATTTGGTGAGATTTGTCTTGATTTATGTCAATTATCCAATTTTGAAACCATTCTTGAAGGTTTGTAATATGAGAGAGTAGTAATTGGGAAGCAATGAATAATTGCAGATAACGCATATGTGTCATCAACGTAAGTGGTGAGGGCGGTGCTAGGATGTTCAGGAAGCTGGTTAGAACATTAAAAATTTAAACAGATTAGAAATGTTTATCAAGTCTCCCGATTTTTCTCAAGGTGCTGTTCTCAGCCCCTTTCTATACTCGCCTTATACAGCTGAGACCCCTGTCCATCCTAGCACTACCATAATGTAAATTATGTTATATTTAATGTAAGAAACATTTATAAATCAAATCACCTTTCTGAAATGTTGTAAATCTGAGGAGTTAAACGAGAAGATATCCTCGGAACATTCTAAATAAAATGGGACATTCTTTTATTACCTCCAGTAGTTAGTTTCTCACTTGCCATCTCATTTGAAATATCATTCCTCTAATTGACGTGATTTTATTTCATAAATAAAATTATAAATTTGAATTATATAAATAAATAAAAATTAACCATCAGAATGCATCTGCACTCATAAATAATTAATGCCCAAGGAAACTTATGGACGTGATGGAAACACACTTTGAAGTCAGGCCATGACCTTCAATTTGATATTTCCTTTGCATGCGCATAGGAAAAACTACAAGATCTCACTTTTATTGTTGGCAATGATTCACAAGCAATGAGTCATGCGTTAAATTTTACATAGATAAAATATTACTTCATCATAAAAAAGGAAATACGGGACGTAATGTCGTTTCTTTCTTTAAAACTCTTTTAATTGTATTTTAGCAAAAATAACTGTAAGATTTTATATTTCGACATGGATGTGTCTATAGTTTTCTTGTGTAACGTTTTGTCGCACTCAAAATTTTGAAGGTTTATTTTTTAAACCTCAAAAATGTAAAATTTTGACAAGCTTAACTCTATCGGTGTTGCTCAGACAAGGATTTTAAGATTTAATTTCAGTTTTCAAATTAGAAATTAAATGGAGAATTCTTTTTGTTCTATAACATTTGTCGCTAGGACCTACCGTTCAGGAGCTATATTGGTTTGAAGGAAAAAAAGTCAAGTTCTACATTTTTAAAGTGCTGCGGCTGTTTTGACACGCTGTAGCTCTGTTGGTGCTGCTCGGATCGAAAATTTATTTCCTTATCAGAAAGCAACAGATAAAATAGCAGTAGCTTATACATGGACATATGTGTGGTTTATTGTTTTTTCTCCTATAGAGACATTGAATTTTAACACGCACGTCTTTTGTCTGGGAGTCTGTAGTTTTTATTTACTAAGTTCTAGGGATGTATCCGATTTCAGATCTTGATTGCTTGGAGCAATATATATATATATATATATATATATATATATATATATATATATATATATATATATATATATATATATATATTTATTTATTTATTTATCGCGATACAGGCCAACGGTGGACCACGCGTATATCATTTTCAGGTTTTCTTCCTCTCTGCCCAAATTCTTTTCATTTATTCGCCCATTTCCCTCTTTCTCTCTCCGTCCATTTCTTACTTTTATGCTTCTTCTTCTCCGCTACAAGAACCTTTATATTTTTAACCATTTTTCCGAATTTATCCTTATCTTTGTAGTCTCCCTCCGTGATACCCAATTTTTTAACTTCCTCTTTCATTTGCTCTGGGTAACCCTTTATATTTTTCAATTTCATCACTTTATCAAATATTTGTTTGTTTAATCTATTGCTATTCATTCTTTTCATGTGTCCGAAAAAAATTAATCTCCTTTTCCTCATCGATGATTCTAAGTTTTCCAATTGTTCGTAAAGGTCATCGTTCTTTTTTAATCGATATTCTTCCCCCACTTTTCTCGGTCCGTCTATCATTCTCAATATCTTTCTTTCCGTCCTTAACAAGGTTTCCATATTGGTAAATCCCATAGTCTCTACCCCGTAGAGGATCACAGGTTTTATGACTGTTTCATAGTGTCTAATTTTGGCTTTTATGGAATGATTTTTTTTATTATAAAAACTTCTGACTGAGAACTTTAATCTATCCAATTTTACCTCTCTACTAAAATATATATATACTATAAGAAATACTTAAAGTTCACAACAACAGTTTTATTAATGTTTTAAATTGTAAATTTTATGCGACCTATCTGTATTATTATAACTTTAATTTATACGAAAATATTTCACGCTTGCCACGGTAGTACCTTTTTAAAATTAACAAAAACTAGGATGCTATGGAGTTCGATCCCCTTGTATGTCTAACTCTGTTTGTTGTATTAGCGTAGACAATGACTCTACACAGTTTAAATTAGAGAATATTTTATGATGAACATATTCTGTGTTGCAGTAAGGAGTAAAGAAAAACACCTGAAAGTTAAAAAACTTTTAATGGAGTACTGACGTTTCTGTTGGCAAAGCAAGCCTTCATCAGCCTTTATAATTGTACATTAAATAAAAATAAAAATAGTGTACGAATATATACAGAAAAAAAGATTGGAGATAGGCAGAAAACTTCCTTTTTCTATTTCTATTAGTGTTAACTATAATGTATATAATATGTTCTAATAAGAAGCAGGTGTTCAGATGAAATGAAAGAGACACCTTGGCTGAGGCAGATCAACCACTGACACTTGAAAAGTGACCCAATCACTTTCATCAATCTAATTGGCTTTGATAATTTGAAAGAATTGGGAAAGCAATAATACAATTAATGACAGTTCTGTTATCAGGATTGATATTTTTTATTTTAAAATTAGTTTCCGATGTGCATTAATTATCAGTTTGATCATATACATATATATCAGCACTTTGATATATACATTGCAGTCAAAACATGGTTAGTCGAAAAACTCGATAAGTCGAAGTGAACCTCTTTTTCTGATTAAGTTTATATGATAAATTGTGTTCGCTTACTCGAACCAACAATCATTAACTTGAAGTAAACTTTATATCCACACAACCCCCAAGATTATATAAATCAAATTTCCTGCGGCGGGAGGCTCTATAAGTCGATGATTCCTAGAAAGATGAACCTACTATTCGTATAACCTTTTTTTTTAAGGAGAGAAAACTCGCCACTCACAATTTATAACAAACTATTCAACTAGTGAAGATAGTGATTTCATAAATGTTATCTTCACTCATCCATCAAGCGAAGATTGTAATTTTTTGCATGAATCGATGAATGATTATGAACAAGCTAAAGAAATTTAAGATGAAGAAATATATGTTGGTAGCTGTGTCTTGTGTTGTAAAGCATTTTATACCTTTGGTCAAAGAAAATGTAGACTTGTTCACGTTCAACATTTGCTACTTGAAGAGAATTTCATCAAATGATAGAACCCCAAAATTTATTCTTCCGGACATCGCTACTGATTATGAAATTGAAATAAGAGATATCCAATTGTCACCTTTCTAGTCGGTTCAATAATATCAAGTCGACTTTTCTTGTTTAAATATTCTATTTTGTTTAGTACATTTTATCAAAAATTATTGCTGATGTGTTTCTCTAAATATCGTTTCAATTATCCCTATAAATCTATAAAGAAATGAATGTCTATTGGTACAACCACTAGTGTCCACAGGTACAAAGGGAGAAGGTACCTATGGACACTAATCAGTAAGTTACAAAATATTATTTTCTGTAAAAATAAAATTACATTTCAAAATAAAGACACCAGGGTTCGATAGCCACTTAAATTTCTTATCTAATGGTACAATAAGCACTCAGATGAATAAAGCACCGAAAATTAGAAAAATTTATAAGTGAAAATTCCACAGGTACAGCACCTTAAATTATTTTTAGAATTAGTGTTCACTGTTAAATCTCAAGTCTTCGCGATCAACTGATAGAGGACTAATTATATTTCCTAAAAATTCTTCTACAACATATTTAGAATATTTTGGTGAGACGGTTTCCTAGAGTGCTAGTTCCAAGTGCGGAAGAGATCCGAAGCAGAGAGGGCTGCCTGTTCCCAAGGGTATGGGATGGTCGCTAGGATAAAAAACGAGTAAGAAACTGGATAGGTTGGAAGGTTGGAAGGACAGACCGGTTCTGGATAGGCTAACCAAAACCTTTTTTTTTAGACTCTTTTTGTTATTATTTCCAGCCACTTCCACCTGCCCCTCTGGAGACCAGTTCTTGGAGGACCTCACTCCTCCTGAATGGTAATAGGTAGCCTGCCGGCCGTCGACTCCTGCGTATCGCCGCGTAATGCTGCGACGGTGTCCTCCCTGGCTCAGCCTTGTAGCTACAACGTTTGCCAATACTCTGATCGTGTAGGCGTAATCGAGCACATGTCGCACTAACACGACCGAGGCAGGAATAGGAATCAGCATTAATCTACAAACTAAAACAGTAATGCTGTATGTTACGTCCGATGGGAGTGGGCAGTAATGTTCGGTTATGTTGAATGCGTAACTACCTTTATCTATAACTGTGTATATAACAACTACTAACTTAATGATAAACTGGGTTTAGCAATGTCTTGTAAACTATACACGAATATAGTACTATCTGCCAAAAGTCAGTTCTGATTTCAACTTTAATCAAACACTTAACCTTTAAAGACACAGTTCATGTGCGTGGACATTGCAACAAAAATCATAAAGACAACAACTACAGATTAATATTAACGCTTACAAATACTAGTTAAATTAGCTATTCCTAGACAAAAAGCCTATCCACCAAACAAACTCAGTAAATTTCGCTAAGGATAAATTCCGATTGATCAAGAATACTGGTAATCATGGTGGTAAATATTGGTAATCAGTATAAGAACTACAATTGACCGTTAAATAATTATTTATTATATTCAAAGAAATGTAAAAAAGAGGAGGAAAATGAAGAAACTGTGTTATTTACCATATTACTCAATACTATTTTATTTTAATTTATGTAATGATTTATATAGTTGATGTAAAATAATAATTTATAATTCTATGTTTCAGGAATCTTTTCTGAAGACCTAAACTGTATAATATTTAAAGGTTAAAAACTATAAACAATATTGAAACAAACATAAACCATAGCAGAACTATAACAAAAACAAAATTTAAAAATATATGTAAATTAACAATTTAAACTATAATACTTTAAATGATTAACTAAATCTACACAGATACCTGATTTATATGTTTTAAAATAAGATACATGATTAATTGCAAATATGAAAAAATAATGAAATGTATACTGATAAGGACACACAAAAAATAAAGATTTGTTCTAAATTATACAGTTCTATGCGGGAAAAAATAAGATATTTTACAAATTATTTATTTTATCTTGCTGGTTTGTTTGTTGGGACTTAGTGTCCTTATGTACTCCAACTAAGGCAGGAAGGATGGTATCCAAAAGGGTACCATCCTGTTATTACCAAAGTGGATGGCAAGATCCACAGGAGGAAAGAAATTTCAACCCCTCCCCCCCCCAGTGGGGGATTTGAAACGACGAAATGAACCGGGCGCTCTATGATTTTTGCCCCAACGCGCACGGAGGATCCCATGTATTATATGTATAAATATATTTAAATAAAGACCGAATTTATGGAACTGAGTTCCTTTGTAATTTTGAATGGTCGTTCAATTGGTGATCTGAAGGGGGCTTTCACATTCGTAAGTAGTCTGGGTAAAAGCACGATTGATCATGTTTGGTGTGATGCAAAAGCCGTAGTAATTGTCAAAGATTTTAAAGTAATGCAGGACGTTACTTTTACGGATCATTTCCCCCTCATTGTTAAACTTAAAACGTTTATACGCAATAGAGAAAAAAATAAAGAAGCATTAACTAAAATCAAGTGGGATCAGGAAAAGTCTGAAATCTTTAAAAATAGTTTGATGCACTCGCCATTAATTAAAATCAACTTTGAAAAAGAAAATATAGACACAATAACAAAAAATTTAAATCACGCTATAATGAACGTTTCTCAGATAATAGGAATAAAACATAAATATATAAATAATGGCTTTACCAAAATAAATTCTAATAAACCATGGTATGACGATGAATGTAAACAATTGAAAAGTGACTTGAAAAATAGTCTTAAACTATGCAAAAAAACTGGTTTTGATAGCATCTCTATTTTACAATACGGTTATATTAAAAAAATATATAAAAACTTAACAAAAACTAAAAAAAGACAGCATGATAATTACTTGCTTGCTTCTTTGTATTCCGCTAAAGATAGTACCACGTTTTGGAAAATAATAAATAGTTTCAAAAATAATCGTAAATTTCAACAAGAACAGATTGGTTTGAGTAAATGGGAAGACTTTCATTCAAAATTGCATCCAAATCGCATCACCTTTAATGTGTTATTATCTGATGTGGGAAACCCCTTGTTAGACTCGCACATATCTGGAAATGAAATCGTATCTGCCATAAACAAGTGTAAAAATGGCAAAGCTGCTGGCATAGATATGATTCCGTATGAAGTCTACAAATCGTTTCCTCCGAATTGGTTGTTATATCTTGAGGTTCTCTTTAATAGAATATTGTTAACTGAATATATTCCTCAGGCTTGGACGCATATAATAACTATAATGCTTTACAAGAAGGGTGATAAATCATTACCAAATAATTATCGAGGTATTGCTTTAACCAACTGTATATTAAAGATATTTACATTAATATTGTTAAATAGGCTTACGATCTGGTCAGATGATATAGGGATTATAACAGAATGCCAAGCAGGGTTCCGAAATAGGCGCGGTTGCATGGACAATATTTTCATTTTAAATTGTATAATACAAAATTATCTGACACAAAAAAAGTATTTGTACGTTGCATTCATAGATTTGCAGAGAGCTTTTGACTCTGTGACACACAATTTAGTATGGTTGAAATTATTTAAAATAGGGGTTAGTGGTAAAGTTGTGCGATTACTCATATCACTCTATAGTCGAGCTAACATGAAAATAAAAGGTGACCATGGTACATTTACCAATGACATTGCAATTACAGAAGGCCTGTTGCAAGGGGAATCCTTGAGTCCGGCGCTATTCAATTTATTTTTGTGTGATATCGAGGAATTTTTCAGATCTAAAGGGATCACTGGTATCCCAATTAATGAAAAAAACAGATTTGATCCTACTTCTTTATGCAGATGACGTAGTTCTGTTTGGTCATTGCAACACTGATATACAAGAGAAGTTAAATGTCTTCGACGATTACTGCCTGGCTAATGGCCTTAAGATGAATTTTGAAAAAAAACTAAAATCCTAAAATTTTACAATGGAAGACCGAAAAAGGAAAAAACAATAATAATTAAAGGGAACATTGTAAAGTTTGTTAATGAATTTAATTATTTGGGTGTACTGTTTTCGCGATCTGGTTTATTCTTAAAACAAACAAAAAATTCTGTTTCTCGTGGAAATGCAGCAATAGGAGCGGTATTAGATACATGTAGGGGAGCAAGAATTCGAGCACAGTCAGTCCGGGGCAAGCTTAAGGGAGCAATAATTGACAGTACAATCACATACGCCGTAAATATTTGGGGTTTGAGGTATTTAGAGGAATTAGAGAAGATAAACACTAATTTCTATAAAAAGTTATTCTGTTTATCGAGATCTACACCAAATTGGCTTGTGAGGCTTGAGACTGGCTCTATTCATGCTAGTTGGCTGGCTCTTAAAATAGCTTTAAATTATTTAAGAACCATAGTCCAAATGAGTGATGATAGGCTTCCAAAGTTGTGTTTTTATAACTTAGTCAAGCTGTCTTCAAGTAGAAATGCTAATTTTAAGTATAATTGGTGTTTACAAATAAAACATTTACTGGATAAAATCGGAGAAGGGGGAATAGTTTTCGAATCAAATATAGTTAAACTCAAAGAAAAAAGTCAAACTGTATTAGAAAAATACAAAATTTATTTATTTAATTCGGATCTATCCTCTAGCCAGCAGTCGAATTTTAGCACATTCTACAATAGCATTAATCCAACCGGTTCAATCCCTGTTTACATTAATATACGAATAAATATTATTTTCACTAGAATTATTGCACAGTTAAGAACTACAGGAAAACATATAATAAAAATAACAACTCCAGATAAAATCACACAAATTAATCCTCAAGAAATCTGTATGGTTTGTAATATGAAAACTAATGAAGACCTCGGACATATTCTTTACACTTGCCCAATTTATAATGGCCTGCGTAACACTTATTCAACACTTATGATTCAAATGACAGTTTTCAAATACTTAATCCACAAAATGAAATAGAAGCAAAAAAACTGGCATATTTTATTATAAATATAATGAAAATCAGAAATTTTTTCACTGAGATATAGTAGATTTAACTGTAAAATATTAGTATCATGTATATACCTATTTGCCTGAGATATGACATATATTTATATATACTTGAAATTAGTAGTTCAATATGATCTTTGATAAAGTTTAAAGGTTTATAAAGGACATAAAAAAAAGTGTTAATTATTTTATTAGGTATTTTTTATTATTTAGATAGAAAAATATGTATTTAATTTTTATTAGTTGTATTTAATTCTTAGTTTATTCAAAGTGCTTTGGTATATTATTTAAATTATTATTAGATGAGTATGATAATGTGCATAATATTTGTAGTTGTATTAATGTTTGTATCTTATTTCAGTGTACACAATATATGACCGAACTTCTTTGTATAGGGCATGGCCCTGCTTACAAATAAAAAAAAAAAAAAAAAAAAAAAAATAATAAAAAAAAAATATATTTAAATAAAGACGATAAGCGTTTATCATAATATGAAGAAAATCTTAAAGATTTTATTAATGTAGGGTTTCTTGATACTTGAACTTCGTTATTCCAATTCAAAGATCAAAAGCAACTAAAATGTTAAATTATTTCGGAGAAATGAGCTGAAAACTATTTTATTATCTTCTTCTGAAGTCTTTAGGTCAAAGGGTCTGCTTGTTTGTTGACGTTATAATGAGTTTTCATTGATTTTTTTAAAATTTGTATATAAGGAAATTGATAAGCCATAGTATCTCCCAACTATAAGTTAATTTTTCAAAATAAAAAATGATGCCATACAAACATATTTGTTGGCGACGTTTCAATGACCTCTATCACATTTTCGAGCCCACCCTTAACACTTCTTCTTAACTCATCTTAACACTACTTGTCCATGGACTAGTAGGCACCACATCATAATGGGTTATTTTAAGAAATAATTCGAATATTTTATCAATAAGAAATTATGTTTTCTTAGAAGTGACGAGACTTTTCATTTGAAATAAATATTTATTAACTATGTGGAAGTGTTAAGGTACACAGAATGGGCTTGAAGATGTGGCATAGGCCATTGGATACGTCACCCACAAATATAGTTATATAGCATAAATTGAAAAATGCAATATAAGAAAGCTACAACGAATCCGAGTGCACCATTCAACAGATACCAACTTTCCCTTAGTCCAATCTGTTTTTAAGCTTTCAAGTTATTTGACGATCATAGGATAAATTAAAAGTTCTCTTAAGAAGCCCTGTTCTTCATTACTGGACTGCCCGTTACCCTGGTACTACCAGCACCCCCCCCTCCCTCCGATCCACGAGGACATGGAAGCCGCCCAGCGAACGGTTCTGCAAGTGGAACATGTGCGGCAGTTGCGGTTAAGCCTGCATTTCCTCTCTCGTTTGAGGTCGACACTTCCTCTACATTCCTCAGTAGTCCCGTGACATATCCTGTACGTCGGTCCTGGAAGGCTGTTCCCACAGGAAACTGCGAGCGACTGGTGCTTAGGATTTCCTTCGGGTGGAATGGATGGTTTTCTTTCCAGGAGGGAAAATTTTTATCGGATTAGTTGCATAGGAATTACATTAACTGCCTGGTAGTTTTTTGCTTTCGTCGTTAAAGAATCGTTAAATTAGTATATGAATGGAGTTTTCAAGAAGAAATATAAGCATATATTTGCATATTGAAATTTCTCAATTGTATCCTTTGATAGATTGCATGTTTATAAAAGTAAGTGCTTTATTGGTGATAGAGTAAGCTCAACATTTAAATATAAAAATTAGCCACAAAAAAATATCTTGTAACCAGACAATTGAAGGTTCGTCGGAAAGAACGATCCTAGTCTCTTTTCGTCAACTTTACAATTTAGTGAGAATGGAGAGCTTATACCTGGAAATATAGATAGCATTGGGAAAAGAGAGAATATATTGGGTTGTCCGGAAATTAATGCAGGGTTCCATGTTTATTCCAAAACCTGATATTATTATTAAAGAGATTATGCATCTCTTTACCACAAAGAAAAACCTGATACATTATTTTTAATCTACGTCGTAGTTTCGACCCAAAAGTCCTATTAAATAAGACCCCATTAACCAGATCTGATACAGTGTAATATCTTGGTTTCATATCACAAGGAAACTTTTTGACTTGTAACTCACAGATTTGAATGCCGAGTTATGTGGACCTATAATATATGTATATATGTATATAATAGAATATCTGTATATTCAAACTAATAATGGATGCTACATTCAAAACTAGTCTTAGAACGAAAAATTCTAAAAATCTTGGCAAATAAAATAATTCATCGATTGAAGGGTTTTGTGGACGAAGAGGTTTTGCAACTAAACACATTTTTTTTTTGAAGTTTTTTTTTTTTGTTTTACATTTCCCTTTAGCAAGAAAATGTTACATTGATAGCTCTCTCATCTATTTTGCTACCCAACACTCCTGCACAAAAATCCTTCATCCAATGAACTAGATTGTATTCTTTAAAAAAAAGTGATATAACCCTTTCATACACCAAACCCTTTAATTCTAATAATTAAGGAATTTTTTTTTTTTCAGCATAAAAATCACAATTTTTTCAGTTTCTCGCTTATATATTTAAAACGTTGAATAAAGATGACGGTTCTATAAAAGTTTAACATAGAAAAATTAGGTACTCATCCTTCTATAACACCATGCTTACCTCAAGTGATTATCTTTCGAAACCGGCTGTTTTAAGCACCGATCGAGTAGGCTAAACAATAAATAACAATGGATAGGTATGTAAGCATTATAAACAGATTGAACATAAATATTTTTGAAATTTTTTTAAAGGGCGAACTTAACCGACCACATTCAAAGAGGAAACCCCACCGATGCTTATAAAACAGCTCATACAATTTAAATTTTCTACCTGTATTGAGATACCTGGTGCATAAGGAAATGCAGGAGCTGGGACTCCAAGGTAGGGCTAGTTCTCAAGCTTGATATTCACATTATTCTATTCGTATCTGATCAGCATCCTGGGGAGGGGGGGGAGGGGAGAAGGAAGAGGTCCTGGAGGGTCCTGCTACCGGAAGGGTTTGCTGGATTTTTATAGTTATGCAAAAGAAATCATGCAAATCCCGAGGTTTTACCTGCTCACTTCTCTATAACGCCATCTGTCGATTTGAATTATCTGAGCCTAGGAACCAAATATCTCACATCAATTACCACGATATTTGATTTGTCTGTAAATTAATAGCAGATATAATTAAACTAAATTTCTATAAAGCTTCTTCACTAATTTTAAATTGTAAATAAAATTAAAGCAGTTTTAAGCTATTGCAATCTGAAATCCTTCTAAAAATCCTTAATGCTCCTTACTTTGTCACAAATAAATAGATCTTAATGTTCCATATGAGTCGTTCCGTATGAAATCAACCCCTAAAATAATTAAATTTTCTTGACCACCTCAGAATTTATGGAATTTGTTTTGAAACTTTCCTTATAGAGACAAATTCCATTTTTTTTTTTTTTCAAATATCTTAAACGGTTTCAAAACTAGGGCTATGTAAAGAATCCCAAAACCTTTTTGAATTCTCCATAGTGTTTTTCCCTATGGAGCTAAAGAGGTGAAGGGAGATTTTTTAGACTCATTTTAAAATTTCGTGAATCAATTTCCAAAAGTATAAACTATTTACAGGAATTAAAAAAAAAATTCTTTTTTTTAGAAAAAAATCCAAATTTTGAATTAAGACTAAAAACTATTTTTATAACAAATTATGTTGTGCTGTATTTCAAAAGAAACAGCATTTAAGACTGAGTAAAATTACATCAATTCTATTTCTCTTGCTCAATTCATCGGCCAGAAAAGCTATCGTGATTTAAAAATATTTTTTTCTGCGGATCTAGGGATTCTCAATGTGGCCCTAATTCTGAAGCCATTTAAGAATTGGCGTTTTCCTTAGGCTCTATGAGAACAACCTTCATACCGAATTTCATCAAATTCTGAAATGGTCAGGCTTACACTCTGTTTGATTTGATACGAAACCAATATGTTGCTAATTTTGTCCAAGTCATATACCTCTCCTTTCATAGTGAACTCTGTAACCATTCAAATCCACTAGTTTCTCAACTTGCTTCCTATATTAACCCGAAAAGCTCTTTGAGGACGATCTTATATAGAACTTTTATCGAAGTGCTACCAGCGGATAGATACTTCAGAAGCACATGGCATGTTATTATAAACGTTGTATTCAAACTTGATTTTTTTTAAAAATTTTTATACAGTAGTAAATTTCAATAAATAGATAAAGAAAGAAAGGTAATTAAGAAAACCATTTTCTCAAAAGATACTTTAACAGTTTCCATTTTTTATAAATTTTAAAGAGGATTTGTAATTTAATGTTTTAAAAGTGTATTTCATTTGATTTTACAAATATTTAAGTTCCCCATAGGAAATCATCGTCAATTGTTAAAAACAATAGCTGAAAGACATATGTTCGTGACGTCAAACCGCAACATTAAAAAAGACAGTCTGGATCCAGATCTCTAAAAAAAAATGCACCTTGGCACTTAAAAACTTATATGAACAGTTGATTTCAATTGTGGAAAAATCTCACAGATCATTTTGAGTATCTTACATTTTAAATTTGATGCAAGTCGCACCAAATTATTTTATTAGAACACACTATCTCATGACATGCTATGATTACATTTACCATACTTTTTTTTTTTTTTTTTTAATTTATTTTATTGAGTAATTATTACAATCTGCCACAAATGTGAGCAATAAGTAATATAGATGGCTTAATGGTTACATTCACACATTATTTACAGTAAAAAAAAGAGAAAAAAAAAAGATATATACTAAAAAAAAAAAAAAATAATAATAATAAAAGAAATAATAAAAAAAAATATAATAATAAAATAAATTAAAAAAAAAAAAAAAATTAAAAAAAATCTAAGATATACATAAATAATATAAAATATACATCTGGGTGAAATATATAAATTTAAAAAAAAAATCAAATAAAATTAAATAACAGTAAATGAAAATAAGACAAAATTAAATTAAAGGTTAAAAATACAATTATACTTTATTTACAATTTACATTCATTCTAGAGATCCCCCGACCAGACCCGTCCCTCCACTTATGGAAGGACAAGCCAGGTGCAGAGAATTCCCAGCTCTTCTCTCTCAGCCGCACCACTGAAGTAAAAAAACCCAGTGGAGGCTGAGTGAGAGCGCTATATACATTCACTCAGGACATGAGTGAAAAACTGGCCATTGCCAGAACTCCAACATAAATAAAGTTTTACTAAAGTTCGCGGGGCCAATGCCGTTTTAATCTGTGAGGAAGGTTATCAGGATGTGTGGAAGCGGATAATGATTGAGCCAGAGGGTTAGGATGAAAGGAAAGATTACTATGGAATTTCGAAAATTTAAGCGGTATGAGGTCGAGGACATATGGTATGTTGAGATCATTATGTAGGGTTTTGTTGGAAACATAATAAGGAGCATTTACAATAGTTCGGAGGATTTTGGATTGGAAGGATTGAATGCGTTTGATATTCGACTTTTTCGCTGTCCCCCACAGTTCAAGTCCATAAGTCCAAATAGGTTTGATGATGGTTTTGTATATGAGAAGTTTGTTTTCAATGGAAAGATGTGATGTCCTATTTAGTAGTCTGTACGATTGGCTAAAGCGTCTGTTAAGTTCTTGCTTTTTGAGTCGAGTGTGTGGGTTCCATGTAAGTCTTTTGTCTAAGTAGAAACCAAGATACCGAACGAACTGTGTCAGCTTTAGGTAGCGGAATACCATTGAAGTAGATAGAAGGACTGGATTTACGGCGGAGGGTAAAGGTTATGTCGGTGCATTTGGATTCATTTACTTTGATCCGCCAGTCATTGCACCAGTCTTCAATCAGGGATAAGTGTGTTTGGAGATTATGGGATGCTATTAAGGGATCTGGATGGGATGATAGGATAGCAGTGTCATCAGCGAATGTTGCAAGGAAAGTATCAGGAGTAGTAGGGATATCTGCAGCATATAGGATATATAGGACTGGACCGAGCACGCTACCCTGTGGAACACCAGCCTCTATTGTGTAGCAGTTAGAGTACTCCGTTCCGCAGCGAACTCGAAAGGAACGGTTAGAGAGGTAGGACCGGAGAACTAGGAATAGTGATTGAGGTAAATGGGTTTTAAGTTTGAAGAGCAAACCGGCATGCCATACCCGGTCAAAAGCTTGCGCTATGTCCAGAAATGCACCGGAGCAATATTGTTTGCTTTCAAGTGTGGAGGATATGTGGTCAACAACTCTAAGGCCTTGTTGGACTGTAGAGTGGCTAGTGCGGAATCCAAACTGGTGAGAGGGAATATTTTGCGATTCGAGGATGGGTAGGATACGTTTAAGAAGGAGCCTTTCAAAAATTTTTGATAGGATTGGGAGAAGGCTAATTGGTCTATAAGATGAAGGGTTGTTGGGAGGTTTGCCCGGTTTTAGGAAAAGGATAATAATGGAGTGCTTCCATAGCAAAGGGAAATGGGTTGTCCGGAGGATGCAATTGTATAGGTAGGTGAGGAATATGATTGCTTTATGAGGAAGTTGCTTGAGGATCTGTGAGCTAAGGAGATCGTATCCAGGGGATTTACGGAGTTTTAATTTTTTTATATGGAATTTTACCTCAGAGGGGTTAATTGCTTTAGGAGGTAAGGATAGAGGAATTGGTGAATCAAGGAATTCATGGACCGTTGATGTGTGGGTGACGTTAGATTCAGGATGAGGAACAAATATGCTGGAAAGGTGCTGGGCAAATTCTTCGGATCTGTTCTCGTCAGAAGCCGCCCAGGATCCATCTTCACGTCGGAGGGGATGGGAGGTGGGTTGATATTTTAGGAGTTTTTTAGTGGTGGTCCAGAGGGAGTTATCTGAGGAAGAGAGCGATGAAAGATAGGAATTGTAGGATTCCGATCTGAAGGTAGCCATTTTTTTTTTAAGGAATTTGGTAAGGTAATTATAGGATTTTCGATCATCTGGATGCCTGGTTCTTTGCCAAATGGCTCTAGCATGGCGTTTGGATTGGATAAGGTCCAGTAGATCTTGGGATAAAGGATATTTCTTTCGACCTTTGGGAGGGGAACGAGGTAAGGATGCAGCCCAGGCTGCTTGTTGGATTATGTTTGTGAAGGAATTGGTAGCATTGTCAAGGTCTTTGGGGGTTTTTAGGGATACCCTGAGGTCTATAGAGTTGGATATAAATTGACGGAAGAGGTTCCAGTCTACAGGCCCTCTTATAAATGATGGGGGAGGAGGTTTCGGAATTGGGGTAAAGGAAAGGGTAAGAATTAAAGGACTATGATCGGAGGAAAGTTCATTCAGGCGTTCTATGGAGTAATGGAGAGGACCTAAGCCTGAATGAATGAAGAAGTCAAGAAGGTCGGGGTTTCGGTTAGGATCTGTGGGCCAATAGGTAGGAATACCGGGAGAAATAAAGGATCTTTGGGAACTAATTGCAGACTGCAATGCTCGCCCACGGGAGTTGGTGGTTCTTGAACCCCATTGCTGGTGCATAGCATTGAAGTCAGCACCTAGGAGAAATCGGTGACCTAAGGAATTAAAAAATGAGTTGAACTGGGATGTGGAAATTGGTTTATTTGGGGGGCAGTAAGCTGCTGCAATCGAAACAGGAAAGGAAAAGGTTTTGATAATAACTGCTGTGGATTGTAGGAATTCATTTGAAGGCAAAGGGAGTACGTGGTGAGAGAGGGAATGGTGAATGATGACAGCAGTTCCGGCATGGGCTCTACCGTCAGGGTGGTCTGTTCGGTAAGTTTGGTATTGTGATATACTGAATCGTTGTTTACTGGTCAGTCGGGTTTCTGTGATTAGTGCTACATCAACTTCTTTGTCTAGCAGTAAGGATGTTAGTTCGTTAGTGTGGTTTCGAATACCATTCGCATTCCAAAGGAGAATGGATAAGGGTTTTGTGGGAGGCATTTAAGGATTTTTTTGAAGAGGAATTAGAAAAGGGATAACATTTGTTAGGAGTGATATAAGTGGATTAATAAGAGTTTTCAACTCTGACGGGAATGAGGTAAATAAGGATGTGAGATCTAAGGTAGTTGGGGGAGGAGGAATATGTGGGATCTGATGAGGGATGTGAGGATTAGGTTGGGTTTGTGGTACTGGGATATGTTGAGTGGTCTGTTGGTACTGTGGTTGTTGATGTTGGGGTTCATGAAATTGAGTCTGTTGAGGAGGAAGCGGCATGGCCCCATTTTTATTCTGGTATCTTCTTCCGCCCAGCATTTCAGCAAACGATACAGATGAGGAAGCAATTTTCGAAGGCTGTCTTCCTCTGTTCTTACATTTACTAGACGATTTTTTTATACAGTTGTAAATTTAAAATAAATAGATAAATTAGTAAATTTTGTATATGATTAATAAAGTACTTTTATATATTATAAAATTTTAAAATACCATAATCTGTACACGATATAAGCTTATGTTTTTTTTTTATTTTATGTTCAATAAACATTTAAACACATTAATCTCACCATCGTGATTTCTATAAATTAAAAATGATATCATAAGTTTCTCATGAGAAGATGCACTTTGTAGGAAAACATTTTCATTTCATCTATCCTACTAATTAGTGGAGAGCATCGCTGCATTGCGTGTTGCATTCTCTTAACTGAGTCATCGGATATAGACAATTAGATGGAATTGGCTAAATTATGAAAATGATATTGTGCTCTAATAACAAAAAAATTTATATTTTTAATTATCCAATTCTGTGATTTGCATTGTGCCAGAATAATATAACTGTTATTCTACTAATATTAAAATGTTAATATTTATTTATTTTTTTAGATTTTTTCACATCTTAGTTATAGTTATCAAAAACAATAATGCTTGTATTGATAAGTACCTGATGTGCTTAAACGCATAACGCGACACTAACACCTAGAGCCGAAGCATGCAATAATTAGCTTCAGGAGACCCGTAAGCATATGGTGGAAGGGTTATGCCTGCCAGCTGTATCTTCTAATTTCCTCTCCAGGCGAATCTAATCTCTCCGATTGATAACCATCAATGTTATTATGCGCTAACCGTTTTCGTATCTGTCTTTATCGATTATTATATGTTGTTATAACGGGTCATAATGGATTTTTAATACCACTATGAAATAATATTAATAAGTTTAAATAATGAAACGTATATGATAATTCTATAAAAGTTTTCAAATTTTCTGTCCGTCGTTTCCGATTACTTAAACAGTGATATCCTAGTAAGCTTTTAATTATTTTCAAAATGACTTACTTATTTACATGGCTGCAATAAGACCTATTTGAACATTTGAAATCGAACTTTGAGGCTCCAAATAATCTCATATAAAAGACTGATTTAAATTCCTTACACAAATTTTCAATGCTTTTTGATCATAACCTAGGGACGGAACCAGGCTCAGAGGCAACGCACTTGGGAAAATAATGTGTTATCATAGCAACCATGATAAACCAAAGATCAGGTTTGAACCTGGCTAGCGTAGGGTGGAATTAGTTAATTAGTCTCCCCCACCCTCCCAGCCTGGAAACCCATAGCTGCCGAGACGACTAGAAAGGAGAGGTAAGAAAGTTAGTTATAATAAGATTAATAATAATAAAATATCTCAATTACCTAATAGTTTCATATATAGCCTATACCACTCATTTCGCAATTAACTTATATTAAAACCTTAGCAATTGGTAAGACGTTTCAGAGTCGTGCTTTGGGTAAATCAATGAGTTAATGGAAAAGAAAATACAACTCATCTCCGTCAAAAGTATTGCAACACCCATAATTCTCGTGATTTTCCTGGTTTTTACCTTAATCCATTCTTGGTTCACATTAATATTATTTATTTAAACTAAGACATTAAGGATTAGACACATCAATGTTTTCCCTGTTAATAACAAACGATGGAATTTTAGAATATTTTTTTTCAAATTTCCTTCAGACCATGTTTATGATTTGTTTCGTTATTTTACAAGTTTTCCAGGACTAGTGGAAGCAGTCATTCGAGCCAGAGGAGGCAATTTGTCTTATAAAACATAACTTTAAAAATTAAAATTTTGTTTATTAGAAGAAATATTGTAATTTATTTTAATAAAAATTGTTAATATCTAGTTTAGGAATGCTTATTATATACTTCAGAACCTTTTTTTGTTATGAATAAGAAATAGGATTTTTTAAAACTCAAATAAGTATTGCGATACTTTTGACGGGGAGTTTACTTACTGTTTATTATTAATTTCTGTTTTTTAACTTAGTAATGAATTTAATATATATATATTTTTTTATCTTTCCAATATATGTTTACTCTACGTATGCTATATATTTCTTTAAATTTTGAGGTATCTAAATTGTTGTTAACGTTCAATAGATTATCAACGTTCAGTTTATAAACTTTGACGACAAATCCCTTATTAGATATTTAATGGAGAATATTTTTGTTTAATAACATTTGTCACTAAGACCTACTATTTAGAAGCTTTGTTTGAAAGAAAAAAACAATTGACAGGGTTATTTTCTCTCAACTTTATTTATTTTATTTTATTATTAAATTAAGTAATTTGATCCTTTTAATTTTGAAAAGTATTTTGATAAAAACAGTAGACTATCGATAAAAATATCCACGACCTATTGTTTTCCCCAGTCAGCGACAAATTGATTTTTGTTTTACATGAGAACGTCTTTGGTTAGGACTCTATCTTTTTACTTCATTTTGCCATATCTCAAAATAGATATTTGCCTATTCTGTTGACTGAGAAGTATAAAAAAATAATTAATTAGACTTTGTTTAATTGCAGGCCTAAGAAATATTGATGGAGGTAGCAATAAGATTCCAATGTACAAACGCGTTGATAATTTTGAATATAAGTGATTCCTGATCATATCATCGTATGATGAAAAAAAATAAGAAAAAATTATACAAGCGTAAAGCCGAAAGAAATATGACCAATAATAATAATAATAATGTTTTTATTGAACAATATAATATATACATACATGTACTTCTAGTAGTAATACTATTACATAAAGACTGCTGTTGGCAACAAGTATACGATATTAATAAATAGAGAAAGCTTAAATAGAATATAAATCATTAAAAACAAAATTAACATATTTTTTGTTAGCTAAGTAAAATAACAGCACTACGAAAAAAAATAAATTGGAAAATAACATTTTACTTATTAACATTTTTTACATTTATTTTTTTTTTACACAAACAATTACCTATAATTAAATCCTGGGATTAAACTTAAACGGTACTTCCATGCTACTTGATACTACTTTGATAAATATAGCCAACATTTACCATTTAAAATATTCAATGCCTCAGCTTGATTAAGGAACGGTTTTTCCTGAAATTTTACTCTGAATTCCCTCAAGATAGGACACACCGCTAGAAAATGATGTACATCCTCTCTCTCGGATCTACTACACAATGAACATATTCCTATACCTGTACCATACATAGTTCAAATTTAGAAGTTCCCCTGATTCTCATTATCTAACAAATATCTTTAAATTGTAGGGCACTATTTATATAACTATTGCAGGTAGGGTTATAATTCAAGTTTTTATATAAAACAGAGGAAGTTGATTTGGTAGTTTGCCTGGATTTGTAAGTACTGACTTGAAATTTAGTATTAATGCCTTTCTTATTTTTTCAAAAACCATTCCCCAATTTTCCAATAAAAACAGTAACTTCCACATTATATTTCTTCATCATTTCCTTAATATTTTTAAAACAAAAAGTATTTTTCCTAACTGTCTCAATAGCAAATAGCTTAGGGTAACGGTGATCGGGTAAAATAAAAACTTTTAGCAAATAATTATGATGCATATTTATAGTATGTATAAAGATTGGGTAGAGATTTGTTTCCAAATAGAGAACATAGTGCAAAGAACTATGATTGTTATCTTCCAACTGTTCAATCCGAACAAGTTGTTATTCTTCCAATGCTTCCAACGCCTTCCTCGCACCCAGCGAGGATTTCTAAGACAATGGCCCTCAGGATTTGGAGTGGCGAGGAGGTAGGCCTGTAGTTTTGGAATGCCCCCCTCCCCCCCTCCTTCGTCCTTGGAAACAGGTTCTCGTCTAAACCGAGCCTTGACCCCGGCCCTACCCGTGAAAAAGTTAGACTATCTTAGCCCTCGTGTAGTTGTAAAGTCTTCTAGGAGCCGGCGATATGTCGCTCCATGTGAATGTTCCTAGGGTGCGCCGAATAGCGCTAAACTTCTAATTCAAAATGCCTCTAACGTCAATATGAAAATTGCCTAAAAATTTAAAGAACTGATAAGAAAGAATATGCTATTATAAAAAATATTTGACTAAAATAACGGTTGAATCCTGCTTTCCTTTCTTCAATAACCGTCAATATTTAGGCAGTAATGTTTCTCAATATTTTTATTTCAGTTTTTTGTCACATCTAGCCCTTTCCCTAATCCTTACATTAACGATGTACCCATTAAACAGACTAACCCTGTAGAGTTCATGAAATATGCGATAATTTTTGACTTCATAGCTTCGTTAGGAGTAGTTAAAAGGTAAGCATACTAAAAGTTCCTGCCTCTTGGGGGATGATCTCACAGTAAGGGGAGGCGAGAAGGTCCCATTTTTTTGGTTTTTCTATATCTCGAAAACAGTTGACTCTAGAAAAATATGTTTCGAATCAAAATTAAAGCTATTTAAATTCCCTATAAAATTTATTATATATAAATTTGTCAAAATTCCAACGGTTTTCGAGATATACGTTACTAAAATTTTAGAAATAAAAAAAATGTTTACCTCACTTTTTGTTAAATATTTGCTTCAAATACCAGAAAAGTATATATGAAATTAAAGTAAATTTAACGATCTACAATTTTAATTCTGAATTTTTTTTCTGAGAAACGGTCGTGGAAGTTACTTGAAGCAAAAGTTTGAGAAAAAGAGATGTAACATTGGTTTTTTCCTGAAAATTACTGATTTTGAATGACATATATCTCTAAAACCGTTAGAATTTCGACAAATATATATATATATACAATAAATTTTATAGGAAATTGAGTAGGTTTAATTTTTATTAAAAACATAGTTTTCTAGAGTCAACCATTTTCGAGATATAATCGAAAAGACAAAAAAAAACTTGAACTTTTCCCCTACCCCCCACCATTAGCTCACCCCCCACCCCCCAGGGGCGGAGACTTTTAGTATGTTTACCTTCTAACTACTCCTAACGAAGCAATGAAGTCAAAAATTATCGCATATTCCATGCACTCTACATCCCTTATTTCAGTACTCATTGACTGGACTATACTTATTAAAACTACTATAGACCAACGCCTCATTAGTCTAAAAAGATTCACTTTCCAGTAAAAAAAAAAAAAAAAAAAAAAAAAAAAAAAAAAAAAAAAAAAAAAAAAAAAAAAAAAAAAAAAAAAAAAAAAAAAAAAAAAAAACATGGCCGCTTACGTGAAGGGGAGAACAGCACCTTAAAGTTTTCGGAAATAAAGTACTGCGTAGAATATTTCGCCTAATAAGGATGAAGAAACGGGAGAATTAGAAGAAGGCATCACAATGCGGATCTGCGCGAGTTATATCCGGTAAATATAGTTCAAGTAATAGTAGCGAGACGATTAAAATGGGCATGTAAATGCGTTGGGTTTATTAATGATGGAATTACGTAAAAATTAATCAGTTTTGAGCCGTCGGGTAAACTAGTGAGGGGTAGACCAAGACTTAGATGGGTGGATTGTGTCGTAACTGATCTTGGGTTTTGAGGGAGTGGGTTGGAGGGAGGTGTGTGGTCAAAGGTTGGTGTTGTCGGCATCGAACACTTTTTTTCTCTTCTTTTACCGTTAAATCAGAAGTTAAAATATATTAGTTAGATACCTGAAATTTCGTTTTATATCATTACTAAAATCGAAATTTAAAAATAAATATTTACTATACGATACAGCTGTAATGCAGCTCGATACAGCTATAATAATAAAAACTCGATCTAGTAAATTTATAACGCTCGGATGAACATTTTCATAATAAAATATATTCTTGGTCATTATAAGTATATTCTTGATATCAAGTTATCCATAATCCACAATTAATGGATGGGAATGTGTAGTTGACTCAGAAGAAAATATTAGACTAGACATTCTAAAGAAATAAATACCAATTTTCTAAAAGGCACCAGCAGATGAATTAAAATTAAAAAAAAAAAAAAAAAAAAAAAGATAAAATCGTCGCCTTTAATATGTGTCAGGCATCACAAATAAAATTAATTAAGAATACATCAAATGATGAGAAAAAAATCTGGATTCTTGAAGTGCTTGAATCACTTTATCAGTCACTATTTCAATATTCAAATATTCAATTTCAATATTCCATACTTTCAATTCGATTATTTAGCAGCCGTATTCACTTGAAAATACTGACGACTATACTATATTGATTATATTGAAGTGCACTTTTATTTGAGTTTCCCTTTTTTTTTTTCCACCTATTCTCTGCCAAACTCACAAAAAAAACCTTTGAACCCCGAAAACCACTGCAATATCCCTACCCTTCCTGCAGGCAGGACAATACCGGATTTACTTCAAAACAAATTATCCCTTTGTTCTGTGGTCGGTAGACCTGACTGATTCTTTTCCAATTACACCCCTACACGAAGGGCTTTTTATATTGCATTGTGAAAGGTTTGTCGGATTCGAATCGAGTTCCACTTTATAATATGGTTAGTAGGATCGGTGGAAATCCCAAAATTGAATGGTACACTCTTACCATTCAAGGGTCAAAAAAATATTTATCTTATGGCTATTATTTAAAATAATTTTCAATGATTATCAAGGTTTATATAATTTACTAAAATGTATAAATACTGTTCACTTAATACATATTCTACATCATGAAGGAACTAGATCACCTACGAACCAGAAACACTGAACTTAATGATGCTTCTCAACAATAGAATTAGAAAAGAGTTGGAGGAATCTGTAAAGGCTCAAAGCTCAAGAATCTTTGTAATTAATTCACAAGTTTAAAGTAATTATCTAGTAATTGTCAGAAAAGAGGAACAGCTTCTAGTTTCAGTTTCACATCAATCTTTTTAAAAATATGGTTTAATGTTTGCTGGGGCCTTACGTCCTTATGTACTAGGGTTGGGCGATAGTCGATAGTTACTATCGATATATCGATAGGTCATGCCTATCGATGGTCATTATCGATAGTGTCGTCTATCGATAGATCTTTTTTACCCTCAAGTTTTGAAACTCCCGGAATTATGCTGATCTGTCTCTGTCCAGAGTCGAGTTCTTTTGAAATTGAATTCGGAATTCCTAGAGCTCAAGGGTTCTCTCAAAGAAAGCCAAAGAAACAGTTTTTTCGGGGGGGGGGGGGGGGGATGTGTGGCTCAAGCAGCACACTTGACTCTTGAAATTAACTATTTTGTTATTTTTCTTTTCTGAAGATTTGATTTGTTCGTTATTATTGTATGTAAATTGTAAATACTTTTTTAAAATTCAAATAAATTATTTTTTCTCTCTCGTTTTTATGACATAATCTTCTAATTTATAATCCTGCAAATTTCAAATAATAAGTAGATAATTGAATTTAATTAAATTAGTTGAAATTCTTTATTGAATAGCTTTGGAAAAAAAGGAAGCAACTATCGAAAAACTATCGATAGCAATCGATAGTTCTCAACCGATAGTATCGGCCTATCGATAGTGCTAACTATCGACTATCGCCCAACCCTATTATGTACTACGTCAGGTAGGACGGGTTATCGTTCAGGTTACCAACCTATTACAGCAAAAGTGGAAAGGTCAGCTTCATTCTATGGGCCGAAAAGAATTTTAACCCACCCAGTTGGGATTCGAAACCACGACTTTCTGTACCGCAAAGAACCTCCACCCAACTCACTCGGTCATCAAGGATCCACCAAATTTTAAAATAATGTTCATTAAAGATATAAAAACAGTTGATCAAATCTAAAAACCGAACAGTGACAAACGTTTTATTTAATTGAAATATATCCTGAAAAAGGCGTCAATGGAAAATCACCGACGTTTCAAGTACCAATTCGAGTGGGCATTCCATTGTAAACTGTAATTTAGAGTGTTTTCTTAACTCCGCAGCTACCTTGATAAGATAAGGACTGATAAGCGCTGTGCGTACGATTCGTAATCTCATGTCCGAACTTGCTGTGACATCTGTTATATAGCTTTCTATTAATACACTTCCCCATTATTTGTTCAGCCATCCAACCTGCCAGGGTTAGAGGAAATAGTCCCTCTTCATCAAAGTTTCGTCATTAACTTTATTTTGTTCTCATATAATCTATTCCTGCAATTGAGCGGCCCATACACGATCAACATTACTAATAAAATATATACTATAATAAAGGTTATATTGATAAATAAATTATTAGTTTCAATTGTGCAGTCAGAATGTACCTAACAGTTCTAAATTCTGTTTTGGCCATAATAAAGAGGAAAAGAAAAAGATTATGAACCGTGTGGATAAAAAACAGGTTCAATAGACGTTAGAGACATGAATATGGAAAATTGATTTGTGATCTCAAAAGCGAGCCAGACAATTCTTTTTTTTTTTTTTTTTTTTTTTAAGAATGGCTGAAGAACTACCTCTGCTAGTTGCATTGGTTTAACCATTTCTAATAAAGAAGGACGCGATTATAAGGGAGGCCATCTCACAGGCAGATGGGCTTGTAGTCGCATTAAGATTTCTAGCAACATGCAACAGTTTTAAAGATTTGAAATTTTTATCTTACATTTTAAAAGATAGGGGAGCGTGGTAGTTGAGTGGGTAAAGCACTTGTCTGTCACGCGGGCCCGAGTTCGAGTCCAATTAAAGGCAGAAATGTTATTACCTGTTATCTCCTGGGGTGGATACCTTTAGTTGGGGGAAAACCTGGCGGTTGAGTGTTATGGCCAAATCTCCTCCTTTGGACCAAAACAGTACATCATTACCTAAGCACTGAACCCAAGTACCTAAGCAACCCCTTTTATGGGTTGAAGTGGAATTGTAGTTTTTTTTTTTTTTTTGTAATTTTTATAAATAAATTTTCATCTTCAGACTGACTTTTACTATGCCAAGATGTTGACGGGCAAAATAAAATCGGACTGATTCAATATTAGTGATTGAATTTACTTCTTACGCGTTAAATTTATTTATGAATATCCGATATTGGGACAATAATATTGACCGTATAAGGCACATGAGCTGCAAAACAATCGGAACGCCGAGATTGTTTTCTATTCAATCTCTTTGATTTTGAGTTTCTGTGCACAGGGAAGATAGGGCGCGGCGTCCTATCTCTTTGATACCAGGGAAAGTTTCCAACTCTCTTCTTCTTTCTTCTTCAGTGTTGTGTGTTGTTTCTTCCTATATGGATCAAGCGAAAGTTGAAATTTATAAAAAGATGGTTTTATTTTCGTGCCTAGTGTACAAAAATGTTTATAAAAGTGATCATAAAAGAAGATATTGGGTTCATCCATTTAACGATGCGAGATATTTAAAAGGCGCTTTCAACACTATTTTCATAAGTTTGAGGGAAGATGAACTGGCTGCAATTGGTGAATTGACTGCAAGAATCAGCGATGCATCAGAAGGGCAAGAAAATTCAGTGAGAGTTCCGGTACCAACTTTGGAAATTATTTATAAAATGGAAATTATAAATATTTGACAAAAATAAATGCATGTTTTAATTAAATATTTGGCATTTTTAAATACATAAGAATCCAATCCCTAATTATTAATATAATACAGAGATTATCCAATATATGTAATGTTAAATAAATATTTGAAATTAAGTTAATCATTAAATTAATCGAAAACACATTGAAAAAGCACCACATAGAACGGACGCAGCGACGTCTTGAGCACTGTCCCTTTGTCACGTACGTACTACTGAAATGCGGGGGATAGAAAAAAACGCAGATAGGAGGAGGATCCTATCGAGATAGGCCGAGTGTGTTCGATAGCTGTCAGCGTGCCATGTGCATAGGTCCTATATTGCCAATGGATCTCTGACTATCCGATGAAAAACAATTTTTGCGTTCCGATTGTTTTACAGCTCATGTGCACCCAGGATAAGTTAGGCTTTACACTAACTCGGGTAGAATTTCATTTCAGATTCTGATAAAATTTGCTTCAGTTCCGTTATCGTTTTTTGTTTCAGGGTAATTCTTTTTTTATAGAAATTTTTTTTTTCTGAGTGGTGGAAGCTGACGTGCCTAGCGCTAGATGCACAGAGCACCACCAAAGGCCTAATAACATTTAACGGCCGATAAGGCACAGATAATGCCGAATATGATTGATCGAGGAGGATGATGATCACGCGAGCCGCACCATATCCTATTGATTAGCCTTGATTTTTTATGATTAGGGCTGATTGAGGTAGAGTGAGGAGGGGGCAGGCGGCACCTCTTGTGGGGAATAATAGCGACCTGATCAGGGGGAATCCGGGAGGTCTACCTTACCCGTCTTACCTACCTTACCCCTGTCATGCGGTTCAATATCGGAGTAAATTAAATTGGTGATACAGCAATCCATGAAAGGGCTATCACTGCACTTCGAGATCGTAGGTCTTCTTCCTTAGATATTTGAACGTCACATATCAATTGCGATGTTTTTTTTAATATGGAGTTTATGCAAATTTTTTTAAGTTAATAATTTTTGCCAACACTTCGCATTGACGCTTGACATAAAACTTGTCTCCTGTGTACATTGATAATACTCCATTGCCATAGACCGACCAAGTAAATTACCCAGGATTGACGTTTTCTAAGAGAATGACTCAGAGCTCGCACAGAAAGAACTTCACCTTAAACCAAAGACATGCTAATCAGACGAAAATCTAAGTTAAAACTTAAACACAAATGTGCTTTTTACACATATTTACTAAAACTCGTTTGGATTTAGGGTTCTCAGATTTTTGGTAATTCAAAAAAGACTTCAACCATTTTAACTAATATCTCTCACAAGCTCCTTGGTATATTTCCAATACAAGTTTACCTATTGACTTACGTATACCAACAGTTCGCAAACACATACGGACTCACTACAAGCGATACCTATATACCTGAAAATACAGAAAGGAGACTGATACGAAGGTGGATCTGAGATCTACTTACTTAACTTCCATCAAGTAAATAAATGCAAAAATTCCTCTCATTGTCGATACCTATTTTGACAGGTGTGAATGAATTTATTAGTTTTTTGCGCGTGGTAATTGAATGCATCGGACCTCTACTTTTTTCAAATAATAATCTATTTAGATAAGAAAGGCAGAAAAAAAATTAAACTATCTTGTTACAAACGTTTTTATTTATTTTATTGTAAAATAATATTGAAAAAGTACCTTCTTTCTAATAAAAAAAAATATATATATATTATATCCTGATGTTTTGCTATGTAATATCTCTTGACATATCTGACACAGACAAGAATGTCCCTATTTCTAATACTTATAATATATATTTATTTCGATATTCTGCTAGTGACGCAGCAGAGTAGCGTTGGGATCTCTCAAAGCCTGGTTTGCCCTCCCATAGTGGCGGAACAAGCTTGGTTCGGGGTTTACCCGAGATGCTTGTAAATATTGTATATATACTATCATTGCATTTAAGTTTCTTTTTTTCTCTATTTTAGTTTATTTTTTCCACCATTATAACCATTTTATATTACCATATATCAGTGTGATTTTACTTCTTGAAATAAAGTTAATCCTGGTTATTTTTATTCTAATTTTTATTTTTTTTATTCTTTATATTATTCTGTTTACTTTCATTGTCCATATTGTAAAAATGGATTCATTACCATCCATATTACTCATTGACATTGAGTGAGACAGGTTGTAATATTTATTTAATAATAATTGACTGATAATATATTAACCAGAACCAGAGAATTTTAAAAATCAATTAATCTTTTAACTACTATTTTAAAAATTATTTTTCATTTATATATTTTACGTAACATATAAGTAAAAATAATAAAAAATAATAGTTTTATTAAACATACTTGGGTTCTTGTTAAAATAGTATTTATTTTTTTTATACTTTAGTTGCATTTTCAATTTTCATTATATGGTCGAGTGAACTCAGCTTAGGCACGATCCTCGCTCCTTTTAAAATCAAGTGAAGCATCTGAACAGGGAACAATTGTAGAGCTAGAGAAGAAATATTTGTTTGTGGAGGAGAAGTCACGAAATGATACTTATTTCAACTGGCTACGGATGGTTGGTCTCAGTTGCGATAATGAGCCAAGAAATAAATGTACTTCAGGAGATGACTTTAAAGACAAGGTTTAGCCAGTCAGAGATGATTTTTTTTTTCGAAAGAATCTGTGAAATGCTGCTTATATTTTTACTTACTTATTCATATATTTTATCCATTTATTCATAGTTTTGTATTTTATGGGCATTTCTTTACTTTATTTTAATTTTCTTTAAATAACAGATTAATGTGTAGACATACACATTTATGGTGACTATATTATTTCTTATTCGTTGCATCGTGAGATATATGAACTTATCTTAGAAGTATGGAACAAGGAAGAAATACCAGAAGAATGGTATACAGCCATTATAATACCTCTAAATAAGAAGGGTGACAAATTGGACTGCCATAATTACCGCGGTATAGCACTATTGAGTACCATATACAAAGTATTAGCCATTTTACTACTAAAAAGAGTTATAGTAAAAGCAGAGGAAGCAATTGGCGATTATCAGTGCGGATTCAGGCCTGGTCGATCTACGACTGATCATATATTTACCATCAGGAATATGCTCGAGAAATGCTATGAATGGAATGTTGACTTACATCACCTCTTCATAGACTAACAACAGGCGTATGACAACATTAATAGAAATAGAGCTTTATGAAAATCTAAGGACTCTAGGCTGTTCTCTGAAAATTATCAGGTTGGTAAGGCAAGGATTGGTAAGGACTCTGCATAGCATAGTCAAGGTCCAAGGAGAATTTTCTGGAGACTTCACAATTAAAAAAGGAGTAAAACAGGGAGACCCCTTATCCCCTGTTTTATTTAATATGGCCCTAGAATTAATTATAAGAGCTATGCAAAAAAGGACTGATGGTTGCATCTATAACACAACCCCTTGCATATGCTGACGATGTGGTCAGCATATGCAAGGGAGCATAGGCATCAAGAAGTGTCTCGAGATATCAAAGTCAGAATATACAAGACGGTCCTTCGACCAGTGGTAATGTATGGTAGCGAAGCGTGGACCCTCACACTTCAACAAGAAAATCATTTAAATACTTGGGAGCGGAAAATCCTGAGAAAAATATATGGCCCAACCAAAATTGAGAATGGATACAGGATAAAAACCAACAGTGAACTGAGAGACCTGTATGGGGACCCGGATTTGGTTTCCTGTATTAAAAAAGGAAGGATTAGAT
Source organism: Euschistus heros (assembly GCA_003667255.2). Lineage (NCBI taxonomy): Eukaryota > Metazoa > Arthropoda > Insecta > Hemiptera > Pentatomidae > Euschistus > Euschistus heros. The sequence continues at coordinate 1,427,163 of RCWM02000004.1, forward strand.
GGCTGGGTCATGTACACCGGATGAATCAGGAAAGGCTCCCAAAGAAAGTGTTGGAAGGGCGACCGGAAGGTAAAAGAGGAAGAGGTAGACCTAGGCTGCGGTGGTTGGAAGATGTAGAAGCTGACCTAAGGCAATTAGGTGTAAGAAGATGGGGAAGAGCTGCAGAAGACCGTTCTGAATGGAGGAGGATTTGTTGAGGAGGTCAGGGTCCTTCATGGGCCATAGCGCCAAAGAGTTAGTTATATTATTTCTTGGGAGTAGGGCTACAGTTGATAAGTACGAAATGTGACAATGCTGTGTAAATCTTTTAGCGTCTATGTATTTATTTTTATATTATCTGTTTTACTTTAATTAAATAAATATAACTATTTACCTCACTCAAGGACAATATGTGCATTGGGAGACATTGAATCCATTCATACAATATATTTTTTTTTTTTTTTTATATATACATTTATTGAAATTTAAAACTGTACAGAATATATACATCAAGTAAATGTATTGACAACGATTATAATTACATGTTAAAACTTGGAAAGAACTACTCATCAGTAGCACTTTATTAAAACTTCTACACTATGTCGCTAGGCCATCTTCGTTTCAGACGCCTCGGAGGATTATCAGGAATGGAGTGGGAAGCAAGTTAAGAAACTAACGGATTTGAGTGATTATGGAGCTTACTATAAAAGGATAGGTATCTGGTGTGCGCTAAATCAGCAACATATGGAACATTAAGATCTTTATGGATAAGTTTATTGGTGACAAAGTAAGGTGCATTGAGGATGTTACGAAGGATTTAGGATTGTAAGGATTGAATACGAGATGAATTAGATGGTTTAGTGGAGCCCCAAAGCTCAACTCCGTACGTCCAAATAGGTCTAATCACAGTCATGTATATGAGTCTTTTGTAATCAATTGGGAGCTTTGAGCGTTTGTCTAGTAAATGTTGAAGTAGTCTGAAACGACGGGCAGTTTCTTGTCGTTTTAGTCTTGTATGTGGATTCCAAGTTAGTCGTTTGTCCAAGTGGAGTCCTAGGTAGCGTATCTGTTCAACAGGGATTAGTGGAATATCGTTAAAGGAAACTGTAGGACAGGAGGTCGTAGGTTTACGACGAAGGGTAAAGGTTATTTGGTGTGATTTGTTTGGATTTATTTTGATTCTCCATTTTTGACACCATTCTTGAAGGTTTAGGATATAGGATTGGAGTTTTTGAGAGGCAATGAAGGGATCATTGTTTACTGATAACACACATGTGTCATCAGCGTATGTAGTGAGGACAGATACAATATTTACAATGGAAATAAATAAATAATAAGAAAAAAAAAACTTCTATCCATACAAGATTTTTTTTCTTTAGCTTTATTGACTCACACCTGTTTTTAAGCTGAAGGCAATCAGCAAATTTGCTGATTACCAGCATGTCGGTAACCTATCGGCACCTCCTCCTGACATTACTTTTGGTTTTATCTTACAGAGGTCCCTCAGCCAGCTCCTTTTTAGCCTATGGTACGTATTGTTGAGAATATTTAAAAATAAGAAAAGCAATATTTCAATAGTTGGCAAAGATCAATACGTCTTCAAAACACTTTGAAACACCTGTTATGTTTCTACTTTCAAATTATAAGAAATAATGGAAAATTCAACGTATTGGAGCAACTTGCTTCTTGCAACATATATTGGTGGTTAAGGTAGAGACAGCTTCATGTGTTTTTAATATTTTAAAGCACTTCCAGAAGAAATTAAGAAACAGGCTGGGGCCAAATTCGTATCGCTAACGTAGCTTTTATTTCCTATATTTCACCTACAACACCAATATTTCAGACCAAAATAAAAATTTAACAATGAATCAGAAATTTCTAACACACTCAGAACACCTATGTGTTTAAAAGTTGAACATTTCTTCATATACGAATGAGAACTTACAATTTCAAATTTTGTGATTTTGGGATTCCACTAAACCTTCCAATTTATCTCTCATCGAATCCATCATAAAATCATCATTGCTCCTTATTATATCACAAATAAGCTTATCCATAACGATCTAGATGTCCTATATGTTGCAGATCAGGCCGAAACAAGATCCCTATCCTTCCATGAAGCTACTTGCCCACTCGAATCCACTAGTCTCCCAACTTGCTTCTATCTTGATCCTTGATAACCTACTAACGAAAAGAACATGGCTTAGGGACTCTAAAAACTAGACATGTTATTGAAGTATTACTAATGATTAGTTCTTCACAACTCATTAACATGTCATTGTAACCATTATACCGCACATTTACTTATTGTATATAATGTATACAGTTGTAAATATCAATAAAGTATAAATATAAAAAAAAGAAAATCTTAAGATTCCTTATTGTTGTCACTGCTTTTATAATTATGTTGCCAAAATGATGTTTTATTTTAGCATTTAGGTAAAATTATAACGAAGTTAAAACTGTAATTTTAAATAATTTATATTTCTATCTTTGAAAAACCAGTACTGATACTAAATACATATTCGTACCTACTAAAACTTATATGAACTTAAGGTTGGGAAATATACAGTTCAGGAAACAAAATCACTTAAAATATCCAATATTTTATTCCAAAATATTAAAAGTAATAACAAAGCAATAAAAAGAAAAACAAATTAACATACCGACATACCAGCATCAACGCTTCTATAATAGACAATAAAAGCCTAGATATAACTACTGTCTTTGAGTGACAGATTAGACACATCAAATTGTCCCTTAAATGTTCTATTACATTTATGTCGACAACGAGAGGCCAATGATTCAATAAAGTTTACGATCTCGATTTCGAAGCAATATCGGGACCATAAATTGTCGGCCGTCGATAATCAGTTTAATGGCTGCCATGAAAATGAGCTGATAAGGCGATATTATTGCTTATCTCAAGTATGCCACTGTTCGGTTCGGCAATAATTAACGCTCCTCTATCTAGCTCCGATCTTGAGAGTAATTTCTAAACAGTTTGGTAACTCAAATATTAAATTGTGATTATTTTTTTTTATTTCATCAAATCCATTCTACTGGACCGAGTTGAGCAAAAATTAGCTGTAGATAAGTAAGTGGTAATAGTAATGCTTTAATAGTTAATAGTAATGCATTAAGTTAAAAATTCAGTTATTATCTATTGGCCAAAAGATGTTTTTTTATAGCTAAATTACTTTAGTACTGAGGCATTCCATGTCAAATAAACTAATGGGGTGTATAAAAAAAATGACCGTTTTTGAAACAGATATTTGTATTATTATTTCTTTGATATAAAATACAATTAATATTCAAAGTATAGTTCATTGTTATCTACCGTCATTACTCATCTGCTAGCCAATCGCTCGAAGCCACGCTGATTCCTTGGGATGGCTGTCAAAGAACTCTTGGAAAGCATTTTCAACTTCCGCAAAATTATCAATTTATTTCCCTGCAGAAAATGGGCCATGGATCGTAACGAGTAGTAATCCGATGGTGCGAGGTCTGGACTATATGGTGGATGAGGCAGGAGTTCAAACCCATGAAGTTCTGTAAACTTTTCTTTGGTTCGACTGCTGATTGTTGAGGACTAAGTTCGTGAGGGATCAGTCTACAGGTCTTTTTCACCTTCCCCATGGAGAGAAGATGGCGACTAACAGTATCTTTCGACACACCACACTTCCTGGCAAGTTCGCGAGTACTTGTGGACGGATTTGACTCAACAGCTTCCTTTAGAACCTCATCAATATCCGTTAATGGCCGCCCGGAGCCCTTCTTCCTTTCCAACGTCGTATCTCCTCTTCTAATTTTTTCAAACCAACGCCGCGCATTGCGCTCTTCAAGATACCTTCTCCTTCATACTTAATAATTTTACGAGTTGCTTCAGCGGTTGTGAAATTATTTTCCAGTAACGTCATAAAATTAAGAAAATTTTGTAGGATACCGTCATGTTTCTTCTTTGAAATAAATAACTGAGCTGAGGTTTTTTTTTAAGGAGTCCAGTGTTAGAAATAAGGGAATACTCTAAAGGGATTATTAAGTATTGGTAAATAATAAATAGCATTAAGATATTTACAGACTTTTGAACACTGCTTTTGATAAAACGGCCATTTTTTTTTATATGCCCTATTAATTCTACATTAGATTTGAAACTTGACCGATATCTATGATTTTTGGTATAGAAGTTGAACCTAACAAGGCTTGTTAAAATGTAAAATATTACATTTTCTGACTTTTGGTTTTTAAATTGTAAGCTTTAAAAAAATAAAGAAAAAAAATGCTGTTTTCGGTCTTCACTTAATATTCAAAATTACACCATTAAAAAACTATTGCACCGAGAGCTCAAATTTGCAGCATTCTTTTCAATTTGAAATGCCCTTTAATTTGATATATCACTTAATATTTTTTCCGTTAAATTTGAATTTTTTCAAAACGTTCAGGTTTTTGAAAGTTCCGAAATATGCCCCCTTCGATTTTTTTGAAAAAAAAATTTGCGATTCATACTATAACTGATTACATATGGAAAAAATTTCAGAATGGGATAGAAATGGGTTTATGGTTAAAAAAATGAGTTTGCCTTTTTTTTTAAGGGACAGTGATAAATGTTCATAGGACATCAGGGTGAAAACATGCCACTCAGCCTCAACTTGCGTAATTTTGAATACATTGAATGAGGACCGAAACCAGCAGTATTTTTTTATTTCTAAAAGCTTGTAACTCAAAAACCAAGTCTTCTTCTTAGTAGGTACAGCTTCTATAGCAAAATTCATAGAAATCGGAGAGGTCAAGGTACAAGCCAGTGGTTCATTTGACATAGAAATTACCCTATTACATAAAAGGACATTTTTCGTTTGCGATGACTAACCACGAAAACTAGTAAACCAATCAGCACCAAATTTTAATTGTATCATCTTCATAGTTCACGGAAGGTTTAACAATTATTAAGATTACTGATTTTCATTTAAATGTTATTAAAAATGCGATTAATAAGTGAATTCCAGTTATATTCGTGATTCGACCAATAGGTGGAAAGCGTCATTCTGCAAGAGAGGTTACAATGGTTAGGTGTTATCTTGAGCTTGAAATTTATAATAAAATTTACTCATTTTGAATAAAATTGTTATTAAAAAATAGATAAATTTGTTGTGCGACGAGTGGATTTTAGTGAGGTTTGAAAATCGACAGATATAGCGCTTATACTCGTAATACTGTAAATATTCTCTGTCCGTCTGGATTAAAATAATACATTAAAATTTTAAAAATTCAATTATTTTTTTACGTGACCTTCAACCACCTAATCTGTGTAATTTACAAGGTTAAATAGGTGGAGAAGTTGGATTTCTGGGTCTTATTATTGTTTGCCCTTTTATGTTGTTTTAATTTTTGGTTTACGGATCTTCCAGTTTTTCCCTTGTCTTTATTTTCACAGCCATTACATTCTGGTCAATATAAACCAGTTTTTTGAAAAGGCGGTTGTCTATTTAGGCAATAATATATTTTGTCTATTGGTGAAGGGGAATAAAATGGTTTCTTTATTTTAAATTCCTTTCTGGTTTTGAAGGAAATGGAGCCGGAATGTGGGATCAAAATATATTTCTTTGGTTTGTTATTAAAATATTTGATTAGGTTTTGGTAAAAGGCTTCATTGGTGTGGATTGTATTATGAAATATAGCACTGAAATATTTAGAATTATGAAAGATAAACGAAGTCTCAATATTTAAAACTAATTTATTTTTTTTTAATTATATAGATGATTTAAAATCTATAGACATTGAATGAATAATCAAATTGTAAATGTAATGTATAATGTATAAATTTTAAATGTAAAATTAAAATTGAGTATTGTTCCGGGACAATCATATCTGTCAATTTTCATCAGTAACTCGTTAGTACAGCCCTCTATCCCAAACGGTGTTGTTTCACAGTCATATATAAACCAGATGAACATATCGACTGTTATCCGACGAATTAGTGTACTGGTCTCATGAGTACTCCGGATGACGGAGTGGAAATATTCAAATGAAGCGAAACATTCAACTATACGCAACTCCATAATTGCATTAGAAACAACCGTTACACCAAAGTGACCATCAAACCAGCCTGTACATAAAGTACATATATGTGTTAGTGTTGATTTTGTCAATATTGGTTGTATGAACAGTTTATCAAGTTCCATTTTGGCAGTATGTTAATTGGTACAATCAAAACCAAATATACCCAGTAACAAAACCTGACATATATCATTAATAATTTGTGACTTTTAAAATATATTAATAAACTTTTTTGAAGCTATTAAAATTTAAAAGTTGTCACGTAAGGTACGCATAATGTAATATAATGTTTAATAAATTATTATTATTATACTGAGGGCTACATTCCTAGTCGGGCCTTGAAGTCATAAGAATCGACAGCCATCCCTCTCTATCTTCTGCCTTCCTCTACCAACCATTCACTCACAGTCTTTCCAGGTCATCCTGGACGTTGTGGTCTTCCTCTCAATCTTTTTCCTCCCGGGCTGCCGTACATCATCTTTTTTGGAAGCCTGTATTCCGTCATCCTTTATACGTGTCCAAGCCACCTTAATCTTCCTACTTAGACTATATTTCGAAAATGGAATTCGAAAATTATTAAATCCAGTGACTCAACATGCTTATATCAATAATTTTACTGGTATTACCTTAAATATACCGTGTAAATGTCCCGTAATTCTGCATTCTGGAGCCATCTAAAACTTCATTGTTATTATCCACGTATTGGCCAAAAATTCTACACAATGCATTATTTCCAAAATCATTAAGTCGTTGTTCCTCCCTCAGCGTAAGCGGCCAGGTTTCGCATCCGTAACTGTTAGTAGTATAATTGTCTTATATATTCTAATTTTTAAATTTATGGACTTTCTTTTCCGATTAGCGTTTGCATCCCCTAAAGTTATAAAAATAGGCATAATATTTTAGCAAACGTTAAAGTGGGAAGGGTAGAAATAAATCAATCGACAATCGGAAAAGAAAGTTTACACGAATACAGCAATGAATATGTAAACCCGACTTCTCAACTTTACTATATCGAAGGATTTGATAATCAAAAGTACGACTTTTAAACATAAAAGTATACGCGGGCATCACCGGATTCACAGACACGAAATCAAACTGTTGCTGTTTTAGTACAACGGAGATGGCCAAACTGTATAACTAACGTGCTTCCTTGACTTAAACGGCCACGTTTCGGAACTGTAAAGGAAGAAGTGTTTTGGTAGTTTTGAGATCGGAAAAAAACAAGTGCTTCCTCGAGTTATTTATGCCTTTATTTCCTCATGAATTTAATTTTTCTACAGATTGTAGCACCTTAGATTATTAACATGCCTTCATTCATTCATTCACTAATGAATGACTGGTCTCTACAGTTCTTTAAGAACCATGGCCTTAGCTATAGACTTCCTTTACCCTCCTCTGCCGCAAAGCGCCTTTACTGTTTAGTGCCCAACTCCTTCAGGTTGGATTCCACGTCGTCCAGCCATCTAGGACGGGGTTTTCCTCTCCTTATTTCACCCCCGAGCCTACCATAAAGTTATTTCCTTAGTATTCTTGTATGTTCCATCTTCTCCACATGGTCCAACTCTCGCAGTCTATTGTGCTGAATCACTTTTATAACGTCCATATGCTGTCATTCCAGGATAGTCTATAAATATATACTTTTAATACCTAACAAATTAAAGTACTTTTCCTAATGGTTTAATCTAGTAATAAGTCCGGAAAAAGAAAATCTCCTTTCGAAAATAATTCGAGAGTCCGTATTATTTAATGACGGAGTGCTTTCGTGATAGTACAGAGCAAAAAGGTTTCAGTAAATAATTATAAGTGTCCATTTTGTGTCTAAGTAGTAGCTTTGAATATTTCGGACATAGAATTTCATATAATTCGGAAATCTTCGTTCAGATATTAGCAACGATTACAATTAGGCTTGATGAATTAATTGTCACTTCCATTGGAATTATTTAATTAGAATACTGTACTTAGTTTTACAGTCATTACATACGAACTAATATCTAATGACTGTAAAGCTAAATACACGGTGAAAACTGGACGATCGGTAAATTAAAAAGTAAAAGAACATATAAGAGCATACAATAACACTACGCAGAATTCCAACTTCGCTATCCATCTAAATGAAAATAACCATAAATTCAAAAATGAATTGCGAGTAAAAATAATACATCAAGTAGAAAATAACCTAAAATTAAATATTTATGAATCATTAGAAATAATAAAATCGTTTAAAACCGGAATGTTTAAATGATCAAATAAACATGTCTAATAGCCCCATTTCAATTTTGTTTCCAATAGGAACGGAAAAATCCAATGAGCCATAGGGGAAATCCCATGGTAAACCCCAAAAATTTAACCTACCTCCCCCTTTCCACGATGGATATATTTCAGATATCTTTTAGATCTCCTCAGGTGAGTACTAATATTTGATTTCTTGTCTTACATTTTTTAAAACTTTAGTATATATAATCCATGTAACATAATACTGGTGTGTTGAAAGTATTGTATGTTTTAGAACTGAAGATGAATGTTTAGCATTCGAATCTAGTATTTTAATGAAATAATCTCAATAGTGGCAATTAATTCATCATTTGGTTTGGAAATGGAATTACCAACTTAGCGAACTGAGAACTGACTTCCTAGTCATCCCAGATGATGAAATACAAGCTTTGGAGAAAACTGTCTCATATAAACTTTATTGAATAGTTTTCCTATTGATTCTATAACTAATAGTAATATGACCGAATAGAATGATTACAATTATAGCTGTGGACTATAATTTCTAGATATAGATATAGATACAGTACTAGCGGTGGTAGCCCTAAGACAATGGAAGCCGAGAGGACGACTATGATGTGAGCCTTAATTAGAGCTGCATTCAACGGTGGATCGGAAGTCTTTTCACCGGCAGACAATGGCCCGAGGGACAATAGATGATCCTCCTGGCGCCACCTCTGACCTGGCCCTTCTTCTTATCGTCTAGCGTCTTCTATAAAGCCTTCATCCCTCCGAACTGAGGAGAGCCTTCTAATATAAGAGCCATCCGATGAAAGAGTAACCTGAAAGTAAAAGCGATTTTATCAAGTCAGTTAAGAAGATCAAGAAAAATATCTCTTCAAAAACATATAAAAAAAACGCTGATAAACATTAGCAATAAAAATTATAACCTTAACATAGAATAGAATATAAGAAAAAAAATTATATGGGACAAAGTGTCTTAACAATAAAAAATAACCACAGTAACAAATACTTTTACTTCTAGTCAGGTACATATTAAAATGAAAAACAAAATAAAGAAGCATAATAATATTTTGACAGGAAAGAACAAAATAAGAGAACAATCCACAAATGGATTAATAATAATAATAACAAAGTTCTTTATTTATTCTGGGACTTTAAGTCCCTGAAGAATAAAAAATGATGTACAACCAAGGGCCTTCAGAGCCTTAAATCAAATTATATTTTCATACAACTAAAAAGTGGCTATCGACAGTTTTTGGAGGACAGGATCTGGGTGGATAGTAGGTTGTTAAAGAAGTGGTATTTGAAAGTGAAAAGGGTAACTGAATGAAGAATGTTTAGAAGGATGGAGTTACATCGATAAGAGGAAAGATCTATCGAATGCAACTGAGCAATGAGCAGGAGTATACAAATTTGATTAACGGTAGCGGTTTTGGCGGGTAAGAATTGAGAATTTGAGTTGAAGGAGCTCGGAAACGTAAGGTGAATGATGGGAGTGGACGGTTTGAAAGAGAAAGGATGTCAGGTAATATTGGCTACGGTTGGAAGGAATTACCCACTCTAACTCCGCATAAAACTGCGATACGTGGGCGCTTCTCAGGATCTTGAAAATAAAAAGGATAAAGCAGTTAAATAGTCCTTTGAGCCTTGCCTCGAGATCCCCAGAAACAACCCCATACACTGCAATAGTCGAAGAAGGAGAAGATGAGAGAGGTAACTAGTAACCTGCGGGTTTAGAAAGGAAGAAGGTAGCGAACGTAATTAAGACGCTTTAAGATTAGGATGGTGCGGCGGGAAATTTGGGGCACGTGATTTTTCCAGGATACGGTTTCATCAAAAACGACTTTATAATTTTTGATTGATTATGGAATAAGATATGCATTATATTCTTCAGATGAATGAAGAGCTTAAGAAACATGGAATCGCTGATGGAGACTGCCTGGATAGATAGATATTCAGGAAAAGACTTAAAAACATCAGGGTTACAGTGGAGGAGAGAGCAAAGCTCATGGAGAGTGTACGGAAGAGAGAAGACTGCAGCAGACAGTGAGGAAGAAGGATTATAGGAGAAGAAGAAAGATTGAGCTTGTGAAAAAAAGTAGAACTAGCAAAAAATAAAACACTAAGGTAATTATAACCTGTGATTTAAGTTCTTCTAGCTAGGCTATTTTAATATGTTTTGGGCAGGCTATCTAATCAGATCGGTTAAATTGTTAGCATTCCAGAGAAATAGAAGCTGCTCTGTTGAACACATGTCAACAACTGCTTACTGTACCATCCTGATCACCTGGAGCTGGGATGTGATTTAGCTGATGCTATTTTGGCTTTATCGTCGGTTAAAGACATAGATTACCAGTGAACCAGTTTTCGTTGGGCTATTTTTGGGCGTCGATAGAGGTCACTGTCAAAATATAAACGATCCATTTGTCCATTAAAACACAATTCTCGCCAAATTATCATGAAGTACTCTAACGACAATAACTGGACTTCATTTTCGATTCATTGAATATTAATTAGACGATTCAAGCATTCAATTACTTAAAAATGACTATCTTAAGTGATTTTAATTGTTTCTATTCATTCATTAGAAGTCAGTAATATTAATAAAATCGCAAAGGGCAGCTTTTTGTTCTGTTTTTCTTTTAATTTGTGACGTCGTTCACCAGTTGTGAAAGGAATAATAATAATAGAGTTTCCAATTTTGGAACTCATTTATACAAACATATTTGTTTTCAATATGAACCATGAGTATATGAACCTCTAATTTGAATAATTTGATCAAATAAATCTTAATTATTATTTGAATTAATAATTTTACTTAATTGCCTGTTACTACGTCTTCAATAAAAATTTGCGCTATGATATATAAATATCATATCCCTCACGTTCTCACCTTTATTCCAGACAAATTTTCAAAATTTGATCAATACTCCATCTCCACTCATCTCTATAGTTTTACTCACAGGTTAAAACGGCAGTGATTTCAAGATCTAATGCAAATGACATTGAAGTTATTGCAAAGGGCACCTTAAAATCTTATATTTATAGATTTTGGGCTATCATCAGCCTCCACTGGATGACAAACTAGTGACGCAGTGAGAAAGAATCACTAGGACTATTGGAGTCATGCTTGAACCCTCACACGGAGGAAGGAAACCAGGTATGGGAAAGTAAATATTGTAAATAAGTATGAATATGTTTTTTGTTTGGTTTTTTTGTGAACCGGCCATTCAGGGCTGCTTGTTACTAAGTAAAAACTAAATTTATTTATCAATAATCTGGACAAGAGACTTATCTGGAATCCTCATACAAGATTGAAAAGACAAGAAGCTGCACGTCGATTTCGACTGCTACAACACTTACTTGACAAACGTTCAAAACTCCCGATTCACTATAAGAAACTTATCTATATAACGATTATCAGACCTATTTGGACTTACGGTATAGAATTGTGGGGATCCACCAAACCATCGAATTCTTCCCGCATCCAATCACTACAATCCAAAATCCTTAATGCTCCTTACTTTTTCACAAATGAAATAATCCACAATGACCTTAATATCCCTTATGTCTCTGATTTAGCTCCAACCAGATACCTCTCCTTTCATAGGGTCATCCCATGTCAAATCAACCAATTCTACATTAGATTTGGACCTTGACCTCTCCGATTTTTATGATTTTTAGTATATCAGCTGTACTTACCAAGACAAGTAAAAATGTAAAATATTACATTTTTCTGACTTTTGGTTTTTGAGTTATAAGCTTTTTAAAATTCAAAAAACTGCTGTTTTAGGTCCTTATTTAGTGTATTCAAAATTACGCCATTAGAAAACTATTGCTCCCAGAGATCTCAAATTTGCGGCATTCTTTTTTATTTGAAATGCCCTTTAATATGATATATCATTTGATATATTTTCGGTTCATTTCCCAAAATACGTACCCTTCGATTTTTTCGAAAAAAATATATGTGATTTGTACTATTACTGACTACATGTGGACAAAATTTTAGGACGGGACGGAAATGGGTTCTTGATAAAAAAAATATTTTGTCTTTTTTTAATGGACGGTTAGTCCAGTCAATGAAATATTATATAATGCGTTTTCTGAAATCCAAGTTTTTTTCTTTGTAAACTTGTTCAGGGTAGTTAGAAAGTAAAGATACTATAAGTCCTGGAGTTTTCGGGTCTTGGAACAAGAAGGGAGGGGGAGCGGAAGGTCTCTTTTTTTGGTTTTGCGCTCATATCTCGAAAACGGTGCATCATATGCTAAACATGACTATTTACCAAATTAAATTCAGCTAAATTCTCTACAACTTTTATTTTATTCACGTTTTTCATTTTCTGTACCATTCCCGAGATATACGCTTGGCAAATGTGAACATTTTCGAGAAAAAAACAAATATTCACCTCTCGTTTTCTGTTAAACATCCATCTATATCTTCTAAAACGTCCATCCTACAACGAAAGTCTTTAATAATAATATGGTACAACATTAAATTTTCTTCAAAATACATATTTATATGCTAATTTACCTTCAACTTTTCAAAAGTTACTTAAATTTTAACTTTTCTTGGTAAAATAAACATACTAAATGTCCTTTACATTTGCCAAGCGTATGTCTCGGAAATGGTAAAAAATTTGAAAAATGTGTATATAATAAAGGATGCTTAGAATTTAGTTAACTTCAATTTAGTAAATAGTAATGTTTTGCATTTGATGCACCGTTTTCGAGATATGAGCCCCAAAAAAAAGACCTTCCGCACCTCCTCCCTTCTTGTTCCCAGACCCGAAAACTCCAGGACTTAAAGTATGTTTACTTTCTAAATACTCTAAACAAGTTTCCAAAGAAAAAAATTCGATTACAGAAAACGCATTGTATAATACTTCATTGACTGGACTAACTGTCCATTAAAAAAAAGACAATTTTTTTTTTTTTTATCAAGAACCCATTTCCGTCCCATCCTAAAATTTTGTCCACATGTAGTCAGTAATAGTATAAATCACATATATTTTTTTTCGAAAAAATTGAAGGGTACGTATTTTGGGGAATAACAAATACCGATTTTGGGTGTTTCGAAAAAATTCAAAATGAACCGAAAATATATCAAGTGATATATCATATTAAAGGGCATTTCAAATAGAAAAGAATGCCGCAAATTTGAGATCTCTGGGAGCAATAGTTTTTTAATGGCGTAATTTTGAATATACTAAATAAGGACCTAAAACAGCAGTTTTTTGAATTTTTAAAAGCTTATAACTCAAAAACCAAAAGTCTGAAAAATGTAATATTTTACATTTTTACTTGTTTTGATAAGTACAGCTGCTATACTAAAAATCATAAAAATCGGAGAGGTCAAGGTCCATACCATGGACTCCATAATAACCTTACTCTGCATCCAAATCCACTTGTTGCACAACTTGCTTCCCATTCCATTCCTGGCAATCCTCTGAGGTGCCTGAAAAGAAGATGGCCTCGGGATCTTCTTCTTTTGTAAATTTCATTAGAGTACTACCAATGGGTAGTTCCTCTACAAGTCTTAATCATGTTATCATATTGCATTGTATACAGCATATTTACTGGATGTGTTTTATAATACAGTTGTAAATTTTAATTAATAAAAGATTAATATTAAAAAAAAATAATTTATCAATATTGTTTAATTATACCCGTTTCTATAAATTAAATTATAACGTATTTATTTTAAAAAATAATAAAGTAGACAAGTAAGTAGAACCATAGCACTAAAGAGGTATGTTAAGGTTCTTGGGATCTTTATAGCTGAGACCATTGAGCTCTTTGAGAGGAAGACCGGCTGAGAAGACTGACAGCTACAGAACACGGTGATCAGGAATCATTAAAGGCTGATTTAGTGGTCCTAAGTGGCCTGGAATCGCTTTACAAGTCTTCGACATCCTTGCATACATCAAGTCTTAATACCGAGCGATAACGGTCGTCGAGCTGGTACATCGTTGGAACGTGGGCAGAACACCAAGAGTTCGGTCAGTTAATTTGGCTTAAATACAAGGAGCTACCGTACTTAATAGGAAACTAATTGTATTCGTTAATAAAAAATAAAATAAAATAAGACACAGTTGAGAATACCTACTGATGTATAAAAAAGAAAAGTTATCCACATCACCTGGTCAAGTTATCATTTATTTAATCGTCTTAATACATATACAAAATTATTGTAAATACAATGTGACTGAAATGCTGAGAAACAGTAAAAAGGGAATAGGCAAAACTTTATATTGGATTAACATTAAAAGTCGTTTTCGACTTCTTCAACATTCATTAGAAAAACGTTCATACTACAGATTTTCTACAAAAGGCTCATTTACGTGACAGTTATCAGACCTATTTGGACATACGGAATTAAGCTTTTGGGCTCCATTAAAGCATCTACCTCATCTCGTGTCCAATCCTAGCCATCCGAAAAATCTTTAATGCTCCTCACTTTGTCACAAATAAACTTATCCATAAAGACCTCAATGTTCCATATGTCACTGATTTAGCCCAAACCAGGTATCTATCTTTTGAAAGTAAACACATTACCATTCAAATCCACTAGTCTTTCTGACCCTCCGAGGCGTCTGAAAAGAAGATGGCCTCGGGACCTTCTCAAATAGAACTTTTATTGAAGTGCTACCAGTGGGTAGTTGCTACACAAGGAATTGTCATTTTATTATTTTATGTTATTATCACAATTAGTGGATGCATGTTTTTTTTTTTTTAAGTACAGTTGTAAATTTCAATAAATATATAATAAAAAAATAAAAATAAGACACTACAACACTGTCGTAAAACCAGCTGTTCTGTATTCCTCCGAGTGCCTTGTAATGGCCAGGAAGGGCCCATTCAGGAATCTGGAGATCAAGGAGGGGAAAATCCTGAGGAGGATACTAGGACTAGTCAGGGAAGAGAATGGCACCTACAGGATACGGCACAATAATGAGCTCTATAAATACCAGGAGGATACCCTAACATGCATAAGTAAAAGGCGACTGGCATTTTATGGACACTTGGCCCGCATGGAACCCAAAAGATTATCAAACAGAATATTTACTGTGGCAGGTAGAGGCAAGGATTCAAAGAGCAAGTGGATCACATCAGTGAAGTCAGATCTGGAACAACTAGGGATCCCACTCGATAAAACAAAGAACCGACTGCAGTTCCGACAAGCTGTTCGACAGGGAGTTTTTCCAGTATCCCTTACCATTAAGAAGACCTCAGTCACCAAATGGACAGAAGACAGAAAACTTGCTTATATTCAGAAAATGAAAGAATTCTGGAAGAGAAAGAAGAAGATCCTCACCGAAAAGTAGCTACGAGCCCGTGGTCCTTAGGAGGCCCAAGAAGAAAAAAAATAAAAAAATAAAAGAAAAAAAGTAGCTATTAAAAAAAAAATTCAGGATTTAGGAATGATTTCTATACCAAATTGTTCCTTTTTACAGGATTCCTTTAAAATGCACAATATGAAAAAAATGGGTGAACTCATATTTTGTATTTCTATAGTGGTATCTAGAGCAGTGGTCTTATTCCTTGAAACTCAGTGTCTCCTATAAGCCTATATACGCATAATGTATTCTAATTAACCGTATATAATGATCTTCAATGATTCATTCTCACACTGAAAGTCCCAAAACCAAAACAAATCACACTTCTCCGCGAAAACACGTTTTTCGGTACATTTTAGGTTACACCTCCGAAACTACTATTTATGTCTAAAATTTCATTTTTCCATCAAGAAGCTGATTAAATGTAAAATTTAATCATATACATGAAATTTTAATCAAACCCCGTAAAACAGCCTTGGCAGCACGCTGAAGTATTGTGGAACCCAAGTTTTTTCGGCTCGTTTCTTACTACAACTCATAAACTGTTAATATCATCCAAAATTTCATTTTTTTAAAGAGAGATATATGCTTTATTGAAACAATCAACATAGTGCTGCCCAACTTTATTGGGTTGCTATAAACACAGCATACTCATCTATCCAATTAAAGACAACAATATAATTTATAAATTTGATTAAATTAACACCTGTTTAGTGAATATTCTGTCCCCCCCAAAAAAAAATAAACGAAAAAAAAAAATAAAAACGTCATTCTTAGACGGCTCCAAACATTTCAACTAAACAAGTCCTAAATTCCTTGCTTTTATTCTTATTGTTACTAATTTTTACTTTAGCTTTTTAAATACATTAATAACCTTAGTGACTCTTGTAACTAAGGGCCGGATATATTGTGAACGACCCAACCAAACTAGGAGAGGCTGTTTGTGGTTGTCAGCCCCTACTCAACATCATTTTCTGAAATATACGTGAGAGTATTTTTCTAGCCGAAATAAAAAAGCTATCCTCAGTACGAACTATGTGTATAAAATCTAAAAATATAATGATGATAAGTTTATTTGTTAAATTAACACCAAATTGTATGTCGGAAAAAAATTTAAACATAATTTCCCAAATGATTTAGAAATAGGTAGTTTCTTTGTATCTATATCAAATCATCCATTATAAAAAAATGAAGCAGAAAAAATAGTTTCATATTAATCCAGTCATTATTTTTTATCCATTTAAACTTTATTTCAAACCATTTTAATTGTCGTATATACAGGGTGTCTCGAATTTAAATGGCAAAACTTCAGGAACTTATATAGGGGACTGAAAAACTAAGACAAAAAGTCCTTTAGAGATTTGCTCGTTTTGGCTTAGTTTTAGAGAAAATCGCAAAAAAAGAAACAAAACAAATTTCATTTTTATACATATTTATTTACATTTATATTTATGTCATGTTCTTTTTAATGTAAATATTGCTCAAAATGTTGTTCTCTTGCACCAATGCAAGCATTTCATCTAGCACTCACTTGATAAATTGCAGCTAAACATTGTTCTGATGATATTTGGTGCACTGCATCTATGATTCGGTCTCTTAATTGCTCTCTTGAGTTGATTGACACCGAATAAACTTTCTGCTTCAAGGTTCCCCATACGAAGAAATCAGTGGGGTCAGGTGATCTTGGTGGCCAAGACACTGTTTCTCCACGTCCAATCCATCGTTGTGGATAATTTATATCCAGCCAAGCTCAAGCAACTCTGCTATAATGAGCTGGATATCCATCGAGTTGGAACCACATTTCAATCCGCTGCTGTAAGGGAATGTCATCTAAATAATTAGAAAAGTCGTTCTCCAAAAAATGTGTAAATATGATACCATTCAATCTTCCAGGTAAAAAATATGGTCCCACCAGTAATCCGTTCCAAATTCCAAGCCAAATGTTAATAGCAAATTCATGCTGAAACTTATTCTCTCTAATAGCTCTGGGATTTTTAAGAGCCCATACATGATAATTTCTTTGATTAACAATTCCTCCTCTTGTAAAGGTAGGCTTCATCGATCCATATAATTTTTAATGGAAATAAAATATCATCGCGAATTTTGTCAAGAAACCAGTTACTAAAATTCAATCTCTTGACATAATCTTGAGGTAATAAATTCTGAACTTTTTGAAGATAATATGGGTAGCGATTATCACCTTTCAAAGTTCGCCATATTGCTTGCCGCGATATTGCTAATGCAGCAGATGCTCTTCGGATGCTGGTCTCAGGATTGTTATCGAAGTGGCGTTGGACACAATTTCTTATCCGATAATCTGCTCTTATTGCTGCCTGGAATTGGTCGCCTTCATTACGTATTAAGAATGACCCAGTCTCTCGTAGATTAACAGTTAACGAAAAGACTCGTCGATTAGGCACTGTTCTATTTGGAAATCGGCGTGCATACTCCCGCACCGCTTCTAAACCATTACCGTTACAGAATATGTATGCGGCATTGTGGCTGATGCTATTCACACAAAAATATCTGAGTAACTGACTAAAGGCTGATTTAGGAATTATAATCCTAGAAGGAAGCAAAAATTAAACAAATAAAAGAAAGCAAAGGATAACATTAAGTGTTTACATATCTCACTGCCTAGCCTGATGAACTTTGAAAGGTGATAATGGTTATCAGTAACATTTTCGTTTTGTTTCTTTTTTTTGCGATTTTCTCTAAAACTAAGCAAAAACGAGCAAATCTCTAGAGGACTTTTTGTCTTAGTTTTTCGGTCCCCTATAAGTTCCTGAAGTTTTGCCATTCAAATTCGGGACACCCTGTATACAATGGTAGTGGGCCAATCTAGCGTCTCAAAATAAAATTTTATGAGTAAGCGCTGTAAAACTTTATACTTATTGTAGCAATTGAAAGTACACATAGATATAACGTCATCGCAGCCATATCTCATTTTGCAATAATTTAATATTCTCCAGCGGTTGATGAAGGTATTACAACATCCATCCATGCTCAAAGGTCAAGTTCTCATTGCACAGAAGGTCGAGAACTTAATTATTGTCCAAGATAATTAATGTTGAGGATGATTAAAAAAGTTTTAGTATTTTTTTTTTTTTATATACCGCATAAAAGAATATGTATATAAAAAATAATAAATTTTATAGTAATTATGATGGAACTATATTATTATTATATTTATATAAAAGAGCAAGCAATTTTTCGTTTGTGATCACTAACCACGAAAACTACTGCACCAATCCGTACCAAATTTTAACCACAGTAACCAATTTTAACAAATTCTTTTAGCTCTAAGAAGGTTTAGAAATAACAAAATCTGCTGATTTTCAATTAATTTGTTATTTAAAAAAGCTATAATATATAGATAACAGGGAAGTTTGAAAAAATACCGATAAGTGGCCTGTGCATTCTCGTACAATGAGAGGTTACAAAGATACAGTGTTACACAAAGCTCGAAATTGATAATAAAATTAACTTATATTCAACTAGAATATTTAAAAAGATTTCAATATGGATTGTGATACAAATTATTAAACTTACTAACGATTATTAATCCCTTTAGATTAGGTTATCACATACAGATATATAGTATATAGTGCGTGTGTGTGTGTGTGTGTGTGTGTGTGTGTGTGTGTGTGTGTGTGTGTGTGTGTGTTTTAAGTAGTTACTTAGTACTTATATAATTATTTAGAATCCAACTTAAGAAAATATAATTAGATTCATAATGATAATTTTTAGGAAACTTTCTTGCCTTACGCTAATTTCTCTCAGGTAAGGGAAAATTTAAGAAAAAGAAGAAAAAAATTAATAGATAGTCCATATCTGATTCGTAGTTATGCCCTATGTAATTTTCCTTTAATCGTACAAGACTTCAATAGCCAGTTCTCATCCCTTGCCCATGTCAGGTACACGTATGCCGCTTGCTCTGCCTACAATGGTCAGGATATCCAACATGAGCTGAACGGGTTTTCGATGCGAAGTAATGTTTATAAGAAATTTAAAAGTTAAACTAACATGCTAGGAACATGTCGCGTACACGTATTAATTTGATATAGACATGTGCAGCAAATTCAATGAGGTGGTCCATCCAGTTGTTAAAACGTTTCCTAGTGTATTTCATTTTAAAAACATTAAATTATGTAGTACTCGTTATAATAATTATTATTCGATTTATGAAAATCAGATTCATGATATTAAATAAATTTATGTACGATAGAGCAAGTCTTATACCGTTTACTCTTCGACATGAAACATGACTTCCAGTGAACCTTGACAACAGACTGATTCCACAGGCGGGCACTGTACACTATCTTGGCTTTTGTCCGGAGAACGATATGAAGTACACATATCAAGAAAAAAAGGAAAACTTTCAACAAACATTATGACATTTATATTCACATTTCTGTTTGTAGTCCGCTAGGTTGATAATGCCATTTCCAAACCAAATAAATCATTCATCTGGTAGTAATATCGAGCTTGTTTTAATCTCTGAACGTATTTATCCGAATTATAATGAAATACTACACATTCAAAGCTACTCGACACAAATTGAACACATACAATTACTTATGCAATACCTGTTTGGACTTATGCATCACAGATATACGGAAAAAACTATAATACACATATAAATAAATATTAAGAAATATCACATAAGCACCCTGGTACGTAAGCAATATAACTCTACACACTGAACTTCCCATGCCAACTGGTAATAAACAAAGACGGACTCACTTCATCCTAACACACTCACAAACGACATGACCACTACTCTCATACCAGAAAACACCCATGAAGCCTGAAAGACGCTGGATGTGGGATCTCCTGATCTCAGTTAAAAAAAAAATCAAGTTAGGAGCCACAAGGTTCTGCTTCCCCTCATACCTTTATTTGCTCAAACTTTTAAACCTTATTAATTACAAATTTCGTAATTTAAAATGCTTGGTAATTTTTTTTAAATTACTGTTTGCATTTATCTTAATTTGTTTAAATCCTAATACGTTTCATATGCCCTGTTTATTGTTTATAGGGACGTAAACTTCTAAAAAAGAATAAACTTTAAGCTGTGAATAATTAAACATCGATTAAGTGGAATTGTTTGCCTGTCAGTATATTTTTCGATTTACTCAGGTATACATGTTGTTATTGTTTCTATACCATGGTTAAAGCAACCTTGTAATCTGTTATGTAATTTCATATGAGTCTATATTGTTGGCTAAATTTTGCTATAAATTAGTCAGAATATTGTATAAAGATATTTATACAATATCATGTATTGCAATACGTGCAATGGATCTATCACCGAAGAATATTTCTGCCCAGGGTAAAAAGTAGAATTGTAGGTTAGAAAATCTGAAGTCTTTAGGGGGGTCTCTTTTCGACAAAATATGAGCTTACCCTAATACACATCAGTAAGTTTAAGGAGCAAGTTTTACATTTGATTGATATTTTATTAATTGATTTAAGTTTGTGTTTGGTCATTCTCCTATCAAACGGTTATATTTTAAAACAAATAATAAGATACAGGATATATTGCATTATGCACCGTAAGACGAATTCCGATATGAATAAATTGTCCACAAATGATAATCAATTATAAAGTTAAGTAACTGGGCACAATTACAACGGTTTTTAACATGGAACATATTTTACCGATGACCTAGTTGGTCAAAAGCGATGTTGTGTGCAAAACAGTGGTTGCCACGAAAATACTCTGTTAATTAAGCACAACTGTTAACAGAGATGGCTAATGAAGATCAAAAGAAGTACAAATGTTTTATAAGAATGAAATTCGACCAGTTTAACGTTTTAATACAGAACGTTACCCCCGATATACAACGAACAGACCTTAACATGAGAGGAGCAATACCCGCGATGATAAAAATACAAGTAACCTTTCCTTCTAAATGAATTGAATTGTGGATTTAGAAACCCACTTTTTTGACATTATAACAGTGAAAGAATGTTGAATTTGAAGCAAACGAAGATGTTTTCATTCAACCAGAGTTGTCACATAATAATTGTTGGGCTGTATACGCGAGGTAACAAATGACAGTTTCGTAGTAGTAGTTGGGGAACTCACTTGTCGCTTAGCAAATAAAATCGCTTTCTATTCACTTGCACTTGCCGCGTTAACTAATACTTGTCACTAATCATCTTATTTACACGTAGGTAAAAGTGTATAAGTGGCAAGTAATAAAAATAAGTACTATGCTATTGTAACTAGGCACTATTCACTTGCACTCGCCGCGTTAATTAGTTAAGTAGTATTGTAAAATGTATACACCAGATAATTAGTTATCTGGTGTATACATTGTACAATACTCGTGTAAAATAGACGTTACGTATAGTTTGATATTAGGAGAGTAGGAACAGTTAAGAGCTCAACTCTCGTTATATAAATAACACCAGCTCAATAAAGAGTGAGCTCCTATGACTCTGTTTCTGCTCAATCCCTCTCCGCTTTTGTGTATAAAAAATAACTTTTTTCTGGAAATAATTTACACGATTATAGAGGTAAGCGGAAACATATAAAGAACATAAGGGCACAGACGGTCAGCTATGCTAGGATTAAGCTATTTAATTTGAAAATTTATCTCCTGCAGAAAATTTAACCACAGGTAACCGGAAAAAATATAGAAAACATATGGTCGGGGAGGTTGCCAATTCCGCCATGTGCATTTTAGAAACTACTATGACTTTAAATACAAAATGTGCTTTGAAGCACACATGTAATTATTTTTTGGGCTAAAACCACAAAAGTGTTTCGGTAAAACTTGACCCAAGGTTAATTTGCGTATTCGCGTTTTTAAATAAGACACGGAATTTCATTTTTAAACTAAACCTGAAAAAAAAAACTTTTTTTTTATTGATATTTATAGCTGTACAAAATAATATGCATTAAGTAAATGTGTTGATAGTGAATACAATGGCTTGTGATGAACTACTCACTATTAGCACTTCAATAAAATCTACACTAAAAGGTCTCTAGGCCATCTTCTTTTCAGACGCCTCGGAGGCTTATCGGCAATGGAGAGGGAAGCAAGTTTGGAGACTAGTGGATTGAAGTGGTTATGGAGCTTACTATGGAAGGATACATATCTGGTTTGGGCTAAATCAGCAACATATGGAACATTAAGATCTTTATGGATAAGTTTATTGGACACAAAATAAGGAGCATTGAGGATTTTTTGAAGGATTTTGGATTGTCAGGATTGGATACGAGATGAATTGGATGGTTTAGTAGAGCCCCAAAGCTCAACTCCGTACGTCCAAATAGGTCAGTCATGTAAATGATCTTTTGTAATTTATAGGAAGTTTTGAACGTTTGTCTAGTAAATGTTGAAGTAGTCTGTAACGAAGAGCAGTTTCTTGTCGTTTTAGTCTTGTATGTGGATCAAAAAAACAAAAAACAAACTTAAATCGAAAAAATGCACATAGAGGAATTGGCAATCTCACCGGCGATGTGACTTTCATTGACGGTCAAAGGAGCTACCCCTAAATCATGTTCTATGCTATTCTTTCTTTAGTCAAAAAGCTCAAGGGAGCTAGTTTTTATTATATTTTTTTTTGCTGTTTTATTAGTTAGTGTGCTTAAGTTAACAAATAATATGGCGAAATATTATTCATTATCGATCCACTTATAGATAATTATTATTCAGTAGGCAGTTGAATTAATTGTTTTAGTAGTTGGAGTTTCCGCTAAGTACTATTGAGACCGAAGCAGGAGGAAGGTAAATACCACAACCAACATCCCGACTCTCCTCTTCCTAGGTGGACCCTTCATTACCATCACTAATTGCCAAGATTACTCGATATTCTCCAAAACCTCAGAAGATCCCTGATGGATGAGCCTCGGTCGACATAATAATTATTGATGATTATAATCCCTTGAAGAGTTTCCCGATGTTGGGGGATGGGGGATCCACCGCGCTGGGGCACTCTATCATTACTGCGGGACCTTTAATGGGGGCAGGTAGCTATCGCAAATTGCTTGTAAATGGCCGTTCCTGAATTAGGGGTAATCGGCTACCGTTCCCCTGGATTCACTGATTCCGGAACGTTGTACTCCGCAGTAGTCAGATTCCGCATGGAAAACCCTCGGTGCGGAACCCATAAAGTTACTATCCTAAAGTGGAACGAACCCGGATTAGTTCTGAACCTTCCTGAAATAATTATCCGATATAGTGGTAGATTTCTCATAGGATTAAGCTCCTAATTCCTACACCAAAATTATTTCATTAAATAGTTATTGCGTTGAATAAAAGTGTATTATGTAAGCAGATATCTTCTATAACATAAAATATTACAGAATACTAAGAAAATAAATGGATTTTATCATTATGAGTACGTTAGTATTAAACAGAGTTGGGCAATTACAGTAATTGGAAAGTAGTTGCAAGTAGTTGTGGAGTATCGTTTGTTTATTCGTCTTTGTACTGCTGTCGAATAGTGTTCAAAAATCATAGTTTGCCCAACAGATTGAATGATGAGATTACTAAGATTTGTTACAAAATATCCTACCACAACTTCATCATGATATTCCACCTAAAGTTCGGCAAAATATGATTTTCCAACACCATGGTGCTTCTTCACATTATTCGAAAGCAATAAAAATATAAGCCAACGATACACATAGATAGGTAGAAATACCCTCCACCTGTAAAAACAGACTCATCTGCCCTTAAAATTCACCTCAAAAAGTAGTTTTCTTCAACACAATCAGCATTCAGAAGCTAACGGCTATGTTAAATAATTGAGGTCTATGTTCATTATCATTGGATTTTTAACATTACATTGAAAATCTAATGAAATAAATCCTAAATAATAATAATAAATAGATAAATGTAATAACATATATAGGAAAACTGTCAATAAAGCGACACTAGATCAGAGGATCTTATGTTATTGGTTTTGCTTTTTATTCCAATGAAGAGCTTATTATGTTTAAAATGCACATTTTCATTAAAGGATTGTCATAATGTTTTATTTACACAAGTAACTGATTTGTATGCCAAATAAAAACACCATGTTTTTTCGTTTTCTAAAGTGAATTTCTCCATGAAATTGAAACAAAATCATTACGTTTAACATATCATTCTAAAGCTGATTAAATTTGAAAGTTTTTGTGAGATTTAACTTTTTTTGGATAGTTTTTTTCGAAAAACGGTGAGCGTCAAAGTAATATATGACATTGTGACTTCCCCAAATAAGGTGAAGATCAAGCTGTTCTTTAGATACCAAGTTTGTAAAATTCAAGGTTACAGGTACTCAGCTATAATAGAAAATGTAATGCTTAATCGGAAAATGTGGTCAAAATTTGAAAAGTATTTAAACAAAATAGAGATATTACAGCTTTTATGGAAAAAAGCGTGGTTTCCTCAAAAAAGTCTTTGATTTATCGTATATTTGCAACGGATTGGAATAGAAAGGTGAGGTCTACGGCATTTTGCTACATTTTTTATCAAGTTTCACCCATTATTTTTTTTTTTTTTTTTACACAAAGAGATACTCACCCTGTATAAAATGAAATATTAAAATTAAAAAAAAAAAAAAAAAAATATATAAATATATATATATATATATATATATATATATATATATATATATATATATATATATATAATTATATAATAATGAAGAATAATTCTTGGATTTGATAAGTCTACCTTTTTTTTAAAGCTCGTATATTCTTTTTTATTTTTGAAGAGAAAAGATTTGACCCCGGTTGGGATTCGAACCCAAGTCTCCACCTCTCTAGCGTGGTGCCTTATCCACTAGGCCACCGAGCTCGTATCCGAACCAGGGAAATCCTTTTTCTCTTCACTTGATCCATACCCCCGGGCACTCGCAATTGCGATGTACAATTCGGGGATGAATGTTCAATTTGAACACCTTACTTTTAATTGGATCTATTGACAGGGAAAAGCTGTCCTATATTTAAATTATTTGAAAATAATGGATCTTGGTGTGATAATTATTTTTTTTTAATTAATTTTTTTTTTTTATTTTTTTAAGAGAAAAGATTTGACCCCGGTTGGGATTCGAACCCAAGTCTCCACCTCTCTAGCGTGGTGCCTTATCCACTAGGCCACCGAGCTCGTATCCGATATATATATATATATATATATATATATATATATATATATATATATATATATATATATATATATATATATATATATATATATATATATATATATATATATATATATATATATATATATATATATATATATAATAATAAATATAATATAATAAATAAATAATTGTAGTAATAAAAAATAAAACAATATTAAAAATAAAACACCAGCTCTTCTCTCTTAGCTGCATCACTGGTGTAAACATCCCAACGGAGGCTGAGTGAAAGCAAAGGTGAAACTAATGTTCTATATTGGATCTATTAAATCTCAATCTTGGTAAATTCCGATATTTCCATGCAATTGACGAGAGTACCAAAAGACTTTAAATGAGATTTTTTCGTTGATGTGTTTCTTTTTTTCTGTGTGATGATGATGTAAATAATTTGTTGGTGTGTATAGTCATGGAAACCCTATTAAAAATATTAGTTTATTGTGCAGACTTTTCGACATGAAATATAAGCTTTCAACAGGGCTAGAAAAAATAAAAAATAAATTAAAAAAAAAAAAAAAAAAAGGAAAAGATACAGTATAAAAATTAAAAATTAAAAAAAAAAAGTAAAATTTAAGTTTAAAAACAAGAGATGATATTCCATTATTCCAGATCAGCTACCTAGAACTCCATATGGACAAACTTGGGATCCACATACAAGATGAAACGACAAGAAACTGTCGGTCGTTTCCGGCCTCTTCAAGATTTACTAAACAAACGTTCAAACCTTCCAATTAATTACGAAATTAATTACAAAAGGTTTATTCAAATAACAGTAATTAAACCTATTTCGACATCCGGAGTTAATCTTTGGGACTCCAATAAAACATCCAATTCATATTGAATCCAATCCTTACAATCCAAAATCCTTAGAATAACCCTCAATGCTCATAACTTAGCTCCATAACTATTCAAATCTACTAGAATCTCAACCCGCTTCTCACCCTATTCCAGATAACCCTCCGATGCATTTGAAAAAAAGATGCTACCAATGGGTAGTCACTTTAGAAGCAAGTGATATATTATGTCGGGCATCATCATCGCATTTACTAGATGTATGTTCATTTTAATTGTGTGCAGTTGTAAATTTCAATAAAAAGCCGAAATAAAAAAAAAATTGAAATAAATAATTATTCTATGTATTTATTTGTAGACCTAACAAACCAGACACAATTATGATAATCTATTTTTATTTCTAATTCAATTATGTATACAACTCAAAAAAGCCTAATAATACACAAAACCTTTAGAAAAAAATACATCATTCCATTTCTTTGTTGTTTTTGAAACTCGAATCAGCAAGTTAATAAAAAAAAAAATTAAAAAAATGTTAACACCCGGTAAACGCAATAAAAGACTTTTTACAATCCAGATGAGTTGTCCTCAAAGTTTGGCAATCGCGAATATTGTCTGCCTGCCAAAGATCCTATCGCCCATTGACTGGTTCCTATTTTATTTCCGATCTTATCAAATGTCAAGAATTTAAGATTGTATCTTATTTCAATTAACTGGTGGATTAAAGCACCAGAATTCTTGATACTTTATGTAAAACTCAAACTGCAAACCACCACCATCATTTCTCCAAGCATGAAGCAGTTGGTCTCGGAATTAAACGGTATAAAACAAACAGCTAACAATATTGTTACATTACAACTTACAATATATATATACCATTATATAAAAGGTATTTTTGTTTGTGATCACTAACCACGAAAATTATTGAATCAATCTGTACCAAATTTTGACCTCATCGTGTATTTAGTTCCAGGAAGGTTTAATGATAAAATATACTGATTTTCAATTAATTAGTTATTAAAAAACTGATAATATGTGGATAACAGTGAAGTTTTAAAATTTATAAGTGGCGAGCGCCATTTTGCAAGAGAGGTTACATAGGTATGGTTATATCTAGAGTTTGAAATCAATAATAAAATTCGCCTTTATTCAATTAAATTCTAATAAAAGCTTTAAATATGTGGTGCGATGAATACCCGAAAGTTTCTTAATATTCCCTGTCAATCTGGATTACCAACTAATACATTAAAATAAAAAATTGGATGTTCAATTTTGCTTTTACTCACTTTTACTCATTGCTCTTCAAACACCTGATCAATGAAATTTTAACCAGGTTAATAAATGACTGCTATGCGTGAAAATATCACTCTAGAGATGATGTTCAATTGCATAATTCAATATAAGATTTTCATCAATAAACGAAATAAACTTGAATAATTTGTTAAAATGATCTGATTTCTTTAGTTTATGAGAGCAGGTGAAGCCGCAACGGGGAATTAGTACATTAACATATATATAGCCCGATCGTTACTAAAGCACTTGAACATAAAATAAGTTTTTTGAAACATTAGAGTAAAATTTGAACATTGAAATTACTTTTCGAAATTTTATTAATAATTGATAATGGATTTAACCTATCATTATCCCAGAAGACTTAGATAGTGATACAACTACATGCTTTTGACCAAAAGCGTATCCTGGTCTAACATTTTTCAAAGAATATATCTCTGAATATATGATATTAAACAGAAAAGACCTTATACGGAAAAATGTCTGGGAGGATGACAAGAGATTCTAACGAACATCATGTCTGATTTTTTTTCTGTCAGAATGATAGGGGAAATAGCGAAATCTTGTTGAAATATCGCTATGTTTATTTAAAAAATATTTCAATATAAAACAAATAAATGACAGTGACACGTAGTATAAATAAATGTCGGAATAAATAATGATAAATGTTTTGTTTATATAGGAGCCTGCAATGTAGCTACATATAAATGATTACATTTAAGGAAACACTTTGCTTGAATCTTGTACAAAACCATTGCATCAGCTAAACACACCTGAATTCCTAGTTGTTTTGACCAGCTGCTGTTATTTGCTGGACCCACACAATTACGCAGTGATCCGCTGAGTTTTGTAAAAAAAAAAATTTTATCTCTAATATTTGAAATATCTAACGTTCGAGAAAATTATTTTTCCTATGTTGGTTATGGAAAGTTCTCTGTATTCTCTTACTTCAAAATTAAAACTGAAAACTAAAAAACAATTGTTATTCTAGGTAAAAATAACTTTTTTTTTTTTTTTGGTTGACGGTTTATATGTAAGGTACAAACCTAATACGTATGCTTACCTGGATATACACGGTATGTGATCAAACAATAGCGTTTATGAAGGCCGCTGATGTAAACTGAAGCATTACTAACATCAGCCTGTACAACCTGATTGTTGGAGCTATTGAGGCAAACCAGTTCCTAATCCTATTATGTATAATACATGTATGTATTATACATAATATGATTAGATATATATAGGATTAGGATATTTATATATATATATATATATATATATATATATATATATATATATATATATATATATATATTTTATGATGTATTTAATAAATAGTTTATATATTCTAATAAAATATTTATTTAAAAAGTTCAATTTTATAAAGAATACATTAATTTAAAATCAAGAAGATATTCTAGGATGCAGTCAGAAGAAAGAAAAACACCTTTAAGTTAAAAAACTATAACATAAACAAAAATAAAAGCTCTAACTTATTTGTAATAGTCATTGTATGGTCTTCTAACTGGTTCGCTCGGCCTAAAGAAGACCTGCGAGGTACGTCGAAACGTCGGCGTTCTATTTAAAGATTTGTTGAACTTGGAATTTTTTTTCTTTCTCCTGACTGAATCCCAGACCTTTTTATACATAATTCTAACTTTCAGCTATAATATTTTTAATATACATTAAATTTAAACTTGTAGCACAACCAAAACAACGTATAGTAACAAACACGAGGAGTACCTAGTATGAAAAAAAATAAAATCTGAAAAAAACTAACCATGAAAACTACTGAACCGATCTGTGCCAAATTTTAACTACCACATTTCTAGAAAGGTTTACAATAGTGGAATTTATTATAATAATAATTTAAATGTATATTGCTGAGAGGCAGAAACGAGATTTTCAAAACTGTCAAACCTTTATGGTTTAAATTAAAGTCCGACCAGATGAAATTGATAAAATTACTTATGGCGACCTATAAATTACTGCCTAATCAAAATATCGATCATAGGTTATTGTGCGTAAAAATACTATTCATGAGCCTTTAGATGTAAGAATTGATAATGCAGTTCATTATCCGCAAGAGTTTCTTAATAGTATCTGTCCATCTTAGATCACAAACTCATACAGTAAAATTAAATATTGTATGTCAAGTAATGCATTTTTTTTTATTACTGAACTATATCAGTGAATAAATAATGATCAATTGCATACCACAACACAAGATTTGTATTGATAAATAAATAAAGCTTCAATTATAAGTATAAATTACCTAATTTCTTTATTTATAGGTGCGGGCGAAGCCACGACAGGACTTTCTAGTTTTGAAATATAAGCTTTAAAAAAAATATTTTCAATAATTTAATGTAATTGAACATATTTTTCAGAAGCTATTGCCCACAAAAATAAACAGTTGCTTGTTTGTCAGCTGCTACCGGCTAGGATGGAGCAAATTGAAAATTAATATAGGCCTTGATGGGAGGTGTTTTCGGGTGAAAAAAAAACCTGACGACATCCTGTGTTTATTGCTTCAGGAGCGATCAGGGGGCGTTTTTGCCCCTAACCTACTGTCATCAGCTATCATCTTCTCTCCCGCACTTCCCCATCATGATGTGACCCGTCCAAGCTCACCGCTTTGTCCCTATCCATTTACAAAGTCTCTAATTTTTGCCGTATTTCAAAGCGACGTAGTATCGAATTATTTCAAAGAAATAAAGCTGGATTCAGGGCATTATATAATTAATTGGAAGCCTCATTAACACCTACTCTAAAACTTTAATAAAGAGATGATTTAAATATTTAATTATCTACTGTCATTATTTTTAGATTTTTTTAGAATCGATACGCATAGGGGTAAATGGCAGGTCTAGCCGGCCGAAAATATTTTATCACAATTTTCTATTTATTTTAGGCTGCTAATTGAGGAAAAAAACATTCTAAAAAAGGTAGGATTCTGGTTTTTGATATATGATATTAATCATGCAAAAACGAATACCATCGATTTTGTCTGGGTTTTGCACCGCTAAGGAATTAATTAAATTACCAAAATAATTGATCTTACAAATAATGTATTTACGATATACAAAAGAATTTCCGTGTTACAAGTGAGTAGTTGTTTTGACTTAGGAGTTAATTGTCTAAAAATTCTAGTTTCTTGTCAAAACTGGGCAATCGCTGGCTATCCATAAGGTGAAGAAGGTCTCTTCTTATAGCAATTTTCACTAGCCCTAAAATAACATTTTCCCTTTAGTGATGAAAATAAATAAATATTTATACGATCCTTTTTCTAAATTTCTTTTAAAATTTATTGCAAGTTCAAACTGTTTTTTCCTCTAATTCGATCAACAAGGAAAACGATTTATGCTCATAACTTCAATCCCCCATTCAATATTCAATGTTCTGATATACTATTTGATAGGGTTTCCCCACCTCCGTTGCATTTAGTGATATTGATTATTGGCCGGCCAGATTATAACTTTACCTCTTTGTGCGATACCTGATTAATATTGAATATATACGTATTCGTACCTTTACTCTCTTTAAGTTATATTAGCATTAGTAAGTAACGATCATAGTCCATTTTTACTAAAATAAAAATTCAGTGCAAAATGAGAGCTTATAACTAAACGTATTTTAAAATAATATTCGAGAAAGGATTCGAGTTTTTTTTTTTTTTTTTTTTTTTTTTTTTTAAATTATTAAGGACTAAATAAACAGAATAACAGTCGAAAACGATCAGAGAACGAATTCTTTCCTAGATCTTTTCCTGCATCATTTCATATGTTTTAGGTACCTATATCAAGTATGAAAATTTAAGAAGATAAAAAACGCCCCCTGCGCAGTTTTTTTCACTCTTTCACTAAACACAGTAGATGAGAGTAGGCACTGATATTTTTCTACATCTAAATCTTAAGAATATAGGGTTCTAATTCAAGAATTACCATTTAATGAAATGAAAAAAAAAATCTTCAGATTTTGAGATAACAAAAATCCTTTAAGACTAACCAGAAAGTATAAT
Organism: Euschistus heros; assembly: GCA_003667255.2. Classification (NCBI taxonomy): domain Eukaryota; kingdom Metazoa; phylum Arthropoda; class Insecta; order Hemiptera; family Pentatomidae; genus Euschistus; species Euschistus heros. The sequence goes on from RCWM02000004.1 coordinate 1,459,014, forward strand.
AAAATGGTGCTATGGTCTGAAGGCATTAATTTCTTTAGTACTTCAGCTTCGGTGGTTGGAAATAGAAATCCAATTTCTTCATTTTCCAACAGCGAATACATATCTTCAACAATTTGCCTTTTGGTTGCAGTACATGCAATGCTTCATTTTTCAAGATAATATTAGAAATTCTGTGGCTGTTGAATAAAGGTATTAAAAATGTTTCTGTCATCATAAGATACTAATACACCCCGTCACGGCTTCGCCCGCTCACATAAGAACTTGGATACTTTGAAGTTCTATTTGTTTATTGATAAAAATCTTGTATTGAAGAATGCAATTGAACATTATTAGTTTAATGATATTTTCCAGCATAGCATTAAATTTTAACCTGGTTATAATTCCCCTGGTTAGGTGTTTGAAGATTACATAAAAACATAATTTTACATACGAGATTTAACTTTATCTATGAGTTGATAATCCAAATGGAAAGAGACTATTAACAAACTCTTGCAGATAATGGGCATCATTATAATCAGTGCTTACAATAAAATTGCCATCAATTATATTTTCACTCACTATTAATTGGTAATAATTTTTATTTGGCAGAAATAATTTTATCAGTTTTATCTGGTTGGATTTTAATTTGTAACCATAAATGTATATCACAGTGTGGCAAACCTCGTTTCTGCTACTTAACTTTGTACTTTTTTTGTTTTTTATATACATTTATTGAAATTTACAACTGTACAGAATATATACATCAAGTAATTGTATTGACAACGATTATAACATGTTAAAACTTGAAAAGAACTACTCATCAGTAGCACTTTATTAAAACTTCTACACTAGAAGGTCTCTAGGCCATCTTCAGACGCCTCGAAGGATTATCAGGAATGGAGTGGGAAGCAAGTTGAGAAACTAAAGGATTTAAGTGATTATGGAGCTTACTATGAAAGGATAGGAATCTGGTGTGGGCTAATTTTGTACATTTAAATTTCTATTATTGCTAGACCCTCCGAGAACCATGAAGATAGTGTAGTTAAAATAAATGGTACATATATATTCCGTAGTTTTACTATTTTAAACACAGTTTAATAATAGTACTAACTACATATCGATCGATTTTTAAACTTCACTGGGACCCTCATGTCGCATTACATACTTAAATCTTTTTTAATAATTTAATTGATTATAAGTAAATTTTATTATAAATTTCAGGCACTATATTACACCGTACCATTGTAACCTTTAATGCTGGTTAAAATTCACCACCAATCGGTCAATTTTTAAACTTCAAAGCTATGTATATATTGTCGCCATTTTAATAAAAAATAAATTGATTAGTAGATTTTATTATTGATAAACCTACCTCGATCTATAAAGATGATGTGGTTAAAATCTGTTATATATTAATTAAGTAGTTTTCGTGCTTAGTGATAACAAACAAAATATGGCTTGTCCTTTTTTATAATAGCATAGATATAGATAAAAGATACTTTAAAATAAATGACAGTAGAAACTCGATAATTCGCCATGAGTGGGAGAGAGGGGGTGACGAAATAACGAAAATGACGATTTACAGAATTTTGTTGTAAAGTAACAAGAAAGCATTTTAAACTATATAAATTGTTTTTTTTTTTTTTTTTTTTTTTTTTTTTTTTTTTTTTTTTTTTTTTTTTTTTTTTTTTTTTTTTTTTTTTTTTTTTTTTTTTTTTTTTTTTTTTTGCAATTTATTGAATGTAAAAACGAACAGATGAACATTATACACATTGGACCTGAGCGTTTCCATCCATGTTTAACAAGCTGCTTACCTCTTGCTTATCTTTTTTCATTTTATAATCTGGAGCAGAAGTTGCTGAGCCAGATGATGAGGTTTTTGGAGGAAGAGCTTTCCAGTATTAATTTATTACTGGAATTCGTCGTCAACTGCACTCATACTTACTTTCATCTATTACTACAATCAATGGAGGGATCGACTCCGGGCTTGTTCTTTTTGTTTTTTTCTATGCAATGATTTACAAAATGTATAAATATAGGCGTATTTTTTAGTTATAAACAAATGAGGCTGTTTAAAGATTAAATAAGTATCAAGGGGGAAAAATGAATTACATACGTATTTAATTTTGTTATTTATAGTTGCCAATTTAAAAAAAATAAATAAATATATAAAAATAATAATAAAACCCTGACGAATTACCAAACAAGACGAACTTGGTATACTTAGGGAGAAAAATCGATGTGTGTAATAGTTACATAATTTTGTACTACAAAACTATCGCTAATATCAGGGATATCGATTGGTTCCTAGGAATCGACTTTGGATTATCGATTCTCGATACTGATTTTTTTTATCAAAAATCGATGGAATCGAGAATCGCCTGACTCATTGTTCAAATATATTCCACAATCCTTTCCGACATTGTTAATAGTATCAATATTTTTGTCAATAATATTAGTATTAATTATTAACACTTTCATTGACTGTTCAATACTCTGTGCATTGACCTAATACGATAAAGTACAATGCTCTACTTCAGATATTGAGATAACTATTAAATAGCTATAATAAGATAGAACCTGCACTTGTTCAAAGGGAAATGTCGGTTAAAGCAATGCATTCGAGCAATAAATTGTAATTTATTGTCGAATGGAGTCACGCAAGGAATCATTATTTAATATCGACCCGAGGATATAACAAACAAAGCTGGCCTACAATTCATTCGAATAGCGAATAAATACACATTAACGTATCTTACTGATATTTCCTGAACATTTATCCCTCGGATCAGAGATAGTGCAGGTGTCTACGTACCCTAGCTGCTAAGGCTGGCTTGTTCGATAATTATAAGTTATGAGGACATTTGTGAAACAAACGATTAACGGCTAGAAATAGTTTTATATCTCACGCCCTTTGGAGCTCCACTTCATTACTGTATTAGCGGTAGTCACGTATCGCTTTCTCAGCTCGCAGTCGATTAGCTATCTTAAAGTTTAAGATCTTGTTCAAGAGCTGTTCTCTCACATACGTTTAACATTACCTACAAGAAGATTGAAAAGGCAATGGATCAAGGTATCTCCCGACTTCCTAATCAATTTTATATCAATAATTAAAAAGAATCAAAAATTTAAGATACATCCATTTTTCTAGGCAATTGAGGTAGCATTGTACTTATAAATCCTTGCGTTTAAACTCATTTGGAGTAATAACTCCAATTAAATTCAAAATTCAACATCTCTAACGGTAATTTTTTTCTAGTAAATGTAAAATCTCGGAGGGTTATCGGGAATAGAATGGGAAGCAAGTTGAAGGACTAGTGGATTTGTGTGGTTATGGAGTTTACTATGAAAGGATAGGTATCTGTTTAGGGCTAAATTAGCAACAAATGGGACATTAAGATCGTTATGGATAAGTTTATTTGTAACAAAGTAAGGAGCAGTAAGGATTTTTCGAAGGATTTTGGATTGTAAGGATTAGATACGGGAAGAATTAGAAGGTTTAGTTGAGCCCCAAAGCTCTACTCCATACGTCCAAATAGGTCTGATAACTGTCATGTAAATGAGTCTTTTGTAATAAATCGGAAGGTTTGAACGTTTGTCTAGTAAATGTTGAAGAAGTCGAAAACGACGAGCAGTTTCCTGCCGTTTTAGTCTTGTATGTGGATTCCAGGTTAAACATTTGTCCAATTGGAGTCCAAGATAGCGGTTCTGTTCAACAGGAATCAGTGGGATATTATTAAAGGATACGGTTGGACAAGAAGACGTAGGTTTACGGCGAAGGGTAAAGGTTATTTGGTGGGATTTGCTCGGATTTATTTTAATTCTCCAATTTCGACACCATCCTTGAAGGTTAAGAACATGATATTGGAGTTTTTGTGAGGCAATGAAGGTATCATTATTTACTGATAACACACATGTGTCATCAGCATACATGGTGAGGACGGTCCCGACGGGTCGGGATATCAGCTGTATACACCGTGCAGAGGATGGGACCTAGGATGCTACTTTGAGGAACACCTGCACGAAGAGGGAAGAATAGGAAAAGTTATGATTAGAGACCGGATTTTTGTGCAAAAAATGTGCAGTAAAAAACTCGAAACGTGCAAAATCGTGCAGTAAAAAAACTCAAAATATGCAAAATCGTGCAGTAAAAAAACTCAAAATATGCAAAATCGTGCAGTAAAAAACTCAAAATATGCAAAATCGTGCAGTAAAAAACTCAAAACGTGAATTTAAAAACTTAATACATGCAGCAATCCATTAATTAACACAAATATGCAAAACTTAACCAGCCTTGAATAAACTTAAGGACATTTCGACAAACGTTCGTTTTAGAGTTAATTCAATCTAAAATACTTTAAAATTTGGGGGAAAAAGGAGATGAAAAAAATTGTTAATAAAAAGAAATATAAAATATCTTTATTAAAATTTCCTTTTACGGGGAAACAAAATGTAATTAAATGTTTTTGAAAAATAAATTAGTTTTTAAAAGTTTCGTGAAAATGTACGACATTATAAATTTCAAAATATTTCTCAGTAATATTATGCCGCGTATCAATTAATAAAATGTTTAGCAAAGAAAAGGAACGTTCTGCATCTATGGACGTAATAGGACAATTATTGTAGCATGCGATTGTGGATGGATCCAGATTATCAGCTTCTATTTCCTTTCCTACAATTATTTAATTTTTTTCAACAAATGTAGCCGTAGTTTTTCTCAAGGATTTGCTCGAATTTCGAAAACAAGCATCTTCCTTTTTCATTTTCAATTCGTTTTAATTTTTCTTCGAGAGTTAAAAACAAATATCAGCTCTGGATATTCATTTTTCCATTGTTTCAAGTTTGTAGAAACACTAGCGGACGTTTTTGGCATTTTCAAAGTTGATAGTTTAAAATCTTGTCAACTACTAGCCCTTTGTGCTAAATCAGAAGTGGGGAATGAAATGGGAAGCGGGGAGTAAAATTTTCTGAGGAAACGTCTTAGTTCTAGGAAGTACGTCGGTCCTCATTGTTTGCCTTAATCCTTAAAGCTCCCAATTCAATACGATCATTTAAGAGTACGTATTAGGTCGCAAATACATTTGATTTATATTAAGCTACTTTATACTTTCAATTTAAAACTAATTAACCTATTTAATATAAATAATTGCTATAAATGTTGCCTAATAATCGTAAGTAAAATTTTCAAAAAATAAATGTTTAAGTGAATAAAATTAGATGACTTTGGTTCAATTGTGCAATTCCATGCAGTAAAACCCGAATTCGTGCAATTAAGCTCAAAAAGTCAAATTTGTGCAATTTCGTGAAAAATAAAATTTAAGAATAAGTATCCTTAGGTCATGAATGAGATAACAACTTGGGTTAGAGAGCTCTAAACCAAAGCAAACTAAATGTGCAATAACACAGAAATCCGGTCTCTAGTTATGATTAACTTTAAAGTTTCTATCATTGAGATAGGAGCAGATAAGAAGGAAGTATAACGGTAAATTTAAAAACTTTTTTTACCTGTATCTGTATATGCTATCCGCGATATTCGAGCTACTATGTGAATGGCATTCTTTCTAATTATTTTTTACATCTGTTGTATCTCATCTATCATCAGAACATAATTTATGGTTGGACTTGCTAACAATCTACTATTACGTATGAGAAAGAGCAGTAACGATACAGATTTTTAGTAGATAAACGTTTTTTTGTTGAAATTTTCTAGGAATGTCATAATCATTATTTTTGTTTCTTTTTGAAGTCCTTACTATCTATTTTTTATTTTTTTAATTGATTGAAGATATAGTAATTTATGGAGTAATTTCATTTTTTTTTTTATTATTGAAATTAAATTAAAATTAGAATTACAATTTATTTACATTTTACAAAAGGAAAGTTTCATTTAACAATCTCAGCCAAGGGTCCCTCTAAATACTTTCTCAGATTTATTAATTTACATTTATATATATTTTTCCACGTAACGACCACTAAAAACCACGCGAATATCATTGGTTAGGCTTCTTTGGGAATCTGGATTTTCTTCCTTCCCATCACAGTTTCATTATTTTCGACTACAATTATTTTCATTCTTCGGACCACTCTGTACACCTCTTTTTTTATCATCTAATATTGGTGAGGTTTTTCAGTGTTTTCCTGTATGTGTTTCTATCCAAACAGTCGGCACCTGAAATTTTAAGGTTCATTAATTCTTCCCTTATTCACTTCGTGTATCCTCCCATTCGTTTGAAGCTAAAAATTTTGTTAAAGATTTTTTTGTTCTTTTTCATGTGCCCATAGAACATCCATCAGCCTTCTGATTCTTATCTCAGTTTCCAGATCTTTGATTTCTCTGTAGAACTCTTCGTTAGATCTTCGCCTGTAACCTCCCTATTTTCCTTGACCCATGAATTTTCCTTAAGATCCTCCTTTCTATTCAAAGCAGCTTTTCCACGCTTGTTGTCTCCATCCCATACAAAATCACAACGTTTTAATGCCTTAATTTTGCATTGGAGGAGAGGTTTTTTTTAATGTAAATTTCGCCTGTTTAGAAACATAAATTTTCTAATTTCGTGATTTTCTATCGGATACTCTGTTCCTTAAGCGTTCAATTTTAGGTCAAAAAATAAGGTGTTTTTCAACATTTCGAGCATTTTTTTTCATTGAAAGATTTAACAACAAATTAAAAAAACTTGTTTGATTTCGAAACTTTTATAATTTATTACAAAATGAAAAAAAAATTGGAGAGCATAACTATGTTGTATAACTGACATTGTTAAAGAATCGCTTTTATCATTTAAGACCATGGGTTGCAGTATGTCCTCAAAAATTCATTTTTTTCAATCCCATTTGAATTTCTTCTCTCCTAACTTGGGGGCAGTTTTAGATGGGCACGGAGAACGATTTCATCAAGAGATAGCCCAGTGGAAAAAAGGTATGGCTGTAAATGCAATGAGAAGATGCTTGCCGACTACTGTTGGGCATTACAACGGGAGACACATAATGTAGAGTACAAAAGGAAAATATATACACAATGATTGTATTCACTATTAAATATTATTATTTTATATATTACTGTTATTCACCAACATTAAAAAAGTGTTATAAAAATATATGAAAAAAAGTGCTGTTTCAGTTGTTTTATTTTTTTTTTTAACAACCTTCAATCTCTAAAAAATGGCGCTTGAGGGATATTTTTTTTTTTGCTGTCGATTCGAATTCAGCACAGTTGTAATTATAAAATTAACAAAATATATTCATCGAAGTGTAAGAAAAATAAATGAAATTTTAAAAATACGTTATTTCAGGTTTTCAAAAATAACTTTCCTCAAGTATGATGCTAGATAGATATTTTTTTCCCCTTCAGATTCGAACTTCAGATCCTTAAAAAAATAGTGGTCAGCGTCGATTTGCTAACATATTTTCTCTGCTAAGTCTTGGATTTTCATCTTCCAAAGCTCGCATAATATCATTCATGGAAGAAGACCTTCCACGAAATTCCCTGTCTTAAAGCTCAAGTCTCTGTTTCGACATTTTTTAAATCATTGTTAAACAGAGCAAAAATTGAAGATAACGTAAAAACCGCAATTTAATCCTGTTTCTCTCTCTGTTCCGATTAAGTTTAAACTAAAAAGAAATTCACGTGTAAAAACTGTGAGTAAAGACTGAATTATTTCCAAGTTGTGAAGAGGAAAAAAACATTTTTGTTCGGAAGAGGAATAATAACAAATTAATTACTACTGAAGCAGCGTCTACTACTGGTACCTCATATATAAATGTCACATCAACTAATTATTCAGTAAATAATTACTAACTGTAAATTATTCATAGAATAAATGATTGTATTCCTCACACCTTTAAGAACGTCCTTCAGAGCTTATTAACATTCTCAACTTTAAAAAAAAAAACTAAAATCTATCATGTATTTAAGAATATATTTACTCAAGACGATTAGCTAAGTGCTCAAGCGCAGTAGTCAGTTTGTTTTGTGTTCTCTTTCATTCGCACTTAAGTATTTGTTTTCTTATTAGCATCTGCATCTTATTCTTTTTTTTTAATTCTCTGTTTTTATTTATTATTAGAGCATGGTAATTTTTTCTTGTCACTTTGATTTGACTAATACCTTTAAAAAAAAATAATCAAAGCTTTGAAATATATAATAGCGAGACTATAAAATTATATCAATACAAAAATCAACATAAGATATTAAAACATTACTAAGAGAATTAATTATCACTATATTTAAAATACTGGGACACAGTAATGTCGAACTACTTTTATACCGATTTGTCAGAAACATGTAATTTGCTGAAAGAAATTAAAATAATATAAATACAAGTATAGGACTGCTCTCATTATTTAGTTTCATTGATTTGATTATATTTATAATTTGAATAAAAATAGTCACGAGTAACGTATAATGTACAACTTGGTGCAATCTAACTCCTGTGAGAAGGATACTTCCCAACTGGTAGATACTTGAATCTGAATTCGAGGCTTTATGAAATATGTGTGTTATCCTAACAAATCTTATCAAACAACCTTTACCCCTCGTCGTAAACTAATGACTTCCTATCCAACATTATCCTTTCATAATCTTCCATTATATTACCTGTTGAACAGATCTGCTACCACGACTCCATCGGATCCAATCTCATTCTGGATATTGTGAGTACCGAAATTGGGAAAAAACCTTTCGATTTCGAACAAATTACATTCTTATTCTCAGACATTTACTCAGGTAGATGGGTAACATTCTCTGTCTGGGAATAACATTTAGTGCAACAGTACAGCCAGATTATTATATTATATATACTTTTATGTCACAATAATTAAAATATACACTCATCTCCAAGAACATGATACACATAAAACTGTAGACCAGTGACAGACGTGGTGGAACTCAAGACACAAAGGAAGGCATCTTCATAATTTCATTCCAGACTTACAGACTTCAGATCAGATTCATAGACTGACTATAGAAAAATACTTTAGTAATGATAATAATAATAAAAGTTGATTATTTATTCTGGGACATTAGGTCCCTTAAGAATAAAAAATGATCAGGGGCTTCAGAGCCTTAAAAAGGAAATAATCTTTATAAAATAATAAGTAACAGAAAATTAAAAACAAGTTTGTTTGTTTTTTTAAAAAATCAATAAGATTTCATGCATATACATTTTTCATATTTTATACAATTAAAAAGTGGCTATTGACAGATTTGTGAGGACAGGATCTGGGTGGATGGTAGGTGGTTAAAGAAGTGGTATTTGAAAGTGGAAAGGGTGACTGAATGACGAAGATTCAGAGGGATGGAGCTCCATAGAGAAGAGGATCGGATTACGAAAGATCTGTCGAAAGTAGCTCAGCAATGAACAGTATACTTTAGATAAAAACAGTACAGAAACTAGGATATTTTTCAGTGCATAGACAATGTTTGATGAACAATGTGTGTTTATGATGTTACAATAACTTTGTTGCTTAGTTTTTCCCTATAGTGTTTTTAATATCTTATTATTTGTTTACAGAAATAAATAAAACACCTTCCGATAAGGTTACTGCTGGAAGGAAATTACTAAACAAAAAGTCACAAAGATTTTTTTCTAGTGAGCTCAACTCCGAAGCAATAATACGCAACTATAAACTGCCATAGGCAACTAAGTTCATAAATTAACCATGAGATCTTCTCAGCCATAAATACAAAGCCATTCCCAAATGAGCCGGTATAAAAAAGATGTCCGAAGGAAATTACAAGGACCGTTCTCCTGATTTACGATTACCCGGAGGATATCTATTAGAGGAGTTGTGCCGTGCCGTACCGGCCGGTGTGGGCTACACCTGCGTCGGAGTCACACCTCTGCCACGCCAGTACTAAATTGAAACCGCTATTTATTGCGAGGTGGCTCTATCCCAAGGGTCTTGTGCGCAATGTTATTGCCGAGTCAGAGGTCATCTTGCGGTGCCTTCCTAGCAAGAGTCTAATATAATTACCATAAGGTGTCCAATGAGGCTGTAAATTGGAAGGTGCAGATTGATGGCCTCAGAGGGCGAGGTGCTAAACAGACTCACTTATGCATAGAAATTAATGTTGGCGAGTGCAAGAAAGATGCATTGAGCTTGTAAACAGTCTTGGTTTACATAGTTGCCAACTCGGACATGAATAAATATGCTGGATTCTGGTTTATTCTCATGTATTCTTACCTTTGGACGTGTTTGGAATGAATCATTTGCAAGATTGGAGAATTCGAAGAAATATTTCTTAATACTTCGTAAAGTCGACGGTATATTTCCGTTGTCAACAAACCTTGTTGACACATTAACCTCTGCATTAATTAATGTTTAATGCCTGTAATCAGGCATTATATTTTATACTAGCTATTCATTGACGAAATAACTGCAAATTTACTCTTATTTAAATTTCCTGAGAAAACAAATCTGGTTAATAATCAATCACATCATTTCTCTCTTCCAGTAATGCTCTGGGATGCAAGTTGTCAATCTAGATGCTTCTTTTCATTCTGCTTTTCTACGTTATTTGCAAAATATTCAGAAATATGTGAAAGTTAAATAAAATATGTGAAAGTCTAAAAGAAACATTTTTAGAAAAAAAATAACTAATACATATTTTTACATTTTTTTATGATCAAGCATTATATTATAAACTAGGTATGCATTTATAAAATAAATGGTTTAGTGATCTGCTGAGATACGTATCTTTTTTTTTTTTTTTTTTTTTTTTTTTTTTTTTTTTTTTTTTTTTTTTTTTTTTTTTTTTTTTTTTTTTTTTTTTTTTTTTTAATCATTGGCTACGATGAGTCCTACAGTAAATGCAAAAATATTGCTGTGTTTGATGCTTGCAAGGTATTTTGAAGAATTTATTTTTTTAAATAATCAAATTATTAAAATAAAACAATAATAAAATAAATGAAACTTAATATTTTTAGTTCAAAATTCGAAACTGAATTCATCGCCACCTTTTAGCTTGTCCTATATACTACCGCTTGAGGTGGTCTTTTGGAAGATAGATAGAGGTTTTCGCATGCTTTAAATTTTAAGAACCCGTTCCTAATGAAAAAAAAAAAATATTTATTTTCATTTTTTTCTGTTCTATGGTTACCTGATATTTCTCCTTCTAGCCTAATATTCTTCAAGTCTAGTAGTTTATCATGTAATTCAATGATGTAACTTACTCAGAAAGCAGAATCGTTCGGGATACTTAACAAATAATTCATCACTAACCTTCTTTGTTTGTTTTAATACTCGAGGCAATACATCGAAAAAAAAAAAATCCCTGACTAGGAAAAATATGGATGATGGATGTATCCATCTACAATCTACTGCTTTTCCCAAGTTGCATTTTAGAATTAAAAGGATCAAATTACTTAAATTAATAATTTAGTTAAATTAACAATCAATTACACAGGCCAACGATGAAAAAACATTTTTACTTAAAACACCTTTCTCTGTTTTTTAGGGTGCTAAATCCTAGTATGACACTTATTAAGCCGAATCACCTACCATCTTTTCACATTTCCACATCAATATATTAAATTTTTTGATTTATTACAAAATTTAACAGCTTTTACATACTACAAATAAAATCGTATAATAATTTATGCTGGATGTAGAAGAATCGGCAGCACTGCTGAAACAGATATAGATATAGATGAACAAGATGATGAAGAGTTCCAATGTGCTACAGCAAATATAGAACCTAAACTGTTTACTCAGATTGAGCTTAACGACTTAGCTAGAGATCTTAGGTTAACAAAAGAAAAAAATGAATTGCTTGGTTCTATACTAAAAGAAAAGAACTTGTTGGCAGTTGGAACTAGCATATAAGTGTATAGGAAGATAGAGTAGCAATATTCGAAATTTTTTAAACAAGAAGGTGATTTAGTGTACTGCTCAGACATTCCAGGTCTGATCAAAGAGTTTGGTGTTGAATACAAAAAAGAAGACTGGAGGCTGTTCATTGATTCTTCCAAAACTAGTTTAAAAGCTGTTTTATTACACAATAGTAACACTTGTGTTATACCTGTTGGCCATTCTGTACATATGAAAGAGAGCTATGAAAACTTAGAAATAGTTTTGAATAAAATTGGCTATTCTGCTCATGGTTGGATAATAAGTGGTGACTTGAAAGTAACATGCATGCTTCTTGGTCAGCAAGGCGGTTTTACCAAATCTCCATGTTTTTTATGTGAATGGGACAGTAGAGCAAGGGATCAACATTGGTGCAGAATGAACTGGCCTGTGAGTGAGTCTTTAAAACCCGGCGAGAAGAACATTGTAGATCCTAGAAACATTCTCTTACCACCTCAAGATATAAAGTTAGGCCTCATGAAACAGTTATATAATGCTTTATATTTATATGAAACAGTTATATATACTTTTTTTTTAAAACTATGGGTGATACAAAAAAACTGAGACCAGATTTGGATTCAGCACACCAAAAATTTTAAAAAATCAGCTATTGAAGTAAAAAAAGTTTTCAAAAACTTTTTTTTGTTGGCCTGTTTTATTATACGTAATAAACAGCTGTTTCAAATGCGACTTTGATATTCAAACCAATGTAGTTCCTGAACGGTAGGTCCTTGCGACAAGTTCTATACAACCAAAAATATTCTCCATTTAATTTCTGAAAAAGGAACTTTCGTCAAATTTACTTTCCCAGCAACTCCAAGAGCTATAGTGTGTAAAACTAGAGTGTATCAAAAAATCCCCAAATTTTAACAAACGAAGAAAAAAACTTGACTTTTTCAATAAACCTCCTAAACGATAGGTCCTTGTGGCAAATGTTACGTAATAAACATTATTCTCCATTAAATTTCTGACTGGTTAATTGCCGTCCCAGTTTCGATCAGAGCAACACTAACAGAGCTTCAGCCTATCAAAATGTTACAATTTTGAATGTGAAAATATGCTTAAACCAAAAAAAAAAATAGGCCCCCGGCCAAAAGACATATCCATGAGAAAAAAATACAACGTTTTATTGTTCTTAACAACCGGTTAGAGCAATAAAACACAGTTTATGGCCCTGACGAGTTGTTCTCAAATTTGGCAAGCATGAAGCGCGTTAACCTTCCGAAACATTGTTGTTCTGCCAAAGATCCTATCGCTCATTGGCTGGTTCCTATTTTATTTTTCGATCTTATCAAACGACAAGAATTTAAGATTGTATCTGATTACAATTAAGTTGGGGATGAAGGCACCAGTGTCATAACTTACGGCTTATTGGAATGGAGTAATTGAGAACAGTGTGCGAAGTATTTATTACTTGAGGTACGCATGATGATATAGAAGGATCAATACAATTAGGATTGATGAATTAAATGCCACTTCTATTGAGATATTTTATTTGAAAACTAGTTTCGAATGCTAAACATTCATCTTCAGTTCTAAAACATACAATAAAATTTTCAACACATCAGTACTATGTTACATAAATTAAATATACTAAAGTTTTTTAAAAAGATAAGACAAGAAATCAAGGCACTCACCTTCGAGGTAACTAAAACACTGAATTTGTGAGAAGTAAAAGGGGGGCAGGTAGGTTAAGTTTTAGATTTACAACGGGGTTTCCCTTATGACTCATTGGTTTTTTTTCGTTCCTATGGGAAATAAATTTAAAATGGGGCTATTGGATATGTTAATCTGATCATTTAAACAAAAATCTGGATCGGTTTTAAACGATTTTATTATTTCTAGTGATTCAAAAGTATTTAATTTTAGGCTATTTTCTACTTGATGTAATATTTTTACCCCCGAGTCTTTATTAAATTTGTGGTTATTTTCATTTAGATGGATAGCGAAATTGGAATTTTGGGTCTTATTAGTGTATGCTCTTATATGTTCATTTACTCTTTGATTTACTGATCGTCCGGTTTTTCCCGTGTATTTTGCTTCACAGTCATTACATTTTAATTCGTATACGCCGCTTTTTTGGTAAGGGTCTATTTTATCCTTCGGTGAAGGAAAGTATGAAGACAATGGCTTATCTATTTTAAATGCAGGGTTTAAACCTAATTTTTTTAATTCTTTCCCGACTTTAGCGGATATTGGGCCGTAGTAAGGTATCAAAATATATTTTTTAGGGGTAGCTTTATCCTCTAAAGCGGTTGAAGATTAATATTCAAAGAAAATAATTAACTTGCTGTCTAGCAAGAATAACCCCGTTAATCGCCCATCTAACAGTGCAAAAAACCCCATATCCGATAACCAAATTTCCCCACGTATCCTCAACCTCAGCAACATAACATTAACTAAAAATGAAAATAATTTGCTCAACAAAGGTTTAAAACATTCTATAAATTCACCGGTGACTATACAAACATTCGAAAACCTTGCTGTCCACATTGAATCCGGTTTAGAAAAATACGACAAAAACCCACTTTCGAAATCAATATGCGCAAACATACTAAAAACAGAAATAGAGAAAGCCCAGAACTATAAGATAAAGACATCATCCGAATACAAGATAGCACGCGCTTTATCAACTAAAATATTAAAAAACGACCTTACAATCATAAAAGCGGACAAAGGGAACACCGCAGTAATTATAGAAAAAGAGTTATACAAAAATAAAATCTATGACTTCATCCAAAAAAACAGCTTCCCCACCATAAAAAAACCCCGCTAAAAAAATTTAACAGTCAAGTTCGGGAGTTAATAAATAATAGTATTTTAATACCAGATAATATAAAATACAACTTGATTGAAATGAATCCCTTGCCGCCCCGTCTCTACGGCCTACCCAAAATACATAAAGCAGACATTCCAATAAGACCAGTAGTTACCTACATTAATAGCTCCATATACAAACTTGCTCATTATTTAAACAACATGTTCAAAACGAAAATTTCTTTTTCCCCACGAAATACAATAAAAAACTCAATAGAATTAGTCAACAAAATTAAAAACGTAAATGTTCCAGACAATGCAAAGTTAATATCATTCGATGTCACAAATCTGTTTACCAGTATCCCACCTTCAGAAACAATAGAAATTATAGAAGAACTAATCTTCCGGTCTAATCTTCAACCACTAGAAAAAATTAGACTTTTACAATTTAATGTCAGTCTGCGTAAAACATAATTATTTTCAATTTAACAATACATTCTATAAACAGGAAGAAGAATTACCAATGGGGTCCCCTCTTTTACCCCTTCTGGCAGATCTTTTTATGGATAAATTAGAACGGAAAATCCTTCATTCAAAATTAGCTCAACACATCATATACTGGTATCGGTATGTTGATGACATAATTTGCCTATGGTCTGGGACGACCAGACAAATCAATAGTTTCTTAAACGAAATAAACGAAATCCACCCTTCCATTAAATTCACACTGGAGTTAGAGAACAATTAAACTTTAAATTTTTTAGACATAGAAATCTCCATTAACAATAAACAACACGAATTTAATATATACAGGAAACCCACACACACAGATGTAGTTATAGACAACAATGCCAGGAGACCACTAACACACAAACTCGCAGCATTTCATAGCATTATATACCGGCTTTTAAATATACCGCTAAATGAACGAAATTTTAACAAAGAAATACAAACGATTCACACTATAGCTAACAACAACGGATACAGTAAAACCACAATCGATAATATTTTAAGAAAACAAATACATAAAAAAACTATGAATAATATATACAAAACACCCCCAGAGGATAAAGCTACCCCTAAAAAATATATTTTGATACCTTACTACGGCCCAATATCCGCTAAAGTCGGGAAAGAATTAAAAAAATTAGGTTTAAACCCTGCATTTGAAATAGATAAGCCATTGTCTTCATACTTCCCTTCACCGAAGGATAAAATAGACCCTTTCCAAAAAAGCGGCGTATACGAATTAAAATGTAATGACTGTGAAGCAAAATACACGGGAAAAACCGGACGATCAGTAAATCAAAGAGTAAATGAACCTATAAGAGCATACACTAATAAGACCCAAAATTCCAATTTCGCTATCCATCTAAATGAAAATAACCACAAATTTAATAAAGACTCGGGGGTAAAAATATTACATCAAGTAGAAAATAGCCTAAAATTAAATACTTTTGAATCACTAGAAATAATAAAATCGTTTAAAACCGATCCAGATTTTTGTTTAAATGATCATATTAACATATCCAATAGCCCCATTTTAAATTTATTTCCCATAGGAACGAAAAAAAACCCAATGAGTCATAAGGGAAACCCCGTTGTAAATCTAAAACTTAACCTACCTGCCCCCTCCCTTTTACTTCTCACAAATTCAGTGTTTTAGTTACCTCGAAGGTGAGTGCCTATGCTTGATTTCTTGTCTTATCTTTTTAAAAAAACTTTAGTATATTTAATTTATGTAACATAGTACTGATGTGTTGAAAATTTTATTGTATGTTTTAGAACTGAAGATGAATGTTTAGCATTCGAAACTAGTTTTCAAATAAAATAATCTCAATAGAAGTGGCATTTAATTCATCAATCCTAGAAGTATTTATTGTTTGAAAACATCTGGTAAATATATATAATACTAGTTATATACTGCCCTGCTAAGAAAGAAAGCTGTACCGAAGTGGTCAAAATCGAGATTTTTATTTTAGTCGATTCCATTGTATTCATTATATTATTGATTTAAAATATTTTAAAATGCAAATAATCTCCTTAATTCGCCATAATATTCATAAAAACACAGGGAAATTTATCATATAATCATCATCTTATGGCGATTATGTTTCTTGCAGAACCCTCGTGGTTTGAGATGTAATACTAACATAACAGTTATGGCCACGGTTTCAGATATAATACTGAATTAAAAACTCGTAGGTCCCACTTTTTAATAAAAAATTAAATTTTATATATTTTTTATTGGAAAACTCATAACTAAATACATACTGATGAAGATTTACTTTATAAGATTTGACATAAATCGTTATAGCTGTATCAAAACTTTGAGGTTATTTTTCTCTTTACCACAATTTTGCCTCATTCTTTGGTCTTCTTTGTATCTGCTGTGCTTACAAGTAGGAGTTTTGAATTTTCGTCTGTAAATTAATATAATCGACTCCTTCGACATTTACTTTATAAACGTTTTAATCTTCCGATTAGTCACAATAGACTCATTTACATAAAAATAATTAGACCTATTTGGACGTACGGAGTTGAGCTTTGGAGCTCCGCTAAACCATCCAATTCATCTCTTATCCAATCCTTACGATCCAAAATCCTTAGAAAAATCTTCAATGCTCCTTACTTTTGACACAAACAAACTTATCTACAAAGATCTTGATATTTCGTATGTCTCTGTCTTAGCCCAAACCAGATACCTACCCTTTTATAGAAAACTTCATAATCATTTAAATCCATTAGTATCACAACTTGCTCCCCAGTCTATCCCAGATAAACCTCCGTGGTGCCTAATAAGAAAGATGCCTCGGGACCTGCTAATATAATACTTTATTTTATAGAACATCTATTTGGCAATTTGACATTAACAAAGAAATTGACATGTAATTTTTAGAATTATCATTACATTTACTTGTTGTATTTTATATATATTGTATACAGTTGTAACATTCAATAAATAGCTATAATTTTTTTTTTTATATAATATAAATGTGTAGAGTTGAGGAAGCAAACAATAAAATTTATTTCAAAACCAATGTTATAGCTGTGACAATGGTGGTCATCATAAGTCCTATAAAGTATATGCAAAATAAAAAATTTGTGTGTTTGTATGTGTATGTGAGTGCGCGCGCGCGTGTCTGTGTGTCTGTGTGTATATGTATGCATATATAAACATAAAGATATTAAATATAGAGGTTGTTTGTAAAAGTCTACAATACTAACGCATTAAAGAGGGTATACCAATAGTGATAGGTTAAGTTGGTTAGATAGGGCAACGCACACTATCTCGGATAAATGCGGGGCGCATTTTCCTATTGAGCAAAGGTTGCCGGAAAATTCACGGTCCACACAGGCACTTCTATTTTCTTTTAACTTCTGCGGAGGCTGCTTAAACCCTGGCCAAAGCTGTTTAAATTTTTTTTCGTGGAGGCACCACGGCATGAATCTCGACCTTTCCACCCTGATTAGAATAGGTTGCTCACCTGTAGGATAACCCGTCCTTCCTGACCTAATTGAAATACATAAAAATATTATCTTCCGACAACAAATATATACAAAAAACAAACCCTGCTTATGCACTTAAAAAGCCCCTTAATACAAAAATATTATGACAGGTTTATTTGGCTTGCCCAGTATATATTTTTAATACCTAGTTCTGCTCTCGATGATGGATCGGGTTTAGAACTTTGGTTCCCGCACATAATAAACAGCCCTGTCGAAAGAGCTGAGACCTAGACTTGACACCTATTTATTTTCAGTAGGGCTTGGGAACAGGTTTAGGCTAATTCTATGTGAAAATTTAGCTCTGGCTATAAACAATGCCCACCTCATGTTTATTCCTGGTGTTTTATCAAGCTTGACTACATCTATTTTCTGTAATCTCTACCGGAATGTAAAATTTAAATATCAGCATGAAAATAAATCGGTTGACAACATTTACGTTAGTATTATCAATTTGACTACTGGTTGTTTTATCAAATTGATGGGGGCCTTAGGAATGTCATTGTACCGATATTTTTCATTATTATATTTGAATTAAAAACCGGTATATTTCCTGTTGTTTCATGTTCAAGAATTTTCTAGAGCATCTCTGAATTCTTTTTAAACATGTTTTTTTTACTGTGAAATTATATTTCTGTACCTATCTAGAAGCTAATGATAGGAAGTATTATAAATGTTTGTAAAATTTTTGTTTTAATGTTAATGTTTTATTACTAAAAACATTAATTTGTTAAACAGCTTACAGTTAATTAAAGGAAAAAATATATTTCAAAAAATTAACAACTAACGAAATAATATACCGTTTTTTATATTTTATCGTA
The DNA here is from genome assembly GCA_003667255.2 of Euschistus heros. NCBI lineage: Eukaryota > Metazoa > Arthropoda > Insecta > Hemiptera > Pentatomidae > Euschistus > Euschistus heros. Next base: position 1,477,925 of record RCWM02000004.1, read on the forward strand.
TCATTAAGATAAATCTCATAATCGAAAAATTAGAAAAGGGTTTACTTTCATAAAAAAACTTTATCTTTTATTTATAATAAACGTAAATTCTAAGTCTATAAAAAGCCTACTAATAAGCCTGTTTTACGAGTTTCCACTTTCAAATTGAGAAAAAAAAAATTAAAAAATAAATAACATTATTTGTGTGTTTACAGTAAATGCTCTGCGATGTAACTTATTAGTAGTTGCTTCAACGTCCTTCGGAAAATATTCAGAAATATTTAAAAGTTTTATAAGATCCGTTTTTAGAAAAAGATTACCTGATAAATATTTTTACATGTATTTATTGAAATTAACAACTATGTACGATGTTATACGATGTTTGGTAAAATAACAATAACACGTCAATAATTTGTTAATAAACCACCCATTAGTAGAACTTACATTAGGTCCCTAGGCCACCTACTTTTCAGACGAATCGGAGGGTTTTCGGGAATCGAATAGGAAAAAAATTGAAAGGTTGGTGGATACGAGTCAGCAGCTTATCGTGTAAGAATAGATATCTGGGTAGTGCTAATTATGGCATTTGGATCATCATAGATAAGTTTATTTGTGACATGATAAAGAGAATTGAGAATATTACAAAGGGTTTTGGATTATGATGATTCGGATTGAGCAACAAAGTTACCAAACAACTAACAACAAAGCTATTCATCACACAAAACGATGTTTGATAATGCACATGTATTTCTAACGTAACATAAATATATATTTGCACTTTTTAGTTATCATCATAGAAAAATTCCATATCTATAAAGTATCAAAAGTATACTAAATTTCAATCCACCTGTATCTTTTTTTCTTTTTAAGCAATGAATGAACTCTAAAATAAAATTGATAACATGTTACATCAACGGAACTGTTACTTGATGAAGCCTTTTAAGTGCACCTCCGACATTTCATAAAGTTGATTTATGCATTCCACTATAATGATATGTTGAAAAAAAACATATTTCAGAGTTTTGTAACATTAGAAATACATTATATATAGGTTAAATGTGTCTTGAAGAGTCCTTTCCTCTTCCATTTAAACTGACCATTCCAAATGGCAATATTCTATTTAAATTCCAGTATATATTAAATATGGGGTAAAATATTGAAAAATAAATTCCTCTGCATACATACATATTTTACCCTCTAACATTTAACCGTTTAGAGCTTAAATGGCCAGAAGTGAAATAATTTAAAACAGTTGGTGTTCCCTTCTTACGCTATGTTAACAACTATGGTAGTAAATTATATAACTCCTTGTAAAGACTTTCACATTTAACTATGTCGCATGAGGAAATTCATGAGGAAATTGGTGGAATGTTTAGTTGACAGGTTGGCATAGAAACAATATTTATCTTAAGATAAAATTTTAATGTAAATTTGACTTTAGTATTTGAGAACGCCAATAGGTAGCGCAAAAGTAATGTCTCGCGCCAGTACTGAAAAATACGTCTGTTCCATCTCCATATTTTTATTACTTGTTGGGTACATGTTATGTAAAATAAGTTCAGTTCAAATTATTTTAATAGTAGTCTTGGAAAAATTTGTTTAATAAAAATTAAAAAAAGAAAAAAATCCGTACTACTACCAACCATGAAAATTCAGTATTTTATTTTGGTAACAATGTATTGTCACTAAGCCAACGTAAATGGAGAAGATTTTGGTGGAGAGTGAGCACAACCTCCAGGTTTTTCCACAGTTAAGGGTTCCCAAATATGTAAAATGAGTTCAGTTTAAATTATTTTAATAGTAGTGTTTGAAAAATTTGTATAATAAAAATTAAAAAAAAAAAAAAGGAAGAAAATCCGTACTACTACCAACTATGAAAATTCAGTATTTTGGTAACAATGTATTGTCAATAAGCCAACGTAAATGGAGAAGATTTTGGTGGAAAGTGAGCACAACCTCCAGGTTTTTCCACAGTTAAGGGTTCCCACATTATAGAAGACGAGTATGTATACCCTAGGAGCCTCCTGTAGGAAGTATGAAATGTCGGAGGTATACCTAAAAGGCTTCAAATAACAACCATAACAGTTCTATATATTTACACATATTTCGATTTTATACATACCATAAATAACACGTTATCAATTTTATTTTTGAGTTTACAAATAGTTTCTTTTGCTTAAAAAGAAAAAAAAAGATACAAGTGGAGTAAAATTTGGTATACTTTTGACACTTTATCGATATAGAATTTTTCTATGATGGTAACTAAAGAGTGCAAATGTTTAATTCTGTTACGTTAGAAATACATGTGCATTATCAAACATTATTTTCTGTAAAGGATAACTTTGTTGTTTGGCTACCTTCAAGTACATCTCATACCCAATCCTCATAATCCAAAACCCTTTGTTATGCCTTCAATGCTCTTTATAATGGCACAAATAAACTTATCCATATGATCCACATGTCCCACATGTTGCTGAATTTGCCTAACCAGATATATATTCTTCCACGATAAGCTTTATACTGACTCGTATCCGCCGACCTTTCGAATTGTTTCCCATTCGATTCCCAAAAAACCTCCGGTTCACCCGAAAAGGAGGTGACCTAGGGACTTTATAGGGCCTAATGAAGATTTCATTAATGTTCTACTAATTGGTAGTTTATTAATAAATTATTGACTTGTTATAGTTATCGTTTTTTTCAAACATTGTATGCATTGTTTATTATTCCAATAAATACGTGTAAAAATATTTATATAAAAATGGCTCTAATAAAACTTTTAAATATTTCTGAATATTTTAGGAAGATCGTTGAAGCATCTGGACTGGTGAGTTACTTCGCAGAACATTACTATGAAAGACAAATGATGTAAAAGGCGACCCATCCTCTAACATGCTGCTAGGAGGTTTTACCAACTTGGAAGTCGTCTATGGCTGAAATAATAGAATATTAATTGTCTGACTTCAGCCTGACTGGAACTCGGGCCAGGTTGCAGTGCTATTTTCAACACATGGTTGCTTTAATATATAATTTGAAAAAAAGTTCTTCGTTCCTAATTTAATCTATCCATCCTACAATCCGTTTTCAATCATTATCTTACTACTGAGGTTTTTCCAATCGTTTCCTTGTTAAACAAATTCAGTAACAATAGTAATACTGCGAAGAACATTCATATTTTTCCAATTCTTCTACTACATTTCCATAAATTTCTAATAATGGTTTTTTCGTTGTGGTATAAAGTCATTATGTTATTATTATTATTATTATTATCACGGGCTCTACAACCCCGTACGGGTCATGGCCGCATCAAGGCGCCGCCTCCACTCCTCTCTGTCCTGTGCCAGGGTCCGCCAAGCTCTTGATCCAACGAGGACACCTGAATCTCTCTCGACCTCGTCCACCCATCTCAGTCGTGGTCTTCCACGTCTTCTTCTTCCATCCACATACCCAAAGAGAAGTTTCTTCAGAGTAGGACTGTCGTCCATCCTAGCCACATGTCCAGCCCATCTTAGCCTGGAAATTCTTATATGCTGTACCACATTAGGCTCCTGATAAATCTGGTACAGCTCTGCATTATGCCTAAGCCTGAACTGTTCACCGACTCTCACTGCTCCAAACATTCTTCTTAACACTTTCCTTTCAAAGAGCAGCAAACTATTAGCATCAGATTTTGACAAAGGCCTGGTTTCTGAGGCATAAGTTAAAACAGGTCTGATAAGTGTTCCGCACATAAAGACTTTGATAACACTTATCAAAGTCTTTATGTGCGGAAACTAAAGCAGGTAAGGAGGGATTACATATCCTAAATTTTAGCATCCTATTGGGGCAAGACTGAGATTCTTCCACGAATTTAATAGTAACCGACCCAGATTGGAATATAACCCACAACACTCTTAAATGTACCCTCACCCGAAAAGCTCTTGGCTATCATATTAGGCAATAATGGTAAAAATGTATTTTTAAAGAACATACATATCATTCCATCAACAGAAACTTTTCGAACAAATAATTGGACGTAGTTTCTATTTTGAGTTTGTAGTTTTAAAATTTAATTTGATATCAAACCTTTTTGTTTTCATGTTTTGCTCAAAATCACTTATTTCGAAATTACAGTATTTTCTGTTATTACACCACAGTTTAAATAAAATAAAGAATATTTATGAATGAATTATTATTTGTGGAAAAAGATAATCTATTTACAAAACAAACAAATGCTTTTATTTGTTTAATATCATCATAATATAATAGGGTCTATAACTTGTGAGATATTTTCAATATTATATTATAATTACTATTAATTTATATATATTTCTTAATTATTAATTAAATAACTACTTAAAAACACGTGATTCATCCGCCTAGCTATTGCACTGATGCATAATGAACCAATTACTAAACCATTATATAACTTCTATAAGAAGCTACTGAAAATAAGAAACAACTGCCGGTCAGTTCTTTAATTATTGTCAATTAAATATTAGTAATGAAATTACATTAATGGTGGGAGAATGACGTGGATTTTTTTTCCTTACCGAATCAGAAAAATGTCTGTACCGTTTTATGTTATTGCTGGAAAATATTTAATTATTCTGATTCCTTTCTAACGTTTTCCCAATAATCGCTTCCCGAGATTCTTCTGAATGTTGCAATTTTTCATAATTAATACAATCAGAATAAGATTAATAATTTAAAAGATTTATAGAAGATATCTCATAGGAAACTACAATATTTTTTCTCAACTTATTGTTGAATCGTTATCGACAAGAAAGTTTTCTATTTTTTTTTTTTTTTTTTTTTTTTTTTTTTTTTTAAATATTTTAATTTCTTTTAACGAGAATCGTACCCCATGAATATATTCCATAATCAGTTTTGGATCTTGATACTATACACGCATGTAAATTTGGCAACCATATAAAACGGAAAACTATAAAGACAAAGTTTACCGTTTGATATTTCAAGCAAATAATCATTTCTATCAAAATGAAACACAAATAATTGACTTTAAAGATTATACTGTATCGACGTTTCGACCAACCAAGTAGACTTTCTTCAGGGCAGACTACTGAAGAGGCTAACATGGTGAGATTCAACGAATCCGAACTTCAGATTGACCCATCTTCATAAATATTTGAAAAACAATGAAAAATGAATATGTTTTAAATATTATTCCTTTCCAATAATTTATCAATAACTCACCAGGATTTTTTTACTAAACATTTCTTGATTTTTCTTCTTTTTTTTTTTTTTACTTTTAGCGTATTACATTTGTAAAATAAATTGATAAATATTAACTAATAAAGTAAACAAATCTATTATGATTTTAATGTCCATAGATAGCTGATTTGCCTAAACCTGATACTTATCAATCGATGATATATTCATATCCACATGTCTCCCAACAAGTTTCCCGTTCGATTCCCGATAACCGTTCAAGGCATCTGAAAATAAAATGGCCTAACGACCTTTTAAGTTACTAATTTACAAGTTATTGGCATATCATCAATTCATAGTTCTATAATTTACATCAATTTACTTCTCTACAGTTGTTAAGAACAAAAAAAATTGTTGAAACACCATCAAATTAATATTAAAATCTAAAATATTATCTAAAAATTATGAATCTCACTCCAGTATAATACCAACGTACTACAATCCCAGAAATCCCCCTTAAGAGGAAATAATAAAGTACCTGATTGTGAACGGTTACGTCAGGGATTTTTTATCTGTTTTTTTTTCCTCTATCAGGATTACAGCTAGGGTAGGGATTCAGACCTTAACCTTTGGTATTACCTAACCGAGGAAATCAGAATTAAATCTAAAAATTATATTGGGTATCTCTTACATTTTGTGCGAAAATGTATAAAACTCATAATCGAACTGCCAAAAGAATGTCATAAGCAAAAAAAAAGTATTTAGCTTTATCAAAACGAAGTTATCATTTTTTAAAGATATTTAAGACATTCCAAGAAAACGTAGTACATTTTCTCGAACAAAAAAAAGACCAACAAACATTAACAGAAAAAAAAGGGTTCACCAGCCGATAAGGAATCGCTTTGATGCAACTTCAGCAACTCAAGTATTTAGTAGCGGAATCCTGATTTCTCGATCTTCTGTTATTTATAATGAATTTTCATCAGAACAGAGGGAAATATTTAATTTTCGAACATTCAATTTATTTTTAAACTAATCATCAGTAATCCTTTCAATCTCTGGGGTCACTTTAAACTTGTACCAGCCTGCTGAGCACGATACTGACCATTACATTTTCATCTGAAATATGTACTGTAGAGTCTCGGTGGCTTGATTTTCGATTATTTGCATATCAGTAGTTCGAGGTTCCCGTAAATTCTTTTAATTTTTCTCTTCAATGTTAATTTACATCTTTTATTAAAGTAACAACAAATGAATTTGCTCAAAGTGTGATAATACAGGCCTTATTGATGTAAAGGGAGAATAGCAATCAACAGTACGTCCTCCTGGCATGGATTTAAATAGAAAAAAAGGATTTGATGTAGCAAATCTCTCATCCAGCTTCTTTTGAGCCTTCTTAGGGTATTTCCAGGCATGTCAGTCGTGGCTATGTCATTAATGAGTATGTTGTTATGTTCATGAAGTCTGTCGCTGATCCTCTATGATGTTCGTTTACTGTGAATATTTGGAAATCTGAGTGAAGTGTTTGGTTTGATATGTACCAAGGTGATTTCATGATTTGTCTAATTATTTTTGATTGATATATTTTTTTTTAAGGTGCGTATTTTTTGATGTTCCGTATATTCGTGCGGCGTATGTCCATAAGTTTCATAAACCTTTTTTAATATTTCTTAGAAGAGTATTTAACTTAAACCAGATAATAAGTCAAGAATACAAGTGCGTTATGTAGTAGTGATGGTGATAGACAGATTCTTGTCTTGTACCTTCTGATTATGTTAGTAATCCTGAATATTCCTTTTTGATGATTTTTACAAACTCAATCATATTATATACTTTGAGGTAGAATTGCTCCGATTTTCTTCCTGAAACACTGGATTGAACCTCTGCGTATTCTATTTCTTCGCCGACGGCTGACCGTATAGGAGGAGATAGAGAAGACAAGGAGAGAAGACCCAGATGGTGCGGTGACCAAATGTGGAAGAGGCACTCCCAGGGCGGCCAAGGCTGGGGCCCACGTGGCCTCTCTACTGTCTGCACCGAAAACATCCACCGGCACAATTTACTAGTATGCAAATGACCTCTCTCCCGGCTCTCTCTTCTTTCTTATATATCCCCTTCCATCATATATTTATATATTTAAATATCTGTAGCCAGTAGGTAAGTATCGATAAGTAATTTATCCCACCTTATCCGGATCGATTTAATTTTACTGGAATACAGATATATATTTCAATGTACCCGTATTTTACAAGAAAAGTTGTTTTGCTAGCCGTAGTAAACATGATTTTTTTTTTTTTTTTAATTTAAATTTGCAACTGAATTTTCTTACAAGAAATAAATAAGCTGAATGACCTCAGGAGAAACCGTACATAAGCTACGACTGTGTAAAAGGGGCACGTGGCAATTTTTTCAGAGCCTTATATCTAGTCTGTAATAAATATGCATATATATATATATATATATATATATATATATATATATATATATATATATATATATATATATATATATATATATATATATATGGATAAATTTCTTGACTGTTACTATTAAGTGTTTAGTAAGGTTCTTGAGGTTCAGTCAATAAATAAAACAACTACTTTGGCGTCGTTTCGAGACTATATTATTCTCATAATCATGCCAATGTTACTAGGGAATATGGTATCGACTAACTGTTACTATATAGTATATATATATATGTTTAATAAGGTTCTTGAGGTTCAGTCAATAAAATAACAGTTTATTTCGGCGAAGACTATATTGTTCTCATAATCATTCCCTACAGTGAAAAAACAGTTACAACATAGTTATATAAGTTATACAGGTTATTTGAAAACAAACAGTTAGCTACAATATAAATATATAAAAACATGCGTTGGAATATTTAATTACCTATAATTACAAAGTATGGAGGTTTATTCGAGTAAAATTAGGGAATACCGAACTTTTATTCTCAATGGATCTTTATGTTTTTTGAGTCGCTAAATCCGAATTCGAAGTTTGCTACCACGGTAAGCGTCAGCTTCATATCCAAAATCTCAACGAAAAAAACAAAAAAAACACCCAAAATACCGGTTACTTATAGTTTTTCACCTATAACACGAAAACGAAGCTTTTTTCAAAGAAAGTTTTCAGATCTTAATTGTAGCTGGAATAAGTATCTAGGAAATGAAAAAAACAACTTTTACTTTAGACCATTTTTTGTGAAGATATAGACTTAGGAAAAATTGTTGAAATTGGCCAACTGGCGGCCAGTCCCACTCCACGTAAACATCTTTGTCGTATTCTTTTGTCTATTACCCCGAAACTTTTTGTCCTATAGAAAATTACTTGTTTGCATTTTAAATCTAATTGAATTTACTATTAGTCTGTTACATATGATGTTTTAATAATGTCCCTTAAAATACACATGCCAGCACGCTAAATATTCCGTACTATTATGAAATCCACATTTTTTTGCATCTTTTCCACTATAACTCTGAAACTATTCCTCCGACCCAATTTTTCTTTTTTTTTTTAACTAAAAGGTGGTCAAATTTGCTATTAGACTCTATATTTGAAGTTTTAATCGGGTCTCTTGAAACACACATGGAAGAGTGCTAAAGATACCGTACTTTTATGAAATCCACGGCTTTTAGCACATTTTTCGCTATAACTCCGAAACTGTTTGTCCGATACAAAATTTCATTTCTTCATCTCAAAGCTGATTAAATTTACTATTAGATGCTATTTATGTAATTTATATTAAATATCGTAAACCACCCACATAAGCCCACTGAGCATGTAATAATTGTCATACTTTGCCAAAATATAAACCTTTAGCGTACTATCGTTGATGTATTTTATCTAATAGTAAATTTAACCAGCTTTGAGATGAAGAAATGAAATTTTGGATCGGACAAACAGTTTCGAAAATGACCGGTATTTTTGGTGCGATTTTGGGCATGAAGCCGAGTATTGCCACGGTAGCAAACTTTAAATATGGATTCATCAGCTCAAAAGATCCGTTGAAAAAAAAAGTTCGGCAGTTTTTTGGAGCCTTATTTTACTGGACTAGAGTATGAACTACTTGCAATATTATTGTTGTTATACAATGTTATTGTTATAATTTAATAATATATACCAATATCATACACACCATATACTATAATATGTATATGTACATATGTATTATTGCTTACATAACAAATATTATTTGGTTATCCGAACCTGTCTCGTTCCGAACCACATCAGTTAATCGAGGCCCAAGGATAGTGTTGATTCGCGATGCCGCCAAATCATGTAAAATGAATCGGTATTGAAAATCGATGATCCTTAGTCGATTCCTAGGAACAGATCGATATTAGAATTATCATTATTAACAATGTTATTTCTGATTCACTAGATCAACACTGCATGGTCAATGGAAGTCAATCGTTTGACCTGCAATATCCTAATTTTTTAGTTCCTTATGCTAACAAAATAAATAACGTCAGGCAATAGCACCATTTTAAAATACTTTAGTTTTTATACCAGAAAAAATTAGATTTTTATTCCATAACATGTTAATCCAGGCTCTGGAACCCTAATACACAATTAAAACCACATGCATAGAAATATCAGTCTTTCCTCTAATCTGCAGTGTTCAGTGAAAGGTTTTAGTATCCTTTATCCATAAATAGCATAAGCATAATTAAAAAAAAAAAAAAAAAAAAAAAAAAAAAAAAAAAAATCAGTGATGAATTCAAATTATAAAATATATTACGTATGTTAAAACATAATACTTTAGCGGTAATACATACTATGTATACTTTAACAATACTTAGTTTATATATAGATGATCATATTGGTAAATGTAATTATAGAGTGCTTTTATTTTAAAAAAAATTCTCATAGACATTTTACACATAACAGGATCATTGAATTATAAAAGAAAAAAAAAGTGTTCTTAGAACCTAACCCGAATCACCATAGTTCTCTGAAATGAATCATTATACCTTTGTTTGATTATAACCATCTCTTTCCTTCTTTTTTCTAACTTAAAAAAAAAAAAAATTAATATATAACTTACTAACAAATAGTTAATAAAACTAAACGAAATAGAATTCTCTTTCTAAAATTTTATAACAACATTCCGCTTTCTTTTGAAATGAAACCAGACCCGTCCTTATCGTCAATTAATTGACGTAGAGATGATAGCGTATCAGCTAGTCCGTTCTATTTTTACATCATCTTCAACTATTTGAAAATAAAAACAATCTTTATAAAGCTGACACGCAATAAAAATAATATTTCGTTGTGGTGAATAATAATTTTATGGAATTAATCCGTCACCTGTTATCGAAAATAGAAAAAATAAAATTATGAAGAACTATTAAAATTTAGTTCTTATAGAAAAATAAAAGTATAAAGTTTCCATTAAAATTAAACTACAATTAAAAAATATTCCAGTGTTTTAAATTAAAGAAAGAAAAAGTTAATTAAAAAATACAAGTACAAGTACTCATACACACAAAATTAAAGATAATAGAAGATAAAAATAAAAACAAATAATAATTATAAAAATAAAACTAATAATTCAATCATCAAAAATAAAATGAAATGAAATAACAAAAATTAAAAATAATAATAATAATAATAAATAAATAAAATAAAATAGATTAATTCTTACTATATGTACAATAAATACACAATGAGCCTGGGGAACCCCGAATCGAACTTATTCCCCCACTTATTGAATAAAATAATTAATAAAATTTGAAGGCACAAAGTCAAGGTTTACTAACGTGAGAACTTTCTTGTGTATATTTCTGAAATTTAATCATCTATACTACGTGATAATAGATTTATATTTTTTGGAAAATAAAAATTTTAACAATTACATATTTTGGTGTTACTAAAGTGAAACACAGAAAGTCAAAAAACACCGATCTTTTTTGTTTTGTCTGCTTTGGTACTGACATTATTTTATCAAATAAGTTAAAGTACTGACAGTGTCAGGACAGATAGATAGCATGTGCAATGCCTACGGAAAGCTTTATGTTTGGAAATAAATTCGAAAATTTAAAATTTTATTTTTATTTCACAATAAATTTAATATATTCTCCCTTCAACTTTGATATTTTAAAAATAGGTTATTGCGGTAGAATCGTTTTTAATTATAGTTGTGAGTTGAGTAAAGCTGTTTGTTAAGGCAACTAATATTATAGATAAAGGTACAAAAAGAAATTGTTATAGTTTGATATATAGATTCAATATTATCTTTATAGTAGTAAAAACAATTAATTATTGCTGAAAAAAAACTTTGATTTTGATCTCGCAACTATGTCTGTATGTAAGTGTAAACGTTTAATCACAATATTTAATGTTATATGTCATTGTTAGAAGATTATGAAATTAATAATTTATTATTCTATTGAATAAAATAAAAACTAAATAATTCCAGAAGCTGCTGATGTGAAACATTAAACTTCAATTCCACTTTAAGGAGAGGACCTGTTGAATGTAGCACCAGCATCTGCTTTGGCATTTTGTTTTATTGTTACTTACCTAAGCTGTTGTTTGGGTCTTTTGGGTTTTTGTATATCATCTATAAATATTTTATACTTTTGTTAAATATAAAAATGTAAAATCTGTATTATTTATATGATATTTATTTATAATAATTTTTTTTTTTTTTTTTTTTTTTTTTTTTTTTTTTTTTTTTTTTTTTTTTTTTTTTTTTTTAATGAGGTTGAATTATTGTAGACTAATAATAGTGTGGTAAAGCTATTCTTCCTTATCGTGAAATAATTAGAGCTCAGGTTTTTATAAATGAACATATTAATATATACATACATACACATATATATATATATATATATATATATATATATATATATATATATATATATATATAGAGAGAGAGAGAGAGAGAGAGAGAGGGAGAGAGTTTTTATAAAATAATACCCATTATTTTATTGTTTCTAACCGCATGAAAATATTTATAAAGAAAACTATAATCATAAAATTCCTAATAGGGAAAAAGGCCTATTTAAAAAAAAAATAAAATAAAATAATTTCTTTTGAAAAGAACGATGATAACTGAGAAATGTGAGTAAACTGAAAGTTTAAATTGATTCAGTTGATCAGAAACCAGTAAAATTAGTCCAGTCATGGTAGTGGCCACTGATGTTTTATTTAAACATATTTTATAAATATATTATGTTTCTTTTTAGCAATTTGCACAGAAGCACTTATTCACTATTTACATTTTACGATATGTGACTTAATTGTTTATATATTCAATTAATGTGTTTTAAATAAATAGTGTTATCTGTGGTTTTTATCATCAGCAATCGAACTTCATGAAATCATCCGAGGCGCTCAATGAGCGCTATTCTTGGAATTATTATCGTTTTTTTGTTTTTTATCTTCTTTGCGTATATAAAATACTAAACAATTAAAAATAAAATATTATTAGTTTAATATATATACATATATATATATATATATATATATATATATATATATATATATATATATATACATATATAGTACCTCCTAGTGTAAAAAAAAAAAATGGATGAAACTAGATCAAAAATGAAGAAAAATGCCGCCGACCTCACCTTTCTATTCCAATCCATTGCAGATATACAATAATTCAAACATTTTTTTGAGAAAACTACCTTTTTTACCATATAAACTGTAATATCTCCAATACCATACATTACCATGTAATAGTTTTCAAATTTTGACCACATTTTCGGATTTAGCATTAAATTTCCTATAAGAGCAGAGTAGGGGGACAAACAGGGAAGCTACAATGTCTTATAATACTTCAAAGCTCACCGTTTTTCGAAAACACTATCCACAAAACTAAAAATCTCACAAAAACTTGCAAATTTAACTAGCTTTTATATGGTATGATCAAATTATTGATCCGTATCGATCTCGAAAATTACTTTTAAAACCGAAAAAACATGGTGCTCTCATTTAGCATACAAATCAGTTACTTGTGTAAAGAAGACATCATGATAATCGCTTAAGGTAACTGTGCATTTTTAACATAATAAACTCCTCTTTATTATGTTTATTAGACCTTAATTAACATCTCAATGCAGACGATGTTGAAGAGTACCACTTTTTGAGCTGAATTTTATGTATAGATGAGTCTGTTTTTACAGGGGAAGGCATTTCTACCTATCCTTGTATATCGTTATTTTATTTTTTATATTGCTTTCGAACAATATGGAGAAGCTGTTGGAAAATCATTTTTTTTGCCGAACTTCAGGTGGTATACTGTGATGAAGTTCTGGTAGGATATTTTGTAACAAATCCTACTAATTCACACCATTTAATCTGTTGGGCAAACTATGATTTTCCAACAATATTCGACATCATTACAAAAATAAATAAACCAACGATACCCAACTGTAAAAAAACAGACTCTTCTGTCCATAAAATTCACTTCAAAGTGGAATTCTTCAACATCATCTGCATTCAGAAGCTAACGGCAATATTGAAGTCAATGTTCATTATCATTAGGTTTTAATTCTTACATCGGGTTATATGAGGTTACCATAAAAGGAAAAAAAAATCTATTTGAAGTTACTTATAACAAATTTACAGAACAGCTAAAATAAAACATATAAATAAACTCTATTTTTTCAATCAAAACTTTATAGACAATAGCATCCTGGTATGTAGGCAACATAACTCTACACGCTGACGTTTGTATGCCGACTGTCAATCAACAAATACGGGCTGTCTACAAACTATTTCACGAAACATTACATGGAGTGAAGACTGAAGAAGTGCTGGTTGAGAGATCTCCTGAGCTAAATTAGATAAAAAATAAAAAAAAAATAAGAGGGAGGTGGCAGAGTTCTCTTCTTCACGCCTTTCAAACCAAGTAATTCTGTATTTCATCAGATTCACTGTTTGTTAGTCACTTGGATTAACAAGTGTAAATAGAGATTTGAAGTTAAAAAAAAAAAATGTATTTTTCATATTTTTCATTTTTTTTTTAATTTTAAATGTGCCTATTGCATAAATTAATTCATAACCATCCATATTACTCATTGCGCTTGAGCAAGGCGGATTGTAATATTTATCAAATACAAAAAGTTTTAAAAGAAAGATTATAGGTATTAAAAAATTTTTTTAATATCTTTTTTTCTTATAGAGTCGTATTGCGTGGTCTCCATTCCACCACCCCAACGAGCGCAATCAAACACGATTTGGAAGCAATAGGCCATAACGTGAGGCAAGTCTCTTGTGTGCTTCACCCAAAAGAAAAATATCCTTTGCCGTTATTCTTCGTCGATTTGGAGCCTGCCAGAAACAACGATGAAATATTCAATGTAACCAGGCTGGTATATTCAGTCGTGAGGTTTGAAGAGCCGAGAAGAAGGGCAACCATTGTCCAGTGCACCCGTTGTCAAAGCCTCGGACACACCAAGACGTACTGTCACCACCAAGCCAGGTGTGTGAAATGTGCTGGCCCTCATGCAACTGAGTCATGCCAAAAAACAAGGGATACCCCAGCAATATGCGCGCTGTGTGGTCAAGACCATCCAGCAAGCTACAGAGGCTGCTCAGTATATAAAAGTGTGCACAGTCAGAGGACATCAAATTCGACCATCAGAAAATCACAAAATCATAGAAACAATGTGCCTGAAGTTCAAGAAATTCAAGAAGCCAATTCCCACAGAATAGAACCGCAGCAATCGACTTCAACATCCGATCATCATCCACAGGGAACATCATACTCCGATAAGATCAAGTATCAAATTCGACGTCAGGCACCTCGTATTTCCAATTCACAACCCCAGACCTCCCAACCTCAACCTCAACCCCTGAAACAGAACATTCCTGTTCATAATTTGCCTCTAAAAGTCAAATTACCGCCTCAGAAGGATCACCCACTTCCAATCCAACCACCTGTTCAGAGCAACTCTTTACCTCAAATACCATTACAGGTAGATTCTGCTCCTCGTACCCTAGGAAGAGTCCAGCCCCTAACCAATGCTCCTACTCAGTCATATTATCCCTACCAACCTCCAGATTCATTTCCTCTTCCCCATCCTTGTACAAATGATATAAACGCCATCCTTTCTCATTCCTATCTGAACTAAAAGATACCATTAAGCCCCTTATCACCCTTCTTACTAGAGCCCTTTCGGAAATTCCATTTAATGTCGCTAGATGAGCGCTAAACCTCTAGCTGTCATTTTATGGAATGCTAACGGACTACAAAACCACCGAGACGAACTTGACATTTTTCTACACGACAATGAAATAGACATTGCCCTGCTGACTGAAACTCATTTTACTCAACGGTCATATTTTTACATACGCGACTACATCACTTACAGATCTGATCACCCAGACAACACCTCCCATGGTGGATCCTGCATCCTTATCCATAAATCAATACCTCATTCCCTTGTCCCTTCTACTTCAATTGACGCCATTCAATCCACCTCAGTATCCATTTCAACTCGTCCTTTCCCCCTAACATTTTCAGCTGTATACTGCCCTCCTGGAAATTCCCTTTCTCATAACCTCCTTGATTCCTTATTCCGATCCTTCGGACCGCGCTTTATTGCAGGGAGAGATTACAACGCCAAACACCAGCGATGGGGTTGCAGAACCTCCAACTCCCGTGGCAGTATCTTATCCCGCATTACAACATCCAACTGTTATTCAGTCCTCTCACCGTTAAATCCTACTTATTGGCCTACATCCCTCAAAAAACGTCCTGATATCCTCGATATCTTCATTTCTTCCCAAATTTCCAACTCTCATACCTTTGTCAAATCCCTGGATGACCTTTCATCAGACCATAGTCCTGTTCTGCTTCACTTGTATTCATATCCTGTTCCGAAACCTTCTCCTCCTAGACTGATTACAGGACGAGTAGACTGGGACAAATTTTGTTACGATTTGGAAAACAAAATAGACTTGAAAATTCCTCTCAAATCAAAACATGATATCGACACTGCCATTGACAAACTTACCACATCAATATCCATCAGCATTAACGATAACACCTCACACAGACAAAAATTAAATTCTTTTCAGACTAACTTGCCACACCATATTCGCGACTTAATAGTAGAAAAACGTAGAGCAAGAGCGAAGTGGCACAGGACTAGATATCCATCAGATAAGAATAATTACTGCAAATTAACAAACAAACTTAGGACGGAAATTAAAAAATACAAAATTCAAAAATTACATTATAACACAGAAAATCTTAACACCACTGACAAATCTTTATGGAATACGACCAAAAAAACTACTGAACTACAGAAACTGTAATCATCCTCTACTAACCGAAGCCAAAACATGGTCAAAATCTGACGATGAAAAATCACTCATTTTTGGCCAGCACCTTTTCCAAACTTTTAACCCACATCCTGATATCCTTAATCTTGCTCACCTAGAATATATTGAAGCAGAACTCAACATCCCACTCCAAATGTCTCCTCCCCCTAAAGCATTCCATCCTTCAGAAACATTAAACATAATTCACAGATTACCTTCAAACAAAGCTCCTGGACACGACCTAATTACATCCCACATCCTTAAACTCCTTCCTCGTAAAGCCATCCTATTCCTAACATACATATATAATGCTGTACTCCGCACCACATATTTCCCTGATTCCTGGAAATTATCAATAGTTAAAATGATACCTAAACCCAAAAAGCCACCTGAGCTCCCATCCTCATACCGTCCTATTTCTCTCTTGCCAATCATGGGTAAAATCCTAGAAAAACTCATTTTAAAACGTTTGTATCCTATCCTAGATTCCCATCATGTAATCCCAGATCACCAGTTTGGATTCCGAACATCACATTCAACAATCCAACAATGTCATCGTGTGGTGGACGTTATCTCCTCTGCAATGGAGCGCGGAATGTACTGCACGGGAGCCTTTCTTGATGTAGAACAAGCGTTTGACCGAGTCTGGCACCCGGGACTGCTGTATAAACTCCGTCAATTCCTACCTTCTACATATTTCCTTATTATTAGATCCTATCTCAGTGACCGAACCTTCAAAGTAAACCATAAATTTTCCTATTCTCCCCTCTTTACCCAGTCTGCCGGAGTCCCTCAAGGTAGTATCCTAGGTCCTATCCTCTACACAGTGTACACAGCTGACATTCCAACTCATCCTACCACTACCCTCACCACTTACGCTGATGACACATGTGTGTTATCAGTAAACAATGATCCCTTTATCGCCTCTCAAACACTCCAATCCCATATCCTAAACCTTCAAGAATGGTGTCAAAAATGGAGAATCAAGATAAATCCAAAAAAATCTCACCAAATAACCTTTACCCTTCGTCGTAAACCTACGACATCCTGCCCTACAGTATCCTTTAATGATATTCCACTAATCCCTGTTGAACAGATCAGCTACCTAGGACTCCACTTGGACAAACGTCTTACTTGGAATCCACATACAAGACTAAAACGACAAGAAACTGCCCGTCGTTACAGACTACTTCAACATTTACTAGACAAACGTTCAAAGCTCCCAATTAATTACAAAAGACTCATTTACATGACAGTGATTAGACCTATTTGGACGTACGGAGTTGAGCTTTGGGGCTCTACTAAACCATCCAATTCATCTCGTATCCAATCTTTGCAATCCAAAATCCTTTGAAAAATCCTCAATGCTCCTTACTATGTGACCAATAAACTTATCCATAAAGATCTTAATGTTCCATATGTTTCTGATTTAGCCCAAACCAGATACCTATCCTTCCATAGTAAGCTTCATAACCACTCCAATCCACTAGTCTCCCAACTTGCTTCCTCCTCCATCCCTGATAATCCTCCGAGGCGTCTGAAAAGAAGATAGCCTAGAGATCTTTTAGTGTAGATTTTATTGAAGTGCTACTAGTGAGTAGTTCTTCACAAGTTATTTACATGCCATTGTATTCACTGTCAACACATTTACTTGTTGTATATTATTTTGTACAGTTGTAAATATCAATAAATGGAAAAAAAAAAAATATATATATATATTTTTTGTCTAGTTTATACAGGCATACAAACATGATATTGATGTATCATAGTGAAATATATTCTTGTGTATACACTTAAAATGGGATCTGATTCATGAAAGACCACAATAGGTACAAGTTTTTTGATGTACCAGAACAACAAAGGTTTTCTCATTATCATATTTATATTATTTAAGACTTTGGAAGATGCACAACTATATACGGATGTGCTGCTCGAGCGGCCTTGATGTTGCAAATCCACTGCATCCAGGAATAAACTATTTGCTTTATGAAATTTAAACAGCTGCACTTCTCATAATTTGCCTTCAGGCCATTAGTTCTCGAGTGGAATAACTAACTAACGGCTGAGGTGCGATCTAGGAAAATACTTTTAATGTTAAGTATAATTTTAAAATATCTCATGTTTTTTACCTTTTTTTTCTATTAATTTATTGAAATTCACAAGTGTATTAATATATACATCAAGTAAATGCGTTGATAACGATTACAATAACATGTCAAAACTTGAAAAGAACTACTCAGCAGTAGCACTTCAATAAAAATTCTACACTAGAAGGTCTCTTGAGCATTTTATTTTCAGACGCCTTGGAGAATCATCGGAAACGGAGTGGAAAGCAAGTTGAGAGACTTGTAGATTTTAGTGGTTATGGAGCTTAACTATGAAAGCTTAGGTATCTGGTTTGGGCTAACGCAGCATCATATGGATCATTAAGGTCTTTATGGATAAGTTTATTGGTGACAAAGTAAGGGGCACTGAAGATTTTTCGAAGGATTTGTGAGATAAATTGGATGATTTAGTGGAGCCCCAAAGCTCAACTCCGTACGCTCAAATAGGTCTAATCACAGTCATGTAAATAAGCCTTTTGTAATTAATTGAGTTTAAAGTTTTGAAATAAAATATTTTTTTTTTGTATTTAAAAAAAACTTTTATTGAGTAATTATTACAATCTGCCACAAATATGGGCAATAAGTAATATAGATGGCATATGATTACATTCACACATTATGTACAAAGAAAGAAAAAAAAAAAAAAAAAAAAAAAAAAAAAAAAAATTTATATACATAAAATAAATTAAAAGAAAACAGAAAGAATATCCTATACATAAGCAATATACATATAAATAAAATGAAATATAAATTAAATTAAAAGTTAAAACTACATTCATACTTATTTACAATACACATTCATCCTAGGGATCTCCCAACCAACCCTGTCCCTCCACTCATGGAAGGACAGGCCCGGCCAAGAGAGGTCCCAGCTCTTCTCTCTCAGCTGCGTCACTGGTGTTAAAGAAAACCCAGTGGAGGCTGAGTGAGAGCGCAGTGTACAGTCATTCAGGGCATGAGTGGAGAAGCTGGCCAGTGCCAGAACTCCAACATAAATATATTTTTACAATAGATCTCGGGGCCACTGCCTTTTTAATCTGCGAGGGGGGTTATCAGGGTGTGTTGAAGTGGATAGTGATTGAGCCAGAGGGTTAGGATGGAAAGAAAGGTTGTGATGGAATTTTAAAAATTTAAGAGGTATGAGGTCGAGGACGTATGGTATGTTGAGATCATTGTGGAGGGTTTTATTGGATACATAGTAAGGAGCATTAACTATAGTTCGGAGGACTTTGGATTGGAAGGATTGAATGCGTTTGATATTCGACTTTTTAGCTGTGCCCCACAGTTCAAGTCCATAAGTCCAAATAGGTTTAATAATGGTTTTGTATATGTGAAGTTTGTTTTCAATGGAAAGATGAGATGTCCTGTTTAATAGTCTATACAGTTGACTGAAGCGTCTGTTGAGTTCTTGCCTTTTGAGTCGAGTATGAGGGTTCCATGTAAGTCTTTTGTCTAGGTAGAAACCAAGATACCGAACTGTGTCAGCTTTAGGTAGTGGAATACCATTGAAATCGATAGGAGGACAGGATTTTCGGCGGAGGGTAAAGGTTACGTTGGTGCATTTAGTTTCATTTACTTTGATCCGCCAATTATCGCACCAGTCTTCAATCAAGGATAGGTGGTTTTGGAGATAATAGGAAGCTATTAAAGGATCTGAATGGGACGAAAGGATAGCAGTGTCATCAGCAAATGTTGCAAGGAAAGTATCAGGAGTGGTAGGGATATCTGCAGCATAGAGGATATACAGGACTGGGCCAAGAACGCTACCTTGTGGAACACCTGCCCCTATTGGGTAGCAGTTAGAGTATTCCATTCCGCAGCGAACTCGAAAGGAACGGTTAGAGAGGTAGGATCGGAGAACAAGGAATAGGGATTGCGGTAACTGGGCTTTAAGCTTGAAGAGCAAGCCGTCATGCCATACCCGGTCAAAAGCTTGCGCTATGTCCAGAAATGCGCCGGAGCAATATTGCTTGCTTTCAAGTGCTGAGGATATATGGTCAACAACTCTCAGGCCCTGTTGGATAGTGGAATGTCTAGAGCGGAATCCAAACTGGTGTGAGGGAATATTTTGCGATTCAAGGATGGGCAGGATTCTTTTAAGAAGGAGCTTTTCAAACATTTTTGAAAGGACTGGGAGAAGACTAATTGGTCTATATGATGAAGGGTTGTTAGGAGGTTTGCCCGGTTTCAGAAAAAGGATAATGATGGAGTGCTTCCATAGCAAAGGGAAATGGGTTGTCCGGAGGATGCAATTGTATAGGTAGGTAAGGAATATGATTGCTTTATGAGGAAGTTGCCTGAGGATTTGAGAGCTTAGAAGATCATATCCAGGGGATTTTCGGGATTTTAATTTTTTTAGAAGGAATTTGACCTCAGAGGGGTTTATGGCTTTAGGAGGTAAGGAGAGAGGTATCGGTGAATCAAGGAATTTATGAACCATTCTTGTGTGGGTGGGATTGGATTCAGGATGGGGAAGAAATATGCTGGATAGGTGCTGGGCGAATTCTTCGGATCTGTTCACGTCAGAAGCCGCCCATGAACCATCTTCGCGTCGGAGGGGATGGGAGGTAGGTTGATATTTTAGGATTTTTTTAGTGGTAGTCCAGAGGGAGTTATCTGAGAGGAGAGTGAAGAAAGATAGGAATTATAGGATTTGGATCTGAAGGTAGCCATATTTTTTTTTTAAGGAGTTTGGTTAGGTAATTATAGGATTTCCGATCATCTGGATGCCTGGTTCTTTGCCAAATGGCTCTGGCATGGCGTTTAGCTTGGATAAGGTCCAGTAGATCTTGAGGTAAAGGATTTTCTTTTCGAACTTTGGGAAGGGAACGAGGTGAGGATGCAGCCCAGGCTGCCTGCTGGATTATGTTTGTAAAGGAATTAGTTGCATCGTCAAGGTCTTGGGAGGTTTTTAGGGATACTCTGAGGTCTATAGTGTCGGATATTATTTGACGGAAGAGGTTCCAGTCTACTGGCCCTCTTATAAATGATGGGGAAAGAGGTTTTGGGATCGGAGTGACAGAAAGGGTTAGAATTAAAGGACTATGATCTGAGGAAAGGTCATCCAGGCGTTCTATGGAGTGATGGAGAGGTCCTAATCCTGAATGGATGAAGAAGTCAAGAAGGTCTGGGTTTCGGTTTGGATCCGTGGGCCAATAGGTAGGAGTGCCTGGAGAAATAAAATTGGATCTTCGAGAGTTAAGTGCTGACTGTAATGCTCGCCCACGGGAGTTGGTGATTCTTGAACCCCATTGCTGGTGCTTAGCATTGAAGTCAGCACCGAGGAGAAAGCGATGACCTAAGGAATTAAGAAATGAGAGGAACTGGGATGTGGAAATGGGTTTATTTGGGGGGCAGTAGGCCGCTGCAATCGTGACGGGAAAGGAGAAGGTTTTGATAACAACTGCTGTGGGCTGCAGGAATTCATTTGCTGGTAAAGGAAATACATGGTGAGTGAGGGAATGGTGAATGATGACAGCAGTTCCGGCATGGGCTCTACCATCAGGGTGGTCTGTTCGGTATGTTTGGTAATTTGATATGTTCAAACGCTGTTTACTGGTCAGTCTGGTTTCTGTAATTAAAGCTACATCGATTTCTTTGTAATGTAGCAATGATGTTAGTTCGTCAGTGTGGTTGCGAATACCATTCGCATTCCAAAGGAGAATGGATAAGGGTTTTGTGGAAGGCATTTAAGGATTAGACATTTTTTGAAGGGGAATTAGATGAGGGATAACATTTGTAAGGAGTGAAATGAGTGGGGTGATAAGGGTTTTCAATTCAGAGAGGAAGGAATTAAATAAGGATGTGAGATCGGAGGTAGTAGGGGGAGGAGGAATATGGGAGATCTGATGATGGATATGTGGATTGGGTTGGATTAATGGAGCTGGGGTATATTGAATATTTTGTTGGGATTGAGATTGGAGCTGTTGCTGAGGTTGAGGATTATAGGAGTGAGGCTGTTGAGGAGGTTGCGGCATGGCCCCTGTTTCATTTTGGCATCTTCTTCCTCCAAGCATTTCTGCAAATGATACAGACGAGGTTGCGATTTTTGAAGGTTGCCTTCCTCTTGTCTGTTGTGTTTCTTCATTCTGTGGCTGCGTCCTATGAAATCTGTTACGGAGGTTTTTGTAAGTTTGACATCCTTTGTAGTTAGCTGGATGTTCTTGTTGACATAAGGCACATACTGCAGGAACTTCTCGTGATTTTGTACATTCTTCGGATCTATGTGCTTGTCCACACCTGACGCATCTTGGAATATGGTGACAGTAACTTTTTGTGTGGCCGTATGCTTGGCAGTTATGGCACTGCACAATATCTCGTTTAGGGTACGGTTTCTCTATTTTCACTTTGGTATAATAAATAGAAGTGACATCGTAGATTTTTTCAACCCCTGGCGTCGGTTCCAAGTCAACGAAGAAAAGTGGTAATGAGGTTTTACCGCTTGCTCCTGGGTGTCCCCTGATGTCTTTTTGTACATTGAGGACTTGGCGGACTTTGAATCCCATAGAACACAGTTCTTCTTTAATTGTTTCAGCTGGCGTTGTAGGGTGAAGATTTCTTACGACCACCCTAAGGGACCTTTCTTCCTTGAGCTGGTACGTATGGAAATCAGCCTTGGTGTCCGTCAGATATTTAACAATGTGACGGTACGTATCGGAGGAATCTGGCGTGATTTTGGTGTCATTCGTACGGCTGACGCATGAGTATTTTCCTAAGCCGACTATCTTGTTTAACTGGCAACACATTAGGCCGAAATTTTTTATGTTGCGAATGAAAATAGGTGGAGGTTTTGGAGGCTGTGAAACTGATGTCGATTCCATACTTTCAGTGGGTGTATTGCTAAGTACCTAGAACGGATTTGCTGTAAAAAAGGGTGATTCTTCATTTAATCCTTGAGCTGAAGTCCCAGGCATTGCTTCGTTGATTGGTGAACTGTTAGGAGGAGTTTTGATCTTAGATTTACGCGGACGCTGTTTAGCGGGGCTGTAACGTACAGTTTCAAGAGAACGGCTTCTTTTAGACTTATTAGTTTTAGACGACATCACCATGTGGAAATATCTCATCGGATATCATAGAGGTATAGAGGGTAAGAAAAAAAAAAAATAAATAGAGAAAAAAAAAAAAAACGAATAAAGAAAAATAATTAAGAAACAAAATAAAGATTGAAGAGTATGCTGTTAAAGGCAAGTACGGACCCTCTCCGTACGGAAGGCTGATAGCCACTGAGTAGTGACGTCCTGGCCGCCGTTATCGGTAATCCTATCCCCACTCCGCTATCTGTCCATAGAGCACATGTTAATTTACGTATTCACTATTAGAATATTTATTGGCTGTACTCACTGTTTTATTTAGTCAATGATCTCCACAGTTATTAAAAACTATTCTTGTAAATGTTTCTTAGTGGAAAACTAATAAGAACCACACAAAAAAAAGATAATTATTAGAGAGCGATATGATAACTACTTTCACAGTTGGCGCATGCGCAAACACTGAAATAAAATATAATTAGATGTTTCAAGTTGAATAGAATTAAAAATATATGAATAAAAATTATTAATGCAACAGATTGAAAAATTAGTTATGGTGTTACAAAATTTCCTTTTAAATTTTTTTCTATAAATAGCATTTATTGAAATATATAGAATATATAAAACACGTGAATATGTGAAATACGATTACAATGGCATGTCAATAACTTGTGAATACCAACTTAATTGTAGCAATTCAATAAAAGTTTTACATTCGAAGGTTTCTCTAAAACATGAACCGTTCGTCAAACGTTCTATATCAGAAGGCACATAGGCCATCTTTTCAGATGCCTCGAAGGGTTATCGGGTATTAGGTGTGAAGCAAGTTGGAACTAGTGGATTCGAGTGGGTACGAAGTTTACAATGAAAGGATAGTTAATTGGTTCCGGAAAAATCAGCAAAATATGGAGTAATGAAAATATAAATTACATGTGTAGCAAATACCCACAGGTAACGATTCAATGACAGTTATATAATTGAAGGTTCCGAAGCCATCATCATTCCTAACGGAAGGTTTTCAGAATGAGAACCGAATTGAGAGAGACTAGTGGATTTGAATATTTATGGAGTTTACTATGAAAGGATACGTATCTGTTTCGGGGTAAATCGACAACATATGTTACATTTAGATCGTTATGGATAACATTATTGGTGACATAATAAGGAGCATTGAGGTTTTTACGAAGGATATCGGATTGTAAGAATAAAATAATAGAAAACTTGAAAGGTTTAATGGAGGCCCACAGCTCAATCTGCATGACCAAATAAGTCTAAATATCATGAGAATGAGTCTTATTAATTTAAAGGGTTTGAACGTTTGACTAGTAAATATTGGATGAGTCTATATTTTTAAATCATAGTGTTAAATATTTAAACATATAGTAAGAATTTAATTAAGTAAGTAAGTAAGTAAGTAAGAATTAAAACATAAACTATTTTCAAGAATTTTAAATAACAATGTTTGAATATTATTAAGATTTTCTTATATTATTATGTTATATAATTAATTATTCTCAGAAGATCCGTCAAGGATTTTTATTTATATTAAAACAACCTTTTGTTATATATTTCAGAAAGTTCCCATGCAGGTTTTTTTTCTTTCTATAATAATTTAAACAAAAAGGTTTCAAACATTATTTTATACTAGACATAATGTGAGCAAATACTTCACAAACAATAGCAATTTTAGATTGAAAATATAATATTCTACTATGTATTCTTCTCAATGTATCAAAACTATTATTATTTATGTTTTTATGATTTGTCATATTTTGAAGATGTACAGAATCGTTACCTAGGACTCCAACTAGAAAAAAATCTGCTGCCTTGGAATCCACTTATGAGACTAAAATGACAAGAAATTGCTCATTCTTCTAGACTATTTTTAGTATTATTAGACGACGATACAAAGCTTCCAAAAAGTTAGAAAAGATTCATTTACCTGACTGTAATTGGTACTATTCGGACCTACTGAGTTTAGCTTTGGTGCCCTACTATACCTTACAATCATTTTCCTTGGCCTGAGGTATGCATGATATTATAGAAGGATCAATCCTAATTTTCCTTTGCATCTTTGATTCTTTTCTCAAGTACTGGCTGTAATCGAGAATGGACACAACCCAAATATAATTAACAATTGTCAATATTAATTGTTATGTCAGTACAATGATTCAATGATTTTGTGTGTAAATTTAATTACTGTAAATGTCTCTCGTAATAATTGGAAGTTTTGATCGTTTTTCTAGTAAATGTTAGAGAATTCGAAAACAACTGACAATTTTTCATAGTATGTGATCAACAATTTTAAATATATATATATATATATATATATATATATATATATATATATATATATATATATATATATTATATATATTATTTATATAAATATATGCGAATATCGGATTTATATGAGGTATGCATTATGGTACAGAAAGATCAATACATTTAGGATTGATGAATTAATTGCCACTTCTATTGGAATTGTTTTATTAGAAAACTATTTTCGAATTCTAAACATTCATCTTCAGTTCTAAAACATACAAAATTTTCTACAATTCAGCACTATATGTTCCATGAATTATATATACTAAAGACAAGAAATCAAATATTGGTACTCACCTGAGGAGATCTAATTAATATCGGAAATATATCCATAGTGGAAGAGGGAAGGGCCTAATGTTTTGGGGTTTCCCCAGTGACTAATTGTATTTTTCCGTTCCTATTTGAAAAAAAATTTAAAATGGGGTTATCGGAAATGTTTATTTCGTTTAACGTCACTTTATGCTGCTATGGCTAATCGGACAAAACTGGGATTAAAATGGGCATTAAAATGGGGCTATCGGAAATGTTTATCTGGACATTTAAACAAAAATCTAGCTCAGTGTTAAACATTTAATTTTAGGTTATTTTCTACTAGACGTATTATTTTCACTGCTGAGTCTTTATTGAATTTATGTTTGTTTTTTTTTATTTAGATGGATAGCGAAATTGGAAATTTGGGTCTTATTGTTGTGTTCTCTTATATGTTATTTGTCTCTTTGATTTACCGATCGTCCAGTTTTTCCCGTGTATTTAACTGTGGTGTTGAACATTATTTATGTTTCAGAACTGAAGATAAATGTTTAACATTTGAAACTATTTTTAAAATAAAATAATTTCAATAGAAGTGGCGATTAATTCATTAATAATACTGGATTTCATGAAATCGAATTTTGGCCTCGTTCATTTTCCTGACTATACCCACCTTAACCATCGCCTTGAGCCATCGGAGATGTGAAAGAGATTCCCTCGCAGTCGTTGACACTGATCAGTATTCCGAAGGTAGCGGGCAGCGACCATATGCCTCCTCAAGCACCAATACTAACAGGTACTGAATGACAATCCTCCGCCATTGTCTCTTCGTAGGAAATATCAGAGTCAGAGGTGTACTAGGTGCCAGGTGGGACAGGGGGGAGGGAGGAGAGTACTTGTGAGCAGAAGATTTTACCGTGCTGAGGCTATAACCACGAAAGTCGACTTTTTAGAAAATCGATATGCAGCTATATTATAGTCTTTGAAACTGTAGTACTACGGCCCACAAAACCATAATTTTTTTTTTTTTATTTTTTTATAATCATTCTTCAAATAAATTATAATCAGAAGGAGATTAACACCAAAACTATAGCTGAGCTGTGAGGTTGCGCGATCTCAATGAAATATGGAAAATATAACAACATTTTTAGATATACGTAAGAACTATTCATTTTTGATGTGAATTTGGAAAATTAGAAATGTTCTTGTTTTATACTCTATTTATATTGTTGCAAGTTGCAATTGACCAATTTAAAGGTAATGAGTACTAGTGATAAATGTGTCTATCCTTTACGTATTTATATTCAAGTAAAGTTTAAATAAATCAGAGGTTTATAGGGAATAGAATGGAAAACAAGTTGAGAGACTAGCTAGCTTATTTGATTTTTTATGGAATCTACTATGAAAGTATAGATTTGGACTAAATCAGTAACATTGGGAACATCAAGGTCTTTGTAGATACGCTTATTTGGGACAAAGTATGATATACAAGAACTGGATGATTTAGTGGAGCTACAAAGCTTGTATGTCCCAATGAGTCTAATTACAGTCATGTAAGTGAGCCTTCTGTAGCTAAGCGGAATCTCGGAAACATTGTCAGAAATTGTTTGTCTAAGAAATGTTGAAAAAGTTTATAACGACGAGCATTTTCTTGTCGTTTTATTCTCGTATATGGATGCAATTTAGATGTTTGTCCAAAAGGAGGCTTTGTAGCAGATCTGTTCATTTTCAAGTTATGATAAATTATAAAAAAAAAATAATAAGAACAATCTTGATGATTTAGGGTTTGATTACTCGTTTATTTTTTAAATCTAAAATACTATCGTGGCTCCAAAATATGTTTGTTTTTAAAATAATGTTTGAAATCCTTTAGTTTCATTTATTTTATAACGAAAAACGCCTGCGTGGGAACTTCCTGAAACATACATCAAAAGGTTATATTAATATGAACACAAGTCCTTGATGGATCTTCTGAGGATAATTATATAATATAATAACGAAAGAAATCTTAATAACATTCAAACACTGTTAATTAAGATTCTTTAACATAATAACAGCAATCAGTTAGTTAATCTTACTTTATGTTTATAGCTCTCCAACCTTTTATAATCAATGACGAAATAATAATAATAATATTAGATTGTATTAGTACTATCTATAAAATAATACTATCATTTTATGTTTTTATATATATATAAATATATATATATATATATATATATATATATATATATATATATATATATATATATATATATATATATATAAATATACTATCATAAAATAAAACACTAAGATTTAAACATATAGACTACTCCAACATTTACTAGATAGGTGCTCAAAGTTTCCAATAAATGGTAAAAGACTGACTTACATGATGGTTATAAGACCTATTTGGAAATACGGATTTGAGCTTTGTGGTTCCACTAAAGGTTTAGCCATTTCAATATCCATCCGTCACTTTTGTTTCTAATGCCTGTGTATAAATATATATATATATATATATATATATATATATATATATATATATATATATACTGTTACTATATATATGGATAAATTTCTTGAGGTTCAGTCATAAAATAAAAAAAAACAACTTTTGGCGACGTTTTGAGACTATCATCCACTAGTAACATTGGCATAATTATGAGAACAATATAGTCTCGAAACGTCGCCAAAATAGTTGTTTTTTTATTTTATGACTGAACCTCAAGAACTTACTAAACTATATATACTATATATATATATATATATATATATATATATATATATATATATATATATATATATATATATTTATATATACAAACACACAAAGTCACCTCATAATTGATAAAAGTTAGAGTAAATTAATTATTATCCTAGGATAAATATTTTATGCTTATTCATAAGCATATATTTCGAGGCGGATCCACAAAATAAATCCTGGTCTTCTAACTCTGAATAGAATAGTTTGGTAACTTGCAGGATAAGCTGTTCTTCCTTTCCTAGTTGAGATTCATAAGTACGTTAAGCACCAACAAACCATATACTATATTTTTCTAGTTTTTCACATTCTACATACCTATATAAAAACAAGTTCACACCTATTCGATTCTATACATCAACCATAAATATAACTTCGTTAGTGGTTATATTGTGACCTGAAGGCCTCTCTTCACAGGTGATCTACCGCTCATCATATTTGAAATGCACTCCATAACCATCTGCACCCGATGACTTTCCATCCATTCCATTAACTAGCAGTTATCGAAGTGACACCTCAGGGACCTGTCAGTTAGCACGC
The DNA here is from genome assembly GCA_003667255.2 of Euschistus heros. NCBI lineage: Eukaryota > Metazoa > Arthropoda > Insecta > Hemiptera > Pentatomidae > Euschistus > Euschistus heros. The sequence continues at coordinate 1,507,336 of RCWM02000004.1, forward strand.
CCTTATTACTGTGCCATGATCCATGGATCATATTGCCATGACTGTCGCTTCTTTTTTAGGTGGGCCGCTTTCAGCGCGCAATAACAATAATTAGAAAGATTGGGACATACATTTGAATAAACACACACGTATATATTGAAAATATCAGAATAAATGTTGGTCCTATATTAATATAGTAGTGGGACGAAAATAAGAGAATTTAGCACTGAAAACACCAATTTTTTTTTATTGAAATTTACAAGTGTATATACAATATACAATAATAATACATCAAGTAAATGTGATGATAATGATAAAAATGGCACTTCACTTGTTCAAAAAAATCAACTATCAATTGGTAGATTTTATAAAGGTTCTATATAATGAAATACTATATTAGAAGATTCCGAGGCCATCTTCTTTTGTTTGTGAGAAGTAAGGGGTATTTATGATTTTTTTTAAAGATTTTGGATTTCTATAATTGGATACGAGGTAAATTGGATGACTTAGTGGAGACCTCTAAAAAAAGTTGAGTGAGTTAAAAACGTTTATATGCCACGTGAACCGAAGTTTGATTCTTTGATATTAATAAATTCTAAAAATTCATTTTCAATCGAATATAGATTATGAAACTTTTATCTATAAAAAAAAGACACGGTGTCAAAAAAGAATGCTAGCCGGTGGGTGAGAGGTCCAGAGATTAGGTTGGATTAGGCAGATTCTCATGACCAAGCTCTAACAGCGACGGTCGATTTGCTGAGTGAGAGATTCTCTAAAAGTTCTCGACCAGTTATTCTGTTAATTTCTTCGATAAAAGCTAGTACAAAGATTGAATTTATGCAAGTACGTCTTCTTTAGGCAACGAAGACCTTTCACGACATTCTTTGTCTTCAAGGCTGAAATCTTCCCGAAAATTTTTAAGCCACCGTTGAACCGTGCACTTACTCACACCACTCACATCATTGACTTCGTTACTGTTTCTGACTGTTTGGACACCTTTTCGACCGAGATTGAAACCATAAAACCATATTCGAAAATCATGCATTGGCATCTTAGAATAAAATGTATTATAGCCAAGCAGTGAACATGTTACTGCGGTAAAAAAATATTTTTGTTTCTTACTTACATCCCAACTCACTCTACCACTGTCCTCACCATTTTCTTGTGTATTATCAGCAAACAATGATCCCTCCATAGCTTCCCAAACACTCCAATCCCATATCCTAAACATTCAAGAATGGTGTCAAAAATGTAGAATCAAAATAAATCCAATCAAATCTCACCAAATAACCTTTACCCTTTGCCGTAAACCTACTTCCTGTTCTATTCCAGTATTCTTTAATGATATTCCACTAATCCATGTTAAACAGATCTGCTACCTAGGACTCCACTCGGACAAATGTCTTACTTGGGATAAACATGAAATACTAAAAGGAGAAGAAACTGCTCGTCGTTACAGACTACTTCAACATATACTAGACAAACGTTCAAAGCTCCCAATTAATTGCAAAAGACTCATTTACATGACTGTGATTAGACCTATTAGGACGTACAGAGTTGAGCTTTGGGGCACCACTAAACCCTCCAATTCATCTCGTATCCAATCGTAACAATCCAAAATCCTTCGAAAAATCCTCAAAGCTCCTTACTTTGTCACCAATAAGCTTATCCATAGAGATCTTAATGTTACATATATTGCTTATTTAACCCAAACCAGATATCTATCCTTTTTAATATGCTAATAATATATTGATTTAAAATAATAAATAAATATATTCAACTCTTCCTATATTTGTATTTCAAATAATGCAAACTAACTTGAGGTAGTTTGACGATTTCTTTCAATGAAGACATAATTAAGGTGGTTTTGATCTATCTTCTATTTAAACAGCATAAAAGATAAACAACCTTAGACTATCCATTGACCACGCAGACCCGTTCCATGCAGGCTGTGAAGCATGGCCACTCAAGCAGATTACAAGTTCAAGTCATTTAATTTAGACGCAGTGGTATTGGACCGCAAAATTATGTACTTGGTAGACCACTAATGTTTGTGTATGACGTCAGTTCACACGCTCATCTGCCTGTCAGCTTTTGAAAAACAAAAACTAACTTGGATTTTCTGATAATGCTTTCTCTATCTATTCCTCTAAAACCAAATAATCAAACGGTCATAATATAGCAATAACCAAATTTAAAGACTATAGTATATATCTAATTGTAAGTATAGGCTTCGATTACGTATTTAGACTATAATTTTATAGAACATTTAGATGGTGATACACAACCTAAAATGTTCATGATATTCATGAAAAGCAAAGTATATAATAATAAAAAGATACATTTAAATGATATTTAACAGTTTACAATTGTAACATATTAGATATTAATACATATTTTGGTAATAAAACAATTTACACTACATTGTCAGCTTAGCTAAAATGGATATAAATTGGAATGTATTTCTAACAGTAGGAAATATAAAAAAAAAACCTACAAAATGTGAAGAAAAAAAACATTTCGATAAAAACAAATAGATTATAAAAATTTATTAAACTAATATACATAATTTATTAATTTCTTGTAAATAAAAGTTAATTAACTTTGCGGAATAATTAACTTATATATTATTTTTGTTATAATAAATTAAATTTCAAACTGAACTAATAACACTTATGATGTATTATTAGCTAAATATTATTCCAGTAGTATGTGGTTTGTACGTTTGAGTATGTATCTTCGTAAAGTTTGCTTGTCATAACTGCCTATTGTTTGAATTATTGGATTTCTTGAATTATTTGTAGTTTTTTCAAGTTCTGGGTCTGTGTGTGGATAAAATGTTTAATTGTTTGAAAACCTAATTCAATTAGCATGTATGTTATTTTTGTATAACTGGAGTTGTCGTTTATTATTCTCATACATAGGTTTTGCGCTCTTTCAATTTTTTTATAGTTGGAGTCACAGGTGTAGCTCCATACAGGAAAGGCACACGTTAGTAATGGTCTTATGATTAATTTCTACAGAATGATTTTGTTTTTTATTGACAGTGGGGATTATCTGAAAAAAAAGAAAATATTTCAATGTTAAATGGCAAGTAAATATCTCAAATATTTTTCACACAGCCATTTATTGAACAAAGAATTTTTTTTTTTCACTGGTACAAAAAATATTTACCTGTAATTACAACGGATTAACGCAAATCCTGTTCTCCTGTCTATGTCAATTCTACAACCTACAGCTAATAGTGTTAGCCTAACACAGTTTGGTATACCAATTTGTTCCTACTCATACTTGCAGGAACTTGCATTTAACGTAACTTTTACTTGACTCAAAAGGCAAGATCGTAACAGACGTTTCAACCATCTACGAAATAGGACGTTTCATCTTTTCACTGAAAACAAACTTCTCATATACAAATCATTTTTGAAATCGAACTCTGAGTGCAGCAAAAAAGTCGAATATCAAACGCACTCAATCGTTCCAGTCCTATGTTCTCCGATCTATTTCAAATGCTCCATATTATGTCTCCAATAAAACCTTACATAATGATCTCAATAATCATACGTCCTCGACTTCACCTTAAATTTTAAGGGGATTGTAATTTTTACTGAATAAAAGCTTAAACAAAAGCAAAAACACTATGTCATTGAGTGAAATATTATTTTTTCGAAATAACTTGTTTCATTTAATCATCTTTTTTCGGTTCTCACGTATCCTAGTTCGGCGGGTGTTAAATGATAGGCTTCTTTCATTCTAACGAAGCTCTTCTCAAATCGACCTAAAAGATAACGTATGCGACCGCAATATTTCAACTCAACACTGACTCACTGCACTAAATGGAAGCTCAGTGACAGAACGCTGATATTTCACTGGGACTAAGTCACTCATAAGTCATCACTCTCTTCTTTGGTCTTGTCTCATTTCTTCGAGTTCTTCCTGTCTAACATTCCCACAATTCAGTCACATATCAGTCTGCTCTTCATGGTTATTTCATAGATGATGGTAGCAGTTTCCTTTCATTGTTTTGTTTTTTTTTTTACTTCAAGGGGAGGGGGGCAGATATCCGATCAGTGTTGCAGGTAATTGTTTAGGGTTGGCAGATAGTAAATACTTCAGAGGGTGATACTTTAAATAAGGGGGTCTCAACCTGGGGGGACTCCCTTCTGAATAAAGTGTAGAAGAAATCTAGGGGAGAGGAGATGAATAACATAAGTCAAATGAGTAATTTTATTTTCCAATATATAACAGGAACTGTATAGCTATAAAATTAAAGTAACTTAAATTATTTCACGAAAACCAAATAAGTTGGTAATATTTCTACATCAGTACTGATTGGTTTTATTGTTATAAAAGAGAAGAAGTACAAGATTATCGGTGCCAGTTTCGAGATTTTTAACCGACACATCCCTGTTTTTAAGAAAAATAAACAAAACAAGGAAACATTCCTAATCAAAATGGAATAAATCCATTCATCTTACATACCCAACATAGATTTCTTACTTCATTTTTTTTTTAAATATGTCCCCTGTACTCATTTATTTGTTCACAAAAATACACCAAAAGAGTCAGCAGCCATGACATTTTAAAATCTTTAGAACCGTAAAAGGATTCCACATCGAAGGAAAAGGTAACAGCTTTCCAGATAAGGAATCGTCTAATCTTAAAGCTCCCAGCAACGACTAAATCGTCAGTTCGAAACTGGATAAGGTATGAAAGGATGCTTTTTCAAGACTGCACATTCACAAATCAAGGCTCGAGAGCCTGATACGGAAGGAAGAAACCTCGCGAGAGGTAAATCCTCCGGAAGGATACACGGTAGCGGAATAATTAATGGGACTACGACAGGGGTTTCTAGTGGGCCCTATAGTATGCATTATGTATGGGAAAGGGTCTCCTTAGTCGTCCGAACCATATCTTATCAATGGCATTCTTATTTAGGCAAGGCTTACCCTGGATTTACATATACGGTATTTCCATACATATCGGTTGGGATGGTGTGAGTCGTGAGAACGGAATGATAATGGCTCCTGTTGGGATCTCGTTTGGAAAACTGAGTCGGACCTGGAGGAACCTAAAACGGCTGCTCATCTCTTTACATACGAATGCAGATTATATCCAGGGGAATTCTTTAAACCATTGCAGGGATCGAACATTGAAAATTATAAACAGTTGCAGTTTTCATCAACATACTATCTTAATGGAGAATGACAGTAGAAGAGAATATTAAATTATGCATATTCATACGAGCAAAAATGTTTTGCAATAACCTTCAAGCACAAATAACCCTTTTAAAATTCATTTGGATGAAGAAAGTCTAATAGGATGAAAAAAAAAAATAATCCCTTTGAAAACACAGAATTCTTTCAAGAAACAAGACTCTTCTTTTTTATATAGGAATAAAAAAAAAAAAAAAACAGTAAATAAACTGCACCCCTATTAATTTTTCCATAAAATCTGACATTCATTTTTTTCTATGTACCTACGTCTGAATGACGTCACATTTGCACCAATGATATTCCACTGTAAATACCTATTATTCTAATTTTAACGCAAAATATGATTTGATTTTTGAAATTATACTGAACAGTCACAAAATCTTTGGGTAAAAATTCATCGTATTTTGAGAAATAGATCTGCAATATGGATGAATATTTATCATTATGACCATTATTAATTATATCTTATAATAGTTTACCTACCTTTTTTATTATTTATTATTGAGTTGTAAACCATAATTTACATTTTTTTTTCTCTTTCTTTATTTCTTACATAATTTTTTACAATTTACAAAAAATACATGGTGTACCAAAAAAAAAATAGACCAGTCTCAAACTTGAAATAGAGTAGAGAAGAAGATAGTCAGGGATGCAGTTAAAGTAACACCACGTCAAAGAAGAATTCTTTAATACGTGCCAACGTTTCGTTTCGTCTTCTTCAGGGCTATAATGAACAAAATACCAGAAGTGACAAAAATAACAGACCGATAAACAGATGACAAAAGGAATACAGAATGGCATAGATAAATAAACAATATACAAAAACCGTATAGAAAAGATCAGATACATAAATAACAAAGAATACAAAGCAGCAAGGTAAGAATAAGGACAAGACAGGAATGAAAAAGGAAAAAAATATATAAATATAAATAAATAAATAAAAATAAAAATAAATAAATAAAATAAATAAATAAAATAATGAAAAAATAATAATAATTAAAAAAAAAAAATAAATAAATAAATAATAAAATAAAAATATGGAAATATAGGAAAGAACGAGGGAAATAATGTAAAAGGTGATAAAAGAAAAGAAACGGATAAAAGAATGAAGGTGAAGGAAAATAAAAGTGGAAAGATAAAAGGAAAAGGAAAAGAATATTAAAAAACACTTACCCACCGAACCACACTTGTGAGGAGACAGACGATGACTGATGTGAAATGGTAAGAACAGCTGGGTAGGATAAGGGAGAAAAGGCGCAGGACACATGGATACAGAATAGGAAAATGAAACAAAAATATAAAAGAAAAATGAACAACAGAGAGACTATAAGATAACAAAATAACAAGTAAATACAGACAGAATGAAAAGAGAAAATACAATAAGGCCAATGCCATCATGATAGGGTGCATCACAAATATAAAAAAAAAAAGAGACATAAAATAACAAAATAAAGCGAAAAAATATAAAGTAAAAAATGACAAGAAGAGACGGAAAGAACCAAAGGGAAGGTTGGCACGTATTAAAGAATTCTTCTTTGACGTGGTGTTACTTTGACTGCATCCCTGACTATGTTCTTCTCCATTCATCATCCATTCAACCATACTTGTATCATCTTAAAATAGAGTACTATTGCACAAGTTAAATATTTGTAGATTTAATCATAATATATCTAAGAAAAAATATACAAAATAAAACTTTCAAAAACACCGCAATTTCCATAACCTCTAGCAAACTATCCAAAACAGAACTGGAAAATTTGAAAGATTCGAATACCCTCTTATCGTTAGAAGATAATACAAACGAAGTCAAAACAACAAAAAAAAGTTTAAACTTTTTATTTTTGCACTACTAGACAAACCAATTGTAAATAAAATTTACGCTTGGATGATTTATTTATGGTTAAGCAACTTGATTTAACTTAGAAGAGCTGTACGGTGCTTAAAAGTGCTAATCTTGCTAACTTATTAAAGTTAATATCGTAATTTATAAAAATTGACATTAAAAAAAAAAAAATTCATACCGAAGACTATCAGTGACTAACTTTACATTTTCTTCTTTAGAAATATACATTTTTTTAAGTTACCCACTGATTTTGTTGGTCTTTATGTACTTTTGGAAAAAGTAAAAAAAAAAAAATTAATAAATAAAATTAAGTTGTTTCTATTAAAAAAGAGAGCCTACAGCTTGATTTTCTTCTTTAATTTCTATGTTGTGAAATATAAGGAGGGGAGGTATAGTTGTTTGAACATTTATCAATTTTTGAACCGTAATTTCAAAAATGTTTTTTTTTCTTCTTTAATGGTATGATAACTTTCTGTATTCTAATGAATTTTCCTTTATTTTATAATTTATTATTCAACAGGGGATGAATGTGTATTTTAAAATACTATTACTTATTGCAATTGTTTGTGGCAGATTGTATTTTATTTTTCAAAATAAATGCTTTTTAAAAAATTAAAATTATAATAAATAACTCAAACACTGAACCACTGATTGTTTTAAGTGAAGTTATTTGGTTATAAGATGGAAAGAAAAAACTGAGTAGTTCTGAAAGAATCAGATCTCTCTTTTTATAATGTAATTTTACGAAATATGTAAGAAATGATCTTAATTTATGAATTTCTTTTATTTTTAAATATCTATCCCTGGTTAAATATTTCTGTAATTATTTAGACTATTTAGGAAGCATGTAATACAGCCAATCAAGAAGTAATCAGTTATAAATATTCTCGTCGTAAATTACAAGAAACGAATTTATGAAAAAATGTACAGAAGCAGAGTTTTCAATAGAATCCTTCGATTGTCTTTATCAGGTGACCCAATAGAGCATCATGTACGTATGCCACATATGAAAGGATTGATATTAGAAAGGAAGGCATCAATGACAAAGGACTAAAGAAAGAAGCAGTGACGCAAGTGCGACTCCGTCATTCTGAAATATCACCGTTCTGCCACTGAACTGATATTTATTGCTATGAGTCAGTGTGGTGTTGAAATATTGAGGCTGTTTCCGTTATCTATTTTCTTCTTTTTTGGAGAGAGATTCGATCGTAGGTCAAACTGGGTCATATGAGTACCAAATGGATGCGTATAGGTAATATAAATAATTCAATGGACGGAAATAATAACAAAACGTCTCTGGCCCCCTAGTCATATTGGAGCATACGAAAAAGAAGAGGTATTACACAGGGGCTAATAAAAAAATAAAAAACATGTTCCCTCTACGCAATGTTAATGCGACGCCCTTCTCGTCCCAAGTTCTAGTAGCCAATTATAAATAGGAACTATGTATAAAATTATAGAATTATCCTTACCAATTGTTCACCGAAAATCTTCCTCATATAATAATATGCCATGCTAACACAGAGGGACTTCCTTGAATTTAATCATATGCCCTCCACTTTCTATTGAAATCATTATGAAAAAGAGTCCGAGGTTGTTCTATCTGAAGTTTTATTAAAATGCGTAGGTAGCTAGGGTTCGCAGTCATAGATATATAGCAATTAAAAATAAATGTTAATTTATAATGCCAACGGGACGTTTCGACTTGCACTGCAAGCCTTTATCAGGGCTAGAAGAAAAAGAAAACAAACAAAAAGATATGACAAAATTGCAGAGAAAAATAAAAAATAAAAGATTATGAAAAGAATAACTGTATGAGAATAAAGACAATATATAATGACCATGAAGACAATACATAAAGATTATTGAATTAACAATTAAATTGAAAATTAATTAAAATGAGATTTAGTGAAAGAAAAGTGAATGAGTAAACAGTAACAAATAAGTAAGTAAATGAGTAAATATCGTATAACAAATTAATGGCTAAATATAGAAAGCAAAAATTCACTTCGTATCTACTTATTAATAATCTACTGTTATTCTCAACAGTTTCAACTCTCTACAGTTTTCTCATATATTTTTGTTTGTTTTCTTTTTCTTCTAGGCCTGATGAAGGCTTACAATGCAAGTCGAAACGTCGCCTCGGCATTATGAATTAACATTTATTTTTAATTGCTATATATATATATATATATATATATATATATATATATATATATATATATATATATATATACTGCAAATCCCAACTACCTACATCTTTAATTACTTTTCAATCAAACAAATACTCCATCATTATAAAGTTTTATTACTTCTCCATAGGCATGTTCTGACCTTACAACTCCAAAACTAAAAGAATCTTTTCACCGACTTCAACTACGAAGTTTGTAAATTTATTCAGATATTATTGAAATAATTTATTAATATTATAGAGATACATATATTCACATATAAAGGAGTAACGTGACATTACTTGTGTTTGTTTTAAGCTGGAAGGAAATCGTCTTATTAAATATTCAGGAATCTGCTTCCATTCTTAAATCATATTTACGTACTAAGATGAAAATAGAATAACCTGAAGATACAACAAAAATGTATAAACTGGTCAATACTTCAACGGAAATGGCTAATACTACTTTAGTGAAATTGCCTAGAATAATTCGGCCTGAAATATAAAATCTGATTAAGAACAACTATTTAGAAAATTATGAAATTGGAAATCATTCAGTTTTAATCTTGTTTGCAAAGCAAAACAAATGCTGAAATTGCACTACACTGTGTGAAATAAAATTCAGTCCTCTAGAGTGGAAAGGTTGATACAAATGAGAAAAAAATAATATATAAAATAACGGTTGAAAAATTGCAAATGATTTCTTACTGTAGAAATTTTCGGAGGAGAGCGACCAGAATATAAAGTATTCGGCTAGACAGAAACGATACTATTAAAGAAATAATGGAAATAGGAAAGACTACTCAAGGAAGGAAATGCAAGGAAGGACACTGAGATAGTACCGACATGGATTATGAAAGAATTTCCACAATACCATTTGAGAGGAAAGCAGAGAATAAGAAAAGGGATGGCATCATTACACATCAAGTGGAGAGATGCTTTGGCTAGTAATACGGCAGACTGGGAACCAGCGGAGAAGGAAGCGATGTACAGAGGAACCGACTGAAGGACTTGGGGGGAGCTTCGATTGGCAGAGAAAAATATCAACAAAGACAGAAAAATTTCTTTTTTAAGTTCTTTTACGTGTAAAAATTAACATTACATCGTTACTCTGTGTTAGTGACAATATTATCAATAGTATAAACTATAATCCTTCAGCCAAACTTTATAAACAGTGGAAGTTTATACAATGGAATCTTTAGACAGACTTACTGGGTGAGGTGAGTGCGATTATTATTAATTAAAGACAATTAAAAATAAAGACAATTCTCAGGTGAACAGTTCTCCAGTCAGCCGATTGGAGCGTTACCTACACTCCCTATCTCTCAAGGTCTAGGTCTGTTGATCTGTTGAACAGCCGAGTCTAACTCGGTTTGTTATTGTTATTATTTTTATTTTTCTTAGAGGACACATTTTTTTTTTTTTTTTTTTTTTTTTTTTTTTTTTTTTTTTTTTTTTTTTTTTTTTTTTTTTTTTTTTTTCTTTTCTTATATTATTTCTTTCATCGTTAGTAATGTGTTTTTTCCTTTTATTTAAATATTGTATATAGTTCTGTAAATACTCTAGTTTATAAGTATATTTTACATATGTTTTTTTTTGTTTTGTTTTTTTTTTTCTCTTTTCTTTTAATTCATGTTAGTTAGTTTAAATTGTAAATTTGATTTCACTCACTTGATACAATGGACCTTGATAATTCATCAGGAACCGAAACGGAAGATGAAACTCCAATGTCGGAAATAAGTGAGACAGACTCACAATATCTGAAGCGGCGACAACTTCAAAAACGTCAGCGCAATGCTACACCTGGTTCCGCTGGGACCTCCCCAAATAAAAAAAAACAAAAAAATAAAGGAAAGCAAATTATTGATAGTGAGCCACCAACAACTCGCAGTAAATCTACCGCAGCCAAGAAAACAAAAATTATTGTCAATATTCTACCAGCAATAATTTGCCGACTTAGAAAAAATTCCATCAGAGCCACAACCAACTCAGGGATTTTTGGACCCTGTGCCCCCACCCATTTTTGTGACCAATATTAAAAATTTTAATGTATTCGGTCAAGAAATCGCCAATTTGATTGGACAAACAAACTTTAAATGTTTTTCGAGGGCGAAAGACATGAAAAAATAATACCACGGCAAAAGAGCATTATAAAAAGTTAATTCACTATTTGTCTGTCAATAAATATGAATTCCATTGCTACCAATTAAGGGAGGAAAAATCAATCGTGTTGTACTGAGAGGTCTCTACATCAACCGATGCGATCAAACGAGATATCGAAGAAATAGGCCACAATGTTAGAAACATTTCAGTCGTTCTCCATCCTACAGAAAAGTACCCTCTCCCCCTATTTTTTGTAGATCTAGAGCCAGCGAAAAATAATTCAGAAATTTTTCAAATAAACAGACTGTTTATTCAGTTGTCCGTTTTGAGCAGCCAAGACGGAGACCAGTAATAGTACAATGTACTAGGTGCCAAAATCTTGGACACACAAAGGCATATTGTTACCATCCAGCTAGATGTGTCAAATGTGCTGGATCGCATGCTACAGCAACATGCCCGAAGACTAGAGAAACGCCAGCAAAATGTGTCCTCTGCGGTGAAGACCACCCAGCAAATTACAGAGGGTGCATCGTACACAAAACCTTCAAAGGCAGAGACATTTGCAAGTAATTTTAAAAAATCGACCTCACAACTCTCAAGAAGAAAGTGTAGAACCTCCGAAAACCCTTCATGAAAAATATGAAGATCAACTTCTCACTGTTGAGCCCAAGCCGTCTACTTCATCCACCATCCATCCTCCACAACAGGGAAAACGAGGGAATCTAAATGCTCCCCCGTCATATTCAAATTATAGTAAATCGTCAGACTCGACATCAGGCGCCTCAAAGCTCCCGACCACAGCCTGTACTTTCCAAATCTCAACCTCCTCCTCAACCTCCTAGTCAGAACATTCCTCCATATCATCTACCTCTCCGTGTAAAACTACCACCACAGAATCAACACCCAGTTCCAATCCAAACTTCTTCCATAGTTAACCTCCCAAATCAAACATCATTAAAAGTTGACACTATTCCTAGTATCTCAAGACAGGTCCAAATCCCAGTTAGCACTCCTAGTTACAATTCTTCATCTCAGCTCCCTGAATCAAATCTTGTTCCAAACCCAGCAGACATTAATAACATCCTATCCTCCTTCTTATCCGAGCTAAAGAAACGATTGCACCGCTCATTTCACTTCTTACCAGAGTCCTTTCCCAAGTCCCATTCAATATTCCACAATGAGCCCAAAGCCACTGACTATCATTTGTGGAACGCGAATGGACTACATAACCACAGAGACGAACTTGATATGTTTCTCCATGAAAACAACATTGATATTGCTTTACTTACGGAGACCCACTTCACTAACCGATCACATTTCCACATACGTGACTACATCACTTATCGATCAGATCATCCAGACAACACAGCACATGGAGGTTCTTGTATCCTTATCCATAAATCCTTACCCCATCCTTTATTCCTTCCACTCCAACTGCAGAAATCCAATCAACCTCGGTTATCATATCAATAAGTCCTTACAATTTAACTCTCTCAGCTGTATATAGCCCTCCAAATATTCCTCTTTCCTATAATCATCTTGAATCCTTATTCCGATCCCTTGGACCTCGCTTCATTGCAGGAGGAGACTACAACGCTAAACACCAACGGTGGGGTTGTCGATCATCCAACTCCCGTGGCAGCATCCTATCCCGAGTCTCTACAACCAATAGCTATTCCATCATTCCACCTATGAACCCACCTATTGGCCAACATCCCTCAAAAAACGACCTGATATCCTTGATATATTCATCACTTCCCAGATATCATCATCCCAGCTCACAATAAAATCCCTAAATGACCTTTCATCCGATCATAGTCCGGTAATGCTTTCCCTACATTCAACTCCTACTCCTAAACCCACCCACCCTTCGCTGATTACAGGCCGAGTGGACTGGGACAGTTTTCGATATGATTTAGAAATGAAAATAGACTTAAAAATTCCACTTAAAACAAAACAAGGCATTGATACTGCCATAGATATACTAACGACATCAATACGCAACAGCATAACAGATAACACCTCAAAAGAAAAACTTACAATTCTCTCCAGAGTAATTTGCCACAACATCTTCGCATACTACTGAGAGAAAAGAGAAAAGCAAGAGCTAGGTGGCACAGGACCAGATATCCATCAGACAAAAACAACTACACCAAATTAACTAACAAACTAAAAACAGAAATAAAAAAATTCAAAATTTATTTACATATACTGAAAACCTCAACACGACTGACAAATCCTTATGGATGGCCACCAAAAAACTCTTGAACTATAAAAATTTTAATCACCCTCTCCTAACTGAAACTAAAACATGGTCAAGATCAGACAAAGAAAAATCTCAAATTTTTGGTCAGCACCTTTTCAATACCTTTAAACCCCATCCTGATATCCTTGACCCCAAATCACCTTGAAAGTATTCAAACAGAATTAAATATCCCACTTCAAATGTCCCCTCCTCCTAAAGCATTCCATCCCTCTGAAATATCAAGTATCATCCAAAGATTGCCCACCAAAAAAGCACCTGGACATGATCTTATTACATCCTATATCCTAAAACTCCTTCCTCGGAAAGCCATCCTATTCCTAACATTCATATATAACGCTGTACTCCGAACAACATATTTTCCTGATCCTTGGAAATTATCCATAGTCAAAATGATACCCAAGCCCAAAAAGCCACTGGAACACCCTTCCTCGTATCGTCCTATTTCCCTATTGCCAATTATGGGCAAAATCCTTGAAAAACTCATCTTAAAACGATTGTATCCGATCCTAGATTCCAATCACATAATCCCAGACCACCAGTTTGGATTCCGAACATCACATTCCACAATCCAGCAATGTCACCGTGTGGTGGACGTTGTCTCCTCCGCATTGGAGCGAGGAATGTACTGCACGGGAGCCTTTCTCGATGTAGAACAAGCTTTTGACCGAGTCTGGCACCCGGGACTGCTTTACAAACTCCGTAAATTCCTACCTCCTACATACTTCCTTATCATCCGTTCATATCTTAGCGATAGAACCTTCAAAGTTAATCATAACTTTTCCTACTCCTCTCTCTTTACCCAATCTGCAGGTGTTCCTCAAGGAAGTATCCTTGGTCCAATCCTCTACACGGTGTATACAGCTGACATCCCGACGCATCCTAGCACCATCCTCACCACGTATGCTGATGACACGTGTGTGTTATCAGTAAACATGATCCCTTTATTGCCTCCCAGACACTCCAATCCCATATCATAAAACTTCAAGAATGGTGTGAAAAATGGAGAATCAAGATAAATCCAAATAAATCCCATCAAATAACCTTCACCCTCCGTCGTAAACCCACGACCTCCTGTCCTACAATATCCTTTAACGATGTTCCACTGATCCCCGTTGAACAGATCCGCTACTTAGGACTCCATCTGGACAAACGTCTTACTTGGAATCCACATACAAGACTAAAACGACAAGAAACTGCCCGTCGTTTTCGACTACTTCAACATTTACTTGACAAACGTTCCAACCTTTCAATTAATTACAAAAGACTCATTTACATAACAATAATTAGACCAATTTGGACATACGGAGTTGAGCTTTGGGGCTCTACTAAACCATCCAATTTTACTTCGTCACAAACAAACTTATCCACAAAGACCTTAATATACCTTACGTTTCTGACTTAGCTCAAACCAGATATCAATCTTTCATAGCAAACTCCACAACCTTCAAATCCTTAGTAGCACAACTTGCTTCTCATTCCATTCCAGATAATCCTCCGAGGCGCCTGAAAAGAAGATGGCCTCGGGACCTTCTAATATAAAACTTCATAATAAAGAACCTTTATAAGTGCTACCAATGTTAGGTGCTTTTTGTCATTTTTATCATTGTCATCACATTACTAGATGTATCATATTTTATATTGTATACAGTTGTAAATTTCAATAAATACATAATAAAAAAAAAAAAAAAAGTTATTTTACTTTTTTTTTTTTTTTTTGTTTTTTTTTTTCTTCTCTCAACCCAGTATTGCTTCATTCTTTCTTATCTTGTATTCCTCTCCTCTTCAGAAATTTGGATTGTTCGTTTTGGATTTTGAATTGGAACCTCTCTTTTTTTCTTTAGTTATTTTTAATGAACTTTTATCTATGAGCACATTTTCTGTGATACGCAGTTCGTTTAAGTCCTTCTCTGTTTCCTTTTAACCAATATGGTATGCCTTTTTGTTGATTAAGTAGTCAAATTTCTAGTTAGTCTGTTTGGGTTCATTCTGAGGATGTGTCCATAGAAATCAATTCTTTTCTTCTTCATTGTGTCTGAAAGTTTCTTAACTTTTTGGTAAAGGGTTTCATTTCCTTGTGTGGATTCATTTGTTGTTATGAAATTTGGGGCCTCAATTGGTTCTTAATATTTTCCTTTCTTTGCCTCTTTTATTAACTTTTTTTTTTCACTGAAACCTTAGATGAACCTGCCAAATCTGTAAGCAGTCAAATTTCCGAGCTGAGTTAAGAAAGGTTTTATATATATATATATATATATATATATATATATATATATATATATATATATATATATATATTGGGTTGAAATAGATAACCATGATTTCATAATGACTCCATGCACAACGAAATACCGCTTTTTATTCTTAACCTATTAAATCCTAATATATAAGGCTGGGAACTGCTTAGAATAAGATTCTTGATGTGAATGATAAAGGTGAATAATAGAAGAAAGAATTAAGGGAAGGATAGAGCAGGTAGAAATCCTTTTAATACAGCCTTACCTCCCCCCCCCAATAAACTTGTGGATTAACGTCTCTACCTGCTTCATGGTCCCCTTCACCATGTTACCTGGTCTAAGCTATCATTTATAATCAATTTAAAAATTTACATTCTAGAAAAATCATAACAAATTTACTTTAAAAATTCGTTATTTAATGAATTTTTTAAATTTATAATACGTTATTTAAGGAGGAAAATGTCAGATAACAAGATTTAAATAAAACATTACATATCGACTCAAGTTCACAAGTTTCTTAAATCAGATTTACACTGAAGAAAATCATTTCATTACATGAATAAGAAATGATTATCATTGTAAGTTCACTTATGAAAAAATTTATTTATGTTAGGAATGTATATGTATATATAGGAATATATCTCTGGTCACTGATCATAACTTGCTAAGTCGATCTCTCCTCAAATTGCGTTATTTTGATAATTGTTAAACTCTTGTAGTAACTTTAGATTCCAATGGTATTCTTTTGGCAGATTATTCTTCATCGACGTACCAATTTTTACTAATGGAGTAAGTAAGGGATTAAGAGTTTAAATTCAAAACTATTTCAGTTGCAATAAATAATTAAAGGATTATTGAAATAAAAACTAGTTATGTAAAAAAAAAAAAGAAAAACAAATGAAAAAATAGAAAGAATTATTAGACGACACATTAAAAAATAAAAAAAAATTTATTAAATATTTTGAGGGAAAATAAAACAGAAATAAAAGAAAATAGACACATGGTATAAGAAAAATATTCAAAGCATGTTGATGATCTCCACTTCCGTGACAGAACTCTTGAATTCTTTAGTGTACGTTTACAGCAAATAAGCCCTGTAGAATTATGTATCGAAGTTCGCAAAAGCGCATGTATCTACCATTTTTAAATATGTTGTTAGGACCTATAATGGTAGCTAAAATCCAAGTTTACAGCCCTCAAAACCTGCAGCGATTTTAGTTGTACTTAAAAAACTTAAATTTTGGCATTTTTTTTATTTTTTCGCTTATATCGCGTAAAATATGTAAATCTGCTTGACATATTTACAGTATTAAAGAGCACTAAATGTGAGACAATTTAAGCCTAACCGAAGCTTTTTGGATTACTTGGTTGCGGAGTAAATCTCTCTAAAAAATGGTGATTTTACAGAAACTTTCTTCTACAAAAAAAGTTCTTGGCCGCATACTGACGAATGTACTGGTTTCACAAAAACACCTTCGGGAAATCATTTTAAGGAAATTTAATTATCTTTATTTTGAGACCTAAAAGATGCCCGTAAGTCTAAAAGTTTTCTTAGCAAGAGCAAAAGATTTGAAAATGGAAAAATCGGTTTTAGAGTGAAAATTGTGTAAGTCGATAGGAATCGACCTTCTTATTTTTTTATTTTATTAATATATAACTAAATATATGACATTTGTATTAAATCTCTTGAAATATCCACGCCATTACGCTAAATGTGTATGTTTAAAATATGACGATTTTGACATGTTCAGTGGACTGGTGTGGGTATTTGCTTTAGTTCTGCTTAAATATAATAATTTTACCATTGCTACTTATGATGTATGGTAGAGTATTCTAAAACAGAGAATTGCAGCTGAGACATAACTATTTACATTATATTATTTAAAAACATGAAACTAATCAATAATACTCTTTATAAACATTGCAATTGTATATCATTAATTGAACTACAATATTTATTAAAAATTATAAAACATGTAAAAATATTTTAATTAGTTTAGTAACAAATATCTATCTCATTCCTCTCTTATCGAGTCCATAATCCAACTATAATAAACTATTATAAATACACTTATATTTTATGTCCTAAACATTTTTAATTAGGTCTCGACCAGTTTACTAATCTTTGGCAATCAAATAAATTCTCAAATTTATTTCTCTCTTCTTCGAATCTTCGATGAACTGAAAAAAGTTTGCCTCCTTGCATCAGAGAGTTGCCTATGTATAATTATTTTCTAGGCATTTTCATGTATTTATATCCTTGAATTAATCTCATTTACTTGTGATATCTTTGATCCTGATTTGAGAACTGGCTTGGTTGGTATATATATATATATATATATATATATATATATATATATATATATATATATATATATATATTTATTTGTTGTATAGCTTGTATACAGTACAAATAGTATGAACGGGTTTGTTACTATTCCTACTAGTCATTGTCTTTGTGTAATGTTCATTGTGATATTTATAGTTTAAAAAAAAAAATGTTCTCTAAATTAAAACTGCGTTGCCAAGCATTAGCAAACCACGTGCTGCAAAAAACTATAATTTGTCAATAGTATTATTTTAAAAAGTTACCTCAGGGTCCTGGCGCATTGCCTATACATGTGGGTAAGCCCATGGAGTCGTTACCTATATATAAACAATACGCAATAATTCTTTTCACATTGTAATGAAGCAGCATTGTACTAGGCCACAGGAATGAGGAAGTTTGTTGCTTGAAGCGTATCACGAAAAGTAACGCAGTATCCCTGCTTGCGCGTGATTTTTTAAAATAATGAATAAGGAACAAATAAAATTGCATATTAAAATTGTCGACTTTACTTTTTGGAATGGTATGGGATCCTATATTAATGCTTCAATGACATAGCAGCAGGAAAAAAAAATATAAAAATCATGACTGCAATAGGAGTTACTTAGTTCTCTCACCTTAAAAGTCTCTTTATCTACAGCATAACCGAAATATTCAACTATAAACCACTTATTAGGCTATTCTTGAAGTGGGTTTCGAAATGCTAAATATTTCCAAAAGCTCAAAAGAATATACTGCTAAGATTTTGGTGGCGCAAGCTTAGAAGAGTATTTAGCCTCTTCTGTGAGAATTAGTTTGATTCCTCTATTCTGACCTGACAGAGCATTGCAGAAATGCCTATCGTATAATTACCTACTTTATTGGGCGAGGTCTATGCCAAGGATCTCTGATGGATAAGCTTCTGGAAGTATTTATCCATTCATACGAAAAGTAGGCAGATCAAGAATGCGACGAAAGATGCCCAAACCACCTTGGATGTCAGCTTTTGGAAAAGAATAGTTTTGACAATCCACGTGTTGTAATGTCAGGAATGGAGACGGAGAATGGTTATAATACTTGTCAGGAAACATTCGACTTCTTCCTTCGAATGTATATGTAGACTTAATTAATTATCAACGGGCATAATTGAATACATGATCTAGAATAGATATTAAAAAAAAAACTTTATTCTGGGACTAAGTCCCTTAAGAAAAATAGTTACATGACAGCCCATAAGTTATGTCTGGTCTACATATTGTAAATTATATAATAAGATAATTGAAAGTATATATAAGTTTACAATAAAATAAGTAATAAAATGAAAAAAAAAATCTATACATAAATATATATATAAACACTTACACACTATATAATACATAAACTATATATACAACCGGTAAAGGAAAAATATTATATATGAAATTGATTGAACAATAGATTTCTGATGTTAAACGTAGTAAAGCATGAAGATAAATAATATTTTTGAGAGGGAACAGAAAAAAAAAATATGATGATGAAAAATAAAAATGAAAATTATTTGAATGAAAGAAAAAAATCATAAGGAGATTGTTGAAACAGGCTTAACTTTTATATCTGATATGCTTGGGTAAAATTCATAAAAGCATTTATATAATTTGATAACATCCGACTGGAGGGAAGAAAGGTGGTGGAAGAGGAGTATTTTAAAAGTTCCGAGGGAAGGTGTATTGCGAATAGAAAGAGGAAGAGAATTACAAAGAATAGCGGAGCGGGCAAGAAAGGAACGTTGGAAAGTAGTAGATCTGTATGATGGGGTATAAAAATCGAAGAGACGGGATCTTGTACGCAGTAATTGGATTGAGAACTTAAAATGTAGGATAATGTGAATAAACGGAGGGTGATGTGTGTTAATAACTTGGATATATAGTGCCATCACTATGTAATGAGTAATTAGAAAGTTTCAAATTGTAGATCTGCTTCTTTAATTTTAGGCCTCATAGACTGATCTTTGGCTTCTGATCCGAATCTTTGTTCTTTGAAATGGATTGTTTTATATAAATGGAGTGATAATCTACTATACAAAACTTGCTCCCTATATATGGATGAATCGATATTTAATTATTACATAAATAATTTATTGCCTCTTTAGTAAAAAAAATACGGATAAAGAAATTACACAGAAAACTTTTCAGGCATCTTCATGCGTTAAAAAGACATACTCGTTTGTCTTCATTAACAAATTATTTCAACAATAGGTTAGCTCTTAAGAAGATCCACGAAACCTATAGAGCACAAGTAACAGAATGCCGCTCACAGTGCTCAAAACAGAACTACAACGTAGTATCCCTGGCAACATACTGGAGACTAAAAAAAAATGGATGTGGAATCTTCTAAACTAATACACAATATTATCCGTTTTACAGGCTGCAGTAACCCAGTGACGCAGAACAAATTTATCTAACAAAATTATCTCAAACCTGGAGATGGTGCTTCCACTTTGATAGTTTCAAATTGTAGATCCACCTCTTCAAACAAAATTTGCTCCCTCTATATACATGAATCGATATGCAAATATTACATAAATAGCTATCTCGAATTTGCATCTTTATATCTTGAAACTGATTAAATTTTTCATTGAAATCAGAATTTTTTTTAAGGAAGATATTCATGTGTTTATTATGACACACATGAAAAAAAATTAGATCCTGATTTACAATTATGGACAATTTTTTTTTTTTAATTTATTATTCTGACAAGCAGATACAGCCGTTAAATCCTAGGAACCGGTCAGACAGACAACGTCTTTGCTTGAACGCGGAGACAAGAACAGGACATAGATGACATCTGAAACTGTCATTCAGTAAACGCTGAATACGGGGAGAGCTGAAACCTTACAAATTAAACACCATCGAAGATATCTACATCAGCCATTAAATATGTATAAGACTAGACTGATTTGTTAGAATGGACGGGTTGTCAAAGAGGTTTCGGCCTGAGAGGAATAAGATAAAGGAATTCCGGATGGCAGCTCCAAAAATCTGGTTTGGCAGAGTCACACTTCGAAACGTCTAAAAGAATTGAAAGCTTTCTGTTCGGACTCTTCACACACGAAGGCACTTTCCGGCCTGTGTCGGTGATATTGATTGATTTTTTTTGGGAAATTTTACGTCCAAAGGTAACGGATACATATTTATTTTTTTCGTTCAATGGACCCTATAAACAAAAACAATCAAGAAAAAGAAATATGACATTCTCATGATCCTTTCGCTAAAACATTACAGTTTCTGTACAAAAAATTAAATCAGTTATGATTTAAAACACCAAATTTCAGGATCTAAATTATCTTAAAAGAAATGCTATTTTTTTAGGTGTTTCAAGGAGAGCGAAAAGTTCACTGGCATGAAATTACGTTTAATTTTGAGGATTTTTTCTATTAATTTCGTTTTCTGTCTTCGTTTTTATTTTGTTGGGTTGTTTTTGGGGGCGTTAACATTCTTATGTACTCCAACTAGGGCATAATGGAAGGCTTATTCTGCAGGTTACCAACCTATTATAGCCAGTCAGGATGGAAGGGCCAAGATTCATTTCATGGGTCCACCAATAAATAAATGTTAACCCTCCCAGGTGGGATTCGAACCCACGAATTACTGTATAGAGTGCACTGAGACCTCGCCTCAATGCGCTCGGCCAACGAGGCCCAATCTTTCTTTCTTCATTTATGTAACTAACCATTTTATTATCTTAAGATTCTACATAGGAAATAAGATTGGAAAAGTAAGTGTTTTAGCCATCTGCAGTGGAGCGAAAGCTATACATCACTGGTGTCTTTCATGATATGGCATCCGTGATTCGTTCCGGGTATGGCATCCAGGACTGTTTTTTAAACATCCCTAATTTCTTCCATCTACAATATTCCTCATTCTCCGTTCCTATCTTTCTAATAGAGTATTTAGGCTTAACCATAATGTTTACCCATCTAACTTTCATAGAAGACAGCTGATATTCCTAAAGGTAGTCCCATTCTGTATACCGTAAATACAGTTGATATCCCAACACTTCCTAATAATATCCTCACACCTATGCTGATGATACTAGCGTGTTATCAGTCAATGATGATGAACTCTAGTCACACATTACTTCTCTAGAAGAATGTTTCATTACTGGAGGGTTAAGTTAAATTCAAGCAAATCTTAGAAAATAATTTTAAACCTTGCCATCTGTATCCTTTAATGGAGCACAACTAAATTTTGGATATATTTGAATTTATCAAGCCTAGAGACTCACATGAAACCCTCGTACAAGATTGGAAAGTCAAAAAGTAGCACGTCGATTAAGACGTACTTCTTTTATTAGAGCGCTAACAATGGGTAGAACCTCTAAACGTCTTTGACGCCTCATTACTTTGCGTTTTGCTTACAGAATATTTACTGGATTCAGTTTTGTAATACAGTTGTAAATTTCTATTAATAAATTAATAAAAAAAATGTGTTTCACAATGTTCTATGAATTTATGTTTCAGCTCCTATTGCCCACTGGACGAAGAATAAGTATGAATAGATATTTTATATGTGAAAAATCACCAAAAATAATAAGTATAAGAATAAGTGACATACTGACCGGAAAGTTACCTGGTCCTTGTTATTATAAATTCTAATATGGTTTGATAATTTTATAATATTACTTTATTAAATACTTCAAAAATATTGCAAAATTCCTCATGAGGATCTTTTTTAAATCTAAAATCTTTTAAAAAAAAAAAATTTATTAATCTAACATCATTTTAGATTAAATATGATATAAATGATGTTGGAGACTTAACTTTTTTTTTTTAATTTGGCAAAATTAAGTCTTCTTTAAGGATCTTCTACAATAGCATGAGAGGCTGGAGGAATGGAATGTCAGTAAAGATATAAATAAAATATTCATAGATAATTATCACCATTTTGAGCTTGAGTTAATCCCATGTACGGAACATATTAAAAGTGTTTATTTTAAATTTAACGGCTGTTCACAGTGGATCTCATGACATAAAAAAAATATATTTTAACATGAAAAGTGCTGAATTTTAAGTAATTTTGCTTGGGAATGACATAAAAAGGTAAAACATATCTATTCTGATTCCATGTTTTATGTACTCGTCAGGTTTGTCCCTGCAACGTAGTTAGTAGCGCATTAAAAGTCAACATTCCTCCAAACCGGCTCCAAATTGAAAGAAATAATAAAATCCATTGACATCTGCCCAGGACCCTAAAAATTTTATTTTATCTGCCTCGAAAACTTTCGGGGACTGTCGAGAATTCACACAAAAAATAATTTATGTTCTCTTCGTACCCACGGGCTGTCGAAATCAGTCTGCAGTTATCGTGACGGTACGTTAGGATTTTGACTAAATGCTAATAACGCAACCAAAAATATCTTGATCGATCGAGTGATATAACTTTGTAAATATTTTAACGAAGCATTTCTTAATAGAATATTATTTCAGTTCTAAAGTAAAGATTGTTTTCGGAACACTAAGCCTTTCTGTTAATTTTAGTCAGTATAATATTTAAAACTGATCCTTTGAAACTGATTCAATTTTATATATTTTATTTGAATAAAAAAATTCAATATTTGTTATTTCAATTATAAAAAAAAAATATTTAGCTGTGGTACGCATGATGATATAGAAGGTAAAATAAGAATCACCTTCAGAATTATTTACAATTTCTGTTGGTATTTTTTAATTCACACGTAGAAAATTAAATATTTACATATCACTAGAAGTAATAAAATAATTTAAAACCTATTCAAATTTTTGTTTATAATACCACACTTACATGACTGTGATTAAACCTTTTTGGACGTACGGAGTTGATCTTTGGGGCTCCAATAAACTATCCAATTCATTTCGTATCGAATCCTTACAATCAAAAAACCAAAAAACTTATCCATAAAGATCTTAATGTTCCATATGTTGCTGAGTTAGTCCGAACCTGATGCCTATCCTTTCATAGTGAGCTCCATAACCACTTAAATCCACTAGTTTCTCAACTTGCTTCCCACTCCATTCCCCATAATCCTCCAAGGCAACTGAAAAGAAGATGACCTAGAGATCTTTTCGCCTAAAAGTCCAATGGTAAATTTGTTTCCAGTAGGAGTCGAAAAACAGAACAGTCTAATTGAAAACCCAAGGGATTATTTATTTATCTGATTATTTAGCTTTTTTTGATCACTCCAAAGTTTACTCAATGAACCCATAGTTTCAAAAAGATCTTCCGATTTCCTTCCTTATGTGAGTATCAACATGTTTTATTTCTTGTCTTACATCTTTAAAATTAATATATACATATATAATATTTTATAACAATTCACTATTGTTTGGAATTTTTATGTTTTTAGAATTGATGATGATCATTTGAAACAAAGTAGCCCCTATACTTTGTTTCAAATGATCATCAAGGTTAGGGTTAGGCAGATAGGTGGGACTATTTAAAATGGGTCTATTAGAAATATTTCCTGAAAAAAAAAAAAAAAAAAAATACATATGTCCAATGGTCCCATTTTTAATTTGTTTCTAGCAGGAAAGAAAAAACCCAATCTGGAAGAGGTAAAACCAAAAAGAAAACCCACCTATCTTCTTGACCCTTTCGCGTCTTTACATTCAGTCTGCTCTATGTCCTGATAATTTTCAGAAGTCCGTTTCATTTTGCCTCACTAGGTGAGTATCAAGGTGTTTGATTTATCGTCTTACATTTAAAAAAATAAATAATATATGTAATTTATGTAGCAAATTGCTGATGTTTTGAAATTTTTTTATGTTTTAGAACTGATGTTGAAATTTTAACATTCGTTTCTAGTTTAAAATAAAAATAAAACCAACAGAAGTGGCAAATAATTCATCAATCCTAATCTTATAATCAATTATTTATTAAATATATTTGTAATTCAAATATTTGAATTGAAAAAATGTTTTGTTGATAACGCCAGTAAAATCGCCAAACCCTGATTGATACAAATACAGCAGCAATATTCAATTATTTGTAAATTGTAATCATCGTTGGAATTGATGAATTATTTGACACTTCTGTTTGGTTTTGGAAAACTAGTTTCAATTTTTTTAGAATTCATCTGGAGTTTTAAAAACATACAAAAACTCAACTTGTTCGATTATTATATACTAGCATACCCCGTCACGGTTTCATACTATATTCGGTTTCATACCCCGGTCTCATAAATAAAGAACTTAAATTATTTTAACTAATAATTGAAATTCATTTGTTTATCGATAAAAATCTTGTATTGACACTTATTGAATTTAGAATAGAATAGAATAGAAAATAAACTTTATTCTGGGACGATGTCCCCTAAGAATAATATAATGTACATAAATAAATACAATGAGTCTAGCTTTCATAAGATGAAATAAAATAAATTAACACTCTGGTTAACTATTTACAATTTTACAAATAAAGAACTAATATAATGAAAAAAATAGAAATAAAAATTACAAAATCCAATAATTGCAGGAGAAAGAATAAAAACCTATTTACATCTACTGAATGCGCTTAAATTTTTTTTTTTTAGTGAAGTTTTGCTTGTCAGTATCATTCTGGAGGGAAAGGAGGTATTGAAAGAGAAGGGATTTAAATGTGGACAGAGATGGAGCATTACGGATATTACAGGGTAGTGAATTCCACAAGGAAGTAGCACGGGAAATGAAGGAGTGGTCAAATGATGTACTCTTACGGGAAGAAGTATACAGGTCAGAGGAGCGAGATCTTGTAGTGCGAGAGGAGACCGAGGATCTGAACTGGAAGATGTTATAGATGTAGGAGGGATTCCGAGAATTGATGGTTTGGTAGAGGAAGGAGGCTAGGAAGTAATTTATGCGGGATGAAGGATAAAGCCATTTTAACTCTGTATATAGATGTGATGTGTGGGAGGCTTTTGGAACCCTAAAGATAAACCTAATGAAACAGTTCATTAGTCTCCTTAGTTTACTTTCGAGTTCCGCCGTCAAGCCACCATATGCAACACAGCTGTAGTCAAAATGGGGTAGGATAAGGGAAGAAACCAAGAGTTGACGAGTAGGTTTCGGAAGGGAGTCCTGGGAAGAATGGAATAGCTTAAGGATAACTATAACCCGTCTAGAAATTTGGGAGATATGAGGTTTCCATGAAAGGATTTGGTCAAAGGTAATACCAAGGTTTTTGACTGTGGGGTGGAATTGAATAGGTTGGGAGTTCATAGACAGTATCGGAAGGTGGGGAAGGGATCTCAGATGGGTATTAGAACCTATGATAATAGCCTGCGTTTTTTCTACATTTAATTTTAATTTGTTGTCAGAGGCCCACTTGCAAATGCTATTAAGGTCTTCTTGGATAAGGGAGAATGATTTAATTAAATCAGAGGGATGGAAGGATAGATATATCTGGAAATCATCCGCGTATAGATGGTAGGAACAATGGTGAATGGAATTTGGTAGATCATTTATGTAGGCACAAAAAAGAGTAGGAGAGACACTGGAACCTTGGGCTACCCCTGATGTCAATGAAAGGGAAGAGGAAAGTGGCTGGTTTACTGTGGGATGGATACTATTTGAGTTCTACTATAGAGGAAGGAATGAAACCAGAGGAGAGAGCTTTAGAATTATTTCTTAAATGATATTTTCACACATAACAGTAATTTCAAACTGGTTAAAATTGCATTTATTATGTGTGTATAGAGTACGTAAAAACATAATCAGACACCCACTTTGCCAGAAATAATTTTATTGATCCATCTGTTTGGATTTTAATTTCTAACCATAGAAGTATATGACAGTTTGGCAAACCTCGTTTCTGGCACAGTGAATTTCAATTATTATTATAGTAAAATTTACTATCATAAGCCTTCCTGGAACTATAAACATGTTGTTGTAGTTAAAATTTAGTTCAGTTGGGTTCAATAGTTCTCTGATTCCAAACTATGTTGCAGAATGGCCACATATCGGTAGATTTTTAAACTACTCTGGGATCCACATGTCGCTCCATATATTTGTAGTTTTTTTTTTTTTTTAATAACAATTAAATTGAATATTAATAATGTTTATCATAAATTTCTAGTTCTATATAACACCGTACCTTTGTTACTTTCGCGAATGGTGCTTGCCACCTATCGGTCAACAACCAAACTTTACTGCGCACTGCATATTTATCGCTTTTTTATGGAAATATAATTGAAAATCTTAAAATTTTAGTATTGTTAAACCTTCATTGAACTGTGAAGATGATGTGGTTAAAATTTGGTTCAGTATAGTTTCACGGTTAGTGATCACAAACGAAAAATGGCTTTTGAATTTTTTTTAGAAGTGATAATGAATTTTTAGCATTAGGAACCAGTTTTCTAACAAAATAATTATTTACAACAAGAATACACTAAAATGTCTCATTTAATGGTTATGAGTTTAACAATACTAAATTATTACAGAATCTCTCTTTTCTAACCAGATCCTTGGAGAAAAATAAGCTGTATCAAGTTGCCTAGTAAAGCGAGATAATATTCCCCTAGCTGAGCCCCCCCTGACCTTGGCTAGCTCTATCCACTAACAAGGTTGCAATAAAAAAAAAAGGCAGAGTGCAATTGCACAACGATGCTGTGAGGAAGCAGGTATGAATAAACAAAACAGGTATGCATTTGGTATGCTACCAGGACTGGGCCCCTGGTCAGCAATGGCAAACTCAGCTCGTCGACAAGACGTCGTCTTCCTATGCATTATTTATATTGTTCTGCCAGGCCGATTTATACCTATCGTTTCCTGATGGCTGTATCGTCCCCAGAGCCTACGAAGTGGGAGATTTCCTCAGCAGATGTATTGGGGGGCCCAAGTATCGGGTTTCATGGAAGTATCCCAGATTAGGCATACTGCGGACTTAAATATATATACTTCAAAAAAATAAATGAATTCACCGATGATAGAATATAAAAAAAGAAAAAGAAAAATCTCAAATAGCCGTACGCATTATGAGATTTGTTTTAAAACAATACTATCAAAAGGTTTATTAAAATATCATCATTATTAAGAATAATTTATAAATACCAGAAAATTGTGCACTGGCCAATCATTTCCAAATTAAAAAAAATAAATCATAACTCCGTCTGTTAATTGATGTTATCCTAATTCTGTTGTAATTATAAAATAATTTGAAAGGGAAAATTACTGATCCAATTTTTTTTTCTAGGCTTTGCTTTGTCAAGTAAAGAGACCCGTTCTTTAAGAAAAACTTATTATAAGGAATCCTGCACAAAATATTTTGGGTTTCTAAAACGTCTTAATTGTTGCATTTTTTTTTTTTTTTTTTTTTAATCTTAATTTAAAAAGTATTAATTTTGGCATATCGCTACTATCTGCTCCACTCAACTCCAATAAGTAATACTGCTATAATATACAGATTCATAACATATTCATAATTGAACTAGAGAACAATAAAATAAATTAATATAAAATACAAATATAAAAATAATTTTTTAAAAAATATATCATATAAATAAACATAAATTATTATTACAAATTTTATGTAATTATTAGTACTATTTTTTAATATATTTTCATCCCACAAACATTTTTTGCTTTCTTAATGAAAAATCGCTTCAAAAAATAAGTTTAACTACATAAACTGTTATTTTTTTATTTTAATTTTTAGAATTATTAATGATATTTATTCTTTTACAAACCAATCTTTGGATTATTAATATATCCTGCTACTTGTAAAAAAGCTTAGCAACAATCGGCTCAAAAATAAGAATGAAAACTTATTTAGCTGGTTTTGGCATCCTCATAATCACTTATAATTCATAAAAAAAGTAGATTAAAAAGATAATATGAAGAAAGCCCTGTTAAAAAAAGAACCATATAGTTATTCAAAGTTGACATAAACATATGTAAGTTTGTTCAGAAATAAGATATATTTTTAACCACAGTTGGTCAAAGTCCAAGCTATAGATAAATTTTCTAAGTATTTGTTGTACAAGTCATATTCTGTCACAGACCAATTTTCACCTTTGAAGAACAGAGTCATAATTAGTTTGGATGATTGTCTGTCATATAATAAGCAGTCGTAAATTATATGTTTAAAAGTATGTTCTCGTACATCTTAAATACATTTGTTACTTATTAAATTATTTTTATATATGATTTAGTTTGTCCATGTTCGGTTAAGACCTGTGTCAGCTTGTAATGTTTGGATTTGAGTATGTTAAAATTTTTTGTTGTTATTTTTGCAATGAATTTATGCTGGCTTGGGGATTTTCAGATATATATATATATATATTATATATATATATATATATATATATATATATATATATATATATATATATATATATATATTTTATAAAGTAGAAATGATATAAAATGTTGCTAGAAGAGATGTTGGTGGGAAGCTATCTTACCACTATCTTATCATTGGGCAAAGATAAGAGAGGACTCCTAGCCTCGAACCTATGTACCGCTCCCTTCTACATAAACTCTTTTTTTTTTTTTTTTTTTTTTAGATAAGTATTACTCTTATAATTTCCTTTATTTTTTAGTTTCTTTTGATTTATTTTTTCTATTTCATAATTTTATTATATATAATTCTTCCATTAGTGGCAATATGGCCCAATACTTGCCAGTCAGTATGATAGATATCATTCTTAAAAATTTTTTATTTACTAAAAGTAGTTATAAAATTGATTTTAAGTTAGGAATACATGATTTTAAACATAACAATTTAATACTATTATGAAATAGAAAAATTAAGTGATCAAGATAAACTAGAAATTTCGAAATTCCACAAATCCCGTCCTCTTGTCTGTTTCAATGACATTCTACTAACTACCTATATCTCAAACATTTCGGTATCTAGGTTCTTACTTAAACAAAAGACAAATATAACCCTTACACTGGACTCAAATGTCTGGTCTACTAAATAGGACATTTCTTCTTTAAATTGACAACACACTTATCAAAGTTTACACAAAACCACCATTTAACCTACTTAAAATAACGATAATATGTTCAGTTCAAAAAATTGTCTTCTTCTAATCCAGCAATGCACTGCGTTTCAGATCAACGATAAAACAAAATACTGTCTGTTCATTAAATTAATGAATAACAACATAATAAAATCCACCATATCATTTGACCTTGATATAAGTAATTAAACATTAATTAAGGATCAATTCAATTTCTAAAAATAGCTGTAGCGATATAACAAGTAAATTCCTAAGGTTTTATATTTAAATCGTCTAATCTTGAACAGCTGATAACAGAATAGCCGTTAATTGCATTGCAAAAATAACTGCAGTATATTTGAAGACTGCAATGGTTGTCCTTATTCATTATAACAATTAATTATTTATTCAAATATGAAACAATGATAAATATAAATATATTAACATAATAATATGTTTATAAAATAATATAATATCATAAGATAAACAATAAATTATTTATTCTAGAATACATTTTTGTTTTCTACCCTATCTAAAAAAACATCCTCATTAGGTTAAACTATGTATGAAGCTTAACTATAGTTGTTCTGTGTTGTATATAGCACTGCAGTCGGTATCAAAATGTTTCGATTCCCCAACCAGGCAATGGATTCGATATTTTCGATACGGATAGCTCGGTTTAAAATATTTTAAAAATAAATTAGTATTACAAAATGTATGACAAAAGAATTAATGATCCAACAAATTAATTAACAATAAACAGCATTAATTATCTACAACATATTACATAAGTAATTAATTACATTAAGAGAAACATTTCCACTAGTTTAGGTTTAATTTATTTCTCAATGAAAAGTAAATTTAGCAAAAACCATTCTCTAAACACTTCAGATCAAAAGGGGATGCATAGATTTTTTTTTTTTTTTTTTTTTTTTTTTTTTTTTTTTTTTTTTTTAGCTATATAGGTTTTGAAATTTACAATATAAAAATATAACACATCAAGTAAATGTTATAATAGTGCTAAAAATGACAGTCGCTTTTTTTTAAAGCATTTGGTAGCACTTATATTAGTTCTACATAATGAAGTACTATATTAGAAGTTTCTGAGGCCATCTTCTTTTCAGGAGCCCCGGAAGGTTATCTGGAATGGAATGAGAAGCAAGTTGTGATACTAATAGATTTGAATGGTTGTGGAGTTTGCTATAAAAGGATAGATATCTGGTTTGAGCTCAGAAACTTAAGGTACATTAAGATCTTTGTGGATAACTTTGTTTGTGACAAACTAAGGAGCATTTAGGATCTTTTGAAGGACTTTGATTGCAAGGATTGGATACGAGATGAATTGGATGAATTAGTAGAGCCCTAAAGCTCAAATCCATATGTCCGAATTAGTCGAATTACTGTTATTTAAATGAGTCTTTTGTAATTAAGTGGAAGGTTTAAACGTTTGTCAAGTAAATGTTGAAGTAGTCGAAAACTACGGTCAGTTTCTTGTCGTTTTAGTCTTGTATGTGGATTCCAAGTTAGACGTTTGTCAAGGTAAAGACCTAGGTAGGGAATTTGTTCAAAAAGGATTAGTGAAACTTCATTAAAGAACACTGTAGGACAAGAAGTCATGTATCAAATGCGTTTTATTAAATTAACATTTTGGCTGTTATGATATCCCTATAGAGAACCTAGTACGATGGAGGTTTTTTTTAATTTTCATATGAAATTAAGGTAAGTTAGATTTTCCATAAAGCTAATTACAATTTTTTTTTTTTTCTCGGCTGAGTATACTTTTATAAAATGAAAATTCTCCACAAAACTGTATCCATATATATTGATATTAAAACGGTTTTAATTGGCAAATAATGGAGTCTCACAAAACAGTATTTTAATAGACCATCAGAACAGTCATAAGTTGATGCCAAAAAAATACGGGTTTTGAATATTCATTCTGTTTAGGCCATTTCCTGCCAGGCTGACGAAGATAATCCTTGTTAATGGATTATAAACAATGGTTATTACTGAAAGGTTAGTTTAGTTTGTGATATATTTTCTTTGAGTTAGGACATCTGAAATTAACCATGTCAAAACAATTGTTTTTTATGAGTTCAAACTTGGTTTAAATGCGGCCCAAACCGTGCATAACAACAAAGATGTTTGGGGTGAAGGAAGTATTAGTGAATTTACTGTGCAATAATGGTTCCAAAAATTACGTCTAGGAGATTTTGGCCTCTAAGACATGGAAGGTTGCGGTAGGCCTTCTGGTGTTGATCACGACCATCTGAGGGCTTTGGTTGAAGAAAACCCTCGCAAAACTACTGGGGACATTGCTAGAGAAGCTAGTGTAGGCAACTCAACAATATAAACAACATAAAATTATAATAACATTTTTTGTCACATATAAAACCGGAATTGTTTTTGCACCATGCCATTATTTTCTTCGAATAAAAAAAAGCATTTCTTCAATAGTGTGTATAGATATTGGAATTAAAATAATCAAAAAATTTGCCTCATATCACAATACACAATCTCATTTAGATAATCCAAAAAGGCATTTATTTTATTTAATTTTTTTTTCTAAAATACAAGTGCTCATAATTAACATAGGAACTGCTAATTACTACTAACAGAACTTCGATCAACCTAAAAATTATTATCGAAGCCTTCCAAAAGATAGAATCGAGAATCGATACTCTCCTAGGAAAGGATTAAGTTTGTAGCTTTATAGTTCAAGGTCTTGAAGAATTAAATATAATACTAATACACAAGTTTACTAACGTTTCAACGATATAAAGCAATACTTTTTATTAATCAGCATTGATGAATTAATTGCAACATCTATTGGAATTATTAAATTTGAAAACTGATTCCTAATGTTAAACATTCATCAATTCTAAAAATTATCAAAACATTAGTACTTTGTAACATTTTTTATGTACATAAATAACATTCGAAACAAGTTTTCGAATAAAATAACTCCAATTGAAGAGGCAATTAATTCATAAATCCTATATGTATTGAACCTTATGTAACATCATGCGTACCCCAAGTGTTACTTTTTATCATTTCAGTTAATGAATATGAGTTAAATATTTTAAAGTGTTACTTATTATTTATTCCCGATAACTACACCGTAACACAAAACATTTATTTTTCTAACAGACCATTAGAACAGTTATATTTTCACAACATAATGATATGTATAGATGCTGGCATTAAAATCATAGGGAAATTTAATTCACATCACAATACACAGTCGGATTTAGATACTTGAAAAAAAAATAAACGAACAAAGGAATGTTTAAAACAGGCATTTATTTTTCTTTTGTTTTTTTCCTCGTTAATACACTTCTGTTTATGATTATCATGGGAACAGCTACTTATGAACTACTACTACGGAAATTCGATCAACCTAAAAATCATTATCAAAGATGCAATCAAATTATCAAAATCTTCCAAAAGATGCAATCGAGAATCGACACTATCCTAGGAATGATAGTGATCATGATGATTAAAGAAAAATGTGTATTTAAATATCTGTAGGTACATGATCCATGCAATTAGCATATTACATGTATCTAACATGTTTACTATTTTATAAAATATATGAAATTTAGAATTTAATTTTTTATGATGAATTTTGAATAGGTACAATAAACAATGTAAAAAAATAAACAAAACAAAATTAAGTGAAAATTTCATAACTGACTAAAACAAAACTACAAACATCAATGAGTTGGGCTCCACGTCGTTGGTCGTCATCTTCACTTCTTTGAGGAGTTCTAAATCACATTCAGTGATAAACTTTTTCATTTCCTTGAGATATTTTTTAAGATAACCTACTCTGGAAGCGGCCAATCGTCTCCTTTTAATTGTATGGATTTTATAAGGTGTACTCTGTTGTCAATAAGAGGGCAGTTGTATAGAATGTGATGAAAAGTCTGTTGTGTTTGTCTGTCGCAGTGGCATGTAGGTGAGTTAGTTAAATGAAATCGGTTCAAATAGGCATTACTTTGTCCGAGTGGAAGAATTGGGTCACTTTGCAATGTGTACTTTTAAGTTTGTCGTAGTTAGTAAGTATGATATCTGGAATAATAAAGTTGTGTAGAGGTCCTCCTTTTGTAGTTTGTTGCCAGTTTTGATTCCAAACATTTATCACGTCGGTCAAAATGCATCTCTTGATATAAGATATAGGGACTTTGTCATATTTAATTGGGAGGAAACTGATTCTCGAAGCAGCTTTAGCCAACTTGTCGGATAGTTCATTTCCCACTTTACTACCGTCAGTGTAAAGGTCTTGTGTATGTAGGTCGTCAGTTTCTGTTACGTCTATTGTTGCAATTAGTTTTGCATGTAATGAAGGATGTAGCATTTTTTTGTATTATTGTTATCTAAAATATGATACGTTACTAAGATTCAAAAACGTTATACTCATTAAATTCCAAAAGTTATGCATCAAAGTTGAATAATAAGCATTAAATATAAGATTAGGATTGATGAATTAAATGCCACTTCTATTGAGATTATTTTATTTGAAAACTAGTTCCGAATGCTAAACATTCATCTTCAGTTCTAAAACATACAATAAAATTTTCAACACATCAGTACTATGTTACATAGATTAAATATACTAAGGTTTTTTAAAAAGATAAGACAAGAAATCAAGCATAGGCACTCACCTTCGAGGTAACTAAAACACTGAATTTGTGAGAAGTAAAAGGGGGGGGGGCAGGTAGGTTAAGTTTTAGATTTACAACGGGGTTTCCCTTATGACTCATTGGGTTTTTTTTTCGTTCCTATGGGAAATAAATTTAAAATGGGGCTATTGGATATGTTAATCTGATCATTTAAACAAAAATCTGGATCGGTTTTAAACGATTTTATTATTTCTAGTGATTCAAAAGTATTTAATTTTAGGCTATTTTCTACTTGATGTAATATTTTTACTCCCGAGTCTTTATTAAATTTGTGGTTATTTTCATTTAGATGGATAGCGAAATTGGAATTTTGGGTCTTATTAGTGTATGCTCTTATATGTTCATTTACTCTTTGATTTACTGATCGTCCGGTTTTTCCCGTGTATTTTGCTTCACAGACATTACATTTTAATTCGTATACGCCGCTTTTTTGGAAAGGGTCTATTTTGTCTTTCGGTGAAGGGAAGTATGATGACAATGGCTTATCTATTTTAAATGCAGGGTTTAAACCTAATTTTTTTAATTCTTTCCCGACTTTAACGGATATTGGGCCGTAGTATGGTATCAAAATATATTTTTTAGGGGTAGCTTTATCCTCTGGGGGTGTTTTGTATATATTATTCATAGTTTTTTTTATGTATTTGTTTTCTTAAAATATTATCGATTGTGGTTTTACTGTATCCGTTGTTGTTAGCTATAGTGTGAATCGTTTGTATTTCTTTGTTAAAATTTCGTTCATTTAGCGGTATATTTAAAAGCCGGTATATCATGCTATGAAATGCTGCGAGTTTGTGTGTTAGTGGTCTCCTGGCATTGTTGTCTATAACTACATCTGTGTGTGTGGGTTTCCTGTATATATTAAATTCGTGTTGTTTATTGTTTATGGAGATTTCTATGTCTAAAAAATTTAAAGTTTTATTGTTCTCTAACTCCAGTGTGAATTTAATTGAAGGGTAGATATCGTTTATTTCGTTTAAGAAACTATTGATTTGTCTGGTCGTCCCAGACCATAGGCAAATTATGTCATCAACATACCGATACCAGTATATGATGTGTTGAGCTAGCCAACACTACGGCCCAATATCCGTTAAAGTCGGGAAAGAATTAAAAAAATTAGGTTTAAACCCTGCATTTAAAATAGATAAGCCATTGTCATCATACTTCCCTTCACCGAAAGACAAAATAGACCCTTTCCAAAAAAGCGGCGTATACGAATTAAAATGTAATGACTGTGAAGCAAAATACACGGGAAAAAACCGGACGATCAGTAAATCAAAGAGTAAATGAACATATAAGAGCATACACTAATAAGACCCAAAATTCCAATTTCGCTATCCATCTAAATGAAAATAACCACAAATTTAATAAAGACTCGGGAGTAAAAATATTACATCAAGTAGAAAATAGCCTAAAATTAAATACTTTTGAATCACTAGAAATAATAAAATCGTTTAAAACCGATCCAGATTTTTGTTTAAATGATCAGATTAACATATCCAATAGCCCCATTTTAAATTTATTTCCCATAGGAACGAAAAAACCCAATGAGTCATAAGGGAAACCCCGTTGTAAATCTAAAACTTAACCTACCTGCCCCCCCCCTTTTACTTCTCACAAATTCAGTGTTTTAGTTACCTCGAAGGTGAGTGCCTATGCTTGATTTCTTGTCTTATCTTTTTAAAAACCTTAGTATATTTAATCTATGTAACATAGTACTGATGTGTTGAAAATTTTATTGTATGTTTTAGAACTGAAGATGAATGTTTAGCATTCGAAACTAGTTTTCAAATAAAATAATCTCAATAGAAGTGGCATTTAATTCATCAATCCTAATTTTATTGATCCTTCTATATCATCATGCGTACCTCAAGTGATTAAATATAAGGTTCTTTCTTGATATAAAAACTAAAACACGTGTATTAGAATATAAATATGCAGATATTTACAAGAGAGACAAGATATTGGAAAGCATGCATACTAATGGCTTCTATAGTTTATTTTACTTGTGCTGTTGTTGGAATGCTCTGTCCATGCTTATAATTAATTTATGTCACCTACGCTGAACCATTTGGAGGTTACGGTGCCAACTTCTTGTAGCCATGGTTTGAATACCAACTTCCATTTTTATCTTTCACGGGGTAGTCTTTTGGAGTTTCCTAACAGTCTTAAAGGGATTCCTATTTGCACTTCAAATAAAATTTATATTTGAACAATGGTTAAGCAATATGATCACACTGAAAAGCAACAAAAGTAAGCACAATGTCATAAATTTATTATAATTTTATTTTACCATAACTAATACAGGTCGCTTCCAGAAAAATGCTTTCAATCAATTTTATGAATCTATACTATTACATAAAAAGACAAACCATTTTTCGTTTGTGATCAGTAACTACGAAAACTACTGAACCAATCTGTACCAAATTTTAACAGCATCATCCTTATTGTTCCAGGAAGGTATAGCAATAATAAAAATCTACTGATTCTCACTTAATTTGATATTAGAAATGTTTGGTTAATGTTTGGAAAACAGTGAAGTTTGAAAATTGACCGATCGGTGGTGAGCATCATTCTACATGCGAGGTTACTAAGTTACGGTGTTATATAAAGCTTGAAATTGACAATACAATTTACTTATTTTTAATTAAATTATCAAAAAATATTTAAATATGTAGTGCGATATGTGGATCCCTCTGAAGTTTGAAAATCGTATGTGTTTATTTTAATATGTTGTTAGCACCATTCTGCAATAGAAAGTACAATGATAAAACTACGGAACCCATCAGGGCAAAGGCAATACCAGGAATGGACAGGAGACGGCCTGAGGAGTTGGAGGATTTCTGTTCCTTCACGTAGAATGGTAAATATTTTCAATATTAGAACACAAGAATCGATTAGTGGATGTGGATTACAAGCATTTACCTTAAATACACTTGCAAAATCTTAAAGACACAAATTATATAAATGCCCCATGATGAATGTCAAATATGCTTGAATAATCATCGGATATATTTATTCGGACATATTTATAATCATTCGGACATAATAATCATCGGACATACGTCGGACATATATCCGAAATTTATAATTTTCTTATGAATAATTCATTTTTATTTTATTTCATTATTTTCTAGGTTGCTTTTCTACAATTTGGCCTACTACGTTAATGCTGTTATAATAGAAATCTGTATTCACTTTTATCCATCTTATTTTATTATAAAAATCTCTAGGCCAGATTTGATTTTTCTATCGGTTATATAATGTTATTCTTAAGGGACATTGTCTCAAAATAAAGTTTTACTTATATTCTATTCTAATGGTTACAATATGATTCGAGGAATCTACTAGGAGTAGTTCAAAATCAGTTGTAAATTTTAATAAAAAAAACATTGAAAGAAGGGGTTTGTGTTACAGGATCTTCACTTGCACATTAAGAATAGCTCGTTTCTAAACTTTTCTTTTATAATTGATCCCTGATAAGCATCTGAGACATCTGAAAATAAAATGGCCTCAAGACCTTTTGATATAGAAATATTCTCAGACGGTAGTTTTCCACAAATCCCTGTAATGTCTTAAGAATCTCCATTTCTCTTGTATTGAATTGATTTACAATCAGTTGTAAATTTCAATAGATAAACATTAAAAAATGGAGATTGCATAACATGACCTTCACTTGTATGACACAGCCTTACATATCTCAGTTTTTCTTTTCCAATTAAGATTATACTTAAGCTTAGTTAATTACTCTTACAAATTCCGAAGTCTCTACATGTTAGATACATGAATTAATTAAGTATCGATACGGGCAAGAGCAGTTTCTTATCGGGTAATTAAAACAGAAAATAATTTATCGACTATAACATTGAGTTAAAACATTGAGAGAAGAATGGAGGAAGGCGGAGGACAGGAGAGGCTGGTTCTGTTTGAGCAGGTGGGTCCCAATTATGACTATGTTAATGGGTCGGGTTCAACGATCCTTAAGCTTCTAGTCGTTCCATGGCCAAGATGCCTTCTCGGGTCTGCGTCATCGTCGCTAGAGTGCGATGTCTTCCTAGGGCTAGTTGTAAGGATGTAGACTCTAAGATATCCTCCATCACAAGAGGTGGCTACTTTGAAAAAAAAAAAAAATTGAAATGTAGGTAAAAAATAAGTTTAGGCAAGACACAAGAAATAAATTAGTAAATAGCAATCAGCATATGTTATTCACGGGAATATATATATAAATCAAACAATGTACAAAAAATAATTTAATTTATAAACTATTATTTTTTATTATGTTGAAGTACTTAAAAAACAAATGCGGCTTGACACTAGTACCATTTTATTATACTTTTTAGTTATTCTTGGAAGAATTTTTTAGATAGATATTTATTTCAATTTACAACTGTATATACAATATAAAAATATAATACATCAAGTAAATATGACGATAAGGATAAAAATGACACCTCTCTTGTTTTTAAAGCTATTATCCATTGCAGATACATAGATTTTAATGGTTTAGACGGCCTGTTAGAGCTGTTGACTCACCCATTGTATAGATACCTTACCATTATATTGATTCTTAAAAAAATACTTTTGGCCGTCTAAATCATTAAAATCTATGTATGTACATTGGTAGCACTTAAAGGGTTCTAAAATAGAATAAAATTTAAGTAGCAATTAAATTTGGCCTCATAATTTTGTTAAATACATTAATCTTTTTAATATATGGTAAGAAATAGTTTATTTATAAGTTATTTACACAAAATCTGCCACAAATGAATCATTTTTATTAATCAATAACAAACAATTATAAAATAAAGAAAAATAAGAAACTAACACATTTTTAAAAAACTTTATTCTTCATTTTTATCAGGTTTTCTGACAAGAGATGTTCTTCTAATAGCGGGTTACCCCCCCCCCTTCTACTACGAAAGGAGTTAATCCTGTCAGGCATAAAAGAAATTAAAACAATTCAATAAATGACACAGAAGTAGAATTTGCGAAATTCTATTTTCTATTATTATAAAAATACAGTTATAGGAATTATTTTTTAAAATCAATTCCACATTCTTTCAAGACAGAAAGGTAAGTATTTATCACAAAGGATTTTTTTTCTGTGCCGTTTCACAACGGATTTAACAAAAATCTGAGTGTCCGGGTTTTTTTTGCTGTTGAGTGTATAATGAAGTACTACATTAGTTCTCGAGACCATCTTCTTTTCAGGCGCCTCGGAGGGTTACCTTGAATGGAATGAGAACCAAGTTGTGATACTAATTGATTTGAATGGTTATGGAGTTTGCTCTGAAATGAGAGATATCTGGTTTGAACTAAGTCAGAAATGAAAGGTATATTAAGATCTTTGTGGACAAGTTTGTTTATGACAAAGTAGGAGTATTTAGGGTAGTTCTGAGAATTGTAAGGATTGAATACGAGATGAATTGGATGGTTTAGTGAAGCCCCAAAGCTCAACTCCGTATGTACATATTTGTCTAATTACTGTTATGTAAATGAGTCTTTTGTAATTGATTGGAAGGTTTGAACTTTTTTCAAGTAAATTTTGATGTAGTCGAAAACGAAGGGCAATTTCTAGTGGTTTTAGTCTTGTATGTGGAATCCAAGTAAGACGTTTGTCCAGGTGGGGTCCTAGGTAGCGGATCTGTTCAACGAGGATTAGTGGGGCATCGTCAATGATATTGAAGGACAGGAAGTCGTAGGTTTAGGCGAAGGGTAAAGGTTGATGGGATTTATTTTGATTCTCCATTTTCGACACCATTCTTGAAGGTTTATGATATGGGATAGGAGTGTCTGATTCCTAAAATTAATATTATTTTTCATTTAATTAAATGC
Source organism: Euschistus heros (assembly GCA_003667255.2). Lineage (NCBI taxonomy): Eukaryota > Metazoa > Arthropoda > Insecta > Hemiptera > Pentatomidae > Euschistus > Euschistus heros. The sequence continues at coordinate 1,547,903 of RCWM02000004.1, forward strand.
TCTATGATGGTTTCCGAGCCATAATACAGTATTAAAATCAACATCCACAGAAATGTTAGTTCATCTTACCTTCTACAGTGTTTATTGAAAGGTTTAAGTTGAGCACTTGTGCTTCATTAAGTAACGAATTAAACCCACAACCTTTGCAATATTTACGTTATTAAATAAGAACCTTTACAGAAACAAAATCGTCTCAGTCTAAAACTTTTATATACAATCCTTCGTAAACTGTTAATATTAAACTCAACCAGCGACTAAATAAATACTATTACTTACTTATACCCATAAGGACATACGCCACACAAATATACTGGACTGCAAAAAATATAAATATTTCATTCAAAAATACTTAGACTAACACTAAATTACTTTATTACATTTTTAAACACACACTTTACTCAGATTTACAAGTACCCACAGTAAAGGAACATATACATAACCTTTATGTGCAGTTTCACGAAAAACTTCTTGGATATAATAACATACTCATTAATGACATGGCCACGAATGATATACCCGGAAATACTCTCAGAAGGCTGAAAAGAAGTTAGATGATATATTTGCTCAAATAAATCATTTTTCTTATTCTCCTTTAATCCATGACAGGTGTAGGTACTGTTGAGTGTTACTCTCCCTCACGCCTATAAGGCTTGTATTATTACACTATGAGCAAATTCATCTATTGATACTTCAATAACAGGTGAAAATAAAAAAAAGTTAGAGAGAAAAAAGTGTGAATATTGAAATTGACTAGTACCAAGAATTAAATCTTGAATAAATATTCCTGCCAATACGTACCGAAGGCTAAAAAAAAGCGGAATGAGGTACTTTCTTAAGTAAGACAAACTGAAATAATTTCAGGAGGAGGTACCAATGGCTACTGGTCTCCCTCATGTTTTGCATGTCTTATTCATTCTACATTTTTTTCATCACATTCGCTGGTTGTCTTCATTTGAAGACAGGTGTGAACTTAGCAATAAAGTTAAAAAAATAAGAAATACATCAAAAATTACCTAACTTATGATTTAATAGGAATGTAAATAACCATTTTTTTTTTTTAAATAACAATAATTTTATTATTGTTACATTAGTTTGAATCAGTAATGAAATCACAAAATGTTAGAACAACCGAACCAAAATACCTTCTCTTTTTCCCCTTACCCTGGGTGCCGCTACGCCTTCAAAAAATGATATAATCGCGCAATAATAGCACGCCAGCGTCACGATGGTATTACTTTAGTTGAGTCGTGTCCCTTGTTTTGTTGATATTACATCAGGTTTCCTGTGTACACAGGCACTGGAAGTGGGATCTGTATTGCATTGAACTGAGTATAAGTTTTTTTTCGCAACTAATTGCAAATTTATTGATAAATCAAATTGACTATACGCTTAACGTATTCAGACTTTTCACATGTTTGGTTTCTCGGATTATTTAACTCTGCTTATATCAAGATTGAAATAAAGGCAACATTTGTATTTCAGATGATGATATGAAATTTATTATAATTGGTGACTTTTTGTGTTAGTTAACATTGTTTTATAAGGTTTCTATCCCATAGGTTCATTATATGGGTTTGGTAAGGAATCAGGTTAGATGATTCATGAACTTATTTTTTTATTAATATTTTTTTTTTTTTTAAATACTGCCCTTTTCTGTATTCCTCCAACTGTTTTAACTGAATTGATTATTCATTATATACTCAGGTCTGTTGTCGAAAAAAATTCTTAGTTAGGTTAACCTTAGGTTTCGAAATATATTAGAGTTTTTATTGTTTTATATCCCTGCTGTTAACATTTGTCTTATGAAACAACAATAGAGTTTTTTTTTTTTTTAAACTTTATTGATATTTACAACTGTTAATCCAAAGTTTAGTTTGAAAATAAATGATATGAGTCGACATTACAGAGAACTAAGCAGTAAAAAAAAAAACAACAATAATTTTCGCTTTAAGTGAAGAGAATTTTTCTTACCGTTATATTAGTAAGAACGTAGGTTGTGCTCCATCAACTGTGAGTAGGTTTTTAAAGAAATATCGGTCTTCTGGCTCTTTAGGATTTAAACATTTGTGTGGTCGCAAGAAAAAGACAAATGAAAGGGAAGATCACACATTGCAACGCTTTTGTTTGAAAAACAGGACCTTAACATCTACAGATTTAGCTGCAGAATGGAATACAGTTAAAGGTGTTCTGTGCATCAACTATTTGTCGAAGATTAATAGAAGCAGGACTGAATGCACGGCGGCCACAGAAAAAAACACTCTTGACATAAAAAATGCGGCAGGCTCGATAACATCAAAACTGGACACTTTTGCTGGACAAATTCTATAATTCTCAAAGTAAGACAAATGAACGCCCTCCGTACGAGAGGTATGGAAAAATGAGACGTACTTCATCAGCTCTGAAAGGCCTTGGGCGACTTTGTAAACTTGACTTGCTACTGTGTGACGAGTACGTCAATGTTTATCGACAAGATTTATTAAAAATTATTTTATTATATAATTTAATTTATTTGTTATTTATCCTAGTAAGTAATACAACAACTGTTATTATTTTAATTGTAGCACTTTATGATTATACTCGCATCCTCCTTCGCCTGCTCTCGTTTGTGAAGAACATGATAATTTTAACTGATTATTAAAGTTTAATTTGTCTATTAACATAATTCTTGTATTGAAGTTTGCAGTTGATCATTATTTATCCAACAATATTTTCACGTATGGCAGTAATTGTGAACGTGGTTAAAATTACACTGAATAGGTGTTTGAAGATTATCAAAAGCATAAAGATACATCCATTTTTTTTTTTAATTTATTGTATGAGTAGGTTATTCAGAAAAATATATACTATTGAGAAATTCTTGCGGATAATGGACTGCATTACCAGTGCATATAACTAAAGACCCATGTTCATATTTTTACACAAAATATCAAAAAACAAGAGATCGACATTTTGATTTGGTAATAACTTTTATTAGATTAATCTTATAAGAACTGTTTCATTAGATTTATCTTCGGGATCCCCAGGCGGTTACACGTTACTTGCCGATATTCTGAGCTTAGGTGGCTATTTCCTAAATTACGAAGGCAATACTTTCTGGGTACTTTCCTATTCCGGTGTCTAAAAACCAAAAACCCTTCCTATATTCTTAATTTATTAACTCTGCGTTCTTCTATCCACCTCCTAAACACTAGATCCCAACCTTTTAACCTATATATCTCTTCACAAAAAAGCACATCCTTTGGCAAATCCTTCATTTATTCGTAAAGCAGCTTCCATAACTTCCTTTAAAAATAATTTATTCCTGTACCTTTTAGACAATCAATCTTCCGCAAATATGTCAATAATAAAATGAATACTTAGAATTACTTTTTTCCCTTTCTTTCTTTTATGTGTTCATATACATACGATTGTATTTTATGTTATAATTATTATTTCATATATTTATTTTTTATTTTTTTTTATTTAATTTAATTTTTTTTCCTGTAAAAAATGTATGCTGTAATTACTGAAGCATCTAATTTGTAAATAATAGGCAAGACAATTGTACTTTTAACTGTGCATTATTTTTATTCTTAGGAGACAGTAAGTCCCAGAATAAAGTTTATTTTTTCATTTCATTTTTATTTCATTTCATTTATTCGGCAGATACAATTTTATATTTTTCATCTGGTTGGATTTTAATTTCTAACCTTAAAAGCTAATGACAGTGGGACAAACCTAGTTTCTATTTATTAATACTGTACATTTAAATAATTACTATAGTAAACTTTACTATTGTAAATCTTCCTAGAACTATGAATATGATGTAGTTAAAATTTGGTTTAGATAGGTTCATTAGTTTTACAAAAACTATATTGCAGAATGTCGCTTGCCACATAGCATTCGATTTTTAAATTACACTGGAATCCACACGTAACAATACATACTTATAGTTTTTTTTTAATAAAAATTTAATTGAATTAAGTTTTATTATCGATTTCTAGCTATGTATAACACTGTATCATTGTAACCTTTCTTGAATGGTTGGTTCACCACCTATCGGTCAATGTTAAAACTACACTATGCACCAGACATTTATCTCTTTTTTAACAGCAATTGAATAAAAATATATAAATTTTATTATTGCTAAACCTTCCTTGAACTATGAAGATGATGTGGTTAAAATTTGGTACAGATTGGTTCCGTTGGTTTCGGGGTTAGTGATCACAAACAAAAAATGGCTTGTAGTTTTACATAATAGTTTAGATTACAACTAAATAATTTAAAAACAATAATTGTAAATCTCTGTGGATTGAGGATTTTACATTTTTACAACTAATCCGGGAGCCAAGAATATATTCTCATTTAAATGATGAATTATTAATTGCCATTGAATAATAATTCTCATACAGTCCATTGTGTTCCAAGTTCTTACGAACGGAAGGATACCCCGAGCATATACAACTATACGAAAAGGGGAAATAATACAAAGGAAGAAAACGGACGAGCTAAGCGGAGAAGTAACGAATATGTTTATTCGAAAGGAGTTTTGCATAAAGACCGGGAGGAAGGCTTAACAAACTCTTAAGTAATAACTTTGAAACCATTAAAGTTTAAGGAGTTGCCTGCTTGGGGGAAACTTGCCAACTTCGCAACGGGGCCTTGAAAATATCCTTTATAACATCCCTTTTCCTAGCCACTCCTCCACCTTTTCTTCCAGGTTTCTCCTTTTTTTTTTTTTTTTTTTTTTTTTTTTTTTTTTATCCTCTAGTAAAATATATTGCTGCGATGGAGAATTCTTTTGAAAAGAAAAACTAGTAGGACGAGAAAATCATACTTATTTTTGCTATGGAAATCTTAAAAAACTAATAGCGCTATGAACCTAAGATAGTTTATTTATTTAATAAAAATAGTGTAGTTGGTTGTAGGATATGTTTTATGAAGAAGATAGTCTGGGTTGCAGCCAGGAGTAATATAAAGCTAGTTTAAAAAACTTTAAATGGAGTGTCGACTTTTCGACCTGCCTTGCATGTCTTCTTCAGGGAGATTGTTACCAGGCAGGAGACGAGACAAACAACTCCATTGTGTTCTTCATTAGATATTCAGTTATTTGTTAAGTGATTTTACGCTTGTTATCGGGTTATGATTGTGCTTTAGGTTATCAGGGTCTACACCCAACAAAATGTACGAGCACATACTTCTTACATGAACGAATCTTAATTAATTAGGGTAAAGTTTAAGTTGGCTGACACACTAACAGATATCCTGAGAGAAGTTTAATAAAGTGAATAACAGTCTTATTTTCAGAGAATTTTAAAAGTAATTAAGTTAAAGAAAAATGTTTTTACTACATTTAAAATTCAGATAAAAATTCTACATTAAAAAAAAATTAAAAAATTTAATAATGGCGTAACAAACTGAGAAAAAACTTGACCGTTGTTAGACTTCTTCAAGCATTTTTCTAAAGGCCATGGTTTGTTATAGATTTTTGGTCTCTTTTGTACAAAGTCTGGATGTGATCTCGTACCAACGGCTCGCATAAATCTGTGTGTAATAAAAAACCGAAACTAGGGGATTTGTCTGAAGGGGCGAAGTTTGCCGTCCCCATATTCCCTCTTATCCTCCCTCACCAACCATTAAAATACAATACCTCCATAATACTGTAAAATAAAGTTTACACTTTATGTAAATAAATCAAATAAAATTTATGATAGTAAATTAAGTATGATAGAATCAAACAATAGTAAGTATGATATTATTATTTTGAAAATGTTTGTAATAATTTATTATTGTTATCATAAACTTTTCAAATTTTGCCGCCCTGGGAATGTGCACCGACCTAGTTCCAGGCATAGTGAAATGTTTGGTTGTAAATGTTTTATAAGCGTTAGAAGTTACTGCAAGCACTTTCAAATCGTGATAAAGATTTCCAAAAGAACCAAGCACGAACGACAAAGATTTTTTAATAGGTTGCAAATCGGTCCAGTCAATCTATACCGAAAATGGGCAATCAGAGGAACTAAAAATACTAGTTCCAATTTTTTCAGGAATGTGCAGGGGATGGTTCCTTGAACAAGAACAAATAAAGTCCCTCCAAATTCCGGTGCCGCTGGGGGGCACTAATAGTTTCGGAGTTATACGTGTTATCGCGGAGAAATGCTTGATGAAAGGTTTGAGCACGCCAGTTTTCAAAACGCACCCGATAACGTCATTTTCTGCTAAGGCTTATCACCTACTGAGTGTAATTTAGCAATGGTTTAAATTTCAGTTGCTTCCGTTGAATGGAACATCAAAATTTAATTAGGAAATTAAGATTTCCGTTGAAATCTTTAATTTCATTTACAAATAGCTGTAAGTTGCGACGCGCTCAATATAAATAAACATATGATACATATTCTTATAGAAAATTTAATGCTGTACAAGTTTTATACTAACGACTTTCCTTAAAAATGAACGAGTGAGGATCTAGAAGACAAAAATATACAGACAACGTGAGTAAAAAATAATTTTTTCGAAAATTACAACTTTTCCAGAACCCCTAGCACGAAAACGGTCCAGTTTTTATCAAACCTGTAGAAAATTTAATAAGCTTTAATTTTGTGCTAAACAACTTTTTCAATGAAACGCACTGTTTTCGAGTTATAAGCGAAAAACATCAAAATGGAACATTTAAAATCCCCCTCCTTTCGGGGACCATCACTTAAACATTCCTGAAAAAATTGGAACTAGTATTTTTAGTTCCTCTGATTTCCCTATTTTGGCTGGACTGGTATAAGAATACAAGTGAGTTAAGTTCTAGTAATTAAACGATGTATTGAGGAACGAGTAAAGAAGTCATGAACTTAAATTACCAGCGCAGGCCCTCATATCACCTTAGTCTCTCCCATATTTTGTTACAATATTTTTGATGTTTGATGCTTTTTGGGGCTTAACGACCTCATATACTCCAACTAGCAAAGGGAGAACTGACTATAGTGAATTTTTAATCATTATTAATTTGTATTAGTTTCAATTGATCTCATTTTGTTATATAAATTTGACTTTCGTTCCAAATGTAAATTTTTAGTTGTTTAATATTTTGTATTTAAATTAAGGTTCTATTTTCTATTAGTGTTTTGTCTTTATTATTATAATCAATATCAATTCAATATCAATAGTCGAAAGAGAGTTTTTGTTTTTGTTTTATTTTTAATTTAAATTTGGAACTTCAATCAAAAGACAATCAATTTTGCAGGAGCACCAAGATAAGACGTTTTTATTAACAAACAAAAAATTAATTTTTATAGAAATAAAACATGGCTAACATCTTAAATATCCATGGCACAATATAAACCGATTAAACTTTAGTATAAGTGGGAATATTCAGTATACATCCTCTTGCAAATAGGTATTAATTCAGTGTTAATCTTATTAATTGAGAATTAGTTTTAACATGCATAAAATATATATTATATCAACCATGCCATATAACTTTAATATATGCATTGATATACTTAATTTATTCATATTAGCTCAGACGTAATGAATATGTATGGGAAAGATAGGCGCGGATTTGAGTTTAAGAAAAAGAGGAAGCATTTTCTTTAAAAAGCTTTGGAAAATTGCATGCCCTCGACTGCTCGTGTTTTCGCCGCAGGTCCACCGAGGGCGTGGTCCCTACACACGATCCACGCAACTGCCAATAGAAAAGCCGCTAACAGAAAAGAGAAACATGCGATACATTATCCACGTCTGTCGGCCAATAGTTGAAATTCAGCGGGAAATTCGGGAGCCGAATTAAATTAATAGCTACGGATAATGCCTGCCATTCATATGCATGTGGTGACTGAATCGGATAGTTTGATCCTCAACCTATTTATTATATGTTGAAAAATCTCCCTCCTTTCAATAGTTTTCTTTTAAAAAAAAAAAAAATAGAATGGCATTAGTAAAAATTTTCTCTTTGTTTTATTTGTATCATAACATTTGTGAAATACTACAAATTTAATCTGGTACAAAAGTATGAAAAGATTAAGAATACTGATTTATTTTTCTCTATCAGTTTCCAAAATTACTGCGGGCATAATTGCGATCAGAAATTGTCTGGCATTGATCTAAATATTTGTGTTAAACAAAAGCTCTTGCTCATTTTTAATAATTGTAGGTAACTTAAATAAAAAATAAATAACTGTACCACTAAAACACATGAAAGCTTCAGTGATTTGCTAAGCACGTACTGTAATTTGACCAACTCACGCCCGAAATCAAGGCGAAACCACTAGGTTTTTCCTTAGTCAAAGGTACCCACTTTATAGAGGCTGGGTGTGCCTCAAGAGGTCGTCTCGACCTCGAAGTCGATCCACGGCCAAAATGACCTAATAATAATTTTCCGACTTCGGCCGAACTCTAACTCGGGCATGGAAACGTGACAGTCAAATACCTTAATCACTGAGCTACCACGCCTCCTTAATGTTAACAAATATAAAATTAAAAATACAAGAACTAGCATTTTAGTGCAGTGTAGGCTTTCTTCTCTAGCGGACTAAAGATCTTACCTTTACTTAAGAACCATAGACATATCGAATACCGCAATGCTGAATCCCGTCTGGACTTGAAAGGTCCAGAAAAATATGTGTACACGTACAAAATCTCTGAATCTGCGGAATTAAAAATCCGATTATTCCTTCACTTAAAATTCAATGTTCATTTGAATTCATAACTGTTTATCCAACTTCATGACACCAACTCAAATTTATTTAGATGGAACGTTGGTTTCTACATTCTACACTCCATTCGCATCCTAAGGATAATAATTTTAACTTAACAAATTAAATAAAAATCCTGCGAGAAGTTTAATAAAGATAATAACAATTTTAATCATTTTCAAATAATTTTAAATGTTATTAAACTGTTGGAAAATGTGTTTAATACATTCAAAATCCAGATAAAAATTCTACATAGAACTATATTGTATTATTTTTATCAAGCACTACAAAATTATCAAGTTATTTAAAAAAAAAAATTAAATTATTAATGGCTTGACAAACTGAGAAAAAACTTTACTGTAATTAGTCTTCTTCAACCATTTTTTCTGAAGGCCATGGTTTTTTATAGATTATAGGTACAATTTGCCAACGAATCTTTTGAAAAAATACGTACACACTAATTAAATACAAAACTGAACAATCTAAAATGAAATAAGCACGAAAACTATGTAATTAAATTTGGCTGTAAATCTAAACACAGGAATTCACAAAATCTCTGAACCTGTTGAATTGAAAATCCGATTATTCTTTCACTTAAAATTCAATGTTAATTCCATTTATCCAACTTCGTAACACCAACTCAAATTTATTTAGATGGAACGTTGGTTTGTACATTCTAAACTCCATTCGCATCCTAAGGATAATAATTTTAATTCAACAAATTATATTAAAATATAAAAAAAAATAATTATTATTATTTAGTGCGCTTATGCAGGTATTCAAATCCCATTTACAGTAAAAATAATTTTCCAAATTATGTAATTTTCGCTCTCTTACGGATGAACTTGTTGATTAGTATCAATCGACATTTTAATAAAATTTAAGAACTGGTCTCTTTTTTTTCTATGTTCAGTGTTTAGCTAGCACTCAAAAAGCAACCAATGGTCAGGTTGTATAAGGCACTGATTAGAACAGAGATACCTCACAAGAATGACACTATGGCTAAAAATGATCTATTGGCATTTGAAGTGTATATTTTGCGGCATATTTACATTTAAAATAATAATAATAAAATGCAAAAAATTTTTGCTTCACACTATTAAAAGTTTTTTGGATTAAAAAAAGGGTTTGAAGTTTTTTGTTTTGTTTTTTAAAACATATAACTTAAACATAAAACCTCATTATTCGCCGAAGAACTTGGTTTTCAAGATTTAAATTTAGTGATGTTTAATTGAACGAGGTTCAGAATAAATAAGTGATAAATTATCACCATGAGGTTTGTTATTTATAATAGTTTATTTTTTTTTTACAATCAAAAATATTTTGTGAAGAAATCGGACCTAACATTTAATAAAACACGATGTTAGCCGAGAAACAATTAACCAAAATCAATCAATAAAATCATTATTAAACAACGAGAAGATGATATTGGATATTGTATTCAATGACTATTCGTACATTTTAGATGACTTTTCATCTCCTTACATATTATTTTTAAAAACCTGGAGACTTTGTTGGATTTCACTCACAGACTTAAATGTTTTCAATTTCCTCAAGAAAAAACAAAATTACAAGAACTCATCATTTTTATTGCAAAAAGAAGTTTTACCGTTCTTAGAAAATTCCTGGCTTTCTAAGTATCTGGATGGAGAGACGACAGAGTTGAACTTTCCTTTTATAAAACCTTGTAATATTTTTAATTCTAAGGATTGTTTCTGGGAGTAATATTTATTTTCTCACAATAAAGCAATAGCTATTTTACATTCTGCCTCTCACAAAGATCATATTGAGTATTTGCTTTTTATGTTTTAAATTTTAAGTTAGTAATATAAAGGTCAGGGGATAGCAGCACATCAAATCGTAAGGTGCTCATATCGCGAGCAAAGCGAAATGGTCTTATGCGTCCGAAAATAAATTACGACAGTTTTCACAATTTATTTTTTTAAAATAACATTGACACATTTTTTTTTTTTCATTTTTATTGAAATAGAATAGAAAAAAAAACTTTATAATGGAACTAGGTTTATTTTTCTCTATGGATTAAATTTTATATTTAGGGCCCTCGCAGACTGCAGACTTTTTATCGGCAGATAGTTTAGTCGGGTTGGTGAAGGAGGCGCAGACTAGCCAACAGGTCGGACGACTATTCTCGCACTAGGTAATGGTGGGGTATCCTTCGGATAACATAAAAACCGTTGAATTCTGGAATATTTCAACGTATTTTCCTTAAGGAGGAAAACTAATATATATGTGGCTCAAAGATGTCCTTCCGCCATCTTAAAAGAGCATCCTTAAGGAAGAAAACTAATAAAATCGTTAAAAATTGACAAAAAAAAAAATGATAATTATAAAATTAATAACAATAGTATCCTAATTCTAAGTGGGGAAGAAGAGTGGCCAAGTATGTCCTTCAGCAGATCTGCCAGGATCTGACGATTTTTGGCGGCCGAAGGACATGCTTGGCCACTTGTCTTCCCCACTTGGAATTAGTTTTAAACCATTTTGAAATATTAAAATATTTAACGATTATAAGACGGCGGAAGGATATCTCGCCATTGTTGTCCTCAAGGATATTATTTATTGGGCGATGCTATTATAAAAATATTCGTATGGCACGAGTGTCCGACGCCAAAGCCAGGAGCGAACCGATCTATCTCCCGATAAACTATCGTCGTCTGTGCGTAAGTCTTATTAGTTAACCAACACTGATTAAACAGTCGGCCGATAGTTGGCCGACAGATTAGTTTGATGGTAATCGGGAAGCCCTTCAAACTTTTTTTATCGGCCCATACTGAATCGGTATAATGTGCGCACATGCAAATACCTCCATACTGATTAAGAGACCCACCAAACTATAAGCCGATAAAAAGTTTGTTATCTGCGGTGGCCCTAAAGGTTTTTTTTAATGGTGAATTAAAATCTGATGTAATTATTTGTGTAAAAAATCTTTAAAGTTTACTTGAAGATCTAATTTTTTTTTTTTTTTTTTTTTTTTTTTTTTTTTTTTTTTTTTTTTTTTTTTTTTTTTTTTTTTTTTTTTTTTTTTTTTTTTTTTTTTTTTTTTTTTTTTTTTAAATCTAAACAAAAATCTTATCAAAAACAGAGACAAAAGGGAGAGTTAGGAAGTCTAACAATAATCCTTATTGAATAGATTTTTTTTTCTTTTAGTAAAGTAAATAAATATCAGGATTAATATGTATATTTTATATCTTTAAACTTTTTCTTCTCTGTTCAATTCGTGTTTGTCAAGACTACTATTTTCTTTCTACTGGTTTCTTTCTAAACAACTAAGCAATTTCCTCGGAGACTAATGGACAAGAATGTAACCCGTTCAAAACTAATTCGCCGGTGGTTAATCACTACACAGCTCCTCCTGCTTCGATACTTCGATAGCGATCGTAATTGACCAATCAGAGCCACTAAATGACCTGCAGCCCACGGCGACTACCTTCCGCCTCGAAGGTTCGACCCTTATCTTGAGTAAACACTGTCAAGATGTCGTCATCCTCCCTCGGTCCATCCGTGGTCATTAACGAGTTTGTCAAAATAAAAATATTTATATTCCAGTAACAAGGAGATTCCCGGAGGGCGATAAGCTGGAAGGCATAACTCAGCCACTATCAGATCGGTTTAGAATTATGTGTCCTGGGCTTTCTATAGATATCTAACGGCTCGCAATTAAAATCTTTGGAAAAAAAAAAATCTTTCATCACCGAGCACTAGTTTTGTTTCGAGGAAATCTGATTGATCAGTCTGGTTCTAACCGGATAATTAGGATCGTATCTGGTTCCGACCGGATAAACGGGATCTTTTCTGAAAGGAGGCGAGGCCTAGTCTTCGAATGGGTGGGGTGAGTAGTTTTGACTTTGATATATTGTATGCTCCAAAACTGTAGGCTTTTCATTACTATTTTTTTGCTGTAAAAAAAAAAAAGAAAACTTGACATTAAATGAGGAAAAAATCATAATGCATTGGGTTGTCTCACAAGAAATGTCCGATTTTTAAAATCTAAATTTTCAGGGAGACTCCCTGTTCCTCAGTATCCATTAATAATATTATACTAATCTCTGTTGAACAGATCCGCTACCTTAAACTCCACTAGGAGAAACGTCTTACTTGGAATCCACATACAAGCCTAAATCCACTAGAAACTGCCCGTCGTTTTCGACTACTTCAACATCTACTTGACAACCTTTCAATGAATTACAAAAGACACATTTACAAAACAGTAATTAGACCAATTTGGACATAAGTTGTTGAGCTATGGGGCTCAACTAAACTATCCAATTCATGTCATATCCAATCCTTACAATCCAAAATTTTGGGATCCTAAATGCTTAGGAAAATCCTAAATGCTACTTACTTCGTCACAAACAAATTTATCCACAAAGATCTTAATATACCTTACGTTTCTAACATACAATTAACTCAAACCAGATATATATCCTTTCAAAGCAAACTCCACAACTATTCAAATCCATTAGTGTAATTTGCTTCTCATTCCATTCCAGATAACCCCCCAAGGCGTCTGAACAGAAGACCTAGTATAGAATTTTTATTTAAGTACTACTGATGAGTAGTTCTTCTCAAGTTGTGATAGGTTATTGTAATAGTTGTCAGCACATTTCCTAGATATATGTATATTTTGTACAAAATAAATTTTCAGGGAGAACAATATGTTAACTATCGATATTTATATTCTATGAATAAGATCTTTTAATCCTCAATTAACTTTACTATCAGTGTTTTTTTCCCCCCCTAAGAAGACACACAGATTTTAGTTTCATTTTTAACATGAAGATGATTTAAACTTGGTAATCCCGCAGCCCAGTCATCAAATTAAGCTTTTAGTGATTGGCGCCTATCATTTCTACTTGGAAACATGCAAAATCAGTATCGTCATCCGAAAAAATAATGGTAACTGTAAGGTAGTCTACCGCCAGGGTCTTCTTTTATTATTTTTATTTTATTTTTTTTACCGTAGGGTGATATGATTTATTCAGCATCATATTGCCAAGAAATTGACTGAACGCATAATAATTTGATCTAATGATAACTTGAAAAAAACATTATTCTGTTCCATGAGAACGCCCGGCCTCTTACCTTAGAGTTATGTTACTAGGTCCTAGCTCATACCCCATATTCTTCTGATCTATCCCCTCCAGGCTACCTCTTCTTCTGGAGCTTGGATAACTTTATTCGATAACATTGTTTACAAATGATAAGGACATATAAAATTGCTTTTGTAAATTCAGCACGCGACTAAAACTTTTCAAACCTGGTATAAAAAACTTTGTTAGTTTTAAAAACGGTTTTGAAAAAATATAAAATAATTTAGGATTATTTGTGACTTTTTTATTTATTTATTTATTACCTCTTTAAGGGGTTACCTTGAATGTTTAAGAGAAACTGGCATATTTGTTTGATGCCAGATGCTGATGGAGCTCTTGCAACGAAATAATACAATCATTACTATTATTATTATAATTAGTACTACAGCCCTAGTCGGGTCTTGGACTCACAAAGAATCCATAGATATCCCGGTCTATCTTCCTCCTTTATTTTCCAACCTCTCACTCCCATTAGTCTCAGGTCTTCTTCGACGTTGTCCAGCCACCTCACCCTCGGACTCCCTCTCAATATTTTTGCGGACCTGCCGTACGTCATCTTTTTTGGTAGTTTATTACTCTCCCGAATCAGAACACAACATATCACATATTACAAGAGTAATACTATATTACAATATAATGACGAAACCTTCTGCTTGTCTATGAAGAGTTACATATACTAACTTAAGTTTTTTGTAAAGGAAGAATTTTATTTCAATTAATATTTAAATCATTTGATTTTAATCCAAAATATTTTCTGTTTTGTTTCAGTAGATTTATCTTCGGGATCACCAGGCGGTCACATGTTACTTGCCGTTATTCTGAGCTTGGGTGACTTTTTCCTAAATTCCAACGGCAATACTTTCTGCGTACTTTCCTACTCCAGTCTCTAAAAACCAAAAAACCTTCCGATATTCTTGACCTATTAACCCTGTGTTCTTCTATCCACCTCCTAAACACTAGATCCCAACCCTTTAACCTGTATACCTCCCTCCCATAAAACTGCCTTCTTTCACAAAACCTTCATCATTCGTGCTACCTCCTTCTGGAATTTCCTATCCACTCCTATTCGTAAAGCTGTTTCCCTTACTTCCTTGGAAAATAATTTATTTTTACACCTTTTAGACAATCAATCTTCGGGAAAAATATGTTAATAATTAAGTAAATATTTAGAATTATTTTATCTTTTCATGTAAGATTGTAATTTATGTTATTATTATTGTTTTTTCCTGTCGAAAATATATGTCATGATTACTGAAACATTCAAATTGTAAATAATACAGCCGCACAAGTGTATTTGTGGCACAATTGTACCATTAACTGTGCATTATTGTTGTCTCTTAGGAGACAGTAAGTCCCAGAATAAAGTTTATTTTATTCCTGTTCACTTATTAGCTATAATTAGGTAACTATAAGATTTTAATATCGTAGAACCATTCGTTTTATATCAAATTAATCGTTCAAAAAAATATTCTTTTTCACAATTTATTTATAACTAATTATTTTAATGTTAAACTTTCTCAAGATCCAACTTAGGAACTTTGATCTGCAGTAAATGATCCCACCCCGCAGTGATGAAGGTAATGATGTGGCTGAAAAAGACCAGAAAATAGTCAGAGTCACCGTCATCATTATCATGGCTGATGAATCAATTTATAAACATTTTATCTTAGGGAAGGATCGGCTAGGATAAATGGGAACTTCACACGAAGGTGTTCCCTTCCATTATCTGTTTTTGTTTTAATATTTATTTTTCATTTCAGGAATATCAGTTCTGTTCCCCCTAACTGGTTTTCAGGATCCTCATAAAGAGAGCATACAGTATAAAATATGAAATGATATGCTCTCCCTAAAAATGTGGAATTGTACTAATTTTTTACTAGGCTAAAAGTTTCATATTTGTCCGTATGTTTTCATAGTAATCGTTTAAAATCTGGAAGGAACGAAAAATATATATTTAAAGCCGTGTCCACACTGTGTCGATCAACACGGTCAAATTTCGTCTAGACCATATCAGCTCAGTATATGTTTACTAGTCGACTGACACATACAGTGAATTTATTTAATGTTATTGAACCTAAATAAGAGGTACTGAAAACACCGCAACATCAGTTACCACAGCAGTTTGCTGGAAATCAACAAGATGCCATGTCAGTACACTGTGATCGCGATATATCTGAATAAAACTAATTGTTTCTTCGTCATTCTAATTCATCATGAGCTCAATACAACGATTAAAAAAAAAAATGAAGAAATAAATTTAAATCTAGAATGAAAAAAGAGAGAATATTTGTTAGTTTTTTCATTGAAGTTGAGCAAAACTTAACTACATATTCATATTTATTACATCTTGACTGCAACATATTTTTGAAAATAATAAAATACTCCATTTTAAAAATTATTATATTAAATATTACCACCCACAATTATAAATAACAAATATTTTAGAAGACTATCCTAAAAATTACTCATAGCAATCATTTATTTATATTTTATTACACTGTTATTAGCATCTGTATATAATATATCAAATAAGCAGTGAGTACATGTAAGGATATAATTGCTAGGTGTTTAAAAACCTATCATTTGGTAGTTTTCCTTCATTACTTTTAGAAGGCCACGGTGGTATTTTCTGTTTATACGTTTCAGAAGATTATTAGAGGGTTTATTGAACAAGAGGTTCCAAACGATTTGAGTGACTTCACGGTTTACAGTGAAAGGACTTGTGTTTATGTATTCCAGATCATGGTGGATTATTAAAACTATTATGGTTTCGGTTTATATTGAACTTCAAAAGGAGTACCAAGGATTATTTTGGAAGTAAGTACGAAGTATTTAATAATAAGTGGTTTGGATAACGGAAGAATTTGATGCTTTAGTTGAATCATTAATTTATTGAGGTAATAGAGCAGATTCAATTTCCTCTGTCCGACAAGGCTCAAACATATCTTCTATTCATTCAGTAAATGCCGGAGTACCACAGGAGTCAATACTAGCTCCACAAATATAAATTCTTTACACTCACAATATGCCACTTAACCCTGATACACTAACAGCAATATATTATGATCATACAGAAATATTAACTAGACCTAAAGACCCCACCATTGTATCATTAACTCTTCAACACCACCTAGAAATATTACAAGACTGATTCAAAAAATGAAAACTAAAACTAAATTACACACAGCACATAACCTTTACACTCAGATACGCCTCTTGTCCACCTGTCTTCATCGATAGTCAACCCATAACACAGACAAACTTCATTAAATAGGACTTTGATAGAAGAATGGCCTGGAGCCCACATGTAAAACAAAAACGTATCAGTCTAAACAAGAGATTAAAACTTCTGTATCCAATACTTTATAAACGGTCGACATCAAAACTTCGACAACGACTGAATACATACAATTACTTACTTAAACCCAAATGGACATACGCCACACAAATAAACGGGACTGGAAAAAATATCCACCTTAAACAAAAATAAACATTATTACATTTCAAGCCACAAACTTCACTCTTTGTTTTTTTTTTTTTTTGTACTTTAACATCAACATCAAAGCGTTATAGATGAATAACATTTCCGTAAATTAAAAACAGTACGATGATGTGTTCTCATTTTATTTTTATTTTTTTAATTTTTTCGTGATCTTAGTTGTTACCGACTGGAAGTTAATCATCTGGAGTCTTGAAGAATATTGTTTGTTGCTTGTTCAATATTCAATGGTCAATTTAAAGTCAGCATAGAATGACTTTTTCGGTTAACTATACTATTGTTTTGATTTATATTAACTGATTACGCCATTTTCTTTTTATTTCACTTGTTTTTCATTGGTTTTCAATTGGTTCCAAGATATATGAAAGCTTGTTCTTGCAACCAGCATAGTACTAAAGTGTGTAAGCATGGTTACTCCAATACCGTAGTTTTTTATTGCAAAGTCGTCTATTCTTGTTCCCAGACCAAGAAAGCTTTATATTTTTTCTCAGCTATTGGTGTAACCTGTCAAATATGTAATTTGTATAGTTTTTAATAAAACTCTTATATTTTTATGTTTATATTCAATAATTGCTTATTATTTATAAAAAAAGAAGAAAAAAAAAAAAAAATGTAAACAGCATGGGTTTTAATGGTAAATATTTCCCGGTTTTCTTGTAGTCTCTACGTACCTAACACATATAGACCTAAAATTAAATTCATATTAAAAGTATTTCATCATTTACATAGAGAATTAAATGACTCCGAAACTTAAACAAAATTACTACATTTATTATTAAACAAAATAAAGAAGTGAGGTTTTCTTAATCTTAAAACAAGCCGAATAAATATCTCTAATTATATTGTACTATCAATATTCAATGAATTATGTTTTTATATTTTTATTTTTAAAAACCGCACCTGTCATATAAAAAATTGACGATCAGCAGATGCTTAAATATGAATTTAAAACAACTGGCATGGTAGTCATTAAGAGGTATAGTACCCAGTGGCAACCTTTCCTTTTCTTTTTCTTACTATTATGTAAATAGGTTTCTCATACAGTTTCTTATCAATTTCCTCATGGTATTTTCGAACAAGAGAGATGTAGCCTTCCATTTATTACTATAAAACAGTTTGTAGTGCTTCCGGATATGTTTATTGACAATCTTAATGCCTTGAACTGAAATGTTTTTTATATTTTCATGTGGAACTGTTTAGCAGTGCCGTAAATTTTTGATGCATGAGTCCATGGAGGTTTTAGTAGGCGCGTGTATCTGTAGGTCGTTAATAACTGTCTTATTTTTTATTTTGATTGTTTTTTTATCTTATTTATTGGCATAAAACTGCTTCCAACACCATCTCGTCATTAGGCTATATTTTTTATAGTAAACCTGACAGTTATTGACTTAAGGAAAATTTCATACTATGATTCTGTACCATTTGGGAAAAACTAAATAAGTTCATTTTTGTCCACAAATACTCATCATGTATAAGTAGGCAAGTTGTATAATGCAATGGGATCCTTTTATACAATTGATATTACAACTTGCCTAATTTTACAAGATTGTTTGTTTATTTCGTTTAACGTCACTTATATGCTGCTATGGCTAATCGAATGATGCTACGGTGGGAGTCCTAAATTTTGCCTATCCAGGTATAATTAGGATAGGGATCTTTAAAGAGTACCTGACATCGCACAGGCTCGGCACATGACATTTTACGTCCCTTCAGAAGGACGGCATAGCTGAGGATTTTTTACTCCCTTTAAAAAATCCTAAGGTCATCTGCCGGGCTACGAACCCACCATCTTGGGTTTAGTAGGTTGCTATACTAACCACTACACCACAGGTGACCCCAATTTTACAAGATATGTAGGACTCCAATATGAGTTGCTCAAAGTATTTATCTCATTGTGGACAAAAATGAACTTTTTTATTTTTTTATCTAGTTTTTCACAAATGGTATAGAATTATAGAAAGAATAGTTCAATAGAGTTGAAATATGCAGTCATGTTTCCTTAATTACTGTACTTCAAGCTAAACAAGAAAGTTCACACCAAACATTATTTCTGGAATGTATTTCAGAATATAGTGACAATAAATGATGTAAAATCAGTTATTCGACACCCAATGGATATATCATAAAATAAGCACATAAAGAGTTGTGGGATTTGGATTTTTTCAGGACATTTTTTTTGCTAAATGTTTTTTTTCTAATTTTTAAGTTAGGGTGTCAATAACTGTCTGGTTTAAGCTACTTATTCTTTTTCTATTATTTTTAGAACAGTTGTTCTTATTTCTATCAATACTTCATGTCATATTTCTTCAACCCAATTATTTAATTTTAAGAATTTCAATACTGACTCTACAATTAAACTGTTATCTCCAAAGACTGTTCAGAATTTTATCCAAAACTATTGAATTTCGAAAAAAAAAAGAAAGGATATTACTAGAAAATACAGCTTATTGTCACAATTTTACTGCAATATTGGAATTTTGTGGAATAGTCGGAGTGGGTTAATCGCGTATAGCCTATTTCCAGTCACGTCATTATAACCTCCTATCTACGAAATTTTTTGCTGAATGTACCCAAGAGATTGAAATTGTTCTTTATCACTCATAAAAGTTTCTCATTTAGAATAGAATAGAATAGAAAATAATTTTATTCTGGGACCAAGTCCCTTAAGAATAACAAATTGTACATAAAGAAATGATATTAGTTACATCTGGTCAGAGACATGATGAAAAATAACACGAAAAAAAAAAAAATACAATAAAAATAAAAATAAAAAATAATAAAATAAAGAAGAATATTAATATAACAATGATAATATATACCTAGATACTAATGTGATATGTGAACAGGAACATAAGAGAATATTCTACAAATGAGATAATAAATAGGTTATTTGAGACAATGCAAATTATATACAATATAAGAACCCAAATGTTGTATTCGGAATGAGAAAAAATTATATTATAAATATATTGTTAGTAAGCGTCATCTTGGATTACTTTTTTTTTGGATTATTTCTTCTGATTAGTGGGAAAATTAGTTTCAGTTTCATATTTATTTACGTTACATTCATTATTTCAGTCCGTATTTCTTAATATGAAGGCCCCATGACACATATTCCAATTAAATGCAAGCCCTAAGTGCTCTACTTTGTCCGTTTGTAGAATTGAGTAAATATTTAATGATTTTTTTTTTATACATTCTTTATTGATATTTACAACTGTAAAAAATCTATACAACAAGTAAATGCACGGTGAAATAATTACAATGACATGTCAATAACGTGTGAAAAACTACCCATCAGTAGCCCCTCAATAAATCAGTTACATTACAAAGTCCCAAGGCAATCATCTTTTCAGACGCCCTGGAGGTTTATCGGGGATCGAGTAAGAAATAAGTTGGAAGACTAGTGGATTCAAGAGGGTAGGCAGCTTGTCATGGAAGGATAGGTGTGTTATTTAGGCCAAATCCACTACATATAGGACATTTAGATCGTTAAGTTGCTGAAGAAGACGGTAACTACCTTGGAGCAGCCTAACATTGGATTTCCTACGAATTATGATTGATAATAATCCTGTTCTATTATTTTTATATTTATTTACATATATAGATAAAAGTGTTATTTATTTCTGGCAGTATTAAAGAAGTTAATATTGCCTAAACCTGCATTGCCTGAAGGCAAGTTAGGGCGAACAATAAATAATAAAAAATTTAGATCATTATGGATAAGTTTGTCTTTGTAGCATAGTTTTAGAATAAGGACCATGATTTTACAAAGGATATTGGATTGTAACGATTGAAAACGAGAAGAACTGGAAGGTTTAGTGGAGCCTTGAAGCTCAACTCTATGTGTCCAACTAGGTCTATTTCCTGTCTTATAAATAATTCTCCCAATGATCGTATTTCTGATATATGATACTTCATAGTGGTGTATGTTTAGAGTTAACTATGGAACTAGGCAATATCCTTTTCTTTTTTCTTAATCAATTTACTGTCGTGTATACACGATTTTGGTTTCTGTGCTCAGTTGTCCGTGGTCGTAATCATAAGCGTTTCAATAATAGAAAATATATTCCCTTCCATTAATTGATTCAACCATTTACTTAGTGCGGTTTATATTTGAGGTATTTCGCCATTACAGCGCTTGTTTGGAACATTAGTGTGAAGTTACGTGATATTAATGCGTATATGTATATTCCATGATAAATTGATAATTTTTTTAGTAGTTTTGTAGATTGTAGACAATGTTATCAGAAGAGGACAGGAACATAACAAATAAGGTCAAGTTGAGATAAGAAAGATAGGCAGTGAGGAGGACTGAGTCAGAGGCCTCGGTAGCAGCGAGCTATAACTGTCCAGGTGATTCACTCAGGCTCATCGCCCTGATAGCTGTATCGCAGTTCTGTGCACACCACGCTGCAAGAGGTGACACATTGCTTGCACTTCCCCGGTCGGAGGATATACTGCGGCCAGGCCGGCGATGGGTAGCAACGGGAAGCGATAACTGTCGTCACGTCTCCTCTCTACGTGGAAATATACATTGATAGAAAAATGCCTAATGAAAAGCGTTTATCACTTATCGATATGTAGCTCTTGGAATAGTCAACCTTTCCAGTTATTCTGTATTTCTATAACAAGAATTATCAATAAAAAATAAAATGTATAAATACATTTCTCTATGTTTTTAATGCTTATTAAATTTTATCTGATGAGGCCAGTGAAATAGTCATGTCTGTGGTATTGACGGAGTCGAGTAATATTTTATTGTCTGTATGTATTGTAATATGTCCCCAGTCTTTAATTATATAGTCTGTCAATTTCAACGTGAATTTCTCAAGTTGCTTGTTCAAATAGAAGGATTATTATATTATTATAAGGACTGCTCTATGCTATAATGATAAAATTGATTGAGTCATCGTCCTTCTCCTCACAAGTGTGGTTCGGTGGCCCTGAAGAAGACCTGCAACGCAAACGAAACGTTGGCACGTATTAAAGAATTCCTTCTTTAAAGTGGTGTTACTTTGACTGCATCCCTGACTATCTTCTTCTCCTGTTCTATTCTAAGTATATTTCGTATTTTTGTCCGTATCTACCTTATAACATAGGAGTATAGTCCACAAACTCGATACTGTATTTATCCTAAACTTGCAGTCAGTATTTTGTCAAATATTACATGTTTGTATCTTGTCTTTTCTTTTTTATCTTTGAATAAAGAGATCAGTTCCTTAATGTTCAATTGAATTAGCAAAAGCATCACCAATTGTGTAGCATTATCAAATGACGACTTATGATAACCTCTCCATATTTGTATTTGGGTTATTTCAAAATTTCGGCACAATTTGTCACAAAGGTATTTTGAAGGTTATACTGAACATAAAATTTAGATTTTGGTTTACATGGCCAAGTACCCATTGTACCATTATGGACTCCCACCAATGATGATATATCTACATATATAATCGGAGTAATTAACGTTTATGTATAGCATTTACTCACTCCCTAGGTTGTCACAACTTGAAAAAGCTTGCATTTCGAAAATATTTAAGGCCTTCTCTTACGCTTATTTTCTAGTTTAAAAATATGATGGGGTACTGTTTTCTTTTTTTTATCCAAAAATAATTTTTTGATTGATATTTAGCCTTCTTAGCACTAGATACATTAACATAAAGAAGTGTCACAACCCTCTAGTTCACTCTCTAGATTATTTTTGAAAATCTTTCCATCGCTCTCTAAAACGAAAATTTGAGAGTTGTTTTGTATAGTGCAACGCTATTTCTGGTGGACCTGTCTACTGCCATCTGTTTCAAGACGCTGAGTTCGTTGGTAGACAAGTGGAGGTGCATTGACTCCGCTCGGTAAGTACCGTATTTTAATTCATCCTCACTCCCTAAGGTGTATCAACCCATTGAAATCATTATATTATTTGAGATTCAAGATAAATTCAAACATCTACTGAAAAACCAATAGATACCATGTTTTACTTTTCAAATAGGCCACGTGTATAATGTGATACCAACGTTGTTTTGGTTAGAACCCACTGCCTACACACTCCCTAGGCATTTAAATGCAAAATGTGAATAAGTACTAGGGAGTGAGGATATCGTGTTATATTTGAACTTAAATTGCTTTTGCGTTTATCTGCTTTTATTCGTTTATTCAAACATGGACCCTCTTTAGGGGTGGGATCCCTTCTTGGGAAATACCCAGTCTCTATAAAGTGGGTACCGTTAATTAGTGGAAAAAAACTGGCGGTAGTGCGAAAATGCTGGCATTACCTCATTTTAAAGTTTTACTGTACTTCATTTTATAAAAATAAAAAAAAAAAAAAAAAAAAAAATTAAATTGGTTTTTAAGTGTTGTTTTTTCTTAAACTGACAATTAATATTTGAAAAATATTATTTCCTACTATTTTGATGTGAGAGTTAGGTATACTATTTTTAATTTTTGCTTTTAAATATAATAACTATATTTTTATATTTTCGAATTGTTGATGTGATTTTACAATGTAAACGTTTTATAAATGTGTTGATCAAGATCTGATAATGAGATGATTTCTCTATATATGGTTTGTTAATGATATATTACGGAATAAAGTTAACACTATTGCTATTGTGAATATTCTATGTTTCATGTACGGTTGTGCTGGACCAACAACAGCCACGCCTTCCCACTCACAGGTACTTTATTACCTCGTGTCAAAAGAGATTAATTGTTAACTCACATGTTTTTTTAAGCACTACACCTAGCTGATGGTGCACTAATGTAATACCAGCGCTATAGTTATGGCCGGCGAGCGCTAACCAGGGAGAGGAGGGGGCACCGGATGATAAATCCCGAAGGAGAACTTTAATCACGGCTTCCAATTATCAAAGACGGGGGCGAGCTAGATTGAAAAATTGTCCGCTATTCCTGCGGGCAGGGCACGTACGCTTGGTACTAGGTCATCAACTTCTTTCGGCAAGTCGTCCTGGCAATTAGGATTATTTATCGGTGTCGGTCTGGAACTCGGCTAGCCTTCCTCCCCCCTTCGGTATTAGCCCTTGAGTTACTGCCGCTCGTGGGCGAAAGAAAAAAAAAAAGAAATTCATCAAAAACAATTGACAACATAAATCTTAGCAATCGTAATAAATATACACATAATTGGGATTAAATAGTAATCTAAATAATGTTACTGTACTGCATATTGTTGGAAAAATCAGAAGTATAGTGACTCTAATTATTCCATGAACTGCTGAATAAATCGCTCAGCTTCTTATAAAACGGCATATTTAGTAGAGATAGACCGGCTGGCAATAAGGCCGATTATCAGGCCTAGCCGAATATTGCTTCCGTTGGGATTCGAGTGACATCGGCAATGTTCGAGGCGATTTGTTTATAGCTTTATAGCTGTCAGTAGGTGTATCAACAGCTTTTTGTTCATCTTATATTTTTTCTTCTGTTTTTTGCAAACGGGCCGGTATCTAACGAAATGTTTTATAAGAAAAATAAAAATGAAAAAATCGGCATTTTACTTAAATAGCTTAAATAGCTAATTGTGAAATTAGGTATTCGTTCATGCCGAAAAATATATCATGTTTATGGATTTATATGTACACAACGAAAATACCAAACATGTAATTGTAAATAAAAAGGGATGTAGATTGCTAAAATAGCAGTTTCCTTTTCTTATTCTAACCTTTATATTCCAATTCAATTAAGAATTAAATTTTTTTAATTATTCCACAAAATCAAAACTGTGAAAAAAAAAAAAAAAAGAGAAAAAACTGGCCCCCTTAAGCCTGCCCTTTGGTTCTTTTGAGTCGGTTTAGGAAAAAAAAATTATTTGTAAAGTTGGACAAATAAAGCGTTTTGCATTTTTATCTTCTTCCCGATCATTGGGCAAAATTCATAAAACATTGAAAGATTTTATGCAGTTTTGAGTGCAATGTACCCCACTTTCTTCGACAAGAATCAAGCCATTTTTGTCACTCTCGATTGATCAAGGAAAGATTATCAGAACTTAGAAGGTTCTTGCTGCTTCCTGCGTTTATTCTAGACATTGCATGATCATACTAAAAGACTAATGAACTGTTTTATTAATCAATTGTCATAGCCATACGATTGTCCTATGTAGTGGACATTTTTAGCAAGCTAGAGAATTGAACGAACAAAGTTGAAATTGATAATTTAAACAAGAAATTATTCCTTGAGAAAAATATAAAGTTCCATCAAACAAATAAGTATCGCTTTTTCACAAACCGATCCAAACGAATTAAAGTGAAACAGTAATTCGAAGGATAACAAAAAAGGATAAAGATAAGGTTTTTTTTTTTTTGTTTTTGCGATTTTTAGTAGATATACAAACATTCTTATAGGATTAATTATGAGAGTTGTGATTGAGATTTGTATTCGTGCTTAAGAACTTTTGTACAAACCTTGCTGTAACCTGGAGAATAGTTTTCCAGCCAGTTGGTAGTTCCTGATACAGTTGGAGTTTATGAGAACATTAAGTCCCAATGAGCAATAAATAGCAATTATGTAAATAAGAAGGAAATAAATTATTCATTAAAAAAAAGAAAAATGATAAAGGGAAATATTATAATTTTGAAATAAATAATACAGTAACAATTATAATATATTTATAGTACAGATGAACGATTCGGTCTCGGGGTAAAAAAGTATAAAAAAAAGAAATAATATAATAAAATTTTGAATAGTCATAAACAACGAGGTATGAAAAACAATGAATAAATAAAATAATACAATGCTAAAAAGTAAATTAAAATAAATTAAAATCACAGTCAAAAACAATAGTATACATGAACCATTGATTATTAAAAAAAAAAAAAAAAAAAAAAAAATTATTAATCAAGTTTCAGGGAAAGAAAATATATATTTTTAAATATTAGATGCTTTAACTTGTAAAACACAACACGATTGACAACAAATATAAAAAATTACCAAGAATCTTGAAATAAAAATAATTAATATTCTAAAATAAAATAAAAGCTGTTAAAATAAGACCTTGAAAATTCTGCTTATTCATTAAATCCTCGGTACGATTCAAGCCGGCCTTGAGAATAAAACCTCTCCTGACATATTTATTACGTTTTCATGACTCTAATCTTAGTCAAACATAAAACAAAGAGGCATCGAACATTTGAAAAAAAATTGTTGATAACTGTAGTTGGAAATACTACGACTGACGGTGTTACATCTCATGGTGTAATAGGGAGTGTATCATCCTCAACACTTAGACAAATCGCTGCTCCCTCGAAATACATATATCGCTGAGGATATTTTCTCGAGCTGTGATGGTGATATCATCCCATCTTCTATTCCGTAACTCTTAGTCAGTGGCCATTTGCAGAAAATAGTGCCACGGCAATTGGAAATTTTCCAGTCTATAATTTTCAGCGTGAAAAGTTACTTTGAAGTAAGTGCCTCGCTGGCCTTCGGACCTGACAGTTTTTCTATGTAATAAAATATGAATGACTTCCTTCTAATGAGGTTGTAACAGCTATTCAACATCAAACTGAAGTAAAGGAATAATTAAAGACATTTAAAAAGTTATATGGTGAAGATTTTTTTTTTTTTTTTTTTTTTTTTTTCATGATTAACACTACGATCATTCTAACAGATTTATACAAGATATGGTTCCGCTAAATATTCGTGAAAACAATGTAACGAAGTAGTTGGAGAAGGAATCTTACAAAACTAATGTGAATAAAAAGTAAATAAAATATCCAAACTATTCCGACAATAATACTTGCCGGGACTGAATATTGGTCTCCGTAATCCTTAAAAATTATTGTCTTGTTTGTTCGTAAACCGTGTGAATGCTCGTTGTTTTCAATTTTGACTTATATGAATTGAATAATGAAATTAATAAAACAATTAAATGAATGGGGGTAATAACATTGTATGTTACAGCGGGAAAATTTACAAGATTGGAATGGAATGAAACAGCCTTTTATTAATGCAAACAAATGTACATGATTCAAAACAGGTGAATATTAATTATATAAGTAAAATAAAAGATAAAAATAAAAAATATTGACTTTTGTTTATAAACTTTTGTTCAATAAGTGTATGTACCTACACAATATATCTTCTTCAAAAATTATTATATATATTTTCTTTCTTTTCTCCTTTTCTTCAACTCTTTGGGAGTAATAGTAAGCACTTTTCGTGGAGACTGGCTCTATTGGGAGCTGAGTTCGGTCCACTTCTTCTTCCAAACGTCTCATCGGTTCAAAACCCTTCCTCAACACCTTTCCTTACTATCCATTGCTTTACCTCAATAACCTTCCTATTCAGTTCCAAAACTCTATTTAAAATTTAGGAGTTACGTTTGATCATCACCTATACGGGAATAACCATACCGCCCAATTTTCCAAAAAAAAACAAAAAAAAAAAAAAAAAAAAAAAAAAAAAAAAAAAAAAAACAAAAAAAAACAAAAACATCATAATCCTTAAACAAATGTATAGATCTCGAGATTCCTTTTCCCAGAGAACCCGCCAACTTCTAGTGTCCTCTCTTGTTTTACCTTGCTTTGATTACTGTTGCTTGGTTTATGGGGGACTGTCAGGGGATCTCGAGATGAAGCTGAGGAGACAGATAAACTGTTTTATTAGATTTATCTTTGGGGTCCCCAGGTCACACGTTACTTGCCGATATTCTGAGCTTGGGTGGCTATATCCTAAATTCCGACGGCAATAAATTCTGGGTACTTTCCTATTCCAATGTCTAAAAACCAAAAAACCTTCCTATATTCTTAATTTATTAACTCTGCGTTATTCTATCCACCTCCTAAACACTAGATCACAACCTTTTAACCTATATATCCCCTCACACAAACCCGCTGGAATTCCCTACCCACTTCTATTTGTAAAGCAGCTTCCATAACTTCCTTTAAGAATAATTTATTCCTTTACCTTTTAGACAATCAATCTTCCGCAAATATGTCAATAATCAAAAATAAATACTTAGAATTACTTTAATTTAATTTAATATTTTTTCTTGTAAAAAATGTATGCTGTAATTACTGAAGCATCTAATTTGTAAATAACATGCCAGACAATTGTACTTTTAACTGTGCATTATTTTTATTCTTAGGGGGCAGTAAGTCCCAGAATAAAGTTTATTTTTTTTTCATTTCATTTCAAACGTTACTGTCCCTAGCAGCTCTCCACCAGAGATGTCCTGCCAGCAGCTTCAACATGACGCTCCACCATTTCTTTGGGCGCCCTTTTCTTCTTTTAGTCCATTTTGTGACAGTTTTTGACCATCTATTTCCTTCATACCGAAGAAGATGCCCAGGCCGTTTACACTTGCTCAGTCTTATCCGCCTGTGTGTGTGTTTGCGAGTTCTATTCCTTTTTTGATCTTGCTAGTTCTCACCCTGTCACTTTTCCTCAACTGTATAATACATCTTTTGATATTATTCCACCACCCCTGGATCTTTCTTTCTTGAACTTTTGTAAGTGACCACGCCAAGCCTCCATTGGTGACCGTTGGGCTTATACAACTGTCGAAGACCTGTCTTTTGAACTTACTAATATTCCCTTTTATAATATGCTCGAGAGACCAAAACTTGTTCCAACCTAGTGCCATTCTCCTCTGGACTTCCTTTGCTCCTCGATCTGCAAAGGATACTCTCTGATCCAGATAGATGTACTCCTCTACATATTCCAGATTGTGTTGTTTAGTTGAGATTCTTCTTTTTCCTTATTTGTCATTAGTTTCGTAATTTGTTACAGTAAAGAATAATTTCTTCGCACAATTTTATAAGATGCTTGAGTATTTCTCGCAATTTTTGTATACCTTTGGCAAACAGCACGATGTCATCTTTAAACCGTAGCTATCTTAGCTATTTACCACTTACTTCGATTACTACGTTTTTTACCTTTTCCCAACCAAGACGCAAGAATATCATCTCACGCACGAGAACAAACAAAATAACGGATCTATGTATTAGAAAAAACTAATACAGCATTAGGAACTCTGAGTGCAACAAACAACGTTTTTCCACCAACTCAACAATAATACAACGCTATGGAAACGGAACAGGTTAGAAACCTTTGAAAACATATAATTTTATTCCTTAGTAAAGAGATCAGATTCCGAGACTCCATAGGACTTTTTGTCATTGAAAATAAATAATTATGAAACTTACTATAGAACCTGTCACAAGGATGTCTGCCTTTCCATCTAATGTGTAGTACCAAATAGCATACCGCGTACCGGTCTTTCAGCAACCGTTTCCATGTTATTTTAACTGCCGCTCTTCCAGGATGCTACAAACTAACCCCACTCCCAAATCATGTCAAATCCTATCGTTTCAGATGCAGCCCCTCTTTGTCTTTTTGTCTCTCTTCTGAATCTCATTTCAACCACTGTGATCTTGTTTACGTGTTTATCTAAGGATTTCCAGCTATCCGAACCATACAGGAGCACTGGAAGGAACACTTATTTCTAGGTTGCCTTTGATTATCCTTGATATTTCATAAAACAGTCTGTTGGCCATCATCATCAAATTTAGAATCTCCTAGTCTATTTACTATCCTTGCTAACAGTTGTCCATAGATAAGTAGTATAAGCATTATTCATTACATGAGTTCATCATTGCATAAAAATGGTGGCTCTACATTGTCCCTTCCAACATGGATGGCCTTACTTTTAATTTAATAAATATTCAGTCCTTTTGATTTCAATTTTTCGTGTTATTCGATCGAAGGTTACAGCAGAGTCGCCTGGGAGTCAGCGATCAGGGTTATATCACGCTAGACCGAGCACCGGGGTTAAATTAACAAATCCAACCAAAGCTCAAGGGTTAGATTCTGACTATTTTTTCACACACCTTCCACATTTCATTATGAGAAAGATAAAAAGTAGATAACTAAGGCTATCTCTCTCTGTTACTCATTTATGAAAGTGGAAAGGAACACATGCATCTATAATAGCTACTAATGGTGCTTAGCCGTAATATTTTCATTAAATAAAGATTCTTTTTTCTCTTAAATTTTGTGAAGCAATTCTAGAAAAATCACAAAAAATATTTTATTAATTTTATTTTACAGTAGGACCTCACTAATCCGCCTCCCGCTAGTCCGAACCTCCCGCTTAATCTGGGGGTAGGCAACATCTTTGCGGAATCCCTGATAGCCCTGTAAAATTGTACATTTTAATGTGAAAAGCGTTGGGTAGTTTTGATATATTTATATATACTTAGTGTTGTCGTTGGGTGCTAAAATCCAAGTCTCTTGCTGATTGGTAGCGTCAAAACTTTCGATCTTTTCTACGTGACATCAAATTATCAGCTGGATGGTTGGTTCTAAAGAAAACCTATTTATATTTAAAATTAAAGTAAACTAAATTTTCTAGAATTTAAGCTGTTTACCTTCTAAATGTTCAGAATTCTCTCAAAAAGTGGCGGGAATTTAATTTTAAGCATTTTTTTTAGTTTTGCTCTAGAGTGCTTTAATGTGAAGTTTAGAGCATAAATTATTACGAACGATTTTAAAAGTGAGTCAGTTTGCAAGAAATCTAACAAACATAGTGTTACAATGGCTAATGCTTCTATATATAAAAATCTGGCTGAAATACATCAATGCAAATATATTTCTCTATTAGTGTATATTTCCTCTGTTTTTTTTTGTTTAAATGTTAATTTGTAATATTAGAATTTCAACTATGAAAAGCATAAGTTTCATTTAAATCTCCGGTAAATAGGACCTTTTGTCAGTTTCGCCCTATCCGTTTGTCCTTTAGGGGTCAGATTTGAAATGAAATGAAATGGAAAAATAAACTTTATTCTAGTTCTTACTGTCCCCTAAGAATACAAATAATGCACAGTTAAAAGTACAATTATCTGGCATATTATTTACAAATCAGATGCTTCAGTAATTACAGCATACATTTTTTACAGGAAAAAAAAAGAATTAAATTTAAAAAAATTAATATATGAAACAATAATTATAACATAAAATACAATCGTATATATATATATATATATATATATATATATGAACATATAAAAGAAAGCAAGAAAAAAAAAAAAAAGTTGTTCTAAGTATTCATTTAATTATTGACATATTTGCGGAAGATTGATTATCTAAAAGGTATACGAATAAATTATTTTAAAAGGAAGTTATGGAAGCTGCTTTACGAATAGAAGTGGGTAAGGAATTCCAGAAGGAGGTAGCACGAATGATGAAGGATTTGTCAAAGGAAGCGGGTTTATGTGAGGGGATATATAGGTTAAAAGGTTGTGATCTGGTGTTTAGGAGGTGGATAGAATAACGCAGAGTTAATAAATTAAGAATATAGAAAGGTTTTTTGGTTTTTAGACATTGGAATAGGAAAGTACCCAGAAAGTATTGCCACCCAAGCTCAGAATATCGGCAAGTAACGTGCGACCTCCTGGGGACCCCGAAGATAAATCTAATAAGTTCATCTGTCTCCTCAGCTTCATCTCTAGATCCCCAGACAGTCCCCCATAAACCAAGCAACTGTAATCAAAGCAATTTGTTAGTACCTACTGTAATTATTTCATTTCTACTTCCCTAATTAGTTCAACAGGTGATGACTCCTTATCGTGGATGACCTATCCAAACAACTCAAACTATTACTTCTAGTGTTATTTTTTTTTTTTTCATAAAGGAATATTCCGAGATGAATGGAATAACCCATCCAAATTCCTATTAATATGAGAAGCGACGCATAGTGGGTATTAAAATTCAAATCGGGTGCTCACGATGGCCGAAGGGTGTAGGGAAAAAAAATTATATTTCTTCATCACTCCACTGACAGATTCAATTTGTTCCCAAGAAGAGCCGAGGAACTGACACGCCCGAGCCAATAACAGCCACCTCCAGCAAATAACTATCGCTCGCAACCTAAACCAAACTAGGAAGGTTGGTAAAAACAATTAAATGGATCACGGTGGATGATTTGCCGAAACAAAATAAGCGAATAGTTGGAACGAAATTCTGATTAACGACAAATATTGACGCATGCGTATTCCGCTTGGCGCCAAGGAGGAAGGACGCCTGGATTCCTGAGGAACCCGAAACCTGACGTACATCTCCCCCCCCCCCCCCCCCCCGGTCCACCTTTCTTCGTCCACGGTCCTTCGAGAGCCAGCCAGCTAGAATATAACGGAATTTATAAAATATTTTATGTTGTATAAAATAAGTATTTCCACTACAAAATTTAAAATTAAATTGCTAAAGAAAACCAAATTTGTAATTAGGATTGATGAGTTACTTGTCACTACTATTATTCTATTTCCTTTATACGAAGACTTCAACGACTTTTTTTGAATATTAAACATTCATCATCAGTCCTAAAAACATTCCAAAAATTATGTTTAAAATGCACATTTCCATTAAGGGATTGTCATAATGTTTTATTTACACAAGTAACTGATTTGTATGCCAAATGAGAACACCATGTTTTTGTCGGTTTAAAAAGTAAATTTCTCCATGAAATCGAAACAAAATCATTACGTTTAACATATCATTCGAAAGCTTATTAAATTTGCAAGTTTTGGTGAGATTTGACGTTTTGTGGATAGTTTTTTTGAAAAACGGTGAATGTTGAAGTAATATAAGACATTGTGACTTCCCCAAATAAGGTGAAGATCAAGCTGTTCTTTAGATACCAAGTTTGTAAAATTCAAGGTTACAGGTACTCTGCTATTATAGAAAATTTAATGCTAAATCCGAAAATGTGGTCAAAATTTGAAAAAAAAAATTAAACAAAATGGATATATTACAGCTTTTATGGAAAAAAAAAAAAAACGTGGTTTCCTCAAAAAAAAAAGTCTTTTGTGTGTCTGCAATGGATGGGAATAGAAAGGTGAGGTCTGCGGCATTTTGCTACATTTTTGATCTAGTTTCCCCCAATTTTTTTTATTTTACACTAAGAGATTCTCACCCTGTATATATTTAATTTCAAAAAATATTAGACAAGGGAGTATCAGTATCAGTAAGGTAAGTATCATGTTGATACTCACCCAACAAGACAAAACGGAAGGATTCTAAATCCAATTCAGTCTACTCTATGTTCTGATATATTTTAGAAGTCCTTCCATTTGGCTACTTAGATGAGTATTTGTATGTTTCTTACATACATTTTTTTTTTTTTAATTTTATTGATACTTACAACTGTATAGGAAATGTACATCTAGTAAATGTAGGGAAAAATGATTACATGATTACCCATTGGTAGCACTTCAATAAACGTTCTATATTAGAATTATCCGAGACCATCTTCTTTTCAGACGCTTTAGAGTGGAATCGGAAATGGAATGCAAAACAAGTTGGGAGATTAGTTGGATTGGAATGGCTATGGATTTTATTATGAAAGGATAAGCATCTGGTAAATTTATTCTGAGTAGCATTCAATAATGTTTGAAATTTTTAATCTGAAATGGAGCTAAGCTTATACACAGGATTATTGAAACAAAGCAGTATCTGCAGCGGACATGGAATAACTCAATACATTGTCTTGAGGTAGGGTTGGGCGATAGTCGATAGTTACTATGGTCACTATCGATAGCGTCGACTATCGATAGAGCTTTTTTACTCTCTTGGAATTATGCTGATCTGTTTCTGTCCAGTGTCGAGTTCTTTTGAAATTGAATTCGGAATTCCTAGAGCTCAAGGGTTCTCTCAAAGATTGGGCCAAAGGAAAGCTGAAATTCTAGTTTTTCTTTCGGGAAAAATGTGGCTCAAGGAGCACAGTTGACTCTTGAAATTAACTACTTCGTTATTTTTCTTTTCTGAAGATTTGATTTGTTCATTATTATTGTAACCTTGTGAATTGTAAATACTTTTTTAAAATTCAAATAAATTACTTTTACTCTCATCTTTATGATATAATCTTATATTTTACAACCCTGCAAATTTCAAATAGTAAGTAAATAATTGAATTTAATTAAATTAGTTGAAATTCTTTAATGAATAGCTTTAAAAAAAAAGGAAGAAACTATCGAAAAACTATCGATAGCAATCGATAGTTCTCAACCGATAGTAACGGCCTATCGATAGTGCTAACTATCGACTATCGCCCAACCCTATCTTGAGGAACACCAGCATTTTATGGATGGAATGAAGAGAAAACAAGATCTGATATAGGAAGCCACTAGCGAGCAAACTAGAGCTAGAGGATAATTTAGAAGAGGTAAGTTAATGTATTTTTTTCCACTGTAGACCTTGATGCCAGACACTATCAAGAGCTTTTTCAATATTAAGGAAAATAAAGTTATTTTTTTAGAATTTTTCAAATAAAGAAATAAAATAATAAACAGCGGAAAATGGGAACACCACTTAAACGAAAACAGAAGCTAAACATTGAATAAAGTTAAACATATCGTTTGAATATTGGAGATGGATAAAGCTATGTTATGTATTTATAAATAGCCTTATACCTTAATGAATATATTACGCAATTTGTAAAAGTGGAAACAAAAAAATTAATCCTGGATATTTATAACTGGTTTCTAGCCTTTATTCATTTTTTATAGGCAGCATTACAGATTAGTCATGGGATTTGTGAAGGTGTTTAAAATTAATAATTGAAGTGCTCTTGTGTCCTTGGTTCTATAAAATTCCTTTTAGCTGTGAAACCATTTCTATCAGTGATTTTTTTTTCTGAGAGAGAGAGAGAGAGACGGAATTTCTACCTAGCTATTTATCTGGATTTGCTTATATGAAAACTGTATTCACATTCATCAAACATTACTGAAGAAACTAAAATGAAAGTGGTTTGAAAATTACAGAATAACAATGAAATTATGTAATTCATAATTATTTCAATAGCCCTTATGTGGTTTTCAAGTAAGATGTTTGTCCAGATGGAGTCCTAGGTAGAGGATCTATCAAAATAAATATTAAAGGATCTTGTGTCCTTTTGTCTTTTATATTATTAAAGGATCCTGTAGGACAGGAAGTCGTTCTTTGCCTAAAAAGCAAAGGAGTGATACCAGCGTTAAATTATTGATAGAAACATGGGTGATGTAGTTGAAAAGAATGAAATTTATTTTGATGAGTTGCAATACAACAATACACAAAATACAATAAGTCTTAAAAATTTTAAATTATTAAAGTTTTATATAATATATACATACATATATAAATATATAAATATATATAGATAAATTTCTTGACTGTTACTATTAAATGTTTATATGTTTATTGGCTGAACCTGAACGTTTAGTGAAGAACTGTATATATATATATATATATATATATATATATATATATATATATATATATTTATATTTTTCTATGTAATATATTATTTGGTTCGGAGATTTTATTTAATATGACGAAAAAGAAAAAGCCTATTCATATCTCCCTAAAAACTTTATAAATAAGGATTCCAGTTTCGCCATACATTAAAACTGATTTCTTTTTATTAGTTGATGTACATAACTATTGAAAAATAAAACTATATATAAAAAACATGTATATTATATATATATTATATATTTATATTTTTCTATGTAATATATTATTTGGTTCGGAGATTTTATTTAATATGACGAAAAAGAAAAAGCCTAATCATATCTCCCTAAAAACTTTATAAATAAGGATTCCAGTTTCGCCATACATTAAAACTGATTTCTTTTTATTAGTTGATGTACATTACTATTGAAAAATAAAATAAATCAAAAGGCAGTTTACATGAATATATTTACTAGAGTGTTAATTAATTAGTGGTACGTAGTTAATTAAGTTTGTAGGGATATATGATTTGCTCTTTTTTAAATTTATTTATTACTCTACCTTTTTTTAATAGATTTTAACCATCACCTGACTCAATGGTCACTTATCTGATATAAAAAGTAGTAATTCATTTGGGCTTAGCTCACTTTCATTTGTCCAAGTTCTTTTCATCTGCTTTTTATGTTCTTCGATAGATGTTTTTCTATTGTTATAATACTAGATATATGGCCTATAGAGAGTCAGTATCGATTCTTTTATTGGTTGAGTTATAACTTATAAAGGACAGAAGACCAAAATAATAAATAAAATATATTTCAGACTTTTCAGCCAAAAATTTTAATACTCACCAGAATTATTTATAATAAGCTTTGACGCTATTAGATAATAATAAATTCATGTTTGTTGGTAACCGTTGAATACTCTAGATGAATTTTAGTGTACTTTTATTCTTCTTCAAAAACGATAGAAAATACATACGGAAGGCGAAAAAGAGTTGGTTTAGAGATCTCCATGCATTAAATCATATTGAAATTCAAGTAAGGAGTAAGAATTGATGTTTGACCTTCTTTTTACCTGGCCTGGCCATTATAGTAATATATATTGTGATGGCATCACCTTACTGTCACGTGAACGGTACGTGGATGTGAACGTTTTTTCAAGAAAAATTTCATTAGTAATTATTAGTGTTATAATATGCATATCTTAGGGACATAATAAAATGAAAATAATTTTAAAAAATATATATATATTTTCTTATATACTTATTTATACCTATAATTATGATATAAAATAATCTATGTTAGTTTGTTTTGT
The DNA here is from genome assembly GCA_003667255.2 of Euschistus heros. Taxonomy (NCBI): domain Eukaryota; kingdom Metazoa; phylum Arthropoda; class Insecta; order Hemiptera; family Pentatomidae; genus Euschistus; species Euschistus heros. The sequence continues at coordinate 1,584,703 of RCWM02000004.1, forward strand.
CATGTTTTGTCCTTAAAATGATTAAATCCGATTGAACAGAGAATACCAAAGAAATTGGTTAATCTAGTAAAGATGTGCATGCCCGAAGCATTTAATTGAGTCCGAATCGGTACTTTTTATTTCGATAAGTTTGAGGTACGTTCTGATTTAAAACAGGGAGATTCTCTTTCTCTAGTATTATTTAACTTAGCACTATAATACGTCATTAGGATGGTAATGCTTACAGAAAAAGAATTAGAGATGGGTCATGAAATTCCGGGTGAAGCAAGGAAACTGTTAAATTAAACGCAACTACGCTCATTAAAACCGGTAACGAAATTGGTCTAGTAATTAATGCCGATGAAACAAAATATATGGTTAGTAGTAGAAACGGTGATGTAGATATTTCCAGGATATAGTTTGAGAACGTTGAGTAATTCAAATATCTAGGGTCTACCATATCAAGGAAAAATGAAATTCAAGAGGTAATAAGGACAAGGTTAATTGTCGGTAATTCTTGTTATTTCTCGGTCGCAAAACTATTCAGTACGCGCTTACTCTCCTGAAATTTAAAAATTGGGATATATAAGGCTATTGTGCTACCAACAGTTCTCTACGAATGCGAAACCGCTTACGTTAAGGAAGGAAAAAAGCCTTAAAGTTTCCGAAAATAAAGTACTGCTTTAAATATTTGGTCCGAAAAAAGATGAAGAAAAGGGAGAATTTAGAAGGCTTCACAATGTGAAACTGCAGGAGTTCTATCCGGTAAATATAGTTCAGGTAATAGCAGCGAGACGTTTAAAATGGCCACGTAAAGACGTTGGGTTTAGTGATGACTGAATTCCAAAAAAAATAAGTTTTGGGCTGTTGGGTAAACGACTGAGGGGTTGACCGAGACTTAGATGGGAGGATTGCATTAGGGAGGGGTGAGGCTAGCGTTTGATGGTGTCGGCGGAGCCTTCTATTATTAATAATTGATGATGAGTAAACGAAATTAATGTGTAAAACTGTATTTTAATGAAACAATATATTCCATATTGTATGATACTTGTATAAAATTATAAGGTGAAGATGATCAGGAGTGAAGTTAGGAGAAAGAAAAAATAACACGTCCAAGTAAAACATTTCGAACTGCCTTGCATTTTATTGCTTTATTGCATCGTTATTAGATTATTTATTCATTTCTTTAATTTCTCCTCTCTTATTTTTCCTCTCTAGTCTTTATCCTTATCGCTTCTTTATGTATTTGTTCCTATCAATAGACTTCACTTTCGATCCTCCTATGGAACGCTAATGGTGTTCGCAGTCACACTAACGAACTAACTACTTTATTACAATACAGACAAATCGACGTAGCCTTGATTACCGAAACAAGACTAACCAACAAACGACTATTTAACATACCTCAGTACGAAACATATCGGACTGACCACCCAGATGGAACAGCTCATGCTGGATCCGCTGTCATCATACACCAATCCCTCGATCACTACCTATTCCCCTTACCAGTTCATGATATCCTTCAGTCCACTGCTGTAAAAATCCAAACCCCTTTCTTTCCAATAACTATCGTCTCAGCGTATTCCTCTCCAAACAAACCCATTTCCGAATCCCACTACTCTTCCTTTCTAAATTCCTTAGGACAACACTTTATTTTAGGAGCAGACCTAAATGCCAAACATCAGCAATGGGGAGCCAGAACAACCAACTCCCGCGGGCGAACACTGATGTCTGCACTAAATTCTTGTCCTTGCAATATCCTCTCCCCCGGCTCTCCCACATATTGGCCCACCGATCCTAATCGTAATCCCGATCTCCTAGACTTTTTTATCAACAAAGGCCTAGGGCCACTTAATCATTCCATTACCCGCCTTGACGACCTATCATCAGACCATAGCCCATTAATCTTAAACCTATCCGTATCACCAATTCCTAAATCACCCTTTCCCTCATTTATCAGAGGTCCAGTAAACTGGAAACTCTTCCAACAAATCCTGACCGACCAAATTGACCTCAGAGTTCCCTTAAAAACCCCGGAAAACCTGGATGATGCTGTTCACTCCTTCACAACCAAAATCCAGCAAGCCGCTTGGACAGCATCTTTACCGAATAACACCCCTAAAACCCTCCAAAAAAACCCATTACCCCAAAACCTTTTAGACCTCATCCATGCCAAGCGCCATTATAGAACAATGTGGCAACGCACAAGGCATCCATCTGATCGTTGCACCTATAATTACTACACGAAACTAGTTAAGCGTGAATTGGCTTCCTTTAGATCCCAGTCATTCAGTACCTACCTCTCATCCCTTTCCACTCATGATAATTCCCTCTGGAGCATAACAAAAAAAATCCTAAAATCCAAGTCCATCTCCCAGAGGTGATGGCTCATGGGCCGCATCAGACATGGAAAAAACAGAGGAACTAGCCAATCACCTTTCCCAAACATTTACTCCAAATCCTGGACCTTATCCCGATCAATCCAGTTCAGTTGAAGAGTTCTTATCTTCTCCCATTCCACTCTCTTTACCTCCCAGAGCGGTGAACCCCTCTGAGGTCAAATTCCTACTTCAAAAACTAAATAAAAGAAAATCTCCTGGCTATGACCTCCTTACTCCTCAAATCCTCCGCCAACTTCCACATAAAGCAATAATGTTCCTCACCTACATCTATAATTGCATCCTACGCACAACCCACTTTCCTGTCTTGTGGAAACACTCCGTCATAATAACTTTCTTAAAACCAGGGAAACCTCCTAACAACACTTCTTCATATAGACCAATTAGCCTACTTCCTATCCTATCTAAAATATTCGAAAAAATCCTGCTTAAGCGTATCCTATCTATACTCGATACATCCAGTTTCCCCTCCTATCAATTTGGATTCCGTCCAAAGCACTCAACAGTTCAACAAGGCCTCCGTCTTGTTGACCATGTGTCCTCTGCTCTGGGAAGAAAGCAATACTGCTCGGGTGCCTTTCTGGACATTGCTCAAGCTTTTGACTGGGTTTGGCACACCGGACTGCTTTTTAAACTTAAGAACCTACTACCACAAACCATCTACCTCATTCTTCATTCCTATCTTACAAATCGCTCCTTCCGAGTCCGATGCGGCTCTGAATTTTCCGACTGCTATCCTATCCGAGCTGGAGTTCCTCAAGGCAGCGTTTTGGGTCCTGTCCTTTACATCCTCTTCACAGCTGACGTTCCTACCACTCCTGGCACGTTCCTTGCAACCTTCGCTGATGATACAGCGATACTATCATCACATAATTATCCTAAAATAGCCTCTTCTAACCTACAAAATCACCTCTCAAAGATTGAACTATGGTGCAATAGATGGAGAATAAAAGTCAATGAATCCAAATGCACCCACGTGACTTTTACTCTACGTCGTAGTTCCTGCCAAACTCTTCTATTCAATAAGATCCCATTACCCAGATCTGATACAGTGCGATATCTTGGTTTCATTTTGGACAAAAGACTCACTTGGAACCCACATACTAGACTTAAAAGACAAGAACTTAACAGAAGATTCTGCCAACTATACCCCATACTATGCAAAACTTACAATAGACAACAAGCTTTTAATTTACAAGACAATCCTAAAGCCTATCTGGACCTACGGACTAGAAATTTGGGGAACAGCAAAACACTCGAACATCAAACGTATCCAATCCTTTCAATCCAAATTCCTGAGAACCATAACCAACGCCCCATATTATGTCTCAAACAAAACCTTACGTAACGATCTTAATATACCTTTCGTCCTAGAATTCATACCTGTCAAATTTTCAAAATTTCATCAAAAACTTACGCATCACCCTAATTCATTAGCACAATCCCTATCCAGCTCCACTCACCCCTATAATCTCCCTCGCAGGTTAAAAAGGGAGTGGCCTCGTGATCTATGATAAACTTCAACATGGAGTCCTGGCAATGGCCAGCTTCTCCACTCATGCTCTGAGTGACTGTAATTTAGCGCTCTCACTCAGCCTCCACTGGTGTTATCTTATACTAGTGACGCAGCTGAGAGAGAAGCGCTGGAATCTCTTGGGGCCTGACTGGTTCCTCCATAAGTGGAGGTACAAGGCAGGTCGGGGGGATCCCTCAGATGTGTATATATTGTAAATAAAGTATGAATGTATTTTTAAGATTTAATTTAATTTTAATTTTTAATTTTTTTTTTATCTTTTTTTTTATTATTATTTTTTTTTATTTATTTATTTTTTTTATTTCACTTTATGTATTGTATAGTTTGAGGTACTTTGTTTATTTAATTTTTTTTTTTTTTTTTTTTTTGTAGTACATATTGTGTGATTCTGTACTTATTTTTATTTATTATTCAATTTTATTTATTGTTCACTTTCTTTGTTTTTATTTCATTTTGTACATATTGTGTGAATGGATCCATTGAACCATCCATATTACTTATTGCCCACATTGAGGCAGATTGTAATACTTTCCTTAAGTAAAAAAAAAAAAAAAAAAAAAAAAAAAAAAAAAAGACATTGTAACACAATTATTGTGTTTTTTTCCTTTTCAATATTATATATGTCATTCGTTACTATTATGTTTCGTTTTTTCATATCCATTTGTCATATGTCTGTCATCATTTGGTCACATCTATTTCTTTATTGTTAATTTTAGCCCTGAAGAAGACCTTCTAGGCAGGTCGAAAGTCAGCACTCCCTAAAATTTTTTCTTTCATTCTCCTGACCATCTTCGGTTAGTCAACTATAAAATTCTTGCTACGTATATAAATATTTTACGAGAAAGGTTTCTATATTATGTAAGATTTGTTTACTTTAGCTGAAATGTGAAATTTTCTCTTTGAAAAATCACGAGAATTTGAAGAGACAAAAATATTTGTGAATCGTGCCTTAAAGAGGTTTAAAAGAGTTTCGAGTAGTTAGCGTACGAAGATAGGACATGAACTCCCAGCTATGTTCTAGAATAGAGACTCTTACGCAATAGCCCCACTTATTAATACCCAAATGCAACCACCTAGTTTTGTAGCCGGGTCATCAACTCTAGGATGTCAGTAGGATTGTAAACAAACCAGCATCACGGCCACAAAAGCAATTTCAGAAAATTACATAGCCCACGTCCTCATCCTTTCTTCTTGGAAGCCGAAATTGTAGATTGCGGGTCGGGCCTTCCCCGCGTGGATTGTCCCCAAGTTCCTGGGATCTGGGGCAATGGAGTCACGTGAGGATTCTTAGTGGCTGGGCTCTCACTTCACTATTAGTCAGTCATTGTTTATAACTCATCTTGTGTATATGTTTATTCCATGAAGACCCCAGTAAAGTACAGTTAATCATCATAAAACTAGTTCCAGAAAATTCGTTTACAGTCTACTAATTATACATTGCATGGATTGGCAAAACTATTTTCATTTTATGTCAAACCCGCTGTTACCACATTTTTTAATAACGATTACTTACGTCTGATACGATTTATTAACCTTTATTTTTACGATATGGGTTTTATTTTATTATAACAGTTGAATCCGAATAAAAATATATTTATATATGAAGGAAAGACAAAAACGACAAGAAACTTCCCGTCGTTACAGACTACTTCAACATTTACTACACAAACGTTCAAAGCTTCCAATTTATTACACAAAGACTCATACACATGACTGTGGTTAGACCTATTTGGACTGAGTTGAGCTTTGGGGCTCCACTAAACCATCCAATTCATCTTGTATTCAATCCTTACAATCCAAAATCCTTCGAAAAATCCTCAATGCTCCTTACTTTGTCATCAATAAACTTATCCATAAAGATCTTAATGTTCCATATGTTGCTGATTCAGCCCACATCAGATACCTATCCTTTCATAGTAAGCTCCATAACCACTCAAATCCGTTAGTTTCTCAACTTGCTTCCCACTCCATTCCTGATAATCCTCCAAAGCGTCTAAAACGAAGATTGCCTAGAGACCTTCTAGCGTAGAATTTTTAATAAAGTGCTACTGATGAGTAGCTCTTTTCAAGTTTTAACATATTATTGTAATCGTAATATATATATACGAAGAAATACGTATAAAAAATAATAGTAAAATAAAAAATAAATGTATTCCAATTGGTAGTACTTTAATAAAAGTTCTCTTTTAAAAGGTCCCGAGGCCATCCTTTGTCAGTCGCCTCGGAGGAAGAAGGTTCTTTTATCTCAACAAAAAATCTAAATTAAGTCCCCAAAACAAATTTAAATTTCACAAAACCGTTACTTTAGCTCAGATTACTTACGCCTCTCCTGCGTGGAGCTCAACTTGTGCATCTAACTTCAGTAAACTCGAAAGGATCCAAAACTTGAGTATGAGGATCATCAATACTCGAGGTGTAAAAAAATAACAACTAAAATAATGAAGCACGATCTTAATCTTATCCCTATCTCTTAAGTCTATGATCATATTTTGCAAAAACAACTAATTCCGAAAATTAGATTATTCGAGAAATCAATAATTACAAACACAAAAGAACAAAACATGTACAGTCTGGAAACACTTGCCAAAATCTTACGCTTATGCTCCTCCAGTCTAAAATAGGCAATTTCCCATAGTGAAACTACTCTTACCTTATACAACAAACATTAATCTTTATTTTTAACATAATGTATCATTGCATCCATTTCAACAGCAGTAAAAAAAATATACCCTTATAGCAAGAAAAGTCTGGAAACACTTGTGTAATGAAAGAAACCAAACATTTCAACAATAAAAACTGATGGCTATGGGCTTTAAGGACAAAGGTCAGTAACAAAGTCTTATGATTAGGAATCCTTTTAGTCTGTGATTAGCATTCATGGTGGCAGTGCCAAAAGCCAATGACGAGTTGATTGTTTCCTTACGAAATAAAGGTAATCCTGTGAGAAAAATTGGGAGGTCTAATAGTAAAAACGTGGGTAAAGTATCTAAAATTGTATAAAGAATTAGCTGTGCATCCAGCAGACCACGGAACTCGCGTCCCCAAAAATAAATAAATTTCTCAAGCTGTGAATTTTAAACCGTGCACTAGCAACAAACTTGTCTCGCGCCTATGGTATATAAGTTAGAGAATAGTGGTTTATTTGGTCGAACCACCAGGAAGAAACCATTCATTAGCAAGCTAAATCGTAAGTGCCATTGGGAATTTGTTAAAGAATATGTACAAAAGCCTCCATCTTTCTGGGAATCTGTTATTTTCTCGGATGGAAGTCGATTTAACATTTTTGACTTAGATGACAGTCAAAAAGTGTAGCGATAAGCGAAAGCGAAATTAGTAGGCTCGTCTCTTGTTGTATATAATGTTTGTTATTATATATACATGTTAATTATTTTTATTTTATCATATTTGTTAATATATATGTACATTTTTTTTAGGGGGGGTTCTTATCTTTTCTACTGTTTAGAGATCAACTTTAAATTGTAAAACTTATTTATAATTAAATAAACTATATTAAATGGATTCTTAATTGTAAATATGTAAATAAGGTATTATTTATATTAAAAAAACAAAGAAATTTTATTTTGAGTAGATTGTGACAGCAAGATACAGACAATAATCAGTAAATAGTTCTAGGGTCTTAAAAACAAAATTTTTACTAAACAATGTATTATTGGGATACTTTAAAAAGGAAAGATCATGAGAAAAAGATGTGTAACTAATGCGATTTGGCTTTATTTTTGTTCTTGAATATGAACAAAATTTTTAAATGACCTGTATATTACCTATAAAAATATAATTACTCTCTATTAGGAAAACTAAAGTTCGAAAACAATATTTTTCAGATTCTTAAGGTCTGAAAGGGTTGACTCATTGCATGAAATTGTCGCTGAGCTGCCTGTGTTAGCGGGCTACTGGTTCTTATAGTAACAGATGTTGGCAGGATGTCTCCAGCACTCGACACATCTCACGTCTGACTTACAACAACACACAACCTTGTCCGCTCATCGAAGATCCATGATCTAACGAATAGTGAGGGTAGAGGTCAGAGGGATAAATATAAATGAGAGCAAAGATATATTATTTTTTAACTGAGACGATAAAAAAGGAATCCCAAGTGGTTTATGGTGCTTGAACAAAAACCTTTAAATTCTTTATGCCAATAAAGTATATATAATATTATAAGCGCGAAACGAGGGAACGCTAGTGTTTTATAAAGATTATTATGTTTTTTTTTATGTTTTCGATTTTAAATTGTTGTACTTTATGCTACCAACAAGACTTTTGTACTATCCAAAAAAACATTTTTCATTTTATCCATATTTGTTTTCTTCTTCTTAGTTTTGAAAATATGTGTTTATTTTTTAAATTGTTTTGTAATCGTTACAACGCAGATTGAACAATTAAGTTCAAATGTAAACGCAATAAAAATCATTAGCAGTTTTATATCATTTTAGCCAAACAATAACTTACTGGAAAAGAAAAAATATTGTGTATTATTTATTTATTTTTTTAAAGTATTTATTGACATTTACAACTGTATACAACTGTATGTACAAGTAAATTTGAGGAAAATGTTTACAATGACATTTCAACAACATGTAACGAACTACTAGAAGAACATCAATAAAAATTCTATATTAGAAGGTATCTTGGCCATCTTCTTTTCAGAGGCCTCAGAGGATTATGGAAAATTGGGTGTGATGCAAGTTGGAAGACTAATGGATTCAAGTGGGTATGGATTTTACTTTTAAAGTATAGGTATCTGGTTTGGGCCAAATTACCAACATACGAAACATTAAGATCTTTATGGATAAGATTTTTGTGACATAATAAGGAGCATTGAGTATTTTACGGAGGATTTCGAATTGGATTCCAGAAGAATTAGAACATTTAGTTGAGCCCCAAAGCTTAACTCCGTCTGTCCAAATGGGTTTAATTACTGTCATGTAAATAAGTCTTTTGTAATTTATTGGGAGCTTTTAACGCTTGTCTAATAAATGTTGAAGTTGTCGGAAACGACAAGCAGTTTCTTGTCTTTTAAGTCTGGTACGTGATGTAAAATCAATTTTTTTTTTTTCTAGGCTGAAAGATAACATTCGATTTTATATATATGACATTTGTGGAATAACATGTATGCACAAATATGTGTAAACACCAATATCTACATAAACGGAATTAAATATGTGAATATATGTTTTAATGTTTTTGAAAATATTTTGTCGTATTAACATTCAAATAGTTCTTAATTTTTTTTTTCTCTATATCTTTCCGGTTTGATTCATTATTTTTATTTTATTTTATTGATTTATTTCTTTTTCGTGAACGCACTGTAATTATTGTATTAGCATATAGTTATTATATCATTATATTGTTATTGTTATTTTTTTCTCTTATTTTTATTATTTATATTAAATTTATCCCAAAAGTTCTATTTTCAATTGTACATGTATTTATCATCGTTTATGCATCTTCGTTTGAAATTAAGATAGCCAGACTATTATGCAACTTTATGTCCAAGAATAAAGATTATTTTTTCATTTCATTTTATCCAGATTATTTCACTAAAGGATTCTTCAATTAACTTCTATGATATTGTGAAGCTGTTGTTCCGCCAATTGTTGGCAGAAAACGTCAATGATTCAAGGAAAACCAGAATTTTATATTACGTAAAATTTATTTAAAAAAAAATAATAATAATAAAATAAAAAATATTGAATACATGAGTATTCTGATCACATTAGAAAAACGATCGTTTTCATTACGTGGGTAGTTTTATTTAATAGATTTAACCATTTCTAAACTAGGCGCACACTTCTACCACTTTTGCATTGGATAGAATCGATAGATAACGAATAAAAAAATAAACGGATAGATTACACAAGCCAAGATATATTATTCTTAGACTTATTTTTTATTCATACAAAGAGATAAATCCAACAAGAAGAAAGATACATCTAATCACATTACTCACGACCCAACATACTGCAGCCACGTGTAGCCACGGCGCAGTTCCCACACAACTTCCTCGCTAGTCTTCAATAATATTTTCATCTTTAGTAATACATTGTCATTTGATAATTACTTTATTTATGAACATCATTTAGTAATTAATGATTTCTTTAATTGATGAAGAAGAAAACCGCGGTTGATGCCTACCTCTCCCTAAACAAGATACCCTAACGGACGTCTTGACTCAAAGAAAACTACTATTTTGAAATGCGGAGTTTGGAGTTGGGCCAGAATAAAAATTAATAGCGGCCAGATTAATATATGCTCTAGATCAAAATAGACGTCCGTTGCTTTTTCTAGATACTTTTACGAATTTCGACTTCAATCAAGTGAGAATATGTGTCAACAATTTATCACTTGAGGTACGCACGATGGTATAGAAGGATCAATACAATTAAAATTCATGAATTCATTGCTACTTCTATTGGAATTGTTTTATTTTAAAACTAGTTTTGAATGTTAAAAATTGATGATCTCTTCTAAAAAATCAGATCTTTGTTACTTACAAGAGGACATTTGGAGTTGTAACTCACAGATTTGTAAGCCGCTTTGTGTTTGGCTATGGGTTGATTTCGACAAAATTTAGTTTCTACATATTTTTTTAGATGAGGAATCTGAAAATAAAATCAGTTTTTAGTTTCAAAATTTTCCTCATTTATATTATATAAATAAGAAGTTTTAAAATAGTATTTCTATTATTATTTTAATTTTTACACATTAAATTTCAAATAAGACCATTTCAAAAAAAATATAGGTAAGGGGAGTTTTTCTTTTTTAAAACCAAATTTTAAGTACATCTAGAAGCCGTAAAACTGCATAGTTTAGCTGAAATCTGGAGGTCGCAGGATTTCCCATTATTGAGATATCTCAAGTTATAGCTGACCTCGGATTTTTTCATTCACATCAGTTTTTGTCCACTACAATCTGGAGTAATCCCAATGTTATATACATTGCTAAAAAGCAGAATGTATGCTGATTCTAGTGATGTCATTACTATTGTAATCGGTTGAACGCAGCAGTTGTTATGGCCGTTAGAAATCGTTGATGAAATCTCAACTTCAAAATTTTAACCTCCTCGAAAAGGGTAAAACATCAATATTTTTTGATTTTGATAAAATTTGACATATAAGGGTATCATGGTGCGTTAAATCGAGATTTGATGTCAGTTGCTCATGACAAAAAAAATTCCACTGATTTAGAGTATATTTCCTTGGAATTTTGTCATTTTTTAAAAGTTTTTGAGCACCCTAAAGTTAGGTGCTGTCTTGAGCATAACGGAAGTATTTTTATATCAAATATCATACATAACTGCAATTAAACGTGAAAGAATCATTTCTCTATCTTGACTGAGAGCTGAGAAAAAAAATAAAACGTGATTTTCATATTTTTTTTTTTTCGGCTCCTAATGCTCATTGGCACTAGCAAAGTTTTGCACTATTATAGGTCCCTACTACCCATACACAAATCATTCAATCTGTGCGTTACAACTCCAAACATCCCCTTGTTAGATTATATATATATTAGATAGTATTTTTTTATTATTATTACTGTTTCTTTATTTATTTTTTGTATCCATTGATTTATTTATCTGTTTTTTTATCGTAATTTGAGTACAGTCATCTGATATTACTTATTGTCCCTGAGTGTGAAATATTGTCAAAGTGAGATTATTTCAGTAATAAAAAAAGTTTCTTATGTTTTACAGTATTTTGATTTACTAATGATATTTAGGATTTTATATTATCGCATTTACGCATAAGTGAAAGAATGATTTAGCACCCTATAAATATGGGTATGAATTATCATTCATGCAAACGTATGTAGGTATTTTTCCATGAAAAATAAATTTATTAAAAAGCAAAAAAAAATATAAGTAAGTAAAAAAAAAAAATATACAAATCTTTTGAAGGCTGTGGAGTTTTCTAGTATATATAAAACTCATGATATAAATTTATCTGAAAAGGTTCAAAAGAATTTATTAAAATTGGTCCGTTTATTATACCTCAAACTAAAGTGGTCAATAAAGTTCTCCCACAATCCACAATATTGAGTTTCATCTTGATAGGGAAATTATTATTAGTCACATGAAAATATAATAAAAAATTAACAATAAAATATAAAAAAATAAATGCAAATCTAGAAGTTTAACCTTTATTTTCTATGAGTTTTCTTTTTATCCCCTTAAGGCATGCCTTCGTGTTTATCTAAGGCTGGGATCTACCATTTGATTCTGCCTTCATATTTCCACTTATGAGCACATATTCCTGGCCTTCTTATTAATATTAAAATATTACCTATCTCGATGGAAATCGGCATTTCTGTTCCCTTTTTCCACCTTTAAATATTTTATTCAGTCGCTAAAAAAAGAAATATAGGAGTGTTTGCTCACATAATAGAGAGAGCGGTGGAGCGTTCACTGAAATATGAAACTTCATCTGTGGCGATTTTCATGCAAATCAGCCGGAGGGGGGAACTATTAAGCACATGGCGGAGGGAGAGTGTTGTTATTGGAGGCCCATTTACAATTTAATAAATTACCCCTTTCAATTAACAATTAAGACAAGGATATTCATTGCAATATTAATACTCCTGTTGTGTCATTGTGGGGAATTGAATAGGAATGTTTGAATAGAGATCCAATTTAATGATGTGCAATTAATTACATACGTTTGCTATTTATTATAAAGCAAAATTCAGATATTATACCGTAATTAATAAAACGTACCATACATTTTCCCTTGTATTTTTATTTCTATGTGATTACATAGCACCAGTTTTATTTATTTTTTTTTTTGAGTTCCTGTGATCCCCATTGAAGAGATTTGGTACCTAAGGCTCCATCTAGGCAAACGACTTAATTGGAATCCAATTCCAAGACTAAAACAACAAGGAACTGCTCGTCCTAAACATTTACTAGACAAACGCTCTAATATGCCGATAAAATATATTTTTAATAGGTCTGTAATTCTTTTACAGTCTATTTTACATGACAGTCATAAGACTCATTTGAACGTGCGGAATTGAGATTTGAGGCTCCACTAAACCATCTAATTTATCTTGTATCCAAAATCCTAAATCCTTAATCCCTTCTACCTTTATCAAAAATAAACTCATCTATAAAGACCTTAATGTTCTACATGCTGCTGATATAGCCGAAACCAGATACCTTTCCTTTCATAGTAAACTCCACTACCATTCTTTTCAGATGCCTTGGAGGATTATAGGGAATTGAGAGGGAAGAAAGTTGAGAAACTAGTGGATATGAGTGGTCATGGAGCTTACTATTAAAGGATTGGTATCTGGTTTGGGCTAAATCAGCAACATATGGAACATTAAGATCTTTATGGATAAGTTTATTGGTGACAAAGTAAGGAAGATTGAGGATTTTTCGAAGGATTTTGGATTGTAAGGATTGAATACGGGATGAATTGGATGGTTTAGTAGAGCACAAAGCTCAACTCCGTAAGTCCATATTGGTCTAATCACTGTCATGTAAATGAGTCTTTTGTAATTATTTGGGAGCTTTGAACGTTTGCCCAGTAAATGTTGAAGAAGTCTGTAACGACGAGCTGTTTCTTGTCGTTTTAGTCTTGTATGTGGATTCCAAGTAAGACGTTTGTCCAAGTGGAGTACTAAAATAAATTAAAAAAAATTAAAATAATATTTACTATGTATCATATTTAAATTATTACTATATGTATCAATAATTAGAATATTGATATTGTTTTAATACTTTTATTTTTATGATTTTCTAGGCATGACAGCCCAATGCCGGCTCAAGTCAATTACTGAAATTTTGATGCTATACCTACCCGGCTATAGTCGCAAATATAATTTGTTACATTTATAATTTCACTTTTTCTTTTTATTTATAATTTTAATTATTTATCGTTCCAAGGTTACCTTATTCCTCATTAGACTAAAGTTAATATCTATAAATCCAACTAAAAATTATATTAATTAATATGAAATGTGACTATTTATCATACTATTTTTATATTTATGTTATATACTTTTCTTAAATAATCAATATTTGGGAGAGTCTTAGCAACCTTAATGTACTCCAACGAGGAATGGTTGTCCTACAGGTTACCAACCTATTCAAGCCTGAGTGGGAAGGTCGAAATCCATTTTGTGGGTCCGCCACAAAACTTTCCCTGTTCCAGCATTCACGTTGATTATGTGTTATTTTTTCTGATAAATATGCCCTTTGACTACTTTAATAAGTCTAAAGGTAAAAGATCTTATGATAATAAGGATAGATAAATATGATAAGCATTAATTGCATTATAAGTACTAGATGAATAACTGTAACTTACTATTATATCTGCATATAACATCTATTAATGAAATTAAAGCAAATAAAAAGATACTTATTGTAGAGGAAGAAATGGCTCAAAAGCACCCACACATTATTTCTAAAAGTAATTAATTGTTTACGTGTATAATTTTAATTAAAATAAATGTAAAAATTGCAGCAGTATAATATAATACCTGTATTTTTTCTTTTATTACATTTTTAATTAATTTATTAGTAGAAGTAATACTTTACCGAATTTAATGATGTACATATAGTGATCCAGAATTCAGAATCGGTTTCCTCTTGTGTAAATGAACTTGATAAGTACCTTATTGCTTTATCAGGGTTGAACAAAATTGAGTAACTCATAATTTTATATTAACTTTATAATTATATATATTTTTTTTTATGAAAATGCCACATTTTTCATTATCCGTGCACTTTTATTATTTACAGCGTGATTTGTTTTAATTGTGTATAAAAGGTTGAATAAAAGAATTTCTAACTAAATTCTACATAATATTAAAAACTATTACCAAACGTTATAGTTAAGATTCATATTCTTGAAACTATAAACATTTTTAAAGTGGTTTTGGCTTTTTAAGTATTTTTTTAGTTACATTTTTTTTATCGCAATAGATTTACCTTCCCAATATTTTTAAATTGAACTTGAGTATTGAGAATAAGTTTAAACTTTTTTTTTTTTCCTACCTGAAATAATGCTTTTACACCTGTCAGTCATCTTTCTTCGTATTTCGAATGATAACTACCTACTATAGAACAATCTAATATTCATTTGAGGTTATTATTCTCCAAAGCAGGTTTACTAAAACTGAGTTCGTTATTAAATCACTCCATTTGATTTTAGACAACTTAGTTGAAAATATTCTAAAAATTGATTCTGAAGTGTGTGTTTTATCCTACATGGCCTGACCTTGGCAGATATGAAACCCGAATGTCCCGGATGGACAAAAAGCTAGACAAGATGCCCTGAACACTTGCCCACTGACAGAGAGGAAGAGAGAGGAGGCGAGGTGATAAGGATAAGAGTGCAGGGGGCCCGCTATATCTGGTCCAGGCCCGTCTATTTCTGGGGCCCGCTCCTCCTGCCAGCGCTCTACGTCACGTCCCATAGCTCTCTTAGAGCACATAATACTGTACTCGCTAACTGTTCGATTTGTATACATTAGGTATACTATCGATATACTCCGAAACATCGATTATTGATTCTGAATACCGAAACCTTGGTTTAAAAATAAACTGCCATTTCATAAAACAGTCGATATGAGGGCTCAGAAAAAAAAATCTATCAAGGCTACAATAATTCAATACGGATAAGTGAAATCACCCTTTTAACTATTAATCCTCAAAGCAGGGATTTAAATATCTCCTTTATGAAAAATTAGCCAAGTTGGCGCAAATGACATTTTTTTTTTTTTTTTTTTTTTTTTTTTTTAAAACTTTTATTGAAATATATGTACAATCTTCCTCAGTTAAGGGCAATAAGTAACAGTGCTAATGATGTAGTTCATTCGTACTATATATACAAGTTCTCATCCATACACAATTGATAATAATAAGAGATAAAATAAAACAAATAGTCATAATACAAAAAAATTAAATAGTCATAATACAAAAAAGAAAAAAAATAATAATAGTTACTTACAAACATCTAAAATTAAATTAATAATAAAATTATTTAACAAAAATTAAAATAGAAATTTTTTTTTTAAATACATTCATACTCTATATACAATACAGAAACACTGAGCTGGGGAACCTCGAATCGAGCCTGTTTCCCCACTTAATGGGAGTCAAGGCCAGACCCGTAGATATCCCAGCGCTACTCTCTCAGCTGTATCACTGGTAATATCCATTGGAGGCTGAGTGGGAGCGCAATAGCCACATATGCTGAGGGCTTGAGTGGAGAAGCTAGTCATCACCAGGACTCCAACATAACATTATATTACAAAAGGTCTCGGGGCCATTGCCGTTTCAATCTTGGGGGGGGGGGGGGGGGGGGTTATAGGGATGGTTATAGCTGGACAGGGATTGAGCCAGAGGATTAGAATGATTGGACAGATTTTGATGAAATTTCAAGAATTTTAAAGGAATGAGGTCAAGGACAAAGGGGATTTCTAGGTCATTATGTAGGGTTTTATTGGTAACATAATAAGATGCATTGACAATTGTTCGGAGGACTTTGGATTGGAAGGATTGAATGCGTTTGATATTGGATTGTCTTGCTGTCCTATCAGTAATGACATTTTTAGAGTAATTACAGGGTTTAGAAAAATGATCAAAAATGCTCTACTGAAAAGTGCACAATTTTGGCTTATCCATTTCTTCACAACAGCCAGAGAATTATCCGATGAATAAAATAATAATCAGAAAATACCATCTATCATCTACATTGTTTATAGAGTAGAACAGAAAAATGATTTTCTTCTGGGACAAAGTTCCTTAAGAATAACAAATAAAAAAATAAGTTCCTATTTATTCTTTGCATCATTTATCCTTCTCTGTACGCTAAGAGTAGTTCAAAGACAGAATAAAAGTATCCATAGTTATTTACAGATTAAGAGAAATCTGAATTTAGTCGAATCTAAATTATTAGAGTAGTTATTAATAGAACCTTTCCTTTCGAGTTCACTGCGGAATGGAATACTCTAACTGCTAATCAATAGAGGAAGGTGTTCCACAAGGTAGCGTTCTTGGACCAGCCCTATTTATCCTCTACACTCCTGAAAACTTTCTAGCAACATTTGCTGATGTCCTATCATCTGTATCCTGAAATGGCTTTCCATCATCTCTAAAGTCACTTGTAATTAAAGTCACGAATAGAGGATTGGTGCAACAACTAAAGGATTAAAGTGGACGAAACAAAATGCACTCACTTAACTTTTACCCTCCGACTCACATCCTGACCCCCCTGTTTATATCAATAATATTCCACTACCCATAGCTGACACAGTGTGGTATCTTGGCTTCTACCTAGACAAAAGACTTACAAGGAACCCTCAAACAAGACTTAAAAGGCAAGAACTTAACAGACGCTTTAGCCAATTGTGTAGATTCTAAATATGACATCTCACCTTTCCATTGAAAACTAACTCCTCATAAACCTAATAAACCTATTTGGACCTATGGACTTCAACTGTGCGGGGCAATCTAATATCAAACGCATTCAATCCTTCCAATCCAAAGTCTTTCGTACTATTGTAAATGCTCCATATTATGTCTCCAACAATATGATCTCAATATACGTTTTGTCCTTGACCTGATACCCCTTAAGTTTTCTAAATTCCATCAAAACCTTTCCAACCATCCTAACTCTCTGGAACATTCATTATTCAGCTCTCCTCCACACTCTCATAACCCTCCTCGCATATTAAAACGGCAATCGTCTGGAAACCTATTGTGATAAATATATATATTACTGGAGTTCTGGTAATAGCCATCTTCTGTACTGAAGTCCTCAGCGACTGTGATACTTCCTCTTAGCTTCCATACCAGATAATAGTATTCCAATGATGAGTAACTTTTTTCATTCAACAGCCGAATCAAAATATATAAGTTTAGGAGTAATCTGACAGCACAGGCACTTCTCCAAAGGGTTTAAAAGTATTAAATTAAAAAGGACTAAAAAAAAAAATTGTACTTAAATTTAAAAAGGCGTGAGCTAAAGGCAATAGTTGCTTTACTCATTGGTCATGGTTAAACACCATCTCAAGAAGATGGATCTTGTTGACGACGAGCTATTTGCGTCTCTGTTTAGAGAATAAGGAACAGACCAGGCATATTCTTAGGGGTCGTGAATCACTCACATTCTACAGGCTGTAGTACCTGGACCAGGCTATACTTAAACCTCAACTATACTCTCATCTTAATATAGTATATATTAAGATATAAGTATGTTCTGCTCAAAGTGACGCTTTTCAATCATATTTAAAAGAACGTTCTAGATGAAAGGAAGAAAGAATTATAAAAGAGTTGTCTATGCTATTATATAAAAGGACAAGCCATTTTTCGTTTGTGAACCCTAAACCCGAAAAATACTGAACCAATTTATACTAAATTTTAACCATATCATCTTTATAGTTCCAGGAAGGTCTAGCAATAATAAAATGTGCTGATTTTTAATTGGTTTGTTATTAATAAAGCAATATTATGTGGATAACAGTGAAGTTTGAAAACTGACCGATAGGTGGCGAACGTCATTTTACATGAGAGGTTACAAAGGTACGGTTGTTTTATAGTGCTTGAAATTGATAATAAAATATACTTATATTCAATTAAATATGTACTGCGACATGTGGGGATCCCAGTGAAGTTTGAAAATCGAAAGATATGTGTTTAGCACCATTCTGCAATAGAGTTTACAATGGTAAAACTACTAAACCCATCTTTACCAAATTTTAAATACATTATTTTCATAGTTCTAGGAAGGTTTAGCAATAATAAATTTTCCAATAATAAAAATTTGAATGTTCAATGTTGACTGGCAGAAACATTGCCACACTATCAGATACTTTTATAGTCAGAAATTAAAATCCAACCAGATGAAATTAATAAAATTACTTCTTCCAAACAAAAATTATTACCAAATCAAGATTTCAACCCTTAGCTTTTTGATATTGTGTGTAAAAATAAGATCCATGGGCATTTAGTAGTAAAAACTGATAATGCAGTCCATTTTCCGCAAAAAAAAAATTTAATAGTCTCTGTCTATCTGGATTACCAACGCATGCATTAAAATTAAAAATCGGATTTCCAATTATGATTTTATGTAATCTTCACCTAATCATTCCAATTTTACTTCTTGCGTGAAAATGTTATTAAAGAAATAATGCTCAATTGCAATAAAGAAATCAGTAAAACTTCAACTTGGTTTGTTAAAATTACTTAAATTATTTAGTTAAGAGAGCGGACGAAGCCGCGTGGGGGGATGATAGTTTTAATATAAATATGGGATTAAACAGTGCAATTAAAAACCACAATTCAGATTTATGTGGTTTCCCATTATGATGTTTGATAGATTGAACCAGAAACAAACAAAATAAACAAAAAATGTGAGTTGTTCCTTTTTTTTCTTAAACAAAAACGAAATTCTCACATAATAAAGATCCTGCAATATACGAAATGCACTAGGTTGTAAAAAAAGTCCTCGTTCATAGACACAACCCACAACTACAGCTCTCATAATTAATCCTAGAAGAATTTTTTTATTCCTGCTATTTATGTTATATATGATACGTAATCCTTTAAGTTCTTGTGATTTGAATTGGCTTATTTACATTTTTAAAACGTAGTTACAATGTCAGAAGAAAAAATGAAGAAGAAAAGAGACTTGAGGGAAAAGGCAGCCACCAAAGAATTTCGTTCTAGAGTAACATAATTCTCAATTTATTTAATTTAATTTAATTTGAAAATGCGTGTCCTATGTTACCACTGCTTCATTATGGTTCAAACTGATAATCCAGTACACACTTGTAATAATGAAATAATAACCCAAGAAAGGACCAATGTTTTCAAAATGTTAAAATGGACTACAGTGTTTAGAAGTAAATGTCAACATAACAAGGTGACATTTTTGTCCAACAGATGAGTTAAACTTCGAAACGTATAACCAAAATATATGAAATAATAGAAGGGAGAGGAGTTTTTGGAGCCCTTGCACAAATTAATAAAATGCATTTCTTGATAATGAAAACAATTAACTAATAATGACTATTGTATAATAGGCGACTCTATAAGCTTAATTCAGTAAGTCTCGAATTGTGCAAAAAATATCTTGTAAATATATGTAAATTTAGAAAAACAGCGCATCTCCTGTTATGTATGAGGTTTTTACATAGCATTATGCAGTTTTCTAGGTAAAAAGCATCATTTTCTTATCGACTTTAAAGTGCATGTTTGTATTCTCTTGGCTGACTGGTATGTACATACTTAATATGAAATAGCATTGTGCCTGAGAAGTTCTTTGCTGGGAGTAATAAATGCAGATTTGGTAAAGTGCCTGCGGTAATTTTTTTTCTAAGAAGTATTTCTCCTTTTTACAATCCTATTTAGCCACTCTAGCAAAGATATATTTTTTTGTATGTTTCGGCTTTTATTATGTTTATTTATTTTTTAATGTGTCTCCGGTTTCTATCTTTTATTACGATATTATAAAAATAAATAATAACAATTTAAAAAAACAACAAAAAAAAACACTTATTTGAAAAAAAAGAAAAAAAAAAAGGTATTCATGATCTCACCTGAACTTGATATTGATTTGTTCCAGTCCAGGTAAAAACAAATTTTCTCTTCAATCGCCATGGTACAAATGAATGTTCCTACAGGGATAGACTAGACTGTTCTGAATACTAGACTCTACAGCATGGAATTAAGTAAGAGTAATAAAACTGTTATTGACATTTATTTATAAGTTGTTTTGAATGTTTAATATCAATCTGAAACTGATTGAGCTGTAAAAAATGTCAATACTTTATACATCTTAGTCATTAAAAAGAAATACAGATTTTGAATATTTATCGACCTTAAACTTAAAGAGTATTCATATTCAAGAGCAATAAAATTATTATTAGCATTCATTAGTGAGTTTGGAAGGTAAATAAATGTCTACCCAAAAATTTATTGCTATAGTAAAAACGAATACTAATTTGTTCTTTTTTTTTATATTTATATTTTTACGATTTTAGTAAAAGATTGGGTTCAGAGTTTAAATTAGTAGCTGAATGAAACATATAAGACTCTGGAATGTAATATCTGAATACATTCGCAATTGAATTCACAAATTGTCCCAAAGTAATTTACATCGTATAGAAAACTGTAAGATAGAAAGAAAATTTCCAAGATGTACTGAAATAAAAAAAAAAAAAATAAAAAAAAATAATAAATATTATATATATATATATATATATATATATATATATATATATATATATATATATATCATTTCTTATATATATATATATATATATATATATATATATATATATATATATATATATATATATATATAAAAATAAGAAAATAAGAAATGAAAAAAAAAAAAAACATAAACAGAACTATGCAATTTATAAACATGAACTAAACAGCAATTAAGGAGAAATAAACATGTTAAATAATAATAATAACAATAGTAAAAGGTAAATTAAATGTTAAAAAATACAATCATAATTTATTTACAATGTACATTCATTCTAGGGATCCCGGAACCAAACCTGTTTCCCCACTTACGGGAGGGTCATACTAGGTCCGAAGAGATCCCAGAGCTTCTCTCCAGCTGCGTCGCTGATGTGAAAACCCAATGCAGGCTGAGTGGGTGTTACAGTAAAGTCACACACAGCATGAGTTGAGAAGCTGGTTATTGCCAGGACTCTTAGAATTTCATATAATGGCTCTCGAGGCCACTGCCTTTTTAAGCTGCAAGGAGGATTATAGGGGTTTAATCGAGTGTCGAGCTAGACTTATTTAAAATCTTATTGAATCAAAAAGTCTATAGATAATTGATAGGCGTGAGTGATTGGACTATAAAAAATTGCTGAAAATATTTAGAAAAGTATTATCCAAAATCTGGTGGAGAAAATCTATTAAAATTATCTGTCCCAAGGAAATTCCAGGACAATTTAATGAACCTAGAAGTGCTAACAGACTGAGACTCCGATTAGCGGATGACATGGCGAAGGACTCTCAGTCTGTCTTACTGTATTACTGGAATGTTGACTTGTAGCCAGTATAACTATCCGTGTGTCATCATCGCTGCGAGTATCTCGTTCTTATCTGGTTTCCGTTTTTACAAAATGTGGATGAATATAGTTCGTACGAGAGTCGTTATTTTAGCTCATGATATTAAAATAAAAGGAAAAGTATACATTAAGGAACAGAAAAGTGAGTGTAAAATCATGGATAGAGAAAAGTGATAAGAATGGTGCCTCAAGCAGTTTACTGAAAGAGTTAAAATAGTAAGAAGCTTTGGCTAAGATATATATTTCCCAGACTAAGCAGTTACCATTTTGATGATTTACTGTAGATAGTAGATGGAATACTCGAAAACAGAGGATACTAAAATGATAATTACAACCCCAGTAGCCACAAAACTGGAAGTTACACAACGTTTTCAGTGAACTGGTGATAATTTCAAGACTAGAATACCTGTTCCGTCTGAATACCTCCCAACAAGCTCCACAAAAAGACAAATAACTCGTGATTCCAAATCGCTTTGTAACCTACTGAGCGAATAGGAAGCTTTGTGGGCCATCATAACCATCTCACTAACTCACTCATCAGCTTTTAGCCTCGCCAGCTAGCAGAGAGTAAACTCGCACAATTTAATCGATCTTTAGCAGCTCCAGAACGTTTTCGGAATTGGAACGTACTCCGATTCGGAAAAAAAAAACATTTAGGAAACAAACCTGAGTTTCCAAGGTACATTATCATTTTAAATTGTAATTATTTGTTAACAATCTTCTGATTTAAACTTTTTTTGGAATAGATGTCACAATATACCAAAATACACAATCCGTGAAGGGCAATAGGTAACAGAGATAATGATTTATTCATTCATACCATATATACAAATATACAAACTCAGTTAATAGTAACTAAAAAAATAGAAAAATAAAAATTGTCGTAAAAATAAAACTAATAATTATCTTACAGTCTATAAAAATAAAATAAAACATTAACAAAAAATAATTTAATTGGGGAACCCCGAATCGATCCCGTTAAAAGCCCCGAGGAGGGCTCGACCCGAGGAGATTCCAGCTGCATCACTGGTTTTAATATCCAGTGGAGGCTGAATGGGAATGCTATAGCCACAGATGCACAGGACCTGAGTAGAGAAGCTGGTCATTACCAGGACTCCAATATAATGCTATATTACAAAAAGTCTCAGAGCCACCTTTCAACCATCTGAGAGTGTCATAGGAATGGTAAAAACTGGAATAACTGAGCCAGAGGTTTGCGATGATTGGATAGATATTGACGAAATCAATCTTCATATTATATACGACTGTCCAACATCTTCAAAACCACTTCAGTTCATACATCAGGTGTGAAGGTAACCAGAAGCTAGCTGTGGAGGCAGGGCCGATGGATTAATGTAGATGTAGATAGCTCCCTCTTTGTGATTTATACACAAATGTTATTCACAAAGACGTTTCACAGTATCAAGATGTTCCCTTTCACAAGTAGATTAAAAATGTAAATGGTACGAGAGTGGGAAGAATGCATAATATAAAGACGGACGTCCATTGAATGATTTCTTTTTTAGAAGCTGTATATTATATTAGGCTATCTCTATTGTTTTGTAATTCCTTGGTTCCCTTCTGTATATCTTCTCATTGTATTATTTCCCCTCTGAGGTGAAACCTGTTTATGTAACTGTTGGGGCAAATATTTCCTCTTAAACATCCTGTTGATCTGTTCTTGTGAACCTTTCTTCCATTTTTTTTTTCGAGAATTAGAAAAGATAAGCTTGTATTATAACGGTAAATCGAATATCTTATGTATCTTAAACTGCATAGGGTACCATTTTTAAAAAAAATAAAATTAATAGAGCACCATAGAAGCGTGTATGTTGCAAACCATTATTCAAAAGGTAACGGTACAGTTTAATCAGTTTTTTAAATTCAAAACTGAGGTGTGAAGATGAAATAGTTTGTCCAATTAAACCAAAACTGTTTTGAGGCCAGCTTAAACTTGATTATATTATTTCAATTTTCGACTATATCATATTGTAAATACAAATTCTTTTTTTTTCTTCCAACTAGCCAGCTTCTCCACTCTTGACCTGACTCAGCCTCCACTGGTTTTCTTTACCCCAGTGAAGCAGCCGAGAGAAGTTCTGGGATCTCTTTGGACCCGGCTTGTCCTTCCATAAGTAGAGGTAAAGGTCTGGTTGGGGGATTCTTAGAATAAGTTTATTTATCATATAAGTATGATTGTATTTTAATCTTTTAATTTTTTTTTTCATTTATTGATATTTACAACTGTACAAAATAATATACAACAAGTAAATGTGTTGACAGTGAATACAATGGCATGTAAATAACTTGTGAAGAACTACTCACTAGTAGCACTTCAATAAAATCTATACTAAAAGGTCTCTAGGTCATCTTGTTTTCAGACGCCTTGGAGGATTATCAGGGATGGAGGAGGAAGCAAGTTGGGAGACTAGTGGATTGTAGTGGTTGTGGAGCTTACTATGGAAGGTTAGGTATCTGGTTTGGGCTAAAGCAGAAACATATGGAACATTAAGATCTTTGTGGATAAGTTTATTGGTCACCAAGTAAGAAGCATTGAGGATTTTTCGAAGGATTTCGGATTGTAAGGATTGGATACGAGATGAATTGGATGGTTTAATAGAGCCCCAAAGCTCAACTCGTACGTCGAAATAGGTCTAATCACAGTCATGTAAATGAGTCTTTTGTAATTCATTGGGAGCTTTGAACGTTTGTCTAGTAAATGTTGAAGTAGTCTGTAACGACGGGCAGTTTCTTGTCGTTTTAGTCTTGTATGTGGATTCCAATACTTTCTCGATAAAAGATATTTTAATTTTAAAAAATTCTTCCAGACATTGTAATAGTTCTCTATTTTTAACCAACTATCATAGTAAATTATTTAACAATTTTTGAAGCTAAGGTTATTATTTATTAATTTTCTTTTTTTTTTATTATTTTTATCAATATACGCTGATTCGAAAATAATGAGCACTAAGAAGAATTATTCAAGATGAGTTACTGTTGGATTGAAGGAATTACGTAGGATTTTATATTTTATATTACATTTTGTTTAATATAAGTCAACTATTTAAACAATCTATGCCAAATTTTAATTATATTATGCTCATAGTTAAAGGTAGGTCTAGCAATAATAATATTTACCGATTTCCAATTAAACTGTTATTAAAAAACAATAAATAAGTAGTGCGCAATGAAGTTTGAAAATCGACCGATAGGTGGCGAACACCATTCAACGGAGGTTTCAAAGATACGGTGTTATATAGAACTAGAAATTTATAATAAAATTTACTTATTTTTAATTAAATTTTTTTTAAAAACTTCAAATATGTGGTACAATATTTGGCTCCCAGTGAAGTTTTATAATTGCCCGATATGTGGCGCCATTCTGCAACGAAGTTTACGATGGTAAAAACTACAGAACCGATCTGTATCAAATTTTAATCACATCATCTTCATAGTTCTAGGAAGGTTTACAATAATAAAGGTTACTATAATGATAATTTAAATACACAGTGTTAAGTGGTAGAAACGAGGTTGCTATAAAAATCATTGCCTAATCAAAATATCGGATATTTTTGATATTGTGTGTAATATGACTCATGGGCCTTCAGCTG
Organism: Euschistus heros; assembly: GCA_003667255.2. NCBI lineage: Eukaryota > Metazoa > Arthropoda > Insecta > Hemiptera > Pentatomidae > Euschistus > Euschistus heros. Next base: position 1,610,289 of record RCWM02000004.1, read on the forward strand.
TGAGAACTGATAATGCAGTTTATTATCCGCAAGAGTTTCTTAATAATAAACATTTGATTTCCAATTATACTTTTACGTGATCTTCAACTACCTAATGAGTGTAATACTTCCAGACTAAAAGTTACTATTTTGCGTGAACGTATCATTGAAGATTTAATTCTCAATTGCTTACTTTAATATAAGATTTTTATCAATTAAAAATAAAATTTCAATCAGTTAAAATTATCTTCACTTTACTTGTGAAAGCGGGCGTTAAGATCTTTACTTGTGAGAGCGGGCAAAGCGGCGTCGGGGGATGCTAGTTTTAGTTATATTGTGAAACAAGTTGCCTTTAATTTTAGTTCAGTTTACACAAGCAACAATGAAGAGCATTGTCTACCACGATTTAGGCTCCTTTTACCAGAGGATTTTAATTTAAATTTCCAACTGTTTTACCGTCTAAAAAAATGAAAATTTAGCAAATTTAATTCATGCTAATAATAAACCATAATCAAAGTAGAGAACGTTGGATTAAGTTTAAATTTTAAAGTCTTCTGATTCACTGCAATTTTCAGACAATGAAGCACCCCCGCAGCCACCTGTTGCCTTCAGCTACACACTACCTGCTCCTTCAATCTCTTTCATGGAATTTCCAGGATTACCAGGACATAGGATCCAGATATTATCCAGGAGTATATTCCGGTAGCTACGGCATTATGGAAGGGTGGAGAGACGGTTGGCGGGCATATGGTATGCAAATAGGTTCTGGGGCTGGCGCATTGTTCTACCCCTTTATTCCCCTGCACCCCTCCTGCTCCAGGTAGGGAATGTCTTCGGCGGCTGGTCTTGGCCTCCTGCTGGGGTTCGGGTAATATTGGTTAGTCGGCGTCGGGCAACAAGTCTCTATCCAAACAATGCTGGATTTAAAAATCAAACCAATAATAACAAGCTATTGTCATATTTCAGAAGATTATTGTTTTAATTGTAGTCTTAGGTGTGGGCTATAACTATTATTATATTTAGTAATTATTATTTATTTTTGATAAATCCGAATAAAGTTTATAAATTCATGATTAATGGTAAAAAAAAAAATAAGGTTAACGTTTTACATAGTAAAGTGATAAGTTTTAGAACTTAAAATCATAAAAATAAAATTAACGCAATTTAGATATATCACATCCAATTTCATCCACCTAGTTTTCGTTGAACTATTTTTTTTTTTTAATTATACATAAGATATATATATTTTTTCATATACTTTAAGGATATTTAAATATGTATTAAAATGAATACAATGACATATCAATATCTTGTAAAGAACTACCCATTTGTAGAACTTCAATAATTTTCTTACATTATAAAATCCTCAGGTCGCCTTCTGCACAGAGGCCTCGAAGGGTTATCGGGATTCAAGTTAAAAGCAATTTCGGAGACTAGTGGATTCGAGTGGATATGTACAAATCTGCTACATATGGGACATTTACGTATATAGTTATGGATAGGTGTTTTGTGACATAATATAGAATTATAGCAATATAGATACATCACACCCAATTTCATCCATCTATTTTTTGTTAAATTTTGACTTTTTATAAACTGTTTCTTTCTATGAAAAAATGTCTATGAATATTTTGTTCTTCAGCCTGAATTCTATTACTAACGCCAGATGTTAAAGTTCGGAGTGACGATAGCATGAGTGCTTGTTGCTAAAAAATGTAGCTTAAACATTTTTAGAAAGAAGATTTCAGCCTTGAAGGCAAAGAGGTTCGTGGAAGGAATTATTCTCTGAAAGAACTGATGGACTGGATATTCGGCGAGCTTCGGTGGAAGAAATCACTGAACTATTCAGAAACTTGATGAAAAGATAACAGTTAGAAAATCAAACGACGCTGACTACCTCAACGTAATAGAAAGAGTTCGTGCATAGACTGTTCTAAAAAAATAAATAAATAAAATCCGATATGAAAGGTTTAGTCTCAATGAATTTGTTGGAGTATAGATAAGTCAGTACCTTAACCGATCTATTCTTCAAATGTCTATTTCACCAATTTTTTTATTTATTTTTTATTCTTTTATTTATTTTTTTTATATATTTATTATTTTTTTTTAGCACATGGACTGCATTTTAAACGATAATTTTTTTTTTAGCACATGGACTGCATTTTAAACGATAAAAAATGTACTCAAGTAAACTGAACAATGTTCAACTATTGTTTACCTTATGGCTTCATACTTTCCAACTAAAAACTATTTATATCAGTGATTATTTTTAACCTTGTGATAATTTCTATTTATTATGTTTTGTTACTAATAATACTTTTTTATAAGAAGCTATATATATTAACGAAACAATAGATAAAGAGACCAATTATAAAACAGATATAGAAAAAATAGGACCCAATTACGCAAATATTACAGAAACATTAAAAATATAATTAAAATAAAATCAATATTTTAAAAATTAATAAATATGAGAATAAAATAAAACAAAATTTAAAAGAATTAAGTAAACAAATAACATTTGTAACAATACATAAGAAATTGAAATTACTAATTTGTTAAAAATAATTATTGATATAAATAGTTTTTAGTTGGTAAATGTTCAATAGTTGAACATTGTGCAGCGGACTTAGAGTGTATAAAGACTTTAAATGGAGAAAAATGTGTAAAAATCACATTAAAGATGTAAATCATAAATTGTTTTGGAAAATTGTGGAATTAATTAGGTTTTATTTAAGTGACATTTATGTGTTGTACAATTTTAGAATCCTGGAGATGGAAATAAAATCCCGAAACATATTGATTTTGCCACAAAATTATATTACAAAACCAAATATCTTTCTACATAAACTGTAAGTAAAACAATGTTTCCTGGCTATTTTGGCTCTGTTTTGACTTTGTTTTATACTCGTTAAACAAAATTATTTGAAAAATCATGCGTGAACTAATTAAGTAAAGGCTGAAATAATTAAGTAAAGGCTGAATTATTCCAAGTAGCGAAATGCTAAAGAGATAAAAAAACAAATCAGCGACATATGGAACATTAAGATCTTTATGAATAACTTTATTGGTGACAAAGTAAGGAGTGTTGAGGATTTTCCGAAGGATTTTGGATTGTAAGGATTGGATACGAGATGAATTGGACGGTTTAGTGGAGCCTCAAAGCTCAACTCCATACGTCCAGATAGGTCTAATCACAGTCATGCTGTTATTTTTAAATTACTTTAGAAATTTCTTTATATGATTTCCTAATATAAATCTTGTGGCTCACATTCCTACCAAACTCTATACGTATAAGAACAGCCAGATTTCACCTGCACGTATTGTAAACATATACTTTATGGATATTTAAATATGTTTTAGAACTTTTGTGTAAATGAAGGAGAATAACCTTTTCCCTTAAAATATTATGACTAAAACATCGAAATAAATCGGAACAAGATTAGAATCGAAAAAAGGTATTCTTGGCATGTGAAGGGGCTGGAGCGCCTCTTTGATAGTAGTACTAAATGATCCAATGTTAGCTTAATTTTATTAATTTATTAATCCCTCCAAACTATCAGCTTTAGTTACAAATTTAACGATACAGAGGTACATGATGGGACTATAACCATAACTTAATACCGGCTGTGAGGAGTGTCCGCATAAATTACACAGCCCCGGCAATAGCTATCTAGGCAGCCGTGCCACGGCCTCCTGCATCTAAGGCAAATATTTATCCGCCATTAGCTCATTCCATCAGTGAAGATCTTCGGCTATTAGTTATTAATACAATTTGGCCAATGGCTACGGGATTGATTAGCAGCCGCACTCTGCATATCCCAGCGGTGCCGTAACAACTAATTAATTGGTCCTTGAGTGTATTGTTTAATAGCTCCCCCAGTTCATAGGGGGAGGGCTGCTGTACAATCTAGATATTCTCTCCTTAGTATGGATATTACAGTAAACCTTGCATCATTTAATTCAAAATATTTTTATTGCTTACTACTAATAACTTGATTAATTATTCAATTAATCGAAGTAATAGTAACTTGGATTATAATTTCCCTACATCATTGTCTTAACATTTATATTTTTATATCTTTATATAATCTATAAAACCATCTCGTTCTATTGAACATAAGATAATACACCTTTATATACTTACTTTAAATTGAAGTATGATAAAACTTATAATTTATGGAAATTTTATTTGTATCATTTACACCTGTGCCTTTATTGTATCAGTATTATTATTTTAAAGACAAGTCATTTTTCTTTTGTGATCACTAACCAAGAAAATTCACTAAACCAATCTTTACCAGATTTTAAACATATCATCTTTATAGTCCCAGGAAGGTTTAGCAATTATAAAATCAAATGATTTTCAATTAATCGGTTATAAAAAATTATATAATATGTGGATGACAATAAAGTTTAAAAAGTAACCAACATGTGGCGAAAGCCATTCTACATGAGAGGTTACAAAGGTACGGTATTATATAGAGCTTGAAATTTATGATAAAATTTACTAATATTCAATTAAATTACCAGAAAAAATTTAAACCACAATTCCGGAATAGAGTAAACAATGGCAAAACTACTGAACCTATTTTTACCAGAAATAATGAAATTTATAATAATAAAAATTTAAATGTACAATCCTGAGTGCAGAAACGAGTATTTCCACACTGTCATTTACTTTTATGGTTAGAAATTAAAATCCAACCGGATGAAATCAATAAAATTATTTCTGCCAAATAAAAATTATTACCAAACCAAAATGTCAATCCTTTGATATTGTGTGTAAAAATATGATTCTTATGAGAGCAGGCGATGCCTCGGCAGGGTGATGCTCTAGTTAATATATAACTTTTGTGTTATAACGTTTCTTCAGTTCTATTTAGTGGAAATAAATCAAATTTTTTTATTTCCAACTAGTGCAAAACACTCATTTGATGTTCGAGAATTCTATTATTATCGTACTATTTCGTGACTGCTTCCACTTCATGGGATGTATGAAAACAAAATTACCGTTTTTTAACAAAAAATAAATAAATAACTCGTTATTTAATATAACATAAATTTAACATACAAAAATATAATGCATTTACATTTTTTTTTTTTTTTTTTTTTTTTTTTTTTTTTTTTTTTTTTTTTTTTTTTTTTTTTTTTTTTTTTTTTTTTTTTTTTTTTTTTTTTTTTTTTTTTTTTTTTTTTTTTTTTTGGCAGGGATATGGCTTTAAGCTGGAAGTCTATACTTTGTAACGATGTTTTCACGTTTATTTTGACACTTTACCTTTGTTGTAATTGTTCAGATCGAAAAATTGAGAAAGTTTTCTTATTATAAATTTAATGGAGAATATGTTTTGTCATATAACATTTGTCACTAGGTCCTACCGTTTAGGAGCTATATTCGTTTAAATGAAAAAAGTTACGATTTTCCTACATTAAGTATTGGAGATTATTTGACAGGCTCTAGCTCTGTGTTGCTCGGATAGAAAAAGAATTGCCTTATCAGATGCAGTATGTATAAAAGAAGTAGAATATATACAGACATATACATGATCTATTGCTTATGCCAGTAGGTGAGAAATAGTTTTTTATTTCTTCAACTTTGTCATCAAGGCAAACATGTTCAATACCGGAATAATACAATTAATTCATCTCATTATCTAGCAACAAACAACATTAGTAGGACAAATATTTGTGATAGGAAAACTCTACGTGTTAATAACGTAGTCACGCTTCATGAGCTCTACGTGTCTCATCCACTTGATGGAAAAAATAAAATAAAGTTCCTATATAGACTTCAAGCTATTCAATCAAAAGATGATGAAATAAATGATGGTTTTGATTTATTGTGCCGACGTTTCGGCTAACTCAGTAAGCCTACGTCAGGTCTATGGAAAAAAAAAAACGATGAAACGAAAAAAATTATTTAAAACTGATAAGAAAAGACAAATTTCATAAAAATTATAAATATAAGACAAAAACAAGAAAAATATTTTTAAGATAAAAAAGGTTAACAACTAACGGTGCATAATGAGGAAATAAAAGTTAGCATTAATTATGTTTTATTATTTATATTTTATTTTCTCATAATTTATACTATTTCCCTTCTTTCTTTTTCTTTTTTTTTTTCATTTAGTATTATTAGGCATATTAATATGGAATTCTGGACCTTGGGAAGGATATAAAGAACGGGTTTTAGTATGCGATATATTTGCAACAAATTTAGAGTCGTACCAGTTGGAGAAATGTTTGAGCAGCGCAATTTAAAGTGCTATGGTTTTTATACGTGAATAAGCTATGAAATAAAAGATAAATGGTCTCTAGAGGTTAGATCAGAAGAAAAACGTCCACCTCGATGACTTTAGAAGATGTTATTCGATTATATATCAAACATTGGAAGAGAAAGAGAGATCTTGTTGTAACTTGAAAGTAAAGAAAAAAGGAAAACTTATAAGCCAAAGCGAACATTGAACTAATCTTGAGTCTTTACAAAACTAATGAGATCGAATATGTTACCGTTTGGAAGAAAAGAACAAAAAAAAAACATTTCCAGCCCTACCAGAGGATTGTTGATAATTTGATGGATTTAAGTTTTATAAAATTATTTTTTGATGATGTTATCTTCCGAAAATTTATTTATATTTATATAAGGGATTGGAAATGGAATATAATTGCTAGTTTGGTAGAGCTCAAGTTCAACTCTATACATTCAAGTACTCTAATCAGAGTCCTATAGGAGAATTTTTATTGTATAATAAAAGTTTAAAGCTTCGTTATCTTTATTCCATATTATCTATATGAAACAGTTAGAAGGAAATAGAATATTTCTTTCCAATCCTAAAGGAGGGTTCGACGTTATTTCAGATGAAGTCAGACATCTGTTTATAAGTGATCAAAGAACCATAATCAAAGGACGCCATAAAACAGAATATCAGTTTACGACAAATGTTTAAGATCATTTAATGGGATTTCGCTTGATATCATCCATCAAAGTTTCTGATGTTATTGCAGAATTCTAAATGCAATCAATGGATCAGAATCATAGCTATTTTTTATTTTTTTTAAAAACATACCATCCCAATTTAAATTTTTTTTTATAACCTGAAATTGAAAAACCATTATATGAATTCAGAAGTAATGATATATCAATATTTAAGCCACTGCTAATGTTGTTCATAATAGCCATAGAAGTGAAAACTGGGAAATTCATTGATGGTTTAACTTGCAAGATTCAATTGTGAAGGAATTTCACGACACATGACACACACAAAGTATTATGGGATGTATAAAGTTCTGTTAATGGCAGTTTCTACTAAATAGTCATTAATGTGTTGGTAATATCAGCAGCAGTTAACAATATTCCTTGCAGTAATTTTTTTTTTTCTTCGGTCTACCAGAACATAACTGAACTACTCAGCTAACAATTCATCTTAAATCTCCTTTAAACTAGTAATAATTAATTTTATAACATTTTTTTTTTTTAGTCAATAGTTGAATAAATAAATCTCACGAGACAAGTGAGATTTGTAACCTACACATAACAGTTTAAAATATCTGCTACTTAAAAGCCAACTATATTATAACGATCGTAAAAAAATATTTAAATATAGGATGATAGATGTAGTACCACTCACCTCACTCATGCTAGTAATATCTATATATTGTTGTCGCATCTACTTATTGCAGAGATTGATTGGCAGGTGTAGATTACAAATTAAAGATAATAAAAATAAAAATTATAGTTTAAAAAACTAGAAAACACGCTTTTATAGCAAACCTAACCAAAAAGCAATGTGTGGTAAACAATTTGCTGCAGTCAGACCTCTTAATTTTTTGAGTTCAAGGTTCGAAGCAAATTTCTCTGTACTATTCGTGATTGTTTGGCATTTTTAAACAGTTTATCCAAAGTCAACCAACAATTTTTTTTTTTTTTTTTACTTATCTCAGAGTAGGAATGGGCCAATTTTTACTTTAAAAATCCTATCTTGCACAAAATTTAATAATCTACAACTTTTAGTATATAACATTCTTTGATTGAATTAGCCATTATATTAGCCGTCATAGGCTCTTTAACATGACCAAAACATACTTTTTAAAGTTGGCAAAATTCTTCGATGTTTGACAATCGATTGCGGCTAAACGCCTTAATAAAATTCAGCTTAAGGGATGTCTTTAGACGCAAAATTTAATAAACTTTAATTTTAAAAATAAAACATTTTTCGATTGAAAGCATTTTTCTTTTCTGTTTTTTCGAAAATCTGAAAAAAAAATTCTAAAAGTTTGGGTTTTTTGGCCCCCAAACATTTTCCTGTCATCAAATTTAGTTTCATTTTTGATATTTTATTCTCAGGACCCTTCTGGACCATATAAAAACGTAAAACTTACTACTTCACATTTTGGAAGGCAGACCCCTAATGGCTAGACTAAGTGAGAACATTACAACAAAGTTTCGCAATTATTGTATTTTCATTGCTGTATTGAAGTGTGTGCAAATTTTCAAGTTAATCAGATTGCAGGAAATTAGTGAAAATTGTGATGAAAGATTCCGTTACATGCAGGTGAAGTTAATAAAAGCGCATTAAAAAAAAATGAGCTAACCAATAATTACGAATGAATGTTTCTCCCTTTCCCTCTCTCTCTCTCTCTCTCTCTCTCTCTCTCTCTCATCGTCTCTCTCTCTCTCTCTCTCTCTCTCTCTCTCTCTCTCTCTCTCTCTCTCTCTCTCTCTCTCTCTCTCTCTCTCTCTCCTCTCTCTCTCTCTCTCTCTCTCTCTCTCTCTCTCTCTCTCTCTCTCTCTCTCTCTCTCTCTCTCTCTCTCTCTCTCTCTCTCTCTCTCTCTCTCTCTCTCTCTCTCTCTCTCTCTCTCTCCTCTCTCTCCTCTCTCTCTCTCTCTCTCTCTCTCTCTCTCTCTCTCTCTCTCTCTCTCTCTCTCTCTTTTATTCAGCTTGTTGTTATATTTTCTGTGTTTTTCATTCCTTTAAGTTTGCTCGCCCATTTCAGACTTTCTTAGAAATTGAAGGATATTGTAAAATTCATTTAAAGTTAGTTTCGAAATGTTGTTCAGGGATTATTCGTTCTAAGTAAGACCATACAGTTTTCACATGATATTTCCCACTAATCGAGAACACCTTCTGAGTACCAAGTTCTTGCTGTACTCGTTATAAGGTATGTTGTAAGTCTTCAATTGGCTATATAATTTGAAATTAACAGTTTTACCGATAGATATATTTTTTTAGATTCCTTAAGTTACAACGTATAAAATAAGTAAATGTGTGGTCAAATGACAACAATAGCATGTATATCAACTTGTAAAGAACTATCCATTAGTTGTACTTCAATATATGATTTTTGTTTATTTATGACATTTTAAAGTACCTAGGCCATCTTTTTGGACACCTTAGGGGGTTATCGGGACTCCAGTGATCAGTTAGTGGGGAGACTAGCGGATTCGAGTGGGTATGCAGCTTATCATGGAAGGATAGGTATCTTGTTTGGGACAAATCTCAAACATATGGAACATTTAGATCGTATGGAAAAGTTTATTTATACATAACAAGGAGCATTGCGGATTTTGCGAAGAATTTTTGATTGTAAGGATTGAATATGAGAAGAGTTGGAAGGTTCATTGGAGTCTCAAAGCTCAACTCTGTATGTACAAATAGGTATAGTTACAGTCATGTAATTTAATTAGTTGAGAGGTTTGAACGCTGTGAATGTTGAAGTAGTTGAAAACGACACCCAGTTTCATATATTTTTCAGTACTACTATACGTGTAAATTAAGACAAAAAACAACCTAATGACTTGAAATGTTTTGACACTTTATTCTATTCGATGCATATTTAATGTAGTTTGAATATAAAACCGGATATTTAAATAAAATTGTTGTGAATATATTAATAATTAGTGATGAAACTTGAATTGAAGTTTAGCCATCTTTCTCAAAATAGATGGCAATAAATATTTAAATACAGCTGAACAGCTGTTAATGGGTTTCTGTGTTGCGTAATATTGTGAGGGATCAATTATTCCTGCTCGGGGAGTTGCTCATAGATTTCATAAGCGTCGGGTTATGTTTAACTCAAAACAAGAATCGATAGCCTAGTAATCGATATATTAATTAAACTATAAATTAGTAAAGGTAATAGTGTCAGGAAATCCCTAGTGTCAGGCTGAGGAGTTTTTTATAATATTTCATTGTCTGTGGTACCATATCTAATACACTGAACTTTCCATAGCGATTCAAATGAACCTTTTAGGACTTTTTGGAAACAACATTCATTCCTTTGCTTTTTGACTTAACCACTTCTTATCAAAAATATATCTAAAGTGTTTTTTGTTGGACATGGTGTTGAACACCAACACCATCTCCTCAAATAAAGTGTTTTTTTTTGTTGTTTTTTTTTAAATATCCACTCCCTTCTTATTATTTTTTTAACCGAGAAATTGTAGTAGGAATATGTACAGAGTGCCGGTAGGTTTAGTGTTAAGGTTTTTCCCGTATGACCTTAATGGTCACGGGAATACCATTATTTTCCCTTCTTTTCGTACCTCTTCTTTCCTTCCTTTTCTCTTCCTCATATCCTCTTTCTTTCGAATTGCTCCTTCCTTCTTTCATCGGTCCACGATATCCCTTTTCCCACATTTCTCTTTCTTATAAGGAATTTAATTTCTTTCAGCCTGTTCCTATATTCCCTCTCCTTCCTTCACTGTTCCCACCTCTTCATCAGTCTTTCCAATTGCTTCTTCCTTCTTTCCTCGGTCCACGCTATTCCTTTTCTTGCATCTCTCTCTCCCACAAGGACCTTAATTTCTTTTAGTCTTTTCCTATAGCCATCCCTATCGAAATAGTCTTGGTCTGTTATTTTTATTATCTCAGTTTCTTCCTTCATCTGTTTGATATACCCCACAGCACTATCCACTATCCTCTCATTTATTAGAGAGAAAGAAGATTTCTCTACTTAATCTCTTTGGGTGCATCCTCAACATATGCCCATAGAACCTTAATCTTGTTATTCTTATGTCCGTTTTCAAATCATTTATTTTTTTGTATATTTCCTTATTATGTCTCAACCTATAGCCTTCTTGTCTCTTCTTTGGCCCGTAAATTCTTTTTAGTATTCTTCTTTCTATATTGATTATTTCTGAAAGAAAAAAAAATATGATAATCAAATAGCAATTTTATAATTTACTCCTTTAGTTTAATAAAATGTTTGGTTACGAATTTCAAATAAAACAAAATAATTAATTCTAAGTCTGTTATTATTAGAACATATTACAAGTGCCTTAATTTTAATATGTAAGTACATATCTATTACTTTTTTTTTTCTATATTTTATTTCATATATTTTAAATAGTGTTTATTAATTTTAACTTTATGTATATATATAAGATGGGAAGGATCACCTTAATCCAATTGTCTCAGCGTGTATAATTTATTTAAAACGTTTCGCCTATGTTAGGGGAATCATCGGTTGATAACCCACAGATCACAACTCCAATCACAATCAATGTGATACTAATTTTACAACAATACGAATTTAGGACAATGATATATTGTATATATATTTATTACAAATAATAAATTATGCTAAAATAAATGTATAAAGGCATAAATGGGCCTTTTACCATCTCTACTACTCATTGCTCTCGAGTGAGGTCAATTTTAATATTTATTTTATAAAATAAATTTAAAAAAAAAAAAATGATTATATATATATAATAGATAGATGAGAATCATCAAACTTGAAAGTTCTCAGAAGTCTACAGAACTTTTAAATATTTTTATTTTTTTTCTCAAATTAACTATTCTATGATCTAGTATCAAACTTGAAATTAGTACTTAACCAGGCTTAAGCCGACTGCTATGATTATAGCTTCATTTTTTACACTAAAAACTGGCTCTCGTATCACCAAATTTTGAGATAAATGTTTAATAACAGACAGTACTAACCAAACACCTTTCACGATTTCGGCATCAAACTTATTTATCCAATTATTAAAGCTACCCACTACGTTACCCAAATTATCTTAAAATAATCTTTCCTCTTTCAGTTCTTATTAGTTAAAAAAAGTCTGTACCACTTACAACCCATGAAGGGTCTTGGATTCAGTACTTAGATAGGCTGTACTGTTTCTGGGCCAACGGTTGTGAAAGGAGGAGATTTGGCCAGAATTCATGCTCAACCACCAGGTTGTTTTCCCTATTAAGGTTACCCACGTATCGATACACGATATTTTTGATATATCGATATTCTTCTTTGATAGATCGATATTTTAACTTAAAAATATTCCTCATAGCGAGACGTATTAACCGATATATCGTTTTCTCTATATTATAAAAATTAAAATGAGATTCAACTCTTCTCATGTTTACTTTTAAAAATGTAAAAAAAAAAAACTTTAAAAAAATCCTTTTAATAAGGGAATGTTTTTGATGTCCAGTGGAAAAATATTGCGGTTACTTTTCCTATAATTCATTGATGACATTATGTAAGACTTAAATTGTTGACCTCATACGAATTATAACTATAAAGTATATGTACATATTGCCTACTGTTTAATTCATAATAAACTACTTTTGAATAATAAACATTTGAAATAATTTCGTTCCTATTTAAGTTGTGAAATAAATTAAATAAAACGATAAAATAAACAGAAATATCATCGTAATGTGACAGGAATATTTAAAATTACATTTCATAAATTAAAAAATAAATAAATAAATAATATAAAAATAAAATAAAAAATATTGTCTATGTAGAATATAGATCTTTTTCTTACGACATTACTCTCCTCTACTCTCTACCTTAAGCATTCTTTCAGAGTGGGTTCAGCTCCAAATTGAAACACCATTACATTTAAGGGTCGACCAATTTAAAATAAAGTCCTATCAACACAATTTCCTATTTTTTCCTATTTACGAAAAATTTAGAGTCCTATGATAGATTTAAATATTTTTATTTCTCTCTCTACATTCACTTCCTGAATGTATCATGATTTTTTATAACCATCCGAAAATCCTTACAACCAGACAAATAATTTACAACTTACAATCAACAACTAAATCAACATGCAACAAGTAATTGCAAATGAGCTCCGATGTACTAATTAACAATATTAAATTGATATTGTTGATGATGATGATGGTTCTAATTGATATTAATTATAGCTTGTCATCTCCCACTGATTGAATTCTTGATGTGATTGATTCAGTAGCTATTCACAATCGAATTATGCAAACTAAACTTGATTTTATATAAATACGTCTGATATTGTAGCATATATAATAAACAAAGTGGAGATATATTGTTTCAAATATTATGAGTTGTTAGAAAATATAAATATTTATATATTGATATCATAAGTTTAAAGCCTTGTATACATTTTATGGTTTTTCAAATAAAATCAAATCTTATTTATACAGACTGAAATGATCTTTATTGTCACTGATTTCACTATAGTTGGATTTTATATAATTGTCAAGGTGCCTTATTCTTCACAGTTAGCTGATAACGAGCAATCTTATCTCAATAAAGAAACAAGAGATAAAAAAATGGAGATAGTATTATAAGAAAATGTAGGAGTGATATTGATTTATATACAGCTTCTTTTACTTTTTTCTTAATAAGTATTATTATTATCATATACCTAAATATATTTAATGTTTACCATAAATTTATAATTTATTATAAGGCTATATTATATCTGAGAAAATAGGAAGTCAATTTATCTTATAAATTTAATTGTTTTTATTTCATATAGAAAAAACAAAAAACAAAAAGGGTAATTCAAAATTATTTAAATATCAGCGACAAAATGTTTACCTATGCTGATGATTTCATAAGCATGATAATACACAAAACATCAAATCCAACACAGACTGCTAAAAAAAAAAATAAATGAAAACAAAAAAAATAAATAAAAAAAATAAATAAAATAAAGATGGCATATATGAATAAACAATAAATAGATCAATATTAGAGACACAATATCATCTAGGATATTAAGAAAGTGAAAAAAAAATAATCATCTCCCTGACAGGGAAAAAAAATAGTTGATGGATAAGTCTATCTAGAATCTAGTGATTTTATGTCCACTGCTTCTGATAAGAAAACTTTCGACAAATTTTTGATCCGAACAATACCAACAGAGCTAGAGGGTGTAAAAAAAAAACAACCTAATACAAAGAATGTAGGCTCACTTTCTTCATTAAAGGCAATGTTTCATAGACAAAAAATATTCCCCATTAAATCTCTGATCTGGAAATTGTCGGCAAATTTACGATCCGAGTACACCAAATGGGTTTTTTTTAAGGTGAAAACAATGTTAATAAATAAAAAACCATGGACTTCCAGCCATATCATTTCAAAAAAATTTTGTACTGCTACAACCCATGGTCTTGAAATCATTGCTTGAATTAATAGATGTGATGTGTTCATAATTCACATGTGATGTGTTCATTAGGTTCTACCCTCAATTTGGTTTACTCCCTTTATACAGTTATATCCTCTCAATCTCAAAATCGATCTTGAACTGAAATTATAGAAAACCATCATTTAATTTATAAATGGAATGTAAAGTGCTGAGCTTCTATTCTTCCATCTGAATTACAAATTATTGTTCTACCCATCGAAACAGAAAACAATAATTTGATTTAGGCGAATTTCGGAAATATAATTTAGATTTCATTTCCTTGATTTCACGGTACACAACAGTCGAAAACAAAATTTTTGAATATAAATAAAATATTAACTTGATAAATTTATTTTATTATTTACTATATTAAAAATTCATGCTTTCCATGGAAAATAATAAACACATTATATTAAAAGAGACCTTCATTAAAAAATAGTATATATGTGTGTGTATATGTGTGTGTGTGTGTATGTGTGTGTGTGTGTGTGTGTGTGTGTGTGTGTGTGTGTGTGTGTGTGTGTGTGTGTGTGTGTGTGTGTGTGTGTGTGTGTGTGTGTGTGTGTGTGTGTGTGTGTGTGTGTGTGTGTGTGTGTGTGTGTGTGTGTGTGTGTGTGTGTGTGTGTGTGTGTGTGTGTGTGTGTGTGTGTGTGTGTGTGTGTGTGTGTGTGTGTGTGTGTGTGTGTGTGTGTGTGTGTGTGTGTGTGTGTGTGTGTGTGTGTGTGTGTGTGTGTGTGTGTGTGTGTGTGTGTGTGTGTGTGTGTGTGTGTGTGTGTGTGTGTGTGTGTGTGTGTGTGTGTGTGTGTGTGTGTGTGTGTGTGTGTGTGTGTGTGTGTGTGTGTGTGTGTAGTAAGGTTCTTGAGGTCCAGTCAATAAATAAAAACAACTATTTTGGAGACGTTTCGAGACTATATTGTTCTCATAATCATTCCAATGTTACTAGTGGATATTGTATAGACTAACTAAATAAACTAACTAAACTAGTTAGTCTATTCCATATCCACTAGTAACATTGGCATGATTATGAGAACAATATAGTTTCGAAACGTCACCAAAATAGTTGTTTTTATTTATTGTCTGGACCTCAAGAACCTTAATACACATTTAATAGTAACAGTCAAGAAATTATATCCATATATATATATATATATATGTATATATATTACATATATTGTAATTATTAAGTTATGATATATCTTATATCAAAATTCAATAAAAATGAAAAAAAATATCATTTGAGCATCGTTCTCTACACATATAACATTCTCAAATATATATTTATCTTTATTTTAGACGAAAGTACGTCAAAAATAATGCAAAAGTTGTTTATGAGGCTCATATATACCTCAAAGGAAATAAACAAAGTTGAATATTACATCATAAATTTGTATACATCCCAAAAACCAATAACTCCACGTGCTACAAAAAGTTGTGATAAAATATTACTCTAGGGAACGATAGTGTTCCTTGCCACTGCCAGCGCAAGGTTGAAACAACTGCGAGCAAAATTAAACAATCGAAGGGTCCCGGGAAAGTACTGTGTTAGATAAACACAGAGAACGATTATCAAAAGACAGCCCAAATTGAAAAAAATGTATATCGGTAAATGCCATGAGAAGATGCTTTCCGACTAATGTTGTATCATACAACAGGAGACAAGTGAGGTAGAGTACAAAATAAAAATACATGCGCATTAATTATATTCAGTATTAAATATTATTGTTTTATTTATTACTGTTTTTTATGAAAAAAAAGTGTTATAAAAATATATGAAAGAAAAGTTCTCTTTTTTTGTTTTTTTTTTTTTTTTTTTTTTTTTTTTTTTTTTTTTTTTTTTTTTTTTTTTTTTTTTTTTTTTTTTTTTTTTTTTTTTTTTTTTTTTTTTTTTTTTTTTTTTTTTTTTTTTTTTTTTTTTTTTTTTTTTTTTTTTCACAACCTCCAATCTAAAAATTGGTAGGTAGAATTTTTATTTAATACTGATTCGAACTCAGCGTACTTGTAATTATAAAAGTCACAAAAATGCTCATAAGATTAAAAAAAAAATTAAATAAAAAAAACAATAAAAAACGCTATTTCATTTTTTTATAAAATAACATCTAATTTCTCAAAAATTATGCTAGATAGAATTTCTCTGCCTTCATAGAATTCAGCACACATAAATATAAAAATCAGAAACACTTTCTCAAGGGAGCGAAGTTTTTTGTTTTGATTTTTTACAGACTGTTATCTGCCGACGACAAACCGTGCGCTGTTCATAAAATTTTAAGGTTTTTGAATTTTACTTTGATTGCTCTTTACTGAAATCCTTCTAATTGTAGATTCTCAATCTCATAAAAGCTTCCTCAGAAATAAAATCAACTTCAAATAACGCCTTAATGAACTAACAGTCATTAAATATTATCTTTTAAAAGTTGAAGGAACTCCATAGCTACCCTTGTTAAGCATACAGCACAAAAGAATATTGGTACTTTGGTATGTCCCTTAACGTTGATGAACGTAATATATAAATGGCTCTTTGACGTCAACCGACATGAACGAACAATCAAATTAGTTCCAAGTAAATGAATGCACATCAAGACAGAATTTGCTACAAAAAACTACATTAAAAGTTTTCTTATTATTAAAATTATTTAATCAAAAAGGTATAATAAATAACCTCTATTTTCTCCTATTTTTTATTTATTAATTGAAATTTACAAATGCACAACAAAAACACAACACTAGATTTGGAATCTAATTGATTATACCGGCATCCATACAATTTAGATACACCTGATGAACACCTCTTTCTCAGTTGTTCTATTTCTGATATAGGACAGTCCAATCCGTTTGCACAGAACTCACATTTGGTCATCTACCTCAGTTTCAAAATCTTATTACACGTCTTGAGTTTTAACGCCGTTACAGTATATGGCCGTTCCACAAAATATTTCTACTTAAAGACTAGCGCACACAGAGAGATCGTATCGGAACTGATTTTCCCGAGCGATAGGTTACGTTGGTTGAAAATGGACTTATATAGAAATCAGATTTTCAACATTGGCTACTAGTGTTTCACTAGCTTTATTATACATCTCTGAAAACTCGTTTATACACTGCAAGCCCAAAGTTAGGATACAACATTAAAATAACAAAAATATGGTAACAAAAATTTTTTATTCATTTAATTCTTGCATCATTTGACACAATACAATACAAGAAATAGTAAATAGTGAAGATCAATTAAAAAAACAGTACATTTCTGTTTGCTGTTTTTAACATTTAAGAGTTGCTGCTTTATTAATGATAGAATTATTTTAAAAAACACAGTGTTTTTTGACAAAAAAAGGGGTGGTATCGTGAGAGGCTACCGTAAAAACGAGTACCAATATTTGATTTCCTGCCTTACATTTTTGAAAACTTTAGTATGTACATATAATCCATGTAACGTACTGCTGATGTGTTAAAATTTTGAATGTTTTAGAACAGAAGACGAATGTTTATCATATGAAACTAGTATTCTAATAAAAAATTTCCAATAGAAGTGGCAATTCATTCATCAATCCGAAAACATTTTTAACAATAAATATTTTCCATTAAATTTCTGATCGCAATGAGGAATGATCTCGTGAGTTTAGATTTTGATCGAGTGGCGCAGTCCTAGTTTAATCTATATTACAGAAATATACACCCATATAGAAAATCAGAGAATCCTCGCTCAACTGAGGATGGTCAGCAAAAGAAATACCTGACTGTCGTACGGTGGCATGCATAGGCAATTTAACAGTGATCAATCGTGTGAGTTTTGTGACACAAATGTTAGTGATGGTATTACACTCTTAAACTGCACTCAAATACAAATATTATTCTGTAAACACTCTATATTCCATAGGCGAGAAAATTATTTTTACTCCTAACACGCTGAGAGGATACTGATAACATGCCAACGACAATTTCTCAAAGAAATGTTATTTTTTAGCTGCACGCTAGTGTGAAAACTAAAAACTAGTTTTAAAATAGTATCCAAATAACCTTAACCCTTCGTCATAAACCTATGACTTCCTGTCCTACAGTATCCTTTAATGATATTCCACTAACTACCTTGGACTCCACTTCGAGAAACGTCTTACTTGGAATCCACATACAAGACTAAAACGACAAGAAACTGCTCGTCGTTACTGACTACTTCAACATTTACTAGATAAACGATCAAAGCACCCAATCCATTACAAAATACTTATTTACATGACTGTGATTAGACCTATTTGGACGTACGGAGTTGAGCTTTAGGGCTCCACTTAACCATCCAATTCATCTCGCATTACAATCCAAAATCCGTCGAAAAATCCTCAATGCTCCTTACTTTGTCATCAATAAACTTATCCATAAAGATCTTAATGTTCCATATGTTGCTGAGTTAGCCCGAACCAGATATTTATCCTTTCTTAGTAAGCTACATAAACACTCAAATCCATTCAAAAGAAGATGGCCTGGAAGTCTTCTTGTGTTGAATGTTTATTGAAGTGCTGCTAATGAGTAATTCTTTTCACGTTTTGATATGTTATTGTAATCGTTATGATTACATTTACTTGATTTATATATGTGTACAGTTGTAAATTTCAATAATTATTTTTTTAAATAATACCATTCCAACAGAAGGAACGTAAAATAATATCTTTAAAATCTATAATGAGGATTCTACAATAGCCCCTTGCCCAGGTGATGTCCTAGCTAGTGAATGTGTTCAACAGGGATAAGTGCTGATTTTAAACAAACAAAATAAATGAATGTTTCCCCTTAGAAATAGATCCCAAAAAGAAAAAGTCCAGCAGTAGCTCTAATTGAGATAAAAGGAAACATAGGATTGCTACTTGATGAAATACAGTAATGGAACGATATCGAGGAGCGTTTTATTGTATAGCGATGTTATATATCGTCGCCGGACCATTGGCAGCAGTTCCAGATAAGGCGTGTACTCCCGGTGCAGGAACAAGTTACTGGAGCGGATTCTGAGAACGTACGGTGGTTAAAATACTTCTCTGTACTCTTCT
This sequence comes from Euschistus heros, assembly GCA_003667255.2. Classification (NCBI taxonomy): domain Eukaryota; kingdom Metazoa; phylum Arthropoda; class Insecta; order Hemiptera; family Pentatomidae; genus Euschistus; species Euschistus heros. Next base: position 1,629,705 of record RCWM02000004.1, read on the forward strand.
AACTGTCAAATTGCGCCATTCCATGACTACTCTATGAAAGAAGACCATCTCAAAATTGTTCAACTGTTTTAAAGAAAACAAATGAAAGAGTAATAAAAGAAAAACAACCGATCAATTTCTCCCAGATTGGGAAAAACAATTGATATCTATCTAAAAGATACAGCTTTTCCCAATTTATATTTTAGAAATAAAAGGACCAAATTACTTAAATTATTAATATAATTAAATTAACAACTAATGGCTAACAATTAAATGTTTCATGACAAAAATACTCTTCATTATATGGTATCTCTGATCTGGACACTGTCGACCAATTTTCGATCCAAGCAACACCAACAGAAAAGCCCCAACACATAAAAAAGTAGACAAATCGTGACTTTTTATTCAAAACACTATAGCTCCTCAACGGTAGGTCCTAGTGACAAAAGTTATTTACTTGAGGTACGCATGATGATATAGAAGGATCAATACAATTAGGATTGATGAATTTATTGCCACTTCTATTCAAAATTATTTTATTAGAATACTAGTTTCCAATGCTAAACATTCATCTTCAGCTGTAAAACATACAAATGTTTCAACACATCAGCACTATGCTACATACATGGATTATATATGTTACAGGGAAAGTTCTAAATTTGTAATTTTATTTGAAGTTATGTTTTAATTTGGTAATGGGGGGGGGGGGGGGGGGGGGCCTAAATTTTTACTATAAGAACGACTTAGCCGATTTTAATGAAATTTCATAATTATGTTTCATACATACTAACTAACTTTTTTTTAAAGGCACTAACAATAATGTTTTAATTTAGGGGGGTTCTATATTCTTAGTTTGAGAACTACTCAGTCGATTTTTATGAAATTTGTTAACTATATGTTTCTTTCATACTAACAATTTTTTAAAAGGCGCTAACAATAATGTTTCAATTTTGGTGAAGGGGGGGGGAGCCTCTTAATTTGTATATGAATGAAACAGTTATCAAATTTCATTAAAATCGGCTAAGTCGTTCTTGTAGTAAAAATTTAGGGCCCACCCCCCTTACCAAATTAAAACATAATTTCAAATAAAAGTACAAATTTAGAGCCCACGCCCCAACAATTTAAAACATAATTGTTAGGGCCCTTTCAAAATTTACTCCTCCTAGGAAAAGTGTATATACTCATTTTAAATCAACTTTTACTGAAATGACCAGGAAGAGTCAACTTTGCCTAGGAAGAGTCAACTCTCCCTGGAGAATCAACTTGTAAGATATACACTAAAGTTTTCAAAAACGTGAGGCAAAAAATCAAATATTGGTATACACCTGAGAAGATCTAACAGATATCTGAAATATATCCATCGTGGAAGGGGAAAGGGGGCAAGGTAGGTTAAATTTTTGGGGTTTACCATTCCCTATAACTCATTTAATTTAGCCTTCCCCCTTCCACTATGGATATATTTCAAATATCTGTAAGATCTCCTCAGGTGAGTACCAATATTTGATTTCCTGTCTTACATTTTTGAAAACTTTAGTATGTACATATAATCCATGTAACATACTGCTAAAATGTGTTTTAGATAAATTTTGAATGTTTTATAAAAACAGAAGATGAATTTTTAACAATAAATATTTAGCATACGAAAGTAGTATTCTAGAATCGAGTGGCGCAAAAAATTTCCAATAGAAGTGGCAATTCATTCATCAGCATCCGAAAACCTGACTGTCGTGCATAGACAATTTAACAGTGTGAGTTTTGTGACACAAATGTTAGTGATGGTATTACACACTTTTTGCTGGATTGTTCGACATTTAGGAGACAAAGGCAAAAGTATTTAAGCAAGTATCTCCTGCCCAAACCTACTCCTGAGATGACCATGGAAAATCTTTTATCCGTTAAGAGCATAAATCATTTAAAAAGTTTTTTTTAAATTATGACCAATGCATTTAATTCAGATGGTGATTAGTTATCTCGAAGTATTTTGTTTTTCTTTTTATTCAACCGAAACTCTTCTTTTTTATTTTATTCTTTTTTTTTTAAGTTGTACTTATTATGTGTAGTATATTTGTTTAATTTTATATTATGTGTGATATATGGATTTTATGTTTGCTTCAATTTATTTATATATACATATATATATTACATTTTAGCTGTTCATTCTGAAGTCAGACCTCCTGTGATTGTAATTATTTTTTCAAAATACAGTAATTCAGTCATTCATTCATTCATTAAATTTCTGATAAGGAATCTGACCGAGAATTTTCGACTTGAGGAACAGAGATAGGACCTGTCAATGTGTTACAGTTTTGAGTGTGAAAACCGTTACACATTTAAAGGTGAAAAAAACGTTACAACGTGACTTCTTTTTCATTCAAACTAATATAGCTCCTAAATGGTAAGTCCTAGGGGCATATGTTAACTAACAAAAAATATTTTCCGTTAAATCTCTGATGAGACGATTATCGTCAAATTTTCGATACAAGCAACAACAGAGCCAGAGCATGTTAAACGTTTACGTTTTTGAGGATTAAAAAAGTTACAACAAAAACAATAGACCCCAGCCAAAAGATAAGAAAAAAAAACAGCAAAATACTTTTATATTGAAAACCGTGTTTGGTGTACAAAATGCAATTTAAATTTGTATTTAAAAATCCTGAATATGATAGGGTTTAAAAGGACCTAATTGTTAGCACGATTTAGTAGATATAGAATTTTTATCTTTAAGCTATGCATCTTGTAACTTCATTTTGATATTACCCTACTACTTTGTTTCAGAAAGGGGCTTAGTAAACTTTCGCGTCTCATTGGTAATCTCATTGACCAAGTTAAATTAAAGGCAGAAAAATAACTTTTGATAGAATTATTGTTTTTAAATAACATTAATTTCACTCCAAATTACTGATCTGTTATCTATTCAACCCTTAATTTCAGAGGAGACAAGGAATAAGTTGGATAAAATAGCGAAGTAAAATATTTAAAATTATTCAATAATATTACACACTGATATCAGACCTTGAAATTATCGTAGGAGCTGAGGAATGCTGAGGGTTGTTTATTTATCTGCGTTTAAATTCCTGAAAAACATATTTTTCCAGTCCGATTTAATGTGAGTTTTACTTCTCTTATTTGATAATATTAGATTTTAATGATAAACGATTTTTTGATAAAAATGCATTTTGAATTAATTTATTTAATGAGGATTTTAATGCAGCTAGTTATAATCAGCAATACACAAAACAATACTCTTCAAATCGGTTCATTATCAAACATCATTGAAACTTCTTGCAGCAATACAGACTCAAACGATTCGCATTATTGGCAGACCATTTAAGTCTCTACAACATAATGAAGGGATATTATAAGTATGATCGAGTGCTAAATAGACTTCAAAGTGAACCGAAAATTTAATAAATAAATAATAAGATCTAATTGTGATATCATTTGAAAGGAATAAACTTTTTTTATTAATTGAGTTCCAAAATCAAAAGGACTTTTGAGGGGTGCAGTTAGGTAAAACACGTCCAAGTTTTTAAATAAAAAAATATATATTTGGCGTGTCGACGTTTCGACCGGTCTTCATCAGGGTGATTGTTGTCTGGATGAAGGCTTGTCTAGCAATCATCAAAAGGACTTTAAATTATTTTATAAATTCAATTTCACATTTCAGTTGAATTTTGAAATTTCATCGAAAAATCAATAATACAATTTATTTAGTATATTTAAAATATATTTTATATATATTCTATATTATATTGGAACCTTCTAATGTAGAAGTTTCATCGTTCCAGCGGTACCAATAGGTAATCATTCTAAAAGTTTTTGTTATGCCATTTTATTCTTAATTTAGCATATTTACTGGATGCATTTTGTTATACAATCGTAAGTTTCAGTGAATTTTTTTTTTTTTTTTTTTTTTTTTTTTTGAAAATTTGATATACCTATATCGTCTGCATGGCTGTAAAAGTCATTAAGTAACAAAATCAATTTTTTTTTTTTTTTGCTCCAATATTTATAGTGGAAAATTCTCATTACCAATGCTAACATACTGGCATCGAGAATCAAAAACATTTTACAGTACATTTTACTTTTGATTCAGAATGGTCTATTGAAAAATTCAGTTTTAAAAAAATTTTCTTTCTTTACAATTGTCTTTAAAGTTGAATATTACTTAACTGTCTATCTTTATTAAAATCTCTTTAATTATATAAAATTTATATATTTTTTGACAAATATATGTCTTTTGGCTGAGGGTGTATAGTTATTTGTAATTTAATGGGACACTATGTCAACCCTTTTGTTACGTTTTGTTTTTCACCCTTAAAAATGTAACATTTTTACACGCCCTTTGTTAGTGTTGCTCGGATCGAAATTTTGGCGACAGTTTCCAGATCAGAAATGGAATGGGGAAAACATTTTTTTGTCGCCAGGACCTACCATTCAGGAGCTATATCAGTATATATTAATAAAGTAACGTTAGTTTACATTTGTTTATGTTTTAGGTTTTTTTTTTTTACTCGATCTATTTCTGTTGCTCGGGTGGAAAATTTTCAGACAGTTTATCAGAAGCAATAGACAAAAGCTGTGGATTACAGATAGACATATCCATGATATGATATAGATTCCCCAGTCAGGGAAAACTTTACTTTATTCTCATAATTTTAACTCCTGGCTAATCTAACCTTTACCAGTGTGGGTATCCTTAACCACTTCCTTACTATCACGCATATCTCAACTATAACCCTTGAATTTCAAATAACTCTATTTACTTGTTGGTATTATATATATTTTTTTAAACGTCTTATCACACGTACTTCGACATGTCCGAAATAAAATTGGTTATACACATTTTCTATTTTAGAGTGGAGAACAAGATAATCAGGGATGCAGTCGGAGAAAAACACAACAGTATTCTAAGTAGAAATACTTTAATGCGTGGCAACGTTTCGACCTGCCTTGCAGGTCTTCTTCAGGGCCAACGAACCACAATAGAGAGTTGTTTTAATAGAGCATTTGCCCTATTTGAAAAATAGTATGATTTTGTAATGAAACGTTATATTCTAGGACAACTTAATCTATAACAAACTATCACCATCACCGATATCGATCAGTTCCTAAAAATCGACTTTGGATCATCGATTCTCGATGCCATAAAATCGAGAATCAACAAATCACAAGTCATATTATACAAATAAATGAATAAATATATATATATATATATATATATATATATATATATATATATATATATATATATATATATATATAGACCCTATTTGATCCCTGATTATCCATTCCTCTTAGAGTCAACTATACTTTTATCATTTTATATTTTATTTCAAACCAGAAAAAGCTGTGCACAGTCTATAAATATAAATAAATCGAATAAATCTTTAATTTGATCAATTGATTGCTATTTTTTCAAAAATTATTTTTCTAGTAACGGTTACAAATAACGCTTGTTTAAATAACAAACAATAACGCTTAAATTACTCTTTTAAGAATTTTATTTATGAATTGATAAAACCATTTTTTAGCGGAGGGATATTGCAATGTGGCTTAGGCATTATGAGCATTTATGGTTGTCTCACAGTTTATGCAAGTTTAATGCTCTATTGCTTCAAGTGCCCCTTAAACAAACATTATGATCAGTTTGAAAGTAGTTCGAGCAAGTCTGTAGTAATAATCGTGCATGCAAAAGAAAAACAATTTCCGCAACACTACTCAGAGTATAAAAGACTCATAAATGGCCCATAACCATGGAAACGATAAACAGTTTATAATAATCATGATAGTTGAGAAAGGTAATGGCCTGTATAGAAATAGTAAAAAATTAATTTGCCACTTCAACGGCAGTTAAAATCTTTATGATATGCAATTAATACCTACTGGTCAAATGGAGTTATTTCCCATCTGTATCCACAGCTCTTTAACATTGATAATTATAAACTACTTGCGATTTTTTTAATTTTACAATACGTTGTAATTTTTTTTTTTTTTTTTTTTTTTTTAACTGGAAACCATTTTCAATTCGATTTTATTATAATGTCCTCATGAATTATAAGCTCCTGTACCAATTACAACCCATGAAGGGTCTCGGGTTCAGTACTTGCTGTACTGTTTCTGAGCCAACGGTTGTGAAAGAAGGTGTTTTGGCTAAATTATTTTATTTCCATAAAAGTAAAGTATTTTATTTCCTTATAAATTATTCAGATGTGTCACAAATATTTTTATAAGGAGAAATTATCAGATCATGTAATTGTCGAAGAACTCGTAATTATACGTGGTATTAATTCCAAAAAATCACAGATTTTTCGCACCGGTTACGCAGTTCCTTCTGTATCCCAAAAACTCAACAGCCATAGAGCTTTAAAAATTCATTAATAAACAATTAAAAATCTTCCAAGATGAAATGTGAGATCACAAAAATATCAGGTAATTAGTTATAAATTTTTATTTTTATCCTTCATTATTAAAGGTGCCAAACCAATAGAAATTCCAGGTGGACAGTACATCCCCTCTGTCATGGATTTCATGTAACATTTATAAATTTGTATAAAATAAGATTTGTAAGAAATTGTTTTTCTTTCAATTTTTTTTACCCAGACCTGTTATTGAAGAAGCAATAAGTAAATTTCCTTGTAGTACAATAATAAAGGCCTTATTGGCGTGAAGGAGAGTAGCACTGGATTTTAAAAAAAATTAATAAATAAAAAAGTACTTATTTAAGCAAATCTCTCATCCAACTTCCTTTTAGCCTTCTGAGAGTATTTCCAGGTATGTCAGTCATGGCAATGTCACTAATAAATATGTTGTTATGTCCATTAAGTCTGTCGTGAAATCGTATATAAAGGTCATGTATATGTCATGCAAAAATAAAAATTATATTAATAATAAAGAATTAATACAATAAAAAATGCCTATCTAAAAATGTAAAAATAAGGCATTACAACACAGTAGTGAAGACAGAATGCCTATATGTAAGTGAATGTCTGGCATTAAACTATAATTTAGATAATTTAGAAATACTAGAAAGGCGAATCATAAAGCAAATAATAGGCCCACAAAATATAGTAGAATCTTGAAAGTTACAAAGTAATGCTGAAATATTTCAAAATGCAGAAAATATGTCAGATGTAATGAGAAGATTGATGTTTTTTGGACATTTATATCGAATGCCTGATAGTAGATTGACAAGTAAGATTTTCAGATATCTGTGGGGTAAGAAATCAACCACAAGCTGGGTCAATGATGTAAAAAGAGATTTAGAAAAAAAAAAAAAAAAATAAAAATAGAAGAAATAAATAATAGAGAAGACTTTCGGCAAGAAGTATTGAAAATGGAAGGATTCCTTGGCAGGAAAGTGAAAAGAACTGGTACAAAATGGTCTAAGGACAGAAAGAGGAAACATGATGAACAGATGAAAGCATACTGGAAGAAAAGAAAAGAACAAGAGAGGAAGATTTGAAATTGGCACGTGGTCCTCTGATGGCCAATTAAAAAAAAAAAACAATTAATAATGCAGAAAAAAAAACAATTGTTAACAAATATCAATTCATTATTTATTGTAAACATTTTCATATTTATTTTATTTTACACTCTAATCCTTCTTTTCGTTTGTCTTCTTTCACAATTAGCAGTTCAACATACTGAAAAAGTCAAACATTCAATCAAATTCAAAATCAGACATCAAAGTACCTAAAAAAAATATATCAAAAATACATTATAAAAAAAATAAAAAGATCGTGGTAGCCGTATTTTTTACTTGAAGACTAATTTTGGATGTTAAATATTCAACTATAGCTATAAAAACGTACAAAAATTTTCCAAACTTGAGCGATTTCCTACGTAGATCAATTTTTTTTTTTCTTTATTTTTTTATTAATAAAAGAAATCAAACATGTGAATATTCACTTAAGGAAGCAAAATGAAAAGGGCGAAACTAGCCTAAACATAAGCTAAAAAAATTCCAATAGAAATAGCAATTATTTCATCAATCCTTATAAATTATATGTCCTTGCCCGTTTTGTGAGGACTTGGTTGCGGTAGCACACCTGTTGAGACAAGGGACCACCTGAAGCCCGAAATGCAACAAAAATGGCACTGACATTGATATACAAAGGCTTTGACATTGGAAAAGACAGTTGTGTAGCACATGGCCTGCCTCACCACATCCGACGACACAGCTAGAGTTGCGCAACACTTCGCACCGCACAGTATCCTCCACGCTCAGGCTCGCCAACCTTCCTCAACAAGTATGGCATCCTTAATTACTTATTCATACAGGCAGATGCCATTTTGCTTTTTCCACTGTCAACCATTTATGAGAGAGTAATAGTAACCTAATTAACAACCATCAAAGGAACCAATTACATATTTCAAGACCCTTGAATTTCAATCAGATATAATTTAGTTCTAAGGAATATAATTAATGCATTCATGAATAGAATTAGAATATTAAACATTTTATAAATACATAATAAGGCGGTCTGGAAAAAAAAAAAAATTATAGATTCCCTTAAGAGGAATATTTCATCTGAAACAAATACCATGTGCGTCACACTTCATTATTAATTGAATTGTTTTTGTTTTTTAGATATTTTTTTCAGTTAATATTACATCATACACACATATATACACCCACTTGTATTGGAAGTATCACGGGTGTGCATTTATAATAATAATATTTTTAAGATAATCAAGTATTAAGCGTTCCCTACACCGAATCGTAAATAACAAATAGGATAAATTTACCTCTCTATTTACGTGACGACATGCGGTGTGCATGGACAGAGGCGAACTCGCGTAGGTATGTGCACACCCTATATCGCCACGTAAATATAGGAGAGCGAATTTTTCGCTCTTCGATTATTTTCGCTTCAGTGTGTGGGACGATTTACTATTACCAGAAAATATTATTTTTAATAAAATTCATAAAATAAATTAGTAAAAACTAAATAGCATGTATCATCTACAACCAGCGAAGAGATATTTTATCTATACATATGCAAATAGAGCAGTCACGAGTGGAGTGGGGGTGGGATTCGTTCCCCCTCCACTATGCTACCCTAACCTCAAAAGTTACAACTAAAGTTACAAGTGTTTGCTTTTAATTTCTTATTTTTTACGTAAACCTCTTCTCGTTGAGTTTTTATTTTGTTTATAAATTCATTCCACATTAAGTATGCCTTTTTGTGCTGCAATTGGATGTAAGAACAACAAGACTGGGACTATAAATGATAAGCAGCTTAGCTTTCACAGTAACTAACTAAGTAACTAGCGCAAAATTCTTTCATTGTACCTAGTCAAATAGTTCGCGATGGTGTTAAATGCAATTGCCTTTAATAAACTCCACGTCAAAAGTATCACAATGCTTTGAAATATTTGATATTTAGTTTTAAATATTAATATTTACTTTTATTTCAATTAAAATCCTTTTTATTAACAAATTAAGTAAAAAATGATATACTGTGTTTGAAGGAATTTTATTACCTTTACCTGCATCAGCAGCAATCTAAAATAATGTTGGTGAATTGGGAACTGTGTTAACTCTGGGTAGTATAGTGGTGGGGGAATACTAGTCCCAGCTGCCTGTAGCTCCGCCCTATCTCAACAGCAGCTCTATTTGTATATCTCCTCGCTATCTACAATCATACTATACCTGCACTTCAACTACAATTCAGACTATGAACAAAATAAGATTCGTTGCATTAATTTTTATTTATATGAACTTATTTAGGAGGCGCGGTAGCTCAGTAGGTGAGGTCACATGACTATATAGCTCCCGGGCCCTTGTTTGAGTCCAACTGAAGGTTGAAAATTTATTGTGTTATTTTGGTAGTGGATCGACTTCGAGGTCGAGAGCCTCTCCTTGGGCACACCCAGCCTCTACAAAGTGGGTACCCTTAAATGGGGAAAAACCTTGGCGGTTTAGCGTGATGTAGGCCAAATCTCCTCCTTTCACAACTGTTGGCCTATCTGTTACTGCCTCAGTACAGTTGTTACTGTTGCACATCCTTACCTAGGTACTGAGCCCAAGACCCTTCATGGGTTTATTTTATAATTTGCTTAGTTAGAAGTTTTTTTATTTAATTTAGTTTCATTCCAAATATTGTATGAATGGATTCATTGCCATTCTTATTAATTATTACCCTCAAATGAGGCAGAGTGTTATTCTGAATCAAAAACACTTCTTTTTCTCTCTCACAACCCTCATTTAAGAAGATAAATATTCAAATAGTTTTGAGTTTGATTCACTACGTAATGTTTATTCTGTGATCACAAGATTAAAAAGAAAAGACGTTGCAAGATTAAAAAAAAATCAACATTTTTTAAACCATTGGTTTTTACCATTGTTAACGCTTTTATTAATGTTTCCGCCTCTATGGGCCATTTTCCAACCGAGTTTGAGCTCATAATAATTATATGAAAATCCCTCGCGTTTAAAAGCTGAATTACTTCCCAGTAGTAAAATGCTAAAGAAGTAAATAAAACAAAAGAAACAATTTTGTTTAGGAAAGGAAATATAAACATTGACAACCATACAAAATAATAATATTTTAAGTATAAAAAGCTTTTTTACCAAAGAGATAGTTTAAAAGAATTAAGAAAGCCTGCATTATTTTTTGAACAATCCAATATATTTAATTTAATTATTCTAATAAAAGTTAATTTCCCTAAAATGAATTATCAATTAGGCCTAATATTAGTTCAATATTTACGCTATAAGATGTTGGCAGCCCTGACAGATCTCCCCCTCCCCCCTCTGTAATGGCCAAAGCTTACTCCGATGCTGTGTTAATTATTTCACAGATGTATCCACCCTGGGACAGGCACTCGCTCCAAGAGAGCACCAACCGAAAATATATTGTTGCTAGCTATTAGCGGAGTAGAGAATCATTGTTAGCGGCTGTAATTATACGCCATTACTTCCGCTGCTTTATCAATCTCTTTCAGGTCTCGAGTATTCTTGAGCTTAATTCTGCGTTCGTATTTCTTAGTTGTAAAATTTCATTCTTTACTTCGCTGGGTAGAAATTACGCTTTAATATTTTACATTATTTGCCACGAGACAGCAGCAAAGTATCGAATGTAATACGCGGTTTTGCATTCAATCTTTAATGATTTGTTACACTGATTTGGCATAATCAAATATTTAGAAAAAAAGATTTCTCATCAGTCCATTTTTCAGTACTTCAAATAATCAAATTCTAATTTATTGTACTATTCTGTTGTTTTGTACAAGAAATAGTAAGTAGGGCCCCATGGAATAAGGAAAATTTGATCAAGCGACAAAAACCGAACCAGGTTAAAATTTTTTATTTCGTATTAGGAGAAACAGAGTAAAAGGAGCTCACTCATTTGAACCTGCCTCGTAGTAATTGGTTCTCCTTGTTGTTTTAGTATAAAAAAAGTTGAGCTCCTAACTGCGTTCCAAAAAAAAAGTGTCGCTTTAGACCAACGTGTTTCATGTTAAAACGCAGCCGCAATGTCCCATATCTTGCTAATATGGCCCAAAATAGATAACTATCTTTCCATTATAAACTGAAATTTGACTAATTTACAATTGTCACAGTGGGCTATTTATCTACCGGTAAAGTCCGAAGAATCAAAATAATGAAAAACTTAAAAATTTATTTACAATGTATTATTTATGAATGGTTCATTCGTTTTATTTAAATTAAATTATTCTCAACATCCTTTAATAAGGACTCATTGGTAATGAAGATACATTTTTCGAATACCTTTGCTATTAATTATATTAGGAAGGTTACATTAATATGAAGATTAAGGGCAATTTCAGTGGTTGAAGATTGATTGAAAGGATTAGATAATAGAAAATTGATTATTTCTATTGAAGGCCATGTTTCAGAACAGACGTTATTTTAGTCACATAGATGAGTTTTATTTTACTCTGTAAATAACGCGTTCAAAGCTTCGAGCAAATATTGAATTAATTGGATTGGATGTGCAGGTGACGTTTCAGTCTTGTTTGAGGATTCCAGGTGAATCACTGGCTTAAATAAAATGTTAGGTAGCTCATCTGTCCTACAATAACAGATGAAACATCAAACTAAGGATTTTTTAGATCTAGACAACCATTCTAATTTTTCTAAACTGGAGTGGGTACTCGTACATTCATTTATAAATCCATTTTGAGACCACATAAATGCCTGTATAAGAGAATATGCTTAATTATGAAGATTTTAATTGAAACGAAATATGTTGTGTTATTTGGGGAAAGCCAGGAACCTTGAGGAAGACAAGCTGAAAGGTAGGGGTTGACGAATTGGTATTATTCAGAGTAATAAAGAAGGATCTATTGCTAAGATAAGATTCTATAAGATGAATAATATAGGGTGGGAAATTATAATTTATGAGTTTATAGATAAGACTCGTGTGCCATACTTTGTCAAAAGTGTTTTTGATATCGAGCAGTACCATGCCCGTATGCTTCTTTTCGTTAAAACCGTTCATAAGTTTATTGAGCAACAATATTATATCATACTGCCAACTCTCCTACCTCCTTTTTCATTTTTTCAATTTTATTGTTGTTTAATGGATAAGTCTTTTGACAGGGATCTATATATATTTTTTTTGGTGTAAAATTTGATTCACAATCAAAAAAGTAACATTTTGACACGGTCTAGTTCTTTTGGTGTTACTGATCGAAAATATAAAAATTGGGAAAAGCAGTAGATCATGGATATACTCCTGATCGATTGTTTTTCCTAGTCAGGGAGAAATTGAGGCGTTTTTTTAATGACTTAGTTGACTACTTATTCTCCGAGGCCTATGATAGATGCTTTAAATTATTAAATTACATCATGGCTGTCGTAAAGAAGTGAAGAATTCAAAATTGAAAAATATTCAACAGGGCATTTTCGAACGTTTACCTAAATCCTGAAATTACGCTAAAAATACCACTTGCACCAGAATAGATACTTTGAAGCCTTATTAAGAAGAAAGACTTTTTTTTATGTTCAGAATTTTTCTCAATGCAGGTATTTAAAATTCCTTTGAAGTTTACTAGTAAATCTATTTTACTACAGTTAAAGGTAATTTGACTTATCCACTTCTTCACAACCACCGGTATATTATCGCATTATTTTTGCAAATCAACTTATATATTAGCGGGTTTTAGCTCAAAATATGTATATAACAACCCCGAAATTCTGTTACTAACGTAAACATATATTTACAAAATAAATTTATTTTATCAATACATGATAGGATGATCAAATTAAGGATCCATGAAGCAACAAATTCGAGAATTACAGAGGCCATAGAGACTGAATCTATTGTTACAAGAGTCCTGTTTGGCAGAGCCGGGCCTCGGTATATTTAGATCTGTGGAGTTGCCCGCCTCTCAGCCCAGCTGCCTCTAGAGCTTCTCATCATCATACTTTATAAGCTCCATTCATCATGGTGAATAATTATAATTCAAGATATTATAATAAAGTTCAATAATCAATAAACATATATTATATTTACATTTAATGGGCTATCTATAATGCTAGTATTGGGTTATAAATATACAGGGTTAAGGTATTAAAATAAACTCAATAACAAAAAAATTAATAATGATTAAAAAATAAATTGCTATCTCCAGCCTAGCAAATCCTTCTTCATGAACAATTGTTAGTGATAATACAAAAGCGTCCTCCCCATCTTCCAGCCTTGTCAAATTAATGCTTGTAAATAGATTGCCTAATTTCTTGTTCAGCAGTAGAATATTTTGTGAAAAAATTAATATTGCATACTAACATGAAATCAAAATATATATGGGTCGGCTAACCGAGACCTTTGTTGATCAAGATTCCCAAGTATACTTTAAATTACCCACAATATAACATGTTAATAGATATTTCAGTCACACAAAATCTTTATTATAAACAAATTCTGGAATCGATCTTTTATCAATTAATTGTTTATATTTTTAAAAATGGTCCAGGTGCCTAGAAAAATGATATTTGATAGGCGAGAAGTCTGGAGATTATGGTGTGTGTGATGTCATAACCAAGCTCCAATGAATTAAAAATGCAATGGAATCTGCAACGCGTTTTTTTTCTCGGTAGTTTAATGCACGAAGAACCCAAGTTTCCAGCTTTTTCACCTTTTCGATTGATCTGAGATATTTTCTAAAAATAATCATTCAGGGATTATCATAGACAAAGTTTGCTAAACTTAGTCATTAAGAGAAGAAGTCCTGGCATGGTCCTTTTTTTATCTTCAATTCTGAAGTCTCTCATTTCTTAAAAAACCATCGTTGAAAGAATCACTCACTCTGTCAGGTTATGTTCCTTTCCAACCACTCGTTCAAAAACCATGTATTGACGTCTTAATATAAAATGCATTATATACAACCAGTGAAATGCAACTGAAGTAAACAAAAGTTTTGTTCGGTAAAATATTGAAAAGTTTTGACATGTATATAAATGATTAATCTATCATATGTAAACAGTTTATTATATAGAAGGATAATTTAAAGATAACTTAAAGGTCAGGACTATTCAATATTATAACCTGCAAAGTCCGAAAGGTCAGAAATCCCCAATACACAACTATTGCTTCGTTAATTTTTACTCTCTCTCTCTCTCTCCACTTTTTGAACTTTTCAACAAAAATTCATCATCTACTATACATATATATTTTTTTTTTTTATTTTTGAAGAGAAAAGATTTGACCCCAGTTGGGATTCGAACCCAAGTCTCCAACTCTCTAGCGTGGTGCCTTATCCACTAGGCCACCGAGCTCGTATCCGAACCAGGGAAATCTTTTCTCTTCACTGATCCATACCCCCGGGCACTCGCAATTGCGATGTACAATTCGGGGATGAATGTTCAATTTGAACATTACTTTAAATGGATCTATTGACGAGCTGTCCTATATATTAAATTATGAAATAATTCTTGATTATTAAATATTTTTTAAATATATTTTTTATTTTTGAAGAGAAAAGATTTGACTACGGTTGGGATTCGAACCCAAGTCTCCACCTCTCTAGCGTGGTGCCTTATCCACTAGGCCACCGAGCTCGTATCCGAACCAGGGAAATCTTTTCTCTTCACTGATCCATACCCCCGGGCACTCGCAATTGCGATGTACAATTCGGGGATGAATGTTCAATTTGAACATTACTTTAAATGGATCTATGGTATTGACGAGCTGTCCTATGTCCTATATATTTCCCTGGTTCGGGGAATATATATATATATATATATATATATATATATATATATATATATATATATATATATATATATATATATATATAACTGATATATACTGGGTATTTAATTTTTATTTTTAAAACACCAATAAATCAGGTGACAACTAATGACTTAATAATAACAAAATAACTATCTAAAATGATAAAATAATGTTCACCATCGTTATATAAGGAAGAAGACGGTACGTCGATTGTATACAATACAATAAAATTGCATTAACTTATTGTACGTTTCGTCTTACAATTCAAGCTTTTTCATTAGGGCTTTCTTTAGTTGTCAGCTGACCTAAAAAAAACTGAAGAGAACAACAAAATGTCTTATAAATATTAATATTAAAATTCATAAAACGAAATATAACCACTACTCAAAATAATAGAAAAATTAATATCACCTCAACTATAAATTGTTTACTTTTTCCAAAATACATATTTTGTCAGTAATAAAGTCGGAGTAAAACAAACGCAATACCGTAACGATTATATAAGTCTGGATTATATAAGGTTATATTCATTTGACGCAATATTTAATTTTATATATTTTTTTAGTTATTAAAATAATTAATAAATAATTGTAATTGTTGATTCGTTAACAACGAAATGGAAGTAAACTCAATTAAATCATCTCCTTGATTTAATATATTGTTAGCTGATTTTACAAAGTTTCCCCATTAGTATTCTTAATTATTTCTGAGATCTTAGCAATATGTGTCCTTTTGTGATTATTATTTTGTAATTTTCCTTATGAAATTTACTTGATTCGACTCAATATGATATTATATTTAATATTATATAAATTATAAACTCAAGCCTCTTCAATTCAACCTTTGTCAATTAATTTGTCAGCATCTCAAAAGATACAGCTATAAATAAAATGAGTCTTCTAACATAAAAACAAAGGAATTCATTTTTATTTCTGAATTTTTTTTTTTTTTTTTTTAATTGTTCAATACAATCAGCAATTGATTAGAGAGATCTATTAATACAACTCTTACGCAGACTAAGATAATATTATCATTAATATTTTCTTTTTTGTTGTCGCATTATCACTGTATAAATAACTAAAGCTTCTTAATTATTTTATTATATTCTTACGCAGTTAGTATTTAGACTTAAAACATTATTTTTATTTAATTAATGAAAGCTTATAATCTTTTATTATTATTTTTTTTTGTCTGCTCTTCCATCTACCGAAGAGTGATGTATTTAAAGTACAAAAAAAAAATTGTGGTACAGGCATTGATGACCCTAGGGATTTTATATATATGCCTATAAAACCCAACAAACAAACAAAATTGTGGTTATACGTAGATATATAGCTTTAGTTATTACAGATATCGCACAAGTACCAGGATTTTAAAAAATTCTGGATTTTTTTTTTTTTTTTTTTTTTTCACGTAACGGCCTTAGAGACCACGCGAATATCATTCACTTCTTACTACTTCTCTCCTTCCTTCTCTCTTCCCGCCTTTTCTTCATTCTTTCCGATTGCTCCTTCCTTCTTTCTTCGGTCCATGTATGTTTTATTTAGGAAACTAAATTTTTTTAAAATAATTACAAATAAACATATTTAACAGTAAATTTTGAGAGCAACGCTGCGCTTTCTCCAAATGACGGAAAATATTTCTCATTCAGATCCAGTAGCTTTTACACCAAGTTTAAATTCATTCAGCAGATTTCGGCCGAACATGAGTTTGGAATCATTTCGACTTTGTAACAATTAAATGAGACTTTCTTAACTTTATTTATTCATTCACAATTGTCTTAACACAATGCAACACAAGCTTAAAACAATCAGCGTATGTTCAGAAAAAAATAAAAACTAAGACATGTAAAACACATGAGGGAGACCAATATACCATCGGTACCTTCTCCTCACATTATTTTAGATGTTACTTAAGGTGGTCCCTCATCCAGCTCCAACAATATTATGTGGAATATATATTATAGCCATGTTTTGTGGGTCTGTTGGGATGGTCATAAAGTTTGTTGTGAAATATTCTGTATTTTGTTTTGATGTGGTCTTGAACAGTGGTTATGTGTAAGTTTGTATGCAGTATTATATTATTTGCCATGGAAATCGTAAGATTAGTCTTCATGTTAGTGATTGAAATGTTTTTAGTTAGTATATATGAGTTATTTTTTTGGATGAACCATGTCTCTGTAATGCGTAAGTTCAAATGGTTTTCAGTAAGTGTCTGAATTCAGGTGCTCTCTTAGATTCAAATAGGATTTTTGTAACAGGAATAACAAGAGGCTTAAAATTAATTCCCCTAACCGTAAACTGTAAACCTTTTACGGGTATGGGCAGTCTTGATTCTCATTAATAACAAAAGGCAGTTAAATCAAAAAGAACCACACAAATCATAAATAGGGCAGGACATATCGTTTGACATGTTATTAATAAAATGACAACATTAGAAAACCGCGTCTTGCTTTTATCAAGTTGAAGTTGCTTTAAGTACGAGTATATACTACTGGAATAAAGTATGCAAATTGCACCTATCAGCTTCAAACACCCTCTAACATTTTGATGAGTCAATTCTGTTTTGTTTTAAGCTGACCTCTGTACCCTTCAATAAAAATATAAAAATAAATAATAATAACATTTTATGCTGAAGGAGATTTAATCAATCAGTTAAGTCTTTTTTGGCATAACTCCTATTATATTTCAATATATGTTGCTACATGTTTCGGAACTTCATCCCATCAGGCTTTTAAAACATTGTTTTAAAAATTCATTAATCCATATAATTATAATTAGTATTACAATTATATACAATATGTTATTTACATTATTTAGATGAAGAGACAATGTGAAAATAATCACAGACAAATAGGTAAGTGGCATATTGTATATAATTGTAAAACTATTGGTATAAAACAATATTAACATTTTAGAAGCCTAAAGATGGGACAATGTTCCAAAAAATATTGCGACATATATTGAAATATAATAGGATTTATACTAAAATTATTGCATAGGTCAGCTTAGAAACAAAAAAAAAAAGTACAAAAAAGTGAATGTATCTCAGATTTTTGAGTTGTCACTTTAGGAATATGTGTGTAATATATTTTCCTTATTTTAAATACCATCATTGAAAGGAGTCATTTTTAATCCTATAATAATCAATCAGTTTATACAGACCAGTTTTCATCAGAAAAAAATATTTTAACTAAATCAATTAATTAATTATATTTGATTAGTTAGGTTAGTGCGATTATGATTCCACTATAGGGCTATTTTTAGTTTTTCTACTATTATTATTTTTTAATACACTATAATTTCAAATATTAAAAGAAATATCTTAGCAATTGGTCAAGAAAACTACTTTTATAGGAATTTGATTTTCTTACAAAAAATAAGGTTTGGCTGCACTGCAGAGCTATACCGTGTTAAAATGTTACATTTTAGAATGTGAAAGAAACGTTTCACCAAAAAAGTATACACCCACCCACCCCCCAGCCAAAAGGCACTTCCCTGTCAAAACTTCACTTATATTTATTACTACATTTCCACTAAAAAGCTTGAACATCATCACTAGTTTCAAACTGTCAGAACCAATCTTACTTATGAATGTGTAACTCATTCATCAATTAACATATAAATTATTCGGAAAAAGTGGTTTCCGAATAATTGGTTAGAAATTATGACTCCTCAACCACATTTGATGAGAAGCTTCCCCAGTTCTCAATGCCAAGCGGCTGGTTGTATTCATCGGTGCATCGCCATCTTGAGGAAATTACATGTAATCTCTTCTGCGACAGCCCTAACTACTGCTTTCCTACCGGCTTCTTATTAGCCGGCTAGTCATTAGTTTATTTTTAGTACAAGGCATTGTAAAGATAAAAAAAAAAAGAATTTTCTTTAAAATTAGTCTCTGGTTTTCTTAAAAGTGGATGCAGATAATTATAGAATAATTGAACTGTCCATACTTAATATAATTATTAATAATTATAACACAAGTCCATAAAAGTTTAACTATTTTAAACAGGAAAATTTAGATAGCAGTAAATAGCGGTACTGTTTTAACATTTTGGCTGGGGTCTAAACTTTTTTCGTGTAAAGTTTTTCCAAATTTTGGCAAGTGATGGGAGTTTTTTTGAAACGCTCTAGTTCAGTTATTGTTGCTGGGATCAAACGTTTGACGAAATTGAATGAAAAGTATTTGTTTTTGTTTAAAATTTGTCGCCAGTACTTACCATTCAGGAGCTATATTTGTTTGAATGAAAAAATTCACGTTTGTACAACCTTTGTATTTTCTCACAACTTTGCTTATTTCGAAAAATCACTGATTGTTAATTGAGTTTAATTATTGATTTAAGTAATTTAACTTAACTAACAGTAACTTTATATTGGGAAAAGCAGTAGATTATAGATAGACATATCCACGATCTATTGTTTTTCCAAGTCTGGAGGAAATAATGTTTTTTATTGTTTGTTTTTTTTATAAAGCTTTTATTTTTACAAAAATTACAATTGCCCACTAAAAAGAACAATAAGTAATTGTGCTAAAAAGTATACATTCATTTCTTATTCACAAATAAATCATAAGATTAATTCAGAATAAAAGAAAATCATGATACAGTTGAAGTAGAAAAAAACATTGCAATATATAGACTACAAATAGGTAAAAGAATAGTAAACACATTTAATTATGGTTTTCCTTTTTCTTGGAGTTTGTTACAGTAACTATTTATTTTGATGTATAGCTTAATTATAAAAAAAATTTAACAACCCTTAAAAAATAAAAATAATAATATTTTGTTTATGTTAATAATGGTTTTCACAATTAATATTGAATAATATCTTAACATCGAGATAATTTTATTTCCAAATAAACAACAACAGAAAAAAATTTGACTTGTAAATTATATAATAATTGGTGATCATGAGGTACTTTCGAATATTTACCATAAAAATAATCCCGACTACTCCAACATTTAGCAGGCAAACGTTCAAAGCTTCCAATAAATTAAAAAATACTTCTTTACATGATAGTAATTAAGTCCATTTCGACATATGGAGTTGAGCTTTGGGGCTCCACTAAACCTTCCAACTCTTTTAGCATCTAATCTTTACAATCAAATCCCTTCCAATATCTCCAGTGCTTCTTATTTTGTCACAAATAAACTTATCCAAGATGATCTAAATGTCCCATACGTTACAGATTTGGCCCAAACAAGATCCCTAGCCTTCCATGGCAAGCTGGATTCCTCGAATTCCTGGAATCCACAAGTCTCCAATTTGCCTTACTCTCTATTCCCAATAATCCTCCGAGGCGTTTGAAAAGGAGATAGCCAAGAGACCTTATGTAGAACTTATATTATAGTATTAGTGAGTAGTTCTTTACATATTATTGAAATGTCATTGTAATAATTTCCTCAAATTTACTTATTGTGTATAATGTATACAGTTATAAATATCAATAAATAGTTATAAATAATAAAATAAAATAATTGTGGCAAATTTAATAAATTTAAGTAATATTTGAGATTCCCAAAACTAATATATAAAATATTGTATAAATAAATATTATATTTTACTATATTATAACATCATTTATGAAACAAAAATTAATTATATTTATTATGATTATAGTTATTTAACTGTAATTATATTGAGCTATAACAATGAAAATAATGGATTGTTTTTTAACTATATTTTTTTAATGAGATAATTAAGATAATCAGCTGTTGTGGCTTCCTAAAAATCTTTTTAGTTTTTATCATACACATTTTTGTACGCTAATATATATTAGTGATGAATATTCCAAGGCTTAATAATGTGGCATAAACAGTTTTCCAGATTTTAATTTATCATTAATATAAGGTGGAAGAGTTATGATAAAATAGTTATCAATTATATATGTTTTTCTGTATATTAGTTTATACATTATCTCTTCTTGTTTATAAATTATCTCTTCTTGAATCTTGTCAGAAGTTCGTTCTTCATTCCCTTTTGGGCAATTTTGAGATACTGCTGCATTCCTAAATATTTATGTAGTTGATTCGTTTCAAGTTCTTGAATACAATCTTCTTCATTTATAACTATATTTTTGGTTCTTTTCGCTTTTCCCTTGTTTATATGAAGCACGGCACATTTGTCTAAACCAAATGACATACTAATATCACTGGTAAATGCTGATACGGTTTTGACCATATTTTTCAATTGCTCAATTGCAATCAACATTGCATTGATTTATAATTATTTTATTTGTTCATAAAGTTTATTTACTTATATTCTTTATAAAATACATCTAAGTATATAAAGAAATTTCAATGAATCAGTCAAAAAGAATAACAGGAAACAGTTTTAAAAAAATAATTTTGGCCATCGGTAAGTAGATAGTATTTTTTAAATCTATAAAATTCTAAAGACACAGTTAATTATTTAAATAAGTTATTCACATAATTATTTCTATAGAAAATAAAGAATACATATTTAAGTCGTAAAAAC
Organism: Euschistus heros; assembly: GCA_003667255.2. Taxonomy (NCBI): domain Eukaryota; kingdom Metazoa; phylum Arthropoda; class Insecta; order Hemiptera; family Pentatomidae; genus Euschistus; species Euschistus heros. Next base: position 1,651,369 of record RCWM02000004.1, read on the forward strand.
AATCATAAAGCTTCAATCATAAAGTATAATCATAAAATTATACTTACTCTATCTTAACATTATAAAAACATAAGAATTACATGTATATTAAGGGTTAATTGAGCTTACTAAATATAATATATATTATTATAATTTAGAAGAGAAAATATATCATACTATTTAAGAGAAAAAAATTCTATATTTGTTTTAGGTATTTCTGAATTTTTAAAGTTTACAACTTAACTTGCCTTTGAACAGAAAAATAAATTAACAAGTATACAGTAATAAAAAAAAAAATCCGAGATACATACAATAGTTTTTTATAAACTTATTAAACATGAGAAAAATGAACAATTTAAAATTATCATGTACCTGGAAAAGTATTGGAAATATTGTTAATTTTTTTAAGTAAAACTGAATTTTACACCAGATAATATTTCAAAATAATAGTAATTAAATATAAAATCTTATATTAAATCTATAAATATACTGATTAAAAATGTTGTGTCTCTCAGCCTTGAACCTGCGTCATAAATAGCTTTCTATATTTACTTCGCTAATAATGTTATTGTTTGATCAATAGTCAACATGGGATCAGTAAAATCTGAATAATATACAACGGAATTCAACATCTGATGCATGGTATAAGATCAGAAGTTCATTTTAAGACTAAAAAATATGAAGTTAAGGTATCGACTAACCAGTCTTTTAAATGTTTCCTTCTTTCAGTACCCGAAACATAAAAGATATTAATAATTTTTAAGTAAATAACTAATAATTATTTCTTTATCCAAACGTTATTACAAATATTCATAATAAGTTATAAAAACTTTTCTCATTATTTCATGTCTAGAATGAAGGAACATGTTTTATTCTTTTCCTTATGTGTACTCCCATACAAGGACTATTTATTTATATATTTGCATGTCCCATACCTTATAGGCATACTTAATAAATGTTTATAAGAGTACTAATTTTAGCATAATATAGTGATTTGAATATATAAATAAGTACGTAGTTAGTTAGCAGAGTAAATAAAATATATAATAAGAACAAAATATAAATAAGAAAAATAAAAGAAAATATTTTTTTAAAAATACAAACAACAAAAAGATATCATCTAAACAAAGTCAACAATTACCTACTCCATATAGTCCGTTTTTCAAAACCTTTCGTTTAAATGTGAGTACCTCTGTCAAATTTGGAAAAAAAAATTTGTTCTTCCGGGCCAAGTTTCGTGAATATTAAACTTTTATCAGATTAAATATAAGTATCGACTAAAAAATAACTGCAATAAGTGAAGAAGGGTTAGGATTTTTAAAATAATAAGAAAGATGTTTTGTGTTTCTCATTCATATTACATAATTTTCATAGTTAAATTAGTATTCAATAGAAGTAAGCATACATTTCAGTTATAAAAATTATAAACAAAAGCTCTAACATTAAAGTTAATAAAACCAGATTATCATGCTCTAAACATGTTTAGGTATAGGATTGATTAATTCATTTGTTTTAATGATGTTGTTTTATTTTACATATATCAAGCTTTTTTTTTATTTCCATTTGGGAAAAGAAGTAATTATACTTTTTCTGAATCAAACGGATTTATAAAATTATTGATTATGTACATTATTACTTTTCAGGTATAAATACACATATAAAATACAATAAAACATTTTAAGTCAGAGCAATCCAACATCTAAATTATTACATAGCGATCGACATTTTATTTTTCATTAATATATAGCAGAATATTACATATACTTAATACATTATTTGTAATATTTTTTAAATTATTACAATATTATATTATATTATTATATAATTAAGAGATGTTAGAAGGGTTTGGCAGAACCAAGAGCACGGTATGAAGTTCCTACAAAGCAATAAAGACGTAGGAACTCTATACCTCGCTAGTGGTTATCTACCATCTAGATGGCTTCAGAATTCTTCATTCTTCTTTTGTTTTTTCCAGATAATAATTTTAAAAATTATAGTTCTATAGGACTATAATCTTTCTTCTTCTTCTTCTTTTTATGTTATGCCTCGTCCTGTATCCTTGGTATACTATATAATTGTTATACAGTTAGCAATCAAAATTAAGACAAAAAAGATTATTCTAAAATACAATAACTGAGAAATAATTTTTAATTATTATACATTTGTTAAAAAATAACTGTTATTTCAAGCTGAAATATTTTTAAATTAATCCTTGAATGCTTATTTTGCATATTACATTACAATATATATAAATAAATTTAAATTATTAATATTCCCACATTGAAAAAAGCCTGTACCACTACATAAGTTTTAGGAATTGTTAAGGTTGTAGTACTGTTTCTTAGGCAACACTTGTGGAACAGAAATCAAAAGCGATGTTCAAAATCCCACTCAATCGCCAGGTTTTTACTTATTTAAGGGTAACTACTTTATAGAGGCTAGAGGTGCCCAAGGAAGATGTCCCAATTACAAATTCAATCTATGACAGAAATAACAGAAAATAATTTTCTACCTACAGCCGAACCTGTAAGGAATCATTCTGTTACCTACTCAGCAACCGCACCTCTAATAGAATATTTTTTTATTTAATATAATCCAAAATCATAACCGTGAAAATAAGGCCCACTTATAAACTTAATAAGAAAATTTCTGATATCTGATGATTTATTTATTTATTTTTTTTTTTTAATATAGTTACACTATTCCAATTCAACACTAAAAGAACCATTATAATCTCAAGTAATAATTAAACTAATGTAATGTTATTTAAGCTGCAGGTTATATTAAATTAAAAAATATATATATTATTTATTGTAAAACATAATTTATATATTAGATTAATATTGAACGAGAACGAATGTATTCAAATGTATACATACAACTGGTAGATAGTTTCTAATGTAACCATTCAGTGTTTTATATAACTCCACTTTTTTAAGAAGGCATCATATATGAAAAATATTTTCCTTACTATTTTTACTTTATATTCATATAAAAAGAATGATATTCAGATATAAAAGATAAAAAAGTATATAAAAATTAAAAGCCAGAATACAAATAAAACAATAAAAAGGAATAATATACCTTTTAAATTTAAAAATACTATAATAACTATTGATATACTTAGCAACAGATGTGAGGTTAAGTGATTCCTGATTAAGTACCTATAAAATATATTTTACCAATAAATAAAAAACCTATTAATAGCCCTAATAAAGTTTAATGACTTGGCTTCTGAATAATATTATAAAAGCAGAGCTATTTCCCTCTAAGGGACCTCATAAATTAGAAGGAAACTATCCCCCTCCCCCCAAGCTAACTAGTGGCAATTGGGAACCATAAAAAACTAAACCGTTTTTCCAAAAAGCCTTTATCTAAACTGGTTATATAGAATTATGTGTAATTTCGTAGCCAGCGCTGATCAGAATCTAAAAGAGATTAGCATTAAAACGATCTGAAATCCGATCGAAGTGCATGGATTATATTTAAGAGAAGAAAATATACCTTTCTTTTAAAAAATTAAATTACATAGACTACCTTAATTGAGGAATTACAGAGATGAGAATGGTCCGTAATTGCTATCTTGTATCTCTCGTCCGTCAGCCGCTCTTTACTTCCCTAATAAACGGTTGAAACGGAAAAAGAAAAATAAAAGAAATAAAGACAATTAAGTACAAAAATTTTCTCATGATATCCGAGATTTTTTTTTCAATGGGAACTTGTAGATGTAAATGTTTATTCATTTTATTACTATAAAATTACATTTTATTGTTAACGTTTCTCTGAAAAAAAAAATCTTTATAATCTGCTTCTGATAAGGAAACTACCGGTAAATTTTCGATCCGAGCAACACCAACAGAGATAGAGTTTATCGAAAAAATCTAAAACTTAAATAATGTAGCTCCTTAACGTTAGGTCCTAGCGACAAATGTTAAATAACAAAAATATTTTTCATTAAATTTCTGATGGAAACTATCGTTTTTAGATCCAAGTAACAATATCAGAGCTAGAAAGAGTCAAAAAAGCTACACCATTTAAAAATGAAGGCAAATGTGATTTTTTTCATACAAATCAATAAAACTCATAAACGGTATGCCCTACCAACAAATAATATAAAATAAAAAATATTCCCCATTAAATTTCTGATACGGAAACTTTTGTCGAATGTTCGATTCGGGCAAACACCAATAGAAAAAAGTTCCACTCTAGGTTACCATAACGACGTTTTACGTTTAAAAAAAATTATTATAAGCATTCTGGACGGAGAATGCTTGAATGTCTGGTTCAAAGAATATTTCATTACAATATGAATTTTTATATTGAAAAACTATCAATGATATTAAAATTAAAATTTGACTTTAAAATAATATAGAGAATTATAATCTATTCTGAATAAAGAATAATACATTAAAAATAGGTATACATATTAAACTAATAATACTGACAATTTGCAACCATAAACAATCGAATGCGAATCGAAGTAATAGTTCGAAAATGTTAGTTCCTTTGATGTTAATATCGTACCCAAATGACTTCCATACGGCGGAGGTTCAAGGCGCGCGCTGGGAAGAGCGGAACGGATTTGAACCTATTAATATAGCCACGGTAATATACACTCCACCTGGCGATGGGAGCATCTCTATTCAACTGGAAAAAGGGTTTCCTTCAAGAAGAATCGTTTTATTAAATATCCAAGATGAAGATATACATTATATAGTTATTTCTAATACTTTGAGACACAATATTATTCAAAACAATCCTTAATTCTGAATAAGGAAATCAATATACATCTAGAATGAAAGAGTTTAATTCTAAACATTAGTATTTTTTTTTTTTACCTTCTGATTTTTGCGTTTGAAGCAAAAGTCCTTCAAATATTAGCCCAAAAATATTTACTCATCTAGTCAGCTAGCAATAAATTTTATGCGGGGAAAAATTCTGTAAAACGTTTAATAAATAGATCATATTTTGTATCTAGTATATTAACATAGTCCAAATATTAAGACCAAAACATAAAAACGCCAGGATTTCATGAAGTCCTACATAATCCTGAAATATTGGATGGAAAGCTGGTAGGGGAATAGCTAGAGTAAATTTAAATATTGTAAATAAGTATTAAATTGTTTTCTTTTGTATTTATTTATTATTCATCTATTGCATTAATTTTTATTTTTTAATTGTAAACTAACTTTACGTTTTTATTAAATAATTTCCTGGTTATTTTTTTAATTTCATTGTATATAAAGTATAGACGTTTAATGCTGGGCATCATTATTAATTGCCTTTGTTGTTAAAGATAGTAATTCTGTATTTTTAAAAAAACTGTTAGATCCATGCAATTTTTGTTGGACCTCTTTTGTTTTAGATAAGCGGAATAATACGCCGTATAAGATAAATTTCAGAATAAAAGTTAAAAATATAATGATTGGTTTTATCTTAAATAATCTATTCTGTTTTATTTGAGTATTTGATCGATCTTGAAAAAATATAATAAATTAAAAAAATATATATATTTTGGACGCCTTTTTTTGAAAACAGTTTGAACGTGTAACAAGTTTTAACAACAAATATCCCTCAAAAGTATCCATCGAAAAAAAAAAGGGCAATCAAAACCGAAAATGAATTGAAATCATCGGGTTAGTACCTCTAAGAGGAATAAGTAAATAAGAAAAAGGTAAACAATTACTAAGATTTTCATTTTAGCCGCGAGCCTGAAGCAAACAAACCACGTATTTCAGGTGAAAGGAATTTTTACCCACCTCAAAAACAAAAACAAACACACAAAGAGAACTAAAACAACCAAGACCAATTATAACAAATCCTCAACGGCATTCAAATTAGGGCCCGTGTAAGCCTACACAGGTGCTAGGAAGTAAATAAGAATTCACGACTCTTCGAAAACAAAACGAAGGCGCCAGTTTTACGATCGGTTGCGAAAGGAAAAGAAAAAATTAAATGGCCGGTAGCCGAGAGCCATAAAACGAGGAGACCAATTAACTCGCTACTTAATGAGATATCGCACCTCGCCCGATAACAGCTTCGACTTCGAACTGCTTCCGATAGCGGCTGGTTTCTTTTCCCACGGATCGGAGGACAGTTCTATCTTATCTTAAAGGAGTTTCAATAAAAAAGAACACAGAAGATCGTGGTGGAGCTAATGGGTTAATTGTAGAAGGATATCATTGATAAGAAATACTAGAAATAAAGTTTTCTAGTTTCTTTAGAGCAGCATATTTTAAATTTTTCATTTATAGAATGTTTTGTTACATTGGGTTTCTTATTTCGTTAAGTTCACCAACCACTAAAGATTTCAAGCATCTATAAATAAATTTATAGGCAATTAATAATTTGAGTTTAAATACTCCAAGTAATCACACTACTAAATATTTAAAACCACGTATTAAGTTCTAACTATTCTGGTAACTCGTAATTATTTTTAAAATGTTTATAGTAACAATTTACCGTAATTCCAATTTTAAATGAAAGAAGCACAGCTCAAAACTAAGGCTTTTTAAATTTTAATAATGAACTAGGTACACATAGAGACATTTTCATACACTACATTCCTTTTCTAGTACTTATTCTTTTTTTCATTTTCTATGTATTTAAATTTTTAATATCATAATATGATATTACATATATTATACATGTAATATGTTTAGAAATTGCTAATTGATGAATAAGAGAAAGAATGTATTTATTAAAAATTAGTAAAATAATCCACTGAAAGCCAAAATGTATGAAAATGACAGCCACAGATATCATTGATGCAAACATCCCTACAAATTTAGGCAAAAATTATTAACAAACCTAGTCAGCTATTTATTTTCATACCGAGGAACTTTATTTATTTATTTTCATACCGAGGAACTTTATTTATTCATTTTCATTACGAGGAACTTTATTTATTTATTTTTTTTAACACAAAAACAATGGATTCATAAATGAAATACCGAGTGGGCTACCTTGGGAGACGCCTGCGGTGCAGAGGACAGACCCCGCAGCAAACCCCTTTCTAATTCATTAACCAGATGTTTCACAGGTGTCTTGGATTCCTTTCTTCTACGACAATGGAAGGTATCCCGCCGGACTCTTTTCACCCCTGTCCTTTATTAAGAGGCATTAGAAAAGCAAGAAAGGAAAAAAAAATTATAAAAGGAAAAAAGAAATATGTTTTTATAGAGATCCTATCTGCTGTGGCCCGGAAGTTAACGAACGCTTCCTTGAGGATGGATGATAACGCAAACCATTTGCCTTGTTAAAAAAAAAAAAAATGCATATTAATGTATTAAAAGGCCTTTGTTTTTATTTTATTTTTTCCTTTCTAAGGCGTAATTTTACGGTTCGTTGATTAAGGTTTATTGTTTACCTTCAGCCTATATAACATTCATAACACTTCTTATATTATCAATATTGTGGCGTTACTCACTATATATACACATAGATTTTTACAATTTTTATTCGTATATTACTGCTTTTTTTAATTTTATTATATAATAATAAACAAGATATAGCAATGTAGAAAAGTCCAATACATCTCTAAATATGTAAATAGTATTGTGTCTATAACATTAGGTCTGACTAAAAGATTATTTTTTATTAGCGCTTATTCTTGATGTGTGTTATATTTAATTTAACCAAATATTAACAATTTGATAAAATTAATGTGACTTATTTATTTCATATATTTTAATAATAATAATAAATGAAAACAAATAATTATCAACAAAATAATAAAATAAAATCTAAAATGAAAAACGGACTCCATCTGAACAAGTGACTTACTTGGAAACCACATAAAATATCAAAGCGACAAGAAATGGTTCGTCGGTATCGACATCTCTGAAATTTACTAAGCAAACGTTCAAACCTTCCGATTAATTAATAAAGAGACTCATTTACATAACAGTAATTTGGACATACGGTGTTGAGCTTAAGGACTCCACTAAACTATCCAATTCGTCCCATATACAATCCTTACAATCCAAATTCCTTCGAAAAATACTCAATGCTTCTTACTTTGTCACAAACAAACTTATCCATAAAGATCTTAAATGTACTATATGTTGTCGATTTAGCCCAAGCCAGATATACCTATCCATCCATAGCAAAATAACCCATAACCATTCAAATCCACTAGTCTTTCATTTTTCTTTCATATTCAATTCCTAATAACCGTTATTTATTATCCTATTAATAGCTAAACATAATTAATTAATAATAACAGGTTATTTACTGCGCTACAACATCTTGAAGGATATACTCAGTAGGTGCGAGAGGTACTAGTGATCGAATCAGCAGCCAGTGTTCAGAGTTCTTACAGTACTCAAAATTAAAATATTTCGAATAAATTTACAATCCCAATCTGTTGACTAATAATTAAAATATTTGAAAAATTATAATAGAGCAAGCGAGATGATAAAGTTATCGCTAAGAATGGTGAAGACTCACCCGTGACCCCGCGATCAGAGGAACAACTGAACAATAATGGCGAACTGGTCAACCCAAGCCGACCACAATTAGTTCGATAATTGCTCTCAACAGTAAACATCAAATGGCCATCAATTATTCAACACCAAACTCTATCCCAACTCTTGATACATGCTTTAGGGTTTATACCATCTATAATTCTCCTGTTTAGTGGTTCATTATAATTCACAATTCCCCTGAAATCGGTAAACGGATAATTTACAACGAAACTGTCATTGGGTAATTTGTGCCTGAATATTTTAAAACCTCCGTTGAACTTTTCGGATGTAAAACGTATCGAAACTTTAATTTGATTTCCTCTAGGATGTAATTTGGCCGATGAAATCAAATATTCTAAGCTTATTAGTGTTTATTAAAAAGTTTGGTTGCTCGGTATAAGTTTCCGAATGCGGTTAGAATAAATTTTTAATTTGGACCTTAGAAATAGAAAACTGTAGAACCCTTAGCGTGCTTCATTACTTATTTTAATTGCATTACATCGCTACATTAAATTTGAATTGAAAAAATAGTTAAAAATTCTTACGTTTTTCTAAATTGTTCGAGTACAAATAGTACCTTTCTATTTCAGTTTTTAAAACCAAAAACCTCCTATATTTCTATACACCCATTGCGTTCCACCACCTTCGCATTGAATACAAGATCTCAACCTATCAATTCATGAATCCCCTACCATCCAGCTTCCTTCGGAAAATCTTTTATAATTAATGATGCCTATTCTGGAATTAAAACAGTGATTTTTTGGTACGCGTTTAAGGTATTCTTAGGGACAATGTTTCACAAAATGGCAAATATTTTCGTTTAAACTGTCATTTAATTATATCACATCATTTAGAGCAAAAAATAACATAAAAAATATTTATCGCGGAACTCAAATAAACATCAGTAATCGCACATTCATCAAATCAAATAATTTTAAGTTCAGAGTTTCGGAAATGGTTTATAAAATATTTGCATTGATGCTTTATAGAACTTTAACAGAATAATTTCACAAAAATTTTGAATTTATGTTGTACATTTCTAGAGAAACGCTCTAAGATGCCGTTGATGATGACAGTATTAGACCTATTTGGATATGCAACCTATTTGGGGTTCCACTAAACAATGTAATTCATCTCTTATTACTAGCCTTGAAATTAAAAATGGTTGGAAAAATCCTTGATGCTACTTTGACACAAATAAACTTGTCCATAAGGCTCCCCTAAGGCAACCCCTATGTGTTGCTGATTAAGTCCAAACAAGATAACTATCTTTTCATACCAAACTGTATAACCATTCAAATCCACTAGTTTCTCAGCTTATTTCCCATTGTATTCCCGATGATCTTCCGAGGTTTCTGAAAAGAAGATGGCCTCGGGACCTTCTCATATAACATAATATTATGAACGTTATAATCATATTTACTAGACTATTATTTTTTTAATACAGTTGTAATTAAAAAATAAAGTTTTTAATTCAATTTCCCGAATAAAAGAAGCACCATTCAAAAACATAATATCCTAACAGTTTTCATTATTTTTCCAAATATTTTAGTTACCTGATGAATTATTCAGTTATTTATCTTTTATTCTTGATGTTAGATATATACATATATATTATTTTTTATTCATTTTTCACGTCTAAATAAATTCAGTGATGAAAATCCGTAGATGTGGTATCTCATCATGAAGATACCTGCGGTTTAATATTGTCCTAAGCGTTCTCGGTAATGATCGGATCGTATTTAAAGCTATCCATCGCCGACATTGAAAGACAAGCGCCTTGAGCTGTCTGCTACAAGCCATTAACAGACATAACGAATTACTTAATTACGAGGACGACTTAACAGTGGCCATTACCTGTTGAAGGGGTCTCCATTATTCAAGTCCACGGCTCGCTCGATAGTTGCTAGTTATTGAGGAGCCATCAATAGGAATCGGATATTAAAGCCGCTTTTCCTTCAGGCAAAAATTTTACGGCTTGTTCATTACAGTGCGGGTGTTAGGGCAGCTTCCGCTGTCGGGGGTGTTTGTGAGGGATAGTAAAGGAAATAATATAGAAAAATAATTATTGAAGTAAAAAAAAAAAATAAAATAAAACTGAATAATGAAAAAGTACGTAATAAGCGGAAGCACTAAATTTAAATGGAATATACGAAATAAATATTTTTTTTATTTTTTAGAAACTAAAACACCAGTAACGAATAATACCGCATACTCAAAATAAATGAGACAGGTAAACCTATTTAGATGTCTACTGATTTTTATTGGTCAAAAAATAAAATTTTAAAATGTACTACAACCCATTCTGGGTTTTGGGTTCAGATCTCAACCTCTGTTTTTCCCATTTAAGGGTGCCCCCTTCAAGACACTAGATGGATTCAGAATAAATATTTTCTGCCAAAGCGGTGATTAAAACTAGGTCCGAGAATTCAGTCAAGTATCGCTTTCCTTATTGAGCAACCGTGCTTACGTGCAACAAAATATGATTTTAAGAAATAATTATTCTTTTCTTGATTATACAACCAAATTATTTTTTGAAAATACGGTGGATCAATTAAAATTTTAAATTAATATTTTCATAACATCATGCTCAATGTTAAATATTTTATATAATAGGAAGGACATGTCTTTATCTGAACAGAACTGCATATCTGAATGATAAGAACGGAAGTTAGGCTGCATTATATTATCAACAAAATATTATCATTGCACATTAAACAATAACTGAATCAATTTTTTTTTTTTATTCTATTGTGATATTGCACTTTTGATTCTGATTTTCCTTCCGAATGATTCCTTTAACAGATCGAATTATTTTAGTTACACTTCATCCTTATATATACAACTTTAAGTAACAAATATAAAGAATTTAAAATAATAAAAGTAGTAAATATATTTTAATAAAAATTATTTATTAAAATTTACAGCTCTACAAAACAAATTTTTCCAATAACTATGCCGAATCCTTTTAAAAGAACATTATTGAAAATTTTCATAGCCATCTTATTTTGAATAATTTAAAAATATATATATAAATATAACGTACAGGCTGGTACAACCGTCCTCTTCGGTCATTGTTATGATTATTTTGTATTATAAATAATTGTATCTGCAAGCCTTAAGTGAATTGTAAAGGTTCTTTTATGAAAAGATTTATATTGTACTATTCATTATTTTTTCATTATGCATTATTATTCAATTTTCATTAAGTTCTATTTAATTATTTATATTAGCTTCAGTTCCTTATTATCCTTCTAATGTTTACGTGGCAAATCTTTATTGTAGTCCTGATGATAGTTATCAATATTTTGGCCGAACGTTGGCATAAAAAATAAAAAAGATTGATTTAAGATTTCTTATTAACTTAGCAGTGAACAAACCCACCTCTCGCATTCAAATAAACAATATTAAAAATTCATTAATTTATTTTTACTTTTACAACAAATTAAAATAATTACTTATATTACTTCAATGTAAAAGATAATATCAAACTCAGAATACCTCATGGAAGTATGTTAAAATAGACGGTATAACTATTCACTCATTGTCTAGTAATTAATACTCGTCAAAGGGAGACACGGCAGAAAGAAATTAGACTAATGGAAACGGAATTAATGAAAATGAAATGAAACTTTGTTTGCAACTTTGTATGCAATTAAATATGCTGTTATCATCTGGTCTGGCACGCATCGAATGTAAAGCACTTTGATAATTATTACCAAGTACAAAAACAGTGAAGATTTTATTTATCTTTTTCAAACATAAAAACAAAATATCATCTAGTGAAACCTTTGAAGGAGACACAGGGGGAATACAACAATACAAGTGACCTATTATACAAAGAGAAAACAATTATACAAAACATTGAACGCTGCGGTTAATTGCTGTGTTCAATATAATACGAGGGATCGATTTCAGTAAATTAGAAAATGACGGGTCATTTGTGAAACAATAGACCAGGTTGTATAATAGCGAGTTTGTTTTGCCTCGCTCAACCACTTGTGGCCGGATAGGCGGGTTCTTTATCAAGGGGTAATTTCTTCGGATGAAGGCTGTCGTCTGAGTACCATTGTTTGCATTCCGGAAAGGACTTATGAGAACCGAGGGAACGAAGGAGCATTGTATATGAATAACGGTAAGTTTAAACTTTTTTTTTTTATTCACAAGGAAAATATTCTAGAAATTCTATTCAGTACTTATATTATTAAAATATTTTAAACAATCAACAAACAGGTCTTCAATGTAAAGATTTTAAACACAATATAAGAATATAACATAAATCAGAGTCCTTATACGATTTATAGAACGGGAACTTATTGAATTATTTTAACCCAGGAAAGTTAATTGAATGTATAAAAAAAAAGATGCTAAAAAATTGCAAAAAAAAAAAAATCAGGTACATGACAGAATTCAGAAATTCGGTGATACGGAGTTGAGATCTAAGACACCACTAAACCATTCTCGTGAGCTTAATCCTTAAAGTTTAAAAACATCAATTCTTTCACAAACAAGCCTAATCAGGATAAACTTATCATCACATTACATCGCCAACTTTATAGAAGAATCATAGAACTGATTTATTCATATTATTATAATCCAAATAACACGAAAAAGCGGAATTATTGCTTTAATTTATACGAGTGCTTCCATTTTCCAGGTTTATCGCTATAGTTAGTTGTAGTATGTAGACAAAGTATTCCGTTTGTAGCATATGGCCTTAGGTTTTTGTTTGTTTTTTTTCAAAATAGCCTCGGAAATGGATTCAACGCAAAATTTATTTCAACGTAAAAGATGTCTAATTGTGGCCAAAAAGGTAACTTATGCATCGATATGTTGCCGCTTTATTATTGCGGTATTGTTACTCGATTATGGTAGGTATACTTCCATAATAAACATTATTTTTAATTGAGCCCTTTATGGAATGGTTTCTAACACAAGGCATCTGAAAAGAAAGTGGCTTCGGGACCTATTATAAAGAACATTTATTGCTGCCCTCCCAAAAATTTATTTTAAATTTTCGACATATGGAATTTGTTTTTATATTTACTATATGTATTTACAGAGTAGTAAATTTCAACAAACGATGTAAATAAAAATATTTTAAAGTATTTTTTTTTTTCGATTAATAATTATTTACATTATATTATTTTATGTTCTCTAACGTTCTGTTCAAAGCTTGATATAATGAAATGATGAATTTAAAAAAAAAAATAATCTTCTGTTAGTATTTAACCCTATTTATTCAGACCCACGAAAACTGTCTATAGCCACTTTAGTTCTATAAAAATTTGAACGGTTTATGTACATAATTTTTGGTTGTTTTGTCACTAGATGCACTCAAGTGTTTCATTATTTGTTCAGTTATTTTAAGGTTCTGAAGGCCCTTATTTGTATATTATTTTTTATTCATAAGAGACTTAAGGTCCCAGAATACATTATAATATGATTTATAATAACTTCAGTAAATTCATCTCTAATTTCTTTGCAGTTTTACAGTCGCTAAGCAGTGTTTCAAATCCATTAATGGAATAATATACAACCGCGGCCATTATTTCTTAAACTGTAGGAAAGACATAGCGGTCTAGGGGCTAGGTGTAATTTAGGAGTTTCAGGGAGGAGGGGGGGAGGGTTTATGATAAATTCAGGGGCAGCTGGGCGATTCCGGGCCATTACCCTAATACATCCCTTCAAGGGATCAATGATAAAAACCTGAAATAGGTTCTAGCAAACCTACAACTACCTTCGGTTCTAGGTCTATCATCAAGGGTTTGACCACTTTACCATCGATTCCGGCGGATCCGAGGATGATGAGGGTGTTCGGTATAAACGTTGTTTTCCAGGAGTTGGTGTATCAAATTATAGCGAAAAGGTATACAAACATGAAATTCTATTAGAAACTACATTCTATCCCGACTAAATTTTACAATAACTGGACGTCCATGCGAATATATTTTTAAATTGAATATATTTCAGAGGAATGGAATAAAATGTAGATAGCTGATACCCGATGCTGAGTACACAGCTGTTGGATGTGGCCTTCACATTGGAAATTATCCGACCAAGGTTAGCCAGTTTGGCGAGGCAACATGGCAGCCAAGACAAACCGGCTTTCGGGGCGCAGTTTCGAAATCTGAATCCATCACGTTACCTCTACATGGGATTCTTGATAATATTCACGATATCTCAGAAAAATATTATATGAATAAATAATAACATATTACATATATAAGTATACGATAAAATTATCAAGTTTTATATACTCGTATTATATTTTTATTAAAAAATATAAAACTGATAATTCAATAGAAAATGTTATATAATTATTTCATAGCGTTTTAATTTAAATTAATTTTTCTTCCTTGTTTTAAATTAATATTATGCGTAACAGATATACTCCAAAAAGTATAACCAAAACTCTTATATTAAACTCAATATCGCTGCTATTATACTGAGATTCGTAGATTATACATTATTGGAAAAATATCATATATAGATTAATAATATATGTAATTTGTATTCGATCCAACGTTATTAAAGGTAGAGGGGCTGCTAGATCACATTGTAATAATTAGCATTCAAACATTAAAGTTATTGGAAGTAGTTAGTACTTGGAAGATAATTTATTCCAATTTTTTGTTTATGTTTTACAAATCGCACAAAAAAGAAAACTTTGAATGTGAAATATGTAAAGTTTTCAGATTAACCTTAAGATTTAAAAAAATATCCCTGAAATATCATGAAAGTTTTAATCATAAACACATATTTTAATTTTTATTGCATTTATTTATTTTTTTTATTGTTTCGCTTTTCGACAACAATGTAAGTCGATGACTAATGGAGCCAAAATAATTAAATGTAAGGGAGAGACTGTCCAGCAAAAAAACACAATTTCATCCTGACTCAGAAAATAATAAATCATAAATATGTCCATCTATAATCTATTGCTTTAACACATTTACATTTTAGAATTAAAAGGATCAAATTATTTAAAATTAATAATTTAATTTAATTAAGAATCAGTGATTATTCGATATAAACAAAGTTGAAAAAAAAAATTGCGGTTTCAAATATAAATTTTTTCATTCAAACCAATATAGCTCCTTAAGTGTAATTCCTAGCGACAAATGTTATTAACCAAAAAATATTCTCCAATTAATTTCTGACTTGGGAACTGCCGTCAAGTTTTAGATCCAAGCAACACTAACAGAGCTAGAGCGAGTCAAAATGAGGGTGAAAAAACCAAGTAAAAGTATATAAAACCCGGCTCTCCCCCCCAAAAAAGGACCAATTTAATCAATTTTAAAAATACAATAATTAGTTTGCCTAAATTTAATTTAAGAAATTAAGGATAAAATAAAAAGTAAAAATTGCCTAAATGATTCATGTTATTATAAAAGCATGAAAACACTGACACGATATTTCTATAGATTTTAAATTTATTATGTACATAAGATGAACTTTCCCATGAGCAACAGAGATAGGATCCGGTATTTTGAAGGACGCATAAATAAAACCAGCCGGAAAAGTTGGAAAACATTGAAAAAGAAAATTTATTCAATCATTCTACTTCTTTTCTTTTTTTTTTTTTCTTTTTTTTATGAAGTCCTTGCATAGCACATGACAGCTTCGAAGGACTATAAGCTATTTTTTTTTCTGGGTTCAATGGAAGGATATGGCGGAAAGTAAACGCACTCTGAGGACGCATTAAATCGGATGCGTAACTGCTCCCCAGCGGGCGGCTCTCTCTCCTATAAGTGATTTAACCCAGACCACCGCCCCATCCTCCGCCTATAATTCCATCCTCCGAGAGAAAGGAAATAAAAAACTGATGGCAGGAAGGGGAAAAAAAGATGAGATGAAGAAATAGGGGAGTAGAGCTGACTCGGTAAAAAAAAAAAAAAAAAAAAAAAAAAAAAAAAAAAAAAAAACCTTAAGAGATTCGATTCCCGCACAGTAAAAATCTGGGCACTTGAACTTGGGTCAACTAGGAAGTGAGTAGAGATGTTCCCCGAAGCCCTTATCCCTTCTTGTTGGTTGGATAAACACCTAACATTGGTTTAAGGGCGACTACAAAGAATGTCGGACAAAGGGCCAGGTAGGTTCAGTCCACGGCTCGCTGAGCTTGAATCGCGGCCCTATCTTGTAATTGTAATCCTTCGGGTTAACTTTCTTCGCCCTCTGCCATATCTTCCACGCTCCAATAACTACAAGCTCTCTCCATGATCATATATCATATACTACCTTGTCATAGTTTCTTTTGTTTTAACCATTATTGATGTTTACAACTGTACACATTATGTACAAGTAAATTTGAGAAAAATTATTACAATGACATGTTAAGATCTACTCACTTGAAGCATGTTTCAGACGCCTCTGGGGATTATCGGTTATAGAGTATGAGACAAGTTGAGAGAATAGTGGATTCGCGTGGCAACGTATAGAACATTAAGATCTTTATGGATAAGTTTGTTTGTGACATAATAAGGAACATTGAGGATTTTGGATTGTAATGATTGGATACGAGAAGAATTGAAAGGTTTATATATATATTCTTCATAAAGTCTTCTGTAATTTGTTGGAAGTTTCGAACGCTTGTCTTGTAAATGTCAGAGAAGTTTGATATGTGCCTTGTCAAAGTATATTCCGTATTTACTAGAACATCTCTAACAATATTACAAGCGCGGAATACCGATCATAAAATAAAATCTCTTTATTACCAATACCAAAATTAATTCTGAGTGGAATAGGCCTTCAATTATAAATTGAATGACTCAAGACGATTAAATATAGTCGGGATATTATTCCCGGAGAGATATTAAAAAGTATTTGAGACACAATAAAAACAGCCATAAAGACCCCATCTTTTTTTTTTCTTTTTTTTTTTAGGAGCGCCTTCCGCCACGTGGCTCCGGCTGTAATAAAGCGGTATTAAAAAATTTGTCTTTTAACTAGAGTACTCCCGGGGATCTTATTCCTCCAGAAGACCCGGATGACAAACGCCTATAGGTTGGGGTGGTAATGGGAGCCATCTGCATTTGTTTTTATGCACGTCCTGGGGGTTGATGGTGCGGGGGGCAAATGAGAAGGGGAGTGTAATTCATAGGTCCCATCTACACGTCATAAAACTAAGCGTTCCTCAAGGGAATATGCTCGGTCCAATGTTTTCCGTTTCATTTTGTCCTTTCTTCGTCCTCTCTAGCCGAGTTTAAGAACTGAAGAGTTTGGTGGATAAAGGTTTTTTTTTTTTTTTTTTGCATTTTCCTTTAGCAAGAAAATATTACTTAACCCCTTCATATATCTTTTTCGATTTGTCTTGAAATATTCAGATTTTGCTATATAACACATCACCATAGAACTCCTTCATTAACTGAACTTGAATGTTTAAAAAAAAAAAAGTGGCACAACTACATCATCCACCAAACCCTTTAATAATATTGAAATAAAGACCTTACCTTCATCGTCTTCTTCATCATACTACCTTTTAATCTTCCCAAGCAACAACCAATCTGCAAATAAAAAATAAAAACATTAGAATGATATTACGAACACAATATGAAAAAAAAAAAAAAAATCATACACAAAATCAGCTAAAATTCATAGTAATAAATTTTGCAGTTAAGCAAAACCCTTATGTTTTAACACTAAAACTACCGACATTTCATGTATAATTTTTCCTAACACCATTTCTTAGTAAAAACAAAACAAAAAACAAAAAAACAACAATAAGAAAGTAGTGGATATTGAAAAAATACTTTTTATATATTTTTTAATAAAAGTAAGTCAAAAAGCAAAGGAATGATAGTTGTTTCCAATAACATTCCGAAAAGGTTCATTTGATCCATCATGGTAATTTTAGTGGCTCAAAATCACTAACGAATAGGAAAATGAACCTTTAAATTCAGTAAAAATATTTTGTCAGAAAGGGAAAAAAATACTTGACAATAGAGTGTTAACATGTTTTCCACAGGTCCCGTATTATTCTAAAATGCTTAAAATTTTAATATATCAATAATTGGTTTCCAATTACTTTAACTCAATTAACTCTGAGCACTGACAGAATATAACATGAAAGGTAACTTTGTGTAATGGAATCTACCGTTAATCTAGGATGTCACCAAGGGCGGTAAACAATTATTAATAATCAATTACTCAATTAGTTTCAGTACATAATTGACCAAACTCCTTCAAGCGAACAAACATCTATAAACGGGCTCTAAAATCGATATTGTCCTAGGGAATCGATTATGGACGGGGGTAGGAGGGAAAATGACGGCTCCCCCACCGCGGCCCCTACTGACAACGAATTTCCACGGCTCACCCCCTGCGTGGTATTTATGTGGGGGCGGGACTTGTCTGGATGTGTGGATACAGTCGATATGGACTACACGTACCCCACCCCATTTTAGTCCCTATATTGCCCCTATATTCTCTATTTCAGAGTTATTTTTAGTCAAACACAGGTTATTGTTAAAAAATGTTTTTTTAAAAAAACGTAGGACGAACTATATATATAAATTTTTAAAAAACTGTATCATACTGCTGTGAGTTTTTGCCAAAAAATTATGAGAGAGAAACGTAACAAAAAAACTTTTATTCTAAAAGGTCACCAAACAATATAAAATAATCAAAATTAATAAATATACATACATGTGTAAGCCATGAATTGTTTTTATTTTATAAGAAGTAAAAAATTAAATATATTTTGTCCACATGAAATGTATTAACAATAAAATATAATTATCAAAGAAATTCATTAAATTAATATTACGGTTAAGAACAAGAAACATTGTATGACTTTTTTAAAAAACCCACTAGGTAATGATATTCCTAAAAAAAAATAATGTTAAAAATACTCTGCCTGTTTAATTTTTTTATTAGTAGTAAAATAAAGCTTTACTAATAATTATTAAAATCCTTTCCACTTAAAAGCTCAAGAGTATGATCCAAAATACATATAGATATGGTAAAAAATGCCATTTATTGGGATGATTTGGAAGAAAGTTACAAGCTAAAGTGGGTATTTTACTTAGATTAAAATAATTCAAGAAATTTTACTGTATATTTCAATTTTACTAGGGTATTTTTAATATATTTTTCTAAAAAAAAAAAAATATATCTAAAAAAAACAAACAATTCTTTTATCATGATTATTAAAAATGACAGATTAAAATTCTTGGAAATGTCTAGTTACCATTAAAAACAAGATATATATCCAATCTCGAGCATACAATATACCATCTTATTATATTGTACTTCATATTATAGATATAGTAAGTATTTATTAGATATATTATTTTATTTTCATAAAAAATAATAATCTTGATATTTTAAATAATTAATTAGACAAATATCTTAAATAAAATTTATTTGTATCCAGAAATTTTGTTGATTATTTAGTAGATACAATAATAATTCAATACAATTTATGTGTTTGAACTACCTCTCATCACGTACTTTTTACAAGGTCTAAAAAGGTTAAGGTATGTAATTATTTAAAATTGTCGTTTAAGTAAATCTATTTCTCTCTATCTATTTATTTATGACAAACAATTTGTTATAAAATATTATTTTGAATATCATTCATTTTAAGATCTGTTTCATAACTGGATTAAAATTATACCGGAAGTTTTATTACATAAGTTGGGACGTTTTTGAATGTTACTTATTGTAGATATCTGTATAATTATGATATAAAATGAATATATATTTTAATTATAGAATAACCAGAATATTTATACGTACGTATATGAACTTCGAAAAAATTATTTCTATAAAATTAATCAATCAATCTTATTAAATTCAGCAGCAATCTTCCAAAAGGTTTTAGCAATAACCACTATCATATTGTTACTTTACGTTAACTGAATACTTTAAAATAACAGGACAGAATGAACGTTTTTGAGAGAACACTTTTCTGAACAATGTACGTCAGCCTGTGAGTAATTTCGAGCGTTAGTTGTGATCGACATGCGATGGCGCATGCCTGACATGTCAACTCCCCCGTGCCACTACATCACTTTATCTCTGACACTACCATTATGTTTATGGGTTTCCATGGCGTTCTATGCGTGATATGCCCCTCAAAGTCGTGGGGTTTTTTTTTTTTTTTTTCCCGGGTCGCTATAGCGCTGTTTTTTATTCGCTTTCGAGGGCCTCTTTCTTCTTAAGGTTGGTCTGACCTCGGAGGAAATTAGTGGTTTTAGGCTCGAGTCTTGCGTAAGCGGATAAAACGCTCCAACTCTTCCACTACCTATTCAGGACTCACTACATATTCAATACCATCACATTCTTCAACTTTTAAACTTATATCACATATATTATAAGCATAATATCTACGAGTTAAAAAGTATAAAATGTTTGATATTTTTTTTAACAATATATATATGTACCGTTTGGGTAAAAATTTTGGAAAAACTAAGTAAAAAACTATATATATTTGAATGCTTATATATGTCTAGAAGTGCGGACAGGATACCATATATTTTAAAGAATACCAATGACATAACAACTTGCTTTGACATAGACATTTACACGGCGTGTAGGATACCAATATGACCAAAAATCGACTTATCTATTTTTTTCCCCCAAATAATACAAATATAATCCAATTGTCCTCCCAGGTTTAATAATACATTTAATGAAAAACTATTTAAACATACAAGAAACAATAACCAATAGCCACATTTTTTAAGAGATAATAATCAACGATTTAGTTTACTTATTATCACAATCAACTTCAATCATTACTTATACGCTATTATTCAGTTATTTAATACTCAATCTTACACATAATAAAAAAGCAATGATAAATAGTTTCTACGTTGCTCTAATGTCACATATCTATGATTTTTAAAAATTAAAAAAATAAGTGAGACTATACTACAAAAAAGAGGAATATAATAAACGAATAATAATTACAAGTTATTATTTTTTTTTTATATATATAATATTACTAGACCATTGTTTATCTATAAATTAAGCTAAGATTAAACATAAATAAAAAGACAAATAAATACATTTCAATTTTACATCATTCAAATTTATAACCTGATCTAATCCAAGTAATCATAATCACTGATACTAAATTGTTATACAATTTTTTTTTTTTTATGAATAATTAAGCTGAAGAAATTTAATTTTAACAATTTAGATCTGAAGAAAAATCAAATTGAAATTCCACTATTCCGTGTGCTATGGAAAATTTAGCACTTTTTTAACTTCACAAGTGACTGAATAATCTTTAATATTTTATTTAGACTGACGATAGCTGGCCATCATAATAAAATAACAAGCAGGTAATTAATTCAATTCTAAATAAATATACACAACGAATAAACTTGATTTCAATATGTTTGTTATTGGAAATTAATTAATATAATGGCGTATGACTATCGATTAAATTACTCTTCCTAGCTTGGATTTGATAGTTACTAGTTAAATTAACACACTATAATTCACTAGTCAATCTAAATCTAATTGTGTTTACTCAGTCCAAAGCTGCTAATTTGTTTAAACAGGCAACAGTGACTGTGTTGGGCCTTCGATCAGGCGACGGTGGCGCCGCCCTAGCGGAGTCCTTCCCAACTACTTCAATGCCTCCGTCCATTTTCACAAATTATTTTTCCATTAACAGTCTCTCTCATAATTTACTGTTATTAAATTAAACGTTTACACCCCTAAATACCTTATTTTAATACTCTTAAAACAGATATAAAATTATAATTTGTATTATTTAATGTTTGATCATGAAATAAACAAACTAAATAATTAATTCCTACATTTTTCTTGTACTTAATTGAATGATGAAGTCTTGCAAAGTTAGGTGTTATGTAAGATTTTGAACAGTTGAACAGAGATTAATCAGTTACAAATAACGAAATGTATTCAATGAAAAAATAAAGAAACTCTCAGGAGGGGTGGGGGTACGTGAATCGCATCACATCCTATCAAAGAGTCCTTTGAACCCCGTAATTTCCTGAACAAGAGGTACAAATCCCATGAGTCGCCTCACGTAGAGTCATAAACACCCTTAGGCTCAGCCTCATCCCTCCCGTAATCCTAGGTCCTGGGGATTATCGTTAAAGTCAAGGATTTAAGGATAGAATGAACAATGTAGGATCCTTAGATAGGGAGGGAGGGGTTCCCTCTGTCATCCGGCCCTGCAATAGGCTCAAGGCTTCCGGCTTGACTTTAATTCAACGACAAGCTGAGACAGTGATTGGATGAAGATCCTTACGGCTCCTTTTTTTTCTTCAGGGTGAGAAATAGGATTACATGCTATTTGTTTGTTTGCAGATTGACTTTATCCGAATATCCAACAGAAAGTAATATAAAAGTTAGGAAAAAAAACTAGTTTACGAAAGATTTTAAATTCTAATTGGCTATGGAATGGACTGTATGTTTTGTTAGAGCTCTAAAGCTCAACTTCGTATGTCCACATAGGTCGTTCGTAAATAATTTAAAGTTTTGAGCGATTGTCTAGTAAATTTTGTATTAGTCGAAAACGCGAAAATAATCATTAAAACTTTAATTTGAAATTAATTCCTTTGCCAAAGTCAATAGATTATAGGACTGAAATAATTTCTTGTGAAGGTATACAGTAGCAAGTAGGTATTCTAGTTATAGACAAATTATGAAGACTGGACCGAATCCTATCGAGACCACAAATTCTAGAGGAAACGGCGATAACTAAATGAATGGAGGACTGCAAAATGTCCCGTTGGAAATGTACTATCAGTGACAATGCGTCCCAAGAGCGGCAGACACACAAATAAATGTTATCAGGAACCTTCGCCGAAATTGACAACGTTGCCGATAGCTACTGTCAGGTCCCTGTCAGCGTTGAGTTTGTCAAACGTTTTGAGTTTGGGCGAGAGCGGAGTTGGAACGATATGCTCCATTGGACCATGTTCACGGCTACCCGAGTTGTTAATTGCTGTCTATTGTTGTTAATTAGAACTGATGGCTGAATATAATTAACAAGGAATTTCCTGGCATTATGTCAAATATGCGCGATAAATCCTGGGGTATAAGTTTATCGCATTTCGCTGTAGTGAGTCACATGCAATTTACACGGGTGGGTTCGTAGCAGAGCCATAGAGAATGCAATTAAAAACCGATAAAGCTAAAAAATACATACAATTAACAAGTGATGCATCAAATCAAACAAATTATTATATTTTGCAAGATCTCTATAGACCGATAGGTTGCAAGAATTAAAAGTAATTTTATTAAAATTTTCTTTGGTTAATATTAGGTATCAATAGCCGTCTAGTTTACCCTACTTATAGTTTAGAAAAAAATTTATTTTAATGAAAAATCAGAATTCACGATGCTAATATTTTTTCGTAAAAAGGATTGTTGATCAAATTAAAAAAAAATATGTTGATTTTATTTCAAATATTTTTTGTTTAATGTAGGAAAAATTCCTGTAAAAAATTACAGTGGCGTTTCTTCTGCACCTTTAGCTTTGTGATTAAACCAGCATTATAATTTTTTTTTTTTTTTTTAAATTAACTACTTGAGACATTCTGTTTCTGAAAAATATTACATATTTTAAACTGTACAACATAGGTTTATACAATGACCACGACCGATTTCAGATCAAAATGTACAGACATGTTCAGAAAAAGAAATGTATTTTTTTCGACGACGATTGGCCGAAGGGACAGGCCCTTCGAACAACTGCGGGGGGTGGCACAATGACGCCCACACACGTCCCCCCCCCCACCTCCCTTGCCCAAAATGGAAACCATTGTGACGGACAAATTGCGGCCTGGCCCGGTCAGATAGCACGTGGCATTGTAGCGGCCATCTTGTTATTGGCAACACTGATTGATGTCTTTTGTTCAAATCTAAATGGCACTGGTAACCGGGAGCAAATTAATAATTAGTAACATCTCCCTTCATTAGATCTGTTGCTCTTTAAATAAACCTGCCGGATAAATTGAATAATTCCTTGCAATGGAGGTCTTCAATCAGTGAAGTAATTTTATTCAATATTTTTTAGCGGATTTTTTTAAATTATATTTTTCAAACAGCAAAAAAATAATAGTACCATATACGAAAATAATATTCCTAAAACTCATTACAATAAAAATATTTCTGTTTATTTGAAACGTCTGATTCATAGAAATTTTTGATGGGCTATTATTTTACACAAAACTAGCATCCAATGTTTAATTTTAATCTATGAGTTGGTAACCTAGATGGACAGAGACTATTAAAAATTTTTGGATAATAGACTGCATTATCAGTCTTACAACTCTTTAGTTGCCCCATTATGATATTTTTACACACAATATCAAAAAGCATATTATCAACATTTTGATTTAGTAATAATTTTCATTCGGCGGAAATAATTTTATTGGTTTGCTCTGGTTGGAAATTTAATTTCTAGCCATAAAACACATACGGAGGCAAACATCGTTTCTGCTACTCAACATTGTATGTGGATTATAATGTACATTTAAATTTGTATTATTGCTAAACCTTCCTACAGCTAGGAAGATTATGAAGTTAAAATTTGGCTGCATTGCAAGCTGTATTGCGGAACATATCATTCGATTTATGAAATTCACTGAAATCCAAGTGTCACACCTGATATTTAAATATTTTTTAATAATTAAATAGAATATAATTCAATTTTATTATTAATTTCAAACTTTATGTAACACCGCATCTCGTAGAATGATGCTCACCACCTATCAGTGACTTTTCAAACTTCACTGTCTTATAGATTTTATTATTTCTAAATCTTACTGAAACTATAAAGACGAGATATGGTCAAAATTTGGTACAGAATGGTTCAATTGTTTTCGTGGTTAGTGCTCACAAAAGAAAAATGGTCGATTCATTTATATAATAGTATATATTACTGCCTATGTAATTAAACTATATGTATTTAATTTTTATTCGCTATATGTAAAGCTATAAATATAGCATATAAAGCCAATAAAAAATAAATAAATAAAAGAAGGGGCGAAAAACAAACTAGTTTGAAACACGCTATATTTAAAAAGAAAACAGGCACCAACCTTGAAATTAATAACTGCAAAAAAATTAGTCACAATTTATAATACCCATATCTTGGCTGTTAGGACGCTCAATGCGATAATTTTTTTTTTTTCAATTAGGTCATTTTCTTTTTTCTTTCCTCGACTGTGCTGATGCCGACAGATCTCATAATATCTGCTGACCCCACCGCGATGAAAAAAAAAATGATAATCAGCATTAAAATTAAAATAGTAGCCTGAAAGAAACTTAAAGGACACCCGAGGCCAAGCGAACCGATGATGGGCACTCACCGCCCCATTGTGTGCAAATGAACATGTAACTCTAATCCTTTCGCAATAGAATATTTCTTCCTTCGACTTGAGTTCAATTACTTAGCCCCAACGACGTGAAGGTTTTGTTCAGGATTTACGTACGCTGTTTCTTAATAATCCCACGAAGTTATTAATAAATAATAAGTCGATTCAAAGTAAAAAAAAATAAACTTAAACATATGAGTTCCTAATTGAGAAAATTTAATATACTGCACGATTTGTACAGACACTTGGAAAATGTGATACCTTATCGGCTATTAGGGGTTTCGATAAAGTTGGTGGGGCCATTTAGACCGCGATTAGCGGACAATCGATTAACAAATAGCCTCTCATTAGCTGTAATGAGTGAGTGCCAGATAAGGCCCTTCGTTCGACTTATCAATCTGCGGTCCTTCTAATCTGATAATGTTCATATAGAAAATTAAAAATATATCAGGTTTTAATTGTCTATACAAAAAAAGAGATAAATATATATATTTTAAAGTTACTTGGTTACTCTTTCAGCGAAACGAAAATATGATATAATAATTGGCAAGGAAAATGTATGATAAAAGTAAGAATAGCATTTATAACTTTCTTTATTTCAACTAAAAACCCCTTTCTCATATAGAATATTTATTGAAGTGCTACCAGTGGGTAATTGCTTCACAAGCCATTGGCAAGTTATTATGAGCATTATACTAGACGTGTTTTTTAAAATTTCAACAAATCGATAAATAAAAAAATAATTAAAGCCTTCAGTTTTTCATTTCTCTATAAATACATTTCCACTCTTGAAGATGAATTTTCAGAATTTATATATCCTAATTTCTTTTTTTCTTTTCACTAAAAACATTTTAATTAATACTTTATAATGTTTAAAATTAACTAAATATAAATTTTATTTTCATTTAATTTTAATTCAACTGAATTTGCTTTAATTAACTGTAGTATTATGTAAGTATTATGTGCAACGCTCTATAATAAAAAATGTATTAAAAAAAAATAAAATTTTCTCTCCCTCCATTAAATTGTTTAAATAACATTCAGTTCACCGAAGTTAATATTTGATCAAAGTTTTATTGTTAACTGTCCTGATATTGGTCTTAAATGTGTATCACAAAATGTCGAAGTAAATAAATATATCTTTGTCTGATCCCTGAAGGAAAAAGACTTTATTTAATCCTGCCAGTACTTTTTTTTTTAATTTAACTATAATGTTTTAAAATTTAATTGAAAACTAATAAAGTATGCCAATTGAGCATTAAAATAAGAGATATCTGGACTTCATGTTTAAAATATATACAAGACTTACGTATGTATAAATGCAAGAAAATATACATACAATTAAAAAACAATTACAATTAAAATTTAACCTTTTACAATTTTACGCAGTACTCACAATTTCCTAGTGTTTAAAGATTTTAATGTATCTGTAATTTAGATTTCGATATTGCTTGTTCAATTACAGATACTATAGATTTTCAACTTATTGG
Source organism: Euschistus heros (assembly GCA_003667255.2). Classification (NCBI taxonomy): domain Eukaryota; kingdom Metazoa; phylum Arthropoda; class Insecta; order Hemiptera; family Pentatomidae; genus Euschistus; species Euschistus heros. Next base: position 1,678,618 of record RCWM02000004.1, read on the forward strand.
TATAACTTAATTTTGAAGCATTTTTTATTTTGTTAATTAGGTAAGAGAAACGTAGTTATCTACTTATCAATTTGTTTGTGAAAAAATTTAACCCAGCTTGAAACTTTGACAAACTTGCTACAAACCAACATAAGAGGCAGTCCTATCTTATAATTCACATAACTAACAATTGAAGCTAAGTCATCCAACAAAACAGATATGTATTATTTTTTTTATTGATTTTTTTTACATAAGCTTTTATCTCCGTCTGGAGCTTCACCTCTTTTTTTCATATCAGCAACCCCTTCAGTTGTCGATTTTAACGAATAGAAATACATAATTAACACAGTTAAATCACAAAAACATTCTGAATATCGCCTATTTTATAATTAATGGGGAGTTTACATGTGTCGTGCCATGTTGGACGGCTGAGATCCGAATTCGCACTCACAAACGGCATTTGTGAACCCGAACCCCGGCATCATTTGTGAACTCGCGAACTCTGAGTTGTAATATTAATCCAACGAGGCAGTGTCCCTGATCCATTAGAGCGGTATCATTAATGCATCGGACTGCCGACATGCGAGCCGCCCATCGCAGAGAGGATTCCACCGCAGCCCGGAGCTGAATAATACATGGCATCGCGCTGGAGTTTCGATTGATTACCGTCCGGGGGTTGGAGGGAGGCATTGCCCACTCGATAAATATGAGCATTCCTCCTCTTCGTGAATAAACAGAAATTTCGTCAAAATAAATTCCCCTTTATAATGAAACCAAATATCCCGATGGTCGTGAATAATGTATTTGAAATGAATAAAAAAAAAACTCCATAAATGAAATGAACATAAAATACAGCAATATTCAATATTTATTAACTGCTAAAAATTAGAAAAATTAATATTAGACCCATTAAATAATTAAACATTATCATAAAAATAAAAATAATATATTTTTATTTTTACATTTTTTTTTATTCATATCATATCGTAATAAATTCATTTTTCATTCAAATGATGCACATTTAAAATCAAATAAAACCGATAATTAATTAATTTTTTTTTTTTTTGCAAAAATACTATCATTATTTTTTATTTGTTATCAATTTAGTACCCGCAGTTAGAACTGCCGTATTGATACAAATCAATCAGAACGAGCTTAAAAATAAACTCAGCTTTTTTTTTTCTCTAAAATACCATTTATAATGGTAAGTATTGTACTTCTTGAATTACCAAAATTTAAAAAAAACAAAACAAAAACATTATGATTATTTCAAATAAGCTTCTGAATTCAAAATAGGGAGGGTTACAATTATACATTGAGGTGGTTATTACAATTTTTTTTTTTTTTTTTTTTTTTTTTTTTTTTTTTATTCAATTGTGTGAATGGATCCCTAAATTCAGAAATATAACTTATTCCCCTCTTTGAGGCAGATAGTAATACATTCAGAATAAAGATTTATTTTTTAAAAATAAATAAATAATTTTATTTAAATCAAATTTTAAGTTTTATAATAATTATCTTATCTTACTATGAACTAGTTATTTCAATCTGATATAAGATGTTTTTCATAAGACGTATGTTTAAATCACCTATTTAAAAAATATATAATTATAAAAAAACAAAAATGCAAACATTTTATTTCAAACACTTAAAAAATTGTTATCTGATCGTGATTAGCCAGCAGAATTGATTTTGATTGATTGATAGGCACACGGTCAGTTATATTTTATAAGAACCTTTTACAATATTCTCATTATCAACAATTACCTATTTATACTAACCAATTGATATTGATATATTTCAGTAATGCTTAATAACATAATACGTTCTGATAAACTTTATACTATAATCGGTATAGTAACTTCTTTACAATGTATAATATTAAACATGTTCTTATCTTCCTAATTCTGTTCCTTATATCTTATTATTATTAATTAGCGTTTTTTTATTATTTCCAATAAAAATACAGAGAAAGAACAGATAACGCAGATAATTATAGATACCCAAGATACCTCTAATGTACAGTGAAGGTACAGCTTATTAAAATCCTAAAAAACTGGAATTTGGAACTCAAAATCCTCAAATAGCAACGTCAATACTCCAAGAGGGCGGATCCGTCGTAATCCTTAAACATGGGGTCGGCCCCCCTTGGCAGTCCTAATCCAAGGATTACTTGGAGAGTAATAAGACAGGAATGAGATCTTGTCCCAGGGGAGGTAGGGTCTCCCCACTAAGGCACAATTACAGGTCCAAATCCGGCTCCAGGTATATTAAATATGGCTGGATTCGGAGGGAAAAAGTATGTGGGATTATATCCAAGGATTCTATATCTATTTATAGCAGATATTTATAACATTAAGGATTAAACGGAAATAATTCCACAAGCAATAATTCCATTGATAAACTAAACTACTACTATTATCATTGTCTCGTATAAAAATAGAAGAAAAAAAACAGTTGAAGGTCATAAAATCATTTGAAAACAAAAACAGTTGAAGGTCATATATATATATATATATATATATATATATATATATATATATATATATATATATATATATATATATATATATATATATATTATACTAAATAGTTATACAACTATTCAGAGATATATGTTAAAACATTATGATAATAATAGAAAACATAACATGAAACAAACACGATATTTGATCACTAACTGAAAATCTATTAATTTAATTGTAATTATTGTAATAATTATTGTAATTATTGTAATTGTAAAATTTAATAATCATGGAATCCTGAACCTTATAAAAGGTCAAATCGGAGTTCATATTAAAATAAAAAAACACAGTTTATAGACATATTTAACATATTTCATGATTATCACTAATCATATTTATAAATTAAGTCTAAAGTCTGGAATTCTTTTTAATTTCGTGTGTTAAAATTATTACTTAACCTAATGTTTAAAAAAAAAAACAGAAAAAATTAATTACTATTTAAAAACATATTCTCATTTTTTTTAAAAAAAAAAAAAAAAAAATAAGTTAGTTCAATTAAAAATTGGTATTGTGTTATAGAATCAATTAATAATAACCGATACATTATAGATCAATATAAAGAATGCTTACAGATGTTTTTTTCATTTCGAAAATACAAAAATCTGCACATAATGAGGACAAATTCAGCACAAAGTTCCCAAGGAATCATTGTAAATGTTAACTTTTATTAATTTTGGCTTGTAATGATAAATGTCTCAATTGAATATTTTATTAATATTACTATCACAACTGTTAATATGAATACTGTATTTTATTTTTAATATTGATGTTGATTAAAAATTAAATACATCTACATAATACATGTTTAGAAAAGTGTTTCATAATGAAAACATCTCAGAGGTTAAATTCAAAATTTTTACATTGTTCTTGTCGTAAAAAAAAAAAAAAAAAAAACGATTCCAACTGCAACATTAAAAAAATAAAAATAGAAACTAATTAATGAATAAAAAGTAGCTGACATTATAACATTAAAGCAATTTAAGTTGCGCAATAACTAACAGATAAAGGTCAGGGAATGGTATTTTTATGCCCATCATTTAATGGCAGACTGGTACCAAATTGTATGTTCAACAGTCATCAACAGTTGTCCATTATTGTCTAAAAGGAGACCATTTCCTGAATTAATGGCGTTCGTAATGACTATTAATAACCTTCAGGGACGACTGGCTTCGATCAGGCGGAAATAATACCCTACGCTAAGGTTTCACTTTACCTATCCACTCAGAGTGTTTCACATGTATCTCTCACAATTTTTAATGTGAAATATATGAATATTAGGAGCCCACTTGTTTGCGACATATTTTTACAGTTGAACAATAATAAATAACGTAGGGAAAGTAAAGAAAAAAAATCTGCCATATAGTTTGCAATAATCTAGAAGGTTAACATGAAATTCTTAAACAACAATATATAAAATTTCCAAATGAAAATAATCAGAATAAATATAGTCTGTTGCATAAAATAAAAAAAAAATATGTAAAAACTAGTTACTTTAAAATATATGTAAGTCCATACCATCGAAGTAGATATCAGAGCGTCGCCTTGGCATCTGTGGCAAGTGCATATAAAACTAGCAGCAACATAGGAACCGGTGATTTAAAACGCTATATACTACGAGGGACGCGCATATGTGCGTGTACGCATGTGTTCCAAGGCGGGGGAGGGGAACCGAAGCGTCGGTTCCAGTTTTGGCGGGAATGATGGCTTTGAGGGGGCCAACGCGTGGCGTGGACGCCCAAACACTTCCGCCCAATATCTCTTCTAGAATATTCCGTATGTGACGTATTTAACACAAAAGCTTTCTCATGAGGCAATAGTTCATAAAAAATTAAAATAAATAAATAAAATAAGTGTTGAAGTACACCGCACGTTGTCAAGACATGTGCCTGAGTAGTGTATCAAAGGTTTCTATAATTGTATGCGACTTATCTCGGAACAGTAGACTCGTAAAAAGACTATTAGGCTAACATAAAATAAAAGAAGAGATAGGTAGGCCGCTAAAGAGAGCAGGGTTAGAGATATCTCGCCAGCCTTATCTTCCCGATAACTGGCTACTACCTGTTCGGCAAACATTTGAGGGCCACCTCAGGCTGCCCACGAGGATAGTACATAACACGATATATTCACACCTACTGTTAGGCCTCTCACCTATTCAATAGTTTTATTACTTTATTCGATTTAAACATGGTTAAATTGAACAGAGTACAATAAGTAAAGCAAAAGAAAAAAAATTTAAAAATCCTTTCCAAAAAATAAAACATAGCCCTCATGACCTCGTGGGATATCATTACCTAAGGACAGAAGAGTAAACCGAAAAGTCAGATTAGCTACAAGTCCATTTTATAATGAAATTCCTCAAGTATTACGTAAAATGGGTGTGTCGGCCATGGCGGAATTTTTTTCCTTCTGATTATGTCTATTAATACATACAATAGATGATGATATTATTTACTATACATAAACCCAACGAATAGTATACAATAAGCAGTTGATCAATGTACATAAGAAGTAAGGGCAGATAGGGAAGTATCTAAAATAAAGTTGTTACTTACGGTCAACAGATGGCTATGAGGCCTGGTTTGACGGAGAGGTCCGTGCCTAGAAGCAGCCCTAGTTCAAATGAAGGAAGGGCACCAGTGCCCGGTTTGGAGGGGGGAGTGGTGGGGGCTGGCGGGGAGGGGGGTTGGGGCACAGTTTCCCTCCATTTTACCTAACCACCCCCCCTCCCTCCCTACGGCCTGTGTAAGGGACGTGTGGGATAGTCATCTTTGACGGAAGTACTATAAGAAAAGAAGGAAGAAAATTTTGAAACAAAAAACAATCATTCCGACCCAACCCTTTTCTAAGACCGTTCCGTTAGGCTGACCTTGACCGTGGTTCAGTCGTCGCGCGCTATCTGTTGGCAAAGTTTCTAGAACTTTCCGATATATCGATTACATATATATATTTACATATAAATGATTGAAATATTGTATATAAAACATTTACTAAAATCTCGAGTAAAGTTAAAACTTGTTATATCTTAACGTACGGGTCGGTCCACTGAGAGGTCTCACTAAGCACACCACTCCACTCCGAACACATTCACTGTCGGATTGGGACTGGCTGAAAGCACTGAGTTCGGCTCAACTTCCCTCCACGAGGAGGCAAACCAATGAGAGAACGGTGGGAGGGGCCAGGGCAGGTTGGAACGGCAAAGGCCACGCCCCCCGGCTCCGCCCACTCCCGGCTAACGTAGCGACCTCGTGGCAGCTTCAGGAATTAACACAGTCTTGTCCCAGTCGCTGAAGGAAGCGAAAGGGTTCTCTCTTCAACTGCTTTCCATCTTCGCGTCATTAATCTTAGCTCTTAATTGGTTCCTCTCCTTCCTAGTAATAAGCTCTCAATGATAATATTTTAAAGCCAGTGACTATTCACCGAAAGCTGTATATCTGTGAATACAAAGTGTTAAAATTTGCTAGGAGATTTTTAAAGAAATTTACTATTGGTTTGAGAATTAAAGAACATCTCTTGATCAGTTAGTATTTATTTTTATTTTTAGTATTTAGTTTTATATAAATACACACAAAAAATCATATTGCCGATGGTAAACATACTCTGTAAAAATAAACATTGTAACTAGGGACGTGAAAACATTCGTAATTTATGAAGAACATTAAGTTCGCGTATCTGCATATTAGAAATCAAAGAAAATTCAAAACATATTTTTTTTTATTTTAGTAAATATCTTGTAAATTCAGACACAGTGAAATTCTAAATTTTTGTATTTTTCAATAAATTAAAATTTTGTAATATTGTAAAATATTTATGAATTTTGAATACATGCTGGAAAAAAAGTCAACACAATACGCAAACATAATATTTTTTTTTCTAAAACATTGATTCATTTTTAAAATAAATTTTATAAATTATAATTAATACTCACTCTGCTGTTATGTAAAATTACATTACATTATCTAAAATTATCTAAAATTAAAATTAAAATTGTAACAGAAAAAATAAAAGTAGTAATAGATACATTTCTGACGTTCGCAGTGATAAAAACTAACTTAGTCCGGCCCAACACGCTGTTGTGTAATTTTTTAAGTTTTAAAAAAATTTATGAAATTAATCAATCAAGTGTTTTATTATTTCCATTATTTATTTATTTTTTAAACTTTAAACCGAACCATTAAATGTTATAAAATATTTTATTTGATAAATATAATCTAATGTTTCCTTAGAGCCTGGCGGTTATATCATTAAAATAAAACATTGCATAATTTCCATGACATAATACAACTTCGTTTACGAAGTTTGATAAAAGTGATTTTCCTTTAGTTACAAATGTGTTGAGTAAAATGTATGCTGGATAAATTAATATTTTAAATTAAACTTATTTTTATATTATTATCATTTATATATATATCGTTTTAATATAAATCGTTAATTTAGATAAATATTATGTACTTAAGAATGGCTTTATCGTAGTTCTTTGAAAAATGAATTTGTTCCCGAATTTATTTTATTTTTTTATTTTTAAATATATTACATTCAATATTTCTCTCCAATAAATATTTTTATCGATATTATAGTAAAGACTTGACACCTTATAAGCTAAGACAACTAAACAGCATAATTAACTTTTGTGAATGAAGTTCTAAAAGTTTTCAATAACATGTTACAATATATTTATTGTAATTGAAAATTTAAACATATTGCTTATTATACTATCAAACATTTTTAACGAATGATCAATACTAAAAAATAGAATTGAACAATAACTGAATCCAATCAGAATGTATAAGGGACATCAGGGACAAAGTTCCGACGGTTACCGCTAGATAGTAGCACCATCGGTAAACTAAACCCTTTCAGTTCATCTTAACATTTAGCCTGTTATGATTCCTACAAATAAACTGTTAAAGAAATGTATATTTGGTAAATACGTTTGAATGTTATATATTCATATTATATTATTGATATAATATTTATAATTAAAAAAAATAAAAATAATGACATTAAATATCATTTATACAATTAAACGGCAAGAATTACTGAGCTATTTAATAGTTTGGATAATAAAATTAAATCAAATTACTACTTACTATTAAAATTCACTGTAAACTCAAAGCAGTCAGGTTACTCATGACTTGTTTAATTTAAGGAAGAAGTTCCTACAGTAAAAAAGTTTAGCTAAGATATAAGATACTTCCAGAAATAAGAAAGGCTGTACCGATTTTATACAATTTATTACACATTATATAAGAATTAAATAAAGGCCTATACGCCAAGACCAATCAAGATTATTAAGTTTAATATTTGATTAGGAACGAATGTTTCTTTTATTTTCCTCATAAACTTGTTTATGGAAAAACCTGGAAAAAAACCTGGGCTCCCATAATGAGTTGAATCACAACAAATTAAACAAAAAATTAATTTTCTAAAATATAATAACAGGAACCAAATATATAGTTAACAAGCAAGCAAATATAGTTTAATCGTTTGCATATAGCTTCAGGATGTTATGTAATTTAAAGTACATAAAAATTATTATCAATGAATATAAAAATGAACTTTAAAATTAAAACAAAATTCTGATTCCATTTTTTTTTTTTTTAATTGTAATAAACACCTTACTGTCACGTTATCCCAAACCTGTATAAACTGTTTTTAACTGCAATCCAAATTATTTAATTAGAAAAATAAATTGAGTACTAGACTTTCTTTTTTTTTAATCTATGATATCTAAAAATGTACAAAATGACCTGAATTAATCGTCTAATGTTATGGCAAACTATTGTAAAAAACTACTTATTGGAAGCACTTACGCTAAAGGTCTATTGGAAGTTTCCAAGATCATTTTCTAAGTCAGATTTCAATTGTAAAAATATAAATTTAAAATTGTATAAAAAGGAACCTGGATTATTTTATTCGTGTTTTGCGATGTTTTCGATGTTTTTTTTTTTTTTTTTTTTTTTTTTTTTTTTTTTTTTTTTTTTTTTTTTTTTTTAATAAATGTTGGAGTTTACATTTTCTAGGACAGGTCTAAACCACCATACTCAGTATTTTTTAAGTAGTTAAACATAACTGAAGGAAGTTTGTTAATTAATCTATAATAAATGTGAAAGAAGGTTATTAAAATAACTGCCTTATTCTATAATAACTAAAATCCTCCCTGACTGGAATAAAAAATGTATGATGGATATGTTTATCTATAATCTACTGTTTATATCTACTGCAGCTGATCCAGAAACTGTTAGCAAATTTTCGATCCGAGCAACACGATCCAGCAAGTAGATTTAGAGCATATCAAAAAAGCCCCATAAATTAAAAAATGTACATAAAACGTGACATTGTTCGTTTAAACCAATATAGCTCCTAAACTATAGTTCCTAGCGACAAATTCTATATAAAATAAATATTCTTCATTAAATTTCTGATCAGAAAACTACCATCAAGTTTTTGATTTGACCAACACCAACAGAGATAGAGCGTATTTCAATGTGAAAAAAATATTACACAAAAATAAGTATATAACGTCAGCCCAAATACATAACCATGTCAAAAAAACACAACAGTATAATATTTACTGTCAAAAGATTACTTTTGATTTAGAAGCGTAATTCTATTTAAAAAAAAAAAAAAAAAAAAAAAAAAAAAAAAAAAAAAAAAAAAAAAAAAAAAAAAAAAAAAAAAAAAAAAAAAAACCTATTCCCTAAAGATAAGAAAACAATATACATATTATATTCAATTTTTTTATATCACGACCAGGTAATGTTTTAATTGAAATTTGATAACAGTCTTTCCAAAGGTGATATCGTTGAACTGAATAAATGTATGTACCATTAAATACATAATGAGTTACACCATATACATATACTCAACATAGATGTGTAGCTTTAGCTAGATCTACAACCTACTATGACCTACATATTTAGAAACCTATTAAAATTTTCCTGTCACTACATTTGCTTTTGTATAACTCGATGTTAGTAAGTATAGTATAATATCTGACATATTTATTTCGATGAATAAGTTCAGAAAGACAGAAAGTCATTTTTGATACAATTATAATCAGATTAAATAAAATTAAACAAATTTCCTGTAAAACGGATACTTTTAATTAAGAGGGAGATGAAGCGACTAATTTAAACTCGGTAAAATGTTTAAAGTTCAAAGAAACAACAGTAAAAATCGTTTTTAACGACCGAGCTTATCATCAAAGGAGCTTTACTAACTTTACAACTAATGAAATTCATTATTTGTTAATTCAATTTTCAAAAATGAGTCTTATTAAAGGGAAAATCTATGAGGGAAATGGGTTCAGGAAATTAGGGATCTTGGCCCAAAGGTTTTTATTATATCAGATAGTGTATAATTAATAAAATAATATTGTCCGGTTCCGGAGGGGGGAAGCAATTATTACATCTAAGGGATTGAAATTTATACCGAAACGGAACGATGTGAAGAACCGCAAATTATGCGTGAGCGGTTCCACACAAAATTTGCATAATGGAACGATTTTCTGAACAACTAATTGTATCTCCAATATTATAATAATTGCCTTTTAAATTATGTCAAATGATATGCATTAGTGAAATGAGCTTTGACAGTCATTATTTTGACGTAAACGGTAACCAAATAGATTTTTTTTTTTTAGAAAGATCGTATCAACCATTAATTTTAGGATGTAGAAAGGTTCCGATATTGGAAGGTAAAAAAAAAACAAATAAATAAATAATGAATTTTACAACGTTGCTTTTGGAGGTGTAAAAGACCTAGTGTTTATGAAGGTCGTTAAAAGCTGAAAATTACAACAGTTTCGAGGAACCTCTTCGCGGCCTTTATCTCGTTGGAACTCGACGGAGATCTCTTGTAAGCGATTGATTATGTTTCTTGTTAAAAAAATTGATAGAATAAAGCTGTATCATAGAACGAAAAAGAAGAAATATATATACTAATAAATAATAAATCTTTCGCTTTATATGTGTAAATCATTTTGATGACAACAACAAGGTTCTGGCTAACAAAATCCAAAAATTGAGTTTTAGTTATATACTAATGTAATAGATACAGTATAACTTAAATATTTTGTAGCTTGAATAATTTTCCCTTTCATACGAGTATTCAGTTAACTATATGTCATCCCAGTATTTAATTGGCTTCGATGTCAAATATCGAAGTAAGAAAACAACTTAAACAATAAGGTTTTGAGTTATAACTCATTCATGCTGAATCTAGGCGAATGAATGAATATGTATGAAATTATATGTTAAATAAAATAAAAATATAATTTACTTCCTTTCATATTATTCATTGAACTCTCCTTTAAATCTATGGATTAAGAGATATGCGGATTAAGACGACAGAACAGTAATGAAGACCCTAAATACTAAATAAAATTGTCAAAATAAATGAGGCATTAAATGTTTTTAGATAAGTGTCGAGTCCAAAAGTCGATTCTCGGTTCCATTGATTCTTGAAAAAAGAATCGATATCGATGATCCAAAGTCGATTCCTAGGAACTGATCGAAACCGTTAATGTTGTCAATATTTTTGTGATATCTAATTATATAGTTAGTATATATCAATTTTTCTCCTAATGATCAAGACTCATTTGTAAAGAACTAAAAAAAAAAAATTCTTGCTACTGCAAGTTAAACTTCAGTTTGTTGAATGTACATTTGATATTGGAAAATTAAGAAATAATATTATAATGTCAAACCGAATAAATAAATACAGTCAGATAGTAGTTCAATTTTATTATATTTGTTATTCTTATAGGATTTTTGTTATCCCAAAATAAAGATTTTTTTTCCATTTTATTACGTGTCCTGGTTATTTGATCCCATTACTGAACTAAAACAAATCCAGAAATAATTGTAACTATAAGGGTTAGTGAAAGGGTTTAGTAACTTTTCCACTTTCTTAATCAATAAATAAAGACTTGGAATGTTCATAGCTGTAAATAAAAAGTTGCTAATTCAATTAGATTATTGCACACTATCTAAATAATAATTAATAACTTATATACTATATATAATAAAAGCGGTTTATTAATTTGTTTATTGAATTATTATTCTTTTTTAAATCGCTTTGTTTTGCTTTTCATGTTTTTTTATGGATCAATTTTTTAAACAGCAATTTATTTTTGAATCGAGAAATCGGTACGGAGAATGGAAAAATTTCGGTAACGACACATCACTGAATATTTTAAAACTATTTCTGATATTGAAAGATTAGTGATTACAAATAAAATGGCAATAATAACCCGTTAATATATATTTTCGTATAAAATAAAATAAATAAAAACGATATAAAACGTAAAATTACTGTACATGTTAAAAGTAGTGATTAAATTAAAAAAAAAAAAAAGAAAATCTTTTTCATATCTTTCTTAACTGCCGAAATGTTTTCAATTGTCCGGGTATTTACTAATAAATGACTAAATAATTAAATAATTCTGGAATTTTTAGTTAATAATATATTGTATTACTACTGAATACGTTACAGATAATGCTTATGCTTTTTTGTAACCGAACAAGGCGATTAAATGTTTCCCTTTTCAAAAAGATTAAATTAAAAAAAAAAATCATTTTCCCTTTTAAAATCGAAAATTTCCAATCCTAAACCCCAAGTTACAGATAACGTATCACTGTATACCATATTATGAGGTTTTTTACATTTAAACCGCTGCGATATCACTTAGCAAAAATATAAATAAATATTTCTTGCTAAAAAAAAAAATAAAATAAAAAGTTTTTAACTTCATATCAGTGTTTGTTGAAAACAAGTGGATAAGTCAAAATTGTTCACTTTTCTGTTGAGAATTTATGATCGTTTTCCTTAATCCTTTAATTACTCTAACAATACCATTTACATCAAAATAGATACTTTAAGGCCCTTATTAAAGAGCACAACATTAGCAACTTTTCATAATACTTAAAATTATATTTTGAAAATTATAATCAGGTTGGTTCTCATGGGTATTCGATTTACCGACTTATAGTGTAGACTTTTAATCAAGTCAAATAATATAATAATTATAAGTTTTATAATGCTATTTTAATTGAAAACTGATCAATGATAAATTAATTGATTTTATTTATTCACTCATACATATGGAAGAATGTTGGAACGAGATTTCTCTCTTTTTTTTTTTTTTTTAAATTTAAAATTAAAGTCTATATATGAGATAGCTTATGAATAAGGATTTTATCGCTCCTGTAATAATGATCCATTTCATATGGCCCGACATTATATTATATATCCATTTTAAAGCCATTATCACAGCCTGGACATTATCAATAATCCCTATAATTATTACAAGCCATTTAGTAACAGTTGATCCATAATATGGCTTCCTGTCCTACAATAACAACTGTACTTATCCAATCATCGATTTATTTTGAAAATATTCATCAGAGTATTACAATTTTATTACAAGTAATTTGATGTATTTATATAATTTATTATAGCTGATAGTCCTAGGCATAGACTCTGTTATTAGGATCATCAAAATAATAATAGGATCGTCAGTTCATGCAACCATTCATTTGTCGGGGCTGGATCCGTCTAGGAATATTCTTTCCTAAGGTATATCACAAGAATATTTTTTTCATGTTATCATTATATGTAAGGATACAATGGTACACTATGTGTATGTACTATCATAAAATTTATAAACTATAATATATATTTATAAAACTATAATTATTAAATATGGTACTAATTTCCAAGTTTTATATACACACACAAAAATATTTATACTTAAAATTGAAGGAATCCCTTTTTGAGTCGAACATCTGTTTTGGTTGTCAGATGTTTTTTGTTATAATTTTGAACCATATGTATTATTTTTAGTGGTAATTATTTTTACTTCTTATATACTACAGCTTTTATAAATTCAACATTATTGGTATTTTTGATTGATCTTTAAAGTAGTGTAGATCCCGTTATAGTATAAGTTTTTTTTTCTGTTTTTTTAATATATTTTAAATATGATTGTTGACATTCGATTTTTTGGACTTTTAAATACTTCGATTGGCAAGTTTACAAATTATTGTGGCTGGGACTGTTGATCCCTAATACTTAGCCAGTGATAAGATAGTGTTGGTTATAGATACCGCAATGAAAAAAGGGCTGAATTGTTATTTTTCCAGTAGCAATCAAACAAAATTAAATTTGTTTTTTTTTGGTAATAAATAGACAACTAACACATTTGATGAATTTATCAAAAGATATATTACAACTTTAATTTATTTTTAATTCAGCTTTTATCAATTCAAGAAATTAAGTTTTACTCCCTTATTAAAAAAACAAACTAATAATAACAAATCATACAATTTTACTTTGACTCTTCACATATCAAGTGAGAGTTATTTTGGTAAGAAAGAGACCGTTCCAACCGGTTACCTGAACCCCATTCACTTGTTAACAAAATACCTATTTTTCACTTTACGATCCCGGTATGCATGCTATAATTAGTCAGAATGTGACATTCGTTTCAGTAAACGTTCCTACAAGTGGTTATAATCTCATTCCTTTACAAAAAGATTTTTAGAACCGACTTTCTTAATTATTGAATTTATAAATAAATAAAAAAACACTTTGTAGTGTAAATCCTATGTTTATCAAATACACAAAAAAAAATTTACAAATTGAATATCGGGCGTCTGGTCCCGGATAAAATCCAAAAATAAATTCTACTGTTTTAAATTCTCCACTGAATTCAGCCTTAAGCCGGGTTTATATAAGTTTTATATCAGATTTAACCTTAATAAGGATTCAGGGAAGTTTTCCTATATAGTTTGTATTTGTTCCAAATCTATGGTATTTTGTACTGAATAAAAGTGTTCGGCTTAAGAATCAATACGGTTATTCAGTAAAAGAATAAGATCACTTAATTATGAATCAGGTCAATCAAGTCACTTGATTTGATAAAACGTTTGAAAACGGAGGTTCATTTTAAAACTCCATTTATTTAATTTTACATGTAAACATAAACTGACTAATACATATTAATTAACTATATGATTTTGAATGTTTCAGACAATTTTTCTTTGTGAATTAATAGTATTAGACTGTCACTCGTAGATAGGTCTAGGTATTATGAAAGTCAGGTGCATAATAGATACCTACAAATTATGTAGAAACTAGTAAACATGATTGTTCAATTCATATAGAAAATGGATTTTTGTTTTTAGAATTGCAAAAAATAAGGCTGTTTTTCTCTAATAATACGAATAAAGGTTATTATTCCATATTCTAAAAAAAAAAATTTATCTATTTTTTTTTATTTATTTATTTTTTTTATATCGTTTCATGACGTTTTAATCAAATAAAGAGATCAAAAGATAGCTTTAAGTCAGAATTATTAAAGATCTGAGACGTGAAAAGTTACAAATGAATGTATTTGTACTTATCTCAGCCTTATTACCTTAAAAACGAAATTTTTTTCTTGAAATCTAAGTTGGTTGAAGGTATTAAGTCAACTTAATCAAAGGTATTAAGTTTTATATTTTTGGCATAAGACCATCATTCTCATATGAATTCAGTTTTTAATTCTTTTAAGATTGATAATTTTTTGTTTGACAAATATTACATTTACTACCAAGAGCAATAAATAACAGCGGTATGAATAACACATTCAAACCGCATTTACAAATAAATTATAAACCAAGAATTGAAATAATATAATTGTGAAAAAAATAATATAAAAAAATAGTAACAACAGATAAAAAAAAAAAATAAAATAAAATATTCGTATATTTACAATATTAATACCGGGATATAAAAAAAACAAAAAAAAAAACAGCTTCCCCCTACTTTTATGACAACTAATTAAAATTAAGATGTTATTTTAATATTAAATTTCAGCAATTAAAAATTATTAAGAGATATTTAAAAATAAATAAATAAATAATAATAAATGTTGACTAGCAATTATCCCTCTTTATATCCATTAGATATATCCATCCACTAAATCCGTAGATACAATCAATCAAAACCAACAGAATTCTGAGATTAAATTTATCTAACATTTAAATATATTTATATTATTTCGGTGTCAATTTGTTTATTATGGAATAATCCACCACAACAGAAATAGTATAAATATTGCATGATTATCTTAGTTATACAGTCTTATTGTTATTTTAGGTACATAATTTTATTTTTATTTGTTATAGTTACGTTTCATGTTTTTACCTATAGTCTTTTTAATATTATCAACTGTAATATTAAAATGAAACATAATTTATTATTATTATAAGTTATGGTCTTTCATTTTGAATTATTAATATGATCATTATACAATATCTATTTGTTTTTAATATTATAATCAGGATGTGGTAAGTTATATTAGCATTAAAATTTATAAATTTTAAATTCATGCCTGTTACTATTTTTCTTTATTGTGTTATAAATATACAACACACACAATCTATTAGTGATTAAAATTAGAGAGCAAGCTATTGTATGTTACTATTTCTTTTTGGAATTCATTTATATATTTTTATATTACTATATGTCAGTTTGGATTGATAAGTATGCTGTATAAAATATAGAACCCATTTGAAATTGGCAGCATCGCTTACCAAAGTGTTTTCTCAATAATAAGAGCAGGCAAATGAAGCTTTGTTTCTCTTGGGTTGCCGAAGCAAAATTTATTAGAACGACTATAATATATATATACTATTTTACTATGTCAAAATGTATCCCAAAACAATATAATATAATTTCATACACATTAATGGAAATATTTTTATTTTTGTCAAATTAATATATTAAGATTTGCGTGACACAAATGCAATGTAAATGGGAAATGAAAAATGACATATGAATTATTTGAACAACAGCTATCCATTGGTAGCACTCCAATTCGGGTTCTTTAGTAAAAGGTCTCGAGGCCATCTTCTTTCTCTTTCAAATAGAAAAAGATCGGTGCATTAAATCCTTTAAGTTCAAGGTCCTAAGAGACTGGATTTCATCAACGTCACAAGCTCAAAACACTCTTATACCAGTTTTCAACAAAACGAGAAGAAATAAAATCTGATTGAAATGCATAATTTCAAATATTATAATATTATTCAACAATTAATTTCAATTGATATCAACAATACTGTTAATTTTCTTATCGAAATTTATTTATGTATATTATTACTTTCCGCATCTACTCACATGAGTCATTAGCGGCTTAATATTAGATTTTGCCAAACAATTTACAAAATTTCAGAAATTCAAAAATGTTTTTGATTTTGTCTTCTGTGTCTTCCAGTGCTTTATCTATACTTGAGAGTATTTTGTACTTTGTTCTGGCGTCAGAGTATAGTGTACATGATGTTACAATGTGTTTCAATGTCAGTGATGTCATGCAAGTTGTACAAATCGGTGGTTCTAGGCATCACATCAGGTTACCGTGGGTCAAAGCTGAATTTCCTATTCTTAGTCTCGTCAAGATTGTTTCTTCTATTTTTAATTTTTTAAAAGATGTTGTCCAGGGAAGGGTGTCTTGTTTAATTTCTTGAAGTTTGCTGCGTATTTGGTTCCATTTTGTTCCATCTGATCTTTTTTATATGCGGTTTTTGTATATTGTTTTTTATCTATGCCATTCTGTATTCCATTTGTCATCTTTTATCGGTCTGTTATTTTTGTCACATCTGGTATTTTGTTCATTATAGCCCTGAAGAAGACCTGCAGGTCTGCAAGGTCTAAACGTTGGCACGTATTAAAGAATTCTTTCTTTGACTGCATACCTGATTATCTTCTTCTCTATCCAAATTATTTTTCTATTCTATTTTATTTTATGTCGCTGATTTAGCTCAGACCAGATACCTACCCTTTCATAGCAAGGACGTCTGAAAAGAAGATGGTCTTGGGACCTTCTAATATAGAACTTATATTATAAGTGCTACTAATGGGCAGTCGATTTCCAAGCAATGTCATTATGAGCATTATCTTCACATTTATTAAATTTATTTTTATTTTATTGTATACAGTTGTAAATGTCAATAAATAGATTAAAATATTATAATAATAAATAAATAACAAGATAAAATGTTGAACACAATTATTTATGATATTTTTTTCTATTAAGTATATGACCCAACTCTTCAAAATGGCAAAAATTAATGTATTTTTAATGGCTTAGATAGTTACGAAATACAGATAACTACCAACGCAGTAATTAATTTAAATCACTAATTAATTTAATGTACAATAAAAAATAATAATACGTTTAAGAGGATCGAAGTGATGTTATATGTACTTGAAACCCATCCCAATTTTTTTTTAATTTATTTTTATTTTTTACTCCAAGCAAATTGAATACTTGAAAGATATAAATTAATTTTTAGATAATTATACTATTTTAAAATTAAGATATATTTCAAAATTTAGAGAATTAATATTAAAAATAACCATACAGAGTTTCCTTGCATAACCAAAAAAAAGAAAGAAAAATCAATACGTAATACATTAGCTCTATAAAAAGAATAAATAAAGAAGATATTAATTGACTTATTTTAATTTAATGACATTGAGAGATAGGCTATCTTAATTGACTCAAGAGATAACTTATCTTCAATTTAATTGGAGGCTTTATTGCTCCCTTCGATTAACTTTGAACTCCATCGGTGTGATATAAATTGACGTAAGAAAAAAAAATCGATCTTTAGTTTAAAAAATCAATTTTGCAGAGTCAGTTAAATATTTACTAGTTCGATAATATAGATTCAGAATTTATTATGATCAGACCACATTGAATCCTTTCAATATTCCAATATCAATAGAATTGAAAAAAAAATAGATAAATAATATATAAACATTATTCATAAAATAATTATCGGTTATTCATCAACGTTTGACAATTAACTTCCCTTTAATAAACTTATCAATATAAAATGTTTTCATATTTAAAAAAAAAAAAGTTAGTGTCCTATAGATCTATTTTGACACTCATTTTCATCCAGAATGAAAACGAAATCATAACTCAAAAATTGTGTTTTAAGTAGACCTTATGATTAAAGATCCTATATTGTATACATATTTAGAAGCATGTTAATTTTTGCACCTAACTAGGCGTATTGATCATTTTATGCCAAAATTTAATGTAATTTAATTTAAATTTAGCCTCGATGACAAAAAGCAGGAAAAAAACAAAACAATAACAATGTTTTGTATTGCGCCAATTTTGTCTTTACTAGCCCTACCTACTTATGTTAATTAGGATATTTTAGAAAAAAAAATCTAGGAATAACAAACAATTATCTTAATTATACTAAAATATCTAAGATCCACACCAATTATATTATGGTTTGTATATAATAACACAGAATCAAATTAATTAACTAATTTTTTTTTTTTTGGAAGCATGCTCAATCTCTTTATAAACACCAATCTCAATCTCTTTATAATCACACAATCTCTTTATCTTATAAAAAATATCTTACTTTATGAAAGAAACTACACTAACACGTATCTATAAGGATATACCTCAATTGAAAGGATGATAAATCAATGAACCAAATAACATGACTATGACTTATACAGAAACATTTAAGGTTCTAAAACGATTTTCATTTTATGAAGTTTATCGAGAATCGAAAAGCGAGCTTGGTGATTAGCGGTTTCGAGTGAGTATGGAATTTATTATGAAATGATAAGTAACTGTTTTGCACCATCAGCAACATGATAGAACACCTCAGATGCATGGATAGCTTAAGTTATGAAAAAGTAAGAAGCATTGAGGACTCTTTTTCGGTTTGTAAGATGAAACGAGATGAAGTTTACGGATTTTAATCCGTATGAAAGGATTAATTATTTATTTATATTGTTTTCATAAAAATATAATGTTTTTTTTTTTTTTTATTGAAGTTGTGAAGTTGACAACGTAAGACAAAATTAAATAATACATATTGTATCCTACATAAGACGGAAAATTCAATAAGAATGAAATATAACCCATATCAATTATTTTATTATTACAATTATATAAGTATAAGTAAATAAAAATTATTTAAAAAATCTGATACTATCCTAACACTAAATAATTTTTCACTAATAAAGTGATTTATTGTAAATTGACACAAATGAGCGAAAATTCAAGATTTGATACTTATAGGTCCTATAATAATATTTTAAAAACCTACGATTTATTATGTATTTTGTATTAGTTGGTTATTTTGGCTATTTAGAAACATCATAATCATTGAAGGCTGAAAATTAATATAGTTGAGACTAATGTTCGATTCATTAGTTTCTTTCATATTGTAGGTTTATGAAAGCAAATGTTTGAAATATGTACTGATATTATCAAAGTTCGCACATCTATACTTAAAAGAATATTATAACATCATTGTGTATTACTAATGAAATAACGACATCATAATACGTAAAAGAAATTTTGCTTCCGACATTTGTTTATTTGTTTAATGTATATTAGTTTCAATATAATATATCTTTCAGTATTTTAGGTATATTACAATTTCAATTAAGAATATTCAGAAAATAATCCGATGATTATAATAACTTCTGTTCTAGATTTGGAGTTTAAAATACCGTTTTTAGCATAAAACAGATGCTTAATACTCACAATAACATATACAAATTTGAAATTATATTTGGAATTTGTTAAATTTATTTATAAGGAAAATTAATTATTCAAAAAATCTTACTACTAATGCTAGCTTCTCTAATAGCCAAAATCCAATAGTATAATTGTGTATTATTAAAATAAAA
The DNA here is from genome assembly GCA_003667255.2 of Euschistus heros. Lineage (NCBI taxonomy): Eukaryota > Metazoa > Arthropoda > Insecta > Hemiptera > Pentatomidae > Euschistus > Euschistus heros. The sequence continues at coordinate 1,698,843 of RCWM02000004.1, forward strand.
AAGTATGGATATGCATAGCCGTTATTATGTAAGATTTTATCTCGCAATTTCAAACAATACCTAGGACACCTAAATGAAAAATTCCGTGAACGAATCTAAAATTTATGACATGCTGTAAACTTACTTGGTTGTTGTTTGTCAAAACTTCTATTGTCCTTTTCAATTTTTTAAATTACCGCAGAGCGAACCAATAAAATCGAATTCATATTCCAGACAAACCGTTTACATCTATGATGGTCTCGAACCATTGGCCTGGCACAAAGCATATCACAGATGGTGAACCTTGACATCTAAGGAGACACTGCATTAGGCAGATACAGACGTGACTTGAGATTCAAATAATACTCTTGTGAGCTAATGTTTATAAATAGTGAAGCGCAGGATGTCACCGGCAGAAACAATAGTTTATTCTCTAGGTCTTGTATTGAATCTCGATTTTTTCAGTTCATATAATAATAAAAGCAGTAACTAATACCAAAAATACTATTAAAAAAAAATCAATTTATTAAGGATTATTAACAATAACTTATAATTCTACTAACTTAATTAAAGATTATTAAAAAAATTAATTTCCATTTTTAGGTTATGATAAAAAATCGTACTGCAAATAAAGACCCAAGATTGAATTAACTGTTTTTTGACAATTTATCTGTGCTGCGTTCCACGTCAATAATAGAATAAATAAAAGGAACACAGTCTTATTAAGGGATAGCACATCTCGTGTCAACATTTAAAATCACACATAATACCAAGCATTACAGTATTTAAAATAATAAAATATCCTGAATCTCCAATTATTGTAATATTAATGAAATCAATAAATATCCTTTAAACAGTTTTTTTGTTTAAAGTTATTTAAATAAAATTAAAACTAAGCTCGATAGTTGAGAGAATCTTGTTATGTAATCTAGTTGTGTCGACTATAGGTTTAATCGATTTATGAAGAAAGTATCTGTAAACAGAGTGGGTGATTTATTTGATGATGGGAAGATCTAGAAGTTTGTTGTCTTTTCAGTATACCAAAAATTGTTGATACGAAATTATATGTTAATTATATTTCTATTATATTATTATATTATTATTGTTCCTTGCTTACATATGATTATAAAATTGTGAATTATCTTCATCTACAGTATTTAGTGAATAGTTGTCTTGTATCGATGGTGAAAGATACGATTAAGAAAGAAAAAAAAAACAAATATATATATATATATATATATATATATATATATATATATATATATATATATATATATACTATTTTCTTGAACATTTTAGACTATATCACACTGCGTTAGCTGTAGAATAGGTTTTTGATGACGTCTGAATAATGATAACCACCTAAATTTTAATTAACAACAGATTGTAGGAAATTATTGCTAGATGTTGTATACTAATTTATTTCTATGTTGTTATTTTTTTAAACTATGAAATACACTGTTTATTTTTAGTAGCAGTCAGTATTAATAAGAATTTGACCGGGCTATTGGTATCAAAACTTTGAAATACAATACATTGGAAATAAAAAAATTTGGTTATTAACGCAACTCTAACTAATTAAATAACAAAATAAAATAAAAAAAATCGATGGTTTTTGGCTGAATTTGATTCTGAGATATAATTTTAAATTAAAAAAAAAAATATATATATATATGTATATATATATATATATATATATATATATATATATATATATATATATATGTACCAGAATGGTTACCAGAATTTAGTAAAACCATGATTTAAGGATCAAAATAAATGCAACGAAGAACCTATTTTACTGGGCCATAGCTCTCAGCAGTAATTCCTACAAAAACAGCAATATAAAAAGGGTTAATGATATTTTAATAAATAATAACTACCCTAAATGAATCATAGAATTTTGTATACAGGACGCGTTTGACAGTTCGTCCTATAAACGTAATCGCTGTAAACAAACAAATAATTTTTTCACCATAGAATACATCAAACCTTTGGCACTAACTACAAAAAAAGATTCTTAAGCAGTACAACATTATTTAAAACAAACAAAATAAAAAAAAAAAATAGGACCTATTTAGGACCCGGTTATATATAAGAGAGTTGCGAAAATATTTTCGAAAGATCAACAAAGTAGAAATTTAATATATACACATACGTTATGTCAATGTGAAAAACTAAAAGTATACCTGAAATACTTTTAATTCGTTATTTCGTCATGTTTATTCAAAGCGTCAACCTAACTTACACAGTTCATTTCCTTATCAAAAACTACAATACGGCAGAAGTAAAATTCTATCTTGATTTACCCGTATTACTGTTATACAACAGAATGTACATTGCCTATTAATATCAGCAGTCTAGGAATTGTTTTATAAAAATTCATGCGAGTTTCAAGTCTTATTACTTTATTATTTATATAAATTACTTTATTATAGCATATAAAGTGATTGAAATACCTCTGAAGTCCCATCATAAAGGATTAACTAGTTCAAGAAAAAAACCATAGTTATGTCTAGAACTATATTTCAATCATGATAAATTAATCAAAGCCCTTATATATCTATCCACATTACAAATTAATATCTAGGATAAGTAGAAGCAAAGCATACTCCATGAAAATATTTGTAATTGTAAATAAGTGTAAATACAGGTTGATTACAGTAAATTATCTTCCAACTGCCTATGTATAATTATTTTTCTTACTTTTTTATTTTAATTCATATCAACAGGTGAATAATTTGCTGATTGTTATTCAATATTTATTCGTTGTAATTAGCGATGCATTATCGTTCATAATCGATTCATTCCACGTCCTACTTCTGTAATTATCGGACACACCCCATCCCTTCTATGGTTTCCTGCAGAGAAAATCAGGCATTCTTTAGTGGAATGGAATAAAAATTTAATACCTATCAATTTGAATTGCGCATTGTTGTAAATAAAAACGGTCAATCCTTGCGGTAATTATAAAAATTAAAATTCAATTCCCAAGCATTATATTGTTTTCTTTTTTTTTTTCAGTGGAATCAAATTATGTCTTTTTTTTTTTTTTTTTTTTTTTTACAATTTTATTTCTACAAATGAAGGTTACTTAATATTTTTGTAATAACATAACAAAAACGTTTATATTTTAAAACTTATAGCTGAAGACAGTCAAGAACTAGAACAATATATCAAATTTTTCGTTGCTATGTTTTTATACACTGTATATATACAATATTATACTACATGAATATTATAACAAAATATTATTTTTTGTAAAATAATTAAAATATAAAAAAAATTTAATACAAATCCTCAACCTAAAACATTAATTATAAAAAATGATCACCCGAAAATATTACATTTTAGATATAATCGATTGTTTAAGTTAGAAAAGTATAATTAAATTTGGTAGGTTTCTGTTACAAATACAATTATTTATTGCTGTATGGTACAATTTAATTTTTGTTTATAATCTTTCATGGAAAAAAAGGTGACTCATAAGAAAAGATGTATATATACATAGAAATATATTAAATGTAATTACATTTTTCTTACTTTAAGAATCCATTATTGCTAAAAATATTATTTTTTCGAAAAATATATTTTTTTTTATATTTAATGTTTCAGGTTAAGGGCTTCTTTTTAAAATTTTGATGATTTATAAAATTTTATTTGATATTTTCATTACTAAAAGGTAATATTATTAAAATAATAAAAATATCAATTGGAATGTTATAAATCTTCAATTTTTGTAATATTAATGTAGAAATTAAAATCCTTAACTTAAAATATTAAATATAAAACATTTTTTTCCGAAAATATGATATTTGTAGAAATAATAGATTTTTGAGTTAAGAAAAATATTATTAAATTTGATAAATGTTCCTGTTACAAAGACAATTATTAATAGCTGCATTGTAAAAATAATAAACAATAAGGTATGAATGAAACGGGCCACAGAATTTATAGTTGACAATAGGTGTATATTTTATTTATAATACTTTTTATAAAACTTAAAAGCAGTTGAGTAAAATCACTATTTTTCCAGGCAGAACATAAATTTTGTATTAATGTGACACAAACAGCAAAGAATAGAACCATGGGTTCACAACTTCTTATCATTGTGCAGAAAGCTTGCGATATGAGCACATTTCCTCTGACCACAGAAACGTTGCATCTATTATAGTTATAAAATTTGTTGATTTAAAAAAAAAAAAAAAAAAAAATTCTTCATTTAATTTGAAAACTAATATTGAAATTAATCGAAAGAGGTATATATAAAAACTGATAATTAATAATATATTTTATTTTAACACACCGCATCTACTTAAGTGAGTCATTAGAGGTTTAATACACAGTATACAAAATTGAAATGCGTTTAAATTCAATGATTCACGTATTCAAACGAAAGTTTAAAAATACATGCAATTGCATAATCATCCAGTCCCCAGATTATACCTAACAACAGTTAGGTTTTTAATCATTACCAAATGATTTTTTGTTAAGAAATTGTGTGTAAATTTCCTAGTCTTAATGTTTAAATATTAAACACATAGCCCATTGCATTACTTGATAAAAACAAACAAAAAAAATAGTATTAGTCCTAAGTAACCATTTCTTCGAACAAGGACGTCTCGTTGAGTTACTAGGTCAAATAATTCATCAAAAGGTCAAAGAAAATGACGTTATCCTCATCCATAATCAACAACCCAAGATGTGCCAATCATTCATCTTTTGAATGACTTCAGTTGTCTGTTACATGCAATATGGAAATAACTAAGCTTTGTTTCGATTGTACATGTGTGCTATGGAAGTAAAATCTCTACATTTATTTTTAAGTTTTATCAGTTTTAAAATCAAAATAAAAAAGTATTTTTTAAATTACAAGACGTGAAAAATATATACTCAAAATATGGAACAAGTAATAGTTTTTATACTTCATAAGCATTAGTGAATTGTATATATTTATATACACTGTAGAAGGGAAAAGTATATTTCGTTATTATAATTACATTAAAAATATTTATGTTAATTTGTATAATACTGCCAATAACTAACCATTAAGAAATTTAAATTCTAATTCTGATCAATGAATATGTAAATAGTTTTATAATTTAAGAAGGCGGTTTTATGGTTTTAAAATACAAGTAAGGAATAAATATAATACTTAATAAACATTTGTTCGATCGTTTTTTGTTTTGTTTTTCTTAAGTAAGAATAGAATCAGTCGGCACTATTATCAAAAATACCCTAAAGAGGGAGATTTTAATATTTTCAATAATGTGCTTTTTTAACTAATTAAAAAATTAATAAAATATGTTGATTTTTGATTTATGGTTGGATAAATCAAATATTGAAATTTATTCAATAAACTTTTTGAAGTTGGATACTATTTGTTTGATTAGTGCATTTAAAGAAATTTATTTGAATTTAGGTTCAATGCTGCAGTATTAATAATAACAATATTTTTATATTAAATTAATTTATTAGGCTATTCATAAATGTTATGAAAGAAAAAATCTACATAAATTTATTATTATCTTGTTATATTTCAATCTGGGATCACACAGCGCAGTATACGTATTATTCATAGAACGGGAATGAAACGTAAAGCATTTCAAGGCAAGGCCAACAATTTTTGCAAATCAGAAAATACTTAAAACAATCCTGATATATCATTATCGGCTTCTATTAATATTTTTTAAAACCATATTACGATGCATTATGATTTCAATAAAACATTTCTTTGAGATAATATAATTAATGATTTAATTAAATAATATAACAGAGGTATATGGAATTAAAATATGATGTTCTATCTCTAATCTTAAGAGATTAATCTTATTGCATTTTAATGTTGGCACAATCATTCTTGGTTTTTAGGAACAGTGATAAAAATAATTAAATCAAAAAAAGATTTTTTGGCAATAGATACTACCTATATATGTTTCAAGTTGAGGGATTTTTTTATTTTATTTTTTGATTGTATTGTACTGTATACTCAACAATACTATATATACATTTTTAAAAAATAAAACATAAGTATAAGTTTGAATAAGATTTTCTCGACAGCTTACCGATGCTGGTACAAGTCCCTTCTGGGCTAAGATCTGGCTGTAGGTGGAGCCACCATCAAACCGTTTAATCGCATATTTTAAAATTATTTTTCCTTAAGACAATATTTACTGGAAAGAGTAATGATTGTATATTTACAGACAGAGCTATATATAGCTATAATTACACAACAACTTAGCAGTGGACGAACACGAACTGAAGGATTTGAGTCGAGCACAAGTCAAATAGCCGCGCGGCAGCAGGTGGGGTGTGGGCGGTGCTGCCACCTAGCGGCGAAACCAGGAACTACAAGCGCCTCCCGATCTTGGGCGGTAAAATTTGAAAGCATAGTGTTTTTGTTTGTTCCATAAACCACAGAATTATAATTTTAAAATGTCCATATTTTAATTGGCAAATAAATATGAAACTTCTTACCTTGTTGAGAAAGTAATTTTCCAACCTCTTGTTGTTGATGAATCATTAGATTTTAATTATTACTTTAATCTACTTAATAAAAAATAAATAAATGTGATAAACATATCGAACCGCAGTAACACGAAATCAGTCAAAAAACCCGCTTACCTATATATTATTTTGTCTTAAAAAAAAAAAATATGTGATAATAAATTTGTTTTACTTTTTTTTTTAAACAAGTTTGATATTTTCTTATTTTCACTTCCCTGACATGATAAAAAGTTTATCAGAAGTTAACTACGTTACTTTCAACATTGCTTTATTGTTGTCTATTTTGATATTTTCTTCTTTTCATATAATTGTTTCTCATTTTAACATGTGAAGGTGTAACAAACCTGAATATACTCGTAAGTTTGAACATGGGTTTAGAGTTAGATTTGAGGTTAACCTTCTCCATGGAAAAAATAGAACTAAAACATTTCAATAAATCGCAAGTAGTTAACAATCGATAAATAAGGTATATTCGGCTATATATAGAAATTATTACTTTGAAAAAAAATCAATGAATCCTTCGCTAAAAATACTTTAAGTTAAAAACGGTTCCTGTTTTATGTTTTTTATTTATTTATTTTTTTGACGAAAATTTTAAATTTACTATTGGTATTTAATATATATTTTTCTTCAATAAAAATTTTATGGATTTGAAAAAATATAGCCATTTACTAAAACTAAACAGAAGTTGACTCAAATAACAATCAGTCCGAATAGTACTCCTAATACGTTATCCGGACCTAGAAAAAAAAATCAATCTTATTTTTCATTAAAAAAAATAAAAAATAAAAAAAAGTTAGAACCACTTTATATTCCCATAAATAAAGGCAACACGTTTGCCTTGATTGCTTTTAGTTTCACTTTTACGGAACTGTCTTCTTCAGAATTATTTATTGCAACATACCTTCAAGTGGCAGCTGAAGCAGTTCCAAATTTATGTGTTTATGAAAGGTGTTCACCACCGAATCCTTGTAAATGTTTTACAAACTCAAAAAAAAAAACCGTTTTTTCATTAATTATTTTACAAACTCTTTTAGTGGTTTGTGAAATCACTATTATAATGCATATTGTTATTATTATAGAATATATTTATCAAACAACAACCACTCGTTAATAAGCAATTCTTCCCCTATTAATTATATTTAATTTTTTTTTTTTATAGAATGTAAAAAATCAATGTTTACCGCAACATATACGTGTCATTGTTTTCCCTAACCAGTCAAAAATTATGTATTAATATAATATAAGGTAATTTCAATATTTTTTTTTTCTTTTCACCCGACTTTGGGGTACGTTCGACCAATCACTTCTAAATGCTGGGTGCTTTTCTTTCAACCCAGTATTGCTTCATTCTTTCTGATCTTGTTTTCCTCTCCTCTTCAGAGATTTGGATTGCTCGGTTCGTTTTGATTTGGAATTGGAACCTCTGGTTTGGTTTTTGGTAGCGGAAGGGTTTCTGGGTTTTCTGGTAGTAGATTCTTCTTTTCATTTGTTGTTATGAAATTTGGGGCCTCGAATTTTTCTTAGTATTTCTATATTTCTTTGATTTCTAGCCGTTCAATTGGGCCATGGTTGATAATGGTCAGTGTTTCAGCTGCATTAAGTGCTTCTGGTTTAATTACTGTGCTGTCTTATTTTTGCATTCTATCAGAAGGAATTTTTGTTGTATGTGTTTTTGGTGAGTTGGAAGGCCAGTTTAACTTTATTTCTTCTAGATTGTTCCAGCTGATCTATTGTCCAAGATAGTTGAACTCTTTGACTTCAATTTGATTCCAATATATATATAATATAAATAAAGAAAATAGTAAAATCGTAAATAAAAGACTCCATACGGAAGCCACCAATCTCTGACCCAACACCTCCCTCCAACCCACTCCATAGATATCCGTTTATTCAATAATATTAGTCAAAGTATATTTATACATTGAAATATTCGAAACAACATTCTATTTTTTCAAGATTGCACTTAGTCCTTCGGTCAATTTAAATTAATTATTGTTTTAAAATCACCGATTTGGATTCCATAAGCATTGAATAAATTTGTTTGAATAAGTAAAAAATATATTTAAACTTCAAACAGAAACCTCACTGTCATAGGAAGATTATTGAGTTAGAATCCTACGGGCGATCGTAATATTGCATGCAGCGCTCGAGCACGGAATAGCACTTCAGTCCGACACCTTTGTGGGTTTTGCTTTCAACTCTGAACTGCTGTATACTTCCAAGTTTCAAGGTAAATATGAATTTAATCCCTCGTATTATTCAATTTATTCCAAACTACAATCGTATGAATACCCTAAACGTCAAAGATTTAACTAAAATAAAATCATGAATTTTACTACCCCCTGAGGGGAATAAATAGTAAAAATAAATAAACTACACTTATATTTGTAGTATTGTATTCATAGTGCTGTATTTTACATAAATATGTTTTTACATATTTATACTCGGTTAGGTCCTCTTTCACATGTATAGATTTATTTCAAATTATATATTTTAAACATTATTGAATACAACCCTTCAAAGTAAATTCATTGTTTTTAAGTAATTTCTACCAGTGATTGGTGTTGATATCGGTACCATCATTTGGTTTTTGTACAAAGAACTCTTCTTTTTAAATTTGCAACCTCATAATCATCAAAGATCTTAGAAAATGAGCCAATAATCTAAAAATAAAAAATATTCTGATGGTGCAACATCTGGGTTATACTCGGGATAAGACAAAAGTTTACTCTTTGAAGTTTCGGTCTTGTTTTCTTAGTCAAATGCCAGCAATGGCATTCAGTTGCAAAATGACTTGGTTCCTCTTAACCAAAACGAAGTATTTTGCACTTAAAACCTAAAAGTCCACTAACATCTATAAGTCTAATTTGAAACGTAAAACGCATTCTAAATTTTATCATCCACAAAGCATAACTTGTTTACTTGGATATATTTTTTGGCTAGTTCTTTTTTGTAACGTTTTTTTCACCCTCAAAAATGTTACCTTTTCACATGCTCTGCATTTTTTGGTAAATATAATAATAAGATATATTGAAAAAAAAAAAAAAAAAAAAAAAAAACTGATATTTTTTTTAATAAAAGAAATCCAAAAGCAATTTAATGAATTTTGTTTTTAAGAATTTCGGTCATAAATTCCGAAAAGGGTCATTTCATCAGTCGTGGTAGGTTTAGTGTTAAAGTTCTGATAGAGACCCGATAAACAACAACAGAATAGAATTGAAAAATAATTTTATTCTAGGACAAAGAATGAAAAATAAGTACAGAAATAAAAAATTAAATCTGGTCAGAGACATAATAACATGGCAAAATTTAAAAAAAGTAATAATAAAATAATTTTAATAAATACATGGATAGATAGTTATATATACGGAAAGGAAAATAGCACACACTACAAACGAGATAAAATAAGAAAAATTAAATTAAATTAAATCTTTTGTTACAAAGTTTAGAGCTGTATGAATAATAGAAGTACCTAAATGTTTTATTCCGACAAAGTAGAATTTATTTTAAGTGATATCTTAATTATGCAAGAACTGGATCTGAATTTGATTCCAGAAATGCAAGAATAAATATATTTTAAATGAGTAGTTGGATAACAATATAGCTGTTGTTGCTCGGATTGAAAATTTGCTGAGGTTTAATTATCAGATATTTAACACTTAACCTACCAAGACAGATTAAATTACCCTTTTTGGACTTTTTGACCGAAGTTCTTTCAAACAAAATTCATTACATTGCTTTTGGGCTACTTTTATTAAAAAATATATCTTTTTTTTTATATTTTTTATTTCTACCAATCCCTGTTGAACAGATCCGCTACCTAGGACTCCACTTGGACAAACGTCTTACTTGGAATCCTTATACAAGACTAAAACGACAAAAATTGCTCTTCGTTACAGACTTCTTCAACATTTACTGGACAAACGTTCAGAGCTTCCAATTAATTACAAAAGACTAATCTACATGACTGTGATGAGACCTATTTGGACTTACGGAGTTCAGCTTTTGGTATCTACTAAACCATCCAATTCAGCCCGTATCCAATCCTTACAATCGAAAATTCTTCAGTGCTCCTTACTTTGTCACCAGTAAACTTATCCATATGTTGCTGATTTAGCCCGAACCAGATACCTATCCTTTCATAGTAAGCTCCGTAACCACTCAAATCCACTAGTTTCTCAATTTTCTTCCCACTCCATTTCCGATAAACCTCCGACGCGTTTGAAAAGAAGATGGCCTAGAGATCTTCTTATTTGTAATTATCATTGAAGTGCTAATTTATTTTTTTATTTTATTTTTTTTTTTTTTTTTTTTTTTTTTTTTTTTTTTTTTTTTTTTTTTTTTTTTTTATTGTAATCGTTTTTAACACATTTACTTGATGTATATTTGTACAATTGTAAATTTCAAAAAAATGATAAAAAACTAAAAAAAAACAAATATATTTATTCAATATTCACTGATCTGTTATTATTGCATTTACCGAGAAATTGTGTTAGAAATGTGTAAACATGAAATGTCGGTAGGTTTAGTGTTAATAGAGAATATATTTTGTGATATAAGGTTTGCCGCTAGGGCCTTAGGACAGGTTAGGAGCTATATTGGTTTGAATGAAAAAAGCCACCTTTAAAACCCCTATTTTCTCTCAACTGAGTTTATTTCGAATAATCATTTATTACTAATATATAATATAGCTAGGAGATCAACAACATAAGAAATTGAATAGCAACTATCAAGAGATAGTCTTGCCATTGTCTGTTAATTTAATTTAATTATTAATTAAAATAATTTGACCCTTTTAATTCTAAAGTGTAAATTGTGAAAAGCAGTAGATTGTAAATAGTCCTTGAACTATTGTTTATCTCAGTCAGGTGAAATTGAGTTTTTTCCCAAGTCAATCCAAACGAACTCCGCCAGTATTTCGATGGATAGATATGTAACTATCCTTCTATGGTGCAATATTATATTTTCCAGTCATTGCCAACGTTTATAAAATTACATTGTTATTAATATTATTGGCTTATTACACCAATAGTATATAAATATCGGAACTATAATTACAGCAGTTATAAAATTATCTTAGTCGCTTATTAATTACTTTAAATAGTATTTTCCCTCTTATCTGAATAGTCATTGGCGCCTCGAAGTGTTTTTCTCCTTAATTGTGTTATAATGATCAATAATCAATTTACTTTGGTTTTAAACAGGTTTGAAGACGAGATCATCTTTTCCCTATAGAATTAATAATCTAAATATATCCTAATTAGTGCTAATTAAAAGCTGTGTTTTTACAGATGCCGTATTTTTACATAGTGTGCAACAATATTACTAATTAATTATGTAATAGTAATTATGTTTTAAATTAATATCTTCAATGATCTAAAATATAAGTTCGGTGATAATACAAATAAATATTTTTTTCAATCATATCAAAGGAGGTTTAATTATATAACCACACCTATCAAGTCCAGCATTTTGCTCCCTTTATAAATTTATTTAACATGTTTCGGGAAAATAACTTATAAGTTGACAAAGTGGTAACACTACTATTATATAGGTTCTTACCCGAGGTTGGGAAAGTTATTTTTGAATGAAATAAAATAAATTTATTTAAGGATTAAAATACTGTCCTTTTGAATTATATAATTGTTTTTTAATTTCCAACACCATTTAATTATAATTTGTGTTACTGTACACTCTTTTTTTTTTTTAACCATTTTTATTGAGCATAATCTCATTATGTGTTTTATCCTTGAAGAAGTGATGTGATGTTGGCCGAAACGTCGGTACACATCAATAAAGTTATTCAACCCACAGTGTGCTCGGTTTATTGCGTTCAATAATCATCATTCCAAACTTAATATGATTAAAGTGCCCTTAATCTTTAAACTATAATTAGAATTGATAAATTATTTGCCTTTTTTTATTTCATTCGAAGACTATTTTCGAATGTTGAACATTCATTATCAGTTCTAAAAACATTCAAAATATTTCAATTAAAAGGACAAACCACGGTTGTGATCACTAACCGCGAAAGCTACAGTACCAATCTGTGCCAAATTTAAACCACATCATCTTCATAGTTCAAGGAAGGTTATGCGATAATAAAATTAAAAAATTTTCAATTATATTGCCATAAAAAAAAAAAAAAACGATAATAATGAGGTGCGCAGTGAAGTTTGATAATCGACCGATAGGTGAAGAGAGAGAGAGGTTACAAAGGTACGGTGTTATACCATATAGACTAAGACTTATGATAAAATTTACTTATTTTGAATTCAATTGTTATATAAAAGGCTATAGATATATGGAGCGCGATATGTGGATTCCAGTGCAGTTTAAAAATCGACCGATTGTGGTTCTATTATGCAACAGAGTTTGTAATGTTAAAACTATTTAACCCAACTGTACCAAATTTGAACTACATCTTCACAGTTCTAGGAAGCTTTATAATAATATATTTTGCTATGAAAATAATTTAAATGTATGTTCTTTAGTGCTAGAAACGAGGTTTGCCAAACTGTGGTTAGAAATTAATATCCAACCAGATATATCGATAAAATCATTTCTGCCAAATTGGATGTCTAATTATGCTTTTACCAACTCTTCCAACATCTAATAATTCCAATTTTCTAAGTTCTTTATTTATGAGAGCGGGAGAAACCGCGACGGGGTATGCTAGTAATAAATATTTATGAATCATTATAAACAATGAAATTGTTCAAAACCAATCTAGATATTTGTTTAAATTTTCAGATAAACATTTACAATAGTTTCATTTTAATTTTTTTTCTTGTAGGAACAGAAAAAAATTAACTAGTCATAGACAAAACCTAAAGGACAACCTATCTACCTCACCCTTTCTTCTACTTACAGTCTGATCTAGATCTTGATGTCTTTCAGAAGCCATTTTCATTTTGCCCCCGCAGGTGAGTATCAATATGTTTCATTTCTTTTCCTACATTAAAAAAAATAATTAATATAACCGGTGTAGCAAATTGCTGATGTGTGGAAGTTCTTTATATGTATGTTTTTAGAAATAGTGATGAATGATTAGCAATCGAAACTTCAAATGAAAAATTCAAATAGTGTTCAAATCACCCGTCTCACTTCAAGTTATTTTAAACCTTAACTATAATCTGTTTCCAGTGAATTCTGTGAGATGTTACAGTAAATAGCAACGTTCTTATTCCCAGGACACTTGCTTCAGAAATACACTTGCTCCTAACTTGAAGACATGGAGTTAGGATTAGATCTAATATTACAAGATTGCGCAAGGAGTTTGCGCTTTCAACTATCGGCCAACCTTCAGGTGATCGTAGGTCGCTGTTTAAAACAATTCCAAGATCAAGGCTACATCTTGCGCATGCCCGTTCAACATTCCACAGCCAATACCTCATTCCAGCACAAATTATAGACATCGGGATAATTTACAATAGTGTGGTTGATTTAGTTTCTTCCGTTTTAACTATTCGATGATCGAATAATAGCTACGAAATTAATTGTCTATAAAAGTGTAAGTCGTGATTTGAAAATGTTAAAGCTAATAATTCTGGAGAATAACATGTTTACAAGGAGATTGTATTGCTTTTTTTTTTTTTTTTTTTTTTTTTTTTTTTTTAATATATCTCCATAAACCATTACTTACTTTATAGGATTCTAAAATAAAACTGTTGACTATTTAACAAGTTTAAAATATTTTTTTTTATGATAATGCACTCATGATTTTAAATATATGAACTGTCCTACAGTTATCCTTTCCTAAAGGAGTTAGAGTAAGGTCCTGCAAATTCGGTACCCGATAAGCCGGCAGTTCGGATTTCTGGGTGACTCCGTGAAAATAATGAATTCCTTGGAACGGAAAGAATTTTCGCCTAAGTTCAGAACCCCAAGCCGGTGTTGTTTACAACCGCTTGGTTTAGATGATATCGTATAACTCCGAAAGCGAAAACACTGATAACCATGAGAAAGAACCGAAAATTAGCCACAGTGAAGGTTTAATTGCAATTGAAGGCGCACTCCGATGATTTGAGCAGCAAGGAGCTTCACCGATGGATCTACTCTTTCTCAGCCTACTTTGAGATTAAAATGCAGTTCATACCAGTTCAGTACAGTTGCTACAGAAGCAAATAAAAATTCAAAAGTTCTTCTGGTGCACTCATTGAACAACTTACTATTTTATGATTTATAAGTTCATAAATAAAGGATCTGTAAAATCATTAAGATTTTAATTCACTAAATATTTTAAAAGTTTTTTTTAATAATATCAACTTACCTCACCTTTTCCTAAACTATTGCCTCTGAAGTCTTTCAAGTAAAGATAAATAAAATGCATATAACTATTTAATTTATGCTTAAACTACCACTGATAATACCACTGAATAATAATTATGATTCAATCACATCTTTTCAATGAGATATGATGTTATTAAAAACAAAACATATCTATTCCAGTCATTAATTTTTTTTAATTAACTGTGTTGTGTTAATTCACAAAGAGGCCATTAAAACCATTATAACATCCATTACACAATCACACAGTAAGTCCAGTAATTACTTTCACTAAAATTAATTAATATTATTTAATTGCTTTTACATCCTTTTCAACAATTAGTAGAAACTAAATTACAGATGTACTCGTAAGTACCTTGATTGTAAAATGAGGAAGTGAAACCCAAAAGTTACAGCATTTATGATATGTAAACCGATTGAGAATTAATTTACTAGCACCAATGCTGCCAACCAGTAAGCAGTAGATTAATTAAATAAAATGCAATTCAGTATCATTCAAAATATTTTTTCAATAAATTTGCTTGCTTGTGATATAATCCTTCTTAATTTTATATGCTTCTTTTGCATTGTCTAATGTAAATTTATTGCCATATCATATAAGCTTTAGATCTCAACTTTGTCTCATAAATACTTTAAATTAAATCCAGTTTTGATGAATAAATGTTATACAAACTTCGGTATATACCTTCAAATTGTGTAAATATAAAATACTATTTCAATTAATTAGAAAATACTGGCATGGTAGCTTAGAAGGACCAATACTATTAAGAAAGATGAATTATTTCCCACTTCCTAATAAAAAATAATATATATATTTTTAGTTTATACAATTGCAATTACACCCACTGCCACCTTTCGAGGAAAAATTAAAAATTCTAAACTAATGTACCAAGAAGTATGTATTGAATTATTACTCTCTAATTAAATGTAATACTTGATGTGATAATTAACTTAGTTCAAGCATACTTTTTTATATCGAAAGAGACTATTCTTTCATATATAGATAAGAATTAACTTATGTGAACAATTCTTAAAAGTATGGAGAGAATTTTGAAAACTACATGTTACATGCATAATATGAAAGATTTTGCAATATAATCTTGTGAAGTTCCAATTGTACGAACCCATTCAGTTCTCAATATGAAAGAGATATAACTTGCAATAATAATCATAACATTTTTACTATATTAAATTATCATTAATATGTATGGTATATTGTGATGTTTTTTAATCGATAGAAACAATAAATATTACAAACAATATTTTATTTGTAAGGATCGTTGTCCAAGATAGTAGGAAAATATTTGAGTGGACGTATAAAACAATACCATATTTTTTTATAAATTCTTTTATACAGAACTATTGCATATTATTTAAGCTTGTGGAAGACAAGATATTGTTAATTTTGTCTATTTCGTATTATGCTGAAGATGCAATTGATGAAACGGAAATTATTTATACAAAGTAAACATTAATTTATATAAAATGTATAAAATGATTAAAAATTGGTATTTACTTACTTCATTCTGTTGTCCAGATTAACATAATCCTTCCTCTTGAAAGCTCACCAACTATATTTCCTAAAAAGGAAAAAAAAAAATTATTATAAATGATGTTTGAAAAACACATCCCTGAAATAGAAAAATATTTCCCATTACTAGATTTTTTTGAATCAAAGTCAAAAAATAGGTAGCTAATCCCTCACTAACAAAACAATTTATATTATTGTCCTTTATATGTACTAAGTATAAAAAAAAGTCAATAAGATTGTTTGAATAATATTATGATAGAAATAATTATTATTTCAATTTATTAAGCATGTTTTTAAAATAATAATTCTTCAGATAGTATAAAATGAAAAAACAAAAACCTAATGGAATTAAAACAATTTTCCATTTGTATAAGATTAAGGTTTACCTTATAAGTAAATAATCTATAATGAGATGCACAGTAAAACATTACTGAATAATAACAATAACAATGCACAATTGAAGATTAAAATATTTTAATTCTAAACGATAAGTTGAGATTCATTCTCTAGTTCCACCAACTACCGCTAGATCGAAGCTCAGCGTTGTTTGTGCTGCTACCTAGCGGCAAAACGGTAAAACAACTTCCCTCCCCTGCTGCATCTTTGTAACAGATATAACATTGAATCTATTTTTACTGATTAACTTATGCCATTTTTGTTGATGAAAATCTGTTTGTAGTTTAAATATTTTAATTTAATAAGCTTTATCCTCAAATGTTTTAACCGAAAAAACTGTGTTGAGTTTTAGGTCAGTTTCATTTTTTGTATCCCCGTTTTTTATTTGTATTATCTTTCTTATAAATTAAGAAAAATCATAAAGTTCACAATATTAAGGCTTCATAGATAGCTCTTCCATTTTGTTTATGACCTTGAGATTATTATAGCACTTCATGTTTAAGGTGCTTCAACAACACAGATTATTTCTTGATTTAGATTGCTTCTGTAAGTTTCTGTAGCAAATATTTTTTGCGAACGTTCTTTGATAACTCCAGTGGCTTACAAGAACATAGTTCCCACATTTAGTGGCTCAAATTGAAAACGTAAAATTGCTGAAAATGCCTGTAGAGTTCAAAAAGTGAAACTGTCCAAAAAAAAAAAAAAAAAAAAAAAAAAAAAAAAAAAAAAAAAAAAAAAAAAAATTCATTTATTTCATCAACAATTTCAAACGGCCATAACAATGCTGTGTTCAACCGATTACAATAGTAATAGCATCATTAGAATCAGCGTACATTCAGCTTTTTACTCTAGATTAAAGTGGACAAAAACTGATAAGAATAAAAAATTTCAAGGTAAACTATAACTTGAGATATTTCAATAAAGCGAAATCCTGCGACCTCCGGATTTGGGCTAAACTATGTGGTTTTAAGGCTTCTAGATGATCTTAAAATTTGGTTTCAATCGGTGGCGAAATATGTGAGATAGCGCAAATTATTTAAGATTTTTTAGAAATTGACTGCGTCATGCCTTCTAAAATCCTGCAAAATTGTAGGGATGAAAAAATTAATTTTTGATTTTGACGAAATTTGGTCTACATGTTTTTTGAGGTGCGGAATCTGAAAATGATATAAGTTTTTAGTTTAAAAATGTTTCTCACCTACATTTTTATTTCAAATAGCTTTGAAACACTTAGATTGAAGAATAATCTAAAAATAATATCAGGTTTTGATTTAAAATAAATACTCCGTTAACCTATGTTTTTAAAAAATCGTCTCAATTGAAATTTAGTGTGTAAATATTATAATAATAATAGAAATAGACCATTTTTAAACGTACACGAAAATCGCCATTCAAATCTGTCAGTTACAAGTAAAAACGTCCCCTTGTAATTTCAATGATAATAAATGCCAATAAAGAAATTAATTAACCATAACAAGAAGCGTGTTTCTGAAGCCCCTTGGAATTTTGCCTACAAGGTACTACTACGTTCCCTCTTCATTATTCCATTATTATTATTGGAAGTAAATTATGATGAATTCATAGAGTGAATCCTGCTTTGTAGCCTTGAAAAGTGTAAAATATAACTTAAAACAAAAAATGAAGTATTCTTGAAACTGCAACTATCACTAATGAGATTCGTACTTAATGAGGCTGTTATGTAATTTAAAATGCATCTTTATAATGGTGCATAAAGAAAAATGAAAAAAAAAAAAAACTGAAGGATGAAGGAACCTTGGAGAAAAAACTAAAAAAGGATTTTTTGTTTTGTTTTACTTCTCACTATAATGTCTGAAAATGTTTTTCTACAACACTACTTTTATATCTATGAGCAGTGAAACTGAAATTTCAGTACCACTTTACAAAATGTACATTTTATAAAGACTATCCTCCCTTAAAACTGCACTTGAGTTTTCCATCACATTAGCTCAGCTATCTTCCCTCTCAGGATAAAATAAAACGCTGGCAGAGAGCGACGTGGGACGGTACCTGAAGAGATAGGAAAAGGATCCATTAAAGAGAGAGGCACTTGGAAAAAAAGGGAGAGGCCGAAAACATTTGCCAAAAGCATCTCCCGAGGAGTCCTGAAATATGTGTTTACCAACGAAGGGCTATTGCCACTCAGGGGAAGAGTTCTGTTTGATCGTAATGGTAGGGATCCCGACCGGAGGATAAGTGCGCTTATAAAGCACTTAAGTACTTCGAAAAATATCACCAGTCCTATTTTGAACAGCTTCCTTGTCAAGCCTGTCTTATTTGTCGAAAACAACCAAAATAATAACAAAAAAAAAAAAACGTTGTTTAAAAGCATTGATAGCACTTATAAAGGTTCTATATAATGAAGTACTATATTATAGTACTAATATAGGTTCTATATTAGAAGGTCCCGAGGCCATCTTCTTTTCAGGCACCTAGGAGGGTTAGCTGGAATGAGAAGCAAGTTGTGATACTAATGGACTTGACTGGTCGTGGAGTTGGTTATGAAAGGATAGAAAGATAGATTGAGCTAAGTCAGAAACGTAAGTTATTTTAAGATCTTTTTGGATAAGTTTGTTTGCGACGAAGTAAGGATCATTTAGGAGATTCCTCAGGATTTTTGATTGCAAGGATTGGATACGAGATGAATTGGATAATTTAGTGGAGCCCCATAGCTCAACTTCTTATGTCCAAATAATAGTAATAATAGTAATATTATAGTAGTAAATGAGTCTTTTGTAATTAATTGGAAGGTTTGAGCGTTTGTCAAGTAAATGTTGAAGTAGTCGAAAACTATGGGCAGTTTCTTGTCGGTTTAGTCTTGTATATTATATCATTAAATTATTATCTATATAATTATGACAAAGTATCATCCTATCGGATGTTTTGATGTGGTTAAGGATTGGTAAAGTATTAGAGCTAAATTTTACAGACATTCTGAGGTGATAGAATTATATAAAACATTTAGGTAAAGGTAAACCGGTTATTTTTTCTTGGGTCTTTGGGATCTGGAGGTTTTTATAGGTTCCTACATTTTTTGAATGAATTCAAATTAATCGTGTTGATTAATAAATAAATATTTAAACAATTGACAAATGTTACCAAATTAAATTTTGAAGATTGATTACAGATTGTAATATTAAAACAAGTTAAAAATCAATATTTTGGTATTTTATACATTTATAATTCAATAGCATCACCAAAACTGACATTTTTCACATACCAGCGTATTTAAATCCTTGGAGAATTGTTTAGTTATAAGATAATAGGAATATAATTTTTAAAAAACATATACATCATTTTATCATGGAATGTTTAAAAAATGATAGCCAGAGATGTTGATAAATAATGAGTTTTTATGGGGTAATAATTTCTTGTTGCATTGGCCAAATGGCATTACATAAATATGTAAGAAGTATATCATCTAAATTTTTACTTTCAACTTTATTTTTGATATAATATTTCCAATGAACTGTAGGAGTTTCTGTGGTTTACCAAAGAGTTTGATGTGTCTATGTGATGTAAAAAGTTGTCACCAACACTGTTGGTAAAATGGTAATAAAAACGATTATTTAATACAGCATATTCAGCAGAAAAAAAAAGTTATTCGGCGACTTAGGTTATGCCTTAAGAATAACATTTACATGACAGAACATAAATCATTTCTGACCTTGAGATTTTAAATTAAATAATAAAGATAATTAAAAGTAAATAAAATTTTACAATAAAATAGGTAATATAAAGAAAAAAAAATCTATACATGTATATATATATTTATGTATATATATATATATATATATATATATATATATATATATATATATATATATATATATATATATATATATATATATATATATATATATATATATATATAAACACATACATATTCATACTTAAACTATATACACAATCAGTAAATTAAAAAATATTACATAAAAAATTGATTGAGTGATAGATTTCTGATATTAAACATTGTAAAGCATGAAGATAATAATCTGTGTTGAGAGGGGACACAAAAAATATGTGATTATCATATGAAGAATACTCTCATCATCATATGGATTCTTAAGAGAATTTCACGTAAACCTGGTCTTTATCGACTCAAAAAAATAAATGAGAACCTACAGAAATGAAAGATAAAAGAATAACCCTTCCAGTACATATCATGGTGAAAAAGAGTTCCGTTTCTTAAAGAAATAGCTTAAATCAAAAGAAATGGCTTACAGGAGGCACCACTTTTTTTGTTTTGTTTTTTATATTATTTTATTTTTCGGTTGAGGCCATTAAAAGAAGTAAGCTTTGAATTTGGGATGATAAGTTAACCGACCCTAATAGGAGCTCTTACTGACAGGTGCCAAGGAGAGCGTGAGAACTCGGGCAGGTGTACTCGGAGCGAGGCGATATCAGCCTAACCCGGCCGGACAGTCATTAGCCACCATCTTGATAACCAGATCTCTCTCTCCGGGCTACAAATTTCAATCTAGATCACAACTTACAGTTATATTTTCGGAAAGAATTGATTCTATAAGAATATGTATTCTTAATTCTTTTTTACAGGCAGTTGTCAATTAATCTTGCACCAATTCAACAAACTACTAATGAAAACAGATACAGTGAAATTCCAATTTTTCAGACTCCAATTATCCGGATATTCGATTATATTACATAAAAATAATCGATTTATTTCTAATCAAAGCTTTATTAAAATGCATTGTTGGCCGTGGTTCCTAGCTCACGTAAAATACGATAGGTCCCGTCTTATTAGTTTTCATTACACAATAAAAGATGTAAAACTAAATACACCAAGCGGCAGCTACCGGAAATGCGTCTCAGAATTAGAGGTGGAGAGTTGGTAAACGAACCAAGTGAATTTCTTCATCCATCCTACACGGATTTTGCCCAGTCATGGTCCTACTGCGAGTGGTCCCTTTATAATCTTAAAGAGTTATAGCACCTAAAAGAAAACGTGTTGTATTAACTGTGTCAAAAAATTGTCCATTGTAGAACGTCTTAGGAAAGGTGAATCTGGAAAAAATTGGTGCATGAGTTCTGTATCGGAATATCTAAGATTTCCGACATGTTGATTAAACTTTGTTGTTACATAAATATAATTTTATAAGCACCTACATTTTTAATTATTCAATAGTTTAAACATCACTTATGTGTTTTTATTTCAATACCTAAATTGAAATAAATTCGAAATGCCAAAATTGGGATACCTACTATTCATATAAGCTTTTTTTTTAAGAGGAGAAAACTCGCCTCTCACTATTTATAACATTGCGGAAAAGTTTGTAGGCATTCCGCGTGATATAAAAATGCCTAAATTGGGATACCTACTATTCATATAAGCTTTTTTTTTTAAGAGGAGAAAAACTATTTTACGTTTTTATTTCAATACCCTAATGCGAATTCTCTAGTTTGTTAAGTAAAGTTTAAATTACTTGGATCCAAATGTCGAACCACATATTTTTGTTTTTTTTTAATAACAATTTAATGGAATATAAGTAAAATTTATTATCAATTTCAAGCTCTATATTATACCGTTCCTTTGTAACCTCTTATATGGAATGGCGTTGGCCTCCTATCGATAAATTTTCAAACTTACATTTAGTTGTTATCCAAATATTATCTTTTTTTTAATAAAAAATTAATTTAAAATCATTAGATTTTATAATTGCTAAAACTTTCTGGAGCTATAATGATGACGTTAATATTTGATACAGATCGGTTCAGAGGTTTTCGTTTGTTTGTTTATTTCGTTTAACGTCACTTTTATGCTGCTATGGCTTATCGGACGATGCTACGGTGGGAGTCCTAAATTTTGCCTATCCAGGTATAATTAGGATAGAGATCTTTAACGAGTACCTGACACTGCACATGCACGGGATCCCCATTTTACGTCCCTTCCGAAGGACGGCATAGCTAAGGATTTTTTACTCCCTTTAAAAAATCCTAAGGTCATCTACCGGGCTGCGAACCCGCGATCTTGGGTTTAGTAGGTTGCTATGCTAACCACTACACCACAGGTTTTAGTGGTCAGTGATCACAAACGAAAAATGGCTTGTCGTTGAGGAGGTTTTTATAAAACTATATAAGAAGATTTAATGATGAAATACCCTTCACAATTCCAATAATATTTTTTGTGTACACGCTATAGATAATACATTGATTTGAGATTCCCGAACGATCGTTCAACCCAACTATCGAAGTAGATTATCTCGAAATAGAGTGGATGGAGTAGGTTCCCCTAATGACACACAAAGGAGGCTATCAAAGCCTGCCTCCAGCGCGGAAGAGCGGGACAACCTGCACTTAGAGCTCCTTTATTGATAGCGGCTAAGTGATGTTTGATCTCGGGCACACGACCCTCCAGATGGTCAGCAAATGGACCGGAAGGGGAACGATTACAAGGAGCTGAGGACTTCCGGTCACCGAGGGATCTATGATCTTCCTCGAAGGTACCTTCAAGATATAATTACAATACTTCAATAAGTACTGGGCCTTCGCTGAGCGCGGTTTAACTGCACCCTGATAGCCCACATGCTGCCTCTAACATGTGCAATTTGTATTCTTCTTCAATGTGTTCGTTATCGCTATTGAGCTTATTGAGGTTTATTCGAGCGTGTATACATCCTATGTGTTTATATCACATTCAACATTAATTTTCGTTATGAAATTACTAAACCATTAATTAATGTAATCAAATTTTGTGACTTAACCAAAACAAGCCCATTAGTATTCTATATTTCAGTGATTGCTGAGAGTCTGAGAGGCAATCATTTCTAATTTTTTATTATAAAAAATAAAATTTAGTTTGGAATTGCTTGCCCCAGAATTGATAACCATTATTTGTGTAGGATAACAACATATACTTTATACAGGGTTTCTTAATTCATATAGGGGAAGGTGCTGTACCTAAAGCACAGTTGTACCAGTGGACCTTTTTAATAAAGAAAGAGTGGGAGGAGGGAATTTGAAATTGTTAGATTGGTAGTGCTGCAAGCATCTCCCTGCAGTTGCACATGTGTTTTCAAGATTGTCAGATCAACAGTTTCATAGAAATTATTATTTTAAAGTTTTTTTCTTCCAAATCCTGACCAATCCAACCAGTGATTTTAATTTTTTTAAGACCTTCACTTAGAAATTTTCTAGGCAGTAATATTGCATTGGGTTGTCCCTATTATAACTATATCATAACTTCATATGATTTCATATCAGTTATCACTTACGGGATTTTTGAAACAGAGCTTTCCGCATAACATGGCGTTAAATTGTACCTGTGGACACCATTGCCCGCTGAACCTGTGGACAGATAGTTAAAGTGGCCACAGATACAACAGATTTTTCGCTTTGTTTATTAATTCATTATTCCAATTATAAAGGAGTTTTTCTACTCCGTTGTGTTATTAAGTACCCGCTGGGTGCTGTCCTCCCTCATGCCTTCATTATTCCAATTATAAAGGTGTATTACGAAAAAAAAAAAAAAAAAAAAAAAAAAATATTACGGGAATGTTTGTAGGCATTCCGCGTGATATAAAATGCCTAAATTGGGATACCTACTATTCATATAACCTTTTTTTTTAAGAGGAGAAAACTCGCCACTCACTATTTATAACAAACTATTCAACTAGTGAAGATGGTGATTTCAAAAATGTGATCTTGGCTGATCCATCAAGCGACGATTGTAATTTTATGGATGAACTAATGAATGATTATGAACAAGGTAAAGAAATTGAAGATGAAGAAATATATGTTGGTAGCTATATCTTGTGTTGTAAAGCATTTTATAGCTTTGATAAAAGAAAAAGTAGACTCGTTCAACATTTGCTACTTGAAGAAAATTTCATCAAATGAAAGAACCCCAAAATTTATTCTTCCGGATATAGCTACTGTTGAAATAAGAGATATCAAAAGAAGATTACCACCACCATATTTTATAACTGGCACTGGGAGATTATGTAAACAATTACATTTTCCTACATCTTTTCATGGATACGATTTCTAATGATTCGATTTTTTCCGTAAAAAAGTCTTTGACACTCGTTAATAATAATTATAGGTACACAAAAGAATTATTTTTGTTAAAAGGTTCAAAAATAAGTTAAGTTTCTATTTACTTTGATACGCTAAATTTATTGTTGTCAACTTTCTAGTCGGCCTTCTAGTTCAATAATATCAAGTCGACTTTTCTTGTTTAAATATTCAATTTTTTTTAGTAAATTTTATAAAAAATTATTGCTGATGGGTTTCTTTAAATATCATTTCAATTATCCCTATAAACCTATGAAGAAATGAATGTCCATTGGTACAACCACTAGTGTCCACAGGTACAAAGGGGGAAGGTACCTATGGACACTAATCAGTAAGTTACAAAACATTATTTTCTGTAAAAATAAAATTACTTTTCGAAATAAAAACACCAGGGTTCTTTAGCCCCTTAAATTTCCTATCTAATGGTACAATAACCACTCAGATAAATAAAGCACCGAAAATTAGAAAAATTTATAAGTGAAAATTGTCCACAGGTACAGCACCTTCCCCTATATCTTTTCACCTCCCAATAGGGCCAGTCACCCCGGAAAGTGTTGACTATTACTCCCGAAAAGGAAGGCCAATGCATGAAAGAAAGAAAATATATATGATTTATATTTATAGAACAAAAGCATTAAACAAAAATTATTTTATTTTATTTATATGTTTTCTTTTCTCTTGTTTATATATTGATATTTAATTGTTGGATCATGCATACAATTTCTTTTGCATAGATAAAAGACATATTTTATTTCATATATCTTTTAGTCTTAATTTTATTATTAATTTTATCTAGCAGTTATATAGTATAGTATGAATACTACAGCATACCTTTAATTGCTGTTTCTTTGAAACACACTTGCTGAAATTACAATTTATTTTATTTTAATATCTGCCTCTAATAAATAAAACAAAGCCCCATTTTAATCATTTGTTGCTTTCATTTAGTCTCGGAAAAGAATATTTAGCTAATTTACCTGAGGTTTATGAAATATTATGAAGATTATATCACTCTGGATGGCCATGATACTAATAATCTTAGATCAGTAATTAATAAGATTTGGAAAAAAATAATACATTTTAATAAACACTAGGCATTTATTATTTATATATTAATATTATTTTCTGTTCGACCAAAAATATCGATATTTGTTTCTCAAATGATTATAATAAGTTTATTAAAAATAAAATGTCAGACATGACGGAGATAAGCACCCATTGATACCTAGTTCTGACGAATTTGTATTTCTTCTAAAGAGATCCCTTTACCAGTTTTTATCAGCCTCATTGTCAGTTATTTCTGTAGTCACCATGTTCTGTATAACTCTGTTGTTAGTTTTGAATATTGAGTTTGAATTGTGCACATGACAGTACTATGTACTATGCAGTTGTGTTACTGTTCGACGTTTTTCCAAAATAAAAATTATGTTTCGCTTTGCATTGGTTTTTGGTTGATTTTATCAGGCGCAACAGATATACTACGTCGCACAACAGCCAAACAGAAAAATCTATTTAGCTTGGAGAGTTTCAACCAAGGAGCCTAAGCTAAGTGTTATGCTTTGTATTATCGTTACACCTTAACAACTCTGGATCAGACTGGAGAAAAATAAGTTGTCACTGGTTGAGTGAAAGATGAAATAAAAGTTAAATAAAAAAAAAGAAAGAAAGAAAAGAGAGGAAAAGACTAGGTTTGAGCCGAGTACGATAGCGGAGATTTATGTATATAGAGGAGTGGCTGTGCCAGATAACAGAGCCACTGGCGGCTCCAATTTGTATTTCAACCCCATCAGTGGTTTTGGGGGGGGGGTTCCTGAGGGGGGTGTATTATATATCCGTCCGGGATCTGCCCCATTTCGGCACAAATGGAAATCCGACTCCACCGCCATCTGGGGGAAAATTCAAGAAAAATTACTTTCTTACCGCCGTTGGCTTATTGTGTTCCCCCTCCTCTAGGGCCTCTCTTTATATATCTGAATACATAAATGTATGTAACAGAAATGATGAATACTCGGATCGGTCGTAGCGGCGGAGCAGTCATATAATGCCTCGCCTCGTCGTGTCTTACTTCTACAATAGTGAATACCTTATTTCTATTCAGGATTTCACCACGCTCTTATTTTGAGAATATCTGTATATTGTTCTCCGTATTATCCCTTTGCCCTCTTTATCAACAGCCATTGTGTGAGTCGTGTTGAAAATATTCATATACAACTTATAAAAAACTTTTTTTTAATATGAGAAAAACAGCAAAATTAAAAAAGTAGATTTTTGAAACAACTCTTTTTGGCATAAATCCTAGTTAATCCATGAGTATGTCGATACATGTTCAGGATTCTAGTCCCGTCTTCAGGCTTCTAAAATATTTCCCAAGTACATTCATTTACATAATTACATTAATTAGTTATACAAAAGCTCTATACAATTCCTTATTTACCTCATTAGCTGTGGTTTCAGCCCAATGTCTCATCATAATATAAGTCCATACTAACCCCTAGTCTACTGTGTTCAGTAGTGTTCAGTGAACATTGTTATGTTCAACATTTGTTTACTTAATGGTTTAGACTTCTCTACTTATGTTATGCTAGTTATGCCAAAAACAATGCCATAAATATAAAAATCTTCTACTGGATATATTGTAATTACATTTTTGATTCATAATTTACAACTGACTGAGACAAAAAAAAGTTCTTTTACCAAAAATAAAAAGTTAAGTTTACTTTGAACTCAGAAATGTATTTATAAATGCCTTCATTTGTTGACACGAAATCTTCACTCAGAAGATTCAAGTTATACAAAACAGACTACAATTGCACATTATCAACTGGAACGCTGTGATAAATACTAAAATAAGGTATGTTAATTTAGGCAACTTTACAGAAGAGCGGAAAAAATAATATAGCATTAATTCGTTACCTAAATGGATCTCTGAGTGCAACGTACAACTTTTTTTCCAACAGAAGAGTTAGATGAGAGACTTCCTGTTACCTAGGAAATCTCTCATCTAGCCGAAGTTCCAAATTAGCCGCAGGTCAGGAGTATGTACCACCGAGTGCTGTCTCCCTCATGCCAACTATAGTTGGGAAAAATTTAATCATAACTAATTAGATATCAAATAATTTGTTATAAATAAATTTTTCCCAACTCTGATGCTAACCAATGTCATGAATATTGCATAAACATTGTTTTCTCATTATAAAATTGTTTAAACAGGTGCAAATAAAAGTTTTTGAAGTTATATTAAAAAAAAAAAAAAAAAAAAAAAAAATCTGTTTCTGAAATTCATGAACGGTTTAGTTCTAGAACATGATTCTAGAGGAATAAGGAAACTGAAAGTTCGAGAAAAATGAGGAATTTTTTTAACAGTAGGATTTTTTTTTTAATATATAATAATTTCATCCACCAATCTCTATGTGTGCTGTTCACATTGGCCCAATGTGAATAAAATATGCCCTCGATTTTTTTTTTAAATTTTAATAGACCTTTTATTCAGTAATTATTTCAATCAACCACAAATGTGGCAATAAGTAATATGGGTGGCTTTATAATTACATTCACGCATCATATACAATAAGAGATAAATGAAAAAGAATAAAGAAAAAAGAGAACAGAAAATAACTACGCTTTACATTAATAATGAAAACTATAAAATGTACAAATGAAATATTAAAATATGCTCTCTACCGTTAGAGAATATAAATCAGTCACAAATAGGATATTTCTACAATAACACATACCAGAAAATACCATTTACACAATATACGATTATGGAAAACTTTTAGTTTATGTATAATTTGTAAATAGTATAGAAGATAATTTATTTAGTTATATTTGAATTAAAATTAATTAGTAATAACAAATAGGTACTTCAATTACTGTTACACGTTGATAATAAATTTATATCTCATAGCAATACTAATTTAATTTCCATATATATGAAAATTAATTTATAATAACATACCATTAATTGTTCTTTGATTTTTACAATATAATTTTTATGTAATTTTTTTTTTCTTGATCAAATATTTTATTCTTGAAAAAGAAACAAACAACTACAACATAGAATCCATTTTTAGTTTGATGGACTATGAATCAGGCCGAGACAGTTGATTTGATCTGAATATTTAAAAAAAAAAAAAAAACAATGTTCCAGCTCATGCGAAACAAAAATTAATATCTTACCGAGGGATCAACCAAAAACCACAAGACTACCTGGATCAATGACCAGATGATCAGTCTATCAATATGCCAGGGCGAAACCACAAATGCCCTGTTTTAAGTTGTTTGTGGTTTTCTTCAGATATAATTAAATGATTGATTCACTTTTATATGGTTGTGTTCACTAATTCGGGAGTGAACAGAAATAGAAAACGATACAAACGCACTAACGCTTTTAATTTTTTAAGATCACTGATTCGAACTCGTAGAATGATGCTTTCTTTGTAAATAATGTATGAATATAATAAAGGCATACTTTAGAGCAAAATTATATATTGCATTTGATTGTGGCAGATTGTAATTATTTTGTCAAAAGCTTTAAGCTACGTTGCTACAATAACACTGTATCAAAATACTCTCTTCAACAAAAATAATGCTTTATTATCTTTTTAAGTGTGCTGAATACGAATCCGTAATCAGAAAATCTTAATCCCGCACCATTTTTTGTCAAATTTGTGTTTTAGGTAGAAAAATAATTGTTTTCCGACATTTAGAGCATTTTTTATCATTGCAAGCTTAAAAAAAAAAAAACTATTTGATTCATACAAAATGAAAATCAGTTGGAGGGTATAAGGATTAGGCTTTGTTGCATTAATGACATTGTTGAAGAATTGCTTTTATCATATAAGGCTATGGTTTGTAGCATGTCCTCAGAAATTCATTTTTTGCATTCCCATTTGAATTTCTTCCCTTCCAACCTGGAAACAGTTTTAGATGAACACGGAGAACGATTTCATCAAGAGATCGTCAAATGGAAAAAAGGTACAGCGGTAAATGCAATGAGAAGATGCTTGCCGACTACTGTTGGGCAATACAACGGGAGACACGTTATGTAGAGTACAAAAGGAAAAAATATACAAATTAATTACGTTGAGTATAAATATTATTATTTTATATATTACTGTTTTCCACTAAAAAAAAGTGTTATTTCATTTGTTTTATGTTTTAAACCAACTCCAATCTCTACGATGTGGCGCTAGATAGAATTTTATTTTGCAGTCACAAAAAATGGACATGGGATTGAAAAATAAAAAATACGCTGTTTCAGTTTTTTCAAAAATAACGTATAATTTCTATAAAATGATGCTAGATAGAATTCTTTTGCATTCAGATTCTAATTCAGCACACAAAAATATAAAAATCAGAAACAATATCTCAAGGAAAGGAATTTTTTTTTTTTTTTATATACATTTATTGAAATTTACAACTGCACAAAATTTATACATCAAGTAAATGTATTGACAACGATTATAATAACATGTTAAAACTTGAAAAGAACTACTAATCAATAGCACTTTATTAAAAATTCTACACTAGAATTCTGGTCACTAGGCCATCTTCATTTCAGACGCCTCGGAGGATTATCAGGAATGGAGTGGGAAGCAAGTTGAGAAACTAACGGATTTGAGTAATTATGGAGCTTACTATGAAAGGATAGGTATCTGGTGTGGGCTAAATCAGCAACATATGGAACATTAAGTTCTTTATGGATAAGTATATTGGTTACAAAGTAAGGAGCATTGAGGATTTTTTGAAGGATTTTGGATTGTAAGGATTGAATACGAGATGAATTGGATGGTTTAGTGGACCCCCAAAGCTCAACTCCGTACGTTTAAATAGGTCTAATCATTTTGCAGAACTTTGTAGTCTAATGAACACGACGCTTAATCACAACTCTAATAATTAAGTCTATAAGAATGCCTCTTTTCCCACTATTGATGTAAATTTTTACTTTGACTAGTGCTTCTATTGCTTGTGACTTGACTTTGTTTTATGGAATACTTTGCATTTCTTAAACGCAAGTCAGTGGAAATAATATGCGGTCATTCCCAGTATTTTGAGATATTACCGGGAAAACGGTCCAAGTGGAAAGGCAGCAGCCGAAGAAAATTGCGTAATAGATGGAATCTTTTATCCGTCGAAATACCTTCACTGCACCTTGTAATCAAATGTGTAATACTTTGTGTTTGGTGGAACTTCAAAGGCGTTTTGTATTCGAGCTTGTTCCTGGCGGTCAGTCAGAAGACTAAAACCTTTACTTTGAACCAATAAAGTTAATGCAGTTTTGAGTGCAAAGTAATCGGAATTGGAAACTTTAAATGATTATTTTATTATTAAATATAATAATAATATATTCTGTTTCTCTTAATAAATAATGTAGGACGAAAATGAAAATAAATCTCATCTTTGAGTAGGTCAGTAGCATATCTCGGGCAGTAAACTCAAATCTTTACTATGAATAGCTAGATAGTTTATACAGCTTTGAGTGCAAAGGACCAAGCCATTGTATAACCCGACAAAGTACCTTGCACATCGTTCTCGTTTGACGATTTGAAAATTCTAGGTATTTATAGAAATTTATTTTTTGCAGTTTCTGTGAAATAAATTGAGCTTTCCTTATAGACATTCATGCTAAAATTAATTTTGTAAAAAAAAGTAAATAAATAAATAAGAAATACAAAACGCATATTAAAATAATCTTTTTTTTTCTTTCTTTTTTTTACCTCTTATAGTAGAGAAATAAATAAATTGGTTGTATTATAATCATATCAAAAGATTAATAAAGTTAATAGTTGTATTCCGAAATTTCATACTTTTTATATCTAATTATATTTTGTTTTAGTAATTTATATCATAAAAATATTCTTTATTATTTAATTTTGTTTATTTAGTTTATTAACCGAAGATATTAATTATAAATTATATATATCGTATACCTACATAAATTTGTATGTATATATATTTTTTCTAATTGAATAGTACAGGTTTATTTGAAAGATAAGTATGTAGTTCAGTGTAAATTCCACTAGAGGTCTCTGTATGAGAGTAGAGCAGTGGTGCTACCTGTCGGCAGGAGGAGGAACTAGCCTGATCCTTCCCGCCCAATTATCATTCCCATCCCCCCTCCCTACCTCTCCTCCCGCCTCAAGTAATTCAACATCAACTCATTCACGGCGCACCACTGACTCATCTCATCTCGTACATCTTGATAAGTCTTCTTCTTATTTCTATTTTTTATGCAAATCAGTATCTA
Organism: Euschistus heros; assembly: GCA_003667255.2. Lineage (NCBI taxonomy): Eukaryota > Metazoa > Arthropoda > Insecta > Hemiptera > Pentatomidae > Euschistus > Euschistus heros. The sequence goes on from RCWM02000004.1 coordinate 1,730,849, forward strand.
TAACATTTACCTAATGTATTTTTTTTTTTTTTGTACAGTTGTGAAGTTCTTTTGATATAGTACATTGTATTGTTCTTTTTTTTTTATAGTATATTATTATATTAATATTTTTATTGTATTATATATTTGATTACCACAATGTTAATTAATTTTAGATATCTCACGATAAAATAAAGCAAATTTATTTATTATTTTTTACAAAATTATGATTTTTTTCTTTCAAAAAAATCTTATTTTTTATTTTGACAAGTGATTGACGACGTAATTTTGTCAATTTAATTTTTGGCAAATATATGATAGTGAAACTAGTAAAAATGACTTCAAATTGATCAAAACATAATAATAATAAAAATATAATTGTGGATCTTTCGTTTTATTTTATGAATGTACAATTTTAAAATCCCCGAACTAATAGGTATCGTAAATACATTGTTAACAATAATCATTGAATCACATTTAGTTTTTATTTATAATAATTTTTAGCATTCCGAATTGCTGATACCTATTTAATAAAAAAAAACAGCTATAAGTCGTTCCAATGATTTTTTTTTTTAAGCTATTAAATCATAATTTAATTAGGTATAATTATAATTTTTTTTACCGAGCTTCCACAATAAATTTTGCTAAAACAATTTAATTCTTTTGATTACAATTTTATTAATTAATTTTATTACAATTTAGGTGTCTTGTGCATCACCATGAACTATAATTAGAAGTTCCATGAACTTATTATTAAATCAGTATCATAACAGTAAATAGCTGAGATATTGATAAATTTAATTAATACTAATGAATAAAATAAGTGTACAACATTGTTAGAAGCTTCATGAACTAATTACTTAAGTAGACATATTTAATATAACTTAAACATTAATCAATAAAATCAGTGTTAATTAATTAATTTTTTTAACTGTTTTATTGAATAGATGACAATGATTTTTTTTATACTATAACAAGTAATATGCAATAAAAGCCAATAACAAGTATTTAATCACAAAAAATAATATTAAATTTGATTATGTAAATAATTTCTTTGAATTTGATTAAAGAAAAAAAAGGTTTATTATTTATCCCAGGATTAATTAAAAGTCATGCTTCTTTGATAATGAAGACTTGTTTATATTTGCTAATTATTTTTTAAAAATTGTTATCATTGTAACATATAAACCACAGAAATCAAGATAATAATAAATACAGGTTGATCGAACACTTAAAATACATTATAATTATTTGTTAATTAAAATTAAAATTCAATTTTAATTGTTCCGTAAAGAGTACTAAATTTTATAATTGTATTATAAATCAAAATAAAGATCTAAGGGAAAACGGCAGAAAAAGAACAAAACATAATACTTAAATTTAATATATATTATTATATCGAAACAAGAATAATGTAAATTGAAAATTTATTCGATTTTATTAAAGCTATCTTTGGAAATTATAAATTATAATAATTTATATAGTTATAAATTATTTTATTTTTAATATTGCATATTTTGTTATTCTATTTGTTTTCCTTGTATAGTCGTAATAATTATTAATATTAAAGCGTGCTTGTGGAAAATGTTTATCCAAAAACACAGTATGTAATAATTTTTTAAATTATAACATTGATGAAAGCTTGTATATGTCATTACATTCCAAGAAGTCGCATTGCGTCTTACTCGTAATCAGTTTCTAACAAAAGTTTCTTTATTTAGCAGAGCCTATAGCAATTTACAGTACGAAGGTTTGAGATCATACTGATTTATACAAAATTATTTAACCTATTAAATTACCAAAAAATTAAAAAAATGCATAATTTGAGGAAAAAAATCACAAGTATTAATTTCGTTGTTAAAACCATCATTTGTTATTTTATTCATTTCTATCTCATTTTTACATTTAATTCAAATCCTAGCTACCGTGTATTAGAAAATGAAGCGGTTACTTATATCATTGAGTGAGGTTTTGTGTCAGCGGTTGTGTTTGCCTTTGTCAAGAAAAGCAAATCGGAGGAATTATTTAAATTACAACTTTTCTTTACACTGAAGATCATCGAAAGCGTAAACTATTTCTGAGGCCTTGAATTGACAAATATTGAAATACCAAAATGGGTGAAAGTCGGGATTTTATTATACATACCTTAATAACATGAAATTTAGAAGAATAGCTAGGTATTTCATACCTCATTGAAAATAATTTAAAATTGTCACAGTTTTGGCGTGTTTAATCTGATTTAAAATAAACGCATCACAGATTTATAGTTGAGTCAAAAAAAGTCACATATAGGGTGAGTATCTCTCAGTGTAAAAAAAAAAAATTGGGTGAAACTACATCAAACATGTAGCAAAATGCCGCAGATCTCACCTTCCTATTCCAATCCGTTGCAGGAAACCACGTTTTTTCTATAAAAGCTGTAATATCTCCATTTTGCTTAAATATTTTTTAAATTTTAGCAGATTTAGCATTAAATTTTCTATAACAGTTGAGTACCTGTAACTTTAAATTTTACAAACTTGGTATCTAAAGAACAGCTTGATCTTCACCTTATTTGGGGAAGTCACAATGTCTTATATTGCTTCAACGCTCACTGTTTTTCGAAAAAACTATCCACAAAACGTCAAACCCTTCATTAGATTAAAAAGTAAAGAAAAAAATTATTGTTTAATAGAAAATAAAGGAAAACTGTCAATAAAGCGACACCAGATAAGAGGATCTTATGTTATCACATTTATTTATTTATTACTATAATTTGGGATTTTATTTTATTAAATTTCCAATGTAATGTTTAAAACTCAATGATAATGAACATAGACCACAATTTTGCTATTGGCTTCTGAATGCAGATGGATTAAACAATACCACTTTTTGAGATGAATTTTATGGACAGATGTGTCTGTTTTTACAGGGGTAGGCATTTCTACCGTTCCATGTGGATTATCGTTAGTTTATTCATCTTTGTATTGTAGTCGAAAATCATAGTTTGCCCAACAGATTGAATGATGAGATTACTAAGATTTGTTACAAAATATCCTACCACAACTTGATCACGATATTCCACCTAAGTTCGGCAAAATACGATTTTCCAACACCATGGTGCTCCTCCACATTATTCGAAAGCAATACAAATATAAACCAACGATATACATGATAGGTAGAAATGCCTTCCCCTGTAAAAACAGACTCATCTGCCCACAAAATTCACCTCAAAAAGTGGTATTCTTCAACACAGCCTGCAATCAGAAGCTAACCGCAAAATTGAGGTCTATGTTCATTATCATTGAGTTGTAAACCTTACATTGAAAATTTAATAAAATAAAATACTAAATAGTAATAATAAATAAATAAATGTAATAACATAAGATCCTCTGATCTGGTGTCGCTTTATTGACAGTTTTCCTTTATTTTCTATTAAACAATAATTTTTTTTCTTTGCTTTTTAATCCAATGAAGAGTTTATTATGTTTAAAACTCACATTTCCATTAAGGGGTTGTCATAATGTTTTATTTGCATTAGTAACTGATTTGTATGCCAATTGAGAACACCATGTTTTTCGGTTTCAAAAGTCAATTTCTCAAACAAAAACAAAATCATTACGTTTAACACATCATTCGAAAGCTTATTAAGTTTGCAAGTTTTAGTGGGATTTGGCGTTTTTTGGATAGTTTTTTCGAAAAACGGTGAGCGTTGAAGTAACATAAGACATTGTGACTTCCCCAAATAAGGTGAAGATCAAGCTGTTCTTTAGATACCAAGTTCGTAAAATTCAAGGTTACAGATACTCAACTGTTATAGAAAATTTTATTGCTAAATCCGAAAATGTGGTCAAACTTTGAAAAATATTTAAGCAAGATGGAGATATTACAGCTTTTAAAGAAAAAAACTTGGTTTCCTCAAAAAAGTCTTTGTTTTATCATATATCTGCAACGGATTGTAATAGAAATGTGAGGTCTGCGGCGTTTTGCTACATTTTTGATATAGTTTCACCCAATTTTTTTTTTTACACTAAGAGATACTAACCCTGTATACAAACTACAAACATTTCAATCACAAACACTACGACTAATTACGCGATCTTCAAGGTAGGTAAGTACATTGAAGCTCTGATTAATCCGGATTAATTGGGGCGGATACCCACAAATCCTGATAATTAGATTTACTATTGAATTAGGTTCATGAAATAAAAAATACATTCTTACGTAATGTTTTAACTATGTATTTTATTGAATAATTAAAAACGTGACTTTTTATAAAATTATACTTATGTAACAACAAAATTTAGTTATTCTTCGATGTTCCAACACAGAACTAATCCGCCAATTTTTTCTCAGATTCGCCTTTCCTAAGACGTTCTACAATGGACAGTTTTTCGGACGCGTGATCTATTTAGTTTTACTTTTTTTATTGTGCCATGAAAACTAATAAGACGGGACCTATCGTATTTTATGTCAACTCCGAACCAAGGTTTACTATATATATTAAAAATATACATATTGTTTTCCTTCAAATTAATCCGCATAATCGGATATCCAAATAATTAGAGTCCGGATAATTAGAGTTTCACTGTAATATAACGCTGCATACAAACCTACACATACCCAATTGTACTGGACCACATTTCAGGACCATCCAAACAGACTCAGGCAAAACGGCTACAAAAAATACTATACTAATACTCCTAACAATAAGTACCGAAAATTAGCTGTATGAGGAACCTCCTTAAGTAAAAAAAACAAAAAAAAACTTAATGTCAGGAGAAGGCACCGATGTGTACAGGTCTCCCTCAGGTTTTATTTATTATAAACGTTTTTTTCAGTAAATTCCCTGGTTGTCTTCATTCATTTTGGTTAATCAAAAAATAAATTTAAATAAAAATTAATAAAATTAAATTTTATTTTTGAGCTGTGTTGTTTAATTTATTTTATTAATAAATGATTATTTGATGCTTCTAGGTAGACTATGTTGAATCGGTATTATGGTGCTACCATGACTTCCAGGCACACCACCCATGGCCGAGTTGAATGGACACTGCCCCCCGAGAGAGGGTGGGCCTGCACACACACAACATGGCTGCCACCCCCACCACGTGTCACCTCTGTCATGCTACTCCTACAGTCAGCTAATGGCGTTAGTATCGTAGCAACCTGAACCATGTGGGAAAAAATATTGGGTTCCCCGGTAGTCGATCAATCGGTATCCATGGCCTTTGTAAGTGCTTTACCATTTCATTCCAAGATTTTTTGTTAGTAACAGTGAATGTCAATATTAGGGGTATTGATCTTAGTCATGACAAATATTCAACATATTTATCTAAAGACTTCATACTTATAATGTAATAGTAGTACGTTTGTTAACGGAAAGACCCGAAATTAGGGAAAACTAGAATTCTCTAGATAGAACTAGATTTAACAAAACTCGTTCGTAAAACCTAATATCAACTAGTTAAAATTGGTGATAACTATAATTATCGACATGGTTAATTATATCATTTGCTAGTTAATACTAGTTTTAACGAAAGAGCTTTGTAAAATCTACTTCTATCTAGAAAAATCCAGTTTTAACTAATCTCGGGTTTTGCCGGTAACATATGCAATAAGTAAATGTGCGGTAAAATTATTACAATGATAACTTGTGAAGAATTTCCCATTAGTAGCACTTTAATAAATGTTTTACATTAGAAAGTCCCTAGGCCATCTTATTTTCAGACGCCTCGAGAGAGTTATCGACTAAGAAGCGAGTTGGGAGACTAGTGGATTCGAGTAGGTTTATAGCTTGTCATGGAAGGATAGGTATCTTGTTTAGGCCAAATCTGCAATAATCAGATAGTTATGGATTTGTTTAAGGATTCAATACGACAAGAATTGGTAGGTTTAGTGGAGTCAAATGGGTCTAATTACTGTCATGTGAACAAGTGTTTTATAGTTAATTAGAATTTGAATGTTTTTAGTTGTTGAAAAAGACGAGAAGTTCATAGTTTTTAATAAGTCTCGATTCTCATTTATATAATTTATGATTGTTTCCTGTTTGAGTAGAAGTATTTCTCTAAACGGAAATTCTGAGTTCATAATTATTCTGGGTATTTCCTGTTTTAAACGAAGCTGATCTCATCGCAAGCTCAATTTATTTATTCGTTAGAGCATACCACCATATATGATAAATATATTTGTTAAATTTACATGTAAGTTGAAATTATTGACATAAAAATCCTCCAAATTTCATATAAGAATGTGATACATTTAAACAATTCATATAGTTTTATCTATTTCAGTGATATGTTTTTATTAATTTTTTAAATTATGTATGTCTTCTATATGTTGTACTAGTGCCAATTAAATGTTTTAAATAAAAAAACAAAGGTATTTTTATACGTAAAACTATTCGGGATGCAGGGGCTTTCAAAGAAGCCCCTATTTATTTATTTCGAAATAATTTTACGTGATAATTTTAATCCCTCTTGTAACTAAACATGTGACTATATCTTGTATCTTAACACGATTTAATTGAAATTTTGCTTAATAATGTGATTATAATAAATAATTGAGTGAAGCTTTAGCTATACTTGAAATAGTCACATTATCTTTTCTAAAAGTCCTTTCCCATACATAAAAATTTGTTTTATTCTCTTGAAGTAAAGATTGATCTTTTTTTTGTGACAGTCTGTGTAAAGAAATGAGATTTTTTTTTTTTTTTGGAATTTAACTCGCTTTTTCCACTATACGAAATTCATTGTTCCGATTGCTTCCGAGCGTTTAATAATTTAGTCCATTATATCTCTGTACGATCTTCCCTCAATGGTTAACCTTCAGCAATTTTGAAGAATCAAGGCTTCCATAATTCCACTCATTCAGATTTGTATGTAGCCACAGCAATAGAAAATATACATAACCTTCATGAACGATTTCATGGCAAACTCCATGGACATAATAGTTTCATTATTGATCTGGCCAGGACTTTTTTTTTTCAGAAAATATTCTCAGAAGCCTGAAAATATGCTCAAATATTCTATTTTAATCCATGCTAGGAGGAGGTACTGTTGAGTTCTATTCTCCTTCATTACTGTAAGGCATATATTGTTTCTTGAATTGTCAGCAAATGCAATTATTGTTGTATTTGTAACTGTTGTGAATAAAGGAATGGAAGATAAAAAAAAAATTATATTTGATGTGTTATTGAATAAAAAAAAGTTCTAATACAAAAATTGATTCTAATTCCCAGGCTGCCGTGAAGAAGTGGATTGGTCAAAATTGTGCGCTTTTTACTAAGACATTTTAGATTGATTTCCTGAATTTTGAAATTACCGTAGAACCTCACTAATTCGACTCCCGCTATTCCGACTCTCCGGGTAATCCGGCCCTCTCACGGCGTCCCTACTAGTCCAGTAAAATTGTAAATTTAGGTATACAAAAGATCAGATAGTTTTGATTTTTTGATATGTTGTTAGTGTTGTGCGAAAATCCAAGTTGTTGATCTTAAATCGCCATCGCTCACTAATTGATTGCGTCAAATATTTCGAACTTTTCTACGTTTCCTCAAAATATCTGCTACACGGTTGGTTCTAAAGAAAAGCTTGTCATATTCAAAATCATACTAGACTTTAGTTTCTACAGTTTGATTAGGAAATAAGCTCTGTAAAAACCATAAAAAAATAAAAACAAAAAACAAATGTCTTTAGTTATCAAAACTTCTAGATTTCGAACGAGTAACACAATTGGAGTTCAATCTATATTATAGAAATGTCACGATCTTTGGGACACCTCAAGCGTACCTTCATTATACACCCTTATGGATAAACAGAGAGTTCTCGCTCAACTGAGTATGGCCGGCAAAAGGAACACACGATTATCATGTAATTTCAAACATAGAAAATTTAATGGCATCCAATCGTGTGAATTTTGTGATGCAGATAATAAAGATGATGTCAAACACGTTTTACTTGATTTTTTGGCTTTTCGAAAACTGAGGCAAAAGTATTTGAGCGATTATCTCCTACCCAAACTTACTCCAGAGTTGACTTTTGAAAATCTGTTATCTGTTAAGAGTGTAAAGCAATTTAAAGAGATTTACTTATTTGTAATTTACGCATATAATAAAGATAGGAATTAGGTTTCTCAAAACGTTTATGTTTATTTTTATAAAAAACAAACAAAAAAACAATTTTTTTTTATTAAGTTTTATTTATTATGTGCGATTTAAATATTAGTTTATTATTATTTTGTATTTTTTTTATTTGAACTTTTCGTTTTAATTGCTTGTGTTTGTTTTGAACTCAGACTTCCTGTAATTTATTGTATTTTTTTATTATTATTTTTTTTTTGGGGGGGGGGACACAGTATATACTCGTATTCATTCATTCAATCAAAACATCATCTAACAATAATAAGTATGGTTCCTGCTATTTGTTCTGGCAAGCAGGCTGGCCGTCCCGTGCAGCAGACTGCTGGCAGAGTCCTGATTAACTATATGCACTGGGAGCCTCATTATGCAGGATATAACAATAGAGGCCGGGTAATGGAATTGTTTGTGAGGCATCTGTCCTCATCACCTGGCCCTGGGGCCCTTAGGTAATGAGCTAGAGGCAGGCAGATTGTTTTACACTATAATGGGAAGGTGGTGGCCACCGCGTATCAGGTATCGATCACCATATCGATTCTTTAACTGTTTACAGCTGGGATAATATAACCTCCTAGTTATCTGTGAAGATAGAAACACACAATTGTAGTAAATAACTGAGGAATCATCTCTAAGAATTTATTATTCTCAAACAGAAATACAATACATTATTCTATTATAGGATGTCACAGCATTTAGTCTCTCAGATAATAGTTAATAACTATGCATTCAATGGTTCAGTGATTTAAGCATCATCATGAAGTCCTGGTCAAGACATCAAATCTAACCGTGTGCAGTTCAGTCTTGATGGTCGTTTCTTTAGATTTAAAAATAGCCAAGGTTCTATATTGTACAAATTAAGTAAAAACATAATCAATTTTCAAAAGGAAGAAATTTATTTTTATCATGATATGTTATATTATTTTCGAGAGAGGTGTCTCAGAATAGATACTTTATACGATGTTTATAAGGATAATGAGCAATGATATCTAACTAATTTTATAAATCAAAAAATATTTACAATTAAATGGGCGACGTTTCATGGCTTTGCCTCATTTTCAAGCCCTAAGAACATAGATAATAATTTCTTCAATAAAGAAGTATTTTATGTTAATATATCCAATTCACTTTATTTTAGCAATAACTCCTCTTTAAACAATCAATCCTCACAGTTAACTCACCAATACAATTTAACTGCTAATTTGACTTGGTGAGTTAATTCTATAACACTAATATAGATAACAATATAATAAAATAAAAATTTTACTATGACAATATTAACAATTTTTCTCATTTATATACAATAATATATAATATATACAAATAAATATTGTTATCCTGTATTACCTTAAATATATTTCATAGAAAATACAAATTTTTTCAAGTTATATGTATCGTCAATCCTTATAAAATTATTTCTGCAAAACAATATATAATCATTTATTATACATACTAATATTGCAATAGTTGCAAAATGTATATTTTTTTTATTATTTTATATGTATGGTAATTTAATTTGTTTTTTATGTTTACCATATTCATAAAATAAATAAATAGGTAGAATAGAGAGATGTAATAGTAAAAAAAATAAGTAAAAAAAAAAAAAAAAAAAAAAAAAAATTAGAAATTAAAGATACACTAAACATAATACGATCCTAAACAACATTTTCACAAAATATATAAAATATACAAATATATGAATCCGCTACAATAGGGATGAGCTGTAGGGTGGCATCACGTTATAATATGATAGTGCTTTAAATATTCTGATGAATATAAAACCTAAATATAAAAAAAATTAAATTTCCATACACATACAATAAAAAAAAATAATAAATTCTGCAACTATGATAATAATAGTATGTATAATAAATGACGTTTATATATTGTTTTGCAAAAATAATTTTATAAAGATTGACGATTCATTTTAGTTGAAAATTTGTTTATTATTTTATAAATTTTACTAAAAACTGTATTATGTTTTTATTTTATTATATTATTATCTATGTTCTCAGGGCTTGAAAATATGGCAAAGCCATCAAATGTGCCCATTTGATTGTAAATATTTTTTATTAGTAAAATTATTTTGGGAGATATAATTGCTCATTATCCTTATAGATAATTTATTTTATTTGTTATATTTATTAATATTATGAAAACATGTATTCTTTCACTTATTTCCATGAGCATATTGGCATTTGTGATAGCAATAGTAAGGACCGAAGATAACTGAACGATATAACGGCTTACCCAACCTCATATTTCTACAGTTGACGACCGTATTCAGCTATCTACCGCTTCGTTAAAGTTCCTTGATAATCGTATTCATGATTATCTTGGTTGCGCTCCTCAGACGCACGGTTCTCAGGTTACGGGATGCGCCAGGTACCGAAGGGTGAAACGAGATACCCAGGGTACTGAAGCGACCAGAGGTACAGGTAGGGTATGACACTATGCAAAATGCCCTGCACTCCATATACATAATGTGGGTTAACTAAGCGGGTTTGTTGGGCGGGATAGGGAGCGGCTATGATTTGTGGCTCTATGCAGATGAGAAGGGGTTCTGCAGGGAGGGTTACTCAGACCCCTGGCAGTCGAGCATCCTCTACTATTATTTATAACTATAATGCTGGAAGCGACGGCTAGAAAACCAAAATATTGTTATTTAGAGCTTATTATCGATTATTTCTTTCTTAACAACATTTTTTTAAAATACTTAGGAACATATTTGAATCTCATAAACAAAAATTAGGGATTACAATAGTGAGGTAGTATACACTATAGACACGATAGTGTCGTGACTATTTAGGAAATATTTATTTATTTTTTGGATAAAAGGGCAGACATTTTATTAAGTTTCCCGCAACAGAGATCTCTAACAGTTATTGCAATCATAAGGTTGGAGGGAAAATTAGGAAAAATGCCTTCTGCCTCATTTATCTATCACTGTTATTCAGAACCACGAGAGCCGAGTGTTACTTGAAAAAAAACAATTGGTTTATTTCACATACAAATTTGTACACTTTAATTATGAATATAACCAGCATCTATTCAAAATTTACAGTTTTCCATATTTAAGCCAAAAACTAAAGTTAATGATAGGGAAACTAAATTGATTTCATAATTTGTACTTTGTAGATTTGAATTGATTCTAACGTACACCAAACCTCCAATAAAAAAAAAATAAAAAAAATCAACCTAAAATTCTAAAACACAAATAACTATATTTTAGCATAGTTCGGTGAGCTAGAATATTTTCACATTCAATAAGATAAATGATGACTGAAAATATGAATAAATTTGAATTTGTACCTTACATTTAGATATTTTGAAATAACTTTATATGGTAATTTTAATTCCTATAACTAAACAGTACATTAATTAAACATACGACTCATATATTGTATCTTAACATAAATAAAATAAAATTTTTGTATAATTTGGTTTATTAATGTGTTAGTAATAAATAATTACGTGGAAGAGCTATTTTTTTTTTATTTTAACTTAAAATGATAGCTTATTTGAGAATCATATAAACTAATATAAAAAATGTCATCGGATCTACAAATTCCTTCACTCCACAACAATCTTTTAATTAATCCACCGCAAATATATTGTAAATCGGACAAATTTCAAAGAAGTATCCCAAGTTGAAGAATCTCGAGAAATAAAATAAATCCAAAACTTCTATCAACAGAATAGCAATTAATTTATAGAACATTTCATTTATTATTAATGTATTTTAACAACTACGTTCAAAACTTTTTTTTTCAAAAGTATTAAATATTTTACTATTTATTTCAGATATTAATTTAAGTGTTTCAGGAATGACAATATGATGAGGTACTATTCCTCATAATAATAAAAAAAACAATGAAAAAAATTCCGATAAAAAAAATTAATACTGACATGAATGAGTTTATTGTATGGAATTACAGAGTAATAGAGAAATTTATTGACACTTACTTGTCATTATTACGACTGTAGTGCCCTAAACGAGGATACACGGCCTCCTCTAGTGCCTATAAAGTTTTTCCAGCTGTAATTTAACTTTATTGTAGTTTGGCGATACAGTTTAGGGCTTCTCATAAGAGTTTTATTTCCTCAGGGTTTTATTGTTGCCCTTTTGTTGTACGTAATCTTGATTCTTGTTTTTTTATTCTAGCCAGCCATATGTTATTACTTATGTAGTAAGGTCCATAAGACTACAGTCTAAGGAAGAAGGAAAGGTGAGAGAAAAAAGCGGTATTGTTAATATTTCTCTCAAAACTCTACACAAAGAATGGGTATCGATAGTTGAGGTATATAAAAAATATCAATATTTTTCTTTCTTTCAAATATTTGTCTGTATATAAACATTTATAATATGTATATAAATATTTTATATATATATATATATAATATATACTCCGCAATGCTGCTGAGATAAACGCCTTGTTTTGTCTCCATAGACCAAAACTACTATTAGTGGGGAAAAGTTTGATAGAAGCTTTTTAGTTATTCCGATATTTAACGTAATCAATAATAATTGAACCCAGTAAATGATGAAATTGACTGATAAAAAAAAAAACCGTGATAAAAAAAACGTTCTAATTAAATAGAGCCGTAATGTTAGACAATTTCTTTTCAATTTTATTTAGGTTGGTTGAAATATGTTGCTACTGATGTCCTTTCATTGCCAACAGAGCGATTATTATCCGAATCACGGCGAACCACCTCACCTGCAAGGAGCAAATTAAATGGAAAATTTTGGAAATTTACATACAATTCATTGAAAACGATATTTGAACCATTAATTGTTGATTTCATAAAATTAATATCTGACTAGAGATATGTACCAACTACCTACTTTTTAATTCATAATAAACTAATTTCAAGCGTTCCCAATAAATTACAAAAGATTAATTTACATGGCAGTAGTTAGAACCATTTGGACATACGGAGTTGAGCTTCAGGGCTCCACTAAACCTTCCAATTCTTTTCGTATCCATTTCTTACAGCCAAAAAACCTTCGTTAAATCCTCAATCCTTACTATATCACAAACAAACTCATCCATAAAGGCCTTAATGTTCCATATGTTGCTGATTTAGCACAAGCCAGATACCTATCCTTTTTTAGTAAACTCTATCAGCTTGTCTCTCAACTTGCCTCACACTCATTTCCCGATAATCCTCCGAGGTATCAGAAACGAAGATAGCCAAGAGACCTTCTAATGTACAACTGTTATTGAAGTGAGTAGTTCTTAACATGTTATTTACATGCCATTGTAATCATTATCCTCAAATTTACTTCTATATAATGTATACAGTTGTAAATATCAATTAATTGTTTTAAAAAAAGTTAAACAAAAAAATCGCAATATATCATTGTATCGAGACTATTGGTATCGTGTATCGATTTTCAACTCAAAAAATTATCAAAATGGAATATTTTTTTTTTACGATACCCATCCCTGCTGTATATACTTCACACAAGCTTCACTTTCCAGCTCGAATGTTTCACTTCTCCGATGAGATATTCACATTTTCAACATGATTTGCATCAACTTCTAAACTATTGTTGTCGATCCCTAAGATCGTAAGTGGGTCGGCGGATGCTGTGTTGTAGCCCGAGGGTGTTTTTTGCTGGTGTTTTTTCCCCACCGTGATTGTGCCACCCTCCCCCCCCCCCTGAAGAAGAAGGGCGGGAAGGGTTAAGGACCTGGCCCGCAGGTGCGGTCTCATCCCTTTACATAATTTATCCCATCTGAGGCCCTTCCCTGGGGTGCGTCAGTGGAGGCAGAGCTAGCACATGGCATATGTTCCTGCAATTACGTAATAAGATCCTAGTCCAACTTTACCTGAAGTAGGCAGTTAGTAATTATGTTTTAAAAATATTAGATCTGCTCAGATAATGTACTTTGTCCAATTAAATTTTAATGAATCCATACTTAGACTTAACTTGTAAGTAAGTTGTAAAGTGATTTTTAATATTCACAGTTTACAATGCCTTGGAAGCATAATAGAGGTGAATGGCTCCCGCGATATGGAAATTTAAAAAAAAATCACAAATAGAAAAAAGTTATTTCCATAATAAATTCAATACTATGGAGTTTATATTATTACCTCAACAATACGAAATATATTAAAAATATATAAAGCAATGTTTTGATTATAATAACTGCATAGGTAGTGGAAGCATGGCGGACGATTATTTTTGACGTTATTGCTTCGTTAGGAGTAATTAGAAGGTGAACATACTAAAAGTCTCTGACCCTGGGGAGTGAGCCAACTGTGGGGGGGGGAGGAGTTTATTAAAGCTTATTAAACTTCTTTTAAAATTGTTTGAATACATATTTGTCGAACTTTTAACAGTTTTCGAGATATAAGTTATTAAAAATCGATGATGTTCGAAAAATTATTTTTGCCGTACGCTTGGTCAAACATTTACTTCAAGTGCCAGGAATGTGTATATGAAATTAAAGTATATTTAATTTTCTACAACATTGATATTTTTTCTGAGAAACGATTGTGGAGGGCACTAGAAGCAAACGTTTGACAAAAATTGAGGTAAAATTTTTTTTTTTCGAAAAGTATTGATTTTCAATAAACCGTTCAAAGTTTGACAAATATGTATATAAACAATTTTATTGAAAAATTTAATTAGCTTTAATTTTTTTTTTTTAAACATATTTTTCTAGAGTCCACCGTTTTACCCAGAGATGAAACCATCAGATCCACATCTCACTGCAGTGCTATAGATAAATTGTATCTAAAGCTTATAAATAAAACCGCATGCATTGTTAAACGGGAAGGGAACTATACTCTTGCACGACCACGTCAGTCTTTATGTTTCACGACAAACAGTGAAGAAATTAAACGTTTTACGAAGTACTTCCACATCCACCTTATTCGCCAGAATTATTTCTAACAGATTTCCGCCTGTTAAGAAATTTGGAGAACATTCTTAAGGGTAATATTTTTAAAAATATGATTCTCAGGCTAAAATGCATCTTCAACTTTAAATTTACAAAACCCTGATTTTTTTAGTTCTGGGATTAAAAGTTGACAGCACGTAGGGGCAAATGAGGGTAATTATTTTAAATTAAAATGTTCAATATGAAATGACCCAATAATTATTCTATTCCATTCTTTCCTTTCTTCTATATTCAACTTATATTAATTTTTAATAAACTCATTGGATATTTTAATGCTATCAAATTTGCTTAAATTAAGTGATCATCGTATTTTTTTTTTTTCAATCAACAGTATATGTAATATCGATGACATAAATAGTCACTGATAATGGATGTTTGACTAAAGCAATTTTCTCAAAGCTATGTTATTTTTTTGATACCGTAAGATATTTATAAATATATCTTTTTGATGATGAGAATAAAGTTCAATAAGAAATGGAAATTTATTTTCAATCGAACCTAAAGGGCTTCAGAATCCAATAGACAAAATAAGGGAAATGGAGAAAGGTTGAACGCCCTCAAGGTAGGTGCTTGTAAGACGCCTGGTGAAGAGGCGGGTATAACTGTGGCACATAAACAGGGACGTCCTTTATTAAATTCTCCCCCGGGACCCGGGATTAGGGGGAGAGATATGGAATCCACTCCAGGACCTTACCATTCCCTTTTATGGAGCTTCATACTGTTTATGGATTTATAGGATCCACCCTCTCCCACATATTATAGTGAAAATATAATCCTTTGACTAGGGAAGAAATTCAATTATCTACCCTCTTCCAGAGTTCTATGGCAGTATTTTTGAGATTTACTTAATATCTATCCGGCGAAGAGGTTTGAGGAGATGAAAAATAGAATGATGTATAAATTTTAATAATTTTTGTATTATATGAGAATCTTATAAATATTTTTGATATATTCCTATATTATTCACCGAGGAAATTATTTATTTATAAAGTATAACTGATGTATAAGGTAAAAGGTAACTTCATATATATATATATTTTTTTTTTTTTTTTTTTTTTAATTTTATTTAATCATTCACACGTGTCGTTAAGCTGAAGACAAACAGAGAAGAAATGAATAAATAATCAATAAGACCCCCTTGGGTACCTCCTCCTGGCGTTATTTTAGCTTTTTACATACCTGAGATCATCCTGCTCCTATTTACCCTTCAGTAAGTATTATCGGGAATATTTATTGTTGTCATGTTCTGAAAAGTCTGTTGTGATGGTCATAAGGTTTGTCAAGAAATATTCTGTATTATATTCTGTTTTGATGTTGGGATTGCCTATTTACCTAACTAATAAATGTTGGAATCAAAATGTATTTACCTAACTGCCCGACCTCACCTTTCGCCCACTCAGTCTGCTTACTCTATTTTATATCATATTTTAGAAGACTTTTGCTTTCATGGGAAAGTACCAACATGTTTGATTTCTTCTCCTGCCTTTATAAATTTAATGTATAGAATATATATAACAAATTGCTGATAATTTCAATGTTTTGTATGTTTTTAGAACCGATGATATATTTTTTACATTTTAAATCGAAACTAGCCTTCGAATAAAAAAAATCCAATAGGAGTCGCAAATAATTCATCAAAGATATTTTTTAATTGTAGACACTGTTAGCCGTTATAGAATTATCCAATATTTACCAGAAAAAACATTCAAAGCTTCTAGTTAATTATAAAAGGCTCATTTACATGACAGTAATTAGGCCAAATTGGATATACGGAATTTAGCTTCAGGCTCACCCAAACATTCTGGTTCTTCTCGTATGCAATCCTTACTATCCAAAATCTTTCGAAAAATCCTAAGTGCTCCTTACTTTGTGGCAAAAAAAATAACTATAATGATTTTAATGGTTTCTTTGCAAGTTATTGTCATGTTACTGTAATTTTTCCCACACATTTATTCGATGTGTATTATTCTATACGGTTGTAAATATCAATAACAAGATGGGAAAAAAAATAATAGTAAAGTTCTATATATATATATATTTTTTTTTTTCAAGACTATGCATTGATATTGACAACTATGTACATTACATACAACAAGTAAATTTGAGAATAGTAATTGAATTGACCTGTCAATAACATGTTAAGAACTTCTCACTTCTCTTTGCTATCTTCTTTTCAGACACCTCGGAGGATTATCGGGAAATGAGTTAAAAGCAAGCTGGGAGACTAGTGGATTCGAGTGGGTATGGAGCTTACTATGAAAGAATAGGTATCTGTTTTGGACCAAATCTGCAACATATGGAACATTAAGATCTTTGTCAAGTTTGTTTGTGTTACAACAAGGAGCATTGAGGGTTTTTCGAAGGATTTTGGATAGTAAGAATTGGATACGAGAATAATTGGAAGATTTAGGGAAGCCCTAAAGCTCAACTTCGTATATCCACACTGGTTTAATTATTTTCATGTAAATAAGTATTTTGTAGTTTATTGGGAACTTTGAACGCTTGTCTAGTAAATGTTGGAATAGTCGGAAGCGTTCTATAAATTGAAATTTAAAATATATTTTTTCTAAAAGGGTATTATGGAAAGCAGGCCGGGTGGATATAATACGTGCCATATAAGCGCAGAAGGAGGGGAGGAGTCAAGATGATCAAACCACCGACGAGGGAAGGGCTGCTTCCACACCGCTCGAGGAATAAACATATCCAGTTCCTTTATGTACATCCGGCCTAATGGCATCGGCCCTTATTGGAAATCTGTCCTACAGGCCCTTACAGGACCCTATATTGCCCTCCCTTAGTCCTCTATGCATTCTTGGGATCCCTCCTCAGTGTCCTCCACCCCCAGCAAACTCTATTCAGGTGCTCCGGTAATACAGGACTACCGATGGAAATTCTCTTTTCCGATTCAATGCTCCCCTTTTTATGAAAAGAGTCAAGAACCCAACGGGAATATTCTATTCCTAAAAAGAACCTTAGGTATACCACTGCATTTAAGATCAGAAAATAATTCGTAATTCGTCTTATATTTACGGTGCCAGTTTGAATCAGGCATGTGTTTTTCTTCTTTTATCTTAGATATGGAAAGAATCATCGGAAAGAAGAAAAAGAAATTTACAATACTCTTTTTGGTCAAAATATAAAAAATACAGTACCTGCTGGTGGAAGCAGCTTTACCCAGTAAGAAGAAGCAACTATGGTTTGTATCCTGTTTAGGCGAGTTATTTATTTCGAACTCACATTTTGAATATTATTCTTGTCTTTCTCTTTAGAATTGATTGATAATTTGTAGGATAACCGTCATTCCTGTCGTAGTTAGAATAATGTAGAAATTAATGTCTAAAATCCTTGACCCTCAGTTCATAATTATTCTCTCATCTCTTCACGTTTCGGAGTATATGCAAAATTATTTTCTTCAGGCTTTTAGGCAGGAATAAGAGACAATAGCAAATTTTCAAATCTAATAGTGAAATTAATAAAGATTTACTTTGAAATATAACTTTTTATTAAATTTTTTTTTAATAAAGTAATTTTCATTAAACTGGTTATGATTGAAAAAAAAAAAATAAAAAAGAGTTAATTTGATTTATAAATTTATTTGAAAATCATAATGATCTATTTTATTCTTTATATATATATATATATATATATATATATATATATATATATATATATAATTTTTTTTGTTTTTAATTTGTTTCAATTAATATTTTTATTTTTTTAATATCTTATTATAGATTGACGTAATAAAATACTGGTTTAAGTAAATTCACTGTAGACCAATATTTTACAAGTTCAATCAGAAAACATTATGAAGTTCTCTCCCTTGACCAACATTTGTTCGTTATGTAGTCAGTTATTCTCTTCAATTAAGGAAAATTTATTTCATATGTGCTAAGGATGAAGTGGGAGAAGCTCTCTAACCGGGAATCGATTCATAACTTCTGTTAGAATTCTATAGTTTTCTTGAATCTACAATAAAGATATGTATGTGAAAAATGGTAAATTTGAAATTTACTTAGAGTCATGGGTGATATCACGTTCCGTAAAACCAAGTCTGTAAACTTTCGAAAGAAAAGCCCAGTGACCATATACCATATACCATCTGCGGTTTACCAAAACTACTGAAGCTTATCAGGCTGTAAAATTGGCCGGCCTTGTAGTTAGTATGTCACAGGTCATAACCCAATGAAAAAATATGGATGGATATATTCTTTTTACGAGACTGGGAATAAGATCTCTTCTTAGTAGAGGGTGCCAAGAGATTCTTGTGGTTTCTTAGGGTTCGGAACTAGTTTTAACTGGTGCTAAGTTATTAGAGCAGGATAATGCTACAAGTTATTGTCCAGCCAGTGGAAGAAGAAAAAATTGCAGAATGCTCCATAGTGTTGAAGGATATTTTTTCTTTATCTTACCTTTTACGTATTTATGAAAATGAGATTATATTCATTGTACAGAAATTATATTCGGAATTGTTCCGGGCGCCACATATAAAACATTCTGAATCGGTTTCAGTGTCTTAGGGTAATTGAAGTGGAAGGAATTGTTGAGATTTTTTGTAGTTATGAAAAGAAGTTTATGAGGTTGTCAATCTTAGTCTTAAACATTATTAATTTAAATAGTTGTCACAAATCTTGTCTTTGAGAACGAGTAGCATCAATGCGGGGGGCCCCTCCCCTAAAGCCTGTATATAGCGCCTCCTCAGGCCTCTAGATAATGATTTATGTGTATGATATTGTACTCTAAGAGGATATCACGTCATAGCGTAAGGGAGGATAGCGTAGGGAGGATGGATTTTGAGAGAAGATAGGACTTTCGCAGGTAGTAAAAATGGATCGGCGCTATCATATCTCGGCAGTTGGGTTTTCCTGGAGATAATGCCAGCTGTGGTATTAAGGCTTGATGGATTACCCTCCAGCCAATATATCCCCGTCACATCGATTCCTTCCACCCTCCTCCTTCTGGAATTCCATTCCCTTTGTTCCAGCCTCACATGGGCCTATCTTCACCACTTACCAAGTCCAATGTCTCCTTTCGTTACTGAGTCGTCAGGTGCAATTGGTTGTAATGATTGGAGCTTTTATTCTATTACAGAGAAGAGGGAAAGTTTTAAGTCAGTTATTTTTTTATTTTATGATTTTGTAACTATATAAAAAAAAAAACACATTAGGTAAATCATCATATTGGTATTTGACTTGAGGTATTAATAGTAGAGATTTCTTTATGACGTTATTATGGACTCCGCTCATACCTATCTACAAAATCCTCATTCCCCTCTACAAATTTACAAAAGACTTCCTTAGTTTTGAAAGGAAAATCCTTCTTTTCCTACGGACCCACCTAAAACCCAAGGAAAATGGAGAAGGCGTTGTAATAGAGATATCTATAGTCTCTATAACGAGTCTGATATAGTAGCGATTATGAAGGTAGGGAGATCAAGGTGGGCCAATACCGAATAAAATACAAAGGAAAGTCCAAGGCGGACTGCGTGGCGTGGGATTCTAGGTTGGAGTAAAGGATGGATGGCAGCAGCGCAGAATAGAGACGCGTTGCGGGTTGTTCTGCTAAATTAATAAAAATAATATTAGAGATTAAGGTAGTAAATGGGAAAAATTATGAGAGAAGAAAGAATTAACAGAAATTAAAAGATAATCTTAAGACAGGAATTCATCCTTAAATTTAATTTAATATCCCATTGCTGAAATATTCAATTAATTAACGGAGGGTTAGATAGTGTTTGTAAAGCATATGAAGTTCGATTTTGCAACGTTTTATATACTGAAAATGATTTTCCAAATTAAGTAATTTAGAAAACTCGTTCGTTATGTCAAGTAGTCTTCGTATAATCATTAGAGTTCTATTTAGACATGTCTTGATTTAGTTATTGATATCATTTGAAGGGGTTAAATCTCAAAAGGAGTGGAGGAAGCGGCTAACCATTGGTGGCACTTCAATAAAAGTTTAAATTATTTTATAAGAACATCTTTTATCGTGAAAGGGTTATCAAATATTGAATGGGAAATGCCTTGTGGTGCTATTTGATTTGAGGGGGTATAGAGCTTAACATATAAGAATAGGTACATCATCATATTGCATAGGTATTTCAAAAAGTGACACAATTTAAAAATCTGCATTAAAAAATGTAAAATCGTACAGTCTTGGATGAAATATCGAAAGTGTACCTAAATTATCTTTTAACCCCAACCGCATGTCATATGTATCAGGTGGGATTCGAAGTTAATTCGGTACATTTTTGTCATTTCCTAGAAGACTCTTGAACTTAACAATGATGATGTTTTGAAATACATGAGACGTCACGATTATTATAGCTAAAGTTATTACTGGCATACTAAGGAGCATTGAGGATTTTACAAATGTTTTTGGATTGTAAGGATTGGATATGAGAAAAAAATTGTTGGCTTCGTGGAGCAACAAAACTCAACTACCTATGTTCAAATTGGTCTTATTGCTGCCTTGGAAGGTCTTTTGTGATTAGCAGGAAGCTTAGAACGTTTCTATCATAAATGTTGGAGTAGTCTAAAACGACAAGTAATTTAAATTTTGAACCAAATCTTTGCAAATTGTATCACACTGTACAGTGCTCACAACATGCACACACTTCACCTACCTTTTAACTCCAATGAAGACTCATTTATGCATAAATTAATAACGAACTCTGTTGATTTATTCAGTGATGTATAAGAGCATTAGCGGAGAGAGGTGGAATATAGTTATGGAAGGTCCTAAGATGAAGTGCCATTGAAATTTATTCACCACTAGTCGGTATGAATAAAGAGAGCGGAATAAATCCCCATCAGAACGAGAGAGGCTGAAGGTTGGAATTACAGTAGGTACTGCTAGGGAATGTATGCTGTAGTGTTGTAATGTTGGGACGGTTGGGGGTGCAGTTGTCAAGCACTCGCTAAGGGTCATTATCCTTCCTACCTCGCTGCATTATAACTCCGTTCGGTTTGAATGAAGCTTTCCCTATTTCAGCTCCTTTATTTAGTCCAACAGAACTCCCTCGTCGAGTACCTTCTTCACTTGACTTTAATCCATTATACCTGCCTCTTGGATTTGTCATGAATTCTTGGAACTTCATATGAATATATAATATAAATTATTGGATTGCCCGAATCGAGTAATTATAAAGTAAAGGAGAAAAATAATTCAGTTAAAAGGTGATTTAAATAAAAACAAAAACTAAAAATGTCTCCATAGAAGCTATTTTAAAAAAAAATAAAAAATTTTCTCATATTTAAAATGAATAAATTAGTATTAGGTACCAATTACAAAATAACATTCGTAGCAATAATAATAAACAATCAGAAACTATATTCATCAATAGTTTTTAAAAAAATTATAATCACGTTATATAATAAACACTGTAACAATGCAGATACTAAAAATTAATTGAAATTATAATTAACTTCGATTTAGTTAATTGAGTGAGAAATAGTTATTATGGACAAATAATTTAATCCACCACATTCTAGGACAATAAACAATTTGTGCGATTATTATATATTATTTATTAGGAGGAGTGTTAGCTAAGCGGGTGTCATTAGACTCACAAGGCCCGTGAGTAAATTTATTTCCATTATTTTAGTCGTGGCTCGACTTCAGGGTCGGGAGATCTTCCTGGGGCACACTCAGTCTCTACCTTAGTGGGCAATCTTACTTGTGCGTAAATTCGGCTTAATCTCCTCCTTTTACAGTAACAGTCCATCTTTACTAAGTACTTAATGGGTGCAGTGGGTCAGGGTTTTCGATTCCTACAATATTAACTAATGAAAGCAAACAAATAGTCATCTCGAACCATCTAAATGCACAAAAAATATTATAAAATAAAAAAAAACATTAAATATAAATGTGTGCTATGCTTGAAATTAAATATACTTCTATGCTAAACATATATAATATTCCACTTGAATTTGGACCTAAACCTGTCTCCCTCTGTCGGGATTAAATATGGCTAAAACCAGTGGAGGCTGGGTGAGAGCACTGCAGCAATAATCCAAAGAGAAAATTTTAATTTGAATCTTAACCTCATTGTTATCAAAACTTTGTGTAACCCAATTTAAAATGTTCGGTTTTTATTTTACGATATTCCGCTATTTTTAAAATGTTCGGTTTTTATTTTACGATATTCCGCTATTTTGCGAGTAATCTATCGGTATCGATTAAATCTGGGATGTAATGAAGACACTGGGGATTAATCTCCAGTCCAAAACCCTCTTTCAAATAAACATTTTTGATTTCAAATTTACAAATAAAATTTATACTTAATAAACTCCTTCGAGGAGGCACTTTATCACTTAAGATGGCGGACAGAAGCTCTACCTCAGAAGTACACATATCTATTCCCTAACCCTAATATCCATCCCAGCCCCACCGCCCTGGAACTACTCATGCTAAGTGAACCATCCAGCGGGATATGGGAAGAGTGTGTTTGCCGATATAGCGGCCGTGATTGGATGGATGGGTGCTGTACCCCGAGGGGGCGGCAATGTATTTACATGTCCCGCCGAGGGGTGGCGCTGCGGAGGGGGTGCGGGGGTGGCCCAACGCATTTTGCAAAATACCGGGTCTTCTTCTTCCAAATATTTCAATCGTCTTGGCTTAGTTATATTCGAAAGTTAGGATGTAAGATGTAAAAGTCGAAGTTAAATTTATCATTTTAATGAAAGATGTTTTTAATTTTTAAATTATTTGCTTACTAACATTAGATAAAAATTAAAAAAAAAACTGTTCCACTACAACCCATCAAGGGTCATGGGTTTAGGGCTTAGGTAAGGTGCTGAGTTCAGTGTGAGACACTGTAAGCCCTCAATGTGAAGTCAGGACTTCGACAGGAAGATTGTTTCTCCTCTTTGATATTCAAACTGGCAATGGAAAAGGTAACGTCAGAATGCTGTGGAGTTGTAGGTGAAGTTCATGTAGGAATGATGCACAAACATCGTTGTAAGGCGCATAACATAATAGTGCTGGGTAAAATGGTAGAAGATATCTAGGCGTTGGCCTTTTCACTAATAACTGAGGGGGAGATATATGCTTACAAGTAAACCAAGAGAGAACAAAATATATGATTGTAAGCTTCAAGATCTACCGAGAAGAAAATATAAAGATAGGAATTCAAAACTTGTGATGGCAGGTATCTTCAAATAACATGTCACAGTGACCTCAATTAATAACCAGTTTAGTGAAGTCTGCCAAAGATTCCTCAGCGTGAAGCTTTCTTCTCAGAAAGACTAATCAGAAAATAATTTCTGAAACCAAGCAGTTATAATTTATGAACGCGAAGATATTACTTTTGGCAAGAAACCACATACGTAAAAGGAGGTGGAAAATGCTGTTGGTGACAACTAAAGGTTTTGAAGGTCAGTAAGCCGTCGGAAAAAAAAGAAAAGTATTTATGGGAAAACTAAACAATTTTTCTGAAGTAAATTTACTTGATTGTTAATATCCTGATAACATGTCAATATTGTAGCTTGCAATTATATACTTAAACTACTCTAGGAAGAAAGAACCTTTAAAATCGTGTCATCAAACTGATGATTCTAAACCATCATGGATGTCATCACCTAGAGTTTACCGTCCTGTATTAATATGAGCAAGGATGTCGTTTCATTAATAAATATTAACTGAACCATACAAGAATCGAAACCACACCGCTCCGAACCGTGTTTCCTCGTCATCAAAACTTCTCCTTTAATGGGGGAAGAAAATTCACAAAGATAATTTACAAACTTCTTACGTTACCAAGAATCTAAGAATTTAATCTTGTCTCAGATTAAAATCAATCTGGATTTTTAACTTTTATTTACATCGAATAACTGAATTTTTTTTATTTAATTGTTGACTTAAATTTACATTAATGGTCTTACAATTATTTTTAATTAACAATCCTAACAAGATTTACGCAAAACGGTTGTAAATGTTTGGATTACTCATATAACAGGAAATTTTTTAATGATACGATTATTTTTAAATTTCAGAGTTAATTGTTAACAAGAATAAAATAATAAAATAAAAACATTGTTAATTATTATTAAGTAGCCTACGTTGAGACAAAAGCCCAGTTTATATGAGAAAGGCCCTATAATGGGATGTACTATTCCTATTAACTAATATTACAATAAACTGAAAAATTTCTTATTTTTCCTTCTTTTTTTTTATTACATCTCAAGTTAGAACATATGAATAATAAATCTAAAACTGTAAAATTCTCGAATATAAGTAAAGGTGCTATAGGAGATGGAATTAAGCTATATACATGGATGTCGGGCGAGCGGTGGAAGACATCAATAACAGAGCTACCATTAGGCCAACCGGCTGTCATATAAACAGAAGGAAACGATTTGAAGAAACCATTAATATCATGGATAGATCCGTCTTGGGCCGCATCATATCACCATTATTCATGTGGGATTTTTTGCTCGCACGGGTTCAACACCCGCAACCTTCATCCTTCACGCTTTTTTATTCCTTATTTCTCTATTTCGTCTTTAAAATGTTTTCGAATAATTTTATAAGTTATATATCACCTATAATATAAAATAATACAGAACAAATAATTTTATTCCTATTTATTTAGAAATAGATTTGATACTTCTTTTTTTTTTTTTTTTTTTTTTTAAATTGCAGTAAGCCTGCAATAAGAGACTAAATTTAATTTTTAGATAGTCACCGTTGAACATAGACAAAAACTAGCTCTGTAATAGTTTTGTTCTCAAGCAAAATCAAATTTTGAGTATTCAATTTTTAAAAAAAATACTTATAAAAACTTTATATGACATATTAACAATTTTAAATAAACACTGCTAATTAAAAAAAAATTCCCCTAGCACATTGAAAATATCTCGAAAATTTCATAATGGATATATCACATAAGATTATATTATATACAACATTCCATAAGTAATGGCGTGTTGAAATGTACTAAAAGTTTTACTTTCCATCATTAGATAAATTTATTAACATGCATATTAAGTCCTTTAATTAACTCGTCTACGGCCTACACTTATTTAAAATCCTTGTTTTAAGTAATATTTTAAGAAATTAAACGTTTCAAATAAAGTTGACCACCAAAAAAAAAAAATTAATAGCCAAGACCAGGTTTATTGGTGTACTGACGAATTGGTAAAGTATTCTTACTTCCTAGGAAGTCTTTAACAACAGCCTAACCTTTTGCTGAAATTCTGAAATATTTCATTAGTAGATAATATGTAGAATCACCAAGTAATTGAAAAATAATTATAAAAAAACACAAGGTATCTCGTTGGAATTATTTTAAAATAAAGGAAATAGTAAATAGATATAATTGTAAATTTTTTTTTAACTTGTAAATTGTAAATTTTCTTTGAACCAAGACAGTGCCACAGTGAGTAAAGTACTTGATTTTATAGTCCTGGAGTCAGGTTCGATTTCGACTGAGACACAAACTTTTTTATTCTGTTATATCAGCCGAAATCTATCCTAGGCTCTGGAGACCCTCCTGAGGCATACCCAACCAATATTAATTGGTATCCTAAATAAGAAGGAAAACCTGGAGGTTGAACATGATTCCGGCCCAATCACATACTTCACAACCTTTACAAGTAACAGTGCATCCTTACTAAGGTACTGAACCTTCAACCTTTCTGAAGTAGGTATAGTTTTTTGTAGAAGAATATATATATTCTTTTTATTAACTAAATCAATGAAAATCTCTCAACATTACTACAATATTTCAACAATATAGGTATCTAACAAATAAAATAAAGTTAAACAATACTGCCTTGCCTCCAAGTGACTAACGACCAAGTAGAGTGGTTGAGATAACTACTCCGAAGTTATCTCGATAAGAAGACTCAGAGCTTAGCGCCGATAAGGTACCCAAAGGGCTAGACTTAGAACTCTGAAGGTAACAGGGTTTGTTATATCAGGGTGGAACAGAGAATAAGAAAAGTACGTGCTTCTACAATTATTACAACGAAATTATTTAATGAGTTTGATTAAATTATGATTAAGGCTATCAATCTTTATTATGTCCCGTCTTAAGACTATCTATTAGTTCAGTTTCTTAATTTGCTATTATATTTTTTGAAGAATGTGGTTTTATATTAACAAAGCAAATATCTCTTTCCACCCTCTTAATTTTCCCCCATCACTACCTTAAACTCAGTGTTTCATCACTACTGAAACGTTATTTCAAATATCAGTGCTTAACAAATCATAAATTATATAAAAACACAGTAAATGTTGATATTTTCTATCGAAAATAAAATAATTCGTTGTATGGATGCACTTTAAATATAAAATTAAAGATGCAATGAAATAAAAAAAAATGTTTCATCGTAAAATATTCTGTTTTAATGTGACCTGTGGATGCGTGAATTATTGTTACTGATGCAGAATTTAGCCCAGGAAAGGTGTATTTTGGTATGCAAAAGGTCAGGAAGTTTTGATTTTTTTTTTTATGTTTGTTGTTATTGTATAACTAAAATAAAATTTCTGATTAAAAGGCTCCAATGAAAATCTTATTATATTAAAAATTAGACTAGGCTAGATTTGCTACAACTTGAGAAGATTGCTACAACTGTAGCTTAAATGGGGACAGAGAACCCAAGCTTTCAAATTTTTTAAATTTTCTCAAAAAGTTTCGAAAAATGAGATTTATTATGTTATGAAATAATTCTTTGTTAATAAATATTTTTTAAATATATTTTTTATTTTTGAAGAGAAAAGATTTGACCCCGGTTGGGATTCGAACCCAAGTCTCCACCTCTCTAGCGTGGTGCCTTATCCAGTAAGGCACAGTGAATCCCAACCGGGGTCAAATCTTTTCTCTTCAAAAATAAAAAATATATTTAAAAAATATTTATTAACAAAGAATTATTTCATAATTTAATATATAGGACAGTAGTCAATAGATCCATTTAAAAGTAATGTTCAAATTGAACATTCATCCCCGAATTGTACATCGCAATTGCGAGTGCCCGGGGGTATGGATCAGTGAAGAGAAAAGATTTCCCTGGTTCGGATACGAGCTCGGTGGCCTAGTGGATAAGGCACCACGCTAGAGAGGTGGAAACTTGGGTTCAAATCCCAACCGGGGTCAAATCTTTTCTCTTCAAAAATAAAAAAGAGATTTATTTTGGTTTAGATATCTTAAACAAGGAGGTTTAGAGCGAAATTAATGATGCGGACAGTATAGGACTTCAATGGAAGTTTTGGGACCAAAATAAAAAAAAATTAATGGTAAATTTTAAAGGTGAGCTAGTTTGATATAACAATATTGAGTAACCAAGGCCAATCATATATAGTAAAATTGTAAGTTATGGTGTGTAAATGTACTTTTAATTTTTGTATATGTTGTGCTTGCTTACTATAATTTCTTAACGACAAACAGTAAAAAAAAATCATAATATCTACCATTTTACTGTAAAAATATCATTGAAGAACTAATGCTAAATTCCACACTTACAAACACAAGATTTCTATCGATAAACAATTCAATTCTTTGTTGTTCTTTATTTAAGATAGCGGGCGAAGCCGCGACGGGGTATGCTTGTATCCTAGAATGAATTTCACTACATGTAAATAATGTGTTTATAAATATTTACATGAATAATATGTATATAAATGTTTATAAGCAACATGTATATAAATGTTTACATATAAGCGACGCAGACTGTACAGGAGGCTGCGTGGCATCGATCGGCTCAGAGTTATGTAGCGGCTAATATGCAAAGCAGAGGCAGGCATTGTGGGCTAGTCACATACCATTTACTGCACTTTCCCGTTCCCCATGCAAATCCTTGGGCGGCATATGGGCCCCAATATTCATATTTCTACTCCTTTGATGTTCCATGATCCGTTCACATCTCACGGCCCTGTTTAATAAAAAAGGGGAGATCCTCTGTTGTAGCTGCCCCTCCTGATATACGACCCCGGTGTTGACTATCCCTTGTTGCCAAACATAAAACTTACCCGCATCCAGGAAATTTTAATGGCATTGTCCCCGTCATCCATCATTTGTCCCGTCCTATTATTTACGAAATAGGATCATTTTAGGTTTATTAATTTTAGTTAAATTATTTTCTATAATTAGATATGGAAATTTTCTATAGACACAACAATATGGATCCATCAAGAATTCACTGCCAAAAAATATTTGAGACCAACCTGAAACGATATCAGTAAATTTAAAAGTTCGATATTAAGTGAAAATAAATGGATTTAAATCACACAGATATATAGCTTGGGCCAAGAAGACCTTTAATGTTCATATGCCTTTATGAAAACTTTATTTTATATGATGTATTGAAAATTAAGTTTTCAATACATCATATAAAATATACTGTTTTTGTTTTGTTTTTTAATATTCTTACCAACAATTTGTTTGACAACAGAAAAACCTTGGATCACAAAATTTAAAAGCCGAGTTAAAAATCAAAGAAAGAAGGTAACAGGAATTTTTGTGGAGCCATTTTAAATTTAATTAGATTCTCTTTTTTTCCAACATGGAATATCTCGGACTTTATGTATTGTGGAAAAAAATTCAAAAGGAAGAAAAAAGTTTTTACTTGTAATTATAAAAAATCATATACATATAGAGAGAAGAGATATTAAACTTTTTAACGTATTTTGGCTCAGAGTGGTCTCAAACAAAAAAAAAAAAAAACTCGTGTATTAAATTGAAGTTCTTAAGGTTTAAAATGTTTTTAATTATATGCGAATATATAAAAAAATAATTTCTTACCCAAGCCGTATAGTAAGCGTAAATAAAAGTAATTACACAGTGGTATTTATGATGTTTAAGTTACTATATATTTAATTTGAATTGGTTTCATTCTCCACTAAACCATCCAATTCATCTCGTAACAATCCTTACAATCCAAAATCCTCAATGCTCCTTACTTTGTCACTAATAAACTTATCCTTAAAGATCTTAATGTTCCATATGTTGATGATTTAGCCCAAACCAGATATCTATCCTTTCGTAGTAAGCTCCATAAACAATCAAATCAGTTAGTTTCTCAACTTGCTTCCCACTCCATTCCTGATAATCCTCCGAGGCGTCTGAATCGAAGATGGCATAGAGACCTTCTAATGTAGAATTATTAATAAAGTGCTACTGATGGGTAGTTCTTTTCACGTTTTAACATGTTATTATAATCGTTGTCAATACATTTACTTGATGTATATATTTTGTGTAGTTGTAAACTTCAATAAATGTATATTAAAAAAAACTTCAAAAAATATTGGTTTATTTTTTTCTTTATTAATTTTTTAGATATATTGAGATAATCTTGATTTTTACTTATTTTGATATTGCATGAATCATTTATTACCTTGCATATTACATTTTACTCTTGAGTGTGGATTTTTTTCATAAGTAAAATAATGGTTTTATTATTATTGACAATATAAATAGTTTTTTTAAGAACATTAGATTGATTTTATGTTTCTAAAATTTTATACTGACATGCCTATTAATTTATTTTATCATTTTTTTTTCTATGGTGTGAAATTGTACCCAATGTCCATTCTGGACTGCAGTGCCAAAAACGACCGAACGAACATAATAATTTCCTTCTTTTTTTTTTTTGCAACTAAATTAGTTGCAGGTAGAATCATAGCCCCAACGCAGACAGACAAACTCGTGTCAAATAATAGCCGAACTCAAGTGGGCCACCTGACAGTCACTTTACCTAATCGCGTTGGGTACAGTTCGAGGGGTTCGTCCCATTGTCAGTGTCACAGTTGCCTTTATTTGTCCGTCTGTCGGCTTGCTCGTTTGTTGCACGCTCTGCCACTTTAGGGATATTCGGCTTTTGTCAAAGCCTCAGCCAATGCAAATAATAGTAATATAATCTTGTTTTAAATTCAGATTAATAATTGTATTTATTTTATTTTATAATTAATTATAATAATTTTATTTTTTTTTTCGCCTTGATTTAAAACAAAAGTTTAAAACCCACAGTTCCTTCCAGATTTAATTCTCGACCGTTTGAAGTTCCATTCCTTCCTCCATCCCCCGTTTCATCTTACTTTTAATCAGTCTTCTTACACCCAGTTCCCCATAGAATTAGAAGTAAATGTTTTCTAACGGTAGTCACAATTTGAGTAATAAGTGCATTCTTGTATTATCTGTGGCACCTCTGAGTAGTGTGTTATATGCAAAAATAGCATTTTTGTAATTACGGAATTGAAGATTTGGAATTTTTTCCTCAACGATTCACATAGGAATGACTATTATCTGAAATAGCCGTTTAATTAAGCCTATCAGACACAAATAAAAGAAAAATAGGGTGAACTAGTAACTACAATAAACCATAATTCCCAAAAATGCGCTTAAAACACTATTCACAGGTGCCTCAAATATGTAAAGATAGTTTCTATTTTAGCATTGTTATTATTATTGAATCAATTTGATTTTATTTAATTAGTTAATTACTTTATTATTTTTTTACTTATTATTTTATTGGCCTTGTTTCGGAATAAATAAAAAGTACTAAGATTACTATATGGTTATTATGTATTATTATATCTGGTTTATTATGAAAAATAAATATAATAAAATTGTTTTAGATTTTGTAAGATATTATACAGCTCCGTGACTTCATTGTATGGACCAGTGAGAGAAATGATCTATCTACGCTAAATAGTTTTCTTATACTAATTAGGTACTTTGTCAAAAATAAACTTATCCGTAAAGATCTTAATATTCCATATGTTGCTAATTTAGCGTGAGATACCTTTCATAGTAAACTCTATAACCAATCATATCCACTAGTTCTCAACTTGCTGCCAATTATATTCCCGATAAACCTCTGATGCTTCTGAAAAGATAGAAAACGTTGTAGTTAAAAACTATATCGGTACCTTTTCAGAAGACGGGCTCTAGCACACCGCCCTGACCAGCGCTACACCAGTTCGATCCTTACCCTTCACTTCGAGTTTACTTTTTTCGATAGTTCTTTCCTATAACCTCACATGTAAACATCGACTTCTACAGTTTCAACTTGGATTGTGTTGTTTAGTTTGTTATATTGATATTTAGTCTTCTTAAATGTAAAAAGGTGAAACACAACAATGAGTTTCATAACGGATTTAGTGTTTTATTAATAGATGTTTTCATATTTCCTCTTTCCTAATGTGTACAAGTGTTACTCAAGTTAGCAAGATTAATTTCTGCGTAGATTTGGTGTTTTATATATCTATATTTGTAATATCAATTTAAGTGAGAAATTTTCATTCAATGGATTCTTTGTCGTCCATATTACTTATTGCCCTAAAGTGAGACAGATTGTATTATTGATTCAATAAAATACATCGATCTAAACATGAATGTGAGAAAGTATATTAGAAGTATATTTTCTTATTTACACTTCTCTTGGGAAAATATGTCAGAAATTAACATCATAAGTTTCAACAAATATTCTGTGTTTATGTAGTTATAATTTATTATTTCCACTTCCCTAACGTCAGGAAGTTTGTCAGAAGTTAACATTACTTGTGATTTAGCATTATAATAGTTCTGATTTACAATAATAATAATTCAACATTGATTTAGTGTTTTATATTTTGATATTTTCTTATTTCCACTTCATTATTTTCTTATTTTTCGTTTTGATATTAGAAGGTAAACAGAAGTTAAAATTAGTTTGAATATGGATTCAGAGTTTCTCCATAAATTAAGGAGTACAATCTTTTCCCTCGAAAAGTAGCGACTAAAACATCGAAATAAATCAGAAGAAGATTAAAATCGATAAAAGGTATTCTGGGAGCGTGAAAGGAGCCCTGCTTCTAAAAGGGTAACACTATTTTTATTTTTTTTATTGTTTTTATGTCAATAAAGATAAAAGTATATTTTGTTTATAATCATAGAAAAAAAATGTAATATAGACACGTAATGCGAAAAATAATGATAGTCTAGTAAAAAAATTACTGCTCTTTCTAAGATCCTGGAAATGCTCAAGTAGTATAGACAGCGTAGGTTCAACGACCGCCGTAATGAGCTATGAATGAACTGGGTTTGTGAATGAACGAGGTGTGAATGAAGGGGCGGGGTCATTAGAGCGCAAGCCCCGCCCCCACCCCCTCCTCCTAAATAAGGGCTTAGTCTCTCCTTGTCCTACTTAGCTATTAGTCCGGCCTCCCGTCGTCTTAGCTGTCTCTTCATCAGCAGCTATACTACGTCGTAGCACACCACCGTCATCAATCTGACGCTAAAGAAGACGTTGCCATGGATATCAAATCAGTTATTCAGTCATTATTTGGTGGTTGTCGTGATGTGGTTAAGTCAAATCTCCTTGAAAATTAATCTACTATTTACCTTCAAAGAAGGGTTTTTAGTACCGATAGGAAAAAATGTTTTTATTTTATTATATGGTATTTTTAGAGTAATTACAGGATTTAGAAAAACAGTCAAAAATGCCCTTCAGAAAAGTGTACAATTTTGATCCATTTCTTCTCAACACCGAGAGATGCGATCAATTATATGTAAAATCCATAGCCTAGATCAAAATTTCTATTTTTGGCAATTCTTAGTTATGTAAAATTTTAACTGGTAAAATATGCGGAAATAAAATCATTAAAAAAATTCTTTTTAAATAAACTGACGAAATCGGTTAGTTTTATGTTATATTCTCACTTATTGCTCGGTCAACCTACTCCTCTTCTCTACTTTCCTTCATTTCGGTGAAACAGAATTACCACCTCTTTTGTAATTAATTCTATAATCGAACGGTCCCGGGAAAGACCCATATCCCACCTTGATTTTGAAGTTTCATCATAGAGCTTAAAATTAAAGATACATTTCGGAATAGATAGAATATTGTTTCTAAGTTACTGAGTGGTAAATATGCGTGGTATCCGCTGAGGGCGATCATAAACTGATCTTAACTAAAATTCTGAGGTTTTGAATAGAGTAATTTTGATCGTAATTTCTCGCAACTATTGTTATGTCTACCTCAATATTATATTGTAAGTGTTCCAAAGAACAGAATAAAAAAATTCTTTCCATATTTTTATCCCAAAAAATAGAATAAATTAAAAAGTACTACTGTAGTGCCTTTTAGTATTGGTCAGCGTTTAGGAAGAACAGCGTTTGTTCAGGGTCATAGTCTTTAGTCTTCGATGGATTTCATAGTTCTTATTTATAAACTACATGATCGTACTACTTCAGCTGGCGAGCTTCTACGACCTCCTTGATTTCATTCCAGATCAAGTAATACTAGATGTAAAAAACATGTAGTATATATTACTTTAGTACATATAGTATAAATATATGTTTATATTTGTATGTAAAGGTTATTACAACGTGAATAATAAATAACAGTTACGAGACTTTTTTTTTTTTTAACCTTCTAAATACTTTTCCTGTTATTTGAATACCATCATAATGGCTGGGATTGAAAATAATACACGAAGAATCAAAGGTATTTAATGCAAGAGTCGCTCCGAATTAGAAAATACGAGTACCGAATATTACAGGGTCTGTAGGTAAATACTTTGACAAAAAAAAAAGCCGGAAAACTAGAAGGAGCGAAGGACGGGAAGGGGAATTGAAAAGAAAGCAGTGACTGGCGGGATGTGACTGTACCTCTCGAGGGCAAATGAAATTCCCTTCCCGCTGGAATTGGAGCCCCTGGAGAATTTATAAGGGCTCCAGGAGGAAATGGAAGGTATTGTGCTCCTCAGCTCCGGTACCGTAATCACTCCGCTCTCTCCGAATGCTTCTCATATTAATATCTGCCGTCTCCGCTTGTCTCCCTCTCGCTCGCTCGCTCTCTTCCTCTCTCCATCTCTCTTCTATCCCTCGATTCCTATAACGAATAGGGTTGTATGGCTTACAGGTTCCAAGTAGTTTAGATCCGTTTTATTTTATTTTTTATTCTAATTGTTATTACATCATGAGTAACTAATGCCTCTCAGCTTGAGACAGTAGGGAATGATATATATTGCATCCCCGCTAAAATAGAGCCACACCTCAAAAAACATTGTTAGAGGAAATTGATGTTAAAGAATTTAGCACACTTTCGAAAATACATGTTGAATTATTGTTTTATTGTAAACAAAAATAACCAAAGCGAATACCTACTCATGGGTTCTAAAACCTGAGGCTAAATTTAAATATCTAGGTAGCTGGCTGAGTGATGCAGAAAAAACGGACAAGGACATTGAAAGAAGCAAAATTCCATTCTATGGAGCAAGTCGGTGTCCTTAAAAACAAAAAAATACACACACACACACATATATATATAAATCGGCCTGGAGAGTGTAACACTTTATTCAGGTGAGTCCTGGTCTATTTTATTCTGGTCCTGGCCCAAAGAATTCTAGCCGCAGAAATGGATTATTGGAGACGTTCCTGCGCAGTATCGCGAATTTAGAAAGTTCCAAACACTGAAATTAGGCAGTGAGTGGAAGAAATGGACAGCTTCCTCTACACTATTGAGACTATGAGGCTGAAGTGGTTTGGGCATGTTATGAGGATGGGAGAGGAGCGATGGGCAAGAAGAATTTTTGAATGGAGTCCGGAAAGAAAAGGGAAGAAAGGTCGTCCTAGAAGACATTGGTTTGAGGGTGTCATGGAAGGAATGATGAATAGGTGAGGGAGATTAGTTGGATAGACAAAAATGGCGCACGACTCATTACATTATTTGTCGCATATTTATCTCAATAATAGCGATTTTTGAGTAGTGACTCTTTTTTAGCGGCATATTAGATATGCATGCGATAATTTATCATTTTTATGGGTTCTGTCATCCTATCACTTCAAGTTTAAAGCTATAATAAATAACAATTTAACAAATTTTAGACGAACGTTTTAAATGCCGAGAATTACAAAGTATTCTTTTACATGACAGTAATTAGACCTATTTGGACATAAGGATTTAAGTTATGGGGTTCCACTAAACCATTTAATTCATCTCTTATCTAATCCTTCCAATCCCAAATCCTTAGAAACATCTTTACTTTTTCACAAATGAACATATCCAGAAAGATCTTTGATAAGTTGCTGATTTAGCCGAGACCAGATACCCCTTCTTTCATAGTAAATTTCATAACTACCCGAATCCACTTATCTCTGCTGCCTGCCCACTCCGATCTTCATAGCTCTCCGGAGTGTCTGAAAAGACGAAGAAAAGTTTATAATGATTAAACAGCGAGATTATTTGTTCTAAAAAAAGAGCTTAATTTGCTGAGTACGTAAATCAATAATAATTTAAACAAAAATATTAAAGTTTGGTACGATCATTAAGCATTTATCGAGAAGAAACTAAAAATAAAGGAAATAAAGAATCTGGACTGTGATAGAACAATCAACATATATTTTTAACAATCTTTTCTCACCTATCCCAAAGCTACCAAACTATTCAGACCTAAGTGGGAAGTCTAAATTCATTTTGGACATTACGAAATAAATATCAACCGACCCGGGTTATAATTTTATATAAAATAATTGTATTAAAATCTGAATAATAAAAATTCTCAATTACTACGAACAAAATACTTTTGAACTTTTTACTTTTATGTATGTTTCAATATTTTACCATTATTATTTTATTCACGATTAGATTGAATATTATGCCGTGTATTTCCGTATATTTTATGGCATATTAAAATGCATATAGTGGAAATTTTTCAATGTTTTGGTTTCAGATAAACCGGACATTAATTATTAGTATTTCTTCTCCAAGCAGTATTTCTTGGTGCCATATTATTGTACTTCTATTATTTTTATGATTGCTGATTTTTTTCCAATGATTATCAGATAGTGTTTGAGTTCCTCAAGGAAGAGGATTTTGGGTCATGGACATATCATTTCTTTTGGATGGAGGTCTATAGTTTTTTTTTTTTTTTTTTTTTTTTTTTTTTTGTAACTTTTTTTCATTGTCAAAAATGTAACGTTTTGACACTCTGGTGTTGCTAAAATCGAATATTTTCACACAGATTCCCAGTCAAAATTTTAATGGAAATTTTTTTTTTTTTTTATATATATATAACATTTGTCGCTGAGATATACTCCTTAGGAGCCTATATTGGTCTTAATAAAAAAGTCACGTTCAAAACCTCTACTTGCTCTCAACTTTGTTTATTTAGAATAATCATTATTTATCGATTTGATTTATTTATTTGTTTAAATAATTTGATCCTTTTAATTCTAATATAGATAAAAATATCCATGATCTACTGTTTTTCCCAGTGAGGGAGAATTGAGTGTTGGACAATCATGATTATAGATATATATGATTGGAATTCCATGTTTAGATCCATATTCTTCCAACAGGATATGGACTAGGGGATTGTTAGGTTGAGTTCACAAAATGTCATATTTATAATTGCCATACTAGATTATATTTGAAAATACAGCCCACTTTGAGGGAAGATACAAGATAATCTTCTGCACAACATAATCATGTCGAGCCCCCTCCACGATATCAAATAAAAAGTAAATTAAATTGCCTTCTAGTTTCGCGATAACCTTTTCGTCTAAGGCAAACAAAGCTGACGTTAGCTTATGAAAACACACATATAGGAAAATATCAACATAAGAGCATATCGTGAGTGTGTATATGTGTATATAAGGTGGCTGTATAACGAAGCTAAACGAATGTAAATATTAGTAACGGAGGTGGGGGAGTAATGGTGGAATTCCACTAACCATGGCTCTTCACTGTTTATTTGCTCGGGATAATCAGGCTACCGTGAAACAGGTCCTCTATTTTCTCAGACAGGCTCTATTATTTGAGAAAACTCGGAGCTCCCGGCGACGAATTCATAATGGGAAATATGATACTCGTTGAAATAACACCGCCATTACATGCCTCTCCACTTCCATCTCTCCCCCCCCCCGCCCTCCCACGATTCTCTTTTATCTTTGATTCTAACTGGCTAATACATAGTAATCTATTTTTGCACGATATTCCGATTTTTGTAACATATAAATAATGAGAGAGGTCGAAAAACATTATTTTTATATTTAATCAACTTCAAAAAAGAGTACTGGTTTTTCGTTGTTTTTATCATTTATTCAATTTTAAAAAAAAAGCAAAAAAATTAAATCCAAAACAATTTAAAATGATTTATTGATAGGTAGGACATACTTCAGAGGTGGTCGTATAAAAATGTTATTGATATCAAATCAGTGCTTTTTAAGAAAAATCAACAAAAACAATTAATAAGAAAAGAAGGCTCCATTGAGGCTGTCGGCTAAATAAAGTATAACTTGGAACATCTGTTAAAAAAAGCCCCTAGATATAAATCGTAAACGGTAGATCCTAGTAACATATATTATATAAGAAAAAACATTCCTATTAAATTTCTAATAAGAAAACTATCGGTAATGTTTCGATCTGAACAATACCAACAGAGCTAAAAGGTGTCCACAAAAGCCCCTAAACTTAAAAATAGAAGTTTCAAATGTGATATTTTTATTCAAACTAATATAGTTTCTAAACG
The DNA here is from genome assembly GCA_003667255.2 of Euschistus heros. Taxonomy (NCBI): domain Eukaryota; kingdom Metazoa; phylum Arthropoda; class Insecta; order Hemiptera; family Pentatomidae; genus Euschistus; species Euschistus heros. The sequence goes on from RCWM02000004.1 coordinate 1,769,312, forward strand.
GTAGGTCCTAGCGACAAATGTTATACAAAAAAAAAAATTCTCCATTAAATTTTGAAAAAGTAAAATTTTCATTTGAGTAGCACTAACTAGAGCCTGACAAAAAAGCTCCTAGACTTAAAAATAGAGGTTTCATACGTTTATTTCGTATTAGGAGAAACAAAGTCAAAAGTAGCTCACTTATTAGAACCTGCCTCCTAGTAAAGATATTATAATAAGAATTTAGTATTGAACTCCTAACTGCTCTTACTCTCCTAATATCAAAATATCAAACTACGCATAACGCACTCGCATTCCGTCAAAACGTATCGCTTCAGACCAAGTAGGTCACTGTAGGTAAAACATGTTCGTTCCATGTTAAAAATAAACAGTCCAAAAACACTTATCACTAAAAACATATTACTTCATGGTGACTAAATCTAAATTATTTGTATAAATAATTTACATTTATATACAAAAATTCACTCACCACTAAAAATTAAAAAAATCACAAAAAAATTAAAAAGTCGTTCTATCTAAAAAAAAAACTAAAAAAAAACCGACTTCTAGATTAAATATACATGTAAAAACTTGAACTAAAAAGTAAAAAATAATATTTTAATTACTTCGAAACAAAGATCATCCAAAACATAATTGTTTAAAAATCTTTAATAATATTTAACAAATTTTATTCCATATATAAAAAAAACATAAGCAATTAATTTAAACTTCTGCCTTAACAAAGACAGAATATAATAAATTCTTTGCTATATATGGTGATCTTAGCAAGTACTGAGAAAATCTTTGATTTTCATCAGTTTGAAATTGATGAGGTGAAAAGTAAATGGTATCTGAAGACCCAAAGTTCACCAAGAACTGTAAGCCAAAGATGAGAGAAGAAGAAAAAAATGCCAAAAAAGTAAAATATAAATGCTAAAAATCCGATCAATCGGAAGGAAAATATCGAGGATTTCCCGTTGGTTTGGTTATATGTGTAGCTAGCGATTGTGGGTGGCATCAGCTTCGAGGCTTAGTTTTCCAATGCATTTTTTGTTTTAAATGTGTGTAAACAGAAAGAAGTATTAAAAAAAAAAAATCTATTAGTTCCAGTTTGATAAGAACATCTCAGATGACGTCAGTATTATATCCAAGATTCTGTTACACAGTTTATAACAAGATTAAAAAAAAAAAAAAACATTCTTTAACATATATTTTAAAATTTTTACCTGAAAATATAATTTATTTTCATAAAATAATTCTTTTACAAAATGAGCCTTTAAATATTATATTTCTGACCTGTGTTACTACACATAGCTAAACGTAACAAAAGTATACATACAGGATACTAAAGATGCTGAATTTCCACTGACTGGTGACATCTAGTTTTACTGTAAATTGAAGTTGAATCAAAACCTATTTGTCTTATAATGATTAAATTTTCCAATTGGCTACTAGAGCGATTTGCACAACCGGTAGATTAGCGGTTTTTTTTTTATTTTATTTATTTATTTATTTATTTTTTATTTTTTTTTTCTAAAGGAAGTTAACAGTATATATATAATATATTTTTTTTTTTTTTGGTTTACAAAATTAAACAAAAAGCATAATTTATATTTTTAACAGATTGTATATTTGGTATTATGACTTTAATAAATAGCTTAACATTCCCTATATTTTAGCAACAATTAAAAAGGATAATCAAATCAAAATTAAAATTAAAAAAAACCTTTTGTGGCCATGTTTACATTAGTAAAAAATTGCAGAGGTTACAATATTTTTGAAAATTTATTGGAATTTCCCCAAAACACTTAATTTTATGGCAAAGGTGCTCTTTATTGATATTACAAGACACGTCTAAATATTTTTTTAATAACGCAGATGTATGATTATAAATAAAAAGAGATACGGAAATTCTTGCTCGATTGATAAATTCCTCAGAGTAAAGTAGGTAACATTATTGGATTATAAAAGTTTAACTTTGTTATGGGCTGTTAGGGTATAAACAAATTTTAAAGTTGGCAGCTTCCATCAAACGTTAACAACCTCCGTGGGACAAACTGCTCCAAAGAGATAGGACCCGGTTTACCTTTAATCCTAGCCGAGATGTTCCCGATCGACTCGTTCGATCATGCGTTGTCACCTTATAACTTTTTTACAACCTACATGTCATACAAAAGAAGGCTTTGCTCTCGCCACTCCAGCCTTCGTAAAACTTCCCTCAGCATTTTACGACTGCCTGCAACGAAGTGCCTTCCAGAGGGGGCTAAAGGTTAAGCCTTGCATAAAGCAGAAGATGTAAGTTACTACGAGGAGCTATATGCAAATTGGAGTACCGCGCCATAATATCTCCACGTCTAAGACACCTGGGTATTCCCTTTTCGGAAGGTTATCGCAGTCGTTAAATAATATACTTCATTTATTATATTAAAAATATTTTGACTGAACATTTATTTAAGGTATAAATTCAAATATACAGGCTGTAAAATTAAATTATTAACGTTTTATACGTTTACACTTCCACAATTTATTAAACAACTCCAAAATAAACTTTAAAAAAATAATATATTCTCTATTACAAAAAAATAAAACTCTATTCCTACAGTTCTTGCCAATTCAAATTTTATAATTAAAAGGATCAAATTACTTAAATGAATAATTAAATTAAATTAACAATTAATGATTATTCGAAATAAAGTGGGGAGAAAATAAAGGTTTCAATGGTGACTTTTTTTCATTTAAACCAATATAGCTCCTAAACGATAGATTCTAGCGACAAATGTTATAAAACAAAAAATATATAATATTTTAATTGAGAATTTTAATTTATTTTTATTATTTTGTTTTTATTTTGTAGAGGGTTTTATATACATATATATATACATGTATGTAGGTATTCAACTTTTTAATTCAACACACTAAATCAACATTGTAGTGAAAATTGTTTTATTACCAAAGCATGTATTAAATTTATGTTATAAAAAGTGTAAATTTTTTAATATTAATGAAATACTTTATTGTTATTATTATTACTTCAAAACCAGAGAGGTTATTGTATGAAATGTATAATTTTAATTTTCAGCGATACAGTTGAAAATCGACTAAGGCATTATTCTAAGAGCTACCCTTATGTTTTCTTTAAATAATAATGTGGCTTGAGCTGGAGCTGGAGGTTGAAATATACGAGGAGGGGGTTCCAGGAATCCGAAGCGCTGTCGACTACGGAATACATTCGAATATATTTGCTTTTTCCTTTTTCCAATTCCCAGGGTTCTGCCTCCTTTGTCGCATATTTATTACAGCCCAGGGCTTCCCCGAACCGGGGATGTGTTGCTATATAAATACAACTTCAATTCAATACATGATACATTCATATTTATAAAAGTAATTTATAAAACCATTATTATTTTCAATAATTTATGTTTCGAGGTCTTAAAATATTAAAAAATAATGTATTAGATACATGTAAAATTAAAATAAATAAACAATAGAGAGTACTTGTAATATCACCTAGAATTTATCCATACTTAATGAATAAAAAAAAAATTAAAAGAATGAATTACAATCTATCTAGTGTGTTCAAACATCTATGATCATTCCTTTTATTTTTCTCGCATAAGTGAAATTAAAAAATGACTTCAAATGAATGACTTAAACTAAAAAATGACTTCAAATTAATGACCTCATTAACTGGTTACATAATTAAAAAATCAGATAACACACACACACACAAACACACATACGTGTCATAATTTCAGCTGATATCACTTTAGTATATTCAAATAGAGACATTGTTACGATTTATTTTATGAATACTATACTTTTGAAAAACGACACCGAATTCATCCTTGTAATTCATCCATATTTGATCACTCCATCATCAAACATAGTCCTGTTTATTATAAATAGATTTTTGATAAGATTTTTCATTATTCGATTGTTTATTGATTAAGAATCTGCAGTTTTTTTTTACAAGTTTTACTATTTGACAATAGTGGTATAAAAATTTAAAAAACGAATACAATTCATTTATACCCATAAAAAAGGAATATTTAACGAAATATGCAATTTGAATTTTTTTCTTATCTTAATTTATCGAGAAGAAAGGGGAGAAGATAAATGACTTAGAAATGGTGACATTTTCTTTCGTTATACACTTATATATATTGCTCACAAATCTCTTATCAAAAAAACTTTAAATGTCTTAAGTTATTATAATGCAAGGTTAAATGTTGATCCAATCTTATAGGAAATTTAATGTTAAATCTGAAAATATTGTCATAATTTGAAAAATTACACAAAACTTGGTTTGCTCAAAAAGATCTTATATATCAACAACGGATTGAAATAAAAAGGTGTGGTCAACAGCATTTTTCTGTATCTTTCGTCTAATTTCATTGATTTTTTTTTTTTTTTTTTTTTTTACATTAAAAGGTAATCGCCTTGTATATTTAGTAATAATCAACATTTCAACAATTCCCTCATTCAGATTGTTTTGTCTTCGACGACGGTTGCAGGAAATGTCTGTCGTAAATATCTTAAATACCCTTGCTCATGTAAAGAATAACATTTGGCTTAATGTATCGTATAAAGTTTCCTCAATTGATTTTTTTTTTCTTTTTTCTTTCACCTGCCGTTTCAAAAAGTTAAAACTTTATTTATTGAATGAGAAGTTGGGTGGGCTCAGTAAGAAACAATTCTTGGCAATGTTTGAGAATGAGCAAACATATTTTATTTTATTTGCCAACGTTTCGGCCAAATTAGTAATGGTCATCATCAGGGCTGAAACAAAGTAATGTCGAATAAAGAAGTAAAAAAGAGAGGAAAGGAAAAAATATATAAATAAATAAATAAAATGAAATCAAAAATAATAGTGCTAATAAACAATTTGAAATGATCTGAAAAAGTGTGGACCTACATTGATGCTAAAGAAGGTCATCATCAGGGCTGAAAAAAAACGCGATCTACATTTTTTAAAGAAGGAAAAAACGCGATCTACATTTTTTTAGATGATTTCAAATTGTATATTAACTCTATTATTTTCCATGTTATTTTGTTGTTTTCATTTTATTTATATATATATTTCTTTCTTCGTTTTTTTTTTTCTTCCCTTTCTTTTTTACTTCTTTATTCGACATTACTTTGTTTCAGCCCTGACGATGACCATCACTAATTTGGCCGAAACATTGGCAAATAAAATAAAATATGTTTGTTCATTCTCAAATATTACCTATAATTTTTTCAGACTGATCCCACCCAACATCTCATTGAATATATTCATTCAGACATTCAATATAGCTCTTTAAAAATGTATTTAGATTTATAGTTTTAATAATTAAAGCTATAAATAAAATTAATTGTATATTTATAGTTCCAATTATAGAACCAATCGTTCCGGTGATACGGAATCGTTAAACAAAATGATATTTATATTTAAGACGAAGGAAGGTTGAGGCAGGGTTGCGAAGGAATATTAAATTTTATCCCGGGCCGGGGGCCGCACCCTAGGGCCCATACATTGGCAACTGAAAAGGGAAAAGAAGGAAAAGAGGACACGTATGCAAAGGAACTAGCGGAGAAGAAGCCGCTTGAGGATTCATGTATTCAAGAAGTGGCAGAATTCACAATATAGGGAACGCTGTGCCGGGGGAATTTGATACGTCCTCTCAGCCTTTGGATGAAAGTGATACCCGCATTACTCCCTCCCTTGCGGAGGTTTTCCATTCTTTGTCAACGTCGGGATGGAATATATATTTGAATATTTTCTTATAGCCATCCCTCCCTCTTTATATATTTCCCAAAGGGTATTCTCTGCCGCTTTTATTTCCTTTATTCTCGCCCCCCCCCCCCCCCCCCCTCCCCTCCATCCCACGACTTCCCTTATATTCAAGAGTACAAATAAATAAATAAACGTGAGGCGGAGTATGTTACACGTTTCAGTGGATCCTCGGGAATCGTTCTGCTTTCATATCGAATTGCGGTCGATGGAGCTGAAAGGGTTGATAATTTTACATGCATGAACGGATAATATCAACCGACCTTGTGGGATTCCTGAATAAACTGGGTGCCCCTTTTTAACTGTTTTGTAAAATAACATAAAAATTGAATACATTTCGGTCACAAAAACATTTCTGGAACATTTGATCGCTTATTATTACCACGAACAAATAAAATTAATATTAAACATATTGTTAAACATGTAGGTAGTTTTTACGGTTAGGTGACCGTACATATCGACTTCATTATGCTTTTCATTATATCTCAAGTGGCATTTATTTATAATTTTCTTAAGATTAATTTTGTACGTTTTTATTTTTATTTATTTGAGAGTTTTGGAGCGTAAAACTTATTGGTCATCAACGCTCGTCTGTTCTCGATGGAAATTTATCTATATTTTGTAATATAGCTTTTCTCTATAAAGGAGGGCTATTACTTTTTCAATAATTTTTTTTCGTCGTTGCCAAGCGCCTTTGAGATGTTTTGAGGTATTCCTGATTCGGCTAGCTTTTTGGTGTAGTATGGGCATTCAGTAAACATATGGTTTATTGATAAAACATTGCCACATATTTCACAATTGGGAGAAGCCTCTTTGGTTATTAGGTGGAGATGTGTTATTCTGGAGTGGCCAATTCTTAATCGCGTTAGGATCACTTCTTCTCTGCGATTATTGCGGTAGGAACTGCTCCATGGTTTTATTTCCTTCTTAATAGCCTTAAGTTTACTCGGTGGGCTGTGATCCCACAATGCTTGCCACTCTTGGGATATCTTCTCTCTAAGTGGGCGTGCAAGTTCTAGCGCCGTTAGAAAAATTTTGCCAGGTCCTGGGAGGGCTAGAGCTTCTTTTGCTGCTTTATCAGCCATATCATTACCTCTTATACCGATATGACTTGGTGACCAGATGAAGTGAACCAATTTTCCTCCTTCATATAGTTTTTTGACGAGATCCTGAACGCAATGTATTCCTATGTGATCGGAATACATGTTCATCAATTTTGTACGTAAAATTTTTGATTATCTGTTTTTTGTTTTTTTTTCATGGATATACCTTATGCTTGTGGGTCTTCCATAGCTTTCTTGTGTAACGTTTTTATCACTCTAAAAATGTGTAACTTTTTTCACACTCAAAAATGTGACATTTTAACACTTTCTAGCTGTGTTAGTGTTGTTCGATTCCAAAATTCGAAAACAGAAGTGTCTTTTTATCAGAAATTTAATGGAGAATATCTTTTGTCATGTAACAGTAGTCGTTAGGACCAACCGCTTAGGAGCTATATTGGTTTGAATGAAAAAAGTCACGTTTTGCCTACATTTTTTGTGTTGGGGCTTTTTTAACGCGCCCTAGATCTGTTGGTGCTGATCGACAGTTTCCTTCTAAATTATATATAGACATTTCTATGATCTATTGTTTTTAAATAAAATAAAAGTAAATTATAAATAACATAAATATTAACGATTTAGAATTTTTTAACTAATGCTGTTAATTGTTCTAGATTGATTCGCTTATTATTATTATTGTTTATTTAATTATGTAATTAATTATTATTTCCAGTCTTTATATGTTTCTTAACTTGAATTGAATATATATTTGAATGTAACTATTAAAAATTAAAGGAAGAAAATAAATCCTCAATCGGAGTTATTATATATTTTATGATGCTATTATTTTTGTATGCTTCGCAAAATCCACTGATTGTTCCTTTTTGTTTTTTTAAAAATTGTATAGATAAATAATGTTGGAAAACGAATGTCATAAATATGAATATAGGTAACGAACTATTTATTTTATAAAATACTTTAATTTAAAACCATCAAATATTCACTCAAAAAAAGCAGATAAGCTATATATTAATAAAATCAAGTGAGTAATAAGTACTATCAATATTCCCGAAATTGTGAATTTAATGACGTATCAATGTCTTGTAAACCAACTAAACTTCGATAGCACTTTAATTTTACTTTAAGGGTTATGGAATTTATTATGAAAGGATAAGTTTATAATTTGGGCCAAGCCAGCAGTTTTTAGAACATCAAGATCATTACGGATCAGTTTATTTGTGGGATAGCAAGCAGTTTTGAAGGATTATAGATTAAGGATTATAGACATGAGATAAATTGGACGGTTTTAATAAATAATAAAATATCATTTAATTATAATAAATTAAGGGTGAAATATCAATGGATTGGTCCTGATTTCATAAATATTTGCCTATCGTCATTGAGTAAAATAAAAAATGTTAAAAGAACTGCTGGGGACAGCGCTATTTGGCAGACTGTAGAAATGACAACGAAGATTTTCCTTTTTTTTCATTTATTGATATTTACAACTGTACAAAATAATATACATCAAGTAAATGTGTTGATAGAGAATACAATGGCATGTAAATAACTTGTGAAGAACTACTAGCTTGTAGCACTTCAATAAAATCTACACTAAAAGGTCTCTAGGCCATCTTCTTTTCAAATGCTTCGGAGGATTATAGGGAATAGACTGGGATGCAAGTTGAGAGACGAGTGGATTGCAGGGGTTATGGAGCTTACTATGAAAGGATAGGTATCTGGTTTGGGCTAAATCAGCAACATATGGAACATTAAGATCTTAATGAATAACTTTATAGGCAACAAAGTAAGGAGCATTGTGGATTTTTCGAAGGATTTTGGACTGTAGAATTGGATACGAGATGAATTGGATGGTTTAGTGGATCCCCAAAGCTCAACACCGTCCGTTGAAACAGGTCTAATTACAGTCATGTAAATGAGTCTTAGGTAATTAATTGGGAACGTTGAACGTAGTAAATGTTGAAGTAGTCAGTATAAAGAAAAATTAAATTTAAATTTAAATTGTAGAAATAGATAAGAGATTGAGTTTATACTATTTTTTTAAATATTTTGCATTATATAACAACTGAAAAAGAAAAAAAATGAAGAGATGTACTCAAGAATGAAGGAACGTGTATGGACTCTTTGACAGAGGCTGTCCTTTGTGAACCCTAATTCGGAATATAGTAGAAGTCGTGCCTTCCTCCATACATCGGCTGGAACCTGCCTGGAATATGAGGGCTCCTTTTGACTGGAGAATTTTATTGACTCGGAGCCGTCGGTTCGGTAAACGCTTCTAACGAACCGGCACAGACGTGTGTCGTACTCCAATCAGCCCGCCACGTCGGCGTCTTTTTATTCTGGTCAAATGTTAGCTCTTGTGTTCTTTGTCTTTGGCAGAAATTTGAGAGTCGAAGGGTAGAACCCCCTGGTGACTGGAAAATGACAAACATTTTAAGAAAATATTCTGATTGATTCACAGTGTGCGTGTGTGCAAACTCGATCTTTTAGAAAATAATTGGATGTTGAGATCATGGCTTAGTAAAATCGTGAAAGTATAAATAAAGTCTATGACACCATTCATAATTATTATAATCATTTTCAAAATTAAGGCAGATAAATAGACAGTTTTGACATCTAAATTCTGTTTAAATACAATGGCATACAGCTCATTCGCTGCAACGACATAACTCAAAAAACTTAAATTTTGCAGGACAGTCTTGTGAATAAAGTACAGGACGATCTGTAGACATACAATGGTGACATATCCTGCTCTCTCTTAGTGAATAGTTGAAGCTCAAATATAACCTTCTACCGACCAAAACTAAGTAGGTGAATGGTTCATTATACAGTAAAAATCTCGGCATAACTCAAAAGATTGTTTTTATGTTATGCCGTTGTTACAGCAAATGAGCGATATGTGCCTGCCTTTGAAAAACTATTGCTGGTTATGAGTTTATATTACAATAGATTAGTAATGTTATAATAAAATAAAAACTAGTATTAGATATTCGCTAATAAGTAGAAACTTATATATTTGAACGGTTACTACTGGGTGTAGGTTTGTTAGGGTAAGAGTCCACACTTCGTAATTTACATCATATGAAATGTAGAAAGAACTTAAATGTCTTTAATTGGATAGATGAGTATGCTGTGTTTATAGCAACCCAATAAAGTTGGGCAGCACTATGTTTATTGTAATTGTCTCAATAAAGCATAAATCTCCCTTATTACAATTTAAAAATGCTTTTTTAATAATTTCTGTAAATATCACATTAATTATTCATTTTACACTAATGACATTTTTGGTATTTTAGTTATATAGTATAGTATTAACCATATATTAACTAATGTGATTTTCACTTTGCATTTGTGAACGGCTCTTCCGTCGAAAAACTTAAAAAGAACTACTCATCAGTAGCATTTCAATGATAATTCTACACTAGAAGGTCTAGAGCCCTAGAGGCCATCTTCTTTTCAAACGCTTCAGAGGATTATCGGAAATGGAGTGGGGAACAAGTTGAGAAACAAGTGGATTTGAGTGGTTATGGAGCTTACTATGAAAGGATATGTATTTGGTTTGGGATAAATCAGCAACATATGGAACATTAAGATCTTTATGGATAAGTTTATTGGTGACATATTAGGCGCATTGAGGATTTTTCGAATGATTTTGGATTGTAAGGAATGGATACGAGATGAATTGGATCATTTTGTGGATCCCCAAAGCTTGAATCCGTACGTCCAAATAGGTCTAATCACAGTCACGTATATGAGCCTTTTGTAATTAATTGGGAGCTGTGAACGTTGGTTTAGTAAATGTTGAAGTAGTCTGTAATCATTTGCAGTATGTAATTTTAGTTTTAATGCGTTTGTGACATTTTGTGAAACAGAAATTAATTATATTCAAAGTTTGAAATCCGATTGAAATTGGTGAGATCAATTTTGGCAGAGTTGGTCTGTATTTAAAATTTCGATAGATATTTCTGTCTGATATGTGCTCATAACACAAAAATTAATTAGTCATTTTTTTTTTATTTTTTTTTTTGTCATTTCGTAATTTTTTTTTTTTTTTTTATTTTCATCATATTTACGGGTGATTAGCCCAGTATATATTACGTATTTCACTATGCATTGAATTTTAAAAGAAACTCCAAAGATAGCAAAAATGGAATGAAAATGAGATTCAGAATAGGAACGAGACATAAAATATAATATTAGAGTATGAAGGAAGGTAGAGGGGAATATAGGGCAGGGGAAATAAATAAGGGAAGAGTGGAAGGGTGGGAGTGGATTTGTACCCGAACGAGGCAAAATCTCGTTTCCCGCAGAACTAATGCCAGGTAATGGAAAAAGGTACCGGATGAGGAAGATGAGAGGACGGAACGATATGGCCGCATTAATATGTTCCTTTTTCGACCTCGCAGCGGGAAAGGGGTTTTATTGGGCTCGATATCGGAGGCCGTGGATGTAATCCTGGTTCCCTCAAAGGACCTTATTATATCCTCCTCCCCTCCCCCCAGCCTTTGGGATTAGCTAGCGGGTGTATTAACTCATGACAATGTGGGTAAGCAACAGTTGTTTCAGCCTGCTGAAGAAATCTCACAAATTTTGAAACTTCATTTGATACTGTCATGCAGTTCGATGAGGAAAGCTTTATTTCTCTTAAAAATTATTTTTACTGTAATTAGTTATTTTATAACCATGAATGCAGTGTTCATTCTTGAGTCTTTTCATTTGAAATTAACTTTTTAGTGACACAGTTTATAATGTAGCTACACACATACAAATGTTAATAAAAAATATACCCTAATCTAAATGTTCCACAAGTCTCAAGACACATCATGTTGCTTGTTGTTCAGTGGGGCTTAACCTTATACTAATTTTAAGTTAACATTAACTCTAACTAGGGCAAGAAGGGCAGATTATTCTACATTCTACCTACCTATTTTAGCCAGAGTTAAAATATCGATATATTATTCCATTTTTTAAAAATAAGTATAAGGCTTTACATGACACAATAAAGGTTCATATCTTGAGTTTGTAATCAATTCGTACAAAATATATGTTTTTATGAATATTAACCCTTCAACAAGACAGTTATCGTATTAAATTTCTTTTGGGAGTACCCTAAATCCATCCTAATCCTAAAACCACTTAAAATTTTCTAGAAAAGAACTTGTCTTTGAACTACCGTTTTAGCGGAACGAAGTCAATGAATCTAAATATAATCACCAAACCTTTACCCTATAGTCCATTCTACATTCCATGTTTGACACTACGGTACTCTAACTTCTTCCGATACAAGAACTTACTTGGAACCTCTCCCATCTAGTCACAAGAGAGGAGAACTAAAGAGAAACATTTTAGAAGTATACAAACTAATGAATAGGTCACATCATAGGAAGGCTCCCAAACTAAGGATGCTGCAGTGGTAGGAATTTGAGTTAGCCCAAAACTAGGATTACATTAACTGGAAGTTTTAGTCCAGATATGGAAGAGGTTGCTGGAGTTGGCAAAATATCTCTCAAACTCAGTTAAAAAAGAAATCCATTTTATCATAAATCAGATCAGTAAATCTTCAAAAAAGCTATCCTTTTTCAGGATCCCCAGCCATTCCGGGATACCCGGAAATGAGGAGGTGAATAGAGCAGCAAGAGAAGCCCACCAATTAGAAACTATTATACGCACTTTCTTGTCCACGGCAGACATGTTTCGACCCCTCCACGTGAAGATTTTGGGTGACTGGCAGAGTGCATGGTCGGCATCGTAAAACAATAAATTGAAAGAAATCAAACCAAACATCGGTGGTGGCTTGGCCTCTTCCTCGAGACAATGTGAAGAGAGGAAGTTATAATCACACGGCTAAGAATTGGACACTGTCGTTTAACACACGACTACCTGATGGCAAGGAGAGATTCTCCTCAGTGTCAACTCTGCAGAGTTACTCTAACAGTGAGGCACATCTTCGAGGAGTGTCCTCAGAACAGTTGAGATATGGATAAATGTGGTGTATCTCGTCAGCTCTGTATGTTCTTGGGCGATAGTAAACAATGCATTTGTAGTACCATAGAATTTATCAAGCGATTGGATTATATAATTTTTTTTTTTTTTTAATTTAATATAATTTGATTAGAAATTAGTTATTGTGTAAGTTCGGGTATATGGGCAATAATAACCATAGCAGTTTTTTGCCCTTAAAAAAACAAACACCAACAAATATCTCATATAAAAGACTATCCTGAAACCTATTCCAATCTATTACTATTAAAATATCAAACGTTTTCTTGCTGCCCATGAAATCCTCTGAACAATTTTCTATATTACACCTCTAACGAAAACCTACATAATCAAATAAATATATCTTTTGTCTTCAACCTTAGACTCTTGACTTGAAATTCCGCCAGAATCAAAATCCTTGTTCCAATCATTCCATCCCTGGGGCGCAATCATTAACCAGTTCTACACATCCATAAGGATTATAAAATATTTAAAGAAGATTATAAAATATTATATTATAGATTACATTTTTCGAGGGTTAAAACGCCTTGAGATATTTTTTTGAATATATATGATGGAGTTCTGGCGATGACCAGCTTCCCTATTTATCGCTGAGCGTCTGCGGTTATTGTTCTCTCGCTCAGCTTTTGAGGGTTTCAGATAGCAGACACAGTGAGATAAGTGCCGAATACTCTTCATGCTTTGCTTCCACAAAAAATTAACTGACTAGATGGTATATAGTTTAATAGAATTTAATGAAACGAATAACAACTTTTCGATTACAAGTTACTTTTGGAATAATTTGTGCTGAAATATGGCACCAAAATAATGTTATTATATAAAGTTTTCTATCTGAGACTCAACATTCTTCACCGAACTAGAAATATAATTGCCTCGTTTGTGATATATGCCCTTCCCCCCGCTAGCAGTTTCCCCTGCAATGGAGTTATTTCCAGCAGAGGTCCGCTCCAGCGACTCCTTCTCCAGCATGTTACCAAGACAACGAGATGGAGTAAACATCTGTCGGTAATGGAGCCATCAATAAGGGCACTCCCTCGATATAATATAAGAGATCTCGTTATTTTTCCAGCGACTTGAACATCGCCTTCGATACACACGCACGTATCCTTACGCTCTGCCTATTTCACGCCACATTTGACCCGTAAGCCGCTCTGATATGGATTATATTCACAGCCTCTCTATCCTATTCCATCAGCCTAATAGAAGATCTCTTTAAATAAGTTTTTTTCCAAATTACCTTATTGAAGGTGGGGCCACTAGTATTGGCACTGATTGCTACGTTATTCATTGTTATTGTTTGGTTTTAAGGGAAAACAACTGTTATAGGGTATTACTAACGTTATATATAAACCTGACGGTTCATAATTATGTTTTTATTTAAAAAATGATAATATAATTGAAATAAATATATATGAGGTATCACACAGGAAGAGAAAAAAAAATGAACTTAAGATATATATGTGTGAATATACGTCAATTCGTATGTGGATACCGGACTAAAACGACATGAAACTGCTTAACGTTACAGACTACAATATTTACTATATATTGTTATTAGACTTATTTGGACATGGAAGTTGATCTTTGGGACACCCCTAAACTTTCCAATTCTTCTTCTAATCAATCCTTACTAACCTCAATGCTCCTTACTTTCTTATCCCTAGAAATCTTAATGTTACATATATTCCTAATTTAGCCCACAAACGATACCTATCCTTTTAGTAAACTCCATAATCACTCAAATCCACTAGTTTTTCAACTTGCTTAGTATATATATATACCCTTCGTCGTAAACCTACGACTACTTCAGCATTTGCTTGAGATGTTACAGACTACTTCAGCATTTGCTTGAGATGCGTTCAGGGCTCTCAATTAGTTACAAAGGACTCATTTACATGACTGTGATTGGACCTATGTGGACGAGCGGAGTTGAGCTTTGGGGCTCTGCTAAACCATCCAATTCATCCCGTATCCAATCATTACAATCCATGATCCTTCAAAAGATCCTCAATGCTCCTTACTTTATCACCATTAAGTTTATCCATAAAGATCTTAATGTTCCATATGTTGCTGATTTGCCCAAGCCAGGTACCAGTCATTTCATGGTTAGCTCCATAACCACTCAAATCCCCTAGTTTCTCAAATTGCTTCCCACTCAATTCCCGATAATCCTCCGAGGCGTCTGAAGGGAGGATACCCTGGAGATCTTGTGTAGAATTTTTTTTTTTTTTTACTGATGTGGTACTACTGATGAGTAGTTCTTTTTAAGTTTTGGCATATTATTGTAAACGTTTTTTAACACATTTACTTGGTGTATACTTTTATAGTTGTAAATTTCAATAAATTGATTAAATAAAATAAAAATATATATATACTTATTGAACTTGTTAAATTTATTATGTAAATTAGTTATTCAAAAATATTTTTTTGTTTATAAATTAGGCTCCTATACCACTCCCTCTGATGGCCAAAAGCCGAGAGTATCAGAGTATGGCCATATAATTATGCATTATGAAAACAAATTGACCTAATAAAGTAGTTATTTGAATTTAGGATTATTTGCAACATATTTAGACAAAATTCAAATACATCTAAACCCTGTTAAGCCTGTTTAGAAACACAAGAGCCTTTGTTGTAAAGGACTGGGTAATGAGAACTCCAGACCTCAGCTAAAGCCTTCGATTAAGCAGTCTCAGGAGAGGGGTTGTGCTTACCTTCCGCAAGCTTTTCTAACTTAACTCATTGTTTTCCCTCTCTTCTCTTAAATTACTTAATAATTATTCAGTTCATACTGGGTATATACATAATTGAAAAGTAATTTTAATTTTGAAGTAGAAGTTTTGAAGCAATAAATGCTTTGAGGATGATTTTAGTAATAATACTTCCATAATTTAATAAACAATACATTTCGCATTTATTATATCATTAATACGCTTTGCCTGACATTGACAATTCTTGAACACCCTTTTCTCCTTACAACCTTTATCTGTTCTGTATAACTTGAGCTATTTGAGCCAAAAGCCTTATGGAATCAAGATCGTGTTTAAACAATTTTTATCAAATAAATATCATTCGCATGATGAAAAATTTTCCTTAATTATCCAAGTACCAGTCAATCTTTTTAGAAGAATTATTAATTAAAAACAAAAAAAAATATATATATTAAATTTTTTGCGATTCTGTTTAATAAATAATAGACAATTAGTCCAGTATCTTGGATCGATATGCTTGTAATAGTTTTATATCTTAATTCATAGAGATTACAGTAGTGTGTATAGATAATTAATTCTGTTTTTTTTTACATCCTTTGAAGATTCTTTCTTTTTTTTTAATTCTACTATTAATTGATTGTTTTATTTTTATTTTTTGATTAATTTTTAAAATTCTTAACCATTCAATTTTATTTATTTTTCATGGTTTTTTTTTTTTTGTTTATTTCAAGATCTCAATGTCCGAGCAGATCCTGATTAAGTTAAAGCAACAACCCAGGTTTATAATTGCATGGTTCCAATCAGGGCATAATGCTGACTACACTATTGCATAATAAAGGCTTCAGTGAAGAGATTTATTAAATATTTTGAGAGGTGTAAGTGGGTGGACCGGTCGATAGGCATTGTCAAGGCTTCCACAGTTTTCCTTTATCGAGTTTCATTTCCATGGAAACCCCTCCCGCACCTGCCTGCCTCTCTCGGAAAAACTTACCTTGTCACAATTTTTCCTCCGAGTCCCTCCCTCTTCCCTCCCCTCTCCTCCTACACCTCTCTGACATATATTCTCTTCGAGAAGTCTCGTTTTTAGTTTAGCGCTATTTCTTTTTATTTATGAGGACTGAAAAAATTTTATGTCATATCATATTTCTCTTGTTATTGTATTTTATAATGGATGTATCTTGCCTTATGGTATTGTTACTCAAAGTATAAAGTTAAAGTCTGTTAAGAAGAAAAAATGAACTTAAAATTCACATAACTATTCCTAAAATCAAGCTATTAAGTATCAATTAAAGGATGGATCCTGAATTATAATGATATTTATCTCGCTGAAAATAGTTGAGGAGTGATAAAATAAAAATTTGAAACAACACACATTCATTAATTATTATTTTCATTGTTTCATTTCGACCGCATCCAAACTATCTTGGTCTTTGTAAAATGATATTGTTGGACAAAACTAAATATAAATAATATAAATTTAACCAGATTTAGCTAAAATCAGACACCTATTCTATCATTCTAAACTAATGGTCCCCAATCAAATCGACTGGTCTCTCAACTTTCAAATAATTGTTATTCTTATTATTTAATAAAAATAATTATCATTCGCAGCGTTTAAATTGAAGATGGTCTATAGACGTTCTAATATGGAATCCTCACAGTAGTTCTGCCTATATCATGTTTCTTTACACCTATTTAAGTTCATTTCCTCTCATTTCCTCATCGTATTTTTTTAAACACCTGTTTTCATTTTAAAACAAAAATATATTGTGCTTCAGTCTAAAGTTTAGTTATTCTACTTTTAGTGAGGTTTTAAATAGTTTCTTTATAAGGTTCTCTAATTCAAATTTAATTTTTAAAAAATAGCAATTGTCAAACTCGTTTGACCTATAAAACCAATTATTAAAAGTGGCTTATTTAAAATATTAAATAATTAAAATATCAGCTGTCATTTACAGATATTAGATATACAATTTAAAGAGTGTGCATATTTTTTTGCAACATAAAATTTTATATATTATTCAAATAATGAACTAATGTCAATGTTTTTCTTTAGATTTCTTTTTTGGATTAAATTTCATGTACGAGTAAATAAAAACTCGTATATAGTTTTTTTTGTTTTTAGACACCATTTGTAATTATTAAGAAATTTCATGTTAGTAAAATAACTTCTATGTCTGATACATATTGGCCTTTATATTCCTTTTGTTCTAGACCCAAAACCTTATCAGTCAAATAAGAAAAGTTTCATCGAAATCCCTCAATCCCTAACCTGTTCCACAAATCCATAATCCTCCTCGCAGTTTAAAAAGGCAGTGGCTTAGAAATCTGTTGAAAGATTCGCAATAGAGTTCTGGTAATGGGCAACTTCTCCACTCATGCTCTCTCACTCTCCCTCCTCTGGCTCAAGAAGCAGTGAAAAATTTAGAGAGAAGCCCTGGGATCTCCTGGAGGCCCCCCAATCCCTCCCATGATGGGAGAGGAAGCTGACTGAAGGATTCTTAACCAGAATGAAAGAACAAAAGTTATTTTATTTATTTATTTTATTTTGTTAGTATTATTTTGATTTTTTCCTATATCCATTTATTTAATCATTTATCTATTTATATTATAATTCTATTCTATTTAATATTACTTTAATTACCTAGTCATGGATATAATAAACTGTGGTGGATTGTAATAAATTGTCAAAATAAAAGTTTTTTAAAAGAAAAAATCTTATGTTTCATCCCAATTCACAATTATAATTATATCGTTAATTAATTTAGTATAATAATGATTAATTAGTATGGTAATATTGTACATAATTTACTGTCTTAGTTATTTATGAATAAAATGTTAAAATAAAACTGAAAAGTTTGGTGGTTGATGAAGGGGTTTGTTTTTGAAATACTTGTTGTTCATTAGATAAAGAGTAAGTGTTTAGAAGTGCTAGGTAGTAAAATCTAAACATTTTGAAACAACTAGAAACAGAAATATGAAGAAGATAATTGGACTATGTATGTTTAAAAAAAAAAACTTTTAACATAAATTAATCAACATTTTTTTTAATAAATAATCCTTTCAACTATTTGTGATCAAAATAAATAATTAAATATAACTATAATTTATTTTATATACAATTGAATGGTATCTAACTTTCTTTTCTTCGGCGTAGGTGAATATATGTGTTAGTAGATGTATTTTTAGTTCCATATCATTTTCCCCTTTTTCCACAAGCTCTATCAAACACCGAAGAGGTAATCAGGACGGAAAGATGGAAGAAAATAACTAGGGAAAATAAAGAAAAAACCCGACTCTATATATGCCAAGGAAGATGAGATGAAAAGACGGCTGGCTCACATGGAGACCTAACTAGAGGGCGTTTGTGAGATGTCAAGCAGCACCCTCGTTACCAGGAGGGCACAAAGAGATCCCGTCAAAGTAAGGAGCTTAGGATCTGAAGAGGAGAGGAACAGGGCTAATGAAAAGGGAAGAAGGAAGAAGGAAGATAGGAAACGAGAAGCGCAGGCACAAACAGGATTCCGCCTTCCCTCTTGTATCTTATTCCAGCGGTGGAGAAGTCTGGAAGGGTCCCTTTTATCAAGAGCCAAGGCTTTGCCCGGTCTCAGTAGATAGAAGTCTTCAGGTAATAAGAAAATAAGAAAATAAAGTTACAATATGAGGCAGAACGTCAAAATATCATGAATTAGCTTATATACCCATGAAATTGGTAAGGAGAATAAAAAAATAAAAAAAACCTACAAATTTTAAACTATATCGCAACACAGATTTTAATTAAATACATTTATATCTGACGTGATACTTATGTCCGAGTATCGGTCGAGCCTATCGTTCACTTCTCCAGGTTATCAGAAACACTTAGAGATTTCTGAAAACACTTACTGAAAAATGGGCAAACTTTATGAAGCATCTAGAAAAATGTGTACGAAGCATTTAGGTATTATCATAAAATAATTAAATAAGTAAAAGTTATAGCTTGCTGAGGATGACCACTGCAGGTCATACCAAGATGTTGTTTTGACCAGTTTATTTTAGATTTAAAAATGTAATTCGTGAATGTGGAATTCCTTAGAATTTTAATATTCACGGACAATCATAATTGTTGATACAAATTCATAAATGTTGAGGGACAACAGATACCAGCATGAGCTAATAAAAGGTACGATATTATTGTATATAGCCTCTACGTCCGGGAATCGAACCAATCGTTCACCAGCCTAGGTTATCGGAAACACTGTTTCTCTGACAACCCCTACTCCAAAGTGGCCAAACGCATCTTTTAACATCAACATAAAAAAAACTAGTACATTGTACCTTTATGGATATGACCTCTGCAGGTTACAACAAGAAGTAGTTTTGACTAGATTATCCAAGTATTATCTAAGTATAATTCATAGGGAAAATATTTTATGTTTGGTTACCAAGAGAATAAAGGAAAATGTTAATTATGTACGCTTTCGATTTGATCTAACGTTGATTTATTATAAGGAAATTAATTCACCAAGTACCGTTCCTTGTTTATTTTTCTACTTAGAACTTTTTAATAGCGAAAATAATTATTAATTAAGGCTATATTGAACTATGTGGATCTACAATTCAAGAAATGCAATGAATCGCCTCTATAAAAGAAATAAATGTCACGAATCGGGTATGTTATTTGTTTATGATGCGATTGATTATACGATGAATAAATTAAAAAAAAAAAATCTGGCTTTCTGATTGTGTTGATGATGCTAATACATGGCTTTCATGTAATCACTAACAGAACCATAATCGTTACAAAAGTGTATTTTTAAAGTCGGCTTTTATTTTTGTGACTTTTTCATGATTTGATTTACAATTATATTTAATTTATATAATTAAATTAGTAATTGTTAGGGAACCAGAGTTCACTAAGGCCTGAAGAGCCAAAGAAGAAGAAAATACAAGAAATAGTTGAAAGAAATACTTTAGAACGCTGAAATACTCATTTAAGATTCAAATTTAAGTAATAGATTTTTTATTTTATTTTTTTTTACTTCGCTTTACCTAATTTACCTCTTTTGCAGAATAATACAAAATAATCGTTCAATTCAGGAGAATTCGGAAAATAAAACTAATGAGGAATTTATGATCGTTGAACTTACCTACAATAAAAAAATAATTTTCTGATTAGCTTGAAA
This sequence comes from Euschistus heros, assembly GCA_003667255.2. NCBI lineage: Eukaryota > Metazoa > Arthropoda > Insecta > Hemiptera > Pentatomidae > Euschistus > Euschistus heros. Next base: position 1,789,998 of record RCWM02000004.1, read on the forward strand.
AAAAATTAAAATATCATATAAGTAAAAGAAGCAATACAATAAACAAATAAAAAAATTACTACATTTTATCACGGATAGTCAAAAACGTTATACTTGAATGTGAATTTCTTCGCATTTCCATATAAAGCGTACAATAACAATCATGAATGGCAAATTCCAAAATGTTAAGGGATTACTTTATGCTAGCATGAGGTAAAGGACTCTAATTTTGTGAAATGATATTGTAAATAGATTTTATTCATGATAAAATCGACTATTAAAAAATAAAATTCTGTTTTTTAATAGTGTTAAATTTTGTTGCATAAAAAAGTATAGGATATATTTTAAAACTTAAAGATTACCTTTGTAAAATATTATAAGAATAACTATTAACTAGTAAAATTGTTTCAGATGTAGAATAACCTTAAGATGGTTTCGAAAAAAGAAAAGAAAAAAAAAAGGTGGAATTAAAAGGGGATGGAAATCAAGAACATTTGCTTTAAAAAAAAAAAAAAAAAAAAAAAAAATCACTTTTCTATACAAGAAAAATGTAAAATTTTTTTTCGTGAATAGCCAAAAATGTAATTCGATAAAAAAAATCGTGGATATCTGATTCTCATATCTTGAGGGATTACTGTTATTGTAGAGAGTATCTATATGCCCATTCTAATAAAATAATCTTTTTGTGATTCCCAAGTTCTGTTCCGATATAATAGAATTATGTTCCCAAGAACAACATTCTTTTCAAGCTGTAAAGTATATTGTTCCATCTGAAGAGTAGAGACGTGATGAAGTGCTATCGATTACGTTGTGGGAGGAAACCGAATTTCCTTTCTGGTTAACGAGCCCTATGATTAGCCGGGATTAAAACGCGCGGAAAAACTGCAGAGAGGCGGGCGGAGGTTTTCCACTCCATTTCCTCCTATACCGTCGGCAGAAAATCACCGGTTTAAGTTTCCGGTTTTCCATCGCTTTTCCTCCAACGGGGGTACAGATATTAAGGTTGTTGTGCCACTTGTTTTTTATTGGTTGTTAGGAAAGGCCAATGGCTGCGGGGAATGGGGCGATTCCGGTGATGTACGACTTTCCCTAAAGATTTCCCAGAGTTTTCCCCCAGCTGTAGATCACCTCTTGTAACAACTCTGCAGGGGAGGTTGATTGAAGACCCACGGGATATCGGGTGTCAGCGATCCTCGCCGAATCATAGAACAGCATTTATCTTAGTTGAAGCAATCTTCTACGGAGCTAGCCGCAGATTGCTTTGCTCTCAGTATATAATACAATAGGCTATAATATTATACTACATCCAAGTTATAATAAAATATAATATCTGTTGTTGAAATATTATAGTACTTCTTGCGGCATATTTTAATAGATTTATTTGATATAAATCAATATTAAAAAAAAAAAAAAAATGTAAACTGTGCGTTAAATTTAGTGATTAATTTAATTTTTTATATCAATTTATCATAATTTACATATGTATAAATATATAAATTAAGTAAATGTGTCGATAATGATTACAATAACATGTCAAATCTTGAAATGAACTACTCATCAGTAGCACTTCAAAAAAAAAAATTTACATTAGAAGATCTCTAAACCATCTCTTTTCAGACGCCTCGGAGGATTATCAGAAATGAAGAGGGAAGCATGTTGAGAAACTAGTGGATTGAGTGGTTATGGAGCTTACTATGAAAGGATAGATATCTGGTTTGGGCTAACTAAGCAACATATTGAATATTAAGATCTTTATGGATAAGTTTATTGGTGACAAAGTAAGGAGCATTAAGGATTTTTCTAAGGATTTTGGGTTGTAAGGATTGGATGCGATATGAATTGGATGGTTTAGTGGAGCCCCAAACCTCAACTCCGTAAGTCCAAATTGGTCTAATCACAGTCATGTAAATAAATATTTTGTAATTAATTGAGAGCTTTGAAAGTTTGTCTAGTAAATGTTGAAGTAGTCTGTAACGACGAGCAGTTTCTTGTCGTTTTAGTCTTGTATGAGAATTCCGAGTAAAACGTTTGTCCAAGAGGAGACCTAGGTAGCGGATCTGTTCAACAGGGATCAGTGGAATATCATGAAATGATACTGTAAATGTATGGATTTATTTTGATTCTCTATTTTTGAAATCATTCTTGAATGTTTAGGATATGGGGTTGGATTGTTTGGGAGGCAATGAGGGGATCATTTTTTCTGATAATAAACATGTGTCATCAGCATAAGTGGTGAGGACAGTGCCTCAGTATAAGAAATTTAAATTAAGAAAATTGTTATTGATTTTAAATAGAAATCTTTTTTATTTATACATCTTCTTTTTTCTTATTTGCTAATCAATATTTTATTATTATTACTTTCATTTGGTTGAATGCTCCGGGACCTTAAATGGTATATTATAGTTTCTTTTTGTATTATATTGTAATGTTTTCTGTTTTTTATTTTAAATACTAGATTAATTTTTTTTTTAAACAGATTATTGTAATAGTATAATTGTCCTTGTATGTATTATCATCTCAAAATGTTTATAATTAAAGTTTGATATTATGTATCCATTATTAATTATTGTTATTAAGGTAAACCATCTTGATAATTCCTGGTGTAGATATATTAAATTGAGTAGAGAACGGAATCTAATCCACTTACAAGATGGCATATTGATTGGTTGTGGTTGTGGTGGCTCCTTGTAATCCATCCTCTGTCAACACAATTCCATCAAATGGTGGAATATAGTTTCAGTAAATATCGGCTCATCACATTTCGGAACTAATACCATTAAATATATTCGCTCAGGGTTGCCTTATTGATTCGGGGAACCAATCATATCATTCTCCTGTCTTCCATTTCATTTATCCATTCTCCTTGCAATATGAAATATTTTGTTAAAGAATTATATTTATTTAGTTTTTATTTTTGAATTTTACCTATTTTTTAAAAGGATTTCTAAGGTAATTACTAACTTATTTTAAACAAAAACAAAATGTTATTATGCACACTATTAACTACAATTATAAAAAAAAAAAACTATGAGAGGAAGAAATAACAAACGCAATCACAAAAACTAAGGAATTTTAAATAAACCCATTTATTTTCCTATATTCGTTAATGAAAAAATATATTCATAAATAAAAAAATTAAAAAATGGGCAGAGGACATCTCATAGGTACACTGTTTGTTTAAGGTTTTAAATTATATATATTCTTACATATTCACTAAAGGTGAAGTAAAAAAAGTATCAAATTTTCAGAGGCTTTCCCTCAACATTTGTCCTTGTTTAAATAATAAAGGATAGAACTAAAATAATCTCACTTGATTATAAATAAAGAAGTATATTCTGTATACTACTTCTGTATAATGTAAGTATATTATATATTCTGTATAAAGAAGCTTTCCGACAGTTTAATATAAATTAGGTAAAGAAATTCATGCTTAACAACATCTTTTTACTGCGTATACTGTCATAATATTGCAATATTTTAATATTTAATTATCTCATAAAACTTTATTTTCTCATAAACAATCTCTCCATTCGAAAAAATCCACTAAATCCTCAAAGCTCGTTATTACATCACAAATGAACTAATGCGTCAAACAAATTAACAAGACCTTAATGTCCCATACGTGTTCTGTCATTCATGGAATCTTCATTCGAAACACAGAAACTAGTCCTTTCACGATAAACTAGAATATCAACCTGACCTTTTAAATTCACTTCTTCGCTACCTCCAAAACTTTTCCTAGGAGTTTAAAAATAAAATGGACCATAGTTTTCTAACATATATTTTAATATAGGACTCATTGGAGTGCTTCTATTGGACAGCTTCTGTTCCAGTCAAAACCAAGCTATTTTTACTCTTGTATTTAAGTCGTTTCTGGATGGTAAAGATGCACAGTTAAAATATGGAAAAATGTAATTAATCACCAAATTCTCTACAAAATTATTAGATCGTTTCTAATGAAATGCACACTTTTGGACCAAACGTTATATTATCTAAAAAAAAAAATTGGAATTTTTTTATTTTAAATATTTACCTTATTTTTCTACAACTAAAAAATGTGATGCTACCTAAAACACAATAGAAATGCAGGCATGAGGGAGTTAGCACCCTGTACAATCTCTAGGCGTTATAATAAATTATTAAGGATTAGACACGGAGATCCCACTTCCATTTCCTTTTCAGCCTCAGTTGAGTTACAGAGTTATATTCATAGATTCTGTTCCTATTTACTTGAGTGTCCACGGAATTTACAATGAAAATATATGTAAATTTTATGAAAATGATTCGTATTACTTTCTTATTATGACATATATTACTGTCAGAATATGTCTGTATGCAATGTTTCGTTTGACACGTATGGAGTCTGTTATCAGTAATAAAATAATATAAATAGGAATGTTTTTTTTTTTTAATATGTGTTTATGTTTTAGTGGTAACTTTGAGCGTCTTTGAAGTAAGGAGTATAGTAGCCGCAGTCTTTACTTACTTTCTTTACAGACTGTAAAGTCTGTTTTTTGTCTTGACAACTGTACACAGTATGATGCACAAATTGGTTGTCAAATTAATAACTGTTGATTTTAGATATTAAATATTTTTGTTAGCTTCAGTTGATCTCACGCTTCTAAATAATAAAAAATAGGTGTTAGAAGGTAGCGAGCATTGGTGTGAGTGATTCGTTCAGTTACCCGCTTGGATACAAGAATCGCTTATATTCTTATATTAGCATCTCCCGTCGCGGCATCACCCGCTCTCATAAGTAAAGAATTTAGATAATTTTAACTTTTTGAGGCTTTATTTTTTATTGATAATCTCTCATTGAATTATGCCCCTAAGAATTATTATTATTATCAGACTCTTGCGGATAATGGACTGCATCATCAGTGCTTACAACTAATGGCCCATGAAACATTTTTAACACACACTATAAAAAAGCAAAGGATCGATTTTGATATTTGGTAATAACTTTTATTCGGAAGAAACAATTTTATTGATTTTAACTGGTTGGATTTCAATTTCTGGCCATAAATGTATATGGTAGTGCGGTAAACCTTGTTTCTGCCACTCAACATAGTGTATTTAAATTATCAATATAGTAGACTTTACTATTGTAAACCTTCCTAGAACATAAGATGATTTAAGTTAAAATGCGGTACAGATTAGTTCAATAGTTTTACCATTGCAAACTATGTAATACAATAACGCCACTTATCATCGGTCGATTTTAAAATTTTACTGGGATCCACATGTCGCACCAAATATTTGTAGCTTTTTTTAATAACAATTTAATTGAAAATAAGTAAATTTTATTATAAATTTACTGTTTTGATACAACATCATAGCTTTGAAATCTGTCACGAATGGCGCTCGTCACCTGTCGGTCTATTTTAAAACTTCATTGCACATCACATATTTACCGCTTTTTGTTATGAAAATGTAATTGAATATCTAGAAATTTTATTATTGCTAAACCTTCCATGAATTATATAGATGGGGTAGTTAAAATTTGGTGGACATTGCTTCGGTAGTTTTCGCCGTTAGTGATCAATAACGAAAAATGGCTTGTCCTTTTATATAATAGTATGTCTTCAACTTCTCGCGGCCTCAATTTTTTTAAAAATCCTATTTAGATCCTTATGGGTTTCCACTCATCACCTTTAAAAATTATGGTGATTATGTTTATTGAATAAATGTTAATGTAATAATCCGTATTTTAAACATTATAAAATAAAGGACGGAATATTCTAGATATGAATTATGCGACGCGGCTAAGACAGACTCACTAACCTACTCAATCCCTCCCCCTCCCGCTGTTAATTGTGAATGAGCCTCCTCCCTGGCCACTTGTTGCTCTCTTCTTGTCATCCTTCAGATCCGACAGGAGGAGAGGTTCCAGGTACCCGCTGGGCTTCCTCCAGTTCCGTTAGCCCAAGGACAGGAGGTACAGGAAGGGTTGACACCGAAGGAGGGAAGACAATGCCATCAAGGGACAATGGATTTGAATACCATTAGCATCATAAAGAGGTGAATGTTAATAAAGGTAAGGGTTCAGGGGAATGGGGCTTCTGGTTCAACCTCGCTCTACACAGGAAGGGTTCGTCTACTACAGGGGTTACTGCTCCTAGCAAGGTAATATCATTTATGGAAAACCACAACTGTTTTTGTACTAATATGAAATTTGTATAAATTATTCTTGTTACTGAATGGAATTGAAGAAAACATTTCTTTTTTATTATTTTTTTTCTATTTCTTAACAAAAAGTTCAACATGCTAATTTCAATATACTCCTATACATTGAATCAATAGAGATGTACATATCAGATTTTATGATTTGGCTGTGAATTTGTAATGTTAAAAAGCTTTTTTATCCCATAATTAAAATTTAACTTTCGAATGAATATTGGGAGGAACGGTTTTACTGTGATTAAGACACTGAACTACCATGCTACCGGGCCTGAGTTCGATTCCAGCCGAAAACAGAAAATTAATATTCTATTAATTTAGCCGAATATGGACTTCGAGTTCGACAGCACCTCTTCAAACCCACCCATCAAATATAAATTGGGCACCCTTCATTAAGGAAACAGTCCTGGTGGTTGAGCGTTTTTTCAGCAAAATCTTATTCATTCATAAAGGCTGGCCAAGTTACAATTCATCCTTAACGAAGAACTGAATCCAAGACTGTAATGTTAAAAATTTAAGACCGACGTATTTAACTATTTCCACCCATAATTACGATCTTATCTTGCAATAAATGCGCGAGAAAAAAAAAATTATACATAACTTTACTGGGCCCGGGTTTATATCTGTATGTGGGGAGGCAGTTCTTTTTTTCATATATTGGCCGTCGACATTGAGTTTTTGAAGAACTGTATCGGTAAACCCTTCCTCCATACAGCGAATATCCAAGAAGCTCTTTTTACCTGTAAGTGACCATAGAGACTTACCAATTTATACTGCATATAGAAAAGTTGGCCTTTCAAAAACTATGTTCCTCACCGAATATTGAACCACTGATCTTTCCAGGTTTGTATCATTTGTGGGAATCTGATCTGATCTAGGAATCATTAGCCTGAACGTAATTATAGTAAATACGTATGCAAGTATCTTTAATTTTTATATTTTATTATTTTTATTTATTTATTGTTTATCTGTTGTATAATAATTTTAATAATACAATAATTTTTCATTTGCAACACCTAATTGACTTGCCTTTTTATTTTATAATTTCATTGCAAATAAGAAATAAATGCGCAATTTAACGCTCATTCTTTTGATAAAATAAATTTTTTTAAAAAGAAGTAAATAGGTTATGATATAATCCCTTGTCAAAGCTGTGCCCAAAAGTGTAAGATCGTAATATTTTTCAATAAAATACAAAAAAAATGTATTTTTACTTATTAATAAAAAAAAACAAAAAAAAAAACTGATTAGTTAACTTTCAAATAAGGTGTATCTTTATATGAGGTTAAACTGATTGAGTGATTTTTTTTTGCCACCGAATTGTGAAGAGTATTATTCAATACGAAGGATTGGTTTCAATTTTCGTAAAAGTCGATTTCCAACTAGAAGGGCTGGCTGTTCCGACGCGGAGAGAGAGAAGGAAGTACATCACAGTATAGCACCCTCCTTCCTCTTCCTCTGTATGCATATTGACAAACATAATGGGCCGCGGGTATAAAAGAACTCTGCTCCATTTGGCATGAAAGACGCACCGTGTATTGTACCTTGTTCGATCCTCTACAATAACTTCCCCTACAATCGGTGACAAATTCGATTCTGCATGTGTAATGTCATTAAACCGAGTTCCAAGACTCGTCCCTCCAGGTTGCACGCTTAGTTAGATTCGTCTTTGTCTGCAAGTCTTTCCCATCTTCCCTGTGGTTCTTCGTTGCTGCGTGGATGCGTTGAAAGCGTCTGTTATATGTTAATATGCGAATGATTTAAATTAAATATACGATAAAATAGGGATGTTTAGTTTGAAAAAGTAGCAGAAATAAAAAAACCAATCGTAACTATTACATATATTAATGTGATTTGTTAATTATACGTTTTCGCACTGAAACACTAAAAAAACAATAATAACGGGTAATAGCTATCTTAATTGAAAAATAGCTGCTATAAAAATAAAATACTTTTCTTCCTTTAAATTAATTCTGCATTAAATAATAAATAAAAAGCTTATCGAACCCTCATGCAATACATCCATCAGATGTTTATCCAACGACTCAAAACTGAATACCTTTTTTTGAAAATTCCGTTCATAAGAAATCTAACGACTTCACGTGCTCATTTAAACTGAAATGCTGCTATTACCTGAACTATATTTACCGGATAAAACTCATGCAGATCTGCATTGTGGAGCCCTAAAAATTCTCCCAAATGTAGATGACGTAATAAATTCATGTAGAGACGTAATAAATTCATGTAATTATGCTTTAGAGAAAGTTTTTGGTTATTTATTACAAAAAATAAAATACAATTTAAAAAATATAAGAAATGAGTCAATAAAAAAAAAAATTCGGAATATAAATTGTAAATAAAAATTATCTGAATTTATAAATTAACAATAAAATAGAAATAAAAAGTAACATATTATAATTACAGTCTAAATTAAAGTAATTTATTAATAGCACGCGCGTGTGTATGTATGTGTATGTATGGTATGAATGAATATATCAATATCTCTGATTATGACTGAGGCAGATTGCACATGTATTCCAATAAAAGTTAAAAACAAAAACAAAAATATTTGAATGTTATTTCTTTAGAAAAATTAGAAATATTATTTGTTATAATTGCTAAGATATGATAATTATTTATACATAATGATAAGTTATATAACGTTTTACTACAAGCTATTTAATAGATTAGTTAGACACCCAACAAATTACATTTTTTTTAATGCTTAGATTAATCATATTAACAAAAAAAAAATAACATCTTGGTTTCCCATATACCACTCACTACACCCAGATTTGCAAATATTCTCAGATACCGAACTGAGATATAAAAACTTCTTTAAGGTACATAAAAAATATGATTTTCGGGAGTGCTCTCAGAAAGCTGAAAAGGTGCATGGCATATGAAACCTACTTAGAATATTATCTAATGTTGTTTTTTTAACAGTTAACAGTTTGTTACCAATTATCCATTTGACACAGAACCTAATGACACATGTTATATGGATGTATTTTGATTCTTTCAAGTTTGAAAAGTGATGGTTTTTCTTTTTCCACACTAATTGTAAGTCGAAATCCACTAAACAAGAAACAGTTGAAAATGACAAGATGTGGAGTGGCAGAGAGCTAGGAGAGAAGGATGTGTTATTGTTTCACTACTCCGGCTCGTTTAGTTATTTCTTATACTTCGGCGAGGTTGTCTTTTTTCCCTCTTGTCGTTCTGGCGGGAACCAATAACGGCGGGAGAGAAGGCGCAATAAGAGATGATTGAAAAGGGGGAGGATGGCGCGGAGGCGGTTGCCAGGCGACGGTGGGGGTGTGTCAGGAGCAGAACAACTGTTCGTCGTCGCAATGCGGGCCCCCACCACGCGCCCTCTCTCTCGCTCTCTTTCTCTTTCTCTCTCTCTCTCTCTCTCTCACTCTCTCACTCTCCCTCTCTCTTCTTGTCTGTCTCTCCGTCACCATGTTCTAGTAGTCGGTAACTTATCAAACAACACATATTCAATACATATCAATTCTATAATTTAAAAAATTAAAAACCTGTTTTTATTTTTTATATATTTTTTTAATTACATGAAGGGACTATAAAGTTTTAAATAGTTTTAAGTAATATACATTCTCGTATTTTATCTTCAGACAAATAATAAGTATATTTTTAGTTACCAAAAAATTATGTAGCGGGACTTCGGACTCCTTGGCAGGGTCGCCCCCCTGGCAGCTCAGCGCCTACTGTTCTGGAGATTAGAGGTGCCAAATTTGTACATATCGTCTGCTTGGAGGTAAAAGTCATCAAGTAACAAAAATTTTTTCTGTTTCAATATTCAAAAGGGAATATGCTCACTAAACATTTCTCGGATAGTTATATAGTGAATTTTCTCATTCTCTGCATATATAGCAGTTATAATCACTTGGTTGATAATATCAACACACACTGAGCTTTTGTTGAATTTGAAAAAAATTTCACTTAGTGACTTTTACCTTTAAGCAGACGATTTATTATTTCTAACAATCCCAAACCTCTGGCACATTCACTAACCTAGCTCCACACACCCTCCTCGCAGACTAAAACGGCAAAGGCCCCGTGACCTATTATAATAATTATATATCACAGGTGTTCTAGCAATTGCCAGCTTCTGAACTCAAGTCCTGAGCGACTGTGGAGCTTCCTCTCAGCTTCCTCTAGATGTTCACACTGGTGATGCGGCTGAGAGAACAGCGTTGGGATTACTGTGGGCCTGGCTTGCACTCACATAAATAAGTTGGGGAAAAGCTTGGTCTGGGATTTCCCTGGGATGTTTGTGTACATAGTATATTTAGTATGATGGTTTTTAATTTATTTAAAAAAAAAAATTTTAATGCTTATTATTTTTTTTCTACTCCTTTAATATTATTATTGTTTATACCTTTATTTTATGATTTATTTTACATTAATAGCTTGTATAGTTAGAGGATTTTTCTTTTTCTTTTTATTTCATTTAATTGTACATTTTGTATGAATGGATTCTTTGTTATCCATATTATTCATTGTCCTTTAAGAGACAATGAATTTAAATTGTAATAATTATTCAATAAAGCAATTTTAATTTTTTTTTTTTTTTAAAGTTACAGATGACCAAAGTTAAGAGAAATTTTTACATTTTGTATTTTTTGCAGTTTCTGAAGAGGATTGTATGTGATTCGGGATCGAAAAATAAAAAATAAAATTAATAAAACAACATTGCACTCCAATGATCTTAGATTCCTAAAGATTTATACGTGTATTTAACTAGTTGTAGGGCAGTAAAGCCACGGTCAAAATCCATGGATCCATCTATTTCAACTAACTCCTCCCCTTCCAACATCATTCAAGAAATAATTTTTTTTTTTATAAACTACAACGTTTAATTAATTTTCTAATACGATAAATCGCCATAGAATCGTTCATATAAGGTAACATTTGTAAGAGGTCACTTTAACACGGGCCCCGGGGATTATGCTCTCCCTGCCCCTCCCCCCCCTTTCAGTGGCCCTGTCTATTTCTCTAGGGCCGAAAAAAATGTTAACTTTAATAATCAGTAAATATAAATTTAAACTCGAATATCAATCAGCCAACCCAAGGTGTTCACGATTTTCGCTTGATCGGTTCTGATAGTAACATAAAACTTTCTAATATTTATATTCATACCCTTCATATGGACAATCGTAGGAATAAATGCACTAATAGCTTCGATCCTAAAAAGGGGACATTCTCATATCATTGATCCTATTCTATAGAGATCTGGTAACCTTGCCCAGAAAATAATCTGAAAAAGTTCTTGGCATATTAGCAGATAGTATTTCCTTATTAAGATATGAATGCTGCTTTTCCTTCAATTGACCTCGTTTTTTTGTTTTTTTCACTTAACCCAGTATTGTAGGAAATGTCGATAAGGGACTGAGCTGATAAATTGTGCTGATAAAGATGGCATTAGAGTTGACCTGTTTATGCATTAATTATTTCATACATCTTTCTCCTTCCCCATTATCATATAGGCCACAATTACAGGATATATTGGAGAGAGCTCTTGAAGTAGCCCACCGGACACCCTTCATGACTAGATCGCAATCCTTAAAATCACTTAAAAGACCAAATTTCTTTTCCCAGCAACAATTCCTTTATCACCGTGTGAATAGTTGATTTTAACAATGTTTATACAACATTTTACTCCATCATTATTGATTACCTTTATCCAAGATCTTACTGGGTAGGTACATTTCTTATATTACCATTAATGCAAGTACTTTAAATAGGAGAATTCTTTTTAGAGAAAGAGTCAGTAGAGACTGACAATGAAGGAAAACGAAACTACTTCCTAAAACTTTTAATCAATATAAAGTTTTCGACTTGTAAACAATTTTTCCAGAATTATAGGTTTTTTTCGTGGTTGCAGGAAGCAGAGTTCATCCTTACTACTGGATCCACACTTACGTTAGATTAAAGTAAATAGCGGATAAGTCTCAGTGGTTTCTTTTCTTCGCTGGTACTGGTACTGGTAGTGGTGCTAGATGAAGGCACGGTACCTCTCAGAACAATCGTGCTTCTGGGCTTGAATCTAAATCCCGCTGGAGGCAGATAATTTATTTTCTGTTATTTCAGCTGTAAATTGACTTCGAGATCGAAAGACCCTCCTGGCGGCACACCCAGCTGCTAATAACGCCGTTGAGCGTGATTTAGGCCATATATTTTCATTTCACTTACGTTGGCCTAGTACCGGTGTATCCTTACTTAAGTACTGCATCCAATACCCTCCATGGGTCGTAGTGTAGAATCGATGTGATGAGTTGGTTAGGTAAGCGAAGAGTTTGCTTTCCGGTCTCGACTAGTTATGAGTGGGTCAAAACTCATTTCGTGGAACGGCAACAAAATAAATATTAGCCTACCACCACCGCCTCATTTTGTTTTATTCATTCGATTTCAAGCTCCTTAATAAATTATACTAGATGTATAAGTGTTCACTGAATCATATTACTTTAATTAACTTTTCTGTGCATTTTTAACTATTTTTTGATATTTGCAATTGTATACATGGTATACAACAACTAAGTTTGAGAATGAGGAATAAAATGGGAAAGAAAAACAAGAGCTCACTCTAATGATATTTGAACGCAGGATATTGCTGAAAATGTTTGGACCAATATTTTCTAATAACTATTGGAGGCAGAGATCCAACATAGAGGTTATGAGATTGTACACAGATGTAGATGTGATGAAACTAATCAAGATAAAAAGACTCCGTTGAGCTGGACACGTCGCGCCTATGGAGAGCAGTGAAATAGTTAAAAAGGTCCTCGATGTACAGTTGTTTGGGCCAAAAACGATTGGTAGATCAAGACTCCGATGGACGGACAATGTGGCAGCAGACACTCGGTGCATTTTAAACTTCCAGAAATGGAGAGAATTGGAGAGCTACTGCAGGAAGCCTCGTTCCCACGTGGGATGTAGAGCCATTTATGTATGTATGATTAGAATGACATGTTAATAACTACTAGAAGCACTTCAATAAAATAAAAGATCTACATTGGAAGGTCTCTTGGCTATCTTATTTTTGTTCGTCTCGGAGGATTATCGGGATATGAGTGTGAGGCAAGTTTGGAGACCAGTGGATTCGTTTACTATGAAAGGATAAGTATCTGATTGAGACCAAATCTGCAATATATGGAACATTAAGATCTTTATGGATAAGTTTATTGGTGATTTAATAAGGAACATTTAGCAATTGCAAGAATTGGGGACCAGAAGTATTGGAAGGTTTAGTGAAGCCACAAAGCTCAACTCCGTATGTCCAAACGGGTCTAATTACTGTCATGTAAATAAGTCTTTTGTAATTTATTGGGAGCTTTGAACGCTTGTCCTGTAAATGTTGTAGTAGTCAGAAGAATGTTTTTGAAAACTATTTTTCTATAATGGAGCAAGCTTATATTTTCAAATCAAACCATGAATACTATCGAACCCCCATGAGTTGCTCCATATCCTTACACAGATCCATATTTTACTCGAGACCGTGACGGATGACGAGATGCGCCATTGAGCCCGTCTCTCTATCCAAAGAGATACGCTGCACCATAGAGGACGGGATCGTTATTTATTATTGAGGAGGCAGAGAGATACAGGACGAGCTGAGCCTCCATTATTCACAAGGCAGGAAGTGATGTCATTCCCCTCGTTATCGTGGTGAAGAGATCGATAGGAGGGAGCGGTGCAGGGAGCGATGTGGAAGGTGAGGTCTCCTAGGAGTCCTCCCTCCGCTATCTTCAACCTCTTTGAGTTCTGCCTCGCTGTCCTTTATCGCAATTGCCTCAGATAAGACTTTTATCGTCCCCTCTTCCTTTTATCTTTTTTTTTTCCTTGAAGCCGTGGAGATTGGCAAATCCGCAGATCTTAAAATTCTCGATAACGGCCTAGCCAATTTTGACAAACCAGTAAATTTTTAGTGATACTTTGGTACTAAGGTCTTCTATGCGAAAGATAAAATATCAAATTCAGCATCAGATTTTAAAGATTTTTATAATAATTTATAACAAAAATAATCAGAATGAACTGGAAATGAAAAAATAAGAATACAGGTTAATCTAAGAAGAGAACTATAACCAGGTGAGAAAAGGTCTGCCAGGTAACAGGGATGAAAGACTTGAGGTACGCACGATGGTATAGAAGGACTAATACAATTAGGATTCATGAATTATTTGTCTCTATTATTGGAATATTTTTTGTTTGAAGACTAGTTCCGAATGCTATGCATTCATCAGTTTCAAGGAAGCAAAATTGGTATGTGTAGATCCATTGTATGTTATCTAATTTGAAATGAACATCGCACCAATGAAGTATTGTTTTTAGTATTTTGGACTGTACAGTTTGTGTTTTATAAATGTGTCTGAGTTTTACAGAACCTTAAAGTTCTGCTTCGTAGGTTCAAATCGGTTTCAGTAATGTGTTATACTCGTAAACAAAATTAGTTTTATTGTTTTGTAAGTTAACTAATGGTTGTCAAAGACTAAAGCGACAAGAAACTGCTCGTCATTACAGACACTTCAACATTTACTAGACAAACGAACAAAGTTCCTAATTCATTACAAAAGACTTATTTACATGACTGTGCATCAATAGGTGAAATGAAGACCTATTTGAACGTACGGAGTTGATCTTTGGGGCTCTACTAAACCATCCAATTCATCTCGTATCCAATCCTTACAATCCAAAATCCTTCGAAAAATGCTAAATCCCCCTTACTTTGTCACCAATAAACTTATCCATAAAGATCTTAATGTTCCATATGTTGCTGAGTTGACCCAAACCAGATACCTATTCTTTCATAGTAAGCTCCATAACCACTCAAATCCATTATTTTCTCAACTTGCTTCCCATTCCATTCCCGATAATCCTCAGAGGCGTCTGAAAAGAAGATGACCTAGAGATCTTCTGGTGTAGAATGTTGATTGAAGCGCTACTGATGAGTAGTTCTTTTCAGGTTTTCACATGTTGTAATCGTTATCAACACATTTACTTGATGTATTTATTTGTACAGTTGAAAAGTTCAATAAATTGATTTTTAAAAAATAAAAATAAAAATAAACTAGTGGTTGTCAAGTAGATGTGTGTTATATACAGCGTTTTTTTCGTCTAAGTATTATATGTACATTCCAAGTTTCTCTACTGTCTTTATATAATCACAAGCCTCCAAAACCATTATTTTAATGTCA
Organism: Euschistus heros; assembly: GCA_003667255.2. Lineage (NCBI taxonomy): Eukaryota > Metazoa > Arthropoda > Insecta > Hemiptera > Pentatomidae > Euschistus > Euschistus heros. The sequence continues at coordinate 1,805,372 of RCWM02000004.1, forward strand.
GTTAGATTATTGAGAGCGAGGATGTTGAGTAATATTGCGCAAACTCCATTACTCAAATGAAGTTTTAAGTAGACAGAACAACAATAGAGAAAGCCGAATAGAAACATATTATTCCTCTCAAAGTTAAGATAACAATAGAAAAAGCCTCACAGGGACAAATTGGAGTCACTTTAATAAATCCCCTCTAAAGCCATATATTGTACTTCTGGTTCATGAAGTTTGCTCTGAGGCAGATGCTTTGTGTACGGGACGGGAATTAAGTCCATTTGAGATAAGTCCTCTTTATGAAGTCCCCTTATATTATTCCTACAAGAAGGAAAAGGCAGAGGACTACATAACAAGGATAAGAGTTTGTTGTAACGCATTTCGTACACAATGTTATCTCTTTGTCATCTCGAAACATTTGAAGTGTATTTTGTACTTCTGAAATCATTAATTCAGTTCTTTATTTAGCAATATATTTTCCAATAATATGTACAGGGAAGTTACTCTATTTTTAAAAATAACTTTATATTATGAGATTAAGTATTAATTTTTTTTTTCGGGTTCTGATTTTTTTTTTTTTTTTTTTTTTTTTTCTGATGAATGAATTTCAACATGATTTTTTTTTTCATTAATAATAATACAATTTCAGGCTATCGTAAGTTGAAATAAAAGTATGGTTTAGCAATACTAATATTAAATTTCTTTTTATGTGTCAAGTGACATTATTAAAAAAAACGAAAACAAAACCTACTTCTCGAAAAAAATTATTAAAGGTTGAATTATCAATGCCATAAATTGTTGCTTGAATTCTACAAGTTAATATGTTATTTGGTAAATCATGAAACTGAACTCCATGCCACTCTGAAATTATTTAGATACTGAAAGTTACCGCCTTATTAATTCGAATAAGATGATTGGAAAAAGAAGTTTGAAACTTTATTAGTGGTCAACGATATTTGATCACTTCAAAAGTATTTGTGCATAAAATATATTTTATTTTAATTCCAGTAAAAACTCTGAAAATTATTCTTAGAAATCCAGTACATCGTTAAATTTAACTCTTTTTTTCTTCAAGGAAATGAGGTTGGTGTTTATTTTTTAGCGTCTTTTTGGACCTTTCAAAACACTCTTTGATTTTTGTATTTTATCTTATCTCACTCCTCAAAATAAGAATTAAAAATAAAGATGGGTGCACCAAATGAACTTTAAGTCAACATAACTTTTAAAATAATGTGTTTGAAATATAAAAGTCTGATCCAAATAAGTCTTTGGTAAAGGAAAACATCGATTAATTTAGATTTCCTATGAATTAATTACATGTAATTTATTTATATTTTTGTTTATAAAGTTATTAATTACCTCTTTAATTATTATTAATAGCTTTGTTCATTTGACACAAAATTATTAGTTCTTCACATAACTGCTCACCACATTTAGGCATCTCAACTTAAGACAAATATGGCTTCAAATGTTGCAACTGTTAGGATTAAATATCGAGCGAAAATTGGACTTGTAAGAAACAGAATTGAAAAGGAAATATAGATATTTAAAATCTGAACCCACTCGAATCCTCTAGCTTACCAACTTGCTTCACATTTAATTCCCGATAATCCTCCGAGGGGTCTAAGAAGAAGATGACCACATCATAGTAGTAGTGAGTGGTTCTCAACATGTTATTGATAAATCATTGCAATAATTTCCTTAAATTTAACTATTATATATATGTAAACAGTTCTAAACATTAATGAATAGTTTAAAAAAAAAAATGGAAAATTCTTTAGAGCTAAACATCGATCAAACTTATTTAACTAACCCCTTATATATCTCAATTGTTTAAAATAAACAATTAGATTAGGAAAAAGAAAATAAATAAAAAAATATACCACATCAAACCCATTCGGTCTAGTGCAAATACGTTTGGAAGTCTATAGGTAATACCAGAATGTGATCATATAAATCATCAAGTTATTCTGCCAATGTTATAAAGGATTAGGTATCCACTTCATGAGGCCGTACTCAAAGAGTTTCCTCTAGTCCCAGAATTGATCTCTGGCTTCTAAAAATGGGGACATATTTATTTATACAATTGGCAGCTCTGTATCTATTCTAGCAAACTACATTTGAATGAAATTTAATTTAATTCAATAAGGTTACCTTTTTACTACTACATATGTCGTACATCTCTGGTTACATTTTCATGTCTAGATAATATCTTAGACTGCAGTGGAGATCGTTGACATCGGAATACCTCATCAGAATTAAAAATAGATTTTTCATCACTTAACATAAAAATAATTTCGTAAAAACTGAAGTCACAAACATAATCAGGAGTCACTTGAGGTACGCATGGTGGTATCGAAGGATCAATCCTAATTATAATCAGGGGTGATATTTTTCGCACTTTATTTTCCAAAAAGAGTTTAATTAAGTTGTTAGCCTAAAATCATTAGGTTATTCTGATATCAGGGAAATGAGAACATTTTATAGAGTAACTTTATTGCGAAGTCCGATTCGAAAACGACTCACACGAACAGGACACCACTATCCTCCTGAGGCCAGTGTCCATCTTGACACCCCCAGCGGCAGTGACCAAGGGCGACAGCCGAAGACCTGTTGCGGGGGCGGAGCGAATGAATGGAGCCGGCAGAGTGAATGGAGCGCTAATGAGTGAGGAGTGAATGGGAGGGTGCGCGCGCAGCTCCGTAATTATCAATGGGGGCGGTCCTTTCTCTTACCCGCCCCCCTCGGGTCATTAGCCCCCGCGGTCAGGGTTTCTGGGTCAGTGTGGGTCTACTCTGCCCTCGGGTAATTGCCTCTGCCATCTTCAACTTAACGGCTTGTGGTGGCTACGGTAACTTGTAAAGAGAATTAGTCATAATGAATGGATCGTAATGGAATTCATGAATTCATTGCTGACAACGAAGTATTCATTTGATTATGTATACCAATTTTTTATATTTTTCATTCTACATTATATATAATTTAACGGTAAATTCGGGAGGGAAACATTGTCATTTGTTGTCATCTGATGCAAAAATGGAAGAAAAAAAAGAAAGTGGCGTGCAACTATAAGACATGAAAACATTTTGGAAACCGCTTATATTTAGAGAGAGGGAAATCTGCTTTATATTTAGTGGCCATGAGAGTACTAGCAATGGGTAGTCCTCTACAAGTTCTAATCACGCCATTATTTATATTGTATACAGGATATTTACTAAATATGTTTTAATAATAATAATAATAATAATAAATAATAATAATAATAATAAAAACTTTTATTAAAACAGTTGTAAATTTCAATTAATAAAAGAGAATAAAAAAGAGAAAATATTTAGTGGTATTATGGGAGTGTTTTACACTTCACGCTGGTAAAATCAAGAGTTCGAAATGCGAGAGGTCAAACATCGTCTAGTTTAGATACAGTAGTCATCGTATCCAATATAAGTTATGGATAGTCATAGAGAGCTTAAATTCCATAGATATACTGACAAAAAATGATTGTTAGTTAAGTGTCTTCACCCTCATTATTCCGTTGCTATAGTTGTTAGAGATATGAAGAACAACTAAAAGTACTTTATTCAATCATGTTGTTCGAATTTATAAAGTGATAACTTTCATAATCTAAATTACTCCAGAATGCTCCATTACTCCAGTATGGAGATTTGATTTATGAATATATTCACCAAATGAAGCATTCACTTTTGGAATTCAGGAATGATATATTCAATCAGAGCCTTAGATCAACATTCTTTGGACCAAGGATTTATTTTAATTTTACTAAAGCTTTCTCAACAAAGGGTTATTTTCCTCTAAAACTGTCAAAAGACAAAGGAAAACAATAATTAATAAATGCTTACTGGGAGAATTAAAACTGTGTGATTAAATTCACATTACATTGGATTACATGTGAAAGAGGAATGGATCTCTGTGTGATAACGGCTTATGAATATTGAGAGTAAACGCTGAGCTTATGCAATTCTATATTAACCAGGATATTATGCACTTTATAAAATCCGGAAGTCCGAGATGGGCAGGGAGTATTGCAAGAATGAGTTGTAATGAGTAACCAAAAAGCTCCTTGATGAAAAGATTTTTGGACGTAGTAAAGCGGCTAGTTCTCACCTGCGGTTGGTACATTGTGTGGCTACAGATGCGCAGAAAATGCTGATGATCAGAAATTGGAGAGTAAAAGAACAAAACAGAGGAGAATGCTTTAATGCATGATAATTAGTGATTGTTTGATCAATCCCGAAAACTCCTGATCCATTTAATAAGAATAAAACAGTCACAGTGGTTAGCGTTCGATCAGTTCTTCCCTTTTTTTAAGATTGACCTGGTACATACTCTGACTGTTACAGTCCGCAATTTTTTTTTTATATCTACTTATTAAAATTTACAACTTTCACAAAAATATATACATTAAGTAAATGTGTTGATAACGATTACAATAGCATGGCAAAACTTGAAAAGAAGTACTCATCAGTAGCATTTCAATAATAATTCTACACTAGAAGGTCTCTAGGCCATCTTCCTTTCAGACACCTCGGAGGATTATCGGTAATAGAGTGGGAAGCAAGTTGAGAAACTAGTGGATTTGAGTGGTTATGGAGCTTACTATGAACGGATAGGTATCTGGTTTGGGCCAAATCAGCAACAAATGGAACATTAAGATTTTTATGGATAAATTTATTGGTGACAAAGTAAGGAGCATTGAGGATTTTGGATTGTAAGGATTGGATGGTTTTGTGTAGCCCTAAAGATCAACTCCGCACGTCCAAATCGGTCTAATCACAGTCATGTATATGAGTCTTTTGCTATTAATTGGGAGCATTAAACGTTCTTCTAGTAGATGATCAAGTAGTCTGTTACGACGGCAGTTTCTTGTCATTTTAGTCTTTAGTCAACTATTAAAATTTAATTAATTCAAATACCAATTTTCTTATTCAATATTTAATGTTTTATTTCTTTCTTATTTAAAAAAAAAAATGTTCATATGTTCAATTTACAAAATTCTGTTATTAATATTATTATAAAAGTTTCATTTTATATGTAAATATCAATATCAAGGTACGTAGTATACATTTGTATGGAACGTACCAATTTAAATAAACGGTCCTTTCAAAGGGATACTTTGAAAGGAAAAAAATAATAAGATACATATATTTTTTTAAAAATATCCGGCTCAACCCTAAATAACGATGACATCAAGTGATCTACAACAACTATAGGAGATAAGGACTAATAATGTACCATCCTCGGCAGGTACAGGATGTACAAGGGGAACGTACCTCATTTCGTACAAAGCCCGGTTGTCCCCAGAGTCAACACGAGTACAATAGGTACTTCTCTAACCCCATGTTTGCACCAAACTTCACCAGGTTAACTATCTCGCAACAAAAAAGACTGCCTTTTTGGGGGAAAAAAAATAAGGAAACAACCTGCTATTCTATTTTAATGTACTTGTTTCTACTAATTAGTTCGGAGTGATTAATGACAATAATCATAACTACATTGAAATATTTCAAAATCGCTGAATTGAACCTACATTTAAGTACTATTTATGGTTTCATTACACGTTCCTGCCTATCATAATAAAACACACTGCACGCTTACTTCTATTTATAAAAAAAAAAAAAGGCATAAATTTAATATTTCGCTATAATGGGTGCTCTAGGCTACGTCTGTTTTGTTTTTTTTGTTGTGTTTTTTTTTTTACCATTGACACGGTCGAAAGAGCATCACTGAGATTTCCTGGAATCATAATTTGACTTACATTAGTTTCAGTGGGTTGGAATGTTGATTTTTTTTTTCATTAAAACTGTTTTGTTCAAAACAAAATATTTCTTTAATTAACACTCGAAATTTATTTTATAAATTACAAAAGAAACCATAGTTGCGTAGAGGTGCAGATTAAAAATAAAAAAAAAAAAAAAAAAAAAAAAATTCAGAAACGTATAATTCCAAGCAGGTCTAAAAAATAAACAAAAATAGTGTAATTAATAAAAACGAGAATAAAAATTTTAGAATCACAGGGGAAAAAAACTATTATTTTTCATTATAGAAGAACGACTTACTCTTGTCGTCGGATCTGGAATATTTTCTTTTTCGTTATTTTCTCTTAATATAGTATTTTTTAAAAATATTTATTGATTTACATTAACAAATGTACAGAGAAATACATCAAATAATATTTGGAATAAATTATATAATGACATGACATGAATGTTAACTAGAGTAGAGCGTCAATTATCTGAACTAATGTTGCCAGGGGTGGTTCAGATAATCAAAAATTCGGATAATCAAAATTCTCTTTAAAAAAATTATTATGTGTAAACAACATCTTCCAACAGTTCACTTTTCGCTTTTTTCAAAGTTTTAGGAATCAAACCGCCCGTCTCACTATAAGGATTTAGAATTATTTTTGATTACCATTATAATTGATTTACCAACCTTGAAATTAACAGCTGATGTCCAATGATTTCCATTTTGTGTTTAAATGAAAAGAGCACTCGTTTCCTTTTCTTGGATGATGACATGTAGTTTTTAAAACAAAAAGTGACCACAAAGGCGATGTATACCTCACAATGAATGATTTAAGACTTAAGGTGAGATCCATTACCAACCAAATGATTAGGAATTTATTGAGAGAAACAAATGAAATGGTTTAATTAAGTATACATTTCTCACTAAACAAAATTGTAGGTATATATAGAAGTTCGTTTTTTGCAGTTTCTGTGATATAAATTGAGCTTCCCTTATAGGCATTCATGGAAATAGTTATTTTGTTTTTCATTTAATTTAATTTTCAAATAAAAATGATTTTAACAATACAAATAAGTAATTAGATGATCAATTTAATCAAAATTACATTAACAAAAAAAAAAGGTTTCTGTAATTGAACGTTCTGATAATTGACGTTCGGATAATCGACGCTCCACTGTATTCATTTGTAGAACTTCAATTAAATTTTCCTGCCTCGAAAGACTTTTAGATTTACATACCAATAAACCAGGTTTTCAATATAACTGGGTATCTCAAATTAAACAATAAACCATTAACGGCAATATCCCAAAACACTTTCAAGATTTTTTCATTCCACAAAAATTATTATCAAACAAAAAAAGTCACTAATCATTTATTATCAACAGACATTGATCGTACTTTAAATACAAGATATAACCCATTGTTTATGAAAATTTCAAATTTTAATAATCCCCAGCCGGAAGATAATTTAAAATATAACATTAATATCACCAAAATAAGAACCATTAGCCAACTGAGAATTGCCAAAGAATACTACTTGAAAATATTTTTTAAAGATAATAGTTTAAAAAATTAAAGCTAACGAAAAATGTGAAAATTGTAGCTTATTCATCATAAACAGCTTAAAACATCAGTTGTTAGTGTGCCAAAGACACAATAATTGAATGGGTCCGCCGAAAAACGTTCCAAGCGATAAAATTTCTTAAGTGGCGATTTTAAAGGTTTTTAAATGTATAATAGTACGCCATAGTATGATATAGTACTCCATTATGTCATTATACATGTAGATATAACAAATTGCAAGGTGAAAAAAATGAAACGTACAAAACTAACAAAAACTTTAGATCATGATTTTCTTTCACTGATTACTCAAAATTTTGTTTGTCGCTCAGGACGTTTTTCGGCGGAGTCATTCAACTGTCTAAATGAAGTTAGAAAGATATTTAGAAAGAAATATCTAAAATATTATATAGTTCAAACAGATGAAAGTCTATCTTTGGAAAATATTTTATACTACAATAGCATAGAAAAGATAAATTATGTCTTCCTATTTATTTTAAATGTTTTAAATGCTAGCAAAAAGTAATTGATTTATTTCTTTCGAATTAACTAAATAAAGGTTTGGATTGTATTGAGATTGCTGCTACAACTTCGGTGACCCTAGAGCAGTGATGGGCTAAGTACGGCCCGGGTGCCAAGTGCGGCCCTTCGGGTTAGTCAATCCGTCCCGCTACATGGTCACACACTATCATACGTAAGACAAAATTGATTTTCTGCAAAGCTAGAATAGAATGATTTTCTCTTCTCGTTGCGTTCCGGATCTCTTACCGTTGCACCATATAAGTTGAGTGTGTTGAGATAAAGTTTATTAGTTGTAAAACTTCGTTTTGTTCAATTTTTCCGGCCCGCCTAGATGTTTTTCTATTTCATCCGGCCCTCCCCTTAAAAAGTTTGCCCAAGACTATAATTAATATCAATTATTATAACTTGTAAAAATGTATGTTTTTATTTTATTTTTCTTTGTTTGTATATATCATTATAGCTTGTAAAGAAAAAAAAATTCAATCAAATTTTATTATTAAAAGATTGCGAGTGCATATTATTTTCTTTAATTAAAAATAAGATTGAATATTTTATTTCAACACGTCTGGATTAAACGCATTATAATAGAGCTGTTATAATTATTAACATAGCTGAACCCTTTTAAATTAATTTTCATTAACACCAGATCAGCAGTTATTGTTTATTTTAATTTTTTTTATTACTTGACATAATAGAACTATGACATTATAGTTATATAACTATAAAGGATAGTTACATAGATATAAAGGATAGTACACGTGGTACATAGAGGTAATAAAAGAAGAGCAGGGATATGCAGATGGGCAGATGCGGCAGATGTCTGAGCACTGAAAGGGTAAGCATAAATTATATTTCATGGTCGGCCTAGCCTAGGCCTATAGCTACCTATAGCTGTAGTCTAGGTCCATTAGTTCTCTAGTATAGTAGGCTCTATACTGCTTTATAATCTTTATAATATCATGTTTGTTGTCCAATAACGTCCCATTTTATAAGTTTGTAATCATAATTAAGTATATATCAATAACGGTATATATTAAGTCAAATTAAATAGTTTTACTTCGATGGGAATTACACAATCTTTATATACTTCATACTTAGTTTACCAATTATTTAAAAAAAAAAAAGAAGTATTATTTCGAAATTATTAGTTTACAAATTAAATTAACGACTTCGTCTCCACCAAACTGCAAAGTAAGAGATTGGCAGTTTAACTGAAAAGCAATGAGCCCATTTTGATAATTAGATATTTTATTTTTATCTTTTTTTATTTTCTTACCTCATTTTAAATTTTTTACCTTAAGATCAATTTCTTTTTTCTTTTTTTTTTTCTCTTGTAATTTCTAATGAGGAATTAATCCTATTTTTTCTATCATAATTTTAATTTTAATATTGTTAAATATCTAAAAATTATGCCTTTAATATTATCCGGCTGCTAGGCCGCCATTATATTGTTCATTATAATTATTTTTAAAGGGCAATGGCCCCAGAATAAAATTTATTTTCATTTCATTTCAGATACCCCATTTTTCTAAATAGGTTAATAAAAAACGAACGGAATAGGACGTTATTATTTTATTAAATAAATTTTAATGATATAAATTTTAAACAGGAACATGTGAAAACTATTATTGAAGACAGTTATTCTCTAGATGGGTAAATGTATATATTTTAAATGATGTATGAATGTATTTTTAAGATTCAATTTAAATTTGATTGTTTATTTTATTATTAGTTTTTTAAAGATATTATTATTGTTTTTTTAATTTAATATTTTTTTTTTCTCACTATGTATTTTATAGTTCAAGGTGCTTTGTTTAATTTTTACTCATTATTTATTATGAGATTTATTACTATTTTTGTGTTATTATTCACTCTTTTTTTTTATCTCTTCTTTATTGTACATATTTTGTGAGTGGACCCATTAAGCCATCCATACTACTTATTGCCCACATTGAGGCAGATTTTAATACTTTCTTTATATAAAAAAAATTAATAAAAAAATAGGTAAAGGCGCGTTTTTTGTTTTTGGACACGATCGCATTAACTTCGCTTTCTTCAATCATGAATATCTAATTTTCATATGGAAGAAAGTTTTGTCAAAGATTATGAACGCATTGGTAGTTATAATTATTATATTACAATCAATCTAGTTGTAATTATTATATTAAAATCAATCTAGTTGTAATTATTATATTAAAATCAATCTAGTTGTAATTATTATATTACAATCAATCTAGTTGTAATTATTATATTAAAATCAATCTAGTTGTAATTATTATATTACAATCAATCTAGTTGTAATTATTATATTACAATCAATCTAGTTGTAATTCAATTTAATCAAGTTCAATTCTGTGGCTCACTAAGTAAATGTCCAGTAAGTAATATAATCCAGATTTTGGTAGCTACATAATAATTTTCTGTTAAACAATTTTTGTCCGTATAAATGCATTCGATTTGAAAAAATAAATTTGACGCCATCTAATGAATAATAAAAAAAGTATGTTATAATATGTAACTTTGAAGCAATAATAAATTTATTCGCATTTCTAGTAGCAGTAAAGCCAATCATTCAAAACTCAAGACACAAAATAACATCAGGGCTACCAGATTTAGGAAGAAGAAAATGGCAAATAAACAGTAGGGATTTTATTTTGCAATACTTTTGTTAAAACTAACTTGGTATTTTTATCACATTCCTACCTATTTTGTAAAAATATATCCCAATGAACTACTATTGAATCAATTTCCGAAGTTTAAGAAACGAAAATATTTCAAACAATTTTTGAGGATTTCAATTAATAATAGATATGCTTTCTTTCATTTTATGTTAGAATCCTACAATATCCAAGATGAAAGAAAAGCTCTTATCATGTTTTCTAATCCAGCCAAATTCTTTCCTGCACACTTCCGTTTATGATACTTTCATTTTCAATATTTTCAGAGACTTTTGAATTATCATCTAATGAAATAGTCTACCATTTGTAGAAAATGGAAGATCCCTTGTCTGTTACTATTGTAGTACAACTCACTGATATTGCGAAAGGAAACATTCCAAAAATTAATTTCGAGGGACTACCATGAAATAAATTGATCCTGGTGAGAATCGAACACAGATTGCTCTGAATGGATCCCTAACTCAATGCGCTTGGAAATCGTGTTCGATACAGAAAATAAAACATTTCGTCTAGATTATATTATTCTAGGTGTACCTATTAAGAGGCCTAGGGTTATCTGAAATCGATTTGGAAACAATTTGGGAGATAAGTGGATTCGAATTGGTACGGAGCTTGTCAAGAAAGGATAGGTATATAGTTTGAGCCAAATCTGCAACATAAGGGACATATTGATCGTTATCGATAGGTTTATTTGTGGTATAAGGAGCATTGAGAATTTTATGAAGGATTTTGGATTGTAAGGATTGGATATCAGAAGAATTGGTAGGTTTAGTGGAGTCCGAAAGTTCAACACCGTATATCCAAATTTGTCTAATTACTGTTATGTAAATTAACTGAGAGCTTTGAACTCTTGTCTAGTAAATTTTAAAGTAGTCGAAAGTTATATAAAAATTAAAAAAATACTAATTACCACCATTTTTCTGTTCCTGTCGGTGGAAATGTAAAAGCGAGTCTTCTTACATTAGATCCTTTTAAACCCATGACCATATTACTGTTGTTTTAAAAAAAAATCAAATTACAGTTTTAGAGCAAATGTTAGCCTTTTGTGATTTATACGGACATAAAAGTTTACCCAAACAAAATATATCGGTTATGGAAGATTGCAAAGCCTACAGAGAGACCAACAGATAGAGCATATCATATCCAATTAAGGAGCGTGACTCCTGCTCAAGTGAAATTTTCCGTTCGGTTTTCTGTTAAATGAGTGTCATTGTGATGTGGCAGGGGGGGCTGGCTGGCAATAAATCCACTTGCCCCCAACCCTTTGCCCCTTCGCAGCTTCTTCTTCTTTGTCTCTCTCCTCTTCTCGACCCCTCTGCCTGCCTCCTGCCCCCTGTTGCATAATGTACCGGCCGTTAGTTGTTATTACGTGGAAAATTAACTGAAAATATTTACAAGAAATAAAAAAAAAATGAACTGAACATATTTTTCACGCGAATGGGTTGTATGCTATGGACAGAGAGAAATGGAAGGCAGAAGTTGGAAGAAGGGGCTACTATACACGCCTGTTAAGCTAAAAGAAAAAGAAGAAAATATCCTTAATAAAAATGGTTTTTAAAACACAATGCAAACTATTTCATTTCAACCAAAATCCCTGCCTGAAGTTTATCATGTATATATAAAACTATGCAGTATGAATATTTAAGTAAGAAGATGATGTACGTTTAAGAGATAAAGCTCTTTATAGATTTATCAATGGCATAATAAATATTTAATATTTAATTATTATATTAAATAATATTTAGGTTCAAAATTAAATTATAATTGAATAAATATCTCATTCTTTTTTATTTTTACCTTTTTATGTGTCTTGTGACATCAATTTGAGATAATAATATCGTCTGGTTTTTAAATATAACTTTAACATTATTGTTATTTAATTTAATAATGTTTAGTTTTTGGTTCATTAGGTATGTAGCTTTATTTTTTATTAATTTTATTTTTTTTTACGGTTACTTGGCATTTATTACTTCTAGGTTAAGTTAATAATTATTTATATTGTTATTTTTTTTATATTCCACCCTTGTATATTTATACAGTTTATATAAGATTTAGTAAAGGCTTACAACTAAATAATTTATCCACGTAAAGTTATGTGATTAATTTAAATAATTGAAATGATATTAATTTAATAAATAGTATTTTCGCTGGTTGATAATATATATATTAATATTGAACCTTATATAGTGCGTTTTGAAAAAAAGAAATTTTTGTAGTTGGGACACCTAGTAATATTAGAGAGTAATAAGCAAACAAAAACTAGTTGAAATCTTCATTATTAAGATACACTAATATAGTACAATACAATTTTACACCCCTCATATAATATCAGCCAGAAATATTGATGAAGTCTGGGGTAATTTCAGTGCTAATGAGTTCACCGTGCAACACTGTTTTAAAAGATTTAGGAACAGAGATTTTGTCTTTAAGACAAGGTCTTGAAAGGACTCCGTTATTTGATGAAGATATTCTGAGAGCTAACTCAGCCATATCTGACCACCTCAGGGCAATCGGAAAGGTAAAAAACCTCGAAAGTTGGGTACCACATGAATTAACTGGACACCAATATATCACGAAAATTGTTTGGTTATAAGACATCCACCCTACTCTCCTGACTTCATAAAACCATATCTTTTTTAAGACACCAGTTTTAAATAGATCAAAAATTCAAAATCCGATAAAAATGGGTTTTTAGAATTTGTTAATACCAAAAATAATGGAGATTATTTATTTGTAAACCATAAACTGGCATCAATTTTCGAAATATCTAGTAATACCGAGTTTTATTACTACCACAAAATTGTTTGTTTGAAGTTTAATCAAATGTAGTAAAAAATAAAATAAAATAAATCGTAAGGCCGTGTGATAATCGTATATATACTGCTCACAAATTGAAGTGGACCACTTTAGAAATTTAAAATATATTTCATAATTTTGTTTACTTGATTGATAATATGAATCCAATGAAAGATGTCTGGGACAAACCCCAACGCCAATTACACATGCGTTCGCCTAGTCCAGATAGTCCAGTCAATAAACATGTAGAGTGCATGAAATATGCGATTATTTTTTATCTCAGGGCTTCGTTAGGAGTAGTTAAAAGGTAAACATACTAAAAGTCCCCGCCCTGGGGGGGGGGGGGGGGGGGGGGGGGTTGAGCTAACGGGGATAGGAGAAGATCCTATTTTTGTGTTTTTCGATTATATCTCGTAAACGGTGGACTCTAGAAAAATATGTTACAAATAAAAATTAAAGCTAATCAAATTTTCTTTGAAATTGTATAGACACATATTTGTCGAACTTCAAACAGTTTTTGAGATATACGTTATTGGAAATCAGTAATTTTCGCAAAAAAATAATTTTTACTCACTTTTTATCAAACATTTGCTTCTAGTGCCTTCCACGTTTTTCATAAAAAAATTTAGGATTAAAGTTGTAGAGCATTAAATTTACTTTAATTTCATACATCCGTTATTGTCACTTGAAGCAAATAAAAAGAGAGATAAACATTATTTTTTTTCTCGAAAATTATCGATTTTTAATAACGTATATCTCGAAAACCGTTGAAAGTTTTGATTGCAGCACTCATTGGCTGGACTAGGATAGCTAAGATGAACTTGCTGAAGCTTTAATTGAGGAATAGGCTTCTTTAACTCAACATTACACTTTGAGCTTAGTGAGGAGTATGAACCGCTGATGTGAAACTATTTAAAATGTAGAGGTGTTTGTTAAACAAACAGCATCACCAATACGAAAGTAAGCACCACACAAGGAAACAAAAAATAACCAGAAGCATGTTTAAAAAATAATGTTGCCAAACTTTTAATGAGCGGTCCACTTGAATTTGTGAGCAGTTTATATACCGAAATCAACATTTTTAAAACAGAAATGTGATGTTTACTTTCGCTGACTTGTTCACTACACAAACATGCCCCCTACTAGCCCCAAAAACCAGTGGGAAGATGCGGCAAAAAAAACGTTAGCCCCGGGAGATAGGAAGAGGCTCCCCAGTTTAATAAGGTATTATATTAATTGAGTGGGGCTGTGGTGGGGGCTCAACCCTTTGCTACCTGTTCATAGTGCCTCTGGGAACCGGGTCGTTACCACCCAGCATCCTCTCATCCTATCTTCAACCACTTTTTTTTTAACAGGTATTTTTTATATTTTATTAATTATACATATACTTATGTGTGTGTGTGTGTGTGTGTTTAATTCGGTTCAGTCAGTATATAAAAACGAATATTTTGGTGACGTTTGGAAAAACAACCCTCCCAACCTTTACCTTCTTTTTTTTTCAAACCTTCCCCAGGTCACTTGCGTACTACAATTGTTACAATTAAGTAGTAGATACCAATAGCATATCCACCAGTAATATTGTAAGTAGTTTCATACTTCTCCATATTTTGTAATTATATGTAGTTAATTATTCTACAGTTTTTGTGTATTTATATTTTAGCTAACTTTATGTTTTGATAACTTAATAACTTTGTTGTAGCCTGTTTTTTCACTGTAGGGCATGGTTATGAGAGCAATATAGTAATAATCTCGAAACGTCGCCAAAATAGTTTTTTTATTTATTGACTGAATCTCAAGAACCTTATTAAACATTTAATAGTAACAGTCTAGAAAAATACCCATATACATATATAACTAAATAATTACATGATTTCATTTTTTCTTCGAAGTAATTTAAAAAGAGCTAACGTACTTGAAAATAAATAGAAAACAAAATAAAATAAAATAAAAACAATGCACTATTGACATTATTATACTATTTTTAACATTAAATATTACATTTCGCATAATTAAAAATAAATCTTATCATAATTTATTTATAGTTCTTGTTCACAAAAAATGTACTATTTATTTGTGAAAATAAAAATGAATTTTAGGGTTGGTTAAAAATAGTCGAATAAAATTATTCTATTGAACAATTTGACGTCCGTAAAAAGGAATTCCTTCAGATTTTTTAAAATCGTAATCTATGTTTACTGTGCTATGTTTTTACTGTGCTGATATATATATATATATATATATATATATATATATATATATATATATATATATATATATATATATATATATATATATCCGTATATCTATATATATATATCCGTTCAATAGTAATATATGTAAAATATAGACTAAAAAATAGTGAAGAAATAAGTATATGTTATAAGTTGAGTCAGGTTTTATTAAACATAGGGTAAACCAGACAGATACTGACAGCCTTAAGGAAATATTCGGAAATATTCATAGTATAATAGAAAAAATAGTTCAATAAAATTGAAATTTACTGTTATTTTTCTTGATTACTATACTTTAAGCTAAACAAGAAAGTTTTCACCAAACATTATTACTGGAACGTATTTATAGGATGAGTGACAATAACTAATGTAAAATCAGTTATTGACACCCTGTTGATATGTTTTAAAACACGGACAGAATTTAAGGTATTTTTACATAGTTATATAAATGTAGTATTTTAATGGAATTTTATTGATTTATTTTTTTATATTTTTTTTTTTATTGAATATATATTTTTTTTATTTTTAACTCTCTGGTTTACCCTGCATAGACATATATATATATATATATATATATATATATATATATATATATATATATATATATATATATATATATATATATATATATAATTAATAAACGATTTATAAACATTTGAGTCATATGTTCCAGATGTTGTTTTTAATTATTACAAGCCATATTCATTTATTAAGAGCAACGTCCATATATTTTTCACAGTTACATTTCTCCATTAATATTCTATAGAAAAATAAATAAATAAATAAATGAAAAGGATAAATATAGATTAACATTTCGTCAATATTATTCATTGTCCTTTAGAGATATTTAATTAAAAAAATAGATTAACATCTCAAATAAAGCACAATAAATAGCCTTTTATAACGTCAGAATTACAAAATATGCAGAAACTAATTTTCAAATTATTTTCTACTCTTTCGTTTGCCGTTTTTTAAATTTCGATATAATTAGCTAACACGTCGGTGGATTTGGGTATATATTATTTATTATTGATTATTGTTATTGATACTTTATTATCTATGTTTTTAACAATAATTTTGAAAACACCAATTTTATTTTTTTTTTTTTTTTTTAATTATTTTTTATTTTTTTTTTTTTTAGAAAGTTTTATATTTTACTTTTTAAAACCATTAACACATTTTTAAGATCGTTTAGTCTATTTTTTAAATATTAAATCACAATACTTTTTAATTATAATTAAACTAAATGTTGTCGACATTGCACTGTAAAAAAAAAAAAAAAAAAAAAAAAAAAATATAAAAAAAAAAAAAAACCTGAATCTATCGATAGTTTTTAATTAATTAATCATTTCTGAATTATATTTTATAAATTACTAGCTGAAAGTACCCTGCTCCGCTACGGTTTAATATCATTAGGATGAGTAAAAGTTAAGCTTAACGTTGATAATTATTATTACTTAAATATACCTGAAGAATTCCATTCTTAGAATAATTTCAATAAGTAAATTTGACAATTTGCAAAAGTTAATTTTATATTATTTTGATAGCCCTCCAGTGAAGCTTCGAGGCAGCCCTACCGTCTTACCCAGCTGTGATACCAGACCATCAGCTTTTCTTATGGCATACTTTAAGTGAATATAGTCTTAACTTCTCAACATTTTTGAAGAAAGTTTAGTCTTTCTGTTTCTATTTTTGCGTACATATCAATCATAAATTGGTTGAGGAGATTACGAAATTAAAGTAAATAAAGGTTCTTCCCCTCCTCGCTCCACTAACATTTAGGCATAAAAATCAGCTGCAGACACAGTTTTCTTAAGTGATGTATTGGTGTTTGGGTCACGCTGAGGGATGTTAATACTGTACCTTTCTTCTCCATGGTGGAACATGATACGATACTAAAGAGAATCATTCACTTGTTAGAACTCATTGATTCTTATCTGTTTTTTGTCCCTACATCGAACTGGCCTTACATGTCATCACCAGAGAACATAAGTCTTTTAACCTCCTCTTTAACATAAGTCTTTTAATAGCTTCTCGTCACGAAACAACTCAAACTTGTAAGTTGTAAGTAACCTCTGCAGCTACCATGAGTTCACAGAAAGTACAAATATGAGGTTTCGACATCGATCGTATTTTTGTTTGTTTACAACTTTAAGAAACTTAATCGGTGGTCAAAGTTTGCGGCTTAAAGATCTAACCTATTTTTTAACTTAGCTTATCTCCAAATACCATATGATAATTAATCTTTTATTATTCACCCAATAAAAATTGAAATCGCATTTTTCGCAAATTAGCCGCGATCCAGGCCGATTTTTTAAAATTCCTTTCTTAGCGAGCACCTACGGCCCTAGAGGAATCTACATATCGAATTTCATTCCAATCCGTTCGGTAGTTTCTGAGATTTCGTGTTAAGTGAGTGAGTGGTATTTGACAAATATATAGTAGATTGTTTCGGTCAATATTTTACAAATTAAAAAATTATTAAATTAAAAAAATACATATAATTATAAAACATGAACGCGGTAAACATACATTACACTTCAAATAAACTTTGAACTAATTCAACTAATTGCTTTTTTCTGATGTCAAATTTCTGAATCGAATACTTTTATTGTTGACTATTTTTAACCATTTCTGGGTATCAATTTTTATTTACAAACATGAATTGTACTTTTTTTTTTTTGCCAAGAAGAACTATTTATGATATGATTTATTTTTTATTAGGTAGCATTTAAAGTTAAAAAAAAACAGCATATAGTAACTGTAAAAAGTGTATAGCTTTTTTATTTTTATGTGTAATATATTTTTAAGAATATAAGTTAAAAAATGTATTCATATTAAAAATCACTCCTCATATTTTGGAGGTAATGTCCTTCTATTTATTTGAAATTATAGAAGAAATTATTTGATTTTTTAGTTTTCATAGATTTTACTAAAACATATCGTTCCATAAAAAAAAATTTTTATAGACTTTTTTTAAACGTTTTATTACAGGATTTTGAAGAAATTCATGCAGATTTAAAACTGATTTAACCTATTTTTAAATTAGTAATAATTGTATAATTAACAATTTAGTTATTTTTATATGCTTATATTTTCTTCTATAGATATACTTTTAATTTTTTTTTTTTTTTACTAGAACATAACTAAAATACATACACTCGTGAAAATAACATACAGTGATAAGAACTATAAAAGAAATTTTATTTTTTAAAAAAGAATACAAAAATTTGGGATAAAATTTTAATGATTGAGAACGTTCATTTTCTGTAATACTTAATAATCAAATAATGACTAATACCCGTATAAGTGGTATAAATTCAACTTATATTAACAGTTTGATCAAACATTAAAATGTTTTATGAATATGGCATGGTTACAGCTCTAATTTTTATATTGAAATATCAACTAATATCTATAAGGAGAAAGAAAACGACATTTTTTTAAAAATCGAAAATAAAATAGTATGTTAATAAAATATAATATAATATTTACTTGTTTTGATCTATTGTTCCTTAATATGTACTCCTACTTATTTACACTTCTCTCTTATTCTTTATATTTCAAATTGAAGTTTATTAAAAGGCATTTTAAATTATTTATAATCTGTACCTCAATTATCCAAGAAGATTTTTTGAATCGTTACTATAGAGAATAAAGTTATAATGAATTAATTTTGGCTTTTCTATGTTCCGTTATGCTTTAGCTACCTCAATTGGAATAATTCAGTGTACTAAAGCTCAATTATTATTTAAGTTAGGTATTTAATTTTAATAAATAAATATCGATAAAATCAACTAAATTAAATGGAACAAAATTGTATTGCAAATTATTAGTCGGTACAAAATAAATATGATTAAATCAACTTTATTTTCTACAGTTGGCTGTATTTCTGATATCATTTTATTTATTTCCAGGTGATTGTAGATATGAGTGGATATATGGCATGGAATATGATATGTAGCTAATCATATGAAATTTCTTCTTTGTTAGGAATGAAGGTGTGCTAATCGCGACTTAGTAACACTGACAACAATTTCTCATCTAATGGAGTAGTTAATGTTTCGCAGCTATGCACCATCACCCGATTGTGCCTCTTCATTTATGTAAATTTATCCATAAATATATTTAACTTAAATAGATTTTATTACTGCCATGTAAATGATTCTTTTGTAGTTTATTGGCAGCTTACATTGTTTATATAATAAATGTTCAATAAGTTGAAAATGACGAGCTGTTTCTTGTTTTATTTCTTGGTTGTGGATTTGTCCAGAAGAGGTTCTGGATATGGGTACTGTTTAACAGTTATAACGAAAATTTAAATATTAAACTACACCATTTCTGCAGAAAATATATCCATCATTACAATATAAAAATATTGATAGTTTTATCAAAATAACGATATATTTTTCTTTAACATTGAATTGAAAATATTTTGATTATAAATATTATATTTTAGAAACGCCTCATGCAAATTATTTTGATTCAGTACAGTTAGAAGATTTTTATTATTTTATTTTGACTTGTCATAGATCTATAACCGCTAATATAGAATTGGGGGTTCATTAAAATGAAAAACCATAAATTAGTCTTTTCGAATTTTTAACTAATTTTCATAATTATTTTGAATTTATTGATTCATTGATACAAATGACCATTCAACTTATTTATATTTTATTTTATCCCACCGGAAAAGTTTTTTATTTTTTCTGATAATCTAATGCTAAAGAATGTCCTTATTTTTATTTTATTTTTTTTTTTTTAATAATATTTAATTTAAAATCATTAACATTTTTTTTTTTTTTAAATTGAAATTATCCAAGACGTTACATATCTCAATAACTCGGAATCTTCGATATATTGAATTGTTTTCAACACCTTGGAAAAAACTCTTCACGTCGAAAAAATAAACTTACATTACTCTAAATATTTTTACGGATTAATTTACCTCTTTAAGTCCAAGAGACACAAAAATTACAGCTCCAAGTCTCAACTCCGGCATACATGTCGCAACGTAGAGAGAGCTATATGATGTACCAGACAGTACATGTTTTATGTTTTCTTAGATTTTTTCAATCGAAAATATGATAGAAAAGCGTGTTGACAACAGTCATAAGCAGAATAAGATAAGGACTTTTTTAATCCGTATTGTTTTAATATTTTGATGTTAATGATAATGTTTGTATACATTTAATGCATTAATGTTACTTTCTATGTTTGCACATGCTTTTTTACAATTTATGTATACTGTTGTAGAGCTACTGCGAATGACTGTGTGAATATATTGAAAGAGATGTTGGGTGGGATCAGCCAAAAAATATTTAGGCAAAGTAAAAAAAAATTTTTGTTTTGGTCCAATCTTTAGTCATCATTTGAGCTAAATAAAATATTGCCTAAATATTTTTTGGCTGATCCCACCCAACTTCTCTTTCAGTACTCTATTGTATTTTCTGTTGATTACACTACTTTGTAACACGAATTTTCATTTGGTTCACTTCTTTATCGGAGGCGCGGTAGCTCAGTGCACACCCAGCCTCTAAAAAGTGGGCACCCTTAATTGGGGTAAAACTGGTGGTTGAGCGTGATTTAGGCCAAATTTCCTCTTTTCACAACCGTTGGCCAAGTAACAGTACATCCTTAACTGAAGCTAGTACTGAACCCTTCAAGTTAGTGGTAGAGGTTTATTTTTTTAACTCTATATCTCGTTACCTCTGTAATTCGAATTCAATCGAGTATGACTTCTATAACTCGAACTATGCCTAAGTCGATCTACACGTAACGTGAAGAAAAATTGTAGTCCCGTGGAATACGAGAGTCGACTGTATATAGAAAGTTGAAATTGGCTTATGTGATGCAACGTTTTATTCTGCCTACCATAGGGGTGGAGTCACATCCATCCTTAGAAAAGCTCATATCCAAGAATATAAAAACACACCCGCTGCAGAGCATTCCTCCAGCGACATGGCCAACGAGATGGCTTGGGGATAACAAACATTAGCCAGGAAGACATACGTGATGCACACGTGTGGACATAAATAAGGACCAGATAGAATGGAGTAGAGTTATTTCTGACGGGGGGTGCCTTAAGAATAAGCCGTGGGGAGGGGGCGGGGGGTGGGAGAGGGGAAGGGGGTGGTTATTGGCTATCCTGGTCGATATCTCTCGATCCCTCCCCCCCCCCCCAATCCTGTCTTCCATATTTCACATGTGTACCACTCCTTTCATATTCATAATGCACCAAGGAGTCGAGGAAAGGGATATAACAGAGGAAAGGAAATGTCGAATCATCTAGAGTATAGGGAGCGCTCGGGACGTTTGTTGAAAAATGGTGGTATTGACTAGTCTTTGTGAGGGAAATCGATAGAGCTGTCCAAACAAACTCATCGGAATTGGTTTGAGGTAAAAGGCTAAATCGTATTGCTCATCTCAACGGATTACCATAGCATTTTCTTCACTCAATCTTCAGCAGCCATTTTCCAAACAACAGTTCTTAAGTTTGTTTATTTTTTTTTTATGTCAAATTATTAAATTCGTTTCATATTTGTTAAACAATTGAAAAAAAAAAATTGTTAAACAATATCCACAATCTATCTTTTGAAGAGGTGTGTTTGATACCTGGACAAATATATCTCGTGGGTTGTCTTTCGGTCAATGGGATAAATAAATTAAGCATTGTTCAAATTAGCAAAACGTTATTTTTAATTTGCCAACGTTTCAGCCATAGCTTTGATGGTCATCATCATGGCTAGAAACAGAGTTAGGCAAAATTGAATCATAGCTATTTGATAACTAATTTCCTGAAATCAATCACCTCATTTGATAATTATTAAATCTTCCAGTCCCTTTTTAGTGAACAAATGGTAATTTGACTAAAACATTTAATGATTATTGAATTAGGTGATTTTTTCCAGAAAATTAGTTGTCAAATAGCTATGATTAAATTTCGATTATATTTTAGCTCTGATTGAATTTTGCCCAACTCTGGATAGAAACAAGAAAATGTCAAATATAGAATCAGAAGAAAAAATAAATAATTAAAATAAAAAAATATATAAACTTATAAAGATACAATGATTAAAGAACAAATAAACGAAAATTAATTATTTACTCACAGTGTGTTTTTAATTTAATTTATTTTTTTATTATTGTTTTCTATTCTATTATTTTTATCTATTTTCTTCTGATTATGTATTTTACATTTTCTTGTTTTTAGCCCTGATGTTGGCCATCAATGTAAATTATAAATAATGTTTTTTTAATTTCAACAATTCTTATTTTTTAATCCCTTTGATGTATATACGATATTTCGAAAGAAACTAGGCATGAAATTTGTTGTTTAATATAAAACTGCCGTAGTTAAAAGTTAACTACGTGTGAATTATTTATGGCTTTAGTACATAATTTCATTACATGTAATTACATAATTTTATAAATATTTTCTATTTACCGGTTCTGCCTATAATTAAGCTTCTATATTTACCGATAAGTACTTTTACTTACATAATATTTTACCCATAAAATATTCCTTTACTGTAACAAATAGAATTTTATCCGAGATTGGAGACATCAATATAGTTTCTATTAACGGACGATTTGTAGATTTATTTAGAATATTATTTTATTGATTCTTGTTATACAATTACATTTTTTTTTTATTATTTTATTTTTTTTTATGATTGGAATGAATAATCAGTAAAAGTAAAATTGTTTAATAATACATGGATATCTAATTAATTTCATTTATTTTTTCAGATAAAGTAATATACCATATTAGTTTTTTTTTTTATTACTTAAATCTTATTTTGGGTAAATATCACAATTTTCCCCAATTAAGGACAATTAGTAAGAGTGATATCAAGCACCCAAACGTCCCTTATCTATGAATGAAATAATGAAATATCTTTAAATTAAGAGAAAATTTTGATTCAATTAAAAGAAATATCAAATAAACCAAATCCATTTCGAATTTTAAAAATCGTATTGATGTATTTCATTCGAAAAATCTACGTTGCATAACTGAACTTTTAATACATTTATTATTGTAGATTTAGATTTAACTATTTTTTTAAGTTATTATTTTGTTGTGATCTATTATCTGTTAAATTTTTTTTATTATTATTTAAGTATCATGCTTTATTTATATATATATGGATAATTTCTTGATTGTTACTATTATATGCTTAACCAGGTTCTTGAGGTTCAGTCAATAAATAAAAACAACAATTTTCGCGACTTTTCGAGACGATATTGTTCTCTTAATCATGCCCTACATTGAAAAAACAGGTTACAATAGAATTATAAGAGTTATACAAGTTATTTCAAAACATAAGGTTAGCTACAATATAAATATATAAAAACACGCGTTAGAATAATTAACTACATATAATTACAAAATATGGAGGAGTAGGAGACTACTTACAATGTTACTAGTGGATATGTTATCGGTATCTGCTACTAAATTGTAACAATTGTAGTGCGCAACTGACCTGGGGAATTTTAGAAAAATTGTAAAAATTGAGAGGGTTGGTTTTCCCAACAACTGGTGGTATTCCCAGATACAGGTACAAAAAGGATCTCCGTATTTCTGTGCAATATATAAATGGATTGATATGATGTGTATTAATGTAAATGTATATTACTAGTCTGAATGTATTAAATTGGATTAACAGGTGTTGAGATTTAGGACTTCTTATTTCTGTTTATTGTTTAATTGATTTTATTGTTTATTTCTTTATTGCGCGTTTTATGTTAAAAAAAAAAGAAGCAAAAATTGGAAAACATATCTAGGATTAGATGGAACTTAATTATAGTAATTAATATTATCTGAATATTAAATAATAAAACTGGTGACTCTATAAAGTAAAGAAGATCGATTACATATTTATTATATTTATGATACTTTATATATTACTTTATATATTTAAAGTTTATTTTAACACAAATGCTTTCAATTTAAATATGAATCCATGCCGAATATGTTCCCGTTAGATTATCTGAATATAAGTTAAATATTAAGAGAAATTCAGTTATTGCAGATTAATTCAGTTAAAGTCCTTAATAAGTCCTTCGACTACCAATGCCATTTTCTAAAAATATTTTAATTGTTTTATTTATTTATTATTTGAATTTATTAAGGATAAAATTAGTGATCTCGATATGGCACATATTTTAATATAAGTTCCCTATATAAAGTATGTTCGAAACTAAAACTTTTAAAGGATAAAGATCGATAGTTGAAACTAGAGTGGATATGTGTGGACCAGCTTACTAAACCAGGTGGTCGGTTTCCCATTCTCGAAGAGGCACCCCCAGCCAAGTATATGGAAATTCCATTTCAATACAATATCCCCAGAGGCGAGGGGGCCGGGTCGATATGTCGTAGAATTCGTCTTGATCCTTGACGCGTGTAGCAGCCGCCTATATCGCCTATATAGGAATCGATACCAGGGTGCTCCGCCATTTTGGTAGCTCCCACCCCTCCGGTTGAGATAAGTCCAGGCTAAGTCTTTTTGTCCGATCTACTGACAAGTGGCCATCGGAGGGCATTGGGGGGGTCTTCGATGTCCGGCGATCGTCTCTTCAATAGAGATCTCTTATCGAGCTTAGAGCTGTTGGCGCCTATCTTTTGGTCCCATCTTAACGCGTCACGGAATTTAGTCAAACGAGTATTATTATCCGTTTATATATCTGTTTAAACTGTATCTTAATCAATAATAATTACTATTATTTTATTTATTTTTTATAGTGAAATTAACACCTAGACATTTTAACAACAAAATACAGCTCTCATATTATGAGTTTTCAACTTTAAGTACGTTAGTTAGATCATTTTAAAATTTTTTATTTAGGTATTTATTAGGCATAACTCCTATTTTATTTAACATTTGTAGCTACATGTTCCGGAGACAATGCTCCATCATCAGGCTTCTCTTGATCGGTGATTATTTTCGCATTGCCTATCTTCATGTTACAAGCCATTCTACTTGGCTACTAGGCTCAGTAGAATGGCTTGTAACAATGTAAAATAGACAATGTGAAAATAATCACAGATTTAGAGAAGCCTGATGGAGCATTGTCTCCGAAACATGTAGCTACAAATGTTATATAAAATAGGAGTTATGCCAAATAAATACTTAAATAATTATTATATCTCCTTCAGCATAAAAGGTTTAAAAATATTAGTTTTCATATTGTATAAATTAAAAAATGAATACGACAATAAATATACAGTTAGCCATATTTAACATTTTGTGCAAAGCGTACAACTCAGTTTATTTGTTTGATGTTTGTTTTGAATATATTTTTTAATTTCAGTTTGTCTTGATTTTAATTTTTTTTAAATCCGTAACTCTCCAAAAAAGTTTCAGATTTTAACCAAATTCTTATCTGAATTTTAGTGCTATTTCTATTTGTTTTTTGTGTAATAAAAATATTGCCTTAAGTAAATGATTTATCGATAGATAAATATTATGGGAGTTTTGAATTTAATAAAAATTGATCTATGAAATTCATCCGTTGAATTATTAAAATGATGCCTATAAATATTCCTAGGAATAATTATTTCAAACCGTAACCGAGCGCTATTACGAAAGAAATCGGCTGTTCTTTATAGTTACATGAGTAAAATTTAATAAATATAAATATAAATAACAATATCTGTACCTCAAAGATAATTTTTCTTTATTTACTTTGACTATTGATTATTTATTCATTTATTTTACGTGAATCTATGCAAAAGGGTCTTTAACATAAAATACAAATGAAATTATTAATTAGTGCTGCATTATAATAACCAAAATTCAATATTACTATTAATTATCTATATCTTGAAGTAAATCTTCATAATTCGTTTTATAAATTTCTTATTATCGTATTAATTATTCAGGAATTTCTAACTGTTTGTTTATTGATTACAAATGAATTATGCCAATCGATATGAAACAAATATATTTATAAGTATAATTTTTTTTTTTGGAATTGCAGTGTGGAAAAAGTAGTCATAATTATGTAATGTCATATTATATTATATAACGGTGATATTTTTTTAAGCTCACAAAGGATTATATCAAATATTATTGTATCGTTTCCAGAATCTGTGAAATACATTTTTTCTAAATTTATGTATTTGAAAAGACGAACATATATTTAATTTAATATATTTATTTTTACTTGTAATTATTTTCTGCTTTTTTATTCAGATATTTAATTGCCCCAGAAGGACTGGATGAAACCATTAAAAAAAACAAAACATATATATCATTTCAATGAAATTAACCCGTATTTAGTAATATAAACTAAAACACTAAATCGTGTAATGAACTGAACTGAAGTAATGAACTGAATATTTAAAAATTATGTTTTAGTATATTGCAATTAAATTAATTTTAAATCGAAGGATCAAAGGTTTTATAATCAGGAAAAATGATTAAAATCTACTAATATAGTCAATGAATAGAAGAAGAGGGGGTTTTACACAGTAATTAATAGTAATTATAAAAATAAAAAATGGAAAAAATATATAATATAAATAAATTTTAAAAACATAATAATTAAAATTAATAATTTCATTCATTTATAAGTATCGGAAATTTTTTGATATCATAACTAATTAATGATTTTTATTATAATCTGAGTTGATAACGAATTTACGAAATATTAAACAAAATTCAATATTAATTATTAAAAATTTACTTGAAAAAATAAGTTCATAATTTCATATAAAAAAGTTAAAATTATAATTGTAATTATTTTAAGCGTTTCAAAAATTTATATATTTTTAATTACGTCATAATGATAAAGAGAGAAGGAAAGCAGCTGTAGATCGGAATGCGGACATTAGGAGAGAAAGATGACCCTGAAGACAGACAGTAAACCACTAATGAGTAAGAGTTTGGGATAGGTCAGCCCCTCGGCTAGACAAAGACGGGGGGAGGGGGCGACGGGATTACCTGATTGGCCGGCCCCGACCAATCAACGCCCTCTCACCCCCTCCCTTTGCCCCCTCCACCTCTTAAACCCTGTGTACTTGCCCTCCTAACCTGGATTCATTAAACCCATTCCTCAAATGTAAACAGTCTCAACTCATCATTTAAACCCAGCTTAGCTCAACTCTGAAATCATTCTGACAGTGTTATGATCATTTATAACTTATTTTTTTTCTGTAAATACTTTTTTAATATTTCAACCGTTTTTTGATTCTTCAAATGGAAAGGTAAGCTATAATCTATTTCATTAATACATAAATTAAATTAATTAATTAAATTGTTTTAAATTAAATTAATATTTTCTAAATTTATAATAAAAAATAAACTAAAGTGAAATTTACTCTTTATTGGATTAATGAAATTATATAATAAAATAAAAGATAAATTTTATAAATTCGTTTTATTGAAAAATTAAAAAAAAAATGTAAAAATAAATAAAAATGTACCTGGATATATATAAACTTTGTTACAATATGTATTAAATATTCATAAAACAATAAATATTCCTGTTTTTGAAAAATATTAATTATTATGTTCGTTAAGTAAATATAATAAGTTTTAACCTGGTAAAAAATATTAAAGATATATTTTATTTTCTATTAATAAATTTTTTTAAAGATATTAATTACACTGAATAAAGAAACATTAAACCAATAAAAATATATGAATTATTAGATATAATGGTTTTACAAGTAAACATGCGAATGATATTTTAATAATGATAAATTACTGATACATGATATTAATGATTAATATTTTCTAGGAAGTACACTTCTGTCTTTCTGAAATATATTTTTAATAAAAGTTAAAAGATCAATTGAACTGAACCTATAAAATCATAAACAATTATTTTATTGTTTATTATTTTGTTAAATAATACGTTCTGCTTATTAATGAACTTAAAAAAATCTAAATGCTTATAAAAATAAAAAATACTAAATGATTTGATGAGATATTTTGTTAAGATACTTATGAAAATTTCTACTAAGATAGATCTTAATAAATAAGATACAATTTTAGAATACTTTTATTATAAAGTGTGATCTGTGGAAAAAAAGGAAATTTTCAATTATGAAAACCTGAAAAATTTAGACATAATACATTTTTTACTAATATGAACCATTTATTATGGAAGTGGTGTTCATTTTTTAAAGTATTTAATCATTTTCTTTAAGTTAAAGTATCAGTAAAAGTTTTGACTAATATTTTCACAATTGAATATGAAGCATGTTATTTTGGGAAATCCGAATAACCAATTAATGAAATTTTTAAAGTTTTGAATGGATTTTATTTTGATAATACCTGAGAATTTCCATACAGCTTAAAACATGCCATAGTTTTTAATTTATTAATTACAATTGTGAACACTACTTTCTTAATAAATGTATCCTATAGTTGTGTGCTAATGTAAATAAGATATGTGATAATAATTCATGTGATTGAATATAGACTAAACTTTAAGTACTTATAATAATGAATTGGTGGTTTAAAAATTTTGTTTGATCTATTTTGTTTTATTCGGAAATTTGTTGTTGTAAAGGAAGATATTTTTTTTTATTTTGAAATTTTGTTTGAAAGGGACGTTATATAATAATTCGACAGTCTAGCTTTTATTGTACTTAAAGTTTTGTTTATATTCTGTTATGTTTACTTTTTTTTATAAAAATGGAGTCCCTTACCTGTTCCGACTTCGGGATTACGCCAGGACCTCAGGTGGAAGGGAGTATGGGGAGGATTTACCGATTTAGCCCGAAAAAATATATATAATAAAATGAAAAAAAAATTAATAAATAAATAAATGGCAGTGTGATGAGGTAGAGTGTTGGCGATGACGAGGGGGTGGTGGCAGGACAGAGGTTCGGCCAGGAATGGGCTTGGAAGCCGGGGGCGGCTCGAGCGGGGAAGGTACGCAGACGCGCTACGTCACAGATCGAAGCAGCGTACTCCCCTCCTTTAAATTAAAGCCGTAGTAAGATGATGGGGCTAATATCCCTAACTTAGCCAATTTATACTTAGCCGTTTACTCTTTACTCTTCTGACCTACATTTTATTTTGTTTCAGCTCTTCCAGTTGGGGTTGGGGACTTAGCCGCAGCATCGAGTCCACACCGGCTCATTAATGGCCTCCATGATATGGTCATTAACATGGTATAATAGATAATCTATTAATATAGTTACAAGATAATTATAATAATCTATAATTAATTAATAATATTGTGCGGGAAAAAAATGGAAGTGAAGCATCAGAATCGATCTGGAAGAGCAATGCGGGTTTCACTACTTTGCTGGAGCAGTGTTTAGATATAGTCATTTATTAATTAATTACTACTCATTATTATTCATTATAGCCTTAATGAGTGACAAAATTCTTAATTGTTTCTTTTTTTCTTTTTTTTCTTAATTTAAAAATTACAATAAATATAATCACTATAATGTTTTATTAAAAAAATAAATTAAAATAAAAACACTCTGGACATATGGAGTTGAGCTTTGGGGTTCTATTAAACCATCCAATTCATCTCGTATCCGATCCTTACAATCTTAAATCCTTAAAAAATTCCTCAATGCTCCTCACTTCGTCACAAACAAACTTATCCGCCAAGATCCTTCCATAGCAAACTCCACAACCATTCAAATCCATTAGTGTCACAACTTGCTTCTAATTCCATTCCAGAAAACCCTCAGAGGCGCCTGAAAAGAAGATGGCCTCGGAACTTTCTAACATAGTGCATCATTATATAGAACCTTTATTAGTGCTACCAACGGGTAGCTTTAGAAACAATTGACGAGTCATTTTTATCATTATCATCACATTTACTTAATGTATTATATTTTAAATTGTATACATTTATAAATTTCAATGAATAAAAAAAAACAAAAAAATTTAAAACACGAATATGAAATTCTTATTAAGACAGGAACTACTAAAAACAGTATAGCCTAATAATTAATAGGTGCTGATTTTGTGATTTAAAAAAAAAATTAATGATAAAAGTATAGTTGACTGTTAAGATGAATGGAGAAGAAAATGATCAGAGATGCAGTCAAAGAGAAACACCACGTCTAAGCAGAAATATTTTAATGTATGCCAACGTTTCGGCCTGCCTTCCAGGTCTTCTACAGGACCACCGAAACAGGCTGGAGAGGAGGCGAACGATGGCTGATGTGGTGTTTCTCTTTGACTGCATCCCTGATTAGCTTCTTCTCTATAAATAAATTTAATTAAAAAATAATTCTGTGCGAAATCAAATTGTCATTTCCAATTTTGATAAATATAAATGCTTTATTGATTACATATCATAACAAATATCAAAATACACATATTAACTATTTTTTTAAATAAATAAATTAACATATTAATACAGTGTGATACGATGGTTATTTGAGTTTCTGTTTTAAATTATAAACATTTAAAATTTATAAATAATTTTAAATTTGTAAATTACCTTAAAAAATAACAAATATAATTCATTAAAATCTAACAACCTACCTTTGAAAGGAAAATTCCAACCGTAGATGAAAGGAAATCTA
Organism: Euschistus heros; assembly: GCA_003667255.2. Lineage (NCBI taxonomy): Eukaryota > Metazoa > Arthropoda > Insecta > Hemiptera > Pentatomidae > Euschistus > Euschistus heros. Next base: position 1,836,421 of record RCWM02000004.1, read on the forward strand.
ACTATATTACTTCTGTCAAAACGAAGCCCTTAGTTAAAAATAGAGAATCAATAATGATACATTACCTTTCCCTTTTCCATTCCATTTATATCCATTAATAACTTCCCCCCTCTATTTAATATAAATAAAAATTGTTTAATATATATGTTAAATTATATATATGTTTTATTGCTTTAGTGATAAAGTGTTTAAGGCTATTGTGTTCTTTATATCGACTATTATAAATTGCTTTAAATTACAAACTGGAAATTTAAAAACTTAAATACTGGAAGTGAAGCACCAGAATCGATCTGGAAGAGCAATGCGGGTTTCACTACTTTGCTGGAGCAGTTGTTAGATATTGTCATTTATTAATCAATTATTATTCATTATTACTATTATTATGAATCATTACTACTCATTATTATCACCATTATTACTCATTACTAAGAATTATTAATCATTATTACTCATTACTAAGAATTATTAATCATTATTATTATTCATTATTCATTATTTTCATTACTACGCTGTAATGCAAAAAAAATAAAAGTGTATATGCATAATTAATTATAATTAATCTTTTTTTTTTTATATTAATGTTTTATAGTGACTTTATATGTAACGAAGTAAACCAATAGTTGGTGAAGTCAAGAAATAACAATGATATCGTATTAATTTTTTTCCCTAGGTTCCGGCTTAAATTGTAAGCCTTCATCAGGGCTAGATGAAAAACAAAAGATGTGAAACAAAATCAATTTAGAATAGACCAGAAATAAATAAAAACATTTTGTAAATTATTATTAAAAGGAATATAACATAAAAAAAATTACAACAAAAGATAAATGGATATAATGAAAAGGTACGTACATGGAACCACTGCTCCACTCCTGCTCACACCCAGAATACTTTTTTATCGATTGTGACTTCCTTCAAATTTATTTCAATGTTTTAGTCGCTACTTTTACAGGGGGGACATTATTCTCCTTTATTTATAAACAAATTCAAAATCCATGTTCAAACTAATGTTAACGTTTGTTATACCTTCTCTTCATAAAATGAGAAATAAGGATATTATGTTATTGTATTTTGTTTTATCAATCTTTTATTGAGAAAATATTACAATCTGCTTCAAAGTTGGCAATTGGTAAGAAAAAAATAAGAAATATAAGATCCTCGTAATATATAATAGAATAAATAAAGTGAAAAAATAAAATAAATAATGAAGCTCAAAAGCACACAATCTATAAAGAAAAGAATTATAAATAAAATAAAAATTGAAATATTAAAAGAAAATAATCATGTGAATTATGTAGAAATAAGAATATATCAAAACATAAAACATTAAAGCAATGCTGAAAGTAATTTTAACTTCTGATAAACTTTCTCTCGTTAGGAAAGAGGAAATAACAAAATATAAATACATAAATAGCAAAATCCATGTTGAATATTATGTTATTATCTTCTGTTATATTTTCTCCCATTAAGGAAGTGAACATAAGAAAATATCTTTAGAACTTTGACACATTTTTTTTTTTTTTTTTTGTTAAAGTGTTTTATTAAACACATATATTATAATTTATCTCAATAAGTAGGCATAGATATAGATATAGATGGCAAAGTATCCATTTTTTAAATATCTATATCACTCATGGTTTATACATAGTATGTAAAGCATATATTTTATGCAATAGGTAAAGAGTGAAAAAATAATCTCTGATTATAAAAGATATAAAATAAAATAAATTATTAAACCACTAAGGTATATATAATATATATATATATATATATGTATATTATATATATATATATTGTGTATATATATATATATATATATATATATATATATATATATATATATATATATATATATATATATACTAACACTCAGGCCGGGGAATCCAAAACCATGACATCCCCTCGCCAATAATGGGGGGGGGGGGCAAAGCCGGATTTATACAATCCTTGCTCTGTTCTCTCAATTCCATCAGGAATTTTCAGAACGCGAATATATTATCAGTTGATAATTTTCTGTCAAAAAAAAAAAATAACTAAGCAATAAATTTTTCAGTTACTAAAGTTTATTTATTTCTAGCTAATATTTTCAATGCATTCGAATTTCTCATAACCTCATATACATTACAATAATACATTAAGGATTTACAACACATGTTGCATTGCATATTTAAGATTCTGAATATCTCCATTTTATAGAAATAATTAAATTAATTAGCGATAAAACTATTTATCCATTTGTAAATAATTATGTGTAATATAAATAAAATAAAAATAATATAAGAATGACTAATAAAAAAATTAGATTGACTTATTTGTGTATGCCAACTGCGGTGCTGCCAAAGGCACTAACCCTTCATGCCCTTCCGATATAATTATTCTCAACGGGAAGAGAGGCTTTCAATAAAAAAAAAAAAATAAAAAAAAGGGAGCACATGTCATTTTTTGTTAGGCCTACCTTCGTTATGCATAAGACCCTTACGTAGGCCAGACCCGAAACAAAAAAGAACAATCAAAAACAGCTTTGACAAAAAAAGAGACCGCCACACCTTTACCTGGCGGGGGGGGGGGGCATTATAAATTCATTACTCCTTATCAAATAAATTCATTATTCTTTTTTCTTTTTCTTTTTTATCTTTAGAATAAACAGAATTTTTTTTTCAGATCAGTTATCGAAGGGATATGACGCGATTAAGATCTCCGCAACTGGGAAAATTCTTTATATCTATTGGCTGACTCTGTATTCAAATATTGTATTTTTATAAATTAGCTTTACTCAAAAAAAAATGTTGAAAGTAATAATAGATTTGATTTTGATTGGATTCAATTTACAGTTTGGAAAAAAAAAAAAAAAACTTCGTTCCCTTGAGAAATAGTTCCTCATTTTTATATTCTTATGTGTGCACAATTCGAATCTGAAGGCAAAAAAAACCCTGAAATAGCGTACTTTTTATTTTTTTTTAATTTTCATTATAATAGTTTTTCACTCTCATGAACATATTATGTGACTTGTATATTTACAAGAGTGTTTTAATATTTTTTTTCTTTTGTACTCTAAATCACCCGTCTCCCGTGTCCAACAGTAGTCTGCAAGTATATTCTCATTTCATTAAACGCTAATAACAGGTGTGAATCAAAATTTGAAAGAGAAAAAAAAAATTTTTTTTTGTTAAAGCATTCAATGAAAAAAATGCTTGAAATGTCGAAAAACACCTAATTTTTCGAACCAAAACACAAATTTGACATAAAATAGTGGCAGATTGAGATTTTCTGACTTCGGATTCGTGTTCTGCACACTATAAAACATAATAAAACAACGTTTTTGTTGAAGGGAGTATTTTGATGCATAACAGTTTTATTGATAATGCATAAATAGAAATGCTTACAATTAAAAAAAAAGGTATGAGTGATTTTGAATCTAATGACTTCTAAAGGATCCACTCATCACTATTAGGCCCATTATTAGATGATACCAAGACCAACTTCTTTTCAGACATGGTAGGGAGTTTAGTATATATCTGATTAATAAAAATCATCACAAACTGGGTTATTATAGATGAAACGAGAAATAAAGAGAATTTTATGAAGAGTTATAGATGTTGGACATAGAATCATTGGACAAGAATTTAGTGGATCACCTAATCTCTATATTTCGTATTAATAAGACTGAAAATATCCTCTCAGTTAGTAATTTATCGACTAAACCATAAATTTATAGCTAGTGAATAATAATTAATAATTAAAATCAATAAAAACTGTATGGAATTGTAGCGATTTCAGTTTATCGTTATATTGTATATTCATGATGTACATTTTAAGGGGAGTAGGGTAGCTACGTAGATAATGTAATGAGCTCCTGCCTTCAGATCCCGAGTTCAAATCCAGCCTCTTGAAATGATTACCGTTAAATTGGGGGAAAACTTGGTGGTTGAGAGAGATTGTTAACCTTTAGTCTAGAAACAATACTTCCTTACAATACTATACTCAAAACCCTTCATAGGTTGTAGCTGAGAAGGTAGATATATTTTAAATTACTGGAAATAGTTACAGTAATAGCAGTATCATAAAAAAATAACCTAATAAAAGAATATTTTTTATATTCATTTAAGCATTTAGCTTTATAGAAGATTACATACTTCTGTATGTGATCGTGATTTATGTACAAAAATAATAAAAATCGACTTAAGTGAGAAAAAACTTTGAGACAAATGAAAAATATTCTGAAACCGTTACTAATCTAAAAGTTTTTTTAACCTATACATCTAATGAAATAAATTAATCTCACTAATGTTCATAATTAGAAAACAGTATATAATCATTAGAAAGTTTGCTTTAAAAAATAAATTAAAATAAAAACACAAATATGAAATTCTTTCTCTAAGACAGGAACTACTAAAAACATTATAACCTAATAATTGATAAATGCTGATTTTATAAATTTAAAAAAAAATTCTCAAACTTAAAAAAATATTAATTTAATTTAAAAGTTATTGCGATCAAATTCATATTGTCATTTATTAAAATAAATATCAATAAATTGATGAATATCATATTAATAAATATCATTCATTAAATACAGATCATAACAAACACCAAAATAAACGTATTAAATATTTTTTTAAATAAAAGTATAAACACTTCACTGTGATAAGATTTTTAGCTGAGTTTCTGTTTTCATTATGAGGATTTAAAATTTACATATAATTTTAATTTTGTTAATAAGATTTCAAAGCACTCACTTTCATATTTTAAGAGTACAACAATAATGACAAATATACTTTATTAAAATATATAAACTTACCCTTGAAAGGAAAATTCCAACCGTAGATGAAAAGAATACTAACTACATTACTTCTGTCAAAACGAAGCCCTTATTTAAAAATAGAAAATCAATAATGATACATAACCTTTCCCTTTTCCATTCCATTTATATCCATTCATAACCAACCTCCCCCATCTATTTAATATAAATAAAAATTGTTTATTATATATATTTTTTATTGTTTTAAAGATAAATTGTTGAAGGCTATTGTTTTTTATTATTATTAATTGCTTTAAAATACAAACTAAATTGCCAAAATATGACAGTTAAACTAACAAATACATATAAAATAAAAATGGGTTAAATAAGTAACTTTCAAATAAAAATAATAAACATAAATTCATTTTACAAGGATATAATAATTAATAATTAACATTGATTCCAAATAATAAAGATACAAAAATATAATGTAATAAAAATAAAATAGAAACATTCCGGCATGATCATTATTCAGTTTATTGATACATTCATTTATTCATTTCCTTTGGTGAAAGCAATATATTTTTCGCAAGCGTTTCAAATAAATAGGAAACATTATTATATTTATCTTTTCTATACTACTGAAACCTAAGATGTTTTTTATTGATATGAATTTTTCGGAATTTATAATAAGTATTTTTTTGGACTGTTATCATGTACTGCAGTATCAGTTTTTAAACTATTTTTTATATGTGTGTATAATATATGTTACATTTTTAGCATTTCGGTTGAATTTAATTACCAAACTATTATTTATCAGTAAACATTTTGACAATTCTTATATGACTGATGGTTCTCCGTCTTACTATGTCGATGTTAAATTTTAATTACTCTTCTAGCAGAGGGTTTGTAAAATTTGAAAATTGGTAATATAATTAGCCATGTATATAGTACAAAATATAAGTTTCATAGTGCAGTAAGCATTAGGTAACTACACAAGGTCACAGATAACAATGATTGTTACAAAAAATCGATAAGTGCCGCTTATTTTTATTTTTTATTTTAACAATAATGATATTAGTAAAGTTGGCACACGAGTTAATTAATAACAAATGTATAATAACATAATGATATATAATTAATAGATATACACAATAGTGCTTGTTTATTGTCGCCTTTATTACTTAATCATCAGCTGTGTTTACTGTATATTTTGGTGCATTTAAGACGTTTGGCTTTAGAGGAATGAGAGAAGGGTATTCCTCAGTGTTGATACTTAAGTGCTTGATGAATAGGAAGGTAAACAAGAAAATAATTTGAAAAAAATAAGTTCCATATCTAGGCTCTCTTGAGTCCATATTCGCGTTTATAAATATTTAATTTATTTACAGTCAGAATCGTTATAACGAACTTCAAGGGACTATTGGTACGTTTTAGCCAGTGTTCTTTCTAAGCGGAACTATCGGTTTATAACGAACAGTTCGTTATTAACGGCATTACATTGGTTACAACAGTCAGTTCGTCTAAGTTTAAGATGCGAATATATATAACTTAATCCATACCTATAATATGTACATACTTATTATGTACAAATGTATGTTTTTATTGTGCTTACGTAAAACTAAATATGTACATAATATGTATGGAAATGAGTCAAGATAATCAATAAACAATACTCATAATATAATGGGCTGTGAAAATCGTTGTATTATAAACATGTAGAAATACGTATAGCTTAATTTAATACCTATTAAAATACATTTACATATCTATTTATTTAAAAAAAAAAAAAGGGAAGGAAATACCTATCACAAAATATGTATATCCACAATTACATAATATGAAAAGTTAAAGGAAATAAGAAAAACCTTTCTTTTGATTTTGTAGAAAATAAAACTTGAAACTGGTCGTTGTTACCAATATCTCAACTGCCAGTGTTCCAAGAAATGTGTGCTCTCTAACCGACGTGTTCACTATAACCGGTGTGTGGTTTGTTCCGTTGTATGCAATATAATTTTTTGTTCTTTGTTATTTGATGGGATCAACTACATTGTTCGTTATATCCACTTGTACGTTATAGCCGGTATCGTAATAAACACTTTTGATTGTATTTTTAAATAATATCGATTTCACCTGATGCATTCTTCCGTTCTGTTTCCAGAGATTTATATAATATATGAATTATGAAAATAAATATATTTATTCTGAAATATATAAAATATTCCTTAAGATATAGCATTAACTTTATTTAGAAATAAACAAAATAAAAAGTGTTTTTACAGGGACCTTACCGAGCCAGCATCCAGACGGACGGTAGGACGAGAGCCCCCAGATCCCAGACTACCCGACAGACACCCCAACAAACCCGGATGTGCCAATGATATGCAGATGAGCAGTGATTGTACTAAGTGGTGGTTGACTCCACACCTGGATATGCAAATCCTCACCTGGCGCAGTCATATGCAAACTATCTTGGAAGGGTTCCACTGACTCCGCCGTTCCATCTGTCCCCAGCTCAGTCACAACCTACCTCTTGTTAACTTATGTCTCTTGTACACAATGCGTCGTTCACGAGTTTGGATTCAGGTTAATTCTGAAGTAAGTTATAGTAAAAAATGTTTTAGATATTTAATTTACATGTATATGGGTCTCTCTCTCATTAACCCGTGCGTTGAGAGAGTTGAGTTCCAATTATATGTCCCTATATTTGACCGAAACATCGCTCGTTGCAATGATTAAAAAGAACAAGAAACTATTCTGATTAAAAGAATTCCTAGAAATTAGTCTTACCTGACCAGCTGCAATTTTATTCATTTTCCACATAAAATAAAATTTTGTAAATTTATTTTGAACATTGACAATCGAATAATATGCGAATCAAATATTATTATCAAAATATTGCACATCAAAAAATTGGTTAAAGTGACAGTTTTTTAATTATAAGTTTGTTTTTAGCTATGCAATTTTGTGTTGTTTTTTTAAACCCATGTTTTGGGACACAGATCACATCTTTTAGTTATTTTTCAACAATTATTATTTTATCATATCCTTATAATATATTATTTATTATATTATCCGCCTATATCATCGTTTATAAACTATTTACCAGATGTAATTGTTTGTTTAATATCTGTACCATTGATTTCAAAAATTAGGCAAGCCCAAAAGCACAGGTGTTCAGGATGTTTTTTGCAAAATTATTTTGCCAAACACCATTATTCTACAAATTCTCTATACTTTATTATGGGATGCAAGTATATTGCATATATGTATGCATATATATTGGAATCTATATGAATCTTTAAAAATGCCCAATGTGTTTTAAAGGATACCATTGATGCTACGACTAGCCTACTTCTATTTGTTGAATACCAATATGGGTTGCCCAGAGTATCTTTCCTATTTCGGAAAAATTAAACTTATCTAGTTTTCCCCAAACAATATAGATACAACGTGTAAAAAAATGTATGTATGACAGAGTATTAGTAAAATAGAAAGAAAATGGCCTGAAGGTGGGATACATATACTTTAAAAAATCTATCATTTTTAAATATAATTTTTAAATTCTTGGAATAATTTCACAATATTTCTGAACCATTTGGAAAAAACTAGATAAGTTAATTTTTGTCCACAATAAGATAAATACTTTGAGCGACCCATATTGGAGTCCTACTCATCTTGTAAAAGCAGGCATGTTGTAATGGCAATTGTCTAAAAGGATACCGCTGACATTACAACTTGCCAACTTATAAATGATGAGTAGTACTCCAATATGGGTTCCTCAAAATATTTATCTTATTGTGGACAAAAATTAACTTATCTAATTTTTCTCAAATGATACAGATTTAATATAATGTATGTTTTAATATAATGTTGTGTTAATGAAGGCTGATATAGGTTAAAAACAAAATAAAAATTTATTGTCAGATTTTCGGTATAATAAATGTAAATGGCGTACATAGCATACAATCACATGCACATTTTCAAACTTGTCAACTTAAAACTCAAACTTTCACTACATATTTATGTTATGCATTTAATTTTTTAATTTTATTTTTTGGGAGCTACCGCTACAGGGATAGCCTTATATATTTCCTCAACTATTGGTTGATTGAATATGTTAAACATCGTATAACACTTTTCACTGAATTTAAAGTATTGAGATTTAGTTAAAAAAGTAGCTGGTACTATAGCTGACTACTTGATTATCGACGCTAAGTGCTGCCAGCTGTGAAGGTTTGAGCTGTGTTCCTTTTATTTTATTATATTTATTATTTTTCAAACATTACAAGAGAAATTTAAATTAAATTAAATTTCCCGTTAAATTTTAGTAATTACTTAATTTGATTTTATTAAATCCCATCTTGTAATAAAATAAAATTATATTTCAATCATGAGTTAAGTAATATAAAAGCTATTCATTGAAAAATACATTTATTAAAAATAATCCATAGCTAAAACTGATATTTAAAGTTAAAATTTATGCACAAATAGCTTTTTCAGTAAGTTTAACAATAATTTCTTAAGTTATAATCTAGTTAAATTTCGTGAGGTCTAGGTTACTAAAACAGGGGAGTGTAGTATTTCTTATTTTCCCCCGTTTGCATTTTTGCGGATTCCTTTTAGTATATATCGCATTACTGCATCAATGGGCCGCATCAATGCTGACTAAACCCTTTCCTTAAAATATGTTCAGGTCAGGAAATAACGCAAAGAGACATTTAATGAAGTTTTCGACTATTTTTTATTATAAATATGCTAGCTTATTAAACGAAAAAATAAATTTCATCCTTTCAAACGTTTCTTAAATTCTATCGTAATAGTTGAAGATTCCCTTTAAAAATGTTTCAATAATTGCACGGAATTTGATCTTGAACATTGTGATAATGCAAAGTATTTTTTATAGGTTAGATACAAACTGATAGAACTGCAGGCGATGGACACGGAGTGAGCAATCAGATATGATTGGACCGGTCTCAGGCTACTTGAAGTTAGCTGATTAGGGCAAGTCGAAAGATTGTGGACTTTAGTAAGTATGTAAATTGATATACGAGTAAGTGCTATTTTCTCCCATCGCTTAATTGTTTACCTTTCTCGATGATAATTTCATTTATTTATTTGTAACGATAAAAATAGCGAAGAAACGTTCTCAGGTCTTGTAAATGATGAACTCTTACCATCAGTGTCAAGCGTGATATTCCACAAGGGTTTGTTCTACCGCCACCATTGTTTAACATACAGTTATTGTCTAATATTCATACACCATGGCTTGCCATATATTTTTTCTCGCCTCCCAAACTTATTTTACATAACTAACAAGAATTTCATTTTCATACAGTTCGATAATTCATCATATTAACACGTAAAAAACAAAACAATATTTTGTTGGGTATCCTCTCATTTCAATTATATCATGAAGCCGCTGATTTCATAGTTGTTTTTCGTTGTAAATGGAATTTGAAAAACGTTTACTATATTATTGGGATATTGGGATTATTTTTCTAACCCCCTTTAATAGATAAATTATTTCTCTTATCCCGCAGTTAGGAATCCATATGACATATTTTAGTTCATTTATAGAAAAGGAAAAACAAAACAAAAAAGGAGAATGAAAAAATGTATGAAAATGACTTTCTCGAAATATATGTGTAGCACATATATTTGCCACCAATCTATGTCCAATTAGCATTATGAAAAGAAAATCATATTATAATTATACTATAGAAGACATAAATTTTCATAATTATATTATTTAACTAGAATTTTCCCGTTGCGGCTTCGTCCGCTCTTATAAGAAAAGAACAGATAATTTTAACTAATAATGGAATTTTTATTTGTATATCGATAGAAATCTTATATCTGTATCAAGGATATTTTCACACATTGGAGTAATTTTTAATCTGGTTTAAATTGCACTCATTAGGTGGTTTCGTAATAGTAATTTGACATCTAATTTTTAATTTTGATTTATGTGTGGTCAGGGACTATTAAATTTGTTTGCAAATAATGGACTCCATCAATATTGTAAATTTAAATGTTTAATGTTGTCAATTTTATTATTCCTAAACCTACATATAACTATGAGAATGATATTGTTAAAATTTAGTTCAGTTCAGCAGTTTTAATATTGTAAATTCTATTGCGGAGTGGCGTTAACCACATATTGGTCGATTATCAAACTTCACTGGTAACCTCATGTCACACCTCATATTTAAATCGTTTTTAATAATTTTATTGAATATAAGTAAATTTCAAGCTCTATTTAACACCGAACCTTTCATGTAACCTCTCATATAAAATGGAGCTCGCCACCTATCGGTAATTTTTTTAACTACACTGTTATCCAGGTATTATCACTATTTTTAAATAACAAATTAATTGATCTTATAATTGCTAAACCTTCCTTGAACTATGACGATGATGTAGGCAAAGTTTGGTGCAAATTGGTTCAATATTTTCCGTGATTAGTGATCACACACAAACGAAAAATGGCTTGTCCTTTTATATAATAGTACAGATTATATCTTTTTACCTAATTTTTTTAAAAATTAACTACTAAGCTTAGAAGGAGTGGGTCAATTTATAACAAAAGTTTTAGTTACAAATTGCTTAATTTTCGACTGTAATCACCTCGGAGATGTGCTGTTAAACATCAATTACTGTCATTTTTATGAACTACAAAACGTGTTCTTCATAACTCGCTGAGTATCGATCCCACTCGGGCTACTTCTGTACCACCCCAATGGATGTCGGATAGTTTGTAGTGAAGCGTCCATACTGTATAGGACTTGTACCTGCAGTGAACATACTACATTTATCATAAAATTATTTAATATATTTTATATTATCATATAAAACAATTTAAATAAAAAAAGTGAAAAAATTATACTAGTAAATAAAATTAGTAAAAAAGATCTGTCAAAGCTTATTTGTTTTTGACTTTTATTCCCTACTATTCTTGTTAACGTAACATTTATTATTCGTTCAACTATTGTATTTGTTAATATTAATAACAATTTTTCCTTTAATTTTCAAATTTGTACCACTCATACTGGACCAGTACGACAAAAAACTGCTTTTCGTTGTCGTCTTCTTCAACATTTATCAGACAAACGTTTAAAATTTCCAATTAATTACAAAATACACATTTACATGACAGTAATTAGACCTATTTGGACATCCGGATTTGAGCTTTGAGGCTCAACTAAATCATCAAATTCACTTGAGGTACGCACGATTGTATAGAAATATCAATACAATTAGGATTGATGAATTAATTGCCTCTTCTATTGGAATTATTTTATTAGAACACTAGTTTCGAATGCTAAACATTCATCTTCAGTTCTAAAACATACAAAACTTTCAACATATCAGGACTATGTTACATGGATTATATATACTAAAGTTTTAAAAAATGAAAGACAGGAAATCGAACATTGATACTCACCTAAGGAGATTTAACATATATCTGAAATATATCCATCGTGGAAAGAGGGAGGGGGTGGGTATGTTGAATTTTTGGGGTTTACTATGATATTTCCCTATTCCCCATTCAAACTAGTATTCTAATAAAATAATCCCAATAGAAGTAGCAATTAATTCATCAATCCCAATTATCAAATTTATCTCGTATCCGATCCTTACAATGTAAAATAATTCAGAAAATCATCAAAGCTCCTAATTATATCACAAATGAATTTATAAACTTATCCGTAATGATCCTAATGCCCCAAAGTTTTATGTGGCACAAACCAAATGTCTTTCCTTCATTATAAGCTCAATTCGATTTTGAAGTTCAACTATACTGTCTTATTCGTCTTGTATTCAATCAGTACAATAAGCAATCTTCCGTAAAATTCGTAATCCTCCCGATTTTGTCGGAAATAACTTAAATAAATTAATTTCGTTTATGTTGTCAATTTTTGCCGATCCAGATACATATCCTTTCTTAAATCACTAAGTTCCCACTCACATCCATTAGTTTCTCAACATGCTTCATACTCAATTCCCGATAATTCTCATAGCCTTCTGAAAATACAGTGGAAAATATAGTCGCCTTAGGACCTCCTTATATTGATCTTTAGAATATTAGCAACATGTAGTTTCTTTACATATCATTGTATTCATGAATCTTCATTGTTACTTTTGTTTGTTTTATACAGAACGGTTTTGTAATGTACGGATTAATGATATTTTTTTTCTATATCTTTCATTTTTCTATATGCACCATTTAATAAAAAGTTACTCCCCTCTTATTAAAAATCATTTTTGCGTTATTTTGAATAAACCTACTACTTGGCTTGAATATCCGAATAGTGTTCTGATTGGGCCAATACTCGACAGGGCAAAGGTTTATTGAGCCGTAAGACATTCCCCCACCCGAAGGCAGAGCCGTGTTGGGTAGAAATTGGATTTGGGCAAAAGTGCGCCCCCACATGTAGTACTTGAGACGTGCAGCGTCAGTACTTGGTATTGATCTCTTCTATATGTGACTGACTCTCACGTATTCGGTACTTCTTCATCCCCTCCTATATGACATGCTCTGGTCGATACCTCTATATAACTCCTTCGCGATCAGCAGAGGTTCAGTATAATAGAAAACTACTCAACAACAGAATAAAAAAAAATATATTCTCGTATACACGAATATATATTCAAATATCCATGAAAGGTTATATACCTAAGGTGTTAGTCATTAAGAGTACAAGTACTAAAATTGCAATTTTTCAGTAAAAGATGTACACGTCTTTGATTATAACCATGCATTCACTTTTTTATGATTTTTTTGTGTCCTAAATATTCCAAGTTGGAAATCATTACTTGGCAGATCTTCATAGAATTATAAAGAATAAACTAAAATATGTGACTTGTATTTTTAATAACATTGCCTTATAACATTGAGACACTGTAACTTAAAAATCGTGACTTGACTTATACTCTTTATAACTAAAACATCTAAACTAAATATAATTATAAAAGGAAGAGCCATTTTTCGTTTGTGATCACTAACCGCGAAAACTACTGAACCAATCAGTAATAATTTGACTACACCATTTTTATTGTTTCAGGATGGTTTACAAATGATAAAATCTACTGGTTATCCATTAATTTTTTATTAAAAAACCGATAGATATGTGGTGCGCAGAGAAGTTTAAAAATTGACAGAAAGATGGCGAGTGCTATTCAAGTGTACAATAATAGAAATTGATAGTAAAATTTACTTATATTCAATTAAATTATTAAGATTTAAATTTGTGATCCCTCTCTTAATAGTCTCTGTCCATTTGGATTACCAACTGATGAATTAAAAGTAAAAATTGGATGTCTAATTATGCTTTTATGTAATCTTCAAACACCTAATCAGTGTAATTTTATCCAGGTTAAAAATTACTGCTATGCGTAAAAATATAATTGAAGAATAAATGCTCGATTGCTTACTTCAATACAAGATTTGTATCGATAAACAAATAAAACTTCAATCATTAGTTAAAATTATTTATGTTCTTTAATAATGAGAGTGGGAAGAGCAGCTACGAGGGATGGTAATAAGATATATATTAATATATTAAGATGATATATTAAAAAAAATTCCTAAATATACAGGTAGTAAAAAAAGTCTGTGTACACCCGTTATTGAAATACTTATTCATGTTTTTTTTTAAAATAGGGTAGCTTATTTTTTTAATTTATTAATGGATTTAATTACAATTTAATTGCCAACTCATACATATCAATCAAATTGTTTTTGTTCGTGTAATCACGGAATTACAGTAATTTATTAAGAAAATATATGCCAAAAAAGTCTGTGTACACTATTCCTAATCAGAAAATATCCAATCAAAACATGTTAATCCCTTGAAAATTGCTTTCAATGTATTCTTCTCAGCTATGTTTAGTCTTATATTATATTTTGTCCTGCATGGAAGTTAGTTAAAAATTGTATTTTCTCTCAGTATGGAGATTTCTGTATAATTAAGAAAATTGGCAATCAATTCTAAGAAGGAAAATCGTTGAGGAAAATATAAAAAATAATTTTAAAAAATCACTCAACAGTCCCACAAATCATGATGGATATAAAGAAGCTGGAAATTTTCACAGTCGGCCAAGATCTGGATGTCCAAAAAAAATCAAAGGGTTCATATAAGAGAAATTTTTAAAATTATTTACAAAGACCATCTCAATAGCAGGTATATTAGAAAATTATTATAACATTAAAGTAATAACTCAAACAGTGCAAAATATCATTAAAAAAAAAATCAGGATATAACTCGCGGTGTACTAGAAAGAAACCCTTTATAAGTCAAATGAATAGGGTGAAACGACTAAATTTCGCAAAAGAATATATTAACTTGCCAAATAGTTTCTGGGAAAATGTTTTATTAAGTGATGAATGTAGATTTAACCTTTTTCTATCTGATGGAAAAGTTAAGATGTGGCGGAAACCTAAAACAGCCCTAGTAACTAAAAATGTTTGCCCTACTGTTAAACATGGAGGAGAAGGGATCATGGTATGGGGTGTATGAGTGTATCTGGGGTGGGAAAACTTAGGGTGATTGATGGAATTATGAATCAATATGTTTATGTGGACATAATAAGACACAACTTAAAATCAAATGCGACAAAACGTTATTGGTATTAGTATTGGATCAACATTTGTCTTTCAGCAAGCCAATGATCCGAAACATCGAGCAAAAAAAGTCAAAGAGTAGCTCTTCTATAATGTATCAAGGCAATTAAAAGTGCCACCACAACCTCCAGACATGAATCCTATCCAGCATTTATGGGACGAAATGAAAAGAAGTCTAAAATAAGGAGAATTAAGGATAAAACACAGCTAAAGAAAACATTATTCGAAGAGTGAGAAAATATTGAGCCTGAGGTAACAAAAAAATTAGTCTAAGTAATGAACAACCACCTAAGGGAAGTAATACAAAACAAGGGAGGTTATACAGACCATTAACCTTAATTTTTGTTAACTTTTGCATTTTAAATAATTAAATTGTGTAATTCAGGTGTACACAGACTTTTTTGTATATGAAAATAAATGTTTTCATTTTTATCGCTATACAATTCACTTGTTTTTTTGTTGCAACCTTTTTTTTCATGTTCTTTAATATCAATACTAAGCAAAATAGCCGTTTTTTTCCCAATTATAGTCCTCTTTTAATAATTATTACACAGAAGTTATATGCGGGTAGGGTGTACACAGACTTTTTTTACTACCTGTATTTTCTTCAACATGAATTTCGTAGATTTGACTTAGGGCATCTTAATCTCATCTTATACCCCTACATTTGTTCAAGTAGAAATTATAATTGACTAATGTGGAATTTGTTATTTTCTGAAAATACTAGATCATTCTAAAAGTCTATGGGTTTTTCTGAGGAAGTTACAATAGGTAATTATAAATAAACACATATACCATTAGGTTGTGAGGCTAACTCTGAGCAGTTTGGCTACGGATCTTATCAATTATACTTCTAATTTCCTCTTTATTAACAATATGTGCCCGAATGAAACACTCATTCATGTTTCATGACCAGTACGAAATTTTGAAAACCAAAGTTGTGCCTTTCGCTCTTAGAGAGTACCTAATCAAACATGGAATATATGTTCCAAGTAGTTTCAGTAATTTTTAAAATAATTATGTATTCGACCGAATATTTTGAGTTTCTCCATATTGAGGAAACATGGTATTGATTGATTGTGATTCATATTTGGTTAAATCTGATTTAACATTAAATATTTAGTTTACATTTATCACTATATTAAGGTCCTTGACTTTTTTCAAAGGTAAATGTATCTAATTGTTCGATAGTCACTTAATAGTTAAATTTAGGTTAAGTATAGTTAAATTAGGTATAGTTGACTTTAATTGTTTTAGAGGCTGGAAATATTGTAATCAAGTTGACAATTCTAAAATTATTAGGAAAAAACTTTTGTAAGAGACCGAATTGCGATGCATTGTTTAACAGTTTATCTCACTCAGCTGACTGAATATATTTCCAAGTTAAAATTAATTCGGAAACAATCAAATCTATTTATATTTGGTTTATCTGCTGAAAACTTAATATATTCGAATATTTAGATATTTCAGTACAGTGTAATACGATATTAATATAAATTTAATACATGTGCAAGGTATTGATATAATGGGAAGGCATTTTGCATTTATGAAATTAAGAATAGATAGATCAGTTAAAATGTAACAAGCATATTGTTCCCTAAAATTCGAATATCAATATATACATATTGGAATTAATTATTAATACTTTAGAATTTAGTACTTTCTAAGCGTTTTCCATGAATATTCATATAATGAAAGGCCCAAAGGGATTGGTTGAGGGACTAGAGGAAGCATTCCGAGAGACAAATGATTAGAAAGGTTTGAAGATTATGAAGCTGATAATGGTGGTATCTTGTGTGGTATCTTGTGTGGAGCAATGAATTTGTTTATTTATAATATGATAAGGACCATTGATAATTTAATGAAGAATAGTGGATTGTTTATGATATAAAATAGATGATTTAGTGGAGCCGTAAAGCTTTCCGAAAGTCACATAGATGTGACCGTAATCGTGTAAATGAGTCCATGACTAGAAGATGTTGAAGTAGACGGAAAATACAAGAAATTTCTCATCGTTTCACTCTGTAAGCGAACTATCAGTAAGGCTCAGATTTCGCACTATAATCAAAAACGGGTCGACGATACTCGCTAATTTGGGAAAAATTGCTTTTTATAAATTTGTAATGGCAGTTTCATGTCGCCCATTAAGGAAATGATATTATCTTGAAAGATAATGTTGACGCCTGGATTAGTGATTGATGTATTCTATTTTTTTTTATTAAGGTGGTTCTAATAGTAAATGTTTATCAGTTGGCACAGTAATAATAATCATTAAGGTCCTTTTTTTTTGTTACAAAATAATGGAAATAAAAAAGCTATTGACTAGTATTTTTTTTAAAATACTGTCTTTATATCTTTTTTTTTAGGATATTAATTACTCTTAATCCATATGAAAATTGATTACATATTTTTTTTTCTTAAAGGACACTCTCGCATCCCGTTTAATCCTTTCCCCAAAACACTGAAGGATACTTTTATGGGATCATTCAGGATTTAGCGATTTTTTCAAAACCACGGGAAATTCCGCTATTGATGTTCTTTTGAAAATTGAATAAATATTTTCTTTTTCTAAACAGACACATACACATACTCTCTCTTCCTGTTTAATACGTTTCTTATAAGTAAAACTACGATCAAGGCACATTAATAGCCAAGCCTTATAATTACTTCATCGAGCACGATTTGAATTTGAACTTCTGTGAAGGAATTCGGTGGTATATTTTTTTTCAGAATGTTGCAAACTATCTAAAAGATACTTATATTATACAATATAGAAAATAACTATTAGGTGTTCCTTTTCAATGAAAAGTTCATGTGCGGTAACATCTCTATTTATAGTACCTCTACCTCTGATGACATTCTACAGAAGGAAAGTACAATAGCAATCAACGCCTTGCATATTCTGTTTCCGTCAATGATGTCAAAAGACAATACACAACTCAGCAACGTGAACCAGTGACAGTCTTGAGGATGCATAAAGAACTGGCAGGGGTGTACTCCAGGGGAGGGCTTATTCAGATCGGGCCACGAACAAGAGAGTATCCAGTCTTTGTGTATTGTCCCTCATCTGCATACCGCTCAGCTAACGTACAGACCCCTGCCTTCGCGCAACGTTCGACTTGTTCTCCCTCTGATATATAGTTTTTAGCGGCCTATGTCTGTGCCAACGTTTTTAGGAGTTTGTTGTACGTTTTGCTTGGGATCAATAATACATATTATATGATAAAGGGGTCGTATTTTTTACATGAAGGTTCCATATAATAATTTACTTAAAATAAAAAGACCACTATAATTAAGATTTTGAAACATTTTTTTCTAAATTATTAAAATGGAGGATATGGTAGGTTTTTTTCATACTACTTCTCTAACCACCACTAGTTAGATTCATGTTTCATTTATCTTTATATTATAGCTTAAATATTTTATATTTGATGTACATAAGATGTTTAATATGTGTTTTATAGAGATATCGAATGAAAATATGCAAAGTAGGTATGCATGGCAAGGTTTCTACATTTTAACAAAAAAAAAGCAAACTATATTTGAATATTGATCAATTTATTTAAAAGCTCCATTAATCAAAATGTAAATCTTTACATATAGCTTTATTCTTCACAGAAAAAAAATCTTGTATAAATTTTCAAATTTTATGAATGAATATAAAATAAACTGATGGCGATATTTTTTTTTTTTTTTTTTTTTTTTTTTTTTTTTTTTTTTTTTTTTTTTTTTTTTTTTTTTTTTTTTTTTTTTTTTTTTTTTTTTTTTTTTTTTTTTTTTTTATTAGTTTACTCCCAGCAGTAACCCTGTTGGAATGGATTTTATTTTTGTCTGTAAACACCATACTTGTACGAAGTATACAATGTACATGTAATTATTACTTTTTTGATTTGACTCTTATTTTACATATACATACAGATAGTACATGTGTTGAAAGGTTAACATGAAAAATAAACAAGAAAAATTAAATAAAATAAAGAACAGGAATTTATGTAACGTAAATAATTCATAATTCAACAAAATCAAGCAACAAAGTTATGTAGAGAAACATTTATGAATATTTAATGGTCTAAAGATATTTCATATTTATATCCGCTATTTTTATGATTGAATTTTTAAGAAATATTTTGAAATTTTCAAATAAATTGTTCATCAAACATTGACCATCCAATGTCCTAGTTTCTGTACTGTTTTTGTCTGTAGTATAGTTCTGTAGTCAGTGAGTAGTCTGCATTCATTCATATATGAGGTGGTGTATGTTTTGTTCTTGAGTGAAATCACAAAGACATAGGAAAGAATCTCAAACTGATGGTGATAATTTTGAATCTAATGTATTTTATTAATAAATATAATAACTTATTGTAATTCTAAAAATAAGTTGGAAATACAAAATAGTTTAAAACTTTTGACATTACATTATTAATTTTCTATGGAATTAATATAAATTTGATACATTACTATTATATGACAGTTCCGGACTATTTTTTGAGAGACTTCAGTTTAGTAATGATAACTGAGTTACGTCCTGACAAAAAATAATTTGTTCATTTCCTTTTAAAACAGCTGCACCTTTTACAGAGGATTGCTTATTTAAAAAAACAGAAATGATTGCACAAAATAACTCAATACGAAGAAACAGACGGAAGATATGTTTTACATGTCACATCCAAACAACCCTTTTTGTTTTTTTCTTCCACCTTGCGCAGGTAGGGAAGGCATGTGTTAGGACAGATAATGGAGCAGATGATGTCTATCCACTCCTTCCTGCGACACAAAGCGGAAGTTAGGTAAAATTAAAAGGTGTTAAGGAGGCAATGGAGAAGAAAAAAATTATAAAGGAAAAAGCACATGGACCAAGTCAGCTATAATCAACACCTGCTTCTTCATTTGCCTATGCTTCACTCATCTAATTCTCTCATCGCCTGTCTAAATTATATCTAAAATTATATTTCATTAATTGAGGCGTCCAATTGCAAAACTAGCAAAACCAGATTTCTAAATTTTTCACCAGAAGCCAAAAACCAAATCAATATGATGCCCAATGGATAAGAATGTAATTTTTCTTGTATAATTAGCAGACAAATAGATGGTTTTAGTTGGGCAAGCGTAATAAGGGTTTCTGTTGAACAGTTTTTTTAAAAATTGGTTTTTCTTCTGCACTTACTCTTTTTTGCGACAGTTTGAGACTTGTTCCTTTTTGATAATGAAATAAATACATGTGCTGAGTTGATTTATAGAATTGAAGTGATGGATTAAAAAAATTATTTTACGTTCAAAAATGTTTCTTATTAGCTTGATGAATAATTAAAAACTGATAGTAAAGTAATAAATGATATATGTACATACATGGACTAGTCTATGTAATCACAATACATATTTTCCTAAACAAATTATTATTATTCCTCATCTTACTTCTAGATAGACTTTTAGTAAAACTTCTTTGAAAATGGTTAAAAACAATTTATCATTAGAAAATATTTGTATACATAAATGCGATTATTTTTTAGCGTATTGAGAAACAAAATAAAAACAATAAAGTATTGAACGACGTACCTAGTAGTATCAAAATATTATTGACTGTGTTTTTTAGTAGATAACTTAAAAATTTAAAACAAATCGCTATCTAAAAACTTTTTTATAATGTTTAAAAACATTTATTTGTTTAGTTTAACAAAAAAAAAAAAAGAAAAAGAAATATAAATTAAAAAATGAACTAGTGAATAGTAATTACAATCACAATAACAGGCAACTTTTCTAACCAGCTAATTGTGTTTCTTCCACCTCGTTTATGTCTCCTAAATCTGACAAATAATATGAATGATATGGCTATATTGTTAGATATTCCCTTTTGGTACTGTGGTAGGCATGGTTTTACTCCGCTTTGCTACAGTACGTGATTTTTAATTGTAAATTTAAACAGCTTTTCCTTCGTTTTTAAACCTAAAACCTAGTCAGTCTTCTGCGTGGCAAGGAGCTGGATCGAATGGTATATAAAACTCAATTTCGATTTTCGGTGGATTTGATATGTTTTGCAATTGGGCCCCTCAATTATACTTACATTATAAGTATTTATTCCAGTACAAATATATTTTTGAACTGAAAGTCCATGACTAATATCTATTCTAACCTGATTTTTTTGGCAAGGAAAAACTCTTTATTAAGTAATTTATAATCAGTCTGTAATTTATAACCAAACTAGTGCAATGGGGTGAGTAACTTTTACAAAAATATAATTTTCAAATACAAATTCATTTTTTTTTTACTATGTATATTCGTACACAATATAGTATATCATTGTGTAGCTCGATATATAAATACCATATAAGAGGAGTTTCTGCGAAAATAATGTTTTATAAAAATTGAGGGGGTAGCTACAATTTTTATTACAAAAAAGGACAGAGTTAAAGAAAGGTAGGAAATTACTGCCATAAGTAGTCAATCGATAAGTAGATACCTATTATAAAAGAGTAGTGAACCGATTTTGCCTTTGTAATATTATTGTAATATAATAATATAATTGTATTGTAATATTATATTAACAACAATCCTTATATTTAAATTAAATTATTTATATTTACTTAAATAAATGTGTAACGGTTACAAATAGAAGCAAAGCTGTTAATTCCAGAGATATGTTGTGTTGGACCCTCCATTGTGTTGAGATTAAACCTGATTTTTTTTTTTACTTTTGGATAAAAACTAATACTTCCATATCTAAATCTGAACCATAATCGGGACTTGAGCAGCGTTTGTTTTTTTTGTATTTTAAAAATATTTTTTATGAATTCAAAATTTAACCAGGGGAATCATATATTAGTAACAGCCTCTACCTACTTAATTATAAATATTAAAAATACATTTCTTTTTAATTTTTTAATTTTATGTCGTTACAGCATAATTGTTTCAAAAGAAAACTACAAATATTTTCCTAAAATAAAGAAAAACAATTATTTTTTTTCAATGTACGTATCAACTTGTTTTACTATTAATAATAATCGCCTGGGTATTTCGGATTTAATAAATAACAGTAAAATGTCCAATACTTAATATTATTAATTAATTAATTTTTATTCTTCTTTTTGTTTTTAGTTGTAGCGAATTGCTGTTAACATGGCGCCTCAGCAGAGTTATTTGGTGGTGAATAAAGTAAGTTAAAATAATATTATTATTGTGAATGTTTAATATGAATAAATATATTTTATGTTGTTGTTTATTTATTTCGATTTCCACTAGCCTACATTTATCTTCTGAATAATTAATAAATAATAATAAATATTATAATTGGTAAATCTTTACTTGATCATAATAAATACGATTTCAACTTTAAAAAACGAGCTCACTGCTTTTTTTTTTGTTATCTACAAAAAGAAAATAGTACTGTTAATGGTTATTAACAGACAATATGCTACTACTATTTACTTGGACGTAAGTTCGAAACAATATACAGAAAAATTCCTTTCTTCCAAATTTCATACAATTTATTAGTTTAGTTGTTGATTTTGAACTTATGGTATTCTTAGAAGTAAGGTAAGTACCGATTCTGTTAAGATTCAGAGGGCGCAAGAAGCGTCAACCAAACCACAATTCTCTCCATTACTTGTTCATTCTTCATTAAGAATATTTCTTGTAGCTATGTTTTACATATATTAGAATTTATGCACAAATAAATTATTCCTTTAAGCA
Source organism: Euschistus heros (assembly GCA_003667255.2). Taxonomy (NCBI): domain Eukaryota; kingdom Metazoa; phylum Arthropoda; class Insecta; order Hemiptera; family Pentatomidae; genus Euschistus; species Euschistus heros. Next base: position 1,859,466 of record RCWM02000004.1, read on the forward strand.
TAGCATAATAAAAATTAACCACCCAAAACTTCAAAAATACCTAAATATATTTTATATATGGATATATTTTCTTGACTGTTACTATTAGATGTTTAATAAGGTTCTCTAGGTTCAGTCAATAAATTAATAACTTATTTTGGAGACGTTTCGAGACTATGTTGTTCTCATAATCATGCCTACAGTGATAAAACAGGTTACAATACAATTATATAAGTTACACAGGTTAAATACTATAAAGCTAGCATCAATAAACATATATAAAGACAGGCGTAAGAATATATAACTATAGAATATGGATGAGTATGAAACTACTTACAATGTTACTGGTGGAGATTCTTTCTACTACTAAAATATAACAATTCTAGTATAGAAACTGAACTGCGAAAAAAAAAAGTTTAGGGATAGAGGTTAGTATGGGTATTTCCAAAACTTATTGGTATTCTCAGGTACTATAGATAAATGGTTTATTAAGATGTATATGTAGGTATATATATTATATATGGTATGTATATTATTTGTATCAATGTATTGGAATAACATATGTTGAGATTTAGGACGCCTGATTTTTGTTTATTGCGCGATTTTCAATTTTTTTATGGTTATCATTTCTTTAACATCCAGTTTAAAATTATTCTGTTCAGGGTGAATAATTTTGGGAGAATCAAATTTAAAAGAATGTTTTGTTTGCCTGTAATGCGTAGTGAGAGCTGTTTGGTCTGGTTTTTTGGGGGGTTTTCAGTTATAGAATTGCAGCTATATTTATGTTGATAAACACGTCGTTTTAGACATTGTTTTGCTGTACTAAAATAAGATTTTCAACAACTATCTTCATACGGTATTTCGTAAACTATATTAGACTTTAATTAAGGAGATGAAATGGTCAGGGGTGCAGTCAGGATGAATAAACACGTCAAGTTTTTAAATGAAAAACATATTTTGGCGTGTCGACGTTTCGAACTGCCTTGCAGGTCTTCAAATAAAGAAACGCAGACGACCTGCGAAAGAATAAAGAAACGCCGGAAATATAAATAAATTTATTTATTTATATTTATCAAAAATGTTTTTTTTTTTTTTTTTTCAATTTCAAATATCCATAAAAATCAACTATTGTATGAGAATTCCATGTAAAGGAAAACTGAAAAGAGAAAAAGTGTGTGTTTTTAATAAATCTTGCTTATACAATTTTCCTTATATTGATTTATTTTCTCAATATAATGTTTAAATTTTGTGATTTCAACATAATTGAAATTTGATATCACAAAAAGCCACGAGACCATCAGAGCCTGTTGAATAGCTCTTAAAATAGAAGCTTTTTAATATATCCTTTATTTTCAATCCCTATGTGATGGTTGTTATTGAATTTATTTCCTCTGCTCCGGAGTACATTATGGTGGAGTGGGTTTAAATCTCGTCGATAATTCCTAATCCTTTAAAAGCACCTGCACTAAGCCCTGTTAAAATTTATTAATAATCCACTTTAAATGACTCCCGGTCTAAATTAATATTAACAAATAAATTATACACGAGATTAACCGAAAACCGATTATTCTGTTTATCCTACAGGAAAGCATGTATATTTTTCATATTGTTTAATAAAATTGCTTGAAAATATAATATTGACGATGGAGTGCTATACAAAAAGCTCTCCACAGTTCGGCTTGACCATTTCGATCCTTACGTTTCACTTTGAGTTCACATTTGTCGATAACTGGGTTTCATAATCGATTTAGTGTTTTATGTATTGATGTTTTCTTATTTACTCTTTCCAAATGTATGAAAGTGTAACACAAGTTAACATGATTAATTTCTACATGGATTTGATGTTTTATAAATTTATATTTGTTATATTAACTTATGTAAGAAATTTTCAGTTTATATTGCATATTTTGTGAATGGATTATTTGTGCTCGTATTACTTACTGCCTTAATTTAACTTAAGACAGACTGTATTATTAATTGAATAAAACACGAAATCTAAAAAATGAATGTGAAAAAGTATATCAGAACGTTCATATTTTCCTTTATCTACTCCTCTTGAGAAAATATAGCAGAAATCAACAGCATTACTTTCAACAAGGATTCTATGTTTTGTATATTTATAATATGTTTTTTACTCTTCCCTAACAACAGAAAGTTTATCAGAAGTTAACATTACTTGTGATTAGCATTATATTAATTCTGATTTAGTATAATATTAATTCAACATTGATTTAGTGTTTTATATTTTGATATTTTCTTATTCCCACTTTTTTTTTTTTTTTTTTTTTTTTTTTTTGCGTGCGTGACTTCAAAAAGTAACTTAAGATCTCACTTTTCGGATTTCACTGTGACATTATTTTAAAATTAACATAAGAACATGAAAAAATCCAGATTAAACACCAATTATCACAATAACTCACGCTCCATCCACAGTACATGAAAGAATGGTTCCAACTGCTCACTGCATCTTATTTAGCAAAGACTCCACCGCTACTAGTCCAGTATTTCCCGTACCCGCCGTGGGGGGAGGGGGGGGAGTAGCCTAGATTTACACCTGTGCCTGTTTCTAAAACTTTTCCTCTATTTATAATAACAAATATGATAACTTAAAAAATAATGATAAAAGTATAGTTGACTGTTACGATGAATGGAGAAGAATAAGATCAGGGATGCAGTCAAAGAGGAACACCACGTCTCAAAAGAAATTATTTAATATGTGCCAACGTTTCGACGTGCCTTGCAGGTCTTCTTCTCAGGGCTATAATGAACAAAATACTAGATGCGACAAAAAACAAAACAAAAAACAGATGACAAATGGAATACAGAATGGCATGGATAAAAAACAGCATACAAAAAAACGCATAGAAAAGATAAGATAAATAAACCAGTAATAATGCAAAGCAGCAAGGACAAGACAGAAATGAATTTTGTATTCCATTTGTCATCTGCTTGTTTTTTCATTTTGTCACATCTAGTATTTTGCTGATAATAGCCCTGAAGAAGACCTGCAAGGCAGGTCGAAACGTTGGCACTTATTATAGGATTTCTTCTTATACGTGGTGTTCCTCTTTGACAACATCCCTGATCATTTTCTTCTCCAACTTATTAAATATTATAGTATTAGTTAAAATGACCATTAATGATAATAACAAATAAATAAAACATCAATGAGAACAAAGAACGGTAAAATAAAATTTAGATAAAGACGATAAAATTTAAAAAACATAAAATTTAAACTTTTACTTTGCCTTCCCCCCCCCTAATGTGAGTATTAACATGTTTCATTTCTAGTCTTCAAATCACAGTTTTCAAGTTAATATTTATTAATATTATCTGTTTATCAAAGTGCTATTGTTATGAATTTATTTAATGTTGTGGAACTTATTAATGTTTAACATTCAAAATCAGTCATTGAATAAAAAAGATTAAAATGGAACTGGCGAATAATTCATCAATCCTAATATCAAAACTAGTATTTATGTTTCTTTATTCGGACCTTTATTATCGAGGTAAACTTCCCTGAAAAATTAGGTGGAATTATTAATATATATAGTTATTGATACGTCTAGTTATATATCGACAGTTGTCATGTCATAAAAATCAAAATGGTCTTAAAAATATGTTGATTGAAAGATGACATAAGTAAAACCAAACAATATCTACACTTAGCATGGAAAAATCCTGAATGCGGCTCTATTCCTACTCTATGTCATAAGAGGTGTAAACATATCTTTCATATCCTACTAAAACTACATGTATACATGCCAAACCTTGTTTCTGAGCTTCGTTCTAAGACTATTCCCGATAATTCTCCAAGGCATCTGAAATAAAATGGTCTCATGGATCTTCTAATATAAAGCGTTCATTGGAATCTTGTCAACATTTTATTGTAATTTTCCGTATTTACGAAATGTACTTTATTATACAATTATGTACTTCAATAAGTAAATTTTTACAATATTTTTTATAGTCGGGTAATAGTTTTTTTAAATAATATTTTATACAATTTTTTACATGTTTTCAATATTGTTTTAATAATTTTATTTTTGACGTTTCGATCCCGAATGACATGAAATACTCATTTCTGAGCTAAAATAAACCAGTTTCACGCCTGGAGATTGTACCACTGGGTGCTGAATACCTCATGCCTGATCATGTTTGTTGTTTCAATGCAACTTCATATTCACTGGTTGTCCATTGTGTACAGTTGTGAATAAAGTTATTATGTTTAAACAGTAAACAGTATGAGGATTCTAAATTTTATCTTCTCAATTTCTTATTACATATAGAGCAATATAATATAAATATTGATTAATGATATGTGTGCCTTAATCCTATCTCTCTTTGGGCTTCGAGCTAATATGATCAAACATCTCGAATCCCTAAAGACTACATTCAGCAAGTAACTGAGCCAAGATGAAGAACACCTGGTCCATAGGTTATCCTTGACGCAAGAAGAGCCACCTGCTGAGGATAAAAAAGACATTGAGGGCCACTTTTTACCAGCGGAGGGGGCCGGGGCAATTAAACCACTGACCCAATTCCTCAAGGGCAAGGCCGCTCGATGAGATTTCATCCCGCCGCCAACCTCCAGCAGCTTCCACCTTCTTCTTAATTACTGAACGATCATCGGCCAATTGAATTAATATTTATTATAAGAAGTAATATGTTTGAAAAAATGTATTGCAATTGTGTACCCTAATTTCAGCCATAATTTTTTCACATAAAAAATTAACAATGATAGAAAATTACATACTGATGTTTCTGTACAACTTGAGAAAAACTAGATAAGTCGATTTTTGTTCAAATTCAGATAAATACTCTGGACAACCCATATTGGTGTCCTAAACATCGTGTTAAATTAGGCAAATAGTAATGTCAATAGTAGCCTTTAAAAGGCATTGTGCATTTTCAGACATATATATGCATCCCGTAATTAAATATAGAAAAAATTTTGAATGATAATTAAAAAAAAAAAAAAATTCGATTTACGTCATATCGTAAAAATTTAAAGCGTTACCCTGAAAACTTGATTTTGTACTTGACAACTTTTTCCCAAATGGCCACAGATTTAGAAATTATAAATAGTTTAACCATCCAATTTGTGAATATCTTATACTGATCCTATCAAGGCCTGTATATATATATATATATACACATAATTTTTTTTTTTTGGTATTGCACTTTAATTTTTTTAAATACAAAAAGTTATTTTAGTAGTTTTTTTTTTCTGTTAAATTTAGCTTAGAACATAATTAAAAAAAAAAAAATCCCTTAAAACTCATAACCTCTATTAGCATGATTACTAGCGCTCGAAGCGGGATTTTTGGAATTCTTTAAATAATTTACAATCATTATATAGCTCTTTACAATGAAATGTATAAGTTCAAAATTGTAATTGTGTAAAGGCGAGCCTTTATTCACAAGCACATTTCTTACCATTTATGTAAAAAATAAGAATTGTTTAATTTGAGCGTAAAGATTATTTCTTCTTATATTTATTTTTTGCGCTTAAAAATTTAGGAAAAGAGAAGATTTCTTTGATATTATTTAGTTTATACACTTTACAATAAAATAAGAAAAGAAAATATAAATAATAATAATAAAAATAAGATTACTACACTAGAAGTGACTTTTTCTTGTCTAATCCTGTTAATATTTATTCTTTCTTAATATATCTTATTATCCTTTCTCAACGCCCCACATGTTTTATACATATCTGTCCTTTATGTTCGAGATTGCTGCATTTGATAAATCATCAACGGATTCTACACCTGTCCTAATCCGCAATGTCCGTTCTCCTAAATTTAAATCTCGCCTCCCCGCCTATCTCTTGTCCTTCGGAGAAACATAATTTTGTTAAAAACCTCAATGGATGGAAAGTTTTGTAAATATACCAGAAAATATGGTGTCTGAAATTTTTTGTTAAAAATATCATTTTCTTCTTTTAAAAAAATCTATATATACTTCCTTATTCCTCGGCGCTACAGGTCTGGGTGACCCTTGGCCTCCTGGATTTCTTCTCCACCTATCTCTGCCCTCCCATTCTCAAATTTCTTGCTTGTTCTTCATTTTGCAGCATCTTTTGCTACTTCAACCTCCCATCTGTTACGTGGTCTTCCCCTTTTTCTCTTTTGAGTCATTCTCATATCAAGCAGTTTCTTTGGCAATCTGTCTGAAGTCATTCTTCTGACATGGCCAGCCCACCTTAATCTGTTTACTTTAATGGAGTTTACGATATTTTCCCTTTTTAACATGTGGTCTAACATTCGTTTTTATTTTCCATATTCATCCTACTTGCGTTGCGCCACATAATCGTCATATTACCTTTCTTTCAAAAACTTTCCACCATAATAAACACCAAGTTTCAGCTCCATATGTAACTACAGGTCTTATTATATATATTATAATATGTATTATAATTATACTTAGTTTATTGTATATATTTTAATTATATATATATATATATATATATATATATATATATATATATATATATATATATATATATATATATATATAACCATTTAGTGGTTTATTTTTGGTAAAAGTTTATACAAATTATAAAAATAGTTTCTGAACGCTCGTTCTGGAAGTCGAGTCATCGGTTTAGGAGGGTTCCCACCGACAGTACTTCCTGTAGACAACGCCTGATAAAGTAAACTAATCGATGTAGGCTATCCAATCCATCGGATCTTAGCGGGTGACGTCACCTTACAGGAAATTCGATGTGATGAAGCCAACCAATCAGTTTCAACTATCACCCCTAGATCCTAACAAGATATTTATTTGACGGGGCACTAACGGAGACAAATAGCCATCGGTTGAATCCTCTGGGGGTCCTTTCAGGAAATTCACTTAAGGATATATCCAAGCTTTTCAATATCTCAGGATTAGGAATCGCTGGACGAAATAATTACAATAGTAATAGTGATTAGTGTTTCTCATTTATTTGTGAAAGTTAACAATTAAGATAGCAAAAGCAAAAAATTAAAATTAAAAATAGAAAGCACCTTTTTTTTCAACAATGACAAATCCCAAAATATGTATAATAAATAAATATCTAAAAATTAAAATTATTTTTTTTTTAACAGTCTTTGAGATAATTTTTCCTTAGGTTGATCTCTTTAGGAATGTTTTGTTCAGTGTTTTTTTGTAAATAAGACTTAAAGGGCTTGTACCGCAGTTTACTGAATGAAATATTGGAAACGACCATAGCGTATAAATAAATCGGAAAGAAATATCTGTTGTCGTTTAACGAGCAGGTTTGTGTGAGTAACTGTTGAGAGAACTGGAGCTCGCTTGGATTCATGTGCTACATTTAACTGTGTGGACCTACCTATTAGAATAAACAGATATTGGGAATATAGAAATGCTATAGTGTAATACCAATGAAAATATAGAATGTACTTGAGTTGCAATGAGCATCCACTTGAGATTATAGATCGGAACCAATTGATTTATAATAGAACCAATAAAAGAGCAAATTCGTCCAGGAACCCCTAAAATGTGCAATTCCGTGCAGTTGCACGGGAATCCGGTCTTTAGTTATAACCGTACGAACATACATTGATATATAAGTTTATATTATAAGTTCCAATAAGGTTTTAAAGTAATCACTGGTTATATTTTAAAAATTAACGGAGTAAATATTTATATCAATTGTAGTAAATAGACGAAAAATGTCGGTAATTAAAATAATGATAGCAATTAATACATGTATAATTTAAAAAAATCTTAAAAGGAAATAAAAATAACTAAACTAGAATTACAAAATAATGTTACTATAACTAATTATTAACAATCTATATTGATTAAATTCAATTCCTTTAAAGCAAAAATGAAACGACCAATAATTCCAATGACAACAATTCATCAGTAAATTTTGATTCAAACAATAAATATTTTTAAAAATTCTTTCACATTGTATGTATGCATGTTAGACTATGTTAACAATTTTAAGCATATGATTTTTCTTTTAGTGAATGCTTATCATGTATTTACATGTATGTATATTTAAATTTCTTTAATACTCCTAGAGTATAGAATTTAATTGTATACTCTGCAATAATAATGAAGGAAATGATAAATAATTAAAATATTTAAAAAAAATCTTTAATATATATGTTTTACAGGTACTATTTTCTAATTATTTATAAATAAAATATAGCGTGACGTTTGAGTATTAATTTGTTTAATAAACTTAAATAACTAATGAAAAAAGTAAAAAGTCGCCCTGAGAAGCAGGTGCTGGCATCTAGCGGCGCTCGGGGGAACTCTTTGCAAGCTCTGCCTCAGAGTTCCCGCCCAAGTTTTTTAATTTGATTCCGCTGGGACTTTGGGATTTACTTTCTGTCGAGTCTTCCGTAAGCAGATTGAATTGTTAAATGATTTACTGTGTTCAATAAATATAAACTAAGGAGTTAGTAAACTTATCCGGTAGGTAAACCTTTACAAGAAATTACCTATTTGATAAACAAATATAAGAAAACGATTTTAATTATTGTTATTATTTCGTTTAATATATTAGATAAAATCTAAGTACCTACGATATTTGTCTTCAACAAATACTTTATTGACTTAAAATATCATATAAAACTGTTATTTAAATTTAAGTACTTTTCATTTTTTTTTTTTTTTTTTGGTATTATTGCTACTTATACCATATTATTATGCAACTGATACCATTACAAATGCTTGGCTTTACTATATAATACGTGAACAGTATAATAAAGACCAAATTATCTTTCTTAGTCATAAAAATAAAACAATTATACAAAATATCGTTTATGGAAATCAAAATCACGTCTCGCGTTTTGTCCATAAGTCACGATACTAATAGAGTAATTTACCTAAATAAAATCAATTTGAAAGAATTATTATTCCTCTCTCTCTCTCTCTCTCTCTCTCTCTCTCTCTCTCTCTCTCTCTCTCTCTCTCTCTCTCTCTCTCTCTCTCTCTCTCTCTCTCTCTCTCTCTCTCTCTCTCTCTCTCTCTCTCTCTCTCTCTCTCTCTCTCTCTCTCTCTCTCTCTCTCTCTCTCTCTCTCTCTCTCTCTCTCTCTCTCTCTCTCTCTCTCTCTCTCTCTCTCTCTCTCTCTCTCTCTCTCTCTCTCTCTCTCTCTCTCTCTCTCTCTCTCTCTCTCTCTCTCTCTCTCTCTCTCTCTCTCTCTCTCTCTCTCTCTCTCTCTCTCTCTCTCTCTCTCTCTCTCTCTCTCTCTCTCTCTCTCTCTCTCTCTCTCTCTCTCTCTCTCTCTCTCTCTCTCTCTCTCTCTCTCTCTCTCTCTCTCTCTCTCTCTCTCTCTCTCTCGGGGTCTCTCTCTCTCTCTCTCTCTCTCTCTCTCTCTCTCTCTCTCTCTCTCTCTCTCTCTCTCTCTCTCTCTCTCTCTCTCTCTCTCTCTCTCTCTCTCTCTCTCTCTCTCTCTCTCTCTCTCTCTCTCTCTCTCTCTCTCTCTCTCTCTCTCTCTCTCTCTCTCTCTCTCTCTCTCTCTCTCTCTCTCTCTCTCTCTCTCTCTCTCTCTCTCTCTCTCTCTCTCTCTCTCTCTCTCTCTCTCTCTCTCTCTCTCTCTCTCTCTCTCTCTCTCTCTCTCTCTCTCTCTCTCTCTCTTTCTCCCTCTCTCTCTATTTTAATACATACCTAGCCTACTACTTATTCTTACTGCAAATACGGCTTTGAAGATTATTACTGATTGTCAAAACCTCATTCCGTTGTATAAAGGCAAATCTTGAAGAAGAATAAAAAAACAGCTATTAATACAAAACCTGGGTTACTATACCTAAGTAGACATTCTTATTTTAAAGCGATAGTTAGCATATTTCGTAATCAGATTATATCAGTCTCTATATACTGAAGCTTGTCAATTTTTTTAATTTTTTCAAAGTTAGAATGAACTTTCAAGGAGTCAGAATGGCGTTCAATATTACCTTAAAGCAAACCAGTTTTATTCAGACCAAATAACACTAAGTCTCTAGTACGACCAGTAATACTGAGAGGAAGGAAGCGTATTTCGATTGATAAAAATATTTTCTGAATATTTATTTTATAGCTATAATTTCAAAAAACATAAGCCAGCAAACAAATCTATTTTTTTAAGAGCTATGGTAATGGCTTAATTGTTATTGTGTATAACCCATTTTTGTTCGGTTATGCAATAAAAATGTTCTAAAATTATCTAATTGATTCTATTAAAATTCTATAAACTATAGAAATACAGTTAGATCATTTTCCGTCTTAAAAAAAAAAAAAATCGAAATTATTTCAATTAACAGGAGTTAATTCTGTTGTTTCAGTAAGTTATAGTCCCCTATCAAACTTCATTATCCGATTCCTTTCCTCAATATGTTAATTGTTGAGCTGACCCACCGATTGTATAATAACAGGCAATCTACATATCTACATATGCCTGGTTGGGCATTGTAGTCAATGAGCGGGAGAAAGTTTTCAAAGCAGATGGTCATCTCGAGACATTAACATAAGTCGATGTTTTCAAAATAAGAAAATAAACTGGGGCTCTTCTCCTTGGTTATTGTCGAGTGGTAATCGTTCAGTTGTTCCAATTAGGATGGAATATATCCTACTTCTTGCCGGATCTTACAGATCTGGTGTCGCTAGCCTAGGAGCAGTTCCAGGATAGGAGTTAACGTAGCGTCAAAATAGTAACTCAGTAGTTATTTGGAAAAACGTGATGTAAAGATCTGGACCTTGGGATTACTGTTGTTGTACTGTTGTGTGACAAGGAGTATTATCCGCAGTGTTATTCGATGAGGCTCATCAGTCAGAAATTAGGTCCGGCTACTAAATAATTGGTACACTATATAATAGATGCGGATAGATGTATGCTTATAAATAACATTGAATAAATGTTTTTTTATTGCTTTGTTTTTAAGTAAAGTTTATATATGTAGTTTTATGTTATTTAATTATACGCTTTGTAAAATTTGATATTTTTAATTATTCTATTTTATATTTTAGCGATAAGACTAAAACAATATGAAACTTTCCGTCATTTCAGACTACTTTAACATTTACTAGACTAACATTCATAGCCCCCAATTAATTACAAAAGACTTATTTTCATGACTGTGATTAGACCTATTTGGGCGTACGGAGTTGAGCTTTGGAACTCCACTAAACCATCCAATTCATCTCGTATCCAACCTATAAAATCCAAATTCCTTCGAAATATCCTCAATGCTCCTAACTTAGTCACCAATAAACTTATCCATAAATATTTTAATAAGCTCTGTAACCACTCAAATCCACTAGTTTCTCAACTTGCTCCCCACTTCATTCCCGATAATCCTTAGCGACCTCTGAAAAGATGGACTAGAGACCTTCTTGTGTAGAATTTTTTTTTAAAGTGCTACTGCTGAGTAGTTCTTTTCAAGTTTTGACATGTTATTATAATCGTTATCAACACATTTAGTTGATGTATATATTGTACAGTTGTAAATTTCAATAAATTGGTATTTAAAAAAAAAAAAAAAAAAAAAAAAAAAAAATATATAATATATATATATATATATATATATATATATATATAGGGGTTTTCCCAGTTAGGTTTGTTTCAACAGGGTGAAGGTAGCGCCCATCAGTTATAGAGATACAACAACCCATAATTGTCTTCTTACTGCAAAGCTGTACTACCAAATAATTAATCAAGGTTTGATTGGAGACATAATATGGGTCAGTAGTTTTATCTCTTAGGACATGTACCAGCCATTTTTTTTATGTCGTTGAAAAGTATTATTTATTATACTTTATATTCGGTCGGGGTTCGACTTCGGCGTTTGGAGACCCTCCTAGAGTACACCCAGCTGCTATAAAATGGGCACCCTGATTTGGTAGAAAACGTGACTGCTTAACGAGATTGCTAACCACATCACATCGTTGTATAACAATTAGTCACGAAACAATACTTCCGTACTAATTACTGAACAAGAAGGAATAAGTTTTACCGGTGACTTACTAGGTCAAAAGCGATACGTTTTTGGAGAACGCAAGGGCGTTACGCGTAGTTATTTTGATATTGGGAGAGTAAAAGCAGTTAGGAGCTCAATTTTTCTTATACTTCATTCTTATTATAATATGTTGACTAGGAGGGAGGTTCTAATTAGTGAGCTCCTTGTGACTGTTTCTCCTAATACGAAATAAACGTATGAAACCTCTATTTTTAAGTTTACGGTTGTTGTTTTTTTTTTGACACGTTCTAGCTTAGTTGTAACTCGGATTGAAAATTTGACGACATCCATCTTGTCAAAATTTTAACGGAGAATATTTTTTGTTATATAACATTGGTCACTATGGCCTACCGCTTAGGGGCTATATCAGTTTGAATAAAAAAAAGTCACACTTAAAACCTCCATTTTTATATTCAGGGGCTTCGGGCACGCTCTAGCTCTGTTGGTGTTGCTCAGATCGAAACTTTGCGATAGTTCTCTTATTAGAAATTAAATGGAGAATGCTTTTTATTACCCAACATTTGTCACAAGGGCCTAGCGTTTAGAAGCTATATCTAGGGGCTTTTTTTGATACACGTTCCATTGTATACTTTCTTTAGCCGTCATACTCTAAGGGACATTTTATTTTTTATTTTATTTTATATTTATTTTTTTTAATAAACCTCTACATTTAATATTTTATTTAATAATGTCAGATTTGGTTTCATGGCGACTTCATTTTTAAATGTTTCCCTATACGGTTTTGATACATTTTTTATTTGCTGTTCCAGGTAACCTTAAACTCGAAAATTAAACAATCCAATATTTAATTAATTTGACGAAAAAAAGTATTATTTTACCAATTAAAAGAGAATGCCTTTTAAGAAAGTTGTAAATCAACCTGCCTTTGTGAAATTTATCTCCATTTTTAAAAGATAAAATAAATAAAAAAAGAAAACAAATTATTGAATACAGTAGAGGGCCTCCTGTTGTGGAGCATTAATTGGAATCGTGTTACAATTGTTTGGCAACGTCAAACGGAAAGGTAATTTAAGGCTTTTTATGTCGTCTCAGTTCCGGCCCAACTTATTGTTTACTTCATCGGAGGGTTTGGGTTTGTTTTTTTTTCAAAATATTTTATTTCAACTGATTTTTCATCTTTTCCTCGTCTCTTTTTCAATGCAGAAAACTTATAACAAATTTTCGACGAGAATACTAATCTTCATTTGATTTTATTTAATCTAATTTATCAATGTATCAATCGACATTTGTTTAGAAAAATAAGAATTTTCACGCTTTTAAGGGTACTCATAGAGACTGGGTTTACCACAGAAATGTCTTACTGAGGTTTTGAATAACAATCTGGCACGGGCAAAATTCATTTTTTTGCGAAAACACATATTCTATTGCCAAATCTATCTATGCCCTAGAAAAATACTCTAAGCTTCTAAAAATTCACTAAGCTGACCGAAACATGTAAAGATTAATCATATTGTTTTCTGATTTTATATTTATTGTAATATTTAATAATTTAATTTGTAAAGCTTAATTAATAATTTTATTATGCGATTTCAAAAATATTCTATCTAGCCAAAAAAAAGAAAGATTAAATTTCTCCCTGACACGCAAAAACAATTAATCATGGATATGTATATCTATAATCTACTGTTTTTTCACATTTATATTTTATAATTAAAAGGATCAAATTAATTAAATTAATAATTAATTTTTTTCTCTTCCAAATTTTTATTCACACCAGTAATTGGAGTCACAATAAGTGAATAACTAAAGACCTTTTAGGCGTGTGGGAGACCTCAAAAGTACCTCCTCCTGGCATGAAAAAATGAGTTATAGCTTCTTTTAAGCCTTCTGAAAAAAAAAAAAAAAAAAAAAAAAAAAAAAAAAAAAAAGTACTACATATTTCCAGGTATGTCAGTCATGGCCATGTCATTAATGAGTACGTTATTATATCCAATAAGTCTGTCGTGAAATCGTCTATAAAGGTTATGTACATGTTCCTGTACTTGTAAAGCCGATTGAAGTGTGTTGTTTGAAATGTACCAAGGTGATTTCGTGATTAGTCTGAATATTTTTGATTGTAATATTTGTATTTTTTTCAAGGTGCCTATTATTTGCAGTCCTATATTTTTATATAGCATATGTCTGTCTATATGGGTCAGTAAGTGTATGTATTAATTCGTTGTTGGAGCTTTAATGTCGAACGTTTATGAAGTATTGGACACAAAAGTTTTAGTCTCTTGTTTCGACTGATTCAGTTTTCTATCGAATGTAAGTGCTAAGTAATAAATTTCGTTTGTCTGTGGTATGGGTTGATTATCGATGAAGACAGCTGGACAAGATTCATGGTTTTGGTTTCCTAATATTTAATAAATTGAACAACGAACTGAAAAGACAAAGAATGAAGTTTAAACAGACCAAATACAATTATTACTTATCTAATATCATGACGGATGTTAATGGAGGCACACTAAACAACTTTTAAAGCATCATGATGTGACAGTGCCTCTCAGAAAAGAAGATGGGTCCTGGGCTGTGTCGGAAAAGTCTGAACTCTTTGTTCAACATTTATCGACTGTTTTTACGTCACATACAGACTACTCATGAACATCAATACCTCCACAGTGGTTTCAGTTCCTTGTCCCGAAAGATTTTACTCATGCCAAAATTTGTGGCTTGTGCAAACTTCAAACCTGCGTTTACAGGCTCCAATTTATTTGCTCAAACTGGCTTGTGCAAGTCAATTTGCGTAAATTGCATGAGCGTGTAAACCGGTCTTAAGACTCACAGTCAAAAAATTTAGTCTATATATTGTATGTAGTGAATAATAGATCATATTTGCTGTCCCCTAATTTATTTCGAGGTTATTATCGATTTTTTAATAAGCTTGGGTTTTCTTGTTTAGATTTTTTGGTACTTGGAATCGAAAGATTTTGGTACCGACACATCGCTGATTATGACATTAGCTAAGCTTATGACATCAGGTTGAACAATACTAAAGCATGTCAATATTATTGTCTAACGAAACCATTTTGCATTATTAAACTCCCTAGTTGATCTTTTGGCTTTAAGTCAAGGGTTTTTAATTCTGGGAGCATAAAATTCTTGACTCGCTTAAATATTTAATAAAGCCGAGATTGGGAGGTCTATTTCCATGCCATTCCACTTCCATGTCAGTCCTGGTCGAATACCCTCTGCTCGCCTATGCTAGGGCTGATAGTGCTCTAGGGCAGAATACTGTGCAAACATTCACAAAATGTAGTGGACTAGCTAGGAGGGAATTCTGACAATTTGTAAACAGAGCGATGAGCGAAGCCGCGGTGGTCCCCGCCGCCAACCGCATTTATTCAGCGGGTCTCCGCAAAATTTCTACTGCGTTCCTCTCCCAGATTTATTATCCTATTGTAGATGCAGAAAGGCGAAATATTTTGAAGAACATTGTCATAGTCAATGATTTTTTAAATCTACTTTTCAATGTTTTATTATTTATAGATAATATTTAAAAAAAAAAAAGAAGTACTATATATATCCAACGTTATCTTGGTATCAGAGTGAGTTTTGTTTATCAGATTAGATGATTTAAAAGAAATATACTTACAAAAACAACATTATTGTTTTTGTTTTGATTATTCGCAAATTAATGCAGGTTTATGTTTTTTTTTCACGGAACGGCCTTAGAAACACGCAAATATCATAATTTTCACTTCTTTTCAAAGCCCTTCTCTCCTTCCTTCACTGTTCCCACCTCTTCATCAGTCTTTCCGATTGCTTCTTCCTTCTTTCCTCGGTCCACGCTTTCCTTTTCTTGCATCTCTCTCTCCCACAAGGACCTTAATTTCTTTTAGTCTTTTCCTATAGCCATCCCTGACGAAACTGTCTTGGCCTGTTATTTTCAGTCTCTCAGATTCTTCCTTCATCTGTTTGATATACTCCCCGGCACTCTTGTATTCTCTCATTTTATAGAAGATTCCTCTATTTAATCTCTTTGGGTGCATCCTCACCATATGCCCATAGAACCTTAATATTCTCATTCTTATGTCCAAATCATTTATTTCTTTGTATATTTCCTTATTAGGTCTCAACCTATTGCCTTCTTGTGTCTTCTTTTGGCATTAAATTCTTCTTAGTATTCTTCTTTCTACCCCTAACATTTTCCTTAGGCCGCGGAGGGAAGCGGTTTCCATTCCGTACAGTATTACCGGTTTGACGACCGTATTATAGTATCTTATCTTAGCGTTTATTGATAGGCTCCTTTTATTTATATAAACTACTAATCGCGAAGGTTAGTTTTCCAAATTACTTATTTTCTCTTTTATGCTTTCCTTCCTCGACCCATTGCTACATATAATTTTCCCCAGGTACTTGAATTTATTTGTCACTTTAATTCTTCCGTACTTTGTCTCTACTATTTTCTTTTGAAAGTTTCTACCTGTAGTCATTAATTCAGTTTTCTCAAACGATATTTGTAAACCTACCTTTTCAGCTATTTCCTTCAAAGTTTTCAACTGCTCTATTGCTTTGCTTCCAGCCTCCGCCATTAAGTCCAAATCGTCCGCATATCTTACTTTGATGTGCTTGTTTTAGTTGGTTTTGTTGCACCAGCATCGTTGCTCTTCCACATTTCCTTCATTATTTTTTCGAGGACTACGTTAAACAGTACCGAGGAGAGGCTATCCCCCTGTCTGAGTCCTGTTCTTTTTTAAAATGGCTTATTGATGGATCCCTGAAACTTGACTCTTGATGCCGTGTCTGTCAGTGTCAGTTACATAATATGGTTTATGGTTTAAAATATAAAAAATAAAATATTAACCTAAAAAAAATTTTATTATTCAAAATACTCTCCATTAGTCTAAAGATACTTCTGTCATAGCGTTATTAGCTTCGCTTTGCTCTGTGAATAGAAATTCGAGTGTTGTTTTCAGGAATTTTTAATATGGAATACTTTATCTCATAACAAGTGGTCCAGTTGTCTATAAAAAATGGTGGTCGGTTAGTGGGACATCTAGAGAGTAGGGTGGATAATGCAGATTCAGAGCCAAGTTCAAATAATTTTCAAGCGGTCTAATGTGAGGTATTGGGCATCGTCGTGTAGAAGAATAAGGCCTTTCGAGTTTTGACCTTTTTTTATTTTTCTGACAACCCTCAGGTTGCGTCGATTTGCGTCGATCGATTTGCTGAATAAAATTACATTTTCAAATATTCCGGCTTTTCCTTCGAAAAGAGTTCAGAACATAATCCAGGGACATAGCCCTTTCCCGACCTTTCTATTCTTCATGACCAAAATTTTCCACCCAAAATGTTAATTCAATCACTATTCAATTACTATTGAAAGGTGCACTTACTCACACTCCCTAATGGGCAATGCTCAGACTTCGTTGCTTAGAAGATGAGTAATGAATGAAAACATCCAACCCAAAGAAATATCCCTTCAAACGTATGTAGTTTGTTATCTAGAGAGGTGATTTAATGAAAACACATAATTCCGCTATAATTTCCAGACCCTCCAATACATTAAGAGTGCATATTTACTTTGAAAAATATTACAATCTATCACAATAAGGCCAGTAAGTAATTAAGCTCAAAAGCGTTCCTACATTCCTTAAACAAAGTGCATATTAACATTCATTAGTGCATTCCTTGATAAATTAAAACAACAATAACAACTTTTCCAGTTGCAATTAGTGTCATTCACTTTATATGATTAAATAAATAAATGAATGTGTGTTTATATTTAATCATATAAAGTAAATGGAATTAATTGCAACTGGAAAATTTGTTAATAGATTTAAAGAGTGATTATTAAGGAATACATATATATATATATATTTTTAAATCATCCGTTCATCAGGGCCAACGGCTAATTTCAGAGAATAAATAATTCTCTACCTTTTATCATTATTAGCAGTTAGCCATAAGATTTATTTTGTTTTCAAAAACACCTGCATGAGCTAATTTTCTTACTTGACCAATTTTCCTGTCGCCATTATAGCCATTATAGGTTGCTCTTGATAATGCTAACTGGCACACGCAATATTTTATCAGCAGAGAGTTAAGAAAACATATTTCTTCAAGTAATCGACTTTTAAAGATAATAGGGAATAATCGTTTTTTAATAATTCTTCCATGTCACGAACTTCTTGATGATCGAGGGTGAAGTAAAACTGAAATTTGCTTTTGCTCGATCAAAATTCTTTTCCGGAGAATCGGTGGAATTGAGAATCGTCGAATTTGGAACCAACGCAGCCTTAGTCACAATCAAGATTAATTGATAAGACTTTTCAGGCCTTTCAGACAATCAGAGGATATTAATACCAATGTATATTTTTAGTAATCGTGGTTCTCATAGGAAAAACATCCAAACGAACTTAAACTGTTCGTTTAACAAGAATAACAATACAGTCTTGAGAAAATTAATCTTAACAACAGGTAATTTTTAGTTTGTTTTTCGGTTCTAAAATTTCAGTAAGCTGTTCCCCTCCATTTTAAGTATTTCCTAACAAAAAAAACCTATTTATTTTTGGAAGGTAACATGTATTGCTCGCCTGCATCACTCAAATTTATTTTAGTGTATTATGATATTTGTTTTTGTTAATATTATTTGAAGATGGCTGTCCTCTGCTGTTGTCCTGGGTCTTCTGTTAGATGAGTGAGTCAATCTGCTGATGATAGGAATCGGGTCGGTCTTAAAAGCTAATTTGTCGGGAAGAAGTGGCGAAGGATTTCCTTCCCCAAGGACATTTAGCCGCCAAAAATCGTCAGATCCTGCTAGATCTGAAACCAGTATCCTTCATTATCGACCAGATACTCATAAAAGAAAACCTATTATTAAAGGATGCTATAGGACATGACAAAGGGTAAATGTTATTAGGTAAGATTTGTTTGAATTTATTTTAAACCCCCCAGTTTTGACACATTCTTCAAGTTTATGATATGATATTGAAGAGGAATAAATGGGCATCATAATGACTTAATTTAAACGTTATATCTTTGATATAGGATTGTATAACAAGGAAGTAAATAGGAGAGAGGAATTTACGGAGTATGTAAAGCATTCCCGGGAAACAGGCAGGATCAAAATCTAAAACGACACTTTCACACCTTAACTACTCAGTTTGGATTTCTATAACAGGTGGACTCATCCTGAATTATTTATCTAAAACTAACTGAAAAATATTTTTTTTTAAATATCAAAAGACAACTGCTTTACATTCATTATTATAATATTAATACATTTTAAATTTAGATACAAATAGGAAGTTGAAGGTGCAAAAGTTAGAAGTATTAGCAGTATGCATGGGCCTAGAGCTCCTAAGACAATTTTTGTTTCCCGTCTAATAACAATAATTAAAATAATTAGATAGTAAAAGGAAGCGCTTAGCAAAAACAAAACTAAATTCGACAGGTGGTTGTCAAGGAGGTCCTTACAGGCAGGTGACGAGCGCTAGATCACCTGTCCGCGAATGTTCCTCCTCAGGATTATGGAATAACTAACTCTTGGCCTTCGACGCGGATGAACAAATGTTGCTTGAATTTCAAATATTCCCCTGGGATGGGATCAATGCTACCAATTAGGTAGGGCTGGGAATCCATCCTGACGTATTCCAACGATCGCTAATGAAGCCGCTGATATTGAGGTCCCTGTCAACATAATTCCTCATTGTCCTGGCTCCGTCCATATTTTGCCTTCGAATAATTAGTTCAAATGATTTAGGGTTTTGACATTATATTTTTTAAAGATTTTTTGAAAACAGAATATATTTTACCATGTATGTTACTAAAGATATTCCATAGGCGAACATAGCATAAAATCTTTTTTTTCATAAACCTTTATTGAATTTTAAAATTGTTTATGCATACCATGACAAGGACAAGGAACTGTTCGGTGTTTCCGATTACTCCAAAAGTTACTAGACAAATACTATTTACAAAAGACTTATTTACATGACAATAACTAAACCCAGTTGGGCATACAGAGTTGAGCTTTGGGACTCCACTCAACTTTCCAATTCTTTTCGCATCCAATCCTTGCAATCTAAAATTCTTCGTAAAATCCTCAATGCTCCTGACTATGCCACAAACAAACATATACTTAAAGATCTTAATGTAATATAAGTTTCTGATTTAGCTCAAACCAGATAGATACCTATCCTTTCGTTGTAAACTCCATTACCTTTCGAATCCACTAGTCTCCCAACTTGCCTCACATTCAATTCCCGATAATCCTCCCAGACGTCTGAAATAAGGTGGTCGAGAAACCTTCTAGTGTAAAACTTTTATTGAATTACTACTAGTGAGAAGTTATTTACATGTTATTGTTATAATTTTCCTCAAATTTACTTATTCTATAAAATTGATACAGTTGTAAATATCAATAAATAGTTCATAAAAGAATTGTATATACATAATATGATACATTTAGAAATGTGTATAATTTATTGTAGAATTAATGCAATGGTTATGACTTGTAAAGAAGCTAACCATTAGCAGCATTCTAATAAACTTCAATAATGGAAAGGGCAAAAAATGGTCCTGGTTATCATTTCTCGTATTCGAAATGAACAACTTATATTACCTATTCTCGAACTTATGCCAGAAGAACTAATATAATGTTGTTCTTTGGCTTTAACTTGGCTATTATTTTTTATTATTAGTGGTTGTAATTATTTAGTTGAGAAGGAATAGTTTGGTAATTTCTTGTGGGTAACATTTTTATTTTTAGAACCTTTCAGCATTTAACTTGGGTAGCTGACAGTGTCCATGTTGGTAGCTTTCTTCCTTGATCTATAGACTGATATCTCATAATTTCAGAAATTTGCAACTTGACCCCTAAAACTTACATAAAATTTAAAATCCATTAGAAAACCACCTGGTTACGATGATTATTACGAATAACGTTTATAAATTACACAATAAAATAAAAATGTACCAAAAACATATAACTTTCATTTAAATTTTATCAGAAGATTGATAATAAAGAAATAGGTTGTGATAAAAAAATTTAGAGAAGAGTAATTTCTAACCACCAAAAAAGAATTTTTTAAATAATGCAGTTTGATGCGCATGGACATAGTTAGTGGGTTGGGGTCTTGGATTGAGGAACGCTGAGTAATACTTGTAAGTCAATTTGTTTACATCTTTTTTACTTATTGTTTGTAATAATCGGTTTGAAAATCATGATATAAGAATAATATTTCTGCCATTAAATAAATAAGAGATATGAATATAAATTGTCGAGATTAATATAATTTCTATTGGAAGCAGCCTCAACCATATTTCTCTTAAATTTCACTCTGCCTCAAAATAAATTAATTATGCAAAATATTACTCACCAAGACAAAAACCACATCTCACGTACCATTATTTAGTAGTCACGATTTTCAATCGATCACTAATAGATAAACTCAGATTTATTGGAAAATATTAAATTTATTAAAATAAGTAAAAGAAAGATGAAATAAGAAAAAGGAAAAGGTAAAATAATTATACACTTAGTTAGTGGGAGTGATTCTCTCTCTCTCTCTCTCTCTCTCTCTCTCTCTCTCTCTCTCTCTCTCTCTCTCTCTCTCTCTCTCTCTCTCTCTCTCTCTCTCTCTCTCTCTCTCTCTCTCTCTCTCTCTCTCTCTCTCTCTCTCTCTCTCTCTCTCTCTCCTCTCTCTCTCTCTCTCTCTCTCTCTCTCTCTCTCTCTCTCTCTCTCTCTCTCTCTCTCTCTCTCTCTCTCTCTCTCTCTCTCTCTCTCTCTCTCTCTCTCTCTCTCTCTCTCTCTCTCTCTCTCTCTCTCTCTCTCTCTCTCTCTCTCTCTCTCTCTCTCTCTCTCTCTCTCTCTCTCTCTCTCTCTCTCTCTCTCTCTCTCTCTCTCTCTCTCTCTCTCTCTCTCTCTCTCGAATTTGAAACCTACCTATTCCAACAACAAAATTTGCTTTGAGAATTATTACTGATTGTCAAAACCTAATACGGCTGTATAAAGGCAAATCTTGAGGAATAATAAAAAAACAACTATTAATACCAGTCGTGAGTTAATATAAGTAGATATTCTTATTTTGAAGCGATAGTCAGCATTTCGTAATCAGATTATAACAGTCTCTATATACTGGAGCTTGTACCTTTTTTATATTTTCCATAGTTAAAATGAACTTTTTAAATATATATTTTAGTGCTTATTTTCAAAAAACACAAACCTATCATAATTTCTGTACAAACAAATCTATTTTTTTAAGATCTATGGTAATGGTTTAATTGATATTGTCTTGTAAAAATATTATTTATTTTTTATGCCCTAAGTTCCTTTATGCACTTTTTTGCGTATTGGATTTTTGTTTATTTCATTTAGTATAGTGTTTTTGTGAATATTAGTGCCAATGACCGTCATAAATGCTGTCTCCTCGTCATTGACTGTATATTTATCTATCTTCTTCTATCTCTTCTTCTTTTTTTTGTAATTTTAGTTAACTAGACATACTATGTGTTGCAAGTAATAAATATTTTTGGCTTTTATTAATTTATTTCTTTAATACATTATTGTTTTTTTAAATAAATAAGGAAAGAACTAATTTTAGTATTACATTATATTTTAAAGAAATTTTTAAACCAGGGTGTCATCATCCAGAATCGAGAATCGCTTTTCCGGGATCGACATAAGTCCATTTTTTTCTTATTAATACATCTCTATTAAGGTTGTATATGATTCTTTAAATACCTGGAAGGAATCTATTAATGGTTTGTAATCTATGAATCTATAGATACCAATGTGATACCCATTCGTTAGGTTGATCATGATGCTATCCCCTATATATTTTTATTATATATATAATTAATAGGTGCGGTTGGAGAGCTCAGCTCTAACGGCTGCAGTGCCCCCTCCCCCCAAGTACTAAGACAAACTCATCTACATACTATGCTAAGCAGGCTAGCTGATAGACAATAGTTCCCACGATCGCTGTCATACCGTGATTTTTTTTCGCTAACCTCTTCTGTTCTGGACCAGTTTTTTGTTTCACCCAGCTCATTCATTAGATAATTATGCAAGGGCATCTGTAGAAACCAGGTGTGCCCTCTCATTTGAGCCCGTTGTTTATTTTTTGTTCTATATCTTTGGTAGGTTGTAGCTGGTTTTTTGTAGGTAATTTACCATTGTTTGGAGTGGTGTATGACGGGTCGATTTGGAGGGGTTCGCGATCTGGAGGGTTGTATAATGCCTTTTTGGATATGGTCCCTCAATCGAAAACCATAGCTGGATCACGAGGGTAAGCTATTAAGGACTTGACTTATGGTTTTTGTTTTGTTTTTTCGTTCGATATTAAGTCCATTATTTTTATTAGGTTTTACGAGAAAAACACACATAACATTTTTGTTGTTGTTGATGAGATGATTTATAGTACATTTGTTTATATCTTCTTTATTTGTATTTTAAAATAAAATCCATGTTGGTATTTTAAAATTTGTTTAAATCTATTTTTATTTGTAAATACAATCTGCTTCTATGAAATCCTCCAGACTGGGAGTGTTGTATTTCCATACGAATGAATGAAAATAGCCTTTATTTATGCAAAAGAAATTGTAAATTTATTTATGAAATAGAACAATAAATATTCAAAATATATAATAAAACAAAATATAAAAAATAAAAAAGATTGACTTTTTGTTTAAATCTTTTGTACTATGTATAAATATAAATCATATATATTTTCTTCCCTTTCCTACTTTCTTTCATGCATAGGCCTTTCCTTTCGGGAGTATTTCCATACAGAATGAGTGTATTATATTTTACATTTTTATTTTTTATTATTTGATATTTTTTATCATATTTACTTTTTTTTTTATTTACTTATTTATATGTATTTATTCAAAATGTATAATTTGTGTGAATGAGAACTACCCCTATTGTTTATTGCTATTGTTCATAGACTAGAGGATTAATATGGTTATGGAGTTTAGTATGAAAGGATAGATATATGGTTCGGGCTAAATCACCAATATATGGGACATTAAGATCTTTATTTGTAACAAAGTAAGGAGGATTAAGGATTTTGGATTGTAAGGACTGGATACGGGAAGAATTAGAAGGTTTAGAGGCGCTCTAAAGCCCAACTATATATGTCCAAATAGGTCTGATAGCTGTCATGTAAATGAGTCTTTTGTAGTAAAGGTTTGAACGTTTGTCTAGTAAATGCTGCAGAAGTCGGAAACGATGTGCAGTTTCCAGTCGTTTTAGTCTTGTATGTGGATTCAAAGTTAAACGTTTGTCCAGTTGGAGTCCAAGATAGCGGATCTGTTCAACAGGGATCAGCAGGATATTATTAAAGGATACTGTAGGACAGGAAGTCGTAGGTTTACGACGAAGGGTAATTTATTTTAATTCTTTAATTTCGACACCATTCTTGAAGGTTGGTGAAATGAGATTTGAGAGTTTGTGAGAAATATAAACTAAATAAATAAACTCATTAAGATACTTAAAAGCTTTGAGAGATTACAGTACATCTCATTCGCCGAGTCACCCATACGGAATGTAACTTGTTGTTGATAAAAATAGTCAAAATTAGAGTGTTTCAAATGTACGTTTGCAGAAATTAGGGGCGACAAATGGTCCTCGTATATGAAATGAATAACTTAAATTATCTATTCTCCAACTTATGCCTGAGGAATTTGGCTTTAACTTGGCTATTGATATCTTTATGGTTGTAATTGTTTAGTTGGAAAAGGAAAGTTTTAATGACTTCTAGTGGGTAACATTTTTTATTTTTAGAACCTTTCAGTATTTAACTTTCGATCTGACAGTGTCCATGTTGGTAGCTTTCTTCCTTATTCTATTGACTGATATCTCATCATTTCAGCAATAACCCTTATCATTTTGTACCAAACTTTGTTCTGGAATTGCGGGAAACATTTTTTATTTTTATAAAATTTCAGCATTTATCAGTTATCGTGGGGAGGTGAAAGAAGTCACCATGGGCAGTTCTTTCTTCCTTGTTGAATAGACTGATTTATTGTCAATTCAGAAATAACCCATATAATTTTGTACCAAACTATAAAAGAGATAAGGTAAGGCGGGGTAAGTGCGTTTATGGGGTAAGTGCATTAGTCCGCCATAATTTCTATTGTCATTTTATTACATCAACTGCCAACTGATGTATGTAGACAGAACTTCATACCCTCCAAACCTAACATACTAGAGTGCTCTACTGTAGAAGATAACCTCTCTAGGAATTTTCATAGTTCAACCTGTTGATCTAGGTATTGTGTAAAGTTGAATGAGTTACTATTATAAATTATATTATATTATATTATAAAATGTATTGTATGTATTTTTCTCTATTTTTTTAATTTCAAGGAGTAAAATGATTTCTGGGAGTTGCTTATTTTTGCATTTGCCCCATCAAAGAATCAATTCACTGCTAAGGAGTTTACAAGAGATTTATGCACTTACCCCGTTTAGGTGGGGCAAGTGCGTGAATGGGACTTAAAATTGATTTTTCTTCACACTTAAAATAATTTTTAGGATATCAGGGAAATCAACTATATTGCTGAAAAGATTATAGTTCAACGTTTGCAACATAACAAAAAATGTTATCCTAGCATTAATAGCTGATTTTGTATGTCAAATTAAAGTTGAACTTTGCACTCCATATGACGCATTTGCCCCACTTCACCTTAGATTTAAGTATTTCATATTTATTGGCAGTTTTGTGGTGGAAAATAGAGTAAAATAAAAAAAAAAATTAAGTGGATAAATTAAAAAAAATTAGTTGGACAATTTCGTAATCACATTTTTTCTAGAAAAATTAAAAATATTGTACGCATGGCGTAGAATTTTATGAAAAATATAACTCTATCGTTTAAGGTAGCCCTCGCAAAGCTGAGATAAAGTTCAGAGATCCGGTTGGCATTTATAAATGTCTTTGTCATCAAGGCTTGGCATTTTCCTAACATTTTCCTCCATGACGTATTCACGGAGTCTTCGCTTTTCCTTTTAATTCCTTCCTTTTTTTTTTTTTTTTTTTTTTTTTTTTTTTTCCTTTTTAACTTGAAGAACGTTTTCCCTGAAGGCTGTCCTGGCCTTGACGTTCTTACTGAAATGGAAAATTTCTTCCATGTGACGTACTTAATCCCGTCAAGTTTATTTATCAAGAACGTTTCTCTCTCGACTGATAAATAAATAGAAGATTTAATGAGAAATCGCAACTGACATCTACTTAGTGATTCTCCAGCAGGTAAAATGAAAATACTGTGTTATATTTATTTTCGACTTATTAAATAATTTCCACTTGATTTTTTTTTATTATTATTAAAATATGCCAAATAAAGAAAAAAAAATAGATTAAACATAAATAGTTAATAAAAAAAAACCACCTTCTAATTGAAATAAAATGTTTAATTTTTTTTTAAATAAACTTTTATGTCACAGTAAATGGCAATACGTAATAGTAAACATTCATGCTTAAGCAGTACAATTTAAAATATAGTCATTGTTGAAAGTTTTTTTTCATATATTTTTCTTTCATTATAAATTATGATTAAATTACATATAGTTAAGTTGATTATTAGTATTGTATTTTAAGTTGAGTCTGGTTTATTTTCTTGGTACAGCATGTAATTTTGTGAATTGTATAAACAATTTATATAAGAAAAAATAAAAAAAATAAATGAATATATATATATATATATATATATATATATATATATATATATATATATATATATATGACCCGAACATTATCAACATAGTCTAAATATAATTCTTTATAATTAATTCAATTAATTTTCTTTATCAGTAGTAAATACATTTTTTTTAATATAAAAAAGATAAAACAGCTAACAGTGGAAGAGATATGGAAACATAATTTTAATCTCAGTTATAATGATTTACAAAAAAAAAAAATTAATTAATAAAAAAAAGCCTCTACCGGACTTAAGACTTTAAACCAGTGGCGCAGCTAGGAGAGAAGCGCTGGAATCTTGTTTAAGGTTTTACCCCCTACACGTGAAGGAAGACTTTTGTGACCTAACTTATTATTGTCACAATCAATATTACCTAATTATTATAACTTGTAAATATTTTTTTTTATTTGCTTGAATCATTATAACTTATAAGAAAAAAAATTAAAAAAAAGATTCTTTTGTTCTTAATAATTATTATAATGTGTAGAAATGCTCTCTTGTTAGTATTAGTAAGCAGTATTTTTTTTTTTTTTTTTTTTTTTTTTTTTTAATAGGAAAATATAAACTTTTGGCTAACTCAATTGAAATAAAGTTTTGTTTTTTAAACTAATTAATAAAAAAATTAAATTAAATTAGAAGTGTATGTAACTTTTTAGTACTAATTTAAATTGTAGCAGCATCTTAATTAGGTAAATACTCGACGGAAATTGGAGATGAGGTTGCGAATAGTTCAGTTAGACAAGAAGTGGTCAGAGCGCTTGCCCCAGGCCACCTGACCAACACTATTTCACCTGCTTGCAAATTTTATTAATTGCTAGTAGAACCAAACCAACCCACCTGCTTGGTTCCCGCTCATTGGCAATTACAAATTACAAAACGAACTTACAAATAAATTACCTTGGAAAGTAACAAGATAAATGAAAATGTTGGCACACTTCAATTAAACGTATATATTAAAAGTAGATCGTACAAAAACGAATTAAAAAAAAAGAAAAATAATGATACATCATTTAGCTAATAATACCACAACATTTATGTCCTAAACTTTCTAAATTGGCGTGAATTAATCTAATTAAGCCAACCTTCAAATCGTTTAAATTTTTTTATTCTATTTATTTATTTATTTATTTATTATCATTTGATTTCAGAAAAGAAAATGCAGAAAATTAACGAAAAATGTATCAAATTCTGTTAAAACGTTATGGATAGACTGAACCGATTCAAAGAACTTTCTCATAATCTAGCCTATCTAAAAGAAGATTTTATTTATTTATTTTCTTCTAGATTTTGTTTAGGAAGTGATTAGAATGGAAAATATCACCCAATACCTATTGAATTGATATTATTAACAGTTAAAAAATAAAATTTTCTATATATCAATTTATTGAAATTTACAACTGTACAAATATATACATTAAGTAAATAAGCTGATAACGATTACAATGACATTTTATAACTTGAAAAGAACTACTCATCAGAAGCACTTCAATACAAATTCTACACAAGAAGATCTCTAGGCCATCTTCTTTTCAGACGCCTCGGAGGATTATCGGGAATGAAGTGAGAAGAACGTTGAGAGACTAATGGATTTGAGTGGTTATGGAACTTACTATGAAAGGATAGGTATCTGGTTTGGGCAAACTCAGCAACTTATGGAACATAAAGGTCTTTATGGATAAGTTTATGGGTGACAAAGTAAGGGGCATTTAGGATTTTTCGAAGGATTTTGGATTGTAAGGATTGAATTCGAGATGAATTGGATGGTTTAGTAGGAGCACCAAAGCTTAACTCCGTACGTCCAAATAGGTCTAGTCACAGTCATGTGAATATAGTTCTAGTCACAGTCATGTGAATAAGTCTTTTGTAATGAATTGGGAGCTTTGATGGATTGTCTAGTAAAAGTTGAAGTAGTCTGTAACGATGAGCAGTTTTTTGTCGCTTTAGTCTTGAAAAAATAAAATAGTATTTTATTAACTAAAGAAAAAAAAAAAAAAGATAAAAAGATTAACAAAAGTGAAACACTGTTGTTTAATATATATAATTATTCGTAAATGAGAGAACGTTTAAGCTTTAATCATCTATTAAAAAATATTTTAAAACTATTTTTAATATTTACTAATTTTACTTCAGAATGTATATTTTTGCTTAAAAAAGTACATGATTTGAGTATTATTTATTACTAAAAATAAAACAGATCTTCAAAAACATTTCATAGCTTTAGTTTTTAGGCTGTGGTCTGGTAAGGGAAGAGCTTATTATCAATACGTTCTAATAAAAGGTGTTGAAAAAAAATAATAATCTACATAAAAATAATATAAATAAAATTTATTTTTTTAAAATGATGCACAAGACATTAAAAAAAAAAATTCAAGTATGTATTGAAAAGTTTTTCACTTTAGCGGAATTAATTATAAGATTAATATTAATATTGAAGAAGCTTGAAAAAGCCTAAAGCACATCCACCTGCAACAGAAAAAGAAATATATTAATCCTCATGAAATAATTATAAGGAATAAATATGAAAATATTCAAGATAATATATGCACTTGGTGTCTTGGTGGTGTCAGCATAAGACTGCAGTCACTTCCGGAATCGATTTTGTGCATCATTTTCAACAAAAAACCATAAAACTATGGCTCGATTCTCAGCCTTTTTAAAAATATTTTTAATTTCATGTTATTTTTTTCACGAAATTACTACTTTTTGACAAATAATTTTCTAAATTTTCGGCTGTTAGAAAAAAAAACTTTTATAAAAATACATGGAAACAGTGCTATATCATTTGTTTTCTTACAGAATTTTCTTGTTTTCTAGGTATAACTTTTTTTTATTATTGATTTCGAATGCAGCACACTTGTAAATATAAAAATCACCCAAAATGTTTATGGGAGTGAAAAAAAAAGAAGAAGGAATTTTTAAAAATATATAGGATTTTCAAATGTTTTTAACGTCTAATTTATCAAAAATGGTGCTAGATAGACATTTTTTGCCATCAAAATCGAATTCAGCAAAAATAAAAATATAAAAATCGGGAACAATTTCTCAAGGGAGCGATGTTTTATTTTTTTTTCTAGAACTGTGTTAGATGTTAGTTGTCATTATTATCCTAAAAACGAATTAACTACGAGCCTCTAAAGCAGAATTTTTAATATCAGCGATATGAAAAACTGTTAAGTTGCGCTTCTTAATAAGGTCTTGAAGTATTTATTTTGACGCACATTTTTAGAGCATTTTTTTTAGAAAATGATCAATAATGCCCTACTGAAAAGTGCACAATTTTGACTTTTCCGCTTCTTCATGATAACATTTGGGGATATAATCTAGGTTACTATAACTTTATAGTACAGTAATAGCTAATCTGTCTCTTGCTAGTCCGACTCCCCGTGTAATCCGGACCATTCCACGGAGTTCCGTGGGGTTCACAATATTTTTGAAAAATCACAAATAGTCCAGTTAAATTGTTCATTTAGGCTGTGCAATATTTATCATAAAGGTAGTTTTGATTTGTTGAAATATATTGTTAGTGTTTGCCTGCTAAAATTCGTGTTGGACCTTGAAGCACAGCTCATTGGTAGCGTTAAAACTTTCGATGTTTTCTACCCTTATCCAAAATATTTTCTGCACAATTGGTTCTAGAGAAAACATTTTTATATGCAAAATTAAACTAAACCAAACTAATTTTTTTTTTTTTTTTTTTTTTTTTTTTTTTTTTTTTTTTTTTTTTTTTTTTTTTTTTTGACATTTACCAGAAAATAAGCTCTGTGTAGCTTAAACCAAGGCTAAGATACAACCTTTTAAATTTTCGGAATTATCTCAAAAAGTGGAGGAAAATGTTGTTATATACTTTTTGATGTTATTATAAAAAAATTTCATTGAAATCTCCGGTTAATCCGAACTTTTATCCCTTGCGCCCTACCCTTAAGGGTCAGATGATACTGTATATATAAAGATGGAATTTGGGAAGTAATTGGCGCTTATGGATCATTATATACAGTAAGTAAAATAAAACTTAAACAGGCATCTATGTAATAAATTCTATAATTCATCATTGTTGGTAACCATTGCAATTATCCTTAAACAATTTCTTTCTGGTTGACAGTTATTCGAAATTATTCAGTTTTGATGGCTTTTTATACTATGATAAAGACGAATGTTGTTTTTCGTTCAATTAATTATTATAATTTTATCATGTGTGGAATTTATGGAATTATTGCTATTATCCAAAAATTGTGGTCGTCTTTTAATTACATTTATTAAAAACGACTTTTTTTATTTTTATTAGAATGGAAATCTGTTCCAGCTAGAAAAATGCTATGAAATGACGTTATGTATTTTTTATTCCAGAAACATGCAGCACATAAGTGCTTAATCTTCTTCGAACCGAGGTGAGATGAGCTACGTTAATTACTCTCCGCACAGCAACACTCCCGCAGATAGAGATAAGGTTGAAGAAGAACAAGAGGGAAGAGAAGACACAATGGATACTAAATACAAGAGAACAGATAAAGAAAGGGCTAAGAAGGAGGGGCGGATCAATACATAGCAACCCCCCCCCACCTTAGGATATGGTTCCGCCGACCATTCCTCTTTCCTATATTTTATCTGTAGTCTCTTATTCTCCCTCAGTTAATATCGCTATGGGCTTATCGAACCTGAGCTAGTCTAGGGACTATATCCTTTTAATAACATCAATTACTTGGGATGGTATTGCCTATCAAGTAGATGATTAATAAATTAATAAAAATAAAAAACGTTAAAAAATACATAATCAGCCTATCTATTAATCAGACACGTCCTTACCATATTGTCAAAAATGGAGAAATGATTAAGTTCACATGAACTCAGTTCAAGACCTCATCTAATACAAAAACATGGCTTCAAAATGTCTTGAAATACATTTCTTAACATAGATTATTAGGACTACTAGCATCTAAAAAATGAGAACAAATTATATTATAAGTTTATCTAGGGCAATATATCATTTGGTTCATTCTAAAAATGCCATAGTTGAAAATAAACAAAAGTATTAATGGTGAAAAGAAACCTCGGGGATCATTTTAAACTGTAGTCGGATTCCACAAGTATTTTCTTGTCATTTCAATTTTTATGTATATTCCAAGAAAGATGTTTGTCAAGATTGAGTTCTCTGGGTTGTGGATCTGTTCAACAGTAATTATGATAAAGGAATAAATGGAGTTCGAGTCGGCGATTTATTTGTCATTTTTTTATTCCACAAAACGACAGCTAGGGGCTTTCCTCTCAACTTTGGATATTAAATGGAATATTCTTGTGAATTTTTAGTGGTTTGAAACTTTACAAAAAAGAATGAAGGAAGTAAGTATAGTGTTTGTATCGGTAGTATTGCGGCTGGGAAAAGATATAAATCCTGGATTTGAATAGAATAAAAAATAATTGCTGAAAAAATATTTACACAAAATGTTTTCACGAAAATGAAATAATTTCTGAAACTATTTCATGAGAGAGTTCGAATTAATGAAGAGGTTATTCTATATGTGTAGTGGTATCGCCCGCTGGGACTTGAACAGTACAAATATTTATTTTATTATTTTTGTTTGTGTTTGACCAAGAACTACTTTTATGTGATGGCAACCAATTTTGTGCGATATTTTCGATTTTTTTTTTTTTTTTTTTTTTTTTTGTAGCATCCTTAATTTTTTATTATCGTCAGAAAAATAAAGTATATTTTTATTTTGTGTTAAGTTGTGAACACGTAATTTTATCGAGATTTTGTTCGTTTTCACATTCACAGCCATTCTCGACATATAAATTTCCAAAATCTAAAAAAACATAAGTTACAATGAAAAACAACCATATCTGTTGATGTTTAATTTTGAAGTTGATAATCTATGAACTAAGTTAAATCACTGTTTTAGCTAGTAGTAAGCCTACAATGGACCTATGGTTATAAATTTTTATCATTGAGAAGGCAATTATGGACGATTACTTTGACAGAGTACAAACGGTGGCATCGGCTACCTGGTCGTACAATTTACATTTTATAATTTACAATTCAAAGAAACAAGATAAATTATTCATTATAGAAAGCGACCCGCCTCTTCTCCAACCGGAAGGAGCTAAGCACTTAAATACCTATCGCTCCTTCCTATTTAATAAACGACAATTTATTGCTTATTAATACTTTGAATTAAACCTACCTCACTTGTGATCCCAATTAACAGGAAGAAAATATCCTCACAGCTCTTGACGTTCACGGTTACCTTTTTATCATAAACACTTGCCTATCCTCATTGATATTTCGATTAAAATTATTTTTTTATGATTATTACATGAATAAATTTGTTTATCGAATAAGGCATCATGTTATTTATTGTTATGTAATGTTTGGCCTAAAAACAAGTTTCAAGACTTCGGAACTACGTCTCGGATACGTAGCCTCGAATCGAGATCTGCAAATATAACTGAGTATATTAATTATCTTTAAAAGTAGAAACATAAATATAAAAATAAATATACACCTATAGATATAGATATAATTTAATTTCTCACGCGAATTAATGGTTTTCATCAGGATTTTTTTTATAAAAATGTATAAAATAATCTTAATCAAATGCTTTTATTTTGCTTTTTTACTAATTTCAAATAGCATATTAAACACTTAATATCATGGACTATTAATGAATATACATAAGCAGATTGATCTCTGTAATTATTTTATACGTAATTTTAATTTCAGTATTTCTGTCATGTCCAATGCTCTTGATTTCTTCAATATTATAACTTCTGTTTGTTAACTTGTTTTATCTGTTCAATTTTTCATTTTCTATTATATTATAAGTATTTAAACTGTAATTGTAGTCTTAAAGAATGTGTATCATGGGTCAAAATTCCGAGGTGAGAAACTTATTTGGATTCTCGACTTATTGGGAAATAAGTATTTAAAATTTGGAGCTCCATTAAACCATCAAATTCATATCGTGTCCAATCCTTAAGATCCAAATCTCTTTTTAAAATTCTCCATGCCCTGTATTATATCATAAATAAACCCATACATTCTGATCATCGATTTAGTTAATTTGGCCTGTAGTCCAGTCAATAGGGAAAATTCTCTCCTAATAATAAGGGCTGGTAGCAACCCGCACAGAGTTGTTGAGGGCGATTAAAGAAGTATTTCTGTCAAAAGTGCCCCGAAGATTTGGTGAGTTTTTTAGAGTTAGGGGCACGAGAACATGGCCAAAAGCAGTTTTTTCAATTTATAAGCAAATATAACGCGGCTTTTCATAAAATGTTGTATATAAAAGTTGTAGATAATAAAAATATCTACAATTTAAGCCATTGATCGTTCGATTCTGATGATTGGTTGTCGTAAAAAGTGCAAAAAAAACCTCTAAAATGTCCCTTTTTTGCATAAGAATTATTATAAACAAAAAGGGCCTTTTCAATACTTTTTATTGATGAAAAAGGAAGCTCTTTAAACCCAAAGAAAAATAGAATTTACCCCGTCCTCCTATCTTTATTATTTACTGAGATATACCTTTTGTTTATCTCGATATCGATATTTTCAATGCAAAACGGGCCGTTCGTGATTCACATTTTGAACTTCGGATGACCGGGATATTATTCTTAAGGGCTTATATTTTCATTATGAATTGCTAAAAAATCGATTTCTTTGAAAAAACATGCAATAAAATCGACTTGAAAAAGCGCCCGTTTTACAGCTATAAACAATTGAAGCTAGAGCGTCCGGTATTGAACCGATTTTGTTATAAATATAATAAATTAAAAGCTTACCTCTCAACGATTGATTTGAGCTATTCAAAGTGTAGCTACCATAAATAACAGCCGAGTTACGATTTTTTTTTTTTTTTAAATCACTACGTCATTTCTTTTTGCAATCTCCAGATCTCTCCGCGTGATAGAAATTTAAGACAATGAAAATGCAATGTAGATACTGGAGAAAATAACTGAGCAGAAGGTCCATTCGATTTGAATGTTGTAAACTGACTTTGAAATTTAGAAGAAATTTGTAAGAAATTAACATCGTTACTGATATCTTCTTCATTGAATTCATCGGAGTTCATCAAATTATCCAGATAACTTTGTTCATCGTCGGTAAAAGAACATTTTTCTAATATTCGTTTGCATATAGCAACAAAATTTAAAATATGTCCTCGAACCGCACGTGAAAATGCATGGCCAGAAAGAATTTTTTCGACAGAGTTTGCTGCAAATATAGTTGTGAAAGCTTCTGTTAAGCCACTGCCATCCATCAAATATGAAATACTAGAAAGAAATGACATCAAAGTGTGAAATCCTCCTAACCGTACAATTACAGATTGAAGCCCGTGTGGATCATTCAATGGATCAATCGACGCTATCAATTCACGTGCTTTCCAGTAAAGAGGCTGATCAAAGGTCACGAAAGCAGTAGATTGTTTAAGAGCTCGGGCTCGTGCTGACGCTTCAATCAACACTGTGAAAATTGTATCGTACTGGCTAGGAGGATTATTCGCAAATTTTAAAGGAATAATTTTGGACACATGATACTGAAAACTTGTCGAGTAAGTTTCCCGAAAGCCCATCCACCCTTTTGTACTATTTGGAGATTGATTTTTTTTAATTAGCCATAACAATGATGTAGTGATTTAAAAAAAAAAAAAAAATCGTAACTCGGCTGTTATTTATGGTAGCTACACTTTGAATAGCTCAAATCAATCGTTGAGAGGTAAGCTTTTAATTTATTATATTTATAACAAAATCGGTTCAATACCGGACGCTCTAGCTTCAATTGTTTATAGCTGTAAAACGGGCGCTTTTTCAAGTCGATTTTATTGCATATTTTTTCAAAGAAATCGATTTTTTAGCAATTCATAATGAAAATATAAGCCCTTAAGAATAATATCCCGGTCATCCGAAGTTCAAAATGTGAATCACGAACGGCCCGTTTTGCATTGAAAATATCGATATCGAGATAAACAAAAGGTATATCTCAGTAAATAATAAAGATAGGAGGACGGGGTAAGTCCTATTTTTCTTTGGGTTTAAAGAGCTTCCTTTTTCATCAATAAAAAGTATTGAAAAGGCCCTTTTTGTTTATAATAATTCTTATGCAAAAAAGGGACATTTTAGAGGGTTTTTTTGCACTTTTTACGACAACCAATCATCAGAATCGAACGATCAATGGCTTAAATTGTAGATATTTTTATTATCTACAACTTTTATATACAACATTTTATGAAAAGCCGCGTTATATTTGCTTATAAATTGAAAAAAAAAAAAAAACTGCTTTTGGCCATGTTCTCGTGCCCCTAACTCTAAAAAAAACTCACCAAATCTTCGGGGCACTTTTGACAGAAATACTTCTTTAATCGCCCTCAACAACTCTGTGCGGGTTGCTACCAGCCCTTATTATAAGTAAATTTAACATGAGAGTGATTCCCTATTGACTGGACTACTGAACGAGATACATATCCTTCCGTCATAAATTCACTCTAAATCTTAGCTTCGGCAATCTGCTTCTGTTATAGACTTTAGAGGCGATTTCTCATCAGGTTTTTGAGATGTTATATAAATATATAGAAAGAGAAGAAAAGAGAGAGAGAGAGAGAGAGAATCATTATCAATCACTATAAAAATTATTTATTTTCGACCTTTTTGTAATCTTTGACATCAATATTTAAATATGCACTTCCCCTTCATGTTGGCACAGAAAAATATAGGGGTTGGATTAAAAAAAAAAAAAGTAAAGAAAAGAAATAGAGTATTTAAGCAGTAATCCCGTGAAGTATCACCAAATATTAGCCCCCCTGATTAGTGACCTCAGTTAACTCATCATCGTTAATCTCTCTGATCTCTAATCGGGCGGCTAACTGAGATAACTAATTTAGAAAACAATCTATTTATGTAAAGGAGCTGGTTAGAGGAGAACGGGAGCGATATAATTTATAACCTCCAACCCCCCTCCCCCAACTTTTAAAGGCTTTTTCCCCATTCCTCTCCCGACGGGGGACTGTTTGGATGCAGGGGTAGGAGTTCTCCCGTAGTGGGTGGGAGTGGCGGAAGAAAAAACCGGCGAGGATTGGCCGCGGGGAGAGGAGTCCCCTATGAGTCATTACATTAGGAACCTACCGCTATTACCGCCCTTATCTTTCCCTTTTTACAAATAACGAGACCTTAGGATTCCTCCACTGGATGCTAATTATCTCGGGAGTGAGGCGGTCTGTACGGCCCTGTTTGTTTTACTTAACAAGATCCAATTACCGCTACGACCAGCGCCTCATTATTTTCGCATTAAGTTGTCGCCGGGAAAAACTCAAGGGCCAATTTATATATTGGCCTTTTCAACGAATTATATTTGAACCAACAAATATTACAATAATTACATACTCATGGTTCAGTAAGTGAACACTGATGGTTCAGTTATCATTTAAACTACACGAATTCATTAAAACATTGTACAGAAGTATCATATGTATCCAATAAATAAATATAGGGTAAAAAATTTACAATGACAATATCTTGTAAGGAACTATCCTTTAGTAGTACTTCAATAAATGTTCTATATCAGAAAGTCCCTTGACCATCTTCTTTTAGAGATTTATCGCAAATCGATTGAAAAGCAACTTGAGAGGCTTAGGTATAATAAGAAGCATTGAGGGTTTGTAAGGATTGAATACTAGAAGAATTGAAATGTTTATGAGAGTCCCAAAGTTCTATTTATGTCCACACGGGTCTAATTACTGTCATTTAAATAACTCTTCGAACGCTTGTCTAGTATATGTTGGAGAATTATGAAACGACGAGCAGTTTTTAGTCTTTTAGTTTTGTTTAAACATAAATAATGAATGGTACTCACCTCAAACTGACAGAATAGTGTTTTTATTTTTTAACTTAATCTACGTTTAATGACATAAAATTGCATTTCATTTTACACTCTCCATGGTACGTAAGTAAACAAAAAACCCTGTACAGCTACTTAGCATACCCTTTGTAGAACAGAATTAAATAGAAAAATAATTTTATTGTTGGACTAAGTCCCTTAAGAATAAGAAATAAATACAATTATATCTAATCAGAGGCAGATTAAAATGAAAAAAAAAATAATAATGATAATATATACATGAATACTAATTATAGATGTAGAGAAGGGAGAGAAAAATAAAAGAATACTCCACGATTGAAATATAAAATAAGTTCACGTAGTACAATGCTTAGTGTAGTGTAAATATTTGTATTAAGTGAAATAGACATTATAAAGATACTTGGATTGATGATTGAATGAATGAATGTGTGAATGATTGGACTTTAAAAAAGCAGGAACATGATATAATTTACTTCAGTAGGTAAATAGTCAGCAAGCGTCACCTTTGATCAGAATGAGGCACGGAAAATAGACATATTTGAATGATTTAAGGGTTTTTGCTTGTCTGATATGAGGAGGGATGGAACTCCACTGGATAGTTGAGCAGGAGATAAAGGAGCGTTCTTGTATGCATCGATTAGAATGCAGTTCTAGACTGAAGTATATTGTAAATATTGGCAAGATGAAAGATATTGATGATTTGTCTACGGAAAGAGGGATGAAGCTAAATTAAATCATGTAACAAAACACAAAATTTTAAATTATCTTAGATTATTTAAGATATGCTAAAACAAAATCATGATTCGAATACGTGTTGGTACATTAAGTTCTCACATTTAAAAGAA
Organism: Euschistus heros; assembly: GCA_003667255.2. Classification (NCBI taxonomy): domain Eukaryota; kingdom Metazoa; phylum Arthropoda; class Insecta; order Hemiptera; family Pentatomidae; genus Euschistus; species Euschistus heros. The sequence goes on from RCWM02000004.1 coordinate 1,897,739, forward strand.
AACTTAAGGTTGTCAGTTTTAGATTGTGTTTTGGTTTTGCTTTTTATGAGGGAGAGGATAAAGTAGACTCGGTTTAGAGTAAGTTATCGAATCGATCGCTATAAATAAACAATCGTTCGCATTGTTTTCTGGAGTTGCTGTGGATGATCCTTGGCACTGAAGCTGAGTTGAATTATTACAAATACATAATCATGATTTCTTTATTTTATTAAATACAGTTTACAATATTGTGTATGTACTAATGAAATCATACATAAATCATACAAAAATTATAATTTCTATAACTGGTTTGTAAATTAAAAATAATGAAGGACAATTTACGTAACAAAAAAAAAAATGTCTTATTTTGATTATTCCAATTTTTTTTCTTACTTGAATGTCAAGTGGAAAGTACTTACGGAGTTGAATTACGGCCCAGGGGAGGATTTCCAATAGGGAGCTACCCTCTGTTCTTTTATGAAGCAACAAACAGCATACAGCATTCATCCCAATTTTGTATTCTCAAGTAGCTCTAGAAAACGAATTCAATAAATAATAAAAAAGGAAGACAAAAGAAAGTTATTAATTATTATTTATGAAAATATCAAAGTAGCATATTGGCCTAAATCGTTGCAATATATCATACAATGGGAATAATCTACTTTTTATTGATAAACCAACAACAAGCATAAAAATTATTCCTACAAGCCTATTAGCCTCCTACCTGTATACTAGAAAATGTTTGAAAAATTACTATGACTGTTATTCTTTTCTTTTTTTTTCAATTTACATCACAATATCTACACCATATCTAACAACACGCTACTGGAACATTCTCAGTTGTCATTCAAGCATTTAATAGGGTATGGTAAAAGGTACTTCTATTTAACCTAAAATCTTTTTTCCCGAGTGCGTATTATTTAAAATATAATAGCTATTCATTAGATATATTTTATTACGTATCATTCGCTGGTTATACATTGTTTTTTCAGTTGCCAATAAAAATGCCTTTGTGAATTATTTTTTTATTTATATAAATCATTTTTCGGATTGTTTTTATATTAAATTTTCACTTTTTTTATATTTTAAAGAGTACGAAAGATTTTGAATGAGTAAAATGTATTGAATTTGAGAGTATATTCTTTATGTCGCTGAATATAAGTTCATTTGAAGAGAAAGGTGGGTAGTTTTGTGAGTAATAGTTTCATTATTAAAGATTGAAGTGTTCGTCAAAGAATATATTTGGACTAGCAATATCTTTTTGGACTAACAATATCTTTTTGGACTAACAATATCTTTTGGACTAACAATATCTTTTTGGACTAACAAAATTTTTATATCTATACTCATAGCGTTTCTCACGATTCTTAAATAAATGCTGAATATTTCATACCATAAAAATATCATTCAAAACTGTTCAGAAATTCAAGAAAGGATTATAAACGGATAAAAGAACCTTTATCAAGTTGGAAGTAATGGCTCAAGAACAAAACCGATTTTCTTTTTTCGTTTTCTAATAATGTTGAGAACTGAGAAGGATTTCAACTCAGTGGGTATCCATAATGAAGAAAATTACTGGTTTATCTCGTTGGAGGAAATCTATTGCACTTATAATCTAGGAGTATCTAGAAACCACTGTGGGACTTCCTTTAGTTCTTAAAAAAATTGCTATCTTTTGCGTGGATCTCGAACAGCTTTGGCACAATAGGCTATGAATTTTCATGAATCCAGCCAACTACTTGAAAATATAAGCTGGGCTTAATTTATGTATGCTGTTTACTTCTCCAATGGCCTACAATCATGAATATGAAAATAAGTAATTGTGTATAATAATTTTTAAAATAATAATTCGGATCAACAATATCTTTTTCTTACACTGTTTAATTTTCGTCAAGCAAGATAAACATGAAATGTGTAAAGTTTTTTGTTTAATTATATATATATATATATATATATATATATATATATATATATATATATATATATATATATATATGTGTGAAAAAAAAAAAATATATATAGTACTTTAAGGCTAATAGTAAAAATGTTAGAACGCTTTATGACATGCTTAAATTTTTTTTTTAGGATATTGTTTATTTCACAGAGTTAAATAAGTACTAAATCTATAGTTTTAAACTAAACAAAACTACTTAATAATGTTTAAAAATTATATGATTGGAGATGATTTGCATTTACATATTTATATTCTGAATATTATACAGAGATTTATTAAAAATATACATAAATACAAATTAATTTAATTTAATTTTGAAAGAAAACTCCAATATCTTTTTTGAATGTAATTCATCACCGAAACTGTTTCGTAGAATTGTATGTTCACTTTTATTCACGTACGTATAAAAAAACAGTAATTTCTTCATACTTTTTATTGTTAAAATTTGATTTATTGATATTATAACTGTGTACATAGCTATTTAAACCAACTTAATATGTTATGTATAGGGATGGGTTTCGATACACGATATATAAAAAATATCGATATTTATCTTTGACTTAACGTTATGTCAAAATAAATCGTTTTCCCTAATTTATTAAAATACAACATTCAATAATATATATTAAAAAAGAATTTAACAAAACCTTATAAAATTTTAAATGAAAAATTTGTGAGAAAGTTAATTTTCCTACAATATATTGATGACGATATTTGAAACTTAAACTGTTTACTTTTCGCCAGTCTCATTTCACTATCCAACAATGCCATCGTGTGGTAGACGTTATCTCGTCTGCATTGGAGGCCAAGATGCACTGCACGGGAGTCTTCCTTAACGCTGAACACGCTTTTGACCGAGTATGGCACCCAGATTTGCTTAATAAACTTCGCCAATTCCTTCCTTCTACATATTTCCTCATCCTTTTTTTTTTCCTCATCCTTTCTGATAGAGTATTTAAAATTAACCTTAATTCTGCATACTCATCTATCTTTCCTCAGACTGCTGGTATTCCTCAAGGTAGTCTGCGGTCCCATCCTTTTATTTTATTTATCCAACGCCCGTCTGTGGCAGTTTAGCCATCTGACGGTCCCATCCTTTATACTGTATATACAGCTGATATCCCAACTCATCCTAACACTATCCTCACAACCTATGCTGATGACACAAGCCTGTTATCAGTCAATGATGATCCATTTGCTGCATCCCAGACACTCCAGTCACATATCATTTCCCTTGAAGAATGGAGTCATAACTGGAGAGTCAAGATCAATCCCAGCAAATAACTTTTACCCTACGTCGAAAACCTACCTCATCCTTTCCCCTTGTATCCTTTAATGGAGTACCATTAAATAATGTGGAACAGATAAGACACCTTGGATTTTATCTGGACAAAAAATTTAAATTTTAAAAAGATTTTATCCTGGACAAGGAGACTTTCCTGGAGCCCTCACACAAGAAGCTGCTCGTCGGTTTCGACAGCTACAACACCTACTTGACAAACGTTCAAATCTCCCGATTCACTATAATAAAACTCATCTATATGACGATTATCAGACATATTTGGACTTAGGGTATAGAGTTATGGGGATCCACCAAACCAATCGAATTTTCTCGCATCCAATCACTCTAATCCAAAATCCTTATTGCTCCTTACTTTGTCACAAATGAAGTGATCCACAGTGACCTTGATATCCTATGTATTATTGATTTGGCACGAACCAGATACACTTCCTTTCATAATAAACTCCCTGCTCATCAAAATCCACTTTTTGCACAACTTGCTTCCCATTCCATTCCTGGCAATCCTGGAATTCCCTTTTTGTTAGTATATGGGTACACACACGTTTTCAGCATGTCATCTTTTTTTCATTGGAATCCCCTTATTTAGTATATGTATTTGTTTTAATACAGTTGTAAATTTCTGTTAATAAAACATAAAAAAAAAAAAAAAATGTTACTTAATAATATTGATATGGGACGAAGTACAAACACTTACTACCAACTATACAAACTTTTAAAAAGTAACAAAACCTTATACAATTCGTTTTGGATAAGGGAAAGTTTTTAATACTTCATGCTTTTAATAAAACTTTTCCAGCTTTATATAAGTTGGCTATGAAATATGCTGCTACTGTTTCCACTTCAGTGCCAATAGAGCGATTATTTTTTAGAGCCGAGCGAACCATCTCATCCACAAGGAATACATTTTTAAAATGTTTCCTACAATGCATTGATGACGAGTTATAGTAAAATTATGTTAGTTTAGTACATTATCTCTCTGTATAATATGTATAATACAGCTACAAAACGTTGTTTTCAAAGATGGCAACCATAAATAATCTCAGAAACAAACTAATCTTTAGAAACTGAGTAATACAATTCAGTAAATAAATGACTCAAATCATTTAATTTTTTTTTTTCAGACGTGCTTCTGTTATGTACACTGCCGGTCAAAAGTTTGAGACCACTTCAATTTTTCGGGAAAATTAGGATTAAATCAAACATAATAAACCAAAACAAAATGAAACTTTAATAAAACTATATGGAAACACAATATAAAACTATGGAAACACGATATAAAACTTTATGGAAACACAATTTAAAAATATAGGTGCAATGCACTTATACCTTCTTTTCGTCAAAAAATCCTCCCCTGCTTTTCAAAACAGCTTTGACCACTCTAGGCATTCTTTCTATTAATTTATCTACAGTTTCAAATGGCAAATCATCCCAACATGTTTTAAGACACTCCCAGAGGTGTTTTTGTGAAGTTGGAGCAACGTCTCTGAGCTTCCTGTCAAGTTCTTCCCATAGGAGCTCAATCGGATTGAGATCAGGTGATTGTGCCGGCCAATCCATATTTTTCAGGAGACCTTCATTTTCTTTCTCTTGCAAATACCCCCTGCACAGTTTTGATGAGTGTTTTGGATCGTTATCCTGTTGCATAATAAAATTAGTACCAATTAATCGAAGCCCAGATGGAATTGCGTGGTCTCTCAATATGTCTTTATAGCCTTCTTTATTGAATATTCCTGTGATTTGTACCAGATCCCCTTGTCCAAAGCCTGAGAAACATCCCCACACAAAAACTGACCCTCCTCCATGCTTGACTGTTGGAACTAAGCACTGCGGAATGAATTTTTCTGAAGATGTGCGACGAACCATAATCCTACGATTAGTTCCAAACACCTGAAACTTTGATTCGTCAGTCCAGAGTACCTTTCTCCAATCCTCAACAGTTAAATCCTTGTGAGCAAGTGCCCAAAGATACCTTTTCTTCTTATTGGCTGGTCGTATAAGTGGTTTGAGCGTACCGACACGCCCCAATAAATTGGCTTCCCTAAGTCTTCTTGTCACAGTAGAAAGAGACACACGGACTTATTCATGGCACTGTTGGTCTCACTTCGAATCTCGGGACCAGTGAGTTTCCTATTCCTTTTGCTTTTTAAAACAATAAACTGGTCTTCTTGAGGAGACGTTATTCTAGGCCGTCCAGATCGAGGTTTGTCGTGATGAGAGTGTGTCTCTTCAAAGCGAGTGATTGTTTTATGTACCCCAGTTTTTGAAATTTTCAGTTGAGCGACAATTTGGCGCTCAGATTTTTTCTCTTTGTGTAGTGTGTGGATTGCACTACGCAATTCGACGGAAAATTCTTTGGTTTTACCCATTCTTAAAATGAAATAACGAAAAACTACTGTTTAGTTACAATTCAACGAAAATTACTGTTTAGGGAATTTCTTTTCAAACTTTGGCAGTCCAGAAATCAATACAAACTAAGAATAAGATTAATTTTCCCCTTAGGGGATTACTAGATGGTAAACAAAACTCCAGACACAACAAACACATTGTTTATTCCTATTTAATTTTAGTACGTTTGTAATCTCAGTGAAAATCGGATTAGATCAACTTATGTTTTTTTTATTTACCATAGTCCCAAACACCTAATTAGTAAAATTTTTTTATAAAAACAAATAATAAGATACCTGTATTTTGGAAATATGCATTGATAATTTGGTAAAATTTATGTTTTGCATGATTAAAGTAGAGTAATTGATGTAAACAATAGGTGGTCTCAAACTTTTGACCGGCAGTGTATATATTTTTTGTTACTTTATTCATAATTTACGTTGAAGGCATTTTTAAAAATTAATGGTGCTTGTTTCCATGATTGAAATCAAAGTTCGTCCGTCTATTAAGAAACGGTTGGATTCAATTAAGGTAAGTTTCTAAAAAATAAATGATGTTCTAATTACTGTTTGTTCTGCTACTTGGGGATTTATACCTCGTATGGGCTACTTGTTTACATTATTCAGATCTCCTCCGGCAAAAATAAAATAAAGAATGGCGGAACGAGGAGGAAAACGAAATCCCCATTTCATAAAGCCTTTTTTTATTTTATGTAAAGTCTTTAATTATGCTTTTGATCTCTTCTAAATCTGGTTTAACATTTTTCTTCCATTGAAGGACCCAGCCTAATACCCGCCCACTCATTATTTCCATCTCTCCGGGCAGTCCATATATTTCATTTTAATTTTTCTCCCCCCACTTCTTGCTACTGTAAAATATTTTTCTTCTCTACCTCCGAGAAATCAAAAGCTGAAGTATGTTCTTATGGAAAATTTAGGGTTCCTTACATTAATAAATATATTATTAAACTAAAAATAAAAAAATCTTTCTAAGTGTAACTACAATAAAAACTATCTAATTAAAAACATTTAGAATTATTTCAAAGTAGCACGTTAATAAAAGATAGAAACATTAATTACGGAGGTGTTTTATATATTAGTTATAACTTAATTTAATTTGAGCATTTTTCTTTTCCTTTTTCAATTATTTTTTATTTGTAGGTATTAATAATGAATACATACAGATATGCTTGAATTGTACAAAATTCTTTACAATTGGTACAACACGTAACCTCTATATACTGTAAATAAGAAATGAAAAAAATATATTTAAAAAAAGAGTAAAATTGAACCTAGAATGAAGCTACAGCCCGTCCAAACCTCATTATTACAAGTTGTGAGTCCTAAAAATTAAAAAAAAAATAATAATAAATGTAATGAATTAGGATTTGCTGACATTTTATAAGTCTATTTCTTTAAACGAGTAACTAGCTTAATACAATATAAGAAATGGAAGTGGTAGTTTATACTAACATAACATTGAGAGTTTTTTTTCACGGTTTTACATGTTTCATGGAGGGCTGAATTTAAATTTCAAGTTAAGCCTTGTAAGATTTCGGCGAAAATTGCAAGCTACGCACATTGATCACATATGTAAAGATATTCTGTATACAAAATTAAAGAAGGTATCTCACAAAATTCACTAGACAGCTTCATTTACCTCACAAGCGTTAACGGCACTTAAACGAATTGAAACACAATTTAACATTCCTAAAAATGTTCCATTAACAACGGCAATTCCTAAAAATTATATTTTTTTTACATAGGTGAAAAACTATACAAATTTTTGAGATTGTTTTTTCTCTACCAAGTATTGTTTCTTATTTCCCTGGGAATTCATGAATAGGAACGATCAATTTATTTTTCTCTTATTCTATATATCAATTTATTGAAATTTACAACGGTATAAATATATACATTAAGTAAATGAGCTGATAACGATTATAATAATATGACAAAAGTTGAAAAGTACTAATCATCAGTAGCACTTCAATAAAAATTCTACACTAGAAGATCTCTAGGCTTTTCAGACACCCCGGAGTATTATCGGGAATGGAGTGAGAAGCAAGTTGAGAAACTAATGGATTTGAGTGGTTATGGAGCTTACGATGAAAGGATAGGTATCTGGTTTGGGCTAACTTAGCAACATATGGAACATTAAGGTCTTTATGGGTAAGTTCATTGGTATCAAAGTAAGGGGCGTTTAGGATTTTGGATTGTAAGGATTGGATACGAGATGAATTAGATGGTTAGTGAATCCCCAAAGCTCAACTCCGTACGTCCAAGTAGGTCTAATCACAGTCGTGTAAATAAGTTTTTTGTAATTAATTGGGAGCTTTGATCGTTTGTCTAGTAAATGTTGAAGTAGTCTGTAACGGCGGGCAGTTTCTTATCGCTTTAGTCTTGTTAATTTATTTTTAATATTTGAAATTATGTAATGCCACCCATGACATTTAGTTAAATTGTCAAGCAATTCTTCCCAGAATAATGAATAAAAACATTTAATAATTTTTTTTTTATTCATTCATTTCATAATAAAATTTATGAGGATTATTAATTATTTGAATAAACTTGCAGCTCATTGATTACACAATTTTTAAACAATATATAAAAGAGGGGAGGGTGCTATGAAAATAAATATAGAATCCAGGTCCAGTGAAACTTTTATTGAGTTATATAAAAGTTATGAAGCTGCTATATCTCCCAGTGATAAAAACTTTGCTCTAAAATTTATACCGTCAATCGTAAATAAAATGAAAAAAATATCCACTAAAATATTTATCATGTTTGTGGATTGCAGCCGCTTTTATAGACCTTTTTATAGTGGAACAAATCAGATCCTGTGATTTTAATAAATACCGCCTCGGGAATTTCAATGATTTATGCCCGGCTCGGATATGATGTAAATGTTAAATGCGAAAACACCCTTGGATGATAAAATGAAACATCAATAACTGAGTATGACCTGATTAATGGTTTTATGTTGGAATTGACGCTTGTTATCTACAAGGTGGCGCCACGAACCACTCCTTTATTGGCACATTTCCATTTAATATTAACAAGTTTTGATGGAACCACATTTTATTTTATTTCAATAAATAATTTTGGAAATAATATCATTCTGTGAATCTGACCAAATGTCGAGAATAATTTCGACCTCCCGCCTTCACTTCTAGTTTCGATTTACTCTAAAACCTGCTTCAAGATGCACTTCCTTTCTTCCCATACTCAGGTGAGTATCAACATGTTTTTATTTCTTGTCTTACATCTTTAAAATTAATACCTGTATTATTAGTGTACCGATATTTGAAAACAGCCAACTCTAGTATACGTTGCGACGTAGGCGAAACAGGCTTACCAAGAAGATTTCACTGATTAAAATATATAAGATTCGAAGACTGTGGCTTAATGAAGTGCAGAAAGACCTAAATTCTGCTGAAATTTCTGACCTTGATGTGTTGGATTGATCAAATTTTAGAAGTATGGAGAAATCTTGGTCCCCACCACCAAACATTAAAACCAGTCGAAAACCTATAAAACAAGAGAAAAAGGGAAAACTATTGACTGGTCTCAGGAAGAATTGGGAACAAAAGAAAGCATCCAAAGGAACTAGTCATAAGCGCTTCTTGATGGGCATAAATCAATAATAATAATCTGTGTACCAAATTGCTAATGTTTTGAATTTATTGTGTTATTTTCCAACTGATGACGAATGTTTAACGTTCTCAACTAGCCTTCGAATAAAAAATAACAAAAGAAAAGGAAAATAATTCACCAATCCTCATTGTATTGATCCTTCTATACCATCAAGTGTACCTCCAGTAATAACATTCACTAAGTAGCTATTTATTTATTTTACAATGAATAATAATTTAAACAACTCAAGACATGACTTTAAGACATTCTTCCTTGTTCAACCCTAAACTAACAATTTACCTATAAAGGAAGCGAAAATAATCATTCCAGATCCGTCGTCAGCCCTAGCCCTGTTGACAAAGTAAGGATCCGGAAGAAAGGGTTGGAGGCTTCTAATGGAAACAAATTAATCCTAATTCTTGGAGGGGGGGGAGGCTCTTCGAAGGAAACTTTAAATTAAGGATTGGCTCAAGTTTTAATGGCCGGCTATTTAACTTCTTTCTTTATATTTTTCGGTTTGTTTGGTTGGCATCCTTTGGAGGATGGCATTTTGACTTGTCATTTCTGCAAAGTTATCGACTTATCACCAGGTATTGAAGGGAAAGCGATGTTAAATATATGGTGTCAGATGTAATCTTTTGAAATCCGCCGATGTTTCCTTTCTCGTCTATTGAATTGAAATTATTAAATTAAGTAGCGCCATATCTGCTTCTTTTTTTCTACTCATAGACAACAGTCAGTAATTATTTCTTTGTGATCATACATATTTGAAGACACATTTTGGACTTTTGAAAATATAAATGAAATATGTAATAGAGGCCAACGATGAAAAAAATTGTCTACTTAATGTAACTTCTATTTATGTATTTTAGGGTGCTTATGATACTTAAAAAGCTGTATCACCAACCGTGTCTTTATATTTGACAGTTCTGTTTCATAAATTAAGCGATTTTTAAAGAATCTAACAACTTTTATACATTCATATATTTACAAAAAAAAAAGTAGCTGTAATGGATGTATATGAGGTTGGTAGCACTGCTAAAAGGTTGACTAAGATTTTCCGTTGTCAGCTGATGTTTTGCTTACTGTCAACCTGACCTCACTTTCATGTTTCCTATACATGTGATAACAAGTGGTTTGTTGGATAAGGAGGTGGTTTTGTGATAACAAAACATCAAAGAAACATTACAGACCTTGTATAAAAGGTTTATCTGTCATAGTTTGGAACTAAACTTGATGATCAGGATGAAACGTGGGCGCCAGTAGTACACGATGTAGGGTTGCCGATCCCCGAACCACTGTATGATTCAAATTCTATTCCAATGGAAGGATTTTGTGATGTAAAATCAGAGATAGATGAACCAGATCATGATAAAGAATTCCAATGCATTACAGTACATATTGTGCCTAAATTGTTCACTCAGACCGAGCATAACGATTTGGTTAGGAGGCTAGGATTAACAAAAGAAAAGCTGAATCACTTGGATCAAGACTAAAAGAAAAAAAACTTGAATGCATTTGGAAACCGGAAACAAAATGAATGTGTATAGGAAGAGAGAGCAGCAATTTTCCAAGTATTTTTAACAAGAATACTTACGGCCTTTCGATAGCCCAACGCCCTCAGTAATCCGGCGCTTTTACGAGAACCCCCTTCTACCCTCTAACCTTTGAACCGTTCATTCAAGAACGGTAGCGGTAAACCAATTTTTGGAGAAAATGTAAATAAAAAAAAGCTAATGTGTTCCATAAAATGTCTAGCGAGTTTATGGTTTGATAAATTTAAGGGGACTATCATCGAGCTAAGGTTTTTGGCTATTACAAGCAGAAAATCACTGTCATCAGATCATAAAGCATCCTTTTTTTTCCAAAATAAATTTCTGACTAAATTTCATGAGTTATGTCCAAAATTAGTAAATGTAGTCTATTAATGAGCAAAACATTTATTAATAGTAATGAGAATTCGGCTCCCAGCACGAAATTATCAATAGACTGATAATGGTACGCATAAATATATATTTTTCTTCAGAATAATTTTTAAATATGTGTTAGAAACGCAATAATTTGTCATTTTTATCCTAATTTTCGGTAATCCGTCACTCCTGTGGTCATTCATGTGTTGAATAATCGAGGCTGTACTGTACATCCTCAGTTTTATTATACAACATCTGCTATGTTGTTTAGAAAAATTAATTTCCTCCAAAAGAATCCATTTTCTTTTCTTTCTTTTTCTTTTTCATTTTTTCTTCTTCTTTTTTATAAATTCATAATCCTGAAACAAAAAAAATTAAATGAAAAGGAAAGAGGAGACGAACCAAACTTTTCTGGTCTCGTTACGGGATAGTGAGATCGGGGATACAGAGGATTGGAACCTGAAGTCTTAAAGTTTCTTAACTCAAAAACAGGATACAATCCAACTTTTAATTTGATTCTTTTTCGGTGTCTTTGAAGAATTAGGGGTGTAAACAATATTTCGGGAAAAGAAATACTTTTATGTACCAGCTTGTAATGTTATAATGTTTATATTCCTTTTATTTATTTATAGATGTATATATCGATTCTGGGCATCATTTGCTACAAAAAGTTGCATATGGACTATGGCTCGATTATCATCCATTTTATACATAGTTTTAATAGTTTTTTTTTTTTTTTTTTTTCAAGGAATTATGAACTTCGCCGAGCTTAGGATGCAGAAAGAATATCGCTGCTGTGTATGAAAGAAGAAATTAAACTGGCCAATATTACTGTCTGTAAAATATAATTTAATTAAATTAAAGACTCACTGAATCGAAAAAGTCATTTTTAATTAACATAATTTTTTTCTTATTTATAATTCTTTTTTTCAAAGAGCCTTTTCTAGTCCCTAATTAAGCAACAAAGTTTTGTGAACAAATTTCCAGATTTATTTGAAAATATTACTAGTGCCTGAGTAAAATGAAATTCTATAGTCGACCAACACCATTTAGAAGTTGAATATTGGAGATAATATTTTTCTTCTTCAATGTTTTTTTTTTTTTGTTGAGCGAGTACGTTATCAGTCATTTAGAATATTTGTATATATTGGACGATACAAATCTCCCATTTGTATATGGGATATTTGTATATATTGTAAACCCTTTTCTAAACTGAAAAAATAGTTGCTAGAGGAATCAACATCTACTTTATGCAATATTAGTAGTCTTATTAAAGGCGATAAAATTAAATGATTAGATTAATGAATCAGTTAGTAAGATATAATTCTTGGAAATTGAACACATAGTAAAGCAAACCCAAGTGGATTCATTAACGGTAAAATATCTGCAATAAATGTATTACTAATTTTGAATTTCATCTCACGTGAGGATCAAAGTCAATAAATCAGCAGATCGGACAGCATTATCGTCAACAGGTATTGCAAATATTAACGAGTCAAAATTACCCAGGTCCAGCATTGGGAAATAAAAGAGAAACAAAACAAAATGATTGTGAGTTGGTTAAAAATAAGTAAAAATATGGAGCATTTCTAACCGCAACATCAAAAGATAGGCTGTTATAACTTGACTTAGAATCATCCATATACGACTTACTCATGGTTATAACGATGGTTGTAGCGAAGGACAATCTACCGAAGTACATAACATGCTCTAATATACAGCTGAGGATTGTACAAATTCTAGTGTACTGTCATCTTGAAGATACTTATTTTCAGAAAACACGGATACAAAGAAACTTCTCAACTATTCGTGCTGATAATATAGAAATAATTATCAAAATCCTTAAATAATATTACCTATTCAATAAAATTTGAAAACATTGCCCAAAACTATAAACAAAAGATTGAAGTAGCACTCTAAATACCCTTAATGTTGATTGTCCATAAGATATAAATAATTATTATAGATGGAAAGTTTAATGGAGGGCCATACCCTATGGTGTTTTTATCTCTATGAGTATTAAAAGTGAATGGATGAATATCAGCTTAGGGGGTTGCTTTTTTGCAGGATAACTTTTTAGGGACCTACGATCCCTTTCCGGCAATACCTGGAGAAAAATTTTCCAAACAAAGGAATAAAATGTTAAAAAAAAACAAGGTTAGATGGAGGGGAGAAGGGCATATTTAAGATAGCTCTGAAAAATGAGAAGCTCTCTTTTGGAAGAACTCAGGTATGGAGGAAGAAGCTGTAGGAACCAACCGTAATAGATGAGGTAGACCTGGTAGAAATGAATCCCACGATCTCCACTCAGACCTTAACACCTTAGATAAGTAGACTTTAATGTTAATAGATGTAATAAGTAGAGAATGTAAATTATGTCTCCTGGCCCTCGATTATAGTAATTGTATAACCATCAAAAGTAACCTTCAACATTTTAATATCATTAAAAAAAATCTATTTCACAAATATAATATAATTATTAACCACCTAATTACTGCTGTACAAAATAGAATTGGTTTGCACTATAGGACCGTTAGAATCCAATAAATCAAACATTGATAGAGAATTATTATTGAGTCGTAAGGGACTAAATCTAATATTGATAACTCCTGAGCTGTGGAGCAAATGAGAGGAAGGAAAATCTGACAACCATAAATTTCTGGACGTTGCTATTAACAAATGATTTTAAGATGAGATGTATGTTTTTCAGGCATTATGCATCCTAATTGTTGTTTAGAAAATTTATTTGTGTATCGAAGCGATACGATCTTCACAGCGATTAAATCTGCCGCTCCTTAATAATGTATTAACTACCAGCGGGTCTTGGGATGCGGAACAGTCAAGGTCGGCCTGAGAATCAAGCAGGAAATACACACAAAAAAAAAAAAAAAATGACAAAAAAAGGCAGGTAGGAGGTGTAATAAAGGGAAGAGTGTTTGCATAAGCGTCCCCACTTCCTGGACAATTATCCACCACGGGGGGGAGGGGGGAGGGGATGATCCTCGGCGGTAACGAGCTCTATTCCTGGTTATTTAATAACCTCCGCCATTATGTTGTTACTTTCATTGCTGCAGATTATTTATCTCGTTTTATTACCTCGTCTTGTAATTACCTGGGATCAACAGGTATTCTTGGACTGTACCCTGCTCTCATAATTGCATTCTTGGTGAATCTTTTTTTTTTATTTTGGTACTTCTGCATACCCTCGGGCATCATATTTTCTCAGGGCTGAACTAATTTCTTGATGACATACATTGCTCAGGCGATTAATGAAATGAAATGAAAAAATAATCTTTATTCTGGGACGTATTGTCCCCAAAGAATAACAAAATTGTATCACAAGGTAGTACAATAAGTAAGACTGGCTTGCGTGATTTCGTAACGCTACCTTTATATAAAGAACATGAGACATATAAATGCGGCTATATGTACATCGAATGAAGAATATATTGTATATTATAGATACCACGATATATATTTATATTAGAATTGTCAAGTTAATAAGTAAGTGAAGTGAATATTTCTTTGTATAGGAAAAATAACAATTAAAATAAATACAAATTTGAATTTTTATGAAAGAAATGATTATGTGCCATTATTGAACAAATAAAGGTTTATTATTATTATTATCATATAAAAGAAAATTTATCAACTAATTCACCGGTATAAGATTTATTCAATTTGACCAAATTAAATGTTAATTATTATTCATATTGACAGGCCTCTGACTGGGATGTGAGGAGATATTGGAAAAGGAGTGTTTTAAATAAGCTTAAGAAGGAGCATGTCTTATTTCAGGAGGGAGAGTGTTCCAGGTTCGCAAAATCGCACGTATTTACCATTTTTTAATATATTGTTATGACCCATAAGGGTAGTTTATATTTAAGTTTGCAACCCTGATAGCATGGTGCGATTGGTGCAGTACTTGAAAACAGCCAAATCATACGAGACTATGTGATTTTTGGTGAAAGAGCATACGTAAACTATTAAAGAACACTAAATTTATGACAATTTAAATCCAATCGCAGCTCAATAGACCAATCGGATGCGAAAATACAGCTCTTCACTAAATAGTAACTTCACACAAAAAATTGAAATTTTTCTGTAAGAGTCAATTTCTTGGCCGCATATTGTCGAAAGTACTGATATCAAAAAATATCTTATGAAAGTAATTTCAAGAAAATTTACGTAGCTTCAATTTGAAACCTTAAAAATATCTCTAGGTTTAATAGTTTTCTCGGAAATGAGAAAAGATTCAAAAGTAGGTTAAGGTAGTAAGGTGATTTGACTATTTTCAGTTTTCTTCTTTCAGAGCTGCCCTAACTACAATAACCTACCATCGACTTCTTCTGCTTCCTGGAATACTTGGTTATATTTTTAAAATTAAAATAGAAGTAGGTAGGTTCCTGCCAACTTAGCCATACATTAAATCCGTATTTCTGCCGACACGTGATTTCCGAGAATTCTTTGGTTGACGGCCGTCAGTCGGATTGGGAACAAGAGCCTACATTGGTACCGTTAATACAAAATCGTTAAAGACAATTTAAAAAAATATTTTTTCTTAAATATACGGGCTGAAAAAACACTACCTTTTATTTATTTTATTTATTTTAGGTGTTTACGCACCCCGATTCTTAAACCATAACATATGAAACTTATTAGGAAACATAATAATTCTGAATGAAGTGAACCTTACTCAGCACTTGCTCGCTATCATCACCCCTCCCCCCTCCCCAAAGTTCCACATTTTGGTTAATTATTGAGCCGAGAAAGTGTGGTTGTGGGGTACGTGTGGTGGAGTTGGGGTCGGTAAACTGCTACTGGGGCAACAACTCTCAAATAAATTACAGAGAACAAGGGTTTTCCATTTATGTTTTGGACGTGGAATAGGTAGGACCCAATTATCAGTATTAATTTGATAAAATATTACGTTGGGAAGAGATAATATGTCGTCAGTTGATAGTTGATAGTGTATAGTCCCATGTCTCTTTTATATAACTGAATAAATTAATGATTAACACAACAAAAGGGTCACTACATCCTTTTTTAATTTTTGTATGTGTCTCATTCTCCGTAGGTTAATTATGAAATGAAAAATGAACTTTATTCTGAGACAAACTTGTTCCCAAAAGTATAACAATAATGCACAATTATTGGTACAATGTTCTGGTAGATTGACAGCCAATCTAATACAGAAGTATTAAAAAAAAAAAAGCAACGAAAAATAAATAGATATACATATATACACATTATTTACATACTGTTCGTACTTACAATTGGATTACTGAGAAGATGAAGGAATAATTGGTAATTAAGGAAGTGAAAGAAAGAAATTTACGAATAGTTAATTCTAAAATAAGGTAGCAAGAATGATAAAATAATAAGTTGTATAAAAAAAATGTAAACTGTTTTTCCATTAATATCCATTAAATTAATATCCAAATTCTAACCCATTGTAATACTTACTTGATTACCATTGTAGGAAATCAATAAACGGGAAAAACGTGTTTACATTTTTGGGATTCGTACATTTGATGAAACAGTAATATTTTTTTTCTATTCACCCTATTATTTTTCAACGGAAGCTTTGCTATGTGACTTAGTTATAATGGTTGGATACATGATGAACTGGCTAATTTATTGGAGTCCAAAATCTCTACTCCGCATGTCGAAATAGGTCTAATTACTGTCATATAAATGGGTCTTTCGCAATTAATCGAAGGATTTGAACGTTTGTCTTGTAAATGTCAAATAAGGCTAAAACGTCGCACATTTCCTTCAAAGTTAAAGTCTAATTGAGGAATGTGGAAATAAAGATGTTGATTATTATATTTTAGTCAAATATTCCGCATGACTTTGATGTGGAAGTGACCATAACAAAATACATGAACAATTAAGGACATGAATTTTATGAAGGTGAGCACCTGGCAGCGAACTGAAGTAAATCCAAAAATTTTCAGGAGAACAGACTGATCTCTGTGGTAACAAATCCGAAAAAAATGCTTTCATGTTCAACTTCACTAAAATTGCAACAAGTATTTTATTTATAAAAAAAAAAAAAAAAAAAAAAAAAAAAAAAAAAAAAAAAAAAAAAAAAAAAAAAAAAAAAAAAAAAAAAAAAAAAAAAAAAAAAAAAAAAAAAAAAAAAAAAAAAAAAAAAAAAGACAGTAAAAAAGAAACCTCCCAGTACTTTCCTTCCCTTGGGCTGGAGATTTAATCTTATCAGTAAATGCAAGCGGACTGCAGGGCTAGATGCGAATTTGATGACGCCATTAAGAAGTTTTCTCGGCGATCCACCAACTCCTAGCCTCATCAATTTTCTTTCTATTCAGCATTAATGAATATTCTAAAAGGACAGTGGCTGATTTTATATTCACAGTCAGCGAAAATTTCCACCGAACTCGGCTCAGCTGTAGTTGTGCTGATATCGCAGATACATCCTCCCTGAAGGATGGCATATAGATTAACTTAACGTCCGTTTATTTAATAGGGACCTTTCCGTTTTGGCGATCAAGGCGGGCAGGTGGGACTGATAATTATATACTGGTCAGCTATAATTGAGAGTATTTATAAGTTCCACCGTCCTTCGCCGAAGATGAATATATTATTATGAATGAATATATAATTGGAGTATATATATATAGTAGTTGTATGATTATGCAACAGTCATATCTCATTTGTAACAGTATAAAAACATTTGGATATATCTTTGAAGCCAGATAGGACTGAAAAATGTTGCCATACTGACGAATTTGATTTTCTAGTAAGGCAAGGTACACGCTCTTAGATTAAGGATAATATTGAGTGGCATTATAATCAGTGACAGTAAGATAGAGTTCTATTTGTTCTAAGGAGTGGTACTATTCCAAAGGTACTATCTCTCATAAATAAGGGATTTATAACTTATTTATTATTCACTAAAGTGGTGCTACATCTCAATCATTTGAGACTTCCATCGTCAGTTTTCTCAGTTAACTGCTTCTATTTTACGCGAGTGACGCAACTGAGAGAGCAGCGCTGGGATTAGGGATGGGTCGTTCTGAGTGGAACGGAACTTGGAACTGGTTCCAGATTGAACCCGTTGGTTTGGCACGAGACGAATCACCCAAGTTATTCGTTCCAGGTGAAACGAAAACCTACGCCAAAAGATCTCGTTTCGTTCCCTCGGTGTAGTAAAGTGTAGATTGCTTCACTGGTTTCGTTCCACATATGGTCATTTCGACTGCTTTGTTGCGTTGATCCTGCCGCTCATGGTTAATTCTTCCCCCCCAATCGCCCCTATACCCCGCGCAGGGGCATCTTGAAATTTTCTATTCTACCGACAGAGCTCGTATTCTTCTTTCGGATTCAGAGAAGTGAACCACACAAGGTTTTACTGCATATGTAATTAAATGATTTTTTCGCTATTTGTTCAAAAGCTATTGGAGCTGTCACAAGAATTGATTATTTCTTCTTTCTCGGAACCATTGTAATTGGAAAATTCTCGCTCAATTGTGCATTATATTTCAGCTAACTTTTTTCCAAAAAAACAAAACAAAAACAAAACGAAAATGCGTGGTAAGTAGGTAGTAGGTTGGTCAAACTGAAGTGGAACGGAACGAAAACTGGAACTGGTTCTAATAGTGGAACGGAACATCAAATCTCATTCCACATTTAAGTCGGAACGGCCCTTCAGCTGGGATCTCTTTGGAGCTGTCCTGTCTCTCCATAGTGAAGGGACAAATTCGCTTCAGATATCCCCATAATGAGCGTGTATATATATGTATTATCTATATCCATTTGAATATAGAGTAAGATTGTATTTTTAACTTTTAATGTAATCCAATTTCTGTATTTTTACTATTATTATTGTTTTTATTTTTATTTTAAATTGTTTCATTGTATTTTTTTTTCATTTCATATAATGTCTGTGATTCTTTATTTATTTTTTTATTTTTTCGTTTAAATTATTGTGTGAATTGTAAGAATGGATCCATAAAGCCATCCATACTGCATATTACTCATTACGTAGTTTATCACTTATAAACTACAAATTTCCAGCTGTGAATTGAAATAATCAGTCAACAAAGTTACTTAATTAATCAGAAAACGTAGATTTCAAACAAAATATTTTAAGATTATTGTAAATAATTACTAATAAAATAATTTGATAATTTAAACGTAACCAATCTAAATTTAAACCGTTACGACACTTATGAAATCATAAATGCAGTTTTATACCGACAAACTTTTGTTAAATAAGCTTGCCCATTTATGAATTACAATTTGATTTTAAAGATAGCCATTTCAGCAATCATTTGTTTGTTGATAGGTTTCTGATGACAGCGTTACTTAGAGTTTGCCTAACAACTTATTGGTTGATGATAAGACAAAATAATTTTCATTTCTACAAACGAAACCCGATGTTCTTATTATTATCAGGTCCTCAGGATGGCAACCAGTTAAACAGAGGATCCTTCTCCAGAGTTAATGAAGCAAAGTTAGCTGTTAATTTAAAAAGTTTAACATTTTCAACTTTCTTGAATATTTAGTTCGAACATAGAAGTTAACAGCTGCTAAAAGGAAATAACTGATTTCTAATTAGCTGTGTCTGTCTACTTCAGATATAGATAACTAGACTTCTCCTTTAATTTATTCATCCATACAAATCTGTTTCATACTCTGGGGGGTATAATCATGATATTGAATTAAGCACATTTTATTTACTAATTAAATTCCAAAAAACAAGTTAATAGTATACTAAAAATAAAATAAGTGAAAGCAATAAATAACATTTTTTTTTCAAATTAGGTTTTCAGAACATGTGATTGACCCTCATATCTGTAGTGGTTTTGAAGACATTTATATGTTTCGATCTGACATAATTTTTCAGGGTAGCAATTATAATGTTTAAATGATATTTTTTCAACCAACTGTTTTAATGTTTGTAGAGATGTAACATCTTTAAGCAACTCAACTAGGAAATAAAGGCGGATTATTCTACAGGTTACCAACCTGTTCTTGCCAGAATAGAATGGTCTATATACTACGATTCATGTGTAAGCTACGAATTTTAAAATAAAATATACATTTTATGGTTAAATTAATTCAGATAAACTAATAACTAGGGAAATATATGCATTTGCATATTCTCCTAGCCAATTAAAACATCTAAAGAGTTATTTTTATATTTCCATATATATATTTTGAACTGTAATTGCACATTTATCTACATATTTGGCATTTTTATTTTGTATATTTGTACATATTTTGAATTTTAATTACATGTTTATGTACATATCCAGCATATTAGTATTTGACTTTTGAATTTTTTTATGTTTCTGAGCCGAGGAAAAACTAAAATATAGATAATACCCAAAAAGCTACGGGAACTATTTCTATTCTTTTTTTTCGCTTAATGAATGACTTCTTACCATTCTATTTCCCAGTCTCTGAAGCAGTGACCCTGAACCACCAAGACACATCATTATTTAATTGAATGAATGTATGTTAGTTCTTAAAAGAAAAAAAAGAAAAGAAAAAGAAATCTTGTATTGCACAAACTGCCGTTGGATCAGAAAATTCTGGCTTCGATACTGATTTTTATTCAGCGTACATACCTCATCATACGTGTTATATTTTTTAATATTCGCCTTGTCTTTTTGTTTTTTAATTGTCTTCTTCCAATTGCTTTAATTTTTTATTGCAATTTGTTACTTAAACTTGAGTTTGTACCTATGTATGAGCATGTATTGCAATTTGTTTTTATTTTTCTAAATAATGTTGATGGTTCCATGTTTTAGGTATTTAATTGGATATTTTACCCCCTAATTGCATATATATGTGCATATTTTGCACTTTTTATTGCATATAATTCACAGCCCTACTATTGTAAACCTGTATTCACAACTACATACTACTATATTAATGCATGGCATAACCATACCTAGTTAGTTCCACCGGCTCCTATATTGGACTAACCATGCACAGAAACAGTGAGGCGCTTTGCAAATAACTTTGATCTCTAATGAAGCGTAGGATTTCCCATCGGAGTTAATTACTGAGGAATTTCATCTGCCTTAGGTAGTCCGCCTCGGGATTCCTCCTCTGTCTCAATCTGTTTTAATATAAATGTCATCTCGTGATTTCGAAATGGGTGTTCATTAAATCTGGAAAAAAAAAAAAAAAAAAAAAAAAAAAAAAAATTACTACGAGCAATATACGAAGTTTTTCCATTATTGAAAATCTTTGAAATAGTCCAACTTATATTTTTTTGAGAGAAGCATAAACAATTGAAAGCCTAGGTGGATTTACTTGCAAAAGTAATCAAACAAATTTAAAGGCTCATTCGAAATAAACATTTGTACAGCTCACCGATTTCAATCATTCAGCATTTTTCATTTCAAATACAGAAATATCCATTTTAAATTCAAGATTTTTTTATTTCAAATACAGAACATTTTACTTTAAATCCAGACCTTTTCATGCCTCTACACCCAAACAAGAATAAAATCCTTCTTTCAATTACGTCTTTCGAATTAGGTAACTGTGGACTCGAATCCTGACACAAGTATTATCATTTTTCGTTAGTTCTCAATATTCGCTCTCACTCAGCCTCTACTAGGTTCTTACACCAGTGGCACAGCTGAGAGAGAAGAGCTGGGACCTCTCTGTGCCTGGCTTGTCCCTCTATAAGTGGAGGGATAGGTATGCTTGGGGAACCCCTATGATGATATATTATTTTTAACTTTTAATTTAATTTTGTTTTATTTTTTCCATTATTATTAACTTTTATTATATTTTAATATATAATTTGATTTAATATATATGTTTTTATTCACAAGATTCACTTATGTATATCGTATATTTTATATAATTTATATATAGCATAGTTCTTTTCTGTTCTCTTTTTTTTCTCCTTTTCATTTATTTACTTTTTTGTGTGAATGTAATCGTAAAGGCAATATTACTTATTGCCCAAATTTGTGGCAGATTGTAATAATTGCTCAATAAAATATTTTTAAAAAAAATCTTAAAATCGAATATAAAAGTCATGATACGCAAAAAAGGAAAGTTTGAAAAAAATAAAGATTTTTATTCTAGTACTGAATAAAATGCTCCATTACTAGAAATAATGAAATAACCCTTTCAAAGAATCACTGCTCCATCTATACCCGGGGATAAGAAGTACATACTAAGCATCACTACAAAAAGTTTAAAAAAAGTTTAGATTTGAAATGGAAAATCCTGAATTAAAAATAGACACTATAATTCGACTGGCGAAAAGTACAGTTGTCGTCTATTTTTTAACACATTCTTAAGATTACAAGCCCCATTAGTGTTTTCATGATTTAAGTTTCTTTTTTTTCAAATGGAAACGCCTATTTTTCTTGTATTTGAACGAATAAGTATAAAATCTAATTAAATTTATATTTTATATATATATTTTTTTTTTATTATGAAAAAGGACTCCAAATCCAAAGAAATCTTTTGGCAATTTTCGGAGAAATATATTTTTGAATAAGAAATTTTGAAATTTGGTATAAGGAGCCATTCCTTTCCAGATTTTACCATAAACGATACACTATACACCATATAGTATTTACTGTACATATAATAAGATATATACACATTCCTTTTTTTTATTACGTCAAGATAACGTCAACTACGGTATTCCAAAAATGAGTAAGCAGGTAGGTACCTCCTAGTTTTTCAATTTTTCAATCCTAATTTGAACAAGTTTATACAAATCAAGCTAATTAAATTACAGCATTGATTTTACGCTTAGAAGAAACAGTCTGAATTTGAATCAATTTATAATTATTTTTATTCCTGTGGCGCATGTGATCTACCCCTTCTTTATTATTTTTGTTTTTTTCTAATGTAATGTCCATCAGTCAATAAGAAATAATAATTTTACTAGACACACCTTCAAGGTATCCAATAAATTACAAAAGACTTTTTACAGTAATTAGACTCATTTGGACATGCGGAGGTGAACTTTGGGCTTCACTAAACCTTCTATTTCTTCTCGTATGCTAATCCTTACAATCCAAAATCCTTCGTAAAATCCATAATGGTTATTATTATGTTCTCAAAAAATTTATTCACAATGATCTTAATGTTCCATATGTTGCAGATTTGGCCCAAGCCAGATGCCTGTCCTTTCTTAGATAACCCCATACCAACTGGAATCCACTAATCTCCTAAATTTAAATTTAAAATTTTCCTCAAATTTACTTATTATATATAATGAATACAGTTGTAAATATCAATAAATAGTTTTTTTTTTTAAATGTAAAAATACTCATCGTGAATTAAAACGTGTTTGGATCTATCTTATAAAGTTTTTAAGGAGAGAGGTTTCATTTTTTTTTCCATTACAAAAATGGTTTTACTGATCATCTAAATAAGATCTTCAATCAAATAGATCCAAAAAAAAGGAGGGGAGATAAAATATACAAGGTATACACGAATGCTTCAAATATATTTCATGACAACTCGCCATATAGCCGCCATGATATCCGTAATTTTCTAATTCCAAACTGCCTGAAATTTTCCCTTAAGCACTCTTCGTGCCGACAAGATGTATTTGCTATCAAGCTCCGAATGGATCTATCACAGGCCATTTTTAACTCCAGTTTGTCAGAAATCTTTGAATATTTATAGCAATATCAGCCAGGAAACTACCATCGATCTCTGACAGTACAAACTTTTAGGTTATCTTGTTCTCAATGAGTATGATGCATATCATTCCATCTATCAGAATATCTCTTATCTTAAGTTAAAATGACTTTTATTTATCAAATTTGAATGTTCTATCGAAAAAAAGAAATGACCACTATTTATTACTTATTCACTAGAATTTATCAGAAAATTTATTAAACATGAATGTAATATTTATATTAAAAAGTAAATATAAGAGATCCTTTCACAAGATAGTGTGACGGTTAAGATAATTAGCCTAACAAATTACTTGTGTTGTATGTTGGGACGTAAGGTCCTTAAGTACTCCCATTAGAGCAAGCAGGGCAAGTTACCTTAGAGGTTAACCTACCAATTCTTACCAGGGTGATATGTTTCGATACATCACACACAGTTTGATTCCCTTCAAATTCTTCTGTTCTTATACAGTATGTTATCTAGCCATCTTAAAAACATTTTTAATGTACCTATATGCCTATATAAAATCGAAAACAAAGACTGTTTTAATTTAAATTTCTCCAACTGTTATTTCGTGCGGTTACAAGTGGAACAGTAAAAGTTACATATTTTAGGATTTTCTACTTTTCTTGAAGTAAAGATTTTTTTTACCGGGGTACCTTTTTATATATGTAGTTTTTGTAATTTTTCCTATTATAAACCATAAGTCATACCTTTATTTTCCCCATTGTTTGTTATCATAAAGCAGCTAAGCCCAATCAAAAAACTAAAAATACATGAGTTCACTATTTATTAAAAAAAAATATGAGTGGGTAATAATTATGAGTGGTAAAGGCACAAAACCGCCTGCCTCCCGAGTCCAGCTGAGAGTAGAAAGTTTATATTCTGTTATATTATCAAGTGGATAACCTTGATTGGGAAAAACCTGAATGTTGAGCGTGATTTTGGTCAAATCTCCTCATTTCATAACCGTTGGCATAGTCACAGTTCAACCTTGCTAAAGGACGGATCCCTTTATAGGTTGTGGCGGTACAGGTAATAATTCTGACTTAGTGTATTTAACTTGTAATCTCGCGATATATTCTTTACTTTATGGCTTAGGAGCGGTGATATGAGACATGCGTAAATGCTTACTTCTTTTTTCACCTACAAACAAGTTGAAAGTAGACAGAGACATGTTATCCTAAATTTTCAATTTTGTGAAAAGACTTGCATGCCTTAGGTGACAGAAGTGTTAAGCGCATATGTTTGCAAAAATATTTTAAATGCTTCATTAGAGCATTTAGATGTTAAGATATTTACTAAAATCTTGTTTGAAGTACTAATCTAAACTCAAATAGTTCGCATAACTCGAGTTTTGGAGCTTCAAAGTTTCAAATTTGAATACTGTAAATATTTTATATTCTGCACTTACCACATCTGTGCGCAAAGACAACGAAAGTCATTTTGTTATGGAAAATACCTCTGAAATCAAGGAGGGGAGTCAAGTTACATTGAACCAACTACTGACAGAGTAAATATTTCATTTATATGTTGCAACTGAATACTTTTTTTAATCTGAGTTTAAGTCCTTATTTATATATTCTTACTAGACAGGAAGGAAGTATTATCCTACAAGTTACCAACCACGTTGGGAAGGTCAAGATTCATTGCGTGGATCCTCTACGAAATAAATTTTAACCCTCCCTTATCGAATTCGAGCCCACGACCTTCTGTACCGAGCGTACTGAAACCAACGCCCCAACTTGTTCAGCCAACGAGTCCGTGAATACTTATTTAATCAGTATTTATTTAAACATATTTGGTCACTTTTAATGCATTTAATCAGTAAACAGATAGATACGAAGAAAAAAGTCAAAAACAATTTCATATGAGCCATAGCAAATTGATAAATAAACCGATGGGCCATGAGTGCACCCCCTCCCACTCCCTCCCACTCCCACCCACAGTAATCCCTATTATTTTTGCCGGGGAAGTTAAAAAGCTGCGAGTGGTGTTGTGAGTTAATTAGTGGGCGGGTTTTTCGAGGGAAGCCAAAAATTAATTATTTATTCAGTACCGGGGATAATTTCATCAAAGGTAAAAACAACCGTTCCGAATAACAGCTTAAAATAATGGGAGCTTCTCCCTTATTGGATATATTTGCAACTTGGTCCGTCCCGATTGTGGGCGCCGGAACGTTCATTGCAACATATGTCGTTCGTATTTTATAATGTTGAATGATATCAAAAATGTGCCAATATAATACTGTTATTTTTTATAGAGATCGATATTGAAAATATTACCACAGAAAATATTACAATAGTTTTCTGGTGTATGGTTAATTTCACCCTCAAAAATGATTTTGAAACGTTCTAGCTAAGTTGGTGCTAGAATAATTTCATAATTAATCAAAAACTATCAGCAATGTCAGCGGTGTCGATTGTTTCCTAGGAATCGATTTTGGATTGAAGAGTAGGTTTCTTCAAGAGTGGGTGGAATCGATAATTGAAGTTTGGTATCGACACATCGCTTATTATTTAGGTAACTGACATTACTATCAATATTTTAAAGTATATTACAATTACTTTACATGAATTATACAATATTAAATTATAATTGACTACATGATCTAACTTTATTTATACGCTAAATGTTCCACTAAGAATAACATAATACACAGGAAGAGATGCAGCTGACAAATGTTTTTTTTTTTAACTCCTGTCCCGGTTTTTATTATTATTTATGCCTCAAACAATCCACTGATTATTAATTTTCTTTTTTAACAGATGTGAATGAATTAATGTTTTAAGTCTTTTTTTTTAAATTTTATTTTCCAATAGGCACCTGTCATCAGGCTAATACATCAGCGAATGTGTTGTATACTCGTATTGTAAAGTAAAAAAATAGCATGTAACGATGAGGAAGACCAGTTGGTACATTCTTTCACCTATCTTTTAATACATTTAAATATATATATATATATATATATATATATATATATATATATATATATATATATATATATATATATATATATATATATATTTCATTTAATTCCATATTGACCTTGTGTAAGTGTCTTGAGGAAAATTTGCTGGAGCCATAGGATGGTCGTAAAGTTTGTTCAACACTTTGTATTAATATGATTCAGGACAAAACCTGACCATAGCCATGAGTCTTAATGTTTGAAATTGAAATGTTTATGATTTGTTAACGTGACAATTTTGGCTGTTCCATAAATATGAGAATTGGAGTCCTAATGGGATTTTTAAATTTTTGCAACAGCGCGAAAAAGAATCTTAGATGTTTATTTAAAGCAAGTCTTGTATGTGGATTAATAAATTTAAAAAAAATAAGAAGCAGTTTTGTAGCGATTTACAATTTTCAGGAACTTTTGCCTAACATTTTTAATGACAATGTATGACTTCATAGAAGTTATATGAGTCGTATTTGAGTGGCATTGCTCATCACAATATACTCTTTACTCACTATCACTAAGTTTATCAATATTTATTATGCTCATGAGTTATTTATACCATCACCATTGGTATACATCAAACCCATATATTGAATCACAAAAGTGTGTTGTTTTTTTTGTAATTCACAAGCAAAAATTAATTTTATGTTACGAATATATGCATTCAAAAGTAAATTAAAATATAATTTATATAATAACACACATTCATTCGATTAAAGGGGATTTTTTTTATATAGCTCGATCATAGAATTTAGACCCCCTATTCCTATTAATACATGAAGGCAGACTCAGCATTTCCGTGATTTTTCTACAACTTAATTCTTAAGAATGTTGAGAGATTACTGTATCTGAACTGGAGCCGGAAAGCGCTTCCAACAGTTAAGATGCTGAGTTTCTGTCTTATCACAAAGAGCTCTACCGATAAAGATTCATCCAATAAGGATCCAGGAATATTAATCCTAGAAAATAATAGACGAGAGGATACTGCTATAACTGTAAAAAATTTATCAGTTTAAGTCCCTTACGTAATAATGAATTTTACAAGCACAGCCAATTGAACGTCTTATAATTTGTAAATAATTCCGCTGGTTTTCTTCTCAACCTTAAGTTACCTGAATCATACTTGTTTGGATTTTTTTCTGTTTGTTTTGGATTCTCTATTCTTAATTACTTAATGCAAATGAGCCTCTGAGGACTACACAAAGCTTTCACTTCTTTTCTTCCGACCAGGATTCTCTATTCTTCATTTTTTTTTTCCAGTCTTCATAGTTTTATCGCAAGCTTTAAAAATTCATAATGCATTTGTTAGTGACGAAAAAAAAGTTGATGTTCAAAAATTGTAAAGTCAGGTTAGGTTAAATTTCTTATGGACACTCAACATCGAGGGGGTTTAGTGTCATTTTTCAGTCTATATTCCAATCTTTCAATTGTTTGTAATTCTTTTAAAGTTTAATGAACAGGTAATTTTGTTTTTTTTAGGAAATTAATAATTATTTCTATATAATTATTATTATGATTCAGAAGTGTTTGGGGGTTTCTTTTCAATCGTGCATTCAGAAAATAAGTATCCTAAAGAGGTCAGTTCTCTAGTATGTGTCCAATTTTAGGTTTTATATTATTACGCGTTACACACTGTGGGTTGTCCTTCGTTATGAGATAACCATGAGTACTATATGGGCAATCCTATGTCTAGTTATAACTTCTTTTCTTCTGTTGTTGCGGTTAGAACTTTTCCAAATTATTATTTATTTTTAAACAGCTTTCTGTTTGTTTCGTTCCCTGGATCCAAATAATTTTTACTCGATATTTGTAATATCTATTGACGATCTGCTGCTTCATTACCTTTGATCCCCTCGCCTGATGGAGTCCAAACCAGTAATGCATTCTTTAGTATATTTTGTACCATTGATGCATACAATTGGGCTTCTTTAATAAGTGATCTTTAGCTTAGATGTTTTTAATGCTATTAGAGCAGATAGGGAACCTACGTATATTTTCTTCCTCATACTGCATAAGTATATAGCATAAAATTCAGCAGGGGCGTAACCTTTTTTATATCCCATGATTACCTTATAACGATGATATTATTAAACGATCCCTGTTAATTTGTCATTCAAAGTGCATACAATTAATACTAGTAATTAAATATTGTCTTAAGAGCATTTAAATACATAGGTCATTTTTATATATAATTAATCGGGTATACTTTATATCGTAGATATATGTATTATTCTTCAAAACACTGGTAATAATGTTCAATAAATTTTTTCCTTCAACCGTCCTTAATTATCTTACTCTTACGAAAATTTGAATAATTCATAATTTATCCCAAAGTCCCTTTGGGGTTGTACTGTATATTCTTTTTATATGAATATTATGATTTCCTCATACGGTAGAATATTATAGCTGTTACGGAAAACACTTAAGCTGGATAATACCAGCAAGAGAAGCTTTCCCTCCACGTTTCCCTATGAAAAACAAAATTATAATTAAATTTCAGATATAGAACTATAATTGGAAGAAGGGTGTTATGAGGTGGAGTTATATAAGAAAGCATAACTCTGCGCGGGAGATGATGCCCTATAACAGGCTATTTCATACGGGATACACGATATAAGGTTATTAGCCCCGGGATCAGCCTAGCAGCTTTTCTTTTTTTCTTTTTAATATTAATATTAATGAAAAAAAAAACGGGGCCGGCTGAGCCCAGTGGTGGGGGGACGCTTGCGCGTTGCTATGACGACGAGGAGGGGTAAAAAATAAAATGGCGTTGCCCCCCCACCCTCGCGAACGGCTATACGATCAATACCCCTAAGGACGCCCTCTTCTCACTCTTTCCTTTTTTCAGACATTTTTTTCCATTTTTTTTTTTCCACTGAACTCCCACTTTAATTGGGTTAATGCCCCTAAAGATCTGGTTAATAGAGCCCGACCCCCCCCCCCCCCCCCTCAGCCTTACACACGGAACTTGACCTGGAAAACCTGGTGAGCTAGTGGCCATCTCTACTTCTTCAATCACTCAATATTAATGCCCTGGAATTAAATTAAAGTTTTCCGTTATAAATCATTGCAATCACAATAACTATACCTATATATTTAAAATATGAAAAATACGTCAAACAATATAATATTTAATTATACTATACCCATAGCATACATATTACAATAAACATTATTTATAACTGTATAAAAAAGCTAATTAATATACTTATTAACATAATAACATGCAACTACTTAGCAGAACAGAATTACTGAAATTGTGTCGGGGTATTCGAATTTTGAATTCATGATCTAGATTTTAAATCTGTACTCACGATTTTTATATTTTAATATCAAACTGAAAATGTATATATTCTTTTCACTAAGAGGAACAAGAAATTCACCAGATTTTTATGTTCTCATTCGATTCCCGATAAACCAGAAAAGATGAAAGGAACTGTTTGATGTAAATATT
The DNA here is from genome assembly GCA_003667255.2 of Euschistus heros. NCBI lineage: Eukaryota > Metazoa > Arthropoda > Insecta > Hemiptera > Pentatomidae > Euschistus > Euschistus heros. The sequence goes on from RCWM02000004.1 coordinate 1,927,960, forward strand.
TTATTGGATTGTTACCAGTGTGCATTTTATTGGATTGTTACCAGTGTGTAGCTACTCGGCAAGTAATAACCATGTAATTAGGCTCATAGTTCTTCACATTAACAAGAAGTATTTTGTTTTATAACTGATGAATTTCAAGATATAGAAAAAAAAAACTTTTTGTCATAAACATTAAACGTTGCCTTATATATGTATTATATGTATTTAAAAAAGTTCAATTAGGTTACTTTTTCTTCATTATAAAAATTCAACTTCAAACATAATATAACTAGCTTAACAATAGACTTCCAAAGAAGAATACCGAAATGCTAAACGCAAAGACTACTAAATGTTACACTAACATAATGTCCTTGTTTCAAAATCAGCCATTCTTTTTTTTCTTTTTTTTATTTAATTAAGTATTGAATTACTATCAAAGAATGATATCTAAACCGTTTCAATTTGTCTTCGTAAAATAGAACCATAGAATTGTGTTATAGAAAAAAAAATACTGTGATGAAAAATAAAATTTTGTGATATGTTTAGTAATTATACTAATCATTCCATTATAATTCTTAATTGTGGCTTCAAAATAATACAAGTGGAAAAATAATACTTTTTCTGTCAGGTTTTCTGAGAAAAAAAATTTATATATTCCATTACTTGCAGCTGAAAACTCCCGAAATTTAACTCTAGATAGGTACCTTGACTGATCGGCCATCACTAATGTTGCAATCGCAATCGGATGCAATTTGTTGGAACGCACCATTGGGCAAAATATCTTCCGAACCGCAGCACCGTTAAACGCTTAGTCGAGTTGTAATCTAAAATATAACGGAATGTTTTTTTCAGTGCTGTTTCCAAGGTCTATGTACACAGACAACTTGTTCAGAACAAAATATTTTCGGGGAAAATTTTAATGATGACCAAAGTTTTTCTAAAATATATGTATTGCATATTAAATTTGTTTACCTGCCTAGTTAGTAAATTATATGATGCAAAATATATCAATAAAATCATCGCCAGTGGCAGATGAAAAATACTCTTTTTTTATTTAATTTTCACATTTTATTTCTTCAACAGTTATTTCTTATATGTTTAATATGAAAAGAATAAAAAATACCATATATTACTTCAGGAATAATTTTTATATTATTGCACATATTATCCTGAATAATATTCAAATTCCCTAAGCACAAACTGTCACCTACCTAGGCCTGGAACTAGATAAAACATTAAAATTCACATCTCATATGAATAACATATGTTGTAAAACCCAAAAAACGTATCAATACAATGGCCCCATATTTCTCCGCTCTCTAGAAAAAACAAAATTATTTTATATAAATCAGTCATACGAACATTACTAGTCATAATACAAAAATAAATATTAACCAACCCAGGTGGGAATCGAACTCAAGACCTTCTGATTCGGGCAGTCCGGGACCAATAAGATTATAAAACATTAATGTTAGTCGACTTTCAGATAAAAAAGTATTTATAGTATTAAAGATGAATTGTAAAAATATTTATTAATTGTGTCGACAATTATATATTTAAAAAAAATAATAATAATATTTTTAATAAAATGCAGCAAAAAAACAAAAATAAATTGTGATGCATACCAAGTTGCCGACAGAGAAAGCTGGTTCAATGATCAAAGAGGCATAATTAGAATTCTAAGCCAACACCTCAGCTTTAGTTCAGTCTGCTTATCTCCGTCTGGGTTGTTTTGGTGGGGCTCTCCGAACTATTGGAATGTCTGCCATTTCTTTTTATTTAAACCTATAACAAGTAATGCAATCTTTAAAATATAAACTTATATTTTACATCAAAGAATTATATTATCTAGCAAATAGCAATAATATTTTTTAAATTCATAATATAAAGAGTTTCTTTTTCTATTGTTAAATTATTTTATTTCTATTATGATATCTGTGCCATTTGTGAATAGTCGGTGAAGTGCAAAAATCGTATTTTATGAAAAAGGCAATTTTTTCCACAGCGATGAACAAATTAGTATTCGTCACTGTAATAGCCTTATAACTAAGTTTATTAGAAACAAATAAAAAGAAAAAAATAATCTTTCTCCTGATAAACATTACACAAAATTCACAAAAACACCAGGCACTCAGAATGCAGTCAAAGAGACGTGGTGTTCCTCTTTCACTGCATCCCTGATCATCTTCTTCTCCATTCATCATAACAGTCAACTATACTTTTATCATAATAAATAATTTCTTTAAGATTTCATTAAAAATAAATCTCAAAAAGCATATGATATGTACACAATGTTATGGAGAATCATTAACCATTAATAATTTTTTTTGGTTTCTAATTCTAGCAAAGTTAAAACGTCGTCTTAACGTGAAATTAAGTGGCAATGAATATTTTGCGTAATGATTATAAAACAAAATATTAATAAAAGTTTTATAGATGAAAGTATTTCGTACTTTAATTTTGTATTTAAAGCACATTTTCATATAGTTTATTCCTACAGCGATATTTAAGAATAATTGTAAATAAAAAAAAATCAACAACAAAGGACTCCCATGAACTTTTCCCATGAAGAAACTGCTCTTCGTTACCGTCTCCTCCAACATTTACTAGACAAGTGGTCAAAGCTCCCAACAAATTACAAATATAATAAATTACATAATAGTAATTTGGAATAGACCCATTTGGACATACCGAGTTGAGCTTTGGGATACCCTTAAACCTTCTAATTCTTCTCGTATTCAATCCTTAAAATCCAAAACCCTACGTAAAATCCTCACAGCACCTTATTCTGTCACAAACTAACTTATCCATAAAGATCATAATATTTTGCTGATTTGGCCCAAACCAGATGCCTATTCTTTCATACTAACCTCCATACCCACTCGAATCCACTAGTCTCCCAACTTGACTCACACTCATTTCCCGATAATCCGAGAAGAAAAGTGGCCAAGAGACCACAAGTGCTGCTAGTGAGTAGTTCTTTACGTGTTATTGGCATGTAAATTTAATAATTTTTCAAAAATTTACCTGTTGTATATAATACATAAGTTTTTGGTCTAGTCTAATAGGTAGGTTACTAAGTTGAATTGCCTGGAAGGCTGTTATAAAAAAAAAATAATAAAAATAAATAAATAAAAATAAAAATCTGGTTTCCATATTGGTAATTAAGAGCGTGGATATTGTGTATCCAATAAAATGTAGCTAATTTTACATAGATTAATAAAATTAATTCCGAGGAAGTTAAAGTGGAACTCTCACGAGACGAAGTGCTGTTTAACTTTAACTTCCTTTAAAAGAACTGAAATAAGTCCTTTCCATCATGGTGCCCTAAAGGAAAAATTATGACAATTTCCGCTAGATAATAACTCGCGAGTTTGGATTGTTACGGACTGCAACTATCTAAGATTGGACACCGGTGGTAAAAGTTTCTTAAAAAAAAAAAAAAGAAAGAAAAATTTATGAAAAATAAAAAGACTTTATAGCCGGGAGAGGGCGATAAAGGAATGATGAGGGCTGAGTTATGAAAAAACTTGGAGCTGGTGAAAATTCTTTTCCCCTTTTCCCTTGTTTGAGAGGGAGTGAAGGGCACATGGGACCGATATGAATATTTGATGTTGGAGATGTCCCTGCCCTCAGGATCAAGGATACAAGAAGGATCTTGCTCCTGTCTCATCCCATTAGCCAACTCCCGTCCTCATCCAGTTATCGCCCATCGCCAGATTAACTCGGCATGACGTTGGCAATTATTGGAGGATTCTTCTGTCCTTGGGTTCATCCCATTACTCAGCTGCAGTTGGATAATTTTTTTTTTTGGCTCAATATTCTATTGACTGTCGCTAAAACATAAATCCAATACAAATAAGTATTTTTTTGATTAAAACTTTTGAATGTGTTGATACATTCCGAATGAGCCAGAATACTACATCTCTTAATCTATAGTTGATAGTTCAAGTAACTTGGAAATCGCCTTATAAAAATATCGTTTTCTTAATAATTTGTTTCGGACAGTCAACACTAATTCAAATTGTTTTAGAGGGAAATTGTAAAATTCTATATACACTGTAGAATTCATGAAGAAAGCATGTAGGGCAAGTCCGAAACGTTGGCACTGCATCCCCTCATTACTATCGTCAAAGATTATTTTTTAAATTTAAATTCCAATTTTATTAATCATACTAATTGTAATTATATATTTATCCCTGATATTTTTAAAAAATAGGTCCAATTAAATCAAAAATATTTCTTTTATTTCTTGATTTTGCTAGTTTATGTGAGAATTTTGCTTAATTGTCGGAAGACTTCCAAATACGAATTGTACTAAGGATCATATTAAATTATAAAATGTGTTTTTATCGTATACAATTTTGTGTAAATTTTAATAATTTGCTGAGGTGTTAAAGAAAGCGATGCATAAATGTTTTTCGAAACGGCATTGCAGGTAAACTTTCGTAAAATTGTAGAAGCGTACCGGATCACCGTCTCGCCTTCTTATGCTACGCCTTCTATACAGAAGGTTTTGTACCCACCTGGGTTGCTTGATAATTTTTTCTTGTTTGTATCGCGAAATGAAACTCGCCGTTCCTACTCTGGCTAAGATAGGCTGGTAACATGTTGGATAACCCATCCTTCGTGCTCTCTTTGGGGTACTCAAGAACGCTAAGCTTCAACGAACAACAACATAAGATAAACGTTGCTTAACTTAAAACAAGATGTGTGGTGACATATTAATTGGTTTAGTGATTAAGGATCTCATTTTCCGAAATTTGGTTTAGCAGTTCAAGGAAAGAAGATGTGTGTGAAAAATCCTTTTTAAAGTAGAAATTGAAGTGAAAGAAGTAAACGAAAAATTTTAAGTTTCTTCATTTATTTCAACTACATACATTCATGCCCTCGAGCAATTATAGAACCATTATATGGCTTGAGACATTAGCTCTGCTTAGAAACATATTTAATAGAAGCAGTACTTATGTAAATTCTGTATCTAAAACCACCTGACTTGATTAAATTAATGCTGTTTTAGACTAAGCCTTCTCAAGCATACATCAGCCTCGGGATAATTTAAACCAAAGATAAAATTAAGGAAAAACTAATTCACTCAAAAGATGAACAGAAACTGGTAATATAATTTTTAAAACATTCATATTGTGGAGTCCATGTAGATTAGACTGGATTAGAGTAGATCAGGTAGAATCAAAGAACAAATAGATATACCTAGTAACTAGCTCTAAAAGGAAGACATTTTTAAAATGGAAAATTGTGCGCTGTATGTTATATATTTAAGGTTGTTTTCCGAGTAAAAATACAGGATTCTCAAACATCCACACAAAAGTCATTTTTTATTGCCACAAAAAGTAAATAAAGGACGAAAGAACCCTCCCCCTTCCTCCTTGGCCCTCAAGAGCTGTCGTTAGGGGCTAATTAAAAAGAAGAAAGGACCCAAAGCCGGAGAGGACTCCGAAATGAGGATCTCTTGGCAGGGTAATCCGATAGCTAGCTCCTGGAGACAATACACTATCGATAGCAGAGTCGATATTACCTCTGGGATCGAGACGTGGAATAATAACCTCTCGGGAACAATAGAGGAAATTTTAATATGGCCGAGGGAGCTGGGTGCGCAATCTGCACGCGATCGGGCAATGTGTAGCTGAGGTCACGTCATTCAATAATAACCCAGCTCCCGCTACCGAGGACTGCAAATACAAACTCAACTAACTGCACTTCTCCACGAATGCACCGCGATCCCTCTCCGAGATTATGGTCGCCTATGCCCTGTCTTAGCCAGCTAACATATGCGACTTTGGCCCACTTCATTATATAAGCAAATTAGTATAAATTATATATAAGTCGGTTGGTATAACTAGTGAAGATTTTATCTTAGTCAACATTATTAATTGTATTTTAAATCAGAATAGGCTATTGCAATTTATCAAGCACAACAATTAGCCTTCTTTTGAACTTTTCTTTATCATTTATTTAATCCCATAGCATAATTCATAAAGTAAATTGAATGAAATTTGGATTTAATGACATGGATCTGACCTGAAGAGAAGTTACTTATTGATAGCACTACAATATAGTTTTACATTAGAAGTTTCCTGAGCCATCTTATTTATTTCTCGGATTCATTCGGGTTTGGAGAACCGACGAGAAGCTAGTTGAGAGACTAGATGGATTTGTGTGGAATGGAGCTTATCACGAAAGGAAAATCAGCGAATATGGGACATTGAGATCTGCAAAGGGTGAGCTTAACTGTGGCATAATAAACAGCATGGATAGCTTTATAGATAGTAAGATATGAAAATAAAATATTTCATAATCACCTATCGAAGGAAAGCACAATAACTTAAAGCTATCAATTCGTAGAGTAAACTATTCTGTATTATACAGAAAAGGGGATGGGTAGGCAGTTAAATAATCTGATAGATAGACAATCCCTTTATTTTTATTTTTATTTTATTTTATATTTTTGTTCCAAATGGAAAATATTTACAATGATTTTATTAATACTAATACGTAAGACTAGTATGTTTTTTAGTTGATGTACTAGTTTTACACCCGAGTTTTGTTTAAACTCTTTTAATTTAAATTTGATATCCACCAAGTAAATATCAACATGTTAAATTCCTGTCTTACATTTTTTAAATTAATATTTATAATCTGTTTATCATATCATATAGCTGATGTTTTGAATGTTTTCATATTTTTTTAGAACTAATAATAATTTTTATATTCATAAGGTATAGTTGACTGTGAATTATATATAGGAGATGTAGTTGGTTAGGGTAGGCAGTCAATGAACTCAGCAAATCAAAACAAAATGTTTATTTTATTTTAATTGTCAAAATTGTTTCTTCTAGCCCTGATGAAGACTTGCAAAGCAAGTCGAAACGTCGGCTTTGACAATTAAAATAAAATAAACATTTTGTTTTGATTTGCTGAGTTCATTGACTGCCTACCCTAACCAACTACATCTCCTATAATAATAATTTTCTTCTAGTCTCTTAAAAATAATTCAGCAATCCAAACATCATGCGTATCTCAGATAAATTTTTATCTATCTCTATAAATTTGTTTACAGTAGGAACTGACAAAAATCAACAAAAATCAGTCATAAGGAAAACCGAGAAGTTGTCATCCACCCTTCTACCTCTCTACCTCACTCTTTCTCCTCTTTAAATTCAATCTGCTATAGGTCCTGATATCTTTCAGAAATCCTTTTCATATTGTCTCCTTAGGTTTGATTTCTTGTCTTACATTTTTTTTTAAAAATAATATATATATATATAAACTATAATATATATATATATATATATATATATATATATATATATATATATATATATATATTATAGTTTTATATATATAGTTCTGAGAGAGATTATGGGACATTTATTCTATTCTATGTTTATATTAAGCAATCGTCTAGCTGTCTTTTGTCAATGAAGTTACATAAATATATATATATATATATATATATATATATATATATATATATATATATATATATATATATATAATATATATATATTCTGATTAATTCTTTATTCGATTTAGTACTTCCAGAGAATGTAGAGATAACCACGTACGCAGACGACATTTTACTTCTCGTCACTGGTAAACGTTTCCCCCAATTACAATTAATCACCAATCAAGCTTTAATTATTTTGGAAAAATGGGCAACAGATAATAAACTCGAATTTAATACTGACAAGACAAAATACATAATTTTCACCAAGAAACGAATTGTTCCAAATTTAAACATTAGACTCTATTCCAAAACACTTGTACAAACTGAAACCATGACATATTTAGGGATAACATTCGACAGGAAACTAAATTGGAAAGCACACACAGACTACGTTGTTAACAAAACAATAAAAACAGTAAACGGACTAACTATCGCTGCAAGAAACACATGGGGCCTAAAGACAGAGGCACTAAAAATTATCTATGAAGGGGCTATCATCCCAAAACTGCTTTACGCCATACCCGTTTGGGAATCGGGAGCAGTCAAACCAATCAATCTGAAAAAGATTCAGCGGGTTCAGAGACTGATGGGAATAAGGATAAGCAAAGCATATCGCACTGTCTCTTACGACGCTGCCTGTGTCCTTGCAGGGATAAAACCAACTCACTTAAAAATTAAAGAACTAACGACATTATACAAAATAAAAAAACAAGGACTAAAATACAAGGACATGGAGCCAAGGAACATTGTAAACGAACTAACCACCAAACACTGGATACATCCTGCTATACACGCTAAACTAACACAGTACCTAACAGACACAGGAGCTGCAGACATACCAGGTATGCAAGTTTAAAATGTCGTTTATTTCTTAAAATATATACACAGTAATTTAAAAAAAAAAGTATAATATATTTTATTTAAAGTACTGACCCTCGCTTTCTACACATTTTGTCCATCTCTCGGGCAATATATGGATACCATTCCAAAAGAATGCTTCATCTTTATTTGAAATCCATTCATCGAGCCATTTTCGTACGTTTTCGAAATTGTTGAAGTGTTGCTCCGCCAATGAGTGTCCCATCGATGAGAAGAGGTGATAATCAGAAGGCGCCAGGTCAGGTGAATACGGCGGGTGGGGTAGGAGTTCCCAACCAAGCGAAGAAATCGTTTCCTTAGTCAATCTGGCTGAATGTGCAGGAGCGTTATCATGCTGAAGAATGACTTTGGCGTGCCTGTGAGCCCATTTTGGGCGTTTTTCGATCAATGCGTGACTCAAATTGATCATTTGTTGTCGGTAGCGCTCGGTATTGACTGTTTCGCCGGGTTTGAGAAGCTCGTAGTAGACTACTCCCTTCTGATCCCCCACACACACACAGCATTGTCTTCTTCCCAAAACGATCCGGTCTTGCACTCGATGTGGATGGTTGTCCTGGCGTTACCCATGATTTTTTTCGTTTGGGATTCTGAAAATAAATCCATTTTTCATCGCCAGTTACAACTCGATGCAAAAAAACCCTTTCTTTCGTGGCGTAAAAGCAGCATTTCGCACACAGTTTTTCGTTTTTTTTCCATCTGATGTTCGTCCAATTCATGTGGAACCCATTTTCCAACCTTTTGAATCTTTCCCATAGCTCTCAGGCGATCGGAAATGGCTTGCCTAGTGACATTCAACTGTTCTGCCATCATTTGTTGGGTTTGGGTATTGTCTTCGTCTAATAAAGATTGCAATTCGAAGTCCTCAAACTTTTTTGGTCGATTTTCTCGTTTTTGATCAGTAACATCAAAATCACCACGTTTGAAACTTTGAAACCAACGTTCACATGTCCTGACAGTTGGAGCAACTTCGCCATAAGTCTCAACAAGAATTCGATGACATTCAGATGCCTTTTTCTTTTGATTAAATAAGAAAATCATGACATGCCGCAAATGCTCTTTATTTGGCTTAAAATTAGACATTTTTAACACCAAAGAAAGGTATGATACGTCCACGTAAACGACTTAAAAACAACTGACTTTTGTAAACAAATGACTAACAAACAAAATAGCTTTTAGAGATAAGCAAATCCTTCAATAGGCTAAGAGCGCATTCTATTGGAATTAAAACGACATTTTAAACTTGCATACCTGGTAGACACAGGAAGTATTGACATTTACACGGATGGAAGCAAAGACGAACAGCACACAGGATGCGCACTAACTCTATATCACAATAACTGCTACTACGATGAACAATACAGACTAGGCCAAAACTGCTCTAATAATCAGGCAGAGAAATTAGCTGTAGTTAAGGCCACAGAATATATTTTAAGACAAACGTACATTCCTCATCACAAATACACCATTTACACGGACAACAAGATATTAATAGACTCAACTAATAACCCCAAATCCAACGACCCACTGACACATCGACTCAAGACAAATTTGATTGAACTAATGAACCGTGGAACACCAACTAACTTGATATGGATCAAAGGCCATAGTGGAATCGAAGGGAACGAGCGAGCAGATTTATTGGCAAAGACAGCTGCTCACGATTCAGAACTAGCTATAGACTACAACCGCATTCCTATCTCATTTATTAAGCAACATATTAAAACAGACTTACTTACTGAATGGGACAAACTTTGGAACAACTCAACAAAAGGACGACCTTTGCACAAATACATCCCAAACATCACGCTACAAAATCACGATACACCAAAAAGTACACATCACAAATTTACACAACTGCTAACGGAACATGGATAAACTAATCACTACTTGAAACGATTTCACTTGAAAAACACAGATACATGTGAATGCAACGGACAGACTCCACAAACATTTCATCATTTACTATATGACTGCCCCCTTTACGAACACAATAGATACTTACTGATAAAGACAGTTTTGATGAATGGGGACACATGGCCTTATCCAGAAGCGAAACCATATAAAAAATTCAAGAAACCTTTAGTGAAATTTGCTACATCAATTGAACCACACAAGTGAAGAAAGAAGACCACCCTTCATCAAAAACTAAGAAAAAAAAAAAACAAAAAAAAAAACTTGAAGACACATCACAAAATCAACATGTCTACTCTTTATACTTTTTTTTTTTTTTTTTTTTTTTTTTTTTTTTTTTTCTTTCTTCTGTTTTGTTCATGTTTTTTTTTTTTTTTTTTTTTTTTTTTCTTTTCTTATTTTTTTCCCGTTTGTTCTAATTTCTATATAGTACTTTTACAATTTGTAATATATCACAATTAAAAATAATATTGCACCTGTGAATTACAGGTAGTATGCAAATGCGCATGGAATCCGTAAAAAATATTAAAATAAACGACCTTTCCATAGGGTTACTATGGAAGGGAAACAATAAAAAAAAAAAAAAAAAAAAAAAAAAAAAAAAATATATATATATATATATATATATATATATATATATATATATATATATATATATATATATATATATATATCGCTCATGGGCTGCAATAGTAACACAATTCAATATATTTTTTCAAAACTGGCATTTGAAAAATAAATTTTAAAAATAAAATCATAATTATACACACATTATTAAATGACCCTTTAGAGAAGGTATCAACTTAAAGGTAATTTCGTTTAAGCAGACTAAAGCATTTCCTAAACAATTTCCTTAGCAATGAAAACTTTTAACCCACTTATTTAAAAATATGATATGCCGATATGATATGATAAAAATATGCCGCTTTCATAGCCCATGAGCGATATAATGTATTATATATAATAGAATAGTAATATACATATATATAATATGTGTTTTTAAACATGACAATATTTTATAATTTCGTCAAGATTAAAAAGGACAATCGTGGGGGTTTGTGGTACTGTGCGATATATTCAACTGATAATTTCGGGAAAATAATAGAAATTCAAATCTATATAAAAAAACATTTTTTTAATGCAAATTTGATGTGATAAATAAATTATTAATACCATCACTAATGTACGGGGTGAAGCGATTGTATAATATAGCTAATAATATAACCCTTTGTGTTCCTCCAAGCTTTTGATAGTCCTATTGTAATTTCCATTAATACAATGAGACAAGCATCTAGTGGGGTTTGTTTCATTACCTGGGGATATAGATTACCATGAGACTATTCCTAGAGCTAGTTCACACCCTACCCTAGACCCGGTATGCAGATGAGTTGGATATTGTCTAAGGTCTTGAAATAAAAGCGAGGAGTAACCGTAGACGAAGCGTCCCCTCGGTATTATCCTAATGCCATGTAAAAATGCAAGCTGCCTCAGGGCTTTCTTGAGGGTGCCATTGTGTCCTGCCTTCTTCGGCCAAGGTAAAAAATCTGTGGGCCTCAGCTCCTTTCGATGAATAAAACTTCCCAATAATTATTCATATTTTAAGTAATACCCCCTTTACTCCATTTAATTACACTTGTGTTTTATGCAAGTTTTTTTTTTTTTTTTTTTTTTTTTTTTTTTTTTTTTTTTTTTTTTTTTTTTTTTTTTTTTTTTTCAATACATAAAATATAATATATGTAATAATAATAAAAACGTATAATATCGGTGGAAAAGACTCTCATTTTAAACTTACAGTCCTAATCTACTCTAAATGGAGCAGGATGGACGTGTTATCCTATAGGTTACCATCCTATTTTAGCCGAGATGAAAAGGCCGATATTTATTCACAAAATAAATGCCAATTTTTTAAATGTTACTTAAAATAGATTTATTCCCTATATCATCTCACTAAAAGAAAACAAATCTTGTACAATAGAAATAATATGAAGTAAATACAAAAACAAATACTGAGAGAGATACACAATTTGCACACTTGACTTAAATAAAATATATCAATTATGTTAAAATGGGTATAATAGTTAATAATCAAATTTCAGCATTTCACCTATTTATGCCTTAGTTCACAGATGTGTTAAGGTAGAAAATGAAATTTTAGTTTCCAAATGTAAATTATATTCAATGAACACGAGTTATTCGAACTATATGAGATAAGATTAGCACTTCAAACACAATTTTAGCATTTCAAGCACATCTAAATGCTCTAATGATGCATTTAAAACCTCTTTGCAAAATTTCGCATTCGACACATCTGTGAGCTATGGGATCGATATTTAACATGACACTACATGTTTCGGAAAAAAAATTGTTTCCCACCTTCAGGATCGACTTCTATTTTTAGTGTTTTCTCCCTTTTTTCTAAATATTCTTTTTTTCATTCGATATAATCAGAACTACAAAATAAATTTTTTTAACTATGACATAATTCTGATTATATCGAATGTAAATACAAAAAATATATATAAAAACAAAAACATTTAGGATTGATGAATTAATTGCCACTTCAATTGGCATTATTTTATTAAAAAATTAGTATCGAAAACTAAACATTCAACTTCAGTTCTAAAACATACAAAAATTTCATGTAACAGTTAATTATTGATCCTTCCCAATAATCATGCGTACCTCAAGGGATTGAAACAAAAAAGTTTGGAAACACTATAAATAAGAAGGGACACATTTATTTCCGAAAACATTTAGAGTCATGTTAAATATACTAATAAAAGAGTAAAATGTTGAAATTTGATTATAAAATACATCCAAAACAAAATTTGTCTATACTGCTATGTTTAGGTTTTATGAATTATGATTGGCAGTGAGTGTACCTATTCAAATATGCCTTGTCTTAGCCTCGTATTTTCTTTAGAATTAAGAATGACATGCTAGAATATAGTTATCTGGGAAAAAATTATTTTATAAATTAGATAGCTAATCATCCTAAAGATATTAGATACTCCGAACTAAATTATAAAATCATATTGAAAAATTCTGCAATAAAAGTTTTCTCAATATAGCTCGTCGTTTACTAGAGTGTTAAGTTGTTTAACACAGGCCCAGTCTAGTTTAATTTTATTTCGCAGCGGATCCATGAAAAATAATTTCAAACTTCCCTGTCCGGCTAAATATGATTAGTAATATGTAGGATTTCCCGCCCTTACTGCAATGGTAGTTAATGAGGACGTTCAACAACTAACAAGCAAAAAAACAATTTAAAAATAATTTTGAACAATTACATTAAATTTTAAAGCAAACAGTTTCATGTGAGATTTTTCTAGCTAATCTTCAGAGGCCTGAGTCGTGTAGGCACAAAATTAAGCGGATGAATAAAGTTTCGAGAATCTTAAAAATAATGTCACCTCATTTTCAGTAATTATTTTTATTAGTTTTACTTTTTTACAGTTATATTTATTAACAAAAAATAATAAAATATTTACTATAAAATAAATAAAAATCCAGTATAAAATAAAAATAAAACCGGTACCACTACAACCCATGAATGGTCATGGGCTCAGTACTTAGGTAAGGCCAACAGCCAACGGCTAAGGTAAGGACAACGGTTGTGAAAGGAGGAAATTCGGCCGAAAACCCGCTCAACCGCCAGGTTTTTTCCTATTTAATGGTTCCCACTTTGTAGAGGCTGGGTGTGCCGCAGGAAGATATCCCGACCTCAAAATCAAACTACAACCGAAATAATAGAAAATAGATTTATAAATCCGGTATAACTATATAAAAAAATAATGTTTTATAATCTAATTCTGAAATATCATGTTTTTTAATGTATCAATTAACTTCTTAGGGAAATTTATGAAGATGTCGTACACAATGAAAATATTAGTTTCCTTTGAAATTCATTATTAAATACTTTCTCTCATAACTATTAAAACAAATATAGCATTAAATGCACCTTGTTGAAGAACAATACACAATAAACACAGACCTCAGGAACTTGAAAGCTGATTGTGGTCAGTTGGTCGTGATGCCGGTTGGCTATCTCTTCCTGCAACTGACAACCCGATACTGCAATGATCCCAGCTTTAAGTTTGTCTATTCCCAATCTCAAAGGCTCATCTCTCACATTCCATTAATGCACTAAAGATAATAACCGCACCCCTATTAGCTTATTTCATCCAATGCAGATGTACATTTCCTAGAAAGATATGAAAGTAAAGTACTGATCTCTAGCCAACAATTAATTTTACATATGTTATGTAAGCATTAAAAAGAAATTTTAAATATTCAAATATTCATTGGAAAATATTACTTGTCAGGTATGCATGATTTATTTATATAATTGTATTTAATGGAACTATTTAAACATATTAATTAGAAACATTTTCTAATTAATTTCCAGTCTATCTTCCATCATTCAACTTTCCTTGGGTAGCTGTCAAGATTAATTTTTTGGTTACAGTGTGTAAATTCTAAAATCGAAAAATAGACAAAATGCGTTAGCTGGGACCATCTCTAAAGTGTTCATTAATCAGTTATCTACAAAGTTAATAACTCTTGAAATGAAATTTCATTATTCTATAATGCAGGTTCCCTAAAATAATCCGTAAAAACAATTAATAAAAATACAAATTTTTACAATATAAATACAAGAAAATTATAATGATTAAACTAATAAATAAGAAATTATAAAATTAAACTCTTCCTATTAATTGCGATTAATTACTTGGCTGATCCTCTGCCACCCCGAAATTAATAGTTACTCAAACAGTTTTATATGTTAGTTTCAAATCTTTGATAGCTATTTCGATTATAGGAACTTGAAAATCTGCCATTATCACACATTTCATTTATCGATCTATGTTATCCTGATATATTGTATATCGTAATATTTTTGTAAGGTCAAGGCAATAGAAGATCCGCAAAACAATGGAATCACGGTTTAACTACCAAATTTATAATAAAGAAAAAAAAAATTAAAAAATTAAAAAAAAAAAAAAAAAAAAAAAAAAAAAAAAGAAAAACTAAATACTGAAAAGAGGTTTTAGGAGCTTAAATAAGTCGACTGATTTGTAGTTTTTCTCTGGTTCAAAGTGTTCAAATCAATGGTTTAACTTTTTTAAATGTCAGCTTACTTATGTAATGATTGTAACCCCAATTGTAAATCAAGAACGCAATGGAAACAGAAAAGTTTTACAAATTTGTTTTGGTTTTATTGAAACAGCGATTTGTCTGAATAGCATTATTCCAACTTAGTTTGTGAACGATAAAAGAACAAATGAAAATAGAAGTTCGTTAACGACACATTTTCGGAAACTATCGGAAACATTATCTTTTGCTATATAAATAAAAATTCATACCTAAAAATATGTGTTATTATTATTATTACTATTATTTATTCGGAGTAACAATCCTTAAAACACGACCATGGTCTCCTCATTTAGTTTTCTCAATCCATCTCGGTAGGCGGCCTTGCGGCTCCATCATCTCACTCCCGCCTGAAGAAGATCTTGTTCCAGGTTATCCAGCCACCTTCGAACTCGGCTCCTACTGGGTTTTTGTTCAATAATTTTTGAGCCAACTTCCCTTTATTTGGGTCACTACACCTGCCTCTCCAAACAATGTCATTAACTTTTCATTTTTTGGCCATCCAGTTGCCATTCATCCAGTTTGGGCCAAATATCTTTCTAAATATTTTTCTATCCCAAACAGAGAGGAATTATTAATTTCGTTCTTTAAGATCCAAATTTCTATAGCGTGAGTGAAAACGTGTCTAAAAATAGTTTTATAGGCTGTTAATTTGGCCTTACACAAATCATATTAAGATAAATTAAGCACCATTTGGTTGGTTCAATAAAATCCATAAATAGAGACAGGTGATTTAAATTGGGGACTGCGAAAAAATATGGACCTTATAAAAAACACAAATATTTTAATCAAAAATAATTAAACTAATTACGAAATCACTTTGGTGCATTTCGAACAACACACTTAAGTTAGATTTACAAGTAGGCTCGGTAAATGAACATAAACATAACTATTATAGACGATTTTTGGCCAATGGCGTCTAGCTAAAGCCTAAAAATATTAAAAAAAAAAAAAAATAGATGAATTCAGGACAGACTTCATGGATATAATAACATAATAATTAATGGCATGGACAGACTGAAATACCTAGAAATACTCTCAGAAGAATACATAAAAGCTGGATTAGAGATTTTCTCAAATATATCTTTTACTTTTTTTCATCCAGGTGTAGCTATTGTTGATTGCTACTCTCCCTCACGTCTATAAGGTCTATAATTATTGATTTAAGCACAAGCAAATTCACATATTGTTACTTTAATAATAGGTGTGAATAAAAAAATTGAAAGAGATAAAATAAATTGTAGCAATATATTTTACAAAATTTTGAATAATTATTTTTATCAAAACTCTCAATCACAATGAGAATGATCGTAGTCCATATTCCTATTTCATTCGTCTGTATTGCGAATATCCTTCGTCAAGATTGGATCCCTGGGAAACGTATCCCATCCCCTCACTTTTTCCCAATTCCATCAAGTTCTCTAAGAAGCCTCCCCGAACAAAAACTCAGAAAGGAGATGAATCCAATCTGGGAAGACCCCCGGAGGAGAGAAGATATGATGCACGGTGCACTATGCAGCCCCCTCCACAAATTCCATTAGTGATGTTTGCCCCCCCTCAAGATTTACCCCATTATTCAACCGCCTTTATCATCTCCTTCCCCGGATCAATACTCTTTTTATCCCTTGTGTGCACTTTCTCAGGGCCTTTCTGGAAATGTTTTTATTTCAATGACAATGGAGGCTACTCCCGCTTTAGGGGGGTGGGAGGGGGTAATTCTTTTCCGATCCTTTTTATATCCTTTCTGAGGCACAATGCCAAGCGTTTTCCCAATCGACGGGGGAAACTGATATCCTTTTGATTGAGATCGAATATATAATACTTTATTCAACTTCATGAATATAAATTTTTGTTGCTACTAATGTTTTCATTTTATAAAATGTTCAAAGTTTCTTTAAGATTGATTATTTGCATAGTAATTTTATAGGAAAATATCCTTGGTGATTTTAATTTTTGTATGGTTATATATGTAGTCTTGATAAAATATATTTAAAAAAAAAAACTAACTAATGGACTATACAGTGGATCTTGAATTTCTTGTAATTTGTTATGTAAAATAGTATAGCTGACACCCTTACCTAGAAGAGGAGAAATAGTTATAATCAAGTCGTAAAATTATCAAAAGGATAATGGTTTGCTTTCAATTCATAGAAAAAATATTCTGTTAGCTCAATAGATAAGGCACTTTACTCCAAACGTTTGGTCTGAGATTCGAATCAAGCTGTGGCAGATTGTTTTTTCTTAGAGGTGTAAAATCCCAGATATCATTAACGCTCGACGATATTGTTGTCAAATTTTTCAATAAATCTAGAATTTAGTTAGTTAGTTACGATTAAATTTCTTTTGGAAACTCAACATCGAAGGTCTTTAGTGTCCTTTTCCAGTCTATATTTCTTTCTTTCTAGTTTCAGACATTTTTTTTTAGATTATATTAAATGATTTATATTTTTTAAAGAATTGCATAATTTTGTCTATATTGTTACTATTATCATCAAGTATAGAAGGGAGGTTCCTCTGTAAACGCGCTCCCTGAAAATAACTATCCCATCGAGGGCAGTTCTCTAGAATGTGCTTAATTGTTAATTGTACATTGCTGCATGTCTCGCACTTCGGCGTTAGCATATCTTGTTGGTGGCTGTCTGGTTATTAGATAAGAATGGGTGGAATTGATGTGGCCTCTTCTTAGTCGACACAGACTCTTCCCTGCGGATGGAACGAACCGATCTGGTCCATGGCTCCATTCCAGATTATAATTCTAATTGATCAGCCGAGAATCGATCCTAGAGTTGAGATACCCTGCTGAAGTAAATTCAGCGACTATAAAATAGCGAATAACTAGGCCATATCCCTTTTACGCAACTGTTGGTAACGAAGCAAGTACTGAACCACAAAATACTTAATAAGATGAGTTGTCAATTTTAATTTTTTTTTTTCCATTATAAATATTTTTGTCGAGTTTAATTTTTGATTATGCTTTACAACCCCTTGTTGTCATTCACTTTTATTTTTATATGACTATTTTTTTATCTCCATATAACCTTTTTTTATCTTTGTAATTTTTTTTTCTAATATATCAATATAAATCAATATCACTATCATTAAATTTATTTTTTTCATTTTTATTTGTGAATGAAGTAGTTAGGTGCGTATCAGTTAGTTAAGGTGTGCAGTCATCAAAACAATAAAAATATTAATTTATTGTGCCGACGTTTCAGCCTACAATGTAAGCCCTTATCATCTGTGGCTTCTGTGAAATAATGAAACCTTTTTCTAGTTTTAATTTTAACTACTTTTACTTTATATTTTATATAATCTTCATTGAGGGTTGTATAATTGATACCTATATTTCATAATCCTCTTTTCTTTCTGTTTTTTGTATTTTCTGTTTTGTTTCGTTTTTGTTTTTTTAGCTGTTATTGCTTTTTCAACATGGAGGTGGAAAAAAAAAAAATTTAGGTAACTATTTTACTGTCATCGGGTGACTGCTCTTAAATTCTACACATTTATCAATAGTTTTAAATGAGACAAACCGACCAAGAATGGTTAAGTTGAAGAATCTTAATCCTAAAAAAATTAAATTTTATTTATTTATTCATATTTATTTTTATTCATCTACTGAATAAGAGTTTGTTTCTTAATTCTTTTCAAAATAAAATATTAATTATTTGTATATTTATTCTTAATTTTACTACTCTTTGAATTTCAGATGTCTAAAACAGACAGTTCTAACATAAAGCAAAAAAGATGAATACTCTTCCGCGAAGAGATAATTTTGAAACAGCCATTATATGAAATAAAATTAAAACGTCATAATAACCTGGACGTAGACTGGCGCGGATATGAAATAATCCGAATACCTTTTATACCGAGCTCATATTATGCGTGTTCTCATTATTCCGAAAATATTCTAGCGGAATATTCCCCCTTTATTCCGAGAGCGGGATATTTTTTGCCCCCATGGCGGCCCCATGATTCGATAATTACTGAAAGCAGATTCATGAGGACAATCCTTCCCAAATTAAAGCAGTCCAGCGTTATCTCTTTCGCCTTTTAGTGATGACATCCCGTTCCACAGGGTTCAAACAATACTCATCGGCTAAATTAAGTGCCCTATCCAAACAGAGCATGAACGGCTATTTCATTATGAGGGCGATATTAACAGTAATCTCTGGATGTATGTATGTAATACAACATAATTGTTTCAAGAGGGATCTCATAATAAAATGGAGATGTTTTAATGAAGTGTTGCTTTATTTTAAGCATTATCAAATTATTTAAATTAAATGAATAATAACTGAGGTTTTGGTGGTTGAAGGGCTTACGTCAAATTAAAAAAAAAAAAAATACAATCTAGTTATTTAAATAAAGGATTTATGTGCAGAATTGTAAGGTAGCAAAATCTGAATATTTCGAAACAAATATTAAGAAAAAAAATAGGAAGGAGATGAAGAGGCTCTGTAACATTTTCCCGCTTAAGGAAAAAAAAAAGAAAAAACTTTAAGGTTAAATCACTCAAAATTTTGTTTTGTTACATAACCCCTTCATCCACCAAACCCTTTAATTGTGAGAGGACGATGATATAATGTTGAGCTTTTTTAAGATTATATAGATTATATATTTTAGAAAAAGTCATTAATATTATTTACAACGATGATTTTAATTAACTGAAATAATAATATAATGAACTGTTATTTTGAAAAAAAAAATAATAGTTAAACGTTTTTGTACCTTTTTTTGTTTATATCCCACTTTCATACTGTAATATAATGTTCTAACCACGAAGAAGGCGTGTGGAGTAGACTAAAACGTCCGCAATTAGTTCCCATTGTGTTTCTATTTGACCGCAACCCAAATATCTACTCATAACCCAAGCATCTATATAAGTCTATATCTATGGATCCTTTTATGTTGCTATGCATTTATTCTCATATTAATCAATTGTGAATTTTAAACCTAAAAAAATTATTTGAAAAGTTGAGTAATTATTCGTTTAGAACTATTTGGTTAGCGCACGGTGTACACAAAACCATCCGATTCATCTATAATCAACTTTTTTCTATCTAAAATATTTTGTAACAACCTTAATGTTCCTTATTAAAACGCAAATAAACTTATTATTATTAGAAATTATTTTCTCATGTGTTGCATATTCAAACTTGGTAGCTATCCTTCTATAATTAGCTGAAACCACTAAAAACTATTAGTTCCCTGACGAGTTTTCCTTTCGATTCTATGCAATCCTTCGAGGTGTCTGAAATGAAGAAGGCTCTAATATTGAACCTTTAATAGAATTTTACAAATAGGCAATTTCTTTGCAAGTTACATTTTATTGTATCCACAATTATTCTCTTAATGTACTTTTTTGACAAATACAAATATCTATAAATTAGTTTTTAAGAAATACCTTTATGTAAAAAAAATGTATATATGTTAGAATAATTTTCAAATATCAGTCAAATAGCAACATTTTCAAAAATAAACATATTGCCAAATTTAGCTTGTTAAAGTGAGTAAATTTTAGTTTTTAACCTTTTCAGAGCGAAGTATATTACAGTACACCGAAATTCGATAGATTATTTGGAGGGGGCCCATCATTAAGAAACATCAAACAAGGTTAAAAAACAAGAAGACTATAATAAAGGAAAGTGAATTAATATAAGATGGGAAGGATCACCTTCATAAAGCCAATGAATGGTCTCAGCATACAAAAATGTTTATTTAAAACGTTTCGCCCAAGTAAAGCATGATCAGTTATTACAACCTACAGATTACAACTTAAATCACAATCATTTCTACAGCAACTTTACAAAAATAGGACTTTAGGACAAAAATATATTGTATATATATTTATAACAATTCTTAAATTATGCTAAAATAAATCCAATTATTTCAATTTTGTCATCATAATAATTCAGAATTATATATTTATTTTAAAAAAATTAAGTAGCAAATACTTATATGTATTAGTCAAAATAGAGACACACACACAAACATCCATACCAGTAATGTCGTATATTGCAAAAACAAATCCCCAAAGAAACAAACCAAAGAATATTTTTTTCAGATTTATTCAATATCAGACCAGTAAAAAAGAAAAAAGAAAAAAAGTAAATTTCAATATTTTAAAATAAGTATGCTTGCCCTTAAAAGGGTTAACTTTAGTCAGGAAGTAATCTAAAACTAAGTGTTTGTTACTAGATATAGCTACATTGATAAATAGCCAACAAAAGCTGTTGGGATAGCGGGCAATAAAGAGAGCTAAAAAAAAAAAAAATGGTTCATCAACAAATGATTTTAAAAAGAACTGGGAACAAGATAACGACGAGGATATTACTGGCTAATTAGAGAAACAGTTGCCATTTAATCCACTTACTAAGATGACTACGGCCATGCATGGCCCCTGGGTCCTCTCAGTTTTTTATACACGTTTTTTTCTCTTCCTACCCCCGAGGAGGGGGGGGCGGCGGACCAATCAGAAAACTAGACGGGATCAAACATGGCCACCTTGGGGGAGGGAGCCACCCTCAATTGCTTACCTCAAAACCTCCCCTAGCTAATCAAATGTTCATGCTTCTTCCATTTACAGAAAAAAAAAAAAAAAAAAAAATATTTCCAGGAGCGGCGAAATCAGAAAATTGATAAAAACTCATAAAGATAAACGGGGGAGAGGGCCAGTCAAAGGGAATGTTTTTTTTTCCTGTTTTTAATATGTCACAGTTTAATATCTGCTACAAAAGCTGGGGGTTATTGCATTCCTAGCGAGCTGACGTAAATATCACAGGTAAGGCGGGTAGCTGAACCCCCCCCCCTCCCCCCCCCCAACCCCTCAATTAGAATACACTCAATTAGAATGGAGTGGTCAGCCTAACCCTCTTTAACCAAATTAGCTCCTTCTCCTCCTTCCTTCCTGTTTCATCGCCCCCCCCCTCTCCTATCCCCGTCCTATCCTTCCTTCTTTTCACTACAAATCCCCTTTTGTTTGTATATCACGTTATTTTCTCTCAATTACACTCTTATAATTTTTTGTACTGTATAAACAATAAGATAATAGATGTTCAGACCGTATTCCAATGTTGATTGTTGGTCTTAAGGGGGATCCAGTTCTACTACACGTTATTACAAATAATCTTTATTTTAATTTTCACTTATATTTAAAAAAAAAAAAATTAATAACGGATTAATCAAACACAATGAAAATATTGCTTATATTTAAATATATCATGATATTAGATTTTATGTTCATTTATAAAGTCATACCATACATTTATAGGCGAAAAATTTCAGGTTATTGATTTTTTTTATTTTCTCCGTTAAAAGTTTCATTCTTCTTTATTTATTTACTTCCCCATATTATTTAACCAAGTCTTATATAATCAATAAGTGTTATTAGTTTTAATTAGTCTTATCAAAATTATAAATTTGAACTATTATTTTAATATAACAATACCTAAAATTGTTACCAAGAAATTTTAAATTTAATAATGTTTAAATTAAGTAAGTCTATTCCGCCTTTTGCGTTATAGGTAAGTGCAATTTTGAATGAATTCTTGGGAGATTTATCCTATAAAATGCAGAACATTAGATTTTTGAGACAAAAAGATACAACTCAATTAAATATATACCTATGTGTGTGTACGTAGTTATTTTAATATTCATATATGCTAATGATCTTATTTTTTTCATTTAATAAGTGGTATTATATAATTTTTCTGAAAGTGGCTTTGACCGCTAATTTGCCCTGAACATACTTTTGTAAGATCTACATCACTAATTTTTATTTATTTTTTTTTTGTAAAAAAATAAATCAAAATTAGTAAAATATGAAAAATTAACTATAAAAGAATAATTGAAAAAAAAAAAAATGGATGGAAGAGAGCAGACAATAGTCGGAAAGAATGATGGGTTTTTGAAGGAAGAGAATGAGAAGTGATTGGTGAGGAAATAAATGTGGGGGGAGAGGAAAGTACAACGCAAGAAACACCATTTCAAGGGAGCAAAAAAATAAAAAATTGTGAAAACCGATAAAAATCAGAGGAACTTAATAATGAAGAAAAGGGTAATGTGTAAAATAAGTTATCTTTAAGCGTATAAAAAAATAGAAAGATCCTACTCTTTCAGAACTTTTTGAACTGTTTTGTTTTTTTCTTTAAAAAATAAAAAAAAAATATACATAGAAACAACAATTAAAAAAAATTAATAAATAAATAAATAAAAAATAAATAAAAGGTCCCATATATTTATTTGTTGTATATATTTATTTTCGTATTATGATTAAAAAGTTTTTTACTTTTACCTTAATTTCGTGTAACATTAAAAACTTCCTTAACTGGACTATTATAATTTTTCTTATAAGCATTAATTTTGGTTTAAAAATATCAATATCAATATAATTTTTTTTATTTCGCCGAACAGTAGATGTTCCCCGGAAGTTGGGAGGGAAGGAGAGGGAATTGAATAATTGCGGGCGGTCGGCCTGTCGAATTTCCTGCCGGCGACTGATGGGGAAATGGCGGGAAAAGCTGCTAAACGGAGCGAGTTATGGCGGGAAAACGGGGCCGGGTGATTGGATCAAGAAGGCCGTAGAGCGGGAATTGAGTTGCTCCGCCTGGAGCTTTCTAATTCGATATTTCGCCGCCTTGGATGTCACCCTCATTTTTTTTTTATTTTATGCCATTTTATTTTTTCCTAATGCCGAGTATTGCATTTCCTCAGTCTTCAGTTCCTTCATCAATTCACGTCGCGAAGAAATCGCTCTTCCGTATCATTCGCGACGGGTTTCGGGCAACGCTGAAGTTAAAGCTAAAATACTGCGGAACACTAAGATTGAAGCTTACTTTTTGGTAATATAATCACATGCATGATGTTTTGATTTCCACATTTATCCTTTTTACATACACGAAGAATAATAGATTAAAAAAAAATAGAACAAAACATGGATCTGTTAATTATTTATTGACAATTATTTAAAAGAGTAAAGACTATGAATTGCCACAGTATAATAATTCAATACAAAATAAAAATTAAAAAATGTTTGCTTAATGGATTATTTTATTTATTAAATTTAATTCACAACTAAAACTTTTAAAAAATTGAATGAAGTATTTTTCAATTTTAAATTATTGTTTTCTTGTAATTAAAACTATGCCGATGAAACGTAATTAGAATAAGCAAAGTTGGTTTTAAGAAGATATTATAAATTAATTATTGCTAGTGTCAGTAATATATAGTGTTGTTTAAATGCTTGTCATTATATTGAATTATTTATTTCAATTAGTATTGAAATTGATTTAATAATAAAATAAACGGAACTGATTAAGCTTACTAATGTGCACCAAATAATTATAATCTGTACTTTTAAACTAATAGTACATCATCAATTAACATTGTTATAAAATTACCTTGTATTAACAGGAATTAAATTGTGTATAAACATATAAGGTTGCTGCCCGAATATCTACCCGAATGAGAGCAGAACACATTTTTACTGTTTATATAAATGAACATACTTAAGTATTTTAATAAAATTATGTATATGTAATATATAACATTTTAAATATTTAAATAAATTTTAAATTATTAATAAACACTTATACTTAAGAGAAATAATTGAACATAAAATCGATCCACAATGTAAATATTTATCTATAATAGAAAAAATAATAAATGGATATTTTTAGAAGTAATGTTTGCATTAATAACGCAGTCATTTCCTTTTTTCACGTGTTTTTCTATAGTTGGGAAAATATTATGATT
This sequence comes from Euschistus heros, assembly GCA_003667255.2. NCBI lineage: Eukaryota > Metazoa > Arthropoda > Insecta > Hemiptera > Pentatomidae > Euschistus > Euschistus heros. Next base: position 1,953,104 of record RCWM02000004.1, read on the forward strand.
AATTAGCTGAAATTAATAATACTGCTTATAATTTTTTTTTTGTCGATAAATATTTGTGAGTACATCAAAATATGTCTATATTAACATACCAACTTAAAAATTGTTTTAAATGTCTTTATCATTTTTCAGGTAGATATTTGGACGATAACTTGAAAACCGGTATTTTTCGCATAGTAACCTGGTTTCAGTTTTGTAATATTTTTATTTAAAAATAATATTTATTATTAATCAAACGATATAATTGATATTAATCAATATTAATTAATTAATACCGATATATAGCCAATCTACATAAATAGGTAATATTTGTCATTTTAGATTAAAGGAATAAATTGTTTATAATTGTTCAAATAAGCTTTAATCATCTTTCACGTGATTGAGACTCGTACATATTCCCTAGAGTTAATAAAGTTTAAATTATTTGTTTTAGTAAATTTTCATTTATATATGATATAATAATTTCACTTTTTTAAATTTCCAATTATTATTAATTTATGAAAAATAGATCTTATATATTTGACACAATATATATTTTTTTAAATCTTTATTACAAACTTAAACAAAATTAATAAATAAATATAAAATAAAATAACCAGTAAAATCAGAATGAAGTGTTAAAAATGAAATATTAGTAACTTAAAAAAATTAGGAGATGTAGATAGTTAGGGAAGGCAGTCATAGATACTCAGCAGATCAAAATAAAATTATTTTATTTTTGTTTTATTTTATCGTTAACAATTTTATTTTGATCTGCTGAGTATCTATGACTGCCTACCCTAGCTATCTACATCTCCTATACTTTACAGTCAACTATACCTTATGAACTTCAAAAAATTAGTTCATGTACATATACAACAACTTTCTTAAACAATTTTAATTTTTATCCCTAATATATTTGTAGATATTGTTTAATTTGAGAATAAAATTGTTTAAGATGAAAGGAGATAAATATTAATGACGAATAATAACTACATTGAATTGGATTTATTTTATTTTTATAATCCTTTAAATGCGAATCGCAAAACACTAGTTTTATTTTCATAGCCATTAATTTTGATTCATAGGAATCGTTTTATGGCTCATCTTTAACTAGGATATAAAATATCGAGAGGCTATAGGTAGGTGACAATGACTTTTTTTTTAGTTTTATCTTCCGTCTGAGTCGTCATTTTTCATTTTATTTCCCCTTCTTTATATATTTGTTAAAAATAATTTTTTTTTATTCAGGGTGCAAAAACACATTAGTGACTAGCATTAACTATCCTAAAGGGTTAACATCATAAAATATACTGTTTGCTAAAAATGTATATAAATATTGGTATTTGTTATTAAAGAATATATCGACTTTATTTTTTAATAAAAAGTATATATAATTAATTAATGATAAAATATGTTTGACTTATCTTATTTAAAAAGAAAAGAAACTTATTTCTACTAATTTAGATTTTTAAGATTACATAAATAAATGTTCATGATATATTTTAGAATTGAATTTATAATGCATTGTTTTATTAATATTCATGAACACTTTAAGACTGAATGCTTAGTTAAATGAATGAATTGATACTATATTTGATAATAATTTTCAATTACGTTGAATTATGGTTCTATTGGCCATTTTCTAAACAAGTTATAATCAAGAAGAATATATAATGAATCATTTAATTTTAAAATAAATTGAAAAACTAAGAGGAAAAACATTCAAAATGTAACCTTTAGTGATATGATGCCTATAATATTCATGAGTTTATTAATAGTAATGAAAGAACATATCAAAACTAAATTAATAATTATAACCAAAAAAATAAATAAATATATATATATATATGTATATATATAGGAAAGAAATAATCAAATAGAAAAATTACTCATCGAATAAATAACTGACTTCAAAACCGCAATAGTAATATAAAAATAATAATATAATTTATTCAATCCTTTTGATTGTAATAATTATAAATGAATACATACTAGATATTTTTGAAAATAAATAAATCTTTCAGGATTGACATTTCACTATTTTTATGTACTATATAATGAGACAAAAAAAAAAATGTCTTTGATTGAGGAAAGACGGGCAACAGCAAGTAGTGAATTATATCCTCTTCAATATTAATAAACAGTATTTACATGATTTCTAACTAATAAAATTTTCAATTACGGCGTTAACCACTGTTTAATTAATTAAAATTTTGATATAAATTTTATAATTAAATATTAATTATAACTTTTAATTTTCTCTTTTTTTTAATTTATGGAAGGATCTTGATAAGTAAAAACTTTTCTTGGAAGTCCTAAGATGAAAGATGGGGACCTTATTGAAGTTTCTGATGATAAATCCGGTACCGAAGTTGATAAAACTTTGCTCCCGTTCTTTAGAATGTTATCATGACATCTTAGGGGCCATGATGGATAGACGGCTGAATGTTATTAGATTGTATTTTACCATTTGACTGTTTGTGTTTCATTAAATAGTTAAATTAATTTATTATCCATCCTTACCTAAAATCATAGTACATATAAATTTTAAGTACGTATGTTGCATCAAACTATGTAATGTATGTACAAAAGTACAAAAGTATGTAAGTATGATAAATAAATTATAAATAACAATACATATCATATCATTTTTAGCTATCGACAATAATAAAGATTGTATTTCATTTATAAATATATTCAATGTTCGAAATTCAGAAGACATATTTCATTCATTTTCATGGTTCTTATACTATAATTACAGTTTTTCTTAAAAAAATAAATAAATCTGTATTAAATGTAGTATATCGCTCATGGGCTTCAGTATGGCACAACTCAAAAAATATTTTTTTGAGATAAGTGGATTTAAAGTTTTCATTGCAAAGGAAACAGCTTTGGTTTGCTTATACGAAATTATCTTAAAGTTATACCTTCTCTCGTTTAAGCAAACCAAAGCATTTTCCTTAGAATTAAAAAATTTAAACCCATTTGTTTCAAAAATTTATTTTTTGATTTGTGCCACTATTGCATATATATGGTGTCAATTATAGTATTTTAAAAACTAAATTGCTTATTTTATCTTTTCATTATAATACGTTATACTGAAAATGTATAAGAAATCCTAATTGTTTATTTTTATTAGATTAGTATATTTTTCCACATAATCATTAATTAGTTATATAGATTTTTTTTTTTTTTTTATCCTTTGTCATCCTGATTTTAAATTTTCACAAACAAATCAACCTCATATATTTTTTATTTTTTTCGATCTAATTACGAATTTCATATTATTTTTAGACACTCATTTAAATATTATTATCGCATATACGAGAGATTAAGAAGAATTTTGAAAGGAATAACATTTAAATAATTATTATTTTAAATTTAGAATTTTTTCCGTATTTAAATAAATGATCATTTGTGATTTATCAATTAAATTAAAAAAAAAAACATTTACCTCATAGCAGTTTTCATCTCTAAATCGTCACCGAATAGAGGAAAATCTATAAAACAAAAAAAAAGTTTGTTACTATAAATCAGAAGAAAATCAAATACATTTTTTTCTTATATTCAACTGTTTTAGGCATCACTTAAACATGAAACTATACCTAAACATATCATAAATCATTTAATTATTAATTTATATAAAACGAATACCTACACTATTTAAAATAAAGCACTGGTAAATGTTATATAATTCATATTATAATCACGATGGAAAAATCAGTGTTTAGAATTATTCAGTTCCTAAAAATATTCCTTTTTTTTTTAAATGTAAAACTAAGATAGGTAAAGCAGGTGCTGTGATTACATTGAAAAATAAACTTTTGTTTTTATTATGTTATGGTCTAAATATTTTGTGGGATTTATAAAATATATCAGGAGGTTATAGTGTGTTCATTCTAAAAATATCGATTTTGAGATTATTTTTTTAATTTACTAAAAAAGAAATGGGATTTAACATAAATTGAACAGATACTCAAAATTCGTTGTAAATGCTGGTGGAATGCGGCACTGAATATCCAAATATCATTTATTTAGGCGATTTTGAAAAATTGAAAAATTACGATTTTGAAAAATTGTTAATTTTGGGCTTAGCACACTTCAACCTGTCATAGAAATTCGCACATTTGAAGAATAAAAGATCGCAGAGGTAATAAAAAAACAGGACGTAATTAGGAGGCTATCAATGGAATACATTATTTTTCGTATGATCATAATATTTTATCAATAAAAATAAACTCGAAATACAGAATAAAAATAGTTGTAATTGATTATATTTAAATTTAATAATTTAGAAATATATTCTGACAAAAAAAATCAAGAAAAATAATTATTTAGTAGCATAAAAAAAACATAGGTCTACGGTGATCAAGGCCAAATGTACAAATTCTAACCTGTGCATTTAACCAGATTCTTTGTAAATATAAATCCTTTTATAAGATATTTGTAAATATAATCCTTTGTTTATTGCTTTGATGGAGTTTCCACTATTTTTTTGTTATAATTTGCAATTATCAATAGTATCAAAAACAATTATAAAACCATATATATGAAAATATAAAATTTTATTGAGGTATCATGGTAATAAGTTAACGATAATCGCGTAAAATGAACTTTTATAATGATTGTTGTATCATACATAATGAATGCATACTAAAAATTAAAAAATCTGGTATATACATTTTTTTTTATGATTATGTATATTATTAAATCCACCCACCTAAGAAATCATCTTCCACCCAAAAGCTAGAACAAGATAACCTAAGACATAGCCTAGACGAGGATCTAGGTGACACACAACCCGCTCTAGCTAGAATACTGACTAGTAGCGGTACTCCTGAGCTGCCTTTGTTCTAGACCCAGCCTATCTACATATGCCCCCTGTGGTCCTGGAGAGGGGAGGAAGCAGGTGCCTCTGGATCTGGTCCTGTATAGGCCTCCTTGATATTCGGTGTCTTCAGGGGAATTGAGGAAGGGGGATAATTGCTCAAGAATTAGGTCAACGCTGTCATCAGGAGTCGCCGCTGGAACTGGTTTATAGAAGAACGTTCATAATTACATGAACAGTATTCTAGTTTTTGAATTTATTATACGGAAACATGCGAGAATAAAAAGACAAGGATCCGATTATTTTTGACTATTTCAACATTTAATAGGCAAACGTTCTATGCTTCAAATGAACTACAAAAGACTTATTTACAAGGCAGTAATTAGAACTGTTTGGAAATATGGAGTTGAGCTTTGGGACCCCACTAAATCTTCCGATTCTTCACTTTCCCAATCCAAAATCCTGCTTATGATCCTCAGTGCTCCTTATCATGTCACAAATAAACTTATCCATAATAATTGTAATGTCCCATATGTTACTGAATAGGCCCAAACCAAAATACCTTTCTTCCAAGATAACCTCTTTACCAATTAGAATTTACTGCTTTCTACCCGATACATTATAGATCTTCCCTCCAAGACATCTGAAAAGAAACCCACATTAATAGAAGTGCTACCAGTGGGTCGAAATGCTTTACAAGTTATTGTAATCATTTTCCCACACTTTATACCAATTTCATACCAGAAAACCAAAATTGTAGCCTCCAATAATTTTTTCAAGAGCTTGAAAAACTGGTGTTCAATTTTTATTGTACGCAATAATACTTCATTATTTTTATAATATGAGTTCTTATTATTAAAAGATGATTATGGTTAAAAAATCTAGAAAAATAGGAAGGGAACTTTTTAACCTAATAATTTTAAATTGGAAAATAAAATAATAGATATAAAAAAAATCCCTACTATTTTAGTGGCTTCATTATAAGTTATTGGCTGTTCCTATTGGGAAAAAACAAAACCTACAACAATGACCTATTACAATGACCTATTACAAAATATAATAGTAGATTCCTAATCAATGAAAAATAGAAGCAATTAACTTTATTTTTTTATTTATTTATTTCCCATCCTTGCCTCTCGGCTACACGGGTTTTGCAGGGATGATAAGTTAGCCATCACTGCGGTTTTTAACAATATTACATTAACATTTCAATATTACATTTATCATAACATTTAATATTTAAAATACATTAAATATGACACATAATATATTTTAAAGTTTATAGTTTTTACGTTAAAGTTTACATAGGCTTTATTAGGTTGTCATCAGTATTATTCAAAAGCAATTAACAGGGATTTAGTTAAGCAATTTTAAAGTTTAAAAAAATTTCCAATCCTCAAAATCGGAAGAAAATACATGGGAACAAATAGTATTTCATTGTGGTAGTATTTTATATATATTCTGGTGACCCCCCCCCCTCCTTCTCCTACATATTTTAAATTTTCATAATTAATTTTTTGTATATAATATTCTTTCACAATCAAAGAAAAATTAAAAATTCTATTTGGAAAAAAAAAAAAAAATTGAATTCATCTGAATAAGCGTGTTTTTAAAATAAAGCACAGGTTCTTAAACCATTGGAAAAAATAATGGGATTGTAATATTATTTTTTTACTAATTTTTATTTAGTAATAAAAATAATATTGTTCCCATAATTGTTTGACTGTTCGATTATCGTATTTAGTGTATATCTTAATTTTTGTTTTTTTAAATTTTTAAAAATAAGTTTTGAAAAATAAATATTAAAAAAAAAATTTAATAACAAGAATTATACTGAATAAATAATAAGATACATTATGATGTAATTCTGAATAAAATGTAATACAGCATGCATTTACCTCATAGATCCAACCAGTAGTATTTCTATTGATTACTGAAAACATCTGAATTAAACGAATAAGTACATAGAAGGATCCAGAAAGATCCGAGCGCAACCACGCCATTCTCAAACTGAGCCTAACTTGGTCCCCATTAGCATGTGCTATAGCAGTGCAAGAAGAGAAGATAGACAAAGGGTAGCCCCACCGAACTAGACAATATCTGATTAGCATAGCTGCACCGTGGGACCTGGGACTAGTCGTAGCGTACCATCGTAGCTTACCCGACTGGTCTAGGTACCCACAGGTTCTGAGGTACTCTAATGGTACTGAGGTACACTTCAGCATCTTCTTTTAATATTCCTCCGCAATATAAACATCGGATGATTTCGATTCCTAAAAATTGAAATGGGTCAAACATTAGTTTTATTATCTTTTATTTTTTTTTTCTTATTATTATTTTTTTTTAAGTTACACAACAACAAGAAAAATCTTCAAATCAAGAAAGTATGGTCCAACTCAGAACCAATTTATGACCATAATTATTATTGGACTCTAAACGTTTTTTAATAATAAATTAAATTCTCCTTTTTTTTTTTTTTTTTTTTTTTTTTTTTTTAACCAATATTTAATTTGTCAATTACACTGTCGAGCATCAACATACTTCCCTCAACAAAAATGTTGTAACAATATGTTTTGAAATGTGTTGAACACAAATCCGAAGTCAGAAAATCTTAATCAGGCACCATTTTTGGTCAAATTGGTGTTTTTCGACATTTCGAGCATATCTTTTTCATTGCAAGCTTTAACAATAAATTAAATAACCTATTTGATTTTGAAACCATTATAATGTATTAGAAAATTATAAAAAATTGGAGATCATAAGTATTAGGCTTTGTAACATAAATGAGATTGTTGAAGATGGGTAGCAACATTCCTTCAAAAATTCATTTTTTGCATTCTTTCTTGAAATTCTTTCCTCCCAACTTGGGAGCAGTGTTAGATAAACACGGAGAACGATTTCATCAAAAGGTAGCCCAAATGTAAAAACATATAATGTTATATGCAATGAGAAGAAGTTTACCGACAGTATAACAGGTGACACGTGATGTAGAGTACAAAAGGAAAATATATATACACATTAATAATATTCAGTATTTTAGAACTTTTATTGAGTAATTATTACAATCTACAAATTTGGGTAATATAGATGGCATATGATTCACACATTCACAAATTATGTACAAAGAGAAAAAAAAATTAATAAAAATAAAAAAAATTATATTTATAAAATAAAATAAATAAAAAGATAGCAGAAAGAACTTCCTATACCTAAACAATATACATATAAATAAAATGAAATACTAAAATAAAAAAATAAAACATTGAGTAAGTAAAAATAAATAAATAGTAATAATAGAAAATAAAACAAAATAAAATTATAAGTTAAAAACACAATCGTACTTTATTTACAATACACACTCATCCTAGGGATCTCCCAACCAACCCTGCCCCTCCACTTATTGAGGGACAAGCCAGGCATAGAGAGGTCCCAGCTCTTCTCTCTCAGCTGCGTCACTGGTGTAAAAAACCCAGTGGAGGCTGAGTGAGAGCGCTATAGTACATTCACGCCGGACATGAGTAGAGAAGCTGGTCATTGCCAGAACTCTATAATAAATGAATATTACAAAAGATCTCGGGACCACTGCCGTTTTAGTCTGCGAGGGACCTCTCTATCAGGATGGATGGAGCTGGATAAAGATTGAGCCAGAGGGATGAAAGGGAAGGCTGCGATGGAATTTCGAAAATTTAAGATGTATGAGGTCGAGGACGTGTGGTATATTAAGATCGTTATGTAGGGTTTTGTTGGTAACATAATAAGGAGCATTTACTATAGTTCGGAGGATTTTGGATTGGAAGGATTAAATGCGATTGATATTCGACTTTTTTGCTGTGCCCCACAGTTCAAGTCCATAAGTCCAAATGGGTTTAATGATGGTTTCGTGTGAGAGAAGTTTATTTTTAATGGGAAGATGAGATGTCCTATTTAGTAGTCTATACAATTGGCTGAAGCGTCTGTTAAGTTCTTGCCTTTTGAGTCGAGTATGTTGGTTCCATGTTAGTCTTTTGTCTAGGTAGAAACCAAGATACCGAACTGTATCAGCTTTGGGTAGTGGAATACCATTGAAATAGATAAGAGGACTGGATTTGCGGCGAAGATAACGTTGTTGCATTTAGATTCATTTACTTTGATCCGCCAGTCATTGCACCAGTCTTCAATCAGAGATAAGTAGGTTTGGAGATTATGGGATGCTATTAAGGGATCTGGATGGGATGAAAGGATAGCAGTGTCATCAGCGAATGTTGCAAGGAAAGTATCAGGAGTAGTCGGGATATCTGCTCCATAGAGGATACATAGAAGTGGACCGAGAACGCTACCTTGTGGAACACCTGCCTCTATTGAGTAGCAGTTTGAGTATTCCATTCCACAGCGAACTCGAAGGGAATGGTTAGAGAGGTAGGATTGAAGAACTAGGAATAGTGATTGAGGTAAACGGGTTTTGAGTTTGAAAAGCAAACCGTCATGCCATACCCGGTCAAAAGCTTGTGCTATGTCCAGAAATGCGACGGAGCAATATTGTTAGCTTTCAAGATCTGAGGATATGTGGTCAACGACTCCGAGGACTTGTTGGACGGTGGAAATATTCAGTATTAAATATTATTATTTTATATATTACTGTTTTTTCACCAAAAAAGTGTTATAAAAATATATTAAAAAAGTGCTATTTCAGTTGGTTTTTTTAAACAATCTCCAATCTCTAAAAAGTAGTGCTTGATATATTTGAATGGTACTATTGATTCGAATACAGCATATTTGTAGATATAAAAGTCACAAAAATGTTTTTCAAAAATAACGTCTAATTTCTCAAAATGATGGTAGATCTTTTTTGCATTCAGATTCGAATTCAGCACACATAAATATATAAAAATCTGGAACATTGTCTCAAGGGAGAGTTTTTATTTATGTATATATATTTTTTTTTGCAAAACTGTGTCGTCCTTTAAAAAGAGATAGTAAAAGTGATTTTATGAATTGGTTTCAATGGGGATGTCGTTTAAGAACTGTAATCCGGAATCAAAATGGAAGGAAATATGCTACCTTTCCGACATTTGATGTTTTTTTTATTTCCATGCAGGAAAATCTAAGGTGCAAGTTCCTAGAAAAATTAGGGCAGCGCTGGACAACGAAGGGTCATTAGTAAAAGTGAGCGATTGACATGACAAGAAGAGTATTGTAAGTAATTTTTTATTTTTAATGTTAAAAATCAATAAATTTAAGTAAACATCGTCGCCACTATGAAAAAATGACATTACTGATTCCGGTGTTTTAATTGCCGACCAGATCAGAGAAATTTAAGCATAATTCATGTTACACTAAACAGTCATACATAAATCTAAAAAGTCAAAAAATTTTATGCAAATTTACTTATACAAGAAGTGTGATTTCCTTTTAATATTTTGATTGCTTTGTAGAATATCGTTAATAATGAATTTAGTTTATATTTAAAGTATAAATATCATCAGCACCATCTTATGTCACCTTATGGTCCTTGCAGAACCCTGGTCTCCTCTTCAATTATCTTTAATCCAGACCTTTCCTCAGCTTCCCTTCTCTATCCTATCACACCCAGAGTCTGAAGATCGTCCTCCACATCTTCAAGCTAACGAAGTCGAGGTCTTCTTCTATTTCCACTCCGGTGTCCCTCTAACATCATCTTAGGGAGCCCACTTTCTTCCATTCTTTGCCAACGTCCCAGCCATCTTATTCTGTCTCTTTTAATATTGGCTACAATATCTGGGGCTGCATATTGAGTTTTCAGTTCTTCCTCGTCCTCATTAGCAAAAGATTCAGCCCATATTTAGTTGGACCATATATTTTTCGTAGGATTTTTCTTCCCCACATGTTTAATACTTTTTCCTCATGTAATGTTAAGGTCCATGTCACACTCCCGTACATAACAACCGGCTGAAGGATCATTGAATCGACTATTATTTTGAGATTGCTGGATATGTTTCTATTTTGAAAAAAAAATCATTAGAGACCAGTAGCACCTGTTTCCTGCAATATGTTTTGCTTTTATTTCTTCTTTGATACTGCTGTTCAAAACGATAATAGCACCTGGGCACTTAAACTTAGGCACTCTCTTGAAGCGATAACGAGCCCCCTCAATGTATGTATGACCTCTTTCCTCTTTGGTAGTTACCATGTATTTGGTATTTTCTTTATTTATTGTGTCTTACATTTCTCGCTGCTTTTTCACACTCCTCGAAAGCTCCTAGTAGAGCATTGGTTGTTCTTCCTGTAATCACTACATCATCCACCAATGGTAACTGCTGGGTCAGACTCTGATATATGCATCGTCCTGTGGTAGTATACATATAAGTTTATATATAATGTTTATATATAAGTATTTTTATCAATATAAAATTTTTAAAAAATGTATATATATTTTACAGCTAGAATCTTTTCTTTCTTTTTTATTTTATTTTTTTTTTTAATCCTTCCAGAGGTTCCAGCATCATTTTACAAAACTCCAGCAAGGTATAATTTTAAAATGTAATAAACACACATTGTTGACCTAAATTAAAGGAAAACAGAAATGAGTTAGCCGTATTAAATTTTAAGCTTAATAAATAACAAGAAGTGAACCAGGATTTGTATTGATTCAAATAAAATTTTATTCTTTCTTCCTGAAAGTTATCTTATTTTACTGTGAATTTTAAATACAGCCCATTAATGGGTCACCCCGGGTCGTAATACCCCCTCAGTATCCTCCATCATCTGGGGAGATGGTGAGATCCGGAAGAGCGAAGATTAAGGAGGCAGGGGCTGGGGAGGGGGAAGGGGAGGAAGGGGGAAGGAAGGCGAGATAAAAGTAAGCAATTAGAGTAAGTTAAATATTGCCCGGCGCTAATATCTGCAAAGAGACAAAGGATGTTAATTATTTGAGTAGACAATAAGGAGCCGCTCTTATAACAAAGGAAAAGGAAAAAATGTATCTCAAGGAGCCCAGTCTTAATTAGGGCCTTTATGGCGTTTGTTTGTTTGTTCTTCTTGGGGGAGGTGAGGTGGGGGGGGGGAGAACCAGTTTAAACCAGTTTTAGTACTTCTGTCTGTCTTTATATCTTATTTATTATAAATGCTTATAATTATTAATTATACGGAAATGCCATTGTTCGCTAACCCTCTTATTTTTAATGAGTCCGAAAAGACTTGGGGCCGTATTTCCTCCCACTGAAAGAACTGAAATAAAATATACTTAAAATTAAAAAAAAAAAGTTATTTATATTTTCCATTATTTAATGATTTCACAACTACATATATCAATAATCATGTTTTTGATTTGATACGTCATTTTATTTTATTTTTTATCACAGGGATAGGAGTACCTTACTACTGAGGTATATACGTATTTACCTTACCGTACTTCCCATATACCTACGCTAACCAAAAATATAGGATGAATGATATAATATGAATTGAATTATTCAAATTTCAGTATGTAGCAGCATGAGTCAGTTTGTTATGCGTTTTAGTATATTAGGCACGCCTAGCGGAAAACATTAAAATAATGAAAATTAATATCATATGGTACAGAATAGGGTTAAGCGATAATCGATAGTTAGCACTATCGATAGGCCGATACTATCGGTTGAGAACTATCGATTGCTATGGATAGATTTTCGATAGTTGCTTCCTTTTTTTCCAAAGCTATTCAATAAAAAGTTTCAACTACTTAATTAAATTCAATTATCTACTTACTATTTGAAATTTGCAGGATTATAAATTATAAGATTATATCATAAAGCCATGTCCACACTATGTCGACCGACAATGTCGTTCGACACGATCAACATTGTCGTTCGAACATCGACTTCAGTCCAATTCACGTACGTCCACACTACGTCGGTCCGAGTCGAACGGTTTTGTCGGTCGACAATGTAAAACCAGTGTGTACGTGTTGTCGACTTTGTCGAATATGTCGGGTCGAACCAAACCACAACCTGAATCAAGTCGGTAAAGATCAAAGGAAGTCGAATCGACAACGACGTGTCGAATGTGTTGCTCGACATCACTGAAGAATTAAACAAATATTATTCAGAAATAAATCTAAATTATGTCAATAAATTAGGAGGAAAATGAAAATGTTTATAAAATGACTGCGGCAGTGGCTAATCCTTTTCACACTGCCTCTTTGGTCAGTATTCCAACTGATTACGGGTAACCTCCACCACTGAATAATGACTCATTATACTCGTTTTACTATAAGTTAATTTATTGCTTTATTAATTTAAATTTTGTTTTCCCTTATCATGCATTGGAGTGACGAGGATACGTCAATGTTTTTTGTGGAACTCCATTGATTTACTGTATGAAAACAAAAATAAAAGAAAAGATGGGTTAACAGAGGTTGCGGATATAGTCCAATAAAATAAGGATTTGGTGAGGAAAAATACTGCGGAACTTTTATTCTCAACGGATCTCAATTTTCTTTTGGGGGCTGCTGAATCCGAATTTGCAGTTCTTTTGATCTGAAAGATTTACTTTGTTATTTCTTTTAATTTACTATCATGCCGGTGCATGGAATTTAGATCATATCTCGTAAAACAAACAGGTCAGCACACTAAGAACCCCGTACTGCTGTGAAGTCCTCGTTTTTTTCCGCAAATTTATCGCTATAACTCCAAAAATATTAGTCCGACCCCAAAATTTTTTTTCATCTCAAAGCTGGTTATATTTACTATCAGATCTTATATAATCAATTTTCATTAAATTCCCATGCCAGCACGCTAAATATGTATGTTTTGGCAAAATACGACGATTTTGACATATTCAGTGGGCTATATATATATATATATATATATATATATATATATATATATATATATATATATATATATATATATATATATATATATATATATATATACGAGATCTTATAGCAAATTTAACCAGATGTGAGATGAAAAAAAGAAACTTCTGAACCAGAAAAATATTTTCGCAGTTAAAGCGAAAATTGTGCTAAAAAACAAATTTGGATTTCATAATAAAACAAGGTTTTTAGCATGTCGTAGGTATTTTCACGGGATTTTATACAAATTTTCAGATTTAATACGGGATCTGCTAGGAAATTTAACCAGGTATAAGATGAAATCAAGAATTTTGGGATCGGAAAAATATTTTTGGAAAGTAAGTTTTTTGTGAAGTACGTAAATTGCCCTGTACACATATACCATGGCAACGTGAACTAGACAAAAGCCAACCGTGTCGACCGACCCGAATCGACATAGTGTGGACACGGCTTAAAGATGAGAGAAAAAAATAATTTATTTGAATTTTTAAAAAAGTACTTACAATTTACATGGTTACAATAATAATCAACAAATCAAATCTTCAGAAAAGAAAAATGACGAAATAGTTAATTCTAAGAGTCAAGTGTGCTACTTGAGCCACATATTTACCGAAAGAAAAACTAGCATTTCTGCTTTCCTTTGGTTCAATCCTTGAGTGAACCCTCGAGCTCTAGGAATTCCGAATTCAATTTCAAAAGAACTCGACACTGGACAGAGACAGATCAGCATAATTCCGAGAGTTTCAAAACTTGAGGATAAAAAAGATCTACCGATAGTGACCAGCGATAGCCGACAGGCGTGACCTATCGATATATCGATAGTAACTATCTACTATCGCCAAACCCTAGTACAGAATAGGAGCCAATTACAGATTTGTTCACCCTACAAACATATATATATATACACACAAATGTCCTTCATCAATAGTCCTTATAGGATGGAGTTACGTCAAGTGTTGCTCACCATATTAGGTGCATTTCTCGTGAAATTGTGACTGAAATCGGTAAAATTCTAGAATTCCACTCATCCAAAAATTAACCTCAGAATTTTTTTTATTTCCAAACTTCTATCTGATACAAATATTTTTATAATGCATAATGTATAGATATGTGCAAGTATTCTGGACGGGTTCTCCTTTTTCTGTAGAACAGTAACATTTTAAGGAAATATTGCGATGTCTTAATTTCTGATGCAGTTATATTGTTTTGGTTTCAAAGAAATTAGAAATATTTTAGTTTTGTCTTGGAAGCAGTTAGAAGCTAATTTGGAAATCAACCTAACCTAGATACCTTCAAATAATAACCTGCAAACCTTCAAACAATAATTAGTAATATTTTTACTTGTCGTTTCCAACACGGTTTGTCGTATACAGTATTGCTGCTGTTATGACAAATGACACCTAGTAATTCATCAGCCCACGGAGGAATCGATTTAACTCCTGTAGTGTAGTGTTTCAAAACTGACGCACTCTAACATGTTATATAAAACACATTTTTTCCCTTGTGGTGGGTAAATTACCACAAATCTAGTTTTAGAAATGTTTAACTGAATAACAATAGCAAGAATAAATTTAATAACATGGCAATACCTTGTAAAGAAACTAGCTATTGGTAACACTCCAATAACATAATGTATTAGAATCGACTGAAAAATGTGTTGAGTGACTACTGGCTACGAGCGTATGAGGTTTATTATGTTAGGAACTGAATGTCGTTCTAGAAGAATCAATGATATATGTAACTAGTTGGAATCTTCTTCAGGGGTGGAGGTGTAAGTTTGCTACCATGTGATAACAACACTGCTGCAACCTTAAATGTGTGTGGGACTTTTAATTAAAACATATGTGAGAGAAAAGTGTTAATAACTTTGGTTAGTTTATTGTTATATTGTTTAAAGTGTTTTATGTTATAATTACTAGTTAGAAAGAACGTGTAATTTAATTCATTTGTAATAAAAGAATAAAATCACGTTAAAACAATCTTACATATATATAATATTAGGTGCATTGTGGATTTGTGACATAATATTAGCACATTACATTGTAGGGATTTGATACGGGATTCATGCAATGATTCAATCTAATTATAAACGTGAATCTTGGATATAATAAAAATGATTGTAAGTAGATTAAGACAGATCAGAAATATGAGGGCATCACTGGTTATATTTGAAACACTGAGTTCGAATTACAAAGAAGAAAACGTTTGGATAATAATCCAGTATTCGAAAATTTAACTGTACACAGCAAGCCAATAAGTTTCAGAAGTTTTGTAGATCTGTACTTTCTTATCAAACTAAGCTTCAGTTTAGAAATATCAGTAATTTAATCGTTTATCACAGAAAAGTATTATATTCATTTGTCCGTACCGTGGAGAGATATATTTTACCCTAATTCTAGTATGTATCTAGTATTGCCAGGAAAAGGTTAATGGAACCATTGTTAAAAAAAAAATACATCTGCATCGAAGTGTCTTTAGAAGTTTAAGGTCCCCACTAAAGTAACTAAGTGGTATCAAAAGATGATCGACATCATGCTTGGAAATAGCAATAGTTGTATGAGACCTCAGAAAATCGAAATTAACATATTAAAGACGATGGTCTGACCAACAGTTATGTGTCATATCATTTATGTAGTGCCATCTGGCAAAATTCAAACAAATATTTCAAAAAATTATACTCTATATTGAGGGAAAAATCAAGGAAGAGATTGGAATGATGCCGAAGATTTTCTTCCCCTCTGTTGGTATTTTCCTCTGGGTTCCTATCGATCTCACTCACCCTCCCTTTTACTACTAGTGACACAACTTTTTAATACAACTCAGCAATCCTGATAGTCATTATTGCAAGAAATACTATAATAATATCAAAATATTATAATATATCAAACTGTTTCTTACTATATTTCATTGGAAAATTAAATCAACTTCTAGTAAAAATTTTGTCATCACAAACTGATAAATTGTGTATAATACTTTAGAGAACTAATAAAAATCTAAAACTAGATTAATTTAAGTTTTTAAGCAGATAGATTCCATTGTCAGACACCTTTAGTTCTAAATATACTAAAATTACAATCATTATAATTGCACAATATTTATTTACATAACGAAAACAACGTTTTATTTTTTTTTAAATTATTATACCTCCTAATTTTAGGGATTTTATTTTTTTTAGGTATGTTGTTTTCTTGATCTGCCTATCCTTCGATACATTATTCTGACTTTTGATTAGAGGAAGTGATTTATGATTCGCTTTCCCACTGTTCATTCCGATTTTTTCTTTCTTTACTTTTTTATCAGAATAAAAAGTAGACTGTAAAAAGAGACTAATCAAAAGTAATTTTATATTGGTTCATTAGCGAGCGAGATATAAATTATTCTTTACCAAATGTTACTCTAATGTTTGTTCCTCTTTTTTCCCTATTGTGTTTTTAATTTTTATTTTTACTCACATTATTATTTTTTTTTATTTTTACATTTCACCTATATATTGTATATTTTATATTATTTATGTATAGCTGTTTTCTGTTCTCTTTTTTCTGTATCCTTTTCATTCATTTTTTATAATACACAATGTATGAAAGCCATTCTCCATATTACTTATTGCCTACATTTGTGGTAGGTTTTAATAGTTACTCAACAAAAGTTTTGTTGAATCATAAAGTTTACCGTAATAAAGTCCCTTTCTATAGAGTTTCTGTTTGAAGGAAAAAAAAAATATAATCGCTTCTTTGTTATCTTTAAGATTATTTTCATGTATTTCGATAATCCTATTTCTTCCCGTATTTGGTAAAATCATGGGCAATCATGCTGGCTGGACATAAGGCAGTTTTGGTTCCATTACTTTTTTCACATGTTGGATATAAATTATACAGAAGGTGTCCACCAGTTCAAAATGAAAAATGCATAAATTGGATGATATCGTTTCATACTTTCGTGATTGGAAACTTGT
Organism: Euschistus heros; assembly: GCA_003667255.2. Lineage (NCBI taxonomy): Eukaryota > Metazoa > Arthropoda > Insecta > Hemiptera > Pentatomidae > Euschistus > Euschistus heros. The sequence continues at coordinate 1,970,654 of RCWM02000004.1, forward strand.
TACCCATTTTGTAATAATTTTTTGATTACTGATAATTCTGAGTCATTTTTCTTTTCAATTGCCTTCCTGCTGGGCACGGGGGCGATAATTAAAATTTTTTATCCTCGACAGTTACCTTAGATATATTTCTGATTATTTTATTCTTATTGATTTAATTGTATTTAAACTATCATACTTTCACAAGGATGGACAGCTATGATGCAAATGAGGCAGGTACAAGAAAGAATCTTGCGCAAAGAGATGGTAATGTGTGCCCCCCTGTTGCCCAGGTAGCGGGATCCTTCCCCTCATCAAACCCTCTTTAAGCAAACACGTCTCCATTGTCTTTTTGTCCTCCTCTCCTTTATTCTTTATTCCTCCATCGATATCATTTACATCAACGTTCGAAGAAAATAAAACACCTTCGCTTCCGCATGGATATCTCTATTCATTGTGGCTCCCTACAGCTTAGAAAAAGCTAAGATAAGAAATCTAGCTCAGGCAACCTTCATAAAAAGAGAATATTTGGAATTTTTTTTCATATCATGAGCAGGAACTAACCAGTAATCTTTTAGGAGCAAGAATTGAGTTATTTAAAGTTTTGTTTAGCTAATCGTAGGTAATACTATCTGAAATGTCCACCTATACTTTATATTGCATTAATTGTTTATTATGAGTTCATAGACTAATGCTAATTTCAAGAATGTTTGTAAAAAAAATTCCTTATAGTAAAATACTTTTAGTTTACAAACATAACTCTAAGAAAAAAGTCTTTTTCGCTATTTTTTACAAATATAATTAGGTTTTGAAATATTAAAAGAAATGAGAGACAGCAATAACAATCGATGCTGACATTACAAACGATTGAGGCCTACACACCTCACTTCACCTTCACACAACCCCACAGGGACCCTAAACAACCCTTGCACAATCCTACAATCTACACGTCACATTTTTACATGATTTTTTTATTTCTATCATGTCCAACTTTCATGTCCACTTTAACTAACGCAGTGCGCAGGATTCTCAATTGCGCTTATCTGTCTTTGACTTTTTTACGAATACTTTAAGATATTTTTCTTCCCTTTGCTACAACGGCATTGTTTTCCAATGTATTAAGCTTATAAATCTTAATTTTTATGTTAATAACTATTATAATTATGACGAATATTCCCCTTGAGGAGAGCGATTGAACTTCAAGTCACTTCATTTTCGGTAATTCCTCCTCCCTTACTAGTCTCAACATGCTCTCGGAATGATTCTTCTACCGCTCCTCCGTCCTCTTTTTCCTGGATGTTGTGATTCAAATCCAATTGTTCAAACTTCATATTGTTGATTTAAGTCCGACACTCGTTACTCTTCAGAATTTTCTATTCTGATTCTGATTTTTATTCTAATCAGCTGAAGGTCCCTCTATGCCTCCTTAAACCATTCTGTGCCACATTTGCTTGTTGTAATAATATTAAATCATTTCTTAGCTAATCAAGAACATTCCATGCTGTAGATGTGTGTGTAAACTTTCGCTCGGGGTATTTTGGCGCTTAGTCTTAAAAAGTATTAATATTATTATGATTACTATTTATTATATTCCTCATCACTGCCCTCCAAAGACTTCGACCTTATCACAGCTTTTCATCGTCTCTCTTCCAACTGCCGTAAATCTTCTTCTACGTCATCCAACCATCTCATGACAGGATGGCCCCGTTTTTGAGCACCTCAACCTTCTCTTTTTTATTAACTTTACAATATCTGTCTCTTTATGCAATACATTTAATTAATATTGGTTCTAATACTTTATCTTCCTCATTTTACATTGGTCGATATACATATTTTACGAATAACTTTTCTTTCCCATTGGCATAGCCGTCACTGCTTACTCTTGCCAGGACTCATGTTTCGCTGTCATAGGTTACAACTCCTAGTCTTATAAACGATCATATGTGTATTAACTAAAATGATTTGTTTTTAAATTCTTAATCTTGGAATAAATGAATCTACAGTTTGAAGGAACTAATTTAAATTACAATTTATGTAGGCAGTTCTACGGTAATATACTTATCCTGCACTCATGAGACTATTCCTAGAGGTAGTTCACACCCTACCCAAAACCCAGTATGCAGATGAGTTGGATATTGTCTAAGGTCTTGAAATAAAAGCGCGGAGTAACCATAGACCTAGCGACCCCTTGGTATTATTCTAATGCAATATAATTATTCCTAAGAGGTGCAAAGGGAAGGTGTTCCAACGGCAAGAACACACGTGATGTTAACAATGTTATTGTTCTCTCCGATCGGGGGGATGATTCTTATTAATGGGTCGCCCGGGGTAGCCCAGGTCCTGGGGGGTATGCTAATAGGAGAGGAACGCCTTCGTCTCAAGGACGCCTCTTTGTTGGAGGGAGAACAAAGTCTGCTTTAATTGTCTAGTTGTTCTATTTTGCATAGCATGGGAAGTCTAACAGCCTAGGGCTAGTCTTATTAGGGTGACTATCTTTGCATAGCCTACCTGGTTCGGCGATCGCTTGGAGACAATACCCTGCATTATGTTACATTAGCCTGACAATAGGGCGAACGGAAGAAGTGATGGATGGAAGAAACGGTGTCTCGTATCAGTTACTTTTGGATCACGGGGATACTCATTACAACCTACCAGAAGATTTAAGTCAAGAAAAATCAGAATTCTGGAATCTGCGTTTTTTTTTTTTTTTTTTTTTTTTTTTTTTTTTTAATCTATTCAGAAGTCTTACTAAAATTAGATAAATTTCTATAAGAAGAATGTTTTGACATTATTATTTTCTTTAAGGATACGATGTGCATACTTTAATCGTATATCAAGTCGTAGTATTGCTTGATTAAAGATTAAGTTATTTCAGACAGCAAAACATGACTCATCTCCTTGGAAACTTCTTCCGTGTGTTTCCCCAAATATCGATTTCGAGAAAAATATGAAATTATTCTTTTCTCTAATTGAATTTTAGAATTATAAATATCATTGCCGAGGGATCGTTATGAAAATTTAATTATTGAATTTTTAAAGATGAGTGACTGAAATTGATGCCTTTTCCACTGCCGTATATATTTAGTGTATCAGGAATGGACTTCAATGGGTAGGCTATGCCCACTGACTGGTATTCCATTTATTTATAGAAGCTTTAATGGAGGTTTATGACATCGTTCAACCACCAGCAGAATAGCCTAGCCAAAACTGAAAGAGATCCGTACCCAAAGATAGACTTAATCGATAAATTTTTTATTGAAAAGAGAAAGAGAATTATTGATTTTATAACATTATTACTATTTTTAGTTACTTATTGGAAGAAAATAATAAATACTATATTCTTATTTTTATGTATTTTGGCAAATAAATGCTATTATTTTTATAATTATTATTATTAATATTGAAATTTATTTACAGTAAAATAATCAAAGAATAATGAATAAAAAACAGAATATTATTTCATTAAATTCAGTAGGAAAATAAATTTCCTAGATTGAATTTATGTTTATTTTTATGACACGATGATTTCCACTTTTTTTTTTTATACAAATATCTTTACTAGAGCTGCAAAAACCAAAATTAGTCATAATCAAGAAATCAGGGTGAATATATAACTGTGAAAAATAAAAACTTAGCTAAAAGCTTTTGTATAATTGTTAAATAATATAAATTAATCATTTCATTGGACTACTATTTAACAATGAAATACGAATATAAAGCATTAAAGTCCACAAGGAAGTTGTAAGCGAAGCGGGAATATAATAGAAAAGGTAAATACTTAATATTTTAAATCCGACGGATCCAATATAGAGAGCGGAAGTTGGTGAATATAGGGTAGAGCGGAAGTTGGTGAATTAATTTAGCCAGGGGTGCCCCATGACATTTTTAATATTAAATACTCCGCTTTTGACGGAGGAAAACTAATACAAAGTCATCTCGGCCGAGGGAGAGGGGGGAGAGATTTCTGAAGAAGCTAATATTTCAGGGTTCTATATCAAGTTATCAGGGAAAATATACAAATTAGTACTGCCTTCTATATCATGTTTGTCAGCTGATTCATTAAATATTTTAAAATCTCTTTTTTTATATCTTCCTACATTAATTTAGCTCGTAATTATGAAAAATAATGTTTTAATAAATAATGTATTTTTTTAATCCATTGAAAAAATAGTACACAATTGGTTATTTTTCATCGCTATTGAGTAGTAAGATTTAAATACTAGTTTCAACCAAATAAGGATCACTACAATTAAATTATTAATGCTAAGTTACACCCAGATAGCTTTTTATTTCTTTGAAGGATATCATGATTCATACAATCTCAATAAAAGTTTTCTTGAAACAGTATTATTGTTGCATTATAAATATATCAACTTTCCTATCTCTGAAAAATATATATATATTTATATATATTCTACAGGCCAATATTGCGTGAACGCAACATTTTATGCTGCCATAATAGCTGACCAAAAATTTGTTTCTCAATTAAACTACCTTAAACATATTTCTTTGGGGAAAATTCAAAACTTTCAACTGATTCCAGCCTTCGTCCTAAATGAGCTAAATAAAAAAAATACGAACATTTATCATTACAATACCGTTATAATTTATTTTTAGAAAAGGAGGAAAGAACTCATTAGTAGCACCTCAATAAAAGATCTATATTAGAAGGTCTCTTGGACAACTTTTCAGACGCCTCGGAGGATTATCGGGAATTGAGTGTGAGGCAAGTTGTGATACTAGTGAGTAGGTATGGAGCTTACTATGAAAGGATAGGTATCTGCATTGGGCCAAATCAGCAACATATGGAACAATGAAATCTTTATGAATAAGTTTTTTTGTCACATAATAAGAAGAGTTGAGGATTTTATGAAGGATTTTGGATTGTAAGGATTGGATACGAGGAGAATTGGAATGTTAAGTGGAGCCCCAAAGCTTAACTCCGTATGCTCATATAGGTTAATGTTGAAAAAGTCTATGCAGAATATAAAATGCATATTTTAGAAAAAAATCGAAATTAATCAGCATCAATTTATCCATCTGGTACAGTCAAAAAGTCATAATACTTCTAAAAAAAAAAAATAAAATAGTTTAAAATTCAGACTGTTCAGGCCACATTTTTTCTATTAATTGTAAGATTTATTTATCTTTTTTATACTACCGATTACGGATCAGTTAACTATTCTTAATAATTTCTTGTAATACGGAATATGAACCTATATGCTTTGGAGTAATTGTATGACGTACATGTGATCGTGACGTAATTTATACAAAGCACAAGGGCAACATTTAAGAGTTCGCACACAGGCTACTGAAAAGCTAGCTACGTCAGTGCTTCTCAGTTCTCTCCAGAAATTTTAAATTTAGAATAATATAAATTAATATTGTAAGGCTATTATACTGCTAACAGTTTTCTATAATTGCGAACGTGGCCGCTTACTTAAAGGAAATTACAACGCCTTAAAGTTTTCGAAAATAAAGTACAACATAGAATATTTGGCGCAAAAAAAGATAAGCATACAGGAGACTTTAGAAGGCTCCGAACAGTGGGAGCTTTATCCTTTACATATAGTAGGTGTAAGGCGGTTAAAATGGGATTGTGAAGTCGTTAAATTTTATAATTACCGGATTCTAATTAAGTAATTAGATTTGAGGAGTAAACGTCTGAGAAGTAGACCGACACATACGAGTAGATGGGAGAATTGCGTCAGTTATGATCTGAGGGATTTGGGTTTTGTTGGGGTGATTGGTAGGTGTGTGCTCAGAGTTCGTTAGTGTTCTCCTTCGGGTTCACTGATCGTTTTATTTATTTATAACCATATAAATATCAGTTTCATTTTTTTGCACTTATAGCTTAATGTATCGTAAAGCCGGCTCCACACATTCGTGTTATGTCATAACACGCAACACGAAACAGACATGCTCGTCAAAGATTGGCAAATGTGTGGATGGCCACTCGGCTCGTGTTATGTGTTATGATATTTTTTCGGATCCTGTTATAGTTGTATAGCCAGCTCCACACATTCGTGTTATGTCATAACACGCAACACGAAACAGACATGCTCGTTGAAGAAGCCGAATGTGTGGATGGGCACTCGGCTCGTGTTATGTGTTATCAAGTTGTTTCTGCTCGTGTTATGGGTGTATCGCTATAGGAGGCGGTTTTTAACACACATCAAAGGAAATTTGTTTACCCATAACACAAGCCGAAACAGAGACAATCGCTTATCCACAAATTCGTCTAGCAACAGCGAATAATCATAAAGCCCAGTTAATCATTATTATCAATAATAACTGTTTTAAAATGAAAAACTATTAAATTTGATAATAAATAACGTAAAGTAAGCACGTAGCGATTTAAAAAATATACAATTTAAATCGATAACTAATTTCATACATTTTGAGTTGGACTGGACTATATTAGGTATATTTTTTTACGGTAGCATTTGTAATGGGAAACTAGGTTGTTGACAAATTTTTTTTCGTCTATTCAATTAGTCAAGTAGAGATTTTCGTAGCTTATCTTCACTTTTGCTCTCAGTTCAGTCTGAAAGTAGATAGATCTTGGCCTAAATAAAGCTTACGCAAACTTTATTAACACATGAGACAATGTGATAAAGAAATAATAAGAGCTGACTGTAAGGAGATTAAGTAGCCTTGCATTAAAAAAGTGGTATTTGAGAGACTATAGAGTCCTGAAACAATGGTAAAATAAAATATGATATAAGAAAGGGGGGAGACCGAAACAGGGAAAAACAACATAGCCCAGTCGATTTATACATCGGAGGATATCAGCCTAAGATACATGTTTTTAAATACAGCAATAGATACTTGAAAATGTTTTGTAATTAAAAAAAAAGCAGGTAGATTCCTGCCAATTCTCTCACTCATTTCAAAAACCAGCAGTGCAATGTTCTTCCTCAAATCCGATTTTTGTGATCTTTTTCCGTTTCTAAAAAAAAGTTGGTCTACAGGTACAGTGTACAAATCAAATAAAGCTAATTAAAGTTCCTTTAAATTCTTTCTTGAGGACATTTCTGTGAAACCAGTAATTTTTTTAGAATGCGGCCGAGAACTTGACTCAAGGGAAACATTTCAATTATTGTGAAAAATCACTATTTCTTGGAGAACTGTATTTCCGCAACCAATTAATCTACATAGCTGCGGTTGGAATAAAATCGTCACACATTTAGTACTCTTTAATATTGTAAATGCTACGACAAGTAAATTTACATATTTGAGAGATATTAATGAAAAACGAAAATAGTGCTAAAATTCCTACTACGAACATCCCACCTGGTTTTGAGGTTTGAAAACTTGGATTTTAACTATCCTTATGGGTCCTAACAACATAATAAAAAATAGTAGATACATGCGTTTTTACGAACTTGGCTTATTTTAGTAGGTATTGATATATTGTCATGACGGAACAGGGAACTGTTTCGTCATTTTTTCGTGTTATGTGTTACGCCATAACAGAGAACTGTTTCGTGTTATGTGTTACGCCATAACAGAGAACTGTTTCGTGTTATGTGTTAAGCCATAACAGAGAACTGTTTCGTGTTATGTGTTAAGCCATAACAGAGAACTGTTTCGTCGTTAAGTTGGGTGATGTGTTATGTGTTATGACATAACACGAAACAGGTTTGGTGAGCATTGGGCGAAACAGTTTCGTGTTGCGTGTTATGACATAACACGAATGTGTGGAGCCGGCTTTAAGAAGTACGCCTGCTTATCAAACTCTCACTAACGTTGGATACTTTCTTTACTATAGAAAAATAGTCATACATACGTATTTATATACACGTGTGTGTATACATATATCTTTTTATTTGCCTAAAATCATTTAAATTTAAATATCAGAAGTCTGTAGTATTTAATGAATACATTTCCTGGTTTCATTAAAATCATTAATAAATTTCAATGGAAACATCTTGCCGTAATTAATTAATTCTTCGTTCAGGTTCATTATGAATAATTCGTAATAATTATTAATACATATGAAAGCAAATTTAATTTAGCCCTTCTTAAAAAGAAATACAGGCCAAATTTCAATTTAATTATTCATACCCATTTGTACTGAATGGCATTTCTTCATGTCATTACATTTTTACAATATTTATATATCATATTGTAGTATTTATATATCATAGCAACTCGTCAAGTAAAATTAGATATATTCTAGTTTTAGTATATGTTAATGTAATTAATTATTACAATAATTTATGTATTTATATACATGACTGGGGGTGTCTCTTCGAGAATGGGAAACCAACCACCTGGTTTCGTAAATTCGTCCACACATATCCACTCTAGTTACATCTATTGATCTTTATTCTTAAAAAGTTTGAGTTTCGAACATACTTTATATAGGAAACTAATCTATATCTATACTATTATATAAAAGGACAAGCCATTTTTCGTTTTTGATCACTAACCACTAAAACTATTGAGCCAATCTGTACCAAATTAGCAAGATTAAGAAATAATAAAATTTACGATAGTATAAATTTAAATGTACAACGCTGAGAGCCAGAAACGAGGTGCCACACTGTCATATACTATTATGGTTATAAATTAAAATTCAGCCAGATGAAAACAATAAAGTTATCTCTGCCTCGTAAAAAGTATTACTAAATCAAAATGTCGATCCTTTTCTTTTTGATATTGCGGGTAAATATATGATTCATGGGCCTTTCGTTGCACGGACTATTAATGCAGTCCATTATCCGCAAGTGTTTCTTAATAGTCTCTGTTCATCTGGGTTACCAACTCATACATTAATATTAGGGATTATTAAATCCATTTATGCTTTTACGTAATTACTATCATTGAAGAAATAATGCTCTATTAAAGATTACTACTATCATCCACTGCATTCCCGATTGCTGATCTGGATCGCAATTATGCTTTCAGTCACTGGAATACTAGTTTTAAATAAACGAGAAGTTCGTCATTCATATGTTTATATATAATAATAACGTAATTTTACCAATGGCGAATATATTTAATGGTGTAGTAAATAGCGAAGTGGCTATCAATGTACTTCGAGTGATAGATTTAAATCCAAATTCTGAATCAGAAAATGAGTGTGTGGACGAAACGATAGTTTCAGCTTTTCTAATCTAAAAAACTAGTAAACATTTGTATTTAAAGAAAAGAAAAAGGGATTGGGAATTTGCTCATACTAAAGAATTGAAGAACGACAAATTTATACACTATTATTATACATGTAATCTGCATGAATTATATCAAACAAAATTTGACGAATTCACACTGCCTTATCTTCCATAATTTAATTACAATGTATGTAGTAGGAGATTTGGTGGAATTAATTTGCAAATTAAGAGCTGTGCTAAAAAAAAATTATATTAACATCCATCCATTTTCTGACAAACGCGTTGACCACTGGAGAAAACTGCGGCATGAGAGCTGCGTTAAACCGTGTCACAGTGAATACTACCTCGTCATCTTGCGATGTAATTTGATGAGTCCGTATCATTTCATGTTTCACAGAAACTCATTCAGCGTCACATCACCAGCCTTTTTTTTTCAGTAAATCTGAGTCCATCTCGGATTGAAATGGATTTCTATGCTTATATATTTAAGAAATAGATTTCTGGGAATACTAAAGAGAATAATCTAAAGGATAACTGCTTCCTTTACATACTTATTGCTAAAATAAATATATGTACACCTTAGTAAAAATAACAATCATAAACTCACTAATAAATTATTTTGATGTCTTGACTTCTGAAATCAATACTCCTTAAGTTGCCAAGTGATTAATAATGCTAATTAAAAATGTATTAGGAAATAGACAGTAATAAAAGAAGTATTATCGGTGTTCAATAAATTCTACGATCATCTATGGCCTAATATATTCACCACCTTTAGCATTTGAAATTGGTTTTTGTTTTTTTTCTTTTCTTCCATTTAATGGTATGCTGTTATATTGATGCGAAACACATGCCAGCTCGATATGATGGGGCTATTACTGCCATTTCAATTTACAACTCCAGGACCACAAGAGGCCTTGGCACAACAGCTGTCGTTTTCTCAGCATTGAGCGTTTAAGCAAGAAATATCAAATACATTGAAGTTAACGGTATAAAGCATGACATTCTGCTATAATCATATGATTTTATTGCTACTTGTACTATTCGTTTTTATCGGAATACACATTTACTATTGGCAGTTGTTTGTCAGGATAAAACCCATGTTTATATGAATTCTTGCATATTTTGTTGCTATGTACGATTGGTATCAATATTTGATTTCGATATCAAATACACAAACATCGATACACAGATATCGATTACACAAACATCAAATAGAATCAACAGAGAGTGGTCTCGTGTAAATTCCGGTCCCAACGATACTAGTTAAAAAGTTATCTAAATCTTTTGAAAATGTTGATATTTACATTAAATTGGTTGTATATTAATCCAGTGAAAAAACTTATTAAACCTTTGTAGGAAGCGTCATAGCAAATATTAAAATAATAAATAATACCTGCAATATTTACTTCAGTGGAATATATTGTGACCTATTTAGATTATCAGATTGTAGATATGATTCTTTTACTTTTGCTGGAAATAGAGCTTCTTTTTTCTATATGAAAGCCAAAAACTAGCCCTGTATTAATTGTGCGATCATTAAAATAAAAGAGCAAAATTTTACTATTTCTTGCAGGACTATGTCTCTATCTAAAGACTTTTATTAGAAAAAATCCTAATAAGTTATTTTATCATTTTAAATAATTTTATCAATCAGGAGTAGGTAGGTACCAATGGTGCTTAACTCCCTCATGTCAGACATTACTTTTGTATTTTTAACTGTCACGGATTGAGTGGCAGGTGTTAAAAAAAAAAAATGAATATAAAATTTGCTATTTAAAAAATATTGGTCCTAAACACTAATACAAATTTCTATTGGCAACACTGGTTTGCAAACTGACATTAACGTTGTTTGTTTCTTTCCTTTTCATTTTTTTTATTTTCTTCATTTTAAAGTTTTCCAGATCGTCTTATTGCTTACTCATATTCCATTAAAAATAAATCCGTGATAGTTCACTGGGTTGAGGGAAAAACCTGGCGATTGATTTTGAGAGTAACATTATTTTACCTAGGACTGATGTAAAGAAAAAGTACTTTCTTTTCATAACTGACAGAGTAGGTCAGATAATTTATTTAAACATTCTTAAAAGTATATTGGATCATTTTTTTAGATATGAATGACGAATCGGCCATTAACACACCAGTCATTTTCACATTTATCATTGCAATACAATATTACTATAATTAGAAAAAATTGTATCCTAATGATTGCAGTATGGCAAAGAAAAAAAAATTGAACTATATCTTTGGGATAAATAGTGGCATATTATTATGTATTCTAATTAGATTAATTATATTATATAATTTATTTAATTACAATAAACTGAAAATAAATTTTCTCCAGTATACTCAATTTATTTTTAGTTTGAGTTCCATACAAAGTGCAGAATCAATAAAGTTGTTTGTGAACATACAAGAACGATAAAATTTAATATACTTATATCTTTGTGTTCAATAGCAGCTGATATAAGAAGCAGGAATAGGAGCCTTTTTCACTATGAAATATTTCAGTCCAAACAATTTTGATTGAAGCTATGCATGATGAGATTTGTTAAAATATTTTTTAATGTGTCAAAGCTGCAGCATAAGCACATCTCTAACAACCAGTCTGGTTCTCCTTGGCAATGAACAGGCTCAGGACACAAATAAAAGCACAAAATCTTATGTTTTAATCAAGTTTTATTTAACATTGTTTATTTATCTATGATTTTGTTAATAATATTTGAAAGAACTATAATTAGCTTTCATATGACACTAAAATTAATATCTGATATGAAATGTATGATACAGAAATACTTTTATTTATTTTTTTAATATTATTTTTGTTTAAGAAATATTTAGATTGATTGATCATTGGTAAACATCACTAATGACTGAATTTTAAATATTTATTTGATTTTTTTTTTCTTAAGCCTTTACTATGTGTATAGCATTATGATTTGTTTCTTGATATCACTTTTCAAAAATTTCAGAAAATAGAAAAAATGTTTTATTGCTATTATCTATTTTCATAGATCATATCCTGTATTACTTAATTAATTAATTAATTAATTGTCTGAGCTATTGAATCATAATTAAAAATTCTTTAGCATACTCTCCATTCTAAATTCTTTTTCATTGTTATAATGCCTATAAACAACTTACAATATACGATTAAAATAGTATAGTTGACTATATGATATAAAAGCTGAAGAATATGATTAAGGATGTTGTCAGGTTTATAAACTACATATCCAAGTTAAAAAAAAAAAAAACTTTATAAAAGAAGTGCCGACATTTTGAAATACCCAGCAGAGTTAATAAAAAATTGTATCATTCGACTAATAATTCAATTACCAATTGTATCATTCAACTAGATCTTAATACTATTTCATATTGTTTATGTAATTAAAATTTTTATTTTATTTCAATAAGTTACATAATTAATACTTTTGATATATCTTTGTAAATTAATTTACTTTGTTAATTTATTATTGTATTGTTTTGGTCACATCCATTTTTTGTTATTCAACTGAATAATTTTTTGTATCACTGAAAAAGACCTGATAAGCAGGTTGAAACATCATCCCTCATAATACATAAACTTTTTTTTTTAACTTTTTTATTTTTTTATTCTATCGGCATTGGATAGTTCCATACAGCCAGATATAATCTTTTAATTAATTAGTAAAAATTGTAAAAAGTATTTACTTAATTATATTTTAAATTAATTTTTTTATTGATTTCAAATAGTTCAATATGTAGCTTATCTCATCTCTTCTGCTTAGTGATATTATTTCCTTATATGTAATGTTGTTATTTTTAAGGTTTTCAAAAAGGTTTTTTCCATGTTTTGTTTTGTTTCTATGTGTTGTTTTCTACGTGTTTTGTTTCTATGTATTCTTTTCTATTTGTTTTGTTTCTATGTATTGTTTATAAACCTGACTGCATCCCTGACCATATTCTTCAACCGAATGACAATATAACTAACAGCATCAACTTAGGAAATGAGTTTTAATAATACACACCCATCAAATTCACTAATTCATACTTATTGTCCAATATTGTTTAATTTATTTTAATGAATTATATTTATTGATCCCAGCTTGTCTGAACTAAAAGAACCACCAACGATATAATTATAAGGCAATTATTATTAATATTTCTTAGTTTTATAATCTTGATTACAACCTTAATCCATCATTTATTAAAATAAGCTATTTTCTTTACCCTAGATCTGAGGGTGATAGCCATAAGCTGGACACAGGAAGTTATTAATACCTTTAAATAGGAATGCTTTCTGGATGGAAATGAATAATTTAAAACACGATTTCCTGTTTGAATATATGAAATTCAAATAATATATTAATAGAAATTTGATATCAATCTCTATTAAAAGTTAACTCATATTAATAATTTGGCCATTAAATCCTATATATTAACCTTCAAGTTAAATTGTTATAATACTTTAGTGTTGTACTTACATTTTTTTAAATCATTATAAATAGCAATTTCTCTTGTCAAACTTTCAGTAACCCAAACAATGAATATTTACAATCGATTTAACTCTTATATTTCAGAGTTTAATCTTTTTCAGTTCCAAATTTAATAAAAAATCATTTATTTTGATTGAGCGCGTTATAATGAAGCAAATATTTAAAGATACAGAGACCTAAGACTTAATTTATATTAGTAAGGAAACTAAATTAATTAATAAAGCTAACAGTTTCACACAACAAGAAACATAAATTGAGTAATCTATAATTTAGTATACATTGCAAATGTGAATAGATGTAGAGTTAAAAGTCAAAAAAAGAGTTAAGTGCCTACTATTATGTTATTAGAGTTAACCTTCATTTAGTTATGTAAAGCAAAGTTAAATAAAACCACCTTAAATGCATTTGTATATTTACCAGTTTATTCCCAGTGGCCATGGTCAAGTAAAAAGAGAACCCATTTCTGATAATATACAACAGAAATCTGACAAATACCTAAAGTTTTATCACACCATATTCAAACATACTTAATTGCTATAATTTTACGAATCAATAATATTAATTTAATAATGAAAAGAAAACAATAATTGCATCATAATATGTTTTAATCTAATTATTTTACAAACATTGTATTATCTTAGAATCAAATTATAATGAAGTAGAAAACTAATTTGAATTAGTAGTGAACATTTTATTAACATCAAAGAAATTACTTCTTTTTGCTCATTATTTTCCACAACCATCATTCTTATTAATACCATCTTAGTCAGATGTGTGGCATGCAGTGCATTCTAGCGGTCTTCAGTGAAACTACTAACCTCATAGCTTACCTCTAAAAAACATATTTCTAATGCAATATATTATTAACAGTGCTTTCAGTACATATTGTAAATGATTTTAATGTTTTAATTGGTATTTTCTGTTGTTGTTTTTTTTTTTTTTTTTTTTTTTTTTTTTTTTTTTTTTTTTTTTTGTCAAAAGTTTGTTGATTGAATATTACATTGTTTTTGAGGGTTTAAGATATAACTTGAATATTTAGTTCACCAGGCACAAAAGTTATTTAAACATAACTTTAGTTCCAGATAAAACATTTATTTCATTTTAATTTAAAATTATGTAATATTAAATTTATAAATAAAGATGTCTTTAAGTAAAAAAAAAAAAGTTAAATTAAAAATTCATGTGAAATATTTCAATTTAATATATACCAACTATTATAGGTGGTATAATTTACAGGAAAGTGCAATAAGAGCAATTAAAACTTGTGGAAATAAACTTTTCTAATGAAATGTGTTGCTTAGGATATGAATACAATGTTCAGTCGACCTTTAAATTTTTTTAATATTAATTTACTTAAGTAGCTCATTTAAACAAATTTCTTTCTTTCCATTAAAAAACTTTTTTAACGAGATAGTAGGAATATTACAAATATTATTTTTTTTTTTAAATTATATTACTATATTCAAACTTACACTTCTAATTTAGTAAGTACATTGTCATCAGGGATGTTTTGGTACCAATTTTTTTTTTTTTATACCTGATTCCAATACTGATGCTAGGAAATTATTTCTCAATTCTGGATACCGATACCACATTTAGAATTAAAACATAAACAAAATGAAATATCATAATAGTGCATTAGAGAAATGAAAAAAAACAAGTCAGATGTGTTTAGAACAATTACACATAAATCCAATAAATAACTAAGTAAACAGTAAGTATCATTGATTAGCTACAACATATAATTTATGTAATGAATTACAATCCATATAGTATCAAAAAAGGAGAAAATTTTCACAAATTGTAATTTAAGAAGATAAAAATTTCATATATTCTAGGTTTTATTTATTTTTTTGCAGTAGAAAATGTTAACAAAATCTATCGCTGAACACTGTAGATATGGGTGATTCAGATTAGAATTTTAAACTTGAGTGTTGAGTGAATTTCTGCAGCTTAGGTAAATGACTCCTTGAAATGGAACCAAAAATTTACCTGCCTATATTTTTAATACCAGAGCTGGAGTTGGTGCTTCTGCAGAGCTAGTTTAAAATTTTAGTTCTATTCTTAAACTATAAATACTTGTCTTCAACAATCTTTGAAGGAATTTTGATGTCTGAACTGAACATGGAAAGTATCGATGAATACTTAAGAATCAACTTCAAGTCATCAATTCTCTACTGATAATTTTCCAAAGAATAGATAGAATCTAGAATCAACTTTAGTAACCAACATATCCCGATAGTTGCATAATCAATAATATAATTGTAAAAATACTGTAAATTTTCAAACCCTTTACTGCAAGATATGTTTTTTTTTTTAATATTTGTCTACTATTATCCAATATTTTAATACATATCTTAAAATATATTAAAATATCTGGCCATTGATTATTTTACCAGGAATTGATTTATAGTATAGAGGTAACTTCATCGAGTCCAGTCTTAACTATATTTAGTTTTAAAAAGTTATCTTAGAATAATGTTATAAATATTTATAAATTGGTGATTAATTTATTCTTGTTTTTTTCAGAATTGTCTCAAGTAAAACATACAATTATTTCTTCTTCATTTTTTAAATTAACAATAAACTTGTAGTGTATTACATTGTCACACCACTAATATTTATTATATTTTACCCATCTACAATAAATGGTTTATTTTAAATTGGTAGCAATTGAATTGAGATATTAAGGACTCAGGTATCTAGGTATTAAGAATATTTTTTAGGTATTCTGTACAAACTATCGAGTATACTGAAGACCTGAACCTCCAAGGAAAGTCCCCGAATCAGTTATATGAGGCTTTTCCTCAACTGTATTTGGCAGCAATGAGGATGGAATTTATCATCAAAATTGATGAAAAATGTGGGCTGGTACACCCAATCTCAAGTAAAGATAAGTTGTAACAGCCCATTATAATGTGGTCAACATTAATAGTTTTCTGCTTGAGCTCTCTGAGCCAAGGCATTAACAAAATTAAAGGGCAGGGCACATAAGTTAAATCAGTTTTATTTAACTTAATAGTTTTTTACTCATTTTTTTTTGTTTTACCATTAACAGTTTCATGACACAAGGGTGCACCGGACCTCCAACATAAGCCAAATGAAGTATCACCATAATTCCTCAAAGAGCAAACACATGGAAAAAGATGATGTCCAAATCTGAAAGAGTGTTGAAGTAGCCTGGAACATGCTGAACATGTGCAGAGTGGCATCAGATGCAGTTAATTAGGGATTTCTAAAATATTTATTTGTGTTGTATATTTAATATTGGTTTGTGTTCAATTATTTCGATACCATACTATTCCATCGGTACTATATTCATAAATATTATGAATAATTGTTACTTTATAATTATTAATTATTTTTATTTATATAATGTCATTATTTTAAATTAGGTTGATAGGTATGTTGTGTTATGTAGCAACCCTATGAAATTAGGTAGCAGTTTTTTTAATTTTAGTGAAGCATTTCTCACTATAATAGCTGTTACAGTGTTAACAATTTATTTTATTTTTTTATTTTTTTAAAACTAATCCTCTTCTGTTATTGAGTGAAATAAAATTCAACTCTTTCGACTCTAAACATATACATTTTAATGTACCTATTAACTATCAGGAAGGCTCATGACATAATGAAATTTTATTAGACCTGTCTGCTTAAAAAGCAAAAAAAAAAAGGGCAGAAGGGATTCAAAGCTTATTGAGTCTACTTTTTATATTTTATAGAACAGTATGTTTACCTACATGTGCGATATCATGAAACAATATTATCTAAGAAAAACAAAAGATGATGTTTTTGAAATAAATTAGAGTTAATTTAGTTTTAGTTTACTTTTATTACTGTGTAATTTTATTAGGTTAGAAAAAAATACAGTTGAGGAGAGATGGAAAAATATGATGACCAACTTAAAGAGTATTGCCCTTTAACAGAAATAATAGAGTTTAATTTTTTTTTTTTTTTTCTATGTTTAAGTCTCTTGTATTAAGTTTATTAATGTCTGTTCAAAATTAATACAGCCAGACAACAATAGCATGTCATTGATATCCAGAAAATGGTAGCTGTACTATTGAAGAATGAAGAAGAATAATATAACAGCTATAGTGTTTATAGACAGACTACAAGAATACAATAGACAACAAACTATTGTTAATAAGAGACCTAAATAAAAATATAATAGACCTAAAGTTATAAGAAGGAAAGGAAAGTCCTCAGAAAAAATATAAGACTCCAATGAAACAAATTACCTTCAAATTCTTCATATAAAGAAAAAAGTAGAGCCATATGAACTCAATAAAAATGAAGATAATGTTGCCATTATTAAAAGGCGTCATTTAAAATGGTTGGGACGGGTAAAGAGCTTGGAGGAATATTTTAGAAGTTGACTAAAAATCTGCTTTATAGCCACCCAGGAGAAGCATGGACCCGTAGAAAAACCTCGGTGGCTTCAGTGACCCATAGCCATATGGTTATAAGACAATCAAGATCTGTTGTTGAGGGAGAAGCCTTGTTTGTAAGTGTGCTTTAGTTCCCTGGTTATGCAAAAACAAAATCATATGCTATTTCTAATATTTTTTTTTTAGTTTATCTAGAATTTTATATCTACAGCATTACATTTATCAATTTCAAATTTAAACATCAGATTTCATTAGTAATTTCATACATTTCATACAGACTATTCTTTCCTTTCCAATGCCATTCACTTTTTTTTAGCTATACTAATGTCATTATTACTAGGTACTCGTTTTCATATTATTGTGAAAGGGAACCACTATTACTCCCACCAATTAGTATGAATTTTTCTTTTTGTCATTCATATATTCGTTATGCAATACAAAATGTAAAAAATAATTAGAAATAATATTTATTACTTAATTCATTTTGGTATTAGGAAATCCAGATTTTGTTTATGGAATATAATATGATTTATTTATGTAATATTTTGATTAACTAATAATTCAATTATCTAATACTGAAAATAAATAAATAAAATGTCTTGGGGAACCTAAAAGCTTGATAATTGACCACACACCTCATTTTATCCCTTCCTTTAAAAACCAAAACCCTAAGATCAGCCCTGACATAATCCTGCCATCAATGTTCCGATCTACCTATCAGACATTTACCTGACAGTTCAACAATGGTTAAGAGATAAAGATTTTAGAGATTTGGTAATTATCAAATCTTACAAGTTCACATACTCATTTCAACCATTATGCTGCTTTTACCTGAACAATATTTATGGATGAGTATCTCAAAATACAGTTTTGTGCATTGAAAATGAATTTAAATGACATCAAAATAGATGCAATCTAATACCTACTAAAAGATAAAAAAATTAAAATAACAATTCCCAATTTTTAAAATCTCTTACAAATTATTATCACAAGTAAATTGTTTCTCAGCGAACCTTTCAAAAATTGGATATTGGTCATTAACTATGTAAGGAAAATAGTTTTGTATTAATGAACTGGCATACACTAATGGAAACAATTGAGGTTGGGACATTTTTAGATCAATAACACTCATTAAATTGATCAAGAGATAGCAGCACAAGACATTTCCATCTCAAATCATAATGAAGAGAATGAAAATTATCATATAGGTATAGGTCCATTTTATTTTTTCATCTAGAAAAATATTTAATTATTTCAGCAAAATCAATGTTGATTTTAATTTTATCCCTCCTTGAATATCGATATGCTGAGATTTTGTGGAAAACTGTTCTTCACCATGATTCTCATAAATCTTTTGTAAAACAACAGCTAACTTATTATCATTAGAAATGACAAAGAAGAATTAGAAGATACATTATAGTTATAAAAATAATTGTAACTAGAGTAAAAAATATTTCAAAAATGTATACTACAAATGCATTTATTTTTCTATTTATAGAACATTGATTATCACTTATATCTTTGTGTAGTCATCTTTGTCATTTCATATATACGTATTTATTTAGGAATACTGCTTAAAATCATTATTTCAGATTTTCATAGGAATGTTAATGAAGAAAAGAGTCAATGTAAATCTCAATTTATTTTGGTTTTCAATTTCCAAATTAAAATAGAATTTTATCATTTACATTTAATGTCCAAAAATAATAATTTAAAATATTTTTTAAATTGTATTATTACATTATTTAATATGTTGTCTACATAATACTAACAATGGTGATACTAACATAATCAACTGAAATAAAAAAATATATTTCGACAGTGTCGACTTCATTGATTTCTAAGTTATTTGTTTTAATAGCTGACTGTATTTTCAATAAAAAAAACTATTCTATTGCAAATTTTATAATGATAATAATATAGTTCCTTTTTATTAATAAAATTAGGATGAAATGAATATATTTATATGCATACAATTATCTAGCACTATCTTTAAAAATAAATGTCATGAAAATTTTTCAATCATTCAGTTATAACACAATATATAGTATATCAAAGTAATATGCTAACATTTTACAATAAAAAAAAAAAAAATCACAAACAAAGATAGGAGCTATTACATCATAAGATAAAAAGAAAATTATATTTAGATTTTAATATATGTACATTTAAAAAAATTAATAAATAAAATTAAACAATTTATTTGTTCTTCAATACACAAGATTGCTCCTAAAATTAACCCTAAAATTGCTACAGATTTTCTTTATTATAACTGATATATTTATTTTTAAACAGTTTTTATTAAATAAATATTACAATCTGTCTTAAACAAGTTAAAAAAGAAATATTTATAGTAATGAAACCATTGATATAAAATGCACAACAGGAATAATAAAAT
Source organism: Euschistus heros (assembly GCA_003667255.2). Lineage (NCBI taxonomy): Eukaryota > Metazoa > Arthropoda > Insecta > Hemiptera > Pentatomidae > Euschistus > Euschistus heros. Next base: position 1,991,016 of record RCWM02000004.1, read on the forward strand.
AATAAATAACAATACAAGATAAAAAATAAACTAAATTAAAAAGAGAATAATAAATAAATACATTAAAACTATCATAGTATATATACAAACAAACTGAGGAACCTGAGCCAAGCCTGTCCCACCAGTTACGGGGAGCAGTGTAGGATTCAAAGAGATCCCAGAATTGCTCTTTCACCAGCGATAACAATATCTACTAACTGCCTTCCAAGACATTATTATATTACCTGATACAACTGGTCATTGGAAAATGATTTTGACAGGTATTGTTTTTGAAGCTATGTCTCTTTTTTAATTAAAATATAGAAATCAGGAGATGAGAGTAGATATGGGTAGATAAGAACAATTTATCAAAAAAGTGACAAATTTATAAATCATAATGGATTAACCAAAAGGATTTTAACTTTATTTAGAATAGGTATGCTGTTTTAATACTTTCATGAGTATGTATTAATAGGAGTAGCTAATAAAATACTTGTTTATCAATAATGTGTACTTTTATAGAATTAACAACTATAAATAAAACAAAACCAAAGAAAATAATTGAATAAGTTCTTAACTTAGCTAACATCATTACAGTATATTTGATCATAATATATTATTAATGAAACTACTACCATATAAAATAATTTTAATAATGTTCAATTAGGTATTTATTATTTCACCAATAAATTAAAAGATAAAAATCGTCTTTTGAATTAAAAACAAATCTTATATTTATTACATTTTCATTTTTCTATTATATCTCACTTTCTCTTTTTTTCGTATTTCAAAACCAAAATACTCTTAATTTTTTAATATTATGAATTCAAAATGAAAATTGTCTTAGTGAAAAATCATTGATAAATTTAATGATTGATTCAGTTTTATTATATGAAACATTACTTTTAATTAATTATATTTAATGAAATGTTATTATGAACTCTTAAGTCCAGCATTTTACTCCTTATATAAATTTATTTCATTTCACATGTTTTGAGGGAATACCTTTCCCATCCTCAGGTAAGAACCTATTTGTCTATTTAAATAGATTGACTAAGTGGAAACACAATAGAATAGGTTCTTACCTGATGATAGGAAAGGTATTTTATATAAAGGTAGTTATTTAACTGAGCCTCCTTTGATATTATTGAAAGTTATTAATTATGAACATTATCTTCACATTTACTAGATTTTTTTTTTTGTTTATATCTGTTCATTTCAATAATTTTTTTTTTTAAATTAATGATATACCCTAATTAGTAAAACATGAACATAGGATACCATTCATGAACCATTTCCTCTGCTTCAGAAATTAAAGAATAGCAAGAATTTTAAAAAAGATTGATGTTTGAATGAATGTATTGCCTCGTTATAATTTTATACATTTAAATGTTTAGAAAATAGTCCAAGGTCTTGAAAAGAGTAAATCATTATTGATTAGTCTGTCAAGTAATGAAGAGCTTCAAATTTTAAGAGGATTTTCCTGGCCAATCTCAAAATGGGTAATCATTAATATTGAAGGAGTATTTTCTCAAGATTACTCTGCTAAGCTGAATCATTAAGGTTCTTCGCTAATTACTAATCTTTTAGTAATTAATAATTAAATACTTGAATAATTTAAATATAACTAAATACTGAGTTAAAATGTTTTATTACCACTCATATTTTACAAACCAAGAATATAGTTGGCATACAGTTAAAGAGGAACACAAAAAGTAATAAAATACTTTAGATTCTCCAATAAAATAAAAATATAAACAATCACAATATGTAGGCTCACAATAAATAAAGTAAATTATTACTTAAATTCAGGGTTTTTCTCCTTAACCGCACTACTATGGTCATTCGAACGCACTGACAATGTTCTTATAAGTTATCTATTTTCAGTTTTTATGTTAACCATTCAACAGTGAAACTTCATTTTTCAATTTCTATATTGAGAAAATAGGTTTTACTATAATTCTCTTTCATTCAAATAGTAGACTACTGATATTTGAATGCTATAATGTATATTTAAAAAATAAATAAATTATCCAGGATAAAGTAGCATTTTTATTTGTGTAATAATTTTACTTGATTGCCTTAGAATCATTTTTAAAAATTTATCCCATATTTGTTATTTATAAATTTCTCATTTTCTTTACTTCTGGTACATTAAAATATTAAATTATTAAAACATGATTTATTTTGTTATTTAAAACTCTATTCATAAATACACAAAATATAATTATATAAAAATACCTGTTATCCACAATCATAATTAAATTTTAATGTTCTTAAAAAGATACAACTCAAACTTTCATCATTAGGTGGGTTTTTATTTAGACATTTGTTATCAAAGCAAATATTAATCAAATATTGGGCTAAAGTAATAGATTTTTTTTTTTTTTATCTTGCAACTATTGTTATGAAAGGAAACAAAGGAAGTAAATAAATGGATCATATTGTCTTTAATATTAGCTCTTACTAAAATGTTTTTTGTTTTGCAGTGAGTTGTGCGTTATTCATGATGAATAATACTTACATAAATTTATCCTGAAGAATTTAATCACTGTGATAAGGTATGATGATGGTAGGTAGAACCATATGAGTAAGTAGCTAACTAAATTGAATTTAGGAGCTAACACAGTTATTTAAGTATGTATATTTATGGATAATATAAAATTTATTGGTTTAAAACAAACAAACTCCCAGATATTTAACCTAATAAATCAAGAAATAGTACACCTAGTATAACATCTTTTTTCTACACAATTTCACATTTTTTTTTCAAAAATTGGATATTGTTATAATGAACTTTGACTCCCTTAGAGCTTATGATTTTCAATTTTTCAAAAATAAAATAACTAAATATTCGTTAATTATTTGAATTTCATACTCACTTTAGACTAATTGATTATGTGTAGTTTATGATACATTTTTGAAACATTAGAAACGGTTATAATGAACTTGGATTTTCTGAAAGCTTTGATACTTATAATTTTCCATATCTAAACAAAAATAAAATAACTGGAACGTTTGTTAATAGTTTGAAGTTTGTACACATCTATTTTGTGCAGTTTTTTAAACTGGAAATTGTAAATTTTATGCAAGAATAATTGAAGACTTTATTAGATAATGTTTTTTCTTATGAATAAAGGTGTTATGTGCTCATCATATCCACAGTCCTTAGTTTTTCAGTGATTGAAGCTGTTAAGTTTGGCTATTTTCTGTTCAAAATAGATAGTGATATTTAATGGTAATAAATTTCTCATCTCCCTTTCTTCAATTTTTTTCCTCTAGAAAAGTATTATTATAATTCGGTATTGCGTATCAAAACTCCATCAACCACATGCTATAAGTCACTTTTCGCTCAAATTACTAACACCTCATCGTTTACCTACAATTACGCACTGGATTCATTTTGAAGACCGGATTTTGATAAAGCAAAAACAAAGGCAACAACTATTCCTTGCTATGGAATTCATTGATCAACTATTACAACTTACAGTTTTCCATTTGAGAAACCGGCGAAAAGCAGGCATTCATAAGTTTATTATTTTTCTGGAATGAATTAAAGCTTTTTTACTTTATTTCGAAGATTAATAATATGAATAAATCAGTTTTGTGTGTCTCCTGGAAAGTTAAGAAAAATGACTTATAGCATGTGATTGTTTAAACAATGATTTATGTATGCTCTAAAATTTAAAAAATATTAAACTTTTGTTTCAACATATAAATTAATCCTGAGGATATACTGGAGGAAGCCAGCCACCCTAAACCTTCGATAACCCCACAAGACGATCGAGTTCAAAACGTGACTAAGAGCGGATATAAAAGTAAGATTTGTGAGGGGTAGAGAAAAGAATCTCTCCCCTAGCCGTTGAAGAATTAATTTTGGATCCCTCGGCCCGCCTTGTTAAGTGAAATGAGTCAGACTGTATTAAGAAGTAACGCAATTAGGGAAGCGGTCGCCATCTTTTTTCCCTTCTCGAATTACTCGCTCCCTGATTCCTGATCAAGGAGGCAGTGAGGGGACGTCTTTTGTCAACACAGCGATGAAGGAAATGACAAATTTCTGATGGAATTACGATGGAACGTCTTCTTCAATTTAATTCTTCACATCCGGACTGCGCCCCATGCAATTCTTTGTAAAAAGACATATTCTTAAGACTGCCTTTATGAAACTTCGATTGCCTTGAAAAATATTATTATTTTTTAAATAATAATATCAATTCCTAATTTCCATTAGAAAATTCTTCTATAAGAAAAATAAAGAAACTAGAGATTTCAGAATAGCATGAGCGTCTTGGATCATCACAAACTTTAGGCCCATTGGAGAACTATCTACAGCAACCGACGATCTGAAAATTTAAAAGAATCAAATGAACAATGTTCAGGTTACTAAAATAACAAAAACTTTCTATCGAACCTATATTTTTTAATTTATCTTTATTTTATCAATGCAACATAATTTTACTGCACACGTAGTGGTTTGTAATTTGTGAGAATTCATCTTATAATGAAAAAAAAAAAAAAAAAATTTCTCCCAGAATGGGAAAAACAATAGATCATGGATATGTCTTAAATGTGTCGAAACAGCCCCAACACTTAAAAAGTGTAGGCAAAACGTGATTTTTTTCATTGAAATCAATATGGCTCTCAAACTACTGCTTAGGAACTACTAGTCAAATGTTATATAACAAAACATATTCTCCATTAAATTTCTGACGAGGGAACTGTAAAATGTTCGATCAGAGCGTTTTAAAAAAGCACCAACACTTATGAAATTTTAGCAAACGTGACTTTTTTCATTCAAAGCAATATAGCTCCTAAACGGTAGGTTCTTGCGACAAATGTTATATGACAACAAATATTTTCCATTAGATTTCTGACAAGAAAACTGTCGTCAAACGTTTGCTCTGAGCAACACTAACAGAGTTAGAGCGTGTCAAAATGAATGTGAAAAAAACGTTACAGGACATTTTTAAAATTAAGACTAAAACCAATTTAATAAAGAAAATTGTGGTTAGAGAGGGTTTAATGTAGTAAATTTAATTATTTTTATAGAAAATGTCTTTTTATAGAATAAATCTCAATGTTTTGAATTTTTCCAATTCGTAAACATAACATTAGAATTTATGTTGCAATTTACTTTCGCCTCATTCAAATGAATGATTATTAGCCATAAAATATGATCATCAATTAGCTTTACAACCCGTCATGAGTCTTTGGCTTTCTTCGACTGCTATCGTCATCATTGCCCCCCAATTTTCTGTGAAATAGTAAATATATAAATTGATATCGGATAAAGAAAATATTTTAGAAATATACATAAAAAATATGACCAATATTAACCAAACCTAAATTACTGAACTTAGTGATTAAAATGTCCAAAAATACACTGAAAAATATGTTTTTATTTTAAAAATGAAAGGATCTAGTTTTCTTCGTGAACCCTTTAATTTATTGTCATCTTCAGCCTTAGGGACTTGTAATTCATTTTATAACAATGAAAGTCGTTTTAACTGTTTCCAGTCTTTGAATATGATTTCTGAAGTTTTTTAAGCGTTTAGGAAAGATCAATGGAAAAATTGTTTTTTATCTCTTCTGTCACATGTGGACATTCCTACTAAGATGCAGGGCATGATTATGAGAACAATATAGTCTCGAAACGTCGCCAAAATAGTTGTTTTTATTTATTGACTGAACCTCAAGAACCTTACTAAACATGTATATATATTCCCAATTGTTCCGTCAGTACTGTGCTCCGACTAAACTATTTATTTCACGACTAATGACATGTACTCATAGACAAGGAGTGAGTGAACCCAATATGTCACAACATGGTTTCCACCATGACAAGGTACATTGATTTTTACCAAAAAGTATAATATTGAAGCTTACATAAGCTATGTAAAATAGATTTATATATATATATATATATATATATATATATATATATATATATATATATATATATATATATATATATATTATATATGTGGATAGATCTCTGTTGTTTCTAGGACTTGAAAATAACTATCAAACCTGGTATTTACATAGGGCTTTTTCAAGAGGGTAGAATAAATTGCAACGTTGTATTATTAATAAATGTCATTATCTTTCTGCCTAACTAGTGGTTAGCTTTGTTAAGAATAATACAACACTCCATTCCAATTAGGCAAGGAAAGAGTCAAAACACGTCGCCTTTTGAAAACATTTTTAAATAGTTAATTGGAAGGTTATAGCCTCTTGTTTTAAAATAGGGGACTTTTTGAACGAACACAATATGCAAATGCCAGATGAAGGAGGCGTTGGAATATGGAACAGCGCACCCTTCTGCAGGGCAGGTAGGGAAAAAAACCCTCCCCTTCATAGCGTTGCATAATTTTTTTTCCATTTATCCACCGAGTCAACAAGGCTCTCGTCAATGGATGTTAATTTGGGCCAGAGATTGTAGGCACACACTGACGGCTCGATAGTGAGTGGGGGCGGTTGCCATGGTGACCTGGAGGCGGTGCAGAAAAATGGCGGCGTCCACCCCCGCGCCTTTTTTATCTTTCTGCTCTTCAGAATCAAATATGGCCGTGTGACCATAGCAACCTAGGGTCCATCTTAGTGCCTCTATCAGTGGTGAAACCCATTGCTGGAGAGCCTCAAGCAAAAAATAATTAAAAAATAAATAAATAAATACAATTACTTTATGGACTTAAATGATTTAAACATATATCATGCAATCAGAAATTATTTAGTACTTAAAACGTATAGGACTGCTTCCTAAAGAAGATTGGATACCAGTTAAAACTAAAAGTCACTCAGGAATTCATATAAACAATTTGAACTGGCTTTTTCCTGGTGGGTTAATTTGGTTTCTGAAAAATAATTAATTTCATGAAAAAGAGAAGGAAAGCCATATCATAGAGAAGGAAATGTTTTATTAGAAAAATCTTAGCCAATGTTCCATTGCTACATATTTTCAAGCCCTCTCGTAAAATATACACATCCATAGGCCTAATGTGTATTTGCTATGTTTCTTCATTTTTAAAACATTATTTCTTCTTATTGAAGTGATGGACAATTGATAAAAAGGCGTAGTTCACACGAGCATATTTAGAAAACTCAAGGGGATATTGTAAGCCTTCTTTTTTTTTTCTTAATATTATCATATTTGTTTCTAACTAAACAATATACCGCATAATTAATTTATTTATTGAAATATTTTTTCGAAGGACAGAAATTCCTAAAGGTTTGTGGAGGTGGGAGGGAGGTAATAGCGAAATTTGTTATATATTTTCTTATATTTTTTTCAATCACTATTATCTTTATTAAATTATGACTATTTTAAATACTAAATAACATCACATAGAAAGCTAAACTTATTTCAAACAAGCTTTTATTTCTGCATGATTTCTTGTTTTTGTTTTTTTTTGTTTTGTTTTTTGATGAATTAATAATTTTGAAAATATTATTATTATTGCTATAGTTAAAAAATATGTATATATTGCACTAACCCTTGGGTAGGAATGACCAAAGAAACGATATTTAAATTTGTATCGGCCTTTCAAAATACGTATACATTAAAGAATAATTAGAAAGTTAAAAAAAAAAAGAATTAAATTATTAATACCTAATCGGTTAGTTAGAATCGGAATAACGTCTCAAATATGTGAATATTTAAATAAGAAAATTAAATTTTTTTCTAAGTAATTTTTTTGAAACCAGAAGTAAAATATGCTGGAGAGGAAACTATATTTCTAATTTCGAATTGTTAACAATCGAACCCAAAGAAGTAGAAAAGCTTTAATATTGTTTTTAAACATTGTAGGAAGAAATATTTATTAAATGAATTTTCCAATAATTTCCAAATGGTCTTCATTCATATGAAATAACCAAAGCAATCATTTAATAAATACCTTGTCCTTAAGAAAATTCAGTAACAGAATATGTATTTTGCCTGGGATCTATACTATTTGCTGTAACATTTTTTTCACATTCAAAAATATAATATTTTGACAAGCTCTAGCTCTGTGGGTGTTGCTCTCATCGAAAATTTGACAATGCCTCGGTCAAATTTAATGGAGAATGCTTTTTGTTACATAGCATTTGTCAATAGAACCTACCGTTTAGAAGCTAAATTGCTTTGAATGAAAACAGTCATGTTTACCTACATTTTTTAAATAATGGGACTTTTTAGAAACGCTCTAGATCTTTTGGAATTGCTCTGATCGAAAATTTGACGATAGTTATCTTGTCAGAAATTTAATCGAGAAAATGTTTTGTTATATAACATTTGTCACTAGAACCTACTGTTTAGAAGCTATATTGATTCAAATGAAAAAAGTCACTTTGCAAAGTTTTTTCACCATCAAATATGTAACGTTTTTTCACCATCAAACATGTAACGTTTTTTCACCATCAAAAATTAACATTTTAACACGCTCTAGCTCAGTAGGTGTTGAGCGGATCGAAAATTTAACGGTAACTATCTTGTCAGAAATTCAATGGCAAATATTTTTTGTTTTATACAATTTGTCGCTAGGACCTAACGTTTAGGAGCTAAATTGGTTTGAATGAAAAAAGTCAAGTTTTGTTTACATTCTTTAAGTGTTAGGGCTTTTTTTGACATGCTCTAGTTCTGTTGGTCTTGCTCGGATTGAAAATTTGCCGAAAGACATATACCATGATCTACTATTTTTCCCAGTAAAAAAGATTTTTTTTTTTTTTATTTTCATTACGACTATCACGGCAATAAGTGAGAAAACTTCGGAAAACAAAACTTCATAAAAATGAATTGTGAATACTTTTGTATTATTTTCATTCAATTGGATGATTGCTTTAAAAACAAACATTTAGAAAACGGGTCGAAATCAGCTGATGCTGCGATATTTACATAAACTGTTTCCTACTCAATTTCTGAATTCAAGGAGATAATTAAATCAATAATATATTTCTAATTAATTAATTTCCTTCACTAAAGGTTATCTTGAGTAATTGTAACTCAACTGTAATTAATTAAATAGATGATAAACGAGGATTTCACCATTCAAACAGGGCAGTGAATCCTATGTTAGTTTTAAAAAATTAATTATTTTTACCAAAATATTTTCAATTTGTTTGCTCATTATGCCATTTTGTTGCTTGAATTTAAATAAAATGAATTTCAAAGATACTACATCGTTTTAATATTATGGCTTCTATTGTTTTAATTTTATTGATGAAGTATAGAAAAATCCAAACAGAAAAAATAAAATAAAAATATTGATTGGTTTTATTAATTGTTAAATTGTTTTTTGTTTTTTTTTCAGATTTACAATTTTGATATTTGTTTTAAAGGCTGTAAAAATAAATAATTTAATCGGACGAACAAGGAATCAATGTTTTACTATCACTCTTCAAAATATTATTATTCAATTAATAGGGCCCGTACACGAATAATGAGAAAATCGCCAACTTCAGGAGAATAACCGTTTCAACAAAAACTGAAATAGACAAGAAAAAAATTATAAAAAGTCTTTTAAAAAATATATCAATTCCTTACAACACAGCTACAAACTTGTACATGAAAAGAAAAAAAAAAAAAAAAACACAACTGGTTTGTAAGTGATTAGTTTATTGTAGCTTTAAAATGAGCTTATGTCAGAATAGAGAATAATTCATAACTGGTTTGAATCTATTAAATAAAATAACACTAGTAGACATGTTGGATAAGTTATTCTAAAATCTTTTTTGGGATAGAAACAATTCTCAAAGCCTATTTGGTGATGACTTGAAATTAATCAATAAATTAAAAAATGGATGAAGAATTAATTTGTTTTAAGTTTTGCTGAACAATTTTAATACTTCTTCAATTACTTCTATAGTTTAATAAATATAAAAAAGTCATATTTATCAACAAAAAAAAATTAATACAAAACACTTCTCATAAACCACATCATGTTTCAAGTGAAGAATTTCCTGTTTTTTAAAAATAAAAATCGCTTATTTTCTTGTTTTGTTAGCTTCAATAGTTTATTATTTTACTTTTTCCCTCATGTACTGTAACGCAGTTATGTTATAAGAAATTTATATGTTAAATTTTAGATTTGAACATTTTTTTTTATAATTTATTTATAATTAGATCATGGGGTACATCATTGATTTGAGTAGGTCTCAAATTGTTCACATATTTTTACATGTTTCGGCCAACGCTGGGTGATTGGAGACAATATAATTTTGTTGAATAAGCTGTTCGCAGATAGCAGTAATTTTGAATGGAAATTTAAATATTAGACTAATGATTTATGTTATCTGCATCGGTGCTCTTCATTTAATAACTTCGGTTTTTTTCTTTTCAAATGACGTTCGATTTATTTTTTCTGATTATTCCATCTTGGAATTATTCCAACCGTTTAGTCATATTGTTTGTTAGGTGAAGGAACATCCGTGCTCCATTGAGTAATACTGGCCTTAAAATACATTAATAAATTATGAGCTTGAAAGGTAATATAAGACTGGTAATAATAAATGATAGAATTTGTACAGTTTTTAATTTCTTTTCAAAATGGGTCTGTCAAAATAAAATCCAATAAATAATAATTTATTTGAAATTTAGTTTGTATATCCATAAATTTTGCTAAATGACATATAATTAAAATGAATATGTTTTATTCTGTTGGTTATAGACCACGAGGATATCACCAGTGTCAAATGTTCTCCGTTTTTTGCAATACCTTTTTGTCAATATATGCTTTGAATTAAAGCAATACGAAAAAACTTCTACTTGTAATTGCCTGTTCGATAGAAATAAAAAGGTTATTCGGACAGCTTGCGTACACGGAAAGGTATTTTTATATGAAATACAAATTTCTACCTTTTATACTCGTATATTCTTCTGTTGATTTTTTAAAATAAAATGTCAGGCAGTCACTAACGCTTTTATAAAACAGATTCCTTTACAACGATGTCCATTGAATATCTTGTATGATTTTAAAAATAATTTTGTGATTTAAAAAATAATAGCTCTGAAAATAAACAAAAAATATTGCGTTATTTAAATATACAAAATAAAATATATATAGATATATTCTTATAATTTTATAAGAAATGCTCTAGAAAATTAAAAGATTTTCATTTTTTTTTTTTTTTTTTTTTTTTTTTTAACCTTTTATATTACGAGCTGAGATTCAAGTATATCATTTTTTGTCTAGTTTGATATTCTATCACCTGTTATTATCAAGCAGTCATACACTTCCTCTCTAACTCATAATTTATTAATGTATTTTAAGGCCAGTATTACTCCATGGTGCACCGATGTTCCTTCATCTAGCAGGGACCATGACCAAAAAATAATAACTCTGAAAATAAACAAAAAATATTGTGTTACTTAAATATAAAAAATATATATAAATATATTCTTATAATTCGAACAAGAAATGCTCAACAAAATCAAAAGATTTTCATTTATTTATTTTTTTTTTACAGTGCAATATTAGATTAAAGTATATGTTTGGTAGATGTTTTATCTAGTTTGATATTAGTAAGAACTAGAATAACTAGAATAGAAACTAGTAAGAAATTGTTCATTCATCATTAACGGATAGACAGACACTTTTAGGGACAATACCAAATTTATAACAATAAAGACTTTCTAAAATTTTTTTTTTTAAATTATAACAAAATTAAAACATATTTAATAAAGCTTTAATTAAAGTTATGTATATGACTGTTATGTAATATAGATTTGAACACTCCATACAATCATTACACAATAGTTACTACAGGAGGCGAAACCTTTGTCAGTGGAAAACATTTAACCATTCATAATTTTCTAATCTCAGCTCAAATCCTCATTATTTCAAAAGTCAAAAGAATTTTTTTTCCCTCTTGGATTAGTCCTACGGGATCCGAAGAGAGTTTCCTTTGTCCGAATCAAAGGTTCTCCCTTGATTAAAATGAAAAGGAAAAAAGAGAAAGGAAAAAAAGAAAGGAAAGGAACCTTATTCAGAGGCGAGGCATTTCAGGGCCCAAGCTGCTAGAATAGAGCGAAACGACAATACCGCATTACTCCGCTGATGAAGTGTGCATCAAGGATGTAGATTTAGTCCTCTTCTTTTTTTAATTTTTTTTTTCCCTTTTATGAGGTCCCTCCTCGACACCCTTTTGTCGTGTAAATGCTGAGAAAAATATGATATATATTTCAAATGTATCTACATTAATGCTTACAATATTGATTACTTTACTGTGTAAAATATCAAAGTTTAGAAATTTATTAAATTTATATACCTGCCATCTTTGTTATTGGAAAATTTAGTTTGAGGATTCCAGGATTCAATATATTTTTCCATTAGATATTTTTTAATCTAATAAGATTTAATTAAAATTTCCAATCAATAGTCTAAAAAAAATATATGTAAATTTAGGAAAAATACCATAATTATAAAGAAAATAATAAAATACCAATTATTGTTCTTTCTTTTTAATGAAAAGTTTAATGTTTACATATACCATTCCCGCCACTTTATTTATATATTATTACAATTGTAATTTATGTATTTCTTCATTCTATATGTCCATTTTTATTATTTCAGTAATCCAAAGTGGGATTAGTGGAGTTCTGTTGTTTACATAGTGATTACACATTATAATGACCCTTTTTTAATCCTCTCTTTTTGGGTAATATTTACTATCACACCAAAGGGTTTTCATAGTAAACTCTGTAACCACTCAAATCCGCTAATCTCCCAACTTGCTTCCCCCTCCATCCCTGATAATCCTCCGAGGCGTCTGAAAAGAAGATGGCCTAGAGACCTTTTAGTATAGATTTTATTGAAGTGCTACTAGTGAGTAGTTCTTTTCAAGTTTTGACATGTAATTGTAACAATCATTTACCATATGTAGATATATATTTGTACAGTTGTAAATTTCAATAAATGAGAAAAAAAATACTTTTTTATATCATGAATTTAAACTAGGATACTTGGCGGTCCAAGCTGCATTAAAATTTACCACGGCGTTTTTTGAACAGTGTTGTAACAACATGCCACATGGCACATGTCAAAAATAAATATGCATCCAAAAAAAATATAGGTTTCTGTGTGGTTCTCAATGCCAGGAATTATTTTTTTTTTTTTTTTTTTTTTTTTTTTTTTTTTTTTTTTTTTTTTTTTTTTTTTTTTTTTTTTTTTTTTTTTTTTTTTTTTTTTTTTTTTTTTTTTTTTTTTTTTTTTTTTTTTTTTTTTTTTTTTTTTTTTTTTTTTTTTTTTTTTACAACATAATGAATAAAAAAATTATAAAAAAAACAAACAACCTGAATTGGGTAATCGAAATAGAGCTATACTCTTCCGAGAGTACTAGAAACAGATTTTCATCTGTTCATAAACTTATGTAACTTCCTTAAAAGTAATACTATTGATAAAGATTCTCAGGTCAATAACGCATTTTCTGACTTTATTTATTCAAAAAACACTGAATTTTGCAGTTATAGGATTAAGAAGTTCATAACGCGTTGAAAAAAATATATAAAAAATAAGGGCAGATATTCTTAATAGAAATGTTTTGATTTCATAAAGTTGTTTTACTAAAATAACCATTATTGTGAAAACGGACATTTTATATGAATCAAAATCCTAGCCTCGATAGTAAAATTACAATAGATAATTTCTACTAACAAGATAATAGACATTACTTTGATAATTCTGCCGTTTAAGTTAAAGCGAAGTTTTGGTTGAAATGAAATTTAGCTCATGAAGCTGTAAGTAGCAAATATAACCTGCCTCGCCAAAAATGTTATGTTATAATAATGTTAGTAACTTTTTTTTTGCTTAGCCAGGCAGAATCATCGAAATACTTCTTGATGCTTAAAAGAAGTAAATTCTAAATTAACAACAACTTTCAATGCTTTCCGTCAAAAACAAAGATAATGCTTATTTATTAATATACAATAATTAATATAATTATCTTACATATTATATATGATAATTAATTAATCACAATTATAAATAATATATGTTTGAATGGGCAAGGAAAAGACTGATCAGAATCACATTGTTCAACAAATTTTGTTATTTAGACACAGCGCTCTGTGTGTAATCTTCCTGGGCTGAAGTCCTATATATTCACCTAATTAGTTATTTCATAACAACTGTATTCTTCCTTGCCTGAACGGTATCATATACCGGACTCTATCAGTTACAAGCTCCCTGTTCGCACTGTAATCTTTAGCCGTGGAAAATTTACTACGATCGTTCTTTAAAGTAAACATTCAGATGCTAGTTTAATAATAATAAAAAATTATTGTTATAAAATATTCAGATCACTTTAGTAGATATTAAAATAACAAATAAATTAATATAATTTTTACAGTGTTTGGTAGTAGTCTAACCGGATCTGTAGTATATATTCCCAGAAGCAGATTGTAAAACATAATAAATTTAATAAGTAAATTCAACAAATTACCTTATAAATATCTATGTTGAAATGGGAGTTTAATAATTATACAGTCCAATATTAGTTTTATTTTTAATAAAAATAAATCATCCCAACTCATTTTGTTCAAAATCCTTTGCAATATTTGTAAAATGTTTTAGAAAATGTATACACAAATACAAACGAAATGCTCTAGCTTGTAAATAGAAAAGTTAATGTTTATTTTTATAGAAAAATAAAGTAATATCATTTTTATCTGATCTGGAACCTCAAAGAGTAAAATTGATTTAGACCACAGATTTTTTATTGATTGATCAATGTTTTTTCCATTCCAAAAGAACATTACAAGCGAACCGATCTTTCAAAATTGTATGTCATAATTCTTTTTTTCTTTTTATTTACAATTTTCAAACACATAAAATGAAAACCAGCTAATTTGATGGCTATAAACAATGAAGTGGTTCTGCCATGGGAGGCATGATGAGGAGCAGTGCCCAGTGACACCTCCATCTCTCTTGTTAATAATTATTAATTTTACTCAAGGAGATCTCTCACCCAGCTCCTTTTCAACGTTCCACGGATATTGTTGGGCACCATTGTTATATATCTTGTGTGAGTTTATTGGAATGACCTAGAAGTCTATTGTGAAATCTCACGTACAGAAATGAAGAAGCTATATGATTTCTGATATAATAAGCATAGAAGAGTATATGGATTTATATGCACAAACTAAAAATAAAAAGCTAAATAAAAAAACTTTAAATACGAAAATCAGGAAGTAAAATACGTCATAACTGCATCATAAATGTCCATTCCGCAAAAAAGTTCCTTCATCATTTCCATATTTTTCTATCTAATAACACTCTTAAGAAACCTGCATTCCATTTTAATTTTTTTTTTTTTTTTTTTTTTTTTTTTTTTTTTTTTTTTTTTTTTTTTTAATTTGTATGGATTCAAAATAAAAATAAAAGCAATTTATTTATTTTATTTTTAACTCTATTGGCTGATTCACACCTGTCTTCAAGTGGAGACAAGCAGCGAATGTGCTGAAGTATACAAATGAATAAAAAAGGCATATAAACATGATGGAGACCAGTATCTTCGGTACCTCCTGACATTATTTTAGATGTTTCTTACTTCCGGAGGTCCCCTTTTTAAGGCTTCGGTACTTATTGTCAGGAATATTTATTGTAGCCATGTTTTGTATGAGTATGTTTGGATAGTCGTGATATATTCTGTATTTTGTTTTGATGTGGTCCAGTACAGTGGTTATACGCAGGTCTGTATGCAGTGTTTTATTACTTACGGGCAACACGTAATTAGGACATTCGTGATTGTAATGTTTGTAGTTTGTATATGTGAGTTTTTTGGCTGAACCATAATATGTGACGTCTAGGTCCATATGGGTTTTAGTAAGTCAGTGAATGTATTTAGGCGCTGTCTTAGTTTCAAATAAGATCTTCTTTATAGCAAGGAAAATAAGAGCCGTAAATGCGACTTCGTTGTTATCCAAATAACGTAAAATTATTACCCACCATTGTTATGCAATTCTTTTAAATAAAGAAATAAAAGATAAATTAAAAAACAAGTGAAGGAATAAGGTAAATATTAATTAGAGAAATATAAATATTAAAGGCGCTAATGAAATGAAGCGGTACAAGCTGACACCGTCCAATTAAATACCTCTCGAGAAGAAAATTATAGAGTCAACACCTCTCGGGGTCCATTGATGATGGATTTTTAATAAAAAGTAGAGGAAATAATTAGGTGCCGCGGGAAGTGGAAACTCCTCCCTCCCCCCCAAAAAAAGAAAAAGAAAAATGAAAAGAAAAAATGGCGGAGGTCCCGGAGGGTGGTCTGTAATGAATTTAGAGAGCTCGGCGGTAATGAAGGGAGGACTCGTTATAGTTTCCATCTCTATCCTTTGAACGTCCTTCGTCCTTTGAGGAATAAAAATGATGAGCCCTTTGAGGGGTTAACAAGGCCCTCCTACCACGCTCTGTCTTTATTAGCAATATCTTTACCAGAACTTTCAACCGGTAATTTACTGACTTCGTACCTTTTATTGTTTAATAAAATGTAATGGATTAATAAATTATTTTATTTCATAAGCGAGTTATGCCGAATTTCTGAAAATCTTTATAGTTTAATTGTTCTGCATACTCTTTTGTTTATTTCATTTCAACTCTGGGTATAGTTATTATAAAACATCATTGAATCTGTGACTCCAAATATAAAAAAATGAAAGGGTGCAAAACCTATATATGAAAATAACAAAAGACTACCCGAAATATACAAAAATAACAGACAAGCTACTCGAATTAGGTTATCAAACAATTAACAAATTTATACACACACAGACCAGGAACTTTTTCAACCTAACAAAACATTCAGGAAATCCCGTAATTCAAGCAGTAGGCAGTTATAACAAGCAAACCTTAAGAAGATACATACACAAACCTACAAACCACTCACTACTAGAATAATATTTAGCTAATAATACATCCAAAAAGTTATAGGTTCAGCTTGAAATTTAATTATTGTAACAAAAATAACATATAAGATAATTATTCCTAAAAGTTGATTAACTTTAATGTACAAGAAATTAATAAATTATGTATATTAGTTTAGTAAATTTTTATTATCTATTTTTTGTTTTTTCTTATTTTGTAGGTTTTAATTATTCTTCCTGCTGTCAAAAATGCATTGTAATTTATACCCATTATAGCTGTTTTATTACCGAAAAATGTATTAATATCTGATATGTTACAATTGTAAACTGTTAAATTTCATTTGAATAAAACTTTTTATTGAACCAGAACATAAAATAATTATGAGAATGGCTTATATTAAGTATGAATCGAAGATGTTTAAACAATATTTATGTAACACAAAAATATTAAAAAGAAGCTCCATTATTAATTATTACAGAATATAAACTACCTTTGAATTAGGTCCAAAAATAAGCGACTATTTCCAATTTTATCTCGTATTTTACTAAGAGGGATCCGTCAAAGGGATTAAAAAACAAGAATTGTTAATATAATTTTGTGGCACAACTTCTCATTTATTTTGCTTATTTCACATGTTTCGGGAATTTATTCCTATACTCAGGATTCTAAAACTGTATAAACAAAGTTTATAAACTATTTGAAAATATAATATAATGAAAATTCGTAGAACAATGAAAAGTATGTAGGTAAATTATATAAAATGATATAATGATTATGACAAAAACAATAAAATAATAATAAAACTTGTAACACTATAACCCATGAATGGTTTTGTGTTCAATACTTAGGTAAGGATGGACTGTTAATAGGCCAACGGTAATAAAAACAACAAAAAAGGAATAAGCTAGTTAAAAAGATTATAAAAAAAAAATATTACACCTAAAGATAGGTTGAAAGTAAAATAAGTCAGATAAAAGCGACAAAAAGAGCTAGTAATCAGGTAAAATAATTCCATAAGCATAACTAAAAGAAAAAACCATAAATATAAAAAATGCGAAATCAAATGTGATGAAGTAAATTGTAAATATAAACCTACTTAATAAATTTCATAGATCAAAATCTATAATATTTGTATTCTTCTCATATTAACAAATATAACCATTTTAATATAATTTTCTTATTTTCATTTTATTACATTTTCAATTTGTTTACAAACTGTGTTTTCTACTTAAAATACATTTCATTACAAGCGACTTTTTAATTTATTTTTTCTTTACTCATTGTATCTTTTAAGGTATATTTTCTGATCCTGTATTTTATATATTTTCTTGTTTTTCAGGCTTCACGAAGGCCATCAACGCTAGAACTAAAACGGACCAGCCCGTTAGCATATTAAAAATAG
The DNA here is from genome assembly GCA_003667255.2 of Euschistus heros. NCBI lineage: Eukaryota > Metazoa > Arthropoda > Insecta > Hemiptera > Pentatomidae > Euschistus > Euschistus heros. Next base: position 2,009,235 of record RCWM02000004.1, read on the forward strand.
TGAAGACATTCACCCAGCCACCCATACACTTCTTCATTTCTAAATATGGAGTTCCATTCAAGAATGCACAGAGATTTTGAAGCTCGCAATACAATAAGTATCTTGAGGTTACCCTTTCATACCCTAAAATATTGAACCCATAATATAAACTATATGCTCTCATAATGACATACAATGCATTCTTGAATCCTACATGAAATTGCGGGTAGAAGTAGCTGAAATATTATTTATTTTTAGTATAAAATTTCTGAGAACGACTGGTAATAAATGCAGGAAGGTAAAATGATACAAAGCATTGATTACATTATTATAATTTTATATTTGATGAAGCAATGAACTATTTAAAGTGATTACTATACTATGGTTCGTGCCATAAGCCTCGGGAAATAAGTGGTCAAAATTCTTTCTTTTCAATGAAGTAGTTTTAAAATTTGTGTAATTTTTCTAAAATTTTCTGGATTGGGGTTACCTTTAAAACATTATGTCTTCATGTATTCTTATCATGCTTTTTTTTTCTAGTGGAAATAGTGAAAAAATTGTTGATCAAAGTTAGGAAAACCTGGAAATTTCCCTGCCCATCCTTTTTCCTCATTGTCTCCGAATTTCAATCCCATTGAGCACGTGTGGGATGCGTTGCAGAGAACGCTGTTGAATCACCATCAAAACCTTCAACTGAGTAAAATATTGCAACATCTATAGAGTAAAATTCCTCAAGATATTAGTGACAACATTATTAACAAGTGTATATAGCTTCTAACTAAAAGAGAACATTATACAAGATATTAATTGTTTTCAAACACTATCTTGTTAAATAAAAAATACTATGAAACTAAAACCTTATATTTTGTTTAATAGTAAAAAATGTAAAAATTTCTTCTTCTTCTTTATTTTTTTCCTCTTCGAGCCATTTTGTTGGAGTAGAGGGGCCTCGATCCTATTTTCTGAGGCCATCTTTATTACTATGAATCGAAAATTCTCCTCTGTGGGTGATAAGCCCTTGAGAAGAGGCCCTTTACCACGGTGCAACTGGCCTTCTGAAGTCCCCAGAAGGAAAGGTCAGGTAAAGGTATGAGGATCTAGCTAGGTATGAACAGAAAAATTTTAAAAATAGGGTGTGATAGAGAGTTAATAAAGGACATGATCCTCCCCAGGTAAAGGAAATGGAAAAAATCAAGAGATCGCGTGGGCAGGGTCGCTAGCTAGGTCCCTGAAGTAGATCTGTTCTTCGCTGAGATTGTGAGAAAGTTTCGACCCGCTACCCAATATAATAATTTCTAACAAATGTTAATGCAGCTTATAATAAAAAAAAATAAATAAAAACGCTAAGCAAAGAATATTTAGTATATAGTATATAGTACCCTCTTTCATTTTTAACAGCATATTTTTAAAGATTGTGAAAATAAATTTTACAACTGATCAGCAAACTTAGAATATGTATATTAGACAGCGGAGTTGTATATAATTTTTCTGAAAGTCGAGATAAATGATTATTCGCTAATACCACAAATATAATTGCTTGGATTATTTGTTTCTAAAATTAATTATTTATTTATTACAGTAATTCAGAAGTGCGCTCTTCTCTACTTATGTTAAAGGCTGTGAAATTAAATATTACCTCTGATCCATTGAAAATAATTTAATATTATTTCTTAATTTGTTGAATATTTGATGAAGTAAATAAAATCAGACGGACTCTCATAAAAATAATCAATGCTTATTGGAAGGGAAATACCTAGGTCATACGTTTAGATCTATGTCCGTGATTACCAGGTCTAAGTTATAAATCATAAAATCCCTTCCTATATAAAATTTTCCATCACATTGTTTTGTTTTTTTATCCTAGTAAATATCGCACTACGAAAATATGGTTTCATAGGCATAAGAAGCATCTCCTTCATTAATAAGCCATTTAATTAAAAAAAATATATCTATAATATAAATTAAAAGGACAAGCCATTTTTCGTTTGTGATAACTAAAGCCCGGGTTTTCGTGCAACAAAAATTCTGAAATGTGCAATAAAAACTTGAAATTGTGCAAAATTGTGCAATAAATTTTAAAATCATGCAAAATAAAATGCAAATGATAAAAAAGGTTGAACAAATAATTCGCTAGATACAAGTCTTTCCAAAAAGTTGTTTTTATCTTAAAATTTATTGATCCAGTCCTTAGTAAGGGAGTAGTTAAACAAACATTGTCTAAAATACAATAAGAACAAATCGCATATCTTTATTGTACGTGGTATACATAAGCTAAATGTACATATTTCCCGTTAAGAAGGCAGAAGAATAAATTTGCTTTGTTTAAAGTGAAAATGTTTACTAACAGTAAAGAGGGCTTAATTTAATAACTATGTTGTACTCATTAAAAATATCCGTAAGTTAGGAGGGAGAGACAAAATTTCTTGGAAGTTGGGAACCCGAGTTCCTTAGCTAAAGTCAATCTAAAGTTGTTCTTAAAATTGTTACTTTTCCAAAAACACGTAAGTGTTGTGCATTCAGGATTTGAATGCAGGAATTTTGTGTATTCAAACTGCAGGATGTGCAATTCTATGCTGTAACCCCCAAAACGTGCGATTTTGTGCAATATTAAACTAAGGTAAATTTGGCCTAAACGTCCTAATTCGTATAAATAATTTACCTCTGGCTGATTACGAACTTGCAACAAAAAGATGCAATTGCACGAGAATCCGGGCTCTAGTGATAACTAACCGCAAAACCTACTCAACCAATCTGTATCAAATTTTGACATCGTCTTTATAGTTTCAGGATGGTTTAGTACTAATAAAATATACTGATTTTCTAATAATCTGTTTTTAAATTATTAAAAAAGGATAACATAGAACTTTGAAAATTGTCCGACAGGTGGTGAGCGCCATTCAAAATGAGAGGTTACAAAGCTACGGTGTTTTATATAGCTTGAAATTGATAATAAACTTCACTTATATTCTATTAAATTATTAAAAAAAGATTTAAATATGTGGTGCGGTGTGTGGATCCCAGTGAAGTTTGAAAATCGACCGGTTTGTGTTTAGCAGCATTCCGCAATAGAGTTTACAATAATACCACTGCTGAACCCATTTCTACCAAATTTTAACTCCATCATTTTCATTGTTCTAGGAAGTTTAAAAGATAATAAAATTTACAATAATAAAAATTTTAATGTTGAGAAACGATGTTGGACACGCTGTCATATAATTTTATAGTAAAAAATTAAAATCAGATAAAATCAATTAAATTGTATCTGCCGAATAAAATTTATTACCAAATCAAAAAGTCGATTCTTTGGTATTTTGATATTGTGTGTAAAAATATGATTCATAAGCTTTTAGTTTTTAGCACTGATAACGCAGTCCAATTCCACAAGGTTTTCCTAATAGTCTCTTTTCACCCAGATCACCAACTCAAACATTAAAATTAAATATTGGATGTTCTTTTACGTAGTCTTCAAAAACCTGATAAGTGTATTTTTAACCAGTTTAAAAATTACTGCTATAGGTACCTGAAAATATAATTAAATAAATAATGATCAATCTCATACTTCAATACAGATTTGTATCGATAGACAAATAAAACTTCAATTATTAGGTTAAAATATTTAAGTTATTTACTTATGAGAGCGAGCGAATGGGATGCTGTTAATGTATAAATCAAAGTTTTAACGAAACTCCTAGTAAAGAAGTTGACTCGTGCCTCGGTGCCATTGTTAAGACGTCTCTTTTGCTCCCAAGAGCTGTGCCAAAGCCCAATATAATGGCCTGAGGACTGGTAAGGCGTGGTGCCGTCCACTCGCGTGTCCACCCAGCACGTGCTGACCACGTGGACTTACACACGTGGACTGACCACTCAACAGCAGCCCTCCTCCAGGTGACTTGGCTCTTTAACCTCACCCTCTTCGGATCTTTGTCATGCTAATTCTTCTCCTCGTCTTTCTCAATCAGTGTCAAATGTTGCTGTAACAATTAGAGCCCCTTCAGGCCTACCTGTCTCTGAACTAAGTGGAGTTGTATCAAATATTTACAAACCAGGGATAAAACTGAAAATTAGCAAGGTACAATGTATTAATTATGTAATGACTTCATGATCAACTTGTCTAACAAAACTCATTTATTAAAATACGTAAAATATATATTTATAAATGAAGGAGGGAACTTATCTGGATTAAAATCACTACACGAGAAGGAATCGTTATTGGAAAAACATGTGAAGCCAGCAGGAATTATATGAAAATTAAAATGGATGGTTCTTTAGGCAGTAACGGTCAAAGTCGGAGATGTATCGGCAACCATGTGACCAAACAATTGGTTGTCCATTCTCTGTACCGGCACCTAGTCATCTCGGTTGAAAAATAAATTGATATTACATAAAATAATCGATAGGGGAACTACAAAATTAAACCTAATTTTATCAAACAAACAATAATAACCCAAGAAATAAATTTAGAAACAGAAAATAGCATTTTTCATTCACAACATACAATATATTAGTTAATTACAGCTCAAACAATGTAAAAAACTTACTTTTCCTATCACCACCTGCAACAGTATCTATCGTTTCCATAAAATTGATTTTATCGATCTTTTATGTGAAATCGCTGGGATCGAGATACGACACATCTCTAGTCGAAGTGATAGAACGTGTTTTTACTTTCAGGATTCCAACATATTCCTTAATGAAGTTATTTGAACCATCAAATCTGCAGTTAGTCAGGCATTTTAAAACAAATGTTCGACTGATGACATTACGCGAGTAATACCCTACAATACAAATATTTTAAAGTTCTTATCCTATTACCTTCTGGGTCACATCGGTACCAAAAAGTAGTTCATTTGAAAATCTTGATTTGTGAAGTTTGTAAACCGAAGAAACGGTCTCTGGGACACATTATTTTAAAACCAACCCAGACTTCCTTTGAAAAAGTTTGAAATAAAAAATAAATTTCAAAACGGAGTTAAAAAAGAGTTGTCGGTCATTGAAAATATAATGTACTAGCATCCACCGTCGCTGTTTCGCCAGCTCCAAACTTTGATAATCCAAACTAATAATTGTAGTTTTATTTGTTTACCTATACCTATACTATAAGTATACTATTAAGCATTATTCCTTCAATGATGTTTTTATGCATAGCAGTAGTTTTTAACCTGGTTAAAATTGCACTATTTAGGTGGTCGAAAATTACGTAAAAGAATTTTTATACATTCAATTTTTAATTTTAATGTAAAAGTTGGTAATCCAGATGGACAAAGACTATTAAGAAACTCTTGCGAATAATGGTCTACATTAAAAACCCATGGTTCATGTTTTTACTCACAATATCAAAAAGCAAAGGATCAACATTTTGATTTGGCAATTATTTTTATTCGGCAGAAATAATTTTATTGATTTTACCTGGTTGGATTGTGATTTCCATCCTCAAAAGAGAGAGAGAGAGAGAGAGAGAGAGAGAGAGAGAGAGAGAGAGAGAGAGAGAGAGAGAGAGAGAGAGAGAGAGAGAGAGAGAGAGAGAGGAGAGAGAGAGAGAGAGAGAGAGAGAGAGAGAGAGAGAGAGAGAGAGAGAGAGAGAGAGAGAGAGAGAGAGAGAGAGAGAGAGAGAGAGAGAGAGAGAGAGAGAGAGAGAGAGGGAGAGAGAGAGAGAGAGAGAGAGAGAGAGAGAGAGAGAGAGAGAGAGAGAGAGAGAGAGAGAGAGAGAGAGAGAGAGAGAGAGAGAGAGAGAGAGAGAGAGAGAGAGAGAGAGAGAGAGAGAGAGAGAGAGAGAGAGAGAGAGAGAGAGAGAGAGAGAGAGAGAGAGAGAGAGAGAGAGACCATATTAAGAATATCTTGGTACCATATAGTTCATATCAAAGCATATTTCTTTATATTTTAAATAAAGCAATGGTTTTATGTTAGATAGTAAATAAGTTAAACTTTGAAGTGGAACTAATACATTTATTTATTCCGAATAGCTTATTTTTCTGTACCTTACCTCAGAAGAATTCTCCACTGCATAAAATCGTATTCCTTACATAATTTAATATATTATATTTTCTGATATATTAATATGTTATATTAATATAACATAAAGATATGTTAATGCATCCATTTTACATGATTCCCTAAGATCGATAAAAAACAGTGATTCATAAATAAAGGATCATTCCCATAAAACAAAAAACATTCTGATCCATTCATAATAAGCATAAATGATATCAAGAAAACTTTAGTGATATTTATTTTTTTAATAAAAACATTCTTAGTTTTCAATATAAATATAAGTAAATAAGTTCCGTTAGAGCCCTAAAAGCGGTGCTCTTCTTATAGGAAGTGGGCTGTGGAAGAGAAATTGGCTCCCCAACCTTAGCAAATTAGGTAGACAACTTGAACAGCATTGTGCTCCAACCGCCTGATTAACCTGCTGATTAATGGTATTACTGATTCTTATTTCTACCCCAGAAAACCTCAGTGAAATCCCGGTTCCTATTCTGATTATGTACTAATTTTCCACCAAGATGAAAGCTTTTATTAAAATCCAACCATTTGTTTTTTATTATTATTTATTTTAGCTATTTATTGACATTTACAACTGTATTCAATATAAAATAAAATGTATCTATTAAAAGTGGATTAGAATGGTTATAGAGTTGACTGTGAAAAGATAGTTAGGTATCTGGTTTGGGCTAAAGCACCAACTAATTGTGCATTACGATCTTTCTTGATAAGTTTGTTTGTTACCAAGTAAGAAGTATTAAGGATTTTTAGAAATATTTTGGATTGGATTCGAGACGAATTGGATGGTATAGTGAAAAAATTCAATAACAAGGCAGCGTATTTTAATTGAAGAATTCCTTATTTATTCAGTAAACATTTTTAATAATGGAGATTTTCTTATCTTGTGTTTTTCAACAGATTAATTTCATTTTATTCACCAGCAAAAACATGTAATAAAAATTACAAACGATTAAACAACTTTAAAAAAATACAGTTGTCAAGAGTATGTGTCTTCATGTGTGTTCTTTGGCTTTGAGCAATAAAAATGTCTGTCAGCAAATTCAAAAAGGTTTTTGGCCATCCGATAAAGAAAGAAAAGAAAAAATCCGGCTCAAACCCTTGCTGAAATTACAGAATTATGGGGAAAAAAACTTATATATACTCCGCCATAAATATCTCCATATATTTTGTGAAAAAAATAATTTAAAAGAGTATTTAGTTGATTTCATCATTTCAGTTAGCAACAATAACGTTTGAAATATTATTTTACGATTTATTAATTATTATACTTATCAATACTTTTTATTTTTCTATATTGATGTGTGTACAATAACTATTAAGTTACACCTTTTTAAATTATAAAACAAAGCCCCGAATTCATATGAAGTTTATTTTCTGGTAATTTTTTTTCAATAACGTGAGTTGATATTTAGGACTCAATACATATATTATAATAACAATAAAAATTATTCTATTAAATTTTTGTGTAAATCAATAATAGAGGAGTTAATTTTAAAAACTGAACACGTCCACTTCAGAATGGTTATAAAAAAGAGATAAAACCTACACCAATTCTCTCCATCCATCCAATAATAAAAAAAAAAATTGTCTTATTAAAATCCTTGATAGATATTTACTAACGGAAAAAAATATAGTCGTGATGTACACATGCAAAGCCTTATCAGTTTTGAATGACTTATCATACAGTCAGTCATGCAATGAGATCTACAATAAAGAAAAAAGTCTTATATTGGTCTATATAGAAAGTAGGCTTTTAATTACTGAGAAGTGTATTTTATTTTCGACATTTTATTTACTTCAAAATATTTCTGTGGAAACGCCATTGCTGGGAGCTCAACGTTAATTGTTATTATTCTACGTAGTTTGATTCGGTCGTTCAATGCTAGAACTACAATCATGTCTAAATAAAATCTTATATTTCTTCAAACTAAGTGATTGATTTAGCTTCACAGTCATTACATTTAGTTCATACACACCGCTTTTTGAAAAAGGGTTTATTTTGTCTTTAGGTGAAGGGAAATAAGATGAAGATGGTTTATCTCTTTTTAAATGCAGGATTTAAAGCTTTTTTTAAAATTCACTTCCGACTTTGGTGGATATTGGGCCGTAGTATGGTATCAAAATATATTTCTTCGGGGTAGCTTTATCCTCTGGGGGTATTAAGTATATACTACTCATAGTTTTTTATTGATTTTTTTTTTTAATTTGTCGATCGTTATTTTACTGTAACCGTTATTGCTGGTATGGATTTATTTAATATAATTTCGTCCATTTAGCGGTATGTATAACCGGCGGTAAATCATGCAATTAAAGGCTGACAGTTTTATAGATATAGATTTCTGTCTAAAATATTTAAAGTTTTGTTCTTCTATAATTTAAAATGTGTGTAATTTAAGTGTGAATTTAAAATTGATGGGTGAATTTCGTTAATAAAAAATAAATAAATAACCTAACTGGCCCTTCCCCATCTACTACGGATTTATTTCAGATATCTGATAGATCTCCTCAGGCGAGTGCCAATATATTTATTTTCTTGTCTTACAGTTTTGAAAACTTTAGTATATATAATCCATGTAACAAATTGCTGATGTTTTGAAAATTTTGTATGTTTTAAAACTGAATTAGAATGTTTAGCATTCGAAACTAGTTTTCAAATAAAATAATTCCAATAGAAATGTCAATTAATTGATCAATCCTAACTGAAATAAAAAAAGCATTTTTGGTACTCATGAGAGGATTGAATTTTTTTTAAATTGCCTCTGTATTTAAAATAGTTTATATAAACAATATAAAAATCGAAAACGTGTAAAATTTAATAATGAAAATTTATTATTATCATTGTAAATAAAAACCTTTTTTTTTTTACTTATTTTGGTTCAATATTTTGTCATTGTTACTTTTTTCGTCTGTTTGTTTTAATTTTATGCTGCATTTGATCATCCTGTTTATGTCATATTATACTTTATGGTTCTCCTTTTTATTTTAATCAATTTTAATGTATTCCACTAATCCCTGTTGAGCAGATTCGCTAGCTAGGACTCCACTTGGACAAACGTCTAAGTTGGAATCCACATACAAGACTAAAACGACAAAAAACTGACCGTCGTAAAAGAGTACTTTAACATTTACTAGACAAACGTTCAAAGCTCCCAATTAATTACAAAAGACTCATTTACATAACTGTGATTAGACCTATTTGGACGTACGGAGTTGAGCTTTGGGGCTGCACTAAACCATCCAATTCATCTTGTATCCAATCCTTACAATCCAAAATCCTTCGAAAAATCCTCAATGCTCCTTACCTTGTGACCAATAAACTTATCCATAAAGATCTTAATGTTCCATATGTTGCTGATTTAGCCCAAACCAGATTCTTGTCCTTCCATAGTAAGCTCCATAACCACTCCAATCCACTAGTCTCCCAACTTGCTTCCCCCTCCATCCCTGATAATCCTCCGAGGCGTCTGAAAAGAAGATGGCCTAGAGACCTTTTAGTGTAGATTTTATTGAAGTGCTACTAGTGAGTAGTTCTTCACAAGTTAATTTACATGCCATTGTATTCACTATCAACACATTTACTTAATGTATATTATTTTGTACAGTTATAAATATCAATAAATGAAAATGAAAAAAAAAAAAATCAATGTTTTTTGTTTTATATGAATCCCTGCCTTAATTATAACAAATCAATCGCTACATTATGCAACAAATTTGTTTTACAATAAATTATTGTAATTATCATTGTTGTACTTAACACCTTTGCAACAAACGTTCATAAACTTAAAAAAATAACAAAATAAGAACAACAATAATTTCATGGGAAGTATTTCTTTTTCAGAAAGCCGTTGATTCAATGTAAAAAATATTGACAGAAATTTCACAATGCCTGTATAACTTATCAAACTTAACAAACGGTTTTGAAATTACTTTCTATAGAGAATAAAAAGTAATACTTGACTAGATGAAAAAACTAGACGCCAGCCTGGGAATAGAGCGAATAATAACAATAGATTAAAAAAAAAAAATCTCCCTTTAGCAACCCTTTCGGAATTAGACCGATTGTTCAAAACTGACTTGGTCTGAGTCGGTTTTTTTCATTTCTTTTTTTTTATTATAGTTTTGTTGTTTTGTTTTTTTCTAGAAATTATAAATTCTGATATGGCATGTGCGACGCATTACTTATTCCTGACAGCTGTCACGCCGGACCAAGAAACGGTGACTGACTGCCCCTACAGTAGTGACCAATAGAAGGGGGCTTTGGCAAGAATTTTAATTCCTTTTTTATTTCTGTTGGTTTTTTTATTGTATATAGTCAAAACAATCTTGACTTAGGCACATCCAGAATGAAAGAGGCATAACCCAGAGCCTGTAGTTAGTCCTATCGAATTAACTTCAAATCACATCTGATAAATCTCGCTTGCGGTTGGGAAATTAAGATAATTCAGTAGAATTTCTATATTACTGTTAAAATTTTACATTTTTTTTAATGCAGGTTTTTGAATTGTGTCACTTTTGAAATACATGTACGATATGTTGTAGATTCTATTTCCTGTTTAATAATTTATTTCTTGGATAATTATTAGTGTTATTAATCGATCTGGTTTACTTTTTTAGTTCTCACGTGGATTTTTATAGGAATAGCTCTTAATGTTTAAACTTAGATAATGGTATCGAGAATCGAGAATAGATTTTTTGGTACAGGTACTGATACCCACCCAAATCCAATTATTTTTCAACTTGCTCCCAATTATATTCTCGGTAGTCCTTCGGGCGTCGAAAAGAAATTGGCTCGAGATCTTCTAATATAAAACGCTCATTACAGTGGGTAACTTCTGGAAATGGGTCATGTCATAATTGAAATAAGTGGGTAATTGAGTAAATTTAACAGGTGTATATTCTTTACAGTTGTAAATTTCAATTAATAAATATGATAAAAGAAATCATTACAGTAAAAAATTCATTAAGTTTTTATTCTTAATAAGACCCTAAAGTATCTATTTTGGCAATAATGGTGTTTTTAGTGTAATTACAGTATTTAGGAAAACAAAAAAAATTGTCCACAGAAAGGTGTACAATTTTAACTTATCCACTTCTTCACGACAGCCAGAGAAATAATTATCTTATCAAATTTTTATATTATCAATAAAATTAAAATTAAACAATAATATTATAGGTTATCAATAATATTAGGAATAATCAATAAATATAGAAGGTTTTGTACTAACAAAGCTACTAAAATGGCGGAGGCGATGGGTACAGAGCAATAATACAATATTTGTAGCGATTGAATGGGGGGTGCTGATTGGCTCTTCCAGCCACGCCCACCTCTCTTCTCTATTCTTCTGTATCAGCTGATTTTATCCTCGAGAGCTTTCTTTTGTCTCAGGCCTTTTTGGCTTTTCAGCGATGAGTCACCTCCTTTTTTTCCCATCGGCCTTTTTTATTTCCGCTCGCCGGCTCCGCTGTAATCAACTGTGTAAATTTACTCTCCGATTGTTGCTGAAGCTGGGAACTGCAGAGGGTTGCTGTATTAACTTTATCAAGGGTGATGATAAAATTTTTGTAATCGGATTAAATTCATGTATTTTCGTGGATAAGGGAAAAGCGGCGGAAATTTGTATGTTATTACTAATATCACATGAGAAAATAGAAAAGTTACGAAATAATAGGTTATTACAAAAATCCATGTGCCTAAGTATTATTTTATTTTATATTACGTATTTATTTTATTTTACATTATAGAATTATACCCTTTTAAGTAATTTCACCCAGTTTCTAACATTGATTGGATTTAATGCCGGTACCACTATTTTGGTTGAGAGGCAAAGAACTATTCAACCAAGTCTTAGCAGTTATCAAACATCCGACCTTTTAAACAATTGATGGTGCAATATTGATGGTACGAAGAATGAGGTAACTTACACCTTTACTCCTTGCAGTTCCAATAGTTTTTTCTTTATGAAAGGAAGACTATTTGTAGAGAAATTGTAGTGTTGAAAAATGAGACGGTTTCTGATGACCAAAGCGGTAACATTGTACTCAAAACTGCATAAATTCCGTCGAGATTTTCACAATCAAGTTTCCAGTCCAATGCCCGACCATCAGGAGAACAAGCTAAAAATTCTCAAAACCTTCAAACCTCCACCAAACACAAAATATTACTTTCGATGGACATCTTAATCTCCTTCTACGGCACAGTTTTGGGTTGTTTTTATGCGCAAGGACTTTAGTAACAACCTAGTCAATATGCTATGAAATAAGAACGATTGCTCATTTAGTTTTCAAATTTCTTCCCTGGGGTCTCAGTGTCTATTCTTATTATGAAACATACTACATAGTTTCAAGCTTTTGTTCCTATGTCTCGTACTTCTTTCCAGAAAACTTCTTCAGAGACTCAAGTCAATCTATGAAAAAGTCCTCTGTAAATGAAGAAAGAAACTTCTGTAATTGAAGAATGGTTAGAGCTGTATTTTAGTTGACTACAAAATACAATTTCTTATTATTTTTTTTTAATCAGACTGATAGTATATTTTCCTACAAATTTTTTACTGTCCAATCCTTTGTCAAGGATATGCCACTCCACAACATGAATCAGATTTCTAGAGTATAATAGAGTCCAGTATAGTTGTTTGAAAATTATTGATATTGATAAACAATAATTTTAATAATGATTAAAATTATTGATGTATTAAAAATTTAAAGGTATTTCGAACAAATACTTCAAGTAAAATTTCAATTATAAATAAAAAAATTAAAGATTCATTCAAAAATGATTTAGCAAGTAAACTGAAGGGATTTTCAAAAAAAATTCTTTCTCTCTTTTTTTTAGGGTGGTTTCCAAATCGAAAGTATGTTAAACTATTTTGTATTTTATCTTTTCAATGATAGAATCCATAAACCACCAATCAGGATTATTTTTAAAAACCAAAAAAAAAACATTTATTCTTTTTCCCGAACAAATGTTGGCACTACAAAAGAAGTAGATTTTATTAACAGGAGCAGATGAGGCCTTAATATTTTTTCGCAAAACAGTAATAAGTGATAACCAAATTACTGCTATAAAGTTCGATTTACATTTTTTACATGTTATTCTTTTCTTATTCATCATTTGAAAGCTCTAATAAAAATAAGAATACATATTTGTATAAGTTTGTTTATGGTCATCGATTATTTCCAAACCACAGAATGTATTTCTCGACACATTAAATAATTAAGGCCAAATGTTTTCTTCCTAAAGAGCCATTAAAAAGTTAATAACTGTTTTTATTGTTAACAATAACAATTTACTTCACCAGATGGTATGAAATATATAAAAACTATTATTGCTAACATTAATCATACAAACATAAAAACTGCTTTATTATAAACGTGGAAAGAATACCTTTTTTTTTTGTCTGTACATATCGAACTACGAGTATGTTCCACCACAAGTCTAACATCTGCCATTATAAGATCCGTAAGAAACGAAAGTCGAGCATCAACGCATGGCGGAAAGTCAGCGAGTTTAGGAGGTAAACCATATTCAATTTTTAGTTTATAATTAGTATTTTTCACAAATTACTTCATTCTTTTCTAATAATTCAATATAAGTCCAGTCAGAAATATAATAAAAGTCAGACTAATAATAAAATGGGTTAAGCAAACAAAAGGTCTAAACTTAATGATATTTTAGTAAGTTATATATATACATCGTTAGTAAGGAACATCGTACGAAAGTTTTCAACTTTGGGGAAATTGTGGGGTGCCATTAAATTTTCGACTTTTCTTTTATTTTGTCCTTTAACTTCTTTTCTTTACTTTATTTATTTTTTTTTTTTAAGCAAAGTCTTCAAATAATTGTTCAGTAACCTGATGGTCGAACGGGAAGAAAGTATTAAAGATTCTGAAATCTTTTATCTCCATTGTTTTATAAATTTTTTGGGAGCTTAACCTAAAAATTATCTTAACCTCATTAAAAAAGGGAAGCATTAAAAAAAAAAATCCAAATTTAAAAAAGATGGCGTTTTTTCGTATTAGTCCGAAAAGAAAAAAAAATGATACAACAATAAATTAAATTAAATTTTCCACAAGTTATTTAATATAGATTTTTTTTTCTAACCATCTAGGCGCTAGTGCGTGCAGTCATTACAGTATATAGCCGCTATAGAACATCTCTTCGACCATTTTCGTTTTTTAACACACAATATAACTTAGAAAATTCAACGTTTTAAAAAACTGCTCTTGCTACCTACAAATACTCAACAAGTAACTCATATTATAAAATTTTAAATTGCACAATTACGACAACATATCGACGTTTAAGCAAGCACATGTTATGTCACTTTTTGGCCAAAATTATTTAGACTTAAGTATTTACGAAAACAATCGCGCTGGATCCATTTTCGAGGACAGAGTTTAGAAAAAAAAAACCTGTCAAAACTCCTACTGCCTCTTCTGTTCACTTGGTGCATCCTAGCTTTTTCCGTTGATACGCTAGCGAAATAGAGGGACTCTATAGTTTCTCATTTTTTCTTGAATTAATTGGAGCAATAAACCCGATTTTTTTCCTTATTTGGATACTTTATTATAATATGGATATAAAAGAGTTGTATGTGTCTCCTGTAAATTTTGGAAAAATGACTTGTGACAAGTCGTCGCTTAAAAGAAAATAATATATTTATTTAATGTGCGCTATAATATAATATTATCCATGGTCTCAGTCCACTTCAGTCCACTTATGGTCTCAGCACGAAGGACTGAAAAAAATTCCTTAGTTATTCAATTCATTATTTTACACAATTTCAAAAACCATTCATTATTATCATTAAATGTACAATCGCTTTCTAGGTGCCAACCAAAAGGACCCCCTCTTCCGCCTGTTTGCAATCACAACTCTAGCAAGTTTAAGTGCACCTTGTTAGATGCAAAAGAGATGGAGTCCTTCCACAGGAAGTTTTATTACACCTGGAACAGGGCCAGGCAGGATGCGTTTATTCGCCAGTACTGCCAGGGAAGGAATATATCAGCCCAAAAGAGGAAAATCAGTGTAGAATACTTCGTCCCCGTCAAGGAACAAAATCTGCAAGTTTGCAAAAATGCGTTCATTGGTATCTTGAGAGTGACTAAGTATCGGATCAATTCTTTATTGAAATTCTACAGCAAGGATTCAATAGAGAGTGTTCAAGGAAAGGAGTTCACGAGGCAGACCGGGAGAAAGAGTTACGAATGGAGAAAAGTAGGAAAAGCTAAAAATGGAAAGGCTACTAATTCTAAAAGTATGACTAATAACGAGGAGTCAACTAGCAAAGATTTTTCTGTTGATTACAGATGTTGTCAATCTGCATGCGTAGTCGACAATTATTCAAACTTTACTTCACTATCATTCGAAATACACGATGTTTCCAACGACCAGTCTAAAAGATCTCGAAGTTTCGGAAAATTATCCAAACCTGAAATTATAAATGAACTTCTCATACCTAAACCACAAAAAAATACGAAAAAATCAATACTAACCAGTCTTCAAGAAGAGGTAGTCAATGAGAATGATGTTTGTAATTCATTTGAAAAAAAACACCAAACTAGTAATATAACCGACTGCTCCTCAAAAGGCTTACATAAGAACAAAACCAGCGAAAAAATAGAAAACAAAAAATTACGATTTCGAACTCCTGTCAGTTATAGAGTTGAATCAAGCCCTGAAGAGGAGTCGTTGTGTCTAGAAAATTTTTTTAATTTTCAAAATGAAAATAAATCCAATGAAGCAGGAACAAATATAATGGCGGACAAAGTCACAAGCTGTTCCATATCAATGATAGAGAAAGTGGATCAGGAAAAAAAGTTGATTGATCAAAGGAAAGTTAACTGTGATAGCAGAGATGACGTTTTTGATTGGCTAAATTTGAGCTCTAAGCCTCGAAGTCAGAGGACATTCGATTGGTCTCCTCTCAGGCACACATACAGTTTGATAACAAATAGTACTGTAGGTAATAAAGTGATCGATTCTCCTCAAAAGAAAAAGAAATCAAGTATACTACAGCCTAGGAGTAACATAAAACAAAATACGTGCGAATCTACTGTGATAGAGACCACCATGGAGTCCTTTGAACTTACTCCTAACCCGAGAAGTTCTCTGTACGATCAATCTCATGTGTACGAGTCAAGGAAACGGAGATTGAAGAAGCTGCAAAGCATAGATGAAAAAGAGAATGTCTTTCAAGAAAGTATTAATAAGAAACAGAATATTAATGATTTGAAAGCAGGACAGAAGTCTAAACCTATTATAATTATAAATCAATCAGAAAGAAGTTCCCTGCTGAAGAGAAGAGCTGATAAATCAGAACAGAAAACGAGATTACCTCTACAGACTCTTCAGTACTTTAAAAACCAGAGGTTGATTTATGGAAAGTATTGACCTTCAATTCAAACTATAGTAATATAAAACTATATTAATATAAAACTATATGTAAAATGTACAGGCTAACATACTAGCAGTTAACTAACATTGTAATTGACTCATCTGAAATAGCTTGACTGTAATTAAAATGTATTTAATAGCTATTTTGTGTCTTTTTTTTTTCTTCTCGTTACTTATAATTGTTTATATGTCATGCTTCAATATTACTTTAAACGTATAATATAATGTAACCTCATAGACAATGATACAAACACTTAATCACATTATATGCTATTTTCCACGGTTGATAAAGGACAGTTATGATCATTATTCTTAACGGAGAAGAAAAATATAAAAATAATGAGAAATTAATAAATATTAAAATTTTCACCTATATAATTTAATATAAATAAAGATATTAATTTATATGTAGCCATATTAATTTATTATATAAATTTATATAATAAATAATTTGGTGAATTTTCATGAATAAGTTTGTGTTTTAGACAATTATCCTTTAAAATACTAATTGTCTGTTATTGTTATATCTTATTATACTAATAATTTACAAACTATAAAAATCTTCATAAACTATATTATTAAAAATGTTAACAAGCAATTCAAATAAGGTTAAACCATAGAGCCTGATGCTATTAAATTTTTAGATACACATTTCTTTCATAAATCTAAGAAAGGAAACCAGATATGGAAAAAAATGTTCAAATTATATGATTCTAATATCTAATATGAATTTTTAATTTTTAATTTCAGATTTTGTTTATAAATCTTTATTTGTAATACTGTAACAGATCAGAACTTTCTAAAGTATATTTTTGAGGAGTTTAAAGTTTCGATACTATATTATATATATGAGGCTATGAGAGCAAAAGTGGCCTAACCCACAAAATATAAAAAAAATCTGATTTAGTAATTTTTGGCAACTATAACGCCATCAACAAGGTGTTAATGTGTTTGAAAAATTGGTTCACATGGTGGTGCAATGTGAACCAATTTTTCAAACACATTAACACCACCAGATGGCGTTATAGTTGCAAAAAATTACTAAATTAGATTTTTTTATATTTTGTGGGTCATAGCCTCATATATGCTCGGTAATGAGCAAGTAATTTATTTACAATTTTACCAGAAACATTCAGTTGCATTTTTCAAAGCCGCTTAAAAGAAAAAGATACCAATTAGCTATAATGGCTTATATTTTATTGGCTGAATAATATAATTATAATAAACATACCACATAAATCTAATTAATTAATAAATTTAAAAAGTAAAATCCTGTTTTAAAACAGCCTGTAAAAATTAACTTCATCAATAATTTAACTATTACTAACAACACTTATAAAATAAAACAAAAAAGAAAATGATGAATTTCTAAATCACGTGAATTTAGTTTGACCGGAGGTCTTTCACCTAAATTTTTAAACAAAAGACTATGTTTAATTATTTTTTAATATTTTTAAAGGGAAGAATACATATGTATTTTTTGTGTATATGTCCTTTATCTACATAAAATGATGTTTTGATGAATGGTTATAGACACAAGGGATTGATGTAATATGTAACCATCACTTATGTTTTGAAAGTGTGACAATTGTAATGTTTGTCAAAAGTAAAAAAAATAATATTGAAGGTATTCTTTATTGCAATACTTTATAAAATTACTCTCGGCAAAGGCATGGTATATTTATTTAATGATCTTTAGCTGCTACAGTTAGAGCTCAGGGTCGCAATAATCCCGTGGTATACCAGTCTATATTTTATATTCCGTCATTCACACTTAATTTTTTTTCTAATCATATTATTGAAAACATGTATTATTTTTATTCTTTTGTCATTCAAATACCATTTAAATAAGATTAGTGAATCTTTACGAAATTAAGGGGAAAGTTGCGTAAAATAAAACTACCCCTTTAAGGAGTAAGGAGAAGGTAACGGCACCAGATCAAAACTAAGTAAATACGTATTTTTGTCTAATAAAATATTATTATATTAACCAAGACTGGTTGACCATCCCATCTATAAAACCTATATGCTATTGAATGAAATAATACTGTACTTTGAATAATTACAACCACAGGATTGAATAAGAGATATAGCTTTATTGAGACAAATATAAAGTAACATATAAATGAAAATATATAAATATTTTTCATTTTCTATTAAAGGCCAATAAAAAAATAAAAAATAAACAATTCAAAATCACGCATAAATTCAAAATTTTTACTATCCAAAAACTAGATACCTAATTCGATATTTAGATCATCAACATGTTAGATTTTTATTTTTTACATTTTTAAAATAAATATAGGTACAAAATCTGAGTAACAAAGTGATAATATTTTAGAATTTTCTTTCATGTTTTTAGCAGGTAATATTGAAGAATACCACTTTTTGAGGTGAATTTTATTGACAGATGAGTCTGTTTTTACAGAAGGCATTTCTACATTATTCGATAACAGTACAAATATGAATAAACCAACGACACCCTACATGGATAGGTAGGTAGAAATGCCTTCCTCTGTAATATCAAACTCATCTGTCCATAAAATTCTTCTCAAAACGTGTTATTCTTCAATATCATCTGCATTCAGAAGTCAACGGGAAAATTGATAACTATGTTCATGATCAATGGGTCTTAAACCTTACATCGAAAATATAATAAAATAAATCCTAAATAATAATAATAAAAAATAAACGTAATAACATAACATCCTTTAATCTGATGTCACTTTATTGACATTTTCCTCTCTTTTTTTTTCTATTAAACAATAATGTTTTTGAAGATCTTATTATGTTCTAAAGCATATTTTCACCAAGCGATCACCATAATGTCTTATTTACACAGGTAACTGATTTGTATGCCAAATGAAAACATCGAAATTTTCCGATTTTAAAAGTAAATTTTTCGGATTCATTTATTTGATCATACCATATGAAAGCTGGTTAAATTTACAAGTCTTTGTGAGATTTGCAGTTTTGTGGATAGTTTTTTTCAAAAAACGATAAGCGTTGAAGTATTATAAGACATGTAACTTCCCTAAAAAAGGTGAAGATCAAACAGTTCTTTAGGTCCCAAGTTTAAGTTAAAATTCAAGGTAAAGTTTACTCTGCTCTTATAGGAAATTTAATGCTAAATCCGTAAATGTGGCCAAAAATTGAAAAATGTTTAAACAAATGTAGATATTACAGCTTTTATGGCAAAAAACGTGGTTTCCTTATAAAAGTATTTGAATTGTCGTATATCTGCAACGGATTGGAATAGAAAGGTAAGTTCTGCGTCATTTATCTTCATTTTTGATCTAGTTTCACCTGTTGTTTTTTTACACCAAGGACTCACCCATTAAATATTATATATAGATGATTACATAATTCACGACAAATATATATTAGGGAACTATTTAAACAAATAAAATTATTAAAAGTGTTTGCAATATTATTGACAATAATATCATTTTTTATTATTTAAATAAAAGGAAGAGCTGTGAAAATAAAATTTATAAACACGACTATCTTCTATATTTTGATTCCTAGAATTATGAGATCTGATCAAGCTTGAGACATGGCAGTTCTCAGTGTATTATATTGGGTTGTTTCACATGAAATGTCCGTTTTCAAGGTAAAGGGATTTTAGTAAAAATACAATATGAAAACAATATAATTTTATTCGAAGTATTTACCTTCTTTTTCTACACATTTTTCCCAACGTGACAACAACTTTTTTATCCCGGATTTGAAAAACTCTGAGCTTTGAAGTGAAACAAAATCTGAAAACGCACTTTTGATTTCAGCATCATTTGCAAAAAATTTTCCTCTGCAGAAGTTGTCTAAATTCCTGAAAAGGTTATAATCTGTTGGAGACAAGTCGGGAGAATATGGTGGGTGCGGAAGAACTTCGTACCCCAGCTCTTTCAATTTATGCATGGTAAGTTTTGAAACGTGGGGTCTAGCGTTGTCGTGTAGGAGTATAGGGCCCTTCCGATTTACCAATCCAGGTTGTTTTTTTCAATAATTTTTCGTGCATTTGGCCAATTTCATTGCAGTAGGTTGTAGAGGTAATGGTCTCACCTCTAGGCAAAAAGGAATAATGTATGATTCCAGCCATGGACCACCATACTGTAACCATCAATTTTTTCGGGTGCAAATTTGGTTTTGGCATTTGTCCTGGGCTTTCGTCGATGTCTAACCACTGCCCTGACCGACGCTGATTGTCATAACCAATCCAGCTGCCGAACGACCTAGTTCAAACTCATAAAAAAATATTACACGAAAATCGCGTGTTTCCATGTTCATATTTGAAGGTATACTAAACAGTGTGTAATTGATTGGGAAGCTAATGTTTATAACAGAAAAGTAAAGGATTAGTAACTACTTGATTATGATATGTGAACTTTGGAAGTAAACAACAGAGACTCGCAAAATCCTCTATGTATTTCAAATATTATAAAATCGGACATTTCATGTGAAACAACCCAATATTAAATTCTGAGTTCTTTTGTAGAATGTTTACTATAGAATATATATTAAAGTTATTAATTAACAGTCAAAGTAAAAAAAAAAAAATATATTGTATTCAATTCCTCAACCCGGCTAGATGTTTCTAATATTCAATTGAACCTCTTGGTTGTTTTCGGCTAACGATCTTTGATTGAGCTTCCAGAACCGCGATTGAGTTGCTTTAAATAAAGCCACCATCATTGGGATAGGGAAGGGGGGAGGAGGGGGTGGAAAAGTTTTAATAGAAGTCGAAGGGGGGGGGGGGGGGGGGGGGGGGGTAGGAAGGGCCCGAATATTTTCAAATTCATTAGATAGACCTCCCTCCCACTTCATCACCACCCGGGGTTTTCTCTCTTTCATTAGTGGTTTGCCTTATTGAAATAAATGCTCTCATGTAAATATAGTATAGTTATATACACAGTTGTGTATTAAATATACTATATATATATATATATATATATATATATATATATATATATATATATATATATATATATAGTTTGAAAATAATATATTTAGGGATAGGAAAAAACCGTCGGTAAACCTTGGTGTTGTGTACTTCCTCAAGATCCTTGAAACAATTTTCCAACTAAATTGTTTACTAATCCTAAATATTATACGATAATATTTCAAAAAAGTGTCCTTTTAAGGACAACAATGGCGGACTTCCGCGTCTTAAAATCGTTTAATATTTTAAAATAGTATCCTGGAGGACAACAACAATCCTGCTATAAGGACACTGTTTTACAGATCTGCCAGGATCTGACGATTTTTTGAGGCCGAAGGACATCCTTGGCCTCTCTCTCCTTCCACAATTAGAATTAGTTTTTCGTCCTTAAGGATGCTGTTTTAACTGTTTTTAAGTTATCCGAAGGATAACTTCCACCATTGTTGTCCATCAGGATACTGTTTTAAAATATTTAACGGTTTTAAGATGGCGGACTTCCGCCATTGTTGTCCTTAAAAGGACACCTTTTTGAAATATTCGACAATTTAACTGTTTTAAGATGGCGGAAGGATATTCCGCCTTTGTTAACGCATTTTCAATAATTTTACAAGTGATTATTTCTTTACATGTTGTTGACATGCCGTTGTAATCGTTTCCTCAAATTTACTTTTTGTATATAATTTATACATTTGTAAATATCAACTTTCTTCGAGTTTTTATGCCAGGAAATAAGTAAACTAGAGGGAAATCTTAAATGATATGACAATTGTGTACAATTTGGGAAAAACTAGACAAGTTCACTTTTGTCCACAATAAGGTAAATATTTTGAACAACCCATATTGGAGTCATACACATCTTGTAAAAGTAGGCAAGTTGTAATGGTAATGGTATCCTTTTATACAATTGACATTACTACTTGCCTACTTATACATGATGAGTAGGACTCCAATATGGGTTCCTCAAAATATTTAAATTATTGTCGACAAAAGTGAACTTATCTAGTTTTTTCCCAAATGGTACAGAATTGTTAATATGTGATTTTATGAACACCCCTATTTGTGTGATTTTTTGTTTAATATTTGTTTTGCAATTTATTTATTTATTTTTTGCCAGCTAGGAATTACTGACTGTTTCTTAGTCACTATCATCTAAAAAATAATTCTGAATAGTAAATATTCCCTCCATTAACTTATTTGTATTTGTCTTCATATTCATATTAAAAATTCATATTTTCAAATAGAAAAATAAACCTCTGGTAAAAATACATATGTATTTCCGACGCTTATAGCGTTTATATTTGTTTTTTTTGTAAATGATCTATTTTGTGTTTTGTACTTATATAGTATAGTGCAAAACTAGAGTTATAGCCGACAATGAGCATTGTGAGCAGAGAAAAAAAATTATCTATGAAAATTAAGTTTGTTTGTTTTTTTCTCAGCTCTCAGTAAAGAAAGAGAAACAATTTTTTCACGCAAAATTGTAGTTGTGCATGCTATCTCTATACCACAACCAAAACCTGATAAGTAATCTCTTTAATAATAATTTCAGGTTTTGGTTTAAATATGAAATCCTGCATTAATTTCCGGACAACGGGATTTGGTTGTAAAGAGACTACAATTTTACGTGAACAAAATATTTCTCTATCTTGACTAAGCACTAAAAAGTAACTAGCAGTCTTAATGTAAAAAAGACCCAAATTTTCAATTATTTCTGCGCGGTAGGATAGGAGTAGAACATATAAAAAAAAATTAAAAAATAGATTTGAGATTATTTATAACGTAATTTAATTACCTCAACTTGTGAAAAAAAAATGGGGGACGCTGACGATTTATATAAAGGAAACCTCCAAAAAAATTGTTTGGAAAAAAAAAAAAATATATATATATATATATATATATATATATATATATATATATATATATATATATATATATATATATATATATATTATAAAAATAAGATTAAATATACTTTGCCTATGCAATTTAATCATTACCCAGACAACGTTAATCCGATTAAATCTAGATAGATTTTTTAAAATTCATTTTGCATTAATTTAATAATTCAATATAATAAACTATTGACATTAAACACACACATTTATTATATATATATACCGTTCAATTTGAAATTCAACCATCACGTAATCTATATTTTATTTATCACATTTAATCATACAGAACTCAAATTAATTCCTATTACACAAAATTAATTTTTTAAATCCCTTAATTTTATGGATTTTCATTTTTTCAAAGTAATTTTAAAATTCGTATCGGGAAAGCAAGAAGTGTTTTTCAGAAAATGAGTGCCGTCTTCAAAAGCCATAATCTAACTCTAAGAACAAAAATCAGACTCTTGCACTGCTATGTATATTCTGTCCTCCTATATTGTGTAGAGACATGGACCTTAAATAAAAACATAGAGAAGAAGCTGGAGGCCTTTGAATTGTGGCTTTATAGGCGGATCCTGAGAATACCTTGGATCCAGAGGGTGACGAATGTAGAAGTATTGAGAAGAATGAACACAACACCTAACTTAATCAAGATAATGAAATCCCGAAAACTACAATATCTAGGACATATCATGCGTAATACAAATCGATATGATTTGCTACAAAAAATACTTCAAGGGAAAATCGACAGCAAAAGAGGTCCTGGAAGAAGACGAATATCTTGGTTTGACAACCTCAGATGCTAGTTCAGTAAGCCTTCAACGGAACATTTCCGCATTGCTACCAATAAGAGAAGAATAACCATCATGATCGCCAACATCCGAAGCGGATAGGCACCGAAAGAAGAAGAAGAAAAGTAATTGAAAACTTGTACCTTATAAAAATATTACACAGTATAAAAATACATAAATATAAATTTAAATTTATTTATTGATAAACG
The DNA here is from genome assembly GCA_003667255.2 of Euschistus heros. Classification (NCBI taxonomy): domain Eukaryota; kingdom Metazoa; phylum Arthropoda; class Insecta; order Hemiptera; family Pentatomidae; genus Euschistus; species Euschistus heros. Next base: position 2,033,441 of record RCWM02000004.1, read on the forward strand.
GTTTCTAAATTACTAATTCTAATATCACTTGAATTATATCATTGAAGAAAAAGATCTCATCATCTATCTTACATAGATAGATTAAATTATAAATTTAAATTTACTGCTGTAAATTTATATTATTTAGATAGCTTATTATTATATATATATATATATATATATATATATATATATATATATATATATATATATATATATATATGTATGTATGTATGTAGAAGAAGTATAGTACCTGATATCAACAAGTTGACCGTGACCTTGGGAAGTAGAACCAGAACTGAACACAGGGAGCTAACACCCCAGCTAGGTGCAAAAAAACAATATGACACGTATGCAAAGCAGTGGGGCATGTAAGACAATAGAACTCATTGGGTGGGGAAGGGGCATGGCCGACCAATCCGGTTCTAGGTAATTAATTAATGCTTAAATACAAATCGTTTAGTCCGTATTTAGTAACCTTTAAATATCAATAATAATTTTAAAGAGGAATCAGGAGATGTATATTGTTATCAGAGGAGTACTCAGAGAAAAGGTTCACAAAATATATCTTTGGAGGAAGTTTTAGTGGCGGAGCATTCTGGAGTGTCTGTCGCAGTGTTTTAATAGTATCTGCGGCGCCAGTATGTATTCGGCCTTAGAGAGTAAAAATGAGTTCATAGCGGATCTACGGAATGAAGTTCTTCTTTTTCACTGAGGCTGGAGTAGGTTGGTAACCTCTAGGATAACCCGTCCTTCCTGCCCTATCTGAAGTACTAAGAACGTTCAGCCCCAAAAAGCAATCACTTACAGATATAATTCTATTTTTACTACACTAAATCCATTTAGGAAGTACTGTGTAAAGTTTCAATTGATCTTTCTTGACCCTAAATTTACTAGTCTAAATATTGAATATGATTTTATAAAAAGATATTTGAATGCCAATTCAAAGATATTTGAGGACCAAAGGTTCCTCAACACACCCCTCATTTTCTAATTAAACCGTTTTCCGTCGGACTTTAAGTGCATTCAGATGTTAGTTCGAAATTTTCAGAATTAGGAAAATTCTTTTTAAAAAAATATTTCATCTTGGTCACAATATCTCTTAAACGATTTATCCGTTCACATTACTCTTTTTTTGTTACATATATTTTTGAAATTTTTGAATTACATATATTCTTTTCTTCTTCTGAGTAATAGATAGTCTTTTGAAAAAAAAAAAAAAAAAAAAAAACACTCACACATACATAAATCGTCTGTTTGGAGCTAAAAGTCACTAACTGCAATTCCTAATTCGATAAAAAGACATTTTGTGTGTCATTTCTCATAAGTATAAAAAGTCACCAAGTGAATATAAATGCAATATATTCACACTAGAGGATGAAAAAATTCACTGTTCCGAGAAATTTTTAATGAGCATACTCCCGTTTTTTTGTTGTTTTTTTTTTTGTTTTTTTTTGCTCTCCTGAAAAAAATTGATTGAGATGATATATACATTTAAGAAAAAAATATATTAGTTTTCATCAAATAATGCGGTCACCATAACTTCTAGCGAGTTGGTTAATGTGTGAAATACTTATCGTATTTTAATCAGATCATAAAAGTTATATTACCCAACATAATGGTACAAAAAATAATTATCATTTTACATATATTAGCGCATAAGTAAATAGCTAGCAAAAATTTCCAAGTAATCGTTTTATGAAAAATTGTTGTATAAATATACATATTGTATACAATAATATATATATATATATATATATAATTTATATTTATATATAAATAGGATATAAACATAAATAAATAACACATACAGATATAGAAAATATGCGTGGCCATCAATCAAGTAAAGCTGGCTTAGCATACCTTGGCTCGTTACCTATGCCGATACCTAAAATTGTCCATCAATTATTTTGTATTTTGCATATAATACAATTATTGTCAGTTTTATACAACAACAGCTAATATATTATTTAATTAATTAAATAAAAATAGAACATATCTTATATTTATAATTAAAGTATAGACAAATCGTCTCACATGATTAATTATCAACAATCAAAACTGTTCCAGCTAAAAACTAATTATACCAATTAGTAACCGTTTACTTCTTTTCAAGACTTATAACATAAAATATAATATTATAAAATAACCGATGAAGCGAAAAAAATATGACGAGTGATAAATTTATTAGTTACTTGAAATTGATAAAAAACAGTATTATTATTTGTTATTCCCAAATGACAAATCAGATTTATTCATTATTCGAAATAAATTCAGTCGAAATCCACAAGAAGACTTTAGTAAAGGCAATTAAAACCGTTCTTACCTAAATAACTGTATAGGAATACTCTAGCTTTATCTTTATTTATCAAAGATTAACATAAAATTAATATATGTTGATGCCTTATATGCAGTTTGAGGTGTAAAATGAAAAATATAATATGTACGTTGTATATCCATAGGTTTTTACTATTGCAAAAAAAAAAAAGAAGTGATATCTTCATATTATGTCATTAAATTTATCGAATATTATTTAAAAAGAAATATTTGAAATAAATGAATCATCTCGATATGGAAAACATTCAACTTTTTTTCTAAGATTTTAATAATATTTGATTACAAGTATCCCCCGTCCCGGCTTTGTCCACTCTTAAAAGTAAAGAAATCTTATTGGATAATTTTAATTAATAATTGTACTTTTATTTGTTTATCGATAAAAATCTTGTATGTTAGTGAGGATTATTTCTGCAATGATGTTTTTATGCATAGCAGTAATTTTTAAAATGGTTAAAATTGCATTGATTGGGTTTTTGAAGATTACATAAAAAGCATAATTAGACGTCTAATTTATGATTTTAATGTAGGAGTTGGTAATCCTGATGGATATATACTATTAAGAAACTTGCGGATAATGGAGTGCATTATCAGTGCTCACAACTATAGGTCGATAAAACATATTTATACACACAGTATCAAAAAGCAAATGATTTGATTTGGTAATAATGTTTATTCAGCAGAAATTATTTTATTTTTTCATATGGTTACATTTTAATTTATAACCATAAAAATATATGACGGTGTGGAAAACCTCATTCCTTCGAATCGACATTGTAGATTTTAATTTGTATTATTTTAAATTTTATTATTCCTAAACCTTCCTAGAACTATAAAAATGGTGTAGTTAAAATTTGTTACAGATGAGTTAAGTAGTTTTTTCATTGTAAACTCTATAGCGAAATGGTGCTAACCTCAAATCTGCCAATTTTCGAACCCACGGAGAACCACACATGACTTTTTTTAGTAATTTAATATAATATAAATAAATTTATTAACAATTTCAAGCTCTAAAACTGTACCTTTGTAACCTCTCATGGACAATGGCGCTCGCTAATTTTCAAACTTCTCTGTTATTTCATATATTATCGCTTTTTTTATAACAAATTAATTGAAAATCAGTAGATTTTATTATTGTCTGAAACCTTCTTGGAACTATAAAGATGATGTGGTTAAAATTTGGTACAGATAGGTTCAGTAGTTTTCGTGGTTATAGATCGCTAACAAAAATGGCTTGTCTTTTTTTATAATAGAATAGATTGACTATTTGCTATATTTAGAAAAGAGAAGTTATTTTTTTAATAACAGACTATTTTCCGAATAACAAAGAGACACTAAGAGCAACATTGGTCTGAGGTTGTAAGCGGGTTGTATTCACTTTATGAATAGACCTTGCCCCGTTTGTGGTGGATGAAAAGCGAGAACGAACCTGGGCATTTAAGTCTCTGTATGAAACTCGTATCTGTCTTCCGCTACTCTTGTAAACGAATGAAAAGGCACTTTAGTTGTCAAATAGGTCGCTATCATTGCTGAAGCGAAAAGTTGGCCGAAGAGGAAGCGAGATGGAACTACCGGCGGGAGAAGAGGTGCCCTATCGTAGAGGTCCTTCTGGAGGGAGACCCTCCTTCCTGGACCCTAATGGACCCTATCTCCTCACCTGGGGCCAGCTGGCCGCTAAGACAATGGGCAGATGTCCTCGATGACCGCTGGGTCCCGCCCTTCGTTAGTTCGTTAGTGCTGGACACAATGGCTGCAAAAAACAATACATTGATACAGGAGGGCCAAATGGGTACCGCATTCCCATCCCACCTCCTGTCCTCACCTTGCCACTCTTCTATTATATGACCATTAGCAGGGCCGCAAGACAATGAGTTTGTTGAGACTCGATGGGCTTTGTAAATAAGACCCCATAATCACGTTTTTTTGCCGTTTTCAGTTCAATCACATCAGCAGATTCATTAAAGTTTCACCCGCAAAAATTCATTAAAGTTGATGAATGTATGTGTGTTTGTCCTTTATAGACTTTGAAACGGTGAGAGATAATGCTTCATGTGAGGCGGCATTTTTCCCCACATATTCAGGGGAAGATTATAGGCGTATTGGTATATTTATTGGATGCATAGGTCACATGTTATGGACCAAAATGTAAAAATCGTGAATTAATAAAAATCGCTTCAAGAAATCAATGCATTTCTAACAGCTGAGTGATTCCCATGTTGCTTATTGTAAAATAACGAGAAACTAGAAACAAATTTTTTTTTTTTTTAATGGTAAATTTAAGGGCGAAAATGTACTGGTGCCGCGCATCCCAATGATTCCAACTGATACGCCATTCGAATTTAAACGAGTGTAATTAATTTCCAGTACGACTCGAGTTTGCAATGACCACCAACAAGGCACAGGGGCAATCACTACAAGCTTGCAGGCTAAATTTGGAAAATCCATGCTACACTCATGGGCAGTTATATGTGGCCTGCTCACGCGTTGGAAAACCATTTGATTCATTTGTAAACGCAACAGATGGAAAAACGAAAAATATTTTAAATAAACCAAATAATACTGCAATAATTGTTGTACTGAGTTTTTTTTTTTTAATTTTGTTAAGCACGTGACAACGCACGCCGGGTACAGGCTTGTAAAAAATAAAGTGATAACTTCAGATTTTTAGTAGAAATGAGATCCGAAAAAAGCACCCATTTCCTACTCGTGTGATTTAATTATGAGAAAATAAAATTATTTTTAATTAAAACCCTTATAATTTTAAGACAGAAAATGAACAAATTTAATATATAACAACAATTTTACAACAAGCTGCAACTCTGTGCGCAGGTCTACTAATACATATAAGGCTGCATGAATACAAAACTATAAATTGTAGGCTATTAGCTATTGGAGCCACCAAGCTTATCTTTCGCCCATCAAAAATCGTTAGATAACGACAGATCTGAAAACAGGATCCTGCATTGTTCTGCGAAATGTATTAAACGGGAAGCAAAATTGTCATTTTTAAAAAACGAAGCAATTCAACCAATTTTCAAAAAGACAACAATTGTGGTATATCCTTTAGGCATCAATAGTCGTTAGATAACGGCAGATCTGAAAACAGGATCCTTCATTGTTCTGCGAAAAGTATTAAACGGGAAGTGAGAGTGCCATTTTAAAAAGCAAAAAAATTTAATACATTTTCAAAAGGACGAAAATTAATTCGTCAATAAGAAGTGGCTAGGAATATCCTTCGGCCTTCAAAAATCGTCAGAACCTAGCAGATCTGAAAATCCTTCAGTGCAGATTGTATAGATTCTTTTTTTCTGCGTCGGAAAAATCGATAAACCGTATCAATCGCCTTTTGACAAAATAGTACGGCTATCCCTCAATAATTCTATTTACAAGAAGTAATTGTTCACTTCATATAACAGTTGAGGACACTGTCGGTATTAAACCTGAGAGGATTTTCCCTCTTGCCATCTTCGGGTCCGAATTATTAGACACGTACAGGTCGCAACCGAATGGAAGAAATCATTATAAACGATTTCCGTTCTTTCCGGTGTCAGTTTAATTACGTCAGCAGAATCAACAGAGTTTCATTATCAAAAAGGATTGATTTGAATATAAAGGATACTTGATTGAAAATAAATTGATAACAGGACGATTTCCCTTGATTTTTATTCGAAATAAGTTCTGAAAATAGAACCCTGGAGTGTCCTGCGAAAAGGACTAAACGACAAACTTTTGACAAAACATTTATACGGTTATTCCTCAACAATTCTATTTATAATAAGTAATTGTACTCATCTAACAGAGGCTAAACAGCTTAGGACACAGGCAATATAAAATCCGAGAAGATTCTTGCCTTGTTCGGTTCTGAATCGTTGGACACCTACTGCCAGTGCATAGATACTTTACTGTCAGTATTGAAACTAAAGCTTTACATTATTTAAAATTCCTTAAAGAATTAGTAAATCAAAATTGAAAAATTGTAATAGCAAGTTGTTTAAGTTGGCACTAAGCCGCTTGCCATCGCAGCTTTGTGGGCTAGGTTACTTAGGAATTTGGTGGCAAAATTTGGATGGTAGCTGCTAAAAAAAAAAAAAAAAAAAAAAAAAAAAAAAAAAGGTTGCTGTTAGTAGAGAACTGATGGGTTTCTCTGTTCCTACTAGAATTAAATTTAAAATAGGACAGTTGGAAATACTAATCAACCAAAAAAAAAAAAAATCTCTATTGGTTAAAATATTCATTAGAAATAATAAAATATTTCAAAATCAATCCAGATTTTTTTTTGAATGGCCTGATAAATATTTTCAATAGTTCCATTTTAAATTTGTTTCCAGCAGGAACAGAAAAACCAACCAGTCTTAGAGGAAACACAAGAGACTGTTCATTTTCCTGACTACTAAATGAAAGGACCAAAATGTACTTACCTAACTAACAGCAAAACTCAGCCTTTCTTCTCTTTACACTCAGTCAGGTTCTGATATCTTTTAGAAGCCCTTCCATTTTGCCTCTGAAGGGTACCAACATGTTCGATTTATTGTCTTACATTTTTTAAATTTAATATATATAAAATGTTTTGAATTTTTATAATATTTTTCGAAAAGATGATGAATGTTTAACATTCAAAACTAGTCTTGGAATAAATAACTGTAATTGAAGTCACAAATAATTCTGCGATCCTAATTGCTCCATTAAAGTGTTGAACGTTCCCATTCTTCCATTGATATCTAATCGACCAGAACGGACTCTACCCAATCTTGAGAACAAGGTGTTGGAACCTAACGACAACAGAGAGGAAAGACAAAGTACAAGAGAGGAAGTGCAGAAGACTGGACAAGGAAGGCTTTGACTAAGACAGCTGCCGCTCACACCAGAGGCGCTAACGTACCAGTTAGTTGGATAGACAAAGCGGCAGAGACAATAGCAGCCGCGATGGCCATTGTCTTAACCTCCAGGACCCTCCTCTCGTCTCGTCATTAGCATAGCCATCTCGGCTTACATGCCCCGCTGCCATGGGAACCTTCTGCTCCTACCTGCGCTTCCTGGGTCCACGGGCTGGAGACCTGATCCTAGGACCTGTTTGCTCTCCTCTATCTCAACCAATTCAATAATTAATTATGCACAGCTGGCTCACTGCCAGTGTCTGCTAACACTAATCTTTGCTTGTAAAAAAAAAAAACTTAAAGAATTACTACTCCTCGGTATCTTTCAATTCCAATATTCTTTTTATTCTTTAGTAGTATTCATAACTGTGTCAAATAGACACAAGTGAATATGAAGTAAAATGATTAAAATAATTTGTCAATTACTTGTGAAAAACTCCAAATTCCACTCCCAAACTCCACACTACAAATTCCCTAGACAATCTTTTCAGACGCCTCGGAGGGTTATCGGGAATCGAGCAAGAAGCAAATTGAGAGACCAGTGGATTCAAGTGGGTTGTAGGTATTGTTTGGGCCAAACCTGTAACTTATGGAACACTCAGACCATTATGAATAGATTTGCTTGTAACCAAATATTTAGAGTAGTGGATTTTAGGAAGGATTTTAAACTATAAGGGTTGGGTACGAGAAAAACGTTTAGTTCCAAAATGTAAGATATATATATAGAGAGAGAGACTAATGATTTTCCAAAACTTTTCGATGCCGGTACCATCGAAAATCGATTCTCAATTATAACAAAAAAATCAATCAAAAATAACAAAAAAAATCGATTCTCAATTATTGATGTTTAAATAGATGGGTCATTCTCATAGCCTCAGCTAAAATTTAAAAAAAAATTATATTTTTAAAGTTGCTTAAATTTTTATTATTTTTGAGTTTTCTATTATAATATACCTTCTATTTATTGAATTACCAGGTGGGGCCGATTTCTTTTTTCTATTTACCACTGTTTTGAAGCATTTTATAGAGCTTTTCATAGAAACGCTCTTGACCGTTACTCTTTCTTTAAACATTTTTTTTTTCGTATTAAAAAATTATTAATGTCCTCAAATGGATAAAACTAAATAAATAGAATAATAAAATTTATTATTGATACATAAAAAATTAAAGTAATAAAAAAATTGTGATCAATTCTGGAAGAATTTTACAAAAAGTTTAGTCAACTATTATATTGAATCAGATTTAATTTTTAATATTTCCTTTTAAGGCATAAGCTATATGTGCATGTAGAAAATAAAAGATAAATAGGGGTTATGCCTTAAAAAGAAATATTAAGGTTTCGTTATTTTGAAACCCCCCCCCAAAAAAATTATTAAAATTAAGTCAGTGATGTTTCTGCCTTATAAAAGTGTTGGTAAATAGGTATATAACCCAAATATAAAATTTTACGAAATTCGATTGAGTCGTTTGTAAGTGTGAATCCCCCCCCCTCAAAAAAAGAAACTTAAATTAATGATGATGCACCCTTATAAAAGTGTTGGTAAATAGGTATATAGCCCAAATATAAAATTTTACGAAATTCGATTAAGTCGTTTGTAAGTGTGAATCCCCCCCCCCTAAAAAAAAGAAACTTAAATTAATGATGTTTCACCCTTATAAAAGGGTTAGGAAATAGGTTTATAACTCTGATATAAAATTTGACGAAAATCGGTTGAGTTGTTTCGAAGTCCTATTCCGCTCCCCCTCAACCCCCCGCCAAAAAGGAACTCAATTCAGTGATGTTTCATACGTATAAAAGTGTTGGTACATTAATATGTAACAATTTAAAATTTAAAAAAAAATTGGTGTGACGGTCGTGAGTGTGACGGTCGTGAGGAACCTCCCTTAAATTAATGTTAATTGCAACACCAAAACCTTACCTAAACGGCTAGTTTGACTAATCAGTTGTATACATCTACAAATAATCAAATATGGAGTCCAGGAGCTTTTAAAAAATACGAATCATTTTAAAAATGCGTGACGGTCGTGAGTATGAAAAAGTACAAGGAAGAAAACTTACCCTGTATTGATGCAAATCTTAGAAAATACACCAAAAAATGTCTTCCAAACACATCACTTATGAAGATAACCTCACGAATTACTCTGTAGATAGCAATAATTAGCACTAGCTTATTCTTGCAGAGAATATTTAAATAACTATTTAGTGTGACGGTCGTGAGGCCAAACCGAGGGACAAAAAGAAAACGGAATTTTCAGTTTCCCTTTATAGTTTAAAAATGTTTAAAAGCATGTTAATTTATTCTTCAATATATGGTCTCACTCTAGAAAATAAAAACATAAGTTTTCTAAAAATAAATACTTAAATAACTTCCTTGAAATCTCATACTATAGCTAGGGACAAGTGAAAGTTATGAGTTTATAAGCCTTTTTGTAGCTATAGAAAAATAACAAAAATATTTTTCGAAACTAGGCTGTATGCACCAACTTTAAGGGGTCGGTGTACGTTCAAATCCACCAAAAATATTGATTTGGAAGTTTTAGTTCCATCTTAAGTCCAGCAGGACAGTGAAAAATCACTGCCATGAGAATGGCCCAGATGTTGCTATAATATTTATATATTAGGATAAAAAAAACAGTATGATAGACATATGATCGTTTGACTGAAAAAGCTCTTTTTTGGGATATCACAATTCCCTAAGAATAATAAAAAAAAAAAATAAAGTATAATAAAATTGTGCTTTGTCTAGCTAAATTTGTTTCGTTGTTGCTTTAGCTCCCACAGTTTAAAATTTTAGTCCTTTTTGTTCATTTTGCAATACCGGGTTCATATATTCAACAACATCTGGCTTGCCATAGCATTGATTAAATGAAATTGTTATTAATTCTCTAACAAGCAGTGTTGATCTAGTACTCGTACATGTAAAAGTGTTCTAAAACTGAAAATTAAAAAAAAAATTTTTATTTTTTTGTTTAAGCACTAGGGAGAAGAATCTATCGATTCTAGATCCTGATACTTTTTCCCTAAAATGGTGAAATTTAGAATCGATATTTTGAATCGACGCACCCCTAATACATACAATGAAATAAATTTCAATCCTTAGACATTCCTAAGTCGTTAGTGTTTTTTTTTTTTTTTTTTTTTTTTTTTTTTTTAAGATAACATTCGGCGGATGAAAATGAAACGTTTTCTTTTATCAATGCCATTCTTAACCTAATTTTTAAAACAATTTCATATCCTGGATTATTATTTAATCCCAAGCAATTTATTTTAAAACTTATAACCAATTCGAAAATAATACATTTTAATTAACGAATGTAAATTTATTAATTTGTTTATTTTATGAAAATACTTAATAATAATTAATCATATCTTATTGAATGAGGTAACATTTTCTTTATTCTTTTGAAGAAAACTTCTTAAAAACTTTTTCAACCGTGAACAGAATTTCCCCTTTGAATACCAACTTGTCAGTAATCGTCAGAGTGGAAACGGCAATTCCAACAGCACATCAAAGATCCACTTGTCTTGATGACCCACAGTGAATCTGTGCTAAGGGTTGTATTAAAGCACAAGATGGGATAAACCTACTTTATGTGTTTTCTTCCCAACTCGAATATGTAGCATCTTGAGTCTTTGGAATGGTATGGCACGTAATTATTAAAATCAAATTTAATAATTATTGTACTTGACGTAGATATTGAAAATAAAAAGTTGTTTTTTTTTGTGATTTATGGTTTTTCCTCCAAACAAGCTGCACAATGTGAAAAATCCTTTTAAATAAAAAGTTATATTTTTTTAAAAAACTGTTTATTCATATTTACAACTTTACATCAATATACACCAAGTAAATTTGAGGAAATGACTATAATGGCATGTAAATCACTTGTGAAGAGGCCATCTTCTTTTCAGACGCCTCGGTGGGTTATCAGGAATTGAATGTGAAGCAAGTTCGGATTATAATGGATTCGTGTGAGAGTGCAGTTTACTATGAAAGGATTTGTATCTGGTTTGGGCTAAATCAGCAACATATGGAACATTGATGTCTTTATGGATAGGTTTATCGGTCACAAAGTAAGGAGCATTGAGGATTTTTTCGAAGGATTTAGGATTGTAAGGATTGGATACGAGATGAATTGGATGGTTTAGTAGAGCCCCAAAGCTCAACTCCGTATGTCCATATAGGTCTAATAACTGTCATGTAAATGAGTCTCTTGTAATTTATTGGAAGCTTTTAACGTTTGTCTAGTAAATGTTGGAGTAGTCTATAAAGACGGGCCGTTTCTTGTCCTTTTAGTCTTGTATTTGCATTCCAAGTGAGACGTTTGTCCAAATGGAGACCCAGGTAGCGGATCTGTTCAACAGGGATTAGAGGAATATCATTAAAGGATACTGCAGGACAGATTGTCGTAGGTTTGTGACGAAGATTATTATACTATTAATCTAAAAATTATTATTTCTAAATATAAGTTGATATATTTGCCATCCTAAAGTAATAAAGTGACCATTTGAAATGTTGTTCCAAAGTAGAATTCCTATTTTCCTTAATAATTAGATTGTTAATTATAACTGAAAGAAAGGTTAATGAAATACAACATTTATGTGTAATAATAAATTGTATGTTCGATAATAAATAAAAGGGATAAAATTATGTTTGTTTGGCAAAACAAAAGGGTTATTAATTATTAAAAGAAACGTTTATTATATATTAATATTTATAAAATGAATGGACCGTTTAGTCGGGCCGGGGTGATGGAGGCAGTAAAAAAATGAAGCTCTATCTTTAATCTTAATTTATGACAGTAATTGTTTGAGAGAGTGCAGTAAGAGGAGACATCGCACCTGGCTTTGTTTTTTTATCCCGAGCCAAACTGTATCTGTATTCAGTAACTATGTATGTCTGCTCATGGCAGCGATAACGTTTAGATGCATTAATAAAATAAAAAATTATCTGTATGTTTTAGAAAAAGATGGATTTAATTGAGGAAATGCGATAACCATATAATATAAGATGAACTTACCGTATGATAAAACAATGAATATACATTTTTTTTATTATAATATTCGCTAAGATTACACAATAATTTATAAATAAATACAAAATAAATTTAAAATGTTTACATACTAGCAGTGATTTGGTTAGAAATAATTTATTTTGGAATAGCGTTAAATAAAAAAATATTAAAAATGAAAAATATTGTTCTGTCCTTCAACTACTAAACTCCTTAAATAACAGATTTATTTAAATATATATTTTAAGAATTTATAATAGCTATCAGTTATAAACATGGTGGATGAATATTATTTCAAAGTTATATGTAAAAAGTTTGTTTTAACCTTTGACAAACATTACAATATGGAACCCTGTAATACTTCAAATTATTATGGGTAATAATAACCTATAGTGGTATAATGTGCACATATATCCCTTATTTACAAACTAGTTAATGATAGAATATAACCAAGATAAATTTATTTCTAAAAATATTGATTATATAATTAGAAAAAAATTTCTAAATGAATTAAATCAATAAAATATATAAATAAAACAGATTGATACTCAATTACAATATTTCCACTCGGGCTGAGGATTTCCAAACCCGTTTCCCTTCTCCACCATGAGAGGTGTTAAGCAAAATTATAAGAAATCCTAGTGGTTCTCAACACCGCTAATGTGAAAATTAGAGCTGAGGAAAGCCAACTAATCAGTTCGGGCCAGTCGGCCCATCTCTTATGGAATTCATAAAACTTTTATTTTAAATAACTATCTTAATAAAAGTAATTTTAAGAGACCAACAAATGACGGGCTGGGCTCTTACCACTCAGGCAAGAGAGTTTTGATGACCTGTAGAAATAGACCCTTCATAAACTAAGAATAAATTAAAACCTTAGTATTAATTTTAGAATATGAACAATCAAATTTAAATATGAATATTTAAGTGAGACGGTTCCCTTCGACAAATAACTGCCCTCAGAACTAGGACATTTAAGTTTTCAGTTGAAACAAGGGAGGAAACAAAAGGCTCACTAAAGAACAATTACCTCCCTACAAAGGAGGGTTAGGGAGGTGCACGGAGTCAAGTGCAGTACATAAATTAGCATATCATACATATTAGGTAGGGCATACTTGTAGCTGGGTGGTGGTGCAAGTATTGTACAACCATGCAATGCAAGATTTCTCACGTATAAGGGATGTACCAAGAGGTTTTAGCATTTGCAGCAATAACAAGACACATTTCAACATAGAGCGCCTTGCAGCTACACATTTTTAACTACTGCGTGCCAGAAGCTTGCCTACAAGCGCGAAGATAAAAATAACGTCAATAAAACATATAATTTATACTTGTGAAAATGATATTAAAAATATCCACCGCATCACATCATCCAATATCATCACATCTCATTCTCACTTCAAAGAGAGACGTGTCCCCCGTCCTTATCGAAACCAAACAGACTCCGCAATCTAACAGAGTCGTTAACTGGGACTATTTTTTGACCGAAGAACGACATGGGGCCAACACATCTCGTCGAAACGCGAAATATCAACGGCTAAAGCTACTTTATTCTCCCATTGGACAACATTCTAACTTAACCTGATACAAAAACTTAACACCAATGCTTGCTTACTAAAACCTATTTGTATACATATATGTCTCACAAATTTAAGGAAATACCAAAACGACGCATATACAATAACTACTAACTTCTTAGGCCAAAACTTTTTCGACAATCACTGCACCCAGGTACGAATCCATGGGGGGAGGGGGGTGACCGCCCTCCCCAAGCTCCATCATATGCAGAACATGACTATTTACTAAATTAATGTTAGTTAAATTGTCTACAACTTTTATTCTATACACAATTTTCATATTCTGTACCGGTTCCGAGATATACCCAATATTCAAACACTACCCTGTGTCCTTGCTTCCATTTACTACCCCCTAAGTATGTTATCACAGTACCAATGTTTATTTTTCCCAATTTGCTTATTTCCCCCCCTGAATGTTTATTTGTGGTATTTTATTAGTTTTCGCTTGCTGCCTCTATAGAATCTGATGATTCAAATTCTTGGGAAAGCCTCGCCAGGCGACTACCAGAACCACAGGAGAATGGAGAGGCTATAAGCGCCTGTCTCCAATAATTGCAATTCGTTCCTTCTCTTTTATGGTGCAGTAGGCATAGGTTGATTAATTTTAGGAACACCAGTCACTGGCTCTACTAAATATTTGGCACCAAGTCCTACAACACCTACAGCAGAAAGCCAATTTCTATTAGAATAAAAGTCCTTACCAAAACTTACAATGGCTTTTCGATCTGCTGTTCTTATGTCTTCATTGGCCTTTGCATTTGAATATTCATGATCATGTATAAACGCTATTTTTTCATCGGAATCAACGGGTTAACCATTGTCTAACCTATTACCAGGACCTTAGTACTTGTGCCAAGGGAAATTCATATACAACTGACGTTACATTATCGTCACAGCCCTTATATAGAAATAGATAACAGGGTCAAGGATGAAAAAAAGTTGTCATATAAATTCCTTTTATTATTTCAAACTACAATTTGTATCATAATGTTTAATTAACTCAGGTCACACAAAAGGATGTGGATACATTAGTACTTCCTTCAGTTTAGGACATGATTTCCAACGATACCTATACATCCTATCATCAAATGGTTTAGATTTAGGAAAGACAGATTTATTACTCAATACTATCACAGGTGTTTTCGGAATGATTCAGGCATTGAAGGGCGTTGCGTTCTTCTCTTCAATATTCCTGGATGCTAGCTGGTCCTCACAAAAAGTAAAATGAAAGCAAGGAATAAGTTTACCGTGTTATCCTCAATTCGTCGGGTATTTTCAAAGCTAAGAGATGGTCACAAGATTGGTAAACAAAGCGACTTCCATCAGATAGACGAACTTTCAACAAACTCAAGAAGAAGATACTGAAAGTTAGGGGAAATTTGAACATCTATTGGGAAAACATGACAGCAGCCTGTAGAAGCACATCAAACGCCTTTTGAAACAGAGAAAGGTGTCCGTTGAGAAAAGATGGAGAAGGTTCCTTGGCTTTGTTGGACAGAGAGAAATCCGAACTTTTCATAGATTATCTTTCCGCCGTATTTCAAACTCACACAGACATAACAGACACATCACGAAGCATGTATGTGACAACCCCAGACTATCCTGTACAGATTTCTCCTCCTCCCAAAGTATTTACTCTTACCGAAATACTACAACAAATTAAGAAATTACACTTCTCAAGAGAATTATAATTTTCTCTGTTTGAGGTTTCATTATTAATGCTGATGGATATAGATGTGGTAAGTTTATCTATTGCAATCCTAATATCTTGTTCGGTTTTAAATAGAATTTTCATGTCTAATTTGGGTTCTAAATCATGTCATTTTTTCCAGTCCACTCGTTCTGTATCAGTCTAGAGTGGGCTTGTGAGCGGTATAAGAATACAAGAGAACCAGAAATGACATATGATTGGATAACAAATCACCTAGAGATGCAATGGTAAGTTGGAAGGAGGACATCCGAGAAGTGATTAATATATCAAGGACAATCGATACTTGGTTTTGGAACTTGGTGTTAGTTCTGCTCTAATTATGATACCTCACTCTACTATTCCAGTTACATAAGATATATGATGATTCATACAAGAAATAAAGTATCAACAATTAAAATTGTTGAAAGGTGTCCCCGATATCTTTAATAAGTCATTATTTTTTATTACTATTATGTACTGCATACGTATTTTTTAATTGCATACTTAATATATGTTTCTTTACAATTGAGGCATAGAACTCCAAAACCAGGCAAGTCTTTGAATGTTTTTTACAGTTGGCTGATTAAGATAAATGTTTGGTTGGATTAGGATTAGGCCTTATTTATTTATTTTTATTATTTTTTTTTTATGGCCGTTTTATATGCGATTTAAATACTTTTGCAAGAAAACCATCCACCTAAATATAATCACGTAGAATAAATATTTAAAAAAAAAAAAAAATGAGAATCAGAATTGGCTGGTTTTGGATTCTACTTCTCAATCCCACTTACGTGTTTAAGTGATTATTTAATATATAACTCTTGATTTTCCATATTTCCCTCAGTATTTCAAATAATTCCCTCAACAAAAGTTTATTTTCAAGGAATGTCTTGGTTTTCATGATAAACATCATGAAGTTAGTCAAAAAAGAAAGATAAAAAATGTCTCTGAACTGAAGCTCCAGACAAATCAATTGAACGCTTATATCCAAAATATCTTTGGCTTCTTCAGTAAAGTCTTGCCTGGGAT
The DNA here is from genome assembly GCA_003667255.2 of Euschistus heros. NCBI lineage: Eukaryota > Metazoa > Arthropoda > Insecta > Hemiptera > Pentatomidae > Euschistus > Euschistus heros. Next base: position 2,049,934 of record RCWM02000004.1, read on the forward strand.
TAACTCAAGGCTGCAAGATACTTGGGTAAGTAGCATGTTTCTAACAGTTGAGGCTGTGATTCGTTCCAGAGGAATGAGAATTATTTAATTGCCCACTTTCCTTTGTTCCTGATCTTTGTTTATTGTTTTTTCTTCATATTTATTGCTCCTACTCAAAATGAAAACCTTTGATGTCGATTTTTAACAGATAAATAAAACAATAACTTTTATTAGGAAGCAAGTTTTTTAAAAAGTGTAGCAACAATTACAGCTTGTTTTCTATATTTTATTATTTTATTTTTACAATTAGTACAGAGTTTAATAAAATATCTAATTTAGTGGAAAGAAAAATGAAACAATGCTTTTATGATTAATTAAAATATTACATCATTGCCCATATTGTTTTCAAAAATTCTGCGGTTTTTTTTCTCATTCTATTTTGCATATTCTGGAAAAGAAATTAAAAAAATTAGTTAAAAATAAACTCTAACACAAATAAATAAATTAAAAAAATTGCAAAGTTAATTATAGAAAAATTCAGTTTTCTCCAATCATATTAATTTTATTTTATATTGTTTTGAATTTCAGTAAATAATTCTACACTAAGAACTGCATTAAGGACTGGTTAACCTATAACTCCAACTGTTTGTAATATTATTTGAACTATACCTAAAACAAAAAAAAAAATATTGCAAAGTTAATTAGTAATATGAAGGGTTTGGAAACTTAGGAATTTCGAAATAAAAGTAATTTATTTACAATATCACGAATGATTAATGTCTACTTTTTATACCACTATTACTTATTGCCCTTCATTGTGCCTGATAGTTTGTTATAAAATATTTTCAAAAAATTAAAGAATAGTTTTCCAATCCTTCCAGTACTTTAAGCTTCGCCGTTTTGAATCCAAACTTAGAAAGGACTTTTTAATATATTATTTTTTAAAGCGATAGAAAACTATATGTCTATCCAGTGGCGCCACCAGGATTGCTATCTGGGGGGGGCTGGGTTTATTTTTATATATATATATATATATATATATATATATATATATATATATATATATATATATATATACATATATATGAAGATATTTTTTTATCTTCTAGTTAAACTAAAACAAGGAATGGGTGACGGTTGGGATTATATAAATGAAAATCATAGTTATCGCTCCACTATTTATTTGATCTTATAATTTTACAATTTCGGAAAAGCGCTTTCGTTTTCTAACTTCGTCCAAGGGTTATCATCAGTGCCTTAGTTGAAAGCATTAAAACGCGATGGAAGAAACTTTGGCTTATATGTTATGGTTTATATTGTTAGTCGTTTCGGTCGTCTGAGGGGGGGGGGGGGCTTGGGGCTGAAGCTAGTGTATCTATCTCAAACAAGAATTCATCATTAAATTTTATTCTATTTCACATAGTTGTATAATTCAATAAGTAAGTTTATCCTAACACCGGCAAGAAAAACTAGTTAACTACTTTATTATTTAGGCCCAAATCATTTGAATATAATGACTTATTTGGATGAGGTTTCTTGTAACGTTATAAAAAATATTGAGTATTCCGTGGATTTTGAAATCGGATGGTTCAATAAATTATAGCTAAAAAAATCGAAACTGAGATTTGATCGCCACCTGTTAGCTTGTTCCATGTACTATCACTTAAGGAGGTCTCATGAAGGCTTATCACATGTTTTATTGTTTAAGAGGATTATCACATGTTTTGAAGTTTAAGAACCCGTTCCCAAAGAGAAAGAGTATAAACTTTGTAATTTACTTGTGCGATTTATTCAGAACTATGGTTACAGGGCATTTCCCTATCTAGTCCAACACTCTGCATATGTCAAAGTAGAAGGAGGAATATAGTTATTTAGTAATTTATTGAAAGCTTATAGAAGGTTTGGTCTGCGCCTATGTCCTATCTTATAGATCTCTTTAGCAAGGGTTAAGTGAGATTAGTTAAATTTAATTTAAATCATCCAGCTTTGACACTTTTTGAAAGTTTGTAATATGTGATTAAAGTGATATTAGAATGAAATTTCAACGAAATACTCACCCCCATAGGCTGCTTCCTCCTCAGGTTTATTTTTCGGTGCTGCATAAGTCCTAAATCGCTGAGAATTTTGAGTTGTTGCCTCAGCGGGGAAGACGGCACGGTACAAAACGTTCTTCAATGATTCCGCCACTTCTTTCATATCGAGTGGCGATGACGTCACTGACAACATGGATCCGATTAGGAACATTGAGAGTATTAGCACCTTCATCTTGAAAATCTTTCATATTTCACCTTGTCAGCCTTTATATCACATTTTATGCATTTCTTATCACTTATTAGCCTACTGCTTTTCTTTATTATTCATTGTTGCATGTCTTTATGGGCGATTATATTACCTATTGTTTGACGGAGAGCGATTTAAGAAAGTCCCTTGAACATTTAACTTGTATTTAACAAATAATTTATTTGTATTTTGTTACAAATCTTAGTTTCAGTTGTATTATTTAATAAAGGTGTATCAGTAAAAACATTTTTTGATATCTGATTTGATATCTATTTTTTACTGACACTAAAAAATCAGTTTTCGATACCGCTATTTCGGTTTAAAAATAAGTTTCTGTCACAAAAAATAATCAATATGAGAGTACTGCAATCCCCACCTGTTAAAAAAACAAAACAATAATTAATTTAGAGAGGAATAAATTTGTTATCAGCTAATATCATTTATTATCTACGAACTGTAATAAGTTAATATAATTCTGACAATATAGGAAAAATGAATTCATTTAAAAACTTATTTAAGAAGATGAATATATATTTAGCCGAACTAAGATAGGATTAAGATTTAAGTTTCATCTATTATTTGAGGAATCGCTAGTGTTATTAAAATTAATAAAACTAACTGAACATTCTAGATGATTCGATGTCCTGATTTTATAGAGTTTTAAAAAAATACATTTCATTTTTCCTACATTAATAAAGTGAAAAAAAAAAAGTTGTGATATATAATAGTGGCATTGTATGTTTTTCACAGTCAAAAATGTAATATTTTGACAAGCTTTAGTTCAAGTTTGACTAGCTCTGTTGTTAATCGGATAGAAAATTTGACGGCAGATTTATTGTCATGAATTTTAATGGAGAAAATTTATTGTCATGTATCATTTGTCACTAGGACCTACCGTTTAGGAGCCAATGAATTATATTGATTTGAATGAATTAAGTGACGTATGCCACAATATTTTAATTGATGGGATTCTTTTGACGCACTCTAGCTCTGATGGTGTTCATCGGATCGAGAATCTGACAATGGCCGTGATATTAATTTAATGGAGAGTAATTTTTGTTTTATGTAATTTTTGGCTAGGACCTACAGTGTTAGAAATATATTGGTTTGAATGAAAAAAGTCACGTTGTAATGTTTTTTTCATCCTCAAAAATATAACATTTTGACACGCTCTAGCTTTGTAGGAACTGTTCAGATCGAAAATTTGCCAATAATTGTCTCATCAGAAGTGTAATAGAAAATATTTCTTTTTTCTTTTTTCCTCTAGCTCAATCATTATCCAGTTCCACACATCCTGATAACTCCCTCTCAGACTAAAGCGGCATTTGCTCCGATATCTTTTGTAAAATGTATTTATTTTGCAGTTCTGACAATGGCCAGCTTCCCAACTCATGCCTGAATCCTGTGTACTACTGATTGAATGTACTATAGCGCTCTCACTCAGCCTCCAATGGGTTTTTTACACCAGTGACGCAGTTCAGAGAGAAGAGCTAGGACCTTTCTGCACCTGGATTGTTCCTCCATGAGTGGAGGGATCCCTAGGATGAGTTTATATTAACTTTTAATTTAATTTTGTTTTACTTTTTTTTATTAATATTATTTATTTGTTTTTTATTTTTTTTTAAATTTTACTATTTAATTTAGTATTCAACATGTGTCACCAGCGTGCCTGACGAGGATGGAGCTAGTAGAATCAGTCGGGGTGTCAGCTGTATACTGGCATGGTTCCTGACATAGAAACATTGGAAGTAGCAAATTGGAAGCGAGAGGCTCTTGATAGAGACCAGTGGACGCTTACCATTCGGTAAGTTAACGACTGCGCGTGGCTGTACTGCTACAGAAGAAGTAATATTAATTTTTATACCATAATTTAATTTTACTATTGTTACCTTGCTCATTTCCTTTTTTATGTCCTTAATTTTATACCCAGCAGCAAGGTCGCCATTATACTGATCATTATAATTATTCTTAAGGGGCAATAGCCCAAGAAGAAAATTTATTTCCATTTCATTTCAAATCATCATGGTACCGTCTCCACCACGTATTCTGATGACACGTGAGTGTTATCAGTAAATAATAACCCTTTCATTCCATCTCGTCGTAAACTTACCACTTTCTGCCCTACGGCATCCTTTAACAATATTCCACTGATTCTTGTTGTAGAGGAGGAATAACATTTGGATGCAGTAGTGAATTTGAAAAGAAAAAATGAATTAGATCGCATTTTTTTTTTTTTTTTTTTTTTTTTTTTTTTTTTTTTTTTAATTTCAAAGATATTTTTAATATTTTTATTACCTAATAGTCCCAACTCTAAAGCCTTCAGCGGACTGACAAACTCAGAAATCAGTGTTGAGATCCTTTTTCATGTTGCTTTCATTCCATAAGTGGGGGGGAAGCTTGTGATTCGGGGTTCCCCAGGATGATTGGTTGTATTAATTGTATATATCATATAATTAGACCTTCATTTTTTTTTTATTTTTTTTTTTTATTTATTTTTATTTATTTATTTATTAGAGACCTTTTTTTTTTTTTTTTTTTTTTTTTTTTTTTTTTTTTTTTTTTTTTTTTTTTTTTAAGGAATAATTTGTTTACCTTGTGTCTATATTGTATGCTTAGACTCAGTATCATCTCTACTAGTCTTTGAAAATACCAGGAGGTACAAATTGGATTGTTTGCATCAGATAAAATCACTCCCAGGCTGATTAGTGAAACTAGTTGACAACAACGGACCGTACTTTGAAGAGGAGTAATCAATAATATATAAAATATGTAATCTAAAATAAATCTGTACTTATACACAGCGACTTGAATAATTTAAAATATAAAAAAATGGAACCATACAACATCACCATTTCATTACACAATTTTGTTCCGTTTTATTAGGGTATTTTGGTATTCCAGAATTAATATTCTTTTTCAATTCATTAAATGATTTTTTTTATAAAACACTATTAAAGCAGAATTATAAGGACCATCAATCATCTAAAATGTTTAGTTAGTTTTAGACATTTTAATAATATTAACGATTCCCTTATTAGTAGATGAAACTGAGAACCTTAGGATGAAGGTCCTTAAATAATCTTTTTGAATTTAAACTGATTCATTTTTCCTACATTTTCAGAATTATAATTGAATCACTATATGACTTTTGCTGTTAACTAATTTATTCCTTTATCACTTGATCATTTTTTGTTTCATTAATAGATTGGGATTGTTTGCTAGGCTCTTTTCTTGAATATGTTTTGTAACAGTGCGAATTTTGAGTATCAGCAAAGTATTTACTGACACACCTCTGGTAAATATATCTGTGACTAATCTTTCTGACAAATGCAACAAAATACAAATAAATTATTTGTTTAGAAAGAGTTAAATGTTCAAGGGATCTTCTTAGATCGTTCTCCATAAAACAATAGGTAATATAATCAATCGCCCATAAAGTCTTATTGTGATGACATTCAACAATGAATAATAAAGAAAAGCAGTGGGCTAATAAGTGATAAGAAATGCATAAAATGTGATAAAAAGGCTGACAAGGTGAAATATGAAAGATTTTCAAGATGAAGGTGCTAATACTCTCAATGTTCCTAATCGGATCCATGTTGTCAGTGACGTCATCGCCACTCGATATAAAAGAAGTGGCGGAATCATTGAAGAACGTTTTGTACCGCGCCGTCTACCCCGCTGAGGCGACAACTGAACGTTTAGTACTCCCGAAAATTCGATACAGAAACTATGGAACTCCCAATACCGAAAATAAACCTGAGAAAGAGGCAGCCTATGCTGGTGAGTATTTCGACAAAATTTCATTCTAATATCACTTTAATCACATATTACAAACTTTCAGGAAGTGTGTTTAAACTGGAAGATTAAAATTAAACCAATCGAATCTCGTATAATCTCCTTCAGGCCTCCGTGGAGTATACTTTACTAAACCTTGTTACAGATATCTTTTACATAGGACACAATCTCGTATAATCTCCTTCAGGCCTCCGTGGAGTATACTTTACTAAACCTTGTTACAGATATCTTTTACATAGAACACAATCTCGTATAATCTCCTTCAGACCTCCGTGGAGTATACTTTACTAAACCTTGTTACAGATATCTTTTACATAGGACACAATCTAAGCAAATGTGTTACATGGAATCCACACAGAAGGCTGTAACGATAACAGAGGACTTGTTGTTTCTGACACAAACAAGTGTTGGTCTACAACACAAAGTAGACCCTCAATAAGCTTCTAATTAATAATTAAATAATCATTTGCATGCTTATAATTTGACATATGGATTTTAGCCTTGGGGAAAACTAAACGATCCGATTCCAATATAAATTTTAATATTCACAATCCATAAATCCGGAATACTCAATATTTTTTATAGTATTGTAAGTAATCTTATACATATAATGTATTATATTATATTCAAAAGATTTGACCCTATCCATAACGTAGGCCAACATGTTTTTCTTACCGTTGTCGGGTTAAACTCATTTATTTAAATTTACGGCAATATCAAATAAAATATTTGAAATATGAAAACAGAGTCATTCTGCCGCCTTAAAAAATTGTATATTAAAAATTCAAGGCTACGTTGGATGGCTCTAGCCATATTATATGTTATATCATATCCGGTCTTACAAACGCATTCATGTCATAAAAAAAAAAAAAAAAGAAAAAAAAAAAAAAAAAAAAGTCCTTACTATAAAATAACTAAATAAAATAATTTTAGATATTTAAATAACATTTAAAAGTCTTCATCGTTATAATTCACTGTTAGCAACTAAGACAATGAATTATTTTTTAAATGACTAAATGTTTTTCTTGATTTTGGTTTGATAATGTGACAAGACCCATTAAACATAGAAGAGAATTTTTAATACATAATTCAATTAAATTTCATGAAATTATTTCAATAAATACGTCTACCCTAACAACTGAAAGAAAGACTGGTTTACCTTCAGTGTACCAATCTATTATGACCTAAATAAATGTAGAGCTTTAACGTTTTAGACCGCATTCAAAACGGCGAAGTTTAAAGCACTGGAAGGAATGGAAAACAATTTTTTCATTTTTTAAAAATATTTTATAACAAACTATCAGGCAAAATCGAGAGCAATAGGTAAGATTGGTATAAAGTGGACATTCGACCGTAACTAAATTAGTTTTATTTCGAAAGTCTTAAGTTTCCAAACCCGTATGTATTACTATTTAACTTTAAAATATTTTTTTGTGTTTTAGTTATAGTTAAAAAAAAAATATTACTGAGAATTATAGTTTAGATATTCATAATTACTTTAATTTCTTTTTCAGAATATACAACATAGAATGAGAAAAATAAAAGAAGAATTTTTGAAAACAAGATGGACAATGTTGTAACATATTAATTAAACATAAAAGCATTGTTTCATTTTTATTTACAATAAATTAGATATTTTAATAAATTCTGTAACAATTCTAAAAAATAAAATAATATGAAATAGACAAACTATAATTACTCCACAAAAATATGCTATACTTTTTTTTTTTAAATACTTGCTCCCCAATAAAAGTTATTGTCCTATTCCTTTTTTTTTTTTTTTTTTTTTTTTTTTTTTTTAAATCCACATCAAATGTTTTTATTTTGAGTAGGAGCGATAAATATGAAGAAAAACCAATAAATAAAGATAAGTTACAAAGGAAAATAGGTAATTAAGTGATACTCCTTCCTCTAGGTTGGATCACACCCTCACCTGTTGGAGCCATGCTGCTCATCAAGTATGTTGCGACTTCATCTTTACAAACTGTTAACTATCTCCCAACTTGCTTCTCATTCGATACCTGATAACCCACCGAGGCGTCTGAAAAGAAGATGGCCAAGAGACCATTTAGTTTAGAACTTTTTTTGAAGTGCTACTAATGAGTAGTTCTTCACAAGTGATTTACATGTCATTATAATCATTTCCCCAAATTTACTTGATGTATGCTGACGTACAGTTGTAAATATCAATAAATAGTTAAAAAATAAAAAGGAAGAATATCTTCATTTCTTACGCGATCTGCCCTGGTTTTCTGGATACACCTCCTCCAGTGGTCCATCTCAACTACATTTAATTTATCCCTAATAATTTTGGTGAGAGACCATGTTTCTGCACCATATGTGAGGATGCTTTCAATCAATGATTGAAAAATCCGTTTCTTATTCTTTTGGGATAAGATTCTGCTCCACAAAACCGGATGCAAGATGCGAATTGCCTTCCTAGCCATTCCACATCTGCTCTGTATTTCTCTTTTACATCTTCCTACCATATTCAGAATGGAGCCTAAATATTTAAATTCTCCTACCTGTTTACATTTTGCTCCAATAATAAATAAGAATATGGAGGACGTGGATGAACTGCTTACTCAAAATGAAAATAGGCTGTTCTTTCAAAGAATAAATGAGGGCAAGTTTCAAGCCCAGAGTGACGGCATGCAAAGATGAAGATGGAACCCTCCTAAGCTATAAAGATGACATCCTGAAGAGATGGGCCCAACACTTCAAGGACACATTAAACAGAGGGACGGTGCCAAGAGAACTAGAGATAATTGATGAAGCCGAAATCAACTCTATGGAACCCCCGGACGAGGATGAAATTGAAAGTGCCTTGAAGAAATTTAAAAATGGCAAAGCGCCGGGACTGGACGGAATCCAATCGGAGCTGTTGAAGTATGGAGAAGAAGAACTCAAAAAAGCTCTTCAAAATCTGATGCTGACCATCTGGGAAAGGGAAGCTATGCCTATGGAATGGGCAACAGCCTTTATATGCCCAATACATAAGAAGGGAGATCTGACAGATTGCAATAACTATAGAGGGATCTCTCTCCTTTCAGGTGCCTATAAGGTCCTCTCTAACATTCTATTTGAGAGGATCCTCCCGTATGCTGAAAAAGAATTAGGCAGTTATCAGGCTGGATTTCGCAGAGGAAGCTTTTCAATTGATCAGCTGTCCCCTCTCCGAATGATCCTAGAGAGGACCATAGAGCACAATATAGTAACCCACCACTTATTCATTGGCTTCAAAGCAGCGTACGACAGCATTGACAGGACCCAGCTCCGCCTTGCTCTAGAGGAGTTAAGCATTCCAGAGAAGCTCATAAGATAGATTATGATGACCATGCAAAGCTCAAAATGCTTAGTACGTGTTGGTCCAGATTTCTCTGAAGAATTTGAGGTGAACGGCGGGGTAAGGCAAGGGGATGCACTTGCCTGCCTAATGTTCAACATGGCAGAAGAGAGAGCTGTAAGAGAGGCCGGCATTCAGACAAGCGGAACGATCTTCACTCGCCTGACCCAGCTTTTAGAATATGCAGACAATATAGGACGGTCTGAACGGGCTCTCAGAGAAGCGTTTACAGCCCTTGAAACAGCTGCGACTTGGTCAGGAAGTCAATGAAAGAAAAACCAAGTACATGAGAGTTGGTGGTGGGGAGGACGATCTGAGCTCTCCGTTCGAAGTAGGATTGTTCAAGTTTGAGAGAGTCAAGAGCTTCATATACCTTGGGTCTGAAGTGAATACAAGGAATGATATGACTCAAGAGATACAGAGGAGGATCACTGCTGCCAATAGATGTTTCTTTGGGCTTGGCCGACACTTTAGATGCAGATATCTCTCAAAGATAACCAAACTAAATATGTATATAAAACCCTCATACGGCCAATTTTGTGATATGGGTCAGAGGCTTGGACTATGACAAAAAATGATGAGATGACTCTGAATGTGTTTGAGCGAGGAGTCCTGAGGAGGATCTACGGCCCAGTAAAGTTGGGTGAAGTCTGGAGAAGAAGGAAAAATAGAGAACTTAGTACTCTGTTTGCCGACCTCGACATCGTCACCTTTATTAAACTTGGCAGGCTGAGATGGGCGGGGCATGTGTCCAGAATGGGCCCCACGGAGTCATGACCGAGGAGCTGCACATCACAGAGTGAGAAGGCCGAGGATTAGGCTGGGCAGCGTGGCATATGATGGCGTTCGGAGCTGGAGAGCTGCAGCAGAAGACAGAGCTAACTGGTGGAAGCTCTTAGAGGAGGCCCAGTCTCGGTGACGGGACGTCACACCACATATGTATGTATGTATGTATGAATTTTTAAGGCCGCAAAGATAAAAATCTCCCAATTCACAGCTTAAAACTGTTTTACAGCAAGAATGGGATAAAATTCAATCTGAAGTAACCCACCAAGTTGTTTCCTTAATTGCCACCAAAAATTGAAAGTTGTGTGCTACTTTTTAATCAAATTAGTAACAAACAATAAAGCTTTATACAACTAAGATATTAGAAAAAATGTGGGTGTGCCAATACTTTTTTGACCCACTGTAAATGTAACAGTTTGACACGCTGTTGGTGTTGCCCGGATCGAAAATTTGCAAGCTGTTTCCTTAGCATAAATTTTATGGAAAATATTTTTTTCTTATATAAGATTTGTCACTAAGATCAACTGTTTAGAAGCTGTATTGGTTTGAAACACCTATTATGTCTCAACTTTGTTTATTTCGAATAATTATTAATTGTTGATGTAATATAATAAGTACTTTCGTCCATTTTATACTCGTACTAAAATGTAAATTTGAAAAAGCAGTAGATCTTAGATAAACACATCCATGTATTTAAAAAATTCTTCTTAATGAACATTGAATCGCCATTTCTTATCAGATCGGAGCAATAGAATGAATTAATTAGCTATTGAGTTGAAACAGTTTTATTGCCTATTGAAGGTGCTACGATAAACTACTGTGTATTATCAAAAACAAAGGGAAATGTTAGTGCGGTAAACTTTAAAACAAAAGACTGTAAAGCTATGACTTCATAGTTCCCTATACCAAGAGTAATTAATTATCTGTAACGTGCTTTATTCGTCTATAAATAAAATACTATCAGGCCCAATCTGATTTTGGAAATTGACACAGAACAATGAAGGCACCGCTTCTTTTTTTCTTTGTCATTTTCATTTCCGTAGCCTATGGTCAACGGCGGAGAAGCCTATCAGAAATGACTGAATGGGTCCAGAAGAATATTCTTGAGATGAAACAAATGCTCAAAGAAGGTGTTATAAATATTGAGAGGTTGGTCCAGGGTAAGGTCGAGGAAATGCGCATTCAGTTAAGGAACGCCTACCGGCAAGAGAAAAGTGAAATTATATCCATCGCAAGAAGTCTCCAGCAATCTATAAATGTGAGTAAAAAAAAAAAAATTGTTCAATAATTACTATTTGTAAATTGTCTCTTAATTTATTTAGATGAGAATGATATACATATACATCCAGGGTGCGATATAACTAACCAGCTGGATAAAAGTTATGCATACAATTTTAAAGATTTGAAGATAAAATCTAATATTATTATTATTTTTTCCTTAGGTGTAGGGAGTTGGCTGCAGCATCACCCGGTCAATATACCGCAGATAGCCAGTCCCTACAGGCTGGGGTACAGTATACTAACAAGTACTACACCAAGAACACTATACACAAGATCACAATCATCCAGACTAAGGTCACCTGACCTAGGTAGCCTACCTACCGATGGAGATGACGCTCTGTAGGCATTGGAGTTTTCCGATTAGGGCTAGGTAGGCCAAAACCCCATAGGTCTGAAATTGAATATATCTACAAAAGAAGAGAAAATAAAACTGAATAGATTTTGTGAAATGACAAATGGGGCGCTAATTGGTTTATAAGACTACGAGAAAGTACCGGAATTGATTGAAAAGAAGTTTGAACTGGTTCAAGAGATGGAAAAAGTAAAGATAAACTAAAAGGAGAAAATATTAAAAAATGTTCATTCTTTTTCTCTAGAATCACTGGTGAGAATTAGGGATGGAGTCTCCTTATCCATGAGATGATATACATTTTATCAAGGATTGGAATTTTTTTAATGAAAGACTGATAACGGCGGACATAGACGAAGGAGAACAAACATACACCCTGGTTGAAGCATATAACGAGGTATTTTGTGATCAATATTTAGTTAAAATCGATAAAATATGGAAATGTGAAAATCATAAAATGAAACATCCCCAAAATACCGCCACCTCCCCTCCAAAAAAAGAAAAAAAACAACATAAAATCCATTAAAGTGGGGAGGAAAAAAGAAGACCCCAGCAAAAAGTATAGAGAATAACCAGAGAACAGAATAACCGATGGAATAGTAAGGATATTCAATAGAGGTGAAAGTTCTTCAGAACAATACTGACCGAAGCTGCAGAAACGTTATAGAAGAAAGAAATTGGGAAAATCTCCTAGTCACGATGGAATGAATAAAAAAAAAAAGTTTAAGTGAGAAAGGAAAAGGAATGTTATTACATCATCCGAATCTAATATTAAAGAAAAAGAAAATACTTTGTAGTTGGGAAATGGCAGTAATAGTGACAATATTTAAGAAAGGATGCAAGAGGATATGTTTAAGCTCTCCTCTGTTCCTAGAAAGGTCTACTCGAAGAGCGGTATTTAATGCAGAGGAATATGGTTTTCGCTCAACGAGAAACATACAAAATGCTATATTTTGTGTGTATCGTCTCATATCGTCTATATGAGACGATCAGAGAGAAGTTTGTGGAGAAACATAAAAGAATATGAAATATGAACTAAAAAAATGCATTAGAGGAAAAAAGCATGGAGAAAGAGCTCCAGATGGCAGCAAGTACCGTAAGTACAGAAATATATGAGCTCCTTCATTAAAAGTTCTACTTAATCAGACACAGAGATTAGTCCATTGCTATTCAATTTGGTCCTGGAAACGGCTGTGAAAGGAGCAACGGAATGATTGAGGGAATTCCACCTTGGATACAGAAATTATATCCCTGTTACATTCTTCCTCACTCGTATTCGCAGGCGATATAATTGGAAATCATTATATCGACCTTCAATATATTAAAATCCTAGAGGAGGAACTAATAAAAATAAGTATGACAATAAACCCCGGTAAAAAAAAGCTCTTGATAATTTGGAAGAAATACCGAAGACATATACGAGTAATTGTGAAGGGCAAAGAATGTCAGGTTTGAAAAAGTGGAATGTTTCAACCATCTGGGAGCCCACCTGGATGAATGAATATAGGATAAATGTGGCTAGAGGGTCATTACATTAAAGGGCGATTCTTCAATAGAACAGAAATAACTAAAAGTACTAAACACCACATACTTCGTACCAATAGTATTCATCCGGATCATGGGCATTGACAACTAATAATAAGAAAAAACAGCAATCTAGGTAACCATTTCCTCTAAGAAGATGAGGTACCTAACAAGAGTATGTAGGTACCGGTAGCGATGAATTAGAAATGCAGTAATAAGAAGCAAACTGGATGTCAAGCCAATTTTATTACAGAATAAAATACTTCGAGGTAGTATTGATATCGTAACCGAGCGCCAGGATGTAAGGTGGCCAAACCAAGGTCGATGGTAACGAGGTCGAGGAAGACCAAGTTGGAAGGTTGGTGTCAGAGAGACCTTTCAGAGGCGAGGCGTAAATTGAAATAAAGGAAATGAATTATCTATGGACACAACCACTTGAAACTGACTCCACACAAGGGGACCTCACAGAGCTGAGCGGGACTCTCTGAGAGGGAGAGGGAGGAACGGGTTATGATGACGATGATACTTTTCTGTAACGGGTTCAACCTCTGAATCAAGGGAAAACCTTATGTATGTATATACTCGTATATATATATATATATATATATATATATATATATATATATATATATATATATATATATATATATATATATAACCCATTCAAGACTCATGAAAATGGTTAAGTTCTTAAGGAGAAGCCGCCATTTGATTCGCCAGGTTCCCAACTTTATATGCCACAATTTCTTCTAAATGATTCTAGGCATTCGTTTGACAATTATTTAAAATTACCTTGTGTTTAAACAAGGCAATGATGAATAAATAAAATTAATTTAAATGTCCTAATATGTAATGCAATTTTTAGACGCCAAGAAAAGAGTTCCACGTGTTTCGCGGGACTTCTTAAATATTTGCTTAAGCAACCACATGACGTAAGTCATTTGTTCTAACTTTACAGGAGACACACATCTCATTTATTCATAATACTATCTGATTCATAATACCAAATCTGATTAATTCATAATACTATTACAAATCAGATGGAGCAAGGAAGCGGGCTTATTGCTTTAATTTACACGGGGAAAATGAGAAACTGGCGAGTGTCTCCATTTCGCCGGTGTATCACATGGTAAACAGCTCAGTTGTAGTATGTGGTCAAAGGATTCCATTTTCAGCATGAAGATTCTGTTTTCAGTACGAAATTTTACGTAAAGGTTTAGGTCTAACTAATTTTGGCCAAAAAGTGACTTGGACAAGCGCTTGCTTAAGCGTCGAAATATTGTTTAATATAAGATGGAAATTTTTCTTCGTAATATTTTATAACCCATTATAGGTGAAAATTTTATAAGGATCTGCACAAACACACGTGGAAAGTGTTGTCCTGCGAAGCTTTGATGAGAATAAAAGAGCTTAGAGGTGTTGAGCAATATGCCTAGATGTAAATCAAATAGAGCACGTTTGATAAGAGCTTTGCACCGGCCAATGCGCTAAAGATGGCTGACGGAGAGGGGGACCTCATATTCATGTTTCATGCTTCGTTCATCGAATGTGATATTTCTTCATATCCTGGCCATTATAACCAGAAACGTTTAATATCAATTAAAAAATAATTGAAAGCACAATGAATTTTATTAGCTAGAAAATATTTAATTTTTTTTTAGTTCAATATTTATTTTTTTATAAAACGTTTGTTTTTTGTTTTGTTTTTTTATTTGAGTTTTCACATTTGGAAGAAAAATTCTTTTGTTAATGCATTGTCATAGGAAATGCTCTAGTTCATCGAAATAACAAACTTGAAATTCTTATTCAGCTCACCAAAAAAAAAAGAAAACCAATTCAGAAAAAAATGTATATATTTTTTTCCTGAATTCACTATCCTTTCCTCTAGTGAATTGATAGATACACATAGTAGTCAGTTGCAGAGGCCTCCTCTTCTTCAGGTTGCTCCTACTCTATGTATTCGACAATTATTTATTCTAACCACCATTCTAATCATACCTATTATAACCTCGACCCAAGCATATCCACATTAAATATGAAAAATATAAGGAGTGCACAGTGTACAACGATTAGTGTTATAGGAAGGAAAATAAGCTGGATAGCTATACTTCTTTTAAACAGCCAGAATATTTTCTGAATCTTGTTTATCGATTGCTAAGTTTAGGCAGCTGTTTATCAAAAACTTGTCTTACTCTGTCCTGTGGCGTATATAGAATCATTTATTTATTTTATTATATCGGCATTAGGATCAGCCCACAACAGCCAATCTCTTCGATCCTGCGCTCTCTCCCTCCATTCCTGAACCGCCAACCGCCTCAGATCTACTCCCACATCATCCAGCCATCCGCGGATGTCCTATCCTTCTCCTGCCATACGGTTTCCCGTATAGCATCTTCTTTCGCTCCCTTTGGTCGGTCATTCTTTCCACACGACCTATCCACTTTATACGTGCTCTTTTTATCTTCGCCACGATGTAGGGTTTCCCAAGTTTATGATCTCTTCATTCTTTCTTCTCCTACAAAATCCGTTCAATTAGAATCATACTATCTTAAAAAATATATTAACCTCTTTTATTTATTTATTTTTTATCTCTACTTCCTTATTTTTTTAGGAGCTGAGGTTAGTGATAGCATCGGCATCGCATCGCCGTCACGTCGCTTGAAAAATTAATCAACAAGGGAGAGATTTAATAAACAATTGAATCATTTGTTTTACTTTCCTTGAATAATAATTTTATAAAAATCGTTATCCTTTTTATACCTTATAGTAAAATTATTATTTACTTGAGGTACGCATGATGGTATAGAAGGATCAGTACAATTAGGATTGATGAATTAATTATCACTTATATTTGATTTATTTACCTGAATAATAGTTTGAAAGAAACATCATCAGTATAAAACATACGAACTAAATAACATAACACTCCCCCCCCCCGCACCATAGCAATGCAGAGGGGCGGTGCAGGTCAAGGGTTGCATGAATAAAAATTACATATTAATGTAAAAAATAAAATTTAGTTAAAATGTTATCCGCTATCATCACATCCGCGTAATGATACCATTATTTGTTTGTATAGGATATAAACTGGCGCGTCAGTCAAATTGTTTTTCCTACAATTCCTCCTGGCCAACAAGGTAGAAATTTTAGAATTTTATCAACAATCCCTAATCACATCACTGTGCAACTTGTAGACAGATTGAGGACTCTTTCTGAGCTAGTCATGTAGGACATGGGAATAATTGGGAATGGAATGACATGTCGGGGAAAGTAAGATTAGAAAATAGAGACATATATGTCTAAAGTAAAGAAATTTCATCTAGTTGAAGAGGACACAGTGCATCAATTGGAAAAATTCTCTTTCAATAGTTCCGGAGTCATCTCAACTGAGCTGTTGATCTACATCCCTCCGTTGAAGAACAGGCGAACAAGAGGATGTTATAATTATTTCAGGGCAACATAGACAATACAAAGTATCAAATGGCTCTGACGACCTTATTGTAGCTAATATTTTTTCTCGATGCCCCCCCTCCAGTAAAACAAAGCAGGGGTGCCAACCTGCCCCAGCACCGGTGGGGTTGCTGTAGCTGTCCTAATGAATGGCCCCTTTGTTTCAGCAAATAAAAATACTATCCTTTATCCATTCTCAGCATCTGCCTCACTAGCACCATTGTTTTTGCCACAGCCATTCCCACCAGCGTGTCCATTTCATCCAACTGGAATTTTTAGTTTATTTTTTTATTGGGTGTATCAATTTTGGAGTAATATCAATAAAACAGTGACGGATGTAAAATTACCTATTTTCTTTACAGAATCAAAACGTTCCATAATTTCCATTGTGAAAATTATTCAAATGAACTTCCTTTACACGAAAGTTTTTTCTGGGTTTCTGAGTATTAAATTCTTGCTCTCAATGTTGTATTATTTTACGAGATTTAAACATTTTAAAAGAGATAATCATTCATTTCACAATATTGATCATCACATTCTGTTAATAAATATCGATTTTCAAACAAAAATTTTTTTTTTTTTCTGATCACATATAGATTAATATTTCAAACTATAAACATATAGCAATAGTTTAAACAAAAACAGTCGAGTCAGCAAGTACTGAAGGAGAGATTTAACTAATAAAAAATCGAAACTTAAAAAATAATCAGATATTACAAACATAGATGCCCAGTAATAAATGAATAATTCCATGTATTTTTGATCTTAAGGGCCTAGTGGAACAATGGGGGATACCTATATTTAATTATTGTTTATATGCTTACTTCATTTGTAAAACGTTAGATTTCCTATAGTGTTTGTTTCCTAAGCTTATTTTTAGATGTAATAGTTATAGAGATGTAGTGCTTAAAATAAATAGACCAAGAAATACAATAGACGAACAAGGAAAAAATATAATAGTTATTATTTTTCAGTTTCTTTATATTTTATGTTTTTGGTGCTGAATCTGAATAATAATTTTGAAATGTCAAAATAGGAAAGAGATCAGAAATAAATTAAAAAAACCTACGAAAAAAATGTTAACTAATCAATTATTGCTTGAAAATTAAAAAAATATAAGTTCATATTTTAACAAATATAAAAAAGAAAAACAGCCATTAACAAAAATATGGCACATTAATTACCCATATTTCATTTTTTGTTTCATTAATTCCATTTCTATTCAGTACTATTGTTGCAACATTAGCATGTATTTTAAACAAATAAAAATCCAGCTGAACATACTTCGGTTGTGTTTAATAAATAATTCAAGTAAAAGTGGTTTGGATTAGCATTCCAGTAAATTCTGAGAGAGCTTGTTCATCAATTCCGGCCTAGTAGGGTTAACATTTATTTCCTGGTAAGTCATGGAATGAATCTCCACTTTCTCACTCTGGCAAGAATACATTGATCGCCTGTAGGACAACCCGCATTTTCTTGCATAGTTAGACCATTTAAGGACGCTTAGCCTCAACAAACCAAGATTAAGAGAGAAATTTGTAGAGGTACCGAAGGTAGAAATCTGCATCGATGTAAAGATGCGTTCTGAGCCTAGCCTTTTGAGGAGAGTCACTGAAGGATACAAGAACCAATTAAAGAAATTTTTGTAGAGCGTTATGACGGCTAGACCGGTTCCATAAGCGAACACAGCCGCACCTGTAACGACAAATCTCACGGCCTTCCATTAAACAATTACAGTTCCCACCAAATTAATAGCACGGAGTTCTAATGCAAATGAGCACCTAAATAAAAAACAAAACGGTAATAAATTAAGAGGTGGGCAAGAAGGGACCCGGAGAGCAGAGGGCTTGGAGACAATAAGCCAGCGGGAGCAACATATACCTTAGCGGTTGGTTGTTAACTGGGGCACTGGGGCACCTCTCGCCTTTCCCTCCCTCTTATCGATGTATTGTTTCTTCCTCTTTTCCTCAAGTGCTTTCCATAAATACACTTGCTAGGACGAAGCTATAAAGTCAGTTGTATAAACCATAATCATTAAACTAGGTTGTTAATAAGCAAGCTTTTATTGTTTAAGTGTTACCCCGTTTAAAAGCTGTTAGCAGGTTATAAATACTCGTAATCTATGAAATTAAAAGTTCTCTTGTATCCCAAGTCAAACTAAATATTCAAGAGTTAAAATCTAGTATGCATTTTTTTTTTTGTACTATTCAGTTACTTTTGAACATCCATTAAAAGTCCGGTCAATGAAGGCCTGAAATAGGGTGTAGAGTGCGTTTTCTGTAATCCAAGGTTTTTCTTCGGAAAAATGTTCAGAGTGGTTAGAAAATAAAAATACTAAAAGTCCTACAGTTTCCTGACCTGGGAACATTAAGAGGGGGCGCGAAAGGTCACTTTTTATGGTTTTGCGCTCACATCCCGAAAACGGTTCGTCATATGCAAAACATGACTATTTACTAAATTAATGTTAATTAAATTCTCTACAACTTTTAATATATACAAATTTTTCATATTCTGTACTGTTTCCGAGATATACGATTGGCAAATGTGAAAGATATTTAGTATGTTTTACCAAGAAAAGCTAACAGAAAAGGTAAAGTGAATTTTTTTTTTTCGAAAATGTCCACATTTTCCTAGTTCATACCTCGAAAACGGTGCAGAATATGAAAAATGTGTATAGAATAATAGTTGTATGGAATTTAATTAATATTAATTTAGTAAATAGTCATGTTCTGCATACGACGCACCGTTTTCGAGATATGAGCGCAAAACCAACAAAAGGGACCTTTCGCGCCACCGCCCCTTCCCGTCCACTGGCCCGAAGACTCGAGGACTTTTAGTATGTTTACTTTCTAACTCCCCTCAACATGTTTCCGAAGAAAAACCTTGGATTACAGAAAACGCACTCTATAATCCTTTATTGACTGGACTCTTAAATAAAGTTTGAGCTGGCTGATGTTGGACTGTTTTTTAATATTTCAATTATTCCGTTTTTTTAACAAATTACAAACTATTTAAAATTAAACATTTCTTTTTTAGTTTTTATTCAACAATTATATTAATTTTTATTTACCATAAAAAATCTCTTTCACAAACTCCTATTATAAGCTAAACTTCATTTCTTGACGTATACTCGTATATATTCTCTCAAAGGATTCCTTCAGTTTTCTGAGTTACAATTGAAGCCGTTTGTAGGTGTCAACTCACAAGGGGACGTTTTGAGTTATAATTCACAAATTTGAATTTCTAATGACCATAATAACTACTGTGTTCAACCGATTCCTGTAGTAATGCCATCACAAAAATCAGCATACATTCTTCTTTTTATCCATGCATATGAAATTGGGTTTACTCCAGATTTTAGTGGACAAAAACTGATGTGAATGAAGAAATCCGAGGTCAGCCATAACTTGAAATGTCTCAATAAGGGAAAATCCT
Source organism: Euschistus heros (assembly GCA_003667255.2). NCBI lineage: Eukaryota > Metazoa > Arthropoda > Insecta > Hemiptera > Pentatomidae > Euschistus > Euschistus heros. The sequence goes on from RCWM02000004.1 coordinate 2,070,162, forward strand.
GCAACCTCCGGATTTGGACTTAACTATACAGTTTTACGGTTTCTACAGCCTTGGCCAAAAGTATTAGGCACCATGAAAAATTCTCTTTTTAATTGTAATAAGTAATTGTTCAATCATTGTTAAACCCGAAACTCGTTTTGTTGACAAAAATACTTTCTTTAAATAGATTATTTTCAACCATTGCCTCCTACTTCATGCGATACACCAGGGGAAACAATAATGTAATGTAAACTAAAGGAATCAGTACAGTCGCGGTTCTCTTTACTTCAACTAGAGAAAATTTTTGTTGTATTTAATTGTGAATATTACAAAAAAATTACATTTTGGGCTTTTTTGAATTCAAGGAACTGTGTGAGATAGAACGTGCAAAGATTTTATGTCGTCGGAAGGGTATAATCAATCTGGGATTGCTAAAACTATGAAGTGCTCACGATGTGCTGTTCAGTATACACTTATGAGACAGCGGATCTTTAACACATTTTCCTCGCTACCTAGAGCAGTAAAAAAATAAATAACAGAAGAAAACATCTCTTCAAAATCGCAAGAAAACAAAAAAAAAAAAATCTGGCTGAAGAGATGAAAACCTTGTGTTCTGTCGATATTTCTGCTCGGACAGTAAAAAGAAGACTAGGAGAGAAAGGTCTGAAGTGATGTAAAGCCAGGAAGAAACCGTGGCCTAGTGAAGCCAATCGCAAGAGGAGGCTTGCCTGGGCAAAAACACCAAAACTGGGATTCTGAAGATTGTGCAAAGGTAATTTGACCAGACGTAAGGAACGTTGAGGTAATTCAATTATTATAAATTGAAATTAAAAGTTGCGAAAAATCCCTAAAATAGTTTTCAAATGCAAGAATATAATTACTTTTTCGAATTCATTAAAATATCTAATTTTGTACAGATTTCTGGAACTCCTGGAGCAATTTTTGTACACAGGAGGGAAGACGAAGCCTATCACCCAGATTGTGTTGTCCGTACTGTAAAACATGGTGAGGGAAACATAATGATTTGAGATTGTATGGGGCTTCAGGAGTTGGAGAAATGTTTTTCTGCGAAGGGAGGATGAATAGCGATACCTATATATCAATATTTAACCAAATTTTAAAGCCTTCATTTGAAAAAATATTTGAACCTGATGACAGTGCCAATATTATTTTTCAACAGGATAATGCTCCATGCCAGGTTTTACGCAAAAGTAGAGAATGGTTCGAAAAAAACAATATTAATGTTCTTGACTGGCCTCCTCAGTCCCCAGACCTCAATCACATTGAACACCTGTGAGCTAAATTAAAAATCAGAGTTGGTAAACGTAATCCTACAAACAAAGACAATTTGCTTACATTGTTAAAAGAAGAGTGGGAAAAAATAGTTAAAGAAGATTGTACACAACTTGTTAATTCCATGCCAAAAAGAATAATTGGGGGTAATAAAAGCAAATGGTTTGATGGCAAAGTATTAAATCATGTTTTTTAATGATTAAATAATATGTATATTTTAAATGGTTGATGTTATTTTCATTTCCTAATACTTTTATGCAGGTGCTTTATACTTTTGGCCAAGGCTGTAGATAACCATAAAATTTGGTTTTAATCGGTGGCGAAATATGTGAGATAGCGCAAATTATTTACCAGCGATATCAATCAATGAATTGCCCTAACGAAGTAATAGCGATTTAAAGGGAAGTAACCAATAATCGGTTTAAAAATTTCATTCCCCTGGAAGAGGTTGAAAAAATTATAATTTTTTGTTTTTTATTGAATAAACGTTTTTGAATGTTTCTGAGAGTGCTGAATTAGAATTTGTAAGAAAAAATCTATAGAAGTAGTTAGCTTGAAAATCTAATCATTTTTTTTAAATTTAATTAACCTAAACCAAAATCTATGAAGGGCTGTATTTTTCCTTAAATCCGCGATCAAAAATAAAAATCTTGGTGCAAAAATCATGTCTATATTATTTTTTAAGCTGGAGATTCAAATTAAATTAGTTTAATGCTTTTTTTCCATGGCTTCTAGAGCCCATTGTTCCGAACAGTAAAATATGTGTTTAATATTTTTTGACCTCCAAAACAATTTCCCTAAAAGACTGAGTGTGTCCTCCCCTTGTTAGTTTAAACTTATGGGTAGCTCAGATCAGATGAATTTTTAAAACATAAGAAATCTAGTTTATCCTAATTATAATGTTTAACTGTTAGGATATTTATCTAAAAAAGTGGATTATGAAAAATTAAATTATATTATATATCTTAATAAGTTACAGTGATATTGATATTTTAGAGGATGCAAAACAGCTCGTAGGAGATTCAGTCCTAAGACAATCAGATTCAAGGAAAGACATACAGTCCAGATCTGCTTGCTGATCATAATCCATGAATCTAAACTAATATGTTACTTACCTTAAAATATTAGAATAAACATTTGTGAGAAGGGCACTAGACAAATTGAACACAAATGAATGGTAACCATGTAAGAGGTAGCCTGCCACTGCACCATATAAATAATGGTTGGCAGCAATGTAAGGCAAGCAATCCCAAGGTAGCATGTGCTCAAGCAATAATATTTATAAGAAGACTCTTTTTTTAGCTTTCAAAGAGCCAGAATCTGTAGTGCCAATTAAAAAAAAGTAATAATAAAAGCTTTGGGCTATCATTGATTGAAAAATTATCTATAGTTGCCTTCAATTCCTCTAACATTCTCAAACATCCTCAAAAGTACCATATATTTTTTTTTTTTAAAGGTCAATATTAACATAAAAAAAGGAAATATTAAAATACCAAACAGTATGAAAACTAAGTACCTCAATCATGAGCCTCGATTTAGTTCTATTAGATAAAATGTAGACTTTATAAGTCCTAGTCACAACCCCAAATAACCTTTCAATTGCCCACTTAGCAGATTATGTGTGACTATCCTGAATCATTAAATTAATCATAATTTTTAAACCCTAATCATCCTTTAGAAAGCAAAATTTTTAAAGAAATATAGCACTTAGGATAATCAGTAGTTTACAGTCTCTATTAGTTGTCATATATGAAACTGAAAAACAGTTCTTCCTCATGATCTGAAAAAGGCCTATGAATTTGGTCTAGGTAAACTCCAACTTGACCACAATCTTCTAAAAAAATATCTAGGTAAAGGTTTTTCTACATAATTATTAAGTGAAGGGTGTTACGCTAGAAGGGGGAATGACCTGTAACCATAGTTCTGAATAAATTACAAATTCTACATTATTTCTCATTAGGAACGGATTCTTAAACTCCAAAACATGTGAAAACCCTCTTTCTGACCTCCAGGAGAACACATTAATGATAGTACATGAGACAATCTAACACATGGCGATGAAATCTTTCATTATTTTGGACACTCTTGCTTCTAGCCTAATACCATTCAAGTAATTAAGTCAAACAATTAATTTTAATAATTGAACAAGGAATAAAAAAATAAAACAGCAAATTTTTAAAAACATTTTAACTAAATAAAAATTTGTACACAATTTTATTATATATTTATTTATATAATGCTATTTGAAATAGAAAATTAATGGAATTGGAGATATTGATCCACAAATGTTTTACATATCCATTGGTTCACCTCCTCCACCTGCAAAAAGTAATTAAACAATTTTGTTAAATTAACTATAAACTAAAATTAAAAAATGTAATTTAAATTACATTGTTAAGAATTAAAATTAATTTTTTAGAAACTTGTAATGGGATCCAAACCAATATTGTTAAAAAAAGTGATTGTTAGTTCACATTTACCCCGTAAGCACACGAGGGTACTGAAAAGGAACTGATTAGTGACGCGAATTACCAACTGGTTTACTTTGAGTCACTCCCTGTCTACTGTATACACCGCTCACAGCGCTAATCCTTAGGGACTCGCCTGTGATTCACATAACCAGTTTGTAACTACTCGTCTGGGTGATTCATATGTCGTGTTGCCTACAATTTGAGTTTCCAGTTCCTTGATGATGAGTGACCAAAAAACCAACCTGTTGCTGGTGGGGAAGGTGGAAAAACGACCTATTTTGTACAATTTCTATCTTTCTAGTTATTCAAAGAAGCATGAAACGGAGAAGGAATGGGCAGAAGTCGGGGATGTCAAAAAGTTGACAGTTATGTTCTAGTACAAACGTATATTTTCTACAAAAACAACTACATCTTTTTTAAGGGGAAACCAATTTCACCATTGCCAAATAACTTTTCTTACTCATTCTGTAGAACGCCAAGAATTTCGTGTCAGAAAGGTTGAGCTGTTTTGAAGCAAAAAACAACCTAGTCTGAAAACTTCTTTCAAGGTATGGGTGTACCCAAAACCTTCTGGCTATTCGTGCTCTCCTGAGGTAATAATGCAGCACTACTGTATCGTCATCACTCGACTCTTCCGACATTGCACGATCGATATTCATGATGACACAAATGAACTGGAGATTTCCATTGCTGATGAGTTGTCTCGTGTGTGGAGGCAAGTCACCATTCAGTCTGTAACCGGTCAGAAACCCGAGTTACCAACTGGTTTAGTTCATTTCCAGTATCCCCATGTGCATAGGGCCTTAGTCATTTAATTCTTCCCTAAAAAATTGTTACTTAGGATTTCAGTAATTTTCTACAGGAAGTCAATTGTTAATATCAGTAGAAAAAATATATAAATTTGAGCACATCAAAACTTCTGATTTGATTTGTATTGTGAACCATCCCTATAGGCCAGGCCTATTAGCAAAACAATTGGGGCTCAGAAGAAAGTTTTGCTATAGTTTTGATTTTTTTCACCCTTAATGTTTTTGGGATACTGAACACAAATTTGAAGTTTGTGGGCAAAAATTTTGTCCAGTACTATATCTTGAAAAGTAAGCTTCCTTTGTTTAGTTTTTTTGCAAAAATTACTATTAACACAATTCAACTGGAAAAACTTTCTACATTTTTGATTTGGTAAGTTTTTTTAAAGGACCAAGCATTTTACCACTAATCAAAATAAGGGCAAAATTCCATGATTTTCCACACTCTGCTCTGTGCAAGACAGTGTCCATAGCTCTGTTGGGTATCTCACCATCTCTCATTCCTACTAAGTGGCCAGCCCAAATGAGTCTCCCCAGCTTCATAAATCTGACAACATCTATATCTTTATACAGGTCATAGAGTAAAAAAATCAAAACTTGATCAAAAATTTCCAATGAAAATGCCTTGTGATAAGTCGCACTACTCTGTGAAATCACTTTCTTGGTACTCTTTTGGTTGATACTCGGAAACTATTAGTCTGATCTGAGATTTCTTTTTTTTCATCTGAATTTACTATCAGATCTCATGTATGAAATTTTGATTAAATACCATAAAATACCTATACTACTACCAGGTATGCAAGTTTAAAATGTTGTTTTAATTCCAATAGAATGCGCTCTTAGCCTATTGAAGGATTTGCTTATCTCTAAACGCTATTTTGTTTGTTAGTCATTTGTTTACAAAAGTCAGTTGTTTTTAAGTCGTTTACGTGGACGTATCATACCTTTCTTTGGTGTTAAAAATGTCTAATTTTAAGCCAAATAAAGAGCATTTGCGGCATGTCATGATTTTCTTATTTAATCAAAAGAAAAAGGCATCTGAATGTCATCGAATTCTTGTTGAGACTTATGGCGATGTTGCCCCAACCGTCAGGACATGTGAACATTGGTTTCAAAGTTTCAAACGTGGTGATTTTGATGTTACTGATCAAAAACGAGAAAATCGACCAAAAAAGTTTGAGGACTTCGAATTGCAATCTTTATTAGACGAAGACAATACCCAAACCCAACAAATAATGACAGAACAGTTGAATGTCACTAGGCAAGCCATTTCCGATCGCCTGAGAGCTATGGGAAAGATTCAAAAGGTTGGAAAATGGGTTCCACATGAATTGGACGAACGACAGATGGAAAAACGAAAAAACTGTGTGCGAAATGCTGCTTTTACGCCACGAAAGAAAGGGTTTTTTGCATCGAGTTGTAACTGGCGATGAAAAATGGATTTATTTTCAGAATCCCAAACGAAAAAAATCATGGGTAACGCCAGGACAACCATCCACATCGAGTGCAAGACCGGATCGTTTTGGGAAGAAAACAATGCTGTCTGTGTGGTGGGATCAGAAGGGAGTAGTCTACTACGAGCTTCTCAAACCTGGCGAAACAGTCAATACCGAGCGCTACCGACAACAAATGATCAATTTGAGTCACGCATTGATCGAAAAAACGCCCAGAATGGGCTCACAGGCACGCCAAAGTCATTCTTCAGCATGATAACGCTCCTGCACATTCAGCCAGATTGACTAAGGAAACGATTTCTTCGCTTGGTTGGGAACTCCTACCCCACCCGCCGTATTCACCTGACCTGGCGCCTTCTGATTATCACCTCTTCTCATCGATGGGACACTCATTGGCGGAGCAACACTTCAACAATTTCGAAAACGTACGAAAATGGCTCGATGAATGGATTTCAAATAAAGATGAAGCATTCTTTTGGAATGGTATCCATATATTGCCCGAGAGATGGACAAAATGTGTAGAAAGCGAGGGTCAGTACTTTGAATAAAATATATTATACTTTTTTTTAAATTACTGTGTATATATTTTAAGAAATAAACGACATTTTAAACTTGCATACCTGGTACACTAAATGTATATGTTTTGGCAAAGTACGAGGGTAAGTCAATAATTATCCGCAATATAGTTATAAAATTTAATTGAAATTAAATAGGAAACTTACAAGTACATCATTTTTCGACATAGTCCCCTTGCTTTTCAACGCACTTGGTCCAACGTTGTTCAAGTTTCCTGATGCCCTCATGGAAGAAGGTTTTGGGTTGAGATGCGAGCCAGGAATGCACCGCTTCTTTCAATGCTTCGTCCGAGGCAAATCGACGGCCCCTAATTGCCTGTTTGAGTGGACCAAACAAGTGAAAATCAGATGGAGCGAGATCGGGACTATATGGAGGATGATTCAATACTTCAAAATTGAGTTTCTGAAGCGTTTCTACAGTGTGGGCAGCTGTATGCGGACGGGCATTGTCGTGCAACAACACAACGCCTTTTGACAGCAGTCCTCGGCGTTTGCTTCGAATTGCAGGCTTCAGCTTAGCAGTAAGCAGCTCACTGTAACGTTCACTGTTTATTGTTGTGCCCCTTTCCTGATAATGTTCCAGTAATGGACCTTGTGAGTCCCAAAAAACCGTAAGCATAAGTTTTCCTGCGGACGGTTGGGTTTTGAATTTTTTCTTGCCCGGAGAATTTGGATGTTTCCATTCCATACTCTGCCGTTTACTCTCCGGCTCGTAATGATGGATCCATGTTTCGTCACCAGTAACGATCCTGTCTAAGAAGTTGTCCCCTTCGTTAACATAGCGATCCAAATGTTTTGTGCACACGTCCAAGCGCGTTTGTTTATGCAACTGTGTCAGTTGTTTTGGAACCCATCTTGCACAAACTTTATGAAACCCAAGTCTGCTGTAAATGATTTCGTAGGCAGAACCGTGGCTAATTTTCAGACGATTTGCCACGTCGTCAACAGTTATCCGTCTGTCTGAGAGAATCATTTCACGTGAACGCTCAATGTTTTCCTTGTTTATGGCGGTAACTGGTCGTCCAGCTCCTTCATTTTGCGTAACACTTGTGCGACCATTTTTGAATTTTTCAATCCATTCATAGACACTCCGTTGTGGCAAACAATTGTTCCCGTACTGTACCAAAAGTCTTCGATGAATTTCGGCCCCTGATACACCTTCCGACCACAAAAAACGGATCACTGAACGTTGCTCTTCTTTGGTGCAAATAGAAAGTGGAGCGGCCATTATTAACAGCACGACAGCGATAACAAAACTAACCTACCAGCTTGATACGAACATAAACATAACAACGAATAAACAAAGCATGCGCCATCAACACAAAAGAACAGTACTGCCAACATAAACAAAAATATAGCTATATTGCGGATAATTATTGACTTACCCTCGTATAACGCTATATAATTAAGTATATGTTCTGTGGGCTGGCATGGGTATTTTCCGGAATTCAAACAATCAAAAGGACATATATGAGGTCTGATAGTAAACCAGTTTTCAGATGAAAAAAAGAAATCTCAGATCAAACTAATAGTTCCAGTCATCACTAGCCGCAAAGTTAGCCTTACAAAAAAACATGTATGAGATATACTGTAAATTTTGTCTACTTTAATTTTTGTTTGTTTGTTTGTTTATTTATTTCGTTTAACATCACTTTTATGCTGCTATGGCTAATCGGACGATGCTACGGTGGGAGTCCAAAAATTTTGCCCATCCAGGTATAATTAGGATAGGGATCTTTAACGAGTACGTGAGATCGCACAGGCTTGGGACCCCCATTTTACGTCCCTTCCGAAGGACGGCATAGCTAAGGATTTTTTACTCCCTTTAAAAAATTTTAAGGTCATCTGCCGGGCTGCGAACCCACGATCTTGGGTTTAGTAGGTTGCTATGCTAACCACTATACCACAGGTAACCCCCTTTAATTTTTTATAGAATCAGTTTGTTGATGAAACGCTTATTTTTGAAATATAGGGCGAAAACTGAAAAAATTGCAAACTATATGGTCAAAACGAGAAGTTATGGGCCAAATTTTTGCCCGCAAACTTCACATTCATTTTCATTGACCCAAAAACCATAAAGGGTGAGAAAATCAAAACTATAACAAAACTTTACTCTGAAAATCCTGATAGAATTCTTTGCGGATAGTGATCATTAGCTAAAAGTATCTGTCATTAAGGAGGTCCAGTGTTAAGAGCAAGGGTTGGTCCTAACACCGTATTACTCTGAGAAGGTAAGTAAGAAATTCTATAATTGCTGTCATAAAAAAAAAAAAAAGTACTTTTAACTATCCATCAATCAAATACATATAAATTTTTATTGTCGATTCCAAAATGGTAATGTTTGACTGATATATGGAAAAGCATGGGTGCTGGTAAATGGAACTCCTTAAGGTGGGGTTCCGCATGGAGCCCCTGTGGCAGACCAGACTGTGGGCAGACCTGAAATCTAGTAAATTGTGGGAAGACCAAAAAACAAACCAATACTTGGAAGTCTCCATTACTGTGAATCCCACGTTTCCTCTTTGGTGATTTCACAATACATAGAAAGACAATTTAGAAAACTCGCTGGAACTACAATTTTATTGTTTTTTCAGATGATGTATAAAGTTCCAGTTTCTTTATTACTGTTTTGTCCAATGAACATTTTAATGGCAACCCTGTTTTCGTTATCATGTAAGATATAGTATATGTTTATGTAAGAGATATTTATATATAAATAAATTGTGATATTTCAACCTGAGGTTGTACCTAAATTATTTATAAATGTATATTTATATTTTATATTATTATTTATAAAACCTGAAAACTGTGTTCTGTAATGTATTTTTAAGAATTGTTTTTGAAAAATACCATACATACATATACATATACAGTTTAAAATGGTACAAGAAACTTTGGTGATGTGGGTTTGCATACTACAGACACGAAGGAGCGCGTCTGGACTGGTCCCTAGAGCAGTCCGAACGCAGCAGCTCAGCTTCTCAATTTTCTGGCGGCAGCCGCAGCTGCCCCTCTTGCAACACTTCTATTAAAACCAACTGAAGCAGTGCCTAGCTTTCAACCGCGGCTTCTGGCAGACACAGCTGCTGCGCCTGGCTGCTCCATGCGGAACCAACCCTTTAATACCTTGGCATTAATCAAAGGACCATTCAACCTGTCCAACATGGATTTGATTTTTTTTTGGTGATTCTACATTGAAAAAAAATCACTATATATTTTTTTTTTCTTTATATCCAATTGACTGATGGATTCATATGTGATCGTTAGAATTTCAAAAGGGAATTAAAGGTTATTCCTAAGGTGAAAATCAATAATTCAAATTAAGAGATAAGCTATCCAAGTGATGATCTGTTAAAAAAGTTCCATAAAAAGTTATTTTAGAAAAAATAGACAACTCATACTCCCACAAGGCCTTGCGACAAACAGAGTGGAAGAAGAAAGCAATAGCAGAGGTCATGGTTCTTCAAGGACTGTGGAGAAATAGAGCAACGAAAATTGAAATAGCAAGTGCTAATGAAGATTATTCAGAATTAAATTCAAATCAATCATATTTATTATTGTTACATTATTTTTTTGGATAATAAAATAAAATAAAAAATTATAAATAACTACTTACTAGGATCAGGCTTCTGGTCGTAAAGGTATTGATCTTGGTATTCACTCAAGATTTGTGTTGATCTTCCTTCATCCAAAAACAAAGAATATACTTTTTTTACATCTTCAATTTCAACCTGAAAAATAAAATAATAATTTAAAGGATCAGCAGTTTCAAGGATTTTTTTTATATTTTTAGGAATAATTAAGGTTATAGGTAGAAGGTAATCGGCCTACTGCAACAGTCGGATAAGGCATTCTATGTACAATAGAGCGTCAATTATCCGCACTAATCAATGCCAGACCTAGTCCAGATACTGAAATTTTAATGATGATCGACACAATTATGCACAATTTAAAATTGGAAGTAAGAAAAAATAAAAATAAAACAGGAAAATCTAATCCAGACTACTAATCTAATCCACTACGCAATGACCTACCAAATGAATTCAAAGAACTTGAAATTTCAGAATCTGAACTACAAAATCAGTAAATGACAATTAAAATATTCTGAAATAAGATTATAATATATTATTTATTACAGCACAGTTTGTAAGAAGAGCACATATTTAAAATAAAGTTAAGGTTTTTATCTTTAAACTGGCAGAATCAGAAATTTTTTTTTTGTGTGTGTAAAATTATAGAATAAATCATTAAGTTTTGCATACTATTATTATTAGTATGTTAACACTTATATAATCTTAAATTCGTGAAAATGTTTAATTTTTTAAATTCACCCTAAATGGTCCGGATAATTGGTGAATCAACGTCAAGATAATCGACACTCTACGGTACATTCTTATATTAGCACAAATATATGAACCATATACTTTTCCATATGCTCTAGTGCTTTATTCTGGACTTAGAAACCATAGGAGTGCTAATCCACACCAGCCTTGCACAAAGTTAAACCCTTAGTCTAGTCAATCTAGACCAAAAATGGGCAATCAGAGGAACTAAAAATACTATTTCCAATTTTCTCAGGAATGTGTAGGGGATGGTCCCCTGAACAAGAACAAATAAAGTCCCTCCAAATTCTAGTGCCGCTGGGGAGGAAGGGGGGCTTTAAATGTTCCATTTTTACATTTTTCGCTTATAACTCGAAAACAGTTCATTGCATTGAAAAGGTTTGTAGTACAAAATTAAGCTTTCTTAAATTTGCTAAAAGTTTGGTCATATACATTTTTACTTTAAACTGGACCGTTTTCGTGCAACCGACTCTGGAAAAGTTGTAATTTTTGAAAAATTGTTTTTTTGTATATTTTTGTCTTCTAGATCCTCACTCGTTTATTATAGAGGAAAGTCATCAGAATAAAACTTGTACAGCATTAAATTCCCTATAAGAATGTATATAATATGTCCATTTATGTTGAACATGTCACAACTTACAGCAAAATGTAAATGAAATTAAAAATTTCAACGGAAATCTTGATTTCCAAATTAAATTTTGATGTTGCATTCAACGGAAACAAAAACAGCTGAAATTTATACAACTGCTAAATTACACTCAGTAGGTGATATGCGTTTTCAAAATGACGAGCTCTAACCTTTCATCAAGCATTTCTCCATGAAAACATATACAAGTCCGAAACTGTTAGTTCGATCCCTAACTTAATTTTTTCATCTGAAAGCTGGTTAAATTTACTATTAGACCCTACATATGAAATTTCGATCAAGTATCGTAAAATACATGTAGCAGGACACTGACAAATGCGTACTGTTGTGAAATTCCAAGTTTTTTGTCACATTCTTCGTTATAACTCCGAAACAACTCGTCAGATCTAAAGTTCTTTTTACCATCTCAAACCTGGTTAAATTTACGATCAGACCTTGTATATGAAATTTTGCTTCAATTCCATAAAAAAAACCTGTGCCAGCATGCTAAATGTGTATGTTTTGGTAAAACCTGGCAAAGTTTACATGCTCAGTGGGCTGGCATTGGTATTTTACCAGATGTCATCAAAATTAGAAGTATGGGGTTTGATAATAAATTTAACCAGCTTTGAGTTAAAAAAAAGAAATGATGGATCAAATAAATAGTTTCGAAGTTATAGCAAAAAATGTGCCAAGAAAACTTAGAATTGACAACAGTATTTGTTTCTTTATCGTGCTGACATGGATATTTTATAGAACTTGATCAAAATTTCTTGATGGAGGGTTTGAGCATGTGAGTTTTGAAAACACATCCGATTACGTCATTTTCCACTAAGGTTTATCACCTACTGAATGTATTTAGCAATTGTATAAATTTCAGCTGTTTTTGTTTCCGTTGAATGCAACATCAAAATTTAATTTGGAAATCAAGATTTTTCGTTGAAATTTTTAATTTCATTTACATCTTGCTGTAAGTTGTGACATGTTCAACATAAATGGACATATTATATACATTCTTATAGGGAATTTAATGCTGTACAAGTTTTATTCTGACGACATTCCTCTAAAATGAACGACTAAGGACCTAGAAGACAAAAATATACAAAAAAACGTAAGTGAAAACAATTTTTTTGAAAATTACAACTTTTCCGGAGCGGGTAGCACGAAGACGGTCCAGTTTGAAGTAAAAATGTATATGACCAAACTTAATGTCTGTATTTTGTAACAAAATACGCTTTAATTTTGTACTGAAAAACGTTTTCAATGCAACGCACCGTTTTCGAGTTATAAGTGAAAAACGTAAAAATGTAACATGTCCCTCCCCTCCAGCGGCACCAGAACTTGGAGGAAGTTTATTTGTTCTTGTTCAGGAGACCAACCCCTACACATTCCTGAAAAAATTGGAACTAGTATTTTTAGTTCCTCTGATTTTCCTATTTTGACTGGACTACCTGTGATAGCAGAAATAATAATAAGAACAAAAGTTTCAAAAACAAACCTCATTACTCTTTCTTCTTCTGGAAACCAGGCCCGCTAGTGTTATTAGCTGTATAGCATACCGAAGACTTGTCTCCATAGCTATCCTAGTAAGGACTGTCAAAGCATCATCAGACAATTCACAATCTTCTTCTTCACACCTATTAACATAAAATATATAAAATCAAACCATTGACTAAAATGTTGAATCAAGTTTAGATTTTTGAGGAAAGAGGTTACCTAATTTTTAGAATTTCTCTAAGTTCATTCTCCTTATACTGAGATGTGGATATGATGATCATCCTGTCCAAGAGATCAATCGGAATTCCATGAGGCGAAGTGTAATTAGTTCCCCTGATATTGGTAATGCCTCTGTTTGTGGCCATGATAACAACAGGTGCCATCTCATCTTCAAGAGCTCGATTTAAAAATGAGAAACATTCAATATCCAGCATGTGAACCTCGTCAATGAACAGAACACCTGGTGAGATTTCGGCTTTTCCTTCTTCTCTCCATTCGGCAATTTTTGTGTTGATTTGTTCTCTAACTTCTGGTTTTATTTCACCTGTATCACCTGTAAGAAAGATAACGTAAAATATTTTTCACACCTCTAAAAAGGTCTATAAACTGATCAAACTAGGTGTAAAAAAATTAACAAATTGATATAAAATATACATCCAGTAATACTTTGATAATTTTCTTTAAGTGACTAAAAGCATACTTTTGTCAAACAATTTTTTATCAAAGATTATATTTATTTGCAACTATAAAACTAAAGTGTAAGTTCATAGAGCGATTACAAATCAAATGAGAACTTACACATAAAAGAAAGAGAAGAAAATTTTAAATAAATAAAGGGTAAATGTCCAAAAATATCAAAACTGAGATTTCATCACCACCTGTTTGCTTGTCCTGTGTACTATCACTTCAGGCAGTTTCATGGAGGCTAGAAAGAGGATTGTCACAAGTTTTAAAGTTTGAAGAACCCATTCTCAATGGTAAAAATTCAGACTTATTGTCAGTGATTTATAAATTCGATTTTTTCAGAACTATGGTTATTGGGCATTCCCTCTTCTAATCTGACACCATTCATATTAGTTAAATAGAAAAGAAAAACATCAAATTAAAAAGAATCATCATTAGAGTTAGCAAGTAATTGAGAAAGCAGATAAGTAACAAAAACTATAGGTTTTTTAAAAATTATCATAATCAAGATCACTAATATTTGTTTGCTGTTTATTGGGGGTAACATCTAACATACTCCAACTATGGCACTTATCCTACCGGTTACCAATCTATTCTATCCAGGGTAAAGGTCAATTTTCATTCTGTGAGTCAAGCCTTCCCATGGGACAATGCGTGTTAGTAAAGCCGTAGGGACTGTGTAAGTGTTATCACTTCCAGTCCCGGGCCGGTGACAATTCCTGCCTTTAAGGTTTTATACCAAAATGGTACCATGGGGGTGGGTCTGCCGAGCCACCATGAGGTGGTGGCCAGGAGTGCTTCCACTGCCTGGTCATGGACGTGGTGGTCTGGTTAGATCCCTCAGCAAGCTGAGGAGGAGCTGGATAGAGGTTGTGCCCCTGCCAATCCGACTATATGGTGATGGTGTCTTGGGGTGGAGGGAAGGGAAGGCCAAAAGGCTATGTATTCCCTTCACAACCTAAGGGCCCATCGATTCACGTAAACACTGTGAGTCGAGCCTATGACATTCTGTAATAAGCGTGCTCCATAATGAGCCGTTGAGCCCCAACAAATATTTTTGAAAAAAAAATTCCTAATTATAAGATCAGATAATTTTTCAAGATTAAATGGATCTCAGATTTTACGATAGCTTCAGTTCCGTTTAAAATGATATTCTGATAATTCAAGAGCCAGTACATACTTTAAAATAATGTAGACAGGCAAGAATAATTAAAACAGAAAAAAATTATTACCTGAGAAAAGAGCCAAGAACCCATGTGTCCTTGAGTTGATAACATCAATTTCATGAATAGATACAGTATGTACAACTTCCTTTCTCTTCTGCAATTCTCCCTCCGGACACTGGACAAACCTTGTCTGAGGACCGGTCGCATCATAATCTCTCGCTCTTGTAAATGATCTTCCGATCCTACTAATTTTACCAGTAGCCTTGTCAATTGTAATTACATCACCGGACTGAACCTTTTCTTTGGTAAGGGCATCAATCATTTTTGTTCCAAGGTCATAGACAGTTTCCATTTCAGTCGTCTTTAATGTAAGTTTTCCGACTTTAGCACCAACTCCTGTTGCTGGTCTTTCTACCTGAATTTCAACAACCTCACCTTCAATGATTTCAGTTTCTTCTTTTATTCTTATTCCAATAGACTTGCGTATGGCTTGAGTAAGGGCTTCCGTTTTACTCATTTCAAGACTGTAAATTTCTGACCCTGCCATTGCAGTGAACGGAGTATCTTTACCAAGTGACTTTGAAATTCCCATTGCTATAGCTGTCTTTCCTGTAAAATAATTAGAAGAGATTAAAATTTAGTCGATACAATATAATAATCAATTAATTTAAATTAACTACTAAAACATGTATTTCCAATATTTAGGGGAAAACTCCAAAACATAGGAACTAAACTTATTAGAAGATATCACGGGTCTTTTGCACTTGTTCCCCGCATTTCATTTTGAGTTTATTATCATATGTTTAGGTTACGAGTAACTCAAATGTTATAACATGTCAATGAGAGATCGTTTGATTGTTCCTATTATTAAATAATTAAATAAAAAACAAAAAAATTTCAAAAACACAAAAAAATTGTATTTGATTATTTATTTAAATACTTTATTAAGTGTTATTCGATGTAAAATACCTTTTTCCTGAAGAAATTTTAACGCTTTTTCTTTTGTATTTATTTGACGAATTAAATCGAACAGACATTTTTTTCCTTTTTCCTCCTCATAGTAACCCTATGAAGAGGCAATTTATTTAAAACGTGTGCCATTGCCTTGCGAGGCATATTACACGCTTGGTTATGTTACAATTTTTTATAGTACAATTTATTGTATAGTTTTATACATAGGTACAAACAGTAGTAAATAAAAAATAATTTGACAAAAGTCAAATCAGCACCCACTTTCGGGCAGTATTGTCTTCTTTTATAACTATGCTCAAGGTTAATAGAAGAAAATTTCATATTGACCTCATGAATTATTCAAAAAATAATGAAATTAGCAGAACATAAAAATAAATGCTGTACTCAATCAAAGAGTTGAAGAGACAACTTTCATTAATATTTTACTTGAATCAATAATTTTCAGTAGGCCATTTTCTCAATTGACAATAAATATAAAATGGTAACTATATTTATATATTAATCAATAGCATAAAAAAGTCATAAAGAGGTGGATCCTGAAGGATTAGATGAAC
Source organism: Euschistus heros (assembly GCA_003667255.2). Taxonomy (NCBI): domain Eukaryota; kingdom Metazoa; phylum Arthropoda; class Insecta; order Hemiptera; family Pentatomidae; genus Euschistus; species Euschistus heros. Next base: position 2,086,581 of record RCWM02000004.1, read on the forward strand.
ACTGAACCAAGGTACAAATTAAATCAATATCAGTACCAACCTGTGCCAGGAGGTCCAGCAAGTAACACGGCCCTTCCAGCAATTTTACCTTCTTTAATCATTCCTAAAACCACTCCAGCAGCTCTTCTAGCCATCTGCTGCCCAACCATTCCTTGTGACACCTGTAAATACACCGATCTCTAGATTGCTATTACAGTATAAAGTAAATTAATGATAAAATGTGATAACAAATCATATTACGGCTCTCGCTTCCAAGCTGTCATCCAAACCCAGTCCTCGAATATGGGAATGAGCTCCAATTCGTTCAATTCTAGCAATGTCACGGACTTCCACATTTTTAACCTGAGTCCCAGCCTAAAAAAACATGAAAAATTTCAGAATAAAGACCAATAACAGAATTATATTATTTATAATCACTGTGACATCATAGTACACAAGCCATTAGAACTGAGCAAAATTTCGTTTAATCCATAGAAAAGATTAGAATTGAATTTTACCAAAAAGTTAAGTTATTACAAGAAAAAAAAACTATGGTCATAAGCATGACATGCCGGAGACTCGATATACAAGTGAAACATTCGCATATCAAAATAGTTCCAAACAAAAAACGTATTTTAGTACATAATGAATTGAACATAGTTAAAAATTAATCAGAGTCATACATAAATACAATTCTAAAATGTTAAACAACACACAACACATACCGCCATCTCGCTTTTAAAAAACAATAACCTTCCTGAATGTTTTCTCGGTCGCCATAGATAATAGCGGGTTGTTAAAAATAAAATATAAAAATTCAAATGAGTAAAAGATACACTTCCTTGAGTCTTTTATAAACAATTTCATATTAAATATTTTTTTTCAAGCTTTAATAGTATTTTAAATACGGATAATATTTCAAAGTTACTTTTCTAAAAATTAAAAAATGGAGCATTTCAGCTCTTATAGTTTTCTTTGGATTTAACTACGAAGTAAAGATTCTTTATCTGAAAGATAGGTTTTAGCATTAAAATATACCCGACAGATACAAAGAAAAATTTCTATTTTGTTCATAGCGAACATAATGGTTCATAACAAAGGTATATAATGTAGCTCTCCCCCCCCCCTCCTCCTCAAAAAATAACTATTGAATTGTGGCATTGTATTATTGAGGACTAGCTGAAAGTACCATGCTCCGCTACGGTTTAATATCATTAGGATTTAGAACAACTTAAATTAGTAAAAGTTAAGCTTAACGTTGATAATTATTATTACTTAAATAATCCTAAAGAATTACATTCTTGGAATAATTTCAATAAGTAAATTTGACAATTTGCAAAAGTTAATTTTATATTATTTTGATAGTCCTTCAATGAAGCTTTGAGGTACACCTCTGCAGACACCATGAGTTCACAGAAAGTACCATACATTAGGATTTCGACATCGATCGTATTTTTGTTTGTTTACAACTATAAGGAACTTAATTTGTGGTCAAAGTGTGCGACTTAAGCATCTAACCTTCTAATTTTATTTTTTAACTTAGCTTATCTCAAAATACCATATGACAATTAATCTATTATTATTATTCACCCAATAAAAATTGTAATCTTATTTTTCGCGAATTAGCCGCGATCCAGGCCTATTTTTTAAAATTCCTTTCTTAGCGAGCACGTAGGGCCCTAGAGGAAGCTACATTTCGAATTTCATTCCAATCCGTTCGGTGGTTTCTGTGATTTCGTGTTAAATGAGTGAGTGGTATTTGACAAATATATAGTAGACTAGCTGAAAATGCCCTGCTCCGCTATGGTTTAATATCATTAGGATTAAGGACAACTGAAATTAGTAAAAGTTAAGCTAAACGTTGATAATTATTATTACTTAAATAAACCTGAAGAATTCCATTCTTAGAATAATGTCAATAAGTAAATTTTATAATTTTTTTTTAAAGACTTTCTATGGATTTCAGGATGTTTTTTCTTATACTTCTGTACAGCCCCTCTAAGTACAGTTGGGTGATTCTCAGAATATGTGTATACAGCATATCCTTTAACTTCAGGTTGGCTTTCTTTAGTTTTTTAACCACTTTTTTGCTTATTTCAGGATGATTTGTTATGTATTTCTTAACAGCTTTCCTGTTGACCTCTACATGTGCTTGAATATATTTTGCAGCCGAGTTTCTTAGTTGTTTGTTGCGAACTGAATCAGTGAATCATTTCCTACGTTGTTTACTTTTAGATTGATTGGTTTACTTCAATGTTGCAATAGACTCATCTGAACTGAGAAAAAGGTATATTCTAGGTTCAAGGAATGAAATTCATAAATGCTATGTACAACTTGTAAAATAAAACTTGGGCCTGGTTGAGAAAAGCCGATTATCTTGTGACCGGAAAACTGAAGGAAGAGTAGTTGGGGACGAAGCTAGTGGTGAAACAATGTTGGTGAGTTGCTCGTAAGGAATATGTACATCGAACTGGCCTTACATGTCATCACCAGAGAACATAAGTCTTTTAATAGCTTCCCGTCACGAAACAACTCAAACTTGTAAGGGTCCACCTCTGCAGCCACCATGAGTTCACAGAAAGTACCATATCAGAAAGTTTCGACATCGATCGTATTTTTGTGTGTTTAGAACTATAAGGAACTTAATTTGTGGTCAAATTGTGCGGCTTAAACATCTAACCTATTTTTTAACTTAGCTTATCTCGAAATACCATTTGACAATTAATCTATTATCATTCACCCAATAAAAATTGTAATCGCATTTTTCGCGGATTAGGCGTGATCCAGGCCGATTTTTTTAAATTCCTTTCTTAGCGAGCACCAGCGGCCCTAGAGGAAGCTATATATCGAATTTCATTCCAATCCGTACGGTGGTTTCTGAGATTTCGTGTTAAATGAGTGAGTGGTATTTGACAAATATATAGTAGATTAGAACATGAGTATAGCTGTTAAATCATTATGATATTTAAAAAACTTGCCCCTTACATATTGGTTAATTCTGGAAATGACCAGATTTGGTTCAAAAATAGAAAGAGGTTTCAACGTATCTGAAGATATGGACAAAACCACTCTTTTTTTTTTTATTTGGGCTTAAGGTCATTATGTACTCTAACTGGGACAGAAAGGACGGGTTATCCTACATGTCACCAATCTATTCTAGCCATGCTGGGGAGGTGAAGATTCAATTCGTGGGTCCGCCCTTTTTAAATTTTAACCCGCCTAGATGGGATTCGAACCCACGATCTTCAGTACCAAGCGCGCTGAGACCCTCTCCTAACACGCTCGGCCATGGAGTCTTCAAAATCATTCTTTCAGGGAAAGATCAGAAAGCTTCACATAATTATAACCATATGTATCACCCCCTACACGCAGTTAAAGTGTTTATTCCCCTCCTTCCAACCATAATACTTCTTTAATCATTTTCTTTACAATTCAGACACCTTCCTATATTAGCAATGCATTAGCTTTAAATTCATCAGTGAATTTTAAAACCAGTTTCCTTCCTTCTGGCTTTTAACAAACTCCCTTCCACATTTACTACAAGCACATCCAATTTCTGGAACTCCCTGCCTTCCAAGATACACCATTCTCAGCATTTTTAAATTTTACTTTTTACTTCAGCTATTACTTAGTCAAACCAATGAGCTCACAGAAGAAATATATCTTATAAGATAATGAGTGTTCTTATAATATTTGTTTTGTTTGTATTAAAGATTATAGCTCAATTAATACAAAGTAACAACCAGAGGGTCAGAAATCTAGTTCCTTAAAATAGCATTTCACAATCAAACCCTTTTCTCTTATCACTGTAATAGTAGAAACAACATTCCATTCAATAAAAAAAGACTCTTTTGGTCGTTTCATAAGGAGATACCTATCTGTAGTTATTAGGGACAATTAAAAAAATATATACAAGTATCTTACTAAAAGTTAATCAAAAATTGTGAAAGGGGGCCTTTCAAAGCTCTAATTTGACTTTGAATCCCTGAATGTCATAAAGAAGTGGATAAGTAAAAATTGTGTAATTCTCAGCAGGGCATTTTTGATTGTTTTCCTAAATCCTTTAATCACTCTCAAAATAGCATTTTTACCATCACTTATTATCATTTGTGCTAAAATAAATAATTTAAGCCATTTTAAGAAGCACAACTTAATAAATTTTTCATGATGCAGATATTAAAAATTCTGTTCTGAAAGTTAATAAATAGTTAACTCATTTTGAACGTAATTTGACTCATCCTTTATAACAGCCTCTGAAATAATGTCATTTTCTCTTTTTATCATATAATAAAAAATAAAAAAAATACATCCTGATTATCAAATCCATGTTCTACATCTAGAAAGGAAGAGATATGGCCTTAAATCATCAGCATTAGAAGTGGACTTAGTTGAAGCCCTTTCATTCTAGTGCACAACTCTCAAACATAAATTTAAAACAACTGACACAAAAAAGATAATCTCACAATCTGTAACTAACTAGGAAAACCAAGTATAAGTCAAAAGAAGAAATTTGATCAGTTGTGAGCAAATATTTTTTTTAATCCAGTAAATATAAATTTTTTATCTAAAATTGTATGTTTGAAGATGAGGAATAATACTAGCTTTTTAAGTGAATCATAATACTGAAAATAAAGATGCATAAAAAATAAGCAAATTGTGTAATCAGCTTTGTAGACGCCAATCTGAAATAACTAGCATTTTTATTATATTGCTACCAAGTGGTAAGTTATAAAATTTTAATATGTAAAATACTTCCCAGACAAAATATTATAAAAAATTTCCCTGCATTTTAACTGAAATATCTGTACTGTAATCTATAATGCTAAAAATTCAAGAATTTTCATAAAATGTGAGAAAACATTTTTTAATAATTTTGAGAAGTAAAATATATTATGATTGTTAGGCGTACAGAAAAAATAAATAAAATATATTATTGAATTTGGTAACAATTTTAAACCTTATTGAAATCAGCAATTTTATTATAATGCTATTTTAGCATATTTCTTTTGTGCTGGTACATATATTACAAAATTTTTTTTTTTTTTTTCCTTTCCTATCAATATGTCACCCTTCTTTGACCATACAATATACCTTCAAAACATGCCCCTTGATATGATCTAAGAATGTACTATACAAATTTATTGAAATACTTCAAAAGTCACTTTTCTGAACAGTCATCAATAAATTTTTCATCTATATCTTTTCTCTAATTCTGTTTTATATTTTAGCAGCTAACTGAGATTTAAATATCTTCAATTCTTATATTTTTGAAAATAATTTCAATAACACTACTTCACCATTCATCGAATAGAGCTTGAAAGATCAAAGGAAACCAGACTGTATTTGAAGGGTTTGGTGGATGAAAGGGTTATGTATCATTTTTTTTAATACAATCTAGTTCATTGGATGAAGAATTTATGTACAGAAGTGTTAGGTAGCAAAATCTGAATATTTCAAAACAACTAGAAAAAGATGTATGGAGATGAAAGGGTATCTATGTAACATTTTCCCGCAAAAGGAAAATATAAAAAAAAAAAAAATTTAACATAAATTATTCAAAATTGTGTTTTGTTACATAACCTCTTCCTCCACCTAACCCTTCGTTTATCAAAGTAACTTTCCACTATATGAAGCTTTGATATTTTGTTGTCACATCTAGTAAATGTTTTTTTTTGCATACAATATATTATAAGACCAGGAGAAAGATGTTCTAATAATAAATTAAACATTCTTCTTCTTAATAATAATGTAGAATATTTTTTTAAAAAAATACATATCTTTATAAAGTTGTTTAATTTTTTGATAATGAATAAAAACTTGATCTTACGGCATTGCTGTTTTCTATCTGATCCTTTTCACAGCAAATATTTATATTTTTGTTTTAAATGTCCAATACAAACTTTCATTAAGTTAATTAAAAACAAAATCAAACGTACTAACTTATCTTTAGTTATATCAGTACCTCGGAGGTACAGAACACTGTCACATTACCGTAACTTTACAGGAGAGCAGTTTAAAAAAAAAAAATATTTCATTTCCTAAACTGTTTATTATACTCATGTATACAACATAAATCTTGACTTTCCCATCTAGGCTAGAATAGGTTGGTAACATGTCAACATGGTAATTGTAGTACATAAGGACGTTGTGCCTTCCCCCCCCCCAAAAAAAAAAAATGAGAACATTTTTATGTAACTTACCTTACAATTAAATTGTCTAGAATTCTATAGCTCTGTATAAAGGGAAAAAAGGTGACTAAGAATACGTAATAATATATTTTTGGTTAAAAAAGGACATAGTGTTCTGTACCTCCGAGGTACAGATATACTAACTATGCAGATAGGATAAAAATTAAGTGCTTAGCTATAAGATAGGTTTATTACTGTTAAAAAGATAAAATAAAGCAAAATCTTTTCTATAAGTTGACATAAAGATTATATACAAATTACATATCTTATCTCCAATCATAAATATACAATTCAGTAATAAAGTTAAATTCTAACAAATATACTCAAGCAAATAAATTTTATACAATGTTAGTTAAATGTATATAAAGAATTTAACTACAAAACGTTTCTTAATTTACAAAAAAAAAAAAAAAAAAAAGGTATGACCAAACTGGATATCTTTTTGGTTCAGAAGTTTAAATCAGATCAGCAACTGAAACAAACAGAATTAAAATTAATATCAAAGAAGTTATTTAAATTTGAGGTATGAAATATAAAACTAGAGAGAAACAACAGAAAAAAATGTTAGTTTAAATTTTAATATAGAAAGAATGAAATAGGGCAAATGAAATATGATGAAATTTTATAGGTATATTGAGTAACAGGATTTCAAGTAAAATTCAGAGAAGTGGCAAATATGGAGAAAATTAAAAAGTTAACCGTGAAAGTTTGTGAACAATGCAAACTCTGAGATGAAACAACCAATAAAAATATTAGACTGAAACACTCAAAAATATTTAGCAATAATAAAATCAGTTGTTCATTCAGATGTAAATAAAGAATAAAATCAAAGATAATCAAGACAACAATTAAAACCTTTCAAGGTACAAAATGTCAATATTTACACAGCACCGTTTAAAATATTAATTTTTTTAATAAAGTGTATAATATAATTTTTAAGAGTAAAATTGATTAATTACAATGATTCATAGTTCAAATAATATGAATCTAAAAGTATTCCCATGAAATTAATTCATTCAATGAATAAAAACTAACATTTAAACTAATGAGCCTCAAGATGTAATTTTCAATAATGTCCTGTAAATTACATAATTTGTAAAACACATCTGTATACCATTAATTCATTGGGCTGAAGCTGGTGTAGCACAATGCCTACCACCGTCTACGGGTACAGTTGTCCCAGTAACAAAGGAAGCACCATCACTAGCCAAGAACACGATGACTGATGCAACATCTTCTGGCCTCCCAACCCTGCCCAGCGGGTGAAAATGTTTGGCTCTTTCCAAATACCTATCAGCAGGCATACCTGATCTGTCATGGATTGGAGTATCGATAGTCCCAGGATTGACAGAGTTCACTCTAATTTGTTTAGGTGCCAGTTCTAATGCTATACAGCGAGTCATCTGATCCAAGGAGCTTTTGGACATGCAGTAGGCCAAAAGACCAGGATAAGGTCTGAGACCATTGATGCTGGATACGTTTACTATGTTTCCTTTTGTCTTCTCAAGGTGTGGCACAGCTAATGAGGTTAGCAATAGGACTGATCTCACGTTTATTTCGAAAATTCTATCGTACTCCTTCAGTAGTTCTGAACTCTGAATGTTACTCAAGCCTGATATTCCTGCATTATTGATCAAAATGTCAAGCCTCCCTAAAACTTCCACTGTCTGAACAATTAACTTCTTGACATAATCTTCACCTGCGATATCACCCACGCTCAAGAGAGCTTGTTTCCCACTGAGTTGGTTGCATTCAGAACCTACTTTCTCTAGTGCTACCTCGTTCCTTCCAGTCAATGACAAATCGGCTCCAAGCTTAGCGAAATATTTGGCTGCCATCGCCCCTATACCAGAACTGGCACCGGTAATTAGAACTACTTTACCAGAGAATTCCATCTTAAATTATGATCAAATCGGTTCAATCACGTAACTGGTGAAAACAAGTGGGTAATCCTTAATATCAATCTCTGAATGTAAAATGTAATATCCTGTTTCAGATAAGAGTAATCGCCTGCATAAGCTAAGTAAACCCAATTTATGATATATCAATTTAGTATAATATCTCTATTGAATTAAAATATACAAATAACTAATTTTAAATTTCACACACTATTTTATTACAACGCCAATGAAAATTAAGGTTAATTTTATTTTTTTCTCTTTGTCCGCTGTCGTATGTAATGGGTAGATTCTAAAAATGTAAAAGGTGAAAAATACCACACATAGGGAGTGAATCAATTTAAGATCATCAACACTTAAAACCTACAGTAGAAAAAAAAATTGATCCGAAAGCAGATATTTAAGTAAAATTATAAAACTAATATTCTAAAGAACGGTTAAAGGCTCAGCGTAATTATATGAAAGAACTCTTGGTCAACTGATCGATATTAGAGGTGGGCTAAACAGTTATTTTTCGGTATTAGATTACTACGTTATAGCTCTATCCCAGTAATAGGTTGTAATAACAGGTTATTCCAGTAATAGGTATCAAGTAAACCTCTGCCCAACCGCTAGCTAGAATGCGTGCCAGTCAATCACTGCTGTTGCCAACCACTGTTCGGTATCAAATAACGCTTTAAATCACTTCACTGTTTAGAATCACTGCAGTTCTTACAATCACTCCAGTTCTTACATTCTCAACAGTTATTAGAATAACTCCTATTGCCAGCCATCGTTCTGTTTTCGATCACCGACCTGGCGCTAGTGGTTCTAACCTATTACAAACTTACTTTTAGACATTTTGACTGGTAATTCATTAATTTATCCTCCTCGCCATTGATAATAATGTTTATAATTTGTATATTAGTAATCTTACCATGATAAATAACACAAAATCAACCAAAATTATTGTGTCAATTTTTTTTTTTTAAAGAAAAATATAAGAAGCCAATTAAAAGTTATAACAAATTAAAAATAAATAGGCCAACTATGATACAAACGAATTCAACTAAACAAATCCTTAAAAAACATTGTCCATATTTCATTGTACTGCCAAGATTTTATTTTAAAAAATATAGGTGTTAGCAAAAAATATTTGAACAATTATGAAGACTCGACAATTACAAGTAGCCTGTATCAATCTTTTACTTAAGCATGTATTGTGCTTTAAAATATAGGCTGTAAGATAAAATAAAGAAGAAAATAACAGAGGTAGAAGCAGGATTCAGGTTGGGCCATTTTAGGTCAAGTTTTTACTATACCACAATTTTTTTTAAAAGCATTTGATGGACTTCCAAGACTTCTTTTCCAGAAGGTACATTTAGCCTTTATCCACCTTTAGAAAGCTTTGAATTAGGTCCTTTAAAAAAGCACTGGGAAGCACTCAGTTTGTCAGAGATTAGTGATAGTCTGAGATAAGGCATACAAGGCCTTTATTAAGGCGCAGAATTGGGAATTATATTTTGAAATAGCAGCGTTACTTATTGTATACGAATGCATTTATCTAAAAAGTATTAAAAAAAAAAAGTTTTGATATCATGTCCCCTCAGCGTCACATATCACCAAAGGATTAAACCAAAGTTGCTGCTAATCACCTCTCTTTAACATGCTTACTAAACAAGCTTTCTATAAATAGGAGACAAATATTAATACATGGGTTTGGAGATTTTGAAAGATATCTAATTCATGCTACAAATTGCAGGAGTGTATTAACTCATTGCAACTGAGGAATGTGATCTGGAATACATGGTGAGGAAACTCTAAGGAGTATTCTGAACAGGGCATGGAAATAAATCAAAAGTAGGCAGAGTTTGTGTCCTTCAACTCTTCGAACACATTTTCTAGCATTGAAGATTAGAGATATGGAGCTCTACTTATTCTTCCTGGAAAGGAATACTCTATTAATTAAGATATTTCATTGAAAATATCAAGAGAAAGGAAGACTGTAGGAATCCTAAAATCGTTCCTGTGGAATAAAAATGTTTCCTTTTAAAAAAAAAAGAAAGAAGATTATATCATTCCTTATCGCTATAAATTGCCTTTAATGTTGCTAAAATCTGTAGTGTGGAGAAGAAAAAGCTTATGATGGTATGAAAGAAACCATTCACAAAAATAAAAAAACTGTATGAAAGGACTAAATACTTACTTCAAAAAGCAGTATTATATTTTACAAACAGGTAAAAAGGTATTGTCTCGATGGAATCTAATATAAGTGTAAATATCCATGGAATAACTATAAATTACAAAAGTCTAAATAGAGTTTATAAGAAGCTAATATATTTATGATTTAATAATCATTGCAAGATTTTAACTATTCATTATAATCATAAGATTTTAATGAGGCATTCATTTGTTATTACATTATTATTTGTAATATAACATAAGAAAAAGCATTTGATATTAACTAGCCATTTCAGCTTTTTAAAATTTCGATTAGAAAACACTAAGACCCTGAATATTGGGGAACTATTTCAGACTAAGTAAATTTAAATAAAATCTGGTATTACAAAACTCATCTAAAAGTTTCAGCACTTTGTATTAAAGTAGAACCTCTCTTAACCAAGAGATTTTTTATCGATTCACAATGAAACAAAGAAGAAAATCATGAAGATTTATTTACAAATTAAAATCTATGCATTTATTTTTGTTCACAGTTTCGAACTCCATCTATTGTGATATGATTGTACTACAATCACGAATTTCTGTTTTAGTTCGAACCACGGCCGCTAGGAGCGTCATAACCAATCTGCGACCAGTTCTTGTTTGCGGTATTAGATTACGTGACCTATCGGTTATGAATAATAGGACAGCCATATGAGTTATTAGATAACAGAAGTAGGGATGGATCGTTCCACCTTTTTAGTGGAACGGTTCCAATCGTTCCGTTCCAGTTAAAAACCCGTTCCATTTTTCGTTCCGTTCCATCCTCGTTCTTTTGATTCACTTTCATATCAATATGAAAATAAAACAAAATAAAGTAACACTACGCATCAAAGGGAGGAAGGCATCCGGACTGGACGGTGTCCCCACAACGTTGCTGAAGATGTTACCCAGGAAAGGTAAGGCCTTCCAACTTAATATCTTCAACTCATGCTTTCCAAGACCGCCTACTTCCCTGTGGCCTGGAAGAGAGCTGTCGTGGTCCTACTCCTGAAACCCCAGAGGTCCGGGAACGTTGCGGAGCATTATCGTCCAATCAGCCTCCTCTTGCACATCAGCAAGGTGTTTGAGCGACTGATCTACTACCACATCATTGACCACTGCCGCCGTAAAGATGTTATTCCACCAGAGCAAACAGGCTTCCAGCGAGGTGTCGCGTGTGAACATCATTTGGCCAAACTCCAGGCGTACACCATCGAACAGATGCACCAGAACAAGGCCACGGCGCTCATCTCGCTGGATTGCACCCAAGCCTTTGATTGTGTCTCGCACCCCCAGCTGCTGCACCGACTGGAGGAATACAGATTTCCCGCCGCGCTGTGCCGACTGGTCGGAAGCTATCTCAGCGGAAGATCATTCGTTGTGCGGGTCGGTGGGAGCCTGTCTTCGCCAGTCCCCACTACCTGTGGTGTTCCTCAGGGGTCAGTGCCGGGACCGATCTTGTTCAACATCTTTACGGCGCCAGTCGTATCTATAAAGCACCCTGAGGCGGTGGTGGCTGCATACGCGGACGACGTCGCCGTCTACGCGTCCAGCCTCAACCCCGTCCGGGCCCTCAAGATGGCTAAGAGGGCAACCTCCACGCTCAGGTGTCATGCGGCATCAAGGTGAACCCTAGAAAGACTGACGCCATTGTGATGTCTTTCTGTAAACGCGGCAAGTCCCAAAAACTGCCGAAAAGTTTTACAGTAGATGGTATTGAGCAGACCATTTCTAGCTCAACATTATACCTAGGCGTCAGCCTCGATAGGCACCTCACCTTTTCGACCCATGTCAAAAGCAGGATCAAGCTGGCCCGGGCGCGGACATACCGCCTCCATCACCTCCTAAAATCTCCTCAGATATCCCTCAGACTAAAACTCCAAATCTATAAATCAATTATCCGACCCACCCTCCTCCACGGTGCTCCACTGCTGCATCATATGTACACAAGTATACTTCGCGCCCTTCACACTTCCCAGAACTCCGTCCTTCGGCGAATCGTCCGCGGCACCCGCCAAGAGAGGGCCAAAAATAACCGGATCCTCGAGGAGCTGAGGTTGCCTATGATCCCGGCCTTCATCGGTCGCCGGCACGTCAAGTTCTTTGACGGGCTGAGCTACTGCGCCAACCTCTCTTCAGGGACAGAGCCCCGCCTCCCAGGCCTGGGAGGTGGCAAGGCACAATCAATCCCCTTAGCGGACGTACTCGCCGAGGGAAGGGGTTCAGACCTAACGGACTGACCCGATGACCACCATAGCCGGCAGAGTGTTTCCTCCACACTCGACACGTAGAGGGAGTACCTTCAGTGGACCAAGGACCCTCCAGAGATGGCAGAGTAGAAGTTCGTCTTAAAATGCCAAAAGGCAAGAAAAGATCATCATTCCCCTTATCATGATTCCTTGTATGAATAAAATAATAAATAAAATCGGAGGCTTAAAAAAGAAAAGAAAAAAAAAAGTAACACTACACATAGTGAGCCCCATCACTGAACAAGATTTATTTTATTGTATCAAGATTTTTTGCACTTTAAACAGAAATCCCTCAAAATGCACCAAGTGTAGAAAAAGGAATGGATTCAAACTTTTTTGTAATTGTATAATCAAACAATAAAAATAAAGGGGATTAGAAAAAAAAAAAAGTAGTACTAAATAATATTAAACCTTAAATTATAAACACATGACACTTGAGTCAATAACTAAAAACAAAGCAAAACAATAATTTCTTAAAACAAAACAAAATTGTATAATTGAAGACTCATGATTGTAATAAAATTCCGAACATTGAACTTCATCCAATGAAATACAATATAATAATATAAATATATTTATTGTGAAATAGACACAATAAAAAGTAGAAAATAATACAGATTGATATATTAATTGATGAGGAGATTAATGATATTAGGATTATGATTGCAATAATATCTCCTGAGAAATATAACAATAATTTGAGGTAGTATGTAGTAATAATATTAATATATATTTATTTATAAATTATATTCAGTGTTGTAATAGTCATAATACAGTTTTTGTTGTTTGAATTCTATGTTGTAGGGCTTGAGAAAGTGGCATTGTCCATGAAATGTTACCCAGTTTTATATTAAAAAATTTGTTTGTATAAATAAAATATGTTTTCATGGTGGAGATAATATTGCAATAATATGAACATGGACCACAATGATCTTATCCTATAATCATAATCTATTGAACTGTTCACAACTTTTATATAATGGTGATAATAATAAGAATATTGTATTATGGCCTAATATGAGAGATGAATGAATTACCTTATAATATTATTATTAATATAATTAACTGTTATGGCAAAGTTTATTATTTTAAGAAAACTTTACAAAATAACATTTTTTCTAAACACCCGGTGATATTAGCGGTTGGTTTGGATAATCTTTTCCTTTTTGCCAATAATAATGCCTTTACTGTTAATATAAAAAAACAAATCGTTAAATTAGAAATAAAACAAGCATTTTGGACTATATGCAAAACAAAAAAAAATATCATTAATGATATATATACAAGTAACGAAAAAAATAAATTAAATACACTTATTAAAAAACAAACAAAAAAAAAACTGAATAGACCAATAAAAATAAATTGAAAATTCCAGCACCTATATCTTATAAGAATATCCACAGCAATAATTACACCTCAATAAGTGTGGGTAACATTAAACATAAATACTATATTTATGATTTTTAGTATAAGACGTCCAATAACATGTTAAGAAAAGTTATAAGAAAATATAAATTATTACATAATAATAATAATAGAGTAATTAATAAAACTTAATTAATTATTAATTAAACTTAATTCAGAGATCGGTCTCGTTCGTTCCAATAGGGGCAAGACCAGCAGTGGTGGAACGAAAGCAGACCGGTCCCTGGAACATTCCGATTGGGACGAAGGCAGACCGGTCCCTGGAACGTTCCGATTGGAACGAAGGCAGACCGGTCCCTGGAACGTTGCGCCACTGACGGCCTTCCCTCTATTAAAACGGAATCTACTGTATTTTTCCGACTATAGGTCTTATTTTTTTTTTTTAAGTTATAACTTGTATTACTAATTATTATGAAATACCATAATTAGTAGATAAATTATTTATTTATCTTTATATCGTGAAACCAAGTTATTTTATATAAACAATTTTGTAATCTGCTCTCATTAACTGTGCCTGTATGTAATGGAATCTTTTATCTAAGACTAGAAATTAAGATAACAAATTATAGTTTAGAAAAACTAAAAAAATACAGGCTTTAATAAAATAAAAAACCGAGCTAAAAAGTAATTTTTATGTCGTGAATAGTTTGTGTTGGAACGAAGGCAGACCGGTCCCTGGAACGTTCCAATTGGAACGAAGGAAACCAGAACAATAGAAAACCAGACTATCAATTATGATTAATTAATTTGGCATAAAATTTAAGTCAATCTTAAGTTACATAAAATAATTGAATTTATAGTAAAGAAGCGTGGGGTGCTAGATATTAAGCGTTAGAAAAATTTTATTGGTAACTATTTATAAAAGTAGAAGTTATTGAGAAAATAATAATAATGAACTCTCTAATAAATAGGGATAATCAATTAAGTTTTATTAATTACTCTATTAATATTATGTAATAATTTATATTTTCTTATAACTTAACATGTTATTGGACGTCTTATACTATTAATCATAAATATAGTGTTTATGTTTAATGTTACCAACACTTATTGAGGTGTAATTATTGCAGTGGATATTATTATTAGATATAGGTGCTGGAATTTTCAATTTATTTTTATTGGTCTATTCAGTTTTGTTTTGTTTGTTTTTTTTCATAAGGTAATGTGGGGTAAGTGCGTTTATGGAGTAAGTGTATTTTTCTCTATTTTTTTAATTTTAAGGAGTAAAATGATTTCTGGTAGTTTTATTTTTTCACCTAACCCATCACAGAATCAATTCACTGCTAAGGAGTTTACAAGAGATTTATGCACTTAACCCGTTTAGGTGGAGCAAGTGCGTGAATGGAACTTAAAATTGATTTTCCTTCACATTGGTAATAATTTTTAGGATATCAGGGATATCAACTATATTGCTGAAAAGAGTATAGTTCAACGCTTGCAATATAACAAAAAATATTATCCTAGTATTAGTAGCTGATTTTTTATGTTAAGTTAAAGTTGAACTTTGCACTTCATATGACGCACTTGCCCCACTTCACCTCAGTTGTATTTAACTTAATTCTTTGTTATTTGTGTATATATCATTAATGATATTTTTTTTTTTTGTTTTGAATATAGTCCAAAATGCTTGTTTTATTTCTAATTTAACGATTTGTTTTTTATATTAACAATAATAGCATTATTATTGGTGGCAAAAAGGAAAAGATTATCCAAACCAACCTCTAATTTCACTAGATATTAAGATAAAATGTTATGTAGTAAAGTTTTCTTAAAATAATAAACTTTGCCATAACAGTTAATTATCTTAATAATAAATTATGTTATATATAATTATTAATTATTAAATATACTTAAAAAAAAGAACCGATCTGCGTTCGTTCCAATTGGAACAAGAAAAATCAAGATTCTTGTTCCGTTCCAAACGAAAGACCGGTCTTCGGAACGTTCCACCTGGAACGGTCCATCCCTAAACAGAAGTTACACAACAGTTATTGAGAACCCATCTAAGAACGGTAACTGGTCTGATAACCGATCGGTGCTTCTATCTGTTATAATCTAACTCCTCACTCCAACCCTAATTTATTGTTATTTCCCCATCGTTCTCGATGGATGATTTAATAAATTTTTTACTTAGAATCTTAATAGTGATGAACATGGTTATTAAAAGGAAAATCATTGTTTGTTTAAATGGAGTTAATTAACATAACTTACTACAAATATAATAAATCCAACAATAAGTAATTTTATCTTTGAAAATATATAATTGCTGACGTCACAATAATCGTAGAATGAAAATATTATAAATATATAAATATATTTTTTTACTTTATTGATAAATTCACCCGTCTTTATCTACAGATATTCAGAAAATGTATCAAATATGTTAAAATATAAATTTTGATTAAAAATATAGATATTTTAAAATATTTAACACATTCTCTGAATTGAAGTTGAAGACGGGTGAATTAATCAATAAATAATACTGTAAAATATAGTTATTTTAAAATACAAATTTAGGTTTTTTTATAGATATTTTAAAATATGATCACTGGTAATAGGGTTTTTTCGGTAATAGGTGATTGGTGATAACAGTTCCGAGTCAATAATAGGTTATTTTAAAGATTACGTTATTTTTGTCCCACCTCTAATCGATATAGCTAGAATCTTTTTGACATAAATGCAACACGATATAACCTCTTCCATTAAAAACTATGCATACAAAAGAATTCAGTCAATAACTTATTTACGAATGGTGGATGTAAAAAGGGGGTGGGGTTGGACCCGAACAAATTATTTTCATGTGTGGAACAGCCAATAAGTTCTATAGCATGTCAACTTATAATATGATACAAATCTTAACAGTCTTTGATTTCATAGACTAGTTGATTCGTTTCGAAATATCGATCAACTAATACTTTTTGGTAATTCAAAAGCTGACTTTGGATTAAAACTTTCAAAAAAAGGAAATTTGATTTCGTATATTTTTATATGTAACCCTTTTCCAAGAACTGAGCTCGAACCCTTTTCTAACGATTGAAAATATTCATACGGATATGAAAGACTCATGTTTCTAATACTTTAATAAGTAATAAAAGTACTACGTATTTTATTATAACCACAGAGTTAGTGAAAGCCAATACCAAGTGCGTATATTTTAAAAAATGCATTGTTCATTACGTATTACAAGGAATTACTAGCTGAAAATTGATCACAATCAACACGGAACAATTATTTTTGATTAAGATAAAAATGTAAAATTTTGATTTTGCATTTCTGAATAGTGTTAAGCGTCACTTTGATTTATTAATCAATAATATATAACCAAATAAAAGGCACAGGTTGCCACATGAGGAAAATATTTAATAAAAACCATATGAACTTATTAACACCGAGATATTACGACGTTAATTATTTCACCAACCTTTTAAAGTAAATCATTAACTTATAATACTTTTAATATCATTTTCGAAGGTTTTGTAACATTGCCAATTGGAGCACAGGCAGAACCTCCGTTTTTCACGGAGAGAAGGTGGCGACTGCAGAACTGTTACGTAAATTTCTACTCTACTGGCATGTTACCAACTGATACGAGATTAGATGCCCAACAGGGCTAGTTCCGTGGGATCTAACCTGCTCTCATTAGGCACATATCCGAACAATAATTCAAACGAATTGTCTCGATAGAATTCAATGGATTTCACGGGAAAAGTTGTTTTAATAACAGGTGCAAGTTCAGGTATTGGTGCGGCGACGGCTAAGCTGTTTGCTAAACGAAATGCAGATCTTTCATTGGCGGGCAGGAACGAAGAGGCACTGAACCAAGTGGCATCAGAATGCACTTCACTCAGTGGGAAGCAGCCTCTCATCAATATCGGCGATCTAGCCTGTGAAGAAAACATTCGAAATATGATGATGGCTACGATTGAAAGATTTGGTCAACTGGATATCCTTGTCAACAACGCAGGTATTTTGTTACTAGGCTCAGTGGAAAACCCAGATATTCTCAAACAGTATGATGAAATTTTCAAAATCAATGTGAGACCAGTTCTCCTCCTTACATCTTTAGCAATACCTCATTTAATCAACACTAAGGGAAATATCGTCAACGTTTCCAGTATAGCTGGTCACAGGTCATTACCTGGAATTCTAGCCTACTCTATGGGTAAGAGTGCGATCGACCAGATGACACACTGCATAGCACTTGAACTGGCGTCTAAGCAGATTCGTGTAAACAGTGTAAATCCGGGAACAATTGTTTCACAAATACAAACCAGGGCTGGTATTGATGCCAAGACTTATTATGACAAGTCGAAAAACAATCACCCCCTCGGCCGTGTTGGACAGCCTGAAGAGGTAGCTGAGGTGATAGCTTTCCTCGCCAGTGAGATGGCTTCTTTTGTAACAGGTGTAAATATCCCTGTTGATGGAGGTAGGCATTGTGTGACTCCCACAACCGTCTCTTCATTGTCGAAATTAGCTGAGGAACAGGCTGCAGAAGGAAAGAAAAATTTAGAGCAAGTAAATGAAGAAAAGAGTGATGATGTAAATAAAACAAAAGCTGATGAAGCAAATAAAACAAAAGCTGAAGAAGCAAATAAAACAAAAGCTGAAGAAGCAAATAAAACAAAAACTACATTGGAAGATAAAGAAAAGAGTGAGGAATTAAAAAAAACAGAACCTAAAGAAAAGAGCAGTGAAGTGAATAAAGAAAAGAGCAGTGAAGTAAATAAAGAAAAGAGCAGTGAAGTAAATGAAACAGAAACCAAAGAAGCAAATAAAGAAAAGGGCAACGAAGCAGATAAAACGAAAACTGAAGATGTAAATAAAGAAACAAACTGAAGAAACTAAAGATTCATAACTGGAAAAGTATCTGTTGTTTTTTTTCTTCTTATTTTTTAGAAGATAAAAAATTGTTTATCTCAATATCTCCAAAGGACTATCTATGAAGTCAATATTTAATACTTTGTAAGTTATACTTTACTAAAATTAATTAAATTTTGACCCTTACAAACATATAAACACATGCACATACTAATTTATATAACCCTATAAAATAGAAAAGATATTTTTCACTGTTGTCTACACCAAACAAAGTTATCTTAATATAAATTAAATAAACAATACTTTTTAATAAAAAGGTTTCAATTTTTTTATTATTATTATTCAATCTTACAAAAAATTTACTGAATGGGTTGAACATTCCAGTTTAAAGTATTTAGTAAAAATGTAATAGTTACTTTCTCAAAATTCTTGCAGACAAAATTAATAATTATTATTTGCATCAATAAAGTTAGAAAGCCAATACAAATTTAACCAAGCTTTTTATTTGTAAAACAATCAATATTTCATCAATATGTTACATAATTACAAAAATATGAAACTAGAGCCACTTTCATATTACTTAGCAAAACATCATATGGTGTGATTATGACTAACTGATAAATTTTGAGATGGATACCAATCTCATGATATTAGAAATTAATAAAATGCCTTGACAGATATTTCAATGAAAACATTCTATTTAAACTCAAGAATATATTCAACATTATAAAGTTAAATATTTCTCGAGTACTTAATGATTTACCTCCATAGTAGCATTTTGTATGGACTCACAAGCTACCATTCAAAATTTTTCCTGTAACTGTGAAACGGACACCATTTATAGAATTGGAATATCTTACCATGTCTCTAAAATTCTTCAATCTTAAAATTATTAGATATTTCATCCATCAAATATATATATATATATATATATATATATATATATATATATATATATATATATATATATATATATATATATATATATGTAATTTTTCTTGATATAAATCAATATTATTAAATATATTGATATTATTAAAATAATATATATAAAAATATTATATTATTAAAATAAAATAATATATATATATATATATATATATATATATATATATATATATATATATATATATTTATTTTTTTTTTTTCTATTAACATATTACAGGCAGGATTGTTTCTAATTTAGACAGACAGAGGTGGGAGTCCTTATGTTAACTATCATACTTCAGCTATCTATATTTTCTATCTACCTATCTACTGGCTCAACAACTGTTAGCGGGTCTTCAATGAGCTTCTGTCATTCATCCCTGTATGATTTTTTGGTACGAGGTCTGATAATAATGAAAGTTTCAGAAGAACAGGTTATTATATTAGCCTATTATCCCCAATTGAGGTGGAGGGGCTGCCTCCTCAGAGCACTCCATTGTCAGTTTACTCAGTTAATAAGTGTAATACAATGTGGGTATTTGTGCAGTATAATGAACTCAGGTACCCAGGGGGATATTATTCCACACCAGCCATGCATCAGACTAACCCCTGCGGGAAGCAGAAATTTTTAAAAATTCAAAAGTTTTAATACTTATAACTTTTAAGAAATGCAATAAAGAAATCAGCAACAACACAGAAAAGATACTGATTTTTCTTCATTTTTTTTCTTGTGCCAGACAAAATTTTAATATCTCTGGCTGCACGGTAAAGTGTGTTAAGTAAAAAAGTATTGATTTTAGGAATTTTATCAAAACTTGATTTCAAAGTAATTCTATTAGATGAAAAACAGAAAAATAGGTCTAGACAGGCTAACAATAGCCTGTAAATGCAGGCAGAATTGTATAAATAGTTAAAATATTAATCTCATTAATTATTTAATTGATTTTGGAAAACTTACTAATAGTCTTATCAAAATCAATACTTTTTGACTTAACATACATTACCCTGCAGCAATTCATATAGATTATTTTTTATATGCTTCACAATTATACAGATTATCATTTATGATATAGTATTTGACAGGAATAAATTAAAATTAATAAACTAAGTTTTTAAAAAAAGCATAAAATTTGTTTGTCATATAAAAATACTCTAGACTCCAACATAACAAGTCCTCATGGAAAACAGAATATTAATGGCTATGCAAGAGAGCCAGTTGTTCCAGATTGGTCAAAAATAAAATTAAACAATAAAACATTGTCAAACAAAAATGTCCCCAGAAAATTAATTACTAATGGCTACTAAGTACTAATCTTAAATTTTTTTATTTTTATTTTTGTGTTTTAGAAATACCTTAATCCTATTCATCTCCAAAATTTAAATATAAAAAAAAAAGTGAATTAAATATACGGTTATACTTATAAAGGCGTAATAGTAAATTAATAAATACCCTTTATTTTAAATCATAAATAATATTGGTTACATAATAACAGTTATTTTTAAAAATAAATATTTATTATTTATTCATTGTTCATTTTTAAAGAACTTTATAACATTGATAAAGTAGTAATATTAAACCTAGTGAATAAATTATACTGCCCTCCCAAGGAGAAAAGCAGTAACTCAAAAATAGTGAGATAATGACTAATTGCTATTGTTGGATTCGCTGTGAAATTTGTAAATCAATGTTCTGTAGAAAAGTAGTAAAAAGTCTAATTACTATTTTCCTACAGAGCATCAAATTAAAAATTTCACACCGAATCCAATGATACCAATAAGCCATTATCTCGCAATTTTTTAGTTACTACTTTTCTCCTTGGGAGGGCAGTATAGCTGGCCTGAAAAATGATTCTCTATAAGGTAGCTCTTAATTTGTTTACCAAAACTTAAAATAAGAATGAATATACATTTCTATACAAAAATTAAATTACAATTGTAATTGAGAGCCCAATGAAATTCAAAAACTTACAAAACCATTTTTTTACTTCATGTATGGAGCTAAAGAAAGAATAAATATCCCCCCCCCTTTCTATTCTAAATCAGTCTTTTAAATAAGAATGATCATTTTTTTTAAAATACTGATACTAAAAAATATTTTTTTTTAATTTATCATTTTTAATATTTTTTACTCATCTATACTAACATCATCAAGTTAAGAGTTAACTTATATGAACTAATCTCAAGAAATGCAGAACATAGTTTTTTTTTTAATTTCACAATTGAAGTATGCACAGCACAATCCCATTCATTTCAACCAAACGAGCAACTAGAGGCATAGCAGAAAAGCTTTTTAGTATACCCTTTAGCAGTCCATTTCCATTAAAGAATCAATCAACAGTTTGCAGACATAGTTGGACCAGGCAAGCATTGTACCTTTACTTAAATCTTAGTGGATTCCACTGGCGCAACCAAGGGGGGGGGGCTTGGGGGCTGAAGCCCCCCCCCCCCCAGACGACTGAAACGACTAATTTTTTTTAGTCGATAACTATGATTTTCATTTATATAGTCTCGAACACCATCCATTCCTTGTTTTAGTTTAACTAAAACATAAAAAAGTAATCAGTTTTGAGCCTTCAGGTAAACGACTGAGTGGTAGACCGATATATATAAACCCAGCCCCCCCAGATAGTAATCCTGGTTGCGCCACTGGTGGATTCCATCTATACTTATTTATTACAATAGTTATCAATTGTCTTTATTTAAGACTGGCATTGAAAACTGGGCAAACTATGTAAGTATTGCATTGCCTTCTTATTTGTTATTGAAACACAAGGATAATACTGTATGACTGGAAAAATGACATTGTCAGTATACATCCACTACCTGAACTATTATTAGCATTGCTATCAGGAGTCACAAACAAATTGAAACATTTTTTCCAAAATAAAATAAAATAAAACCAATGTTTCCAAATGGCCTTGTTTAGTTCTACAAATGTTGAATCAAAGAATCATCTGAGCAAGGACAAATTTATTATCATTCAAGATAACCTCTATGACTACAGGATGCATATCTCAAATTTATTTCATGGAAAACAATTAACATACTGACTGGCCTATACCAAAATGGTAATAGTTGTCACTATATTTCTAATTATTATCGATCAAAAAAAAAAATAAAAAAAAAAAAAAAAAAAAAAAAAAAAAAAAAAAAAAAACCAACTGATAATTAAGAATTTGTATTTACAGCATAAATATATTATAAAATACAGATTAAAACAATTTTTCCTGTGATCCAAAATTTGTAGGGTGTGTAGCAATGTGTGTAGGGTACAGCTAGGGGTACATAAAAATATTAAAAACTCCTACCCTCCTAGTAAATAAAGGCATAAAACAAATGCAGAATTAAGTACTTTGATATATGAGGCAAAGGGGTAGATTGTTAAGTGTTATCTTATTAAAACTCAATAATCTAATAACAATAATAACCTCCATAAGGAAAAAACTCACAACAACCACAGAATAATTGTTATAGCAGTAAGAAATCCTGGAAGGAAAAAGAGTCAAACAAATAAAATCAATCCTTCCCCAAAGGAATTCAGACCAGTACTACTCATGACTTGAAAATCCTGAAACGCTGTATTGACATACATAGTCACTATATTGTCTAACTACTACGTAGCCTCATACTCGATGGACAAGTGAGTTAAAATTTATTTCTTAGCGGACTTCAGAAAGGAATCTTGACCTTCCCAACATGGCTAAAATAGGTTAGTAACCTGTAGAATAACCCATCCTTCCTGCCCTAGTACATAAGAACGTTAAGCCCAAATAAATAAACAAACTAAGTAGCCTACTATTAACTGAAAAGTAAAAAGTCAAATAAATATTATTATAACATGGTGACCTACCGTTCATAGGCATTTCATCAATTTGTGTACTGTAATACTGTTCAATATCTCGTAAAATTCTGATGTCATCACTCTTCACGAAATTAATGGCAACACCCTTTCTTCCAAATCTTCCTGATCTACCAATCCTGAAATAGAACAAGTTTGTTATTAGCTATTGATTGGCATGAAATTCAAATGATGAGATGACAGAAGAAAAAAAAAAAATTTAAATCAAAATCCATGAAGAGTTTAGTCTAGCGTATATACTCAATAATGGAGATAGTTTAATATCCAATAGTTATACAAGGAGATGATGTCAGAATCCACGTTCACCCACCAGGTTTTCCAGCCAACATAACGAAGAGCCAGGTACCGACCTATCTACTTGATAGAGGCTGAGTGTGACACAGAAGGACTTTCTGTTGTAACAGCAAAAACATTTCCTCCCCACAGCCTAACTTGATCCCAAAGCCAGGAGTTCAGTGCCTAACCCACTGGGGTACCTCACTTAATAATGCTGACTCTAATTGGCTTTGGGCAGTTACGATGTAATTACGAATCAGTTTAAAGTTCCCCAAAACTAACTGTATTATTTCGCTCATAACCTTTTATTTAATTCTATAAAATCCTTTAATAAGGAAAAAAAAAAGCAAGATAATTGTAAGCCCATCAAACCAACATTGAGAAAAGTACAGTAGAACCTCACTAATCCGAACCTTAAGGGACCAAGGGGTGGGATAGAATTGGCAAAAGATTGGATTAACCAAAGATATCAATGAAGCACACGTTTTTTCATAGTTAAAAGTGCCTTATAATTATATTAAGAGTTATATATTAAAATTTTGAACAAGTAAAGGAAATAGAAACTTACTTTAGATAAGCTAACAGACTAGTATGTTTGCATAGATATGTTTTAGCCAGCCTATTTCTATATTGCAGCAGAGGAAGCATTATTATTAAAAAAACATTGGACGTAGTAACAGAATATTCTGTTAGGTTTGTAGCAAACTAACTCACCTTTAAAATCATTCATTATTAAATAGGCTCTTAAAAAAAAAAAACCTGTACCACTTACAACCCATGAAGGGTCTCGGGGGTTCGGTACTTAAGTAGGCTATACTGTTTCTGAGCTAACAGTTGTGAAAGGAAGTGATTTGGCCACGCTCAACCGCCAGGTTTTTCCCCAATTAAGGATACCCACTTTTTAAGAGGCTGGGTGTGTCCCAGGAGGATCTCCTTACCTCGAATTCGATCCATGACTGAAATGATAGAATATAAATTTACTGCCATCAGTCGGACTCGACCTCGGGCCCGGGAGCATGGTAGTCAAGTGCCTTACCCACTGAGCTACCGCGCCTCCTAAATAGGCTCTACACATTTATTTTAATGATATGCAGAGCAAAACCATTAAAATATCACAATATCTGCTTGGAGAAAATTCAGAAATTTGAAAGCTAATATCTTAGTCCCTGTTGAAGGTAAAGAGCTTATTTTCTGCTTAAATTGTAGAAAATTTATTTTAGTTTATTTTGAATATGAAAAGCTTTCCTTTAGAACCAAATGTGGAGCAGATATCTTGGTTAAACCTAGAAATCGTCGAAAGTTTTGACACTACCAATTAGTGAGCGGTGGCGCTTCAGATCCAAAGCTTGGATTTTAGCACACAAGCACAAAACTAATAATACATAAATTTATCAAAACTACCCGGCATTCATTGAAAATAATCTGTGTCCCCTCCTTGACCTCAGCGGGAGGGTCCGATTACCCAGAGGGTTGGTCTAGCAGGAGGCGGATTAGTGAGGTTCTACTGTATTGACACAAAGTTAGTAAATAAAGAAATAGTGGTCTCTTAATAAATTTAATTAGCTGAATAATAGACTTAAAGTTCCGTTTTAGAATAGGACTTGAAACAAAAATAAAACAGGTCAAATTAAAACATTTGCTCCTTCCTATACTTCATTTTTACAATTAAATTAGCAAAAGTCATTAATTATTATTTTTAGTATAATATACAATTTTTACAGATATCAGAATTATATAAGCAATTGTTATATTGGACATTGGTAGGTTAAATATAATTAGAAACTTATTTTGTTCTATTCGTCATAAGTCAATAAACTTACTCTCAACTAATGAGTTGCTCTTCAAGTTATTGACATCATTGTAATAATTTTACCGCAATTTACTTAATGTATATATTAATGGTCATCTCTACAATATGATCAGTACAAAATTTAAAAAAAAATAAAAATAAAAATATTTGACTTACCTATGAATATACAACTCACGGTTGTTGGGTAAATCATAGTTAATGACAAGAGAGACCTGTTGTACATCAATACCTCTAGCCCACACATCAGTTGTTATAAGGACTCGGCTATTTAAAAAATTAAAAAAAAGGTTAAATTTGTTAATGGGCTCATTTAATAAATAATTAAATTTTGAAATAAAACATGATTTTTTATGTTACCTTTTTCCTGATCTGAATTCCTTCATTATAGCATCTCTTTCCTTTTGTGGCATATCACCATGCATAGAACAAACAGTGAAATTTGCATCCCTCATTTTTTCAGTCAGCCAATCAACCTATCAAAGAAACAATATAAATAAATTTCCACAATGATAACAATAAACCAATATAAAAACTATCTTCTTTTAATTATTTGTTGTTATTCTGGTCCTTTTAATTTTAAACTTTGTTTCATATATTTTGTACATTTATATAAAGCAATATCAAACAACTAAAATGCAGATTATACAGTTTATGAAGCGTGCTGCACCCATCCTGGAATAGTGAACTGTCATGATCATTGACCACTTTGTCAGGTCACAGTAAAGAATACAATTGATTGGATTAAGAGCAATAAGAAGACTCCTGAAGGGATATATTTTGAAAATATCCCATCCTTTGATCATAATTATGACTTCAGAAGAAAAGAAAAATAATAAAGCTCATTCCACAAAGTTTTTATTGAATTAGTTAATGTTCTTCCTTACAACAAGAAATCTGATTAGAGCTATGTAGAAAGGTCCATAAGTTTCTGGCCTGTCCTGCTTCCTCTCCTTCAAACGTGCCGGGACCTACACGTCTATGCAGGTCCACGCCTGCTCACTCCATCAGTCAGTGTCCAGCCTTAAAGGAAACTCCTCATTTTTACAATGTTAAAACTCGAGTACCTTGCAGTTATTAAATTATTTTGTAAAGAGGGCCTTACTCCAACGCAAATTAAAGAGCGCTTGGATTGTGTATATTGGCAGTCCTCCCCCTTGTATTCCAGTGAAAGAATGGGCAATATTATTTAAGTTAGGGAGAGAACATCTAGAAGATGACCCGTGTCCCGGTCGCCTATTGGAAGCTGTCACTTCTGAAACAATCCAACTTGTGGAATCTGAATTGCAGTCAGACTACTGCGACTGAAAACCAAGGAAATAGCAGCGAGGTTGGGGCTTTCAAAAACAAGTGTTTTGAGGATCATCAAAGAACATTTGCATATGAAGAAGGTTAGTGCAAGATGGGTTCCAAAAATTCTTTCAGCTGCTCAAAAACAGGAACGAGTGCACTGCTGCAATGAATTTTTATGGACTTTTTTCCAAGCAGCAGTGGAAGAACATTTTTTTAATAAAGAAGAAAATTATTTTTTTTCATGGTATAGAAATGTGGCCCTACTAAGTGTGTTGAACTTAGAGGAGAATATATTGAAAAACAGTAAGACTAGTTTTTTTCTTTCACCTTTTCCTTCTATCCCAGGCCGGAAACTTTTGGACCTTACTACTTATGATATATTCATGACACTTTTTATAGTAATGAGTTTATAGTATAATAAAAAAGAAGATCATTAGGACTGCAGGAAGGATTTATGAAAATACCTCAACCTATCTTGCAGTCCTTCTTTAGGACGACATTTATAGACTCAAACCATGATCCAATTCCTTATTTTTAATTTTTTTGGTTGATTCGGGCAAAAATTTTTACAAGAAGACTGGTCAGGATTTTCTCAATATAAATTTTAAGTAGATGCCTAACTTTGTAAATATGAATAAGTATAAATTTCTTGAGTTTTATATGTTTTTCTTTCATTCCAAAACAGAAGGAAAGAATGTAGCCAAGGGCAATTAGTTCTATCTTTCAACACCTTACAATAACTGTCCCACCCACCTCAGCAAAATGTTTTCTTAGAAGCAACCACCAGAGAGCAAATGGATTGGGCTTGGCTAAATAAAATATGATTTTTTGATTTATAATGTTATCTCTTAAAAATAAAATAATTACAACTCTATTGACTTTGAAAATAAAATATTTAACACATTATAACCAAAAGTGTATTTAGAATTTGAACCTCTATTGTAATAGGTTTTTCATTTTAAACTTAGTATTTTAACTACAGTAAAAGTTCATTAGTCCTGAATCCAACAGTCCGGAATCGCTCCGGAATATTGTAAAAATTTGGGTTTTCTCAAAAAGTGTCTTTAAAGCAAATAAAAACGCTCGAGGGCTATTCGGAAGTTTTCAGGGTAGATCGGGTGTTCGGTATTATAAACCGGCACAACAATACAGGTGCAGTATAGCACAGTTAATCAATCATGAAGTGTATTCCCCATTGTTTTTTGTGCACTGTTGTTTTGTGCCCTTTCACATCGCAGTAAACTGTGTCTCAGTACTCTCTACTGTAATACAGTACTTCTGTAGTGACGTACGTAACTTTTGAAACTGTTTATAAACAAAGTGAGTTTCGTTCTAACTATACAGTGACCATGTTTTCAAAACCTAAGCCTTCGAGTTCAAAAGGAGAGAAATGAAAATACGTAACACTGACTCTCAATCAGAAACTAGAAATCATTAAACGGCTAGAAAAAGGTGAGAATAGAAATGTTTTAATGAATGAGTTTAATATTGGCTCATCAACTATTTATGACATTAAAAAACAAAAAGATGAACTAATGAAGTTTGCTTCTCAATCGGTAACAACTGAAAAATTGGCTTTTAATAGCCGGTAACAGGTCCAATGATTGTTGAAAAGGCTAAGAAATTCGGCAAAGATTTAGGAGTTGCTGAAAGTGAATGTAATTATTCTGATGGTTGGCTCAGAAACTTTAATTTTCGGCATGAAATTCGAAAACTTGATGTAACTGGAGAAACACTTTCAGCAAACCAAAACTCTGCAGAAAAATACAAAGACGAGTTTGAGAAAATGGTGGCTGATTTAACGCCTGAACAGATTTACAATGCTGATGAAACAGGGCTATTGTGGCGATGTTTACCAACATCTACACTAGCTGGGGGAGGAGAAAAAGCAGCCAAGGGTTTAAAAAAAAACAAAGACAGATTAACCGTTTTGCTATGTGCTAATGCGTCTGGAAACCACCGAGTGACCCCTTTTGTGATAGGTAAATCTAAAAAACTGGAGAAAACTTTGGGCAGATGCAAACCCTGCATCTGACCTAATTCTACAGACTGATGAGGAAGAATACCATCAAGACGCTCTGACCAAAGTTTTGGATGTCGTTAGAAGTGCTGACAATCCCTTGAAAAACCTGCCTGAAGATGAGGTAGAGGAGTGGCTTCTAATAGATGAGAATGAGCCTGTTGAACAAGTACTAACCGATGAGGACATTATAAACAGTGTAGTAAACCCTCAGCCTACTCAAAATTTTGAAGAAAGTGACTCAGATGTCGAAACAGAAGAAAAGGAAAAAATCAGCTGGGCAGAAGCTGCAGAATCACTTAATAAGTTTATCTGTTTTGCTGAGACTAGTACTAGCTACAGTGCTTCAGAAATTATTGATTTCCATATTATCAGAAATGAATTTTATACAAAATGCCAAAAGTCAAGAAAACAAAAAGACATTCGTGACTTTTTTAAATCTAAGTGAAATATGTTTTACAGTACGCATACATACATACATTATATGAAATGTAAAATAAACTTTGTTATATGTATTTGCATACTGTATTTGTAGTTTAAATCCGTCCAGGATCGGGGTAGAATAATCCTGGGGCAGCTCCTGCCTGTCGTAAGAGGCGACTAAAAGGGGCACAGCGTTGGGCCAGCGACCCAATCTGTGTAAAACATATTGCTAAAAAACCTCAACAAAATAGCCTCGGAAACGGACTGATACATGTTAAACGACCCGGCATGAAAAGGACTAAACATGGTATGACAATTGGGACCTGGAACGTTCGCGGACTGTTGGAGGCAGGAAAAACACGCGCATTGGAGAACTGTCTGGAGGATTATAGAATGGATGTGGTGGCATTGCAGGAGATTAGATGGAGGAAGGAACCTGATATGGCTGAATTAAGCAAATACATCCTAATCATAGTGGACATAAGAAAAATATTGTAGGCACAGGGTTTATGGTGAAGAAACAATTAAGAAAAGCAATATTATCCTACGAGACAATAAACGAAAGGATATGCTACATAAGGTTGAAAGGAAGATTTTTCAATATATCCCTTGTCAGTATACATGCACCAACGGAAGAAAAAGCAGAGGAAGAAAAGGAGGAATTTTATGCACAGCTAGAAAGAGCTTATGATAGTATCCCTAAATATGATGTCAAAATTGTACTAGGAGATTGTAATGCGAAAATTGGAAAGGAGAATTTGGGAAGGGCTGTAGGTAAATATAGCTGTCACAAAATTACTAATGACAACGGCTACAGAATTGTGGACTTCGCGACCAGTAAGAATATGAAAATAGTCAGTACCACTTTTCAGCACAAACCTATACACCTACAAACTTGGACATCACCTGATGGCAAGACCAAAAACCAAATTGACCATGTCATGATTAATAGCAAACATCAAAGTGACGTTGAAGACGTGAGGAGCTGCAGGGGGGCAGACGGATCGAGTGATCATTTCCTGGTGCGGGTGAAATACAGGCAGAGATTGGATATAAGAACTAGAGGGGAAAAGGCTAACAGCAAGAAAAAATATAACACCAGTGAACTTAAAAACCCCCAGATCCAAGAAGAGTATAAGAAGAAGCTAGAGGAGTACTTGAAAAACAGCCCGATGGAAGGAGAAGACATCCAGAGTAAATGGGATAAAATCAAGAATGCTATCATAAAGGCTGCAGAAGAAACCATCGGAAAAGACGAGAAGAAAAGGAAATGCCACTGGTTTGACCAGGAATGCCAAATATCTGTGAAAGAAAAAAATAAGGCCTACGTAAAGATGATACAAAGAAGAACTCGCCACACAGTAGAAGACTATAAACAAAAGAGAGAAGCAACAAAGAAACTGTGTAGGAGTAAGAAGAGGAAAAATGAAGAAGAAGACCTCAAAGCAATGATTAAGGATTTCGAGGGTAAAAACAGTAGAGGCTTCTACAATAAATTGAAGTCACTGACCAGAGGATTCCAACCTCGAATTAGCTTCTGTAAAGACGAGGATGGCTCACTACTGTGTGGTCCAAAGGAAATAACGGAAAGATGGAGAAAATACTTCAGCGCGAACTACTGAACCCAAACCCGGAGCAGTCTCGAGAAGTCTCAATAATCAATGAGCCAGCAATACCGGAAGAGGCGATAGATCTAGAACCCCCGGACCCAGAAGAGGTAGAAGAAGTCATCTCAAATTTGAAAAACAACAAAGCTCCTGGAATTGATGGAATTACCGCGGAAATGCTTAAATTTGGGGGAGACTTATTATGCCGGGAGATCTACGAACTTATCCTGGAAGTATGGAACAAGGAACAAATGCCCGAGGAATGGTATATAGCCATTATAATACCCATACATAAAAAGGGGGACAAATTGGAGTGCCACAATTACCGTGGAATAACACTATTGGGTGTTATTTACAAAACACTGGCGATTCTACTATTGAATAGAGTAATGAAAACAGCAGAAGAGGTAATTGGCGACTATCAGTGTGGATTTCGCCCGGGAAGATCAACGACTGACCATATCTTCACCATCAGAAACATTCTTGAAAAATGCTACGAATGGAATGTGGACCTACACCACCTTTTTATAGATTATAGGCAGGCATACGACAGCATCAAGAGGAATGAGCTATACGAAAACCTAAAGATGTTAGGCTGTCCCATGAAACTCGTTAGGATGATAAGAATGACCTTACAGTATAGCAGAGGCATGGTCAAAGTACAGGGAGAACTGTCCAGAGAATTCGCCATACAAAAAGGAGTGAAACAGGGAGATCCCTTATCCCCAATTTTATTTAATATGGCGCTGGAAATGATTATAAGGGCAACAAGAATAAGGACTGATGGTTGCATTTATAATAAAAGGACACAATACCTAGCATATGCTGACGACGTGGTCATAACTGGGACAACACTACATTCCCTTACAGAGGTGTACAAAGAATGGGAGGATGCAGCAAATAGAGTAGGCCTAACAGTAAACGAGAACAAAACCAAGTACATGATGTCATCCAAGAAAAGCACGGACGGATCTCTTCAAAGTGGGACATACAGATTCGAAAAAGTTAGGAAATTCAAGTATCTAGGCACGATTCTCACTGAAAGTAACAAAATAGAAGAAGAAATAAAATCCAGAATCCAAAGTGGTAATCGATGCTACTGGTCTCTGAAGACAATTCTTTTGAATCGAAACGTGTCTCGAGACATCAAAGTGAGAATATATAAGACAGTGTTGCGTCCAGTAGTGATGTACGGCAGTGAGGCGTGGACCCTTACAAAACAACAGGAAAGGTGTCTGAATGCATGGGAGAGAAAAATCCTGAGGAAAATATATGGCCCAACCAAATTAGCAAACGGCTATAGAATAAAGACAAACCAGGAACTATGGGACCTGTATGGGGAACCAGATCTAGTTTCCTGCATCAAAAAGGGAAGACTAAGATGGTTGGGGCATGTCCATCGAATGAATCAGGAGAGGCTCCCAAAGATGGTAATGGAAGGGCGTCCGGAAGGATCAAGAGGAAGAGGCAGACCTAGACTGCGGTGGCTGGACGATGTCGAGGCTGACCTTCGGCTCCTGGGGGTAGCGGAATGGAGAGAAGCTGCAAAGAATCGGTCCGAATGGATAAAGGTTGTGGAGGAGGCCAAGGTCCTTCATGGACCATAGCGCCAGTAGTAGAGAGAGAGAGAGATTTGTAGTTTAATTATTAACTTAATTGTTCTTATAACTACTATTTATGTATGTACAACATACAGTTGTTTTACCACAAAGCCTACACTAAAAGGAAGGGGACCGCCCAATAGACCGGAATTTTCGGTAGGCCGGCACCGAGCCGGTCCGAACGTGCCGGATTATCAGACTTCTACTGTATTTAAGAAATATAGAAATAATTAATAATATAAATTAAATGTATTACTTGCAAAGAGGTGGCTTGCTGCTTTTAAAAGCCATTCGAAATTAGAACTCAATTTTCTCTTTATCACCACATACTAACTTAGCCTCAATGTTTCTTGGCCTAATAATTCCCTTATCGCTCTTCACTACGGTCCGCGTTTTTAAAAAAAGCAACCATAGAATGTTCATTTATTCTAAATAATTTTAAAACATAAAATAAATACCTAATACTCATATTATTTATCCATATAATATACTATATTATGTTTTAATATACTGTATTTATCCATAATATAATATACTTCATATATTGTTCATATAATACAGTGGACACCGCTTATAAGACTCACTTTGGGATCAACAAAAAGTGAGTCTTATAGGCGGATGCGGCGAAAAGAAAAAAATTAATATTAAAAATGTCTTTAATTTACGGAAAAAAACTTTATTTTATCAGTTAATATACATAGCGTGTATGATCATCAGTTTTCTCCTTGTCAACTTTGTCAATGTTCATGACATTCGATGAGCTGCTGCTCCTGGCTTCTCTCATGACAGACTCACAGATCAGGTCCTCAGAATACGCCTCAGAGGTTTCAAGATTGTGGTCAATATTCACCCACTCCTCGTAGGTCTTTGCAGTTAGGTCTTCTGGCTTCTCTAAAATGCAGCCATATTCCTTCTTCTCCTGCTCTTTTCTGTTTTTACAAAACCTCCATGCTGGAAGCAGTTTCGAATCTTCACATCACTGACGTGATTCCACGTTTCATTGGCCAGGTGTAAAGCCTCCAGAAGGTTGACTCTCTTGGCAAGGTCATTTGCTTTGAAAGTCAAATTTAAATTTGTTTGCAATTCCAAGGTTTCGTCTATAAGAGCGATAAGGTTTTTTTCTTATTTTTGACCTAGAATATGCTTTAAAAGTACGAATTCCTTGGTCACACAGCTGCATCAATGACGTAGTGTTAGCAGATAAGAAAACAAGCTTGATGTTCTTAAAATTCAAATTTACATTGTGAGCTGTGCAGTTGTCTACCAATAGCAAAATTTACTTGTTTAACTATTTATTCCATTTTGTCAACCATTCACCAAATATTTCTTGCGTCATCCACACATTTTTATTTGCTGTGTAGTCAACGGGTAGAGCATTAACACCTTTGAGACTATGATGCTGTTTACTCTTTCCAATAACAAGCGATTTTTTCTTCTCACCTATCATACTGGAACAACACAGCAGTGCCACCCTTTCTTTGTAGGCCTTTATTCCTTTGGCTCATTCATTTTTAAGGACATAAGTGTGTTCAGGTAGTGCTCTGTTGAATAGCCTGTTTCATCTGCATTAAACACGTAGAAGGGTGAAAATTCGGCGATAAGAGAGGGCCATTCTTTTTCAAGCCAAAATCTAGCACCTGAGGAATCTGCATCACCTTGCTCTCCATGGCTTTTTTGGTAGACAATATTTGGTTTCTTTTTTTCAACGGAGAAACCATCCTTATGTCACCTAGAAATTATCTTTACCCAGTTTTTCTGCCAATTCAGCTTTTTGGCAAAACGAAGTTCCTGAAACGTGAGCATCCTTATCCGTAACTTTTAGAAACCATTCTTTTAACGCGCATTCAATATTAGCGTCCTTTCCACCCCTTTTCCATTTCTAACTCTGAGATTTATTTTGTAATGTTTCAATTTCGATTCCTGTTCTATTTTTCAAAATCCAGCCCAATACAGTTTGTGAAACATTAAGCTTACCAGCTGCCTTGCGTTGTCCCATTTTTGGAAGAAAGTCGTATTTCTCTAAAATTTCTAATTTGTCACTGAAAATCAAGGAAATATTGTCACGGTTGCTAAGCGACTGTTTTCACGAAGAAAAAGCAAGGGTATACAGGACTGTTTTTTTAATTTTGGAGAAACTGAGTCTTAAATCTGAAGTGGCGAATCTTATAACCGACTTTTTTGGTGTATTTGGATACGTCCGGAACGTTTCAAGTCGTTTCTGAGTCTTGTAGGGGGCTGAACCTTATAACCCATGAGTCTTATAAGCGGCATCCATTATATTATTCTACTATTAATAACATAATATTATTAGTTTTCAATTAAATCATTTTCACACCTTGCCACTTATTAATAGCTTCTCAGGCTTTATTGTCGTTTTATTACAAATTGTTGTTGTTGTTCATTTAGAGACTGTTTATAAAAATAATAATGTTAAACACTTTTAGTAATTTCTTTTCTGGCTATTTTTTTCTCTACTTTAAGAATACCATGATTATTTAATATCAAAACTACATTTTCATGTTTATTGAAAAAATAAATTTGAAACATTGAAGTACAATTTACAAAAGCATGTAGTGTGATTTCTATTTGCATCAAAAATAGAACCTGAGGATCTCGTGCTGAAAGGAGGGAAATTTGGAAGTTTTCATTTCAACTACCGCTAGAATTCTAGAACACCAGGAAACAGAAACTGGTTACTGAAAAGTAACTGTTAAAAGGAGCAAGTCACCTATTCACAAGTAATACCAAATTAAATAATAGGCATTAATTAAATTTTATATTTACCTTCCTTCTTGTATTGCAAAAAATAACAGCTTGTGTAATGGTCAATGTATCATATAGATCACAGAGTGTATCAAACTTCCATTCTTCTCTTTCAACAGCGACAAAAAATTGTTTGATTCCTTCTAACGTCAATTCATCACTATGTAAAAAAAAATTCACAAACTTAGTTTTGCATAGCAATAAAAATTGCCTTTAAATAATGGAAAAATAAAATAATAATTATTTTTAACCATAGAATTTATGTTTACCGTTTAACTAAGATCCTGATAGGGTCAGTCATAAACTTGCTGGTCATTTCAAGAATTTCATGAGGAAGTGTAGCTGAAATTAGGACCACCTACAATACAATAAAAATTAATACTTTGAAAAAGGAACATCATTTGATGTTCAAGCAAAGTGCTTTTACATACCTGGGTAGCAGGAGGTAAGAAACGATAAACGTCATAAATTTGTTCTTTGAAACCTTTATTCAACATCTCATCAGCTTCATCAAGAACTAAAACTTTGATTGATCTTGTCCTCAGTGTTCGTCGCTTAATCATATCTAGAATAAATGAAAATTATAAAAAATAAAAAAAAAAAGTTGCAGTTAATAACAGTATTAATAAATATAGTATAGTCAACTAATATGAGACCTTTTAGTAGGTATGTAATCTACCATTGATGGTAAATAAAGTATTGGTCACTATTATTACCATATTTTAAGATAACATGGTGAAAAGAACAGTCTAAGGTGCTGCACTTTTTTCTTTTAATATTATAGAAGTAATTGTAGATACTAATAAAATGAACATGATTTTACATCATACACTATGAAGAATATGCGAGTAATTAGAAATTATTTTAAAGTCCTTTTTCATTCAATCAAATAAATAAGTTGACCATTAGAAGTTTGTGTTTCAAGAA
The DNA here is from genome assembly GCA_003667255.2 of Euschistus heros. Classification (NCBI taxonomy): domain Eukaryota; kingdom Metazoa; phylum Arthropoda; class Insecta; order Hemiptera; family Pentatomidae; genus Euschistus; species Euschistus heros. The sequence continues at coordinate 2,122,825 of RCWM02000004.1, forward strand.
CATAAAAGATAAATCAGCAACAGGGTTTTGTTTAAATCTAAAATTACATCCACAGTCTTTGTAATTGGCACAAAAAATTAACTGTAAAATCATAGCAAGAAATAATGTGAAATGTAACACTGCATTTAAATTTAAAATTCCTAAATTGTTTATATCAATTATATCTGTAGGGTCACCTGTGGTGTAGTGATTAGCATAGCAACCTACCAAACCCCTTAGGGGTTCGCAGCCCGGCAGATGACCTTAGGATTTTTTAAAGAGTAAAAAATCCTTAGCTATGCCGTCCTTCGGAAGAGACGTAAATTGGGGGTCCCGAACCTGTGCGACGTCAGGTACTCGTTACATGGATAGGCAAAATTTAGGACTCCCACTATAGCATTGTCAGATTAGCCATAGCAGCATATGCCACAGACGTTAAACAAAGTTATATCTGTATACAACTGAAGATCAAAATACAGATTTATAATACACTTATTGTACATTCAATAACATATCAAGTACAGCAATAGCTATTGTATAAACACATCTAATATTAATGCAAAAATAAAATATATAGAATATTATACTAACCAAAAACACGACCAGGTGTGCCAGATACAACATGTTGGCCATAATCAAGTTTTCTTATATCTTCTCCTAAGCTTGTACCCCCAATGCAAGCATGGCACTGAACATTCATGAGATCACCTAACGCAAGAATTACCTACAAACAATCATGAAACAATTATATAATTAAAAATATAAAAATCATTAAATATAGATAAATTAAAATAATATTTTATGAATCATTAACATTGAAAATTATATAAATCAGCTTTGCATTTTTTCAAGACAATAATTAACATGAAAATTTCTCCTTTGAAAATTGTTGATCAGTTACAATACCAATAAAATATGATAATTTTAAGAATATAGTTATTAATAAAATGTAAAACCTAAAGTTTTCCAACTTAATAGTTTTATTGTTCACATGGTTGTTAATATTAACCAATAAATTGCCACTGAGAAGTATAATTACGTAAATATATTACTTTAAATTCAAACAGGATGAATAAATTATTTTCTGCCAACAGTTAACTTAAGAGAAAAAAAGGTAATGGTTCGGATCGGCGACACCACCAAACTAGGTTGACCCGTGCTACACCGACCAGTTCGATCCTTACGCTTCACTTCATGTTTACATTTTTCGATAGTTCATTCCTATAACCTCACATGTAAACAATCACTTCTACAGTTTCAACTTGGATTTGTTGTTTAGTTTGTTATATTGATATTTAGACTTCTGAAATGTAAATAAGTGGAACAGAAGTAAACAAAATGAGTTTCATAAAGGATTAAGTGTTTTATGAATTCATGTTTTCTTATTTCATCTAATCTTATGTGTAAAAGTGTTATAAAACTTAAGAAGATTAATTTGTACATGGATTTGGTGTTTTACATATTTATATTTGTTCTATCAATTTAAGTGATAAAATTTACAACTTGTAAAGGTGTTATGAAACTTAACAAGATTTATTTGTACATGGATTTGGTGTTTTATATATTTGTATTTGTTGTTTCAATTTCAGTGATAAAATTTCAGTATACATATTTTGTAAATGGATTCTTTGTCATCCATATTACTTTTTGTTCTAAAGTGAGGCAGATCGTATAACTAATTCAATAAAACATATCAGTTTATAAATAAATGTGAGAAAGTATATCACAGGTTTTTTATGTTTTCTTATTTCCACTTCCCATGAGAAAATATAGCAGAAATTAACATCATCACTTTCAACTAGGATTCTGTCTTATATTATATAATGGCTTATAACATGGAGAATTGACAATGTGAAAATAATCATAGATTAAGAGGTAAATGACACATTACTATATAATTGTAGAACTATTGGTATAATGTTATAGATTAATGTGTTTTTAAAAAAAAATAGAAGCCTAATGATGGAACATTATCTCCGAAACATGTAGCTACAAATGTTAAAAAAATAGGAGTTATGCCAAATAAATACTTAAGGATTCTGTCTTTTTTTATATTTATAATATGTTATTTTCACTTCTCTGACAGAAAGTTCATCAGGAATTAACTTTACTGGTGGTTCAGCAGTATATTAATTGTTGATTAAATTAATATTAGAAAATGTATTAGAAGGAAAACAGAAGTTAATATTACTTTGAACAGGGATTTAGAGTTTCACAGTAAATGTAGGAGAATAACCTTCCCCCTCTAAAAGCAGCAACTAGAACATCGAAATAAATCGGTACAAGGTTAGAATCGATAAAAGGTATTCTGAGCGCGTTCAGGGGTTGGTGTCGCCAATCCGAACCATTACCGAAAAAAAAATAAAAACCCGGAGAATATTCATTTTCAGACTAATATAACTTGATTTGAATGAGACAAAATTGATAATTATAACATTAACACAGATTTGAAATTTCTTTGCTCACCTTTTGTATCTGTACCGCCAGCTCCCTTGTTGGTGACAAGCATAAAACTTGGGTATCTCTAGTTTGGGTATCCAAAGATTGTAAAATAGCAATGGCAAAAGTTGCCGTTTTTCCTGTACCAGATTGAGCTTGTGCGATAACATCTCTACCACGAACGATGGGGATGATGGCTCTTTGCTGAATAGCAGATGGTTTTTCAAATCCTAAATGTCAAATATTAAATATTGTTAACAAGGTCTTGAAGTAAAATAACATTAATTTCAGATCCTTCATTTATAAAATATTTTTACAGAGAAATAAATCAGCTCATTACAGACTAAAAATAAATCAAACTATTGTACGGAGGAGGTAAGTTTTAAAGAAACAATTAAAAAAGATCCAGTTAATCCCATGATGGATAACACTTTTCTTAAACCATAATACAGATATTAACTAGAGGTGAAGTTTCAACCTATAAAATCACTTGGGATTAAGAAACTGAAGCATTTAGCTAACCATCACCATTCAAGATAGGTAAAAGTTTAAACAATTAGCATGAGTGCTCAAAATAGTTAACACTTGAAATCTTAAATTATTAACTTTTTCTTGAACAAAATAATCCTAGATCTTAAATGAATTATGAAAAAGATTAATTCAATAAACTTCATGCTCTGAGTTAAAACATACCATACGCATATATCCCTCTCAACAAGTCTTCTTTAAGTCCCATGCTTTGAAAAGAGGAAATAACTTCAACATTTTCACTTGTTTCGAACTCCACAAAAGACAAGTCCTCTTTCAATTGAACTCTTCGCGACTCAGACATGATGTAATTTGAATAGAAAACGAACTACAATCAAAACATTCACGGCTCAAAATCTACTCTTCACAAACAAACACTAAGTTCTGGATCAGGCAAGGTAACCTCCACTAAGCAGGGTTGCCATTACAAAAATTTTATAAGAAAGTATTTCTATTCACATATAAGTTTGACTATTCATAAAATAAACTGATTTAATTTTTAAAACTATTATTATAAATTAATTTTTTTTCGTCTTGAAAAACAATTTTATTTTACAGCATCTTTAGCTCTGTCAGCTTAAAGAAAGGGTGGGATACACTAAAAACTAATGTTCCTTATATTGTCATTATTCAGCCTTTCATATAATTTTTTAATTTTTGAAATGAATAATTTTTAAACCATGGGCTTTAAATTTACAATACAAGCTCACAATTTGTACAATGGGTATTCTTTATGAAATTTGCACCATTCAGGTTATGCTGTCAGTATTTATTTTTCCCATAATGGCATGACATTATCTCCTTCAGGACAAGTGAAAATAATTTCGAGGACGATGTATGTTAATCTCGGAAATGAGAAACGTTCGGTTTTTGCATCGCCTTTCAGCAGCATGTCAGAATTTGAAACATATCAAAGATGTTATGTTTAGCAAAAAATATTTATTTTTCACCAATATGGGAATATCTATTGGATTATCTGGGATCGGTGACCTGACACAGCAGCACTACATGATTCTTAAAGGAGAAAAGAAAACATGGGATCAAGTTAGAACAGGGCACATGTCAATTACTGGATTTACTGTTGGTGTGGTGTGCCACAAGTGGTATATGTTTTTAGATAAAAAATTACCTGGCAGGACCGTTAAAATTGTGTTAAAAAAAGTGTTGGTAGACCAAATATTTTTTTCACCAGTGTATATATCAGTCTTCTTTTTAACATCAGGATTATTAGACAGATCAAATTTGAAGGAGATAGTGAATGAAATTATTGAAAAAGGAAAGCAACTTTATGTTGCTGAATGGATAATCTGGCCACCAGCTCAGCTTATTAACTTCTTCTTCTTACCCACTAAGTATAGAATATTCTATGATAGTACTATATCATTTGGTTATGATATTTATACATCTTATGTCAAACACGAAGCTAGTTGAAAGATAGCACTTGGCTGTAAGTAAAATGTAAAAACAGTGCCTAGTAACTTAAATTTTTGCTATTTATTGATATTACTTTTATGTGCCTTATGAAAATAAGTCATAATGTTAGTTCCTAATATATGTTTTATTTTTAGTTACCGTTGCTTATTCTTTGCTCATTACCTTTACCTCATAAACACATTGTTCGATTATGTTTATTAATTTTATCATTTGCAATTCAAATGATCGTTGAAAACCCCTTTAGATTGTAACTTTATATTATGTTTATTATAACTTCCAATTGTTGGCAATTGTCATATATCTCATTTAAATGAATTATTGCAGATATATGATGAATTAGTCAAATTTGAACAATTAGAGATGTTAGATTTAAAAATCTTTATTTGTATGCTGACGTTTTGGTCATAGTATTTATGGCCATCATCAGGGCAGATTTTAAAGAAAAATTTAAAATAAAATGGAAGTGGGGTACCTCTGTGCATCTGGAAGTTTTTGGGTCCAAGTTTAAGTCTAGCTGAAGACAGAAAATTTAATTTGTGGTGGACCCGCAAAATGAATCTTGACCTTCCTAGATGGGTATCTGTAAGATAACCCATATACTTCCTGCCATAGTTGGAGCACATAAGGGCGTTAAGCACCAATCAAAACTTTATGTAATTTCCACTGAGGAGACCATCGTACGCCACACCCAGCCTATGTATACTGGGTACCCTTAAAATGGTTAGATAACCAGTACAGCGTGATTATTGACCATATAATTTCCTTTGGTCTCGAAACAATACTTCATTCCAAACAGTACTGAACCCAAGACCCTTCATGGGTGGTAGCAGTACAGGTTTCTTTTTAACTTAATATTATTATTATTATTTTTTTTAATAAAAAACAAAATATGTTTTTTCATTTATCTGATCCTTCATATATCTTCTAGTTACATTTACCATCAACACATCCATCTCTACTATTAGAGAGTTATATTGATTTTGAGAGTTATTTGATTTGAATAAATTACTTTATATTGATTTTGAATGTTAATTTTATTGAGAAAAATAGACTATCAGTACAAAATGGGAGCTCAGAAAGTATTCAAGTTTTGTATATACTACTTTTAATAAACAAAAATTACTTAAGTATGAATATATGTGAAATTTTCGATATGGTTAGAGTGGTCAAGGGCCGTTATTCATTACTCATTAAAATGTATAGACAAAATATTTTTAAAAAGTAACAATATGATATGTATCTTCTTTTTTTTTTTTTATTGGAGCATGCTTTCAAAAGTGTTGCTAGCAAGATTGAACTAATTATAAGTGTCAATCTTATCATTTTATCTTGTTAAATTTAGAGATAGTGATGAAATCAGTTAAATCACAACCTTGGAACAAAAACATAAATATATATTTACTGATATTAAAATGACTAGAAAAAATAACTTCAAGCAACTGTGTTATAATTATTATTTTTCTTATACCTATATAGTTTTGTAAATGTTTGTAATATTTTTCACTATAATATGACAGATTTTTGGGATACTTTTACTGACAAGGGGAGGACACACTCAGTCTCTCACGGATCTTGTTGGCAATTTTTTTGGAGGTTCCTGGTCAAAAAATATTAGACACATATTTTGCCGTTCCGACCAATGGGCCCTAGAAGCCGAGGAAAAAAATAAAATAGCATTAAACTAATTTATTTTTTATCTCGAGTTTAAAAAATGATATCGACATGATTCTTGCACCAAGATTTTCAGTTTTGATTGCGAATTAAAGGAAAAATACAGTCGCTCCATAGATTTTGGTTCAGGTTAATTAAATTCTAAAAAAATGATTAGTTTTTCACGCAAACTACCTCTATAGATTTTTTCACAGAAAAAAAAATTGTGAATCAAAAAATATCATTTTTTTCACCCTCTTCCAGGAAAATGAAATTTTAAAACCGATTATTGGTTACATACCTTTAAATCGTCATTACTTTGTCATGCAATTCACTGGTTGGTATCGCTGGAAAGAGGAGGGTCTCAGCTTTCTTTTGATGTATATAAATGTAAAATTCGATGAACAAAAACCTATTAAAAAAATTGGAAAATCCGAAAAACATTTTGATTTTTAACTTGAGTTTGAAACCAGATAGGATGATGAAACCAAATACATTTCAAGCGTATTACCACCCTATATTTTGTGTAAAAAAATAAAGTTGATTCGTTAAACCGTCTAAGCGTAATTCATGTTTTTATCAATTTAAACAAAAGTTGCCTACCATCTATCTAGGTCAGGCAAACTTTGAAGCTTACAAACTTTTATTTTTCTATTTAGATGAAATTTCGTATTTAAGGGTTCTCTTGAATGCTGAATTCGAATCCGATATCGGTTCTTGTGAAAAAAAATTATATTGAATATACTTCACTTGAAAAATTTTAGCTTTTACACTGTAAAATGTGATAGAAAATTCTTTTAGCCCTAGAATTCCATCTCAACTCCCTCAAAACTCAGGAAACGTATGTATATATATAGATATCAATAAAAAAAAAAAAAAAAAAAAAAATATATATATATATATATACTAATTGGGAGAAATAATTTGTTACTTTAATTATTATTAAAATAATTATAATTATTATTTTATTTATTGTAATAACTTATTACAAATTAATATTTACATTATATACAGACAGAACCACATATTAGATTTGATTGTTAAGTATTTACAATTTTTATTTTATTCTTCAAACCCAGAACACATCTCTAACCCGATTTGTAATCTTTGTTTACTGGGTTCTAATAACTGAAGCTTATTACATTACAATTTCATTTTCATTATATTCAACAAAATCCTGTCAGCAACAGAAGTGAGGCAGTTATTGCTATAATGTTTTTATGTCAACTATCACAATCATATTTTAACATGTTCAACTGCAAAATAAAATAAAAATTGTAAATACTTAACAATCAAATCTAATATGTGGTTCTGTCTGTATATAATGTAAATATTAATTTGTAATAAGTTATCATTACAATAAATAATTAATAATTATAATTATTTTAATAATAATTAAAGCAAATTATTTCTCCCAATTAGTATATATATATGTTTTTTTTTTGTTTTTTTTTTATTGATATCTATATATATATATACATACGTTTCCTGAGTTTTGAGGGTGTTGAGATGGAATTCTAGGGCTAAAAGAATTTTCTATCACATTTTACAGTGTAAAAGCTAAAATTTTTCAAGTGAAGTATATTCAATATAATTTTTTCACAAGAACCGATATCGGATTCGAATTCAGCATTCAAGGGAACCCTTAAATACGAAATTTCATCCAAATAGAAAAATAAAAGTTTGTAAGCTTCAAAGTTTGCCTGACCAAAATAAAATGGTAGGCAACTTTTGTTTAAATTGATAAAAACGTGAATTACGCTTAGACGGTTTTACGTATCAACTTTATTTTTTTTACACAAAATATAGGGTGGTAATACGCTTGAAATGTATTTGGTTTCATCATCCTATCTGGTTTCAAACTCAAGTTAAAAATCAAAATGTTTTTCGGATTTTCCAATTTTTTTAATAGGTTTTTGTTCATCGAATTTTACATTTATATACATCAAAAGAAAGCTGAGACCCTCCTTTTTCCAGCGATACCAACCAGTGAATTGCATGACAAAGTAATGACGATTTAAAGGTATAACCAATAATCGGTTTTAAAATTTCATTTTCCTGGAAGAGGGTGAAAAAAATGATATTTTTTGATTTTGTTGAATAACCGTTTTTTAATGTTTTTGAGGGTGCTGAATTAGAATCTGACCTCAATTTTTGTGTGAAAAAATCTATAGAGGTAGTTTGCTTGAAAAACTAATCATTTTTTTAGAATTTAATTAACCTAAACCAAAATCTATGGAGCGACTGTATTTTTCCTTTAATTCGCAATCAAAACTGAAAATCTTGGTGCAAGAATCATGTCGATATCATTTTTTAAACTCGAGATAAAAAATAAATTAGTTTAATGTTATTTTATTTTTTTTCTCGGCTTCTAGGGCCCATTGGTCGGAACGGCAAAATATGTGTCTATTATTTTTTGACCAGGAACCTCCAAAAAAATTGCCAACAAGATCTGTGAGAGACTGAGTGTGTCCTCCCCTTGTGAGTATTACTTCTTAGTATGCCTTTTTATTTAACCAAAAATAGGAGTCTATTTTTTTGGCCATCACCTAGACCTCTGATTCATCTGAAGTTTTAGTATTATAACAAAAAAGGAATATTAGTTCTATAACTATTGGAAGGTTGAAAAAATATTGAACAATGAGAATGAATAATATAAATTTTTAGGATTGATGAATTATTTTTCACTTCTATTAATGAATAATATGAATTTTTAGGATTGATGAATTATTTTTCACTTCTATTGGAATTTTTTATCCAAAGACTAGATTAGAATATTAACCCTTCAGTAGTGGTGCTCATATTTAGCCACCAGTGGTGGCGGGTGGACAAAAGTGACACCTGTATTTTCTATTTATAATTCGTCAAAAGATACTTAAAATATATTTTATGATGGGATGTATACACATAGAACTGCCTCCTTTGAAAAATCCTTCGTCATCCGTGCTACCTCTTTTTGGAATTCCTTACCTATCTATATTCGCAAAGCCTCTTCCTTAACTTCTTTTAATTGTCCATCTCCTCGATCTTCAATCTTCCTCAAAAATGTAAATAATATATAATAAATGTACATAAGTTTTAGAATTTTTACTGTTGATTGAATTTTATTTTATTTTATGTTTTTACTTAATTTTAATTTTTAATTATTTTCTTCTCTTTTCTTTTTTTTTTCTCATAATTTAATTGTATCTTTTTAATGTGCACTTATTATTCTTCTGGGACAGTCTGTCCCAAAATAAAGTTTATGTTTCATTTCATATACCGAAACATGTAGCACATTGTTGAGTGAAAATAAACAATAATTTGAGGAGTTGTGCCAAAAAAAAAGTGTATATAAAAATAAATTAGATATAATGATAAAAGTATAGTTGACTGTTAAGATGAATGGAGAAGAAGATAATCTGGGATGTCAAAGAGGAACACCTTTGTAGAAGAAATAGAAATGCTTTAATTTGTGCAGTTTCAACCTGTTTTGTAGGTCTTCTTCAGGGCCACCGAACCACCCTGGAGAGGAGATGAACAATGACTCAACTGCAGACAATGACTGCATCCCTGATTATCTTCTTCTCCATAAATTAAATATATTAAATACTCCTTTACAGAAGAATTAAAATGTTTTATTTTGTTTATTAGGTCTAGGTAAAGACACTCTCATTTACTAAAAATCAAAATGACTACCGTCAGCACTTTGTAAGAAAATTGGGGAATAGCTTCCAACAAATTAATGTTATTTGTCTGAAAAGGAGTCAGGTGTTAGGAGAGGGTTGTCTAGAATACATAGCGCTGTGACCTTCTACATATTTCCGGAGGAAAATAATTTGGAGTACTTAGTGGAAGGTGTCACTTTGCAATCCCCGTCCACTGACGGGTTAAACATTAATTATCAGATTATCAGTTCTGAGATTACAAAAAGCCTAAGGGGCTTCTTTAAGCGAGTCCTAGATTAAATTAACCTTTTTTGCTTCCTTAGAACTAATATGAAGGTTAAATATTTGAGTAATCAATTCCAATAAAAGTGGCAAACAATTCATCAATCCTAAGTGTATTGATCCTTCTATACCATAATATTTTATTCCTCTTGTAGTCAAAAGATCTTTTTATTTCTACTAAAAAATATTGAAGAGAACAGCTTGTGTTACTTTTTTTGCTTCATTTAAAGAATATCCATATTTCATTTGTATTAATGATTAACTTTTTTTACAACAAATAACTATGATTCTTTCAAATTTTATCACTGCACTCCTGAAATAAGACCTAAGTTGAAGAACTATTTTGCTCTGATGGATGGAACTTGATATTAACATACTGAATCAAATGTTAAAAATAGTCAAATAGATAAAAAATATATTTTAATTTACTAAATATATATGTGTGTATATAATTTTTTAAAATAAATTTATTATATTCTAGCATATCCATAGGAGAGGATATTTTATTTAAAATCATGCTAATAAAATAATAAATTATTGCCCTAGTTCATTTATCTCTAAGGAATTATTCTTCTTTCTTTTTTTTTAAACTTAATCCATAATTCTGATATTTAATTAAATATTAATATAGTAAAAAAAGATAGAGTGAACTAAAGGAGATTAGAATGGAAATCCTACAAGTTTTTCAGTCCACAGAATCTTTATAATTAATTACATAGTGTTAAAATGTTTCATGGAGCCCTTTCCTCTCTGAGAAAAATAAAATTATATTAAATATTCTTTATGTATTTTTAATAATAACTCATGAACCAATCGCTCATTTCTACATGAAAATTTGTCAGAGGGCGAATCATTGGTTGACACATCATTATTCTGAAAAACTCATAATTCTCTTGTTTGAATAAATAGAATAATTCTCCATCAAATTGATATACAAAAATGTGTTCCAAAAAAGTGATAATACTGGGTATGCAGTTTACCCCAAAATATAAATATTCAGCATAATAGAAACTACCTAATCATACGTCTTTTTCAAAGCTTTAATTATATGGTACATTACAAGCTCTTAAATAAATAAGCAGATCAGTTAAAAATAAATTCATAATATTAACTGAATATTCATTATTAACAATAGAAAATAAAACCAACATAGATATAAATATCATTGTGGTAAAAAGAATGTTTGATTATATCATGTAAATAATGAAAAATATAATTAAAGCACTCAGTGAAATTCCAGAAAATGCTAAAGCTGACTGACTTGCTAAAACCATTAACTTATCAGGTACTGCAAATGTTAAACTACCTGACACACATATCTCTATGATTTAAAAAAAAAATTGGATACAGTAGGATAACCAATATTATCAGGATTTTTTAACTGTTAAATTTTTTAAGTCCATTAAACAGCATATTTTAAATAAGTTATGATTTAGTGAAATGAATCTTTCAAAGCTCTTAATCTTCCATGTTATAAACATATCTAAAACCCATTACATTCACTTTTTAACCTAAAAAAATAATGATCCATCGTATAAAAAATTATTAACATTGAATAAAACTGAAGTAATTAGAAACATAACAGAATATTTTGATTTAAAATATATATATACTATTTTAATCCATAAATGTTAATGGTTGTCTGTTTGGATTGCTTCGATTGATTGATTGAAATGACTTTCAATTTTCTTAAATAAAATTGTATTATTTAAAACTAGAAGTTAGTTTTCTAATTAGGTAATATTTACCTGTATAATTATACCAATTAGGTAATAATTTACTTTTTGAAATATTCTTACTTACTCGCTGGCTCTACAGGTAGGTAGAGTGACCCTTGGCTTTACTTATTTAAAATATAGAATTAATTTGAATATGATTTGAGTGATACAGGCAACATTATTATTATTATTTTTTTTTTTTAATAGAAAAGAAACGACAATCATTGATATTAATTTTTTTAAAGGAAAATAATATGAATGCAAAAAACTATTAAAATTGCTATTAGATATGCAAGACCAAAATAAATAATAAAAGATACCAAAAAAGATGAAAGTAAAATAAAAAAAATTGGAGCCCTGATGGTGGATCAAAATTTCAAAATAAAAAAAAAAAAATATTAATCAATCTCTCAAGATTCCACAAACACTTTTAATAGGTACTTCATACTACAAACTAAGATCATAACTATTTTCAAAGAGTATGTTTTTGACTTAAGTTTTTCTATTAACTGTATCAGTAATAATTACATGACAATGCATTTATTAATTTTATAGAAAGTGTTTTTTAAGATATTATTAATAATTCCCTGTTATTATTTAAAGTAATAATGTAGAAATCTTACTTATTTAATCTGTAGTTTTGGAATTTTAAGAGGGTAAATAAAACTGACTGATGGCATATAATAAATACAAATGTTTGCATAAATTTAAAATTTTATTGAATACAAAAAGAACATATACTATTTATTTATATATTACATATATTTAATGTTTATAGAGTACAAACTACTCCAAAAGTGATGAACAATGGGTCAACTATAGATCTGACTTACTTGTTGATTAAAACAAGTACTAATGTAACTAACCATAATTGCTGTATAAATAAACGTAATGATAAAGCAAATGTTTACAATTGAAAAAAAATAATGTGCAAATATAAATTAAAATAAAATTTATATTTATATTTCATACCAATATAAAAAAGATGGCAGTAATATAAAAATATAAAACTATTGAGCTTCAGCCTTTTTCATATCAAGTTTACATACAAATTTAAAGCTTCAATATCAAGCTGTCTTAATTAAGTATACTTCACACAGTCACTATAATACCAAAAAAGGAAGCCATGATTTTCATGATATATACATTTTATTAAGTATAAATTAATGCATAATTGAAAGAAGGCCATGAAATAGTTACGTGAAAGCCAACAAAAAAGATGGGAAATAAAATTATGCGTTATACATTTAAAAGGTTCAGAAATTACTGGCCCTACAATAATTATGAACACATAAAATCAAGAAGTAATAAGTCCTAAACAATATATGAAGAGTTATCTTTCAAAACTGAACAAAACGGTCCACTATCCGTCAAAATTTTTTTCTTATAAAGCCTTGCGAGCTGCACACACTAATATACTTCGTTTTCATTTGTGGACGTTTATCAAGGATTTAAATAATATAATTGTATTGGACTTAACAGCAAGGGGAGGACTGGTGTAGGTTTTTTGCTATTTTTCAAAACTTCTCTGAAGTGGACATGTTCAGTTTTGAAAGATAACTCCTCATATTCACATAACAGACAGTTTCTTAAAGGCTAAAGTGACCAAAATAATTAATATTATGTAAAATACAATAGAAATTTGAGAAAAACCTCCCTTTAGTCCCTTTAGACAGGATAGTATTAATAGAACCCATTGTACTTCCACATAATGAAAATCCTTAGGTTTGGAATCTTTTTTTTTTAAGTATCTTAAATTTTTAATAGAAAATCAATACTTTCTCTAAATTAAAACTGGATTCTTAATAAAATTCCTATCTACCAAACAAAATGATTTATAGAAGTAACATTTTAACTACTTTGCCCAAATATAAGAAAAATCACCAAATATTTGTTTTCATAAAAGTAAATTCTAAAAATTAATGCTATTAATATAGTTCTTTATTAAATAATTATGTACACATTTTATAGGTGAAATATTTGAAAATAAACAAATAATTTGTCTTTTTAAAAACTAAAATTTTTTTTTCAATTTTCTCTGAACCCTAAAAATTTAACTCTATTGTATTTAATGTGTAGCAATTACATATAATAAGGAAAAAAATAAAAATTTCAATTTCAATATACAGTAAACTCTTGCTAATCTGAACTAAATAAAACAAAAGAAGCACAGGTTAAAAAAAATTGAATCACAAAATATAGGTAAAAAAATAAAAATAAGATTAATAACAAGTCAATTAAAAATTATACATGATATACTTTAATATATCTAGGCATAATTTAAAAAAGTTCACACATTGATATTTTATTATTTTTTTAATAAGAAACGAGTATGTAGTCAGAAATTTCTGGAAGTTGAAAGTATGTTTTTTTTTTTTTATCTGAGGTACACTTCTGAATTTCCTAATTTTAATTTTTAATTTAAATAAATAGGGTTAATGTATTGGAAACTAAATTATCAATTTATGCCTATTATAACAAAAGCAATGCATACTTCTTTTTTTTGTTTTTACATTTTTTTTAAATGTAGGTTGGATTATAGAACAGTCCTGATTAGTGATATTCAGGAATTACCAAGAGTCCACTGTATAAAGTATTTTTTAAAGGGACCTTCTATCTATATAAAGCGGTTCTAGTGTAAAATAATTATCTTATCAAGAAGTCATTCTAAAAGCATATTCGTAATCTCATTTTCATTTCATAGTATATTGAAGTAACAGTTCCCACCGCAACATGACATGTACTAAAATTAAATGCTTTGATTGTCAAATATAATTTTATTTCTTATTAACAAAAAAAAAAAAAAAAAAAAAATGAACATTTAGATTTCTGCCACCTTTTTCTGTACCTCACATCATCATATGACAATTTTTATAATATTTTATGCAAGATGTACTCTTTTGGTCCCAAGGGTACAAAAAATTAATAAGTTTATCAAAATACAATTTAAGATATAATTAAAGCATGGTATCATTCAACATTAATTACCATTGGCTTTCTTTTAATAATGATCAGAAGTTTATTAATGAAATCAAATTTACAGATGATGATAAATGGACTTTTCAAAAAAGAAAATGATAAAAAATATATAAATACATATATACGTTTACTGTAATAATTATTAAAAATTAAATAAATCTTTATCTTATTTGGTATTAAAATAATATATCTTTGATTCACAACCTTCTGATAATTTATTAATAGATGATTGATATGAGATGTTCCTTTGAAAATACTTAAAAACATAAGGCAAAGAAAACAATCTATACAAGACTAGACAATTCAATATAATCTAGGAATGTGTTTTTCATATACATTATATTTATATAGAAAATAATTATACTTCTTTAAGTATTTCAATGACCTAAGTTAAAACAATATGTAATTTAAATTGTTCATAGAGCGCAAAATACCAATACCAATTAAATTTGAAATAGAGAATGAAATAGACCATTCTAAAATTTAAAAAAAATAAATCAATTATTAAAGCAATACTATTATTTTTTAAAATACTTAAGTAAAACTATTTTTTTAAATACTTAAGTATAAGTTTATTTTGTTAATGAATACAAATGTGGTGAACAAGATTCCTCAAAGAATTCCAAACAAGGAGGCAAATTTGGTTTCCACCATGTTGACAGGTCAGGATGCACATTAATTCCATACAAACACAATTCTGGTTCTCAGGTTTATTATAATATGGCTACTTCATCCATCATTCATTTTGACCATTATAAAAATGTTTTCAGTAACACCATTAATCAATATGAAGTCGGCCATTGAATACGGCAATTACCATACTACAGACCACAGAGACAGTATCAACATTACAGGATAATAAGTTAAGGATATTGTATAATCCTATAAGTAATCCCAATGTGTATGATCCTAACACACAAGTGGTGGGGCATTAAAAATATGTTTCGTCCAAACATTGAATTGAGTGCAGGCTACACAGGTGTACACTTTTTAAAAAGATGGTTATTTTTTATAATGGCGAAGAATACATTCTGAGATAAGGAAATGAAATTTTAATAAAAACATATAGAGCCTTTTTTAAATTCAAGAGATTTTTTGTGACAATGAAATTCATGCACATTAAAAAAAACATTTTTTAATAAATTCCTTCTCCAGCAAAAACGTATTAGCATTTAATGCCTGGACAAAATTTGTTAAAGAAAGTGACAAATTATTCCATATTTTTCCAAAAGTAAAAAGATGGAGGAAACCAACAAGATATTTAACGATCACAGATGTGTCAAATAAATATACGAGACACATATGTTAGTTACATGAGGAACATTTAAATAATCCAATTTATTTATTAAAAAAGGATTACTAAAAAAACTAGTTTAAATGATATTAAAAGTTCCGGCAACATTAAAAATCTATACCGATTGTGAGTTAATTGCTTACAAGAATAAAATTGATTTCTAATATTCTATAAAATAAAATAGATCAAACTTCTGAATATAGCAAAATGGCCTATCTCAATACTCTAAAAAATTAAAATAAATAAAAATAATGTAATAAACTATATCAAATAACTAAAATTAAAGGACAGTATTTCTTTTTATTATGATAGTTATTTTAAGAGTATAAAAAATAAATACTTTCATAATTAAAAAATAATTTATAGCTAACAGGGAAAAAATTATTTAATTACCAACTAAACATCTTAACAAGGCAAAAAATATGAAGTAGAAATAAATCAGTCTAGATTTAAAACTAAAGCAGCATGAAACTTTTTTAACCCTTCAACGGGCAGGCTGGGAATTTTTTAATACATTTCTTCTTCTTTTTCCCTTTGAATGGCTATAACCACGCTAACCCCCACACATGTATCATGAAATTCAAGGTTGAATAAAGGATATTAGAAAATAATGAGTAGGATAATGCGTCGGACACTACGTCATTTATTGAGCAAAAGGCATTAAATATGTGTATCCTCCAGGATACATTGCCTGTTAAAGGGTTAATGATCTATGAAATTTATTTTAGCGAACAAAAAGTATTGGGTAATTATTTTAAGGTGATTAAAATATAAGACGAATAAATTATTTACATTACGGGAACATTTAACTTAGGGTTTCCTAATGAAAATTCATATATACATAGTAACAAAAAAAATAAAAATAATAATAACAAAGCCTAACATAATAATAACATAAGATTATGCTACTAATACGTAAAGAAGCTAAAGCATAGCAAGTAGAGCATGAATACTGAACAAAGTTTTAATAACACTTGAGTACATCTTTATTAGCTCAAACAGACTGAAAATAATTAAATTAAATACTAGCCATGGATTGGAAAAACGGGAAAGCTGAGAGCTAATAACTCAATGTCTGGTTACTTCAATTTACTCAAACTACAAGATAAAAGTTTATTTCCAATAAAAGGTTTTTCTGCTTCTAAAATAAAATTATTTTTGAGAAAGAATGGCTGAATTTTGCAGTCATAATTAACACAATAAAATTACATTTATTAATTATGCCAACATTTCAGTAGAGTGCAAGCCTTCAGTACAATAAATTAATACTATTTTATTGTGGGATAAATGACTATATTCCCCAACCATTTTCCTCATAAATCTGTTCCATTAGAAAAAAAAAAAAAAAAAAAAAAAAATAAAAAAAAATAGATAAATCGATTTTTGTCCAAAATGAGATAAATACATAGGGGTAACCCACAGTGGTGTCCTACACACCATGTACATATAGGCAAATCGTAATGTCAATAGTATCCTATAAAATGCAATGGATATTTTTAGAAATATATAAGTATTCCAATATATCTGCATACATCTATTCAATATATATATATGCATTCCATAATTAAGTATAGAGAATTTGCAAAATAATGGCGGTCAGAAAAATAATTTTTCAAAAAAATTCAATTTAAATTGAAAATATAAAACTTTAAAGCACTGCCCTAAACACCATGGGACTTGTCTAGTTTTTCCCCATAATTACAGTCATCAATATTACACAATAAATTAAAAACTTTATTATAAGGTTTAAAGAAATAAATAATCAAAATGAACAGCAGATATAATATAAATTATTATTTGAAGAATAACACATAAGAGGAAAAATAATATATAATTTTTTTATTAATGTTCAGTGTCCGAGACTATTGAATCAGGTCAGTGTAGATATAAAGCTACAATAATTATGTTTTAAATTAATGAACAAACTCCTCTGATTATGTAATATTAACAAGTATCCTGCCGTATTAAGCACAAAATAGAAAACTAACACTTTTGTTGAATCAATATTTAATTGGTGACTTCACAGAAAGTACTTAAATAAATTTTACTTTGATAACTGTACGTGAATATTTTGTACTATTGATTCAGAAAGTTAAGCTTTAAAAAGTATAATCTAGCCAAAAATGTTAGGGGTATAGGGATCAGATCAGCAAAAGGGTTTGTGCTGTACCCAGTACAATAGTAGTTTATTTTTTTTTTCAATCTATAGGTAAGACTAATTTGTTCGATATTTACTTTCATGAATCAAACAAATGAAGAGCTATTATTCAATAACATTATATTATATTATAAAAAAAAATGTGTTGAACTTATGCTTATTACTTTAACTTCTTTGTGGCTTTATTAGATTAAATTTATAATTTGAGGTAAGTTTAAAGCAAATTATAATTACTTAACAATTGAGTATTATTGTGAAATTAATAATTAAAAAGTTCTAAACATTTTTTTTTTTAACTTCTAATTTTTTCTTATGAGTTTTGCTTTATATTTATATGTCTGGTGATATTATGAAAACAATTAATATTATATGAGAGAGTAGTTCAAACACAACAAAAATAGAAATCAAACTAAAAAAACAACTAAATCGACTAGAAATATAAAATAAATACCAAAATGATATTAGGACACTATAGTAAATGGCTCTCAGCTTTCAATTTTGAACCTATAATTATTTTAAAATACATACCGTAACCACAATTATTTCACATTTAAATCAAGAGATTTAACAGTTTAAATCCATCAAGCTTTTAAGCATCGGTTTCAATCATGCTAAATTTACTGCACCTCTTAAACTATACAGTTATGTTATTGCTTCAGAAAAATTACTTTAATCACTATATTGTCACTAAAAAGTACAAGCATAATCAACGAGGAGAAGCACCTTTTTAATTAATTAAGTAATTAGAATACTCTCATTTATCCAGGGTTAAAAAAAAAACAAGCACAATATTAATTCACAAAAAAAAAGAAAAAAAAAGTGATATTAATTAATAAAAAGTGATCACTATCAAACATTAATTTTCTTTATATTTATTCAGGAATTTAAAAAAATGTAGTAACATAAAAAAATAAAATTCTGAGGCAAAAGTTATTTGTTTCATAAATTTGATTTAATGAAAAGCCAAAAAATAAAAAAAAAATTTCTCTCATAAGGTTTTAAGGCCACTCTTTCCCAAAACCTCAACAACGATTTAATATCACCTTTAGAGAGCTGATGATCATCATCCAGAACAAAGTATATTCAAAATTTATAAAGTGAGTAGACCAGGTGAATAAGGAGACATCCAACTATATGAAGAATATGAAAGTATTTCATAATTTTTAAACCTTATCAATCAATCCCACTTTACATACTAGAAATGATAAATAAACAAATAGGAAATAACCCCCTTCAAACTAAAATTTGTATACATATTAAAATAAAGGTAGGTTTTAATTAAATTTATATTAATGGCCAAAGTATATTAATTGGGACTTACTCGCCTTAAACAGAATGATGACCGGGTACCCACCGGGTTTATTAAAAATAAAAAATGGATTCAAAACAACAGAAAGTAATTTAACCTCTTTTTTTTTTTTTTTTTTTTTTTTTTTTTTTTTTTTTTTTTTTTTTCCAAAACTGTAACATAAAAATAAACCAGATATGCCCACTTAAACAGTTACTGATTTTTTTTACCTCTAAGTTATTTAGCAACAACAACTGACTTACTAAATCTGCAATATTTTAAACTCAAAATATTACGACTTATAACAAAAGCTCCTTGGTATGTACACAATGAAAACCTATATACTGACTTACAACAACCAATAATCGACCAATATATAGGGAACCATTCAACTTCCCTTCTTCGAAGCATCAAGAACAAGGAAGAAGGAAGCTTGTGATGGATGGAAATGAAATCCTAGACGTAGGAAGGAAATATTAATTTAACAAGTTTTCAATGCAGGAATAAAGAATGGATCATATAATAGAATGCAGATACAGGCCAAGAAGATGTACTGAACATTCAGAAGTCATAGATGATACCACCATAGGGGAGGGGAAGGAAGGAGCAGCTCCAGAACCCTGGATAAGAGAGTTTGCCCTATTTTTTTAGAGGTACTTTCCTAAAAGAAAAACAAATACTTCTATATATATAAAAAAAGATTTGATCTAAAAAAAAAAAAAAAAAGAACATGGTAACTATTAGTTGAATTCAGAACAAAAAAAAATAAAATAAAAAAAAATGATTTAAAAAAAAGTTCATAACAAATAAGTACTTAATTAAAATCAAGTTTAGAATTTGAATTTAACTTACCAAAGATTTATAGAGATAATATAAAATTAGAAAATTTTAATTTGAATGAACTGAAATGGGAATGACATTTTAAAAGAAATGCACATAATATTAATGGTTCGGCTTAAAACATACCGTCATGGATCCCTATAGGTACTAAGAGGCATAAAAATAAAAAGAAATTGCGAAGAACCTTTCGCCAATCTGAAGGAACTGCATATGGAAGTAGGATGTAAGTCAACTTATGAATCTGTAAACATAAATTATTCTTAGTATTTACAATATGAATGAATTTCTGTATTTTGTAAAAATAATTACAATCACAGGAGGTCTGACTCCAGAATGAACAGTTTGAAAAAAAAAAAAAAAAAAAAAAAAATATATATATATATATATATATATATATATATATACATAAATTGAAACAAACGTAAAATCCATATATCACACATAATATAAAATTAAATAAATATACTACACATAATAAGTACAACTTAAAAAAAAAGAAAATTTTTGTCTGAAAAAGAAAAACAAAATTTTAGACAAATAAAAATTAAACAAAATACTTCGAGATAACTAATCACCATCTGAATTAAATGTACGTGTTATAAATAAATAAATAGCTTTTAAAAGCTTTATGCTCTTAACGGTTAAAAGATTTTCCATGGTCAACTCGGAGTAGGTTTGGGCAGGAGATACTTGCTTAAATACTTTTGCCTTTGTCTCCTAAATGCCGAACAATCCAGCAAAAAGTGTGTGACACCATCGCTAACATTTGTGTCACAAAACTCACACGATTGATCACTGTTAAATTGCCTATGCATGCCACCGTACGACAGTCGTGTATTCCTTTTGCTGGCCATCCTCAGTTGAGGGAGAATTCTCTGGTTTTCTATATGGGTGCTAAATTGTAGGTACGTTTGAGGTATACCAAAGGTTGTGACATTTCTATAATATAGATTAAACTCGGACTGCGCCACTCAATCGAAATCTAAACTCATGAGATGATTCCTCATTGCGTCTTCGAGGTCGACGCCGTGCTGTTTAATGATTTCTAAGTTCAAACAAGTCAAAATGTCAGAAGCTCCCACCATAGCAAGCAGTTTACCTTTTGTGACACCATGATTTTAGTTTTGTCAGTGTTAATGGTAAGAAGGTTAGATTTACAATATTCTGACAAAATGTTAAGACTTGTTTGAGTTTTAAGCCAGGTTAAAGAGAAAAAAACCATATCGTCTGCGTATAAAAGAGCAACCAAGTCGATATGATTCATTATATTTATTCCTCTAACATTTTTATCTCGAAAAAAAGTTATAATGTCAGAAATATAAAGTGAAAATAAGAGAGGACTAAGTATTTCCCCCTGCAGAACTCCTTCTGACACATTCATTTCCTTTGATAATTCAAACCCATCTGAAACTCTAAAAGTGGCTACTTCATAGAAATTGATCAAAATTCTCAAAAATTTGCCGTTGATCCCCTGATTATAAAGTTTATTCCACAGCTTACTATGTGGGACCGAATCAAAATCTCTTCGGAAATCGATAAACGTGGAAAACACCTTTCTTTTTTTCAGTCTCAATTGAATGTTAATTCCAGCAGAGAGGATGAAGATGCAATCTCTGCAGCCCCTGCCCTTTCTAAAGCCCATCTGTTCTTCCGGAATTAGTTTTACAGAATCTGCCCAGTTCACTAATCTATTGTACATAATTCGGGTAAAGATTTTAGTTATAGCATTAAATAAAGCTATCCCCCTGTAATTTCCAGGATCTAGCGGGTCTCCCTTTTTATGCAGTAAAATCAATTTTAGTGAAGACCATTGATTAGGAATATTTTCTTCTTCCCAGATCTTGTTGAAGAGCTTTAACAAGTATGTAAGCCAGGTAACATCGAAGTTCATGTAACACTCGTTTAGTATCATATCAAACCCCACTGCCTTTCTTGGTTTACTTAGTATTTTTAATAAAAAATTCAAAAAATATTTTGAATTTTCTATATTATAAATTTATCTTCAGGAAGCTAAATTGATAAAGTTTGATAAAACAAGTTTGATCATATTTAGGAGATTTTATTTTGTTTAATATATTTTACTTAGTACCTGCTACCACTTTAATAGCATGAAAACCAAGATTTATTTATTTGATAGAGGGCCAAGGGACATTATCAGAACTTAGGAATGATCCAGCCGATGTTCATGAAACCTGGTAATTAAGTTATTTATAAAATTACTATCACTTCGGCAGCATTAAAACAGTTCCCAATATTTTTTTTTATCGGAGAAGGCGTTCATCAAACAAAGAAGATTGTAGTGATTAGGCCACATCCAAATGATGTAGGACCAAGGACTATCAAAAGATTATAGCTGGCAGGACTGAAGGGGGGGGGGGGGATATTGAGAGTGGATAAGGTGGTTAAATGAGGTGGAAGACAACCTGAGGAGGGTATGGTAGAGGTTGGTGAAGCAGACAAGAAGAGCAATATTTTTATTCTTGTTCCTCGTGAGGCCAAGACAAAACTATGGCTGTAGTACAGTACTGAATAAATAAAAACTCCTATAACAGAGATTTTAGAAAAGAAATATTCCATCACTCCTATCTTGCAAATTGTATTCAGAAATAGCAACTAGCTAAATACAAAAAAAATTATGCAAAATTGAACACTAAGGTGTTTGGAATACTTAGTTTTCAATAAGGTTGATCTACTTGCAAAAAAAAAAAAAACAGTTGTTTATTGTTAAAACATTGCAAACATAAATAGTTAACCAATTATAACAATCACTTACATTAGTTTGTTGAAAAAGATTAACTACATATAAGATTTCATCTAACCTAATGTGGTTTTCTAAACAAAATCAATTTTTTTTTTTTTTCTGTGATTCATTAAACATTCACTACAATGGTTTAATCTAACTTTTTAATACAGTAATTATTATCGTATCAGGAAAATGGTAAAATGACATTCTGTTTTAAAATATTTAAGAGATAGTAGTTCCTATAAGTTCTTGAGTAGTGTATTGGTGTATTGTAAAGAAAAATATTTGTAGAAAGTTCTCAATTGTTAAATAAATAACTCAATGGATCAAATCAAAATTAAGATCAATTTATATTTCAAAATTATTATGTACTTCAACTCACCTCATGAGCAGCGCAAACAAATATAAATGTTGTAATGAGGACATTCAATACAGGATACCCAGGAACGAAGACTAGAACACCATGGGCATCAGCTGCCATCCAAATGTGATACTGACAAAAACACAGCTCCAATGATATTTTACCAAACCATGCAAATAATGATGAAAAACGAGATCGTAATGTTCCATTTACGTTCCTTAAGACAATGTAAGAGACAATCTGAAATTTCCACAAAAAATAAGGTTTAGTTCAACATTAAGCAAATACTATACCTACATTTTTTATCACCATTCATTCACCAACAATGTGAATTGTTAAAAATCATTAAATTCATTTAAAATGTTTAACATAAATATTTAAGTAAAAAAACTGGAATCGTAAATATAGAAATAGCCAATGTTTAGTTATTAATTTCCTGGCTATCGTAAAGAAGTAAATAAATCATAATTATCCACTTTTCATTAGGGTATTTTTGATCGTTTTCCAAAATCCTATAATTACTCTAAAAATATTATTGTCCCCAAAATAGATACTTTAAAGCCTCAACAAGAAGCACAACTTAACCAATTTTTCAGAAGGCAGATATTAAAAATCCTCCATTGAATATTAATATTTAACTCGGTTTAAAGGTAATCCAAATTCTTCACAACAATCAACAAATTATAAATTGGTGGATACATAAATTTTTTTTTTGTTAAAATTTTAGTTAAAAAATCAGTTAAACCTAAACTGATAATGGATAAATGGAAGTTTTAATTCCATATGATTAAAATATCATAAAATGATAAATCATATCAGATGAACTAAATTATATTTTACATACTTAAGGAGAGGTAGAGAATAGATAGACTTATACACACAAGAGCAACAAACAATATCCATTATCTATAACTTTATCTATGACATATTGTTACGGTCAAAGAGATTAACTGGGATCGAGGACCACCCAGGCAAACAAACACAACCCCAGATCTCCAGGTCAGGTAGCCGAGAAGGGTCCAGGTTTACACAACAATGGGCTTGCCCTCTGACCCGAACAGTCTGGAATGTTAGATGAGGCTATAAATTGGCCAGCCCCAGCCTGGAGAGTCAGTCAAGAGGGGAATCTAGGGGCAGTTAGCGAGGAGTCATCAGTCAGTCACTGACCGAGGCGGTAACTGTCCAGTGGCAGTGATTTGGTGTTGGTAAAAGTAGTGAGTCTCTGTATGTGTCAGTAATGTATTTAGATTTAGAGAATCTTATGTGTAATTGTAAAACCTAGAATTAAGTTATTTAGGATAAGTATTACCTTATTACAGAAATTAGTATAATTAGATATAGGTTAGACCTAAACGATAATTGTAATTGTCAGTTTATATTAGATTAAGAATCCAGTTGTATTTATTAGTTTGAAATAAATTAGTGTTTAATATTCAAGTGTAGTTTGATTAGTCATATCCCCAGTGGCCTGTAACAATATTGTTAACAGAATATGTAAAGGATTCTATCCCAGGTTTATAAATCCACTAAAACAGAAAAAAAAATTGAACTGTATTCCACAGGATAGAGAAGTTAATCCATGGACTAGATAATAATTCGTTACATCCTCAAAGAATTAATTTCTATAAATCATCTTATATGGGAATTTATTAACTAAAATTTCCTACACTTTATAGGGTTAAGAGAACTATTTTATTCCCAATTTCAAAGAGGATTTCCACTGTTTACAAGACACTTAATTATAGTAGGTAAGAAATAAATTTTTAAATTATTTCTAAAAAGTAAAATGGAAATGAAATGCAATCAAGAACTCACTGGAACAAATGTGCTGTAAGAATGCACTTCATCACAGTCTGTTGAGTTAGAGCAGATAAAAGCATAGCCTGATGCAGCAGCGAGCCCGATGAGAGAAAGGAATGTGACGGCAAGAGCAGGCCTCTTAGACATCAAGTTTGAATGGTTAGAATCGTCTATGATACCGTATCGTTGTCCTGTGATTAGAGCTAGGCCAAAAATCACACCATAACACATGCTGAAAATGAAAACTCAAATTTGTAACCAAAGTGTTTGGCAAAATTGCCCCTTTCCTAAACAAATAAATAACACAGTAATAATACTACTTATTTCATAAAAATAAAACAAAATTTTATTATAACAAATTTATATAATAAACCATAAACTCAACAGTTTCAATCTATTTCTGCATGTATGCTAACATAAATTTGAGGACATTTTCTTTATTATGTAAATTATAATATATTTTCCAAGAAATGTAACATATTTGCATTACGATATCACCATTATAATCTCTAATCTTAAAGGAAAGCAAAGAAACTGTTAACATACATATCACATAATAAAAAACTCTCCACAATGAACACTCACAAGTCAGATGGTTTTGTGTGTTGCAAAGAGGGTAATATGCTGTGAAAGAGGATAGAAAATGCGAATGCATCAAAAACTTAAAGTTTATGTTTACAATTTTTTTCAAAATATGCTCTAAACAGATCAACTTTAATTCTGCCCTGGGTCATAAATCACTCTAAACACATACAGGACAAATTAAATGCGGTTTCTCTTAACTATTGGACAATTTTAAGAGCTGAAGCTAGGATCATAATTTCAGGAGTTTTTTGAGCTTGTACTCACTGGATTTGTCTTGCTTTTTTCTATTATCGGACATCTAGTAACACCATAAAACATGTGGCTATTTTCTCCAATATTCTATATAATATAACATTCTCTTAGAAGAACAACAGTACCTCTGTCTTGTTTTTCTGACTAAAATTTTCGGCTAACTCCCACAAAGTAAACTTTTTTTTTGTAAACTGAAATTTCTTTTTCTTTGGAGACTTAAATGACAAGCAACTGTTAGTCGTTTTCATCTAACTCTAACACTTACTAAACAAATACTCAAACCTTCCAATTAATTTCAAAAGACTTATTTACATGACAGTAATAAGACAAATTTGGACCAACAGAGTTGAGCTTGGGGCTCCTCTATACCTTCCAATTCTTCTCACATCCAAAATCCTTTGTAAAATCCTAAATGCTCCTTAATATGTCACAATTAAACTTATTCATAATGATCTAAAGGTCCATCATCTTCTTCTTTAGAGGCACTATGGTCCTCGAAAGACCTTGGTTTTTTCAACCACTCGCTCTTACTCCTCTCTCACCAAAACCCATCTCCTCCATTATCTTACATCCAGGCTCCTGATGTCTTACTTTATGCCTTCCAGCCACCTTTGTCTTGGGTCTTCCCCTCTTTCTTGCACCTCCAGGGTTTCCCTCCAAATATTTTGTGATTGTGAAGTCAATTGGAGATTAAGGAATACAAACCTAATGTAGCACATTAAACCATGTTGAAAAATTAGTTCCGATAACCAAGGTTCCTTGTAATAATAAACTGTCAACCTACATCATATCATATCATATCTACCTAATTGTATTGATCCTTCCATACCCTCATGCGTACCTCAAGTACATCATATCTTTATGGAATCTAAATGATCCAGATTTTAAACCACTGAAGCAAAATTTATCTTATGGATTCAGACATAAAAATTTTACCACATTAATCAACTATCACAGCCTGTTCTTTTCTTCCAAGACATTTCAAATTGATTGTGGAACTGATTTGAATGAAAATCTTTAGTCAAAAATTATTAAGAGTCCAATGGAGTATACGAAGCAAAATTAAATTAAGTAAATAACCATGCTAAATAGGTCTAGCTAATTAATTCAAGATAATATTACAACATGAAATACAACCTACCTATAACGGTTCATTTTCCATCTGACCCACCAGTCATGGATGTCATCATCAGTTGTGACAAAAAGAGCTTTCCAAGGTCTTGTTACAAAAACTTTTTCAAAGAACACCTGAAAACAAAAAAAATATATAAAAAAAACTCAAAATAATTTTAAATGAATAAAGTTCTGACTCACCTCAGACATAAAAAGAATTATGATCAATGAAAACAGGCCAACCAACTTGAGGACAAGATAGAGATAATGGAGAGGGTTGGCTTCCACTGATAGAGCAGAGACTCTAGGAGGCAGTACCAGAACCAGGTACACAAATAAGAACCAGAAGGATATCAATGGAGCAAATGCATAGAACTGGTACGGTCGATTCATACACATACAAAGTAATACAGGTAGCATATTAAACCTGAATATCACCTGTAAAAAAATGATAATTTACAATAATTTATTTGTAAATTAATTTATTATTCATAACTTAGAATCATTAATTTATTTATTCTCTGTTTAATGTTTTATTTTGACTACCTTCTAATTACATTTTTATTACAAGTAACTTTTTGCATTTGGTCACAATGTACATGGAAGGAGAATTATTGCAGAGCTTCATTAGGTATTAAGTTCTCAATTTAATACTAAAACTGGAGCATATCAGTTTTAAAAGAATTCAGTTTTAGATTAAACAAATAATGTATTCATTGGTAGACAGATATAGTAAAAATCAATTTGTTGAAGATCTTTTTTTTTTTCTCTTTTAATTTAAATTCAATTTATAATTTTAACCAGTATTAATAAAAGGTGGACATAATTGAATTATAAAAATTACAAATGATTAAACTAAATACAAAAAAACTGAAAATAAATGCTCTACAATTAATGACGACCACACCATTCATTGACTATGGCTAAAAATTAATTAGTCTAATCTTTAAACTAACTAAAAAATAAAAATATCTAATTGACTATACCTGAAAAAATCTTACGATCCCAGCATCTTGACGATGCCAAAGATAATAAAAGTGACAGTAACCAGAAAGGAAGAAATAAGCAGAAACCAAGATCTGAACATGGTTTCGTATGTGTAGGTTTGCACTGGCACCAGTCATATTGTATATCAACAAAACCAGCTGCATCCAACCTGAAATCAAGAAGTTATTTACATTCCAATGAATATATAATGTAACTATATCGTATATGTTACTGTTAAAACTACAACTCAATTTTTAACATTTTAAGCTCAGGGGACAGCTTAGATAAGGTAAAATAAAAATGCAGTTCCAATCAGATCTCATAAGACAAGCATAAAATAGTTTTATTTTTATCGATATATCATAAATTGTCAGCTAATAGCGAACACTGTATTATTGTCAGGATATTCATATTATGAGTTATCCAAGGCTATTATAAAAATATGACAGAAAATTCTATATGTTTTCAGGTAACCTTATATATACTAATATATATGATCAGAATTAGAGGTTCATTAGAATTTATTACACTTTGACATTTTTTTTCTATTATTAATTATTGAACAATTAATTCAATATGTTTTGGGAACATTATTTCCTATCATCGGGAACATTCATTCATTATTGGCACAACAAACGAATGTAGCGGTCCTTGGTATACTCAATTGCCTTTGCCCAATCATCCCTGTCGGCAGCGCACTTGATGAATATTCCATTCTTCCTTAAGTCTTCTTTCACACTATCCATCCAACTAGCTTTTGGTCTTCTTTCCATCTAGGCCTAACTCTTTCCGGCTTCCTATGATAAATTCTTCTTGCTGTTCTCATCTCATCCATTTGCAGGATGTGCCCAAACCATTTCATATGTTGGACTTGGGCGAACTGGAATATAGATAATTTGCCATACATCAAGTAGATTTCTTTTTTTGTTCTTAAGCGAGGCAATACTTCTTTAAATTTAGGCCCTACTAAACATCTAAGTATTTTTCTTTCAAAACGGTCTATCAGAATATAGTCTATAAAATATTTGTTATATTTCAATAGAAACACATCAATAAATATAAATACATATTTGATTAGCACTTTCTGTAAACAATACTCCTAACAGTAAGAATTGGTAGGAGAAGCACGGTAGGAAGAAGATGCTAATCATTTATGTAATTGTATTTATTAGCTTGTTTTATTGAAATAGGAAAAAATATTTTATAGACCAAGTGACGAGAGACATTTGTTTCAGATGATGGGAAATATACTTCTCGAAACATATTATCTTATTTGTTAAATAATTAATAAAAGGAGAAAATATTCAAATAATTAATAAAAGGGTCCTGGAATTCTGAGTGCAATGTGTATACCAACACTATCTAAATAAATTTTTCCTTGAAGTTTTTATGTTTTCTCTGATAACAAACTAAAATTAGTTTATAGTACTATAAAAGAAGAATAACTCATATTATGCAAACAAATTTAGGAAAAATAACAATTTAATTTAAACGTACATAGAGAATGTATGGATTATTCACCTTGGACGATCACCAACAATCATATTCTTGATCAATAAAGTTTTAGTTCATTTGTTACTTCTAGATATGTCTTGTCAGCCTGTTGAAGTTATTACAATTTAGATGAATGTTAAAAACTGTTTCCTGTTGTGTTTAAGATAACACATTATGAGGAGGGCAGATATTAGTAGCTGCTTTGTGGACTGCTACCTCCTCTCCTGCCAAATATAGTTGGGTCTCTTAGGCTCCCCGCTCATAATGTGTTAACAATATGTATTTATTATTGGATAGTGTCTCGATAAATGTAAATATATGGTCACTGAGTGTTTTTTAGTAGAGTTCTACTTTCAGTTGATAAATCATTAGCATATACAAAAATATTGGTTGTCATCAGATTAAAAAGAAGTTAATATTGAACAACCAAATCTTGTAATTATATTCAAAAGTTTTATCTTATAAATTAATAATTAGTAGGATTTTCAATCTTATTAATATATAATACAGGTGATATATGGTAGTGAGACATAAGACCACACTGAATGACATGAAAAATACTTCAAAATATGGGAAAAGAAGATTACAGAAAATATTTTCCACCATAAGAAAGAGGAAGACACAAAGAAGATAAAAAAAAAGAAGAAGAGTAAATTCAGAATTGAAGAGAGAGTGAATTTACACAATCAAACTTTTTTAAGCCAGTGAAATAACATTAATCACATTGTATATCTCTAATTAGATAATTAAAACAGCTCTGAGACATTATATATATTTTGTTGATACATCTGAATAGTCTAACATGTTGATGTAATTCAGTAGTTTTAAAATTAAATTAGATTAATAAAACTATTAGAAGGATGTTAAAAAAAAAATGTGATGGGGTGCTTAGTGAGAATATGTCAACACCTCACCAAATCAATATGTAAAGAATCTGTGGATAAGTTTTTTTAAAGTTTTGTAATAGGAAACATACCAGTTGTGTAATACAGTTTTCCTACTAAGTATTATACATGTGTTTAGCTGAACAAATAGCTGTTATAATAGTAACTATTATGTTTTAATATAAAATAATCATGAAAGTAATATGCATGGAAATTCTGGAATAATATAAGTTTGAAATAAAGGAAGATCATTTCGAAGTCACAAGACAAATAAAAAGTTACAGATAATAATAGACTAGATTAGTCATTATACATTGATAGAAATGGCAAATAAATATATACCTTTCCACTCATCAGTTTGATCCCTATGAAGGAATTTGGTATACCTGCTGTCTTCAGTGAAAAAAAGACCCAAAGCAAAAACATACCCCAACGGCAACCAAAAACTTATTGGGGAATAATATTTATTTTCTTTCATAAAGAAATTGGTTCTGAAATGAGAAACATTCAACATTTAAAATAAAGAATAAACCACCAAATGACTATATATATAGTACAAGACAAATATTTAATTCAATAAATTCCAGCAATGAATCTGATATAAAATTAATCAAAATCAATTAGGTATTGAATTTTCTAAAATATTTACTAAGACATCAAATAAAATAAATTATTTAAACAGGATACTAACAAGCGTAGTTATATATTGGGGGGGTGCTTACCTAACTGTACTGATTGCTAATAAATTAGTCTTCATTTTTCTGCTACAATATAATTAAAATGAATTATAAACCATCAATTAAGAATTATCACTCTGTGGTTAAGTAATAGTTTTATGTAATGTAATAATAATAATAAAAGGCTCAGCAAACCCGAAGCATTGACCTGACACCTCCCTCCAACCCACTCGCTCAAAACCCAAATCCCCAAGGTCAGCCCAGATGCAATCCTCTCATCTTTGTATTGGTCTAACCTTCGGTCGTTCATCCGAAAACTGATTATTTTTTTTCGGAATTCAATCATTACTAAACCCAACACCTTTACATGACCATTTTATCCGTCTCACTGTTATTAACTGAACTCAATCTTTCAGATATAACTACCACAGTTCCGCATTGTGAAGCCTTTTCAATTCTCCCATTTCTTCATCGTTTTTTGGGCCCAATATTATTATTTATTATAACATAAGAGGCCAGGTTTTGCATCCGTACTCTTGGCAGTACAATAGTCGTATATATCCCAATTTTTAAATATGTATGTATTTTACTGAACAAAAATTATTACTTTATGATTCATTCTGTTTTATAATTTATCCCTCCTACCTAACCTTTAATCTATTAACCCATATTGAGAAATTGAGGAATTTATTAACCCTATTGAGGGTTTATTTATTCACTTTATTCACTAACAGAGATAAAAAATTTCATATTCAGAATGCAAAAAAGTTTTTTTTTTTGGGTTTGTAAATAGCAAAGACTCAAAGTTCTATTCACAGGCATAAAAAAGTAATTCACTCATTGATAGAAATGTATTGAGAGTAGTGGAGGGTATTTTGATCAATAAAAAATGTTATTTATTTTAAAACCATAACCCTGCATTAATTTCCAGGCATCAATATTTTAATCGGTTTTCTAGCGCATACCAGCCATAATGGGAAGTAGGGGCCACAATTTAAATTTATGATTTTTACATACCATTTATATGATCTATACTGTCTTTTATATTTGGTACATATAATAAACAAATATATATTTAATATCAAATAAATATATATATTTTTTCCACTATATTTCTTTTATCCACACATGTTCCTCAAAACGCGACAATAAGTGGATGTAATATATAAAACTATGAAAAATTGGCATGTCAGTCATGAACAAATACATAGCAACCATTAAATATAAAAATATAAATTTTGAAAGTTATAAAAAGAAAAAATATATTCACCTATCACATAGATAAAAATATGCCATAATAACACTCATTTTTGCAAGTGATATAATTAATGTATATGCCTTGGTAGGTGGATCCATTTTAATCTTAGTTCTTTTCCGGCGAATGGCAACCAGTAAGCCCAGGAGACAACTGCAACAAAGTTGTACATTGATTGATTACTTCACTGATGTATGTTCAGTAATAGTTTAGTACATTAACAGATCTTACAAATTTTATGAAATAATAGTATCTTATATGTAGCATTAAAATAACTAATAAGCACTGGACTAAAAACGGAGTCTCCATCTCCCCTTCTATTCCCACTTAAATGTCTATTGTTTATTATTCAGTGTCTAAGTTTTAGTTTGGAGATTGTTATCAGTAGTAAAAGTGAAGAATTAGTCCTTAGATTCATGACAGAGGAAAGTCTAGTTATCTCTTGCTTTAAAATCATTTAGGGTCATAGAAGAAAAGTTGAGATTTATTTCCTAATTACAATGACAATGCATTTAACCAATTATACAATACAATATTGTCTATACTATTAGTATTCCAGATTGATTAAATTATTCCACAACCAAATTCTCAAAGCAAAAGGCTAAGTTGCAGAAGGTAAACCTTAAAAGAAAAACGTTTTGTTGCCTGTTTGTTTGTTTATTTCGTTTAACGTCACTTTATGCTGCTATGGCTAATCGGACGATGCTACGGTGGGAGTCCTAAATTTTGCCTATCCAGGTATAATTAGGATAGGGATCTTTAACGAGTACCTCACATCGCACAGGCTCGGGACCCCCATTTTACGTCCCTTCCGAAGGACGGCATAGCTAAGGATTTTTTACTCCCTTTAAAAAATCCTAAGGTCATCTGCCGGGCTGCGAACCCGCGATCTTGGGTTTAGTAGGTTGCTATACTAACCACTACACCACAGGTGACCCCTTTTGTTGCCTGTTATAAACAATCAACAAAAATTATGGAAAATAAGATACAGAAGTTGGTAAAGCAAGAGAAAGGTGAAAGGCGAATTAATAAGATATAATAGATTATATAAAAAATTGGAATGTAATACATAATGAAAAAAAAAAAAAAAAAAAAAAAATGGAACCTAAGACAGTTAAAAGTAAAAAATAAAACCTACCACAATGCTACAGCTGAATAGGTTAGTCTTTGAATAATAGTTGTCCTCTCAGGAGATGAACAGCAAGTCCCATCATTGAACGCCATGTGGTCATTACAATGGAGGTTAGCAAGGATTTGAGTATGGTGCTTTAGGGCCTTTGGAGGGATGGTGAGGCCATCCCACCCACCAAGTCCTGAGACCAGAGCACGGGTGCTGGACCAAACTTGAGCCTTACTGTGATACAGTACCTGTTTGATCAAGAAATATAAAAAAATAACATCAACATCTACCACTATGTTCAAAAAGTTTTAAGAATAGAGTTATATAATCAAAATTATATACTGCCTCATCCCTATTGAATCACTGTAAAATTATTGGACCATTTCATGTGAAGTGTCTGTTTTTATAATTTCAGGACTTCAAAGTGGGATCAGTAGAATTATGTTTTTTACTGTTAACATTCACAGATTGTAATGAGTCATTATTAATACTCTCTTTTTTTTTTTTTTTAATAATATTTAATAACACTCCAATTGATCACACACTGTTAAGTATGCCATTAAATATGATCACGGAAATGAAATTATAGAGTAAAATTTTTTATATGAGTGTTTAAACTTCAGACACACAGTAACCCAACCACAATGAAACGCTAACTACCATAGCCTTCAGGATAGGGTGATGTCTCAACAAACCACATGACACATATCAAAACCAAATTAGCATTAAAAAAATTACATTGACGTACTGCATCAAAAGTTACAAAAAACAGCCTGCAGTAGTTAACCAGAGGGGTAATATACTCTTATATGTCAACACCAGACCTCGTGTTTCATGGGAGACAGTTAAGAAACTAAATGAGCTGTGTTAAGAAGTCCTTTCACACCCACCTTTTGACTTAATGGAAAATGGCCTTGAGTTGTGTACTGTATGTGACATTATTTATGAATAAATTTATGGTTTGGTGTTCAGTAGAGGTCGGGCACCACATACTAAACTTATAAAGAGAAACAATATCTTACAGTACCAATGGTAATTCAATAACTATGTAACCCTCAACAAAAAGAAGATAGAAACAATAATTATAACGATTCAACTCACTTCACGAGCAGCCCAATTATATTGATCAATAGCACGATTAGTTATGCTGGCCCATTGTTTTGGGAGTTTTTCCTCATTGACAGGTTCCAAAAGCATCCATAGCACTCTACTCTTCTTCATAGAAAGAACATCAATTGGCTGAAAAACAAATAAAACATTAATAAAAAGTATGTTAAATGTATATTGTGATTTATAAATCCCTACATTACTTTCCAAAACAGAAAATTTAGATTTAATGCATTGCTAAAACTCCTATTTTAAGCTGTTTTCCTGTCCGATTATTTTTTTTTCTTTTTCAGTAAAGTCAAATGAACAAATTAAAAGTTATCTGACTTATTATAACTCATGAATCACAATACAGTGGACGCCGCTTACAAGACTCACTTTGGGATCGACAAAAAGTGAGTCTTATAGGCGAAAAGGAAAAAATAATTTTAAAAATGTCTTTAATTTACGAAAAAAAACCTTATTTTATCAGTTAATAGCGTGTATGAGTAGAAGATAATGCTCAAACATAATTTACGTTGGTTTTAAAAATTACGTTTGTTTTTTATTAGTTTCTAGTTTTTCAAGAATGTATCGTTCACAACCATAATGCTTTTCAAAATTGGTCCCTTGGTGCTGGACAGCTCTCCTCAACACCCCAAGAGCCCGTAGAACCTCAGAGTGTGAAGGTGGAAGCGTCACTTCATCAGTTTTTGCTTGTCAACTTCGTCATCATTCGTGACATTTGACGAACTGCTGCTCCCGGCTTCTCTCTTGACCGACTCACAGATCAGGTCCTCACGCCTCATTGTCATAAATTCGGACCGAATATTTTAGATAGTTTTGAAATAAAATTGATTAAGGCTTAACATCAAGTCTTGATTGTAAACATATTCAAGTATGAGGAAAGGATTGGTTAAGGTATGCATTCATATGAATTCATAGTTCTGATGATGATACTTTTTAGTGAAATATCAACTGCCTAAAATACGAGAGTTTCTCCGTAAGTGAAGGAGAATAACCTTTTCCCTCGAATAGTAGCGACTAAAACACCGAAATTAATCGGAAGAAGGATAGAATCGTCAAAAGGTATTCTGGGCGCGCGTAAGGGGTTGGTGGCAGTCTTCTCCACCGGTACACCCATTTATTCTGCCAATTCTACAGCTTTTTGGTGAAGCAATGTTCCTGAAAGGTGAGCATCCTTATCCTTAACTTTCAGAAACCATTCTTTTAACGAGCATTCAACATTAGAGTTCTTTCCACCCCTTTTCCGTTTCCGACTCTGAGATTTATTTTGTAATGCTTCACTTTTGATTTATGGTCTATTTTTCAAAATCCTGCCCAATACAGTTTGTGAAACGTTACTTACGTTATTTCGGAGAAACTGAGTCTTATATCCGGAGTGGCAAGTCTTATAACCGACTTTTTTTGGTGTGTATTTGGATACGTCTCCGGAACGTTCAAGTTGATTCTGAGTCTTATAGGCGGCTGAACCTTATAACCCATGAGTCTTATAAGCGGCGTCCACTGTAGTTATTTTGTTTAAAGATGTTATTCTGTTTATTATAATCATCCATATATTACAATACATAATAGTTATTCATAAATATATAACTTAGTTAGATTTACCAACCCGAGCTAATTTAGTAAGATTGAATGCAAATTCCTTGATTCCTCTCTTTGAACCATTGGTTTTTTGTATTGTTTCAATTCCACATCCAGCCACCATAAGACTTGGTGGCTCTAACTCATCCTAAAAAAAAATATAACAATAAGAACTCTAACATATAAAAAACATTATGATATTAAAGAACAGAAATGCTTGAAGGAAACTTATTGCTTTAGGGAGTTAACTACAAAGTTTTTAATGTTAAAATTAAGCAATGTTTCATTCCTATATCAATAAACTACAAATGATTTAAAATAAGCTATTTCTAGTAAATACTACTAAACAAATTGAGTTTTCTTAACAAGCTCACAATAATTCATTTGCTGTTGGTCTGAAATATACTGAAATACTTAGAAGGCCCAGTAAATAAATAAAAAATCGGGTTTTGGAAGTGGTTATCTATTGAGTGAGTGGAAGTTGTCACCAATAATTAATAATGGGAAAACCATAAGTTTTTTTGTTTTGTTTTTTAATTTAGATCACATAATTACAAGGAGATTTCTTTTTAACACATTAACTGGGGTGAAAACAGTTGAGGACATGTCATTATGGCCAGCCCCTTACCATCCAGCTGCAGGTGACAACACATAGTCATGAATATGAAAAAAATATTGTGATGCTACTCATGATAAGTGTTACACAGTGCCAAAGTATTTATGAAATAAAAACTTTCAGTACAGAGAAAGGACCATGGTCAAAAGACTTATCAGTCAACCTGTTAAGAGCAAAGTAGTTTTAATAGTTAGTGGTGCATTTTTCAGTACCAAATAATTATTCAAATTATTTTTATACACTATAAGCATGATAGTATAGAATCATTAATCTAACTAGAAATTAATAAATGATTAGCAACTTCCATGATATTCAGTTTATTAGATAATTAATTTCAAATTTTGTCCATTCATTTTCAATTCAAGACTTTAGTGTGTAGGATTAGAAGTAACTCTAACTTATTGCATCACTGGATAAGGACTTATTCAACCAAGGTATAAAGATAAATCTATAACATTCAAAAGCAGTTTTATAACTAAACCTTCAAATGGAACATCTGTCTGATAGACGGATATAGTTTCTAAGTGATGTACTAAATCTTGCTGGAGAATGATTGAAGGTGTGAGGTTGAGTGTGTGTTTCAATTAAACCCATCTTTGGGGAGACTGAATGTTAGCTGTTTGGCATCGGACCCTAAGCAGCTAAGATTGCATTTTCTTGAACATACCCCGTCCTAACGGCGGATGTTCCCACTAGCGTAACAATTTTGTATATCTGTTAGGTGGGTGTTCCTACAAATGTACAATATCGTATCTCTCATTTATTTCATGACTGCCTCTGAAGCCTGTTATCCTTATAAGTTTATATATTTTGATTTATTTATGTTATTATCCTATTTTTATTTATTTACTATTTTATTGAGGCTTTTCTACTTCTCATAAATATGCTATTTCATTATTCAAGGTTACACCTTTTTGTTTGTGACTAATTTATACTTTCTGTAACTGACGTATTTTGAACTGAATTTTCAAACTTAAATGAAAATGATGCCATGAAACGTCCTGTTTTTTCAGTCAATAGCGTACTTTGCTTTAATTTTTTTGTGTTTTAGACCTATGTACTTTTCTTGTTTCTTAAAGACAGATTGTAATTATGTTCCAAATTTCGTTAACAGAATAAATAATTTTACATTTTATGATTAATAAGCTTCTATCATTGATTTATTAATTAGCTATGAACAATATATTATTTGGTATATAACAAAAAAGGCAAGTAAAGTAAATAAAGGGCTTAAAACATAATGTGAGTAAATGAAAAAAAGATGAATTTCAATATCCATCTGTGAGATGGATGTTCCTCATAACGCAAAAAAAAAAAAAAACATGTTCCTTCTGAAGGGTTAACTAACTTCTAAATTTCATAAATTTTTAATTACCTTTAACATATTATAAGCTATCATTTGATTCATTTTAAGATGAGTAGCGTGTTGAAATAAAAAATGTAATAACATTGTTTTTAAATTTTGCCTTAGTTCCTTACAACCAAAGGAAATATAGTAGGTATAATGTAAGGAAAAATACATGGCTAGTACTAAGTATAACACCACACATTAAAATAAACATAATAAAAACCTAACTAAGAATAATAGCAGCCTATCCATCCACTGGCTACATTATTTTTGGGGAATAAATAAACATAAGTACAATAAATATTGTAACCCTGGTTCATAGTTTTAGTTATATTTTAACGTTTCAACACTTTCAACCACTTTCTATCCTTAATAACAGTAATAAACACAGAAAGTTTTTAACAATGATGACGGGCCTACAAGAGGTAATAACATCTAACAAAAGGACAGTTCCACCTGATCGGAATGGGACTACAATAGGAGATCAGACAAACTATTCCCTCCTAACAATGTGAAAGTACAATAAAAACATTTAAGCACAGCTTGGCCACTTATAAGTATTCTGGCTCTTCAAGCATTTTAAAATGCATTAAAAAGCACCTGCCACAATAACTTACCATCCATTTTCTAAAACTATCAACCATCACTTTAGAAATGTATGGGCTCCAAATAAAGTCAACAGTGACTCGAAGTTGAGCATCAGAAAAAGTGTGATTATTTCTAGGGAGTAAAGTAAGAGGCTGTCTCTCTTCAAAAGGTTTTCTTTCCATTAAGTGCTCAAGGAAAGCAGTGTAGATTTCAAGAATGCGGTTATCTCCAACAAAAACAAAATGGTTGTGGCGGCCAAGAAAAGCCAATGCTCTTATACATCTCCTCGTATCTCTGAAAAGAAATCATTGCTACTTTTAAAAGAGTTAAATTAATTTTACAAAGATATTGTACTCTAAACTGCTTACAGTTGACTATATTGGTGCATCATGCAACCATAAGGCTGCCATTCCATATCTCCTTTATATTTGCCTCCTGACAATAGCCATTTACAGGAGTCAGTACCTGTATAAATAATGATGTAACTGATGTCATCTCAAAATATACAGATTTGTAATAATATGAAGGTTAATTTAATTAATATAAGGTATATTAAATATCCTATTTATGATTTAATCATTTAAATCAATTGATTCAACTTAATTTTACTTCAAAATAACAACTTAACCTTCAAGATAGTAACCTACCATATCGGACATGAACAATTCCATGATACAGTATGAAGCCAATAACTAAGCCACAGGCTATATATTTAGCATTTTTGGCGTTTATCTGCTTGACGATTTCTACAGATTTTTCTTGCCTATCTTCTTCCCACAGTAAAAATTCAGAAGACTCATCATTTTCCACTGTCATGTTCTGGGAACTGCCAATTCCGTGATCATTTCAGTTCAAACTAAAAACCCTTAGCAAAGAAGTATGAAACGAAACAGCAAAGAGATAAATTCTTTATGCTATTATTTCAAAATATGTTTTTCCTGGAAAGAAGTTAATTCCAATATCACTAAATGAACAAAGAAAAACAATAATTGTATCTCTTAATGAGAAAAATTGAGTTTATTTCTCGTCTAATGTACGTTTTCTATTAAACAAATACATACTTCAGACACATTGAATTGGTCACAAGCCTTAAGGTCCTAACTCGGGGATTTAAATATACATAGTTGCATAGGGTCCAAATAGCATATAAAAGCTACATCCACGTCTGATTTAGGGTTCTTACCTCCTTCTTATTGTTTTTTATTTAAAATAGTCATACAATAATTCTCATACCCATGACCCTCATAGTAAGAGAATATCGAGACAACCCTTAAAATAAAAACTCTTTTTTTTCCAGTATCTAATGAAGACATCTTTATGAAATTTAAACAGTACATTACTCCATAATCTAATTATGATAAATATATATATACATTTATTGTGATTTGGAAACTGTTAAAAATGAGCGCGCTCCGTAGTGAAGGTCGTGGGGTCGAATCCCACCTGGGCTGGTTGAAATTTATTTCGTGGAGGACCCAAGAAATGAATCTTTAACTTTCCACCTTGGCTAGAATAGGTTGGTAACCAGTAAGATAACCCGCCCTTCCCGCTCTAGTTGGAGTACATAAGGACGTTAAGCCCTATAAAAAAAAAAAAAAAAATGTAAAAAGTGAGAAATATATTTTTTTGGGATGGTTCTTTATATTAACCCCTAATATATATGTGTGTGTGTGTGTGTGT
The DNA here is from genome assembly GCA_003667255.2 of Euschistus heros. NCBI lineage: Eukaryota > Metazoa > Arthropoda > Insecta > Hemiptera > Pentatomidae > Euschistus > Euschistus heros. The sequence goes on from RCWM02000004.1 coordinate 2,163,255, forward strand.
GTGTGTGTGTGTGTGTGTGTGTGGGTGTGTGTGTGTGTGTGTGTGTGTGTGTGTGTGTGTGTGTGTGTGTGTGTGTGTGTGTGTGTGTGTGTGTGTGTATATATAAGACACAAACTAAGAAACAATAATAACAGCTAATTGCTATTTTAATTGTAAAATAACTGCTATTAAAAGAAAATACATTTCTTTCTGCAAGTTTATTCTGCATTCAATAATAAACAAAAGGCTTAGCGAACCCGAAGGTTCGATGCCGACACCACCAACCGTTGATACAACACCTTTCTCCATCCCATTCCACCAAAGCTCTGTTGCAATATACGGTCTACCCATCGGGCGTTTACCCGACGAATCAAAAATGATTACCTTTTTTGGAATTCTGTTTATAAAATATGTAACTTCACATGCCCATTTTAACCGACGCGCTGCTATTATCTGAACTATATTTACTGGATAAAGCTCCTGGAGGTCCGCATTGTGGATCTTAATTCTCCTGTATGCTCATCTTTTTTTGGATGAATATACATGAGATGCCGTAATAAATTCATGTAATTATGCTTTACAGAAAGGTTTTTATTATTTATTTCATAAAATAAAATTTAATAAACACACCCAGCCTGTGGAACCGTGAATAAAGACTGTTCCCTCACTTATTGTGTGTGTGTGTGTGTGTGTGTGTGTGTGTGTGTGTGTGTGTGTGTGTGTGTGTGTGTGTGTGTGTGTGTGTGTATTTGTATATATGGTATGAATAAATACATCATTATTCTGATACATATTGTCCTTCACTGAGGCATATTGTGACATCTATTCCTATAAAAGTTAAAAAAAAAAATCATTTGAATGTTATATCTTTAAAAATATGATAAAATATTATCTGTTATAATTGATAAGATTTAATAATTATTTATCTATAATGATATATTATTTAACGATATATTACAAGCTAATTAATAAATTACTTAGATGCCCAACAAATTAATTTTTTTTTAATACATTGATTAATTAAATTAACAAAAAAAAAAAACCACTCGGTTTACTATACAGGGTGTCCCGAATTTAAATGGCAAAACTTCAGGAACTTATAGAGGACCAAAAAACTAAGACAAAAAGTCCTTTAGATATTTGCTCGTTTTTGCTTAGTTTTAGAGAAAATTGAAAAAAAAAAGAAAAAAAGAAACAAAACAAAAATGTTACAGGTAGCGATTATCACCTTTCAAAGTTCGTCAGGCTAGTACATTATTTTATTTGTTTACATTTTGGCTTCCTTCAAGGATTATAATTCCTAAATCATTCTTCAGTCAGTTACTCAGATATTTTTGTGTGAATAGCATCAGCCACAATGCCGCATACATATTCTAATATTGAATACGCTGATATGATTTTTGCGTATAATTTCTGTAACGGTAATGCTTTAGAAGCGGTGCGGGAGTATGCGCGCCGATTTCCAAATAGAAGAGTGCCTAATCGACGAGTGTTTTCGTTAACTTTTAATAGACTACGAGTGACTGAGTCATTCTTAATACGTAATGAAGGCGACCAATTCCAGGCAGCAATAAGAGCAGATTATCGGAGAAGAAATTTTGTCCAACGCCACTTCGATAACAATCCTGAGACTAGCATCCGAAGAGCATCTGCTGCATTAGCAATATCGCGGCAAGCAATATGGTGAACTTTGAAAGGTGATGATCGCTACCCATACCATCTTCAAAAAATTCAGAATTTATTACCTCAAGATTATGTCAAGTGATTGAATTTTAGTAACTGGTTTCTTGACAAAATTCGCGATGATAATTTATTTCCATTAAAAATTATATGGACCGATGAAGCTACCTTTACAAGAGGAGGAATTGTTAATCAAAGAAATTATCATGTATGGGCTCTTGAAAATCCCAGTGCTATTAGAGAGAATAGGTTTCAGCATGAATTTGCTATTAACGTTTGGCTTGGAATTTGGAATGGATTACTGGTGAGACCAAATTTTTTACCTGGAAGATTGAATGGTATCACATTTTTTGGAGAACGACTTTTCTAATTATTTAGATGACATTCCCTTACAGCAGCGGATTGGAATGTGGTTCCAACTCGATGGATGTCCAGCTCATTATAGCAGAGTTGCTCGAGCTTGGCTGGATATAAATTATCCACAACGATGGATTGGACGTGGAGAAGTAGTACCTTGGCCACCCAGATCACCTGGTATGACACCCATGGATTTGTTCGTATGGGAAACCTTGAAGCAGAAAATTTATTCGGTGTTAATCAACTCAAGAGAGCAATTAAGACCGCATCATAGATGCAGTGCACCAAATATCATCAGAACAATGTTTAGCTGCAATTTATCAATTGAGTGCTAGATGTAATGCTTGCATTTGTGCAAGAGGACAACATTTTGAGCAATATTTACATTAAAAAGAACATAACATAACATAACATAAATATAAATGTAAATAAATAAGTCTAAAAATGAAGACTTGTTTTGTTCCTTTTTTTGCGATTTTCTCTAAAACTAAGCAAAAACGAGCAAATCTCTAAAGGACTTTTTGTCTTAGTTTTTCGGTCCCCTATAAGTTCCTGAAGTTTTGCCATTTAAATTCGGGACACCCTGTATAGTATACTAGGTGTTATATTCTCACAACTACCGAAAATATATATCTTATTTGTTCATTAGTTAGCTATAACATGTTACAATTGCAAAAGGGTCAAATAAAAACCAAAGTTTGGTGCATATCTATCGTCATAAACACGTCCTTATATAATCTGCTGCAATGAGCATGTTCTTCAGACGGTTCCATTTTCATGCAAGTTTGGACGAGCATGTCAAAACATATCTAAATTTAAGCAAAAAAAAATTGTGTTGATGAAAGTTAAATTTTTTTATTAAGTATTTTACAAGAGTTTCGAATATAAATTGTGTATTAAGTGCGGTTATATTGTTTAGTTAAACACTTGGAATAGTATATAATTGTAAAATAAATGTCAGAAAAACCAGCGGAATGTTGAAGTATATAATTTCAAATCAAGATTTAAACAGATATAACCCTTATTGTAGAAATACTTTACATATTGGGTCTGCATTTTGTCATAAATGAATACTAATAATAAGAGAGATATGCAACTGATCGTGACTACTAGTTGCATGAGATAAAAACGTAAGTTACGGCATTGATGAAATGAACCGGACTTTCAAGTGTCTGGACACAATAGTTTACTTCAAGCTGATTATTTAGAGTTTTAAACCAAAAGAGTTTAAACAAAACACATTTTTTAGTTTTTATGAAGGAACTTAGATTGATTTTTATTATTTATTTATATATAATTTAATTTTGTTTGGAAAATCTCATCTTTCAATATTTCATATGATCTAGAGTCAGCAAAGTTTTCTTTTAATAGTTTTAACAAAGTTGCTATATGATCTACTTGGTGGGACAATAATATATTTCTAGCAGGGCACCCTAGTCTGCTTTTTACTTTTATTAATAAAACGTCATGATTATAATTTCTTTCTACAATATTATCAGCACAGACTAGTGAATACGCTGCTTCAACAATATCACAAAAAAAACTTAACTCTGAGGAATTACCGTCAAAAGGGGGAATGTGATCGTAATTTTCTTTAGATATTTTATAATGAATTTGTTCAGGCATCTTGAATGTTGCTGGTTTAATTATAGAATTACTCACTGTTAACCGGTGACTTCTTATGTCGAAGGTGAAGGGTCTCTTCTTTTCTTCTATCCTCGCGAAGCAAACACCTGAAGGTGACCTGAGAATACTGGGTCAAATGGACACAGCTACTATTCTTCAGTCTTCGTTGTCCCGATTCTGGGTGCCAGTTATATAATACGAAAAGCTTGATCGCTTTTTAAAAAGAATTTATTTCAATAAAAACAAAAGTTATAACTTTTGTTTTTATTCAAATAAATTCCAAACATTGAAGATTTATTTGGAAACGTTGGTAGAGCTAATTATTTTTCAGCAATCGATTTGGCCTCCGGCTTTCACCTAATCGAAATGGAACGCGAATCCATACCCAAAACTGCATTTTCGACAGAATACGGACATTATGAGTTTTTAAGAATGCCGTTTGGCTTAAAAAATGCCCCACCTACATTTCAACGCGCGATGAATATTGTATTTTCTAAAATTCCAAACGTATTAGTTTATATGGACGACATTATTGTTTTTTCCGACAGCCTAGAAGAACATATGAAACATTTAAAAACTGTTTTTGAGAAATTAAAGCAACACAATTTAAAAATTCAATTGGACAAAACAGAATTTTTCAAACGAGAACTTTTATTTTTAGGACACATAATATCAGAAAAAGGTATACAACCAAATCCCGCTAAACTCGAACTTACGGGATATTATAGGAAAATGATAAAAAATTACGCTAAAATCACGAGACCCCTAACTCAATCTTTAAGAAAAGACAAAGAACTTAAAATCACTGACGAGTATTTACAAGCGTTTGAAACACTCAAATCCCTCTTACAAAATAGCCCAATTTTACAGCTTCCAAATTTTGATAAACCTTTTACATTATCAACAGATGGCTCCAATTTTGCAATAGGTGCAGTACTATCTGAAAATTTCAATAATAAAGACCTACCTATCTCCTTTGCCTCTAGGACACTAAATAAACAGGAAGAAAATTATTCAACTATCGAAAAAGAACTTCTTGCTATTATTTGGGCGTGCAAACATTTCCGACCCTATCTTTACGGAAGAAAATTTACCATACAAACGGACCACAAGCCTTTATAGTGGCTTCATAATTTAAAAGAACCCAATTCTAAATTAATCAGATGGAAATTACAATTAGCTGACTTTGATTTTAATATAAAATACGTACAAGGAAAAACCAATTTCGTAGCAGGCGCTTTATCCAGAAATCCCCCTAAAAGAAATGACCTTAATGCAATCAAAAATTCAGACCCCGATCCTAATGAAGTACTAGAAGAATTCTTTTCAGCACCAACCCCTGAATATAGTAATGACAATATTGAAGAAATTGCAAGAACTTTACAAATTCCCTTAGAAGACTTAAAAAGCTTACATACACAACATTCCCAAGAATCGTCAAATGATCAGATATTAATAGTTGACGACAAAACAAAATGCATTAACGTAGAAAAATTTCAAATAATTATAATGCGAGGAAATCCCGAAATTCAAAAGCCCGTAGAAAAACCTTTTGGCAAAACCAGATTTCATTGGTACACTCGATATCCCTTTTCAAAAGACTTAGAAGAAAACTGCCTCGAATTTTTACTGCCAAATCACACATATGGCATTTTATGTTCCCCCCAAATTGAAAATTCTATAGATGACGAAATTTACAATCAAATCTTTAACCATTTACCGGAGTTAATAAAAATAATTATCCCACCATTAAAATTAAAAGATTTTATACTAAAAAGCTAGCCGTAACAAATCAATCTGAACAAGAAGAAATTATATTAAATAAACATATAGGAAAAACGGCACATCGCGGAATTCATGAGACTTATCAAAATTTACGAAAAACTTATTATTGGCCGAGAATGCTAGAAACTATAACTAAAATAATTAATAATTGTTCCCTTTGCAAGGAAGGAAAGTATGAAAGAAATCCTATAAGACAAGTTTATGAAATTACCCCCACACCCTCCAAACCTTTCGAAAAGTTACAAGGAGATATTTTGCATTATGACGGAAAACTAATATTTACTTTAATAGATTGCTTTTCAAAAAAATTATATGGTAACATCATAAGAAATAGTTCGGTAAATGAAATTTTAAACTCTTTAGAAATTTATTTTAGCACTTTCCCCTGTCCCACAATTATACAATTTGATAACGGCACAGAATTCAAAAACGGACTTATTGAAAACTTTCTAAAATATCATAATATTAAAACACATTTCATAACACCCAATCATTCAGACTCCAACGGACTTATAAACAGAGCACACTCCACACTTATCGAATTAATGAACATTATTAAAAGTAATAAAGATTATCCCCCCTACAAATTATTAAGATTAGGCTTGATCGCGTATAATAATTCAATCGTATCCAATTTAAAAATGACACCAAACGAAATAACATTCGGTATTCAACCAGAGACGCCAGCCCAAGATTTAATTTTAGAACAAAAAGTAAAAGAGTATCATGATGACAAACAAGTAATTATAAAAACAATAAAAGAATCAATCGAAAAGGAAAATCGCACTAACAAAGTAAATTCAAATCGCGAGAATATTACAATTAAGGAGAAATTTTCATTAAGGATAAACAATTCGGTAAATCTAAACCCAAATTCAAACGCGGAAACTTTTCACAAAAAACCAAATTAGCAACAATTAATAAAAAATCTTTTAAAATACATCCCAAACTTATTAAAAGACCTAGAAAATACGCAACTACTCCTCCTATCATCACTGTTTCAGATGATCCTGGCACTTCCCGTAATCAGACTGCTGACGCTTGTTTACTTCCTATACTCACTATGAATGAACAAAGCACTGACTGTAACGGACCTGACTCAGGGACCCGGAACAATTCCTATCAGACTACCTAATGCGTATATTCTAGACAAATACTACACATTCATCCACATAATTAACACAGAATTAATAGACATCGAATTAGAAGACATACATAACATCATAAACTCTTCACATAAAAACAATAACACTAACCATTATGATTCCCTTTATAAATATTACACATTCCTAAGAAATAAACTGGACCATTTAATACTTAACAAACAAACTCGCATCAAAAGAGGGCTTATTAATGGACTTTGTACAGCTATACCATGGCTAACTGGTAACATGGACGCAACAGAAAAAGAATAATATGTTAAAGTCATCCAATCACTAGAGAGAAATTCCATACAACTTACTGACAACACTAAGAACCAACTAACCATCAATAAAAAAATAATTAAAGAATGTAACCGCGACATTAAAATCATTCAAATTAATAACCAAAAAATTAAGCAAGTCCTTACCAATTCAAAACTTAATCAAATTGAAATAAATCATAATTATAATATAATATGGTAATTGTTCGGATCGGCGACACCAACCCCTAAACGCGCTCAGAATACCTTTTATCGATTCTTACCTTGTTCCGATTTATTTCTATGTTCTAGTCGCTGCTTTTAGAGGGGGAAGGTTATTCTCCTACATTTACTGAGAAACTCTAAATCCCTGTTCGAAGTAACATTAAATTCTGTTTACCTTCTAATATTAAAATGAGAAACAAGGAAATATTAAAGTGGAAATAAGGAAATATCGCAATATAAGACACTAAATCAATTTTGAGTTAATATTAATTTAATCAACAATTAATATACTACTGAACCACCAGTAAAGTTAATTCCTGATGAACTTTCTGTCAGAGAAGTGAAAATAACAAATTATAAATATAAAAAAGACAGAATCCCTTAAATCCAGAAGTATTTATTTGGCATAACTGCTACTTATTTAACATTTGTAGCTACATGTTTCGGAGACAATGTTCCATCATCAGGCTTCTAATTTTTTTTAAAAACACATTAATCTATAACATTATTCCAATAGTTCTACAATTATATAGTAATGTGTCATTTACCTCTTAATATATGATTATTTTCACATTGTCAATTCTCCATGTTAAAAGCCATGATATAATATAAGACAGAATCCTAGTTGAAAGTGATGATAAGAAAACATAAAAAACCTGTGATATACTTTCTCACATTTATTTATAAACTGATATGTTTAATTGAATTAATTATACAATCCGTCTCACTTTAGCACAAAAAGTAATATGGATGACAAAGAATCCATTCACAAAATATGTATACTGAAATTGAAACAACAAATAAAAATATATAAAACACCAAATCCATGTACAAATAAAGCCACTTCTCCAAATAAGCCACTTCTCATCCACAGTTTAACAAAGATGACTTTGTGCTTATTCTCGCGACTAAAGCGCAGTTATCACTCTTATCTATATATGGAGATGACTGCATATGTTTGGATGAAACGCACGGTATGAACAACTATAATTTAAATTTAGTTACACTGCTAGTTCTTGACGATCTTAGACAGGGATTCCCGTGCGCTTTCATGTATTCTAATCGTTGCGACCAAAACGTCATGGAAATATTTTTTAGAAATATACTCGATGAACTTGATGTACCGATTAAGCCAAAAATTTTTATGAGTGACATGGCCGATTCTTTCTTTAATGCTTGGCAAAAAACAACCGAATCCTCCAACCCCTTGCGGTTATTTTGCAGTTGGCATGTGGACCACGCATGGCGCAAAAATTTAAACAAAATTAAAGATCCACTTCAACGGGGGGACACTTACAAAGTGCTGAGGACTTTATTGGAAGAAACCGACAAAGAATTGTTTGAAAAAATGCTTCCTGCTGCCATCAAAATTTTGAATGAAAACCAGGAGACCAAAAATTTTGGACAATATTTTCAGAAACAATACGGAGCCACAGCAAATTCCTGGGCTTATTGTTTTAGAGTGCATGCCGGCTTGAACACCAATATGCACCTGGAAAGGATGCACAAAACCATCAAATATATTTATTTACGCGGGAAAAAAGTTAGACGATTAGATAAATCTCTTCATGCTTCGATGTTCATCAAAGACAAATTGTTTGACCGCTTGATAACCTTAAACAAGGGAAAGGTTACTTCGAAAGTTTCTGAATTTCAAAACGTCATCTAAGTTCCTTAAAATTAGATCCTTTATTAATCCATAAAGAAAATGATACATGGAGAGTTCTTTCATCGACCTCCAAAGCTATCTATGATATCAGAGTACAAAATGTTGGCTGCAAGTGCAACTTAGTTTGTACCAGTTGTGGAATATGCCTTCATGCTTACACATGTTCCTGTAATGATAATTCCATAAAATGGAATATGTGTAAACATATTCATTTATTAAGTAGATTTTTAAGAGAACTCTTGCCTAGTACTTCGAGAGAAAATGAAGATATGATGGAACAACAATTAATAATTGAGCAAATCTCTCAAACTGAAGAGCAATCTAGTATTTTAAAACAGCTAAGCGAAAAACAAATTGACGCTTCTGTGGAGCAGTTGAAACAAGCTGTTATTGATCAGTGTTTTTCTCTGATTAATATTGCAACAACCGATCAAGAAAGGTCAGGTGAGTTTTTAAATTTGGTTTTAAAATATATGATCACTAAAAAAAAAAACCTTAGAAGCTGCAATGTCGTCAAATTCCTCTAATTATCAAGAAGAAGAAGAAATAAACCAAAGTCCACAAAATTAAGCCCAAGCGAAATTTTTTTTCTACAAAAAGACAGAAAAAAAAACAAGCAGCCGCGATTAGTAAACCAACAAACGAAGAAAAAGAAACAATCGCTCTAAATATGATTCTAAAATGAGATCCAACCAACCATTGAGATGCTAATTGACAATGACCATTCACGCTTAGTTTTCTTCCTCTGTCTTTTTATTTTGCTGGAATTTTCAACTGTTCTATTACTGTATATAACTCAATCAATTTCCCTTTTCTTTAGATTTAGTTCTTCATTTTTGTATAGACTCATCTTGAATAATATTTGTTTTTTTTATTATTATTGTATATACCATGATTCATTGCATTGTTGTTTCTTCAACTTTAGTTCCTTATTTTTGTATATAGACACCTTAAGTCACATTTATTTTTGTCTAAAGGGCATAAAAACCATGGTTCTCTTAAAAAAAAAACATGAGAAACTAGCACAGATACCTCCTCGTGGTGTTTCTCGGGTTATGCTAAAAGCTGTGCAAAAAATTTACTGTTTTATATTTTAAAATCACAGTCAAGGCACAAGTGACCATAAGTTTTCATTAGAGTGTGGTTTAGCCTGAAATTTGGCGCAACACAATCAAGAATTGATCACCGACGGTCACTTGTGTCATTACGTTTAAAGTGATCCAAATAAATAATAAATTGACTGCTTGATCATTTTTAAAAATTATGGAACATCTCAGGTTGTTTCCTCTATGTCTCAAGACATACAAACCAATTTTTTTTTTGAATTTTTAACTCAGTTTATTTACGGTGGCAATTTTCGTTTTGCTGCTAACACCTTATTTTGTGATTATAAGGGTTTACAACATTCATAACTAGTAGTTTATTTACCTATCATTCCGTATTCTATGTGAAAATCACAGGACAAGTTGAATATAACATCCATCGAAATTCTACTATTCGTAAATTGTTTTTAAGAGAAAAAGAGTCAAATGCAATGTGATTAATTTTTTTATTTGTTGATATAGGTTTGCAGTATAACCACAAATAATATCAATTGTATAATAAAGCCCCTAATTTTTTTTTTTTTTTTATGAACTTTCAAAGAATCAGTCTTTATTTTTAAATCGTTCATTTTGTCTTTCAATAGCAATTGGACTGGAGAATAAAGCCTGAAAGTTGATTATATGGAACTCAACAATTTAACAATTAATCTATAATAGCTATACATATCTATCATAAATAGATAATCTAATATCTAATACCTATATATAATTCTACCTCTATTTGTTTATATACATTATTTTTATTTTATTTTATTTATTTATTTTGTTTGGCTTCACTTTTTACTTATTTATTTATTTTTTTTAATTGTATTTATTAATTAACTTCTAATACCATTAAGTAATTATTGTTTATATTTCATATTAATCTCTATATTATTTTAAAATATTTTTGCAATATATATAACTAAACATGTTTGTACAAATATTGATGATAATACGCGTTATGTCGAGAGATGGTACGCATAGAAATACATGCACCCATTGCAGGGTTACTGCAATGTGGAAAAAAAAAAAAATAAATAAATAAAGCCTGAAAGTTACACTAATTGTAGTTCTTACGTGCATGTTTCAAGAGAAGAAAGAAACTTGTGTATTTCACTAAGAAAAAAGTTAGTTCAAAAACTTCTGTGACGACAAAGACGCAAGTGCCGATGACCGCCGACAACTTCCGAATGAACCCGATGGCCCCCACTCCACCTACCTAGTCCACCTCCGAAAACTGAGATTTAATAGACTCTAGTTAGTGAATCAACCCAAACGGACCCCACCAAATAGTAATCATCACCTTCTTTTAATGTGTCAAGAGCTTCGGGAAATGTACTTCTCCTTTGGCTTTGTCAAATGTATGCAGTTTAACTAGAAAGTAAATTTGATTAAAACATGAAATCCAACATTAATTTTCAGACGACCCTATACTCCATTAGAATTTCGATATGTCTACCTGTTTGTTTGTTTCGTTTAACGTCACTTTATGCTGCTATGGCTAATCGGACGATGCTACGGTGGGAGTCCTAAATTTTGCCTATCCAGGTATAATTAGGATAGGGATCTTTAACGAGTACCTGACATCGCACAGGCTCGGGACCCCCATTTTACGTCCCTTCCGAAGGACGGCATAGCTGAGGATTTTTTACTCCCTTTAAAAAATCCTAAGGTCATCTGCCGGGCTGCGAACCTCTTGGGTTTAGTAGGTTGCTATGCTAACCACTACACCACAGGTGACCCCATGTCTACCTGTTTTTTCTACTCCTATTGGAAACCATTTGAAAATAAGACTATTGGAAATATTTATTGGTTCATTTTAACAAAAAGTTGGATTGATTTAAATTTTTTTTATTATTTCAAGTGATTCATAAATTACATCACTAAACATTGAATTTTTAATTATATAATATTCAATAATTCATTTGAACCTACCTAACCTCCTGACAAGAAAACATATATATTATGTTAGAAAACATATAACATAGTATAATTGAATAAAAAAAAATAATAATTATATATATATATATATATATATATATATATATATATATATATAATCAAAGAAATAGAGAGCATCGTAAAATTTTGATTGGTTTTAAACCATTAAAAATATTGATTATTTTAATGATGCCTAGATATTTAATTAAAGACTATCTATCTTCTTCGTGACTTTTTTGGTTATTCTCATTTAAATGTATTTCGAACATGGAAATTTGCGTCTTCTTATCGTACACCGCTAAATGTTCCTTTAATCTTTGATTTCATGATCATACTACTTTTACCGTTTATTAAGCTATTAAACCCGTGCAGTTTGACTGCATTCAACTGGAAATTTGAAAATGGATTTTGTGTTTTGGTACTGTCATAAAGCAAAAGAAATAGTTAAACTAAGTTGGGACTTAACAAACGATGCTATGGAACGCCACAAAATTTTTCTGAAAGAGAAAAAAGAAGTGGCAAAAATGCCCTCTATTCCTGCCTATAGCATAGGATCAGAGATCGCTTCAACTTTTGGGTGAATGAAATTCACAGGTTGAATTATTTGAATAGTTAAAGGGAAATATTGAATTTGCCGAAACCTACATCACAAAAAAACAAAACACTGCAGCTTTGAAAAAAGTAATATATTTGACTCTGACTTTAAATGCATACGAAGAAAACCGAAGAGTGAATTTCAAATGAGTATTATCAAACCAACAAAGAAATACCGAGGTGGGATCCTTTTCTTTTAGGGCTGCACGATGTGGGAAACTTGAGTTTAATTGAAGGTATTATGAATGCAGAAGAATATGCTAGTCTGTTGCGTTGTAAGTTTAACAGCAAAGGTGAGGAGATTTCGAAGTCGGTTTTTGTTTCTAAAAATTTAGATTTATTCCTCATGGAGAAATATGCATGGAGTTAGAATTATATGGAGAGGACCTTCCCGTATTTTCTTCAGTGAGAGTTGAGGCCAAAACAACAACTGCCCAATTGGCGACTTTCATTCCATTTGTGCTAGGGTATTTCTCCATTAATAAATGGAAGAATAAGGCATTAAATATAATAAAATCCCAGAATAAGGTCTAAGAAACCAAAATTTGAACTGAAAAAACGGATAATATGCTAACTATATAGTTATGTACACCTCAATGGTATTGTTTTAAACTGTGTACTTGTTCTTGTATAATGTATGTCATTCTCAATAAAGCTTTTTTAAAAATCTCCACCCGCGATCCTTTTATTTAGCTATATAGTGCGATTCAAAATGGCTGCGTCTCGTCAGTTATAGTCACATTAGGACATTAAGCCCCCCCCCCCCAAAAAACAAAGAGTATCCGATACTTTTAATTTTAATATTTAGTAGATTATTACCTTTAGGTGAATCCGGTAAATAAACCGTGATAGGGGAAGGTAATGTTGGAGAATTCTCCTTCATCACATCCAATATGGATATTGTCAAAGAATTTAATTATCGGTTTGTGACAGGCGTGAATGTGTTATTCGGTTTATTGGGTTGTTGAATTGGTCAGCTGTTAGATTTTTTTCGTATTTTTTATTGCAAGCAGGAACTGGCATTTTCCAAGCCGATTGTTAGTTAGTTTTGATGGTAAGTTGTGGAAAGGTTAAATTTTGTTCCATAGTATTGACGAAGTAGTGGAGTATGTTATAGATGATTAAATTAATACTTAGTCTATATCTTTTTTTTATCCTGCTTGATTGTCCATTGCAAAAGTCTTGATAAAAACGGCTGAGCATATCTGTCACGTCGCTCAAGCCTAGATGAAAAATATATCAAACAATAAAAAGAAACAGATACGAGGTTGCCACATAAAATAATAAAGAATATGTCCGACCAGAAATTTTTCTCTGAAAACTGGTTGAATTTATATATAAATTACAGCTTTTAATACGAATTTTTATGAAGTCCAATGAAAGCTCACGCTTTTTTTTTCAGAACAAATCTCGCTTCAACTCCGAAACTTTTTTTTTTAAAAGTTTTTTTTTTCACTGCTGGAAAAAGTGGTATCCAGCGTGCCGGTGTGGGTATCACAATATGTGCAAATGTTGAGAGGCCTCGTAGCAAAGTTGACTAGCTTTAGCAAAGAAAAAATTTTAGACCGTACATAAATTGGAGTTATATCGAAAAAGTACTGACAAAACGTGTTTCCGAGGTGTCCTATACCGCAACTTCGCCAATCTTAAGGTGTAGTGGAGTCTCGCTAACATGGCGACTGACGAGGAAGAGTTTTTAGAAGCTGTTACCTATCTCACCAGTTTGACGGATTTGAATCATTATCCCCGAAGATATAACGAAAGACGAACTGACACCAACAATGATAGAACAAAACCATTTAGAGGATGGAGATATTTAGAACAATTCTATCCAATAACAGAAGATGACGAACGAAAATAATTTGGAGACATGCTGTCGTGGAAGAGACACCGAGGGCCAGGATGATGGCCGGTAGGGCGAGAGTAGATTTTGTGACCTGCCCAGTGGAAGATTACCACTCAGCCCCGAGGTGCTTCAACTGTTCCAGGCTTGGTCCCACCAAGAATGCACTGCAACCCAACCTACCTGTCCGCTATGCGCGAGTTACAGCTGACAATTATCAGAATTCCTAGCTCAGCCCGATAAACCCTTATATATACCCCCACCTTCCAAGCAATCATATAATCATTTTCGTTCCTAGTCAGTCAGTATATCTAAAAGATGTAGGACGACAGTCCAGTGGCAGTAGGCCAGTAGTTCGTAGCTAATTAAGTGTAATCATTTTGACAATAAGGCAATAGCCGATAACACACGTTAACATTAGCAACCAAAGTATGCACTACTTGTTGTAAAAAACAAAACATTACAACCATGTCATGTGCATCAAAGCAATTTTGCTTGTTTTTGCAAATCAGTTCATTTAATTGTAGCTGTGCGGAAGGGAAAAATAAAATCAAAATCGGTCCACTACACCTTTTTTTCCCCCACATTACAGTAACCCTGCAAAGGTTCATGTGTTAATTTGAATGTTCTGTGATCCTGATAGATTTCTTTTTGAAACCTTATCCAATTTCGGATAAACCCAAACATGGAGTGGCTACCAGGGGCGGATCGGGAATTTTCGGCCCACCGGGCAAATGCTCTTGACCGGCCCGGGCTAAGCCCTCTCCCCCCCCTCATCACATCCACAAATGATAACCCTGTTCACAATATGAACTTCAATTCTAAACATACTCACTCTTTCATTTATGAGGGCGTTGAAAGGTTGTAAATAATGCTAAAGCGTACAATTTAATTCAAAAAACAATTTGATTATAATTTCCCCAAAACGATGGAATGATTTTAAGAAACTTTCTAAATTCTACAAAACTTGATACGAAGCAGTGTTTACTTAGACAATGCACGTCAAGAAATTTCGCTTTTTAGGGGGCCAAATAGGGGCTCAAGTCTCGAGTGAAGTTTTTTTTTTTTTTTTAAGGATATAGTTTTCCTATAACCGATAAAACGTAAATATTTACTTTTTTTCCCTTTCTTTCACGGCCCCACCGGCCCTTTACCTGCCCGGCCCACCGGGAGGTTTCCCGGTATCCCGATCCGCCCCTGGTGGCTACACAAGGTTAAGTCTATTTTTTAAAAACAAGTTTTTTATCCCAATTTGGATCATTATTCAACGTTTAATTTGAAAAAAAAAAAAAAAAAAATAGTCAACGGTCGTGACATGTACTACAACTTTTGTACATAAAGCAGGTGAAATTTTTTTCCTTGATTATCTGAGGTTATTGATCAAGTGGCCTAATCAGCGAGGAGATATACTGATATAGATATAAGATACGGAGATATAATTAAAAAATTAAAAGTTGAAATTGTAAAAAAAGAAAATTTAAAAAAGTAAGTTTCCTAACTTTTTTGTTTATTGGAAGAAATATTGTAATTTAGTTTAATAATCATCGCGAACTAAATTTGACTTAGTATGAAAGAATTTTGTGTTAGGTATTACCCTATAAAAGCTAAGCTGCTTATCATTTATAGTCCCAGTCTTGTTGTTCTTACATCCAATTGCAGAACAATAAGGCATTACGCAGCACACACAGAAAGTACGCTTTGGAAATTTAGGTGGCGTAGTGGAGGGGGAACGAATCCCACCCCCACTCCACTCGTGACTGCTCTATTGTATATCTCCTCGCTGGGCCTAATCCACAAAATATTTTAGTAATTTTTTGCAACTGTATCGCCATCTAACGTGTTTGAAAAATTAGTTAATATTAGTTCCGCCGTGTGGCAGCACTTTGGCCTATCTGTGTTGCCCTATGAAGCACGATACTAATGCACCACTGGTGTAACTTAAGCCACAGCCAACTACTTCGCTTTTTTTTTTTTTTTTTTTTTTTTTTTACCATTTTTTTCTCACTCAGAGCACCTGATCTAGCCAGCCTTGATGTTTAATAAAGGCAATCTTAATCCCCCCATTAAAAGAAATCCTTGCATTGATATATGATATCACATCATATAGCTTATGTTTAACGAAGATAGATTTCTTTAGGAGTCCCAGTTTTAGTATGTCAATTAAATCTGGACTTACCTTGTTTTTAAATAAGTAAATTTATTATATATAGGTGCAGATGTTCTAAAAACACAGCACAATCAATTAATTACTTGATCTGTTTTAGGATCTAAGGGGGAAAAAATATATAATAAAACAATACTTACCTGGCATATTTTTTTTTTTTTTTTTTTTTTTTTCCGGACACAACATAAAAATCTTGATACATCAAACACTTTTCTTCAAGCCTAAAGATGCGAACCATATTACCTATATACCAGCTATCAAGTCCTAGCTATAGAATTATTAATAAAAAAAAACCAAAATATTCAAGAATGGAATTGGACCAATACATAAATACACATATTTTATGTTACATACAGTTATAAAACAAATAATGTTGACCTCAATTAAAACAATAAAAAAGGTCAGCCTTTAAAATGATTATGGTGACCTTAAATTAAAACCATTAAAAGGGGTCATATTATTTGTTTTAACAGAACTCAGGAATTATAAATTTTATAACAATAATAAATAATGGAATTGATGCCCACCTATTCATTTTAAGATGTCTTGAGTCCAGTCCAGACTGCAGCACTCACCAATTCTTCTTAGGTTCATTTGTTCAAAAAAATAATAACACTGTTCTTCTTGATAACACTAGTTCACCATTAACAAGACAATGAAACCGGTTCATAGTCTTGTATACTTACCATTTAACAAATTTTAACCAGAAAAAATGGGATGGATAAAAGATATACCGATGATAGAGGAAATGAGGGATAGGTGGGGAAAGCATTTAGGATAAACACTACCAAAATGGATATCATGCGAAAATTTGGATAAAAAACATGTACAAATAAAATATATAGTAAGCAGGCTGTGTCCAAATAGGATAAGATTATCTTAATACAGTGGCAAAATTAAAGTGAAAGGTATTAAAACTCACTGCAAAACAGAAACACAGGTCATCCAATGAAGTTTTTCCTACCAATAACAACATGGACCACCTACATTTCCTATAATGCAGTATATCATAACTTAGTTCTTTAACTAATATCAGTCACGTCAACAAGTAATAGGAATCCAATGTGGGCATTACCTTGCTCACGAAAATATTCTAAAATATGATATGAATGCCAACCTAAAGTTTTTGGGTTAGATGGGCATCCACTAAAAACCTTAAGGTATCTCACAAAACAAATATAGCCACAAAAAGTTATGGAACGCGCAACTGATTACTGGGATGATAATTATTAAAAAAAATTTCTCACCCTATAAGGATGATTTAAAAATGAGTCAGGCCAGCACAGAATTTAAAATCAAGGTTTTATCTTTAATGTTTAAATGATTAATTTGAAGATTTTGCTCAGTAATATGAAAGGAAGTGGCTAAGGAAACAGACAAAAATATAGGATCAAAATCTTGTAAATAATGATGGGAGTAGGGGATGTTTGCAACCTATTTTTAAATTTAAGGGAAAGTATTTACTGACAATTAGTTCAAAAAATGTTTAAAAAATAAAAATTAATTACTTGAGGTACACATGATGGTTGAAGGATCAATAAAATAAGGATTGATGAATTGATAGCCACTTCTATTACAACTATTTTACTTGAAAACTAGTTTTGAATATTAGATATTAATATTCAGTTCAGAGGAGATAAAACTGATTTCTCAAAAATATAGAATATATACAGAAATCCGTTTTATCGCCTTAGAACTGAAGATAGATGTTTAACATTCAAAACTAGTTTTCAAACAAAATAACTCCAATAGAAGTGCCAATTAATTTACCATCTTAATCTTTACGATCTCTTTCAGTAAAACATTAACATGATATTGTAAAGCTTTTTAAACTTCTTGTGACAATATTTGATGAAAAAAATAATATATAAATGGAGATGGAATGCTTACCTTGTGCATTCGATTGGTTATTAATAGCTTCTTGCGCTGCCATAAAAACTTCATCCTGTGTCCGATTATCATTCATTTGTTGCCATTGTGAAAAATCTGAACAATTCATAAAGAAAAATAAATTAAAACTTGACTTAATCAATAAAAAGTTTAAAAAGAAAATGTATTCATATAAGTCAAGAAATTTAAATAAACAGGTTGTCCACAAAACAAATTGAGGAAAAGCCTCACAAACAATTCAGTAACGATGCTAGTTTAATCAACCTGCCAACTGATTTAATAATGTTGCAATGAAAAGAAATTTTTTTTTTTTTACAAGACTTCACTCTGTATAGAGAATATAATTATAAACTAGTGATATTAACTGCACCTAATCTTTAGGAGAACACATTAGGATGGGACAAGTTTTATTAGGTTTATTAAATAACAGCAAAATTGACTAATCCCTAAGATATCATTTTTTAATTAACTCTTCATTGAACTGTCTTCCACAATTAAAAACTTTAGAAATTAGGTATTTAATTTCAAATGATTTTACTTTTAATTTTTCTTGGAGATTCCACATCAGTTGTCAAATATAGAAAACTAAGTTTAAGATGCTGGTAGCTTTATTATACATGTCAACAATTCTGTCAAAACTGGGTTTAAACAGATAATTAAACCTGAGATTAACACAGAAATGTGTCAGAATCCTGGACCAAGTTACAAGGTAATAATAAACTAAGTGAATATTCAAAAATAATTATACATAATGAATAATACGGTTCAGGAGAAAAACTACAGAAAATATATGAAGTAATTTTGTTCTCTCTCATTACCAAACTAATCATTATAAATTGATCATTTTCAATTTAATTTTTTAATTGACTTTCTTCTAGATTATATCTAGTTTTTTTTTTTTTTTAACCCTTATATCTAACAAGGAGACGTTTTGACTTATAACTCAAAGATTTGAATGCCTAATTTTATGTTGATAGTTCTTTTTTCTCCTGTAATAATCTTTTCTATTGCCCTAACTTTGTTTGTTCTAATTGCATACTATTTTAAATCATGTCTGGTTCAATCAAATTTTTTATTATTCTTGTTTTTAAATAATTAAGGATTTAAGTGTATTATGTTCTTTCACTATAAGGATGGGGATTAATCAATATTTCTTTATTTAATAGTTAAGAAAAGCTTTCCTTATTCAGTATCAAAATTTTTCAGCATAAATGTAATTATTAGATATCTTATATTAAGAATTTTTTGTTCTTAAATACAAATTCTTAAGGTTAAATTATTTTTAGCCAGCAGTCTATTATGATTAGTATTTAAAGAAAAAGAGGTGCTGGTCATTAATATCAGTGCCAACATTTCAGCATGAACTGAGTTTGTCATGCAGGGTGACGTTTTGACTTGTAACTCACAGATTTGAATGCAGATTTTTATGTGGGTAATAGAGAACTATAATAGTGCAAAACCAGAGTTATAGCCGCAAATGAGTATTGGGAGCCCAAAATATAAATTAAGAAAATCATGTTCAAAAAAGAGAAAAAATCTTTCACGTAAAATTGTAGTTTTGTATGCTATCTCTTTACCACAACCAAAACCTTAATAATTAATCTCTTAATTAATAATATCAAGTTTTGGTTTAGGTTGTGGTGAAGAGATAGCTAACAAAACTACAATTTCACGTTAAAAAAAAAAAAAAAATTTCTCAATCTTGAATGAGAGCTGTGAAAAAAATAAAATGTGATTTTCAGATTTTTAATTTTATTTTCTTGGCTCCTAATTCTCAACAGCAGCTAGAACTCTAGTTTTGCACTATTATAGGTCTATACTATCCAAATAAAAATCAGCATTCAAATATGAGAGTTAAAAGTCAAAACATCTCTTTTTAAAACAAACGCAGTTTTTGCTGTAACATTGGCACTGATAATAATGACCAACACCCCATTTTCTTCAATACTAATCCCAATTGACTGCTAGCTAAAAATAATTATAACCTTTGTATTTAACAACAAAAAAATCCTTATTTATATCTAATAATTACATAAATGCTGAAAATTTTTGATATTGAAAAGGCAAAGCTTTTCTTAAGCATTAAAAGAAAAAACATTGAGTAATCTTCCATCTTTAGAGTGATAGAACATTATGCACTTAAATCCTTAATTAATTAAAAACAAGAATATTAACAATAAATATGATTAAACAAGACATGATTTAAAATAGTATGCAACTAGAACAAACTCATAAGCAGTAAACAACAAATTATTATAGGCGATAAACAAGATTATTATAGGAGAAATAAGATAAACTTATCTTTGACAGTATTTATTTAAAGTTATAACCGTCCATTATAGTTGGCGAGATTATGGATGGCTACTGAGTTTTGGTGAGGAGGGGAGCGATGTTGCAGGATCTACGTTACTATAGCAAACCCATGACACTGTCAGACCCTTTAGGCATTAGGTTATTTTCACAAATTCTAATATATACACTAATTTAAAACTTAAATACCTATACAACTTATAAACCTAACCGAAATTCAGACCAATAATAACATATCTAAACTAATAATAGAAACCAAAATGGTAAAATGAGATCGCAGAGAACTTGTCCAATATGAAGTGCTCAATTGGCTGGCAATGCCGCAGCCCAGTCACACCTAACCCATCCTACTCAGAGCCAGTGGCCTTCCGAAATCTCGTCAAGTGTAGGAATTATTAACCGAAGGGCACTAACATGATACACATACTAAATGATTTGTTTAAAAATTAGTTGTTAATTTCTGAGTGGTCAGTCATACGTTAAGAGATTGATTTGTGCAATAACAAAAATAATATCACCCTGTAATTGTCATAATTCAAGAAGGGTAGAAGAGTAACATGAATAGAAAAAAATAGTAATAATATATATTCTACCTTGACTAGTGGATCCCTGTGAAAGACCGAAAGACGTGCCAGGTTTAGACATTTCTCCATAATCATCATCGTCATCTAATGTTAGATCCTCAATTTCCTCAGGTTGTTCTTCCGTGTATTCAGTCTTGGGTGTTATCAGTTCCTGCGGGATGACTTCTTTCTTAATAATAGGTGGGGGTTGAGAGACAGGGGTAGGGGGAGCTAACCTAGCAGCAGACTCTGCAGGGACCGCCTGGGGCGGAGCTGCAGGGGCCTGCATATCACAGTCATTGCTTTCACTTTCTTCCGCAGAGTGCCTTCTTGCCACTCTCCTTCGCCTTTTGCTACCAAGAGGTGAAATGGAGCCTTCCCTTAAAGGTGCGTTGCCCACTAAAGGTGATTCGGGTGCATCAGACACCACCGTTTTTCGACCAGGTCCTTTCTTGGCAGGAGGTTCGTCTCCCCCTCCCCCACCCTGATCAGTTAATCCTTTCACCTGTAGTGCCTCCGCAGTCTTTAAAAATGAATCTAACTGATCCTGAGAAATGTTCACCTCCCCTTTATACATATAGTCTAGCATGGCTTTTAATTCTAAATATTTAACATCTTTTAGGAAGATAATAGGATGTTTGTCTTCTTGAACACACAGCATTGACTGGAAAAAAAAAAAAAAAAAAAAAAAAATTAGTAACAGACGAAGCTAATACAAAAGAAGTAATTTCAATAAAAAACTAATAAAGTGAAGTTTACAAATTATTGAGACATTTACTAATGAAAATTAGTCCACAGAGAAGCAAATTCATGAAAACATGAGTGATAGTTATAACACTATCAGTATTAATTGAAGTTAAAGACCAGAATTGAAATATTTCGTGACATAATAGTTTATAATTACAATTATATGAGATTGAAAAATCAACAAAGGTTACTTTTACTTAATTGGTGACAATGTCCTTTGGCAACTCACAAAATTGCAGTATCTGTAACACAATGGTTTTTTGTGTTCTAAATAGACTATTTAATGTTTACTCCATAACCTTCCTAATGAACTAATATTACAGGATCTAATAATTAGCGATTGTTTTCCTCAATAGTGCCAGACTGAACAAATAATGTGCTATCAATTTTATTTATACTATGAAAGATTATTATGTATCGTCGATGAGATTGCCAATTCCGCATTTTAGCACCTGTAATTATTTAATGGGCTAAAATCACAAAAGTGTTTTGTCAAAACCTGATCCAACCTGATTTGCATATTCGGGTTTTTACATCAGATACAGAATTTAATTTTAAAACGAAACCTGAAAAAAAAAAAAAAAATCTAATATGTGCATGTAACAGAATTAGCAATCTCACAGATGATTAATTTAAAATATTAAAAAATTCTAGCAACAATTGATAAAGAAGAAATTAATAATAGTGTAAACCACATGAAGCCATTATATTATTATGGGCAATCGAATAAATAAGGTGTCAAACAAATATTGTAATGTAGGTACAGAAATATAGAAATTACAAAATGATATGCAGCAAGAAATTTATTGTACCTTCAAAATAACACTAAAAACTGCTGGAGTAGTTATTTGGGGCAGTAAAATATTGAAGAGATAAATGTAATGAATCTAATAAGGTCCATAATGATAAAAGTATAGTTGACTGTTATGATGAATGGAGAAAATGATCAGGAATGCAGTCTAAGAGGAACACCACATCTAAGAAGAATTTCTTCAATACATGGCACGTATTAAAGAATCTCTTCTTAGACGTGGTGTTCCTCTTTGACTGCATCCCTGATCATCTTCTCCATCTAATAAGGTCTTAACAGGAGATAAAGAATTAATATGATCTTAAGAATTTATGACCCACAAGAGAAGACAATAGGGGCACAGCCAGCAAGACAAGACAAAATTTAAGAAACAGAATAAGTAAGATTCAAGAAAGGAAATTGGAGCATACTAGTTATACTCCTTAGAAGTAAGCAACAGAAACAATGGCATAATGTGAGGGCAATTCACAATCAGCGATTAGGGTATTTCGAAAGGGAACAACAATCGCCAAAAGATAATGATGGTACATTAACAGAAAGTTATGAAGTGTAATGTTGGTCACATTATTGTCCACAACTAAAAATATATTAAATTATTTATGTTACTTTTGCAGTTCAAAGAGCATTAATAATTAACTCTGACATAATCGTTAAAACAGAACAACACCACCATAATGGTTTTCCCTTTACTCAAGAGTTACATTTAATTAGGCCTTTCTTATAAACTTACTATCGGAAATATAATTATTGTTAACATAATGTGCAGTTATCCACACATAATACTAGTTGGTGTTAAAATACTATTGCTGAATTATACAAAATAATAATCAACCCATTATCAAAATAGGAGTACAATAAAGGTACAAAACACAGGCAGTCATTACAGGGAAGAATAAATTTGAAAATGGTAGCTTCTCTTTTAGGATAAGGAATAATTGACCTTACCCCTCCATAGACTAAGAAAAAAAAATTACACTGCTTATTGGGAAACAAAAATTAAAATTTCTAAATTCAAACCTTTAACTCAAAACAGTAGCCTTAAGTAATTAATTACTGTCTGTACGGATTTCAATAACACAGGTACACATAACTTCGATGTCTCAAGATATCTACCATTGCAAGTTTGAACTACTGGGTGTAAATCATAATCTTTAAAAGAATGTCAACTTTAAACCTACCATAATAAGGTTGACTGTTAAAGCTGCCATAAATCATTCAGGTTATTGACATGTGAGGAGCCAGTATTATTAAAATAATATAATTATGCTTTGCTCACGAGTTTTAGGTAATTGAGCATCAATATTGCACAATAAGTGATAATGTATAGTAGCTAAGATTCAAAAGTCAAGATCTCTAATATAATTTAAGAACTGTAAATTTCAAAATTGACAAATAAACTAATACTCACTTCAAAAGCTGGGCTGCAGGCTGATAATACAACTTTGTGTGCCCTGAGAACCTGGCCCTCCGCAAATAATGTACAATCAATGAGAGCTTCATTTTCTAATAACTTCTCGAATACTGAAACTAGTGTACTCTGATGATTGTTCCACCGCAGGCAAAATTGTTCAGCCATATTTAACGCAGTCTAAAAATAGAAAACGAAAAATAACACCAGTTCAACTTGGATGATCAACTAGATGGCGTCTGACCTTGCGCGTCCAAGATGGCCACGTTACACTAAAGCATCAACCCAGCCGGCTCCACCCAAGCTGTGGCTGTTTGGCGGCCATCTTGGACGTAGCTTAGGCTGTATCAGAAATCAAACACCAAACGTTAAAAATTAACATTTTTAAGAAAAAAAAAAATAAAAATTAAAACAAATAATTGTAACTACATAAATCAATAAGCTAGGTACAATTTATTAACTTTACTTGACACCACATTGAACAGTCGAGTCTATGATTACAGTACAATGACAAGATTTAAAAACAAAAAAAACAAGTGATAACAAGTCTTCAATTAAATTAAAATAAACTAACGGTCAAAACACATCCAGTGAAATGAAATGAAGACATTAAATGACACGCTTCATGCTCTTAAATAAATTTCAGAACGTCACCTTTAATATCAAATAATGACAACAAACATCATTAAAACAGTAACATTACCTTTAATTTTAACAAAAATATATATATCTATATCTTTGAGAGCCGTCGTCTATCCTGTTCGAGGCGGTGAACATTAGTGAACCGTTTACTGTGCTTTCTAAGCTCAACGCGCATTTGACGCATGCGCAATACTAGTTTTAAGACTAACAATTTCTAATAAAATTAAGATATAAGCTTTAATTAATGAAAAAAACTATTTCTCAAGCAATTAATGTATATAAAAACAATAATTACATCAACTTTTCTTTTTCGAAATGCACACCAAAATTACTTGCAGTTTTTTACAAAAAAAAATAATCAATACAAATTACAAATGAAGTCAAAACAACTCACTTTCATATAGATTTTGTATAATAGTCAATAGAAATATTGAATTATTCATGATTATATTTATTAGTTTTTAAATCAATGGTATTTTTACCGTGTATTTTTAATCTATTTTCTAATGTAAAAACTATAGCATGATATGATATGAACTAAGCCCATGTTTAGTGTTCTTGGATTAATTAACACTGCATAGTTTTTACCAAACATTTTTCGTGTTTTGGAATTTGTAATGTTCCAAAGAACTTGTAATAACAAACCCATGCAATTTCGTTATATGATGCTTGTATTTTTATTTTCTATTCGTCGGAACACATATAAATAATGCCAATTCTAATGATTCTGCTGGAGATGATTATACGAACTGGAACATTAAACTTTATTACACAAAATACGAACATTCATGCTCTATTAAAATTAGGGTTAGATTGTAATATATTTAATTGAATGTTACAAATTTTTTTTTGTGCCCCTTATGACTTGAAGATACATTTTCGAGTTTAGAATAGTAACTTTTCTACATACATACCAATGACGGTTTTAATAAATGTTACAGAACTAGAAACGATTATAAATTATCATCTCCGAGTATTCATATAACTATTGGATTTGGGTTTTGAAAAAAAGTACCTATGTTATATATATTTTTAATTTTAGGAGGTATACTTAGTTTTGATATAATTGTTTACCTTTGTTTTTTAGGCTCGATCCACTAGTAAATTATAATAGTCATTTTGTGTTTTTTACTGCTTTCTGGCGTTTTTATTGGGCGTTTCATTACTATTTCGTTTTTGATTTTCTCGTGAAACTATTGTATAAAAATTAACTATCTAATTTCTTAAATAAAAGCTTATTTAGATTTTAATGATTGGTCGTTTTTTGTTTGTTCGTTTTTTTAAGGAAAGGGGAGAGAATTTTACCTAATATTTTATCTAGAGCTTAAAAAATTATTAGTATTTTAAATTGTAAAATGTGCAAGTTCAAATATCATTATTAATTTTGTAACAACCTGGAATTACTCCTGCCTCACTCACGTTAGTGGTTTAAATTTAGTTACTTAGTCGCTTTTAATAGAAATATTTCCTTTGTTGATACAATAAAACCACACAGTACAATATAAACTGAATATAGTTTTATAATGTTTTCATCTTTCGATGTATCAGAGGTGTTTACATTGTCAATGTTTAACAGCTCACTCATAAATATTCAATGTTTATTGCGGGGAAGAGTAAATGAAGACAGTGGAGTAAATGAAAGTTATGAAGTATCATTATACATAATTATATCTAAAACTTTGTATAATTTATCAGAACGAATATGTTTGCTCAATATATTTTGCAGTTAAATTAACTGGATGTAGGTTGATGATGAGTTGTCACTCTTTCAGTTAATGAATGTGGTTTTGTAGAATTGATTGAAATAATTCCTAAAACACTACTACTAATCAGTGTAAATAGGGCCCTGAACAATCCTCATACCTGGATTTAAAAGAAGTCCAGTTTTATAGAAGTTGCTTTGCATGTGTGTTTGCTTCTTTGCTTTCATAATTACACTGCAGATAATAAAATAATAAATTTATTCGATCGTAGATTTCATTTAAATACAATCCATTGTTTTATTAAAGTAATCCCTGTGCTGCTTGAACATTATTTTTTATTATGTCATTCAGTTCATTAATTATAATTTAACATTAAGTTACATACCAGACTTATAAGACAAGAAACTGCTCGTCGTTTCCAACTACTCCAATATTTACTTGACAAGTGTTCAAAGGTCCCAATAAATTACAAAAGACTTATTTACATGACAGTAATTAGACCAATTTGGACTAATCCTCTAAACCTTCCAATTCTTCTTGTATCCAAAACTTACAATCCAAAATCTTTCATAAAATCCTGATTAAATCACAAAGAAACTTATCCACAAAGATCTTAATGTTCCATACATTGTTGATTTGGCCCAAACCAGAAACATATCTTTTCATAGTAATCCATTAGTCTCCGAGCAGTCTGAGGAGAAGATGGCCAAGAGATCTTCTTTTGTAGAACTGTTGAAGTGTTATTTGTGAGTTGTTATTGACATGTCATTGTAATCATTTCCCTCAAATTTACTTGTATATAATGTATACAGTTGTAAATATCAATAAATAGTTTAAAATAAAAAAACAAAAAAAACTATTACATTCCACAGTGAACCCATCTCATAGGCAATACAACCTTAGCTGAAGTAGACAAAAAAAAAGAGAGATTAAACATGTATTTTATGAGTGTTTTGAAAATGATAAAATTGCCAAAACTGATATGTGCTAACAAAAAATCATGGACAAATATTGAGCTCCTAGATAAATCGTACCACTGAACAACAGCAATTGAGTGATTACTGTTTATAGTGATTACAATAACAACATGTTGAGTGATTACTGTTTTTAGTTTCCAGAAGAATTTGATTTATTTGCAAAATTGAATATTTATAATTAACAACCAAATATATAGCGTAAATAATATTAATTATCTTTCTCAAATACAGTAAATACTACCAAAAAAATATTTTAAAAATTTAACGCGGGGGCCTTCCAGATTGTCTATTATTGATTTTGATCCCAATTTGTGATTTTGATTCTACCATTAAAAAAATAAAAAAATTTTAAAATCGATGAGAAAACTTGTTTTATACGTTAACAAAAAATAAAAAAATAAGGATGATTTTGATCCAGTATACTAAATGAACCTAATTTTAAAATTATCATTGAAATTAAAAAGGTGAATGTTTTCATGATAACATTTATATTCACCAGAAAATCGAAACTTGGGGTTTTCAGAGGTACTGAAAATAAAACTGAAACCAATTTTCATTAAAAAATGAAATGTTCACATTTTTCCAACCTTGTTTACACAATAAAGTATACTGACTTCCTGCTATAAAAATTTAATTTATTCGTTCTTTAAACTTTATTTATTTACTAATGTTTTTAAAGTATTTTAAAATAAAGTTACCACTCAAACTTTTCTACATATAAATTAATAAATTAGAGATATATTGTAATATTTTATGGATTTGCTTACCCTCCCCCTTTAAAAAAGATGCTGTACAATAAAATAGTTTAAAAATGTCAACTGGTCGCTCTTAGACTATACAGTATGGAAGGTCAGGGCTCAATTCCCACCTTGGTTAGTTGATATTTATTTTGTGGTGGCCTTGTTAAATAATATTGGCCTTCCCATTCTGGCCAGAATAGGTTGGTAACCTGTAGGATAACCCTTCTTTCTTAACCTAGTTGGAGTATACTAGGGCATAGCCCCATGAAATATTTTGACCAAAAAGTAATATTTTTTTTAATTACTATATTTTACACCTAATCTACTTGTAAAGGTGTGGATCTCAGTTTTTAAACTGAAGATATAAGATATTTACAAAGAATTTCACCATTATGGTTTTTTTTTTTTTTTTTAGCTTCTAAAACCCATTGGAACCAAGGAAAAAAAAATATATTTTTAGATAGAGTAGATAAAATATTTGAATCAAAAACAGGGATGGACAATCATGTGGCAATGGTCCCCAAGCAATAAATTAATAAATAAGATTAACTATGAAAGTAAAATAAATCACTTACAATACAAAATCAGATGTCCATCAATTAAATTAACAATGAAACCATCTCCTATTAATTTTTACTAACATCAACTAACTTGTACGAAAATACCTTGTAGTGACAATGTTGACCACAAACAGTATATTAAATACTAAAAACAGTTAGTTCTTTAAAATTCAAACCCATGACCTTCTATACCAAGCGATCTGAGACACTTGCCCCAACTTGCTTGGCCATCGAGCCCCCTTTTCATTAATGTTAGTTTTTAATTTTTAATTATACCATTGCAAAAATAAATAATAAGAAAAAAAGGGATTCATTGAGGATAATATTAAATAATTATAAAATAAATAGATTGATGATGTAGCGATTTCATTATCACCTCTTCTGGCAATTTTATTTCACTGTATATTATATGCTAAGTATTTTTCCCTGAGATATTGTAGCTTCATAACAAAAAATAAAAAAATAAAAAATAGCATATCATAGTAAAAGCAGCTCCATTGTTTAGATGTAAATCCTCAACGGGCTCGTTAAGTGGCAGTCTTGGGTTTGATTGGATGTATTCTTTTAGAGCAACATATGAAAAAAAAAAAAAATTCAGATCAAGAGGACCATCTTTGTCAATTATAATTATTAAAAATGATGAATATGAATGATGAAGCTGTTCAGAGCATGAAAAGTTAGTTCTTTTACACTATTTGAAAATGCTGACAAAGTAAAGATTTCATTATAAAGTGAATAAAAATTTCAGGGAATATATAGAAAAATTATTATTACATTATGGGTGATTCAAACTCAAACCTATTGTTCCTCAAATTCCTTTTCGTGACTAACTTGCCAGTTTTTCACCAGTTCCAGCATTATAATTTTAATTTGTAATTTTAGGCTATATTGAGCAACTATCATGTCTTTACACATGCATTTTCATTGTTTTTGTATTCAAATAATACTTTTTGACCTTGCAAGATAAAAAATCCCGACGTTTGTCTGCAAAATAAAAAATATAATACTTTTGTATATGGTTTTTAATACTCTAATTGTAAGTCTATAATTATTATCTTTCAGCATATTAATTTTAAAGTGCTTTATAAAAGCTGTTTATGAAAAAAAATACAGTAGTAGAATGAATGATTGAGAAATATGTGGATTTACAAAATATAACAACTTGTCAGTTGTGAACATATTTGTTCATATAACAAATATGAACACAAACATATGCAATATTAAGTAATGACAAATGAAACAAAATAAATTAGTAAAAGTTAAACTACATATCTATTATTTCTGAATTCTGAACCTCAAAAATCTCTGCATTTTAATTAATAAATATTTCTAAAACAAAGTTGCTGATTTCGCAAATTCTTTGTTAAATATTTAAGTCTATAAAGTCATAGTATATACATAACATATGCATTACAGTATATCAGTAATATTCATATACATCAGTCATAGTATATATATCACATCTATATACATCATGAAATATATTTTCTTCTTTATTTTAATCGCACTTGGAAGATTTATGTATTCAAGATAGTTTCTTTGAAATGTTATAAGTAAGTTATTATTTGTGTGTATATCCCTTTTTTTTTTTTATTATTAGTAACAATCACTGTTGCGATTTTTTTAAAAACACAATAGTGAACAATCTTAAGCAGAAATTAACTTTTCCTGTTAATTTCTAATTTTTTTTTTTTGGTTCATATTTTTGTTATATAGTATATTTGGTTGTTCTATCTATATAATGGACCCCAAGAATAAGTTTAAACTCAAATTTTCAGCTAGTATAGCTCTCCCATTTAAACAGTTCCTGGTTAGTTTCATTGCCTCCAGTGGCTATTCTGATGTGTAGACAGCAGGAGTAATAATTCAATATTTTGTTTTAAATATGGCCAATGAAAAAGCGATAGCCTATCAATTCCTAAACAAGTCTTGCAGTGCCATTTGGTTAAAACTAAGGGTGAGAATTAACCTATATGATGTGAATAGCATTTCTAATATCGTTCTAGTTACAACAGATTTTTTTAATTTATTTTCGAATTCATCAATATCCCCCAAAAAACTTTTAAGGTTAATTAATTATGACATTTGAAAATCGACCGATATATTGCTAGTAATATAGTAAATATTCTCTGTCCATTTGGATTACCAACTCATATATCAAAATTAAAAAATGGATGTCTGATAATGTTTTAGCGTGATCTTCAATCATTTACTCATTGTCAGTACAATGGTACCTGGATAAAAATAACAGCTATGGGTGGAAATATCATTGAGGCTATAATTCTCACTGGAACAAAGACTGAAGAACTCCCAACAATCCCTACTAATCTATTATTTCAATTCAAACAATTATAATTTTCGATTAAAGTTTCTTTTGAAATCACAATTGACAAATCGCAGGGCCAGACAAACAAAAACGTTGTAGTAGATCTTAGGACTGGCTGTTTCACTCAAGGTCAATAATATTTTGTAGTTTCCTCAACTGGAAATACCAACATTAAAATCATTCTCACCTTATCGGGAGAAATGTAGTTTGTTCGGATAACTTATGGATTTATTTTTTATTTTTTGTGTGCTTTCTACAATACAAGATTTGTATTGATAAATAATTTAAACTTCAATTATGATTTTAAATTGTTCGAGTTCTTTTCTTATGAGAGCGAGCGAACACGCTGCTGGGAATGCTAGTATAAAATAAAATCATAATCTAACCATCCAATCTAAAAATGCTTATAATTCGATATGTTTATTTAAAAAAAAAAAAGGAAAAAAAAGACATTTAGGCGCTTTTCCGTAACTTAAGTTTTTCTCGCACTTTGAGTAGAACGAAATATAAAAGTCACTAGTAATTGGAATCAAAGGGATTGGCATCATGCAAACGGGCTAGGTACCAACCCTGTATGAAAACGGTTATGTAATTTTCCACAGGTGAGGTTGAGTGGGGGGCTGGGTGGGGGCACTATCTGCGTTTTCGGTAGCACTCAAAGGTAAAACTACGCCGCTAGGAAAACGCTTCTGTATGGCTCTTTTCGTCCTCAAAATTACTAGATATTAACAGCCGGTGCAATCAACATTCAAAATTGAAAATATTAATCTATTAGCAAAGACTTCCAATCTCGTTCAGCTATAATTTTTAGTGGTAGAGCAAAAGTTCAAAGTCGGAATCGTACAGAAAAAATCGGAGATTTGACATAGCGTGTTTTTTTGGTTGCTATGATGTAACTAACCCCAAAGCTGGCTAACTTGTTTTATTGCATTAAAAGGATTTATTAAATAGCGGCCTTGGGGGGTGGCAAAAGTGGCAACCACCCAAGGCCCGTTTATATAGAAGTTGACATTTGAATCTTTATTATATCCGTAGCTAATTGCTAAAATTTTAAGTTTTTAAAATTTAATTCTTTATCTACAAATTTCGTTTACCATCAATCGCCAGAAATATCAATTAACTCACACAGTGCAAAAGATAAGTGCTTCGTAAATGTTTAAGGCTGCTTCTAAATTAATCTTCCCCATGTCCACAGGCCCCACTTTAAATATGGGCTGACGGCTATAGCCCAAAGCACCAAATTTTTAGGGGCGCCAAATTTCCCCAAAAATTTTTTTTACAATATTGTTTTGATTTGTTTTGTTGGAATGTTCCACTCTCAATTTGAAAACAAAATCTCAATTTGGAAACAACAGAAAAGCTACTTTGCCTCTGTAAAAATTATTCTGTTTCAGTGCAGTGAGCGCTCTTACATCCTACGCACAGCCTAAATTATTCCCGTCGAGCACCACTCAAATCGGAGTCGCAGAGTTTCCAAAAATAGAAATTAAGCGAATTTCTTTGCGGATTTCAATAAAATATGTCCGCTCGCGTTGTCTAGGCCTCGTCTCCCTGTAGTATGCGCACCGAGCCCCTTCACGTTTTTTTCAAATATCTCGTAATATATTCGTTTTACATTAAAATGTCATTTAACATTTTTTGTTGTGCATAAAATTTTACATAAAAAAAAGTCACTGACGCCATAATGATAGGAGTATTTGTTATTGAGTTATATTTTATGAAAAGCTGCGTGACATTGTCCATAAATTGTTTAACGATTAAAAACGTATGAACTAATAATTGATTCATTGAAATCAAACTTGAGTAGACGAAAAAAAGCATATGAAGTGTCGGACCGCTTTAAAGTTTTGTCACTTCAAACGAATCTATTGCGAAGGCTGCAACGAGTTGGTAAAGTATTATTCAGAGGATATCAATGAAGAATTTGTAAACGAGTGTTCCCATTTGAAGACGTACCTTGAACTGGATGGCATGAAGACCATACCTGATGTTTACAATTACAAAGCTGTTTGCAGCCCAGGGCGCTATTCACCCTAAATCCGGACCTGCATGTCCAAGCCTAGCTGCTACAACATTAATTGAGATAAGAAGGCACAATGAGAATACAATAATATTTTGCGATTTTCGGACAAATTTATTTTTGCCACGCTACTATAGAAATAATATATATTTTTATTTAAATAATTTAAGTTTTTTTTTATATTTTACTTAGTTCCAATGATTTTTGTTTGTACTAACAACTTTTAAAGCTTTGTTTTAGCCATATGTCGTCACCAAATGTATATGCCATCTTCTGTCCTACTGGTCTTTACAGATTCCTCTTTTCATCATCCCTTCTTTGATGCCCGCAGTCCCGTGTTTTCCAATTTCTCTCGAGTCCTGCTCTGAGATTTTGTTAGATTAAACATACACAAACACACACACACACACAAAAAAGAAAAAGAAAAAAAGATGTTTCTATTGATAAAAAGGATAGTTTTATTTTAAATCCACAATGAAATGTCAAAAGGAAATAAAAGTTCTTTTATTCTACTGAAAGTTCTTTGTCTACTTCCATTTATAATTTGATAGTTATGTGTATCATTGCAATGAAATAATTTAGAAATTATACTTTAAGAACTATCGTAAACATTTTTTCATAATTAAATAAAAGTATATAAACATCAAAGTAACTGAATTACATTAAAAAAAAATATAGGCTAACCTGGTTAGCTGAAAGTGCCCATGCGCCAGAAAACTAAACCTAGTATTCACCTCTTATGGGGGTTGAGTGTATATTAAGTTAAAAAAAAGAAAAAAAAAACTGGTTCTACCCCAAAATAAACCGTTATTGTTTAATTGAAATCGGGTATGGGTCAATTTTTTTTTTTTTTTAAAGTAAAAAAGTAATCATGATGAAACTTAACAATAGTAAAATAGTCTTTATTAACTACATTAATGTATTATTGTAACTGCCCCCTGGACCGTTTCTCCTAGATTACCACTCTTTGCGTTGTCCCCTATTCTATTTCATAATATTAATTTTTATGATTAAAATTCATTCGCCCAGTAATGATATAAAATGTGACTGATAATACATAGATTATTAATCTTAATAAAGGAGTAAGAGTTTGTGAAGATTGTGAGACTGCAAGATATTCCCTATTCAGAAAAATCGTTTAGGTCGAGTAAAGGACTTACAGGTATATTATTATGACATTTTATTGGTTCCAAATATTTATCTAATGTAAATTAATTTAATTACAAATAAGATCAAGTGGGGGAACAGTGTAACAAAAAATTCATTTTTATTTTTAGAAAAAAAAAAAAAAGAAAAGAAGATTATAATATCATCTTCTGATTATTTACCATAAAATAAATAGTCTTTAACCTTCATAATACGCTTTCATAATAATTTCAAAGACTAAATGATATCAAATATGAACAAGAAAAAACATTAACATAGAGGGTTCTATAACAAATTTTTGGTGAACAAAATTAAGCATAAACAAATTTCTAATATGAGAATACATATTACAACATTAGCTTTGTATGGACTGAGGTCCATCTTCCTTTTGCTATTGCAAACTATTTTTGATATAACACACTTAGAAAAAAAGTATATTATCGAATGAAACATAGTATAACATGTTATGTTACACTGTGACCTGCACGATACTATTTAAAACAAAAATTTGTTAAAATTATATTGGGTAGAAACTGCAGTAAACTTTGTTTACTATAAAAAAAACAACAACTAACTAATTGAAGATTAAAAGGAACATATACTTACTCACCAGAAATCGGTTTCCTTGTAAGATCAAAACTTTACAAGCAAAATTGTTCACAAATTTTTACAAAAAACTTAAATTTGATTATTCTTCTGTTTATCTTGCAATCTGACATCCAATGACAACTGTTTAAGATGGCATCTTATGAGATTGACAAACAAATAAAGGGACACCCAAGTCAAATTAAACACCATAAGAGCTAATTATGTGTTACTCTGTACTCACTGTACAATTTGTATATAATATTTTTTCCTTTACTGAATGTATATATGGTTTTGTGTGTATATATGTGTGTTTGTTTATAGATTTTTTCCCCTTTAAATTATTTACCCCTTGTATTTACTTTATATTATCTTGTTTCATTATAAAATATTTTGGCCCGATGTGATTTGCTTTTTATAATTTATTTTTTGTTATTCAGAAGTGACTTTGTCCCAGAATAAAATTTATTTTCTATCTATCTATCTATCTACTCTTTGTAAGAATGTACCCCTTGTTACACTGTACCCCACCTGACCCTTAATCTTAACAGAATACTGCAAATATATATTTATCAATTTATATTAGAAATGCATCTATTAATATTTCATTATTTTTCTATTTTACTATTTTAAATATTTTATTAAATATTTATATCTATGCCATTTAGGCCATTTGATTATGAAAACTATCTATTATAGCTGTAATTTAGTAAAAGTATTTAAGTGTATTTTTAAACTTTAAATTCACATAAATATAGCAAGGAAATTATAATCAAATTAAGTAGATTATATTATTTCTCTCTCTTTTATTTTTTTTTTTTATTTTCAATAATTTAAATTTTTTTTTTTTTTTTCCTAAACTGTACAATGACGTCTGTTTATTTGTGGAAGTAGAATGAAGTGATTCTATTGTTTTAGAATTATAATAGGTTATCATTTTATAGAATAATTAAGTTTTAATAAAATGTATAGATGTTTTAATGTATACAGATTTAAAGTAAGAAAGGATGACTACTATTAAAAAAAGGAGAAGATTTTCGGGCTGTATGGTCATTCCAAAAACACAATATGGATGGTATTGATACATTTGTATATGGTAGGAAAAATGAATAAAATATAAGATTTGTAACAAAAGATGAGTTTATATCATTAATAATTAAAAAAATTACTGCATGACAAAATAAATAAAAAGAGAACTATGAAGTATCTAATAATACTATAGAAATTATGAAACAACACGAAGAAATAATTTATATGCATTCTTATGAGATTATTTTAACAATAAGATGAAATTATATCAATAAACAAGTGTCTAAATGGTCCAAATAATGAGAAGAATCCTAAGTTAGCAATTCCTAAGTTAGCAAGTTAACAATCCTAAGTTAGCATAAACTATAATAAGCAGGTTAACTAAGTGAAAAAATCTAGTAGTATTTAGAAGAGATGGAAAATAAAAAGTTAATAATAAAACAGATTTAGATTAACTTATTTTACATACATATAGCAACTAGTGTGAGAAAGTTTAGCTGCAGTTTATTACCCTATTCTGGTCAGTCAGATTGTTAAGGTTGATTCTTTAGGTTTTATTTTTATTTTCAAATAAACATTTCGATTTATCTAAGCTGAATTGACTTAAATTTATAAATGCCGGCATGCCTAGTTAATCTTTAAAATGAGATTCATATTTTATTATTTTCTAATCTACTTGAAATGGAAAGAGAAATATTAGGTATCGGAATATTCTGATTCTGCTTTTGCATGGTTGATCATCTATTTCTTTCTGTTGTGTCTAAAATGAAAGAAACCTTCAAAGTTTAGAATGAATTACAGCTTGAAATTTATCAGCAGCTGGAATTTGACATTGACTATTTATTAATGGCCAGAACTCAGTATAAATATCTTTAGAGTATAGAAAATGTGTCTATTGAGGAAGTAAATCTTCTTCTTTTGCTATTCCTCTTGAGTGCCTCTCAGCGTAGGGAAGCGTTCAGCCAGGACTGCCATTCCTCTCTGTACCTCGCTAGGATCCCTGGGCTGGCGTAGGTTTGTACTACTCTTCCGACAAATCCTTTCAATATACTGTATGTAGGATATTCTCGGTTGGCCTCGTGGTCTTCTACCATGAGGGACATAATCCATCATTTTTAGCAGATCCCTGTGTTCGTCCATTCGCACAACATGGCCGAACCATTTAAGTTGCCTACTCTCGAAGACTTTCCTGACTGGGATGACTTTAAACTCCTCTCTTATTCTTTCAATTTCAGATGCAGTCCCTCCTAGTTTTCCCAGCAATCCTATGAAGGAACTTCATCTCTGCCGCTGTGACTTGGATCTTCTGCCTATCTGTGAGAATTCAGCTCTCTGCCCCTTACAAGAGCACCAGTAGATATACCGATTTGAAGAAGTGGAGCTTCACATTTCCTACTTCTTTACATACCTCTGTGTTACAAATCTGGTAGTAGACCTGGTTCGATTTACTTATTCTACTAGATATTTCCAAGTCTACTTTTCCAGATCTGTTCATCACTGCTCCAAGATAGGCAAAATTTTAAACCATCTCCTACTCCTCTCTGTTGCAGTTAATATAGACATTTTCTTCTTGTCTCCCAACTTGTAGGATCTTACCCTTTCTTGTGTTTGTAACCATGCCTTTCCTACCAAGCCCTTCAAACCACTCTGTCACTGCCTGCTGGAGCTTCCTCACAGAATCGGTGATCAGAACTATGTCATCCGCATACAGAAGGAGTTGTATTACCATGGTTTGAAGGTGTCTTCATCCCAAGAATGTCTTTCCAGTTCTTCTCTTACAAATTATTGCTATCTCATCCATGAACAATAGAAAAATCAAGACTGTCACCTAGTTTGACCCTCCTGGCTATACTAAAATGTTCTGACTCCTGTCCATTCAGTCTTACTACTCATTTCGGGCCTTGGTAAATGGATTTGATAGCTTAAAGTATGTTCACCAGAAGTAATATTGTATTTTATATTAATAGTATTTTTATATCTTGTAATTTGGATAAAGCCACCCGGTCCCAAAGCAGTAGATTTTAATAATTTATTATTATTTAAAGTTGTAATGGACTTGAATAATATTGAGAGTATTATTAGATAAGGTTTCTTTTTGGTTTAACTCTATTTTATTATAATTTTATCATTTAAAAAACTTCTTTCCCTTTTATTTTATTCTTTAAATACATAAATATAAAAAAGCATTGATCAAAAGACATTCTGATACATCAGTCTTCAATTTCTTGCCAATATCAAGTCATTTTGATTCATAAAATAAAATACAGAAGGTCAAATTTGCTTAATGTTGCTTGATGCAGTTTTAAATGTGATTGTGTGTAACATACTTTTTGCAATTTATGAAAAGTTCAATTTTTTTTTTTTTTTTTTTTCCATTTGACAAAAACCTTCAGACATAGCCTAATATAGTTCTGTTCCAGTGTTACACACACACTTTATATTAAATATTATGTAAAATAGGAAAATAATAATGTGTTAAAAATATTATAATCTCCATAGATGAGATGTAGTTGTGAAAGTAGAAGAAAGAGAAATAGAAGATTTGTATTTACAAAGTATAACTGATATGTTTTTAGGTGACTAAATTTAATAAAGACATCTTATTCATTTATATGATATTATTACAAATTCATATTGTTATATTGAATTATTAATTCTCTCTTATAAAGCAGTCCCTGTTGCCCATTCAACCTCACAAATTAAAAATATATGTTCCTCTGTCATATTAAATAGTCTTGTAACCAACTAGCTTGTCAAAGAAATAAATATAGAATTTTTTTTTCTATTGATATTCTTTTTTTTTGGGGTGCTGAATCCAAAATTTCATTTAATGTAAAAAAATGTGGTTTTATGAAAAATACATAAAGAAAAACAACTCTGTAAAAATAAACATCATTAAATTTCTTACAAATGATTTCTTATAAGGTTTTTTCTACAAACCAAATATTTTAATATTAGTTGAGCATGTTGAAGTTATTGTGCTGTAATTTGGTATTCAAATCAAAGAAAATCTAGAAAACAAAGTGTAGAAATGATTTTCTCAGTTGACTTTTAAGTGTTTTGGGGTGTTAAATCCAAACTTGAACTTATTAAACTTATAAGTTTGAGCCATAATATATGCCATTTTTTGAGTTTTTGCCTCATAAGAGAAAATGTAGATTAAAATGATACATAAATTTCAAAAATAACATACAAAAAAGTTCCAACGAGTTATTTTATAGATTTTCTTTTTTCGTTTTCGTGGGGGGGGGGGGGGGGGGGGGGGGGGGGAGGTGGAGTGTGGAAAGTTGAATTTTGGACAAAGCACTAACAAAATAAATATATAAAAACTAATTGAACTGTTTTTCCTGGATTCACTAATTTTTTCTTCCCTTGATTAAAGGTTATCAGTCCTGTTCAGTTTGTCAGCCAGTTTGACTGTTACCTATCGTAATTCATGTGATAAGTACTAATAGTCCAGTCAATAAATATATTGTAGATTGCATGGAATATGCGATAATTTTTGACTTCATAGCTTCGTTTGGAATAGTTAGAAGGTAAACACACTAAAAGTCTCCGCCCCTGGGGGGTGAGCTAACGTTGGGGGGGGGGGGGAAGTTTAATTTTTTTGGTCTTTCAATATCTCGAAAGCGGTTGACTCTTGAAAAATATGTTTCAAATAAACATAAAAACTAATTAAATTTCCTATAAAGTTGTCTATATATAAATTTGTATATATATAATTTACGTATAATAAATATACGTTATTGAAAATGGGTGATTTTCGGGAAAAAACTTTTGCTTCTATTACATTCCACAATCGTTTCTCAGAAAAAACGTCAGAATCACAATTGTAGAACATTAATTTTACTTTAATTTCAAATATACGTTTCTGGTATTTGCTTCAAATGTTTAACAAAAAGTGAAGTAAACATTTTTCTTATTTCTAAAATTGTCGATTTTTAATAACGTATTTCTCAAAAATCGTTGGAATTTCTACGAATACGTATATAATTAATTTTATAGGAAATTTAATGAGCTTTAATTTTAATCTGCTACATATTTTGCTAGAGTGCACCATTTTCGAGATATAATCGAAAAACAAAATTGGAACCTTCTCCCCTCCTCCCGACCGTTAGCTCACCCCCCAGGGGTGGGGACTTTTAGTATGTTTACCTTCTAACTATTCCAAACGAAGCTATGAAGTCAAAAATTATTGCATATTCCATGCACTCTACACCCCTCATTTCTGAAAACAGAGTGGAATCAGGAAACATTTGATTAATATATGAATATTTGCTCATTCAAAACTCTTCTTCTTCAATTCAAAATTCTATTCGAATATCTCCCAACACCCCAGTCAGATTTTTGCCTATATGAGCAATAATTAACAATTAATTTTGTCAAACTCAGAAACTCTGATACCAATGATTTGGTATAATAACGATGTTATTATATAAAATCAAATTTGTTTTTATTTGAATCATTTATTTCCATGTTTACCCAAATTATTAGTTAATTTATGTATATTCTTACATATTTTTAAATATCATTTTATATATTTATGTGTGTGCACACCTATATTTATGTATGTGTTTGTATGTACGTATGTATGTATGTATGTATATATATATATATATATATATATATATATATATATATATATATATATATATATATATATATATATATACAAATATATTTGTAAATATTTTCTCTAATTAACATTCAAGACATAAATTCTTTTCTCTATATATCTTTTTTTACCAATTCATTATTATTTTTATTTTATTTCTTTTCTATCTTTCTTTCTTTTTTCTGAACATATTGTAATTATTTTTATCAGTATTGTTATTTCTTTTTCTCTTTGTTATGTTTGTATGTATACTCTAAGTTCTCTTTCCAGTTGTATTTACTGTTTTCTAAACTTCCATATTTGGTATATATATCAGACTGAGACCTGCATTAATCGGAAATCACCGAAAAATTGGACTTAAATCCCCCCTCCCCCACCCAAAAAAAAAATTGCTCGGTACAGAAGGTCTGGGTCCCACTTCCACCAAGGCGAGTTAAATTTATTTCGTGGCGAACCCATGAAATGAATCTGGTCTTTCCCACTTTGGCTAGAAAAGGTTGGTAACCTGTAGCATAACTCGTCCTGCCAGCCCTATTTGGAGTACATAAGGAGGTAAGCAACAAATAAAAAAGTCTACCATCACCATTCCACCAGAAACAAAGCAATAATCATTGGATTGCATTGAATTGCAAATTCCTTCCCAGCGAGATGGCGTTTGACGAACAAGGACTGCTTGCTGTTCCAGAACCCCCGATAGAAACATGTCCTCTGCCAACCTTATACGTACTTATTTTCTTATTGTTTTTGTTTTTTCGGCTTTGAACGCTTTTTGGAGGATTGTTTTATACAGATGGAAAATAAATATTCTTACCCGCTTTAAGTGGCCGTGGGGAGCTTCAGTATCTGTAATGCCAGTGGAAATCTAGAGTTCTACATAATTAATTTGTATTAAAATGCAACTTTTTTTTTTTTTGAAGAGGGAAAGCATTATTACGGTTTTTTTGGATCATTTCTTTTCTGTTTTAAATTTTTAATTGAAAGTTTATTTTATAGCAACGATATTCATCCTTTTATACTTTATTTGTTTAAACAAAGATAGGTTTTATTTTTATTTTCTTAACTCCATGGCTATTATGATATAAAAATTAAGATACGATTTCAGCCTCCTTTTACTGCAGCTGATGCAGTTTAATGGATTTTTAAAGATAAGATTGTTAGGGGAAGGCTATAACTGCATTTATTATTTAGTAATGGAGCTCAAGTCCAGTCCTAGCGTCTTAACTTATTTTTTTTATCTTGATAGTTTTTGTTTATCATGTGATGGAAAACATTCGATAAATAATAAGTCTTTCAAAAAATTAATACCTATCTATACTTGACAAAATTATAGGACACCACCATTTTTATTTTGTTAGACATTAATCGTAATTGATGAAACGTTTTAGAAATATTTAAAGTTATTATAATTTTGCAAAGGACAAATTAAAACCAATAAATTAATAACACTAATTTATTTTTTTATTCAAATATAAAGGAAAACATTCAAATGAAAATAATATTTGCTATTTATTTATCTTCTACCTCTTAGTAGTTGTAATCCTAAGTAATATGTTGATCCACTATTTCTCTTTAAGACTAATGACTCATCATTTTAGATGAGATTTAAAGTGTTTTTACGTTTTTACGTACTTTTTGCGAATATTGGCCCACTTTAGAAGCAAGTTTTGAGCTCTTCTATGGAGTTAAACTGTCTCCCTTATTAATGCTCGAGAAAGTTATCCATCCCCTGCAGTTCTAATTAAAGTTAGATCTATGACCTGGAGGTCATCCAGGGTAACATGGAAATATTATTAGCTACAGAAATATATCCTTATGATGCGAGCTGTATGGGCAGGTATATTGTCTTGCTGGAAAATGGACCACCTTGGAGTCAGCTGATCTACAGGGAAGGGGGTTATAATTTTCTCAGGGAGTGAATCTTTAAGATGAATTCAGTAGCATTTTTGTTAAGTGGATATGTCCACTTTTGCCTTCTGTTTTGGTGTAGGTATTCGTTTATTGGGATTATTTGTTCATGTTTTACTGTTTTATAGTTAAACTAAGGATGAGATAGCATTCCTCTTTTTGTAAAGTGAATGGTTTGAGACTAAGGCGACAAAATTATTATTACAGTTTTATTATTGTTTTTATTAATTATTTTTGTTAGATTCCCTAATATATAAATGAACAGGTAAAGGTCGAATAGTTCGGTAAAATATACACGCCCAAGTATTCTCGACTTGCGAGAAAGTTAATTGCATAGAGTGGATCAATGATACTTTTAGGTTATTATTATTATTGAAGTTCTACACAAGCATCTTGGTATTTTATTAAATTTAGAGATGAAATGAAAATTTATTCCTTCTGAATTACGAAATATATATTATGCATTATGCTGTAACCAGTAATCAAATCCTCTCTAAAAAAAGACGTAGGCATAGGCATCGATATTGGAAGGATGAATGACGTCAAATATGACTATCAGTCTCGTGACTTAGTTCATTGGGTCCTTTGAATGGGTTTTGTCAATGACTTACTTTCGATTCCGTCATTCTGATCGCTTCAATAATACTTTGACAAGCTTGCATTGTTAAGAATCAAGTTCTGCTTAGCAATTTGAGTCCAGTTAAGAAAGTGGTTCTTTATCCTCTAATTGCGAAGACAGTTTAATACATGTGTATGTGTACATATAATTACTTACATATGTATATATGTATATAGTCTGAAAGATATATATTATTATTATTACTATTATTATCGTTTTTGCCCTTAAGGAGAATGTTTGAACTTGAAATATACACTATGTTCATTTTATTTGCTTCTTTTCTTATTTATATACATATATAGCTAGGGGGTAAAACAAGATAAATCACAGTTGTGAAATGTAGGGGTATAATATTATATAGGAGTAGTGACTTATGAGTTATTTTATAAGGAACGCAAGGCAAGAGATAGTTTAACAAATCCAAATTCTGCAGCCATTTTATTAGTGGACATACCATGCTTTTCCTCCATTTATCATCACAGAATAGAACTATGAAAAAATAAAGTTAAAAAAAAATAGACTTGCTATGAAATATTAGTCTGTACTAATTAATAATTTCTAACCTATTAACTAGAATTGGATTGGCAAACGCGATGCCGTTCCGAAAAGTCATAATATAACAAATAAATCAGGTACCAATTAGGTGTAGAACTGTGTTGCCACAGGCACAAGTGAATACTTGATACCCTGCATTCAATCGCAGCTTCAATCTATTATTGAAGATAACAATTTTTTTTTATTTTTTTCGA
Organism: Euschistus heros; assembly: GCA_003667255.2. NCBI lineage: Eukaryota > Metazoa > Arthropoda > Insecta > Hemiptera > Pentatomidae > Euschistus > Euschistus heros. The sequence continues at coordinate 2,206,950 of RCWM02000004.1, forward strand.
TTGTCTTTTTTGGGTAAAGAATCAATGTAAAATGATTACTTAATTAGGTACCACAAATCTATAATATAAACTAATAATATGAAAAATAATGTATTTATAAGTATCCTAAAGCTTTTCAACCCCTCATATGGTTAAGGTGAAAAACTGGTTTTCGGGAAATCTTCAGCCTGAGTTTAAGTACAATTGTAAATAAATTGATTGTGCGTGAAATTTATTTTGTTTGTTATTAATTTAATGTGTTTATTTTTTTTCATTTACTAAACGATTTCTCTGTAAATATTTATTTATTACTTGATGGATATTTACTTTATAGTACAACACATAGTCCTTTTTATTTTTATACTAGTCAGAAATTAAACTATGACTAGAGACGCGTTATATACGATTTCGTGGTATACTTAGGGCCCCTTTACTTCCGAAAGAAGATGAAGGCACTCAGAGCTCCGTATTATAAACAACTCTTACACTTTTTATAAAATTATAAAAACTCATTTTTTGTAATTCTGTTGTCTGAATGAAGTGGTTACCTTTTGGTTCAATCTTAATCCATATTTCTAAAATTATAAAAACAAACGTTTTTACTTGCCAAGTACTTCCTCCCTTGAACCTGATATCAAGGTCAACCTGCCTCAATGTATGGAAACGTGGCAACCGTCTCCAAACTAAATGCTTTCCCATTATAATATCACACAAAATGTAATATTATACTTAATTGTTTTTGTAATATTCATATCAGGATAAAGGTTTCTTAGCGATAATTGGGACATCCACAAAAATCGCGTTTCTCCTTCGTTTGTTTTTGCCAAATATTTTTTCCTTTAGGTTCAGTGACCTTTCATAATTCTTCTCAACTTTTCTTTCAGGAGGTAAAAACATTAATGGATGTAATAACCGGCCTTTTAATTTTCAGTATTCACAACTCTAATTTGTGACGCGTCGTATCAATGTAGACTCTGATCAGCTTTCAGTTCTTTGGACAACAGTGCTTTCGTCTGTACAGATCGTATGTGGGTCCCGATATTTAGATTAAAAACAAAATAAAATAATAACACTAGGACAATGGAAAACCAAAGAAGTTCATGGAAGTGGGGAAACCTTCGATCAGGTTGACGACGCGTTTTAAGTTGAAAATCTTTGAAGAAATTCATAATCCCTGAATGTACAATACAAGAATAGTCTGAAATATTAACAGGCAGATTAATTATACAAACATTATTATAGAACAAAAAAAGGAGGTCAATTGAACGAATTTGATCTTTCGGATCTCTCCGTCGAAAGATTGTACTACATAGTATCTTATATGATAATCATTCCCTGGGATGAGCATGCTCTGTACATAAGGGTATAATATCCAGTTATTATTAGTTGGTAAATTATTTGACCAAACCAATCTGCGATCCAGTATTAACTTTTCTATACGGGTAATGACTATATCATTGTGAAAAATAACACTGTGACAACCACACCGTTCAGAACCCTCTATTAAGAATCATACCTGTTTAGGAAGGGGTGTTTTTTTTTTTAAATATGATTAACTTAAATGAGATTAGTTACGCTAGATGTAACTAACATGTTGGTGGTAACAGTAATTAGAAGGTTTTCTCATTCTTCCGTTCACCACCAACATAAAACGGAAGATGTGGAACGTTGACAATTCGATTCTCGTTACAATCGAGTCTAACATTCCGTAAATTCTATAGGGCGGGGAAAACGATTATTCACCTCGACCTAAGAATCGATATAAGCGGAGGGCGGTGGTGGGGGCGGGATCGACCGACAGTCGGCCCCCGGCATGCGGCCCAGTGTCGTCTGTCTCCTTTTTGGCCTCTTGGGCTGGGGGCGAGCCGAGTTCCTCAACCCGGGCCTCGACGATGTACCCGCCATACCCACGACCGAAACGGAACCCACGGGTACCCTACCCGCTTCTACTACCCAAGAACCCGTCCAGAAGGTGAAGCAGTACCATGTCTGGGCTGTTGAGTTCGCCAGGGTAGAGACCCCGTTTATGATAGGCCTATGGATCTTCTGTTCCAGCATTGCAAAGATAGGTGAGTCCCCTGTCAGTCCCATTTCTTCCAACCATCCCTCATGGATTCATTGGAGTGGCACCAGGACAAACTCAGACTTCTTACTTAAGCTTTAATTAAATTAAAATGATTCAATGTTCCTCAGATTAATATTGTTGTATACTATATAAATGTACTTTTTTGGTTGTCAGGCCTTGGAAGGCATATTGAACTTATATAATAAAGAAAACTGATATGGAAACGGAGTCAATGCTAAAATATCCTCTGAAATATTTTCATATGTTAATACTTTATTACATCTATACGATTAAATAAAAAAAAGAAGGAAGATTCATTTTTATATTATAAGAACACTGTTTTCATTTGATTAAAATGAATAGTTTTCATTAATGAAAGACGGACCATCCTCTCCAGCTGAATTAACTCCCAGATCTTCTAATTTTGTCTTATCTTAATTTAGAAATCCGATTTCTTCTTACTCTATAGTCATCACATTACGACACCAAATTTTATGTTTTCATTTTAATATTAAAGTTGTTTGTAAAGGCTGTTATACCAAGAATAAGGTTCTGTAAACCATTCTGTTTAAATATTTTGGATGTAAGTACAAACCCAACTTTTGCAGATGTAGGGCAATGTGGGGTACCCGGCTAGATTGTTCCTGTGTCGCCATGGTAACTGTTGGTACGGGAGTTGCGGCAATGGCCTAAACCAAATTCATCTTGTTTTTATTTTACTTTTTTAAACAAACAAATATTAGTTTGAATTTCCCTGGTCAAAGTTATCGATAAATTAGATACTTTTATCTGTATTGTATACAAAGTATAGGTAAAATTTGAAAATCCTTTTTTTTTTTTTTTTTTTTTTTTTTTTTTTTTTTTTTACACTATCACAGCAGAATACGATCTGAATTGTAAAAAGGTCTTGTTTGATTGTGTATTTATGAAAATTTATGAGGCGGAAAAAAATATTCTATATAATATAAGTAAATTGTGTTCATATATATCAACACAATAAAAAATATTACAATTTGCGGACGATCAGGTTCTCATTGCTCAAGACAAAGATGATATAGAATATATGACTCGAAAGATCAAAGAAGAATATGAGAAATGGGGCCTATCAATAAATATATCGAAGACAAGGTACATGTGTGTGGGAGGTAGCACAGATGATTTGGAGATAGGAAACGACATAATTATGAAATGTGATAAATATAACTATCTTGGAGTACAATTGAATAATGAAGGGAAAGATTCACTAGAAATAAAAGAACGTCTAAGACAGGGAAGAAGAGCCATAAAAAGATTGAACGGAATTTGGTGGCACAATAAGATTTCGAAAAAAAGAAAACTGAATATATATAATGTTGTCGTAAAAAGCATAGCATTGTATGGAGCGGAAACATGGAAGCTAACAGAAAGCGATAAAAGCAAAATAAAAAAAAAAGCATTAGAAATGGATGTCCTTAGAAGATCTTGTGGAATCTCGAGAAGACAAAAGGTAACAAATGAAAGAGTATTGCAAATAGCCGACATTAAAGAAACTATTATCGACAACGTTACCAAGAAACAGCTGATATGGTACGGTCACGTGCAGAGAATGCCAGAAAACAGACTTCCAAAAGTAGCTCTTAAATGGGTACCGACTGAAAGAAGAAAAAGGGAAGACCTAGAAGAACGTGGGGCGAAGGAATAAGAAAAGCAATGAATGAAAGGAACCTCACGGATGATCATTGCCAGAATCGTGAACATTGGAGAACGAGTCTAGAGGTCGGACAGCGTAGACAAACGCTATAAACCGGCATATATATATATATAAATTGTGTTCAACTATAATTTAATAATAAATTAGAATTTATTGAATATAGTATGTTAAAGAATTTGAATCGTAGAATCAAATGAAAAAAAGTACTCATAAATTAGTTAAATAAATATCTAAGATTGATATTCTGTCCCTTCAAATTTAGGGAACAAAAAAAAGGGGGGGGAAAAAGAATTCAATCTGGTACTAAAAAAAAGAATATTTGTAATTTTTTAAAAAAAAATTAATTATATCAGAACTTATTAATGTACAGTATTAAAAATCCGTCTTCGAATTTACAAAGTTTTATATTGAATTTATGAAAATTGTAAATAAAAGAAGTTGTAATTTATCATAAACTCCTTTCCAGATTTCCTTCAGTTTAATACTGTAATAGTGTTATTAGTGGGATATATTTAGACCCAAACAGGCAATGGAACCTCTCAATGAGATCTCTAAGCTGAAATGGTGTGATGAATGATGTTTAATCCGTATTTAAATTATTAAATTAGAAAACCAATAATAAAATATAATAAAACGATAGCATCACAAATAAATGGTTATTTAATTATTCCCATATTATAACGAATAGTGATTTTTTTTTTCAGATCTATCACTCTAAACTGTATCATAAATACATATTTGATTGATTACTAATTTACTAAGTTTAAACTTTTAAGGAGTGTTTTTAATTTGATGTTAGTATTATTATTCAAGTCAATGAATTAAATATCTTTCAGCGAGTATTTAATTGTCAACTGTTCTATTGATGTTTGAATGCCACATTATATAACATACCATATTGCATTAGAGTGCTAGAAAAATCCGTTAAAATATACGGTAGCTAGCAAAATTTGTGAGTTCAAAATTTAAAATTAATTTATTTCTTATTGTCACTCATATTGTAAAAAATTGAAAATTAAAAATAAAGTTTAGATTTCCGGTTCAGCACTGACGTAAATTACCCCTCAATATACACTTATTTTCTTAATCCCATTTTGACTTACGATTGCCATATTTATAAACTTCGATTTATAGACAAGTATTGCCATACTTGTCAAAAAGTAGAATGTTCTGAAAATAAAAACATTTCAATTCAAATTGTTAAGACTATTAACGGACTCTCCCTACGTTTCTAATGAAACTTTCCATACCGATTTATATGTCCCGACTATCACTAACCGCATTTAAAAAACTTCTAACTATTTATTGATTAATTGAATGGAAATGTTAACAGACTTCTGAAATGTATGATGTTTACAAACAATAGTACATATCTATATATGTATATTCCGGAATCCCAGCCATTATGGAATTATCTAATTCAAAAACTTAATAAGTAAACCTCTTTAAAATTTAAAATAAAAAAAGTCTATTGATTCCGTCAAATTATATTAGTAAATAAATTTATTTTTACGTCCTCCGAGGAATATGTAAAAAAGATGGCCAAGAGACCTTATAAAGTAGATCTTTTCTTGAAGTGCTATTAATGAGTAGTTCTCTACTCATTGTATTAATTTTCTTCAAATTTACTTGTAGATATTATATGTAGTTGTAAAATCAATAAATAGTTTTTTTTTTTAAAATAGAGTAAAATCTGTTTATTTTTAGGCGATATTACTCAAATCTTTTAATTAACCGACATTAAACATTTTAAAATATGTGTATTGACTGGTTACTATTCTCCTGCCATTCAAACCAGTGAATGGTACTCACCTAAGAATGGAGCTGTAATGGAATTCTCGTGCCACAGGAATAGTTAAGTAATTAGATCAGTCGATGTCAGCTGAAACCTATTCCGGTTAATTATCAGAAATCGATTAATTGCAAATATAATTTGTCCGGGTTTGGTTTGTATTTGTATTGGTCTGAAAGCTCTACTATACTTTAGAAGTACTAAAGCTCGAACGCATAAATAATTTATGTATTTGACTTATTTCACCCATTAATAAGGTTGCCTGCCCTAAGAAAACAATATTTTTTTAATTGATCATTGTCTTCGTCCAATATTTTTCTCTGTCGCTCTCCCGAAATACAGGATTAAAAAAAAAAAAAAAGTGATATGGAAATGTTCGTTTACTATCTTGACAAGTAATTTTGAGAAAAACCTCTCCTTATTTATAATTCCAGTATTCATTGTACAATCCGTATTACGACTATACTTTGAGCATACAATTGGATGACAATTCTTATTTTTTAAATTTTTTTATTTAGTGTTCCTGAAATTTGAAAATCTCGATTTTCTGGAACGGAAATTATGTTATGTCACAGTTTTAAGAACTTGTAAGAAAATAAAATTTAAGATTACTCTCAAATACATCTTTTCTTTATCGATAACTGTCATTACAGTTACTGACAGTCAGGGACATAAGTTGCGTGCTTAGAAACATCAAATGAAATATATATATATATATATTCAATGGCAATTTACTCCTTTGAGATTAATAATAATGGATAACAAAATGGTGTGTTAGCGAGTATCATTACAAAAGATATTCTGAAATAAGTAAGAATATAGTATTTGAACACATTAATGGTCAAAGACATAAATTTAAAAATTAAGAAACTAGTGAAAATATATTTAAAAATATTATTCAGTGTAATATCAAATATAATAAATAATAACTAAAGATCTAAAAGTAAACGACTGTTCCTTCTTCCCTCAACTTCTTACATCCTATCTTACATATTTTCCTTCCTTCTGATGGTTTGGTTGATTGGTTGATTTCGGGTGAAGGACATTATTTATGGCATTTGAAAACTGGAAGATTAGATGTTATTGATCGAAAGAATGTTCTTAGACGTTGGACACAGCGTAAGAAAGGAATGTTGCTGTACAGAGGAGAATTGGATAGGGGTCAGATCTAGTTTCATGAAAACTCTCTGGTAAATTTAGAGTTTATATTTCGAAAATGTAGGAGAGGATCGTGGGGTAATATGTTAAGGAGGAATGAGCCAAGAAAGTATATCGATGAAAGGACTTGAGGTAGTGCTGAGAAAAAGCATGTTTTTAAGTGGAACCCATGGGACGAATCCCAAGCAGCAGTTATCGAACCTCTTCACTTTTGTATCCAGTGAGTTTGAGGGATCTTCAGATAATGCACTACCATATTGAAAATGGTGGAATAGTTGACAATTTGAAGTTAACTGGCTTGTGCGTATGATATCGCTGATTTAGGTAGGTCCTGACAAATTTGTAAGCATGAGTAAAGCGGATACTCAAGATCGAACGCAGTGCTTGAAAGGAAATTCATCATATCACCCGCTACGCAACCTATTAGGGTCTGTCAGGCTGTCCTCTGATAAGGTGTTGTCAAGGTGGGAATCGGTTGTATATGCATGGTTTTGTGCTCCAGCGATCTTCAATTAGTTCCTTTTAGGATCAAAGAGAAAAAGTGATTATGAATTTCCAGATGAAAACGGTTATCTCTTTTGCCTTTTATAAGAAGGGAGAAGGGTTGTGATAAACTAAATCAAATAGTTTAGTTTGGCACAAGACTGTATACAAAAATTAGTATTTTAATAAGACTGTATACAAATTCGTACCCCATACATAAACCAGTTATTATCAATGTTTATTGAACTTTATGTCTGCAGATATAAGTATTTACATATCCGTATTCGGGCTCAATAAAGAATTTTTTGCGTAGGAACAGCCAGTCGCTAAGATAAGCTTATGTGAATCGATAGAAGGCTGGGGTAGGTCGCGAGGTCAGTCGGTAAGTCGGTTTGTCTTCACCAATGGCCAACCCTATCCACCAAATAAGCAAAGAATGGAAATAAATTAAACACATTTCTTCAAATATTATTAATTTTATTTTTATTTATTTATTATTTTCTTATTTTTATGGAACATGTTTATAATAAAATAAATATGTTCTTTAATTCAAAGAAGAATTTGATATTACATTTAATACCAATATGAATAAGATTTAATTAATCAAGTGTATACTTTTTTTTTCTCTTTCAAATTTTTATTCACACCTGTTATTGGAGTAACAATAAGTGCATTCGCTCACAGTGTAATAATACAGGCCTTATAGGCGTGTGGGAGACAAGCACTCAACAGTACCTCCTCCTGGCATGGAAAGTATATACCTAATTTTAAGTGTATAAAAGCTTTGTTAAAAAAAAACATATTTTTGAAAATAATAATAAAAAAAGTATATAATACATTCTTCTGTTTAGGAAGAAGATAATGGAGACTTTAAGTTTTCATTCATTACATATAAACAAGATATAAAAAAAATTATTAAGATTAGTTAAAACAAAAATAAAATTAAACAGGAATAAAGAAACATTATTATAAATATGAAAAATAGTAATTAATTATGAAGAACTTTCAGAAACATTAAGAAATCGCATTCATGTAAACATAATTATTTAGTATTTTATAAAAGAGAGGAAAAAAGAGCATCTTCCAAGCTGCTGGTGTTGAAGCCAGTGGGGGCTTAATATGAGCACAGAAGGCTTAGACACATATATTACAAATGGAGAATATGGCTCTCCATAAATTCATTATATAAAAATTAGTTATGATTTAAAAATTTAAAAAAAATGGGCAAGTGTTTCCCCTTAACCGTAATCAATATTATTTCGGTGTAACTTGACCCTTTATTAATATCGTGCCAGAAGAAGTCGCCATTTGCAATTATCAACAAGTGGTTCCCATGGTAACCTAAAGGAGCTCGATTTCTCATAAGCCTCTATGTGACGTCATTTTTATTTTTAAAGTAAGTTTATTACTGATGTCTTAACATAAAAGTTATGCGCCTTGTTCTGTGTTACTTTTGAGGACTTACTTTTGTGCACAAGCTGAGCCCTTCGGTCTTCCAAATTTTAGCATCCAAAAATTGGGTAAATTTTTTTATATATATATTTTTAAAGCGGATTTTTACCTGGATTTGTTTGAGGAAAGGTGCTTGGTATAAAATATTGGATATATGTTGGATGTATGTTTGGATATTTAATTTTATTTAAGCGGAATAAATGATTTGATTACTCATATAGATCTATTCTGAGGGATCAGCCAAACGAAATAAAAGAAAAAATATTTGTTAAAAATGCCAAAACATTATTTTACTATGCGTAATAAAAATAAATCTGCAATATATACTCGTATATCGATCCAGTCAACAAATTCACCTCTTCAATTTTTATTGATGATCATTCTAGGTAACAGCTTTTAATTTTAAATACAGTAGCGTTGCCATTCCGCTAGTGCGTTTCCACAATACCTACCTGACCAGCGCTACACCGACCAGTTCGATCCATACGTTTCACTTCGAGTTTACATTTATTGATAGTTCATTCCTATAACCTCACATGTAAACAATTACTTCTACAGTTTCAACTGAGAAAATATAGCAGAAATTATCATCATAACTTTCAACAAGGATTCTGTGTTTTATATATTTATAATTAGTTATTTACACTTCCCTGGCATCAGAAAGTTCATCAGGAGTTAACATTCTTGGTGGTTTAGCATTATATTAATTCTAATTTAAATAGGTAATAAAAATTCAAGATTGATTTAGTGTATTTTGATATTTTCTTATTTTCACTTCATTATTTTCTTATTTCTCATATTAATATCAGAAGGTAAACAGAAGTTAATATTACTTTGAACAGGGATTTTAGAGTTTCTCCGTAAATAAAGGAGAATAACTTTTCCCCTCGAAAAGTAGCGACTAGAACTCTGAAATAAATCGGAACAAGGTTAAAATCGGTAAAAGGTATTCTGGGCGCGCGTAGGGGTTGGAGACGTACTTGCGAAACGGTACTATATTATGTCGCATCCCTACTATGATCAATATTTTCCTCATACCTTACTTTCATTATGAATTATTCATCATAAAACTAAAACCTTCATCATAAAAATAACATCTAAGGTGGTTAGGGGCGGGAGAGAGAGGGGGTGGTTGCCGCTGTGCGGAAGGGGACTGACCGAGTTTACGAAGCTCCCGGCCAGGATCGACCTTGACACTGCAGTACCTCTATGTCTGCAGCTCTTGTCCATTTTTTAAGTTACACTTGTGTCAGCATTTACCACAAAGCTGGTTCACAGTTCCCAAAGTTCTATTTTTAACGATCATCGATTTAATCGAAGAAATTGTGATTAGAATGTCTTTTGTTTTGATTATAATTTGTAACTAATATTATTATTTTGCATTAGTTAAGAACGATGAGAATTGTTTTTGTGCTTTAAGTACAGTTTAAAGAGGTCATATTCAAAATACAGTGGAGCCTCACTAATCCGACCTCTCGCCTGTGAGGTGGAGGAACAATATTTTTTCGAAATCCCTAATACTCCATTAAAACTGTACATTTTGGTAAGCAAAAGGTCGGGTAGTTTTGATTTTTGGATATGTTGTTAGTATTTTGCTTATGTACTGTGATCCATAGAAAAGTTTTGGATCTTGGAGCGCCACCGCTCTCTAGTTAGTGGCGTCAAATATTTCAAACTTTTCTACATATACTCAAATATCTACTGGACGATTGGATTTAAAGAAACGCTTGTTATAATCAAATATAGACTGGACTAAATTTAATACAATTTGATCCGAAAATAAGATCTTTAGTTGAAACGGGGACTAAGATTCAGGCTTTCAAATGTTCGAGATTCTCTCAAAACATTTACGTTTTTTATTCTATAAGTCCTTTACGACATTTAGAGCTTACTTAATTATAAACGATTTTAAAAATGAGTTAGTTTGCTATAATCCAAACACAATACAGTGCTGTTATGGCCAATGCTTCTATACATTCTATGAACATATACACATATTATATACATTCTATATATAAATAGCCAACATCACTGACCTGATTACACTTCGACTCGATAACCTCCCAGTCCCCTGGAATCCTAAAGACCAGGCAGTGCGTTACCTAGGAGTACACCTTGACACCAGACTGACTTGGAGATTACACACTAACTACATCTTACAACAAGCTAACGCAAGACTTAAACTTCTGTACCCTCTTTTAAACAGAAAATCATTACTTCGACACAGAACTGCTATTTTAGTATACAAAACCATGTTGCGGCCCCTACTGACATACTCCTGTCCTGTCTGGTACAACACTTCAAAATCAACCAAAAAGAGACTACAGACATTTCAAAACAGAATACTGCGTATGGTGGTTAACGCACCCTGGTTTATAAGGAATTCCCAGCTTCACCGGGAACTGGGAGTTGATCGACTCGAAGAGGTCTTTAACAGGCTCACAAGGCGACACCATGAGCTTCTCCACGTCGCATCTGGAGCTGTGGAGTATAAACTTGGAAACTCCATATCAAGAAGACTAAAGCCTAGGGCTTACCAAGATTTACTTGTATTATAACATTCTCCTTTCTTCAAACAATTCGTGAATAACATTTATTTTGTTGAACCGAAATTTAAATAAAGTTTGTTTGTTTGTTTATATATAAATAGCTGTCTAAAACATTTCTATGCAAACAAATGAGTCTATTTCCTTTACTATTTCACTATATACTCGTATATATATATATATATATATATATATATATATATATATATATATATATATATATATATATATATATACATACATACATACATACATACATACATACATACATACATACATACATACATACATACATACATACATACATACATACATACATACATACACAGGGTGTCCCGAATTCAAATGGCAAAACTTCAGGAACTCATAGGGGACCGAAAAACTAAGACAAAAAGTCCTTTAGAGATTTGCTCGTTTTTGCTTAGTTTTACAGAAATCGCAAAAAAAGAAACAAAACAAGTTTTCATTTTTATACTTATTTATTTACATTCATATTTATGTTATGTTATTTTTAATGCAAATATTGCTCAAAATGTTGTCCTTTTGCACCAATGCAAGCATTACATCTAGCACTCACTTGATAAATTGCAGCTAAACATTGTTCTGATGATATTTGGTGCACTGCATCCATGATTCGGTTTCTTAATTGCTCTCTTGAGTAGATTGACACCGAATAAACTTTCTGCTTCAAGGTTCCCCATACGAAGAAATCCATGGGTGTCATATCAGGTGATCTGGGTGGCCAAGGTACTACTCCTCTACGTCCAATCCATCGTTGTGGATAATTTATATCCAGCTAAGTTCGAGCAACTCTGCTATAATGAGCTGGACATCCATCGAGTTGGAACCACATTTCAATCCGCTGCTGTAAGGGAATGTCATCTAAATAATTAGAAAAGTCGTTCTCCAAAAAATGTGTAAATGTGATACCATTCAATCTTCCAGGTAAAAAATATGGTCCCACCAGTAATCCGTTCCAAATTCCAAGCCAAACGTTAATAGCAAATTCATGCTGAAACCTATTCTCTCTAATAGCTCTGGGATTTTCAAGAGCCCATACATGATAATTTCTTTGATTAACAATTCCTCCTCTTGTAAAGGTAGCTTCATCGGTCCATATAATTTTTAATGGAAATAAATTATCATCGCGAATTTTGTCAAGAAACCAGTTACTAAAATTCAAGCTCATGACATAATCTTGAGGTAATAAATTCTGAACTTTTTGAAGATGATATGGGTAGCGATTATCACCTTTCAAAGTTCACCATATTGCTTGCCGCGATATTGGTAATGCAGCAGATGCTCTTCGGATGCTGATCTTAGGATTGTTATCAAAGTGACGTTGGACACAATTTCTTCTCCGATAATCTGCTCTTATTGCTGCCTGGAATTGGTCGCCTTCATCACGTATTAAAAATGACCCAGTCTCTCGTAGTCTATTAAAAGTTAACGAAAAGACTCGTCGATTAGGCACTCTTCTATTTGGAAATCGGCGCGCATACTCCCCCACCGCTTCTAAAGCATTACCGTTACAGAAACCATACACAAAAATCATATCAGTGTATTAAACATTAGAATATGTATGCGGCATTGTGTCTGATGCTATTCACACAAAAATATCTGAGTAACTGACTGAAGACTGATTTAGGAATTACAATCCTAGAAGGAAGCCAAAATGTAAACAAATAAAATAATGTAAAGGATAACATTAAGTGTTTACATATCTCACTGCCTAGCCTGACGAACTTAATCGCTACCTGTAACATTTTTGTTTAGTTTCTTTTTTTTGCGATTTTCTCTAAAACTAAGCAAATACGAGCAAATCTCTAAAGGACTTTTTGTCTTAGTTTTTCGGTCCACAATAAGTTCCTGAAGTATTGCCATTTAAATTCGGGACACCCTGTTTTATATATATATATATATATATATATATATATATATATATATATATATATATATATATATATATATATATATAACTTTTAAAATAATTATAATACACGTGCCTCATAGATATCTCCTGTTAATCCGGCCTACCCCTTGGTGCTTTAGGGCTTGTCTCAGTAAGTTTCTAGTGTACTAGAATTATTGCAGTTGTATTTATTAATTTTGTTACTGTAAGAAATTGGAAGGGCAATTTTAACATGACAGTCTACAGATAAAAATGTTACGTAATATATGACATAAAGTGGAATATATAACATTAATTGGAATTCATAATGGCGATTATCCCATAAGTTCCTCAAAGTTTACTTAATTTAGTTCTTTTTGGATAACATTTTGTTTGATAATTTAACGGAATATCAAACAAATACATTACAACCCTACCACAATATGATATCATAGGTAAATTTGTTCATTTGCTTTTTTGTCATATGAAATATGACTTTGGATTTATTTGATTTATTATTTATGTATTTATAGATTTATCACTTTTTTTAAATGAACTGCTATTTATTTTATTATTATTATTTTATTAGCAGTAGTAATATACAACTTTCAAATAAATTTTTATTAGAGACTTTAGAGAATTATTAACTACAATTCATTTTTTCGAAATAAGCACCTATTGATGTATAAATAACCTTACTTCCTTTTGAAATAAGTGCTTGAATGTTTTATGTGGAAGTAATGAGTTTTTCTTTAATGATTTCAGATCAGCTATCCAGACCTTTATCCTTTCCCATTTAATATTTATTGAACATTGGAGGACTATATTACAGCTGTGCTCTGTTTGTGTGACTTCATTTTTTACTTATATTTCTATTACTTTTTATTTTATAAAACACTTATTAAACCTGACAAAAAGAGAAAAAGGGCTGGGAGGAAGTAGTTAAAGGGTTATGTTTACATAAATATTATTATAAGGAATAATCCATTTTATCAAGAAATTTTTTTTTAATCGCATTTTCTTGATCTGCTTTGTGTATTTTATGAGATTTAAAAAATATATCTGCTTTCATCAAAAATACCATTGTATAATTTCTTATTTAGTAGAATTCTTACCTAAAAAAATATTAATTAATTAAGCATATCTCAGTTCGATAAATAACATTAAGAAAAAATAAACTCCTGTTTATTTAATATATAAAAAATAAAATAAAAAAATCAACAAAATTTAAACATTTTCTAAATAATGAAATAAAAAATTCAATGGCAATAAAAAAAAAAAAAAAAAAAAAAAAAAAATATATATATATATATATATATATATATATATATATATATATATATATATATATATATATAGTTATTATACGTGTTCCATTTTTTAAAAAATTGCATTGAGATTTTATTATTTCAATTAAATGCAAGCTGAATAAATAATAAACAAAACTGTTGTTAGTTGCCGTAAACTTTATTATTTTTTTTTTCATATTAAAATATTACCTTTAATATAAAAGTTTTAAAAACTGGAATCTAAATAATTTTTTTAAATGTTTGTTTGTACTCCTATAAGATAATTTATAAGCACTTCAATATCTTAACTGAAACTATTACTGGTATGTTATTAGGATTGATTTTGATGATTACATTTTGTTAAAGTAAAAAGGTGAACAATCAGTTTTTTGTTAGATTTGTGAATACAAATAAGTTTAAATCATTAATGCTTTCCAGTTTCATGCATAGTTTAGAAGTTTGCTTGTTTGACAAGTGCTGCAACCTAGGAGTACAGAATTGTACCTCTAATGACATGATTGATACATGGTGTAATGAGTTAGTGGTATGCTGCATGTTCTATATTACACCAAGCTCCCTGATTGCATTTGCAACATTATAAAAATTTGTTTCTTTTTTTCTTGATTAATTCATCATGTAATATCAGGAGAATTTAGCAGTCACCATTACATCCTATAACTAATTTCATTCAGTTTGATACATACACTTACTTAATTCATTGTAAATCATAAGTATTTGCACTATAAGAAAAATGAAAATTTTAGTTCCTCCTATTATGATATTTTGCTATTCATGTTAATTTTGAACTGACTATTGTAATCTTTTATATATATAATTTATTAATTTGTGAATTGGCCTGAAATAATTATTAACATTTAAGTTTTGTATGAAAGTAATTCTTTTTATGAAGTGCAGAATTTTTTTTTGAGATTTCTTAAGAATTTGAATAATTAAGATATTTTAATCGATCAACTGAAAGTTAGCTTTTTATATTGTTTTAAAAATGACCTTTCTTACCCTCAATGGTCTATCATTTGTTTCTTTTGAAAGAAACATTTCCATACTTTTTGAAAATGAATACAACCTTTGTTATTCTTCTAACAAGAATTACCAATATTTTACATTAAGTTTTTTAAAGTGAAAATATAGAGATTTAACCTGTTATCTTTACATTAGCATGCATACCTTACATTAACATTCATAAATCAAATTATTACTATCAAATTTAGGTTAGATAATCAGTTCCAATTTACAATGGTATAAAATAAAATAAGTGATATGAATATGAATACAAATAATTTAAAAGGGTATTGTTACGATTATAACATCAAATGTGCTATAAGACACATGCAAAATCGTCTTCAGTTGTACTCGCTTCGGCGGTACATATACTAAAATTGGAACGATACAGAGAAGATTAGCATGGCCCCTGCGCAAGGATGACACGCAAAATCGTGAAGCGTTCCACATTTTTTTGTCCGGATAACACCTTTTATTATGTTTTAACTTAATTTATAATGATTTCTGACATAGTTTTTAGTATATTTAACTAAAAGTGGAATGGGAGAGACTCGTTCGGAGATGATCGGTTCGAATCCAGGGCAGCCATTCTTTTTTTTTTTTTTATAAAAAATAAATATGTCTTTTAATTAACTTTATTTATAACTTCAGGATTCCCGCAACTGCTATAAATAAATTTTAAAAAAATATCTGGAGTTTATATTCCTTAATTCAAGTTTATATTGAAAATAACCTTTTACTTGGAAAAGATATTTTTTAATAATTTAACATAATTCGAAATTTACATTTTTACTAACTATTTAATTACCAATTACAAAATTAAAAAAAAATTATAACTAATACCAGGTTGGTTTATTTTCCTTAGTCGAAAGTAAAATAATATTGTTCTAGATATAAAATCACTTTTTCTTTATAATTTTTTTTTTTTTTTTTCATTTTCTTTACCATATTCTCATAAGTCGATTAATACTCGATATAATATAAGAGAAATTATAACTCGTTTAAGTATTCAATTAGTTAAAATTAATCGATTATTTCTTCAAAAATTCTGTTATAAACAACAGTACTCACAACAAAACAGGCTTGTTGGAAATAATGTAATGAGCTTAGACATACCATCGCCTCTTGTGATTGATTTTATTATTGTTTACTATAAAATTATACATATATATTTTCCATTTAGACTGCAAACAGTTCTTAATGGAATGAAAGCTTCTCTTGATCCTAATTATTGCTAACTTAAATTGTGTAATTAATAAAATCTGTTTATGGCTTGCTCTTAAATAGTGTTAAATTTAATATAATTTCCATTAATGTAATTTAAATTTTTCCACTTATTATTTTTCTTTGTGTTATTATTCACTTCTGTAAAAAGTAATTGAAAATCGGGACTTTGAGGCATAGTGACATTAGTACTGAATCTCAAATCCAATATGGCTATTTTGCCTCTCTTAAAATCTTTTCAGTGTGGTTAGTGACCATCAAAATATGAATTTAAGATTTTATTGAGACGACAGGGTAGATGATAGGGATAGGGGAGTGGTTATTAGCCTTAAATTTGTATTGCACTTTTCGTATTTTGGGTAAGTCCAAAGTTTTCGATTATCTGGAATGATTTTATTTAATCAGTACGCATATTATGTTTTTAGTTCAAAGGTAATAATGTACTTATAGATCGAATATTTCTTGAGTCTAAGGTTTTTACTGTTTATCTTAACACCTGGACTTGGTTCTTCTCTCAAAAAGAATAGAAAATTCTCTTCGTTTATGGGTCTTATTTTATTCATAATGTTTAAGAGTTTTAATTTTTTCAAACACTAAGTTTTTTAAGGGGATTCTGCATTCTACATGATCTTAATGATTTTACAGAATATCATAAAAAATTTTACTTGACATAGATGATCTAGATTTTGTATGCAATTTATCACATATTAGGTGATAAATGTTTGTGGATCTGACGTTAGCCTATTGAAAGTACCTTCAGCCACTGGATTAAAAAAAGAATATGTATATATAATTTGTCGGAACTGAGAATGACTAATAGTTGTTTGGGCGCACTGAGCCTCTCTTGTATTTATGAGTAGTTAGTTGAACAAAGCCGTAGCGGTTGGATAGACGAAAGTTTGATTATAACTTGTTCTATAAATGCAATCTAGATGTACTTTTTGAACCGTGTATGCAGGTTATATTTTCCATAAATCATATTGCGAAAAATAATTTTTTTTATTCACTACATTGACCCTGTTCCAGGAAGATATATGGCCAAATTATGTTTATATTTGGCTGGTTGTTGAAAATGACATTGATATATTGGTGGAGCCTTTTGTTTAGATTTTCCGCTATGACCTTGGGGCCCGATATTTATGAATCTTATTTTCACTGTTTTGTTTTTCCCAGCTTTTATATTTTCATAGTGCCCTATATTTGTTCTCCCCAACGGTTTTGTTTCCATACAACGAAAACAACTATATTTATATCGAAAAAAATTATTAGTTTACTGGTAAAGATAAAAGTAAACAATTGTTCATTAACGAGTTTTATTGTTGTGCATAATTAACAGTATTTTATAAAGAATTGAATAATCCAAAATCTGGGGGAAAAATTCATTGCTAGTCCATTTTTTCACTCATTTTAAATAAGTGCTGCCATCTGATGCTATTCATGTGTACTTTGAAATATCTTTTCATATTCTTTAAATTTATTTCTTCTCCGTGACTTGCGGTAAACCTGAATCTGGCCCGAATGTGTACAAACTATAGGAACTAGCTGAAGGAAGAGGACCCATCCCGTGTTTAAACGTTTTTATCTTGATCGTTAAATTTTGTATATCTTTTAAACTTTCAATATTGCTAATAGGTTTTGAATTTTTCCTTATTTATATTTATAACCCATTATCACTGAAAACGTTCAAGAGAATTGAATGTCAAACGTTTTTATCAAATCAGCGAAGATTTGAATATTGAGTCCCCAACTTATTTTTTTGTTGAGTAGTAATTTTTATTACTTTCCAACTTCTGACTACGAGCATTGAACTTTTATCGTCAAACAGTCTCTGTTTTAGTTTTTTTATTCTTATTTTTCTTTCCGCCAGTGCGGAATCCTTCCCGTTAAGAAAAGTCACGATATCATGTTCGTTATAAAGTTCTAGAAGCAATGGTGTATGCTAACCACATTCATTGCATCTATTTTAAGTATATATAATTTTCCTTTGCTTATGATAAGAAAAAAAATAAAATAAAATAAGAACCCAACACTATTTAACGAAAGTATAACAGGTTTTCGTCACAATGTGGTAACATTTAAGTTAGATCACTTAAATTTTCGAAGTAAATTTTTCGTTAGTGGCTGTCATTAAATTTTAAATTTCAAAAAATGTGGGCATTGTGCAAATTGTTTTTTTTTTTTCGAAAATGTATTGTTGAATGCAGTTCATATTAAGTGTAGCTATTTTCGTAAAATGAGCATTATTATTTACTATTCTATGATTTATTGCATTTTATACCTCGGCTTTCAACTTATTTTTGATATTGATATTGATTATTATGTTAATATGTTTGTTAAATAAGGATTTATGATCAAGCGTTACTTGAACTGGAACCAGTGAAGGAAATCGAAATCTAATTACCAAACCACTCAGAAGTTGAGGAGGCTGTTTCAATGTGTGTAATTAAGGCTGTTATAGATCCAAAAAGTCTGTAAAGCCACCGAATGTTGGTGTGAATAATTGTGATTTATTAAAACTTTAATGAATCAAGAATAATGCCAGGAAACACAATGGGTCTTTTTTTCTTAGCATAGTAGTACTTCAGCTTAAAAGGCTCATTGTGTGCCCCCTAAAAGGGCCAAGCATTTATGAAGTTTAACAAAAAATTTCTCGTGTTTTTAATTATTTTATTTTTTTATTGTATCAATTAATTTATTTAATTTTTTATCATATTTTTATTTTGTTGATTAGTATTTATTTTATGATAAATTTGAAATAAGAGATGAATGTGGGGACTCGATGGCCGGGTGAGTTGGGGCGAGGGTCAGAGTGCTCGGAAGAGAAGGTCGTGGCTTCGAATCCCACCTTAGCGGGTAAAAAATTATTTCGTAGTGGACCACGAAATGAATCTTGACCTTCCCACCCTGGCTAGAATAGGTTGGTAACCGGTAGGATAACCCGTCCTTCCTGCCCTAGTTGGAGTACATAAGGACGTTGAGCCACAATAATTAAACAAACAAGATATGGATGTGTTCTTATTTGCACAATTACTTATTCTAACCACAGATTGTATTTTGGTTCATTCATTTACAGATGCAGTAAAAAAAAAAATGTTTCTTTTTTTTTAAAACCTAATTATTAGTTTGCAATTTTTCTCAGCAGTTAAGAAAAAGTTTCTGACAGACTGACGGCTCAGTTTGACAAAAAAACATTTCGATGGTGCTGTTAATTGGATTGAAAAAAAAAAAAAAAAATTAAAATTTACCTCTATAGTAAAAATATGTTAATTATACTATGTATGGTATTGCGAATTAAAATATTTTGTTTTCTATAAGTATTTTTGTCCCAATCTTTTATCATTATTACTTTTTGCGCTATTTACTTAATTATTGTTTTGCCTATGATCATACTTTTCGTGACATTTTAAATTGCATATTGTAGTACTTTTTGTAGCATATTTCAATATATGTATTTCAATTCGGGACTTACTCATTGCCCTTGGTTGTGGAAGATTGTAATATTTATCATGATGAAAGTTTTCGATTTGAAGTTTATTTAATATCAAACCCGCGTTACTGTTGCAAATCGATTCAGATGCTTCACATTTATCGATAGTTCTTTTCTATAACTTCTCCTATAAACTTTCATTTGTATAGTTTCAACTTGGATAGTATTGTTTAGTGTTTGAGTTCCTGTCTGACGTAACGTCTGACTGTAGTTACACACAACCTAGCATTAGGTCTTAGCTCCAACTGTGTTGCTGTCTATCATGTGTCTGCTTAAACCCTCCATCAATAGTAAGAGGGTGAGAGCAGAGGTAGTGTAGTGGTGGTGGGGGGAGGGAAGGGCTAGGGAGATCAGAACAGTGAATAGGGTACAGAGAGATAATTCGACATAGAAGAGAAAAAATCCTGCTTAGTTTCTCTCTGTAGCTTTTATATGTTATCCATTGTTTGGACAGATTTAATTTTTAAATAATTGATTTTCATTAAGGATTTAATTTTTCCAAAAAAACAAAACAAAAAGTATTTTTAAATGTGCAATAGACAAACGGACAATCAACAAAGTACCTCTAAATTTATGAACTTAAAGACGGCTATTTCAATATAAAATACACAAAAAAGTCACATGCATTCATGACATGCATAAACATTGTCACATATAGGACCTATTGGAAAAATGCACTGACATTTTAACGTTTTTTATACTACTATCGAAAACTGCAAATGTTTATCTCGGATTAACTTATATGGGCCAATCACTACAGCCTGCCACTATTAGGAGGGTGGTAGCCAAAAAATATTATGATTCATACCGTAATGAAATTCAATTAATGATCGATAAAATATTTGCAAATACAATAAATTTTCAAAATGAATAAATATATTTAAACTATTCATTATTTTTAAAAACATATAATTGTCAATTCACACCGAGATGTTACCAATAATATTTGTTAAGATTGATATATTGTTTGTCACTTCTATTGGAATTTTTTTATTCGAAGACAAGTTTCGAATGTTACACATTTGTCATCAGTTCTAAAAAAACTGCAACCAAATTCCAAACCATTAGGAATTTGCTAAATATATTATATATGTGAATTTTCAAAAATGTAAGACAAGAAATCAAACATGCTGATCCTCACCTAAGGAACTAGATCAGACAATGTAAAGAGATAAAAGGGTTATAGATGGGTTGCCTTTTAGGTTTTCCCCTTGACTGGTTTGTTTTCAGTGTTCCTGAAACTAATTTAAAATGGGGCTATTGTAAGTACATATTTGTCTGGTCAAGACCAAAAAAATCCTAGTTGAAGTTGCAATGAATTCATCAATCATAATTTCATTGATCCTTCTATGCCAGTATGCGTACCTCAAGTAATAATGATTATAATTTGGATTGATTAATTAATTGCCACTTCTATTAGAATTGGTTTATTTGAAAACTAGTTTCGAATGTTAAACATTTATCATCAGTTCTAAAACATACAATTTTCAAAAATCAGCAGTTTGTTACATAGATTATATAAATTAAAGTTTTTAAAAATGTAAGGATATTTGACTATGAAAAATTGTAAGATTATATTTGATTTCTTGTCTTACATTTTTGAAAACTTTAATATCTATAATCTATGTAACAATGTGCTGATGTTTTGAAAAAATCATATGGTTTACAGTCCAGTCAATAAAGGATTATAGAGTGTGTTTTCTGTAATCCAAGGTTTTTCTTCGGAAACATGTTCAGGGTAGTTAGAAACTAAACATAATAAAAGTTCTGTAGTTTTCGGGCCTGGAAAAAGGAAGGGGAGGGGGCGGAAGTTTTGCGCTTATATCTCGAAAACGGTGCGTCGCACAGTGCTTCGACAATGGTCAAAAATCAAAAATCGAAGTATTTTTTATCGAGCTGTTTACCTTTTGATATTCTTAAATACACCTTAGACAACTGTTTAGTATGATTATCACATTGTTTTCATATTCGTTTAAGTCAATACAATCGAAAAACTTCAGGAATATTTTCGTTTTGCGGTTTATATCATATTAGCTGCAAATTATATTTTGTTCCATTCACATCTCATTGGATAAAAAGTAACCATTGTCATCGATGCAATATACAGGTCAAGGTATCTATTTTAAAATATACTACTTTAATTGGTATGCTGAGCCCTTATTATATTCATTTCAAACGTGTAAAGTTTCGTTAGCCAGTTTGAAAATTATTCAAACTTTGAAGAGGCTTTTAAAAAAATCCTCAAATATCCTTTTGTAGTTTTTGCATATTTTTGTTGCTTGGTATATAGGCTTTGATTTGCAATGAACTTTAACTGCGCCTGCCTGAGCCGGGACTGTTTTATTATTTTTTTTTGTTGAGAAAGCAAAAATTAGGCCAATGGCCAGTTTGCTGAAATATGTTTTTCCCACAAAAAATCAGATTAAATAGCGGCAGTTACTTATAAACTACTTTCGTTTAAGGACGTGGAAGAGTCTAACCACCAATAGAAAATAGAAATTTCTACAATTAGTCGTTTATTTTGCTTCAAATCCCATTAAAAACTGAATGAGGTCGATAGGAGTTGTAATATATTTCGTCAGGGATATGCCTCTTGACTTTAGCAGGAACTTTGAATTGCCAACTATTCCCGAAATAAGTGCAGTCAGGCCCAACCCGAACACGCGGGAGAACGGAAATCCTTTTCGAAGAATCTTTCAATAAAATCAGGGGGGAAAAAAAGCGAGTAAAGGATCTTATTCTGAACGCTTCATCTGTTGAATTACATTTCCCTGCAGAGATGTCTGGGCAATCTTTGGTTGAAGAACGAAATCGATAAGTCCTTATCAAGCTCAAGCTTTATGCATGGATTTATGGATTTCCGATAGAAAATACGGAATAGTTTGCATAAGGACTGCTTTATTAGCTTCTATTCATTAACTTTTACGAAAAATTCCCTACCTTCTAATTATATTATCGCTGGTGAAGTTAGCGCTTGGATAAATTTACAAGAACTCCTGCAACTAACAGTAATTAGCGTATTAAAAATTGCATGTTTGGAGAAGGGTAATGAGTTCAAACTTAAATGTAAATGGGGATTCGATAACAGTTTCGGTCTAAACCAATATAAACAAATGTTTAAAAATGCATCAACCACTGATGAATATTTTGTTTAATAGCTATGGTGGCTCTGAAATTGATGGAAGTGAGGAATGGAAATGTTGCTTGAAGGTAAAGCTGCGTTCATCTTCGACCATATATTGCTAACTCATAAAATTAATTTTCAAAAAAGGAACTGCAGATTTAATGCGTGACGTGAAAACGGCTTTAAAAGATAAAATTTCCTCATGTTTTCTGTTAAACGTCTCTCTATATCTTCTAAAAAATTCATCCTACGACAAATGTATAATGTCATAAATAACATTGTAGAAAATTAAATTTCCTTCAAAATACACATATATATTCCAATTTATCTTCAACCCGTCAAAAGTCACATAAATTTTAACTTTTCTTGGTGAAACGAACATATTAAAAGTCCTTCACATTTGCCAAGCGTATATCTCGGAAACGGTACAGAATATGAAAAATGTGTATAAAATAAAAGTTGTAGAGAATTTAATTAACATTAATTTAATATACAGTCATGTTTTGCTTACGACACCGTTTTCGATATATGAGCGCAAAACCAAAGAACCCCCCCCCCCTTTCATCGGCCCGAAAACTCCAGGACTTTCAGTATGTTTACTTTTTAACTACTCTGAACATGTTTCCGAAGAAAAACCTTGGATTACAGAAAACACACTCTATAATCCTTTATTGACTGGACTATTAGAACTGATGAATGTTTAACATTCGAAACTAGTTTTAAAATAAAACAATTCCAACAGATGTGACAATTAAATGATCATTCCTAATTACAAGTTTTACTTTATTCGATAATTATAGAAGAGATGATTCTAATTAAGAGTAGGATGATAGGTGAGGTGGAATAATGGCTTGTTCTCTTCGACAGCCTTTGTTATTGCCCAGGAATTAGGAGGCTGATATATGATCAAGCGATTGGAACTGTCCGCATGGAACATCTATTCTCATATTTTTACCATCGATACAATTCCATTTATCCAGTTAGCTGTATCGTTAACAGTTTCCGTTAGTGTAGGAAGTGTTTCAAACATTACATATATTGTTTTATAAAATACATAAATAACTTTGTTATAAAATATATCAGTGTTTTTTTGTCAACACAGTGTCAATAGCGAACCACTTTAGAGATTATGTTAAAAGTTTAAAGTTATTAGTTTTGCCTATATTTTTTTACAGTAATACATATGTGTGATATTTAGGAGAGCTTTTATCAGTTATTCGTTGTTATAATACGATAAACATTAGTTTTGGAGAAAAAAAGTCTTACTGATCCAAATGTAACCGTGATATAATTAGCAACAATTTTTACAAGCAATGGCACTATTTCACAAGAGGCGCTTCATCCCGTGGATATATAAAATTATAAATGCATAAATCAATATCCATGTTTAAAGTTATGCTGTTAACTTCTGCTATATTTTCTCAAGAAGTACTCCACCACAAGCCCGAGTACCCGTAACGTTATCCAAACGACAAAGTTCGAAGCCCTGAGTGTCAACGCGTCTGCAGGTTTCAGGTGTGTTTCCTGCAGACACAGGAGAGTGGGTTGGATGTCCTGTATCAACATCTGTAGATCAGCGAAGTGGGGTTAAGAGACCATTACAGTTCCACTGGATGATTTTAAGACTAGTCATATTAAATGTAATTGAGATAATACTTAAATAAAACCTAAGTTCAAGTGTATATTTACGGCTAAACCACAATATGTTTTACTTTTTACCATCAGCAGTTTTCTTTCCTCTGGTAGTTTTTGCTTTGACCTTTTTGTTTAGAGTTGGAGCAGGTAAGTCTTTTAGAATGGTAGTTTGGAGAGATGGAGGAGTGGAAGGGAGGAGAAGTGAAAGGGAAGTGGAAATAAGCTTCATCCCGTGGATATATAAAATTATAAATGCATAAATCAATATCCATGTTTAAAGTTATGCTGTTAACTTCTGCTATATTTTCTCAAGGGAAGTGGAAATAAGAAAATATGAAACTTCTGATATACTTTCTCACATTCATTTTTAGATCAGTGTGTTTTTTTTTTAAATTAATAATACAACCTGTCTCTCTTCAGGGGAATAAGTGATGTGGATGACAAAGAATCCATTCACAAAATATGTTAACTGAAAATTTCTCACTCAGTTGATATAACAGATATAAATATATAAAACACCAAATCCATATAGAAATTGATCTTGTTAACTTTTGTAACATTTGTATAATTAGGGGAAAGAAAACATCAATATATACAACACTAAATCCATGTAGAAACCTATAACCTAAATGTTATGTTTATAACTGGAACATGAACTCCAATTTTAACGCGTCCGTTTCAATGTGATATGTTTCGTTTATTATTCGACTTACACCTGTGCCAGCGGGCACAGCCAGCAGGTTAGCTGGTACAGAATCATGTATGCATTTTATAATTTACTGCTTATGTACTTTTCTTTATAGGTATGTAAACTTTTCTGATAAATAAGCCATGAATGTGTACATACTTTTACTCTTTTTGTGGCTGAAAGTAAAGTTTGCCGTTGTGATGTGCATAATATATGGCTTGAAATACATGACAAAAGGGTGTCTTCTGTCGAAAAATAACCATAATAACATAAATAAATGAATTAAACACAGAAAAAACCTACAGGTCCCTCATCGAGATTCTTTTGTTGCTTTGTCGATGATAGTGATGAATCTCTGTTGTAAACATGTCTTATATTAGTGGGGTGCGCCATCGTCAAGGAATCGTGTAAGTTTTGTTTATGAACAATGTATTGTTGAAATCTTTTCATCTTGGTGTAGTATCTATATTATTTCTGACACATTTAGAGGTCTAAAAAAAAAAAATGTAATCCTTTGATTGAAATCGTTAGCATCTGCTGATCTACTGAGACTTTTTTAGCAGAGCTATACATCTGTATTCAATAAGTCAGGATGGGTTTTAGTAGAGTAAATGCATAAGTATCGTCGTTTCGATTTGTGAATAAAAAGTGGATAAAGAATTTTTAAATTATTGTCGAGAGTCTGTTATTTTTTTCTCGTATGATGTCAATGTAATTAAAATTACTTAAAAGAAATGGACAAAACCATCCCCCCTTCGATGCCTTCAAAGCCACCGCTACTTAATGAAAGTGCCAAGAGATAGATTGCGGTGAGTAATTAAAAAAATTCAAAATGGAAACAACGGCCATTGTTTTAAAGTTTAGACAAATGCCACCTATATTAGTTTATTTTCATCTGTTTAAATACTCTTATTAAGATAAAACCGGATGTATTCAAAAACATTTTTAGAAACGTCATATTACAATAATTTGGTCAATGCTAATTTAAAATCACCTTAAATTGAATAAAATTTGTTTTTTATTATTATTTTTTTGTTTTAACCTAAGTCAATAATGATGATTTATGTTTGTATTAATTTAAATAAAATAAAGAGATTATTGGACCGGAACATTATGAATGATACACAAGTACATACTATAACGTGAGCTCACTTTTGTTTTATATTTATCATGAAAAGTCGTACCATAATTCGTTAGTATTAAATACATAATTTCAAGTTATAGTTATATTAATTAATATAATTCTTTATTTCCACGTTTGTTTAAGTCCTCTATAATATATTCATTAATAATAGCTGGATTTGCCGTCTTTAGGTAACTATTCCTGTATATTTGTTCTTTTGTTTCTTAACTATCCTGTATAAATTATAAATATTAATAAATATTATAAAAAAATATGTCAACAAAGTGACCCGGCTAAGACTGAAGAGGAGCTGGATGAGTGATCTCCTAGCTAACATTATTATTAATCAGTAGGTTATGAGTGTGAACCACTGCGTCATGTCTCCCTCAGGCCAACTCATCCCAGGATTTTTTTTTACTGGATCATCTTAAATTTTGGTGTAAAAAAAAAAAAAAAAATGAATATATATCTGATGAGAAATATAAATTATGAAATGGTTAGATTAGTCCCTCGTCTTTTCTTTCACGGAAAAAGGCAATTTTTGGACGGGATTTGTCCGTTATTTCGATGATTCTTGTAGTATAAAAGATTTTCTTTTCGTTCATATATCATTCCCTTTCTTTTTAAGTGTATAATATAAAGATAGATATAATAGAGTGTATAATATATGTATAAATGTAAAGATAGGAAAATACGTAAGCTGTGGAAAATACGTTTCTTTTGGACTCATCATTCCTCTATCAAACGTATTCCTCGAGTTTCACCTAGTGAAAGATAATTATGATTGGTTTTCTGTTGATTTGATAAAATTGGAGGTTCTCAGCATTATGTATATGGGTATTTATTTAAAGTTTATTGAAAAAGTCAGGAGTAACAAAAATATCAATGTCTGTTTAATTGGAAAAGGCAATTTAATAGGTTTTATTTTTTTCGAATGATCCGCAATGTTATAAAAATGATTTACCAGTTTCTTTTTATACTATTTTCAACATTTCATTTTTTTTTTTCATGATTGTGTTTTCAAATAATTTTAGTTGGTTAGTAGTTTAATGTTTTTATTTATTTATCTAAACAAAATAGTTATTATATTTCCGTAATATATGATTTAATTATTTTCCTACACAGCTATTTAATATTGAATTAATCTCTTGTCCCTCTTTTCTGGTCGTGAATTTGTTCCGTACATATTGTTAAAGAAGGTTGCTATCCTGGCTGCAACCTTTGTAGAAGAGATATCACTTATTAATAAAAACCTTACAAAATACTTCTTCCTAATCAGAAATATACCGTTACATTTTGACTTACCTGTACAAGGGATACATTAGCGTAACTGACCTTCATCTATGTAAGCTAAGCTCTGTTATTCCCAAGAACTAATTTTCTAATAAGGCAAACTTCCCATGTATCATTGATCCGCTTAAGTCTTCACCTTTGCCACCAGAACCGGCTACAACCAATCCTGTCCAGTTGAAACTAGTTCACTGTGGTGTAGGAAGAACCAGAAATACTTTGGGTGTTTTCGAACTGAACGCCCCTTCCGAAAACTATTCTGGGATATCATTCAGCCGTCTGTTTACACTGGGTTCGTGCCAAGTGAACTGAATTTGGGTCCCTCTTCCCCGTACTAGTTTTTACACTTCGTAGTATCGATAGTACTCTCAATGGGGATGTTTATCTTTTTTAGTAGTTTTTTTGCTTGGTTTAAGTTGGCAAAACCTTGTCTGTTCACTACGGCTTGTTTGGTTGTTTTGATTTGAATTGGAGGGATGAGGGTTGTTTTGAAATATGAATATTACTGATAAATTCTGCTCTTCAATCTGACTTATGAAGAAATTATTGGAAGTGCCCTTTTGACAGTTTTAAGTTAGAAAATCCTGGGACTGTTTTATTTCTAAATGGATGTTAGGATTATTTTTCAATAAAGTAGTTATAAGTGGATATAAATTTTACAGTAATGTGATAACTATCTATTTCGTATTATAACATCTCTTACACAAAGGTTACGCTAGAGAACAAAAATAAAAATATAAAATCCTAGAGTTTAGTGTTTTGGTAAGGTTGTACTCTCGACCAGTTGTTGTGAAATGAGGTGATTTGGCCGCAATGGAGACCAACCGCCAGATTTTCAACCAATTAAGGGTACCCCATTTATATAGGCTGGATGTGTCCCATGATCATCTCACAATTGATAAATGACAGATGTGTCAGGAGGTCTCGAATATTGGGCCCGGGAATCAGGAATACAGTACCTTATCCGCTGAACTATCTCACCTCCTCGAAGAGATTAATTAATTCCTTAATAAAATTTATTTTTGGGGCCTCTCTTGACTAACTCAAATATCTAGCTGGTATTTCGAGATACAGGCATCTACGTTTCTACGACCTGAAGTCTTTACCAGTTTCAGATTAGATCCATAAGGGATAATGTTCCTTTTGTGAAGTTCCCGATAGCGCTACATTCTCTTAGTTATTTTGTTCAAGTATATATATAATAATAGAGTTATTTATATATATATATATATATATATATATATATATATATATATATATATATATATATGTATAATAACTATATTATTGATGCAGTCACTCTGCTTTTCTCCATCCACATTTTAAATACCAAATCTTAACCTAAATTCATTGAAAAATTCTTTACCATCCGTGCTGTCTCGTTCATTGTCAAGATCATTGTGAATAAGTTAATTTATTAATACATTTTATATGGGTACCTAGTCATATTGAAACTGAGGGAAATGAAACGGCGGATAAAGTAGCTATACGTATTATTATTATTTTTTTTTTTTTGTTTAAAAAGCAGCAATTATTATTTATTATAGGAGGACGGTTGCTCAGTTGGGAAGGCGCTGGGCTACCTATGAAAATTTCAGCCGTGGATCGACTTCGAGGTCACACCCAGCCTCTAAAAAAGTGGGTACCCTTAATTGGGGAGGGACCTGGCCTAATCTCATCCTTTCAGAACCGTTGGCACAGTAACAGTACCTCCTTATCGAAGTACTGAACCCTAGACCTTTCATGGGTTGTTAGTGGTATAGGAAAATAAAAATAGTTATTATAACCCAGGGCATTTTTTAACATTCTATTTATTCATCTACAGGTTTAGGTTTAGAAAGATGAACCAACTAAAAACCAGGAATTTCTTGCTATTCTATTCTTGTATGCTGAATTCAAATAAGACCTTCATTAAGAAATGTTTAGTTCCGCTTTTGTTTTGGAAACTCAAGTTTAATTCTATGCCTAAACGAAATCTAATTATAAGATGTTTACGCGGCAGTAGCTTCTTTAGATGAATAAATATTGCCTTCATTGTTTAATTAATAAGTGAGGCTGTGTAGGCGGACCGTAGGCCTTAGGTCTTAGATCCACCGCTAATATAAGAACAGGCTATATTTATTGTTTCTGGAGGGTTAGTTGCATCTTATTCGTCGCTTCAGAATAGATTTCTTTGATTCGAATTCGTTTTCCTCAAATAAGAGAAGTACTGCTTTCATCCATCATGACTTTGTAGCAGTGACTTAGTAGCCAGGTGGAAAATCCATCGCTTCCTTAGTAGCACGAAATAAAATCTAAGAAATAGCTTGAATAGAGAAAGTAATCAATGACCTGTTCAGTGTTGACATTATCTAGGAACTGAAACACCTAGTATGACGTAATGGACCGTTAGATGTTCTATAAAGCTGAACTAATCCGGGACTCTTTGAAGAGACGGAGATACCAATGCCAAAAATAATAGTTGCCTGGAAGTATTGAATCCTTCTATTTTGGATTTTTTATTTATTTTTATTTTTTAGTGATATTATTTGGCTTCCTCCCCAATCTAAGGTTTAGCGTTTGGTGAAATCGGGGAAAGGAAAATATTAAACTAATATTATGTAGTTTCCGTTTATTATTAACACCTATCCATAAAGGTGTAGCGGTTATTTCAGGTCCATGAAAGCTGCTGTTTCCCACCGAGGAACGTGCTAACACCCGGGTTCAAAGCGGAGTACACATATCCTTAGATTATGACTGTTAGTACCAGCAGACCAAACATAGATAATAGTAGAACACCTCAACAGGACACTGTGGGGGTCACCTAACCTGCCTTTACTACAAATCACGGTTTTCATAACTTTCCGAATAAGATAGTCCATTCTCACTTAACAAATATATATTAAGAGATAATTGTAACAAATATGCGTTACATTTTAATTCATAAGCGGCATTGAATTATCAAACTGATTAATTCACAAAAACAACTGGAAGAAATAATATTATCGTTATAAGATATATATATATATATATATATATATATATATATATATATATATATATATATATATATATATATATATATATATATATATATATATCTTGGGCTTCATTAAAAATAGCTTTTGAAGCTTTTCAGATTTCAATTGCGGCAAATGTATTCATTAAATCAGAAAAGAAGTTTTAGTCATCGTGTTTATATTGCTGTCGTGTTTAAAAGTTCTTTTAGTTAGTTCTCATGCGAGCCCTCTCTGACGATGAACATTGCGAATAAATTATTTAGCACGGATATGCAACTACGTTAATATTTGGTACATTTTTACTGTATTTTTGTTTCTATAAAACTAAAATGACTACATAACAATACAATAGGTTTTGGATTATTATTAATTATTATTTGTCAAATTTTGTATGAAACGAAATAAACAAAACTAATAATTTTTATACATTTATTAATTTTAGAGTAATTAAACAGGAGTACTAATCGAACCCGTTCTTAGTTGTTAAATATAAATATTAGTGTCGTTCATTTATAGTTTGACAACTCAGCTATCTTTAGAAGTGAAGGGGAGATATTATTTCACTTCGCGATTTTAATTTAAGAAAATAAGAAAATGTGTCAGATGATTTTTAATGGATGAACTAGCTCCAGTGTTCTCTCAATTGATCCATTATCAATTAATTACTAAAAACTAGTAATCAATAGTAATAAACTATTAGTTTATCTTTTACTAATAACTGCCTGCACAATAATATAAATGTAGATTATATAAAGAGGACACCACTTTTAACTGGTATTTGGTTGCAGTATTTTCTCTTTTTTTAGGTGAGTTCTATTTGACCATGTTCATCTCGCCGCTTTTCCAAACGATACTGAGGTCTGGTTATTGAATATTTGCAACTAATATTTACTTGTAAGGTATACCATAGGAGGGAAAAAAGTGAACTGTTTTCACAATATAAGACATTGTCAATCAATTAATCGTTTTTTGTAGAACAAAATCATTTTTATCCCAAGGCATGATGAACTTCACCAGAAATGTTAACCCAGAAAATAAAAATATCATAAATAAAAAAAAAAGAGTAAAAAGAAATGAGAAACATTAAAATAAAAAAAATATTGAAAAAAATGTAAAAAGGAATGAGAATATTGTAAAAAAAATAAATACATAAAATAAAATAATAATTAAAAGTCTTCGAGAACTGGAAGACTCCATCAAACTCAACAATACCTCATTTTCTAAAAACCATGGGCCGTTATTACTCCCTTGAGCGGCAACGTTTTGCTCGCCCAAAGAACTGTTGTTACAATAATAGTCTTGTAAATTTTTATTGTTTATTTGTTTGGTCAATAGGGATGGACTGAACTGTTTCACGACTTGGAAATAACAACCGTTCCCTACCTTTAACCTTGTCTTTATTTCCACTTGAATTTATTTTTTCTTAGTTATAGTTATCCCCAAATTCATAAACTAATGTATATATACAAACTTAATCACAGTTTTTATAATTAACGATATCTTTTGTTTTAACAGTATTAAATATCAAACCGATTTCTCTACCGTATCTTTAATTACTAGGCCGTTTTCTACCAATTTACATAATTAGCTCCCTGTACTGTGCGGCCGCTGTCCAATTCCTCGCTCCCAGTAGGTCTCTGGCGTCAGCTACCACACTGCCTACCCACCTCAATTTCAGTCTGCCAACTCTTCTTGTACGGTGCCATGGCTCTTAAAGAACTCTTATCGGGATCCCGGATCTTTCCATCGCACCTACGTGTCCCATTCAACTTAATAGCCTTCCCACTTATATTATCCTCACAGCATTAAGTCCATAAAACAGCTCATAAGTTCTCTATTCGTTCAAATTCTCGAGAATAGTCAATCCCTCACTGTTCCAAAAATTCTTTAGGAGGATTGAGGATTTTTCTATCAAATACGAGCAGATCATTTCCGTCGCTTTTGGGTAATGTCCATGTTCGACTTGCGTAGTAATAACTGGGCTGATAAGCGTTTTATAGAGTTGGAGTACGGTTCGTCTGCTAATTATTGAGCTTCTAATATGTCAGCCGAAGTAGCATCGGTTGGTAGCTGCTATTCTCCTCTTTATTTCATGTGTAGTTTCGTTCTTGATGGTCCCTTAAGATTCAAGATATGAGAATTACTGGACAATCTCACACTTGACCGATGGATATGGTTTGGTTTCCAGAATTCACTTCTTTTTTTTCGCCAGTATTGTTATATTTCGTTTTGAAAAAAATATATCAAACTATCACATTTCTATTTGTTTTATAATGCTAAACAATGAATAATTTAATAAAACTAAATACGCCCCAAAAATAATGACAAAAATATGTCATTATGCCTAAAATAGTTTTCATATTATAATATTGCTGTTGTTTTGGATCTCAATAGGTTCCAGTTTTTCTGTGAACACCTAATCTTTATATAATTAAATTATATTGTAAATACATTTTCTACTCTGTTTCTAGTTTTCTTTCTTTTACCTTATTAGGTAAATTTGTAATTGCTTCTATTTATCCTGTCTTATTTTGAAAATCTCTAGGCTAGATTTGATATTACTCTCTGTTATGTAATGCCATTTTTAAGGGATATTGTCCCAGAATAATGTTTTATTTCTATTCTATTCTAAATACTGACTGAGGATGAATAGTGAAATACGAATCATGTGTTGTTTTTTTTCTAACTACGATAATTATATTACTGATCTTTTTAAACCTGTAATAGAGAGAGGCCCTGTACGTGGTGGACAGTAAGTTAAGAAGTTGAATTCTCAATGAATAGTTTCTTTTTTTTCCCCCTTAAATGATGGTGCACGATTCATATTTTTTTTTTATATACTTTTTTCTCCTCCTGCTTCCCAATCCTTTTCTAAACCAAACCCTGCATTTAAAACTTGATGGCCGTATAAGAAATATTTCTTATTTATGACCCTACTTAAATAAAGGATTAAAAGATTCTATTGCTTCTTGATCCAAGTTGCCCTAAGGGTTATCGGTGTGACGTAGAGGATAGAGGAAGGAGGGGGGGAGGGGGAGAGAGGGGTTGAGACCCTTGTTATCCCGGTGTCATCGACCTGCTTCATAACTTCCTCCACCGAGGCCCTGTGGCTACCACCCCCCTTCCTCTATTTCTTCTCTCAATAGATACGGAACCACTATCTTCCATTTTTATTCTTGAGCCTCTTGTTTTTCTGACCTAGATAGGGAATTAATTACATCTAAAATTGAAGTCTTTATTAATTAGAGAAACTATAGTATGGGATTTATTTAGAATAATTCCATGCATGCTTTTTTATTACATTAAAAACTACTTGTCCTACAGTGTTTTGTTCGTTTTTAATTTAGTTTAATTTCTTCTTTCTTTTTTCTATATACATTTTATTCCTATCAAATTTGATTTACTTTTAAATATAAAATCATCACTCCGTCACAGAGCTGCTATTTTGGTCTACAAAACCGTGTTGCCGCCCCTACTGACCTACTCCTGTCCTGTGTGGTATAACCCGTCAAAACAAATTTTTAAAAAATATAAAAAACTACATACCTTCCAGAACCGAATACTGCCGATGGCGGTTAACACGCCCTGGTTTGTTAGGAATTTCCAGCTACACTGGGAACTGGGAGTTGATCGACTCAAAGAGGTCTTCAACTGTCTTACCACGCGACACCATCAGCTTCTCCACGTCGTATCTTGAGCTCTGCAGTAAAACCTAAGAACGTCTATGACACCAAGATTAAAGCCCAGAACTTATCAAGACATACTTGGATTATAGGTTGTGTTCATGTTTCTATTTTCTTACCAAAATTATTCGTGTATAACATTCAATATTGAAGCGAAAATTAAATAAAATTTTATTGATTAATTGATTTACTTTTATATCCTTTTTTGGGTTTTATTTATTTTCTTCTTGACACTTAGATATTGCGAAAAAAACAATAAACGGCTTCTGATAAAAATATTGCCTTTAACATAATTTTTATGCTAATGGGTCTGTTAAATATAGATAATACTGTTTATTTGTATCAATTAAATGTACAAAATGTGATATCAAAAAGGACGAAATGAACTTTAAAGTCACTTTTCGCAATTTAACGGCTATGATTTACTCGTACCAATCAATAAGCTTCAAAATCACAATTGATCCAAAAATGTTACCTCCTTTTTGCATAGCACGGCAACAGATATATTACCTAGGCAGAAAACATTATTAATGCTAATCTTCCCTTCTTTATCTACAATCTATTTTTGTTTCTTTTCTTTTCTTTTATCATTTGTTTATTGAAATTTAGAACTGTATACAGAATAAATTAATGATACGACTAGTAGATAACAACAACTACTCAATGGTAGCACTTCAAAAAGTTCTATATTATCTTTTTTTCAGCCGCCTCGTTGGGTTATCTGGAAAATAATGGGATGCGAGTTGAGATACTAATGGATTTGAATTGTTATTGAGTTTACTATGAAAGGGCAGATATCATCGGCTAATATGTTATACCTCGTATGCGCAAATTACCGATTTTAGAGGAGGAGAAAAAACTCTTTATAAAATAAGATAATACCCATTTTAAATTATTATTTCTCTAATGATTACATTTTTCAACCCCTTTTTGTTGATCTGGTAAATAGGCTGTCTTACTTCATCGAAGCGCCTATTTTTTGTGAAAATGATATTTCCAAAACTTTTTTTTTTCTGGAAATTGGTACTTACGAGGAATCACATCTTAGCCGATGATATCTGGTTTGAGCTAAGTCAGAAAATTATTGTACGTTAATACCTTTAAGGATAAATTTGTTTTTGACAATTTAAAAACGTAAGGAGAATTTACGATTTTTCTAAGGATTTTGAATTGTAAGGATTGGATACAAGATGAATTGGATGGTTCCATATGTCCAAATAGGTCGAATTACTGTTATATAAATGAGCCTTTTGTAGTTAATCGGATGATTTGAACATTTGTCTAGTGGATGTTAAAGGAGTTAGAATTTGGTTAAATTTAAATCTCTTCACCCATGATTCACAGGATATAGTTCTTCTGATCTTCATACTTCGTTTTATAGAACTACTTCATTTCAGATTCCTTTCAGACACCACCATCTGAAACTCTTCTCATCCTAAAATCAGAAATACTCTGTCTTACGCATTCAGAGCCCTTGGATTCCATCACCTTGTATCCCTCATAATCCAGTTGGACCTAAGCTAATTAAAGAATTATTTAGTTGTAATTCTATTATTTTTTTTTCCTTATTCAAAGTTTTCTTATTTAATTTTGTGATTTTAAATTTAATTTTCATTCTTCCTCTTTTTAAAATTAATTTTCTCCTTCTCAAAGTTGATGCACTTTTAGTTTTTTTTAAATTAATTAATTTTCCCAATTCTGACCTATTGCAAGCTACTAGAAAAATCCAGGAAGACTTGGATCGAATCTATAACTGGGCAGTGACGAACAAGTTGAATTTAAATACTGAAAAGACCAAAGCGCTTGTAATAGGTTCGAGTTACCTCCTGAAAACCATACCTCCTATTCCCCCCATTTTCCTGGGCAGTGATCCTATCAAATTCTACCCCTCAGTCAAAAATCTCGGAGTCATTTTCGACCAAACCCTATCCTGGAAAAACCACGTATCCGAAATTTCCCGACGCACCATCCCAATCCTAAAACGTCTCAATTACGTTCGCAATCTTCTTCCTTTCGAAACCCGCAAATTACTAGTATCTTCCCTTATCTTCCCCCACTTCGACTACTGCTGTGCTGTGTATGGGGGTGTTTCTGGTGATCTTGAGGCCAGACTCAAAAGACTGTTTAACTGCTGCATTCGTTTTATCTTCGGGATCCCCAGAGGCGCCCATGTTTCACAATTTTACGCAATTTTAGTTAAAGTGGCTCTTTCCTTCCTACCGTCGCCAGTATTTTCTGGCATCCTTTCTCTACCAAACAGTGAAATCCCAACGTCTACTTTACATTTCTCAACTCCTTCAGCTCAAATCCTCCGTTCTTACCCGCCAAACCCGTTCCCGCCCATCAGATTTGTACAGCCCTGCTCATTGCTCCGCTGCTTTCGACAGATCATTCCTAATCCGATCCTCGTCCTTATGGAACTCCATCCCTTACACCATTCGCCATTCAAACACCCTTTCCGCTTTCAAACATCACTTATTTAACTACCTACTGTCCATCCAGATCCATGAATACTGTCATTAGCCACTCAATAGTTATATAAAATATAAAAGCTTTGTACACGAAATTTTATTGTTTTTACACAATTGATTCACAAAATGAATCAAAATAATTCTGTTTCTTTTTATTAATATTTTTAAGCTTAATTTTGATTTGTTAACGTTATTAATTACTATTTTATGATATTTAATAATATTTTATAACCATCTTGAGGCTCTGATGGCCCCTAATTTTACATTATTTTTTATTCTTAAGGGACTTAAGGTCCCAGAATAAATAAAGAACTTTTTTATTTATTTATTTAAATCCCTTTTAACACTAAATATTGCTTAAAAAACTTTTACTACTATAAATGGCTAAATATAAAAATTATTTTTGTAACATAATTGTTAACCTAATGGGATATTGTGCCCCATAATAAACCTTGCTCTTGTTATGTAGATATACATACATTTAGTTATATCGGTGAACAATATGAAACCCTTTCCATCCACTAAAGTTCAGAGATCCTTAGTATGTTAGTAATGTGATTGGCACAATTGATGCAGAAATAGCAGAGAGTAAGCGGAGCCCCCAACCTGGTCTCGTTATCGGGAAGCCTTGCCAACCCGCAAACAGCTCCCGATTTTCCAAATTAATTAACTAAGTAAGAATACGAGAGATTGCTTTTTATAATTTTAGTTCTATGAATCAATATAAATTTCATATTAATTAATATCATATAATAATTCAAATTCTGTAAATATAGTTAATTAGTTTGATTCCTTGGTGATTTGTTTTGCATTGTGCGACATTGCTGGTTATTCATGACAAAGAATTGTATATGTTTTAGCTACGATTGGCTAATTCTTACAAGTATTGATTAATCAAAGTTTATAATTTAAAAAACAACAAAATAAACAAATAATTCTGTAAAATAATTATAAAGACTTAAATTTTAAAATTATTTTATTTCTCTTTTTGTTTTAGGGATTTATTGCTTGTAATTGTAAACATATATAAAAAATAGTATTGTCCTAAATTCCTATGTTTTGATATATTATTAAATATATTTTTATATATTATTTTAATATATTAATTGTAATTAAAATGTGATCTGTAGGTGGAATTACTGATGATACCTGTTTGGGGCGAAACGTCTGAATAAATTAAACATTTTTGAGTCCAAGTTAAAAGAGCCGTTTTGAAGGTATTAATAAAGTTTTTTTATCGATAATGTAACTATGCCAATGACCAAAGCAAAAGATATTTATTTTATTCATCATTGGTTTCTTTTTTTTTCTAATCATAATGTTTTATTCAATTGAAACTCCTTGAATCATAGTATCCGTTGTTGGGGTTAGCATTTTATCAAAATACTTGTTTTTACTACTTTATAATTTACTGTTTGCGTGACGACCTCTGAAAAAAAAATATTCTATGGTTGCCAGTCAGTCGATAAGATAAAAAATAATTGAAACTAAAATGAGGTGTGTAGAATTGGTTGTAGCTGCCGTAACTCCATATTTATAAGACAGTGATGGCGGCGTTGGGACCTTGACCTAGAGCCAGGGTCACCCGAGCTCATGCCTCCGTCCTCAGCTGATGTCTTCAGTCACGGCATCCTTGATTATCGGGCCCAACTTGCCTACATTTGTAGCTTTTATTTATTTTTATATTCATTGTGCTATTATCTAAACCTACATGTATTTTTATATGGGATATATTTCTATGCATATACTAATTCATCATGTTATCTTCATTATGTTATCTAATTTATGTTTTATTATGTTATCTGAGTTATATTTTATTTTGTTATCTAAGTAATCTTTAGAAGAGGCCACGCCCCGTTATCGGTATATTCAGTAATTGTTGCCTATACCCCACAGCAGGAACTCCTCTTATCATCTAATTCTTATTCTCAGGAGTAATCCAAAACAATCAGTCCGATGCTCTGAAGTTCCTAAAAGATTGCCAGATCTTTAATCTCATTTAATAGTCAATTCAAAACTAGAAGATGGTACCTCAACAGATGCAGTACACGGCATCTAAAAAAATAAAAATTATCTTTGACTTTAACATTTCATTCCATGTATAAATTAAATATAATATAAAAGGAATAAATAAATATGCATATTAATCATTTCATAATTTTCACTAAGTAGAATTGATTTGGAAAACATGACACAAAGCTGAAAAGAATCCATAAGGC
This sequence comes from Euschistus heros, assembly GCA_003667255.2. NCBI lineage: Eukaryota > Metazoa > Arthropoda > Insecta > Hemiptera > Pentatomidae > Euschistus > Euschistus heros. Next base: position 2,246,258 of record RCWM02000004.1, read on the forward strand.
AGATCGATCAGGCACCAATAGGTGAAAGCTATTATGTGACTAGAGGACAAGATCAATATTAGTATTCTCCGAGTTCTCTGAAATAAAACAAATCAAAGCTGAAGTACCACAGGGCAGTAGTTTGCTTCCTATATTTTTCAATGTATAATTCTGAAAATAAACCAGATCGTTCTGAAACTATTTGCGACACTTACTAATGATTCAGCCATTCTTAAAACAATAAATATGCCCTTAACGCTTATCTATCTTTCCAATGACTCCTAGATGAGTCTTGTAGCTTGCTAGGCAAGACGATGGGAAATAAGAAATTATGAACTGAAACGTTTATTCATCACATTTATACATAGACACGACACCTGTCCTCAATTATTTTTTAACAATGCGTATTGCGATATATCGGCATTTGGACCTTATTGTCATATAAATTGTAAAACAAAAGAACTGAAATAGCGTTATGGTCTTCTTTTTGGCATTTTGACAGACGACATAAGTTATCATTGACTACTACTGACTACTGACGATTATTATAAAGCTATTATAAATCCTTTTTGAACACATGGAATAGAGGGATAGGGTGGACAACGAATAAATTCAACATTAAAAAAAATCAATATCTTTACCTCAAAACTATCACTAAAGTTGTAAATGTCCTGTTTTATATTTTGTATCATAGAGTACCACACGATATTAACATTACCTATGTCATAGGAATACCTTGAAATAGGCTCAAACATTTCTACAGAATAAATTTCAATTCTAGTTCATTGACACAAACACTGTTATCCACTTCTAATACAATAAGCCCAGACAGATGTTGAAGCTCTGGCAAAGATATTTCTTTAACAAAATTCTTTTTTTCTTTCTACTAGCATATTTTCTAATTGCTTAAGCAGATGGCAGATAATATTTGGAACTATTAAGCAATGTTCTATTCACTCTAGCAAATGAGCCATATATTAGCCATTATATTTGAAGTAATCTATTATGGAGACAGGAGACCATATGTTTTCCACGGAAATGGTATAAGTGTGTACCAGCCTACATTCGCTGCCATTTAGGAAAGTAGAACAAGGATAGATTTTTCCTATCCGTGGAAAGCTAGCGTGTTGGGCTTATCACGTCCTTTCGAAGGGAAGACCTTCGGATTTCGAATCAATATCATGTATCATACCTATTTGTATACAAATGTATATTAATAATGAAGCTGACTCCAGTGTTTTGAACTTACTTAGTAACAATTCACTCTAAGCGGAACATTTATTCAATTTGTGGATAAATCTAATTTGTAGGAAAAACGAGCTACAATATCAGGAATAACTCTGAAATCAATGTTTAGATTGTGGTGGTTGTCTTATCACTCTGTCTAACGTTTTTTGCCGTAGTTAGAGCGCAAATAGTTTTTTGGGCCATTTCTTGGTTGTTGCTGATCGATGGTTGTTTCAGTTTGTCTTTGGCGTTTTACTTGTACACTCAGGACTCGATTGACAGAGGTGCTTCAGACCGAGGTACGCTCGGATAACCAAATCATCGGCTGACCGAGATCCCAATATCTCAGAGAAATACACAAGAAAAAATAACGTAGGACGGTTGCTTACATCTATTTAATAAATAATAAAATAATAATTATTATGTTCGCAATAATGATATTATATAATTAACATTATTACATATGTAAATCATAAAGTTCATCGACGAAGAATAGATACTTTTTTTTTGTTTAAGTACCGACATCTTATCCAAAAACCATCAAATCGAATGATGCAGCATCATTTCTGCCTTCCAGATATTGAAGTGCCTTCTCCAACCCAGCAAATCCTTCTTCAAGAGAAATTGTTAATGACATTTCGTTCCTTGTAGACCATAGTAGACCATCTTCTACATCCTCCTCCTTTCCTGCAGTAATGCTCGTACAAAGATTGTCTAATGTCTTTTACTACGATAGAATGTTTTGTGAACAATATAATCATACAAAATAAAAATATAGAAGGCTCGGCTGATCGAAAATCGTTTAATCGAGTCCCGAAAGAATGTTTTCATCTCTAATATGTTCTATTATTTTTGTGAATCTAGGACATAGTAGTACTATAAAGCACATAATATAAGCTATTTAGGACCAGTTACGAATCTAAGACCACCTAATATCTGCCATTATGAACAGAAAGTGCCAGTTAACTGGCAAAATAATAATCAGTGTATTTGCATATTATTTTCTATTAGCTCTGTAAGTCTTGAGCTACTGTGTGGTTCCATGATAAAGCTATAAAGAATAAAATGCTGCAAGATATATATGTATATCAGAATCTAGAAAGTAATGGTCGGAACACAATTTACATTACAAAACTTATTCTTGATTATTTACACTAATTATGCAGGGACAATTAAGGCGCTAATGAGCTTGATAATTCAAGAGTCCTTTAAATAAACATTACTACAGCGACTAACTTGAACCACTCTAAGTATCAATATGGTACATGGACTATTAATTTTGGTAACCCACTTGATAGAACTCGGGGTAGAAGCTCCTTCATGGTAATAACTAGGTCCTTCGCTTTATTCCGATAATAAATTAAACTGAACCGGAGAGATAGGAACTCATTGTCTCAATCCACTTGAAAAGGACTAGACAGCAAGTTTTGAAGTTCCCCTCTACAGGTAGTTTCTCCAACTGTCATGCCTCTTGGTTTAATTAATTTCTTCGGGGTAGTTTTAAGTCTTCAATGTTCGTGATGAAACTCAGGTTAAACAGTTGTTTTCAGTGGTTTCCTTTTACTGGAATATGCTAAGAAATAAATAATCGAGCTGGGATGAATAATTAATACATTTTATCCAAAATGAATTTTTAAAAAACAACTAAAAATATATACTTATTAATTTAAAAAAAAAAAAAAATTACAAATTCGTAAATGAGAAAATAAAATAAAAATGATGGATAAAATAATCGCATTTAAACATACACAATATGAACTCTCCTCCATTTGTGAGGCTCGATGAGAGCTTCAGGAGGGTCTCTGACGCCTCTTCCACTGGTTCTGATAAAAGTTGAAGCTGAGTAGGTGCTCACAGGTCATGCTTTATTTCCATTATTATGTTTATATCCTTGTGTTTGATGGGGTCTGTTGTGACAGTCCCGGGAAAAATAATCACAGCTGGTTGGAACGGGTTTCCACTGGATACTACACGTGTAGGAAGTTTATTTTTGTTTAAGAAAATGGTTTATGGTTAATGCTTGTTTGAGTATTTTCACACGATGTTTGCTACAATTGGCTACAGATCTCTTGGCTTTACTCCAATCGTCTTTAAATTGTTTTATCGTATGTATTATTATTATGTATCGGAATGTATTAATAGTCATTCTCAATGGAAGTTTCTATCCGCTATAATTAGTTTGAAAACTGGCGGTGGCGCTGTGTTAAATTTGGCTGTTGCGTATAATTAATATATTCCATTCATTCTAAAGTTCTAAAGTTAAATCTTCTTATTTAATTTTAATCTTCTATGACGAAATTATAATTTGTTAATTTATTTTAAATTATTGAAAGTTTCACGGAACTTGAAGATGAATATAGTGAACGAACACAAGATACTAACGCTTTCATGACAAATTACTTGGACATACTAACTCATTTTTGATGACCTCTTAAGACTAACATTAGCTGGATACTACAATTACCTTCATACCCGTGTGCTATGTTCTTTATAACATCACCGATTCTCTGTAGGGAGTGAATTAGTAATTAATGAGTCTAAAAATAGGGCACACTAAAAGAAACACAGAAAGTTTTATATTAGTGTATATATATGGATGTGTCTCTTACATACCATTACTCCCACTCCTTCTACTGTTAGGTATATCATCCATGTTAGGTTTGTCTGCCCGATCTGGAATATAAAAGAATATTGGAAAAATCTCTCCTTCTTATATGGCTTGCATTATTATAGTGTGTCAAATATGACAAACTAATAAGTTTTGTATCATTATTAGGTACTATTTTGCTGCTCGTTTATTTATAAACAATAATAATTAAAATAACAATTTATAATTATACTACATTGTATTTATATTTTTAGCAAAGAATATCATCAACTCATAGGTTTGTTTTATTTTGTTGCAGGTAAGCAAATCGTATCCTGGTGGAGCCGAAACCTAAAATACAGTAACCTATAAGACATTTATATATTTTTATCTAACATTTAATTATCTTTACTGAAATGTATTAAATTTTCGTTGTGTAAATGTATAAATACGGAGAAAACTCTGTGTTTTATTGTTAATAATCTTTAAAAATTATTGAAATAAGGACTAGTAAGAAAAAATATTTATTGTCATGTAATATAACGTAGTTTATTATTTTTTATTTAAATGCACCATATTTTGTGGATTTTCATTTTAGGTCAATTTAATTTGTTTATATTTTATTTCCGTGGCTATTGTAATATAAAAAGTAATACATATACAGTACCACTAAACGATATTGGAAACATTTGTAGTCACTATATTCTTAGAAATTCTAGATTGCTCTGAAAACATCCATTTCTATCAAAGTAGAATAGGCTCTGATTTCTAGAGGAAATTAAAACGTTTTTTTCTAAAAAGAGGTTCCTAAGCCAAGGAAATTGCAAAAGGCCTGAAGTGGGAGTCGTGAATTACTTTATCGAACAGTGAAAACGGAGCGATACACTTATTTTTTATCAGTGTTCTTTTATTACATTAATTAAGTAATAATGATTAAAATGATTCAATTATTAAAATTATATATCTCATTTTATTAATATTATTATTAGAGAGAAGAATCTAATAATATTACAATTTGATATCACAAAACTATCGCTAATATAATGCTATAAGTACCGATTGATCAATAGGAATTCACTTCTTTTATTTAGAATTGGTGGAATCGAAAATCGACATTTGCAATCGACAAATCCCTATTTATAATAATACATTTTTTAATAATATCATTGCAAAAATATTTAGAGCCATGTTTTTTTTTCAAGCTCTAAAATTTGAAAAAATACTGATGTAACTTTTAGACTGGGTCTGTTTATCAAGCTATTTTTTTCTTTTTTTTCTTTCAATTTCATTAAGATTGAAATTGAAAATATGAATATACTGGATGAAAGTCATGACAAATATTTCCGTATAACAGATTCATAAAAACAATGAACAAAAATACAAATATGTACAATATAGTTACAATAGTGTAATGATAAACCATATATGTATAAGAAAAAATAATGAGCAAACCATTAGTTGAAATTAAACATAATAACAGATATAAATACATTTTTTGGTTCAATATAAGATATTAATTTTTTGACTTAATCCTAACGCGATTAAGAATTGACCATACTAGGACTACACACCTTCACCTTATATCCAGAGAGGCTCCTCCCAAATGTGAATATAGTGTGGCAATGGTTTTTCAATATACCATATGTTTACTGAGTGCTCTCCACACCAAAAGGTTAACTGAAAAAAATAATTGAAAAATTGATAGCCCTCCTTTATAGAGAAAAGCTATATCATAAATATAGACAAATAAAATTAACTTTCTATTAAGAAAAGACGAGCGTTGATGACCCTTAGGTTTTACGCTCAAAAATCTCAAATAAATAAATAAGATAAATAACTGTTCTATACTTAATAAAATTATTACATTAAAGGTACATCTCTGTGAATCTGCTAGTATCCCAACTTAAGTATTTCCACTTCATTCTCGGTAACATTCCGAGGAGTCTGAAAAGAAAATGCCCAGACACCTTCTAATGTATGCATTGTCTTGAATTGCTGCTGATGTGTAGTTTTTTTACGAGTTATTGTAATATTAATAAATAAATAAAAATAGTCTGTAAATATATGCAGGGATATAGCAGAAAATATACGTTGCCTACACAATAATTCTTGAGGTACGCATGATGGTATAGAAGGGTCAGTACAATTAAAAAAAAAAAAAAAAATACCTGTACCACTTACAACCCATGAAGGGTCTCGGGTTCAGTACTTAGGTAGGGTGTACTGTTTCTGAGCCAACGGTTGTGAAAGGAGGTGATTTGGCCAGAATTCACGCCCAACCGCCAGGATTTTCCCCCAATTAAGGGTACCCACTTTTTAAGGAGGCTGGGTGTGTCCCAGGAGGGTCTCCCGATCTCGAATTCGATCCACGGCTGAAATAACAGAAAATAAATTATCTGCCTTCAGTCGGGCTCGAACTCGGGCCCGGGAGCATGGTAGTCAAGTGCCTTACCCACTGAGCTACCGCGCCTCCTTACAATTAGGATAGGCAATTAATTACTCCTCCAGTACAATTAGGATTGATGAATTAATTACCACTTCTATTGGAATTATTTTTATTAAAACTAGTTTCGAATTCTAAACATTTATCTTCAGTTCTAAAACATACAAAATTTTCAACACATCGGCACATGGATTATATGAATGATATATTCTAACGTTTTCAAAAATGTAAGACAAAAGATCAATTATTGGTACTCACTTGAAGAAATCTATCTGGATATTTAAACACAGGTTTAAGGTTGTGGTCTTGGTTAAACACCAAAACATTTAACCTACCTAGTACTTCCTCTTCCACGATGAAGATATTTCAGATATCTGTTAGATTTCTTCAAGTGAGTACCAATAATTGATCTTTTGTCTTACATTTTTGAAAACTTTAGAATATATCATTCATATAATCCATGTGCCGATGTGTTGAAAATTTTGTATGTTTTAGAACTGAAGATAAATGTTTAGAATTCGAAACTAGTTTTCTAATAAATCTTAAATTTTAATCTTTTTTTGGTAGTTTGAAGCAGTTTAATTTTATTTAACCGGTTCAACAACGCTGGAAGTCGATAGGAACTGTGTAGCTGAAGAAGCTACTCCCGCTGCCCCAGTTAGAGAGTACAAGAAGGGAGGGAACTAAACCCAATAAACAACTACAAAATATTTGTTGTTGAGTTTAACGACCCTTATGCACTCCAGCTCACCCTAGTTTTAGATTTGAGTTCCATCGAAATATGAAGTGTACTCGTATTAGAATTATTTATTTATCTGTTTTTCTTAAGCGGTTTGTTTTCTGGTTTGCTTTACTCAATATTTTATTTATTTATTTTATAATAACCATCACATCACTACATAATTTTCAATATATATATATATCTATATATATATATATATATATATATATATATATATATATATATATATTTTTTTTTTTTTTTTTTTTTTTTTTTTTTTTTCAAAGTTGGTTAATGCAAAGGCGGGAGTGAAATTGATCAAAGATAACAACAATTATATAAACACAGGTCCAGTGGTTTCTATCTTTTTTGTATCTCATCCTTGCTTTATATATTTGCTTCGTATAGGAAAATAAAATATATCTATATATGTAATATAATATATATATACACCATATGATGAATGATAATAAATATACCATACAAAAGAAAAGTATTTATTATATTATTTTTATAATAAATTAACAATGGGATTCAGAGCATAACCCTTCTGTTTATTCGATTGCTAGGGTAACATGTTTTTTTGCCACTATTCTTAGCCCCAAATTACTAGTACTAGTTAAAATGTGGGATTTTTTTGTTTTAAGTATTTCGGCATATTTTTGTGAAAGCTCACCTCTCATAGTTCGCGCAAGAGGTTGGTAACCTCTGACAAACTATTGAACAATTTCAGAAAAAAAAATAGAAGGTGGCCAATTCTTGTTATTGTTGGATTCAAAGAGAACGATTAAAGAAGATGAACAGACACCGAGAGCCTGATTAGTTTTATTTTAATAAGCATTCTGTACCACCAACAGTTGAGAATTAGGTTTTAAGTTATATTAGATAGGCTACAAAACAGAGCTAGATCTCAACAGTTGAGAATTAGGTTTTAAGTTATATTAGATAGGCTACAAAACAGAGCTAGATCTCGGAAATATACCAAAAACAAATCTGTTCCACAGGTGCACACATGGTTTTCTAACTTCTGCATAATTGCTGGCAATTTATCTTTTTTCTAAAAAGATATTTTCAATTCTTTTAAAATTATGTTTCTGAGCTCAATCTGTAGCTGTATCAATAGGATTAATGATCAACTAGTAAAATTCATTTCTTTTACCTTATTAAACATTATTCAGCTAAGAATCTTAAAAACTAAAGAGAGAATTGTTCTGTTCATTACGTATTTCTGCCTAAAGTTATTCGGTTACTACATTGCTCAACATTTTTGTATTAGGTTACTGTGATATGGTGATAAATGTTTTTCAGATTTTATTTTATAATTTATTATTTGAAATTTACAAATTTCCAGTGATATATATCGAGCAAACCTACTATATTATGAACATAATGACATCTGTAAATAAACTACCCTTTGGTGGCGCTCTGAAACACTGAAAGTTCTACATTGCAAGTTCTCGAGGCCATCTTCTTTTCAGATGCCTCCGAGGATTATTAGGAATAAAATAATTCGTGCCAAACCAGCATCGTATAGGTAGTTTTTTTTTTTCGAAGGATTTTGTTTTGGAGCGATGGTTGTAAATTTTAAAATTTTTGTTTGTCCATCTTAACAACATTTTGTATTCGTTTATTCTCTCAGTATTTTAATATAAAAAAAAAATCTAACAATCAAATTAGCAAAAGGACGTTAAAGTTTTAATTAAAAAAGGAAAACTAAAAATACTGGATTCCAGAAATTAACAATATATACATCATTTCTAAAAGCCTTGAAGTCTAAAATTCTTGAATTGCTTTAAAGTTTAATAATGTTATTTACCATTCTCGAGGTGGTGAATGATAGGCAGAAAGTCTTGGATAATGTTCACCAATATTACGTCCCTAAAATTAACAGCCTAACAAAACTCATGAATTACAATTCACCATTGAAAAGCTTTTTATTTCATTGTGTCATTAACATGTATTTATCTCATTTGCGCTTTTCAGATTTTGCAATTCCTCCAAGGCTTTAACTCTTGCTGATTGTGTTTCTTCGTTTGAGGTTTGTAATGGGAGAGCTCCCAGTTGGTTTCATGGAACAACCCTCTCAATTTCAGACTCGTGTAATTCCCTGATGGAGTTTAATGGCGCTCTAACCTGCGCAATGTTATAATTAAAACTATTAACCTGTTGTTTCTGAATATATAATTTCGGCATCCAGCTGTAATTGTTTGAGAACTAGGAAATATTTATTAAAACTCGAGACAAATCAAGTTCTCGGCATTCAAACAATATTCTGAACAAGGTTTTTAATGGGGTAGTTAACCGAGGAGAAGTTTAGCTTCATTACTGATATAAATATATATATATATATATATATATATATATAAATATATATATATATATAATTACTATTATTAATTAACAAATTCTATTTAGCCGTTGAATAGAGAAATTATAACAATTTATCTTCTTATGATTTAGACTCTAACTTAATTACTATTGCATAATAAAAATATTATTTTAAAAAAAAAAAAAAAAAAATAAATAAATAATATATATATATATATATATATATATATATATATATAATTTTTAACTCTTTTTATGAAATGTAAGATAATTTTAAATTATTACAATGAGTTTGGCATGACGGACTTCTTTTTAAATTAAAAAACCTTCTTCCTTTTACCTATTATCTGATCGTTCAATCTTTTCTCACAGATAGGTTTTTTTCTGTCCTACAAGGTTCAGATATCTCCTCTGTTTATCCAGTAAAAGCCGGAGTACCACAGGGGTCAATACTAGCTCCACTGTTATATATTCTTTACACTCACGATATGCCACTTAGCCCTCAAACATTGACAGCAACATACGCTGATGATACAGCAATATTAAATAGACATAAAGACACACACTACTCTTTGCATCATTAACTCTTCAACATCACTTTTAACAATACAATCAACCCATACCACAAACAAACGAAATTCAACATGTAAAACAAAAACGTTTCAGTCTAACCAAGAGATTAAAACTTCTGTATCCAATGCTTCATAAACGGTCGACATTAAAACTTCGACAACGACTGAATACATACAATTACTTACTTAAACCCATATGGACATACGCCACACAAATATACGGGCTTGCAAAAAATACACACCTTAAAAAAATACAAATATTCCTTTCAAAATTACTCAGACTAATCACGAAATCACCTTGGTACATTTCAAACCACACACTTCACACTGATTTAGAAATACCCACAGTAATATATACATATATACACGATTTATAGACTTTTATAGATATATACATGACTTTTATAAACGATTTTACGACAGACTTCATGGACATAACAACATACTTATTAATGACATGGCCACGACTGACATACCTGGAAATACTCTCAGAAGGCTTAAAAGAAGCTGGATGAGAGATTAGCTGAAATAAATCTCTTTAATCCATGCCAGGACGAGGTACTATTGAGTGCTAGTCTCCCACACGCATACAAGGCCTGTAGTATTCAATTTCATCACATTCACTGATTGTTACCCTAATAACAGGTGTGAATCAAAATCTGAAAGAGAAAAAAAAAAAAAAAAAAAAAAAAAATTATTACAGTAAAATTATGGATTGTACAATAAACAGATCTGATAGGAATCCATTAAAAACAGTTGAAAATAAAATTACCAGGCTGTTTCAAAAGTCCTGTCGTTTTTACATTAATTAAAATTTTTTGAGTCTTTGATATTATTTTATTTTCAATTCGACCTTTTCGATTGTAAATAATATAGTTTACTGTCTTTGAAATAGTGATTACCTTTTGATCCAGTCACTGCTAAACGTTTAAAGGAATACACTAAAATGGTGAGTGTTGAAAGTAAATTTCAGTCAATTTTATTATAGGAATTTAAACTTGGCTTGAAGGCCACCGAGGCCGCTTGAAAGATATGCTCCGTGTTTGGTGAGAAAGTACATTCTGAGCGTCAAGCTCAATGTTTGTTTTCCAAATTTCGTCAAGATGATGAAACGCTTGAAATGATGCTCGTTCTGGAAGACCTTAAGTTGCCAACGAATAGGAATTTCGAGAATTAATTGTTTTGTATCCACGTCAAACATAATAATAATAATATTCGACTGACAGCTTTATCTTTAGCTTCTCGATTAAAGAATCTCCTTTTTCTTTTTTCTTAAATAGAATCGTCACTTGTGGGTATTGTACGACAATGTTCAGCAATCATACTGATGGTTATCAGCTGATGAAGAACCAAAACAATTTGCAAAACCTGATCTTCAACCGAGAAAGGTATTGCTGATAGTATTCTGAACATGCAAAGGCATTGTGCACTATGAGTCTTATTAGATCGCTGTCAGTCTAAACTTCGAAAATTAGATACAAATTTGGTAAACAGAATAGGACTCCTACACCTTCAGGACAGTGCACGGCGATATACTGTTGACTAGGGATAAATTAATGGAAATTGGATGGGAAACATTGCGCCACCCTCCATATTCTCCAGACTTTTTACCCACTGATTATCACTTTTTTAGATATCTGGACAATTATCTCCGGCAGAAATGTTTTGATAAGCAGCAAAGCCTAGAATTGGAATTAAATAAGTTTTTACCAGCTAAGATCAATCATTTTTGAAAAACGGTATTCGGGATCTTGCATCACTGTGGAATAAAGGGCTATTAGTTGTAATGGAGATTAGTTTTTATGAATAAAGTTATATAGTTAGTGGTTCATAGAATTTTTTAATTACCGCCAAAAAAAAGACAGATTTTAGAAACGACCTGGTAAATAGTTTTTTTTAAACTACTTAATTGAAGTACACCAGATGGCGAAGGAAGGATACAGGAAGGAATTGAATCATTGAATCCCTTCCATTGGTATTTAAATCATTCGAAAAATAATTTCGAATGTAACATTCATCATTAATTCTTAAAACATGCGAAAATTCAAAACACCAGAAATTTAATTTACAGATTTTATTCATTAATTTAAAAAAAGTGAGACAGGAAATCGAATTCAGGTTGGTACTCAGAAGTAAAGAAACGAAAAGGAAGAGCTTTTCGCAGCTAATGGTCCGAAGAGTGAACTGTGGGGAGGTTGAAAGAACAGGGAATGGGGAAATGTGGTAGTCAGCTAAATGATCAAGTAAACAGATTATCTCTTAGGTTTTCCCTTTGACCCGTATGTTTGTCTATTCCTACTGAAAATAATTTTTTTTTTAATAACAATTTATTGAAATTTACAACTGTACAAAATTTATACATCAAGTAAATGTGCTCTTAACTATTACAATAACGTGACAAAACATGAAAAGTACTACCCATCAGTAGCACTTTAATAAAAATTCTACACTAGAAGGTCTCGAGGCCATCTTCTTTTCAGACGCCTCGGAGGATTATCAGGAATAGTGTGGGGAGCAAGTTGAGAAATTAGGGGATTTGAGTGGTTATGGAGATTACTATGAAAGGATAGATATCTGGTTTGGGCTAAATCTGCAATATATGGAACATTAAGATCTTTATGGATAAGTTTATTGGTGACAAAGTAAGGTGCATTGAGGATTTTTCGAAGGATTTTGGATTGTAAGGATTGGATACGAGATGAATTGGATGGTTTAGTAGAGCCCCAAAGCTCAACTCCGTACGTTCAGATTGGTCTAATCACAGTCATGTATATTAGTCTTTTGTAATTAATTGGGAGCTTTGAACGTTTGTCTAATAAATGTTGAAGTAATCTGTAACGACGGGCAGTTTCTTGTCTTTTTAGCCTTGTATGTGGATTCTAAGTAAGACGTTTGTCCAAGTGGAGTCGAAGGTAGCGGATATGTTCAACAGGGATTAGTGGAATATCATTAAATCACTGTAGGACAGGAAGTCGTGGGCTTACGACAAAGGGTAAATTTGGTGAATTTTTTTTGGATTTATTTTGATTCTCTATTTTTGACACCATTCTTGAAGGGCAAGGATATGGGATTAGAGTGTTTGGGAGGCAATGAAGGGATCATTGTTTACTGATAACACACATGTGTCATCAGCGTAAGCGGTGAGGACAGTGGTAGGATGAGTTGGAATGTCAGGAAAATAAATTTAAAATGGGAATATTACAAATATTTATCTGGCCATTTAAACAAAAATCTGGTTTGAGTTTAAACGATTTCATTATTTCTAATGATTCTTAAATATTTAATTTTAGACCATTTTCTTCGCTATTTATTAGTTTCACTTCCGACTCTTTCTTGAATTCATGGTTATTTTAATTTAAATGGATAGTGAAATATGCCTTTAAATGTCCTTTTTATTAGTAAAAAATACTCTTAATATATTTCGAGACAAGTCCCTTTACTTACTTTAATTTTTAATTACTTATTTATTATAAAATAACTATTAAATTAACAAAAGGTGGGCTTTTGAACCTATTGATAAAAATAAATATAATAATTAACAAAGTAAAGACAAAAGTAAAATAAAGTGAAGTAATAATATTAATTCTTCTGTTAAATCTTAAAAGAAAATTCTCAAATTATATACTTTGTTAAATTATACTAACAATGATTATTGATGAATAAGGTCTTCTTGCAATAAAAGATGCGTAATTTTTAAAAAAGCTAAGAACGAATATGTTATGTGCTTATCACACTCTTGCAATATTAACAACCTACCGCGTTTGATTTAAGGAACCAATTATTTTTGGTGTTGGAGAACAAGATAATTAAGGATGCAGTCAAAAAAGAACACCACGTCTAAGTAGAAATAAATAATGCTTGCCAACGTTTCACGTGTTAAGTGAAGAAGCTTATTTAAGAAAGCAAATTTTATTTTGTATTTGGGATTAATGATAGGTATTACTTTAAATTAGTAACAAAACATCTTCACCCATGTTCTTGATTCCAAGGGAATCGGTTGGATTGGCGGGATTTGGTAAAATTGGAATATTATGGGAAATATTTAGTTGGAACAAATAAAATAAGTTTTATTTATTTACTATGCCTAAATAATTCGAAACAGTGAAAATCATTAGGTGTGAATATCTCCGCATAGCAAAGCGTTTGCCGACATAGCTCCATAGGAAGTGTTTTTCTTGTTTTGAGGTCCTTAGTTCAAATGTTCAGTTTGGCTACTTATCCCTGAAACACCTTTATATATAATAAAATATAATGTAACTATAGTTTTTTAGTAACGATTAAGAGAGCATTTTATTCTATCAAGAAGCAGATAATCAGGGATGCAGTCAGTGCCTTGCAGGTCGAAACGTTGGCACGGAATTAAAGAATGTATTTTTGCGAAGAGGTGACTGCATCCCTGATTATCTTCTTCTCCATTCATCTTAACAGTCAACTATACTTTTATCATTTTATTTTATTATTTAAAATAATAATTTGTTAACATTGTTCAGGATTTACTTCTTATGAAATATTTTCCTTTAAACTACGTGTTCATTTCGTAAAATAATAATGAGTTGTTTAATGAATGAAGTGTAATTTTTAGCGTTGAAGTTTTTATTTGATAAAAAAAAATGCAATAACTCTCCTCTAAATATTTATGTTTATCTATGAAGCATCGGGTTTTGAATGCTATTAATGTTTACAATTATTTGTTTATCCTTAAATAAACTTTAAAAAAATATTTATTCTCCATAGTGTTTTATATTGGAACCGCAGCCACACATTTAGCTCCCCCGTGGCAATCGCCCAAAATCCTGGGAGAGTTTAAGGGACCTCGAGTCTAGGTCAGGGACGCTATTGATTCCCGCCATCCTCATGGCCCGCTCCGAGCGGAATACGAGGATATACGGAAATACCCGAACACTACTCCAAGAACGTTCTTGTATTGCCTTTGGTGTGACAGTTTTACTTGTATGTTTAATTGAGTACTTCCTAGTATCATTTCTAGGATAATTAAATTAATTAAATAGTTATTAGTTTTAAATTGCGGTATATTCATTAATTTTGTAATTAGGTAACATTTAAGAGTTTATGAATGGAAGATACAAATTTATGAATGAAATTCATACTTTGACGAGCATTGAAAATGTTCGTCTTTTTACTCAGTGATGACGCTTGAGTTATCAGCTATTGGGTCATGCTTCCTCATTAAATAAAAAATTTATAAATTTTTTTTTCAATAATACAGAATAATCAAAACAGAATAAAACCTTTCTTAAGAGCTACTTTATTTTTAAAGATAAAAATGAATCATTAAAAAAAAATTGCCAACTACTGATATTTGTATGTTAATTAATTTTATTTCGATAAACAAGGCATGTATCAACAACCTCACGAGGGTGGTTACTAAACGTTTTCTTTGATTCTAAGTTTTCATTTATATGATTGAAGAGAAACCAGGTCTGAGATATTATTAGTCTATAAAAAATGTAATGAATAAGCAATATTTAAATGAAGATAATCTTGAAAAAAAAGAACTAATAATAATAAATTATTTAATTTCTAAGAAAACATTTTGCTAATAATATGCTATTCTAAATAAAAATAAGTAAAAAAAAAAAAAATTTAATTATTATGTAATTATGATATGTCCGTTTTTATTATTTTGGATGTTCAAAGTGGATTAGTTGTTTACTATGTTAACGTTTAAAGACTATAAAGAGCCATTACGGATTTTATATTTTTTTATAATATTCACTATCCCTCCAATCGATCGCTCATTATTTAGTATTATTGCATTGTTTACAATTTGATGAAATATAACCATGGGTATAGGGAATTTTAGAACAATTTATTTAATGAGTTTAAACTTGGATACTCGAAAATCAAAGCTTCAAGAAATATTACCACGGCGCGCCTTGTGGTTTCTTAAACAGTACCTAATTCATTCAATTACCCTTTTTAACCAGATGTGAAACTATCATACCCACGTATAGTGACATTAAAATGCTCTAAAATTTATTTTAACATAAATCTGCATTGCTTGATCGGAAGAGACCTCTTACAAAAAACGCCAGACCTAATGTACCACGACAGACAGTGAAGAAACAAAACGAGCTGTGTTATGAAGTCCTTTCTTGTTCGCCAGACTTACCTCCAATAAATTACTATCTATTCATAAATTTGGACAACTTCCTTAAAGATAACATTTTTTAAAAATTATTATTAGGCCGAAAACGTTCTGTTTGTTTATTTCGTTTAACGTCACTTTATGCTGCTATGGCTAATCGGACGATGCTACGGTGGGAGTCCTAAATTTTGCCTATCCAGGTATAATTAGGATAGGGATCTTTAACGAGTACCTGACATCGCACAGGCTCGGGACCCCCATTTTACGTCCCTTCCGAAGGACGGCATAGCTTAGGATTTTTTACTCCCTTTAAAAAATTCTAAGGTCATCTGCCGGGCTGTGAACCCGCGATCTTGGTTTTAGTAGGTTGCTATGCTATGCTACCGCTACACCACAGGTGACCCCAGGCCGAAAACGTATAAAGGTGTAAAATTTTGTAATAAAAATATTTTGATTTCATGAAGTTGTCTTACTAAATGACTTTTTCTTAAAAACAGACATAAATGCCAATAGAACTAATGAACACAAGTCCGTATATTATAAAGTTTACAATAATGTAAACGTGTATTAATATGTCAGAAAAAAACAAAAAACAAAAAAGAAGTGACTAATGTACATTTACATGAAAGGAACAGAGGAGGGTGAAATGAAGGTATCGCAATGTTTTTAAAGAGCATGACAGATGTCGAGAGAACGCGAAATCCATAGGATTGAGGAGCGGATTAAGTAGGATTTATCATATCCTCCGGATCTTTGGAAGGGGGATATATGACGGAGGATGGGTTCTGGAGCTTCTGGAGATTTAATACTTGGGTTGAAGAAATTTTAAGACAAAAGAAGGGAATTGTGAATAAATTCAGCAGCTCGTGACTTTCATAAGTTCTATGTTAGCCGTTCATGTCGCAATGTTATTTCAAGCGGTCTGTAAAATTCTAGTCGAGAGAATTTAGTTTGGAGTTTAGATGAACAGCGAAAATAATAAATAAATAAAGTGAATATCTAAATAAAAACATCCATTTTTTTTTTTTTTTTTTGTTATTGACTTTTATTATTTTTTTTTATTGTGGCTTAACTAATATTCTCCAACTAGAGCAGGAAGGACGGTTTATCATTCAGATTACCAACCTATTCTAGTCAGGGTGGAAAGGTCATGATTCATTTTCTGGGTCCGCCATAAAATAAATTATAGCCCGTACAGGGCTGGGTTTCGAACATTGTGGGTTCATTACCGTGCGCTCTGAGACCCTAGTTCGACCATCTAGTCCCTTATTGAGATTTACATATAGTATATTAAGAAATATGTTGTAAATGTGAGGAACAATGGATCATATGGCGTGTCAATGACTTGCATACCAACCACCCATTGGAAGCACTATCCATCTTCATTTCTGAAAATTTATACGATTATTGAGTAGGAAACAAATTGAAAAACTACTCGGTTAGAGTCGGGTATAGGTTTTTTAGGGTTTGTGTTTGTCATTAAATGATAGGTATCTGCTACAAAATAGTAACTTCGGAACACTAAGATCATTTTGGATTAGTTCTTTTCTAATATAATAACGAGCATTGAAGATTTTTCGAAGGATTTTAGATTGTTAGGATTGGATTCAAGATCACGGACGTTTTATGTTTATGCCACGTATCTCAACTCTGTATGTTCAAATCTGTTTGTAAGTATGCAGATGAGTTATTAAATAAATAATTTGAAACTTAGAGTGTTCTCTATTAAACATTTATGTAGTGAGGAACCAACAGATTCTTCTCTTGTTAGCTCCTTCCTAGTAAGACGATTGTTGATAGTCCTATGCAGCCGATCTATTAGATATCTGTACCATTTGGAAAAAAATAGATTCAATTTTGTCCACAATAAGATAAATATTTTGAGCAACCCGTATTGGAGTCCTACACATCTTGTAAAAGTAGGCAAGGTGTAATGTCAATTGTATAAAAGTATACCATTGCCATTAACACTTACCAACTTATACCTGATGAGTAGGACTGCCATATGGGTTGCTCAAAATATTTATCTTATTGTGGATAAAAATGCCCTTATCTAGTTTTTCCAAAATGGTACAGATATATTAAAATAAAAATCAACGGTAAAATTTGTTCAGGTCAAAGTTAAACTAATTACATTTCTTTTTATTCCATCTAAAGTATTTTGAATAAATTTTATTTATGATTTTTACTTTATAAAAAACCAATGATCAAGGAAGTAAAGATACATCCAAAAAAGTATATAAAAAGAAATGACAAAGAATAATACAGCTAATATTACGGAAGGAAGACCATAAAATCTCATTTTATTGGAAGAGAAATAAAGGAGGATAATCGGACCTGGAATTTTGCACCGTATAGCTCAGAGCCCGAAAATTATTGTTATTTTACTAGTTATTACATTTTAATTTTCCATTATGATTTTATTTGTAATATAAAATATATGATATCGGAAATCAGGTTTATAGCAGATGAATAATAAAAGGAAATATATTACGAAGAAACGATACTACAGGTACTAAACAATATTACTATTTATATTTTATGTTACTAATGCCTATTTGTTTCATATTCTGGAGCCAACATAAATTTCATAAACTTTTTTTATATGAAACTGATAGTAATATGACATTTAGGTAGTATTTATCTTACTTTTCTGCACAAATAAGTATAAGTTTCCTGAAAGTTTGCAGCAAAATAAAAAAACATATTTCGGTGCTGGATTGATCTCTTTTCATAAATGTTTTAATTAGATTAGATTTAATTAGATGAAAAATGTAACAAATGTAGTATAATAACTCGCATTACTATTATATATTTTTCTTCATCCGCTCTAAACCGATTTGCCTATGTCATATATTTATTAATAATAGTACAATCACATTGGAGAAATAAAAATGTAATAATTTGTAAAATAAAAATAATCTAAGGGCTGTGAATCGAACAAAAACGGGACTCGAAGGTCTGATTCTCCCTCTTTATAGCTCTCTTCCATTACCTTCAGTTTTTATCGCCTCCCTTCCGTAATATTTGCCATCTTATGCTCAGAATTTATTTTTATATTTTTCTTAGTCGATAAAACCACTTTCTTGACCTTTCCTTTTACTTAAAAAAAAATTTAAAAAATGTAATTTTAATATTTCTTTAGATGGAATCCCAAGATACTTTTGAAGTAGTTCGGATAAAATATGAGGTATTATTCACTATAATATCAAAGTTCAATCTATAGATGAAAGCACCGTTAAGTCTACATCTATTCATAAAGAAAATTTGTATTAATGTTCTTTAATTTTTTCCGTTTTTATTCGTAAATAAAAATAATTTTTAGAAAAAACAAAACAAAACCGACTTCAAGATAAAACCTACATATACAAACTTGAACTAAAAAATAATATTTTAATTGCTTCGAAACAAAAACCATTAAATGACAATCAACGAAATTATCGATACTTATATACCTATTCACAATTTATGATCATTTATTTTTGAAGTCGGTGCCAGCCAAGAGGGGCAGTTTAATCTTGCCTTAGCAATAATCTTTCGAATGGCAGGAGACAGCGGTGTGGCGGTGATGAAACAGTGGGAGGATCTTTACAATTACCGTTTCTTTTCAAATTATGTTTATTTTTGGCACCGACTCTAAAAATAAATGATCATAAATCGTGAACAGGTATATAAGTATCGATAATTTCGTTGATTGTAATTTAATGGTTTTGTTTCGAAGCAATTAAAATATTATTTTTTATTTTTTAGTTCAAGTTTGTATTAAACCTACAATCTTGAAGTCGGTTTTGTTTATTTTTTCTATTAATTATTTTTATTTTTCACTTTTTAGTGGTGAGTGTATTTTTTTTTATATAATCAATTCTCGATCTTCAAGCTACCCTGAAAAATAGTTCGACTTACTGAACAAAGAATTATCGAGGTTATCATTCCACTTACCTTCATGTAATTGGGAAAATTGAACACAAAATGAGAGTCATTTTGTATATCATTACGTATATTTTTCATTAATGGGTATGTGTATGCTGTTTGTACATACATATAAAATCATTGATACAGAAAATTAAATACCCGGTACCAATTTATCATATACTTTAGGACAGTTGAAAGAGAACTACGCGGAATTCGGAATTCACTAGCAACAAACTCCCAACTTCTTTCTCCTTTCTCCACTTTGCAAATCAATTTTAACTGTTCGTTAATTGAAAGAATTTTCAATAGCCACTGTAAAACCACTTGAGTGAATAACTAATAATAAGTGACTGGTGTAACTATGAACTGGAAAGATAAACAATGACGGGAAACCGGAAAACAAATTACAGCTAAAATTATTTTAATTTGAGTTCGAGGTATAGAGGCGATGACTTCTAATAGTTCGTTTCATAGTGAAACCATAGTTCGTTTCATCTGAACCCTATTTTCAGTTCGTCTTATTTACACAATGTTTAACGTTTTCTGTTTGAAATCGTCTCATTGAGGTGAACTTTATGTCTAATGTACTTCCGACCGTATATTTTGTTCGACTTATTTAAGAATTCGGCTTATCGAAGTACGACACATCAAGAGTTTACTGTATAAGTAAATTATTTTTCTAATAATTTAGCTTAAGTTACCTGGAGATTTTAGATTATCATAATTATAAATATGTTTAAAATGGAAGTTTATATAACAGTGATTTTTATTGAATGTTTTTTTAAATTTTTCCTCATGGAGTTATAGTTATAGTTATAGCCTCAAAAAATCGTAAGATCCCGGCAGATCTGTAAAACAGTGTCCTCTCCAAAAACTCCATGTTTTTCTTAAAAAGTGCTGAGTTATTTCAAAATATTTTTTATGGGACCACCTCTGAAATATGCCCTACCGATCTAAAAAGGAATCATCAAAATTGCTTCAGAATTGACCTAAAATACAGATGAGTTGAGAACCTCCTTTTTTTTTGAAGTCGGTTGAAAAAAGTAATCACATTATTCTGGAACACTATGTCCAATATGAATAAAATTAGGGGTCACCTGTGGTGTAGTGGTTAGCATAGCAACCTACTAAACCCAAGATCGCGGGTTCGCAGCCCGGCAGATGACCTTAGGATTTTTTAAAGGGAGTAAAAAATCCTTAGCTACGCCGTCCTTCGGAAGGGACGTAAAATGGGGGTCCCGAGCCTGTGCAATGTCAGGTACTCGTTAAAGATCCCTATCCAAATTATACCTGGATAGGCAAAATTTAGGACTCCCACCGTAGCATCGTCCGATTAGCCATAGCAGCATAAAGTGACGTTAAACGAAATAAACAAACAAATATGAATAAAATTTATGCTATAGGAAAATGCTAATATAAGATGTTAGAAAACATATATAATTAAAATTGAAAGTATTTTTTTTTTCTTTCTTTAAAATTTTTTATTCACATCCATTATTAAAGTAAACAATAGCTGAATAAGTAATAATACAGGTCTTACAGACCTCCCATTTGCCAAGCGTCTGAATAGATGAAAAGTTTTAATTTAACTCAAATAGACTTGGAAACCAAAGCTGGCGGAGTAAGGATGTAAGCTGCCCACTTAGTAAATTTATGGCCGCAAGTACATGCTCTTAAATGCTTATTTTCATATTATGATTCGATAAGTTTATTCTAAAGTTAGTGCTGACGTTATGACTTAGTAAACAATAATATATTTTTTAGCGCTCTTAATACTAACGACAACTGGAATAGCTCTATTCTATTTAATCTACGATATACTATTATATATAAGGACAAGCCATTTTTCGTTTGTGATCATTAATCGCGAAAACTTTAAAACTATTTTGCACCAAATTTTAATCACACTATCTTTATAGTTTAGGGAAGGTTTAGATTTTATTAAATAATAAAATTTTAAAAATTTCAATTATATTGCCATAAAAACCCGATAAATATGTGGTGCGCAGTGAAGTTTGATATTCGACCGGTCGAAGGCGAGCACCATTCGAGAGAACTAGAAATTTTTGATAATTCAATTGTTATTTTAAAACATATAAATATATGGAGAGACATGTGGATACCAGTGCAGTCTAAAAATCGACCGATATGTGGTTACTCTGCAACAGAGTATGTAATGGTAAAACACAACTGTACCAAATTTTAACTATACCATCTTTATAGTTCTAGGAAGGTTCATAAAAATAAATTTTACTATAAAAATGATTGAAATGTATAGTCTTGGGTGCCAGAAACGAGGTTGCCAAACTACCATATATTTTTACGTTGAGAAATTAAAATCCAACAAGATGGATCGATAAAATTATTTCAGCTAAATTGGGTATCTCATTATGCTTTTACGCACTCTTAAAACGCCTAATCAATGCAATTTTAACCAGGTTAAAAATTACTGCCATACGTATAAATATGTTTGAGGATATAATGCTGAATCCCACAATTCAATACGAGATTTTTATTAATGAACAAATGAAATTCAATAATTAGTCAAAATAATATAAATTCTTTATTTACGAGTGCGGGCGAAGCTGCGATGGGATACGCTTGTATAATAATAATATTAAAATCAATCATTAATATCATCAAACGAATATTCTTTATAATCGTGAAGCAAGAATTTTACTGTTTGTATGTTATAAATAGTCTTGGATATAATTGTTCAATGTTTAAAATTGTCTGGATGTATATTTTTTTTAATTAACTTCATAGTACAATGTTGATTAGATTGATGTACAATATATTAGTAATCGAATACTAATGTATTCCGGTTCTTCGTTAACCCCGTTAATTTTATATAAACTGTTGGACCTTGGATTCACGGTTATTCGTAAAAAATGCATTTCGTTCCCTTCGGTTATTCGTTGTGAGTTTTATACCCAAGGTCACTTAACCGTCTTATAGTTCTTGGGTGTCTGTTAAGACATTTTATTTGCAGAAACCTTCAATTATTTGAAAAGTTTATTTAACTGTAGGTATATAATGGGAACAGATGGACATACACTGACGAAATTAGATTTGTATCTGCTCACCAGATCGTTCCTTAAATAAGAAAAATGTCATGGCCATATAAATAGAGGAGATAAGGTGACTATATGGTTGGCTGCAGTGGCGCAACCAGGATTACTATCAGGGGTGGGCTGGATTTCTTTATATAGATAGGAAGATATTTTTTTATGTCCTAGTTAAACTAAAACAAGGAATGGGTGGTGTTCGAGACTAAATAAATGAAAATTGCTATCTAGAAATTATTCGCTTCGGTCATCTGGGATGGATTGAACTGAAAGATAGAATAGAACCATCGATAATAGGTACATATTTCGATAAATAACAAAGTTTTTAAGCTAATGAAATCATGTCCGATGATTTATCATTTTAACAATAAGGCTTTAGTGACGTCTAGTTCATCCCAATAATAGATGACATTGTTGCATAGTGATATAAAAATACAGCGTAAAGTATTCTTTAATAAGAATCAATGACTGTACAGTCCAAACCAACTCCACCATCAGAAAAAAACAGCAACGGCCTTTCTAATTTTTATTTCGTCTAGTTTGACCGAATGTTCTGGAAATGGGGAACTTTATTATCATTTACCTATTGTACCAGTATGATAAAAATATATATAAAAATTATATTAAGTTTATTTTCATGCCCTCTAATACACTGCATACATGATGAATATTTACTATTTATTACTTTACTTCTGTTGTACTGTTTCGACTTGATAATATATATAAATTAACAATGGATTACAAAAAAAATATTAATAATAATATACAAGATTTGATTCTGAAGTTGCATGTTTTTTTTCTTTTTTTTAAATTCAACTAAATTTAATAGTTCTTAACTCGGGACGAAGGCCCAGACTGCCGGCCGTAGGATGAGCGCAGCGAAGCGCCCTGATAGGTACACAACTTATCCATTACCGTTCATTGTCTGTCTCTCCATGCGAGCTAAATTTTTCTTTTTTATCCAAGGAGGAAATTATATTTAACTTGGGGCTAAAAGTTTTTAATGGATTATATTACTTTGTTTTAATAGACTGTTAAAATTATTTAACTATATTATAAAAATATATTTGTATAAATAATAAACTCCCCGTCAAAAGTATTGCAACACCCATAACTCTCGGGATTTTCCTGGTTTTTATCTTCATCCATACTTGGTTTATATTCATATTAATATGTTAAACGTGAGACATTAAGGATTAGACACATCAATGTTTTTCCCTGTTAATAACAAACGATGGAATTTTAGGTTATGTTTTTCAAATTTCCTTCAGTCCATGTTTATTATTCGTTTCGTTATTTAGATATAAATTTAAAATATAAAAGTTAAAATTGTAAAATATAAAAATTTTAAAAAGTAAGTTTTGTAACTTTTTTGTTTATTGGAAGAAATATTGTAATTTATTTTAATAAAAACTGATTATGTCTAGTTCATGAATGTTTATTATAGAGTTCAAAACCTTTCTTTATTATGAAAAAGAAACAACGTTTTTTTAAAATTCAAATATTTCAAAGTGTTGCGGTACTTTTGACGGGGAGTTTATGTCAGGAATAGGCAAAATGTATGTTCATATATTATATATTATATGTTTATATCATATGTTATATATTATATGATCATATATCATCACCATATGCTTTAATGTATATATATTTTTTGTATCTTCATTACGGGTTTGTCTTTGTTGTTTTGAAAGATATAAGGATGATTTTCCAACTTTGGGCAACTTTCAGGTGGAGAATTTCCCCCCCTAAAAAACAAAAAAAACAGATACAAAAATCCAGCAAAATATCATCACTTTGATGATTGAGATGCCAAATGCGTGTTTTGCCGAAATTAAAATTGATTTTTAGGCTCGAAATCAGTAATCACAAAGAGAAAACATATTTACCTTGGACTTTTAAAAACCCACGTGCCATGAGAATGACACTTCATGATCCGAAGCCAATTATCTTGATCGCTAATCTTCTAGTAGGGCTGCCACTCGTCAAACACTGTTAGGATAAGCTTCCTCTCTTTCTTAATTTTCACGATGTACCGGTATTAACTTCTATCCACGGTAATTAAAATATAATTGAGGACAATGTACTGAGCAGTCTCAATCAGAATGTAGTCATCATAATCGTTTAATTAAATTATATCCTTCTACCTTACAAAAATAATAATTTGTAGTTCGATAATTGGTAGTAAGGTTTTGAAGGACAACGTCATATTGTGAATATTAAATTTCAGGACAACCATGGTAATTACAAATATGCTCTTTAGTTAAATAAGTATGCTGAAAAATCTACATTTATATCCATTATAAGACTTTTTTTAATTAATAAAATGCGTTCCAAAGCATACACATTAGCAAACACAGATTTTATTATTTATTTTCGAGCAGAGCTCATAATAAAACGAAAATTCCCATAGTTTAAGAATCACTCAGAAATATGTATATTTTCATATTATAGATAATATGATATTTAAATTATATTTATAAAGACCAAAGATGCTTAATTTTAAACAAAATTCAGCCTCCTTTACAATAGTTTTATAAGTTTATGCCAATCTGCGCCTTCTAGGGCTTGTTTCCTCTACCTTCTCACCCCTGAAGCTTTAATTATGTTCTGGACAGCGTCAATCTACCTGTTCCGTGTTTGCCTTCTTTGTCTTTGTCCTGGCATGTAACACAAAAGCTCTTTAGGCTGTCTACTATGAGGAATCCTTTTGGCGTGTTCCGCCCATTTCAATAAATTTTACCAGATCTTGCTCCGTTAACAATTTCTTTATTTTTCCTGTTTCTTCTTGATCTCCATAAACCGGTCAGTATATCCTTCAGAGTACTTCTCGTTCCTATACATGCAATTACCGTCCTATTTCCTTGATCGTTACTCAGATTCCACAACCTTATAGCACTACTGACCTTATAATTGTTTTGTATGTGAGGATCTTATTTCTGTTACTTATTATTTTGAACTTCTATAGTTCTAATAAATATAGCCTGTGGCCAGTCTTCGAGTCCAGCTGAAGGCAGAAAATGTGTATGTTATCTCAGCCGTTGACTGACTTCGCGATCGGTGGACCCTCCTGGGATACACATAGCGTATATAGTCGTTAAAAAATCTGGGGAAAACCTTGATTGGGAAAAAACCTGGCGGTTGAGCGTGATTTCGGACAAATCTTTCCCTTTCACAAACGTTGGCTTATCAACGGTACGTGCTTACACTAAACCTGTAGTACTTGTTGGTTTTTCTGTATATTATTTAAGTAGAACATTGTAACATTGATTAATTTTGCATATTTTATCTTCCTAATCTGGATAATTTACACATTTGAAGTCATCCTGATATAAAAATAAGAAGAAAACTTGTTGCAACTAGTTGTGAAGCAAGCTTTTTGAAATAGTTTTGATAATCCGTTATTGAAAAATAATTAATTTTATTTTAAAATTTCTTTGATTTCCTTGTAAATAAGGGATGAATGTGAACTTATAGCTCTATTACTTCATGCCATAAACTTTGGCAGATTTTAATATATTGTAATACTAAAATATTGTATATTGTGTCGTACATCGGGATATCATTACCTAGAATTAGTAATAATATCAGAAATATATCTAAGTTCTGATGTATCATTTTTGGTGATTTTTACATTAAGTATAATAAATAATATTGAAATTTTAGTCTTTGTTTTTTTTTCTTGATTTGTAACCCAAAATCCATTCATCTTTGCTCATCAACTTATGTAGTGATTATTATCATTCATCAGCTTCTGGAAAAAAAAAAAAAAATGAGATGAATATTTAAACATGGAGTTTATTTTAAGATTACAGAATGATGCTTGATTCCCTAAAATTTTTATAAATATATATATATATATATATATATATATATATATATATATATATATATATATATATATATATATATTTTTTTTTTTTTTTTTTGCAAACTCCTATTCTGAGCAAAGTCCTGAAGAATCAATAATCAAAAGTATTTAATACTGATGTTCAAACATTTTTTTAGCACTTTTCAAATTTAAATGTTATTATTTCTTATCTATCCAATTCATCTCGTGTACCTCATAATCTCAAATCAAAATTCATCAATGCTCCTTACTTTGTCACAAACAAATTTATCCATAAAGATGCATATAATATGTTGCTGATTTAGCCCAAATCAGATGCCTAACTCCACTACCATTCATGCCATTGGTAGCAAAATATACAGTTGTAAATTTGAATAAATAGCTATAAAAATTAAATAGCTTTGTAATCACTCTCATTATGTACCTAAATATTTCAAATTTAATTTTGAAAATTTAGTAATATTGGAGAAAAAATTAAATGGATTTAAGATAAGAAAACATATTTCAACTGCGAAGAGGATAATCAGGATAAATTATCATTAGATGGAGTGGGTTAGAAGTGCTTTACTGGTAAAAAAACAAAACCTTTTAGGTATATTATAAGCTTATAAGTATAACCTTATAGGATGATCTATAGAAAGGACTATTTTTATTTATTTTTTTAAATTCATTTATATTGTGTATTAAGCATAAGCAAATGAATGGAAAAATGATCATGTGAATCTTTTTAGTTTTCGAAAATTCTGTTGGATATTGCGAATGTTGTTTTGTAGCATTGAACAACTTTCTCATTTCGTATTTGACAGCTAGTTACATGCTTTAGCCCACAGACATCATATGTTTGTTCTTTGATCGGCATATATATAACTAATTTCATCGAAAGTCATGCATACAAACAGATCCAGATTTCCCCCAACTAATTTCATGTTAATTATTTTTTTTATTCATGTAATTATTTTATTAATTTCATGTAACTATTGTTTAAGAATCTGTTTTAGGAGTAAAGTATATATTAAATCTGTCTGAAATGAAATGTTTAAAATCTTTACTTGGGGCCTATCCAAGATCTAAATATTTCCCTTGACAGCTCGACGCTTGGCAAACAACATAGGACCACACAGCCCCTTCTCGATAAATTTCCATCTGACTGATTGTTAGGGTCCTCCCGCAATCTTCTTCCTCTATTTACGTTTCTTTTTCTCCGTACGTTCTTCTGTATTCTCTTTTCTAATGTTAGTTTTCATCAATAACATTCTTCAATATATTAAAGTTTTAGAATGTTGTGAGTATTAGTTTAAAATAAATATAGCCATATTAATATTATAGTCATACAAAATATAACAATGGTAAATCGTCCAGTAAGTCTGTCATAATAAGGGACTAGCTTTAAAAAAGTCGAGTAGTTCTGATATTTCGTTTGAGTTGTGCATAAAGAAAAACATATTCCTTTTTACAGTTTGTCAGCTTGTATTCTACATCAACAAGAATTCTGATTAAGAGATAAGAAAAACTATTACAGTACAGTTCCACAAACTCGGCCTAATGTGGGCCGGAAGATTGATATGCATAGACAATTTTTTTGTTTTATTTCTCATATACAAATTCTACATTTTCAAAGCCATAACGTTGAAATATATTTACATAAATTTTACTTGATAGAGAAAATAATTGATTTGCATTTTTTCCGAAAAGGTTCCTAATGATCGTTTGTTCTTCAAACTGAACTCGGTTCCTTGCAGCTTCTTCTCAAAGTCGGTGGAGGTTGAGTGTATTCTTCAGTGAAACTCCTCAAAATATCGAGGGCCACCTTCAATTTGGTCCTAGCCTTCGGAGTCGTTCTCTTCACGTTGTTCTTTTATTATCGTCACTATACCATCATCTGCAAAAATATTGCTTATTGCCATCCTACCTCATCCAATCTGCTACATCTGCATCACTGAAGCAATACCTGAGTAGGGTTCTGAACTTAGGAAAAAATTCTTCCCATTTAAAGGAATTTACTATTCATTATCCGAGAAATTCGTACTGCGGGGGTACCGCGTTTACGGGTCTGTATTGTATTAACCATTGTTAAGGACTTCTGTAGGAGTGCCATTTCAAGAATACTGTCCCTAACTTTCAGCCTAGACAGTATGAACTATAGAAAAAAGTGTCCTCTACATAAACTCAGTCAGGCTTCATCTTATTGTATTTTAGAATATAAATTATTTTTTTATTATTTCACTGATGACACACTATATTACTATTATTAAAGGAAGAACACTCTGTTCTCACTTCCTGTATTGCTTTAAAGTATGTTTATGCCCTAGATAAGTTTCAATTATGTTCTAAGTGAACTGTAATCCTGTGAGATGTGCCCTAGTTGGGAACAGGAGATTACAAGGAGTAGCCATTAGAGCG
This sequence comes from Euschistus heros, assembly GCA_003667255.2. Taxonomy (NCBI): domain Eukaryota; kingdom Metazoa; phylum Arthropoda; class Insecta; order Hemiptera; family Pentatomidae; genus Euschistus; species Euschistus heros. The sequence continues at coordinate 2,275,454 of RCWM02000004.1, forward strand.
CGCTGGCAGCGAGTACTAACAGGGCCCCGCCACTCCACGTTGCATTGAACTTATTTAGGTCAGTATTGTTGTAGTTCCTTCCTCTCTTATTTCTTCCCGGAACCTACGATGTTTTAATAACCGTAAAGCAATTTATAGGTTCTAAGGCAAGGGACATAATATTTGTTATAAATTACCTATTTTCTTTTCAAAGGATTAATTTAGAAGGTGGATGAGAGATCTACTTTTGTAACTTCCCTCAAGTAAATGAACGCCATGGAAGGATTACCGATGGGTATCGCTCTTCCTCATTCATCAGTAACCTTTTACACAATTTTTATCAAGTTAAACATTCCACTGATTGTCGATGTATATTTTAACATCTGTGGATAAAGAAATTAAGTTGTTAAAAAAAAAAAATTAAACGCCCCTTGAACCTGTAGTTATTATACCTAAAGAAATAATAGCATGGAACACGTTTTGGGGTCGCCCCCTTCGACTATTGACTTCGATGCTCATAAGTTTTATATATTTTTTTTCTTATTCAAACCAATATAGCTCCTAAATGGTTGGCCCTAGCGACAAATGTTATATGACAATAAATAATCTGCATTTAATTTCTGATATGGGAATTTTTGGTAAATTTTTGATCCGAGCAACACCGACAGAGCTAGAGCGTGTCAAACAAGACTCTAATCTTAAAATTAGGGGTTCCAAACGTTACTTTTTTCATTCAAACCAATATAGTCCTAGGCAGTTGGTCCTAGCGACAAATGTTATATGACTAGAAAATATTCTCCATTTGATTTCTTATAAGAATACTATCGGAAAATTTTCGATAGGAGCAACGCCAACAGAGCTAGAGCGTGTCAAATTGCGCAATTAGAGTTGCAGATAATAATAAAATTCTTGGTAGTATAGAAGTTTTAATGTTATTAGGAATCGGTAAATGACGTGCCACTTCTATGTGTGAGGAGTTTATTTGAAAACTAGTTCCGAACGTTATACATTCATCTTCAGTTTTAAAGGGATCTAAACATCCCATGCTCCTCAAGCGTCCTATCCTTCAGAAATACTAGACATTAGCTTATTGCATTCCAACAGAGCTCCTGGATATGGCCTTATCAACTCGATAATTCTTAAAATTCCAAAAAAAAAAGCCGTATTATTCCTAACTTTCGTTTATATTTCTGTTCTCCATTTATTACATTTTCCCATTTCTTTCAAAAATATCATAGTGAGATAAATTTCAACTGCCAAGATTACCAAGATTCCAGTGTATGTTTTAAGGAATTTTGACGGCGACATATGGGACGGCAAAAGTACCGGGGGTAGGGTGGGGGGTCCCGGAAAAATGTTCAAAATTAAGTGTCAAATGACGACTTTTTTAGGCCGTTTTAACTCTTAATTAACATGGTCCGTGAGGTTTTGAATACCGGGAATTCCCTACTTCAATTAATGATCCTATTTCATAAAGATGGAAGTACAACTCTACAGCTACAATTCCAAAAAAACCTTGACATTTGAGCTCCCATTGGTCGGTTTCAAGGTTTTTTTTTAAATTGTAGCTGTGGAGTTGAACTTTTTACTATTTTTTTTTTTTATTATTTTGAAAAACTGTATTAAAATTGAAATTTTTGCTCCAGTAAAAATTTGCCGGCAACGGCTACGTTCACTGGGCGACACGATGTCGCCCAGTTTATATGTTATTTTATGCTATGCAAGATTCTACATAGACACCCCCCTTTCCTTAGGATGGTGATAATCTAAGTCAGTATCTGAGGTCCCATTATTTATTCTTAGTAAACAGCTGACATCCTAACTCATCCTACCACTATCATTATAACCTATACTGATGCCACCTGTGCATTATCATGCGATGCTGATCTATTTACTTTCCAGCCATATATCTCTTTCCTAGAATGGATAAAAAAGAGGACCACAGTTTTTCGGATCATTCGCGAAATCGCGTGATATCTTTACTTAAAATGTCAGTACTACTATTAAAATACTTTCAGAAACGTGGCCGTATGCTTTTTTAAATTTAAATTGGCACAGTGCTTTCGATATTATGGCCTATCGTAGTCTATCGATTTTAGGAAGCCCGACTAAAAGAAACAAAAAATAAAACAGTAGTTTTGATAAAGACCTCGTTTATCACCACTTAAAAAAACCTACAAAAATTAGAGACGATTAAAGCTGCAACGGAAATGAAACATGTTTCAGTTTCCTTCGGATTTTAATATGGAACACGTTGTATCGATGGGAGAACGTACATCACACATTGTTGCTTTTGTAAACTTTCAAATAAATTGTTATTATTTGGCACTGCGGCCCCTTAATTGAGTCTTAGCCTGCTCAAGCATAACAGTATTCTCTATTATATGCTGCAGCCCTTCAGTTTCTGACACTAAGCAAAGATCTCGCATGAGCAGTCAGTCGTCCAACTCGCCATATACTGCTCATTCAGAACTTTAGATGGTACATCGTTTGGATTCATTCCAACCCATCGAAGTCTTGATATCATCACAAACATAGCCACATCTGCATACTTATATATTTTATATGGCTCGGCATTTGTCCTTCTTCTCCAGGTTCCCAGTTCATTCCTATATTCGCTGAAGAACTTTACGTAGAACCTGAAGAGAGCTTACGTAGAACTCAAACATTCTGAGCTATACGTGAGTACTACTCGAATGATTGCTTTGTACAGTGTTTCTTTAGAGGTCCTGGATAATGCATGACATCGTAAATATATTTGAACAGAAATATAGTTGCACAGAAAAAATAAATAAATAAAGGATGGAAATGGGAAAGAGTTTCTTGTTTCAGCTATCTAAATGATACCTTTGTTAAGGTTGCTTGCGTTGTCTTGGGTAATAATCTGCATTTAGCAGAAGATATTAACATTCCTACAAATGTTTTCATAAGTGGATTGATATTGAAATAGCACGTCATTTTTCCTAAAGCCATTGTGCAACTCTTAATGTTGCCCCTTTAACAGTAGTTGGCTGGATGGGCAAGAAAAGATGAGCTCACCGCTTTCTATTACGATATTTTTGTTTTTATTTACCCAGAAAGCATAGTTCACAACATGAAAAAATGAAATCCCATTTCTTTTGTAATAGGAGGGGCGGTAGCTCAGTGGGTAAGGCACTTCAGACTACCATGCCGTCCGATCAACTTCAAGGTCGTGAGACCCTCCTGGGGCCAACCCACCCTCTAAAAAAATTGGGTTCCCTTAACTGTGGAAAACCTGCTGGTTGTTAGAGAGTAGAGTAACTGGGTTAAGTAGGATAGGCTATACTGTTTATGAAAAAACATTAACTTTTTATCGTAACTTGAACAGTGACTCAAATCAAAGTCTTCATCAAGAATATGACAGATGGTTTAATAACTTGAATCGGAAGATAAATTTCTGGTTAGACCTTGAGGAGGATATTGCTATTGGTCCCTAACAGAAGCTAACGCCTTCCTGAGGGAAGATAACAGAAAGCAGTGGAGTAATGAAGACCCTGAGGAAATGAAGAGGGGGAAGACAATCAAGTTGTCCTCCTGCGTTAGGGCACTCCCGTTGGCTGTCCTGTAATTAACTGCCACACGTTTCCTCTTCGTTTCCTTTCCAGGACAGAAATAACTCGCTAGAAAATATTATATAAAGTTATTTCACATATCTCCAAAACTCTAGATTAGAAATGACAACGGTATTTACTGACTTTACTATTCAAAATGACCTAAAATTATCGACAACTTTTACTTTGTTACTGAATCTATTTTTTGACCTTTTATTAGAATAAATAAAATAACTTAATTAAATTTTAATTTTTACTGGAAATTAGGCTAACTAAAAATAATATGTATGGGAGGTGCGGTAGATCAATCGGTAGGGCACTTCCTACAGTGCCCAGTTCAAGTCTGTCTGAAGGCAAAAAACTTATTTCATGTTATTTCGGCCGTGGATCCACTTCGAGGTCGGGAGACACTCCTGAGGCACACCCAGCCTCTTAAAAAAGGGCCGCCTTCATTTCAGGAAAACATTTTGCGGTTGAGCGTGATTTCAGCCATATCTCCTTTCACAACCGTTGGTCCAGTAACAATACATCCTTATTTAAATACTAAACCCAAGACCCTTCATAGATTGCAGAGGTACTGGTTTTTTATTTGTAGGAATAATATGTATAGTAAGTACTGGATAACTTTACGTTTGGTCAAATATTGAGATACATTTTACATAAAAATATTTCTTTAAATTTATTGTTTGATGTTTACAACTTCATAAAACTAACGCATTAAGTAAATGTAAGGAATAATCATTATAATAACATGTGAAATAACCTCGGTAGGAGTTTAGTAGGTATGAAATTGATTAAAAAAGGAAGAAGAAGGAACTTCCCATCAAACTTTTTGCTATAAAATCACAATTATAATTTTAATATAAAAAAGGTATTGTCAATTACTTCTTAATTTTAATTAAATTTTTATAAGAAGACCATCAAGGATGCAGTCAGGAGAAAGAAAAAATACGCCTGCCTTGCAGGTCTTCTTCAGGGCTAAAATTAACAAAGAACTAGATAGGACCAAATGATAACTGACAGATAAACTAAATGACAAATGACTATCAAAAGAGCTAATAGCATAATAACGTATCACACAGATATGGTAAAGCAAAATATACAATTATATTGGAGCAATGCCTAATTACGTTTAGTAATCGTCTAGTTTATTCTGTCCGTTACTGTTTGGTCAGATCTAGTTTTTGTTTATTTTAGCTCTGAAGAAGACCTGCTAGTTAGTTCGAAACGTCGGAACTTCAAGAAAGTTTTTTTCTTTCACCGTAGAAGCATCCTTGATAACCTTCATTTTATATTGCTTAATAGCAATGCTCAACTACAATGTTCTTGTTTTATTATTTATGTTCTAAACAAATAATAAATGACAGTTCATTTATTTGATTTGTAAGAATTTAAATATCTGCTGAATTATATTTGTTCTAATAGTTTGTGGGAGTTGAAATTTAAAAATTTTCATACAAGTTATTGATAATGATAATTTATTCAGATTATAGTTCCATATTATTCATACTACAAAACAGTTAAAGTATTTAAGATTATATTTAATTACTCGTTATAATAAACAGCTAGTTTCTATTCATTAGAAAAAGGGATCCTATATAAAGTTTATATTGTTTATACAAAGCTTATAGAAGTTTCCCCTCGCAGTTGCACCACAATGGCAGGATTGTGCTAAGGTAGTGAAAAACTTTTAGTGACAAGAATTAATATTCATACGCTATTTCATTATTCTTAAACCAGATTAAAACTTTAATCATAGTAAATTTAAATTTCATGGAACAATATCGTAATCGATATTGCCGTCTTAAATGAAAATGTTTAAATATTTTCCCGTATTGCTTATAGTAATAATCTGCGATAGTATTAACATGGCTTTGAATTAATATCAAGGTTTTTATATTGCAATAACAAGTACTTTACTTATTTCAGTTTATTTTGTTTAATGAAAAGTTGAAGAAGCTCAAATTTGAGTAGCAAATATTTTTCTTGACAGGGCATTGTATCGGTTTTAAAGCTTAAATTTAAATATACGTTCCTGCCTCCATTTTTCTCTTAACAATAGTCACTTAGAAATGAGATTTAAAAAAAAAAAAAATTTAATTTATTAAATACAAACAATAAAACGAAATATTAGACATTATTGATTAGAAATTTGACTCAATAAAAAATAATTAAAACCTTCCGATACTTAAAATAATTAATTTATTCTATTATATAAAAAGACAAACCATTTTCCGTTTGTGATCACTAAACACGAAAACTACTGAACCAAGCCGTACTAACAAGTTTTAACCACATCAACTTTATAGTTCTAAGAAGATTCAGCAATAATAAAATCAACTGATTTTCAATTATTTTTTTATTAAAAAAAGCGATAATATGCGGATAATATTAAAGTTTGAAAATTGACCGGTAGGTGGCGACCGTAATTCTAAATGAGAGGTTACAATGCTGAAGTATTAAATAGAGCTTGAAATAGATAATAAAATTTACTTATATTCAATTAAATTATTTAAAAAAGCCATAAATATCTGAATTCGAAATTCGACCGTTATGTGTTTGGTACCATTCCGCAATAGAGTTTACAATGGTAACACTACTGAACAAATCTCTACCAAATTTTAAATACTTCTTCTAGAAAGGTTTAGCGACAATAAAAATTTAAATTTATAATGTTGAGTTGCTGATACGAGGTTTGCCACACTGTCATATATTTTTATGGTCAGATATTAGGACTCAACCATCTGAAATCAATAAAATTGCTACCAAATCAAAATGTCGATCCTTTGCTTTAAAACTAAAATAGTTAGCAGCCTAGGGAACTGTACTCATTTTATATATTCTTTTCTAACCAATGATTGTTAGCACTCTAATTAAAGTCTTATATTAGAAGCTCCCTAAACCATATTCTTTTTAGGAAGATAATATGATTGAAATTTACTAAGGGACATTAACCATCCTTCGCTCGTGTGCCTATTCCAACATTAAAATTTTCCCAGAGAATTTTTTTTTGTATATTTATGGTTTGTTAACAGGAAATTATCACTTTGTTTTCTATTTACTAAAAAAGTTAAATAATCGTATCAAACATTTGGGTTAAACTCGTCCCTAACTCTTCCCACTGCCATTGATCGCAAAACAGGGAGTTTTAACATAATTAATGACTGCAGACTTTTTTTTTTTAGAACAGTTTACTTTTCATTAAAGAATGTTTGGCAAAGAATGAATGACTTGGCCTCTCTGAATAAAGGGGGTTTTTGGAATAATTTCAAATGTTTCTCAATCCCTTGCATTTACCTGTATATATAAAACCTTAAAATATGTTCCAATATTTATACACACACACACAAGCACACACACATACCTATGTGACCCGTAACCTTACTTTATTTAAGAGAATTGAATACTAAAACATTAGAATGGCTCTTGGAAATTTAAGTACACGTTTGTAAATTGAAAATTTATTAAATGATTTAAAACTAATATAGTAAATAAGCTAATAGCTGAACACAATTAATAATTAAGGACATTTAACCCTAATTTTTGGGACCGATATTTTCAGTATATATAGTAAATAAAATTCGTTAACTACAGTAATAAAATTGAAAATCCTTAAAGAAAGCAGGTATAGAACAAAATATAATTTATAATACGTAATATTTATACTAATAATACTAAAACCATCAACATTTTTCTAGAAACAAGGTTAGAATAAGGAGGCAGACATATGATAATTTGCCACCTCAGTTACTAACTTACTTGGCTAAATACCACATGCCTGGGTCATCCAAACTTTAAGTGCATTCTCGCTCTAATAACTTCAGCGGCTGTTAGTGGAGGTCCCTAATTCGCAAACTCAATTCCCATCGAACTTGCCGCAAGATATTCCAGTGTCGTGGCTTAAGCCTAAGGCATACGAGTACTTAATGCATCCAAATGGATTTCATTTTTTTTTTTCGAGAATATTAGTTGTAACAATGATATTCAAACTTCTTTGTTTTAAAAATTACTACAGAGAAGGTTATAAGGGGAAAATGAATAACACCTGGGCTAAAGAATCCTTCTTTTTTTTAGTGTTCCAACGATTTGGGCTAACGAATTTAGATGTGACGTTTGTCGGGTCATCAATAAAGTGTTTTTTCATTTACTTTCCCTAATCGCATACCCAACTATTATCTCCATAATTTCAATTATCGAGTCAATAACTATCTCTAAAAAATTATAAATTTTGAATATTAATATAATATTTGCTAGTATAATCCCTTCTATGGTTCTTCGACAAGCAAACCAACTAACAACCAAATAGCAGAGCACCTCTGCAATATTATTGTCAACGAAAAGAAAACGGACTGTATGGATTTCTTTATACCAGAAGAATAAGAACAAATTACAAACCCATTTCAAAGTTACTGACTCGTGTAACCACGTGTCCATGAATATAGCCCACCTTGGCATTAAATTGGATTGACACATAAAATTTGATACCCACTGCAGAGCGATGGTGTTACAAATTAGATCTTTTTCGTCGTTCCACTGTGATTTCAGCTTTCAGTCTTCAGTAAAGATTTATGTTTCGAGAGAAGTGAGTATAAAAGTCATAGCCTTTGGTTTAGGGTTTATAAAAGAAAATTCTTTTTTCGAGTTTAAAAAAATCAATTGAATGGTTCCGCCGAAAAACGTTCTAAGCAACAAAATTTTGAAGTGATAATTTTAAAGTTTTTTAAATGTATTATAAATAGTACATCATAGTATGATATAGCAATCCATTATGCTATTATACATGTAAATGTAACAAATTACAAGGTAAAAAAAAAATCTAACTTACAAAACTAACAAGAACTTTAAATTATGATTTTCTTTCACTGATTACTCAAAATTTTGTTTGCCGCTTAGAACGTTTTTCGGCGGGGCCATTCAATTATAGTTTTATTTTTGTAATTTAATGACCAAATGATTTTCAAAGGGGTTGTATTAAACATAAAAACTACGTTAGAGTTTTTAAAAATCTATTTATGTTCTACAAATACATGAAACAGTTTATATTCATAAGTGTTTAAATTCGCCATCTTTACCAATGGCGGGCTATACTCATTGTCTGGCAGTGTACATAAAATACATATTTATTAAAATTGAAAATGTCTATTTATTTTTACTTGAAATTATGTATAGAGTATTATCCAGGAATGTGATATGTAGTAATGGGGATAAATTCAAGAGCAGCAAAAATATTAAATACCTGACGTCTCTGATAACTGAAAGAAGTGATATGAAATTGGAAATCAAAGCCAGAATTTTTTTTGCCTATAATAAAAACTTAAAATCCAGAGAATCGTCTTGACCTGCGAAGATCACTGTTTATAAAACCGCAATTAGACCGTTGATGAAATATGGGAGTGTGTGTTGGTTTCTGACTTGAGAGAAGATGATAATGAGAATAAGGGTGAGAAACGTCCTTAGAGAAATCTTTGGTTGGTTAAATAATCATGGATATTGGAGAATAAGATCAAATAGTGGACTATAACAGCTGCTTGGTGAGGCGAATATTGTTTTTATGATCAAAGAGGAAAGATTGCGGTGGCACGTGCAAACGATGCCGGATGATAGACTACAAAAAAAATGATTATGTACGGCAGGCCGGGCAGAAGGAAATTGAGAGGGAAACCAAGGCTGAGGTGTCAGGACAGCGTCGAGGAGGGCATAAGAAAACTGGGAGTGAGAGATTGGAAAAGAAAGGCGGAAGATAGACAGGGATGGCTGTGCGGCCAAGGCCCGACTACGGCTGTAGCGCTCAATATAAAATAATAAAATATCAAAAAATAAAAATGTTAAATTAGACTGAAAATCCTTACGCCTTTCGTGAAAATAGTGGTATTTTAAAGATTATATTAAAAAGATGATAAAAATATTAGATAAGATTAGAAAGATAAGAAATAATATTAGAAAGATAAGAAATGATATTAGAAAGGTAAGAAATAATATTAGAAAGATAAGAAATAATATTAGAAAGATAAGAAATAATATTAGAAAGATAAGAAATAATATTAAAAAGATTATAACGTACTTCCATGATTATAGAGAATGAGGAATTTTTAATTTGGCTATAGCTTTTGTTCAGTCTTCCTGTACCTTCATGAATGTACTTCAGTTACCTTTGTGTAATGTGGACCCCTAATTTATTGTTGACTTACCTATCCTTTCACTTCAAACTGAGCATTTAAAAATAAATTCTATTGTATTTTTTTTTTTGTAATTCTAGCTTTATATAAGTTATACATAGTCATTTTAAAATTGTACACATCCAACCAATAAATGAGTAAATTCAATTTTTTTTTTTTTAAATATTCAAAGGGCAGTAAAATAAAATTCTTAATGATGCATTTTCTTCACAATTGTTTAATTTGATTTTTGTCTTATTTGGGATATATGATTTGCTGTTTTCTCCATCAATGTCTGTGAGGTTTTCAAGAATCCGCTGACTGTGTTCCGTCCTGGGTTAGAAATCATATCTTCAGACAGAGCATCTGCCTGAAATGGGAAGCTATTTTTCAAAAGCATTTTTGGTAGATTTTAAATCGATCTAGTACGAGTTTCTCCTGAAATCAATTCGAATAAATCTTTTGGTGACATGTTGGAGACTAGATTAATCCCTCTTTTCAATAAATTTAAAGTTTTTATCTTTACATGGGTAAAAACAGTGTTGAAATTTATAATAGCGCCTGAATCAAAATTATCCTCCAGTGATAGGACAATAGCGATGATTATCATCTTCAGTTATTTAATTAAAATTGGAACATAAACATCATTACTAGTAAATTTGAATGAAAACTTAACTAGCTAACTAATGGAATTCTCTATAGTAGCTACAGAATCTCCGCGTGCTGGTGGTTTCTATATATTGTTTGTACAGTGGAGTATGAAGCATGCAGGGTAAATTTGATATTGAGAACAAAGGAGGGGATGGAATACATATTTGATGAGATCCAATCGAATTTTAGAGGTCTGCCTTTGATGTGAAGATTCGCCAATCAGCTACTTGGAATAGATCAATTTCTTCTGATTCATCAAAGATTTAGATCGATATTAGAATTGAGTGGAAATTTTTCGGAAACTTGTTTAAAACTGATTATCTTTTTGAATAATACATTTTAATAATTATCCTTAATGTTATGTAGATCTTCTGTGTCGAGCACATTTTATTGGAGGTATTTAATAGGAACTTTGTGACATACGAAACAAGTTTTAAACTAAAAGAATTGGAGTATAAGTGGCAAATAATCTATCAATCCTCAGGCAGTATATTTATACAATAATAAAGAATTATAAGAATGAGTTTTTTAACCGATAAGTTTATGTTGTTAAGTTCAAATTCTTTCCTTCGCGCACTTTGAATTTAAACAATTAAGGGAGTAGCTGTGAGTTCTCCTGGTATCCTGTTTTTCCTTCTACAGGTGGAATGGTTAGGGGAGGCTTAGTTGGTTTTGAACTTCCTAGTTTTACTTTATTTAAGGATTTTAATTTATTCTAAATTTAATTTAATTTTTTGCTTTTTTAATTTATACATTTTATTCTATTGTTCATTTGATATTATTTTTTATTTAATATTATATTTTTAAAGTCATTTATTTCGTTTCTTTTAGGTAATGTATAGAAGGATTAATTATTTCCTTTGAGTATGACAAATAGTTATTGCCTATTTAATAAATCTAAAAAAATGATTTATTTATATTATCTTTTTATTTCATTTGTAACATAAAAACGAAAAATTAGAACTATTGAATTTTTATCTGAAAAACAATCCCTCTCTTAAAAATGAACTATAACATTTATTAATATAAACTACTAATTTATTTAGCTTGTTTTACTGCATCTTTCGGGACTTAAGTCCCATCCTCAGGTTTCTAAAATTTTACAAGCACATTAATATTACTTAAATTACAATTACAATACAATTAATAATTTTCCTCATTTACTGTGAATTATGCCCAATGTCTGCCAAATTTATAACAAAGAACCAAATCTCCTTCTACATAAATATAACATTTATATTACTTTCTTTAAAAATAAATAAAATAATTATGGAACTATAGGGATATGGAATGGGTATTTAGGAATGATAAATAAACATCGGATCGAACGGGATGGCATTCAGTTAGGTTTGCGCCTCCCCATCCAGTGAGGCTAGCCGAACCACGTGCTGACATTATTCCGAGTCAATAGCAAGGTAGGTCGTCTCATTTCGTGCTCTTGTTTCTCATTGATATTATCTCTCAATTGGAACAGCTTTTGTTGACGTCCGAATGAGTTTACAATGGCTACTACGTAAACAGCGTAATTGAAATTATCGAACCTATTCAAGTAGATGCATTTTCAAATGGTTTTACCTCATTGTTCCATACTAGATTCATTTAACATGACTTTGTTTGTAAATTTGAAAGTCAAAAATATGAATATATTCCATGGCATACTGAAACTGCAGATGAATATAGACCAGATTGATGGACTTAATGCACTGTATGAATAAAGATTATTTTCATTTCATTACATCTATATTAGTCCACTCACTAAGGGGGGAAATAAGTCAATCAAGGAAAAATTTATTGAAGCTTTTTTTATCAATTAATTTTCATGTAGTTTAGGCTGTTAAATCCGAAATTTAACTTATTCCTATCGCAAAACCTAAATATTTTGACAATATATATATATATATATATATATATATATATATATATATATATATATATATATATATATATATATATATATATATATATATAAATATATACACAGGGTGTTCAGCATAAGACTGCAGTAACTTCGAGAGGCGATTCTAGGCATCATTTGCAACAAAAAATTTCATATAAACTATAGCTCGATTCTCATACATTTTATAGATATTTTTAGTTTTACGTTTTTTCAAGAAATTTCTAATTTTTGACAAATAATTGTCTATATTACCCGAACTATTAAACCTAGAGCAATTTCAATTAGCAAATTTCAAACTTCACAATAGCAGCGTTCAGTATTTAAATTATTGATCCTAACATATGAAATAGCAAGTTACTGATGCCGTTCCAAAACTTTGACTGCATTTTTCTCAAAAATATTACATATGCTACAAACGTGCACTACTCAAAAAAATCTTCTACACACAAACACCTTTCGAATGTTATACCATGAATAGTCATAATTTCTAAAATTGATACTGAAATCACTTATTAATTTTTAAAAAAACAGGGAGATGCAACATCGGCACTTTGGGAAATACTGAGAGAAGGCTCAGAAATGTTAAATAGTTTTAGTATGTTTTGTTAATAGAAAAGTAATTTAATCATAATTACCTATTTATCTTATTCTAATATTTGCAATTTAAGAAACTTTTAAGATGGTTTAATTTAAATTTACATACTTAATTTACAATAATTGTTCAAAATGTCCTCCCCCCTATCTCATAAACAGCACCAATCTTCTTCTGACTGCATCTACTGCTAGGCGAAGTTCATCATGATTTTGCCGCATTGTATTGCAGCACTCATAAATTTCTTCGACCAACTCCTCTCGGGTTTCTGATGTTACTTTGTACACTTTTTGCTTCAGTGTCCCCCACATGTAAAAGTCCAGCGGTGTAAGGTCAGGACTCATAGTTGGCCACCTTTTTGGCCCATGTTGACCTATCCATCTTTCCCTAAAATATTGGTTCATCCACTCAGATATCAGTCTTCCATTGTGTGCCAACTAATGCATCTGGAACCACATTAGTTCCCTCTTCTGTAGCAAAATACACTCCAATAGATCGAATATTTCAGTGTTACTTTTCTATTAATAAAACATAGTTTATGAGTGCTGCAATACAATGCGGCAAAATCATGATTAACCTCGCCTAGCAGTAGATGCAGTCAGAAGAAGATCGATGCCGTGTATGAGAGAAAAGGGAGGACAAATCGAACAATTATTATAAATTAAGTATGTAAATTTTAATTAAACTATCTTAAAAGTTTCTTAAATTGCAAATATTAGAATAAGATAAATAGGTAATACTGATTAAATTACTTTTCTATTAACAAAACAGTTTTTATTTAATTTTTTTTTCTAATCAACTATTTAGGCCCCTGAGTGTGTATAAAGCAATCGAACGAAGAAAAATTCATGGAAAAAATAGAAGTGTTTTTTTATATAGATTGTTACGTTTCCTTTGATGTTGAAAATATTACTTTGCATACACTTTAAAAAAAAAAAATACATATTCTCAATTTTCAGTTTTTATCTTTTATATGACAGCATGCTCATTAAAATAATTTAAAAAATATATATTCAAGTAAAATCCTATTCTTCCACTATAGACTCGAAACGTCGCCAAAGTAGCTGTTTTTATTTATTGACTGAACCCCAAGAACCTTACTTAACATATATTAGTAATAGTCAAGAAAAATATCCATATATATGTCTAATACAGTCAACCCAGATACTGGCCGCTGTATCCAGTTCCATATATTTAATATCGATTAGCAATAGTGCCTAAATAGTTGATTTTCCAAAAAAACTATTCGAAATAACTTATAGAAAGTTTTATATCCATACATTTTTTTTTATTGAGACTAAATTTTTCATTTGAAACATGGGAAAAGTTTTTTGAAACTCTCAGATTTTTCGAGGAAGCGAAGTTGAATTTCGAATTCACCTACTGTAAAAAAAAAAAAAAAAAAAATCTATTCCTTCCCAAACTATCAGGTGACAGAACTGACAATTAGCAGATCCACTCGATGTGAGAACAATGGCCGCTTATAGTTACAACAGACATTTCTACATTTACTGCTGCTAAGCTAGGGTAATTAATAACTGTTAGATAAATAGGCCTGGAGGGGGTAGGGCTGTCCCCTCCACAGCTCCAGAGGTCCGCTCCATCTATATGGAAATTCCGCACATTAGTTATTTGTCAGGTGGGATCTGCTGGCTTTTGTAGGGGGTTCACGTCCTGGCTTCATATTTCACGAATTATTACGCTGTAAAATTTACAAAAATAAGAGAGTCCAAGAATACTTCCATTATCAATATTGGAATAGATGAGTGTATTGCTGCCAGAAGTTAAAGAACATAATCATGCCAGAAGTTTTTTTTTTTTTTTTTTTTTTTATGAAACAACCTTTATTGAGTAAGTATTGCAGCATAAATTGAAAGCTATAAGTAAGAACGGGTATCGATACACAATATAAAGCGATCAAAAATATAGATAGCAATCCGATATATTTGTCTTATCGATAATTACTTTGCGATGTATTGTTTTCTCTACATTATAAAAATACAACATAAAATTATATTAAACTAGCATCCCCCTCGCGGCTTCGCTCGCCCTCATAAGTAAAGATAACTAAAAATTAAAGTTTTATTTGTTTATCGATAAGATTCTTATATTTTAGCATGTGGTTCAGCATTATTTCTTCAATGATTTTTTCACGCATAGCAGTAATTATTAGTAGTAATTATCTAGTTATAATTGCACTGATTAGGCAGTTGAAGATTACGTAAAAGCACCATTAGACATAAAATTTTTAATTTTAATGTATGAATTGGTAATCAAGATGGATAAAGACTATTAAGAATCTCTTGCGGAAAATAAACTGCATTTTCAGTGCTTACGGCAGAAGGCCCGTGGATCATATTTTTATAAACAATATAAAAAAGCAAAGGATCGACATTTTGATTTAGTAATAATTTGTATTCGTCAGAAATAACTTTATTGATTTCATCTGGTTGGATGTTGATTTCGAACTATAAAAGTCGAAATCAATAAATCTTAGATAATTTTAACTAATAATTGATTTTTTTTTTTTTATATTTATCGATAAAAATCTTCAAAATACAATCATTCTCTAAATACAAAATATCTATTTAGCCTACTACCCCCAAAGTAAACCTCCACCTCCTCTTATAGAGGGACAAGCCTGGTCCAAATAGACCCCAGTTTTTATCAGTATTGTGGAAAATAGATATAGATTCAATACTCAATATTAAATAATTCTAAATTAGTAGGCTATACTATTATATATGTAAAGAAAACCATCTAACCCAGATACTATTGCTTTTCTTAAGTTACCCAGAATGCAATAGGTTCGCATTACCCAGAATGCCCATTAAAAGTTAGACAGCTGTGAATAAAAATAGGTTGTTATTATTGTAAATAATTAGTCTGTACTACTACATTAATATATATGTATATTATATACATTAATATAATATGCAAAGAACTTCGAAATCATTCTCTAAATACAAAATATCTATTATGTATATATAGTATACATATATATAATATACAAAATATCTATTATGAGCCCATCAATCAACTTGAAAACAATAAAAAAGTCGGTAAAGCCATGGGTCACATCAAGTCGTCTAAATCGCAGAGAGGAGTTTGTCATGACCAGATTGAGAATAGGCCATACAAAGTTATCCCATTTACGTATCATTATGAAACAACCACCACCTAAATGTCAGCATTAAAATAACACTTTAACAGTTAACCATATATTTCAGGAATGTTTCTTTTATCTACCAAAACTAACTAAATTAGGCCTTAAAACAATTATCTCGGACGTTCTTGGCAATGACGAATCTAAAGATAAATCAGTCTTAAGTTTCATAAAGGAAAATGAACTGTTGAAAAAACTTTAATTGATTTTCATAACTTTCTATTTTTATTTATTTTATTATTTCCTTCTTTATTTATTTTCGGAAATTTATTTAATTTCTTAGGGTACGGATAGGGGTACGTATATATATTTATATACGGATGGGGGCTTGGGGGGGGGGGGGACGCTTCCTGGGGTTGGGGCGGATCGGTCCCGCTTGGTGGGGGATGCGATATGGCTGCTTGGGTTAGTTATGCTCCAAACCTCGTGAGGATTTGGACTTTTCCATGTAGAAGAAATGTAAATGGTTTTTATCCACATCCTACTTATAAGCTTCGTATATAATTTAAAGAAAAGAAAATATGTATTCATATAGATAAGCAAGCCGTGGCGCATTTCCTGCTAGGCGGGTGCGGCTCGTCTCTCCTAGGGGCGCGCATCTGTTCGTAGCACCCTTCCTGACCCTAATCTTCTGTAAAAATAAACATCTATATAGAACTACACAGGCAATGATGACCCTAGGGTTTTATGCCTATAAACCCCAACAAACAACAAGCAAACTTCGAAATAAGGGCTTTAAATGTAGTTTTATTATTTTATAGGTGAGAGAATCCCATGAATTAACAGATAATTTAATCTGTTAGGATCGTCATCATATTCCTTCCCTCTCTATCGCTGTGCAGTGTGGGGATTCCCTCTATAGAGCTTGACCCAAGTGTCCCTTTCTTGAACCAATTCTCTCCTCCTGCTCCAGTCCAGCCCTTGCTTCCTGAACACCTCCCGCACGCCTTCCTCCCAGGTGATCCTTGGTCTTCTTTCTTCTACCCCCCTCTCATACGTTATCCTGGCAGTTCTCTCCGTGCCCATCCTCAGGTGGTCCCCAAACCATCTTAGTTTATTTTCTTCAAAAGTGTTTTCTACCGCCTGTACCTCGAGGTTCGATCTTATTGTAGAGTTACGGATCCTATCTCTCCTGGTCCTTCCTTCAACCTTTCTTAGGTATCTCATTTCCATAGTCTGGATCTGTCCTTTGTGTTTTGAGGTAAGGGTCCATGATTCGGAGGAGTAAGATAGGATGGGCAGGAAGGTAGACTTGTAGACGGATATCTTCGTCTTTTTCGCCACGAGAAAACCTTTCCGGACTGCGTTGAACAGTCTACCAGCTGCTCCCAGCCTTTGCGATACCTCTCCATCGTTGATCCAGGCACCTAGATATTTGAAGTCCTGCACCTGCTCCAGAAAAGATCCCTTCTGTCTCAGTATTCTCATAATACGGTGAGGAAGTCTTCCTATTCTCATACATTTGGTCTTATCTGGATTAATATCCATGTTAATGCTTGACAACTCTTCTTGTATGATATTTACGTTGTGTTGTAGGCCCCGGTCATCCGCAGCGAACACGACGAGATCATCAGCAAAAGCGAGAACTGTAAGCAAAGTAGGCTGAAGGTTCCTATGCCCTAGTTGAAAACGCCGCAATCCGGGTTTGGCTCTCTTCAGCACCTTACCCAGCACCAATATCAAAAGCAGGGGGCTTAGGCTGCACCCTGACGTATTCCCTGCGTCGCACAGTGGGGCAAAATGAAGCAAAACGTGGCAGAAAGTCCTAAAACTAAAATTTTCCTTTCAACGTGATCACTTAATTATCTGTTAGTTAAGGCTCTGCAGAACAAAATAATGTAATTCCTCAAGCTGATAACGGTCATGTATTGTACTGGTAATCGGTGAAAGTGGACAAAGTTCAATAGCATCAATATCAGTGTCCGCATCAATTTGTTATTAACAGATCGTTATTTTTTTTTTACATACAGTTTTAAAACTTGTATATTTTTATGACTTGGAATCATCATCTTCAGGTATATAATTTTGAAATATGGTACTGTAAAGTAGTATGTAGAAAAGTACACATGGCACCCGATGTCACCGACCCTCGACAAGTTTCTTATTCATGGTACAGAAATAATATCTTGAGCGATGTTGCCTATAGGGAAGTTAAGCGAGGAAGCACAGGAAGCTCGTAACAAGGATTTCAAAAAATATCGTGAACATCCCTTACAGAAGTGTAGTCGAGAAAAATCCAACCAGGATATATTCATTAACTTTTTGTTGAGTTCAGACCCAGTTCTAACAAGCAAACGAAAACTACCTAAGATAAAATAAATTAGGTCACTACCGACAGAGGCTTTAAACCTTCTTTCAGGTCCTTTTGAAAATAAATAGAGACACAGAAGAAGAAGACAGTGAAGATGATGAGGAAATGTTGCAGATAGAAAGTGTGCTACTTATTTTAATGAAAAGTGTGAATTTTTTTTATTTACTGTTTTCTAAGTTTTTTCGTATTATACACAAATAGAGTGAGTGATTTAGGTTTTTCAATGTTTCAATGTATGATATATAGCTTAAGAAACTAATGTTGATGATTATTTATGATGTAAGTAAGAATATTTAGTTTATGCCAACAATTAGGGCTGCTTACCCCACTGTGCGTCGTCTCAAATTCCTTGGAGGTGTGGTTGCCAGTCCTTATAATATTTCTTGTTTTCCGGTAGAGACTCCTGACTGCCAGAATCGTGCCAATATCCACTTGCTTTTCCAACAGAGCTTGCTCTATATCCTCCTTTTTTATTCTGTCGAATGCCTTTTCTAAATACATGAAGCAGACAGAATGGTTAATTGTTTTATAGTTACTGTAAATATTGTAAATAAAACTTCTGTTTCAGAGAGATATGTAATTGTGTCTTTATTTCATTACGTAAGAGTAGTCTAAAATCATTATATGTATTTAATAATTATATAATTCTAATAATTCATCAGTATAATAATGCATTAAATAATTAAACATCTATTAATAATTGAATACCTAATAATAATTAAATACTTAGCAACTATTAAATATCTAGTAATACATTAAATAATTCTAAATTAGTAGGCTTTGCTGTGATTTTTTTTGTAATTGATCAATATAATCATGCCTTGAATAATTAAATGTTTATTAATGAATAAATTCCTAATGATAAATTTAATAATTAAACAATTCAAAATTAGTAGGCTGTTGTGATTCATTAAATAATTAATCAATATAATCGTGCATTAAATATGTATTTAGATACTTAATAATACAGTAAATAATTAAATAATTCTAAATTAGTAGGCTAACCTCCTATACATAGGCGAGAATAGTAATGAGGAATCAATGGCTACATAAAATAAAAAATAGCATAAATAATATTTCAGAAAGAAAAAATCACATTGTATAATGTATAATCTTATCTACAAAGATAGTGGAAATACGAATACAATAAATAAGATATTATTAATAACACATTAATATAATATATCATGAGGTTCTGAGTGGAGGTAACACGCTGGCAAACAGTAGAAACAGAATTCAAAGGGTCAACAGCTTGCGGAAGGAAGCAATCAATGTCAAACTATTCGGTGTTTGTAATGATTATTTGGTTCAGTAACTCTCTCGATCAGCTGAATAGCAATGTAGGAAAAGCGGAAATGTATCTAATTTTCAATGCCTACTACATTATATGTACAGTCAATAGATTTTTAATTATGAGAAATCAAAAAAACAATTTGCCAATCATCAATCTGGATCAAAACATCAAACTGTATTTAAATCTAAGAATTTAATTGAACTTTTATAATAAAAAGAAAAGATTCCTTTTACAGCTTAACAAGACAAGATTCTAACCTAGATACAGGTGTAGGAAATATAAATATTAAATATTTTTTGTTGGTAAGGTTTGAAATTTTTAATAAAACTACTTTTAAGGAAAGGATTTATGACCTTAAATTAAAATTAAAAAAGGCTAGAAGAAAAAAAAAAAAACCTATTTGACACGTCTTTTATAAAGCTAGATGAATTTATTATTTCTTCTCCGAATATTATTAATCTCTCAGCTTTAATTTTTCCTTTGTAATATGTGACCTTTTTTTTTCTTTTTAAAATATAAATATCTTTCTTGTTTTTATAACTAGCCTAAGCGTTATACATTTTTTGTATCTTTTTCATATAGCATACTTTGAAAACTAATCATAATTGATAATAAAATACCTGGTATTTTTTATAATATTATTTTCTTTTTGTTTCAGGTATGAAAACATGAATAATTAAATCAAGTAAGCATAAACCTATCGTAAATTTTATTTCACTTAAATTATTTTGACATTCAATTTGAAAAAGTTGACATAGGATTCTGTGATGCGATAATATAAGCTCGATTAATCAATCTGTATATTGGGATTAAAATACTATGTTACATTATATAACTGTAACGGTTATGATTTAAGTGTAAGCTAATCCTCCCAGTCATAGTTTAATTTGATACTTTGATATTGATGTCGGTTACAACTAATAATAATTGTATTATCGATTTAATTATTGTATTCATAATTATAATAACAGTGTTAATAATTTTATCGAGGAAAACCTGAGGCCAAAGACCCTTTATTTTTCTAAGGTAATCAGACCGTGGATGTGGGAACTAATATTTTGGAAAAATTAAACCTTAATGGTTCGGCAGGAATAATGTAACGATTTTATAAAACACTGTACTGTATATATTATGTTTGTTCAAATTCTAAAATATATAGCTCTGCTATAGGACTTATCACAGAGGAGAAAAATTATATATGTACATATCAGTGTTGTGTTTTCGGTTCGCCGATACATAATATAACGATACCTAGGTTAAAAAATAAATTACTATTTCAAAGCTCTATTCAATAATAAGAGCAATCCTGATGTATAAAAACAAAAAAAAAATATTAGTTAACAATATATAGTATTTAAAGTTAATTAAAAGAGATTTTTTAAAAAGTTAAAATGCGGTCAAAAAAATGTACAAACAAATAATTTATTTTTAAAA
Source organism: Euschistus heros (assembly GCA_003667255.2). Taxonomy (NCBI): domain Eukaryota; kingdom Metazoa; phylum Arthropoda; class Insecta; order Hemiptera; family Pentatomidae; genus Euschistus; species Euschistus heros. The sequence goes on from RCWM02000004.1 coordinate 2,296,505, forward strand.
TTCTTATTTGAGTTCCTAATCCTAATTCTGAAGTAAGGAAAATCTCTTTAGAATAACAAAACAGTGCGATAAAGATTCAGTCTGTTATTGAAGATAAAAATTATGGAATTTAACTTATATTTTAATTATGGATTAAAATCTATGTGTAATAATTAGATAATTTATTACCACAAACCAATATGAATATATAATAAAAGATAATCGGTGATCCATGGAAATCGAACCTAATTAAGTAATAACTATACATTGATTTATTTAAAAAAAAAAAAATGAATAAATTAAACGATGTTATTTTTTTCTAATTTATTTACAGCAATATTAACAAGATTAACACTGCTTGGCACAAAATTAAAACGATTCTCTTCAAAAAGCTTGGTATAGCTCTTTATTTCTTACGAACCAGCTAAAAAATTACCTTTAATTATCATGTTACAATTTTAATCATTCTTAACGTTTTTTTATAACTAAAAATATTGCTCATATATTTATTTCTTTGGTAAAATTGTTTTATCATATTTATGAAAAATTGTCTTTAAGAAGTGGTCAAACCTATTAAGATTGTTTCTGTTTAAAATAAAAAAAATATTTTCTTTATTATTACATAAAGCAATTTATAACTGTTATATATTTTATCAATAAAAAGCTTTATCATTATTAATTTATATTATTATTTGTGTGAAGTTCTAGGAATGTGATTTAGCTTTGATTTTAGATTTTTTTTTAAACATAAACTTTTAATTAAACATACAAAATTGTTCTTGTAATATTTATAGCAAGCTTATCTAATTTTAATTTTTTGTTGTCCATAAACTATCCATGTTGGTTCGCCTCCGATAGTAAAGCCGTGGTTGAGAGATAATATCTTGTTCCCCCAATAATTTGTTTTTCCTCTAAATTCTAACCCTTTTGTGTTTCAGTATTGCCTGCTCTGTTATGTGGTCAGTATTAGATTAAAATCGGTCAAGCTTTGTTGAATCGGATCAAAGCTGGGGTGATCTCTTATTTTTTAAATATGGATTAGAAGATTGAACTGAAAGCTAAAATGGCCACCAAATGTTTTATAAATAATATATTTCAAGGTTGTAAACAATATCAAAGCAATAGAGATATTTATTTTTACTTCAGAGTTTAGTGAGGAAAATATATTTTAACTAATCTGTGTTGCTTTGTTTTTTCTGAATTCAGTATAAGTTTATTTCGAAACGGATGAGACATAAGTGAATCTTTACACGGAAAACTGATTTTACTTTTACCTATTCATTATATTTTCCACTAAATAATATATTGGACTTTCTGACTGGAAGTAAGCATTAAAATAACCTTTAAAAACACGTTTACATAGCATGTTGTTAATCAGGGCTTCTGATGCTCAGGTATTAATATTGAATTATCTGTTAGCCATTAATCTATTTGTATTATTATATTTTTCAAAAATTTTAATTAAGATTAAACAGGCATTATAATATAAGAAAATATAAATATAAATAAAAAATAGATACACATTATTATTCTGGCTTTCATGAAGTCGATCAGTCAAAATCGCGCACTTTTCAATAGAGCATTTTGGATCACTTTCCTAACTCCTTAATGATTCTAAAAATACCATTTGCGCCGAAATAGATACTTTAATGACTCATTAAGAAGGAAAAATTAATCAATTTTTCATAAAGTAGATATTAAAAACCCTACTTTGAAGGGTAATAGTTAACTCATTTTCAAGATAATTTGACTTGCCCACTCCCCTACGACAAACACTATTTATTTTTTTGATCTTTCGGGGAGATTTCTTTATAGAATTAGATTTTTATTTTTTATATTTTGCTATTCAGTCCCAATCGCCAGCCTTTAAGATATTATCGGCCTATACCTTTTAATTACTTCTTAGCACCGCAGATGCCACTCTAGATCTAACGAGGCTTGAAGAGGCATCGATTTCCTATTGAGCTGCCCTTCACCTCGGGGCGTAATAATAAGAATGCTTTGTAATATATTTTTTCACAAGTGGCCGGTAATAACCGGATTTAATTGTAAAGGCATTGGAATGGCAGTGAATTGTTATTTTTAGTTCATTAATCATTTGTTTCATTCAAAAGTTTTTTAATAATTAGCCGCCTGTGTTTTCCAAATCTACCAAAGTCTTTAAGTTTATGATAATTATTAATTAATGTGTCATAAAAAACCTAATGCATAATAGTTTTGATTTAAAGAGCTTTGAAATGAACTATAGGAATCTACCTTTTATTTCTCAATTAAAACAAAAGCCATGTGAAGCAACATATTTTTTATATTTATAAATAAATAATTATAATTAATTAATTATAATTATAATTTTATAACATTAATGTTATATGAAATAAATATAAGTCAAATGTAAAAAGTAACTGGACTTGACGTGATGAAATGCTAATTTATAATAATTGTTTTATTTTAAAGAATATTCTTAATTTTGAGATGTATTGTACCATTTCCCAAAGGCGTTTATAAAGGACACAACAATAATTATTAAATCCAGCAAAGCCTGCATGGCCCGTGGTAGTTTGGTGACGGATCCCTCGAGCCATTTTCTTACTCAGTGCTAATTGTTTTCTTTTTAATGTAAGATTGTTTAAACTATTTCTATATTTAAAATATGTTTGTATTACTTATAGGTTAGGTTAGGTTGAAATTCTTATGGACACTCAACTTCGAGGGTCTTTAGTGTCCTTCAATCTATGTTTTTCTTCTATGTCTTCTTTTTAAATTTTATTGAAAAAATTGTATTTTTTAAGAAACTTAATTGTTATTTCGATATTCTGGTTATTATCACCGAGCATGGTAGGGAGGTTTCTTTGTAGTTCTTCTTCTTGAAAATAATTATCCCATTTAGGGCATTCTACTAGAATGTGATGAACTGTTAGTTGTATATTGCATGATGTGCACTTTGGTGGATTGTCCTTTGTTATTAGATGTCCGTGAGTGAGGCGTGTATGTCCGATCCTAAGTCTAGTTATAACACTTCTTCTTTTCTATTGTTGCGGTAAGAGCTTTTCCACATTTTTGTTTATTTTTTAATTGATTTCAGTTTTTTTTTTAGTTCTTCTGTGTTTTCCCACAGCTGTGCCCAGTCCATTTTTACTTGGTATTTTAATCTATTGCAAATGTCAGATGTTGTGTAAATGTTGGTGATGTCTATTGATGATTTTGCTGCTTCCTTCGCGGCTCGATCCGCTTCTTCATTTCCTTTGATTCCCACGTGAGACGGAGTCCAAACCAGTAGTACATTTTTTTTCATATTGTTTATCATTGTTGTATAGACTTGGGCTTTCATTACTAAACGGTCTTTAGTGTACATGTTTTTTAATGCCATTAGAGCAGATAGAGAATCTGTACATATTACGAAGTTTTCTTCTTCACATTGCATAATATAATACAGCGCCTCACAAATCGCATAACATTCTGCAGTGAAGGTACTGGTATTACTTATATAATTTAATCTTATTTATACAAAGTCCTCGCGCTGCAAGAAAAAATAAGAATTGTTTTATTCTGTATGCTATTTGTACAAGAAATGTCTTTTGTAAATAAATAAAAATACTGATCGATTGTATATAATGCACAATAAATAATTTTTGACATCTTCGAGTTAAAATGTACCCCAAGAACAATAAATAATTAATAAAAAGGTACGCTTGTCTGGTTATTGCTTAATTATAAACAAAAAAAACATACAAACTGTAAATTATAAAAAATAAACTTAATAATCGTATTTATATTTTCGAAAAGATTATAATTTTGTAGGTGGATATGGAATAACAGATGATATTACAAAGAAGTGAGCGAGTTCTTTAGGATTGGAATAAGAAATTACTCAATCTTATTCCAATTGTAAAGTCTTGGCATACTTGTAAATAACGAAACGAATGATAAACATAGCCTGAGGCAATTTGAAAAACATAATCTAAAATTTCATAGTTACTTATTAACAGGGAAGTACAGTGTCTAATCCTTAATATCTCACTTTTAATAAATATTATTAATATGTATATAAACCAAGTATGGATTATGGTAAAAACCAGGAAAATTTCGAGAATTATGGGTGTTGCAATACTTCTGACGGGGAGTTTAGTTGCGCCTATTTCATCCTATTAATACAATTTTAATTAGTACCACACAATATTCAGCAGAAATACAGCTAAAAATTTAGTTTTAATGAACTTTTTTAAGTGTAGAGACAATATGTGTGTTGAATAATGTACCTGTTAATTTTAGCGTGTTTACAGTTATTATAAATAATTTTAAATTATGTTTCATTTTTTAAGGAAAAATATGTGCCGCGGACTAATATATTTTTAAAGTCGCTGCTAGGTAATTTTAATTTTTTTTTTTTTTTTTCGGTTTCTTAAAAACCCAAAAAACATTTAATGCATTGTTGTTTATTTGATAATTTGAAGTTGTATTAATAGCACGTTGCTCGGCAACATTTAATATTTAAAGTCCACGCTATTCCACTTTTTGTAATTGCAGTTATCTGATTGGTTGGACATGCACCTGTCGTTTGTTTACTTCGCTAGTATGAGCGATATGAAACAAATTGAACTTCACTGGACTCCTAAAGTGAAGTGGTGCTTCTTCTTCACTGTAGAGTTAATCTTGTAAGATTTCAGTGATGTGGATCAGATTTCATGGCCTGTCACGACGGCCATGCGGAAGATAACCAAGAATAACCGCCCACTCCATTTACTTTAAGCGAGGCTGTCATCTCTTAGTCTTCTCTGCTCCCTCAATGCAGATACAAATTATTTCTTTATAATTCTTACAAAGAAATAATTTATAATCTTACAAATCTTGACATTAATTCTTTGTAAAAAAATCGCCGAATTGTGCTCGATAAAATCTCGCATCCAAGAGAAAATTATAAATTTATATATTAAATGAAGATTGGACTGTGATAATTGAAGGGTTTCGTGGGTGAAAGGGTTATTTAACAAAACACAATTTCGAGAAATTAATGTTTTTTTTTTTTTTTTTTTTTTACAAAAACTTTTTTTTTTTCGCAGGAAAATGTTTCAAAGCCCCTTCAACTTCTTCATATTATCTTTTTCTAGTTGTTTTGAAATATTCAGATTTTGCTAAGTAACACTTCTGCAAATAAATTTTTCATCCGTTAAACATATTCTTAGATTCTCAAAAGCTAGAAAGCTTTACTATTTATAAAAAAAACAAAAAATATATTTTGAGTCCTTTATAGATATAATTAATTAGTAGTTAAGTAAGTCATTTTGATTGTAATAAGTGAATTAGTATTAATATAAACTGTATTAAGTCGATTCCAGGATAATTGTTTTGGTGTAATGTTGTGGATGTATTTTAGTTTTTTCTCTTTTTGCTGTTATTATTACACTAGTTATTATTAATTCATTCGTTGTAGTAATTTTAATTGAAATTTACAACTCTGTGCAATAAAATAAAATATACATCTAATAAATATATACCGTATTCACGTGTTTCTTTGTTAGTTAAAACATAGTTCACAATACAGGAATTTAGATGTGATTTCCGAGACTTAAACGACAGTAAACTTCATAACATCTTATCCCTTTAGTGCATGATTTTTTCTTTTTCATTCTAATAAACATTTTTGAATATGTTTTGGTCAGGTTATTGACAGAAAAATACTGAAAAAAATATTTTTCACATAGAAACCATTTTAATTAATAATATACATTATATTGCACTTAAAGAATGAAGTGCAAGAATTTTATCCTCTTTGATATTTTACAAACTACATATCTTGGGAAAAGCCACAGAAATTTTATTTGATAAAAAAAACACAACGGATGTTATAAAAAAAAATAAGAAAACTTTACTGATAGGAAGGAGGAATCTTCACAACTGAGGACTTGAAGATGTAAGTAACAATTACAGACATGTCTGGCCAATTTAGGGCATGCAAATTCCTCTCATAGTCTAAGAAGGATGATGTAGCATCTCTAATACAAGATTTAGTTCCAGAATCAAGTCTGAAAAGAAAATTGCCTGGGGACATTCTAATATTGAACATCTATTGAAATGCCACAAATTTGTAGTTCTTCACAAAATATTAAAATTCCATTGTAATCATTTTACCACAAATTTACTTATTGTATGTATCGTATACAGTTTTAAATATTAATAAAGTGTTTATAAAAAAAATTGATTTCATATTGATTTAAATTTAAGTTTTTCTCTGTTCCCTTGAGTTTCATATTATCAAAAATAGACTATGTGAGTTATACCGCAGCTGTGTTTCCTTAAGAAGATATTTCATATTAAGGTACACATACATTGACATCAACCTCGTACCATAAATAACACCCTGTTCCACCAAGCCAACATTCAGGCAACAGCATCGAGTTGTGTCAACAATCGATAGATCGACTTGCTGATTCAGCTCCTTCAATGTCTGCCCTGCCTGGGCTAATAGGTTTTAGTCAGAGTCAACGCCCCGTTGATATTGTAAGGCTTTTCACTGTTAAACAAATTAGGAAGGTTTTAAGGCTGATTTGACTTTCAGCTATCGGGATTTTATTATTAGATTTTTAGCAGAACTGCAGTTTTTTTTTGTTTTTTTTAATTTGAAACAAATTATGAAAACAACTTCAAACACAAGAACGTTGTTAAAATCAACAATGAAGAATGTTGACACTGAAAGAAAAACTATGGCACCCCTCGTTATTTTTTCTATTTTTTTTTTTTTAATGCTCGTAATTGGAAATAAAAAAAAAACAAGTTTTCAGGAAAAGAAAAAAAACAATTTTAACGTTTTTATTTCTCATCCATTTTACTCCTTAGTTAATATTGCTGTTTCGGTTTCCTCCTTTCTAGTTTTTTAAAAATTTATTTCATGAACATTTTATTTTTATATATTTAATATATAAAAGTGAAATTTTGCTTCTTCGTTATTAGACTTATCATCTTTCCACGTTATTCTTTGTATTATGCGTCATGTAATTTTACCATAATTCTCTGACAGGATCCTTTTTCAATTTTACACTTTTAGTGTTATATACATAATAACATTTTTTTTTTTTTTTTATGTAACCAACCTTATTTATTCCCATATGCAACTCTTATGTATATTTGTACCCCATAGCTACTGACTTAATTCCTTTGTAATGTTCTCTATTTTTAGACTTTTTTTTTATTCTTACTAATGTCATGGCTTCCACACATTACAGCCGAAGCTTTGGGGCAATTAATCGATACTATATTATTGTTTTTATATTGACAGTACCTTCCACCATTACACTAATTGTAAGTAGAATATTACAATTAGGATTGATGAATTAATCGCAAATTCTATTGGAATTATTTTATTAGAAAACTAGTTTCGAATGCAAAACATTCATCTTCAGTTCTTAGGAGGTCTAAGATATAACTCAGTAATGTGCTAGTTTTCTAATAAAATAATCCTAATAGAAGTGGCAATTAATTCATCAATCCTAATTGTATTGATCCTTCTATACCATCATGCGTACCCCCAAGTGATAGAATATTACCATTACTTTTACGCCATTTTAGTCACGAGTTGAATAAAATATCTTGTATATCCAAAATATATCAGCAGTCGCCAATTAATAAATAATATAATAATTCATAATAATATTAGGATATATATTGATGTTAGGGACGTCTGTATACTTCAGATACAAATCTAATCATTCACTCTAAATAAGCAGTGTGACGCCAATTTCGTGCTCAATGAATGATTCATTTGTTTCTGGGGAAACCCTATTCCTAGTGGGTTTAACTTTTGATACAATGCACCGAACATAAATCGATATTATTCAATAACCCCTTAAGTAATAGTTTGTGAAGCGTATATAGATTAAACTATTTTTTAAAAGTTTTTCAAGAAAGTAATGAAGGAAAAAATTCATAACAAGATCAAGAATACACTTACTTTTATGTATAATGATATTTTTTAATTGAGACAAAAGTTCAAACATAAAAATATCTTGCGAATATAGTCCATTGAATAAAGGTCCGAGATTACAAAATTATGGTTTATAAAAATAAAAATATTGATATATAATATATATTGTATCTTATAGAAGTAGAATTATTTGGAAAATACTTGATCATCTTTAGTTGGAAGTTGTAGACCAGCCAAATCACAGAAACCAAATTACATTATATTCTTGTGATTAATTTTAATTTCGATCAAAAAAACTTTCGGATTAAAAAATATAACCGATTAAACATGTCCATAGTTTTCCAAAAGTTAGAAAGCTTCACTATTAATGAAAAAACAAAACATATATTTTGAGTCCTTTATGAATTTAATTAATTTGCAGCTAGGTCATTGTAATAGTAATTAGTGAATTAGTATTAATATAAACTGTATTAAGTCACATACAGGAGAGTTGTTTTGGTTTAATTTCGTTAATATATTTTAGGTTTTTCTTTTTGGTGTAACTTAATTTATTTTTTATACTAGTTATAATTAATTTATTCATTGTAGTAATTTTATTTAAAATTTACAACTGTGTGCAATAAAGGAAAAATACATCTATTAAAACTGAAGCTAATGCTCATAATGACACGTCAGTCGCTTTTAAAGCAGCTATCCATTGATAGCACTTCAATAAACGTTTTAGAAGGTCCAGGGATCATCTTCTTTTCAGACGATGCGGATGGTTATCTGGAGTAGAATGGAAAGTTGAACTATTAGTGGATTTGAAAGGTTATAGAGTTTACTGAGAAAGTATAGGTATCTGGTTTGGATTAAATTAGTGAAGCAAGGAACATTGAGGGTTTTTCGAAGGATTTTGGATTGTAAGGATTGGATACGAGATGAATTGGATGGTTCAGTGGAGCCGCATAACTTAACTCCGTATTCTATAGGTCTAATCACTGTCATATAAGTAAGTCTTTTGTAATTAATCGGAATATTTGAGCTTTTGTATAGTGTGTCTAAAAATATGAGCTCGAAATAAGTCGCTTAGGTTACGAATCTGTTTAACAGGAATTAGTAGAATGCAATTCAATGATTCTGTAATTTAAACAGTTCGTATTTTATTTGCTTCTATATAATTTACGCTCTATTTAGTGACTTTCTTTTATTTATATCCTTAATTTTGTTAGATTATTTTTTTTTTTTATCAAAGTGTGTATTAATTTTCACCTTTCTGTTTCTTTTTTTCTAAGCAAACGCCGTTATTATAATATTTGACAAAAAATAAATTTTTTGAATGCAAGGAGTCCTTACTGCTAAAAAGTATGATCTCATTCATAAGATGGAATCAAAATATAAATTTTATTATTTCGTAATAAAATTTAATACTCCTGCGGTTCATATTGATAGATGTTTCTCAACAATATATCTGTAGCTTACTAAAATTAGATGCTTTCAGTTTTACCTTGTCATAAACAAGAAAGACAAGGGGGAACATCTGGCCGCAACTAATAATACCTTAGGGCTCCACAAATAATGGTGTCATGTGACCGCTAATCTCGCCCCTCCTTCTCTAAGGAGGGTATCGTAACATTATGTAACAGTACAATAAACTAATTTTTATAATTAACGACATAATGTTTTAATTTTTTTGTAATTAATTAAATTATATTTCATAAACTTGAATAAATAAAATATAATATTTTTAAAAATGTTTTAATAGATAGAAGAATTAGAGTATAAAATGAAATAAGATAAATTAAAATAAACATCGATTTTGCTTAATAATAATGAACCAATAAAGGATTTGTTTGTTCATTTTATCATCATATAACAAGTTTATTGATAAACAAGATAATACCAATGATATTTTATGTGATGAAATATTTTTTTATAATTTTTTTTTTTTGTCATATCAACTATTTAGGCGCTGTGTTGAATTCAAAAATTCAGCCGGATGTATCGGCTGTTAAATCTCACTCCATTTTCCGATCAAAACTACATGGACTAACTTTTAGGAAATTTAATGTATTTTTTATCTGTCTGTTGTTTATTATTATAATGACTTTTTTTTTAAAGCAAAAAACTGAAAAAAAATTTTCTTTTCATATCTTTTTGAAACGATTCACTTTTTCGAGGTGCAAAGGTAATATCCGGATCTTTATTTATTTATTAGGGCTTAGCGTCCTTAGGTAGCCCGTCGGTCCGCCGTGAAATAAATTTCAACTCACGACCCGACTCACTCGGCCATCGAGTCCCTAATGTTTTAAGGATTTAATACCTTCAAAATCCATTTTTAAAAATATTATTTTTTTCAAGCTTTTGGAACATTAGTACCATATCTCAATAGATATCCTACATAAAAATTTAGCTTGTGGATAATTTAACGCTTTATAAAAGAGATAATAATGGATTTATGTGTTACTGGATCATAGAATTTATTGTACAAAAACTGAAGAAAAGTTTAGCAGTTTTCATTCCTTGCTAATTTTCCTCTGTGCCTTCCAGGTCGAAAAAATGTTATTTTCTTTACTGACCATCTATACATTACACACTAAAATTTCATTTTCATAAGGTATAATTGACTGTGAAGTATAAGAGATGTAGATAGTTAGGGTAGGCAATCATAGATACTCAGCAGATCAAAATAAAATTGCTATTTTATTTTAATTGTTAAAGCCAACGTTTCGACTTGCATTGTAAGTCTACATCAGGGCTAGTAGAAAATAAAACAAGCAAAAAGGTGTGACTAAATTGTAAAAATATATAAAAAAAAACACACCACAAAACACAAGTATGAGTGAGAAAAAATAAAATAATAAATAGATATATGTATAAGAGTAAGGATAGTAACAAAAATTATGTGTTTTTCATATATTTTTTACAATTTAGTCATACCTTTTTGTTTGTTTTCTTTTCTTCTAGCACTGATGAAGACTTGCAATGCAAGTCGAAACGTTGGTAACAATTTTATTTTGATCTGCTGAGTATCTATGACTGCCTACCCTAACTATCTACATCTCCTAAAATTTCATTAGGTTTCGACTTTTAGCTGGACCTGTTTTTCAGAGGTCCTCAGTTTTTTATTGGGTGGCTTTACCCCGATTTCCGACGTCAATACTTTCTAGTTGCACTCATATTTCAATCCTATAAAACCACCTATATTCATGACCTCCTTTATCAGTCTTAAGTTATGTTTTTCAGAGGTCAGTCTTCTTATAGGATGAGGAGATGCACTATTTATCATCAATGGATTACTTATAGAATAAGTACATTCCTTTTTACCTTTTCCATATATTCCATTAAAAACATAGGAGTAACTTTTGATCACCATCTTTCTTGGAATCATATTTCTCAGGTAATAGTTTTTTATCCAAAAACAACTTATACATTTTCGCTATTCACTACCACTAAGCACTCGACAACGTTTGGAATCATCTCTCGTTTTTTCTACTTTGACTGCAGATGCATAGTATATGGAGGACTGTCTGGTGAGCTCGAAATGAGATGTAAAATATCAATGAACTGTTTTCTAAGATTTATTTTCGGGATTCCCAAACTTTCTCGTTTATCTCTCAGGTATTCTAAAATTGGGTAACTTTACCCCAATATATGACGTCAATACTTGCTAAGTGCTCTCATGTTTCAATCCTTTAAAACTGAAAAAAAAACCTTCTGAATCTGCGCTCCTCCATCCACCTCTTAAATACTAGAACTCAACCCATCAACCTGTACACTCCTGCGCATCGAACTGTATCCTTCAAAAAATACATCATCCGCGCTTCCTCTTTATGGAATTCATTGCCTATCTCCATTCAAAAATTCTCCTCAACTTCCTTCGAACATCATCTATTACTTTATCTCCTGAATTTTCAATCTCCCGAGCAAATGTAAAATGAATATTCATGTAATAGATGCTATAATATTATAAGTAAGTTGTATCCTTTTACAAGATTTCTCATTTATTTCGTAACTTAGAATGTAATTAACTTAGAATGCCCTAATGCTCTAATATGTTATTCTCTAAATGAAGGCAAGTTGTCTCAGAATAAAGTTTATTTTTTTTCTTCTTCTTCCTCTACCTTTGTTATTATTGTTCACCTGCCCTCTTAATGTATAATTGAGACTAATTATTACCCCCACTTCTATTTCATTTAATTAAAAGTCGAGAGGTATGAAATTGGTTCCTGACATAGACAGCTGTTCAAGAAGTGAATTGACTAGTTGACCGGCTATCGTCAGTATGACGGGAGCGACTCCAATAATTCGTCCAGATGAAAGGCAGAATTCCAGTGATTTCATCCGCCCACATTTGCCGGATTGTTCGTATTTCTCCCTTCGCCATCCCCTGCTCTCCAATCTACCGCAATCTGGTCATTGATTGGGAACCCACTGAACAATGAAGATTTCCATCATCTTTAAAAGAAAACAAACCCTAAATGTTCATATTTGAAAACTGTACAGGGGTATACAGGAAGCTCTGCTTGTTCCAGTGTTTATAAAAATACAGGTAATAAAAAACAAATGCACAATAGGCGATGTAGAGTGCCTCTGTTTTTGTTTCCTTGTTTACCTTCCCTTTTCCGCAGTGGTATTGTTATTGACATTGTCTATTCCGTTTAAGCATTTTGTTTTTAGTTTAGTTGATATCAACAAAAGGAAAGCCAATTCAGTTATGAAAGGCCAATTACAAAAGTTCTATTATTCAAGTTAAATAAACAGTTCAAGGGAGGTCAGTCGAAATGAAAAAAAAATAAAATAATCTGTCTATCTTTTAGGATTTTTTAAAAAATTTTAATTATTTTGAAATCACTAAGATTAAATATATACACCTTAACGTATTTCAGTTGATAACTGAACAGTTTATCTGGGTTGTACTTGAAAGTTTAGTTTTCACTGAAGCTGCTTCCATTTATTACTTTTTACATTTAATTAAATACTGAAAGTTTACTCAACAAATATGCTTAGGCATCGATACATTAGAAATGAGTTACTCCGCTCTTCCTGCCCTTAGTCCCCCTTTGCCCCAGAGAACAAGGACTTTAAGTCTCAACTACCAATAACAAATTATTTTAAATTTTAAGAATCCACATACAAAACTTAAACGGCTCGAAACTGCTCGACGTTTTAGAATACTCCATTATTTACCAGATTGACCATCACAGCTTTCAGGTAATTACATTAAACTCATTTATATAACAATAATCAGACCTGTTTGGACATAAGGAGTTGATCATTGAACCTTCCAGTTTTATCATATGCAATCCATACTATCCAAAATGCTTCGTGAAATCCTCGATGCTCCTTATTATGTTACAAGTAAACTCCACGATGACCTAAAAGTCTCATATGTCACTGAATTGGCCAAGACCGGATATTTCTCTGTACTATTCGTGATTTTTTTGCATTTTTAACGCAGTTTATCCAAAATCAACCAACAATTTTTGTTTTTTTGACATAGCTCGGCATAAGAATGGACAAATTTTTTCCTTAAAAAATCCTATCTTCCACAATATTTAATGATCTACAACTTTTAGAATTTAACATTTTTTGATTGAATTAGGCAGTTCTGCGTTATAGAATCTTAAACATGACCAAAACTAACTTTTTAAAGTTGGCAAAATTCTTCAATGTTTGACAATTGATTGTGGTTAAACGTCTAAATAAAGTTCAGCCTAAGGGATATCTTTAGGCGCACGAATTAATAAACTTTAGTTTTGTAAATAAAATATTTTTCGATTGAAAGCATTTTTATATGTTTTTTTTTTTTCCAAAATCTGAAAAAGATCAAAAAGGCGGGGTTTTTTGCCACCCCAAACATTTTCCCATTATCAAATTTAGTTTTATTTTTGATATTTTATTCTCAGGACCTATCTGGACCATATAAAAACGTAAAACCTGCTATTTCACCTTTTACTAGGAAGATCCCCATTTTTGGGGTTATTTAACTACAATAAGTGAGAACATTTGAACAAAGTTGTGCATTTATTGTATTGTTATTGGTCCTTGAAACGTATGCAAATTTTCAAGTTAATCAGATTGCTGGAAATTGGTGAAAATTACGATGAAAGATTCCGTTACTTACAGGTGAAGTTAATAAAAGCGGATTAAAAATAAAATATTTTTTTTAGTTTCGAGTAGTTCCTTTTTCAAGAAAAAACATTGCGGGTAAAAAATATTAATTACGACAAATACTTTAATGAGTAAGAAGTCTTCTCGTTCTCCCATTCCCATGTAGCCAAGAGATCGAAGATACATGGTTGGCTTGGAGCTAACAATGGCTGTACCTCCGCTGTCAAGGGAGCGTTCGACACAACACGAACTAACTTGAATTAGCTGCAGCAGCCGGCCCACGTGCTCCACCTTGCCCTCCCTTCTACCTCGGAGGACATGACTTGTTACATAAATCCGATACTTGGAAAAATTACTGTTGAAAATTACTGTCTGCTATTTGAAAGCTCGGGGTTTTTTTTTTCTGTACCTCCACTAATTTAATAATTTAGCAAGAAAAAACGTTATTAAAAGAAGTACAAATTGGAGAATAATATGTTATTAAAGGTATGATAATATTCAACTGAAAATTAATAGGTGAAAGGAACGAAATATTGACTAAAAATAGCAATATTATTTATTTAAATTTTTTTCATATCTACAAAATACCAGAATTAAACTACAAGAAACTGCCGTTTTCGACTTCTTCAACATTAACTATGGGAACGTTCAAAGCTCCTAATTAATTACTAAATAAATATTTATATTAAAGTAATCAGACCTGTTTGGATATACGGAATCGAGCTTTGGTGCTCGAATCCAATCCTGACAATCCAAAATCCTTTCAAAAATCATCAGTCCTCTTTAGTTTGTCACAAACAAACTTATCCAAATATACCGTATGATGCTGATTTAGCTCAAACCAGATATCTATCCTTTCATAATCAAATCCGAGCAATCTCGATAACCCTCCGAGGAGTCTGAAAAGAAGATGGTCCTGGGACCTTCTAATATATAAGTTTATCAAAGTGCTACCAGTGGGAAGTTGCTTTAAAAATATAATATGTTGTTGTGACATTTATCTTCTCATTTACTAGATTATTTTTAATTTTTAAATTAATATAGGTAGCATATTTACATAAACTACAGACGGATATTATTAATTTTTATTTTTCTGTGATCAGAGGAAAGTTCATCCAGGCGTTCTATGGTGTAATGGAGGGATCCTAAGCCTGAATGAATGAAGAAGTCAAGCAGGTCAGGGTTTCGGTTAGGATCCGTTAGCCAATATGTAGGAGTACCTGGAGAAATAAAGGATCTTTGGGAACTAAGTGCAGACTGCAATGATCGCCCACGGGAGTTGGTGGTTCTTGAACCCCATTGCTGGTGCTTAGCATTGAAGTCAGCACCGAGGAGAAAGTGATGACCTAAGGAATTAAAAAAATGAGTGGAACTGGGATGTGGAAATTGGTTTATTTGGGGGGCAGTAGGCCGCTGCAATCGTGACGGGAAAGGAGAGGGTTTTGATAACAACTGCTGTGGGTGTAGGAATCATTTGCTGGTAAAGGGAATACGTGGTGAGAGAGGGAATGGTGAATGATGATAGCAGTTCCGGCATGGGCTCTACCATCAGGGTGGTCTGTTCGGTAAGTTTGGTATGTGAAATAATGAGACGTTGTTTTACTGGTCAGTCTGGTTTCTGTTATTAAAGCTACATCGATTTCTTTGTCATGTAGCAAAGATGTTAGTTTGTCAGTGTGGTTGCGAATACCATTCGTATTCCAAAGGAGAATGGATACGGCTTTAGTTGAAGGCATTTTTTGAAGAGGAATTAGAAGAGGGATAACATTTGTAAGGAGTGATATGAGAAGGGGGATAAGAGTTTTCAATTCTGAAAGGAAGGAGGTAAATAAGGATGTGAGCTATTTTTCAACCATGAGAGGTCTAGTCCCATCACGTCTATTTTTTTTTTTTTTTTCACAGATAACACCATATGGAAATATCTCATTTATTCGAACGGTACATTAAAAAACAAATCAAAAATTAAAAAAAAAAAAAAGAAAGAAAAGATCGCGGTGCTAGTTATACAGTACCTACCCGTGCAAAGACAAGGCAGCTATGGGTACGAGTATCTTATCTCCTCCTTATCTTGTCCCCACTACCCGCTTTCTCCAAAGCACATGGTACACTTTATATTCAATTCACTGTTTATAATAAGGCAAGTTTAACACAGCTAATAACTGATATTTCTGTGAACTTTTCTAGACGAAATATGAAAATATCACACTAACAGAAGTAATAATTATAGAGCGATGTTAACGATATCTTGAAAAGTTACGTCTAGATTATTTTTTTTTTTTTTTTTTCACAGTATCATACATAAACAGACCATTTATCTTTTTGATATTTTTTTCTTCTCATTTTCCTAATTATTCTATTTATCTATTTACTCATTTACTATTCTATTTATTTGTACTTTTATAAGTGATGGGTCCTAAGTATTTAATTTCTTCTCAAAATCTCTGTAAAATTGAATATCTAGATATAATAATTTATATGTGATTTGTTAGAGGTAATTCCATTCACCTTAAAATTGCTAAAGTAAACATGAACGTGTTGTTTAACAGCATAAAACATTAATCTTCACGTAATATGCCGGAGCAGTACATATTACTTTATGAGTTTTAGACATAAACAACAGGCCACAGCGTTTTACGTTTCAAGACATATACATCAACATATAAGGCATGCTAAAAGCACGATGTTATATCTACCGTCGTGCTCATTGATAGACAGGAAAAAATACTTTATATAATGTGTCGTGTATTTTCCTCAAATATTTCCTCTATCTTTTTTTTTTTTTTTTTTTTTTACTTAATGTGTTTTTTGTTCGAAACAAAATAGGGAAAAATTTTATATCTAATTAATTTGCTGAAATTAAAGATATAGATATGAAAAGTCTTTATTAGTTCGTTATAATGCAGTGAAGTAGCTAGTCTATTATGTCGTAACTAGCTATCATGGAAAACGTTTTCTAGTTCTTTAACGCCAATGGCATTGAAAAAAAAAGAGATTGATGATTGTTTGATTGGGTTTTTGTTTCTAATTATATATGATGGATCATTTCCTAAATAACAATCCTTACAAGGTCCATAAAATGTATATTTGCGGTATATTCCTTGGAGTATGGACCAAGCGCTGGGAAAAGTTTCAGCCTGTCCACAGGGAACCAGTCTTCCGTTCCTCAGATGTTCTTTCTTGGACTTCTGGATAAAGCAGACCGTTCCCTCCCTTTTGATCTTTCTCAAAAGGGGGTGGGAGGCTCTCAACATTCAAGAATAATTTTCTCCATAGTAATATCGTAAAGATAATAATAATAATGAATGAATGAAAATAAATTTTATTCTGGGGCCTTTGCCCCTTAAGAATAATTACAATGAACAATTGATGGCTATCTAGCATACCGTATATATAATTAAGAAATATGATAAAAGTAGGGAAAATCATTATAATAAATTATATTTACTAATTATATAATAATTACTACTACTAATAATAAATAATATTCATAAAAAATAATATAAAATATAATCTAATTATCCTAATATGATGCTAAATGCGTTTTTAGTTCAATTTTGTTGCAACCTGCCTATAAAAATAATTACCAAATAATTTTTAATGTTTTACTACAACTGATTTTTTCTTCAATTGCATTATTTGACAACTAAAAAGAAGACTATTTTATTACTGATTTAAAAAAGGTACAGTGGTTTTTTTCCACATTTGAACTTTGTATTATTAGGTTTATAAACTGACAACGAATCAGACCTTAGTATTCGAGAGTGTTATGGAATCCAAAGCCAATTGGAAAATTTAATATGAAAGGGATTCCATAGTATGTAATCTAAAAATTCGGATTACCAAATTTTATAAATATCGCTTTAGTAGTTCCAATGTTTGTATAGAGGGATAGCGTTAATGAACACTATCCCTCTTTCCAAAATAAAAAAATATTTTTTTAAGAAGTGTTTTAACCCTATGAAAGAGTTGTTTATCTAATTTTATAAAAATTGGCTGTCGTTTTAAAATAATTTAAAACCAAAAAAGAAAAAAAGCATTTGCTTAAAGTTTTGCGATTCAAAACTATCAAGCAAACGCTCACAAGTAGAATATTTATTTATTCACCAGGAATGGATATGATTCTTAATCTGGGAGTTAGTGCATCTTTAAGTTGTTTTTTTTTATATTACCGATCATATCCTTGGCTGTAGTTTAGAAACGGATAAGTCAAAATTGTACACTTTAAGAAATAGATACTCTAAGGCTTTATTAATAAGCATAACGTAAATATTAAAAATCCTGCTTTGAAAGTTAATATCTAACTCGTTTTCATTGTAATTTACTTATCCAATTCTTCGCGACAAACATCGTTATATTGTGATGATTCATATTAAAACAATTTAAATATGAAATGGTTAATTAGATAATTAGATAGGGTTTCTGAAAAGATATTATGTTTGTATAGGAAAAATCTTATGTTTATCAACAATTTCTACCCTTTTTTTAAAATACAGTTGAATAATGAAATATTGAAATTGTATAATTTTAATTTTTTTTTTCTCAAGCTACATATATTTATCTGAATAAATAAAATAAACATGTGATTGTTTTGATCAGTTACAATAAGTTGTTTCTTAGAAAAACAATTTTAATTTACTCTATTAATATTTGATAAGCTCATTATGATTTAGAATTTAATAATGATAAATATGGATATAAAACTATTTTAATTACGCAGTGCAAACTCTGTCTCGTGAGCTAAAAACAACTGAATTTACTCGCGGAAATAATAGCCTGCTTTACTGTTCCCATGGTGCACAAATTACTATTATCGTATGTTTTATCTTTGAAAAAGCACAATATAAATATTTAGTTATATTAATATATATCTTAAAGGAAGTGATAGGATGAGCGATAAAATATAACCAAACACAATTTATCAGCATTTGAGGGGACCTAATAGCTGTTTGAGTATGGTGAAGACTGCCCCATATCGCCCGGTGCAGGCCCATTAGCTCTGAGCTATAGGGCAAACCGTATCAAGAGCAAACTGAATATCCAACTACAAACTGATCAAGTACAGATCACTCACAATTCATTTGTTATTGAATGTACTATAGAGTTACATTATGGACCAATATGTAAGTCAACAAGTGAAACTGGTTTACTCAACCAATACTTTAAAGTGAGTTGTGCTCGGACCAAAAATATATAAATTCAAAACTTATCAAATTCAAATCGACACAAACAAAAATACAGAAAAGTCTCGATAATCCAGCACCAGATGAGTGCCGGATTACCGAAAATAGCGGATTACTGGATGTAAAGAAAGATAAACTCATAAAAAATGACAAATTATTGTATATTAAATAAATATATACAAATTATATCGAAGAAAAAAAACTATTTATGCAACAAATTTCTCTAGCATTGGCACGCTACATTAAGTCAGCCGATCTTTTGATAATTTTCTGCCAGAAGCCGAATCTTCATTACTATGAAAAGAAGCTGTGTTCGCTGTAGACTAAAGGTAGTTGGTTTTCCCGTCGGCGTTGATCGAACTCTTTATCTTGAATTTTAGAGGAAAATTTATCTTGGAAAGGTTTGACAGCTAAATGATCTAATTTTTTCTCCGATAATAGCGAGGAACCTTTCTCAATACGATTTTTAAATTTATCTAGTTATCCATTGCCAGCCTTAATAGTTTTTTGCCTGTGATTGTGTTGTAACACTTTGTCTTTTCATTTAATTTTTTTCCCGAAAATTGGGGTTCATTGCTGCTGTTCTTGAACGTAAACAATTCATTCAAACTAGTACATGAACATTATACGAAAAAATGACCAAACCTTGAACTTCAAAAATAAATACGTCTGACTGCTGGAAATTGTCTACCACCCAGAAGGGTTCAAAACCGTATGTTCTTAACTATTTTATCAAATAACTCGGAAACCGATACTTTTAGCACGTTTTGTGTTTTACATATTATTAAAGCGAAGCAACTATCTTAGAATCTAATTTGGACCTAATAGTAAATTTAATCAGCTTTGAGATGAAATAAAGAAATTCTGCATCGGAAAAATATTTATATACCAGGTATGCAAGTTTAAAATGTCGTTTTAATTCCAATAGAATGCGCTCTTAGCCTATTGAAGGATTTGCTTATCTCTAAACGCTATTTTGTTTGTTAGTCATTTGTTTACAAAAGTCAGTTGTTTTTAAGTCGTTTACGTGGACGTATCATACCTTTCTTTGGTGTTAAAAATGTCTAATTTTAAGCCAAATAAAGAGCATTTGCGGCATGTCATGATTTTCTTATTTATCAAAAGAAAAAGGCATCTGAATGTCATCGAATTCTTGTTGAGACTTATGGCGATGTTGCTCCAACCGTCAGGACATGTGAACGTTGGTTTCAAAGTTTCAAACGTGGTGATTTTGATGTTACTGATCAAAAACGAGAAAATCGACCAAAAAAGTTTGAGGACTTCGAATTGCAATCTTTATTAGACGAAGACAATACCCAAACCCAACAAATGATGTCAGAACAGTTGAATGTCACTAGGCAAGCCATTTCCGATCGCCTGAGAGCTATGGGAAAGATTCAAAAGGTTGGAAAATGGGTTCCACATGAATTGGACGAACGACAGATGGAAAAAAAAAAAAAAAAACGAAAAACTGTGTGCGAAATGCTGCTTTTACGCCACGAAAGAAAGGGTTTTTTGCATCGAGTTGTAACTGGCGATGAAAAATGGATTTATTTTCAGAATCCCAAACGAAAAAAATCATGGGTAACGCCAGGACAACCATCCACATCGAGTGCAAGAGTGTGTGTGGTGGGATCAGAAGGGAGTAGTCTACTACGAGCTTCTCAAACCCGGCGAAACAGTCAATACCGAGCGCTACCGACAACAAATGATCAATTTGAGTCACGCATTGATCGAAAAACGCCCAGAATGGGCTCACAGGTACGCCAAAGTATTTCTTCAGCATGATAACGCTCCTGCACATCAGCCAGATTGACTAAGGAAACGATTTCTTCGCTTGGTTGGGAACTCCTACCCCACCCGCCGTATTCACCTGACCTGGCGCCTTCTGATTATCACCTCTTCTCATCGATGGGACACTCATTGGTGGAGCAACACTTCAACAATTTCGAAAACGTACGAAAATGGCTCGATGAATGGATTTCAAGTAAAGATGAAGCATTCTTTTGGAATGGTATCCATATATTGCCCGAGAGATGGACAAAATGTGTAGAAAGCGAGGGTCAGTACTTTGAATAAAATATATTATACTTTTTTTTTAAATTACTGTGTATATATTTTAAGAAATAAACGACATTTTAAACTTGCATACCTGGTATAATAATTATAGCCAAAGAGTACCAACAAACGTGTTTTCTCAGAAAAGTGTGTTACCTCTTATCCTAACTAAGCCTTAAGTTATCCAACCTCTTAAGTTTTTTTCTCTCCCACAGATCTAAAACTATTGATCTGAGAAAAAATAAATAGAACCAAATTTGATTTGCTTTAATAATGTATAGAACAAAACGTGCTAAAAGTAACGGTTTCCGAGTTTATTGTTTATTTGTGCTTGAGGTCTTTATGCACACACAATAGAGCAGGGAGGACGGGCTATCCTACAGGTTACCAACCTATTCCAGCCGGGGTGAGAAGGTCAGGATTCATTCGTGGGTTCGCCACGAAATAAATATTAACTCGCCCAGGTGGGGTTCGACCTTCAGTACCGAGCGCGCTGAGACCCAGGCCCCAACTCACTCGGTCATCGAATCCCCGATTTCGAGTTATTTGATCAAACTGCTAAGAACATACGATTTTCAGCCATTTCTCCCTAGAACTCAAAGTATTCTACATATTACTTGTAGGTCATGAGATGTTTTTTAAGCAATTGAAACTGTTCGCTCGTGTACCCTTCGAGTAATTTGAATGTTTTTAGTGGTACGTTTGTCAGATTATATATTTTAAACAGATAAGTTAAAGAAATACAATTGAACGGGAGTTCTGTATTCAAGTCTGTTAAGCCTGTTGGTAATGTTGGTGATAAGGGAAAAGAGCTGACTCAAATTTATTATCGAACCCAGATCGCAGCCGATCTCCAACACCGAAGGGTCTAATCCAGTTAGGCTAACTCCAACCCATTTCCATATTCAGGGGAGTTTATATTAAATCAGTTGGGCTGGTCGGTTTGGCCGTACTCTTCCTCCTCCGTGTGTGAAGCCAATTGTTTGAAAATTTTCCAATCATTATCATCGCATTTTTTTCCAAGCAGATGATGGTTAAATTAATTATATTATTTAATTTTGTTGAACTTTATGATAATTGTTGAAGTTATTTCTAATTACGTTTCACCGTATTTTTTATTTTCTTATTTCTGTTTTGCGAAATGTCCATTATTTACGCAATAAAAGATTTTTTTTTTTTTTATATATGAGAATATGTTACAATCTGCAACGGTGTATAATAATTAATTTTATTTTATTCACCTTTACTCGTTTCGTTCGTGTTTTCGTTTTCGCCTGGGACTCCAGTCCGTTTAGGACCTTGGCTTCCTTCAACAGCGTGCTCCATAGCATCTCATCTTTGATGTTTATACATCATCCAGCCATCGCAGTTGTGGCATTCCTTACATTCGCACTCCACATAGCAAGATGTTTCTTAGGGATTCTACTAGGATTCCTTTTTTCCAAATATCTCCAGGATCTTAATCGTCCCAATAGGAGGCAATGTCCCTCCCTCCAAATATCTCTTCCTTATTTTTTCTTATTCGCCTGGCATCTCATACGCTTACTGCATCCAAAATTGGACGAAGAAATTTCTCTCCCAGACTTTTAAAACTCTTATGTTTTCTGTTTCATTGCTATATATGACAATCGGCCTTACTACTGTCAAATATTTTGCTCTGAAAGCTACTTACGTACTCCACTCGTTTGGTGGATGGGTTTGTGATGGATTACATTCGTAAATAATATAATTTCGAAAAATGACATCAATGTGACATAGGGGTCCAAATTACTATCGATTTGATATGACAATAATGAATCTATTAGCAACTTTTTGTTTGCTGGTCTAATTGGTTACAAGGTGTCACAAGATTTTTTTTTTTTATATTTTGATGTTTTAGAGGAGAACTTTCCGCAATTTAAAAACAAATCTCTTTCCTTGAAGAATGCCGCTTTAGTATCTTTTTTATCGTTCTAGGACAACTACATTGCTAGGATAACTTTATAGAGTTATCAAATTACCGAACTATCACTGTCGGCGGAATGACTTAATAAACTTTTGTAACGTTCTTTAACAAAGAATAAAATAAAGAAAACAGATGGAGGGGATACTTAATTGAAAACAGGATAAACAATATAAAAATGCAGTAACAAAATGTTAAATGAACAAATATTATTGATCTAAAATTTTAAAAAATGTGGGGATATTTATGTATTTAGAAGTCTTAAAATGAAAAAAAAAGAAAAAAAAAAGCCGTTTCAGTTTTGATCTTATAAAAATTTAAGTTTGTAATTAGAAGTCGAAAAAAAAAAAAAAATAGGTGATCGAAATTGATATGACATTAAAACTTAAATAAAAAAAATGAAAATTTTATTCAATTTTGAAAAATCAATGATGACAGGCTCTAGATAATATAAAATTCTTTAATTTATTATTCTAATTGCATAATATAAATTATTTACTTGAATATTTAATTATATCCAATTAAATTTTATAGTGCAAATAAAAACTGAACAGTTTTTATCATTAGGCTTTAACACTTTAAAACTCAAATTATTCATCATGAAATGTAATTATATTATAAACCTGTTAATAAGTATAAACCTTTTAGTATTTTTTTAAGATTAATAAAACTTTTTTTTTCTCAATTGAAAAAAAAAAAGAAAAAAAGAATTTGAAGTGCGATATCAAACTCTAGTTATTTAATTATCGTTTCTACATGAATGGTGAACTGAAATTTCATTATGTTGGGAAATATGATAGAAGTGTTTTGAAAAAAATATTTAAATTTTATTCTAAATTTGTTGATTTATTTTAATGCCATCTAATAAGGAAACTTGTAAAAAACAATAAATCAAAATATTTAAATGACTTTTTCCCAGCTAACATGTTATTGAATAAACGCATAGCTATTTAATATGTACCTACTGATTTTTCAGTCTGATAAAATATCCAATAACACTGTAGCATGGGATTTAAAAATAAAGATTGTAATATTTTACAAGCGTGCTTATTTCTTTACTGTATTTTATGTTTATTGTTTTTTTTATTATGGATATTGAATTTATATATTACCATAAAAATTATTTATTGCTGTTGAGTGAGCCAGATTTAATATATATTTAATATATACAGATTTATAGCTAAAAGGAAAGCTTTTATACATTTTATAATACAAAGAATAAAACTTACAGGGACAAAAATTAAGGAATTACATTATGGATTTACTTCTCTAAATAAATCAAAATGAACACAACAGATAAACATAATTTATTTATTGCAGTGTTCATTTATTTAACTAGAGGCAGTGGAACCGGATGGCCATAACTCAGGATTAGTAATGCAAATAAAGTCTAAGTACACTGAGACCATTCCTTCGCGAGAGAACAATTAGAAAGAAAGTTTCCTCTTCCAATAATGGCATTACCATCGTTACCTAATTACTGGGGGAAGTATACGCTATTGCCTTGCAAATGAAAACCTTTTATTAGTTCAAACATTTTTAGCGAAATTTTATTTAGTCCTCTTTAATAAATTTATGAGTATTGGAAAATTCCAATGTTTTCTTTTTCGTTCCTCTGTAATAATTCATTTGTAATGAATGCAGAATTCTCGATTCACTTCAAACACGCCCTCCTCAATTTAAAAGCGGTGATCATTAACATTTTTGTTATCGCATGCAAAGCATTTTACTGCAAACATAAAATTTCCATTTGTGTTTATCTAAAGGAGGAAACTGCCTGATTGCGCACTTTAAAAGTGGGAACTGTTACGACCGAATTTGCATTTATTTTATCAGCAATGCATAGTTTAATATTTTTTTAACGAGATATTTTGAGTGATCATATTCCCAAAGTTAAATCGTTCCATTACTCGCGCTCCTGAAATGTATTTTCTTTTTTTAGTTTATTTATTGATATTTAAAATTGTATAAAATAAATTTAATTTCATCTCGGAAACTAAGATTCAGTCGCGCTGGACATGTGGCAGAAAACCACCCTCCAAGTCCTCTCTTCCAAACAAACAATAAATGATAAAGTGATAGGTAATAGGCCACAGCCCTAGAGGGTGGCCGAAACTATGATAGGTGGACCCTGTAAAAAAGACGCAGCCGAGCATCGCGTTATAACTGGAAACTTATAACTAAGGATAGGCAAAAGTGGAAGAGGCTGCTGGAGGCGGCTAAGGATATCCAAGGTCTATAAAAGCCAACCAAAAAATAATACATACATCAAGTAAACATTATTAAAATAGCATGCCAAGAAATTGGAGTCTCGATGGTCTAGCGCGCTCAGTACAGGTTCGAACCCCATCTGGGAGGGATAAAATTTGTTTCATGGCGGACTCCGTCCGGAATGAATTTTGGCTACAATAGGTTGGTAACCGGTAAGATAACCAGTCCTTCTTCCTTAGAACTTAGATCGTTTTTAAAATAAATGTTGTAGCAGTATATAACCAAGAGCAATTTCTTATCGTTTTATTCTTGTATTTGAATGTTACGTTTGTCCACATGGAGTCCTAGATAGCGGATCTGTTCAACAGAAATTAGTGGAATATTATTATAGATACAGTAGGAGAGGAAGTCTTTGGCTTATGAGGAATATAAAAATGAAATAAATGGAAAAGTAATACATTACTGTCATTAGTGGAATAACAATGTCTAAATCAATCAAATACTGGTACAGGAGCTATTATGGGGACGTAATTCATGGATATTTTTGTTTTTCTAAGATTAAATTGAGACAGATAAAAATTTCCACGAGATGAGTAAAAAGAAAATCAAGTGATTGACATCTGTAATTCCACCGAAACAACTCGAAATTGAAAAAGTTTTTCCAATGACGGACAATGATGAACTTTTACTTTTTTACTAATCATTCCCAAAGACTTGTTTGAACCTAAAAGAAGTGTAGGAGAAAATTATGGTATTACCATAAACGTATTGACGTATATTTACGGTTTGTATATATAAAAAATAAAATAAATAGTTTAAAATATTATTAAGTTGTTTGTTGGGGTTTATAGGCAAAAAACCCTAGGGTCGTCAATGCCTGTTATTATTAAGTTATTAAAATATTCACTTATTTAAAATATATTTCTGCCAATGACGTAATAAGTTTTCTAGACTTTGTAAATAGAACTTTGTCTTTGGTATTAGATAATTCTTAAAACATATTTTCTATTGAACTTTTATTATTTTTTTTCTTCTTGAAATTTTATCCATGTGTTTAAAAAAATACATACTTTATACAAATTAAATATATTAAAAAGATTAAATTAAAGGTATATCTATCATTATAGATGTAGATAATTAAAAGTTTGCGTAACTCTATCGACTGTTTTTTTAATTTTTGTAAATTAGTTCATGAACTAAAAAAAATTGCATTGTATAACCATTGTATTCCTCTCCTTTGATCAACCAGACATTCGCCGCTTTGCAATAAATGTAATTTCACTTCAATAATATTTTGCCCCATTATTTTCAAATATCTTCTTCTTGTAACATTGGGCCAAAAATATGTTCTTTCACTTATCCAGATTATCAATTCCAAGTGAATAACTAAAAATGTTGCTTGACTGGACTCAGAGTTCCTCTTCCTCAGAAAACTCATCTCTTTTTTTCTTCACTGCCTTCTTAATCAGCACCTCTTGTCAAATCACTACTTATTCCTAGTCAACTACATAATCTCCCAAAATATATTTTGATTCTTTATATTGAACATTATATTGTTACATATTTTGATTACACTACAAATAAATTAAATTATTAATATAAATTATGTAATTATGCCTGGAATATTTTTCATATCTTTCAATGGCACTAAAAATTCTCCCGTACCATGGATCATTAGATACTTTGTGATGGGCTTGTTTTGTGACTGTATCCTGTCATCATAGTCGTGATCTTGCTCTTCTTTTTGAATGATCCAGTCTCTTAACTGTTTTATTTTTGGAAATAATCATGCTAATAATAATTATCAAATTTGAGCCACCACCACCCACTAATTTAAGAAACTGTTAAAACCCTTTCAAAATGTTAATAAGTATGAAAGAATCATAATTATCAAGGGATTAAACTTAAAATGGTAGAGGTGAAAACAGGTATTAGGATATTTATTTGGTTATTTAATGGAATAAAAATTGTAATTGAATCAAATTTGTAGATAATTCATGTCTTAAATTACAATTAATCTTTAATCCGATTAAATTTTGGGATTACATGGTATTCTTAATTCATGAAGTAATTGCATTATATTACAGAATATATTCCCAAAATGAGATTACAATACAGTGTGATGCAATGCTTCGATTTCATTTCAATTACAATTTGCCTAACTCTGGTAGCATTCATATCACATCATATTGATGAATTTATTTATTTTTGCATCTGAATAAACTTCAACATATACAGCTAGAAATTAATCGATAATCGGTCAAGCCGTACATCGTCTCTTAAACGGAAACATGGGTTGTTGAACATTACAAACAAGATTGGCACCTTAGAGCACAGCGATCTAACGAGTGAGTGACTTATGGCCTGACCCCAGAGCTAAGAATATTGGACTCCGACCAGAACCCTCCCCCCATCTGTGCCTCGAGCTGCGTATCTTTCTCACGATATTTGGCACCGCTCGGGAGGAAAGTTGAGATGAGCCGAATAGCGGGAAATTCTAAGATACTGGATCTATGCCAGCTAGAGGTTTTAAGGATTAAAAAGATTGGTCAACTCCGTTGGACTGGGCATGTTTCCAGGATACCTGACCATTCAAAAGAATAAGTATGTAAAGAGTTAAAAAGGATGGAAAATACTTTACTTACTTGTAAGATGGTTTGCTGTCTGATTAATCTACATGGTAGAGTGGCTGCATTGAAAACACAGGCTGGTGATAAACTTAGTAAAAGTTTTGTATTTCTGCTGATTAAAGTTCTTGTTTGTTAGTAGCAATTTAACCGCAACTGATAATTCATTAATCCATCGTCTCTGCATTTATTATTTTTTTTTTTTTTTTTTTAGTCATACACCAAAATATTCTATTCATTAAAAATCATGAGGAGATGGCCTGGCTTGTCCAGTGTTTAACTTTTCCCTAGAAAAAGAAATTAGAGAAGCAGGTATCAAAACAACTGGAACGCTTCTTAACAGAATAGTGTAGCTTTTAGGATTCGCAGATGAATTGGATATCGCAGCAACAACTCCCGACGCTGTAATAACAGCTTATAACAAAAGCTGTTAAAGTAACGCTTTGAGAAAAAGAATGTTGAACTTTTTTTTTCAAATTTAATCTATCCAGACCAGGGCCATCTTTCACAAAGGTGATTAGCTGCATGCAAAGACGACAGACAAGTTGCTTGGGGAACGAACGTTCCTAATTACACGCGTCAACGATTTCATTTCAACCAAACTTTGTAGGATCGGAGAACCGTTGAAATCGTTGCCTAATCTGCATCTGATTGTTTTAAAACAGTCAGTTTCAGAGTTATGGGAGTATTTTAAGTGTCAACTTGTGGGTTTATAAAAAATATTGTTTCGGAAGGAAGTAACGATTTCTGTACTGCGGTAGCATGAATAGCTGTCTCCTCTCCGTCGTAATTGCTTCCTGCTGCTGTAACAGAAGAAATGCTCTTGGAATAGATTCCTGAATGAAATGAAATGAAAGGCTTGTCCTTTTTCTCAAAAGCTAGGAATGAAACAACCATCTCTATAGAAACACCACTCGTCGCTTGGAAACTCTCCATTTGCTGTTACCAGTGCTAGTATCATTTTTAAATACTTATGTAAGTTTCAACAACACTTTGTTAGCCTTGATTCGTGAAATATTCTCTTAGTAAGAGTTAAGCCATTTTATAATTATTATTATTTTTTATATAGTTTTTTTTTTCCACATGCTTAACACCCTTCATTTACGCTGTCGTAATACCCAAAGACTTTCATTTATA
The DNA here is from genome assembly GCA_003667255.2 of Euschistus heros. Lineage (NCBI taxonomy): Eukaryota > Metazoa > Arthropoda > Insecta > Hemiptera > Pentatomidae > Euschistus > Euschistus heros. Next base: position 2,325,647 of record RCWM02000004.1, read on the forward strand.
CAAAAAATAAAATCAATGTAACAAATATTAGTTGAAACAATTCATTGTAATTTTGCAAATTCGCAATTGAAGCGTAGAATTCCAAAACGTAGGTAATTTTTTTTTAATTTTTCACAGATGGTTAATAAAGGTAAAAAATAGACTGAATTAGGAAGAAGGGTTATTTTTTGTATGGCCGTTTTCAATGTGATTTAACTACTTTTTCGAGAAAACCTTTCACCTACAGGTAGTCGAAGAAAAAAACTATTAAAAAAAAATCTGGAAATTAGCTGGTTTTGGAATCCCACGCCTCAATTACGATAACAACCTATCTTCCTATTTTCCTTAATTTTTTAATTGAAATATGCCGCATTTAAAACCGCCTTTATGATAGATAACTTTAATTAGGATTTTGTTATAAATATCCTCTTACATCTTCCCTGCATGATATCGAATTTATATTCCGTTCTCTTGACTGAGTTATATTTATTCATGTTATTTGTAGGTGCATTAACATAATTTAGGAGCTATTGATATGCATGAATCGTCGTGCTAACGATGTTGTTCAGCCGATTGAGCTTTCTTCCCTACATATACATTTGATAAAGTTTCATATTATGCTTATTACTATGTCATTGAAGAGACTTCATTGGTTACCTCTCTCAGTAAACAACTTATCGACATTATATTCTTCCTTTAGATATACTTCTCAATAATTATTTTATATGAATATATAACGGACGACATTCAACATTACTTCTTTTAATGAATCAATTAGGAAATACGGAACGGAATATTGGGATTCTACTAAACCCACACACATTCATTAAATACTAACCAAACGGTCAAAAATACTAAGAACATAACCACATGAAGCATGTTATATTTCAAATTACACTACACGCAATGATTAATACATACCAACTCTACAATATTACATAAACATAAAATACTACCATCTCTCACATACTAATCCACTCTTACAATGCCTTTGTCCCTGTTACCCAACAGCTTAGTTTTTTTTAGTTTTTAGTTTTTTTTTTGTCGTTTAAAGTCCTTTAAAAAAATCCAATTAAAGTCCTTTTTTCATTTTTTAACGGGTGATTAGTCTAGTGTTACACTCGTAAAAATGATGAAAATACAAAAAAAAAATTACAAAATGACTAAAAAAACAAAAAAAAAAAAGGACTATTGGATTACTTCCGAATATTCACGAAATATTTATAATATTTAACCGAATAAGTTTTTATTTATAAATATGATGTTGGAAAAAAAAAAAAAAAAAAAAAAAAAAAAAAAAAAAATCTTATTCGGCCTCAAAGATCTCTTGTTAGATTTCTTATATACATTTAATTCATTTATCTGTTCTTCTTTTAGTTTTATTTATTTGTATTTCAAAAAAATAAAAACATAAACATTGAAATACGAGTATATTTCATTCACCAAATGCAGAAAAGCAACTTTGCAATTTCGGATCCAATTGTATAAATAAATTAAAATTGATTTTAACGAACAAAGGACATTTGTGAATGCATTATTTTTTTATAAATTATTTATAATTTATTTTTTTAAACTATTCATGAACTGTTAATAGCGATATTACGTGAGCAATTATTTTCCTGATTTTTCCACGGTAAAATACGATACTGAAATACAACACTAATAAATTACAAAATTCACAGGGGCTCGAAAATTGGAATTCTATTTCCAAAACAATCAAGTATGGTTATTTAACAAAAATATAAATTAAATTCAAAAAGACTCGTGAGTGAATATTTCGTATAAAACCGTTTAAAATCAAATATTCACAAATCTTTAGAAATGATAAAATCGTTTAAAACCAATTGTTCAATAATCCTAAAAAATATATAGTATCCTTTGGCCCCGCTCTAGAAATTGGAATCAATACTACTTCACGGATCTAAGTATTTGCAATAAGTCATCTAAAGAGGTTATCGATAAAAAAAATAGGAGAAAAAAGAAAAAAATGATTATACCAGAGTACCCAAGAGGGAAAATTGCCTATTACACTCCGTAATTTCCGGCAATTTAGCAAATCTATTTGCCTTCTATCAATAAGGCATTGCCTGTCAGGAGATCGCTCTTGTAACCTAAGGCTGTAATCTCTGATCTATTGCTATAAAAAATAAGTTAGAGGAATTTAATATGCGGAATTATCTATAAGTTAAAAAACGAACATTTTTTATCAACATAGGACTATACAAAATGATTTTTTTTTTTGGAGGGGACCTAAAACTTCCATGGAAGTCATGTACTGCCCTTTTTTAGCAGGGTGGGAAGGTCAAGATTTATTCGTGGATTCTCCACGAAATAAATTTTAACCCGCCCAGGTGGGATTCGAACCCAAGACCTTTAATACCGAGGGCGCTGAGACCCTCACCCCAGCTCACTTGGCCATCGGTCCCCCTAGCTGTACATATTTATAGTGTAAATTTAATGAATAAATTCTTATTTATCTAGTTAATATTGGGCTGTATAATTAGTTCAAAGCATTTTTTATTGGTGATTTTTGGAGAAGCTGGTATGGGATATGTTTAGTTTCTGGCCAATAATTCGTGTTGATGGTCATTTGTGACCAATGGTTCGATTTTTATCTCCGACGAATGAAGGACTACCGTAGGTAGGACCTGTAGCTTCTAAATCTTAATTACAACTTTGGAAGGTGAGCAAACCACTTACGAGCATTCTCGGAACATGAAAAAGGCAAAGTTTTCAAATGTACTTTGCTTCCGATGCTTTCCACAAACGTTTCTTTGAAAAAATATCAGAATCAAAGTTGTAGAGCATAAAATTTAATTTAATTCCGTACAGACGTTTTTGGCACTTTAGCAAATACATGACAAAAAGTGAGGTAAAATAATTTGATTTCTTAAATTATTGAACGTATATCTCGGATAGTTAACCATTTAAAGTTCGGCATATATATATATATATATATATATATATATATATATATATATATATATATATATATATATATATATATATACACACACACACATATAAATAAACAATTTTATAGGATATTTAATTAGCTTTAGTTTTGATTTGTAGCATATTTTTCTGGAGTACACAGTTATCGAGTTATACTCAAAAAACAAAACAAAAATGGGATCTTCTCAGTTCCTTCCACCATAAGTCTATTCCCCAGGAGCGGTGACTGTTAATATGTTTAGTATGGAACATTAAGATCTATATGGATAAGTTTATTGGTGACAAAGTTTATTGCATTGAGGATTTTTCGAAGAATTTTGGATTGTAAGGATTGGATACGAGATGAATTGGATGGTTTAGTGGAGCCCCAAAGTTCAACTCCGCACGTCCAAAAAGGTCTAATCCCAGTCATTTTGTAATTTATTGGGAGTTTTGAACGTTTGTCTAATAAATGTTGAAGTAATCTGTAACAACGAGCAGTTTCTTATCGTTTTAGTCTTGTATGTGGATTCTAAGTAAGACATTTGTCCAAGTGGAGTCCTGGGTAGCGGATCTGTACAACAAGGATTAGGGGAATATCATCAAAGGATACTGTAGGACAGGAAGTCGTAGGTTTACGACGAAGGGTAAAGGTTATTTGGTGAGATTTTTTTGTATTTATTTTGATTCTCCATTTTTTACAACATTCTTGGCTTAGGATATGGAATTGGAGTGTTTAGGAGGCAATCAAGAGATCATTGTTTACTGATAAAACACATGTGTCATCAGTTTAAGTGGTGAGGACAGTGGTAGGATGAGTTGGGATGTTAGCTGTAAACACCGTGTAGAGGATGGGGCCTAGGAATTTACAATTTAGAATTATTAAAAGAATCAAATTACTTCAATTAATAATTAAATTGATTGAACAATTAATCGTTATTTGAAATAAATATTGTTGAGAGAAAGTAGGGGTTTCAAACGTGACTTTTTTTTATTCAAACCAATATAGCTTCTAAACGGTAGGTCCTAGTGACAAATGTTATGTAACAAACAAAATATCCTCTATTTAATTTCTAACTAGGGAACTGCCGGCAAATTTTGCGATTCGAACAACACCAACTCAGCTAGAGCGTTCCAAAAAACACTTAGAAAGTGAAGGCAAACGTGACTTTTTTCATTCAAACCAAAATATCTCCTGAACGTTAGATCCTAGCGACGAATCTTGTATAACTAAAAATATTCTCCATTACATTTTTGACTAGGGACCTGTCGTCAAATTTTATATCTGAGCAACACTAATAGATCTAGGGCGTGTGGAAATCTTACACTCTTGAATGTGACAAAACAGTTACACAAAGATTGTAAAGATCCTTAGCCAGAAGTCATATCCATGTCATAATTAAGTTATATTTTTAAAGGAAATGATACGGTCCGCACACATCTGCTTCCCCCATTTTCAGCCATATAATAAACGGATTACCAGTACAGCACAGATGTCTGAGGAGTGTCTACCGACCTCATAGTTCACGTCGTCAATTGTTAAATACAACTCTGATTCCTCTAAATACAATTCTTTTTTGATTAAATGAAAATACTAAAAAATGGTATCTTGTGCGTTGCTGATCTACATAATACAGGTATTTTTTAAAATTCATTGTATCGATAGGTGATAGTTATTTCTAGACTAATACCATTACTGTAGCTGGCAGTTTGATTGGCATTAGGTTTGCCCTGAAGATAATTCGACGAGCGCTCGTTAAGTCAGTACTCATCGATTTACCGTCACTTGCTCGTTTACATAATGAGCTTTATCAAGTTGTTGTCCTCTGACCGAACAGAAATAATTTAACAGAGTAGGTGGTTCGGTAACGGAAAGCTTTTAGTTTATTGGTTCAGGTGGTGGGGGCTCTCTTCCTTGTAAATCATTCCCCCTAAGTAGTGTGCTCCTTTTCATATCCACTCGGCGATACTTTATTTTATCTGACACGTGTGGAATAACCAATGGTCTCCAACTCATTTATTTCTTCCAGTTAGCCGGTTATTTTATTCTTAACCGTTTGTTGAAATACCTTTAACTTTTAAAAAATTATTCTAGATAAATTAAAAAAAAAAGTTGTTTTTTTTTTATTGTTAACTTTAAAGATAATCTTTATGGGTAATATTGAGGGTTGGAAATGTGCCTACTTAATGTTGGGAAGACGTGCCTTGAAGGCAAGAAGGAGTACTACTCATTTCGTGCTAAACCTTCATTAGGAGAAATTGTACTTAAGACTTATTACCCAATTATATATTAGAGAGTTGTGCAAATATTTTCGAAACGTCGACAAAGTAATATATATATTATATATATATATATATATATATATATATATATATATATATATATTAAATATTAAAAAAATTAACATATATTAAGAGTTTTTATGAGCATATTTACTAGAACATTGTTGATTGGGTTGATTAATTAACAAAATTTTAATTTCTCTTGATAACAAAAAAAAAAAAAATAATAAAAATAAAAAACCATTATTGTGACTAATTGATGTTTGGAACTTCAACGACTGTTTCGAGATTCAAGGATGATTTGACAATAACTGTCTATAACACCGGACGTTGACTCGGTATGATTATTGAAAGGAAGACAGACAGATAAGGTTGTCATTGATATTGGGAATTCATTGATGAAAATACATTTTTTTAAATAATTGTAAGTACTCACGAACTTTTTGACTTGTTTTTTCCTATTCTGTTAAAAAAAAATTATTTATAAACAATAATATTTTTTTTCCATTAGAATTCATTAATGCAGGTTTCATCATCTACGTTCTTCGTCGTACCTTTTCCATTCTTCTCTTCTTAACGCCTCTTTTTGCGTCTATTCATGTCTGGCCAGACTACAATCCAAATGAAATATGATAATAATAATTATAAATGGGATTTGCGTAGAGAAGTATATGGTGAGCGGCCATGGTAAAGTTAGACTTGATGAAAATATAGAAGTCTCATTTTTATTAGACGGAGGCCTTCTGCTTCCAATACGGGGTTAAAGTTGTTAATTGCTTTTTCCCCTTTGTTTACTTTTTCTCTTATATATTTTGAGTACCTGCCATCCACCGGGGATATTAAATGAAACTTTCCCAACTTCTATAAGCATGCTTTAGCAAACCCTTTTTTTTTTTTTTTTTTTTGCTTACTCAACTACGTAAGATAGGGGAAGCATGGTAATTAAAAACTGCTATAAATAAAAAAAAAAGAAGATCATTTAGTTGAAAAGTCTATTGGAACAGGAGAAAACAAGAGTCGATAGTAAGGATTATTTTTATATATATATATATATATATATATATATATATATATATATATATATATATATATATATATATAAGTTAGCAACTGTCACAAATATAAACTTAAAAAAAAAGAAAAGGTAATAAGAAACGCACGCTAAATAGACTGAATATCAACTGACTTTATTGGCTCAGTAATGCTACATTTATAGTATTTGCTGTGTTTACAAGATTAGAAATAGGATTAAGGCTGATACTGCTATGCTTCGGCCCTTAACTCCCCCCTACCAGTTTATGGACATTCCACATAAACTATATAATTTAGTCACTTAATACCAGAAAGGTATTACGGGGTTCTTTGATTAATCCTAACTTGGTTAACGGCCGAAGCACACAGATTACACAATACCTCTGGCATGATAATTCCTAAGTTTAACAAAAATAGAAATAAATCTTTATTTACAATTAACTCAAATATTAAATCTAACTTATACTAGGTATTCACAAATACAAAAATAAAACAAACACTTTTTCATTAAAACCACACACACATTTATAATAAGCTAACTAAATCTATAACTTATATATACAAAATATCACTAACAAAAAAAAAAAAAAAAATCCTCGAAACCAACATAATTATTCTCTATATTTACAGCATCTACCATTACTGCTACTGTACATTTCTCCACTTAAAAAAAAAACTGACTCTATGAAGGGCATTCCTCAAAAATATAAAAAAACGAATAAAAACACATCCACTTACATATAAAAATAAAACTTTTCTGCAACGGGCCACTCCAGAACTCAAGAGATAATCTGCTCCTCAATAGGGAGTCGCAATTATTCAATATGAACATTACGTCTCTTCCTCGGTTCCTTCACACTCTGAATGGTGATTATATTATGCTCGCGTATGGCAATCACTCTAAATGGACCCTCGTATCGGAGTAACTCTTTGCCTCGGTTAGAACTTTTCTTGCGGTATACTCCCGCCCCGATTTTTAATTTCCCCGTGACCTCGCGGACTTTTAAATTATCTCTTTCCACCCTTTGCTTCTTTTCCTTAACGATTCGTCCCCGAGATTTCTCCCACAACTTTCCCAGTGCCGCCCGCCTGGCCAGTACCAAATTCACCTCCTCCTCGTTCGCTGTGTCCCTAATATTTCTGCGACGTTCCTGGAGCCCAAAAATGATCTCAAAGGGCGAGAATCCGGTTACCGCGTGAATAGAACTATTATATGCGGCAATCGCTTTTTTTCCATCCCTACATCGGGTTCCAAGCCTTTTTCCGTCTGATATATTCTGAGGTGGTCACTCAGCGTCCCATGGAGTCTTTCGATCCCGCCTCTACTCTTGGGATGTCCCGGGGTGTTGATATGCCAATGGATATCAAGTTCTTTAGCTTCTGCCCTAATTTGCGAGTTATCGAATTCTAACCCTCCATCGGAGGAAATTCGCTCTGGTACTCCGTAGAAACGGAACCATGTTCGTAGGGCCCCTAATACTGCCTCTGCTGATTTTTCCCTTTACCAAATGTGCCTGACCTAATTTACTGAACGTATCTACCATGGTCACCCATTTATAACCCCGCCATGTAAATGTATCGATTTGTAGATCCGTTAAAGGTGTCGCAGCCGTGGGTGTTTCTTCTTGGACCCATCCCGGGGGGTGTCTATCGTATTTTGTGGTGAGACAAATTTCATATGTCCCTATCACTTCGCGGACCGTCCGTTTCATCCCCCACCAAAAATACCGCCGTTTCAATGCTTGTACCGTTTCCTGAACACCCCGGTGATTTGTCTTGCCTTGATGGTACGCAAGAGTTATTTCCTTCTGCTTCCCCACATCTTGCACCGTTTCTACCGAACGGGTGCATCTGATGAATGTACGGTCCATCCCTAATTTCTCTGATCGCCATAGTCGCTTGATCTTTTCCCTGACCGTAGAATTACCTACATATAGATGGTAAGTTCTGCCCGGTTTGGACGCATCTTTCAGAGCCCTACAAATGACCTCTTCGCTAACTCCCGGTTGAGACAGTATAGTCGTTATGTCGCTCCTTCCGTACCGTGAATATTCTATTTTTAGCAGCCCCTCTGTTCTCGTTTTCCAAATAATCTGCCGTTGTTTATCATTTATAATCTCCTCTACTTCCTCCATTTCCACGGGCCGGTCGTCGGCGGAACTATCCTCCTCTTGAGACTCCCCTCGCTGGTCTCCACTTGGTATACTTTCCCCGTCTTCTCTTGGTGTCCATTCTTGCAAGAATTGCCGGATATCCCCGGATGGTCCTGCCCTGTCTTCTTCCACTGCATTTACCATGATTGCCCTGGATAACCAATCCGCTACTATATTCTCCTTCCCCGGCTTATAAACAATTTCCAGATTATACTGGGACAACAGTTCCTTCCAGCGAGTAACTCGAGCGGAAGACTCCTTCAATTTCCCGATCCACTGCAGAGGCCGATGGTCTGTGTGGACTTCCTGTGTCGTCCAGAGGCGTCTGTGTCCGATAAACGCCTGCTTGCATACGCAATGGGTCTATCCCCACCATCTCCTTCCTGGGACAACACTGCTCCCAAAGCGTATTCGCTTGCGTCTGTGGTGATAGAAAACTGTTTCCCGAAGTCCGGAAACGCCAGCACTGGCTCTTCCTGTAACCGAGCCATACACCTGCGGATATTGTTCTCCATTTCGGGGGTTACGAAAATTTCCCTTCCTTTTTTCAGCAGATTATTGAGGGGCACCAAATATTCCGCCATTTCTGGAACGAATCTGCGGTAATAATTCAACGACCCCAGTAACCGTCTTATCCCTTTTACATCCTTAGGCACGGCCATTCTCGCAATTGCTTCTACTTTCGACTTGTCCGGCTTGACTCCGTCTTTTGAAATGGTGTGACCCAAAAAACTTATTTCGTTTTGACCTAACCGCGACTTTTCGTCTGATAATTTTAGGCCGAATTCCCTGATCCTGTCAAACACGCTCCTTAAATGTCCTACATGCTGCTCTTCCGTCTTACTGAATACCAGCAAATCGTCCATGTATATTTGACACACATCTTCATCTATGCCTCTTAAAAATTCGTCCATCAACCTTTGAAATGTGATGGGCGCATTCTTTAGTCCGAAGGGCATCCTAGTAAATTCATAATGCCCTCTTTCGAAAGTGAAGGCCGTTTTCGGTTGATCTCTGGGATGCATTTTGATTTGATGATACCCTGCTTTTAAATCGAGCGTGCTGAACACTGTCGCCCCGCTAAGTCTATCAAGAATGTCTTCAAATCTGGGGATCGGATACTTTTCATCCTTGGTATTATCGTTTAGTTTCCGATAATCAATGACTACTCGATATTTTTCTTCACCTGGCGCGCTCTTCTTTTTCACGGCCCAGAGGGGACTATTGTACGGTGACGTGCTGTCTATTATGATCCCTTGCTTCCTCAGATTCTCTATTTCCTTCCTGTAATGGTGGCATCTCTGATTGTGTTTCCGCCATTAACTATTTTCCTCACCTGATTGTGTTTGCCTTGAGAGGAAAAAAAACAGGCCACCGCGCGTTGTCCCGGGTTTCGGCACCAGTTAGCAACTGTCACAAATAAAACTTAAAAAAAAAGAAAAGGTAATAAGAAACGCACGCTAAATAGACTGAATATCAACTGACTTTATTGGCTCAGTAATGCTACATTTATAGTATTTGCTGTGTTTACAAGATTAGAAATAGGATTAAGGCTGATACTGCTATGCTTTGGCCCTTAACTTATATATGTATGTATATGTATGTGTGTGTATCCATTTATAAATTTTTAATATTATTTTAACTATTCATTACTCCTTAATTCGAACTCATAACGCGCATTGCTTCTTATCAGGTTAGACGAAAAATGGAAAATTCATGAATCATGGTATGGAATATAGTACTACGTACATTTTCCTTTAATGAGATTTTTAATTTATATAACACAACTTCACCCGCATGGATCCGTTGATGGGGATAGAAAGTAAAATAAAGAATAATATAGGGAACAAGATGGATACAGGAGGAATACCGATTAAAAAAGAACAGTTAGCTTTATGCCCAATACCTTGAAACGTCGAAGAGAAAAGAGAGACTGAAATTTGTCGGACAAATGAAGAGAATGAATCAGAATAGGTTAAAAAAGCAAATATTTGATTAAGTGATGAGGCTGAAGAACATCAAGGGATATCCGGAAAATTATACGAAGCATAAAGATTCTTGTGCAGGAAAGGAAGAAGAGATCGATGGAGGAATGAAGGAAAGAGATTGGAGAGAAAATGAGAATGATATAGGCGGGAAGGAGAAAAAATAGTGCGCGGTCCTGTATTACGATTCAATATTAATAGAATTTAATTCTTAATTTGTATTAGTGCATAAAACACTATTGTTTTCCCTCAATCACTATTAAACTTATTTCGTGGTGATATCATAGTGCTCTTCGTTAGGAAAAAAAGGCAAATATGACAATTTAAAAAGTTATCAGAATATAATAAACTCTTCGGAATAACATAAATATATATAATAAATAGAGCTGATAAATATATACATAAATATAGATATTTATTAGCTCATGAAAATTACTGCATATGGGTGAATTCTTTCATGACTAGGGTTTCCCTGAGAAGTTATACAGCAAAACAACCTGAAATTTACAGAAAATCCAATTTTTTTTTTTAAATCTGAAAAAGAAATTATTTTTTTCGATAAATATATATATTTTAATCATAGTATCAAATTCAAATTGTTTTTCATTTCATTATTTTAAAATGAGAAATTAAATTAATTGAGAATAATTAATTGTATTATGATATACTGTAAAAATAAATATTGTTTTTAACTTATGCGTTACGAGTTCCTCATTTCCCTGCCTGGTGAATGTCACCAACAGAACCGGAAATGGTCAGGTCTCCATTTAAACTCCATCGAAATTCAAATGTTCAAATGAGTTTCCCTGTTTAATTATTCATTAAGCCTCATAGACCAGAATGAATAATTTTCAAGAGGGCTGTAAAAAATGTGAATAATAAAACTATTAGTCAAATGAAGGTTGTTTTTTTTTTTCTTTTCTTATTTTTCTTTTCTGAAACTTGAAGCTGTTGTTTTATAACGAAACTCACGAAATTGTGTTGACAATTATTGCAGGAATAAATTATACAACTTTATCTCTACTAAGTACTTGGAAATTTAAGAATTTGAATTGTATGAATATATTACTTTTTTTTTTTTAATGGCTCGAAAAATAGACCAAATTAAACATTTATTAAAATTATTCAACTTACAACTGTTAAAAGTTGAACATCCAGTAAACGCGAGGGATTATGGTTATTGACAAACCAATGACTGCCTAGCAAAATACCCATTGATAGCGCTTCAATTAAAATTACATATTAAAATGTCACGAAGCCATCTTCTTTTCAGACGCTTATGAGTGTTAAAGGGATTCGAATGGGAAGCGTTATATAGGTTTATATTTGTGACATAAGAGGAGCATTGACGATTTTACGAAGGATTTGGAATATAAGGACTGAATATATAAAGAAAGCCCTAAAGCTTAACTTCGTATTTTCAAATAGTATAATAAATGTGAAATTAGTAAGAAATGGAATATCACTAACGTATGATTCCTTAAAGCTTAAAAAGCGATTCAATGAGAATTATTGAGCGATTTGTTAATATGTTTTGACCAGGGGCCAAGTAAGGAACACATCCCGTCATTTGGAAATAAAAATGACTATATTTAGTTGTTTTTTTTAAATATTTGTGCCTACTTTTTTTTAATATAATATATTTATCAACCCATCACAATTATTGGGATAAATAAAGGATAGTTATAGTAATCTTAGTAACCTTTCAGGATCATCAATTTTAAAAATTGCTTGTAATGAGAATCCACTCCATGCAAGGATTCGACTCTGGTCGGGGAGAAATGTTTAACGAAACTGCTTTCAAACAATTTAAAAATTTGATCTATTCGAAATTGAATTGGCGATTACCATGATTGATTGATTAAGAAAGAAGTATTATTTAGAATAGAATAGGAGAGAAAAAAAAAAACCTTTATTCTGGGACAAAGTCTCTTAAGAATATCATCAAATAAAATCATAACGCTGAGAAATTATGGAAAAAAAACAATATAGATAAAAATGAATACAAATTTGTATGAGAACAGGTACAAAAAAAAAATTGAATAAAAGAAAAATTATAAATTGAAAAAACAGAAAGAAAAAAGAAATAGAGAATATAGGATTATAATATAGTTAACTAGCTGAAAGTACCCTGCTCCGCTACGGTTTAATATCATTAGAATTAAGGACTTAAGTTGTCCTTTTGATTGATTTAAGTTATCAATAAAAGCTAAGCTTAAAGTTGATAATTATTATTACTTAAATAAACCTAAAGAATTCCATTATTAGAATAATTTCAATAAGTAAATTTGACAATTTTCAAAAGTTAATTTTATATTATTTTGATAGTCCTCCAGTGAAGCTTCGAGGTAGAATTACCATCTTACCCAGCTCTGATACCATACCATCAGATTTTCTTATAGCATACTTTAAGTAAATATAGTCTCAAATTCTTAGATTTTTTCGAATAAAGTTTATGCCGCTAACCACATATCGTTCGATGATTAAACATCCCTAGGATCTACATGTCACACTAAATATTTATATCTTTTTTTATAACAATTTACTTGAATTAAACCAATTTTATTATCAATTTCTAGCTCTATATAACTCTCTAAAATGGCACTCGCCACATATCGGTAAATTTTCAAAATTCACTGCGTACCATAATTTTATCGCTTTTTAGCAACAATTTAATAGAAAATATGTAAATTTTCTTAATGCTAAACCTTTTTTCAACTAAGAAGATGATGTAGTTAAGATTTGGTAAAGAATGGTTCAGTAGTTTTTGCGGTTAGTTTTGTTTTATAAAAGTAAATTCTATGAGTAAATTTCATGAGTAAAAATTTAATTATTCAATTTATTCATGGTTAAACTCTTAACTAATATTACTAATTAAATGTTATTTTAATAAAATACCTACTTATAAACCTGAAACATCAAAATGAATTTGAAATCGTTTTACGGAATTTTATTCTTCTTAAAACCTTCCTAAAAAACTAAGGAGATATAGATTAATTTAGAACATATGTTTTATTTGTAATTGTTTAATAACACCTGCACTAAAGTAATATTTATAAAAAATAAATATTATTTTGATATTTTTGGGATATTTCTTGAACCCCAACTCTGATTTAAATAAAAATTTACAAAAACCTTCCCGGGGATATACTTAATAACTTCCCAAATTTTCACGGCGATTAGATGTATGGTTTTTGAATCTATCGAGAACAGACAGACACACACACATTCATTTTTATATATATAGATATAATAAACAAAATTTCAAAGAAAAAAAAAACAACTGAAAAATGATAATTAAAAAGAAAAAAAATCAAGAATTATCTTTACAAAAAATTAAAACATTATCATAAGCAAACTTTGAATTTATGCTGATGTTTTATGTCCGACATACTTTTTTATTACATTATACGATTACAAATATTGTGAGACATCCATATAATTAGAAAGCGTTAGGTTGGAGAGAAAGAAGATGGTGAAAGAAGAGTGTTTCAATGTTCCGAGGGAAGAAGCATTGGGAATGCAGGGAGGAAGGGAATTCCAGAATAGAACTTTGGTAAGGAAGGGACGTTGAAATGCAGTACTTCTGTGGGATGGAGTATAGAGATCGGAAAGACGAGATCTTGTATGCAGTGATTTGATTGAGGACTTGAATTACAGGTTACTGTAAATAAACGGAGGGTGATGGGTGTTGAAAGCTTGGAATAGAAATGTACCAAGGAAGTATTTTCTGCGAAAGGAGGGAGAGAGCCAATTTTTAACAGATAAGTGGAAAGTTATTGGATGACCATTGCTGAATAATGTGGGAAAGTTGACATTCGAATGAAGAAGGGAATGGGATCCTAAGGCAATGGCTTGAGTTTAGCATATGATGATCTACTTACTTTAATTTGTGGTGCAATAATAAAACATTTTCTGCCTCATCATCATCATTGAAAATATTAATTTTAAAAGAATTTAATAATAAGTTTATTGAGTGGACGGAGGGTGAATTATTTTCGCTTTACTCGATCAGCAGACTAATTGTTAATCCCATTTCGTTTGTGGGGCTCTTCTATCTGTGTTGTATGAACTGTCAAAATTTTATGTAAAGCTATATAAAGGAGAAGAAATTCAGTCGGATATTTCTTCACTTCATTAGAAAATAAAATTTATAAAGTGTATTATTTACATTTAGGAGCTAAGAGTCTTGCAGATTAAGTGGCAACTGTTTAGTAACAAATATTAAGATATGGCTAACTATGTTCAAAGAATCCCATAGAATGCCAAAAATAAGGCTGGAGAAAAGACGACGAGCTTGAAGACCCTTGAGTGATTGGTGGAGAGGAAACAAAATAAATGAAGGGAGATTGTGGAAAAGGCCAAGGTTCAACATATACCTCAGCGCCATATTTGTGGTTGTTTCTGTTCTATACCTTCGCTATAACCTAGTAATCCAGAGTTTGAGGCATTAATCATGAGTAAACCCTTAATTAGGGGTTAAGATTAAAGTCGAGAATCAGGATTACTTTTTCAGTAATGATAGAAATACATTCTGATGTCCTTTGATAGCTGAAAATCTTTCGTGAAAATCTTAAATATTGGAGATGATTAATAACCTCCCATCCATTGAATTGTAGAAAGTTTATTTATTAAATATAACCGGTAAAGTGGGCAACAGAAATGTATCTGTGGTATACCTTCAACGATTCTTCCTGGAAACGAGATTAGCAGCATTGCCAAATGAATTAATTTCGGAGAAGGCATAAGGAAGCAGGAACAAAGTGCTATTGATACATAAGTACTATTGACTTCACTTCGCATGGAAATGTTCCCGTACAGCAACGAATGAGGATGTAATGATTCCCAACTGAAGTCTGAACCTAGAAAAAAACCTTCCCTTCAGTGAAGAAGCAATTTAGTCGGTAAAGAAGTACCTAAATTAAATAAAAATAAGTTGAATGTAAAAAAAAATAAATAAATAAATAAATAGGTTTGGTAGTTGAATGTTAAATGTTATTACATTTTAAAATGTAATTGCAATCATCTTGTATTTTTTTTTCATTTTGGATCAAAGAAAACTATTCATATTGTGATAGAAATAACAGTTCTCAAAAAACAAAATTTTTTCTAGGTCTTTGACCGTTTTCCCATACTGAGCGTAGTAGTCGAGTTATGGACTCACATAAAGAAGCTGAAACTTCTCACTCTGCTCTGAAACCCTGTTGGAGAATCAGTTATTCCAGCTGAAATTAATAAACATAAAAACAGAAACGGGACTAACTTTAGAACATTCATTAACATTATAAATAAATACTATCCTAGATAACACTGTATATCTAAAATATTGGCAAAAAAGAATGGAAAAAAAAACGTAAAAAATTATATCAAATTGATTAACTGATTTCCCCCTACTTTTATACGTCTTCACCAACATTTTTTTTTTTTTTTCTTTTTTTTAATTTATAACTTGATACACCAAATAAATTTAAGGTAAAATGATTACGACATGTAAAGAACTACTCACTCGTAGCGCTTTAATGAAAGTTTTACATTTGAAGTTTTCTTGGATATCTTCTTTTTAGAGGCCTTGGAAGATTATCGGGGTGTGAGACAAGTTGGGGAGACTAGTCGATTCGAGTGTCTATGAAGTTTACTATCAAAGGCTAGGTATCTAGTTTGGGCTAAATCAGCAACAAATGGATCATTAAAATCTTTATGTATAAGTTTTTTTGGAACATTTTAAGAAGAATTAAAGATTTTTACGAAGGATTTTGGATTGTAAGGATAGGATACGAGAATTGGAAGGTTTAGTCGAGCCCAAAAACTCAACTCCGTATGTCCAAATGGGTCTAATTACTGTCATGTCAATAAGTCTTTTGTAATTTATTGGGAGCTTTGAACGCTTGCCAAGGAAATGCTGGAATATTTACAATCGGAAACAAAAAGCAGTTTCTTGTCTTTTAAGTCTCTAATGTCCATAGACATTTATATTTGGTTTATACAAAAAAATAATATAATTATAACCGATGACTTTGCTAACCCTGAATACTTCTAAATCAGAAAATAAAAGGAGCCTTAAGTGGAAGGAATGGAAGCGAATAACGTGTAAGTTGGATAAGAAAGAACTAATCTGACTTCAGCAGTCTTCATTAAGAGTTAAAAGAGACTTGGCTACTGGAGGTAATAGTCTTCGGTTGCCTTTCCCCAAACGATACTTCTTCATTAAACTACAAAACCGCGGCTTTTATCCAGCTCTAGCTTTGGTTTGCAATTAATTGTCTTATATTCCATCTTCTTTATTCTGCATTGAGGATTGAATCTGAAGAAAATGGATTCTAATTTTCTGAAGAAAATTAATACTCTAAGGCAGAAAATATATACTCTGTTCTTTCGGCCGCGGATTTCTTTCGGTAGCGAAGGAACCTCCTGGGGCACGCCCAGCCTCTGTAAAGTGGGCACCCTGAATTGGGAAAGAACCTGGCGGTTGAGCGTGATTGCTGACCGTATCTCCTCCTTGTGCAACCGTTGCTCACGTTGATATTTTCTTACCAAATACTGGACCCTTGATCGATTGTTGCGGTTTTTTTTTTTTTTTTTTTTTTTTTTTTTTTTTTTTTTAAATTTTTAATGCTTCTAAATTTCTTGTGTGAAAGGGAGTTTCAGAAATTTGATGGTTTATGTTGGATACTGGTGGATTTAGGATTTGTTGAGGACAATGGTTTGAGAGGTAGGGAAATCAATAGTTTAAATCCAGCAGTGGTTGCACCAAACATGTTCTTTAATTAATTTTATCCGAGTAGATTCCTTAACCGTCTCTTGAAACCAAGGTTTTTATGAAGTCTAGATGTGATTTGTACCATGGGTATGAGTACTTCTGCGTGTAATATTTTGTTATTGATTAAACACGGTGATTGTGTATTTTGTTTTTTGACTGAAAAGTCAAGTATTTGTTGAATGACTTTTTTGTTATTTCCGTAAATTTGTGAGGCGTAAGTCCTTAGTGGTTATGGTAAGTATATAGTATTTTCATACTATTTAAATTTTATCTCTTTATTGAAGTGGATATGTCATCCCAAACTATTTCTAAATATTATAGTTTTGTCTTGCAGCTGTAATCCTTTTTATTTAAGAGTATTTATTTCTTGAACAGTGTTGATCTAGTATATGAAAAATTTCTGTGTTATTATGCAAATATTTTTTAAAATAAATTATCTTACTTTTTTTTTTTTGTCTTTAACAAACAAATTCAAGCATGTATAATAATTACCGAATTATGTATTACAAAACTACCGTCGACAACAGCGTTATTGACCGGTTCCTAGATATTGCTTTCGGATTTTCGAACCTCGATACTGATTCTTTTCTCAAAATCGACATTTGGACCGACACATCCTTATTTATATATACACATTTATATACATATTTATACACATATACTTATGTATGTGTATATATATATGTATATGTGTATATATATATATATATATATATATATATATATAATATTTAGTTTTTTACATACTGATAAAGAGTCAGAAATTGATAATGCACTTGTGAGTAAATACACGATAAATCCAGTTAATTAATTACGAGACCCCTAATTAAGAATACTTCGGAAAAAAAGTGTTAGGTTTGTAACGGCAAGTTGAAATATCGACATAACAAAAACAGGGAGAACGACCAAAGACTAAACTTTAGCGGTAGCCTTTTGTCTATAGCCTGAAGTAGAGTACAGCCTTTGGAAACGTGAGCAAGGTTTTTGCTCCCCCCCCCCCCCCCCACTCTTCTTCCCCATCTGCTATATGGGAGTGGTTTTCCACTGTCAAAGGACGCACTTCGTCTTTTTTTTTATTGAATTGACTCCATTCGTTTCATGTTGGGAATTAACTTTCAGGACCAATCTTCCTAATTGGCGGTGGTAAAGAAGCAGTGTAGGACGTTGGCTAAAAAGTTATCCACTTATTCATATTTCTGAACACTTGCCAAAAACATATAATTGAAATACTTCACAATTTTTCCTTATGGTAGGAACAACACATATGTCGAACGATTTTGAGATATTGTGTAAGTCTTATTAACACAAAAGTAATTCAATACTGTATACGACAGACTTAAATACCCATTTAATACCATCGGATGTTGTGAATTTCTAATTTTTATTTAATCATACACATATGTATATATATATTGAAATCTTTAAACTTTTCCAATAGTGCCTCCTCTGTTTTCAATCTTTTCTTTCCCACCGTACCCAATCAGTTGCTATTCCTAACCGAGGCCTATCCTCAATCCTCACTCTACAGTCTGGTGTATCTCAGGAATGGAGCATTTCCCCTCTGCTCTTTAATACCGACCTCAATGATCTTCAATTCAGTTTACTATTGTTTCCACCTTCACTACGATGATGACTTCCGCTTTGTTTTTCCTTTCCTCCATCCTAGTTATTAGCTGCGTTTTCCTTAATTCATGAAGAGCTAGATGAACTCTGGGCCTGGTCAAACCTGGTCAAATTAAGGTCAAACGCTGCAGAAACTCAAGTCATTGCCAAATAGACTCAAGTTATTCCCTCCTTCGGTCGAATGGAAACTTTCTTTCCTCAATGGTCATCCAATTACTTTCCGCTTGTATGTTAAACATTTAGGCTTAACCATTGATAAAACTCTTTCCTGAAAATTCCATACTGCACAAATCTTTCGAAAGTCAATTGAAATCCTAAAACTATTCCACCGCTCCCGCTACCTCCATCTAGGAGGATTTTTAGGATCGCTATTGGAGGAATAGAAACCTATTATGACCTGAACAGGTTGAAATGTAAATGCCTGTATTTGTATAAACAACATTAATAATAGCAGTGGGACGTTGAATTTCCTTCCTAAACCTGTTTTGAATGGGAACGACAAAACGAGAGGGGTACAATAGGAGTAGCCCCTTAGTTGACGCATTGTGGCCGAGAGCACAATGGCCACTATCGCACGCTGCCAGGCGCCGCAGATACACTCCCACTCACCCTCCCCCCTTGCCCTTATCAATGTCTCTGTCTTCTCCATTTTACCTCGAAGGTTGTTTCTGCTCTAATTCTGTCGTCAGGGTTTCGGCTACAACATATGAGAAAGTTTTCCATTTCCGAGATATCGGTGAAGTTGGTCATGCTATATATACCTGCCTAATTTGTGAACGGAGCATTGATGTTTCTAGCCCACATACTTCATACTCCTTATTCAACCCTTGTGGTTCATTGTAATATTAATAATAATTAAATATTTATTTAAATCTACTCATTTTTAAATAATAATTTAATTAATAGTAGGTGGGTCTTAGATTTTTTTTTTTTTTTTTTATTGAATTTATTGAATTTACTATTGTAAGCATTATATACAATAAGTAAATTTGTGGAAAATTATTGTCAATAAAATGTAAAGAATAACTCACTAAGAGGTATTAATTCAATAATTCTACATTAGAAGGTCTCTTGGCCATCTTTTATTCAGACGCCTCTGAGGATTATCAGGAATGGGGTCTGACGCAAGTTGGGAGACTAGTGGATTCGAGTGGATTTGAAGTTTACTATGAAAGGATTGGGCCAAATCAGCAATATAGGACATTAAGATCTTTATGGATAAGTTTGTTTTCTTTGTGTCATAATAATGAGCATTGAGGATTTTACTAATCTATCAACAAATTAGTTATCGTCCTTTGGAAATTGATTAAATTGTTTTAATTTTGAAAAGGACACTCTCTCCTCCAGTTATATACTTTTCACAGTACACTTAAGGGTAAAATATTGAGATCTGTCAGGATTTAAATATTTTAAAGATGACCGAGAAACGAGGAATTTTTTAATTATAAAATGATTTTATCAAACTTTGAATATCTTTGTGCTGTTTTTTTTTTTTTTTTTTTTTTTTTTTTTGTTTAATTATAAATAATTTTGTGTAGCAATATTAATTATTTTTATAAATCCTATGGCTTGGTAATGTGGCGATAGCCATGAAGCATTGCCAAATATTTATTGAAGGATTAAAAATTGCTCAACTCTCGTTGTACAGCTACTCTCAACGTTGGTTGATATGGGAATTTTTAATGAAGTGTCCTATCCTTATATATTGTATTGATTTGTTCATGTTATATACTTAAATACACAACCGCCGATACTGATGTGTTCACTTTGTATTTTGTAAAAAAAAAAAAAAAAAAAAAAATAATTATTATTATTATAAACGAGGTCAGGAAATTTTAATTTGTTTTTCTTTAGTTTATTTAAAGGATATGGAAATTTGCAAAATTATAATTTTATTAGATTATTTGTTGAGTTACAAGAGCCATTTACTTTCAAGGCATAATGAAATTACTTTTAATATCTAGGGTAAGAAATATTTTGTATAAATGCCTAAACTTTAGCTGTGTAAATCATCAAAAATATCTTCTTAGAGCCGAGCATTATAAGCTTTGTGAGCCTAAGAGCTCCATCAAAGAGATCTCTTTTGAAAAGATTTACCCTCGCTAAAGTAGACACGAGTCACATTGAGAAGAAACATCCCAATATATGTATCTCCTCATCCAATATGTCTCCTCTAGAAGATAATATTTTTCAAGGAAAGAGAAGTGAGCAATCTACGAGAGGTACATCCTTTGACTTCGAAACGGATCCATCTTATCATATTATTATTGAATATGTTTAGAAACATGTAAAAATATTTTCCCTGGAGTTATTTCTTCTCAGGAGCTATTTGGTCGATTAAATCTCAGATATTGGGTTAAAAATAGTTATTTTTTTCCTTAGCTTAAAATATGTATTTAACTAAATTAAATTATTGCCGTCTATTATAAAAAAAAAAATATTATAAATTTTATCAAATTAAGTAAGTCAACTAATATGAAACGAAAACAATCCATAATTGTGCGACTGTTGTTCGTTTGAGTATTTTTTTAGCGTAAAAAATCATACATACTAACGCACATTTCCTATTTATAATAGATTAGATATTCTAAACAAAATAAAAAAAATAATAATAATAATAATGAAAAATCTGTCAAGTGTAAATGTTTCGAAAAGATTCTTTGTACAAGAATTTCATGACTTTATCCATATTTTTTTACACCGTTTCCCAGTGCTACAGATTTTATTTAGATTTTTTATGTCATAAGTACATTAATTAAAAATATTTGCTATTGATATAAGAATATGAGAACTTCATTGGTTGTTTGTGGAGGTGTGTAAGTCTAGTATTGCCTATTCTTAGTCGTGTAAGGATAACATCAAGTATACTTCTCGGTCTTCCTTCTTCAAAATCTTAAATATTCATGCTAGGCTGTGATCCCACAAAGTCTACCACTCTTGGAATATCTCTAAGTGAGTGTGCGAGTGCTGTCCATTCTAGGAAAATTATGCCACGTCACAGAAGGGATAGAGCTTCTAATGTTGCTATAACAGCCATTTCATTTGCTTCAATGGCAATATGGCTTAGCGGCCTAGTGTGTTCATCGATGTTCCTGGATCATAAAGCGTCTTCGCAAGATATAGAGTGCGATTTATTCCTAACGACTTCAAGGTATATCGCAGAACCATGGCGATGGAATTGTTAAGTTTAGTTGTAACTCAAATGACCCGTCTGTAAATATCTATGAATGTTGTAGCAAGGAATATATTTTTTTTTATCGAAATGTTCTATGTATTCTCCTGGCTTTGTATTTCCTTTGAGAGACTTTGAGAGTCAAGTAAAATAATGGTTTGACGAAGAAAAAACTGCCTAAATTTTATTCTCAACGGATGTTTATGTTTTTTGAGATGCTGATTCCGAATCTGAAGTATGCTACCACGGCAGCCGTCGGCTTCATAACCAAAATCGCAAAAATACTGGTTTTTAGAAGAAAGTCTTTAAATATAAATTGTGGATAGAACCAGTACCTACTAAAAGAAAAAAAAACTCCGAAATCAGACCATTTTTCGCGAAATTATGGTCTTGGGAAAATTGCAGAAATTGGCCCGCTTCACCGCGAAAACACGTTTGTTGTACTCTTTTGGCTATAACTCCGTAACTATTAGTCCGATCCAAGATTACTTTTTTTCATCTTAAACCTGGTTCAATTTAAGATTCTTCCAAAAACGCTTCGTTGTCGTGTTATAGGTAAAAACGGAAAATAATCGGTACTATGTGATTCGAGGTATGAAGCCGACGGTTGCCGTGGTATCAAACTTCAGTTTCGGATGCAGCACCTCAGAAAACATAATGATCCGTTAAGAATAAAAACTCGACAGTTATTTTTTATTATTTTTTTTTTTAACGGGCTTTTGGAGCCTTATTTTTTTAACTACTGAGGTTTAATTTTTGTTGAACATAAAACCGTTTATGCACGTTGAAGACCGTAAAACTCATTTTAGGTTAATAAAAGTATTCAATAAGAAATTGCCCTTAGTGCATTTCAGATTGTCTTTTTCATAACCCATAATGTACAATAATATTCAACAAATAAAAATTATTGAGCAATTAAAAAATAAATGAAACTTTAGCGTGATATTATGACAGCGATAAATGTGGGTAGCAGCGGCTGCAATACGGGATGACTTCAATAAGACAAGATGACTAGACCTAGACCAATATAGCCGGTGGTGACATCACTCAAAGGTCTTCTCCTCCATTAAGTTCTGCCACTCAATTCACAAGGGCCAGGGCTACACTAAGGCTTGATAGGGCCCAAGGGAATAGTTAACGGAAGGAGGAATCCCAACTAACTGAATAGTCAGTGGCTGCTGTCCCCCTCTCTTCACCTTTATGTCCTCTAGTAATTAGTAGATCATCCTTCCTAAGAAATAAATCTTGTTTATAAAAATATCTTTCACAATTTAATCACATATAATCATTGTTTTAACTTTAATTTGGAACTAATTGTCTCCTGAGAATAATATGTATGTAAAGGCGTGATACATACTTACATAAAATATAAAGAGCAGATACATCCAGTCCTATATAAAAGGACAAGCCATGTTTCTTTTGTGATCTCTAGGGTTGTGGAATATATGCATTTGCATATTTCTCTTAGCCTACTAAAACATCTAATATCACCATAATGTATATGTTAAGGCATTTGGCGTTAACATGAGTTATTTTTTTTTGCATATTTTTTATATTGTGAACTGTGATTACATATTTATCTGCTTATCCGGCTTATCAGCATTTGACATTTACATTTTTTTTTTTTTTTTTTTTTTTTTTTTTTTTTGTTTCTGAGCAACACAGAAAGAAAACTGAGAAAAACAGCTATGGGTTTGTGTTTGTCCAGGCGCTGATTCTTCCTTATGCGCGAACTTTCGATCGCATTTGTTTAATCGGAATAATTTATCGTTTTCACTGCGCTCAAATCCTTGGGATATTACTTCAATTTCTTATTTTCCTTTTTCCTAACTTTATTCCATTATCCAGTCTCTCACGCAGAGTCCACCTAGACACAACATTCGTTAACTGTCTATTTGTGTACTCCTAAAATGCTGAAAATCACTTTTTCAAAGTCGAAAGATGTCAGTATGTACGTGAGTTCTCAATTAAGACGTTTTATATTGAGTTTGTTTTGATAAAGCTGTAGCAACTACTGCATAGTTTTTAGTAATGCAGCACATAAAAACAGCAAATCACAAAAAAACAAAAAACAAAGGTAAGTTGTCAAAATTATTAAAAAAAAAAAAACTTTTGTTACACAAACTTCCACCGGATCAGAAAGATCAAGGTTCTATACGTATTTAAGCTGTACCTCAGTTCGAGCTGACATTCCTTTCCATAAAAAGATAAGCTGCTAATATTAACTTTTATAATGTGTTTTATATTTTAATATTCTTAACTTCACGTAATATTCACTTTGTATTTTTGCTTTTTAACAGTCTTCTTCCTATTGTTTCCCTTTCCAACACAATCAGCCACTTAAAATTGAGTTTATGCGTACGTATATGTATGTATTGCAATTTTTTTTTTCTATGTAATGTAGATTATTGCATATTTTCGGTATTTAAATGCATATTTTTCAGTTTTCATTGTATATTCACAGCCACTAGATTTTTTTAAATATTATTCTAGTGTGATTCATTAATAACGAATATTCAGTACAACGGGTAGTGGTTTTTGTATAGACTTGGTATTTGCACGTAATAACAACCTCACCAGTAAGAACTACTTTTACTCATTGCTCATAAACCTATATCATCTATAATACAAACTGGTTATACAAACTGATCCTACCCGAGTGTAAATGTATACCTATCCGAAAAACATGTATCATGTTTTCTACATTGATCCTTGATCTTAACTGAGATAATTTTTTTTGTCTTCTTTTGGTCACACCTAACTGCTAAGGACTGAAGTGTGTCGTACAGAACACTGTAATGGACAATTATATCGAAAACCAAACTACATGATTTGTTCATTATTGTTTTATGTCTTTTCTACTGATATATTTATTTTTTCATACAGTTTATTGTTCATAATTTGAATTAAACGAGAAAAAAAATTACAAAACTCATATTGAAAAATAGATTAGACGTTATGAATTATTTAAAGCGCTATAAAAATCATCGTATCTTATTATCATCAAGGGATAGCTTAGTAGAATGTATTTAGGTCAAAGTTATTTGCCATAGCTTCTAAACGAGAAATTTTGATGGGAGCATTCCCAGAATCCAATATTTTTGTATTTTAATCAAGTCTATGTAATCTGCTGCAGCACTCCCAATCCAATATCTAGGATATTCCTCCATCCTGTAGGATTCAAGTCCATTTCTAAATAAGACCAACCAGCTTCGGTTTTATTCGACTACTCTTATACCTACAGGCTCTGTGAGCACACAACGCAATTTAGAAATGAAATATATATATATATATATATATATATATATATATATATATATATATATATATATATATATATATATATATGACAAGTAATATGTATTTAATACACACACACACACACACACATACTTGGGACTCGATTACCTGCATTAGTTGGGAACGAGATTTTAGCCTCGGTTGATTGTGACCCTGAAAAAGTAAAGGAAATATACAAGAAGAAATATCATAAATAACAATTAATACATACATATATTGAATAACATAATAATACTCAGTACATATGCTATAATAATAATAAACATAAGCCTGTACAGCTACAACCCATGAAGGGTATTTTGTTCAGAACACGTTTAGGAAGTATTATTTCGTGACCGGCGGTTATAGTAGAAGGCGAAGTGATCAGCAATCTCGCTCACCCGCCAGATTTCCTACCCCAATTAAAGGTACCCACTTTATAGAGGCTGGGTGTGCCCCAGGAGTGTCTCCAGACTCAGACTTTGGTTCACGACTGAAGAAAAAAAATCTAATTTTCTGACTTCAGCCAGGCATAAACACGGGCCACACAGCATGGTATTCTAGCGCCTTACCCACTGAGCTACCTCGCTCCTCTATCATAAGTATCATCAATACACATGTAAACCAAAACGTTTTTGAATGCAGGCTTCAACAAAATCGCCAATTTTTATCTGTTTAAGTACCGAGATTATATCTGTCACTCCTCTTCGTTGCCCCAAAACCATCAAATCAAACGATGTTGCATCAGTTCTGCATCTTAGATATTCAAGTGCCTTCTCTAACCCAGAAAATCATATAAATTCATGCGAAATTGTTAATGACGATTCATTTGCTAGTTTACTATTCTCCCCGCCCTCCAGTCTTCCCGTAGTAATGCTCGTACAAACATTGCCTAATGTCTTGTCCGACAATTGAATAAATTGTTGAAAAAAAAAAAAATATATCGTTGCTTCCATTGGAATTGGGGTGAGATCGGTGATGTTCGTTTATAGCTTTATAGCCTGACATTCAGCCAGGTTTTTGTTTATCTTATTTTTTTTTTAAATAAAGTAAAAGTCAGCAATTTACTTTACCAAATTAGATATTTATTTGAAATTCAATTATGCCGAAAAAAATATCGTGTTTATGGACCAATATAGAAGTTTTCTTTTCGCGTTCCAACTTTTATACACTCAACAAAAAAAAAAACCGGATACTCAGATTTGGTCTCATAATTTTGTTAAATAATTTTTTTAATTTATGGTAAGAAATGGTTTATTTATAAGTTATTTACGCAAAACCATCCACAAATGAATAATTTTTATTAATTATTAACAAAAAAATATAATATAAAGAAAAAATAAGAAATTTACAAATTTTTAAAAAACATTATTCTTCATTTTTATCAGGTTCTCTTACAAAGGATGTTCCTCTAATAGCGGGTATTTCTCCCTCTTCTACGGCAAAGGGTGCTAATGATATGTTGAAAGTAATGATTCTGTTTCGATTCCATGGAGAAATTCACTTTTAAAATCGAAAACACACGGTGTTCTCATTTGCCATACAAATCAATTACTTGTGCAAATAAAACATTATGATAATAATGTGTCGCTTTACTGACTGTTTTTTTTATTTTCTATTAAACAATAATTTTTTTCTTTGCTTTTTGTTCCAATGGTGTGTTTAATATACTTAAAATGCATATTTACATTAAGCCATTATCATAATGTCTTATTTATACAAGTAACTGATTTGTATGCCAAATGAGAACATCGTGATTTTTTGGTTTTAAAAGTAAATTTCTCCATGAAATCGAAACAGAATCATTAATTTCAAAAAATCTTGTGATTTGAAGTTTTGTGGATAGTTTTTTTTTCGAAAACGGTGAGCGTTGAAGTAATATAAGTCATTGTAACTTCCCTAAATAAGGTGAAAATCAAGATGGTCTTTTGGTCACAAGTTTGTAAAATTCAAGGTTACTTGTACTTTTTTCTTATAGGAAATGTAATGCTAAATTCGAAAATGTGGTCAAAGGTTGAAAAATATTTAAACAAAGTGGAGATATTACAGCTTTTATGGCAAAAAACTTGGTTTCTTCAAAAAAGTCTTTGATTTATCGTATATCTGCAATGAATTGGAATAGAAAGGTGAGGTCTGCGTCATTTTTCTACATTTTTGATCTAGTTTCACCCAATTTTTTTTTTTTTTTATTACACTAAGAGGTATTCACCCTGTATGTATGTATATGTATATCAGTATCATTAATAAAAATTGCTTTGGGTTAACAGTGCTGTTATTAAGAAGGAGGGGGTGGGAGTTAATTTTCTTTAAGATTAATTTTCGGATTGACGGCACAACGAGAGCGTGATCTGGGAGCTAAATTACAAACCTTGGCTGAGCTCATCTCATAATTAACTTTATTAGGACTCAGCGAAGAACACGTGTTTTCAACACGTGTTATACGGCTTCTTAAGTCTTCGGATTTCATAACGTGGTTATGGTTATGTAAGGTCACCTTCAAACCTCGCTACATTTTTAATTTAATTAATTAAAGCCAATTAAATCAAACCGCAGACAAATTGAATATTAGCGAAACTTTTGAGATAATATCTAATGATACTAGAATTTATGTTTAAATTACCGTAAAGTCAAGATGATGCTAAGGTTGATTTGTGATATTTTTTATTTTACTAAGCTGAGAGATAAAAAGGAATACATATGTCCTTTACACACTATTTTTTTCATATTGTATGAATAAAGAATCATATAGTTTCTCACAAAAAATATATAATAGAAATAAAAACCATAAAAATTTAAGAATTAATTAAAAATATAAAAATGAAAAGAATTTTAAACCACCTTGGTAGACCAACACATAGGTACGTCATTTGAAAAGGTACTGAGTTGTTGGTTTGTCCGGAGAACAATACAGGTTATATTTATTAATTTTTTTTTTATTACCCCTCTGTGTAATAAACTTTTAATAGATTTTTGTTTCGTATGGATGCCAATATTTGTTTTTCCTCATTTAACGAAAACCTTTTTTTTTTTTTTACCTCTAGCTCTTCACTTTTTATAATTATTCAGCCTTTACTTACAACTTTATATGTAATTTTCGTTTAATTTCGTTTACGAGTTAAAATAGGTCGCCAAAATAATAATAAAAGCGTAGCGACAATAGCATGACAATCTACAACAGATTTTGGGAGGGAGACTTCAACTTTAAATGTAGGGAGGCTCGTAGCAGGACTTCTTGTCTGGATGGCGATATTCTGCAAGTTTTGTTGAATAAAAATCCAATAACTGTTCGGAAACCGCTTTTTAAACAAATAAACATTTATTGTTTAAAAGCTGAAAGAAACCCAAAATCATTAATCATTAATAATAAGGATTCTAAGTTCTATTCAGAAGTGCCAACAAATAGAGAGAATATATTTAAATTAAATTAATGGCTTTAGTATTTGCCAATCTCTGCTTCCCCTGCCCTTTCGCTCCGTAATCCAAGCCCAGTCATTGTCACAATATCGCTATATAATTCGCTCCCTACACTCTCTGGATCGCTATTGTACAACTTTCTGGCTACCTTCTCATTATCCATTCTCACTAAATGATCCTCCCTTTTCCATCATTACTTTTATACCAGTTTTAATAACCTTTTGTAATCATAAGTTGTATAAATTTCCTTATATTTATTCTTGATCCGTTGTCCTTTTTCTTAGTATTGCTAAAGCTAACAGTAAGGATCAAAAGTATATCTGATGAAGGTTGATTTTAAACAGGTATAGTAATGCTATAGTTGCCGCTATAAAATCAAAAACTCGAAAGCCACAAAATATGGCAATTCCTGTTACTGCTTTAAGAGGACAGATCTCTGGATGGTCCCTTCACAGCCCCCGATCTACGGGCATCTTGCAACGCCGTGTGAATCAGCTCCTTCATTCCAATTTTTTAGAACCTGATGGTGACTGGATAGAAAGTTGCGTAATTTTAGGCTCAGTCAGTTTGTTTTGTTTATGAACTTTTGTATCGTTGAAATGCTGAGGTATTGTTATTATTATTATTTATTATTACAATAAATATGTATAAAGGTGTCAAACCCTCAAAGTTTATCCCTCACTGAACAAATATATATAAGAAATACATTATGTTATCGTAAAACTAAATCGTTCGTTAGATTCAATTTGTTGTATTTTGGTGGGTGGTATAAAGAAGGTGTTACTGACGACCTACCGAAGAATGGTAGGAGGCGGATCCCCAGGCGAGGCCTTCATCTTGACTTGAGTGCCAACGCTTCCTTGCAAATAATTGCATAGCGCTCCTTGACCTCCTTCGGCTATAGGTCTTCGTCTTTAACAGCTATCTGTCACCAGGCGGTCACAAGCATATATAAAAACTATAATAACTATATGATAACATCCCCTATCGTTGCTCCGCCCGCTCTCGAAAGTAGAAGCACTTAAATTATTTTAACTAATAATTGAAGTTTTATTTGTTTATCGATAAAAATCTTGTATTGAAGTGTACATTCAGCAATATTTTCTTAATTTTCACGCATAGCAGTAATTTTTAACCTGGTTAAAGTTGCACAGATTAAGTGTTTAAGATTACGTAAAAGTATAATTAGACATCCAATTTTAATGTGTTAGTTGGTAATCCAGAAGGACAGAGACTATTGAGAAACATCCGTATAATGGACTGCATTATCAGTGCTTATATCTGAAGACCTATCACACACAATAACAAAAAGCAAAGTCATTATGATTGTAAAAAATTATTTATTCGGCGGAAATAATTTTATTGATTTCATCTGGTTGATTTTTAATCTCTAAACAATAAAGCATATGACAGTGTGGCGAGCCTCATTTCTGTTACTCAACATTATACATTTAAAGTTTTATTACTGTAAATGTTATCATTGCTAAACTTTTCTAGAACTATGGAGATGATGTAGCTAAAATTATCTACAGATGAGTTCAGTAGTTTAACCACTGCAAACTCTACTGAGGAATGGTGCTCTAACTACGTGTTGATCAATTCTCAAACTTCACTGGATTCCACATGTCGCATCACATATTTAAATATTTGTTAATAATTTAATTAAATATAAGAATATTTTAGCCCTATATGAAACCGTTCCTTTGTAACCTCTCAACATTGAGTAGCATTTTTGTTTGTCATTAGAAATGAAGATGAATATATAACATTTAAGACTTTTAAATTTTAAGTTCTTAAGATGGAGGCGTGGTAACTCAGTTGGTAAGGCACTGTACTCCTAACTCTCGGACCTGAGTTCTGCTCTGTCGGGTGGGAAATTATTTTCTGTTGTTTCAGCCGTGGTTAAACTCGGTGGCTAAACTTTCGGGTCTGTAGAACCCTCCTGCAGTACACAAAGCCCCTATAAAGTAGGTACCCTTAAAGGGTAAAAACCTCGGTGGTTGAGTGGGATTCTCACTACATCTTACTTCCTTACACAACCGTTGGCCTAGAAAAAGTACAACCTCAACAAGTGCTGAACCCAGGACCCCTCACGGTTTGTACTCAAGGTTTTTATTTTATTTCCAATATTGAAAAATTCGTTGACATTCTCATATTTATATATCACCCCAATAGCCCCATGCTCGGCCTATTGCCTAACTTTAATTTTCATTTTTTTTCGTTTAAAGAGTTGATCTTTAAAAGTATATCCGTTTGATTGCCTCATCCAAAGCGAGAAATTCATCCGAGACTATCTGAAATGATTTATTTACAATGTTCAGAACATAAGCATATGCCAGATTCATCTGTTAAGAAATGTGCCTCCTATTGATTCATTAGTCTCTTATAGTATTGTCAAGATTAAATAGGAGGCAGGCTAATCCTCGTAATTCATTTGTTCCGCTATAATTATTATGCATTAAAAAACGTAGATTATCGCTTTATTTTAAATAAATATACCTCCATTAATTTCCATACCAGAAAATATATGATGTTCATCGCTCATATTGTTAGGAACAATAGGGATATTAGGAACAATAGGAATATTAGGAACAATAAGAATTTATCAGGTTTTGGAGGGCATTGCTCTATATAATAATGTAAGCGATAGACAGCTCCTCTACAGCGGCGTGTAATTACATTATTAAGACCTGGCTCCTACCTCGAGTATAATTTAGCCATTTTACAACTCTTTAACTTTTAGGCTTCCCCAAATTAAGGGGGCTTTCGGTATAACTTCGAGGAGGGGCCAGCTGTAATGGAAAGTTCGTGTAGGACATTATCAATTATTAGATGATTAAACCAGTAATTTGGTATCTTATAGCTTTCCCCCATCTTAGTATAGCACTAGCATGTAAGTCCTTTATCATAGAATATTTGGCTTGTGAGTCAGCAATAAAAGTATTAAAATTGACATTTAAACAATGAAAAAAAAACTCAAATTTTCCTTGATTTGGATAATCAATAGATCATGGATATGTCTATCTATTATCTACTGATTTTCTCAATTTACATTTTGGAATTAAAAGTTCAAATTACTTAAATTAATAATTTAACTAGATTTAAAATCAATGATTATTCGAAAAAAAAAAAAGTTAAGATAAAATAGGGGTTTCAAACGTTACTTTTTTCGTTCAAATCAATATAGCTCCTAAATGGAGCGACATATTCTCTTAATAGATATTCTCAAATAATACAGTAATAAGTCACAGTCATCTAATACCTTATGAATATTCTCAAAAAGAGCTTGAGCGTGACAAAAAAGCGCTAACACTTAAAAATGTGGGCTAAAAGTAACTTTTTTCGTTCAAACCAATATAGCTCATAAACGGTAGGCCCTAGTGACAAATCCTAAATAACAAAAAATATTTTCCATTAAATTGCTGATGAGAAAACTGTCAGCAAGTTTTCGATCTGACCAATGCCAACAGAGCCAGAGCGTGTTAAAAAATCCCCAACAATTAAACAAATTAGGCATACCTGACTGTTATCATTCAAACCAAAATAGCTTCCTAACGGAAGGTCTCAGCGACAAATGTTATATGACAAATAATATTTTCCATTAAATTTATATTAAGAAAACTGTTGACAAATTTTCGATCCGAGCAACACCAGCAGAGCTAGAGAGCTTGTCATATTGTTACATTTTTGACTGTGAAAGAAACTTTAAAAGTATAGATCTCCAGACTAAAGACATATCTATGTCACAAATTTAAAAAAAAAATAGTAAAGTATAGAAATGAATTATACAATCCATTATCAATATTGATAAATTTGAATTTTAATATATCATGACATTAAATATTCTATTTATACTAAATGTCTTGTATTATCTTTAAATCATTCTATTGCTTATTGATATTTTGTATTGCTTGTTTTTTACGAAATATACTATACTTCACGAAATAAATGATATGAATTTTCAGAGCTTAAACCAGCTATTAGTCATTTAAATTGCATTACTTAACTAGAAAAGCAATACAAGATTACTTCCTTTTTCTATCCCATCTTTATTTTCCAAGGTTTTTACGGGGTCCTAATATTAATGATCCATGCTCACCTCGGACAGAGCTCTTTACATTCCCATTCATTCAGGAGCAGTAATAAATCATGTTCAATCAAATATTTGTTTCCTTAGTCCAAGAAACTTAGCTTGATGATGTATAGCCCAAGGGTACTTCATGACAGGGGTAAATTTATGGGCGGGACTCGAATAAGATCCAGCCACCTCAGACCATCAATACTGAATGCGAACACCTTCCAGGTCTTCCTCGTGGATAACCACAGCAGGATCTGAACACGAACCTCATCAATGTTTAAGGGAGTCCTCTACAACCCGACACCTTTGTTTTGTCTCTTCAATAAATAATAAATAAGTACATAAACAGCAAACTAATCACATAATTTAAATAGTTTAATTTGTCCTAATTTCTATACTTGAAAAACAAGGAAGTTCTTTTTGGATTTACAGCTTTGAACAGAACAACTGTATCATTTCATTCTCTTATTTGGGTTAAGAGGAAAGTCGGTCAGGTATGAATGATTCATGACTGAAGCAAAAGCTTTTCATCATTCAAATTTATATTTCAAGAGGAACGGGAGCTAATAAGGAAACTGGAAATCATAATTTAATCAATTTGTTAAATCTTGAATTCAATGTAAAAACATACAATAAAAACTAATAAATAGAGCGGATAGCTGTTTAATTATGTTAAAGTTTATTTATTGTATTAGTTAACATTTTTTCTTTTATTCGGTGATAAAATATAAAACGATATAACATTTTTTAATGAATTTAAAATAAATAGTTATTCTTTCACCCTGTTCCCGCACGCATATCCAAACATAAAGCAAAGAGGTCGAAACCAGCAGTGGGAGAACATTTTTCAAGTGAAGAAGGAATTTTTTTTTTTTTTTTCATGTTATGGAAAAGTTGTTCAAGAATCTTATTAAATGTATAGATATTAGAGAAGAATGTGTTCAAAAACAATAACATCATTTTTTTTTTTTTACATTTTCTTCTTACTACGTACGTAGGTATGTTTTAACATCAGTTACTATAATGTAGCTTCATTAACAACTTTATGATATTTTATTTATTTATGACTGCAATTTATTTTTGCTTTCAAAATAAGTGAATAAAGAAGCTTCTATAGTCTAACAAATATCTCTAAGACTCTTACAAAAACAGCTAAAATACAAAATAGTCCGTGAGAAGGGAGAGAGTGTCCTGGAAAAAGGATCAAACGGCAAGAAAGGACCTTTTTAAAAAACGAGATTTAATCATTTCTTCGGTCTTCAAAAATCGTAAGGTCGGTCAGATCTGAAAATTGTATCCTTCAGTGGCTTTGGACCAACAAATATAAGATGTTATCAAATTTTATAAGCCAACATTTATAATTTGCATAAGATTGATCGTTTTGTCTGACAATTTAGTGTTTATGCAAATTTAAGGCCCTTGGGGAATTTAATTTATTTTATTTTATTATATTTATAAATTGATAAGGCCCTTGGGGAATTTTATTTATTTTATTTTATTATATTTATAAATTGATTTCTTCGTGGACCCGGGTACTGAATCTTCCCAGTCTACTCTGTAACAATGGAAGAGCGAAAAAGTGACGCATTGTCGTTGGCAGCCATTAGACCGTATGTATTAATAACATTCTTCAATCCATGTTATGTACAAAATAATTAGTTTATTATTACCTTATTTTCACACATTTATAAGGTATATTAAATTCTGATATAAATAATAAGCACAATAAATCTTCAGTGAAACTTTTAGTCTTGATGGATGACATTCAGCTCGAGCTATAAGCTTAAAAGCAAACTTTGTCTTCTAGATGTTGGCTTTATAAAAAACACCCATATATCTATGATTTATCAGTCGCAGAGATATCTTATTATGCCATATGCTAATGTACTATTTTATAATATGAGAACTTCTCTTCATAATATAAAATCTATATTATAAATTAAATATCATAGCTTTGTGTCTATCCAGTCTTACACACATCTTTTTAAAAAGTAAATTCTAGAGCATCTCGAGAAATTTATAAATATTTTGTAACTGTACAAACAATTATATTATTCAGGAGGAGTCTTAAATAAGCTGGTGCAAGTTTATGATTATAATTAAATACGTAAGAGTAAACTAATGAATCAACTTATAACAACACTCATTTTATTGTACATTCTTGTTTACGTCTATTGTATCTAGAAAAAAATATTTAAGCCAATCTGAATTTATATTATTTTTGTTTACATTTATCTGTCATATAATTTATGTTTAGGATTATTAATTAATAAATATTGCAAATAATAAATTGCCATGCATTGCACAACCTTGAAGGTGCTGACAATAGTGCAGAGTACGCATTGCTGTCTAGTGCTGCGTTATAGTCTAGCATCTGCGCCGTACCTACCTCAATATTGAACTGACAGTTTTGTTTGTTTTAATATGAATCTTTTCAATGTTTTAATGTATTTTCAAGAGTTCATGCATCGAGTAACTCACCTCAATCAACTTCCATCAATGGTTTCAATACATTGGCTGAAGCTTGAACGCACCCCTGGATGTGGATTGACTTAAATTGAATGAACCGTCTCCCTATTCCTTTAAAGTCATTAATGTGTGTACTTATTTTAGAGATGAATAATTCAGTGCAGTATTTTTTATAAATAAGATTATTGCAAGGTTCTTATGTCCTTAATAAAATAAAAATAATACATTACAAATAGAAATACAATTACAAAATAAAATACTGCTACAATAATTTAACTTAAATAAATACGTCCAAGTTAATAATATTTGGTTTCTTTTTTGAGTATAACGTTTTAGTGAGTTTTTTTCAGATTTTTTTATTTTACGAGTAGAATTTTTGTGGCTATCGATTTTGAAAATATGTAACGGTTTGATTTAAAACAAATAGTTAAATTTTGGGAAGTCCTAATTAAAATGTTATTTTAAAAATAAAAATAAAAATTTTTTGAAATATTTCCAGTTTTGTGTAATTGCTTATGCAACTTGTACTTCGAACGGGTGAGAGATAGGTGATCATATTTCGGACAACTGCTTTGTATTCAACTGAATTCTGAATTATTGGGATTGATTTTAAACTTCCATTTTCGGAAATTTTTGTTATTTTTGACCTTGACATGTCTTTTGGATGCGATCACTCTCTCTCTCTCTCTCTCTCTCTCTCTCTCTCTCTCTCTCTCTCTCTCTCTCTCTCTCTCTCTCTCTCTCTCTCTCTCTCTCTCTCTCTCTCTCTCTCTCTCTCTCTCTCTCTCTCTCTCTCTCTCTCTCTCTCTCTCTCTCTCTCTCTCTCTCTCTCTCTCTCTCTCTCTCTCTCTCTCTCTCTCTCTCTCTCTCTCTCTCTCTCTCTCTCTCTCTCTCTCTATCTCTCTCTCTCTCTCTCTCTCTCTCTCTCTCTCTCTCTCTCTCTCTCTCTCTCTCTCTCTCTCTATCTCTCTCTCTATCTCTATCTCTCTCTCACTCACTCTCTCACACTCTCTCTCTCTCTCTATATATATATATATATATATATATATATATATATATATATATATATATATATATATTATTCACATATATCTTTTTTAAACGTTTTTTTCATCCTCAAAACTGTAATATTTTGACACGCTCTAGCTCTGTTGTTCTTGCTTGGATCAAAAGTTTCCTAGCTAAAATTTAATGAAGAATATTATTGTTATATGACATTCCTCTCTAGAACCTACCGTTTAGGAGCTATATTAAATGAAAAAGTCACGTTTGAAAAAACTAGATTCCCTCAACTTTATTTATTTCGAATAATCATTATTTTTTAAAGTGATTTGAGTGAGTGTCTTGGAAGCGAATGACTTTATTTTAATGAAAAATTGTCTGTTTGTGAAAAATGAATAAAATGAAACAAATAGCATCATACAAAGTAATATTAACGTATATATTTATATATCTGATTATTACACTTACCTCCTAAATTTTGTTATTTTTTTCTTGACTTCTTTTTTATTTCTTTCAATAACCATTTATAGTTATCAAAAAGTTTATGAAGTTATTTTATTAATTATTTATCACGTTTTCTGGCCTGCCAGTAATAAAATTCTACCGACTTCAATCTACTAACATTTCAGGCACAGATCGATTGATTTGAGTCGGTGCAAAAATTCAATCGTGTATAAAAATTAATATATTATTTTTAAACTAGTATAAATTATACTAATATATTTGTAACTGAATTTTAAAGAAACTCTAAATTAGTGAGATAAAATAAATTTCAGGAAACGTAAATTTATTGTAATAGTAAATTTGTGTAGACTCACAAGTATGCCAGTAAAGTGGCCAGTGTAATCAAAGTTTTAGGTTAAGTTCCAGACTTGGAACTAACAAATTAAGTAACTTTAGTTATCTAGAATTTCACGGAAACTTAAGTTAGTTACGTTTACGATATTTAACGGTTTTATTGCAGTTTATTAATTTATATTTGTTGTTATTATGATATTTTAAATATTTTTTATGTATGCCATATCAATGCGTATATGTCTTGAAATGTTTATGTTTTGATTATAATTATAAATTATAGTATTTCTAGTTAGTAAAATATTGATTCTATTTTTATATTTAATAAACATTTAGTTTACCTATTCCTGCAATGTTTGAAATTCGTATTGCTTTTTTATTTGTCGATTTACATATTTTTAGTTTTTTCTAATTTTCTGTCTTGAAAAGATTTGTAGATTTTTATTTTATTATTTGAATATCTGACACTCTGAAGCAGTTTTTAATGAAAAATAATTTCTAAAATAAAAAAAATATAATATAATTTTTTAAGGCTTTATTATGTGAGGAATAACACATTCCTGAATAAAATTCCATAATCCCAAATAATTCTGGCCAGTGGGTCGCTCTGTAAACCATGGTTAAAAGGTATCTCATACATCAGCTTGGTAACAGGGTCAAACTATGTCCCGATGTGCACGTGTTGAAATTCTGTGGTGCCGTAAACTAACTCTGCCCAGAGGAGTAACTGTGGTGGCGGTGTGCATTTGAGCACTTTGGCGCCCAAGGAATGCCGGTCTTTGACAATTCAACCAACTTCACCCGCATGTTAATTTGCCGGCCAAGAGAGTAGCGAACCCTAGCCGTTAGCAACACTCCCTACAGCTCTGATCCCTTTTGGGGGGCTCAATGAGTGTAAGGGCGGTCAAACAGTTGGACTGCCGTTTCAGACGAAATGACCTCTTTTGGGGATGTAGGGTAGGCCGTGCTGTCGAAGTTGCAAGTCTCGCCTCAAATGCGAGCTCTATATATGTACGGGGATGATGAAGATGGATTGTAGTTTCGGTGCCAGCCTCGGTATTTTTCTGATGGTCTTTCTATGGTACTGTTCCTTATTCACTGTGGCGGACGATTATTTATGAGAAATTAAAAAACCTTCAGGTGATCTTGGAATTTCTTCGATGAGGGATAGCCGCCCGTGTCTGCTACCACATGTTCGGATCCGTGCGTTTTATCTAATATCTGTGGGTAAACATGACTTATAAACATTTACACTATGCCCTGCACATCGACGGATGGAGAGGATATTGGCTCAGGATTTTGTTGAAAAAGCAATGTATTAAGGGCTTATGGGTCCGTTACTGATGTGCGAAAGTTAAAGCCTTCTCAAAATTGGCTCGAACCTGGTCGAAAATTGTTTTAATGCCTTTCGTAAGATTCGCGAGGCGGGATGCCCGGTCTGTCAACCGTAGACCATAGTAGCATATTTCTCTTGTGTAATTTGGCCAAAGCTTTTCGAAGAAAAAATCCGAGGGGACGTAGCGACACTCTAAGTGTTGGCCATTCACCGTTCTTTTTGCTGCTGAAGGGCCACCACACTACCTTTGTCCGGATGCATCAAACGGTGAAAGAGATCCCCCCTGACAATTAAGGATGGTGGCGACGAGCTAAAAGCTTTCAACGAGACTCTGTTTGCACTGTTCAAAAGCTCGTAGTGTCTCTTCCGTCCATGCAATGGGAGTTTTATCCTTCCGTTTGCAGTTGTGTGTGAGTTGGTTCAATGGTTTTTGTGTTTCGGCAGCGTGAGGGAGGCATCTCCTGTAAAAGTTTATCATACCTAGAAACCTGCGAAGTTCACTGATGTTGCTGGGTTTCGGGTACTCCTGAATCATTTGAACTTTTGCAGGAAGAGGCTGTATACCATTTGCGTCCACCCTGTAGCCGAGAAAATCGACCTGAGGTTCTCCAAAAACACATTTGCTTACATTGAGGGAAAGATCATATTCATTGAGCCTCTTAAAAATTTCTTTGAGATGATGCTCATGTTCCCCCTGTGATTTCGAAGCAACTAAGAAATCGTCCAGGTATGGAAAAACGTATGGCAGATCTCGCAACATGTTATCCACGAAACGCTGAAAAGTTTGTGCTGCATTTTTCAAACCGAATGGCATCCTGAGAAAAGGTAATATACTTTTTCCTCTGGATTCCGCTTGGGATGAAGAAATTCACTCCCACATAGCCTTCTCTACCGACTGGAGAATACTCTCCAGAATATGCTGCCTGGAAAATATGCCCATATTGGTGGAACATTTCTCTTGAGTCAAAACAGTGGGTCCCTTCCTCAATAATATTCCATTTTATGAAAAACTGAACTCTGCAAATATCGCCATTTTGTAATTTTCTCCTCTGCCTCCTTGAAAACGTGTTCTATCAGATCGAGCTAATATCATCACGAAACACCTAGAAGAGCAGATGGTATCGCACTAAAGATCGAGAAGCCTAGACAGTTTTAACTCCCTAACAAAGCAGATTCGATATCATATAGTAACAAAATACAAGGTATATTACAAAGCAAATACCCAGAAGATGAATAATGCTGCAGAGACTATGTTTAATAAATTTTTAAATATGTAAGACAAGAAATCAAACATAATGATACCTACTTAAGGAGGCAAAATGAAACGGGC
Source organism: Euschistus heros (assembly GCA_003667255.2). NCBI lineage: Eukaryota > Metazoa > Arthropoda > Insecta > Hemiptera > Pentatomidae > Euschistus > Euschistus heros. The sequence goes on from RCWM02000004.1 coordinate 2,365,268, forward strand.
CTCTAAAATACATCAGGATCTAGAGCAGACTGTAAGTGGATGGAAGGGTGAGGCAGATGGATTGTACCTTAGATTTTCCTTATGACTGGTTGGTTTCTTTCTGTTCCTTCTAAAAAAAAAAAAATCAAAATAGGAAATATTTATTGGAAATTGGACTATTGGAAATATTTATCTGGTCATTGAAACATAAATCTGGATTGGTTTTTAATCTCCTAATGTTTGGTAAATATTTAATTTCAGACTATTTTCTACCTGATGAATAAGTTTCATTACGTAATCTTTGTTGAATATATGCTTACTTTATTTAAATGGATAGCGAAATGGAATAAGTCTGGGTCTTATTATTGTATACCCTTAAATGTTCTTTTAATCTTTGGTTTACTGATCGTCGAGTTTTTTTCTGTGTATTTAGCTTCACCGTCATTAAATTTTAGTTCATACTCCTCATTTTTGGAATGGGAAATGAGATCAAAATGTATTTCTTCGGGGTACCTTAAGGAGGCTAATGTTGTCTGTAAATCGTGATTTTACTGTATCCCTTATTGCTATTGTATATGGTTTGGATTTCTTTATTATAATTGTGTTCATAATGAGTAATCTTAATATAATAACATGTATCACTGCGCAGCCCCAAACTCTAGTATTGCTTAAAAGGCGACTTAGGTAGGAAAATGGATCAAATTTGTGTTGCCTCTCATATTTCGTTTCACTTTGTTTCCAGTTGGTAGAGTATTAGGAGTGCCTGCGGCAGCGCTAAAATTGGAGTGGTATATATGATTTCATTCGTCTCCGCTTTCCTGTTATTGGTGTTTTGAGCGTGGAGTTTTTTCTTCTCTGGTAACTACATGACTTCTTTTAGTTTTTATTGACATGTCGCTCTATTTGTATAAATTTTGTTCCTGCGTTAAATGAATATAGAGTAGAAATTGCTGCAGAGAGTGACCGAATAGTAGCACGGTACTGTAAAGCATAAGTAGTCACTCATTTCACCTGCCATAAATTTCCCCTAAAATTGAAGTAGTCTGGAAAAGCGAAATGGAAACTCCTACGTAGGCTAAATAAAGAAAAATCACTCTAAAGAGACTCTAATTCTTTGAGTATATATACTTCTTTGAACTAAATCAGTGTCCCTCCATATGATTGGTGTAAAAACGTGATGATGCATTAGCCATAATGAGGAACTCAGAGTCCGTTCGATGGAAAAATTGTTGTTTTCCCTTACACAGTAACCCTATCAGAGGTGCCTGTATTTAAATATTTAGTTTAAAAAAGTTATACCAAAGGGTAGTTCTTTACATATAAAATGCTTGCGATAAAACCTTGTTTACATATAAAATACTAAACTATACTACTATACTTCTTTCTTTATATATACAATACTTAGTATTCTACAATACTATGCTTACTATACTTTCTGGTAGTTCTTTAAAAGTTATTGATATTTTAATTATTTTCCCGCACATTTGCTTGTTGTAAATATTGTATACAGTTGTAAATATCAATGAAGTACTAAATATGTTTTAAAAATTCGACTAAAATACTGAATAAACTTACAACAGAAACTACAAGAATTGCTCTTCGGAGCATGCAGAGCCTCGGCCTCTTCCGCGATTACCGTCAATTTATGGTAAATTTAATTTTAAGAAAAAAATTAAATTGATTTTATAAACAGTACAAACATTAAAAATAAATTTAATTTCTTGTCTGTTGAAGTAAAAAAAAATAAAAACATCAATGGATTCACTTGTGCATCCGAAAAAAAGGAATTAATGAATTAGAAGAAGAAATAGAGCGGTTAAATGCGGACAAGTTGCGATGAAGCTCTCTACGTGATGTCTCACTCTGGAGAAGTAGCTGGAGTAATGGAATGGAACCTGGAGCACCTCGTCTCTCTCTCTCTCTCTCTCTCTCTCTCTCTCTCTCTCTCTCTCTCTCTCTCTCTCCCTCTCTCTCTCTCTCTCTCTCTCTCTCTCTCTCTCTCTCTCTCTCTCTCTCTCTCTCTCTCTCTCTCTCTCTCTCTCTCTCTCTCTCTCTCTCTCTCTCTCTCTCTCTCTCTCTCTCTCTCTCTCTCTCTCACTCTCTTTCTCTCTCTCTCTCTCTCACTCTCTCTCTCTCTCTCTCTCTCTCTCTCTCTCTCTCTCTCTCTCTCTCTCTCTCTCTCTCTCTCTCTCTCACTCTCTCTCTCTCTCTCTCGTTCGTCTCCTCCACACCCGACCGATAGAAGGAAATACGATATCAGCTTTACTGCATCCCTTTTGAAACTAGATGTTTGCAATACTCGATGCATCGCAACAAACTTCTTCAAAAAAATAAAATATTAAACTTATGACTCGTATGCAGAATCGGGCGCCAGTAACCACGTTCAAGAGTGATTTTCACACTAATATTATACGGCGTTTAAGAACCTCTACTTTAATACTCATTTGTAATTTTTTCTTATACTAAATAAATTGTTTTGTTTCCATTTAGGGTTAATATGGGTATATTACAGTATAATAATTGCAATTGTAGCGTTATCGTGTATTGTTAACAATCGTGAAGATGTTGATAAGTCAAAATTGGGCATTTTTGATTCCGAAATGCTGTTAATACTCTAAAAATACCATTTGCACAAAAAGAGATGTTTTAAGACCTTATTAAGAAGCCCAACTTTACAAATTTTGTATAACTCTGATATCCTGCTTTGGAAGTTGATAGTTTACTCGTTTTAAAAGTAATTTGACGGCAACCACCGTTGTTAGTCTACAGTCCATCTAGGGTCGGGCGATAGTCGACAGTTACTATCGATATATCGCTCGGTCATGCCTATCGATGGTCACTATCGATAGTGTCGATTATCGATAGATCTTTTTACCCTCAAGTTTTGAAACTCTCGGAATTATGCTGATCTATGCCCAGTGTCGAGTTTTTTGAAATTGAATTCGGAATTCCTAGAGCTCAAGGGTTCTCTCAAAGATTTAGCCAAAGGAAAGCAGAAATGCTAGTTTTTCTTTCGGGAAATATGTGGCTCAAGGATCACACTTGACTCTTGAAATTAACTATTTTGTTATTTTCTGAAGATTTAATTAGTTCATTATTATTGTAACCGAGTAAATTGTAAATACTTTTTTAAAATTCAAATAAATTACTTTTTTTTCTCTCATCTTTATGATATAATCTTATAATTTATAATCCTGCAAATTTTTAATAGTAAGTAGATAATTGAATTTGATTAAATTAGTTGAAATTCTTTATTGAATAGCTTTGGAAAAAAAGAAAGCAACTATCGAAAAACTATCGATAGCTATCCATAGTCCATCCTTACCTAAGTACTGAACCCAAGACCCTTCATAGGTTGATAGTGGTATTGGTATTTTTTTTTTTTTATTCTACCTTACACCTATTTCCAGGATCTCATACTGGTCTTACATATATACAACAACCACATGCCTTAAGTAATTTTGTCAACATTACCGGAGACACATGAAACTGACTTAATATTATTATTACCATCCAAATAAAGCAAAATAGCGGGTGCTTTGCTTTAATTTATCCAAGAAAAAAGAAGAAACTTATAATTGCCATCATTTCATCGGTTTTGGGGAACAGCTAAGTTACAGCATGTTGATAAAGGATTCCATTTATAGCGTGTGGACAAATTTGGCTGTAGCAGTTATTTCTTTATTTATTTGTTGTTTTGAGTATCTGGTCTCGGAAACGGATCCTGCAACATTATACGTAATTATAGTTAAATAGTGACGTATAGCATGTTGTTACTTTACCTTCGATATTCATGTGAATCACTCCTTGTTCTTGCAAAAAGAACAAGGTATATCCTTGTATATTGTAGGTATATACCAGGATATCTGGTATATCCTTAATGAACTGTGAAATTCTCATCTCGATAAATACTAAATTAAAGGTTGTGTAATATCATATGTCTAAAAAATTAACAAAGCCAAATAATTTAGTAATATGGGGACAGGATGGCCGAGCGAGTTGGGGCGAGGTACAGAAGGTTGTGGGTTCAAATCCCAGCTGGGTGGGTTAAAATCTATTTCGTGACGGATCAATGAAATGAATCTTCATCTTCCCAATCTAGCTAGAATTGGATGGTAATAGGAATGGGTTAACCCATTTTATTAACCCGCAGTAAAAGTAGGATGGGTTAACCGATTGTAGTATAACCCATCCTTCCTGCCCTAGTTGGAGCAAATAAGGACTTTAAGCCCCAATAAAAAAACTATTACGTATTATAGATGATGTGGTAACGTAACAATAACTAATTAAGTGCCGTTATTCTTCATAAGACCTAACATTAGGAAAGTGTGCTGATTTGTAACATCGATTATCCATGCCGCTGGTTCTTGAGAAAAGAATCGTCGAGACCCAATGACCCACAATCGATTACTAGGAACCGATTGATTGACCCGATACCGTTGACGTTGGGGATAGTTTCGTGTATTAAAAATCTTTAAAAAAATCATGTGCCTTCTCCCATTTTTAGTGTTTAGTGAAATGTTTCAGGAACAATTTCATTTTCTTGAGTAATAAACATAATTCTAAATTGAATTATTTTTGGATGAATTTATTTCTTTAATAATTATTGTTTTTAAATACGTTTCGGTTTACTTTTTTAACTCTCATGTCGATCATTTTTTGTTCTATAAATTTATTTTTACATCTAGTTATCGGTTAAGGTGCGTTTAGACGATGTCTCTTTTAGTGCAATATGGTGCATACAACTAGGCGCAAGGGAGGTGCATGTCGCAAAACGTTTATGGGTTTGGAAGAAGAAAAACCGTTAGATTTTATTGAAGAATATAGAAGACGTTCTGTTCTGTGGTAGGCCTCAAACCTAATGTATATTGTTACGCTTGATTTTTGAAAAAAATACGAACACACACGGTTGCCTCTAGCTCAGTTTTAAGTAGGTTCGTAAGACTATAAAAGCTTGAAGAAAAGAGATCAGAAAACAGATGAAAGAGAAATGAAGAAAAAAATCGCAAAGGAATACCTAAATAATTTCGAGAACCACGCTATTTTTAAAATTAAAGCATACTAAAACAAATTAAAACATATAAATAGTAAATAAGTATATAAATATCTACAAAAAGTGTAGTACGAGTATATTGGCATTTTTGATACTGCGGCTTATAATTTCGTGTGAACATTCTGGGGCACCTTATGAAACTCATGCAGCTTGTTGCATGCGGTATAGCAGGAACCTATTTAGGAGCAACTTTACGAGTATTGAGGTTTTAGTACCGGGACTGGTACCGAAAATCGAAAAAAAATTAGGTAGCCATACATTACTACCCAACATTATTCATAAATATTTAGTATTTGAATCTATGAATTTTTAAAATTTAATTTAATTCTTCGACTTATATAGTTATGCTAACATAACCACAGGATATGTTTAGGACTAAATGCAGTAACCCCGGAGGATATTGCGAGCTGAAGGGCTAATGACCGAGGCTAAGGGACGTGCCCAACCCCACTTCCAAGCCACCCCCACCTCCTCATTAAGGGCAGTCGTTAGGTCCCCTAGGTTCTGGACCAATCAGCTTCATGTCCTCTCTGTGTCCAACCATCGCTTGTATTTCCTTAGCCCTTTGATGCAGATCTTTAGAACAAACTAATATAGTATTTGTTTATAATTATTATTAATTGATGAATACTTAGTAAATCTTTATATGCTAGCGTGCATTTAAGTATTTTAAAAAATATATAAAACAAATTAAAAGTCTGACTCAATCGCAATAGTTAAATGTCGTGGTCCTTAGCTGGTCTATACGAAACAAGAAGAAGAAGAAAACAATATAAAAATAGATTAAAAAAAATTGTGGGGTCTCGGTTTCTTGTAACAATAGTAGTATCCTCTGCAAATGTAATTGTTGGAGTGTCATTTGTTACGAGTTTGTCATGCCTGTATGTTATGTACAGTATGATTCAGGAATTGAGCATTGAAGTACCCCGGCGAAGATTATTCTTATAAGCTTAAAAAGTTACATCTGATGGTGGACCCTATTAAATGCCTGTCATATTTTAAATTTAAAAAACAATAAAAGGTAATTGTAAAGTTACTAGTGAATAATTCTATCAAAGGAGCGTTAGGCATATTGGCGTCCCCTGATTGTTCCTCCAAATTTGTCAGCAGCAGCCGTAAAATATAATATATAATACAATCCAATGGTCTCTCCCCAATTGACCTGAATTATCCTGAATGAGGGGCAATCCTTGGAAGACAATTTGTGTAATGAGGTACATTAGTAAATATATATCCTCGAGTCACGAAAACCTCACATAATAAACTCTATATGGCTGCGGGATTAATGCTTAAAGAGAATGTATCAAATTTTTTTTTTTCTTTTTTTTTTATAAATTAGGCCATTATTTATATTAACCTAATTTTTGGCTCTTCGTTTTTATAAATTATTAATAATAAATCTATTTTTAGAAAAGATTGCTGGGATGTGCAGTTATTTAAATAACACAATAAAAGAGCATAAATATATGGTGGCATCGTTTCTGTTACATTGCCAACCGGGCTATAAAAAAAAAAAAAAAAAAAAAAAAAAGGATAAGACAAGAACATGTATATTTAAAAATAATTAAAAGTAGAGACGATAATTATTATTTTTATACCTATTGTCTTTATTTTTGATCTTGTTTAAATTTCTTTTGTCACTGTCTTATCTCTTTTGTTTTTTTTTCTTATAGCCTTGATGAAAGCTAGCAAAATGAACTGAAACGTTGGCATTTTCACCTATAACATTCATTGTGTTTCTATTGACCAAACTCTCAAATATCTTCTTCTTTGTTTGTTTGTTATATTTTGGAGCCTAACGTCCATATGTACTCCATCTTGAGGAGGAAGGACGGGTTACCCTACTGGTTAGTAACCTGGTCTAGCCAAGGTGGGAAGGCTCAAGATTCATCTTGTGGGTCTGTCACAAAATAAAGTTCGATTCACAAAGGTGAGATTCCAACCCACTACCTTCGTAGATCTGAAATGCTCTCCCCAGCGCGCTCAGCCATCTGTTCCTTTTTTTTATATTTCATTATGGTCAACCAATTGACAGTAAATAAGACTACGTATATATATATATATATATATATATATATATATATTATATATATATATATATATATCATTTATATAAGCTTGGTTCGACAGATGTTCAATTCTTAGGAGAGTGTTATTTATTTTATTAATTCAGCTTTGTACAATTATTGCGAACCTTTTCCCAGAATCCTCTCTTGTTATTCTCTTTAGTCCAACCTATTTTCCTCTCATAATCTATTTACTGCCATCTATTCATTTACATTCAATATCCATGCGTTGCTTGAGCATTTGATTCTCTTAAAGTACTCTGGCTTATAGAGGAAAATTTTCTTTGGCCGTCTGTTTTCATCCATCCTCAATAAATTGCCGAACCATTTTTTTCGTACTGTTTGATACCTCCATGTTTTTGTAATGCTTCAAAAAAATGTTTTTACATTTTCATTATGCAATTAAACTGGTAGATCATGGATACTGCTGCTGATCATCATCAACTGCTTATTCGATATATAATATCTCTATTAATCGTTTAAACAAACTAGAATTGTCGTTTTGATAATGTTGACCATAATTTGAACTATATCAATATGAAGTCAATTAATAAGGATCCTGCTTGCTGAAGGAGGTCAAGAGTGAATAGGAAAGCTTTCTGGTAGATAGTGAAACAGCCTTGGGAATCGTTTAATAAATTAAACTGAATTTTCAGTTTTCAGTTTCTGAAGCTTCAAAAGGCCTTTGATTGGAGTTCTCGATAACATCGACTACTCCTTACTCAATAATAACGCCAAGTATTTCCATTTAGCCTCAACGAGTTGGTTGAAAGCCCCCCCCCCTCCCTCCTAGAGGTACAACTCATCTCTTCGACTTTTTTGTCGATAAATGTACTCGACTCCTTTTTCTTGGATGACTTCTACCTTTTCATATAATCAGTTATTGCTCCACCAACTGAAGTATTACTTGCTGCCAAAGATTTTGATCTATATATATATATATATTGATATTGAGTTTGTACATGTACATTATTGTGTATTCACAATATACCGGTCACATGTTACCTGACATTCTGAGCTTAGATGGCTTTTTCCTAAATTGCCACGGCAATACTTTCTGAGTACTTTCCTATTCCAATCTATAAAAACAAAAAAAAAACCTTCCTGTATTCATGACCTATTCACTCTGCGTTCTCCTATCCACCTTCTAAACAAAAGATCCCAACCATTTAACCTGTATACCTCCTCACATAAAACTTCTTCCTTTGAAAAATCCTTCATCATTCGTGTTACCTCCTTCTCGAATTACCTACCCTCTCCTATTCGTACAGCTACTTCCCTTACTTCCTTTTAAATAAAATAATTTATTTTTACACCTTTTACATAATCAATCTTCCTCAAATATGTAAATATTTAGAATTATTTTACCTTTTCATATTGTATATTATATTTTGTTTTGTTTTTCTCCTGTCGCCAATATATGTCATGATTACAGAAGTATTTAACTAAATTAAATATACATATATTAAATATACGGCCAGGCAATTGTACCTGAAATTGTGCGTTTTTGTTTTTCGAAGGGGGCAGTTAGTAACAGAATAAAGTTTATTTTTCATTTCATACCTATATAAATATGCGATCCGTATAAGACAATTTCACTTAATACCTGTAATAAATGATTTTTCAACTTATATAGCTATTGCAAATTAGGAGGTTTTTAGGAACAAAATATTATTTTATTTTGTAGAATTCCAATCAATAAATTTAAAACTAATTTGTTTTCAAAAGCCGATTTATTTATTTCACTGTTTCAAAATTAATTTTAATAATGACTTCCTTGATATTTGAAAGTGTACCAATGTATTCGTTTGCACGTTTTCTTACTAAACAATTATTAGACTGTTTTAATTATTACAACACAAACCATTAAATTAAATATTGACTATTAGAATTAAATATTTAAATTAGAAACATTAAATTTAAGCAAAGAGCATAATAAATAAGGGTTATGCCATTATACATTTAATTCATTAGATGACTAGAATGAATATTTATGGCACATTTATCTCCAGGTGCGGTGGAAACATATTTTCTGTTTGGGAATTATGAAATAACTTGTTCGCTCCATCCTCAAGAAGTTGGGCCGATGGAGCGTTGTTACTTATTTATGCCACCCGCGATGGGTTTTATGCTAATAATTGTGACCGCTCGTCTGGGATGAAAGTTGTTTGTTTAGAAGAACGTTGATGGAACTTTTCTCCAATTTGCATGATAAGCAAAGATTTGTCCAATCCGTTCTGTCTTAATTCTTTCTTTAGGCCTTCTTATTTCCGACATTTAATGTTTCTTTTACTCATTTAAACTTTTTTCTGTTGCTCCTTACAAATTTAATTGAACAAAACTGTAATAATTTGTCCAACCTTAAAATAAGCGTGTTTTTTTAGTTTAGGTACCCATAATGGTATATAAGGATCGACACAATCAGCGATTAATGTATTAAGTGCTTCTTCTATTGTTATTTTGTTTATTAGAAGACTAATTACGAATGTTAAACAATCGTCATTAGTTTTAAAAACATGCAAGCGTTTAGTACATCAGCAATATATAAACAGTATATCTATATTGATTTAAAAATTTAAGAATAGAAAATAAATACATTCTATCTAAGGAAGGAGTGGAACGAAATGGCTTCTTGAGAGCAATGGTTAGAGTGAAAGGGGAAAGAGAAAAAACAAAACAAAAAAAAAGTGGAATATAAAGAAGTATAGGAAAGAAAGAAAATATTTATCTGGTCATTTAAACGAAAATTTAGATTGGTTTTGAACTATATTATTATTTCTAGTAGTTAATAAATGAATAATTTTGAGCCGACGTGTAAACGACCGAGGGGTAGACCAAGACGTAGATGGGAGGATTGCGTCAAGGCCGATTTGGAAGATTTGGGTTTTGGGGAAATCGGATGGAGGGAGGTGTGTGGTCAACGGTTGGTGGTGTCGGCATCGAACCTTCGGGTTCGCTAAGCCTTATTTATTATTTATTTATTTTTTTTTTTATTTTCACACCCTAGTCTTATGTTTTAAAGTAGATTTATACCATTTTGAAAGTTGACGTCTCAATTGTAATATTTTGCCCAAAAATACAAATTTTTTTTTAGTGTAAAAAACTAAATAAAATAGGGAATATAAGGTTGTTGTAAGGCCTTATTACCCTCTGTAATAAGATTCTAATAAATTTGGAATTTTTCCAGTCGATTTTAAGTCCCTGAAACAATTTAGAAATAAGAAAATATTAAAAATAATTAATAGCAGTTTTTTTGTTTGTTTTTTTAGATTCATCGGTATTTTCAGTGTTTACTGAACCGCTTTTATCCTATTACTCACTTAATTCAATCCTGACATTCTTAAAATAGTGAATGAAAATATTCTGAAGAAGAGGTGTTCACAGACAGGCTGTGATGGAAGGAACGATATTTAACACCCAGTTTGGTTCTCCACCTTTGTATCTTGTAGCAGGAGCTGTAGGGGAGCGATCAAAGGCCGCCATGTTTTCTCTCGTGTGATAACTTTAATAACTATTGTGTAACGACTATTTTTCGAAACTGATTCTAACTTCACATATAATCAGATTGCTTTAACTCCTCAAGTCTGTCCTAGTCACTCCTATGCTTTTACAACATTAGCCCTCCTACGCTTTAAGATAGACCTGCGTCACTATTTTACGTCATATTGGATACATCATCAAATGCAAATTAGCGTGACATCGTTCTTGTTTTGTTATCATACACTTCATATTATTGTTTAATATTCAAGTATAATAAATGTGTATAATAACATGCGACGTATATTCAGAATGTTCAAACAACTATGCACTCCGCATTTATCTCTTGTATGAGAAAAATTCATATTGTTGACGTCATCAACTTTTTCCATTGTCTGATTCTGGCATTAGCTCGTAAATTTTTTTTTCGTATACATCACGATGACGTTACCTTTGTTTATTGAAGTACGAACAATGTTGTTTTTGAAAATGATTGTGAAAGTATTGTGCTGATTAAATTACAGTATTCATGAAACAGGTACTTAAATTTGTCAAAATATTAAATTAAACATGTCAAAATAGAAATATATCCAGCAATCTCAAAATAAGGGTATATTGAACGATCCTTCAGCCGGTTGTTATGAACGGGAGGGAGACATGGACCCTGAAATCTACACGACGAAAATTTGTTAAACATGTGGGAAAGAAAAATCCTTCGAAAAATATATGGTCCAACCAAATATGGACTGAACTACAATTTTAAAAAACTTCACTACAATAGCTGGATTTATAAACCTCAGATAAAATAGATTTTGTTTGCCACAAAAAATATTTTATGAGACATATTCTCATTTTTTTACAAAATAGAAAAGGAAGTATGTTTGGAAAGGCAAAGTTTACGGCACCTGACGTGATCGTGAAAAATATAAACATAAACAAATAATCTAGAATCTTAACTTTAAAAAAAAATAATATAAAGAAATAAAAAATAAAATTAATAAAGAGGAATTTTTGGGGGTCATAAGAAATCAACTAATAAAAATTAATTTTGGACCCTGATCTCTTGGATTTTTATAATTTTATATTTGTTCATAGTACCTTCCAAGCAAATATAAACTTTATGCAACCATTTTTTTTTCTCAGATCTTTTTATTTGACGAACTACTTTCGTTTATTATTATGCCAAACTTAATTTTTCTCTTACCTTTCATCTTATATTTTTATTCAATTTATTTCAAAACCTTTTTCTTACCTTTCTATATTTATTTTATTAACATTAAAAATCATTTATTAAAAATTTATCATTCGATTAGTTCACTCAATTAAAAATTGTATCATTCAACTTGATCTTAATACTATTCCATGCTTAATACGTAGCTAAAACTTTCGATATTCGTTTGTAATTTAAATTACTTTATTTTTTAATTTTGTGGTATCATTTGGTAACATACATTATAACATCCATCTATCATTTTTCTTCTTTATAAATTATATCCTACAATCAACCATATTATTTTCATTATTTATAATGTTCTAAAAATATTTTTTTTATTTGTTGCTTTCAATATAAAATGAAATACAATGCATACTCTATGTTACAATATTTTTGCTGCAGATAGCTGATACGTTGAGCTCAAGCAAATTCATCTATGTTTAATACAAATAGGCTTTCTTTGATTATTTCTAATCATTCAACAAAATATTCCAAACACCAAATGATATTTAATTTTGAAATTCATAACCTTTAAACAATATGTTTACATAAACTAGAAATTCGTGAAATTAAGAAAGGAAAAATATTATCTGACCAGTAAAATTAAAGTGCGTAACATTAAAGAAATAAGATTAAGTGTTGGAATACAATTAATTATACAACATGAATATTCATATTAATATCATATTCATTATTTTAACAAACATTCTTAACATTATCTGAATGGTATCAATATGGCCGACTGATATGGTGATGGCGATTCGTTCTATTTACAAACGAAGAGGTCAGTTCGTTGACCCAACCTGATGAGGGCGCTTCATCGGAAATTCACTTCCGACCCTCGGCTGTCATACAGATTTCACCCAAATTGAAATGCTGAACTTCATTAATATTCAAATGGCATTGGATATATTTTAAGTATTCTTTCAACATTTTAATGCAACTCTAAAATTCAATGTCAGGATAAAGATAAATAGATATTTTATTTAAACGTTTTAATTGAGAGAAAAAAATCAGTCTACTATTTTAGGAATTAATTACTACAGCTTCTGACTTTCATTCATTCAGGTACAGTGAAAGTTTTTTTTTTTTTTTTTTTTTTTTTTTTTTTTTTTTTTTTTTTTTTTTTTTTTTTTTTTAAAGTAATTAAATCACATTGAAAACGGCTGTGGAAAATTTATTTTAAAAAAAAATATATATAGACCAACTATTAAATTTTAAAAAAATGGACTGATCTGATTTTGGAATTCTACGCTTCATACATACTTTTATATCTATAAACCCATGTTTCTTGAAAAATAATCACAATGTCAAGTGAGATTTAAAAAAATAATAATTATAATAATAATGATGTTTATTTTTCTCTTATTAATTTTCTATTCTCTTAAATAATTACCCTGCCAGAAAAAAAATGAAGCTCTAAAAACAAAAAATATACAGCCAACTATGAAAGACAGTTGTGTTATTGGTTACAAACTCCACTAGTAAGAAACGATAATTTAAACATCCAATTTTCGTGGGGCTCCAGAAACTTTTGTTACTCACTGTATATACTATTTATGTGAGCAAAAATAAATAGTCTAGAAATAAAAAAATAATAACATTAAAATAAGAATCACAACTACAATAAATAAATAATTTATAAAGCATTGATTGCTGACTTCAAATATGTGCGTTATTATAGAAAATAAACAAAAATGTAGTTGTAAAAACAGCCAAGAATGTTAGTGCTGAATTTGGAACAACTCATTTTTTATAATATGAAAAATAACAGTTGAGCACTCCCTAGATGTACCGGCACACCTGGCGGGCAACCAAACCTATAAGATGAGAATATATCAAGAATGTATCAACAGTATATCAACTAGAAGGGGGGTATATTAAGGTTAGGAGGAAGTTGGAACAGAAAGCACACTCCTTGGAATGGTCTTATTACTCCAAAAAAATAATAATAAATAGTGGATTACGGAGCTTTAAAACTAATATACTAAGAGAGAATCATTTCAGCGATATGCAGTGAAGAATCTAGGGCAAACATCTAATAGCTTCAGTCCAGCTTTAATCAATGAACCAATGGGTACAAGAAATCCCCTCTCATCATCGTTGTCGAGGCGAAAGGATTGATATTTGATAATGATGACTCTGATACCGAGAGACAAAGCCTTCCATTACATGGTCTGGTATAGGATTAGAACGAGGTTCATCACGTACAGATGGAAAATATTGGACTTCATGTGATGCTAAATTCAAGAAAGATATTACAGACGATGCTATGACCATTGTTTTTCAGTGAATCATATCAGTAATTATTGGGCCAAGAACATATTTAAAATTTTAAGAAGAAAAAAGGAAAATATTTAGAATCTAATTATTGAACATTCTTATAGTGCACTTTCTTGCTATTAAAATATATAAATGCCTGTCGAGATCGTCCTTAGTCAAAATATTAAAAAAAAAAATAAAAATAGGTTTCTATTTAATTGATTGGGGGTTCTATTCTAGTTTACTCACAGCGAGAGGTTCAAGAACCGACTTATGTTCCGGTCTGGGACATAAGTCGTTTCTTGTGGATGAGAAAAAGAGTCATAGGTGTGATGGTTGGACAGAATGAACAAGAAGACAGCAACAATCGGAGGGAATGAGGGATTGTTAAAGAAAAAGAGTAAGCTTATGATGAGAACTAAAATATGATATCTGCTAAGTCCTTTGTCCTTTGTTCGCCGCTGGCAAGCACTTGCTGCAGGAGTCGGTGGGCTTACTGGCTTGGAGTTTCGGGGTACCCAGTTTTTGGTGTGTATTTGTCAAATTTTGTATTATTAATGAATAGAGGTGTGCCAATGTCGGGAAAGATGTTTAAGAATGGTATTGTTGTTCCAGTTCTGATGAGGACCCCATTAAATAAGGGGTCGAAACGTCAAAAGGAAAGGAAAAGAGGAGAAGGAAGAAATAAAATATGTATATGGATAATTAATATTTATTGTTAAATATAAAGGACCAAAAACCCGATTATTGTTAAACAGTTAATTATATAGTTTCTAAGGGTCGACAAAACATAATTTTATATATATATATATATATTTTGATATAATATATATATATATATATATATATATATATATATATATATATATATATATATTTTTATAATATATATATAATTTTGATATATATATATATATATATATATATATATATATATATATATATATCAAAATTATGTTTTGTCGACCCTTAGAAACTATATAATTAACTGTTTAACAATAATCGGGTTTTTGGTCCTTTATATTTAACAATAAATATTAATTATCCATATACATATTTTATTTCTTCCTTCTCCTCTTTCCTTTCCTTTTGACGTTTCGACCCCTTATTTAATGGGGTCCTCATCAGAACTGGAACAACAATACCATTCTTAAACATCTTTCCCGACATTGGCACACCTCTATTCATTAATAATACAAAATTTGACAAATACACACCAAAAACTGGGTACCCCGAAACTCCAAGCCAGTAAGCCCACCGACTCCTGCAGCAAGTGCTTGCCAGCTCAGACACCAGGGTACTGAGCTGCTCGGCGGACTACCTGGCCAAAGAGTCCGAGGTCCAATTACATAATTTTTTTCTTTTTTGTAACTAAAATTTAAAATCTATAACTAAAGAAAAACAATATATAAACATTCACACACACACCCATATGACAATACACACAAATTTATAGGGGATATTTCCCTTCGTTAAAATACAATAAAACCATTATGCTAAAACAATACCCAATTAAATATTTAAAACAATTTAAAACTTTTTAAAACAATAATAAATATTTAAAATAAATTAAATAAATCAAATATTTAAAACAATTTTAAACTTATAATATAACAATTAATATAACCTAAAAAAACATTTTTACAATTTTATATCCATCATTTCACAAACAATAAAACAGACCCTCCAATAACCCAAAAAACAACAACAGTATTTTGACACTTTTTATATTTTAAAACACTATTTTCAACTAAAAATTTTGATAATTCAAATAACAAATAAATAAATAAAAAATTTTAAATTTTGACACTTAAAAGTTTACAATTTTGGCAATTAGATAAAAGTAGACCAAACATGAATATTTTAGAACAGCCCATCTAATTTTTAGCTTATAGCTTATAGTGGTAGGCCTGATTTAATTTGGAACAATCATTTCTCGTGTTGATGCTGTTAATATCTTTTTTTATGTGCATCATTTCGAGGATGAGCCTTTTTTTTGTTGATTCTTTTCCACATCTAGTATCCTCACCCTCTCAAAATCAAACGCGTGATTATTTTTGATAGCGTGTATCGCTAGAGCTGTGTCCTCTTTACCACTTTCAATGCTATATTTGTGGCTATACATCCGTCTGTGGAGGTATTGGGAGGTCTGACCCACGTATTTTCCCTCACAATTCTTACAATTTATTTTATAGATTACGTTTGACAGTTTCTCTTTGATGGTTTTGTAGATAAGCACTTGCTGCAGGAGTCGGTGGGCTTACTGGCCTGGAGTTTCGGGGTACCCAGTTTTTGGTGTGTATTTGTCAAATTTTGTATTATTAATGAATAGAGGTGTGCCAATGTCGGGAAAGATGTTTAAGAATGGTATTGTTGTTCCAGTTCTGATGAGGACCCCATTAAATAAGGGGTCGAAACGTCAAAAGGAAAGGAAAGAGGAGAAGGAAGAAATAAAATATGTATATGGATAATTAATATTTATTGTTAAATATAAAGGACCAAAAACCCGATTATTGTTAAACAGTTAATATATATATATATATATATATATATATATATATAAATTTAGGTTTTGAAAATCAATACTTTAATTTTAATATTAATTTTAGTACTATTAAAATTAGTAATATTTAGTAATCTTAGTATAGTAATATTTAATATTAATTTTTTGTAATTTGTTACTTCTTTTTTTTCGGAGCCACCAGTTTAATCGGAGAGCTGGGTTAGTGGTTGCAAGGCAACAAAAAATTAAACAACAAAGGAAGCCTTTGGTTGAATTTCTTACACGGAATAGATAAAAAATATGCATTATATGTAATAGAAATACTATATAATATAAACTGGAGCTGGAATAGACTGGGCGTTAAGGTGAGCGTGTGTAATTTATATTATTAAAATCAGTGAACTGAACTTGCATAACAGGAGCATTAATACTTGAATATGTTGCATTAGTAGTTGTTGAGGATACATCATTCAATTCATGCGCACACTTATAAACATCTAAAAAGGTAAACACATGAATAGCAACACAGTTTCCCAACTATTTGTCTTTAATGTGTTTTTATTACTAATTTACTAGGTTTGGTATTTGGTAACATAAGGAAAGGAAGGTTATATAAAATCTTTATTATTAAAGACTATTGCCTCTGTATTGTTGTTTAATTGCGTGGTTGTTTAAAGTAAGCCAGATTGGAGGCTTATAAATCCACTTGTTGAATCTCTCTATTTGGCTAGGTCTATTACCTACTCGCAACTTGGACAATGTAAGCTCAACAAGTGTTCGCTCCGTTCTATGAGATGGGAACCAGGGAACAGATATGTCAGCCAATATTAATGCATATTAGATTTAACTGAAAACATATAATTTATCGTTTAGTTTTGGTGCATTAAATAATATGGTGTTTTGAAATGGATATGTCTTTCGGCTAGGGGCTTATACTTCTTTGGCGTAACGTTGTTTCACCCTCAAACATGTAACATTTTGACACGCTCTAGCTCTGTTGGTGTTGCACGGATCAAAAATTTGCCGGTAGTTTCCTCATCAGAAATTTAATGGGGAACATTTTTTTTTACATACCAGTTTTCACTGTAACCTATAGTTATATAGCTAGCTATATTGGTTTTAATGAAAAATACGTTTGAAACCCCTGTTTTTTCTCAACTTCGTTTATTTCGAATAATTGTTAAATTCATTTAATTATTAATTGAAGTAATTTGATTCTTTTAATTCTAAAATGTAAATTGGGAAACAGATGACTATAGATAGACATATCCATGATCTATTGTTTTTTCCAGTCTGGGAGAAATTGATTTAAAGTTAGATTTTTTGTAACTACTTTTGAAAATTTGTGATTAAAGTTAGCATTCACGAAATATTCCGCTAAAATTTGTTGTTTTTTATTTAAGTCTGTTTAGACATAACTCCTTTTTTATTCTTATGTATATTGCAACATGTTTCAGGACCATTGTCCCATCTTCAGACTTCTCATTATCTGTGGTTGTATTCACATTGCCTTTTCATATAGGTCCATACTACCAGCTATTTCACTGAACAATGTTTTTTTGTAATATGGACCTATATGAAAAGATGTGAAAATAGCCACACCTAAAAGGAGTTATGTCAAAAAAGACTTGAATAATTAATAAAATCTCCTTCAGCATAAATTGTAATTAAAGATTAGTTGTAGTTTTTTGTTTGTTTTTTTTCTTGAAAAGGACCACGCAGAAATTACATTTATTTTCTTACAAACTCGTTCTTTCTCTTTCTTTAAAAATTCTTTATTCTTCTGTTCCTTCGAGTCAATTCTATGTGCTCGAATAATCTCAGCCGTTTTTCCTAATATTAATTCTACGTCTTCTATACTTTCATATATTTCTCTGTTTGATTTCAATCTGATCAGTATTGATTTATGTAACAATTTTGTTCATCAGAATTAAATATGTATCTTTATTATTTTGAAGAACAAATAATAATTTTACTTAGCACTAGGTAATCATCAACTAAATATCAAGAGTCATTCTAATGAAAAACCCTAAAAACTGTATTATTAAAAAATTGCACATAAGAAATTTAATCTTATTAATTCATATTTTATTAACAATTATCTAGTCTGGAGTGCAAAAGATCTGCCTTGCAGTCGACGCTGCATAAAATTGTTTTTTTTTAATTGGACATGTTTTTCCTATCTCCTGACTGCATCTCAGACCCTAAATCTTTTTATATTCAAAATAACAGTAAACTGTTATTCTTATTCTTATATATATATATATATACAAGTGCTGTGCACCAAAATGCGGACCAGTTGGACGATGTTGGACTGAATGACATCCGAGAGGTGGGACCGCCCGAGATAGCCCCTCAGGGAAAGGGGGGTTCGTACGGAGTGCTCGACTAATGGGAATGCAAAACCGGGGGCGTCCCCAGCCGCTAACCAAACCCACCCGGGGGGTGCCGGTCATATGTCGCTGGTGAGGCATACCTCGCCGACAATGACTCCGGAATCGGACGCTTCATGCCCCCACAAGAATACGCCGGTTGCAGTGCTTAAGAGTCGCCTGTGGTTCCCCGGGTGGTTGGTCTTACCCCATGCGGGGTAATGAAGGTTGACGCTCTTTGTGCTGTCTACCCGATGGACGCACGGCACCGGCCTGCGTGCACCTGAATAAAAGACTCCGTGCGCCCCGATCTGTTTTTCCTCCATCTAGACCACAAGCCTCTTGACCCTGCCCAAACTAGGTGCGATTGCCAATAACATATGGTAAGTGTATCCCCTGGCTTGTAGCCCCCTTTAACAAGTTTAATTTTCATATCATAGGCCTCTATCTCTAATTCCCTTCGTGGTCCGTCCAGATAGTGACTATGGTTACTACTCCCATATTTTAGAATGAGTCCAGTGCCTTCTTGAGACCGATTCAGTTCTGGATGTCATCCAGTAGAAGTTTGCTCCCGTTTATATCGTTATCTTATCTCGTCCACCTCGTCCAATTAATCTGTGGCCTCTACTACGTAAATCGCTGAAAGCTCTCATTTCTTCTTTATTTTCCTTAGGGGGCCTTTCCAAGGTGAAAATTTTCCCAAACCCAAACAGTTGGTCCCTGCGTGGGGGTTCCCCTCTGCCAAATCCCCCCCTAAATCCTATGCACCCGCTCCCCCTTATCATTACCCCCCCTCCTGGCGGTCTCCCCCAAATAAGAATAAAAAAAATATTTTGGGATCTTTCCCAAAAACGCAAGAAAAAAAGAAACCTTAGGCAGAGGATAATCCCCTGCAAGGCCCTTCCCCCCCCTAAGTCCATTAGCTGACCCCTAAGGGGGGGGGAACCAGCGAAGTAGAATTTATAATGAAATCATTCACAAATCCAGCCCCCGTTAAAGTGCCATTCCCCCATGGCCTTGAGGACACCAATCGGTTTGACCACGTTTTTTTAATGATAAGTTCTCCTTCCCCCGGCTTGTACGCTATCTCGAAATTATATTGGCTGAGGAATTCCTTCCACCTCGTAACCTCTTGGCGGAGGACTCCTTTAACTTGCCCACCCACTGCACAATAGGTCTATGGTCTGTTTTGGTACTAGATAAAATTTTCCTCCGCGATGATAGGTGAGCTGTGTGGCGGGAAGTGATTCCACAGCCCACGTCAAGTTTGCCCGAGATACCTTGACGCCGACTCGTTAAAGGCGTGCGACCTTGTTGACCTTGTCCTTCCCGCATCGTGTCCCCCAGTCGCCTTACTCGTGCAGTAGGGCAAGGTCATATGTACCCCGCCCCCTGACCGGCACCATTAAAAATTGCCCCGTTCTTGCCGACCCCAACAACTGCTCCCACCCCGTCGGGTCATCGCACTCGCGGTTCCGTGATATTTTTAAAGTGGGTTGAAATGTAACAAAATCTTTTCCCCCCGTATACATAATTCGACAGAAAACGCGAGCACACTTTCTGTCCTTTTGCATATTCCTCCATACACCGCTTAATATTACTTTTCCATCTCTGGATGACAAAAATTTTTCACGGCCCAATATATATATATATATATATCTTTAATAGGTTGTTTATAGCACCAACTGATTTTTGTTACCGCCATTTATTACGGGGACTAAACAATGCTTTTTCGATAAATAGATTGTTAGGGACCACCAAATAGTAAATCCTGCCGGATACCGCCTATCCCACGTCCGCCCCCCCGCCCCCCCCCCCCCCCGTGTATGCGCCAATTTCTCGCGATCCCGCGTGAGTTTCCACCCCCCCTACATTGCTCTGTATCCGGGTTCTACGCGCGTCCTATAGGAGACTAACAATGTCGCCCAAGAAATTGATCTCGGACTCCCGGTCTATGCGCAGATTCTCTGGCCGACCAAAAGCCTTTTATTTTCAAACCAAATCGTCGCCGGATCCTCCCGACACTAGCCCTCAGATGTTTCAACGTGTTTTTCTTTCCACCTCTTAACCTGTAAAACGTAAACACCAAACCAGGAAGGATCGTCCAGAAGAAAGTATATCTGGCAATGTTCCTTCCATCTACCCCCCTTGAGGAGCTGCGGTCCAAATGGGAGCCGTCTGAAATGTCATCGGCACGCGCTGTATTTTTGAGCACCAGTACGGCATCCGGGATTTGAACATTCATATAATGGCCACGTTGCGAATCGTTTAAATGCCGTTCCTTACACAGGTTCCGTGGGGTGCATCTATATCTGGTTGTAACCGCCGTCTCCCGCCTTTTGAGATATCAAGCGTACTAATACCACCGGCCCCACTGAGAACCGATTCTCAAGAAACTTGTCTCAATCAAACCTGGGATCGTGGTTATTTTGTCGTGCCCCATTCGTGTTCTCATTCGCTTTCTGTAAGCGATTTACGCCACCCTAATTAAAACTTTCCCCCTCATGCTCATCACTAGGCGCGCTCTTATTTCCTAAACCACGCCCATTAGTACAAACTGTTTTTTTATAAAAATAGAACAGGCGACCCACCCACCGCTGTCAACTATGATACCCTGCCAGCTTTAGTTGATCTGGCGGATGTCCATCCCTGATCTGCCTTTTGTCCCCCTTAATAAGTGCTTTGGGGAAATACCTCCCGGACCGCTCCTATCACGTAAATGTTCACCCCCTTTCCCCGCCTCTTAACCCTCAAACGCGCTTTCGGGGACCGTTCTTTACTTGTCCCCGTGGACGCCCAGCCCGGAAGCTGTATACACTCCCTTACCTACACAGCAGTGAAGGTCCTCGCGTAACTGCGTCCCGTAAATGGCTCCCCCTCCCAATCTCCACCCACCGTATTGTGTTTGGAGAACTCCATGTTTTGTTCCCCGGGTTCCTCCTCCCTATCCCGCTTGTACTACCGTTCTGTACAATATATATATATATATATATATAAGACAAAGTCATGAAGTCATGACCTTCACCTAACTATATATAAAATTAGTAAGTTTAACAATTTAAATTTTTTCTAATTTTCTTGAAAAAAAATTGGACACCCTGTAAATAATTACAGTGTGATAAATACTTATTGTATAGCATGGTTACGTGTAAATACTTAACACTAAATCTACCAAGACGGGTCCTTTCTGCACTTTTGGCAGAAGTTCTTGAAAACAAAATTCATTGCATTGCTTGTTTTAAAAAGTTGTTTTTCAATATCCACTCCTCTCATTTTTTTGTTTTTAACCGAAAAATTCCGGTAAAAATAATTATTTATGGAATGTCGGTTGGTTTAGTGTTAAATGAGCGTATAATCAATATTACATCGGCGCTACATAAAATAGTTTTTTTTTAAATTGGCCGTGTTTTGTTCTTTCTCCTCACTGCATCTTTCCATATTTCTCAACAGTCAACTATACTTTCTTGTTAGCATTTAATTATATGATCCCTTATTTTGGTGTCCACAAGCGATCTCTCAAAATTCAACGTTATTTTGAGCTATGGTGGCTTTCTCATATCTCCCGACTGCGGTAGGAAATTAGGTGTTTGGATTTGAAATGTTTAGTTTGATTTCAGCTGAGTTTTATAAAGAGCTTGAAATCGATAGTAAAATTTACTTATATTCACTCAAACTATAAAATAAGATTTAAATATGTTGTGCGAATTGTGGTTCCCAGGTAAGTTTACTAAAGTAAAACTACTAAACCCATCTGTACCAAATTTTAACTACATACATCATTTTCATAGTTCTAGGAAGGTTTAGCAATAATGAAATTCACAATGATAAAAATTTAAATGTAGAATGAACTGCCTGGAAGCCGAATATGAAAAATCAGTAATTGTCACAGATTCAATGAGTGTGTTACTGGCAATAATGAAGGATCAGTCTCAATATGTAACAATTTTAGAAATTATTGAGCTTATATGGAAAACTCAAGAGAAACACTATATGATTATTTTTAATTGGGTTCCTTCCCACTGTGGCATTTATGGAAATGAGAGAGCTGATTCAGCAGCTCAGTTAGCAAAAATATAGTGACGGTGATATTGTTAAAAACATCAACCTTATTCCTAAGGAAGACTGGGTGAGGCATGTGAGATGCTCGATTCAAGCCAAGTGGGATGAGACGTGGAAAACAAATAGATCTAAATTGTTAGATGTAAAGTCGAACAGCTGAGCAAAGTGGCAAACAAGTTGTAGGACGTCTAGAAAGGAGGAAACAATTTCGTGCCGCCTGAGAATCGGCCACTGTGAATTCTTACATGGCTACCTTCTCCGCGGCTTGGAGCCCCCTACCTGCCTCAACTGTCAGGAACCCAGGACAGTAAAACACGTATTAGCTGATTACCCACAGTTTTCGTCTCTAAGGAAGAGATTGAAAATTTCAAATACACTGAAAGAAATTCAGATGGTGAAATTCACAAGATGGTGAAAATCAGTGATGTTATTGTTGGATTTTTTAAGGCTACCAGGTTTTATGAACGGATATAGGGGATAAAAAATCGAAGATGAACTGCCAATGACCCTGAAGGGTAGAGGCAATAAAATAAATAAATGTACAATTTTGAGTTGTAGAAAGTTGTTTTCCACACTGTTACGTACTTTTACTGTTACTGAAATTAAAATCTAACAAGTTGGAATCAAAAAAATTATTTCTGCTGGATAACAATAATTACCGAATCAAAATGTCGATCCTTGGCTTTTTGATATTTATTAATACTTTTTAACATATAATATAATATGTAAAATTGTCATTCATGGGCCTTTAGTTGTAAGCATTGATAATGCAGTCCATTATTCGCAAGAATATCTTAATAGTCCCTGTCAATTTGGATTACAAACTCATACATTAAAATTAAAAATTGTATATCTAATTATGCTTTAAGCAATCTTCAAGCACCTAATAAGTTCAATTATTACCAGGTTAACAAT
Source organism: Euschistus heros (assembly GCA_003667255.2). Lineage (NCBI taxonomy): Eukaryota > Metazoa > Arthropoda > Insecta > Hemiptera > Pentatomidae > Euschistus > Euschistus heros. The sequence goes on from RCWM02000004.1 coordinate 2,389,167, forward strand.
TACTGCTATCGTGAAAATATGATTTGGCATTTGAAAATATATTAGAAAAAACACATAAAACCTCCATTATTAGTTAAAATTACCTTCAATAGTTCTAAGATTTCTTTAATTAGGTATGTGATCGGGTGAGTCCGCGACGAGGGATCCTAGTCTATACTAATATTTTAATAGTTATTTTGCACAAGATCTGTAAATTTATTTATTTTCATCTCTATTATAATTATTCGGTTCTATTTTTTATTAATTTTACTTTAAATTAGTCTAAATGTTTTTATTTACCTCACTTCTATTAAAATTAAATAAGAATATCCATTATGAAATGATTTGGCATTTATGGTATAATACCAAATACCTGGCGAGACTCCATAATTATTCCAATCCTCAAAACGGGAAAAGACAAGCTCATTCCATCCAGTTACCGTCCTATATTCCTGACAAGTTGCCTCTGCAAAGTAATGGATCGAATGGTAAATAAAAGATTGATGTGGATCCTGGAGAAGAATAATTTTATCCAATCGTTTCAATCAGGTTTCCGAAAAGGCCGATCAACAATTGATCAAGTATTGATTTTAGATACGGAAGCACAATATGCATTTGTGAAGGGTCAACAAATGATTGCTGTCTTCTTCGACATGCTAAAGGCGTTCGACAACGTAAATCATGCTGTCATACTTCAAAAATTATCATCGATAGGAATCCGGGGACAAATGGTTTCATTCATTAGACAATTTCTAAGAAATCGACATTTTAGGGTACGGATGGGATGCCAATATTCACAAGATCATAGACAGGACAAAGGAGTTCCTCAAGGGTGTGTGCTCAGCCCAACACTTTTTTCACTGGCTGTAAATGATTTAGGGCTCAACCTACCTAGAGGAGTTAAGCCTCTTCTATTCGCCGACGACTTCTCAATATTCTACCGATCAGAAAGCATTCTGGATATCCGACTAAAATTGCAAGAGGCACTGAACCGAATCCATCACTGGTCGACTACTGTAGATATCCAATTCTCAACAGAGAAAACAAAATGCATCCATTTCAGCCGAAAAGGCAATACACCTTCCTCACCAGAACTGTTCTTAGGAAACTATCCTATACTAATCATCACAGATTTTTGGGTTTTAATTTTGACAAAAGACTAAATTGGGAATATCATATATCCTCCTTAAAAATAATTGCAATAAAAAAACTAAATATTATTCGGGTTCTCAGCAATACAAAATGGGGTGCCGATAGAATGAGCCTACTCAGAATATATCAAGCATTAATTTGTTCCAAAATGGACTACGGTTCCTTCGTTTACAGCTCTGCTCGTTCCCGTGTTCTATCCAAACTCGATACCGTTCACCACGCCGGAATCCGAATCGCTACAGGGGCATTTCGAACAAGTCCAATTCTTAGCGTGTGTTCCGAATCAGGACTATCACCACTCTTATTTAGAAGACTAAAATTGGCAATAACCTATGTTTCTAAAATATACCCACAGACAGGACATCCGACTTACAAATATATTTTTAACTCTAAATTTTCTAACTGTTTCAGACAAAAACAAAATTCAACTCTCCCGTCATCAGAAAGAATCTCCTCAGCTATATCTTTCCTTAAAACGATACAAATTACCCCATCTGTCAATGATACCCCACCCTGGACCCACCAGCGTCCTCAAACAATGCTTGACCTGACAAAATACTTAAAAATAATACCGAAATATCTAAATTCAAAGACCTCTTTTCCAGCATTATTAATAGCATGCCAGAATCATTTATAATCTACACAGACGGTTCAAAATCTGATCAATCAGCAGCTTCTTCTTTCGTTACAAAAGATTACACTCACAAAATAAAGCTTCACAAATTATCCAATATTTACACCGCCGAACTTAACGCAATAGCTGCAGCTCTCCACTTTTGCATGACCCTTACTCACAATATTATAGTGATAGTCACTGATTCGTTGAGTTCTCTGAAGGGCCTAGACTGTATGTATCCGAAACATCCCAAAATCCCCGTTATACACTCCTACCTATCCACACCACAATGGAAGGTTTAGGCAAAACAGTAAAGTTTATATGGATCCCCAGCCACGTGGGTATTGTGGGCAACGACCTGGCCGATCTAGCTGCAAAGGAGGCTCTCGAACTACCGGGGCGAGGCAAGATCTAACTCCATCTAATCTACGAAGAGCCCTAGAGAGGGAAAAGATGCTGGATGGCAGTCAATGTGGGACGAAAGCCCTCCGAATAAACTGAAAATGATTTAAAAAAATGTCAAACCCTGGAATACATACAGCCGCCAAAGTCGTAGAGAGAAGTCGTACTGACGAGACTCAGGATAGGCCACACCAGATTAACACACTCCTATCTTTTCACAAGGGGGGCTCCGCCCAGGTGCAAATACTATTTTGGTATACTAACGGTGATACACATTTTTCAGGAATGTCCTTTTTTTACATCGCGCCTAAATAGCTTAGGACTAAATACAGACCTTCCAACAATCTTGGGAGACAACAATGAAAAAATAGAATTAGTGTTCAAGTTTCTGAAATTGAGTGGCTTGTTGACAGAAGTTTGACATAAAAGATAAATAAGCAATAAAATATAATTCGATATGAAAGATATCAATAAAAATAAGATAAATAATACAATACAGATGTGGAGAATAAAATAAGAAAGAAAATATGGCGTTAATAACCGATGCAGTTGTACTCCATTAAACTAAACAACAACAACAACAACAACCTCACTTCTATGTTCATTACATTTTAATGAACATAATAATATTACTATAATAATATTTTTATGTAAAACATAATATTATTCTCTTTAATTCTAAAGGGACTTGTTCCCAGAATAAATAATGAATTTTATTATTATTATCTCTATCTTAATAATAGCTGGAATTTTAATTTATTTTTTTTTATTTGCATCTATCCCTCAGGGACATTGGCTGTTAACCTTCAATTTTTATTCCAAAACCGTCTATAAAACCTGATGGCCCACACGTAATACAATTATACACAAATTATTTATTTACAATTTTTTCACCCCATTTGTATTTACATAAATTTAATCTTGCATATGTAGAGACATAACCTCATTCTCTTGTGAACTTTACTTGTACTCAAGGATGCCAATTATTCTTAGATACACGTTATAAAATTTCTTTTGCTGTTCAAGATATTACTTAATTATACTATTTAATTTGTTTGTCTTGTTTTTATTTTGAAGCTCTCTCTTCTTTTATAATATTATTAATATGAAATATTAATATTTCGAATGCGAACAGTAAGCAGTTGACTTTACATTTCCATGAAACCATGTGGGTGTAAGCTTATCCCAGGTGAGTGACGTTGCATATCTTATACATGATAGCCCCCAGCTGCTTCCACCAGGAACATGGTGGCTGGCACTGATTCCACCAAGGATATTATATTACAGAGCGTTCTTCACTCATCAACTGATTTTATCTGCTTTTGAAATTAAGTGGAATATTTTCTACATTTATTTTATTTTATATTTTTCAATCAATCTTTCATTGAGAAAGTATTACCATCTGCCTCAAAGTGGGAGATAATTAATATGGATGGAATATGGACACAATGTGTGAAATTAGAAATAAATGAAAAGAGAAAAAAAATAACATAAAGAACCTCATAATATGTCTTACAATAAATAAAGTGAAAATAAATTAAATGAATAAATAAAGAACCTCAAAGTATAGAATATATAATCTGAAAAAAATTCGATATAATAAATTACATACAAATAAAATAAAATAAACATATAAATATAAAAACAACAATAATAGTAAAATTTTAAATTAAAAGTTAAAAATGCATTCATACTTTATTTAAAATATACACACATCTGAGGTATTCCTAAACCAGAATTGTCCCTCCACTTATGGAGGGACCAGCCAAGTCCAAGGCGTTCCCAGTGTTTCTCTATCAACTGCGTCACTGGAATAAAAACCCAGTGGAGGCTGAATGAAAGCATTATAGTACAGTCATACAGGGCGTTAGTAGAGAAGCCGGCCATTGTAAGGAGTCCATGTCGAATTTTATAATAGACCACTTTAACTTGCCAGAAAGGGTGAGTGGTTCTACATTTATATAAGTACTTAAAATTGTTTTCAATAGGAAGGAAACATCTACAGATACAGAATGCCTTTATGCGTAGCATTTCTTTTAACGATATCAATTTATGATCGATACACTTAAAGAGGAAGGCGGGGCAGAACGTAATTTATTGGGAGCTTTGAACGCTTGTCTAGTAAATGTTGGAGTAGTCGGAAACATGGCAGTTTCTTATCTTTTGAATCTGGTGTATTTAAGTACTTAAAATTAAAAGGAAGGAAACAGCTCCAAAATTTAGCTGTATGTTTAAATACCTTTTTTGCGTAGCATTTCATATTATGATAATAAGTAATTATTTATGCACTTATAGGAGAAGGTAGACGAGAAAGGATAAGGAAGGACGCTGAATTTAACACCAGGTTGGATGAATAATGGAATCATTATTAACTGCGAAATACTCACATTTTAAAGTGTGACAGCTATTAATTTTTTTAAAGTCTAATTATATTCTTTACTAATTATATTCTTCACACAATAACATTGAGTTTATTATATATTTGTTACTTTATCATTTAATATATTTATTATTCTGTTTGGTGAAAAAATGTAAGAGAATCTATATTTTAATAAAAACTTTCATATTACACCGTTCCACTTTCATATTCCCTTAGGAATGGGGCGGAACGGAACAATATGTCTGTCAAGTCAATTCTTGGTTATAATCTCTTTCCTTTCTTGTTTTGCTTGTCTTTAGACGTCTTTTGATTTCTCCTCAGCTTCCAACCCAGGTTGGTAGGTATATTCAGTTATTATTATTGTTGAATCGATATTATTGTTCGATGCTGGAATTCCAATCTCATTTGATTTATGAATGTATACTTTAATCGCAGCACCTAAATAAAAAAAAAATTGAGAGTTGGTTGTCATGATTTTATTTTCAGTGTTATCAATTATTGTGACGTTTTGAGATTTAATTACTTAGAGGCACTCCGTATTTAAAAAAAACAAACTATTCATTGATATTTACGACTGTATACATTATATACAACAAGTAAATTTGAGGAAAATTATCAAATTAACTAGTCAATAACATACAAATAATTACTCACTAGTGGGGTCACCTGTGGTGTAGTGGTTAGCATAGCAACCTACTAAACCCAAGATCGCGGGTTCGCAGCCCGGCAGATGACCTTAGCTATGCCGTCCTTCGGAAGGGACGTAAAATGGGGTCCCGAGCCTGTGCGATGACAGGTACTCGTTAAAGATCCCTATCCTAATTATACCTGGATAGGCAAAATTTAGGACTCCCACCGTAGCATCGTTCGATTAGCCATAGCAGCATAAAGTGACGTTAAACGAAATAAACAATTACTCACTAGTAGCACTTCAATAAAAGTTATACATTAGAAGATCTCTTGGCCATCTTCTTTGCCTCGGAGATTTATCGGGTATTGAGTGTGAAGCGAGTTGGGAGACTTGTGTGTTCGAGTGGATATAGGTTTTACTATGTTTATTTCCACCAAATTGAATTTTAATGGAAAAGTTTCATGTTTATAGGAATATATGTCAAAGTAAAAATAAGTGAATGATCAAACTTACCAAATCCCTTTCTCTTCCATTTTCTAACGACCACAGCACAAAAAACATAAACTTAGACTGTACTTCATTATTTTTTTTATCGGTTTTATACATTCAAAGAGTGAAAGAAAAAATATTGAACTTCTATTTTATAGGGCGGTTGATTTGATTACCAGTTGATCTGATGGCAGTTAACAATCGTTCTTTCCGCTGTGATATTTCATTTACAATTGCTTTCTTTCATCCCCTCCCCCGCATAGACACATTAAGTTTGTTGTATAAATATTAAAAATCTAGATCACAATAAAGTTAGTGTCAACTTCCGGTTATTAAAATTATTGCGAATTTTTTTTTCAGAAGGCAGCCTGCAAACTGTTTTATAACTAATTTTATTACAAGACGGTATCAAGAACTAATACAAGAAGTGATTACAAGACTTAGGTTTAAATAATGATCCCTAAGTATTAATGGCTATGTTAAATTTATCTATATAACGATTATTTATTTATTATTTAATTAAATTATTTTATTGAATAAATATTGCAATATGTGCAACGAAAATATATAAAATAAAAATAAATTAAAAAATCTAACAACTCAAGTTGCAAAACACAGTAAATAATAATATCAAATAAATTAGAAAATATAGCATAAGACAATTTTAAAAATAAAAATGAAAAATAAGCAAACTATACATATATTCAATATATACTAGCATCCCAGGGAAACCCTGAACCAAACATACTCCCCTTCCTCCCCCCGACTATTACAATTATTAAGCGTTAACAAAACATTTCTGAATATGAATATATTCAATTACATTACATAAAAAATTTATCTTAAATATTTGAAATTTCTTGGTTAAAAATACTTTGTTATCTTGCCCTGACTGTAAATCTTCCCTTTCACCGACCACATAAATTAGAAGTCAGACAAAACTAAAAAAATCATATACAAAATATTATATAATCCAAAATTTATGAACGAAGATCATAAATAACTAACCTCGCTGTACATCAATAACATGCTTAACGAATTATAGGACCCACAATTCAGCAATCAGTTCTAAATGAAACTAAAACATATTTCCAGAAATATACTGCTTCAGAAAATCCGTTAATTTTAGGAAATAGAAAACAATGACAAACTCTGTAAAACGTTCTACCACTTTTTACTACTAGAAAAGAAATGGACTTATATTAATAACTTAAATTTTTAATTCAATTTATATTATTTTAATTGTATTTTATTTATTCCTTTTTATGTATTTTTTTTTCTGCTGATCAGTATTATTTGAATATGTAAATGGTCATGATACCAGAAACATGTAAAAAAACTATTCTGTGATCTGTAAATTTGTAAATAAACAAAACTTTATTATTATTAGATAAATTGCGTATCATGTTGAACTGACCCTATGTAATAAACCAATGTACAGTTGTACTTTCATAGCCTAGCCCCACCCACTCCCCCTATAAAAGTCGATGCTAACAGAATGGATCCTAAATTTATTCTATTATCATAACTTTATATCGATAACTTGGAATTAGTCCGGAAGTTGGAAAGGTCAGAGTTCACAATGGCTGTCATATCTGGGCGATGCCCTGAGGGTTCTTCTTAACTGGTTCCAATTTATTTAGTTAATAGAGCTAATATTTACACAAAAAATAATCGAATTTAATGTACTCCATTTTCTCCTGCAGATAATTCATTTTGCTATCGGTACTAATCGGGTTGAACACTCTTCTCAGGATTAAACCCAAATAATTTATATTTTATATTCAATTATTTATCTTCAGCTTCCACATTCTGTAAATAGTACAATATAAAAGGTTATTATCTTAACAAATATTTCATAATCTCATGCAAATGACCACAGGTACAGGACGGTCTTGTTCCTTGGACGACACTCTCCATTGTTTGTTGGTATTGGTTTACTTCCTTATGTACTCTAACTAGGGCAGGAAGGATAGGTTATCCCACAGATTACCAAACTATTCTAGCCAGGGTAGGAAGATCAAAATTCGTTCTGTGGATCCGCCACGAAATAAATTTTAACCCGTCTAGGTGGGATTCGTACCGAGTGCTCTGTGACCCTCGCCCCAACTCGCTCGGCCATTGTGACAGTCAGACAGTACCCTGACACTCAGGTTGGTTCATATAATGACACATACGTATCCCCCTTGATTTAAAGTCAAGACAACAGGCTAACAAAAGAGAAAAAATTAAGTTGCAAAATATATTAATACTACATGAAAAATAAATATTTCAGTGGTAACTTCAATTTAAATTTTTTTTTTACCCTTCATTTCATCGTAATTATTAAAGTTACATTTAAAACTTAAACGTAAACCACAATGTGTGTGTTTGGTGTGTGTGTGTGTGTGTGTGTGTGTGTGTTTAATTATTGTGAGAATAAATCACAATAATTAGCATCATGTACCGAGTCAGTGATCCCTAGTAAATAAGGCTCAGACATTTTCGTTTCAAGATAATACGAACTTTATTACCTTACATTTAAACTTACTTAAAACTTGTTTCAATTTCCAGAAAATAGTGGTGAGAACTCTATAAACGTCAGATGTTTGTACTTAAAAAAAACTCTTTAAAAACTTTACTCTGTAATAGAAAAAAAAAAAAAATCACAACTGCTCTCATAACAAACAAACGAACGAAGACAAAAAAATGTTTTTTGCACTATAGTAAGTAGTGTTTCCCACAAGAAAAACAAATGCCGAGGTTGAGAATAGTGATCCAGGGTATATTATTTCCAATGTACAACGATCTCCTCTGTATAATTGGAATGACAATTATATAAAACATACTGAACACCTTTCAGTGGTTAAACCCAAAATAACTAAGGGAAAGCTACCTACCCGTGTTTTAATTATTTCGTTTAAAGACAGAAAACTACTGAAGGTCAGTCACTTTTCAACTTGTGACAAAGAGGATCTGCTGAATAGTGTCAAAAAATGAAGGGGGTGAAGACGAGCGGTTCTAAAAATGAACGAGATAAAAAAAAAAAGAATAAATTGAAAACAAATTATATTGATATTATTTATCAGATGAGTATTACATTTTTTAGTAAATTAATCTATTCTTATAAAATGTGGTATCCTTAAGCTTTATGATGAACTCCAAACTACTGAATTCAGCCTTTGAGTCCAGCTGTAAGCAGATTTTATTCTGTTGTATTAGCCGATGATCAACAATGGAGTTTGGAAACCCTCTTGGCTTTCCCGCACCTTGCTTTTATAAAGTGAATACCCTTTCCTCATGGTTGATTCTGATTTCTTTCATATCTCCTCCTTGCACAACTGTTGTCCAAAAATAAATAGCCAAACTTCAATAAATTACTGAACCCAAGATTCTTCGTTGTTAGTAATAGTACAAATCATAGTTTTAGTTTTATGAACCATCCGAGGCGTCTGAAAAGAAGATGGCCAAGAGACCTTATATTGTAGAATTTTTATTGAAATGCTACTGATTAGTATTTCTTTTCAAGTTTTGACATGTTATTGTAATCATTATCAACACATTTACTAGACGTATATATTTTTGGGCAGTTGTAAAATTCAATAAATGGATAAAAAAAAAATGAAGTATTATGAGTCATACTGATATTTTTCTTAAACCAACGTTAATAATGAAATGTTTATAAACCTTTTAGGTAAAGATAACTAAAATATTAAATTAAATCATGAAGAATTTAATTGTCTTAATTAATACATTTATTAAATTTCAGTGATGTAAAAAGCATCTATTTTATGTTTAAATGAATGAATTTTAAAAATTACCCCGTTATAAATTGTTTAAAAGAATTCGTCATGATAGTAAAATCGATACCTTGCCTTGAATAAAGACCTAGATATTCTCAAGGCTTCAAATATACAAAATATGATAGATGTGATGGTGGCAGTCTCTCTGGCTGAATAATGGCGTTTTCCGTTACGTAAGCCACATCTTTTTTCTCATTTATATGCCACGTGTTATGGTTATTTTCGAAAAGTGCTCCTGTTACGTGTTCTGTTTCATGAACAAAGATTTATCAAGTCTGGAAACTTTGAAATTTTCAATGGTTTCATCTATAACAAATATAAATAAGAATTTATTAATTACGCAAATTACTTTTAACAAATTATTAAATAAAAAAAAATTCAGTATTAAAAAAAACCTATCGACGTGTAATATTTTCCTGAATTTCACTTCGTTTCTTTCTATATTTATGTATACATAATATCGCATATTATTATATTTATTCTTAATAATAAATAATATATAAATACGGATATATATATATATATGTGTATGTGTGTGTGTGTGTGTGTGTGTGTGTGTGTGTGTGTGTGTGTGTGTGTGTGTATATGTATACATAAATTATGAAATAACAAAATAAAAAAGAAAAAATAGACAAAAAATAAATAAAAAATAAACTGACTAAACAGACCCAAAAATAAACCACCTACGCTGCGCGTAATTGGTTAGTTTTAAAAATCTATGATTCCTAAAATCTGCGTGACTGTCTAAAATTTGGAAAACAAATTTTGTCATATCTCTGACCATATTCCGTGTTTAAATGTTATACTTTTCAATAGATTACATTGTTGTCGTTCAAATAATATACATTTATAAAATATATGTATAAAATTTTAAATCTGTACCTCTTCAAAACATATGTCGGATTTTTAAATACTGTTTAGTGCTACTTTGTTCTGTGAGTAGTATTAGTTTGTGGTTGTTGGTTTGCATATGTTTGTGAAATGTAAGGACTTTGATGAAGTCACCCTCGATTGGTTCCATCATTCCACCAATCAGATTCAACCAATCAATCAGAGGTTATGCCTCGCTCAATATATATGATAAGGTACATACATTTTCTTCTTAAGATATCTAAATTTTTTTCCATTGTCAATAAAATAGTGGGATTTTTCAAATTTGTTCCCTGTCTTTCCTGCAATATTTTTATTTCATTTTTAAACTCGAGATATAAAATTTAATGATGATTCAGAAGAAACTTTACGATATTTTTCAGGACTTCAGGGGCCTATACCTATAAACCTCCGCACTCATAAAGCAATAGAACTTCCTTACAAATCCAAGGACCCCAGATGCGGCCTTCCCTTTTTAGATAAGATATAAGGACTGAATAAGAATTGTAATAGAAGGAGAAGGTCAGCAATATATGGAATATGCAATAGATTTAAATATCACAGGGCATCGCAATGTTCGTATGGTAATTGATTTTTCTGAGAAAAAAAAAAAATTAAAATTTGTGTGTTCGAAAAATGTATTAGTTTGTAACGAAAATCCTTGTACTTGAACACACTCCTTAATTCCAGCACTCATAATTAATCCTATAAGAATGTTTTTGTCTCTACTATTTATGTCAATTTTTACTTTGAATAATTCTTTAGTTATTTGTGAATTGAGTTTGCTTTATGTGGTCATTAATATTTTTAAAACGCAAGTATAGTATCAGGAGAAAATGATCGCGATTCACAATACTTTGAGACAATATTGAAAAAAAAAGAGTAAGGACAAAGATGAAGGAGTATTCTATCGAAATGCAATCGCGCTTTGGTTCCTTTGGATCGGATGCATTTGGAAGGTGATGCTTCGTGTTTCGTGCTGCTAAAGTACTAAAATGCGTTTTGCATTTTGAGCTAGTTCCTGTACTCACTAAACTTTACTGTGAACAGCTAGACAGAGGTGATGCAGTTTTGAGTTCTAAGTACACAGCTTTGGTCAACTAGAACTTAGCCAATTCGGTACACAATGCCTCTGCACATCGTACTCATTTAACCATGGAAAAATTATCGGAATAGCAAGGAGTAAACGACTCGTCTTGCGAGTAGCCTAGATAATTAAACATCAGATTGCCATTTGTTTAGATCAGTGGCTCAGTTTTCAAAAGCTCGAATCTTTGGTGACTATGAGGACATGAAAATTGGATCAAAAGAGTTGTTTGCCTCAACACCAAAGGAGTGTTACCAATAATAATGGACCAACCAATAATAATGAAATAAAGCTTATTTATCTGCCGCTTAGATAAGAATTTTTAATTCGAAGACTAGTTTAGAATTTTAAACATTCATCATCAGGTCTAAAAAAAAAACAAAAACTCAATTTCTCCCTGACTGGTGAACTGTTGAAAGCGTTAACAACGGCGGAATATCCTCCCGCCATCTTAAAATCGTTAAATCTTGGAATATTTCAAAATAGTATTCTTAAAGAAAAATTATGAGGACAACACTGGCGGAATATCCTTCGGATAACTTAAAAACCGTTAAATCCTGGAATGTTTCAACATATTATCCTTAAGGACGAAAACTAATATAAATGTGGCCCAAAGATGTCCGTCCGCCATCTTAAAATAGTATCCTTAATGAGGAAACTAATGCTAAGTGGGGAAGAAGAATGGCCAAGGATGTCCTTCGGCCTCCAAAAAATGTCAGATCCTAACATATCTGAAAAACAGCACCAAGACCTTTTGTAATAAAAATAATAATATTATATAATAAAATATCATTAAGAATGACAAATCCAGGTTACTTGAAGAGGAGTGTTTGTATAAGCTAGTTTAACAAAAGAGTGGGGCATATCTGAAACAATTGCACACGGGATTTATTTATATGCTCTGTCCTTTTCTTTTTCTTTTTTGTCCTTTTTATTCAATACCCGCCCAGTTGATTCCCCTGGCCTAGTTCAGCAGATATAGATATAGATAGATAGATATAGAGTACGTCAAATATTTATTTACAGAACTCATTTCGTACAAAAAGGACCGCAATCAATCCTTATCTTAGAAATAAAAATGAAATTTGAAAAGGCTATCCTTACTATTAATTTTATTTTTATTTAGATACAAAATAAACAAACTTGTTTACATCAGTAAGTTACTTAAAAATTTTCAATTACTCTCATTTCTAAAATCCAGGATGACAGAAAATGTGTTTTTTATTTCAACATTAAAATTAGAAAGTAAAATTGATAAAAGATTTTTTGGAGGATGCAGTTCTATGCACAGCAGTATACATTTTGGTGGGTTCGGTTCTTCAATTTAGAAGCTGGATGGAGGGGCGCAGAGTAAAAAAAACAAGGAATTTAGGAATATTTTTAGTTTTTATAGAGGTGGTGATATGAATGTGCTTTGGAAGTATTTATATCGGAAATCGGGATATTGTCAAACGATTTGAAAATTGGAGTAAGAACTGAAGTAAGAAGTGAAACCGCCTGAGGATCCTGAAAATAAATCTGATGAAGTCTCTTACATCTCATTTCGAGCTCACCAAAAAGTCCTCCCCTTCCGTGGGCGAAAGGAGAGGGGACGAGAGAAGATACATGTCGGATACTTTGCAGGAATCATGTAATTTTAGAAGCTGTTAGAGTTGAAATGGATTTTCTGTATTTTAACGCATTCTAAAAGTTTCATAAATATTAAAAAAAAAAAAAAAAATTAAAAAAATGGTCTTATACCGCCTCCGATTCCCCTCTGATCGCAACCTGCTGCTGGCTAACTTTGTTTCCCTCAAAAGATTTTACTTTGCATGTTGAAAGAGAAGACTTTCAAATGCAGATATTTAAAGATAGTCGAGGAAGCCTGTGAACTGCCTTCGAATCTTGTTACGATTTTTTTTTTTTTTATTGTAATTATGTAGAAAAAGGTTTTTATGTAGGGAAAAAGGTTAACCATCCAAATGATTATTAAGTGTAATATACCTATTGCTCTAATAATTTTGTAAATTAACCAAAGATCAATATTACATGTAGTTTGGATGTATAATTTATTCAATTTTCAGTTGTTTTTTTTATTTATACATTATATTATATACTATTTGGTTAGGTTATTTTTTATGATACAGAGAAAATAAAAGAACAACTAATATCTCTTAATAAAACATTTATTAGAAAATTTCTATTTAACTTTTCAAGGCTGAGCGTTAATTATAAGTCTTGGAATCAAGAATAATAATAATTTATAACAAAAATGAGTATCGTGGTATTAAAAAAATATATAAAATATATTTGATATCAATATGCATCAAATTTCAATAGACATATGCATACAAGAAACAGGTAATTTAAATTTGAGGCATATTAATATAAACAAGTGTTTAGTATATTTCTTAATATCACAATTTACATTTTATATTCTTAATTATTATTATTATTGTTGATTCCAGGGTAGAAAATGTGGCTTAGCCATGAAACCTTGCCCAAATAAAGAAATGTAGAAATTTTCTGATAAAGGTTTTATAAGGGGATATTATATGATCTTTTCTTTTCTATACATATTGTTTATATTGTATAAATTGATTCATAACCATCCATATTACTTATTTCCCTTAAGAACGTAGATTTTAGTATTTATGCAATAAAAACTTTCTTAAAGAAAAAAAAAATTAGGATAATTTCTGATTTATTGCCTAAAAAAACAAAACAATAATAATAATTCCTAAAGATTTTATCCAAAAATACTAATACAGTAACTATAAAAAAATAAAAATATTATCTAGCAATTCTAATTCTAATAAAAATATAAGTATTTTTACGGAATTATCAACTCTACATGTATGTATGCATTTATCCTAATTTAAATAAAATTACAAATTAAAAAAAACTTAGTATGATTCTGTCTAAATGATTCGAATCATATTAGTTGGAGCAGCTTGATTGCTGACTGACCAAACCCTGTTTGTATTCAGATTAAATCAGTAACCATATTTTATATTTCGAAAGTTGTCGGATTTGTGGATTTAACATGCTTGAGTTGAACTCATGCTGACTGTGTAAATATTTTACATGCTATGAATGACTATTATTTTTTATTCTTTGGTTTATTTTTTTTACTATTCATTTGTTTTATTTTAATTTTTTTATTTCTTTTATGTTTTTATATTTTGAATCTATTTATTTAATTTAGTCCCTATTAATTTAATTATATCAATTAATTTAATCGCTATTGCTTATTGTACTTAAGTAAGACAGATTTTAATATTTTTTTAATAAAAAGATTGAACAAAATTAAAGGCTCCCTTAAGCCTGTGAAAGATTGACATGGAACATGTTTTAGGAGTTGCTTCCTTGACTGTCGATGCTTATGTGTTTTATTTTTATATATATATTTTTTTTTCTTTCAAGCCAATATAGTTCCTAAAAGGTAGGTGCTAGAGAAAAATTTTATGTAACAAAAATTATTCTCCATTTAATTTGTGATTGAGAAACCGTCAGAAAATTTTCGATGCGAGCAATACCAAGAGCGTGTCCTGAAAGTACACTTAAAACGTAAGCGAAACGTGACTTTTTTCATTCAAACCAATGTAGCTCCTAAAAGGTAGTTCATAGTGACAAAGGCTATACAACATAAAACATTTTCCATTAAATCTCTTCAAAATTTCCAACCGAGCAAGACCAACACTAGAGCGAGTCAAACTACGCCTAACTTTCTGTGTTCCCCCAAAATGTATCACTTTTGACCTAAGCCACGGGTAAAACATGTTCCATGTTTCAGACAGTTTTGTAACTAAAAATCAATAAGAAAAATAAAATTGACATAAAGCTTTAGGAAAGCCAAACAAGCCATAATATAGTAGTGAGCTTGCTGCCTCCCCTCTCCATTGCTCCACCCATTATACATTACATTACTCACCCAAATGGAAGTACACTGCTCGGGCATTGAACCCCGGGGGTGAGCCCGAGGTTGAAATGGGGTAAATGTTCGGTGTGACCCGGAAGTGCTGCTGGCAGCTGTTATGGCTGCATTCAGTCTCCTGTATATTTTATCCAGCTCCATATTGTACACCGTTGCATCGTTAGCTAACATGGCGTAGCCGAGTTATTAAGCAGGCATCAATAGCTTGTGTTGGAGATGAAATTATTTAAAAGTCACTTTAGCATTACAAATGTTATTCAAATGCAACATTGTTCAATTATTCATGCATTCTATCCCTTCCATTACGGAACCTTTCATACAATTTGCTCCGCAAATCAAGTTATTCATGACATTAACATCCCCAGCTTAGTCAATCCATATATTTCTGTTCTTACTTGTTAACGAAAAGATTTTTACTGATAGCTTTTTCGCAACAGGTTAAGCTAACCTGATCGATATAAATTAGTATCTTTTAACAATATTCGCATTAATCTCTGTTTAACAGATTATCTACCAAGACTCCTCTCAACAGTATATACTGAACTTTGACTCACTCCTAGGCGTTTATCCTAGATGGGAATCAGTAGCTGGAAATCATAATATTGACTATAGAAACTAAATTATGACACAAAGGGTTGTTTAGTGTCTGTTGAAAACTGATTAGAGATTAATCGTAAATTTCATTATTGTACTGTGAGGTCTGCAGCATTGTGAAATAACCTCTCAGCACATTTTTTTTTTTTTTGTTAACTAATGTACTAAATTCATGGCACTTTAATTTATTACCTCGCTCAATTTTTTTGTAGCAGTATATACAATTTTTATTATTCGCCTCAAACTTTTCGCATTTCAGAAGTGATAAACAAATTAAAAAGAAATAAAAAGAAAACTATCTCTAAGGGCCTCTAAGGGAATTCAGAGTTAAAGGTCTGGGAAAACCTTTCCTTAATGAAGCTGAGGCATTAAATATTTTAAATGGTAAATGTTGGTTATATCTATTAAAGTATTGTCAAGTAGCATGGAAGTACCGTTTAAGTTTTTCCAAGAATTTAATTACAGTTAAGTATTTGTTTTAAAAAATGTTAATAAGTAAAATGTTATTTTCCAACTTTTGTTTTGTTTTCATAGTGCTGTATTTTATTATTATAACAAAAAATATGTTAATTTTGTTTTTAATGATTTATATTGTATTTACGTTTTCTCTATTTATTAATATCATATAGTTAAAATGTTAAGCCATAAAGGTCAAACTCCACTCAAAGACTCCTCTGATGGCAAATGCCGAGGGTAGTCTTTGTTGTGCTAGTATTAATACTAGAAGTACATGTATGTATATATTATATCGCTCTATAAATACATTATTATTGTTATTATTATTATAAGGCCCTGCAATATTTGTGGGAAAACATAAAATACTAAAAGTATATATTAGGTTATCCGGAAATGTATGCAGATCGATTGTTCTAAAAAGTAAAAATAATTTAAATGTTTATCTTTAATCAAAATGCTATCTATTACTCTCAATACATTGTTGTCAATGAGATAATAAATGTTCTATGCCCTATGAATAGACGTTTGGGTCTGTGGTATTAACAAAACACATCAGAACCGAATTTTGTTTTTGGAATTTTTCTATCTCTTAAAAAGCAGTCCAGGTGTCCAGCATTTGATAGTCTAATAATGAGAGGTCTAGAGAATAGGGTGGATAAGTCACAATTTTTGTGAGAACATACGTGGTACATTGCCGGTGAGTCAATGCATGAGGTAGCCTAGTTTCGAGCTATATTGGATATAGCTTTCCTATTGGATTGAGGTGGTTAGTGACGGTCTATTTGATGACAGAACTTATCTCCTGGTTTTCGAACAATTGTTTTATGGTTTTCTTGGTCAAAAGTTATCAGAACATTTAATTAAGGGAGGGAATCTCAGAATTCGGTAATTTTTATAGCCGTAAAATAATTTAATTTCTTGCGTATCTTGTAGTGTTTCCTAATCAGTTTTTGTAGCTTCATATTAGTCACTAATTCTTTTATGAGGGAAAATAATAACGGAAGTTCGGTAAACGAAAACATTTGTTTATTTGAATTTTTTTTTTTATGTCAATTTGTGATAATTTTCTTAATTTCATATGATTTTTGAGGCTTTCTGGAAAAAGTATTTTCCAACTGTTAAAAATATATTTCATACCTTCAGAATCAATGCTATTGGATTGAAGCCCACAATTAAAACTACAAACTGAACCGGATGAGGTTGACTAGCTGAGGCGTGCAGTTGATTGTCGGTTGTTATCGACCTCAGGTTGTCTGTCACCCGCAGCTCCACGTCGCTCTTGGCCCTCTACCAATTTCCACCCACGTTATTTTAAAAATTATTTGATTTCGAAGATAAGATAGAAAACAGAAATATTTTGTACTTTGTAGTAAAAAATTATTAATTAAAAAAAATCAACAGTAAGAATGAACGGATTCTTGAACAGAACATCTATTTTATAAGAAGTGTTTGTACCATGTTAAAATTGAATTTTAAAAAGACAGGAATGCTACGACTTCCTGCCCTGCAGGATCCTTTAATAATATTCCACTGATCACTGTTGAACAGATCCGCTATCTAGGACTCCATCTGGACAAACGTCTCACTTGGAATCCAATTACAAGACATAAAAAGGAAGAAACTGCTGTTCGTTTCCGACTACTTCAACATTTACTAAACAAGCGTTCAAAGCTCCCAATAAATTACAAAAGACTTATTTACATGATAGTCACCAGGCCAATTTGGACATCCGGAGTTAGGCTTTGGGGCTCCACTAAACCTTACAAGTTTTCTCTTTTCCAATTAATACAATCCAAAATCCTCAATACTCATTATTTCACAAACAAATTTATCCATCTTATGTATAAGTATCTTATGTACTAGGATCTTAATGTTCCTTATGTAGCTGATTTGGCCCAAACCAGATACCTATCCTTTCATAGTAAACTCCATACCCACTTGAATCAACAAGTCTCCCAACTTACTTCACACTCCGAGTTGTCTAAGAAAAAGATGGCCAAGATACCTTCAAATGTACAACTTTTGAAGGTTGTACAAAATTGAAAGGCTGCTAGAGAGTGGTTCTTAACATGTTATTGACCTGTCATTGTTATCATTATTTTCAAATTTACTTATTTTATATTACGTATACAGTTGTAAGTATCAATAAATTGCTTAAAAAAATTATATGATCTTAAATGTATTTTTTTTTTTAAATATATACTTTATATGTATTTGAAATAAATTAAAGAGAAAAAGAAAAGAAGAAAAAAAAAAAAAAACCTGTACCACATACCACGTATAAATGGTGTTGGATTAAGTACTTGGTATGGAAGTATTGTCACGGGACCAACGGTTGTATAAGTTGGTGATGTGGTTATAAATCACGCTCTTTCCCCTCTTATTTAAGGGTATCCAATTTTTAGAGCCTAGATGTGCCCCAAAAGGGTTTCCAGACTGCAAAGTCGATTCACGGCAGAAATTACATTTTCTACCCTCAGCCGGACTAGAACTTGGGAGCTAGGACGTCAGGACCTTACCTTTATACAGATACTTAAAAAAAATTCTCATTCCACACATGAATGTTATCCGGTTTAGGGCCCAGATCCTATAAAAGCTTTACAACAAAGTTTTATTGTATTTAGTGAACCTGAACAAGTAATTATAATGCATATAGTATTTTCGCTGTCCTAATGGTTTACAAATAATATCTACGAGTAAACTTTAAGACGCTAATTCTTATGAACATGTTTTGAATTTGTTTGGTGGGATCCAACAGAAATATTGATCCCTATTTAAGTATTCTCGAGCGGCTTCTTATATCCTTGTTTAGTTGGAGCTATCGGAAGCAATTTCCAAGTCGATTTGGGGTGACTTTCTTCTTCTTCAGAGTTTCTTACATTTCAGACAGTTTTAGAATATTGAACTTTCAAAAAAGTAAACTTCTAGAACTTAATGTATCTTCCTAATCGTTCAATAAGCAATAAAACTTCTTTTAGATTTTAATTAAATTTGACATTACATAAAATTACCCTACTTATTTAATTTTTAAAGATTATATCTTCAATATTTATTGGGATAAAGATTGGCAATCTTACCCAAAATAAATACATACATATATTTACATTAAAAAGAAATCTCGATCGAATACTGGAAGAGGAAGAATTTTTTTTTTTCGTGGCACATTTTTATGGATAAAGAAAATCATTTTCTGATTAAAAAGACACTGCGGAGCTAAAAAAACATGAGCGAAAATATCAAGGCAGCTATTTCACTTGTGATACCTTAGACATAATACCTTACCAGTTAGCAATACCTTCATTGCCTTCCATATAAAGCTCGAGATAATAGCATCTTGTAATAAAATCATATGTTCACAATCAGATTTTTCCGTAGCTCTGCAAGACAAAGTTATGGCTTAAATCAGTATCAATCACTTATTTTATGCCAGTACCACTCAGTAGCCTTTGTGTAAGTTCTGAGTTTACTAGTAGAACTGTTCGATAGGAGATGTGTCGAACTATCTGTCAAGAAATAATCTGTTTTTCTAGCACAATGCGTCATTTTATGCCATACCATCAAAACCTCAGAACTTTTTTGATATTGTAACATTAGATGTTCTGAATCATCAGAAAGTAAAGGATTTAATTACTATTGCGAAAAATTTCAAACTTTTCAGTAAATCAAGAAATTCAAACCATGAAATAATCTACTAATAGTGGAAGGTCTAACTTGATGTGTTTAACTGTAAGTACAGCTTGAGCAACGCCTGGTCTTGAGAACCAGTTTAACTGTTAACAAGTCCTTAATAAATTTAACTTATCTGTCACGATCTTTGCGCTAGGATACTTTACGGACTAAACTCAAGATATCAAATGATTAATTACAATTATTGTAATCTTAACAATAATGGTGTAGAATGTTCCGATTGGTAACCTTTAGAAAATTTGTCTTATTCTCATAAATTTAACGACGAAAGATAGATTTCTTGTTAGTCCAGTAAAATAAGGATGTGGCGAAGAAAATACCATCGAACTTTTATTTTCAACGGATCTTTATGTTTTTTTGGGGTGCTGAATTGGAATTTAAAGTTTGTTACCACGGCACACAGTGGTTCAAATAGCCTGTTTTGCGAAAAAAAACCCTATAACGTTTTATTTAAATGCGATAGAGACTTGAAATTTGGTACTTTAAAACAATATTATTTCCCAGTCATTAACCAAATATAGTGAGCTAAAAATTTTGAGTTGTTCAAAAAATAATCGCCATTTTGATATTTTAAAAACCAAAATATTTTTTTAAATATTGAGGAACGCATCAAATTTAAATCTATTGCAGAGCAGATTAAAAATATGTATAGCATTTTGGGAAAATATCAAATGTTTATTGAATATTTTTAGAAAAATAGCCCTAAAATTTAAAATTGTTTTAAAATTTAAAAACTTAAAACGAATAATATTCATTAATTTTAAGTATGCATTAATTAGTATTAATAATTACCATTTATAAAAGTATTATTCGAATTTCTAAAATAACAATGTTTTTACATCTTTATGTAAATCGAGAATTTTTTTCATCGGTTAAACTCGGTATGTATTGATATATGGATCTGAAGCTGCTAGAAGCATATTCATCACGTCTTCATTTGTTGATGTTCTTGAGCACTTTCGCGAATGATCTAACCGAAAGAGTCTTAAGTCTTTATTTCGAGCTTCTTGCGCTTCCTCGGATAAAGCACCTATTGGCAGAATAGCGGCAGATATTATTTTTGCACCATGAAGAAGAACTTTTTGGACGGTAATAGGCATGTAGCACTGTGCGTCGGCTTGATACCAAAAATCGCAAAATACCGGTTACTAACGTGCTGATGCAGGTATATTACGAGATTTAATCAAAGTTTCATAAATTGAGACTAATATTAAATTTGACTAGTTTTTATATGAAAAAAAGAAATTTTGTATCGGACGAATAGTTTCAGAATTATAGTGAAAAATGTGTCTAAAAACTTGGATTTCACTACAGTAATGAGTTTTTAGTGTACTGGCATGTGTATTTTATGGGACTTGATTAAAACTTCATATATAACAATCTAATATTATTGGATCAGACTAATAGTATTGGAGTTATTGCCAAAAGAGTACGACAAACGTGTTTTCGCTGACAAGTGAAGTTGACCAATTTCTACAATTTTGCGAAAAATAGTCCGATTTCGGAGTTGTTGTTTTTTTTTTATTTTGTAGGTACTGGTTCCAGCTACAATTAACATATGAAAACATTCTTCGAAAAAAGCTTCGTTTTTGTGTTATAGGTAAAAAAGCGAAAATAACTGGTATTTTGTGATTTTGGGTATGCAAGCGAGGGCTGCCGTGGTAGCAAACTTCAGATTCGGATTCAGCACCCCAAAAAACATAAAGACTCGTTGAGAATAAAAGTTCGGAAGTTTTTTCTTGAAAAGGGCCTTTTGTAGACTTATTTTACTGGACCATTAATATAAAAGATACATATCTATATTTTCATTAATAAACATATCTATATAAACTATATAACTTGTATAAACAAAGAACAAATTAGGGTTTGTGATCTTGTAACTTGTGAAATCAGTCGCCAATAATTATAAACTGTAATGAAACGTTTACTGACAAATTAAAGTTTAATAAAATTTAAAACCAATTACTTTTTAATTTAGAGTTTCGATTTTCTTATTATGAAGTAGGTTTTTTCCCCCAATTATATGAAAATTTCAAACCTTTCTTCCTAATTTGACCAATTTAAGAAATTCAATTAAGGCTGGTACCTTGTGTACATATTCCTTAAACATTTGGAGATATATTATTTGTTTCCCGAATTTCATTCTATATCATTTCTTTCAGCTATAAGCTACCTGTTCGTTCTGCAATCTCAACTTGCTAATACTGGACGATGATCATTCTTTCCCGTGACCCTTCAGTTATTCTCGAGGCAGGAATTTTCCTGTAGAACAAAACTTTGATTTTAGTTTTCAAAAAATCCCTGATTACTCATATTTCCTTCAACCTTCCCTCCATACCTATTTGATATATATTGCTAGTTGGACTGGATTGCAGAGGCCCCAAGGTCTCGCCCCAGATTACTACGAACAATATTGGACGGTCAATCTCCTTTAGATTGCGCTGCATAAATCTTGGCAAGTTGTGTTGCTGTTGCTGGCTAGTCACCTGTGACGGATGGCTCTCCTCTACAGCTATTGGCTAGAGGGCGTAACTAATTGTGTTGTCTGCCGACATGTTCTAGCATGAGGGCTTGTTGTTTGGTTTGGTTTTTATAACTTATCGATGTAAAATCTACTGGTCAACAATACCTGTTAATATTTTTTTAAAAAATAGTGTAGTTTGACACAATTTACACAATGAGTGTAAAGATGAACGGAAATTGAAGAATTGAAGCAAAATTATTTGCTATTTGCTGATGATATATCCTGATTTTTTTTTGTTAACTCATTTCCCGAAAGTAAATATATTTATTTGAAAGTACGATTTTCACCGACTTCCAGTGCTACTGCTTCAGTGTATATGGTTGATGCACTAGCTCAGATAGATTTAAATGAATCCCTCACTCATTTTTAAAACAATTATATTGTAATTTAATAATCGTTAATAAACGAGTTATATATACTAAATTATTATCAACCTAATTCGTAGAGAACACTATGTGGGACATGTAAGATACTTGGTTCTAGCGAAGTCTTGTTCAACAATTACCTCTAAATTATTAGAAGTAAAGCCAAACTGTTCAGCAAAGTAGCAAACAAGTAGCAGGATATCCAGACAGGAGGAAACAATTTTATGCCGCCTGAGAATCGGCCAATGTGAATTCTGTCATAGCTACCTTATCCCTTTCGATACCGACTTATAGTGTTCTTTAGGTTGAGCTGACATACCTTTCCATAAAGGAAGCCACTTTTATAAACAGTTTTATAACGTATTTCTTATTTTATTATTCTCCTTGTCTTTTTGTCTTTAATTGTCTTCTTCCTATTGTTTATTTTTTCAACACAATTAGTTATTAAACTTGTGTATTTACTTATGTATGATCATGTATTGAAATTTTTTTATTTTTTTTGAATAACGTAGATAGTTGCATATTTTATAGATGATATATGTTAATGACACTCATGATTTTCTGGGAATATTTTCATTTTCTAAATAGTCACAAGTTTCATCCTTTTTCACAACATTTTCAACACATGGAGTGTCATAAAGTACAACCTCGTTCCAGTTTGAATGGTTTGAACTAAAAACAGGCTATGGACAAAACACTGTTTGCTTAAAAACCTGGTTTTGTTTATTAATTTTGGATGGGAAAAAGCTTGTATTGATGGCTAATACTCATCACATATTGTAGGGTTCTGAAAAACAAATCTAGTGATACCAAAAACTCAAAAAAACATTTTTTGTGACAAAACACGTTTTGAAAGTTACCTCCTCATATACTGTTATATTTCGTTTATGTGTTCAGTGAACCCAACATCATTTCTATAGTCAAAGTAGGCAGTTTAAGGTGGCTTGGTCATGTACAAAGGATGACGGAAGATAGACTTCCAAAAAAGATGATGTACGGCAGGCCGGAAGGAAAAAGGTTGAGAGGAAGACCAAGGCTGTGGTGGCTACGTCAAGGATGACCTAGAAGACAAGGAGTAAATGGTTGGAAGAGGAAGGCAGAAAATAGACAGGAATGGCTGTCGGTACTTTTTGAAGTCAAGGCCCGACAAGGACTGCAGTGCTCAAAAAAATAATAATATTTCGTCTAATAGTTCATATAATATTTAATATTCAATTATCATTATTATTATTTATTTTAAACAGGGTCAATAATACCTTCCTATGATTTCAAAATTTTATAATTTTATTATTCTTCCGCTAGCCAGGCTTGCCAATTATACTACACTGTAATGACATCCGCATTTTGTATGCTGAGCGACAGGTATGCTAGTAGTAAAAGATAAAATATATATATATAAAATAAAGTCATCTCATTTTTAACAGAACGTTTGTTGAATCGCTAATGCGTGGGCTGCATGATTTGAATTGTTATTCACCGAAATCAACTTATCGACCAGCACTAAAAATATTCCGTGCCTTATTGTTATACATGACCCAACGCGGATATTATCAGATGAACTTGATTCTTTCAGCCTCGAATCCACAATATTAACATATGTTTTCATTAAAATTAACATCCTTTAGCACTAGATCTACATGTCATCGGCTTCAAGGAGCGTGGCTAGTGCGTGTCTCCTAATCAAGTTGATAGCTTTTTTTACGGCCTCACATGGGTTTTATGTGATTTGGACACAGGATCAGATAAAGCTCAGCTAATTAATTAATTACATTCATTAAATCCTTTTTATAAAGCGTTGGCCGCTATTATCACTAAATATATATATTTTTTTAAAATAATAATAAAATAAAAATGATCTAATAAAGTTTTTAGGCAGGCCACCGTAATTTGTGATTTTATAATGGAAAAGAGAGTATATAAGATCAATTAAACCAAATTTGTTATCCCAAACGATATCGTAATAAATGATAAGAATATTAAAAATACGTATATCTAAAAATATATAGAAAATTTGATATAATAATTGAAGGGTTTGGTTGTCACATTTTTAAAAAAAATACAACATAGTTCATTGAATGAAGAATTTATGTAGCAATGGAGTGTTGGCAAAATCTGAGTTAGAGCAAAACAACTGAAAACAAATATGAAGAAAATGAAGGGGTAACATTTTCCTGCTGAAGGAAAATATAAAAATAAAACATCAGCCCTACAAGAGCTCCTGTTCTTTAGGCTATAAATATATAACTAAAAAAAACAACAGAAAAACAAAACAAAATTAATATAAAAATATTAGCAGCGACATCTCTTGACATCTCGATAGAAGCGTCAAATATTAAGCAACTGTAATACAAACCATTTTGTTAGATGTCGTTACACTTTATCTTACTGTGGAACTGGTGTGAAATCTGAATGAAAGTATTTCGTTTTTCGTTTCTGTGAATTCAAAAATCTAAAACAATAAAATAGTAGCTGAATAGTTCTGATTTGGAAAAAAAATACTGTGAGTTGTTAAGCTATGGTCTTGCGCTGGAAGCTGGATTGCAGTTTGATCGGCAACTTATTTTTTTTTCAAGTGTTTTATTGAATAAATATTTCAAGCTGCCTCTTAAAGAGCTGTAAATAATATGGATGGCAAAGAATCCATTCATACAATATGCAATTGAATTAAAGAAAAAGAAAAATCTTTAACTATACAAGATATTAATGTAAAATAAATCATAAAATAAATTATAAACAATAATAATATTAAAGGAGCAGAATTTTTTTTTCAAAAAGGCTTCAGCCCCTAAGCCCCCTCCCTTGGTTGTGCCAGTGCTTGTACACATTACAAAGTATCGAACTGTAAAAATATTTTCATCTTAACTAGCGTTTTTATAATATGCAAGAATCCCCCGTCGCGACTTCGCCCACTCTCATTAATGAAGATCTTGGGTAATTTTAACTAATAATTGAAGTTGTATTTATTAATCGATAAAAATCTTGTATTATAGAAAGATGCAAAATGGAAAAAACAAATTCATTAGTTATCCGAATAAAAAATTTCGAGTTTTGTTTCCCGATATCATAAAGGTTTTCAGTTCTAGGGAGTGTTACGTATAGGTGACCGTGAGGGAAACAGTCAAAGATGAACTACATTTTTGTATGGCCTGGTGACTTGTTGATTGTAATTACAAAATAAAATTTAATTGGAAATTAAATTAAATTTTTATATTAAATCGTATAAATTTGTAGGAATCATTGGTTTCAAGGAATAGCGATTTCTACAGTCTTTGTTCCTGTTAAAATTTAATCGAATATCCAATTTTTAATTTACATGTATGAGTTGGTAATCCGGATGGACAGAGAATATTTACTACCTATACTATTAGCGATATATTCTTCGATTTTTAAACTTCACTGAGATCTACATGTCGAACAAAATATTTATCTCTTTTTTTAATCACAATTTTAATGAAAATGAGTAAATTTTATTATAAATTTCAAGCTCTATATAGCACCGTCCTATTGTATCCTCTCTTCCAGCTTGTCACTTATTTACCGATTTCATTAAGATCCACATATTTATTGCTTTTTTAATATAAATTTTATTACTAAATTTCCCTAGATCTATGAAGACAAAATTTGGTACAGAGTAGTTGAGTAGTTTTATAGTAGTATGGATGTAATATTTTAAAATAGATTTAATATATTGTTTTACTAAAATTAATTATTGTTTCAGGTTTCCACATGGCTCCAAGGCTGAACCAGATCTTCCCAGAGTCGTGCCTCCTCATCGCGGTCGGTGTCCTCATCGGCCTCTTCCTCTTCTGTACCTCCTCCGTCCACGTGTCCCCCCTCACTCCAGATACCTTCTTCCTTTACCTCATGCCACCTATCATCCTAGATGCCGGCTACTTCATGCCCAATAGGCTCTTCTTCGACCATCTGGGCACGATTCTCATGTTCGCCGTCATTGGAACAATATTCAACACGCTAACAATCGGTAAGTTATAATTTTTTTTATAATTTTAGTAATAAAAAAAAAATAAAATAAAAAGTTATAAATCTTTTTCATTATACATAAAACTGTAGAGATATTTCTAGCTTTATATCATAGAGATACAGATTATAGATACATGATTGTTGTGATTAGTTCTATACTGTGGAGATTACACGTTATCAGCTTGTGTGAGAGTAATTTGTAAATTCCTTGTGCATATAAATATTATTCAAATAGATATATACTTTGAGGAATACTACATTACGAAGCATGAAATAGAGAGAACGTGTTAAATATACTACTTATTAACACTCAGCTGTGGATTGCCCAATAGGTTACTTACTTATCTCAGGCTTAGTGTGTAGACATTCCAGAAGTTAGTTCCGGAAAGCAATAAAGAGCCTGTGTGAAATGGATCATTTTCACTTCATAAAAAATCTCATGCTCGCGTAAATTTTATTCAGAAAACATTTTGATTTATAATTATTGTTCATAAAAAAAAATTAAGCAATTTTTTTTTGTACTATGCGGTGGCAAAACCGTTAAGTAACCAACTCCAGCTGTTGACTACTACCCTCAGTTTGCGGTTTTGGTCAGTATGCTGTTCCAACTATTGTTTTTTTGTTTTTATTATCGATTTGGACCAAGGTTTTTACTATCGACTTGTTGATGGAATTTTTGTCTGGCTTGTGATATGGTAATTGTTGAATATAGATGGGAAATAAAGGATCATATTAGAAACATTTTGAATTTTTTATTACGCAGAAATAATAATCATAGTTTCCAATGATGCGGCAGCCAGAGTAAGTAATATATATATATTTTTAAATTTTTATTTATTTATAATTACAACAGTCAAATACATAAATGATAACCAGCGAATTAGATGGCTGTAAAGCAATAAGAAGGTTTGAGAGGCTTGGCGAACACCATTGCGCAGGGGCACCTCCATCTATCTTGTTAATCATTTAATTTTATATTAGGAGATCTCTCAAACAACTCCTTTTCAACCTTCTGCGGATACTGTTGGGCATCGTTATGCCATGTATGATTTTATTGGGATGACATTGAGGTTTATTGTGGAATCTTTTGTAGTAGGTCTGTATGTGTTCTTTGATGGTAAGCATGTGTAGGTGTGCAGAGTTATGTTACTTACGTACCAAAGTGCCTGTGTGATTTTCCTAAATGTTTTGTCCTGAACAGTTTGTAGTTCTTGTATATGCGTCGTTTTGGCAGTTCCGTAGATTTGTGAGGCATATGTCCAAATAGGTTAAATATAAATTTAACAGCTAAAGATATTGATGACCGTGGGTTATATGAAATATATATTGTTTTCAACCAGATAAGAAGATGTGCATAGAACTGTTCATTCAAAGATTCATGCATAACGTCGATTTCAAGCTGGCAATATATATTTATCTAGGGTAACGTAGATTGAAAATAATGCAGCGTCAAATAACTATTGGCTCAAATGTGCACCTGCTCTGAAGGAGATTATGATTTCTTTAATTTACTTTACTTTAATTTAATTGTGATGTGTGTGTGTCTATATATATATATATATATATATATATCTATATATATAAAATTAATAGTTTATGACTCTATTCTTTGTTGATAATGGTGTAAGAACTAATGAATTTCTTCCAGAAATTAAGGTCACATTTCTGACTTTACCAATCGACAATGATTGGCGAATAAGGTCTTCTTTATTGTCTTGGGATGGAACTGATGTTAAAGTTCAAAACAAAGGATTGCTTAGAAACTTTAACATATCGTCGCTGGATGAATGCTATGACGGTCGGGATTACTTTTAGTTGCCACCCGTTATTTATATATTTATTTGAAAAAATTGTAACTGAAGTTTGTTGTAAAAATATTTAAATGTGCTCATTACTATTAAAAATAGATATCTATAATTAAATAGTCATCTGAAAGTTTTGGTCCTAGAAATTTATAACTTTGGATTTTATATTTGTACTTGTGCCTTCATATCTTTCATACTGAAATAAACCATTTTTAAGAGTCAGGAAACTGCATCTCCATGGAGAGGAAGGTTGGAATTAAATCATGTTTAATGAAAAGTGTTGGTAGCTTCAAAAAACCCTTAGGTTAAACACCACGGGTAAGAGAAATTTAATTAGAGGGAAAAATAAAGTGAGAGGTAGAAATGAGGGTAAATTGGTTTGATAATCTGGAACTCACAATTTTTTAAAATTTATTTAGAACAAATACCCGCAGGCGTGTCTTGGCTTCCTCCAACAACAATCGCCACGCGTCTCTATTTATGTGCTGCTGCTACCCAATTCCTAATTCCGATCGACCCAGTATACCCAATACCTGCCGCACAGAATTTACAAATACAAGAATTGAATTTTCACGATTCTTCTGTTAAGTTAACATAACATTTTGTTATCTTGGAATTAATTTCCAGTTAATTGATAGACACACCAAGGATCACATTTGTTTTGCTTCTTATTGTGATTTTTGAAATCGAGACATTGCTATATACTAATTTCGGTTCTTACACAGTATAGAACAATCAGGCCAGTGGAGTTATTGATAAAATATAAAAAGAATAATCAATTATTAATATTTATCACACTTATAAAAATTTAATTTTCATTCCTAAGCTTCATAAATTTAGTAATTATCGTTTTTATACCAATAAGAGAATGATTATTAAAAATAATCTAAGTTTGTAATCTTGAGATTAGGTTTAAATTAAGAAAAGTTTAATAATCTATGGAGTTTGATGATAAACTATTCCCTGGATAGCTGTAAATTATATCACCAGTCAGCTATATAACCGCGCTCCGTTGAGGTTTTATAGCTTGCTCAAGAAATCGATTTTTTATTTCTTTCAAGATATAACAATTTCAATAGTTCATTCAAAAAATTATCCAACTATAACAGAAAGATTTTACTTTATATTTGTGAAATTATAAGGATACACTTCGAGATTGGTCCTGGTGATGGGGTAAAAGGTATTGATAACTCAAATCAAAGAGCATTGTGAAAATTCATTATATCTTAAGATTTCAAGATTCATTTCTCCGAAGAGGTGTATGTTTTATTTCTGTTTTAAGTTTCATATTGTTTTCATGGATATGTCTTTTGGCTGGAGGTCTGTACTTTTTTTGTGCAATGTTTCTTGCACCCTCAAGAATGTAACATTTTGACTCGATCTGGGTCGAAACAACGGAGATGTTGCTCTGATCGAAATTTTGCTTATAATTTCTTTATTAGAAATTTAATGAAAAATATTTTATGCTACTCAACATTTATCACTAGGACCTACAGTTAAGGACTTAGATTGGTTTGAATGAAT
The DNA here is from genome assembly GCA_003667255.2 of Euschistus heros. Taxonomy (NCBI): domain Eukaryota; kingdom Metazoa; phylum Arthropoda; class Insecta; order Hemiptera; family Pentatomidae; genus Euschistus; species Euschistus heros. The sequence continues at coordinate 2,419,407 of RCWM02000004.1, forward strand.
TAAGTTCCGTTTGGCCTAAATTGTTAAAGTTTTGGGGATTTTTTGACACGCTCTAACTTTGCTGGTGTCGTTCGGATCAAAAATTTGACTTCGGTATCAGAAGCTGTAGATATGAAAGCAGATATGAGCAGATCTATTACTCTTCCCAGTCAGGCAGGAATTGATTTTTTTTCTTTCTTGCCATCAGCCGTTGAATGACATATGAAATCCCTCTTGTAACTTGATGTTATATATAGTCGAAAGCTATTGGTTGTTACTAGGAAAGAGGCTTTACAACAACATGGACTCATAGATTCATTAGTAAACCTCTGCCTCCACGATCACTCATATGGTAGTTGACAGTTACTTGTTATCTATCTCGTCAATATTTGTTAGATGAGCGAGGAAAATAGAGATATGTGGTGTATAGTAGTAATATGGCTATAAAAGACACACCAACAATTTCATGAAATAACATATAGATATGAATAATATCATATTTTTCTTCATTAATGACTGTATTAAAAAATTTAATATTTTATCCTTCGTCGGAAAGCTATGACTTCCTACCCTATAGTATCCTTTAATAATATTGCACTGATCACCGTTGAACAGATCCGCTACCTAGGACTACACCTGGACAAAGGACTGACTTGGAATCTGACCTGGACAAGACTTACAAGAGAAGAAACTGCTGTTCGTTTCCGACTACTCCAACATTTACTAGGCAAGCGTTCAAATGTCCCAATAAAGTACAAAAGACTTATTTACATGACAGTCACTAGGCCAATTTGGACATTAGGAGTTAAGCTTTGGGGCTCCACTAAACCTTACTTCTCGTATCCTATTCAAACAATCCAAAATTATTCGTAAAATCCTCAATGCTCCTTATTATGTTACAACAATTTTTTTCCAATTAGTCTTACTGCAGTTTCAAACGGTTGCAGTATTTCAGTTGTTCCTTCTTGCACTTCTGGTATAAAGCTTCCTGTTGTAGAGGCCATGTACTCCCTTCCATTAGAGAAATTTTAACTAAATTATGTCTCTGACAAGTCATTCAAAATGTGTAAGAAGGTTTGTACAGTTAGTCCGTCATATTTACAATCGTCTGAGTTTTGTAGATGAAACCGTTTCAGGTTAGTTGTTCCGTGTTCTGTAAGTAATTGAGTTAATTTATTATGAGTACTTTTGGGTATTAAATAGTTAAAAGAGTTATATTTGTGTAATTGTCGTCCTTAATTAGATTGTTTAGTATCTTGTTTACTTCTATCTGTGTATGTGTCTATTATATTAGTTTCTAAAGTAAGTTTTAATAGTTCTTCCATATACTGAAAAAGTTTCACATGTACTGCGGGGCGTAAACGTTGTTCTATTGTTTGTTCAAGTTCGATATTGTTATAGTTTATGTCTTATTATAACGTAGTCAATTCTGTAAGTTTATAACTTATAGACGGTGTTTCTGCTAGGATCAAGCTGCGTCGGAAGAGATGATTTTGAAGGCCTCGTAAATTCTTATAGCCATTAACCTTTATACCCTCTGTAATTTTGTGGGGTAGCCTGTTTCTGGGTTCCAAGTCCCCAAGTAAGCCATGCCGCAATAGTTAATGAGTTCACAGTTTTTAACGTCCTGTTTACAATGTTGTCTGTGTGTTTATTCGAGTTAAATCTTCTGTCAAACGTTAGGCCTAGATAAGTCCTTGTTTTGGTTTGTTATATTGTTCTAGAATAGACTTAAATTTTGAAGATTATGTTTTTTCTTTTTTTTTTGTTGGTAAATATCATATATTTTGTCTTGTCTATGTTGACTTCTGATTTATTGACGATTGGCCATTTCTCTAAAACGATAAGTGATTTTATGTTACTTAGTGGACCATAGGTACAAGAACATAGTTTATTTTCATGTTAAAGTTCGAAGTATTATTCTGAATCTTAAAAACGAAGTACCCTTTGATCATTTTGAATGAAGTATTATTTCAGCAATATGATGACCCCACCGCTTGTTTATCCGGAGTTCAGGTTCAATGTACACCACAGACCCATCAAAATTCGAGTTCTGTGAGCTCAACAAGCTTCCCTATGAGCAGTATGTTTACTTTGTGGGAGCTGAACACAGCTAACAGCCCCTTGTCTGTTCTGTAGGTTCCCCTTTCACATCGGCCACTGCCTCCATGATCCATCATTAATGACCCTCCCTTCCTGGAAGAAAAAATCATCGGGTCAACGAACTAGGGGATGATAGCGCGTGCTGTTGAGTCATGTAGTCAGGGGAGGTTGTTGAGGTGAGTCTCTGGAAACTCTGGAGCTATTTCAAATTGTTACCTACGTGAGAATAATTCCTACAACGTATAATGGAAGTGAATATTTATTTAACAGATAAAGAAAGTAAATTGATACAAGTTTCATAAAACGTTTTATTGCGAAAATAATCATGTTAATCAACCATGGCAAACGTATAAATACTATTGTTAGCAAAAGCAAAAAACATTCCTAACCAACTTTACCGTCAAATTTCTAGTTATTTGTACCAATTGCTGGTGCTGCTTTAGTAGGTGGAATTTCGTATTTAATGACCAGCATAATACCCAAGTATATGTATGATGCGACACCGTGATTTTACTTTTGTTAGAATTAACTGTAAGATAGTTAAATTTGCAGTATTCTGATAAAATTCTGATTTGTTTGAGCTTCAAGGTCGAAGGGAGAAAATGGCTCATTATACTTATTCCCCTAACATTTCTATCTCGAAAAAAATTAATAATGTCAGAAATATAACACCCCATAATACACAGTTATGTAAATATTGAGGTATATTGAGAGAAATAAAATAGAAAAAAAATATTCTAGGATAACGAGTTCCTTAGAAATAACATGTATGATACAAGATAATGTTTATAATATCTTAATACCGATATTGCTGTACATATTATGTTAAAAAAACATTTGGTAAATATTAGTAATCATGAATCTAATGGCATGGCTATGACTTATATAAACTTGCCATTGGTAGCCACTTATGCTAGATGGTCCCGAGGCCATGCAGAAAGTGGTGGGTTTAGATGGTATCAAGTTTTTTAATGAAAACATAAAAATGTGGTTTAGGCGGAATCTATAACTTTAGGCCAAATGTCCCGTAAGGTGATAATAGTTTATTTGTAACATAATAAGGAGCCTTAGGGGTTTTAGATTGTACCGATAGAAATTATTACAGAAATTCTTAGCTATTTGAACCAGAATCACTGGATTTGATTATATATATATATATATATATATATATATATATATATATATATATATATATATATATATATTATTATTATATTATTATTTTGATATATTATACAACAAAAAAAAAAAATTTAATTTTTGTTATATTATATATTTTTTTCGAACTTACATATATATATACATTCTCTTATGGCCATTATAGCCTAACAAAGAAGTAGAGATTCATATTAAGTAGAGAAAGAACTGTTCTAAATCTCTTTTAACTGGAGCAGAGCCATTAAATCAGACTGGTTCAAACAAAGTCTTAAAGATAATTTGAAAACTAAAGCAGAGAAGTTATGTTGATCAAATTCTTTTGTTTAAAAGCTTCTCTTGGCAAAGTAATCAGAGAGTTGGCTTAAGTGTTCCTATCGCCATACTCGGTATTTCTCGATGGGTTGGAATAAGTCTTATAAGAGTAATCATTACTTGCTAACTTTCTCGTGCTTAAAAGCAGTGGAGATATATTAAATTTGAAGAGACATCATAACCGTAATACATGAAAATATTATTAATGTAATAGGGTATTGTATAATATTATTACTAATTATAAGGCCAAAGTAAACAACTACCGAATTGAATCATTTTTACTTTTATTTATAGGCTAGAAAATTTTTAATTTTGTATAGAATTAATTCTTTACTGAATCAATTTTTTTTTCTCATTTATAGAAGGTCTCTTGGCCATCTTCTTTTCAGACGCCTCGGAGGGTTACGGGGAATAGAATTGCGAGCAACTGGAGAGACTAGTGGATTTGTGTGGTTATGGAGTTTACTATGAAAGGACAGGTATTTGGTTTGGGTATCAAAATTTAACCTTGAATTTTAAAGGTTGAAAGTTTCGACCAAGTTTTCTCAAAAGAGTGGAGGATAGAAAAGAGGGTCTAAGATTTGGCTATTTTTTCATCATATCTTTGGCAAAACCATATTCTTCCGCTTCTGGATAACGTATTTACTCGCATACATGTAGCGAAATAAACCTGATAATAATCTCATGAATGAGAACTGATGTAATTTTCTTTCACTATATATCTCTTACCTACTCCTGTCGTTCACACTGCGAAAAGAAAGGAATGTGATATAAAATTGTATAAAAATGGCATGTCAGGCATGTGGGACTTCATCACCCATTGGTATCTACTCCAGTCTTGCATATTTTAGATATATCTTAAGAGATTTCTCTTTTTCAGCCTTCTTCGGGTTGACAGATGCATATCCAAAGTCGCCATGTTTTGAATTAGTTTGCTGTAGTGTCCTTAAAGTTTGTCATAAAATGTTTTGTATGAAGTTTGAATGTGGTCCTGCACAAGGGCATGTTAAAGTCTGTATACAATGTTCTATTACTGACCTACCAGGGTGAGCGTATTAGCGTGTTATGATTCTTAACACCTAGAAATACTAAAAAGTTTGTAATTTTTAAATGTGGGTCTTTTTTGCTTTCCCAAAAATTTGTGATGCTTGAAATTGCCTAGGTTCTTAATCTGTTTCGCCTTATATCTTTAAACTAGCAGATATTTAAAAAAATATTTTTTTTTGTTATTTCTTTTCCTGAGAAGATAAAAAAACAACAACAAAAAAACAGCTTTTGTTGATCCGCTGAAAAATGGTTGTTATTTAATTTTTAAGAAAATTGTCATGATTAAAATCTTCGCGTTAATTTATTTCTCCGTGTTTAAACTGATCCAAAATTAATCCCTTTCAAAAATTAAACGTTATTCTGAAAATATTCTAACTGCTCTTTAAAATTACAAATAAATAAGCTATTAAATAATTATCTGAATGTTTTTGATCCTTTTAATTTAATACTTCGGATTTTATATATCTACTACTACCCATCTCTTTAACAATAACATGAAGAACACCCAAGTTTGGTGGAACTGCATCTCCATGGAGAGAAAGGTAATTACTAAAACCAGGTTTAATGTAATGTGTAAGTAGCTTTAACAAAACATCTTGGGTTAAAGGGCACGGTAAGAGAAATTTAATTAGAGAGAAAATCAGAATGGGTGAGGGCTTTATAATCTGGAATTTTCAAGCACAAGACTTGACTTTTCACGTTTCTTGTAATTAATTAATATTGCACCGTGTTATCATGGAATTTATTTCTAGCCATTTACAGAGAGGGAAGTATATATATTTATTTAGTTTGTTTCATTTATGAACTGTTAATATAATTCGAATAGATATAGATTCAAGTTAATAGATTTCTGAAAAAACATTGTAAAAGATTCCTAATATTTTCCTCAACTTATTAATTAGAAGTTAAACACAAAATTCACTTACCAGACTTAAAAGATGTAAATTACAAAAAAACTTAAATACTTGACAGTAATTAGACCCATTTGGACACACGGAGTTGAGCTCTGGGGCTCTACTTAACCTTCCAATTCATCTCGTATCCATCCCCTATAATTCAAAATCCTTCGTAAAATCCTCAATGCTCCTTATTATGTCACAAACAAACTTATCAATAAAGAATTTAATGTTCCACATGTTGCTGATTTAGCCCAAACCAGATAACTATCCTTTCATAGTAAACTCCGTACCCACTCGAATCCTCTAGTCTATTAACTTGCCTCAAACTCCATTGCCGATAATCCGCCGAAACGTCTGAAATGAAAATGGCCAAGAGACCTTTTGAAGTAGAACTATTGAGTGGTTCTTATTATTAAGAAAGAAAAAAAAACAACAGATTTTTTATTTTATTTTTTTTAACTGATTTTTTTTTGTATCAAGGGTGGCAGCAATTGTCTCGTAACTAGTGATGAATTTTTTAACAACTAGGAATTTGAAGAATACTTTTTTTCATAGTTATTATCAGTTGTTAAGTAAAAAAACAAAACAGATTTTTTATTTATTTTTTTTTTTAACTGATTTTTTTTGTATCAAGGGTGGCAGCAATTGTCTCGTAACTAGTGCTGAATTTTTTAACAACTAGGAATTTGAAGAATACTTTTTTTCATAGTTATTATCAATTTAACCATAACGAAACAAAACAGCTTCTAATAGCAAAGAAACTCTCAAGTGGAAAATATTTTAATCTAATTAATTTAAAACTTGAAACTACCTAAGGCACCAATCTAGTAATCTTCGTGAGTTTAGTTTAAAACATTCATAAGATTATAGTATTTAGTACGGCAATGGCGTAGCGATATATTGAAGTCAATACTCCGGGAATCATGGAATAGTTGTATGTTATGTATAATAGTGGTGGAAGTATTGATCCATGAGGCACACCTTCTAGAAACAGTCTTATTGAAATTTAGCTCTGGAATCAAACTGTTCTATAGGAATGTGATCAAATCGTTTCTGATTGTACGATTTTTTTTTTTTTTTTTTTTTAAATAATTAATATAATAGTAAATAAAAATAGAAAATAATCTTTATTCTGGGGCTATGTCCTCTAATGAACATACGAATGAATGAAATATATGAGAAACGAAATTCAATATTTCTGGTTACCAAAGAATTAAATAAAATAAATTCACAATTTGTGTTACTATTTGCAATTTTACAGATTATATATATATATATATATATATATATATATATATATATATATATATACATATATATATTTTATTTTTGAAGAGAAAAGATTTGACCCCGGTTGGGATTCGAACCCAAGTCTCCACTTCTCTAGCGTGGTGCCTTATCCACTAGGCCACCGAGCTCGTTTCCGAACCAGGGAAATCTTTTCTCTTCACTGATCCATACCCCCGGGCACTCGCAATTGCGATGTACAATTCGGGGATGAATGTTCAATTGAACATTACTTTTAAATGGATCTATTGACGTGCTGTCCTGTATATTAAATTATGAAATAATTCTTGGTTGATAAATATTTTTTAAATATATTTTTTATTTTTGAAGAGAAAAGATTTGACCCCGGTTGGGATTCGAACCCATGTCTCCACTTCTCAAGCGTGGTGCCTTATCCACTAGGCCACCGAGCTTGTTTCCGAACCAGGGAAATCTTTTCTCTTCACTGATCCATACCCCCGGGCACTCGCAATTGCGATGTACAATTCGGGGATGAATGTTCAATTGAACATTACTTTTAAATGGATCTATTGAACATTACTCTTTATAATGGATATATATGATATATATATATATATATATATATATATATAAAGAAAAAAGTATTTACAACTACCTACTACATGCACTAATAGAATTAATTTAATTTTCAAATGAAGTTCAAATCAATGTCATTCTGAAGATAAATGACGTATTGAAATCATTACGTATCATTGTTAATATTAAGATGGTAAGGGGTAATGAATTTCATAACGAAGTAGAACAGGAAATAAATTAATGGTCAAATGGTGCACTCTTATTGGAAGGTCTAAGGATTTGATCTGGAACATGTTATAGATGTAGGATGGATTGTGAGAATTATTGGTTTGATAGAGGGAATTTGAATTTGGTTTGAAGCTATGAAGTAATTTCTGCGAGATGGGGGATAAATCAATTGTCACTCTGTATACAGATGAGATGTCTTTTGAAAACCGGAAAATAAATCTGATGAAACAATTCATCAGTCTTCATAGCCCACTCTCGAGTTCTGCTGATAAATCACCATGTGCTTCACATCTATAGTCTTAATGGGGTAGGAAGGATAAGGGAAGAAATCAGGAGTTATCGGGTAGCTGAAAACAAAAATCTAGTTCATAACGATAATAATAATAAATAAAAGAAACAAAATTGTTTTAAAAAGATTATAAAATAAAAACATATAAATTATTGAATTTGACATATCGTTTAATCAAAAATGTTGTTTTAATTCTTCCTGGAATAATCCCTCCATAATATTTATTAAGAAATGAAGTTCCCGATAAAACTCGAAAGTGTAACATTTTACTTTTTAAGCTATGGAATGGGAATAAATAAAAAAAATTAAAAATTTTGGTTTTGAAAAAAAAAGTAAGTATCGAAACCCCTATTATTAAATATGTATTTTTATTTATCAATTGCAATATTTCCACAAATACAAACGTGATAAGGTTAACAAAAGTCAATTGATAAATGGATTTTTTTTCCAAAAAACCAAAACAAAAAAACAATAGGATCATTGATTACTTAGAAACACTATCTGGAATTCCCAATGAGTGGATTCGGATCTTTTTTCCGCACTATTAGAGAGGGAAAGGAAACATCAAGATGAAGTTTAGGGATTCAGTGGAGCGGCTAATGGCTAACTTCACACCAGCTGATCACTAATACATCAGCTTCTGATGGAAGAGTTTTACCAACACACGTCTTCATTTGTCTTTCAAAACGGGTGTCCATTGACTCTAAATGTTGATATTATATCAAGGTCATCCTAACCCTCTTCGTGCGATAAAGATGCCTTAACCTCAAATCGATCTCTTCTAATTAAGTAAAGGTAACTGTTGTATTATTTGTGAAAAGGATTGCTTATTATATTCCTAATACTCATAAAAAAATCAACTTTATTACCATGAGTATAATATTCATGTTTTTTAGATTATATCTTCACTTACTTTTTTTCTAAAATAACTTTTAGTGTCTTTTATATTTTTAATGTTATTTTATTATTAAATATAAATCTATTGTTATTAATTATATAAAGTCCTGAGTGGCTGTATAATATCGCTCGTGCTCAGCCTCCACTGGATTATAGGTCTAGTAACGAAGCTGAGAGAGCGGCTGTGGGATTTTTTTTGGGCTTCATATTCTTGCAAATAAGCGGGGTCACAAGATTGGTTCGAGGTTCCACGAGACGCTTGCATATATTGTATTTAATTTATTACTACTGTTATTATTTTTTTTAATTTTTATATTTATTAGATTCTATTTTATATTTTGTAGAGTTAGAGGGGTTTTTGAATTACTTTAAATTTACATATTTTATGAATTGGATCCATCCAAATTACTTCTTTTCCTTAACTGAGGAAGATAGTAATATTTATTCAATAAAAAAAGTTGTCAGGAAAATATATATATATATATATATATATACATATCGCATCATGAATTGCTTCATTAGGTTTGTCTTCGTAACCTCGAGACGTTCCCCATCTTTCGCATCTCTACACTGATTGTGAGTTAAATTGGCTCTTTCCCTCCTTCCGCGAAAAATACTTCCTTGGCACCTACCTATTTCCAGTTCCAAGTTATCAACACCCGTCACCCTCCCTTTATATACAGTAACCTGAAATTCAAGTCTGCAATCAAATCACTGCATACAAGATCTCGTCTTTCCGATCTCTATACTCCATCCCACAGAAGTACTGCATTCCAACGTTCCTTCCTTGTCCGATCCTTTATTCTTTTTAATTCCCTCCCCTCCCTGTATTAGCAATGCTTCTTCCCTCGGAACATTTAAAACACTTTTCTTTCACCATCTTCTTTCTCTCCAACCAACCTGACGCTCTCTAATTATGTTTAATAACATTCTTGAGGTCCAATAAAATAACAACTTATTTTTGCTACGTTTCGTGACTGAATTTTTCTCATAATCATACTCTCCAAAGAAAAAACAGGTTACAATAAAATTATATAGTTTACAACAAATTTTCCAGTTTCAGTTGTATACTAGAGTTGTTATAGTTGTAGATAACCATTAGCAATATCCACCAATAACATTGTAATTATTTTCATACTCTTCCATTTTTTTTTAATTATATGTAGTTGTATATCCTAACGCATGTTTTTATATATTTATATTGTTGATAACTTTATTTTTTAAATAACCTTTTTAACTTATATAATATTCTTTTAACCTGTTTTTTCACTGTAAAGCATGATTATGAGAACAATTTAGTCTCGAAACGTTGCCAAATTAAGTTATTTTATTGACTCAACCTTAAGAATCATATATATATAAAATAGTTTTATAATTCTAGTTATGCGTTGTGTAAAATGCAGCAACCCACTTGATATGGGCAGCACTATTCAGTGAAGTGCTTCTCTCTCTCTCTCTCCCTCTCACATTGGTTTCAGATATACTTTCCACTCCACCCAGTCCCAAGTGCTACATCAAATGTCAATTCTTCCGCTGCTGATATTGGTGGCATTTAAACGTCACATTCCTCTCAACTACGACAGATTTTCCTGGAGCACTGGGAAAAATTTTCGAATCAAAAATAAAAATAACTAAATAAATCATATTCTGCCTTTGCTTTTAAACAATTAAAAAAATTATTTCAAAATCATTGTTCTGCTGATCAGAGTTCATATTAATTTATATGAAATTTTCAATTCGAAGTATAAAAATTGTTCATAAACTAGAGCAAAATAAATCCTATTTAATATGAAAGATTACAAATATACTTATGCTTTTAATCTAACTACAAATCAGACACAGGTATACATTTGTAATATGTTGGATAACTATTTTAGGCAACTAAATATCAAAAGATCGACTTCGCGGGATTCATAATAAAATTTGTATGAAAAATAATAAAACAAAGAAATACTAAAATACCTCTATATTATAATCAGTAAAATTCGTTTGCTGATCTTGTAATTAGTAGTAGTTCGGGCTACGATGGAAGAGTTCTTCACAAACCTGGTTTCTTTTCCCACCGCTAAGAGGCTCAAGTGGAATCAGATTCTTGGATCGTAAAGATATTTACTTCTTAGAATGGAGCTTATTAACTCATAAACACGGTTCATCTTTGTGTATAGATGATCGATATCAATGATTTAAAGTAATCTAGTCAATCACTTCTCAAAAAATCTTATATATATGTATATATATATATATATATATATATATATATATATATATATATATATATATTACTCCTTCAACTCAAATCCTCAATTCCTACCCGCCAGACCCGATCCCGTCAATCGGAATTGCATACTCCTGCTCATTGCTCAACCACTTTCGACAGATCTTTCGTAATTCGATCCTCTTCTCTATGGAACTCCATCCCTCTCAACATTCGTCATTCAATTAACCTTTCTACTTTCAATTACCACTTCTTTGACCACCTACTATCCACCCAGATCCTGTCCTCCAAAAACTGACAATAGCCACTTTCTAGTTGTTATAAACTATAAACTGTAATTTTAAACAGTTTATATTTAAGAAATCTTTTTCTTTTTGTAAAAAATTAATATAAATTTTCTGTTATTTTTATTAATATCTTCTTTCTGCTCTTTTTTTTTTATTATTATTATTATTATTATCTGTTACTTTGTTATGTAAATATTATTTTATTTTAAGGCTCTGAAGGCCCTTGATTGTACATTATTTTTTATTCTTAAGGGACTTAAGGTCCCAGAATAAATAAAGAACTTTTATTATTATTATTATTATATATATATATATATATATATATATATATATATATATATATATATATATATATATATATATATTGTTTCCCTTCCATAGTAACCTTATGGAAAGGTCATTTATTTTGATATTTTTTTACAGGTTTCATGCATATTTGCATACTACCTGTAATTACAGGTGTAATATTATTTTTAATTATGATGAAAAAATTGATGAACAAAAAAGAACTAGTAATAAGCAGAATTAAAAAAAAATAATAATAATAATAAATATAAGACAATAGAAAGAAAAAAAAAGTATTGATTCGATATGTTAATATGACTGATATGTTAATTTATATGTTAAATAGGACATTCCTACTAAGATGCAAGGCATGATTATGAGAACAATATAGTCTCGAAACGTCGCCAAAATAGTTGTTTTTATTTATTGACTGAACCTCAAGAACCTTACTAAACATTTAATAGTAACAGTCAAGAAATTTATCCATAATGACATTTTTTTTGGGGGGGGGGGAAGGGAGGGCTTACCACTTTCACAATTCTTTACCCCTCATGCATATGGACAAAAGATAAAACAACTAATACTTTTATTCAATCAAGTAGTTTTTTCTAATAGGTACGTGAAGCAATCAATTATTTGATGAAATTAAATACACCAACAGAAAAATGTCATTTCATAATGTGCCCTGCTACTCATTAGCCCAGAATATGATATCACGTTCTAATTGGAATTAGTGTTATCGAGCCCCGGATTTATTTAGGTAAGTTTTGTAAACAATTATAATCCCACTTTGTGCAATCAAGTATTTATCCTCTAGCATGTTTTTCATCAGAAAAACTTCTTTTAGACTCAAAAGGTGAAGTGAAATTGTATCATGGGTTACACCACTAAAAATCTAACTAAATTCCGCAGTTTTTGGGAACTTTGACGGCTTCTAGGGTGCTCCAATGGGGAGTAAGGAATTTTCAAAAACTATTAAAAATTTAAGTTTTAATAAATGTTTTGTGTTTTGCGCGTTAAAAGGCCCCCTAAAAGTGGATTTAAAATAACTAAATCTATGTCATATTTTAGAAAATTTAATGCGTTTTTGTTTCTACGCTAAACCAAAGTAGAGAAAACTGCCATTTAAAAAAAAAAGAAGGAAGATTTTAAAAATAAAAACAAAAAAAAATTCTATCTCCTCAACAGATTGAGATAGGAAACTCGTTTCTGCGTCATTCTACCCAGTTTAGCATGCAGTATTACCCAATATTTTTTTTTACACTATGTCTGGGACACCCTGTATATATATATATATATATATTGCTAATTTAACATCAATCAAAGAAGATTGAGCCAAATTTAGGATTAATAGATAACTATGTAAGTATTCACTCTTAGAACTAAAGAAGACCTGTTCATAACAATAATATTTGTATCAATTTAACTTTAGAAAAAATACAATTTATGAGCGTGTCAGATTGTCAATAATTTATCTATTTTCGAAATATTTTTTCTTTTGATTACATTTAAACAGGTTTGACCCCTGCTTCTGTTCCCTAGTCTATTATCTTTACGATCATTTACAATGCTTCTTAATCGGTTATATCTCTCTGATACATAACTCTTTCCTAAACTGAATAACTAAACTTAAACATTTACTACGCATAATTTCTTGTAGGTTCGTTATATTTATGAGCCTACTTGTAATATTTACTTTATAAACTTATATATAGAATGAATTTAAAATATATTAGTTTTCAATGGAAAAAAATAACTAGTAATTAAAGAAAGAACACAATATTCTAAGATGAATCAGTAAAAGTTTTAATTCATCACCGGAGTTGTTTAATACCTGTTTTATTTAAATCCGTATTATTCTGAGGAGCTATTAAATTTTCCTCAAATAGAACATTGGCTTGGATACACAAAAGAGAAATCGCCGTGCCTATAAGCAAGGGACTTCACCCTTTGTGTAAAGCTAAGATAAACAAGTCAGAAAATTAATTGCTTGAGGTAGGTTCTTCAGCCCCTTTATTTCAGAAAAGAAGTAATCTGAGAGCCGAATAGCAGAACCATTTTCATGTAATTAACTGTCTTCCATTCATTAGCCAACGTTTTTAATCTCAAACGTTGGTCCTGAAAAAAATTTACTGTAACGGATAGTGACACCCTGATGAATTTATGGAAAACGTTCCTTCAATTCATTAATAAAACAAAAAAAATATATGAGTCTTGGTTCAAGATTCTATTTAAATTTATTAAATTGCAAAATTATCCCAAAGTTTGAAAAGCTGTACAAATGAAAAAAAAAAAAAAAAAAAAAAAATCCTATTTGTGTACCTACTCTTTAGTATAATTCTATTTATTCATAGATTCTTTGATATTAAATATTTATATTATTATTTTTACTTGTTTACTTTATTATTTTTATTTATTTATTTTTATATTTTTATTTATTGATTTTATTATTTTTGTTTTAATTATTTTTATTTATTTTTTAAATTTTATTATATTTAATGATTTTATTGCTTCATTTTATTATTTTTTATTTTATTATCTATTTACATTATTTCTAAAATCAATCAAATATGTTATTCCAATATTAAGGACTCGGTCATTAAAATAGTTTTGGACTATATTGAAAGAAGTATATAATGTTTAATATACTTTCAATTATTCTTTATTTTAGCTTAACTCCTCACATTGCTATTTTTCTTTACTACAATGTAGTTACATGTTTCGAGATATGCTATCCCATTAGCAGACTGAAATACAATGTTTTACATTAAATTACTCTCGTATTTCACTTAAACAATATAAATCTAAATGAATTAACTTATGTAATAACACAACAACAAAAACAATATAACTCACCTCATTTTTTTTTTTCTTAATGTTGTCTCACCTTGCCAATCTAAAACTTGTACATTTTAAAATATCCTACCTACCTATTAGGGTTCAAGGGTCAATTCCTTATTTGTTTTTCTGTTTATTTTTATTTTTATGTTGGCCAATCTATATTTTCGATTTGTCTATGTTTGCATACACTGTTCCTATTTTTATGTGTCTGTTTTATAATTTATAGAGTTGTTTATTGTTTTATCTATATAAATTGCCTCTATGATGATGGGATAACATATCCCGAAACATGTAACTACATTGTAGTGCAGAAAAATAGAAATATGAGGAGTTATGCTAAAATGAAGAATAATTGAAAACATTTTTGTACGTTAAAAAATACAGTAATTCCTCTTAGGCGGCTTAAAATCCTTTCTTATTTTCTAGAGCTTCTGCAACTTGTCCGATATGTGGAAACTGTATTTTTGTGGAAAGTACAAATATTCTGCGCAGTTCGTCTATATGTTCATAGTTTAGACTGATTGTTTATCCAGGTCTAATTCCACTTCCCCAGCAATCTTGGATTCGAGTAAACAGATTATGGATAGCTTTGATATCTTTATCAGTTTTTATTAACTGAGCTGTTAAATCTGCGTTTTCATTTCCCTTGCGTAATTCAGTTATAATAGAACAAGTTAATTATTGGCCTGTATTGAATTTAGACTTCCAAGAACTGATAAATATGTTTATTTCGGTTACGAAAATACCACGAAACATTTCTGGGAAGTATTTCACTCTTCCTCAAAGCGGGGGAACAACCAGAATACTCATTGCCAGTTTCATTCGGCTACCCAAGGGCTACTGTTAGCTAATGCTTGAAATAAAGTTCTCTTTAAATTTAAAAATAAATGCTTAGGTCGCCTTTTTGAACGTGAGCAAATATTATTTTACCACGGCTTTCAATCTCACAGAAAGCAATTTTAAATGTTATTGTGTCTCAATAATTAGACTTGTGTTGAAATAGTATTTTTAAATTGCATGAGATAAATTGGAAAGACTAAGCTTGGCGACAAGCAATCTATATAATAAAAGGAGCCAGTCAATAAACGCGAAGATAAGACACTACAATACGGTCGTCAAACCGGTGATACTCTACAGAATGGAAACCGCTTCCCTTCCCAGCCTAAGGAAATGTTAGGTATAGAAAGAAAAATACTAAGAAGAATTTAAGGGCAGAAAGAAGACACAAGAAGGCTATAGGTTGAGACATAATAAGGAAATATAAAAAGAAATAAATGATTTGGAAACGGACACAAGAATAAGAAGAATGAGGTTCTACAGGCATATGGTGAGGATGCACTAAAAGAAAATAAATAGAGAAATATTCTATAAAATGAGAGGATACAAAAGTGCTGGGGGGTATACCCAACATATAAACGAAGATACTGAGAGATTAAAAATAACAGGCCAAGATTATTTCGATGACTATAGGAAAAGACTAAAAGAAATTAAGGTCCTTGTGGGAAAGGGAGATGCGAGAAAAGGATTAGCGAGGACCGAGGAAAGAAGGAAGGAGCAATTGGGAAGAATGAGGAAAAGCTGGGAAGAGAGAAGGAAGGAAAGAAGAGGTAAGAAAAAAAGTGCAAATAATTATATTCGCGTGGTCTCTAAGGCCGTTCCTTAAAAAAAAGAAAGAATATATATACTGTTCATTTTATGAATTCATAATTCAAAATTTCGTTATTTTTCACGATTTGATTGAATATTATATTGATTATCATCATAGTACTTTTTCAATGTTTTTATTGCATAGAACTATGGATCCTAGCTATCATCCGATGTTCGAAGAAATTACGTCTTCTTTTTCCTATATTTTCCGCTTTAAAAATATTTTGTCAAAACAAAAAAGACTAATTCAAAAGTAAATGGTATATAAATTAAAACTTTCCGCTCATTACCCGTTAGTTTGGAAGTGTACGTCAGAGGGATTACTACTGTGGATATTGCTCTTGAATTTTTTTTTTTTTTGTCATATTGAATATAATATTTATTTTAATTATGGTATTTACAGTCAGGATTTCAGGAAATGAAATACGTTTAAACACTTTTTAAAAAACTGGGAAACTATGGCAGAAAGAAGTAGCGATAAGTTTTTCCTTTGCTTAAAATATTAGCCATATTTTTTTATTTTTAAGGTCCCCACTCACGTGCGGATAAATCACGAGGACAACGTCTGTGAATTTTCCTTGATAATTATCCGAACTGAACAGTCCCTATACACGCGACGATTTTCCTCAAGGTTTCCTTCAGTTGTGGCCATGGCCCTGAGCGAATGATGATAGATGATCGCGGTTATCGAATTAATCTTTGTGGCCAGCTACATCTATTCTCGCAAAACGAAAGAACTAAAGGAAAGAAGCGTTTGTTGCAAATGTTGGCTTATGAAAAAGAAAGAGTACTGTCATGCTAACCATCCTTCAGAAGTAAGAGTTTTCTCTACAGGCTGGAACAACTTATGGATGGACTACGGAACTTATTTACAGTTGTCATTAGTCACACGTTTAATCGAGAAAAATGCTGAGGTTCGCGCTCACATTTTTGGTTTGTAATGTGCTGATCTCATCTGGGCAGTTTTAAAATAGTTTTCGAAAATAGTTTTAGGTTTGCTTTGCCCGTCACTACTTCAACGTTTCGACCACTCACGTACGGATAAATCAGAAGGTTTGAACTGCTCAGTCCAACCCTTGAGATTTATCCATAGGTACCTTTATGTTATTTGACTGTTATGAATCCATTTCATCGGTATCCAGTCATATTTTATAAAACCATTGAAACTGAATCATTATATAAATTTTACCTGAGATAGCCATAGGTTCTAAAAGTTTGTTTAATAAACTTAAATGATTGTTTCCAGAGTACTGTAAACTATGAAAGAAAACAGTTTAAATAATATTTAGTATTTTAGCCAGTAGCTATGATGTATGAAAATTTATGTTCTGTTGGAGATAGACCCTACCATCCATCACATCTCCGTTCAATCCAGCAGATAAGAAGGATGGTCTGTCGATAGATCACTGTTGATTAGGGTGAGTGTAATCTTACCACAAGATGAGACCCGATGATGAGAAAGATCAGAGGGTAATAATTTAGAAAAAAAAAAAACATTTATAAATTAAGTTTTCATCATTCTACTGAGCACTATTATTTATTTAAAGGGTTTATTGCATTTGGAAGTGTTTTGAACAGAACTCGAATCCCAAAATTTCTTTAATAGGAAATTACCTATTGTTTTCTTTGCATCTCTTAAAGTAACTACTAACTCAAATTTGTATGATCTCTTAATAATATAAGTATGGGCAAGAATAATCCATTTTGAGATCGATATAACGACACAAAACAAATATTTTTATTTTTGTATGTCTTCATTTCTTAAATCACCAAAATAATATATAATGTGATATCATAATATGAATATGATAACGTTTTATACATTTTGATAGGCTAATTGATTTTCAATCAGATTTTTTTTTTTTTTTAAATAGTGACAATTTTTTTAATAAATGAATATGTAAAACTTGAGAATAATATAAAAAGGCATGAGAAAGTGGGAGGAGCTATGAAAACGTTTCCAGATTATTAACATAATTTTTAACAAGACAGAGTTGCTCATTTTTCATTATATTTTACCTGTTGTTCATAAATTATAAAAAGTAAAATTCACTCTCCAGCGTTACTTCCCTCAACTTGTCATATTTTTTATTCTTTTTAGTATGGAAATAATGAAGTGGAAAAAATGACTGTGTGATTTGTAGACATATTAGATCATGATCATCTGTCATCATCATTGTTATCCCATGGCTTAACGTTCTGCTGCCGTTTCCATGCACACTCGTTCTTCACCCATCTTCTCGCTTTCTTTTAAGTTCTTCTTACAATTTTTCTTTTTTTATATTATGGCGCTACAATCCCGTTACGGGTCTTGGCTTCCTCCAACCGCTTCCTCCAATCGTAACGGTCTTGTGGGGACGCCATCCAGTCATTGACTCTTAAGATGCTTCTTCTAGCATCCTCCGCTACACCATCCTTCCACCTTAGTTTTGGTCTTCCTCTCCTCCTTTTTCCATGAATTTGATGTGTCAGCAACATTTTAAGCATCTCAAATCCTGGTATCCTTGCGATATGCCCTGCTTAACTCAGTCGCCTTAACTTAATATCACTGACTGCATCTGTCTCTCCAAAGGCGAGGTATAGTTCTTGGTTGGTGCATCGCCTCCATTGTTCTCCTATCGTAACACCTCCAAAAATTCGGCGGGGAACCTTCCCTTAAAAAATTAATAGCTCTTTTTCAGAAGGCTTGGTTAGTGTCCAGCATTCCGATCCATACAGGAGTAGTGGTCACACAAGGGTTTTATATTAATAAAGCTTTGTCTTCCTTGTGAGTAACCGCCTCTTACAATAAAATTTATTAATGTGTATGTTATTCTGAATCTATCTATATGTCCTCTCTTCAGAGGCTTATTCTGACCGTCTTATCGGAATTGGACGATGGTCAAACCTCCATAATTGGGACTCCTCCGTTTAAGTTTGTATGGGATCCAAACAGTTCAAAATCCTTTGAGTTATTGAATGTGTCATTGTAATCATGTACCACAAAATTATTTATTGTATATAGCGTATACAGTTGTAAATACCAATAAAGTATAAATTAAAACCAAATTCTTGTGTCTCTTATGTTTATTATGTGATGAGAACATATATATAATATATAATTATGTTTCAGGCCTATGCTTGTGGGCTTGCGGCCTGACCGGGCTCTACGGCTGTGATACCCCGCTGCTGGACATGTTACTCTTCGCCGCCCTCATCTCTGCAGTCGACCCGGTGGCCGTCCTAGCAGTCTTCGAGGAGATCCACGTCAACGAGATCCTCTACATCGTAGTTTTCGGCGAGTCCCTCCTCAACGATGCGGTCACTGTGGTAAGGTTATTTTTATAGAGCAAATCTTAATTCTATTGTACGAATAAGTTTATATTATAAAATAAGACAACATAATGAGAAGTGATAAATCAATTTAAACAATTACTTGGGACTTCATCTCTCTCATCATGGCCGTTAAGATAACTATGGAAACCTCCGTTATAAACTGTAATGAATTGCCTAAAAGTTAAGGGCTATTATCCTGATTACTAATGTTCTTCATTGGTCTAACTGCAATTCCTAATTTCTCCAGAGTATGGTCCGACAAAGTTCAACCATTAATCAATGAACTTCTGTATTATTCTAGAACAAATACTTCCTTAGAAGGTCATATCAATCTTGCACCATCAAACTATGGACACATGTTTCGAGTTGATGTTTCAAGCTGTTAACGACGATGTTCCGCCACGCGGATGTGATACGTCACCGTTGTCTTCTCTATCGATCATTTCCTACAGATATTGTATGTAGGATTACTGTCTTCTATGTAGAGTAAGGAGGTCTCTAACACTAACGAAAATCCCACGCTATATGCAGATTTCTCACCTCTACACCAAGTTTTTTTTTCCTTTATTTCATCGACATTCTTTCATAGTTATTTTCTTTGCAATTCTACCCCCCATAGCCACCTTCATAAACGATCAAACTTAAACTCAATTGTCTAATAGATGAGGATTTGCGTTGCACTAGTCTGAACGGGACAGCTTAAGATAACACTAGTTACACCAGAGCAAACATGGAAGAACACTTAAAGTTATGGACAAATATGATATAGGCTTATTTTTTGGGATGCAAAGCATCTCAGCTACACTAATAAACTTTTAAAAAATACGCTATAATGACTCTCAGAACTTAAAATAACGATAGATTAGTGCAAAAGTTGTCTGATTTCAAGAGGGAATAGGCGAAGAAGAAAGAAATTCAGAGTACATGATCAGGATAAGTATATAATTTTCATAGTATAATCATAAACCATTGGTAACCTTTATTATTTATTTATTTATTTGTAAGCAGGGTCATGCCCTATACAAAGGAGTTCGGTTATTTATTACGTACCATGAAATACAATACAAATGATGTGCATTATAATACGACACTAATAATAATCCTAATAATATAACAAAGAACTTATAACTAAGAATTAAATACTAAGAATAAGAAGTAAATACACGTCTTACTATCTAAATAATAAACAATACCTAATAAAAGAATTTACACTTTATTATTTTATTTTTAAACCTTTAAAGTTTATGAAAGTTCATATTTGACTGTCCCTACTTTCAAATATATACATATCATATCTGAGACAAATATGTAAATACATGATCCTGATATTTTACAGTTATTGTAAGTACTATAGTTTTATTCATAATAAAATATGCCAGTTTTTTTTTGCTTCTGTTTCATTTTGTAGAGTAAGTATATGAAAACTGTCATTTGAATCAATCCCGGATTAATAAGTGTCAATAAGGTCATTATAAATTGGGCAAGTATAAAGAATATGTCCGAGGTCTTCATTAGTTTTCATATTGCAAACCATACAGATTTCTAGTTGATTAATTTGTGTGATTTTATCTGGAATGGTTATTTTTATTATATGTTTTCCTATAGTTCTTAACTGCGCAACAATTCTAGTGAGAATAATATTTAGCTGTATATTAATGTAAACAGGGATGGAACCGCTTGGAGTAATGTTGTAGAATGTGCTAAAATTTGACTGCAGGCTAGAGAATAGATCCAAATTAAGTTGATAAATTTTGTATTTTTCTAATACTGTTTGGGTTTTTTTTTTTAGTTTAACTATATTTGATTATAAAATTGTTTCCTCATCTCCGATTTTATCAAATAATTTTTTTTGTTGTTAACACCAATCATAATTAGAACTAAATATGATGTATTTTCAAACTTATTTGGATGGAAAGTTATAGACAACATGCAATTGCATGTTGAAGATTAGGTAATTTCTAAATTTTAAAACCTCTACTGGTAAGAAATACAATACGACAATACAACAGCCACATTGTCCGTTGTATTTTTTTTATAGCAAAGTTCACGTAAACGTAGACCTCACACTTACACATTTTCATCAAGAACTGATCGATGGAACGAGTTAATGCTGCGATCATTAGTTACACGCCTTCAGCTGTAAACGATGTTCAAGTTCATTTGTTTCTATTCTAGTACTTGTAATAGTATAGTTTAATTAATTTTACTAACGATTGTACTATTGATCAACAATTAATTAAATTATTGCCTTATTCATTAAATAATTTTAATTTAGTTATCATTCCTTCCTTCAACGTACTTCCTAATTATCCGTTCATATCTTTGTGATATAACGTTCCCAGTAAACCATAAATTTTCCTATTCTTCCCTCTTTACCCAATCTGTATGAGGTGTTACTACTACCTCAAGGTAGTATTTTAGGCCCCATCCTCTACACGGTGTATACAGCTGACATCCCAAGTCATCCTACCACTGTCCTCACCACTTATGCTGATGACACATGCGTATATCAGTAAATCCCTTCATTGCCTCCCAAACACTCCAATCCCATATCCTAAACATCCAAATAAAAATAAACCCAAACAAATCTCACCAAATAACCTTTACCCTTCGTCGTAAACCTACCTGTCCAACAGTATCCTTCAATGATATTCCACTAATCCCTGTCGAACAGATCCGCTACCTAGGACTCCACTTGGACAAACGTCTTACTTGGAATCCACATACAAGACTAAAGCGACAAGAAACTGCTCGTCGTTACAGACTACTTCAACATTTACTAGACTAACGATCAAACCTCCCAATTCATCACAAAAGACTTATTTACATGACTGTTATTAGACCTATTTGGACGTACGAAGTTGAGCTTTGGGGCTCTACTAAACCATCCAATTCATCTCGTATCCAATCCTTACAATCTAAAATCCTTCGAAAAATCCTAAATGCACCTTACTTTGTCACCAATAAGCTTATCCATAAAGACCTTAGTGTTCCATATGTTGCTGAGTTAGCCCAAACCAGATACCTATCCTTCCATAGTAAGCTCCATAACCACTCCAATCCACTAGTCTCCCAACTTGCTTCCTCCTCCATCCTTGATAATCCTCCGAGGCGTCTGAAAGGAAGATGGCCTAGAGACTTTTTAGTGTAGATTTTATTGAAGTGCTACTAGTGAGTAGTAGTATCAAGCAAATTGGATTATATGATAAAATTTAATGTTCAAAATTTTTTTTTTGGGAGGTTAATATAATTTGATTAGAAATTTGTTATTGTGTAAATTTCGGGGATGGGCAATAATAACCACAGCAGTTTTTTGCCCTTAAAAAACAATCAAGAACAACAACTATTGAGTAGTTCTTCACAAGTTATTTACATGCCATTGTATTCACTGTCAACACATTTACTTGTTGTATATTATTCTGTACAGTTGTAAGTATCAATAAAAAAAAAAAAAAAAAAAAAAAAAAAAAAAATTAGTTACCAAAATACCCGCTGTATATACTCCATGTAGGGCATAAACAATACTAAACTAAAATCTCAAAGAATGCACGTGTTATGAATGGTGCAGACAAACGGATCAACATAACTCTTAGGAAAACTGGGTTGGTTCTTTTTTTTATTTTCATATTCATGGAGGTGTTTTTCCTGTAACGATGGACAATAAAGCACAAGGTTTTTCAGACAGAACGTGAATATGAAAATAGTTTGAAAAGGAACTTGAATAAAGAACAGCTTGGCCACCTTTCCTTGGATTATTTTCCAGTTCAAAACAATAACAAATTGGAAATATAATTTCTCAAATAATGATTTTGTTGTATGTTTGTTTTTATATCTTTTTTGATACACGATACAATTTAAGTTTTGTTTTATCTAACATAAATTTATAAGTATGTATATCGGCGGCTAATAGATGATACCTCATATGTGCAAAACACCAATTTTACAGGAGCAAAAAACTGTTTATAGAATAAAATAATAGGCATTTTGAACTATTGTTTCTCTAATGAGTACATTTGTCAACCTCTTTGTGTTGATCTAATCTGTTTTTTTCGGAATTTGGAGCTTACAAGAAATCACATCTTTGGCCGATGATATGTAAGAATATTTAATAACAAAAGAAAAACAAAATTAAAACTCTAATTATAAAAAATAAAAGAAGTTATGTAATACCTCTTCCATGACTCTACGTTCCTATTCAAGAACTTGGGCCTGATTTATAATAGTTTCACCATTTTTCAACACTCCTCTCTGTTCATGGTTTGTGTCCACCAACATTTTACTCTTAAAATTTAATCTTAAAACACTTTCGAAGTCATTCATTCCCTTGTCCGCCATTAAAAAGCTTTTTAGAGTGTCTACACTATGGTTTCTTTACGTCGTGTTCTGTCTGTCATAACTGGCAATGTTTAATATATGACGCATTGATATTGCTGCTTTAAATCGATAATTTCTTACAGTAAAAATATGTAATAAATACTCATTCATTATGCCTAAGATACATCTGTCTCGCTTTGAAGAATTTTACATATTTAGCCTCGAATTTTTATCTTTTATTTTTTTTTTATCTTTCCTCATTAATCTTATTTCAGTGTTTTTTTTCTCCTCGACCGTTTCGAGGTGTTCGTTCATCTGCATAGTGTTCTCATTGACTTTCTGACCCAAGTTCTACTGGCTTCGGTCCCGAACTCATTAAAACAAACGAGAGAGGGCTTTTATTGATCAAACTGTTACCATAACGCTATCTACATAACCTAAATGTTGAGACATCATATTGTAATAGTGCCATTGCGATGCAAGAAAATTTTACCAACTAGCTTAAAAAGCATTTTCTTCAGTACAATAGAACTCATAATCTCATGTCATCTCTAATTTAAAATTGGTTAGACAGTTTCCCTTATATTTTGACTGGGGGTGTGTCAATACCCGATTCCAACGATTATTGAGAAAAGATGCGGTATCGAGAATCGATGATCCAAAGTCGATTCCTAGGAGTTGATCGGCACTGCTGAAGATGACGATTTCTAAAAAATCAAGGAACAGGATTACAATTTCTAAATACCGTAATTGAAGAACTAACGAAACAAATGCAGCCAGACAATCTAATTTTATTTTTCGTTGTTCATAGAGATTTTTATTTTTATACAAGAATAATGATTATATTTTATTTCAATCTGGTTTTGATACTAGTTTTCGAACCCTATGTAAAAGATTTAAATAATAATTTCATAAATTATCAATGAAATCCAGAACCTGAAAATGAATTATTTTTTTGTACTTTTCTGTATAGTAACTGACCATATATCTATATGAATATTTTCTTTGTACTATTTATTACATTTTATTACATGTAGATTTATTTACATTTTATTATATGATTTAATACATTTTGTATTTATTTACAATGCGATAATTATGGCCAATACTGAAAGATTATAGAAAACGTGTGGGGCTATTTGTTACATTTGCAATGACTAATGCATTCCCTCAAACCTTTGCCTTGACTTAATATACAAAAAATTCTTTAAATAAATATACAAAAAATATACAAAAAATATATACAAATACATAAATATACATACACATACATATACACACATACATATACATATACACATACATATACATACATAAATATACACAAAATTCTTTCTTCATGTGATTTCAGTTTTCTACAGGGATGGTGGTATTCACCACTGTGAAGGTCTAGAAGAAGCAGAGTCCCTACTCATCAAAATTACTTGTTTTTGTTTTTTATTTTTAGCTGCTATATACTATATACTAATTTATTGGCTGAATAATTCTGTCATCTCAGCGAATAAGTGGTAAAGTAGAATTTTAACCACAATGTGTTGTGACTAAAAAGAAACAAAAACGTGGAGGTGTTTTTCTTCATGGTGAATAAGTGTTTAAGTAAGATGTTCATTTTAAATAACTATGTTTTAAAACTTAAACATTTATTCACCATGAAGAAAACACCTCCACATTTCTTTTTAGCCATTTTGGCCAGAATTCCACTAAACCACTTATTAACTGATTGTGAGATTACAGAATTATTGTATGTTTAATATAATTAATTTATTTTATGGCTCTCATATAAATTATTTTTTGCAATAGTAATTTATTGTTAGACTAAGGTATCGGTATCGACAATTGAGAATCAAGTTCTTCTTAACGAGAATCAAAAAAGTTTGAAACCGACGCACCATTTTGACGACCATTTGGTACCAGTTACATTCTTACCAATCATATAAGCATTCGCTTGTTCTTCTCTGGTGATGATATCGAAAGCCTGTTTGAAGTCTAAGAATAGGAGGTGCAGTCGACTTCGAAATCATAATTATTTTCAATACTCTATTCTTCTACCAAGTCTTGAAATGAATTTTTCCTTTTTTATTTTTTTTTAAAGTTTATATATAAATCCGACCCTATGGCTTCATGAGAGTGCAGCATCACGTTTGGATGCTTTTTAAGCGAACTCGTAGAAGATCCAACTTAATCCTCTTCCACCCTTTCTAAACTTACTAATTAATGGAGTTTAGTTTAGTTTTTCAGTTTAGTTTCTATTAGTAGTTGTTTTCTTAAACTGTTCAACCCAGTTAGTGCCAAAGCTAGAATTAGTGGAATGTTTTTATTTTCTCAAAAAAAAATATTTTTTTATTTAAAGCAAAATTAAATTGCGCTTTAAATTAAATTAAATGCGCTCATACAGCATTAGCCTGTAGAATATGTTTTTTATTTTATTTTTTTTTTTTATTATTTATTTTTTTTTTGTAAGGTGATATATTTATAAATGCTACAATAATACAGTTTCACGTAAACTTTTATTGCAATTATTTGAATCATAAAATACTTCAAAGAAATAAAATATTATTATTTTCACACAAAAATCAAAATTTTAATTTTTTTTAGTTCAAAACATCTTTTGAAAAAAATTAAAAAAAAAAAAAAAAAAAAAAGTACATTGATGTATCATTTAAATATAATGTATCTTAGCATAGTTTTTCAGAATATCCTTTTGGATGCACAATTTCAATTTTTATTTGTGGTATGCTTTAAAGTAATCTGGGTATAATTTACATGGGTGTAACATTACATCGCTCATACCTACAATATAATTGTAGGAACTCTCAATTAGTTGGCTGAAATCAACATTTAAATCTTACTACTTATTAGCGTTGAAAAATAACCAATTGTAATATTATTGTTCAATAGGGAAAAAAATGTAATAATAAAATTATTTATACAATTTTTATTAAAATCGAAAATGCGATTTCATCGTCATCTGTTAGCTTTTCCCGCGCACTAACAGTTAAGGTGGTCTCACGGAGGCTAGAAAAAGTATTTTCACGTTTTGGAGTTGATAAGCCCGTTCCTTATGAGAAAGAATATTTGTAATTTTCATTTGCGATTTATATAGAATTATGGTTACTGGACATTCTCCCTTATATCCTAACACCCTTTACTTACGAAATTTAAATAATATGCTGATATAATAAAATAGATAAATATTTTAACATTTTTTTACTTATAAAAGTAAAAAAAAAATGTTAAATTAACATTACAGTGAACGTAAATGGGATAACAAGCTAACAATAAAACACTGGAGTATTTTTCTTGTTTTCTCAGGGAATGATAATTAATTATAATAAAAAAAGAGATTGAGATTATAAAAGTAATGAATCATTATGAAAACTCGTGAAAATAATCACAAAAAAGGCAAGAAATCTTGAATAGCTGTTTGTTGAGAATGCTGGCTAATCCGATGACAAAGCTGCTAGCCTTCCAGGGCTGGAAGCCACCCTCCTTCCGCTTAGCCCTACTTCACTCAAATAAAATTTATCTAGCCTCTCTACCGTGTTAGCCCTTCGGACCTCTAGGTTCTTAGGGTTTTATATATTGTGTTCGTTCATTTTTGAATATTAAAATTATATTTAGAATCTACTTATTTTTTTGTTATCTGAAATCACAAATTTGTTACAGCGTGCTCCAGGTGTGGTGTACAGTGTAACAGCTTAAACGTTGGGGCTCAGTTATGTCCCATTTCAAATGTTTGATAACCAAAATTAAGTATAAATAAATTTATAATATGAGAATATGTCCGCCTTCTTATTCCTATACCGAAATATTTTCGATGTCATACACCTAATAACTTTTTTCTTTTATATATCAAAATTTACAATTGTACAGCAATATACGAGTACATCAAGTGAATCTGATGAATTACGAAATATATTTATATGACAAAAACTTCTATAATTCTGTTCTATATTAGAAGTTACAGAGGCCATCTTTTCAGATGCCTCGGAGGATTACCAAAAATAGAATGGGAAGCAAGTAGAGAAACAATAGAATCTGGGTGTGTATGTAGTTTATTGTAAAAGGGAAGATATCTGGTTCGTGCTGAACCGGCAACAAATGGGGCATTAAGACAATTGTTGATTGTTTAAAAAATAATACAAAAAGTTTATGCCAATATATGCAATCCTGTATCTTTTTAAAGTTCAACCCTTCAAACAAATTTCTACTATTCAGAAATATAGTTTTTGAATAGTTTCTTTTCTAAAATTGGCCATTCTTCTACACTTACTATGATATGTTTCATTGAAAATAATCTGCCCTTGTCAAAATGTGTACAGTTATATAATATATGATTAAATGTTTGTGTTGTCAGTCCGTCGCAGTGGCAAGCTTCGTTGTCTGAAAGGTGAAAATGTTTAATATAGTAATTTGGTAGTTCCATGTTCTGTTAGAAATTGTGTCAGTTTGTAATATGCTCTTTTCAATTTGTTGTAGTTTCCTAGATTAACGTCTGGTTTAAATTTGTGAACCGGTCGTCCTTTGTTTGTTCGTTTAAAGTGTATGTAAATTATATACAATTTATATATACCTATATAATATAAAATAAACATTCAAACATTCATTAGTGGACAATATATTTTAAATTACGAAATTCAGTCACCGGAAAATGAAAAAAAATATATATATATTATTAAATAAAAGTTACACTGACATTACGTCTATCTAATATTACTGGTACAAATATTTCACTGGCCTAGGATTTATGGAAAGTAAAAGAGTACACTAAGGAAGATAGGGAGGTGAGACAAAGTGTCAACTCAGCAGGGTAATGTCCATACTCATACTCATTGCTCTACATAAACTTTAAAGAAAGAGTAATACTCTTGGAATATTGATACAAAATTCTTTTCCTTCCTCAGGTGCTGTACCACATGTTCGAGGCCTACACCGAGATGGGAGCTTCCAACATCTTCTACACGGACATCCTCGCAGGCTTACTCTCCTTCTTCGTGGTGGCTGTTGGAGGGACAGTGATCGGGGTGATCTGGGGGTTCGCTACCGGGATGGTGACCCGCTACACGGACCAGGTCAGGGTCATCGAGCCCATCTTCATCTTCGTCATGGCCTATCTCGCCTACCTCAACGCCGAGATATTCCACATGTCCGGCATCATGGCGTCAGTCATTTCAATTTTATATATATATATATATCAATTTATAAATAATCTACCAGCTATATAAATAAAAAAATAAAAAAGTCTTTTCAAAGATGTTTATAAGTTAAAAATTGTTGGTATACCTAATAGCATATGATCTTAAATGAAAACTTAAAAAAAAAAAAAAAAAATTACCTAATAGAACACTGCATACAGGTCTACTCATACCCACTTGTACTGGATTACATAAAAACAAATAACACAATATTTCACGACAAAATAAATGACCATCCAAACAGACTCATACAAAACATGGCTACAATAAATATTCCTGGTAATAAGTAAAAAGGATCTGGATGAGGGACCTCCTCAAGTAAGTAAGACTTAAAATAATATGAGGAGGAGGTACCGATGATATATTAGTATCCCACACGTTTCACATTTCTTGTTTATTATTTATTTAGCACATTCGCTCATTGCCTTCATTTGAAGACGGGTATGAATTAAAAAATAAAGTTTCTAAAGGAACAGTCATTTTTATAAATAAATGTGTCAATGAATGTAAGATATTTTCATAGCAAATAAGTATGCTAAAAAATAAATAAATAAAACCTATTTGTTTCTTATAATAACTCTATAAAAAGAAATATTAGAGGGTCATTAAGATAATAAAGTAGTAAAAAATCACCCTTAATAATCATGAATCATAAACGAGACGACGCAATGAATAGAATCGTCGTTAAAATAATCTATTGACCTGTTGATATATTTTTTTTCTAAGACTATTTTAATAGAATTTTGCCAACTGGAAAAGAAGATAGCACGCGAACTCTGTCGGAGAAAACGATAAGAAAAGCGGGACGGGGGTGAGTCGTGGCGACTGATAACAGAAATAGACCGTTCCCTTGTTTTGTCTGAGTCAAGATGCAATAGATTTCAGTCCAAGTTTACCATCTTCCAAGAGTTAATCAAATTACACTACGGCTCCTTGTATAAGTAAACTTTAAGTGTTCCCGAGTTAAACATGGAATAAACATAATAGATTTCTCTGACACACGAGTAGCAATTAGGAGCTTGTTTGAATAATATTTCTGATCGATAGTCGTCATTAAAATTAATCTTTTGTCAACATGATTTTACTTCTATAATTGCCCAAGGTTTAATGAAGCATATTCATCTATTAGTAGGAGTTTATAAGGACGCAACACTAATAAACAAATAACGTTTTCTTCTTAAACATCAAGGAAACCGTATGTCTTTCTACTACGAATTTGTTTTTGAAATCTCCTGAAAGAAAAAAATAAATTTTTAGTTTAAAGTTTCATGAACTGTTTTCTGAAGGATCAGTATTTTTAAAAAATAAATGCGTCAATTTACATAATATCGTTTATGTATCCAAACGTGTTTTCCAATACAATAAGAAGGAATACATAGCTGATGTATAATTACAATAATAAAGCAGACAAGAATAGATAAAATTAATTATCAAAAATAAATTTTTACCAAAAACAAATTGTTGCAAATGTATAGGTAAAGGAGAAAGAAATAATATTCCTAAATACATGTAAGTTAGGGCCAAATAATAATATAGAATACGATAAACTGATAAATTAGATATAACAGGGAGAACAGCGAAAACAACGATGTTCTGAAAACAGGAAGAATCAAACCTAACCTATAAGATATTCAGTAAGAGTAAACTTATTTTTATTTTCTCTCTATTTCGTTGAGAATAGATATATTTATATTTAAATATATACACATATATTTATATGACTGCAGAAAATCTATTTACTGTCATTTCAACAGGGGGATTGCCTTTGAACTAGGGAGACCCTGCTGGGGTACACTCAGCCTCTATAAAGTGGGGCACCCTTAATTGGGGGAAAATCTGGTGGTTTTCGTGATTTTTGCCGAATCTCCTCTTTTCACAACCATAAGCCAACTAGCCGTACATCCTGTTTTTCCTTACCTAAGTACAGAACCCAAGATCCTTCATGGGTTGTATTAGTATACTTTTTTTTTTTCACAATTAGGATTGTTTAATTATCTGCCACTTCTTTTGATATTGTTTATTTAAAGACTAGGTTCGAATGTTAAATCTTCATCTTAGTTCTAAAAACATACGGAAAATTCAAAAGACCAGCACTTTGAGACACATATTATATGTATTAAGTTTTAAAATGTCGGACAAGAAATCAAACATGTCGATACCCACCTAGGACGGAAAAAGCGGATGGGCATTTTTATTTTATTTCATTCATTCTCTGTATGCAATCAGCGAATTTTTTATTGTAAAATATATTCGTGATCAAGTAAAAGGGAGATACATCATTCTAACGTCAATGGATATCATCTGGCAAGACTCACTACAAACTCCTTCGTTAGAACAAACAGCCTTCGTTATGTACAGTCAAGTATGTCGTTTGCTGTCATATTTTTTTTTATGAATTAACTAACATATCCGTGTTATATGTCATGAAAGCGTTTGTAATTAAAGTGAAGTAAATTCTTTCAGATGGAATTCCTAAGTTAGTGTCTAAAGTCTCTTTAAAAACATAGGATGGTAAGTTCGTTTATCGGTAATCTTAAGATTTAAAACTTAGTATTTTTATATAAATTGCCTATTTTTTCCCCCCATTTACCATAATCGTTATTATTATTATTCATACATATATATGTGTAGTTCGGATGAGGTGTTTTTCTGGTTAAAAGTCGGAATATATAAATAACCCTACGTAGGCTAACACAGTTATTTTATTTAAAGAAATTGTCTTAATGAAGTTCATTATTATTCATACATATATATGTGTAGTTCGGATGAAGTGTTTTTCTGGTTAAAAGTCGGAATATATAAATAACCCTACGTAGGCTAACACAGTTATTTTATTTAAAGAAATGGTCTTAATGAAGTTCATCACTGATCCTACAGTCAAACATCTCTTCGATTTTTAATTTTTGAAACGATTTTTATTATTGATTTGTTGAAATTAACAGTATTAATATAAATAAATCAATTATCATGAACTACTTGGATTCATTAAAATAACTTTGAAAATGTAATTAACGAAACAGCTCACTTATTTGATTATTTAGTTATCCTTTAGTGGTGCAATTATTTAAAAGAGGTGAAATATTTTAAGGTTTTCCAAAACGGAAATTTCAATTTCTTTGTTTCCTAAGTTATAAAAAAATTCTTTCTCTTTGCAGAATAACGTTCTGCGGTATAACGATGAAGAACTACGTGGAAGCTAACATCTCGCACAAATCGCACACGACGATCAAGTACACGATGAAGATGCTGAGCAGCTCCTCTGAGACGATCATCTTCATGTTCCTCGGGGTGGCCACGGTCAGCGACTCTCACGATTGGAACACCTGGT
This sequence comes from Euschistus heros, assembly GCA_003667255.2. Taxonomy (NCBI): domain Eukaryota; kingdom Metazoa; phylum Arthropoda; class Insecta; order Hemiptera; family Pentatomidae; genus Euschistus; species Euschistus heros. Next base: position 2,451,570 of record RCWM02000004.1, read on the forward strand.
TCGTCATCCTCACCATATTCTTCTGCTCCATCTTCAGGGCCATCGGTGAGTATAAGACATAATCCATACTGTACTTTGTTTTATTTCATTAAACATTTTGAAGTTATATGGTGACGATCGGATTATGTAAAATTTTCATTAAACGCCTGACGTTTCTTCTGAAAGAGCTATACCGAATTATTTCACATAAATAATACATTGCGGTATTACATTTTTTTAAAATTTTATTATTTAATAATCATTAAAGTACACTTAAATATATATATATATATATATATATATATATATATATATATATATATATATATATATATATATATATATATATATATATATATATGTATATATATATATATATATATATATATATATATATATATATATATATATATATATATATATATATATATATATATATATGAGAACAAACGAAACATACTTATTTTTTATTTTTTTAACTATTTATTGATATGATATTGACATCAATATACATCAAGTAAATTTGAGGAAATGATTATGATGACATGTAAATCACTTGTACAGAACTACTCACTAGTAGCACTTCTAAAAAAGTTCTAAACTAGAAGAATTCTAGGCCATCTTCTTTTCATACGCCTCGGTAGGTTATCAGGTATCGAATGAGAAGCAAGTTGGGAGACTAATGGATTCGTGTGGGAGTGCAGTTTACTATGAAAGGATTGGTATCTGGTTTGGGCTAAATAAGCAACATATGGAACATTGAGGTCTTTATGGATAAGATTATTCGTGACAAAGTAAGGAGCATTAAGGATTTTTTTTGAAGGATTTGGATTGTAACGATTGGGTTCGAGAAGAATTGGATGGTTTAGTGGAGCCACAGAGCTCAACTCCGTATGTCCATAGGTCTAATAACTGCCATGTAAATGAGTCTCTTGTAATTTATTGGAAGCTTTGATCGTTTGTCTAGTAAATGTTGGAACACTCAAATATGAAATCTATACATAAGCTTTTGCTAGTCATAAATCAAATAAAAAATATGTATGCTGTTATAAAACATCTAATATCTTGAATAATAATTTGCCAATTATTTATTATCTTGTTGATAATTCATTAATGTTTATAATTAAAGTTTTATTAACTGTAAACAGCCAAAAAAAAAATGTGATCTTCATTTAACTACCAGTATTTTGTGAATAAAATGGCTGAGGATAATAAAAACCGTTTTATGGAAAAATTGTATTTGATAGAATCAATAAATTTGAAAAGATTTTTTTTTAAATAACCATACATATATTTAGCTATAAATATTATTAAAAAAGTAGTTGAAAATGTAATCTTATTGATTAGAGCCAATATTGAATAGGTGTGCGAGTAACAGATATGCCAGTAATAGGTATGCAAAAATATCAGTGTAGTCAAGTAAACGATTACGAGTATGGAGAGACGCTGACCTTGAGACAAGTATCTGGTATTTGTAACAGATATTTTTTTTTTTTTGGATCTGTATCGGTTGTCTCTGTTACTGAAAAATATTGTTTTAGACCATCCCTACCAACAATGAGTTTTTTTTTATTAATGGTACTGTAGCTTATAATGAGATACTAATTTTGAAAGGTGAATTCTTGTTGATTTCGAATTATATTACGATTGCAGGTGTGATAATCCTGACAGCAGTGGTGAACAAGTTCCGGCTGTACAAACTGAACAAGGTGGACAAGTTCGTGATGTCCTACGGAGGGCTTCGTGGAGCCGTCGCCTTCGCCCTGGTTCTCCTAATAGACCCGAGGATCGTCCGCCTTCAACCTATGTTCGTCACCACCACCATAGCTGTCATCTACTTCACCGTCTTCTTCCAGGTCAGATATCAACATCCATTATTCTAAAATCTAGGATTAATTAATGAAAAAATAAATAAAATTAATACACATGTCTTATCTAGATACTTTTAAATCACTGCATAAGAACGATAACTAACAAAATAGAACCAGTAATCACAACTTTGAGACAATTTCTTTTCACATATATTTTTTTATTTGAAAATTCCACCACCTATTGTTATTTTTCTCAAATTAAATTATTTTCCTTTTTTTTCTCGATTATGTCCTTGTTATATGTATTTCCCAGATTATGTCATTTCTCCTTTTTATTTAATATTTTTCTTCCTTTTCTCTTTGTTTTTATTCCATTAGTTGCTTGCTATTATTCTGGATCACACACACCTTGATACTTTCTGCCAAAATAAAGTTCACTGAATCATATTCCCAAAAAGTTCATACCAAAAACTGGCTGAATAGAATCTTTGTAATTATGGTATAAGTTTAGATTATATTTTCGAAAAATTTTGTTCATTTTATACAATAGTACATAACAATTTTTTTTTTTTTTAAGGGAATAACTATCAAACCTCTAGTAAAAATCTTAAATGTCAAGCGAGGTGAAAAGAGGAAGCCAACAATGAATGAAAGAATACATGAAAAAGTAAGTAAATCATTAATAATTCTAATTACATCATAATATTTCAAATGAGATATTTTATAAAGAATAGTTAGAAGTTATTTTACTTTAATTGTATTGAATATTAAATATATATACATAATTTTTTTCAATGAATTTAAATTGTCTTGTCCATTATTTGATTTATTTCTTTTTGTTCCAGTTTATGGACCATGTAATGACAGGAATTGAAGATATCTTAGGTCATCATGGCAACCACCATCTTAGGGATAAGTATGATGTGTCTCTGTTTATATAGAAAATACACTTTTCATCCTTTATTATGTTTTTTAAAAAATAATATGTTTTTATTTTAAAACTGAGAGCTCCTTGAAATTTTAATAAAATGTCTGGATAAGTATTACTAAAACATACAAACCTCCAGTAATTATTGGCATTCTGAATTTGATTTCTTGGATTGAGATATGAATCAAAACCAACTTATATTATATTAAATAAAATTTAACAGAAAATCAATTAAAATTATTCTTCATTTATAGATCAAGGTTAGAGTTTGAACCCTAATAATATTCACCAAAAAATACTTAGGAACTTTTAATCAATAAAGTTTATCTACTAAGAAATCAATTCTTTTAATATCACTATTTATCAATAGTATTATTAGTTTTGGAATTATAGTAAATAAAAAAACCTAACTCTAAAGACCCCATAAAACATATCCTACAACAGTAAAAAAAATAAATGACCAATAGACCTAGCAAAAGTTTAAGGAAACACTCAACTAACATAAATAAACATTAATTTATCTAATTAATGATAAGCATAAACAATTTTATTATTTTCTTCTTAATACAAAATTTCTATAAAAATGATTAATTATAGATTCAACATTTTTTGGTCCTCATAGAACTCTCATTAGTTGCCCACAGTCAATAAAACCTTAATCACACACGAGAGACTGGAACATTCCAAACAAGCGAAGTGTTCTATCTTCAGTTTTGCTTGTTTGAAGAGGTTCAGTCCATCATATGTGATTTTGTTTTTTTGTTGAGAGTGTGCTCTTACATATTCGGCCCAAGGGTTTCACCTTCAGGATTGACAATGACCCGGCTGAAGTCTGAAAATTTATATTCAGTTATTTCAGCCATGGATATACTTTGAGGTCGGGAGACTCTCCTGGGGCACAGCCGCCCTCTGAAATGTGGTTAACCTTTATTGGGGAAAAACCTGGACATTAAGCGTGATTTCAGGCAAATCTCCTGCATTCGCGAATATTACATTTATTTTTTTTTATAAGAAAGTGTGATACTAATAAGAGCTCTCTGAGAATTAAAAAATACAGATCCTTATTATTAATTTACCAACATGAAAAGGTATTTTTATTGAATACTTATTTCATTTGATTGATCTGAAACTGAAAGGAGAAAAATTAATAAAATCTATTTATCAATTTTTATACTGTGAATTAATTGAATCTATATATCTATTATAAATTGTACCTATTTGTTTTTTGATGGGGATTTTTTCAATACTTGTTTTAATTTTGATTAAAAATAATTTATAGCATTCCTATTTGTCTTGTTTTTAAATGAAAGTTTTTCAATAGGTTTAAGAGATTCGACAATAAATTTATAAGGCCTTACTTACTGAGGAATCATCAAGGAGCAGAACCCAAGATCCTAGAAACATATTCGAAGTTAGCGATGAGAGATGCGATAGACTATATGAGGCGAAACGCTTCTACTATAGGAAACATATCTGGTACAGAAAGTATGTCTGCTATCTTTAGGAACTACACTACCGGCAACCTCAATGGCAGGTAACTTCCCAAACCTTTCAAAGTCTAATATTATATAAATATATGTAACCTCAAAATTAGAAAGTATTTATTATTTTGTTGAATTATACAAATGGATTCATAAATGCATGGTAATTTTATAATTAAATCTAATAATTGAACTAATAATAAAACAAGTAATAATCACTTGTTTAAATGTTAATTTTTGAATTTATTTATGTCCAACTCTTCATGTTTATAAATCGGTACATTTTTTTTTTCTGTAACCATTTAGTAATGAGAACAATATTCAATAAAACCCCGCTGTTTTACTTTGTCCACTTGTGGGTTTTAAAACCCAATTGTGATTCTTTGATATAAGAAACAGCTGATTCTCCATGGACAAAGAAAAAAAACAAAAATAAATCTCAGCTATTCACTCCCTATTACTTCCACCACATAAAAATCAATTATAACATTAAACTCTTCTTCAAATCATCCTCTTATAACTAATGCCAATAATTGTAACTTAACAAAAAATATTTATAATAAATAAATAATTAATGAACTTTTAACATAGAGTTTTTAATTATTTTATTTATAAAAAAAAAAAATAGTTTAGTTACTGTTAAGTTAATAATGGTTGCAGAAAAAAATTATATATTCAACTCGAGTGTAAAGTATTTTACTCACACTCAGCAATTTACAGCACTAGCTTTGCTTTGCTTGCTTGTGTGTGCAAACCTTGCCTCTAGTAAATAAAAATAGCACTTTAGAAACTAGTCAAATAAATAACTCTTATTTTACTAAAAGTTTAAATAAACATTTTAAAGGATTATTTGGAAGAAAACTCGTAACTATATTATTTAATTAATTGATATGAGCCTACAGAACAAATAAGTTTTCTGTACGTTTTATTGGACAGCATGGTTGCAAGAGCCTAGGTTTGGACTATTGGAATGTTTAGGATTTTTGAGGAGCAGGAAAAATAAAATAAAAAACAAAGCCTTCTGAAAATAATTAAGTAACTTTTATAATACTGCAGCAGCCCAGTACAAAAAATTAAATTATCAGAAAAATCAGCTGTTTATAAATAACTGTATGAAGGCACGGAATTATATAACCTTTTAAACTGCTTAAAGTTGACTGCAAGTTCAAAAGCATGTTACAAACTAATAAAACCTCCGAAATAAATACCTGTATTATAAATAATTAATCACTGATAGAAGAGATTATATTTAATTAAAAATATTGTTTTAGAAATTAATGTTTTTATTATAACATTAAACTATTGTGTGTTATAAAAATTAAAGGCTAACCCTGAGTTTAACTTTATCATTAATGTCTATTAGATCTTCCTCTTTCAGTTACTCGCAACTGGATACTAGTACGTGGAACATCGATCTTCAAGAACTCGAGTACAATCCTTCAAGAAAAGACTTAACAGATGCAAAGATACATCACCTGCTTGCTGAGGAATTGGTGCAGCCCTATAGAAGGGTATAGATTTTATATTAATTTCAATTAATTAGAATTCGGTATCAATTAGTATTGCATCATAAACTTCTAATTGAAGTTGAATTTATTTATTATTTTTATTTAGCATCCTATTGCTAAACCTGTAAGTACCTATATCTAAAGGGGAAAATGTCTTTTGATTTCTTTATGAAAATAATAAATTCTTAGCTAGACTTTTTCAATAATAATTAATATTTCTTTGCAAACAATTTACCACTTATTATTAATATAAATTACATCAAGTCACTTAGCATGGACAAAAAAATAAAATAATAATAATAAACTATTAAGTTGCTTAAAATCCAATTGTTTAATTGGTCTCAATTTTTTCTAATTCAATTTCAAACATTGGATTGTCTGGAAATTAATGCAGGTTGATGTTTTTAAAAAATTGAAACATTTTTATTAATATAAATATCCTTCATTCCTCTCCATACATTTGTGCCCATAAGTTGGCTCCTCAAAATAGAATTTTGAATCCTTATAATAAACCATTTTTGATTTCTATCAACATTTAATCAATAATCTTTTTAAGGTGATGGAATGGTCAGGAGTGCAATCAGGATAAATAAACACGTCAAGTTTTTAAATTAAATTATATTTTGGCGTGCCGACATTTCGACCTGCCTTGCAGGTCTTCATCAGGGGTAAAATAACAAAAATTGGAGCTGACCAAGATGATACAAACATTAAAAAAATAAATAAATAATAAAAATAATTTAAAAATGAAAAAGAAACAAGAAAAAATAATAATACAAAGAAAATTAGTCAATCGTTGACTACTTTCTCTGCAAGTTTTTGAATGAAGTTTTGGGATTTTCATCCACCAAAGTTTGCTGAATATTGCCATCTAGGGAAGAAGTCCTGCCACAAACCTCCTGTCTTCAAGGCTGAATTATCCTTTCAGCTGTCAAAATTTTGTAATCCATTGTTAAATAGACAAACGTTCATGCTATTGTCACCCCCATTTTATTAATGTTTATGGCTCTTTGGTCCCTATTCCAAACCTGATTGAACTCCTAATATAAAGCTATTGCCATCTAGGGAAGAAGTCCTGCCACAAACCTCCTGTTTTCAAGGCTGAAGTATCCCAGTTTTCATGTGATTTGAAAATCATATGAAAACTTATGAGTAAAAACTGAACTACTTCCAAGTAGTGAAATGCTAAAGAGGTGAAAGAACATTTTGTTTAGTAGAGAAATAATACATATCTATTTCCATATAAAAAAATAACCTATTAAATATGAACAGTATTATACAAAAATATAATTTAAAGAGAATAAGAAAGCCTGCATTATTTTCCTGACAACTCTATACAAGTTGACATCTAATATAACTCATCCCCTTAGAAGTAAATTTAAGAAAAAAACCTTTACATATATTAAAGCAAATATGGTATTTACCAGAATGCACCATAATAGCCAGAAGAATTGACATAGCAAGTATCTGTCAGTGAAGTTTGGCATCTTATGTGGACGAAGCCTAAAAATGTTCTGTCTACAGAAACTTTAGTTTCTGTTTACCAATTCGGAATTAGGTCTGGGGTTGAACATTAATATTGATTTTTACTAAATATGTTTAAAAATATGTACTTCCACTAACTCTAAAAGAATTCCAGATCTGGGCTTGAACTGATGGGTAGAGGTGAATAACCATTGTCATTGAAGATTGTGAACATTGCACCAGTTGTTTGTTTTTTAAAATTAATTATTTAACAATTCTCCGATAGTGAAAGGAAATATGCCAGAATATTAAAAAAAAAAACAACAATAACAACAAATTAATAAGAAAAAATATAACAATTAAGTATAAAGTGGGGTAGAAAAGAAGGGCAAACATATAAGATCTATTGAAAAATACCAACCATAAAATTTTACTAAACTGATAAATTTTAAAATAATGTAATTGTATAAAAGTATACCAACTACACATTCTCAGAAAATAATTTATTTTTTCTTCTGTAACAAGAAGTTATAACAATATTCGTTACTGATTTATGATAAGTATTATATTCTGTATTATGTTTTTGAATACCAAATTAATAAATTGTATGCATTTATATTTTTTTTTAAGCAGCATAGACGATTGAGCTACTCGAGGCATGCAGTCAACGATCGGGATCTTTCGACACAAGTCAACTATAGAATGCATATGAATATAAGGAGACTGGTTGGGGATCAAAGGAGGCATCATCACAAGAGAAGTAAACGTTTAAAAGTGAGTATTACAAAATAAAATAGATAGTGCTGTTTTTTTTAAATCATTGTTGGTGATACATTTTTTGACGTACTGTGTTATAATTTTCATTTTCATATAAAACAAGTTCAAGCAAAATTTTTTCAATTTCAGGATGGAAAAAATCATGTTAGCTTCCCAGGAATACAGCAAAATGGTTCAGCAAAGCAATTCAGTCATGGTAACATATTTTACCAAGATATACTCTGTATTTAATTTAATTTTTATTCAATTATCAGTAATATATCTGATATAATTTAAACCTTGGTATTACTCTCCACCAAACTCTTTCTTGGAACCTCATGTCTCCCAAATCTCTCGATGAGCTACTCTGTATAGCCATCCTTAAACTATTCTTTCCAGGATTTCCTCCCAAAGCCTAACTCTGAACTCTGAGTTTCTTCTCTTATCTTCTCCCATTTTGACTATATGGGATATTAAAATTATATGCAGAACAGTTTTAACTAGAAATAAAAATACAACTTAACCCTTCACAGACTACATCACTTGGTAAAATAACATAGTGGGCCAAATCTCTTGAAAATTCTTATAAATTACGACAAATCAGAAGCCTAAGCTGCTTGGCATATGTAAGTTGTTGGTGGAACTTGAGAGTAGGCTAAGAAGACTAATGAACTGTTTCATTAGATTTATCTTGCAGGTTCCAAAAGATTCCCAAATATCAGATCTGTATGCCGAATTGAAATGGCTTTATCCCTCACCTCACCAAAATTACTTCCTAGCTTCCTTCCTATATCAAATCACTAATTCTCACAATCCCTGCAACATTTATAATCTCTACCAGTTCAAATTGTCTCCCACTACAAGATCCCACTCCTCACACCTATACAGGGTTTCCCAGACATAGTGTAAACAGAAAAAATTGGGTAATACTGTATGCTAAACGGGGTAGAATGGCACAGAAACGAGTTTCCTATCTCAATCTCTTGAGGAGATAGAATTTTTTTTGTTTTTATTTTTAAAATTTTTATTTTTTCTGAAAAATGGCAGTTTTCTCTACTTTGGTTTAGCGTAGAAACAAAAACGCATTAAATTTTCTAAAATATGACATAGATTTAGTTATTTAAAATCCACTTTTAGAGGGCCTTTTAACGCGCAAAACAAAACATTTATTAAAACTTAAATTTTTAATAAACTTTAATTTTTCTGATGAAAAACACGCTAGAGAAAAAATACTTGATTGCTTCACCTACCTACTAGATTGAATAAATGTATTACTTATTTTATCTCTTGTCCATATGCATGAGGGGTAAAGAGTTGTGCAGGTGGCAAGCCCTCCCTCCCCCTCCCCCCCCAAAAAAAATCGTATTTATAGGGAGTTACCCAAAGGGTGACCCAACTTCTTGCTAATTACCTAATGCTACATAAACATACTTTTTTCTTTCTTTTTTTTTGTTTAATATAAACAATAACAATTTAGGATTATTTAAAGAAATTAAATACACTAACAGAATAATGACACTTCATAATGTGCCTGCTACTCATTAGCCCAGACAATAATATCACGTTCTGATTAATTAAGCTTTGTAAACAATTATAATCCCACTGTTTGCAAAGGTTGTAAGAAGTTGTCCTCTCATTTCATGACTGCATCAATTGCCATTCACTCTTCAGCCATGGACTTCACTATAAGTGAGTACGCAGATATGATTTTCGTCTACGGGTTCTGCAATGGCAATGCTCTAGCAGCTCAGAGAGACTATCAGAAGCAATACCCAAATTGTCGGGTTTCAAGCTAGTAATCAGCAGGAATTTGGGTCCCCCCCCCCTTAACTCCCTATAAATAAGATTTTTGTTTGGGGGGGGGGAGGGAGAAGGAGGGCTTGCCACCTTTACAACTCTTTACCCCTCATGCATATGGACAAGAGATAAAATAACTAATACATTTATTCAATCTAGTAGGTACGTGAAGCAATCAAGTATTTATTCTCTAGCGTGTTTTTCATCAGAAAAACTTCTGTTAGACTCAAGAGGTGAAGTGCAATTGTATCATGAGTTACACCACTAAAAAGCTAACTAAATTCCGCAGTTTTCGGGAAATTTGACGGCTTTTAGGGTGCTCCAGTGGGGAGTGAAAATTTTTCAAAAAATATTAAAAATTTAAGTTTTAATAAATGTTTTGTGTTTTGCGCATTAAAAGGCCCTCTAAAAGTGGATTTAAAATAACTAAACCTATGTCATATTTTGGAAAATGTAATGCGTTTTTGTTTCTACGCTAAACCAAAGTAAAGAAAACTGCCATTTTTCAGAAAAAATAAAAATTTTAAAAATAAAAACAAAAAAAATTCTATCACCTCAACAGATTGAGACAGGAAACTCGTTTCTGTGCCATTCTACCCCGTTTAGCATGGAGTATTACCCAATTTTTTTTTTTACACTAGGTCTGGGACACCCTGTATACTCTTTCCCATAACAGTGCATCATTTAGCCATTCCATTATTTCTGATACAACTCTCTTATGGAATTCTCTACCCCATAACATCTGTAATATGTTTGTCCACACATAAATCCCTTCTGTTTCAATATCTCCTTTCTCTCCAGAATGACATTAATCAGCAAAACTTTATTTAAAGATTCTTTTCATGCTATTAGTGCATGCTGTAGATACTTTTTCTTTCTATATTTATTGATTTTTTTTTTTCTTGTAAAATTATAAATAATGATTCAGATTGGTAGCCTCATATGTTTTATCTTTCACTAACCAGACTCATTATATTTTATATTATAGTTCATTGTATTATTCTTAGGGGACATGATCCAAGAATAAAGTTTATTTTCTATTTCTATTTCTATCTTTTCCGGTTGATATTTCTTTTTTGAATAATAATTTTGATGTATAAATATTCAAATACTAAAACTAAACTGTATTTTGAATTGCTTATATTTTAAATTTTTAGAAATGAAAACAAATGTATAATATTCAAAACCAGTTTTCTAATGAAGTTAAATTAATACTTATTCATGTCTACAATTAATTTAGAATACTTTTTTCAAAAATAAAATACTAATGTAGGGGATAAATATTCCAAAAAAAAAATTAATTAAGTAACATTTTTAATTTTTCAGATTACTTAGAAGAAGTGATACAAGAAGCGGAAAACGAGGACGAAAAAAGGAAAAGGAATGGTAGAGATGATTGGGAGAGTGGGATAACATTCACTGCACATCCATCACGTAAGTACTCCAATTTTCAATTTTATCTTAAATTTTATTTTTTGTAAATAGCACATAGTCAGTGCCAAAAATAAAAAATAAAATATGAACACAAATTTAGATTGTTTAAGGCAATGCCTATTACTCAAAGAAACTAATCCATCATAAATTAAATGCATCCAAAAATAATAAATAAATAAATGAACTTCATAACATGTTACTAAAGACTGTTGAAAATTTATTAAGTTTAATTCACACAAAAAAATGATTTAATTTCATTGAGTAGCATAGGAAAATTGGCTTTCCAGTAAGTAAAAAAAACACACCCAAAAAAAAAACTATAGTAGTTCAGTTAAAGCTTTGCGAACAGCTGATGCATAATGCAATAAGCAATGCATAATGCTAGAGGCTTAAATTACAATAATTATCCAGAAATGAACATTGAAACTACAGAAAGAACTTAAGATATACTATGTTAGTAAAATGGAGGCTACTTTAAGGTTATGAATTCTAATTCATTTTTATAAAAATACCACACTTTGGGAAAGTATAAAGCCAAAACATTTGTATTTCCAGTGTCTCCACTTCCCACAATATAACTTTTTAGGGTACCCAAATTAAAAGACAAAATATTATTGAAAATGATATTTCTTGAAGTAATATATTAACATTTCTAGACAAGTGAAAGAGATGATAATGGTTCATGAGCAATCAATTCTAGAAATAATTATCTTATTACTTATAGTCAAACCAAATGTTAGTTTCCAAAATTAAATTAGTATATATTTTTCTCAACCATAATATTTGCTATGTCTAACTGAAAAATAAACAGTAGAATGAAATACTTGATTTTTCCTAGTTCTGAGAGTGGAAACTTAGGTCAGAAGCTCTTTTAACAATTATATCTGCTTGAAGTTCACACTAAATTTAATCTCCTGCTTTTGCAGTTTAAAATAATATCAGCAGTGTATTTAGGATACATTGATTAGAATAAAGTGAAATTTATTGCTTGTCTAGAATTAAATTTATTAAATTTATTGCTTGGCTAAATTATTGAGCCCAAATAAAATAAAGTAAATATTTCCAGAATAAAAACTGTTTTTTATATATTTAAATAAAAAGACAATACAGAGGAAAAAGTATATATAATTCCAGTTTATTTAAAACATGTAATAATATCTAAAACATATATTTCCCTATTTATAAAAACTAATTTGAACAGACTAGAACAGGCAATGCCTTCTTTATATGTATAGACTATTATTATTTATATAATTTAGAAATAATAGATTGGAACTGACTATTTCTGCCAACTTAAAGCTCCCTAAAATCATGTCTTTATAACTTGGTCATACCAAGTATTTTTATTTCAAGATGAAACTTCTACTGGGTAAAGCTATTTAATTTACTCATTTTTTCTTTTTTTAACAACAAATATGATTATTTGTTTTTACTATGTGTTTAAAAAAAAAGCTAGAATTTATATGGAAGATCTGTTCTTCTGTTGCATGGTTTTGTGTGTTCTCTCTTACTACATGGACAGATTATTGCATTTTTGTTGAATGCTATAAAAAAAATAAAAAAATAAGATAATTTGAATACCTTTGATAAAAACATATGTGTCTGTCCAAAGGATTTTTGAATTGATGCATCAATAATATTGGTAAATGATCTATAATCTTGTTGGTTCAAAATTTAACATTTTTATTATTGCTCATGCTTTTTTTGAATGTTTATTTACTCTGTTTACTTTTATTCTATAACTAGTCATATATTTTATATATCAACTTCATATTTCATTTTTTAGCATGATTCATATACATATTTTTGTTTAAAACATGTAAAAATGTCACATTTTACAATCAAATTTTACAAATACAGTAGCGTAATTTTACCTCCTAGTTCTTTAGATATTTCTACAATTTTTTTTTTTTTTTTTTTTTTTTTTTTTTTTTTTTTTTGTAGTATTTACCATCACAAATAATCAAAGTATTATATTATTGTGCATACTCAAATTTTATTAAGATGACAGTTATAAAAGATTATGTGAATGAATTGTCAAAATATGCATGTTGTCTAGGCTGCCACCTAAATTCAACAAAATAAAAAATAAATATATATTATTTTAAAACATTATAGCAAACTTTAAACAAGAATAAAAAATTGTTTGTTGTTTTTTTAAATTATAGAAAAAATTCTTATCTATTATTAATCTAATAAATATAATTTACAGCTGTTTCATATTCAATTTATTAGGCGCCAGCTAGGTCTATCTTAACAAATTTTTATATATCCAATTCACAGATTTCTTACTAGTTTCATTTAAATTTGTTCTATAAAATTAAACCACATTGAATGGATATCACAAACAAATTATGGGGTCACCTGTGGTGTAGTGGTTAATATAGCAACCTACTAAACCCAAGATCGCGGGTTTGCAGCCCAGCAGATAACCTTAGGATTTTTTAAAGGGAGTAAAAAATCCTTAGCTATGCCGTCCTTCGGAAGGGACATAAAATGATGGTCCCGAGCCTGTGTGATGTCAGGTACTCGTTAAAGATCCCTATCCTAATTTTACCTGGATAGGCAAAATTTAGGACTCCCACCGTAGCATCGTCCGATTAGCCATAGCAGCATAAAGTGATGTTAAACGAAATAAACAAACAAATTATGATTTAAAGCAAATAGAGTTATGTAATAAATATTCTTCATAAAAACTCATTATTAAACTAAATTTCTACTTCTATTGTTTTCACTTGCTATTATTATCTTAATTTAATACAAGCAAATTCTTTTAAATACAATATATTTTTTCCAAGCCCCTTTGACTTTTCTGATTGAAGAGAAACACAAAACTGAATAGGATCCCACCCCCCCCCTTTTTTTTTTTTTTTTTTTTTTTTTTTTTTTTTAGGTCATTTAATTTAATAGGAATAATGATGGGGCTCACTTCTTGACGGGACTTTTGGCATAGAGGGTATTATAGTCAAGACTTAATGCTTTAATGTACTTTGCCACCTCTGTAGCATTTCAGTAGAAATGCTTTAAATAGTGGGATAGTCAGGTGTTTGAGGTTATCCATAAAATTTATAATACAATGATCAATTCTGTCTCTTTTGGTAGATCTCTCACTTTCAGGAAGGAGATTTTAAGTGCAGCAATGTTGAATGGGAACAATCCATGTCAGTACCCTGTTGAGAAACTTCTAGAGTTTTTTTATCATTAAATATGAGATGTTTACCAGCATCCGAGCCGCATAAAGAGAATTTTTAACACTTGAAAATCATTAATTTGAGGTGGAGTGTGAGGCTAAGCGAACTCAATAGGTGGTTATACTGTATAACTTAGTTCTCATAGGCCTCAGCTTTCAATTGCTGGGCCCGAACAATGTAAGGTACCTGTGTTGATGGCACCTCTTATACTGCTTGCAGACTTCTTAGAGATTCCGGCAATCATATATGTTTTGGGAAGTGGGTACTGATTTTTCTGGAAGGAGGACATAACACAGTCAGAGATGGTATATGGTCAATGACTTAAATCCAATTATCATTCTCTTTATATTATGTTTTTTTGAGCGTGTTGTATTGTTATCAAATAAACACTCTTCCATAGGGATACTATCGAAGGGAAAAAAAGATTTTAAAAAAAATTGTTCTTTGAGTGCTTCAGATCTATTTAATGTAAAAATAGCTCAACCATAAGTAAATGTAGCCAATCAAATTTGAAAAGCAGGTCTCAAATAAAAAATACTGAAGTTTAAAAGAAATAATAATAAGAAATATTAGAGTTATTTAATAGTACAGTTTATTTGCAAAATTAATATACAAAGAAGAATATAATTAATAATATTTATACCAAATATATATATATATATATATATATATATATATATATATATATATATATATTTATATATATATATATATATTTAAGAAGAAAATAAAAATAAAAATAAACTTAATATTAAAGAAAAATAATACATGATAAATAAAAGAAAAAGAAGAATACACAATAATGAGTTGGAAAATAAAATAAGTACTTCATTAATTAAGTTGTGGAAAATAATAATATAAACAAAACAGAAAATTAAAGTTGAAAAGGAGTTATGTAAAGATCAGAAGGATGGAATCTGTTGTTGTTTTTTTAAGTTAAAGCTTTGATAATCTGGAAGGTAACTGTGTGAATAGAGAATCGTAAAGGAAATAAAATAGCATGTGTTGTTAAGGGAGGATACAGAACAAAAATTTTAACTTGATAAAGTGGTGGAAGAAATGATTATGCCACGGATTCTCTAGAAAAAATCATTTGGATACATTTTTTGTTAATGAAGTAGTTAATTTAAATAACAATACAGAAATAAATGTGTATCCATTGGAAAAAAAAATATATTTTTGCATTATTAATTTCAATGCTAAATAAAACCATTTACAATACTTAAACTGAAATTAGTATCAGATTGTAATAGATTGAAGAAAAAAAAAATTTATTCTCTGACAAAACTCTCTTATAATAATGGCAATGTATTCTCTCTTACAATATTAACTTCATGAAAAAAATTAACGAGAAAATATGTACAAAATGAAAAAATAAAAATAAAGAACACTGAACAAAATAAAATCCATGTTCAAAATAAATTGTTATCTTTTTGATAGATTAAATTAAAACAAAATAGTAATCTTCATATAATTATATATTGATATTATACTCAATAGAGTATGGAATAATATAATGCTCATATAATTACCAAATATTAAAACAATAATAAATAAGTATTATTGTCTGGTACACTCTTAATGTGATACCCTTTTGCCATATTGCAATAATTTATTTAACATGTAAAATAAACTAACAAATATTTTAACACTTAACAAAATACAACAGTACAGCAATTAATTTAAATGTTAATATTGTACAGGGTGTAAATATTACATCAAATTAGCATGCTGAGATAGAAAATGTACTTCTAAAACATCTTTTCGATGAAAAGCCTTACTACAAATTTGACAATGAAAAGCAGGAGGTTTCCCGCAATGAAATTTTATGTGCCTCAGGAGATGATGTCGATGCTTGTAAGAGCGGTGACAGTTAGAGCAGCTGTGTCTCTCTGGTTTCATTAGCATTCCTAGAGAAGAAATAAAATCAGATTACATGATTTTCAATCAACAAGATATTTTTAAAATAACTATCAGTAAATTAAAAGTTTTCTTCTGTTTACAAAAAATAATTTTAATATTATATTTTGCTTCATGGTGAACTGTAATAAATTAAGCGATTAGCCGTATTTAACACTTCAGCCAAGTTTTGTCCTCATTAATGAGTATCTATGGGAAAGGTTAGTGTTTCAAATAACTATATTTACTCCATATTGTATCTCTTGTGGTTGTATCATGGAATATATGTTTCTATAACATCTAATAACTTCAATGAAGAAGATGGTCTGGAATGGAGACAGGACTAATAAAATATACCTCCAAGTTTAAAAGATTTTATTTGGAATACAGAAGTTTCGAACTGCCTTGCATGTCTTCTTCAACACAGTTTCAATCATGGGCACTCCAAATAAAGTTCTTTAAAATCGGCTGTGTATTTTATTACACATGACTTCATCCCAGGCCATATTCTTCATAAAATATATGCTGCAGTCACTCATATTTAACTTTAACATTTCACGTCCATGCTACATCAAATTATCAAGAGATGCTATCATATTTTCTCAAATATAAGTCAGTCAAAAAAATATCTGTTCCAACAGTCCCAAATCTCTTCCAAGAAAAAATACAAAAACAAATCCAAAACCAACCAAAACAACTCAATCAAACCAGTTATTATTATTTTTTTTTTTCCAATATATTCTACAGGTTGAAAAATTATAAAAATAAAAAACATCATCCCAAGTATTAAACAAATTAAAAAAATTAACTACTAATCAGCTCTCTTCATCAAAATTTAGAAAATTAAATCTTTAAATTTAAATTTTCAAATAGAAAAAAAAATGTAATTTGATTTCTTCATAAAAAATAATAACTTCATAGCTAGGTCCTATTAATAATAATCATATGTGAAAGAGTTGTCATTTATAATCTATATGAACAGTAACTGAGGCATTTTTCGTGGAGTAGAAACAAAAATAAACTATGAAGTAAATTAAAATCCAACTATAGTTTCATTGGACTTAAATTTTCCTAAATCAACTTCAAATATATGTTGTCCTCTAACAAAAGTCGACTGCTCAGAAATAAATCAAAATTCTTTAAGAAAAAAAAACTCATCAGATATTCAGGCAAACATATACAGAGTACAAAATATGATGATGGTCATAAGCTGTTTTGTAACAAGCCTGAACTTAAATTCAGAACAAAGAAAAATTAATGTCGCTCACTGTGTTGAAGAAAAACAATTACTTTAACAAAATAAACTAATATAACATTTCAAAACAATGAAAAATAAAATCACTATCCTCATTAAAAATGAAACTTTATTGCTCATAATTTTTTTACAATAAAACAAAAGGTTTTTTTTTTTTTTTAAACCTTTAACCAAGAAGATAAGACACAATTTACATAAAGTATGTTTACAATTTACTTTTTGTTCTTTAGACAGTTAATTATTATAATTATTTACCTCTTAGGAACTAACAAAAATAAATAATTCATTTATAAACAGACAGTAAACACTGCATTCAGAAATGAATATTTATTTTTTAATAGCTTCTCAATAAGAAGTAAATTATACAATACTGATTTCCTGAAAATTATATATTAACTTGAATTTACCTTAATTAAAGGTAAGATGATAAACTTTATTAGCTTGAATTTTTGCAACTTACTTGGCTAACTGTAAAAAATAAATTAAGAAATATATCATCATTAAATCACCTCTTCATTATATTTCAGAAAAATAATTATCTAAATAAAATTATAAATACATATACAACAAAAATTGTCCATTGGCACAATTATTTATGACAGTACAAATATTAACTTAAATTTTAAAATTGCTATGTTTATTGAAAATGTGAAGAGTTAGCGATTGTTTACGATAAAATCCTTTTGGACAGTGTGGGCACTGAAAAGAAGGAGCTTTTCCACATTCATAGCGCAAATGTCTATTGAGATGTTTTTTGTATTTGTAAGTACGCTTGCAGGAATAACAATAATTACTCTCTTCTTGCAATTCTGAAAAAAAAAATTGTGTTATGACCACATTGCGATCAAATATACATGCAATACACATACAAACATAGAAAGAATTTCTAAATTTCGTTAAAATAACATGAATAATGTTTTTAAAATATTTTCATTATCGGTAAGAACTTTGTTAAGATCAGGTGTAAGTCCTGAATTCTTTAATTGTAGAATATAATAGGGGCATTCCTGTAATAAATGTCTCACTGTGACCACCTCACTGCAGTATTGACATTTTGGTGGTGGCGGCTTGATAATTAGACAAGAGTAGGTGAGAATCACAGTCAACATAGAGCAATGTCTTCTCTATAGTTGGAATGACCGGATGTGGCTCATGGCTTAACAGACTTTTTAATAGATTTAAATTTACTAACTGGACTCTCAAGTCTATCATTGGAGACTAATCATATATTATCAAGTAATTTTTTATTTTTAACTACTAGCTCATGTTTTCTTCTTGTAACTTTATATCTTTGTCATGCTAAAGTAATCAATGGATTATTTTAAAAGGGTTTCTATGCTGTCTTATCAGTTTATGTGTTTTTAATATATATATATGTAATAAAATGTTTCAATAATAAATTAAATAAATTCGACTTTTATACATTTAACAAATATATCTCATTTAAAATGCAATCTCTATCTGAGGGTTCCTTCACTTTATGCTAATCAACTTAGCAATTCATCACAGAGGAGAGCTAATGACACAAGCTTTATCAGGCATTATATCAATTATGATTTGAATAAAATAGATTGAAAATGATGGGAATAAAAATAAATAAAATTTTACAAATTTGCTGTCTTCATCCTTCCATCCCCTAGTTTCACAGTCTCATACACACATCTTTAAATTCTTCCATTCCTAGAGGTGATTCTATATGCATGGACATGGCTGGTAACAAACTGGCGAGATGGCGTGACCTTTTAAACTGCTTCTAATACAAGTGCAAAGGCCAACTTCAGGGCCACTTGTCCTGTCAGTCACACAAGACAAGACCTACTGATTCTTCAAGCATGTAGAGGTTTATATATATGTGTATGTATGTATGAAGGATGTTAGGCTAAAAGGGGGAATGTCTAAAAAAATTGTCCAATGTACTATCACTTAAGGTGGTCTCATGGAGGATCATGACATGTTTTGAAGTTTAAGAACCCGTTCCCAAAGATAAAAAAATATGACTTTGAAAATGTAATTTACATTACATTACATTACAATATATATATATATATATATATATATATATATATATATATATATATATATATATATATATATATATATATATATATATATATACATACATAGGAATTTTTAATAGTTCATCTCTGATTTGATGTCAACCAATTCAGATCCCAGTAATGAATATTAGTCACAAATATTTTTTTTATCTTCTAAACATATTAATACTTGATTTATGAATTGTTGC
Organism: Euschistus heros; assembly: GCA_003667255.2. NCBI lineage: Eukaryota > Metazoa > Arthropoda > Insecta > Hemiptera > Pentatomidae > Euschistus > Euschistus heros. The sequence continues at coordinate 2,471,318 of RCWM02000004.1, forward strand.
ATTTTATTTGTTACAGATTTGAGCTATCTAAATCACTCAATAGATTTATTCATATAAATACATTCAAAATTAATAATAATAAAAAAATTAACTGAATAATAAAAATATAAATACAAATTTAAACAGCTGTTGACAGATTGTATAGTGATCATTGAATAAAACATATATAAAACTTTTCTACAGATAAATGTTGAAACATATTTTGAATATAATAATATTACTATACATACTATAATGTTGATCGAACAATGAGTGAGGTAGGTCTTTATAATTTTGTCTTCATTTTATATCAGCTTGCTGATATAAAAATTGCTATGAAAATCAAAATAAAGGCAAACACAAAATACACAGCAATTGCATGTTTCACTAGAATTTTCTCTCTCCTTCTTTCCACAACCTTCATTTTATCAAAAATAATCATAATAGCTATTCCTTTTTTGTGGGCAGAAAGTTAAAAATATAAAAAAAAATTATTTTACAGAAGAGAAAAATTGCAGTTACATTAATAAACTTTTTTAACAAACAGCTGAAACATTTGATTGACTATATTAAAACAACATAAAAAAATTAGTTAAACTAATGCCATAGAACAAATAAGTGTGAGGTAAAGTAATGTTACTAACAAATAATAAAAAATAAAAAAAATTTATATTCTTTTTTAGTGAGTTGCTTCTTATACTAAATACATACTAATTAAAATGAGGAATGATGTGCTTAGAATAAAACACAACTTTTATGTTTCATCTCCTTGAATGGTATCTATAATAAACTACATCATCTAATATATCACACTTATTATACTCGTATAAAAAGAAATGTGCTTGTACAATACACAAATAAAATAAATAATACATTTATTTGTTTACATTATACTTGGATAGTTTTCACTGCAATGTTATTCAGTTTTTTATGTTTTACTCAACAACTATAAATACTACAAAAAAACATACTTGTCTATAAAAAAAAAAAATTATCTAAAGGAATGAGATTCATTTTCCTTAGCCTATTGAGGGAAATTAAACATATACGTTAGAACAAAAATTTGAATGCTTACTAAAAATGTGTACTTTTAGAGCATGATTTTGAGTAAACCCTTTGTGACAGTATTGGCATTTAAATGAAGGAGGTTTTCCACATTCATATTTGACATGCCTGTTTAGATTTTGCCTATTGGAATAAGATCGTTGACAAGCTGGGCAAGGGTATCTTTTTCTATCTGAAGAAAAAAAGAGAAAAGAAAAATTAGAAATTGTTAATGGCATAGGAATAATCTTTGAGAAAGTGCATATATTTTCATATTTTTTGTGCAGGAAGTAGTTCTTAAAAGTGAGCAAAATAATTCTGTTAGATAAAATAAAAGAATCAATAAAAATAGAAATATTGACTGAAATATCAGCAAGCTTTTATTTCATATATTAATTATTTTAACATATTCATTTCAACATTTGTTAATAAAATATCCATAAAAGTAATTTTATAAGTGGAAAACAGACAATTTTATAATGATATAAAAAAAAAAAAAAAAAAAAATATCTTGCATACTTCTAAACTTACATAATATGCTAGATAAACAAAAGAATAAATATAATTCATTTATATGAATACATTTAATTTATAATGATTACACCATGATGCATTTACGTGATTACACCATGTTTACAATACATGTGGAATGTCATACGTTCCTTTCGAACAAATCCCTTATTACAGAACTGGCAGAAGAATGTTGGTGGCTTCCCACACTCATACTTAGTGTGTCTATAAAGGTTAGGTCTATTTGAATACGATCGCTGGCACTTGGCGCAAGTAAACCTCCTTCTCTCTAAATGAAAAAAGGAAAAATAACATAAGTATAAATAATAAATCATTGGATCTGTTATAATCAAAGAAAAATTTAAAAAAATAGGTCCATGTGTACTTTTTTCAAGGAGAGGAAATGTGGGATGTTGTCAATTTACCAATTAATTCCAGATTTCATCCTTTAAATTAAAAAGTACACTATCAGTTGAAAGTAGCCACCTTTGACTTCGGCATTCAATAGTGCATTTTCCATTTTCGACACATAATCCATTATTTACTATATTATTTATTAATATATATAATAAAGAAAAAGTCTCAACTATTTCAGTTTTAAAAAATATATTAGACAAATTAATATTAAAATAAATTTATACTTATCAAATCTTATAAAATATAATTAAGCGTATTGGTTAACTGTATAGCATAATAATTAAACTACAAACAGTTGGACTAAACCATGTTTTTTATTTCCCGTTTCTGTTACAGATTATATACATACATATACATTTTTTTTATAAACACATGTCTATTAGAGTTCAAATCCAGCTTACTTCTAATTACTTAAAAGATTTAGTTTATTGTTTGTTTGGGCTTAATCTTCTTATGTATTCCAACTAAGGCAGGAAGAATGGGTTATTCTACCAGGATACCAACCTATTTTAGCCAGGGTGGGAAGGTGGAGCTTTATTCTAACCTATTCGACCACAAAAACCTCAACAAGATTTAGTGTTTCAAAAGTTACAGGGTTTTTTTTCCTGTAAATCTATCACAAAGGAGTAAAGATAAGAAGAAAAAAATCAATATATTAAATGATTTGTAAACAAAAGTTCAATTAATTTACAAAAATCATATATGTTTAATAACTTATAGGTTTATCAGGAATTCCTCTATTACTAAATACATATTAATATCAAGGATATGATATTCAGTGTTGGTTAAAATGAATCATCTTTTTGTTGCATTCAGCAGTAGCAACATTATGCATAATAAAAAATAAAATAAATAACAATAATTTCCAATAATTAAAGTAAAATAAAATTTTAATCTTTTACATATTTCTATTTTTATTATGAGACCACAGTTGAGTAATTTTTGATCAATGTATATTCTAGTTCTATAGCTAATTCAATAAAAAATTATTGATTAAATAAATTAAAAATAACATTATGTACTTACTATTTATAAGGAATAAATTATATCTATATGTTAGCACGATAATTCGAATGCTTATTGAAAATATGTACTTTAACAGTCGAGTTTCGGCTGAATCCCTTGTTACAGAATTGACATTTAAATGAACGAGGTTTTCCACACTCATATTTGACATGTCGTTGTAGAAGTGTCTTAGAAGAGTAGCTTCGCTGACAAGTAGAGCATATAACCCTCTTCCTTTCTGAAGGAAAAAATAATTAGATATTATTAATTTGTCACAATATCAATTTCTTTTATTGCAAATACAAAACTGTCTACTACCAAGAATCAATTAATAATAATAAAAAAAAAAGATAGTTCTTTGATATATTGGATATAGATATATATAAAAAAATTTTAGTAGTCATGGGTAATGTGTCTTTATTAAAGGAAAACTGAGGGTTGATCAAAGTAACATAATCCACCTCTAAACATTATCATCTCATCCCCCCCCCCCCCTCCCTCCCTGACAAGGACCCTTTTAGAGATTCCTCTTCCTAATAATAAGAAAAACAACACAGCTTATTCTGCCAACTTGTCTTTTTTCAGGTTCCTTTTTAGAGTAATTTTATATGGTATTTAGCTTCTTTGATCCCTGCCCGATGACTGGGAAGCACATATTTGGAAGGATCAGACTGTTTCCATTTGTACATTACTCTTGTTTTTTCCTCCACATTATAAAATTTTCCTGATTGCTGCTACATGGTTACAGAGGTGTGTGACCTCATACCTCCAAATATCATCCATTGCTATAAATAAAAAACACAACAAGCAAACCGTTCTAAAAAGAAAAAAATATAATAGGAGACCATGATTAAAGAATAATAATTCAATATAATGTGATTAATAAATTGATTCAATAATAAAATAAAAGACTCCTGAGTATTTTATAAACTTTTTATTTAACCACATAATAACTTCAACAAGTATGTTAAAATATTTTTAACTTAAAATATTAAATAAATTATAAAAGCGAAAATTAACTTTGATAATTCATTTGATTATACCATGATGTTTACTAATAACATGGAATTTCATCTGTTCCTTTCGAACGAATCTCTTGCAACAGAACTGACACATGAATGAAGGTGGTTTTCCACACTCATAATTGACATGTCTATTTAGATTTTGTTTGTTTGAATAAGTTCTCTGGCAAGTAGAGCAAGCAAATCTTCTTCTCTCTGAAGAAAAAACAAAAACAATATTAGTACATTTTTTAATTTTAAAAAAAGGTTTACTTTTATAATTTTAGTTAAACAATATCATAGTGAGAATATCAATAAAGCATCACTTGATATAAAAATTAAATAAGTCCATTCTCGTCCTTACTTCCCTCATTGGAATACATAAGGACGTTAAGCTCAAATCAACAATAAACAACAATAAGCCCATTAATTTTAAAGTTAAAATAAGATTAATGTGAAATGTACAGTTCTACTACTAAATTGTCAAAATTATAATAAATCAGTAAAAAACATCAATTAGATGTTCAATCATAAATTATTTTTCTCAATATAACAAATGGAGATCCTTTTGGTGTAATATATATATATATATATATATATATATATATATATATATATATATATATATATATATATATATATATTTTTTTTTTTATTTTTTTTTTTTTTTAATGCGGTTAAATTTCGCATTAGTTGGTTTACGTATAAATCATCATATACAACATATATTGTCTCTGTGGTGCAGTGATTATGACTCAATAAATACATGGGTTTCATTCCAGGGACCTCCAAGAAATTTTTTTTTTTTTTTTTTAATTTATTATTATGGGAGAAAAAGTTTTTTGAAGCGAGTTTCTGATTAATGGCTTTATTTAAGAAAGAACTGATCCAGATCAAACATTAAAATAGTATTCTATTACTACTTTTCTAATAATGAACTCCTCTTCTCCATATATCTTTATATGACCATAAAACAAATGATCTTGAAACAATAAACACGTCTTGACCTCTTTTGATGAAATTAATTTATCTTAAGCTTTATTAATTTTTAATATTAATAAATAGTACCATATTACTGGTACTGGTATTGCAAGTAGGTTTAATAGCTTTTTAGGCCAATGCCTGAAGGCAACCTAAAGGTTACTGTGTAGTACTATCCAGAGTTAGGAAGTGACATGATTCATTTCATGACATAGGCACAAAATAAATATTACTTGCCCCAGGTGGTAAATCATCATCCCATTGCCCTTGGCCATCTTAACCTTAGTACGGTATTAAAAAAAAATGTTAATAAAAGAGAGAATGTTATCATTTTGTTTATGTTGAACCAGATAGCTGTTAGACTAGGCATCTGAAAAAAATAAAATAACAAAATTAATGAATAACTTTTTCAAAATTATTGAACAAACTATTTTTTACAATAAAATCAACAAAGAATCAAACGTGCTTTTTTCCTGAAGAATTTATTTTTTCTCCAATACCCCTAAAATTAATTATTATTACCTTCCTTCCAATGAAGCTAGTAACAAAAAATTTTAATATTTAAGAAAGATTATTACCATTTTTTTAATAACAAATGATAAAAGGTTGAGGAAGAAATTTGTGAATAAGCTTCAAGGAATTTTATTTACAATAAAGGCTTACTAGGTACAAAATCAAAATTAATTGTAAAAATAAATTATGATGGCATATTAAGTTTCTTGCCACTATACAAAAAGTGATATTTTTAAATATAAAAAAAAAAATCTTGGAAAATTATTTCTAAATAATCTGGAATTTATAGATTAATAGGTCTCAATTACAATCATTTTCAGGGTTTGCTGGGATCATTGACAACCCGTATACATGTTTCTAAATTTATTACAAATGATAGCTTTTAAAAAAACAGTATTTGTACTGATTTTATAAATTTAATCATTATTATTATATATTTTATTACTATGAGCCATCCGATAATCACTGAAAAAAAGAAGTAATAGGCAATAGGTTTGTCCTTCAAAAAAAATCCATTTTCACCTAGTGTTTTCATAAACAGAGATTTACAAATTGAGTAATTAAAAAAAATATGTACAACATGAATTTATGTATGAACATTTTGAATAGATGGATAATATCCAAAAGAATACTTTTTATATATATCAAATGAAGGTTATAATCGTAAAATGATCATCTATTAAAAAGAAAAAGAAAAATTTATATAAAAAAAAATATTAACTTTTGATAAAGTTGGCATACTGATAGATAATGTTAATGAAATCTATATTTTTCAAATAAGTTTCATATTTCGCGAATTATTTAAAGAAAAATTAATTATTAATTTACAAGTCCAACATTTTGATGTTTATTAAATATATGGAGACGCATCGATTGTTTATACAAAAACCCGCGTTTACAATGAGGACAGAAAAAAGTAGGAGATTTATCGCATTCATATCTTATATGCCTGTTAAGATTCCATCTATTAGAATAAGATTTCTGGCACATCTGGCAAGTAAACCTTAGTCCTGGAACAAAATTTAAATATCGTGTCATAAATAGAAATAGTAAATTATATTTAACTAACTATTTGTTAGTTATTATAAGGTGGATATAATTTGACATATTTGAATTTGGAAAGGAAAGAAAAAGAGGTAAGATCTATGGGCAGGAGTTTTTGTGTTGGTCTAGAATAAGTAAGAAAAATGAAAAATGTACATCGATTTTTAAGGTTTGTTGTGTTTTCATATTTAATTTAAAAAGAAGGGTTGAAGATTTTTGGTACAAAGTAAAAAGCTATACTACTACTCTTTATTAAAAAACTCTGAAACCTACTTGTTATCTGATTTAGCAAATGAATAATGATAAAGCTGATAAACCAATACAATAAAAAAATTAAAAATTAAACAATTCCATAAATCACTTAACTTAGAAAATGGGAATAAAATTTTCTCTTGTGATTTTTTGATGAGCACAATTTTTATTGATTAATTTATAATTAATATTTTTAAAATTAAAACTGTTTAACCATAAAACTAAAATGAGAATTGGTATCATACATCACCTTAACATTCTTGAATCAGAAGAATCTTAGGAATGAAGCCTAAGCTAATATACTTTTATTTTGTGGCAGCCATAAGGAATGAATCTTGGCTTTCCCAATTTGGTTAGGACAGACTGGTAACCCTTCCTTCCTGCTCTAGTTTTGGAGTAAAGAAGAGATTTAAGCCCCAATGAAATAACAAGCAAACAGGGAATTCAATTTTCTTAATTAATTAATTAATAACCTAATTGTCACCATCATTATTATTTATTTGTATTATTATTAATTCTTTAGTTGTCAAGTTGTAAAGAAAAGCACTGACTAATTTTATTAAAGCATTTATGTTTTTAATGTGTTCTATTAAATAGAATGTTTAAATGGTTAAAAGCAAATAATAATTCATTCTGATCAGATATAATCTAATTTAATATCAACACCAGCTACAAATGAACTAAAAATATTTTGTATCATTTATGATTGATTTGAGGAATTAAATGGTCATGAAATACTTTGAAGAACGACAAACTTTTTTATTCTTTAAAACTTTTATACAATAAACATAATATAGTATTAAATACCATTGAAGTATCATGGTTAACAAATACCAAAACTTTATTTTAATAAAAATAAAATATATATATTGTTTTAACCTAACATATTCAAATTATATATATATATAATAAATTAGAAATATTAATAACCATTTGATTCAAATATTTTTGAATAGTTGTATTTAGTATGTTTATTGAATACATGACAAGCTAGATTGTCCTTGCGAAAAAACGCTCTGTCACAATGCTGGCATATAAATTGTGGTGATTTTCCACATTCATATTTCATGTGCCTAACCAGTAGATATCTGTATTTGTATGAACGATGAAGACATTTAGGACAAAAATGCCTTTCACTTGACATTTCTGAAAAAAAGAAACAGATTTAAAGAGTAAAACAATATTAATGATGACCCGATAACAGTTTTTAGATTAATTTATAATCTGTATGCTTGTTGAACACATGATAAGTCAGGCCCTCTTTTCTAAAAAAGGCTTTTTCACAATATTGGCATTTAAATAGAGGTAATTTTCCACATTCTTTATTCATATGCCTGAGGAGATGATACCGATGTTTGTATGAACGATTGCATCCGGAACAAAAATGCCTTTCACCTGGATTTTCTGAAAAATGAAAAATAAAGTCAGAGTTATACAGTTTTATATTTTTAATAAATGGACTAAAAACTCCTTTAAATAGAATGATTATAAATGATAGAACTAAGCTGAAATTAAATTAAATTCATACTACTTTTAATTAGTTTTATATAAAAAAGATGGGTTTATCCGCAAATCCTGTAACTAAGTCATTGCTTCTGGAACCTGACTCCATAAACACTAAAACTTGATATAGGCAACATGCAATGATAATGATAAGTATTGTTGAATTTCATTGATGACCAAGAGTCCACTTACTCAAGCGATGTCCTCATGTAACTTAAGATAACTAAGTAACTACGATCCTTAAGGACCTCTCGTCCCCCTCCTAGCACCACTTCTCCATGCAAGGTTAGATTCAATGTCCTCCAATAACAGATGGTAATTTCCTCTCTTTCAATCTTGTATTTTGTGGGGTTCTTTTGAAATTTTAGATCAAAATAATACAAAAAATAAATTTAAGTCTTAGTATTGATCCTTCTATACCATCATGCATACCTCAAGTGAATTTAAGTCTTAATTTCATCTTTTCATTTTTCCAATTAGAGGTTTTAGAATGGTTATTGTCCTAATCATTATCACCATTGTTAAATAAAACTATTACCCTAATATCTTTATTTCTATTATTCTGGATCTCTCATTACACAGGAACTATCACTATTTTAATAAGGTACACTTTTAAGGCTAGTTGGGTTTATGTTCCCAATAGTACCCTACAGAAACATAACATCGATTATGCATAAATCAACAGCTAAAAGGTTTTAAAGGAAATTATTTTGTAAAAAATTAACAGAAGATGTGAGATGCTAAGGAGAAATAAGATGTGATATAATTTACGACCTGAGTTAATCTGACATCATAAGATGTTACTTGTATATTAATTGGATGGGAGAGGATAAGCAGGAGAAGAAGTTTTACCAAGGGAGTTTCACCAACAAAAGAGCAGCCAAGAGCATGATGGATGGCTAAAGAGATGGAGGAAAGAGATCTGTGATAGCAGATCTTGAAGCAGGCCAAGAACCATTTCTATCAATGGAGCAAGAAGAAAAAAAAAAAAAGAGCTGATATTCTTCAATTCTCAGATATGGTGATCTCTAATAAAATTCAAAACAAACAGATAAGCATTAACTGTTACAATACCGATATAACAGCAATGGTTGGAATAGGCTTGCCTAATAAGCAGACTTTTTTAAATGCTTTATTTTTTTTCCAAATTAATTACTTATGATTACTAAAATATTTCGTCGCTTATTAAAAATTATATATATACATGTACACACATAACAAAAAATAATATATTCTTTATTTTATTAAGATTTTACGATTAGTTGTTTTGTTTTTTTTTCTTTGTGTTTTTTTTTTTGGGGGGGGGGGGGGGGGGAGTTTTACTTCTTTCTATACTTCAACCAGGGTAGGATGAAAATTTAATACTTTAGATTACCAACGAATTCTTGTCAGTGTAAGTCAAGATTTATTCTGTGTATTGACCATGAATTAAAGTTAACTCGCCTTGCCTGGAATCAAAACGGCACTCCTTCCTTGAGAATACTAAGGTCACAGCTTCCATAAAGAATAGTTATGAATGAGTGGCAAAACTGTTTTATACTATTGCACTAATGACATAAAAGTAATTGCTTGTTTTTAATTTGTACTTCCACAAGCCCTATATCCTTCAAACTTAAATGGAACAATGACTATTATAATTTATTAAAAGCAACAAGGTTCTGAGAAAAATAAAAAACAAGTCAACTTTGAATTACAAACAGCAATAGTTTAAAGATACATTAGAATAACTTTTTATATAAAATAAAATAGCTTATTCCTAAGTTTTTTGGAGAGGAGAATGGCAGGATAATAAAGTTAATTAAAATGTTTTTGCTTTAGATTACTACAGCACCTTTATTAATAATTAAACTCTCTTCATAAGGAATTAATTGTATAATATATACTTTGGAATATTATTAAAAATAGCATTTTGTTATTAATAGAAAAAAAAAACCTATAATTACCGCATTGTTTTTTATGCCTTCGTAAACTTCTTTCATGTTTGTAAGATTTTGGACATAAAGTGCAAAAATAGAGTTTTTCATTAGGACCTGGGAAAAGTTAAAGCAATCATACATATTTTTTTGTTTTGCAAAAAAAATAAACAACTATAACATTACAGAGTTTTATATGTCTTTATATAATATATTTCTTTAATATTTGATTGTAGACAATCGAGTACAGTAAAAATTGTTAAAATTACAACCTTTCAAACATAAAATGAATCAAAAGAAATGGTTTAAAAAAGAAGAGAACTGTATACAATTTACTCTTAACTTTTTCATACTTACATACTGAATCAAATAAAAAAAATTTAAACTAAAATAAAACACTCAGAATTTTATTTATTTAATGTTATTATTTAAATGTACAAAATGATTTTAAATTATTATAAATCTTAGGATTAAGAAAAATAAATTTAATGAATTTAAATAAAAATGTAAAACAAAAAATAATTTAATTTACGATTTAATTAATGGGTCTTCATTCATGCCAGTGCATAGCTTCATTTTTGGGTTTGAATGAGTCACTCATTTTTATGTAGAAGGATCCGGAAAACCACAATTCCCACTACAAGAAAATCCACTAATTTTTTTGTTGTCATAAATTAAGGCATAGGTTATATTTTAAATAGAAAATATAATTACTTTATTTTCTTTATCTCAATCCTCAACAGTTCGTAATGATAATTGCTCAAGTGAAAACATTTTAATTTAACATAATTCTAGAAACATCAGGTATAAAAATATAATTAAAGAACCAATCTTATAATATATCTTGTCAGTTTGTCTATAAAATAAATATTAACAGAGAGACTTAAAAAATACTATTATGATATTTATCAAAATTTCTTAAATAAATACAAAAAATTATCTGAATGATTAAATAGATTTTTTGAGCCTAAGACCAAAAATTAGTTCCATTAAAAATTACTATATAGAAAACAAATATAGTAATTTTCATCAATCAATTAATAGTAATGAAATAATATTATATAGTAGATAGTAACTATTGAGTAATTTTGAGTCAAACTGCATTACAATGAAGGTGAACACGTATTACAATTTTATAATCGTCATAAAAAAAAAAATTAATAAGAAATTATCTGACAGGTGAATTAAATCGGAATCAGAATTGTCAACAACATTACTAAAAGGTTATAATAAAAATGACTTTTATATTACTGAATTACCATATTTTCTGTTGATAATCATTACATTGATACTGAATAGTGTTCATTATTTGTATGATCTAAAACAAACTGAACTTTCGAAATTATCTTTTTCAAAATAAACCACAATATTAACATTTGAGCCACATTCATCATTTTCGCGATTGTTTTAAATGTATTTGCAGATCATGTTTATTTTTGTAAGATTGTGAACATAATGAGCAAGAAAAGATTTTCCGATCTGAACCTGGAATAAATGGAACAAAAAGTGAATAAATAATTTTTTTTTCTTTCTTATAAAGAAAAAGAAAGAAGAAAACAAAAATGTTTACCACACTGCTTCATATGTAATTTCAGATGATTTTTACTTTTACAAAGTTGTGAACATAAAGCACAAAAAAATTGGTCCTTACGAATACCTGAAATAATTGAAATCTTATTATATAAATACCGATTCAGTAATTTTATTTTATTATTATTTTAAAAAAAGTTATTTTATTAATGTGATTATCAATTAATAATCAATTAATAGATGGTTCAAATCAAAAGAATATTAGCTAAAATAAAAGTTATCAAAAGTAATATTAGTTAAAATATATTTAATCAAAACTGAATGAGTTAAGTTTCTACAAAACTGGCTATTTAGATAGTATAATGTTTAGTTTTTAAAATTCATCAAAAAAGAGGAAATAAATTTAAACCTGTATTTAAAATTCTATGACTACGTTTGAACCAGATATGTCGTATACACAAACCTGAATACCTATGGTAAATACTAATAGAATTTCGTCGTACATTTTATTTAATATTTTGTTTCATTATAAATTAAAAAATATTTACCGCATTGCTTTATATGGCTCAGTAGACATTTCTTATATTTGTAACATAGTGAACATGAAGGACAAAAATACCCTTTAATATCCAGACCTGGAATAAATAAAATCAGTTAAATTTAAGTACCATTACAAAAAACTATCACAGTCAAATTTTTGTAGAGCTATCAAATTAGCTAGAGCAGACATAAATAAATATAATTTATTTGGAAATAATGATAAATTAAAAAAAAAAAATTAATTTTTATATAATAATGTTGAAGTTTTAGTATAAACAGGAAATTATATACTAAAACTAAAATTATATATTAGATTCACAATCCAGATTTCAAATTTAGATTCAGAATATAAATTACTTGATTATACGAAAACAGTTGCCGATGAAAGCTTTTTAGAAAAAATATTTTAAAATGTAATAATAAGTTATAAAAAATAGTATAAAGTTGCAAAAAATTCCTTTTCATTAAGAAAAATAATGAGAAAATTAGTTCATTAAAGAATTAAAAGTCAGCCATTAAGTGATTTCATCAAGATTCAGTCATGGTTTAATAATTATCTATAATAATAAAAATAATTAACACTAAAAAAAATAAAAACAACAATACCATAAAATAACAGATTATAAAAAATATTTCTAAACTTAATGATATTTAAAAAGATTTCTATAAACCAATACCGCTCTGGAAATAATTAAAATCCTAAGGAAATATTAGAATGTTTAACACCAATATGAAGCTTCAGATTATCGTTTCGAAAAAAACTTTTATCACAATATTGGCATTGGTACAAGGGATCTTTTCCACACTGGTTTAAATGCCTATTCAAGTGATGCTTATTTTTGTAAGATCGAAAACATGTTGTACAAGAAAAGTTTTTCTCATCTGAACCTAGAATAAATAAAATATATTATTTAAACAAAAAAAATGGTACTTTAATTTATCTTAAAAAAAAAAAAAAAAAAAAAAAAAAATGTTTACCACATTGCCTTAAATGGCTTAATAAGCTTTTTTTATGCTTGTAAGATCGCTTACATGACGGACAAAACAACCTATCACCATCCAAACCTGAAATAAATAAAATAAGTTCAAATTATTCACATATTATTGTTTTGTTTTTTATCTCCTGAACCAATAACTTTATGTTTTTTTCAAATCCTAAATATAATCCACGAAAAAATAAAAAACTCTATTCCTTAAAATACACTTCACTTATGAAAAATTACAGTATTATTCTTAATGAATAAACAGATTAAATTCGAGGGAATAAAAATTAAAATAGTTTGTTTAAAATACTGATGAATGTTTAAGCATATAAACAATTTTTATATTTAATAATGTTAAAGTACTATAAAATAAAATAATTAATCATAAAGTTTCATTTTCAACTAAGCTTTATTGTTAAATACATCAATATAGTTAGTTTATTTACTATATCTTACTATTCAATTAATTAATTAACATTTTGACATAATATCAAATAAAAGCTGAATCAGCAAGGATAAAGCTGATGGTTTCTTAACAATAGAATTAATATATATGAAGATCTTTCAGATAAATCCATAAATATCAAATTATTTGATAAATAACATAACAGTAAAATTTAACTATTACTGAACGTACATGAGAATATCATAATTATAATTACATTGCATTTTATTTATATAATTACAATGAAGTGAAAGAAATATCAGTTAGAACTGGAATAACTACTGCAAAAAGTTTCAATCAACGAGGAACATTGATTTATGACCAGTTACATAAATGCCATTACCATTTCCAATAAACTGCAACCACAAATGTGCTTTGAACTAAAGTTAAGCAGATTCATATCCAGCTTCTTTCAATAAAATATGAGTGTAATATATGATTTGTTTAAATTTAAATTACAATGACAATATATAACTCTAAATATTGATTTGTATGTTAAACAGCTGTTTTAATATGATGATTGGTTCATTTGTAATAGGTTTTAATCAATTTAAAATCTTAACTTCATTTCCATTTTCTGAACTTCAAACCAAACCAAATAAAGAAAAACCTCTATCACTTACAAAAATGTATTCATGTGATGCATTGAAAGTTATAAATGCACAAACAAATCAAAATAAGAAAAAACAAATACACTAAGAAATGAAAATATTCTTCTTTTTGTGTCAGTTGAATAAGAGGTCATATTATTAAATGTATAAATGTATACATTGGTCTTAAATTGAAAATAATTGTTAAAGCTTTCTACAAGGAACTGAAGAATACTATCAGAGAATAGAAAGAACCACTCAAATATTTTTTGAAATAATACCAATCCAACTTTCTTTTTAATCTTTTCCTTGCTCCAGTTTTCATTTACTTAATGAGTAAAAATATTTTTATATTAAATTATTATATAAAGTTTTAATTGAAAATTGGTTGTAAAATTTCTATCTATTAACAGTGATCGTACTATCACCGATATCAGATAAAGGATACTGCAATAATCCAATTCAACAGACAAAACAAGTTATGAATTTGATTCATTGAACAAGACATAAGTACTAAAACATCTTGTGACCAAGATGTATATTAAAAGTATGACTTTTCAATTTTTGTTTTTGGAAAAATGACTTCGGACAATATTTACAATGGAAACTTGGAGATTTTCCACAAACAGTTTTTAAATGCCAGTCGAGCGTGCATTTGTTTTTGTAAGATCTGTCACATTTTGGGCAGGAAAATCTTTCACCCACTGGTCCTGAAAAAAAAAAAAAATGAAGTTAATTATTAAGAAAGAACAATTTAACAACACATTTAATGGGATAATTGTGATGATAAAAAATCCATTGATAACATTTCTTTGTAGTTTATAAAACAGTATAAATTAATATTGTGTAAAAAAAAAAATTAATTAGACAGTTTTATTTTTATGAGGCTTATCACATGATAAGCAAAAGAATAATTTGTATCAGCCTAGAAAAAAAGGACTATTACACATATAGGTAAGGTAATTTATATTTAAAAAATAAAAACATAATTAGAATAAATGAATAATTAATAAATGGATTGTGAAAAATCAATTAATGTTAGGATGACAAATTTTATAGAAGGTAAATATCATTTAAATGCTAACTTAGAAGGCAACAGAGCTCTGGATTTTTCTTTTTAAATGTAGTCCCACTCTCTTTTCCTTAAGTGAATTAATATCTCACTAAACAACTTCACCATACACTAACACTTGTCTCCCAAGTTGGCGTTGCAATCTCTAAAATTCAAAAATCCTTTTGAATCTTAAAAATAATTTATATCCCAGGTATAATGAAATGGCTATTAGCAAAATGGAATTTTATGAAAGGCTCTTTTGTGAGATAAAAGCCAAGAAATATAAAAAAATTCTGTATAATAAAAACATTGTTCAAAAAATTAATGATCATTCAAAGATATTTTATTTCCATACACATACTTAACAATTACGGAATACTTCCAAATATCAAGTTTTTAAGAAAGGTTTTTCAGTGACTTCTTTACATTTTTTGTACAAAATGAGGTACCAAAGGTACATTTTTTGTGAGTTACTAAGCCCTGATGAAGACTTGCAATGCAAGTCGAAACATTGGCTTTAACAATTAAAATAAAATAACAATTTTATCTTGATCTGCTGAGTATCTATGACTGCCTACCCTAACTATCTACATCTCCAAATAAAATATTAATTAAACATGAATGATATCACTTTATTTACGTTATTATTCAAATATTAAACTGAAATAAAGAACTAGTTTTGTTCTTTAAAAAAAAAAAGGAAATTACAAAAATATAAATATAATAATTTATAAATCAGTAAGCAGCTTGTATCTGACAGAGCTTTATTGTCAATACAAATTTTACAAAAATTGGAATGTTTAGTTAAAATAGGATTTTATATCTAGCTGTAACAAACATTGCATAATATTTTTTTAAAATAATTGTTAAATCCTATTTCTTAAAAAAAAAAATAAAAACTATCAGCTGACGCTTTTATATTTTACTAATAAATCAAAATGTAAGGAGCCTGAATTCTGGATGCCTATTGAACAAATGGCTTTTTAAATGGTGTTTTTGATAGAACTGTTTTTGGCACAGTTGGCACTTGTAAAATGGAGCTTTCCCACATTCATACCTACGATGTCTTCCGAGTGTGCTTTTGTTCTTGTAGGATCGATTACAAGAAACACAGCTATATCTTCTCACCATCATAGCTGTAAAAATAGAAAGGATTTTTAATTTTTTTTCAAGTAAACACTTTGAAATTAATTGTTATCCTTGAGAAATTAAAGCTCATACTTCTTTTTTGAATACATAGGGCTCCTTAAATAACTATTAAATTTATTCTTAATTTTTAACTAGTGTTATATAAACATAAATTTATGCTCAACAAAATAAAATGTTTATAAGTTACAATTATTTATTTATTCACCAGCACATATCGAATACAATTTCCAATCAAACATAATAACAGTACAAAGCCAACTCTACCAATTACCCTGTAAATCATGCTTGTGATGTGCCTTGGTGGTCAGTTCCTCTTAATTTAAAGACAAATTTACAACTGTCCTGGAAATAACCATATCTACCTAACGTTTATCCAAAAAAAATAAAGATGGCCTAGGAATAAAAAATAACAAAGGGATGTTCTAATAATTTTCTTTATATATATAGTGTGTGTGTGGAAATATCGAGAAACCTCTTTAATTTACTATAATAATATTTTGTTTAGTCACACTAAGGTAAAGAATTATTAAGTACTTGGAGTTACATAAAAATCTCTTAAATATCTGAACAATTACAATTGATAGTTATAACACTTTCACCAATTTAAACATACACACTCTCTGAAACATATATGCACATAGTTTTGTACATTACCACGAAATTTTCATTACAAAACCTATAACTGTAACAAAAACATTATTGTTAAAACAACATTTTAAAAAATTAGTAGACTTTAACACATACTTAGAATCAATTTCTTTAATTGATGTGTGAATGTGGATCTAAACTATCTACATTATTTTAATTATTGAATATTTTCTTCTTAATAAATTAAACCTAAAATTATATGTATACAGTTTAAAAACTGTTCAAAAAATTGTTTCCTGAATGTCGTATAAACACATGCCTCTGGAGACTGTGTTTATGAGAAAAACCTTTTAAACAGTGTTGACATTTGAATGAAGGTGCCTTTCCACATTCCAACTTTTGATGTCTCAATAAATTCCATTTGGTTTTATACGAACGGGAGCAAGTAGAGCAGGGATATCTTTCTTCACCTAACCCTACAAAAAATTCATAAATTTTAAATCGTTATAGTAGCAATCTAAGCAGATTCTCGCAGAAAAATAAAATAAAATAGGGATTAAAAAAAAAATTAATGTTAGAAATTGCTGCAAGATAATTATTACTTTTATTGTCCTGATTACAGCTTGAGAATTTGAATAAGAAATCTCAGTATTCTAGTCAGATAAAAAATAATAAGAGGATTAATTTTTTTTCAAAGCAAAGTAAATTAATTTGTCGACAATTAAAACTGGTATATATTGAGCTAATTGCTTCATTTATCTACAGCTTCATTTATGATACACAGATATATATGGCAGTGAGAACTAGAGTAGAACAATTTTTTTTTTTTTAACTTACTGAAATGTAAAGTAACTTGAGCGATGCTATATGTAGGCAGTATGAAGTATTTCATTAATTTTAAAACCATCCAAAAGATATTGCTAACTGATAATCCAATGAGTGTATAATATCAAGTAGACAGATTGGGTCAATTGGCTTGATCAATGGTTAAAATTTAAAGTTCGTTGAAACAAATAAAAAAAAAAAAAAACTATTCATTATTGCATTCTAAAAAGAAAATATCATTCTTATTAACATATCATTTAATACTTTTAAAAAATAGTGTCTCACATTTCGTTCTACTGTAAATACTAATTGAATACAAGATAATGGAAATATTTATTTCAGAACAATGCCAAAGGACAATATGAACATTTAAAAGATATTCCAGTCATTTTGCATTTTGTTTTAGTTTTCATTTCATTAATCAGGAAAGAAATTTCATAAAATCATTTTCATCTACAGTTTAAATTAAAATCTAGCTATAAAATTTATATTGTCTGGTATTGTGTATTTCTTGTTCTTGTCATTGTGCAGTCATAAATGGATATTTCATATGTTACATCATATATCAGCAAAAAGTGCCTTAAATGTATGCATATTTAATTTTTGTAAGTGAAAAAATGACTTGGGGCAATATATACAATGAAAACTTGGAGATTTTCCACAAACGGTTTTGAAGTGGCGATCGAGAGAGAATCTGTTTTTATATGATCTGTCACAGTTCATGCAGGAAAAACTGAATCCTGAAAAAAATAAAGTAAATTAAGTTCTAATTAAAATAATTTATTGTCATGATTCAAAACTCATTTATTTGAAGTTATTTTGTAGATACTTGTATAATGAACATAATTAATTGTGTATAAGGAATATCTGCCTCGAACAGTCCCTTTGAAAAAATATTTTAGGACAGAGTGGGCTTTTGAAATTTCGAAGTTTTTCACAAACAAATTTAATACGCCACGAAAAAGTGCCTTTGGTATAGTGATTAATTGACAAAGTATCTTTTATTTTAACAAAGCAAATAAAAATATTTTATAATTATATATTTAATAGGGAAAAAATCACATAGCAGATTAATTATAATTTAAAAAATTTCCCTTCGAAAATGAAGAGTCTATGCAAAGAATCTTTCAGGCAGTATTCACATTTAAATGAATGCCTTTCCACGTAAATACTTTTGATGCCTCACTAAATTGCATCAGCTTTGATATGAATGGGTGCAAGAGGGCGGTTTATACCTTTCTTCACATAATCCACAAAAAACATAAAATATAGTAAGTAATATAACACATAACACTAAGAAATATACAAAGATTAAACCTAAAAAATAAAATAAATAAATAAATCAAAAAAAAAACAAAAGTAATCAAAATTATAAACATTTTGTTGATGTGATAAAAAATAATAGCAGTTTAAGTTGTTTATTTCTTTTCTAAAAAATATTTATGAATAAATAACAGCAGATTGTCACAAGTAATTAAAAACAAATGAATTTTGGAAATAATTGATACAATAAGTTATTTTTATTACCTTTATTATCCAGATTACAGATATGAAAAAACCCAAATAAAGAATTTGTTCTATTTAACATGAAGTCTCAGCAATCCAGTCAGATTAAAAATTACATCAATAGGAACTTTAATTCTTTTAACACAAAATAAATTAATTTAACAAAAACTGTAATAAACTTGTGTAAAATAGTTTACCAATTTATCTTACAGTTCTTATAATAACACAAACATATATGTTATATCAATAAAACAAATAATGTCATTATTATTTATAAACCATTTAATACTTAAATAATATTCTTAAAATTAACATTCAACTGTACATGTTTATTGTACAAATGGCGTTGCAAATGTATCTTGTGGAAAAATGCTTTAGAACAATATGAACATTTAAAAGATGGTTCTTTTCCACACTCATATTTATGATGCCTGGTGAGGGTATATTTACTTTGATAGGATCTATTGCATTTGAGGCAAAAGAGCCTTTCTCCCAATGGCCCTGAAAATAAAAAGATATTCACATAAGATGACCTGAAATCCTCAATAATTCATAAATTGTTAATTGGTCAGAGTTTGCAGTAGTTTTTTTTTAATATACAATTGAAAAAACAAAACTTGTCTCCAGTTATTCGACAGCATTAAATCAAACAATTTAATATTTTTACACACTGAAAAGAAAAAAAAAAAGTTAATAAATATCCACATCGTTCAATACTAACAAAAATGTAATTACAATTACAGAAAAATAAAATTATCAGAAGAAGCTAAGTTTAATTATTAACAAAATCTCCACAAAAAACATGACAAAGATATAAGCAACCCTAGTATAGAATAACTGAATTACCTCCCTTGTATTCATAAATTAATTCTAATTTCAAAGTTTATTAAATCCATAATTTTAAAACAAAGAAATACTGAACATCCACTAAAATTTCAAAATACTCATTCAACATCACAGCAACTGCATCGTGTAATTGATTTAACATCGATGGCTTTAGAACAGACATTATATGACATTAAGAGTGTTTCTGAAAGTTGTGCAAGCATTTGATGAAGCCTGACCTCAGGAGCTTTAAGTTTGAGACCGTACTACCACACAGCTACTTATTGATACTAAGCTAATTTATTAGTTATAACAAATAAACTAATTTTATAAAGTTTTAATTTTAAACTCAAAACTATCTTCACAAAGACTAACTCTAGCCACTGTGCACAAGACAGTAATATTATACTTGTATTTACAAGTCCTGATATACTGACAGCAGCCTAAACAGAAGACACTACCTTTACTTATTGCTTAACTTCAAAATAGAGACCTCACTTAACTAACAGAATCTTAAAAAATCAAAGCTAACTAAATCAAGTCACGACTTATTACATATACTCTTCAACATGAAATACATTTTCTCATCGCAAATAGTATATACCTTGACAACCCACCAAACCCAGAATAAGTGTCACCCAGATATAATATGGACATGATCAATTATTAAATCTAATACTAAGTTTAATATATTTATTATTCGGCAAAACAAAAATTAAGCCTATACTCTAGGCATCCTTATTGATACCATTTTAGAAATATCCATTACAAAACACCAAATAATTCAGTCAAGTATAATAACTTATCACTCAACATAAGTTGTTCATAGTAAAACCTTAGCACTTAAATATTCTAATGGGGATATCGTTAGCCATGTGAGTTAGGACGAGAGTCTCAGCACTAAAGGTTTGAATCATGGGTTTGAATCCCACCAGGGAGGGTTAAAATTTATTTCAAGGCAGACCCACAAAATGAATCTTGATCTTTCCACCTTGGCTAAAATAGGTTGGTAACCTGTACTTCCTACCCTAATTGTAATACATAAGAACATTAAAATCACCCAAAAAAAAAAAAAAAATAATATATATATATATATATATATATATATATATATATATATATATATATTTAATGTATCTAATATTATGGACAACTAACTGATTTTATATTTAATGAGCGTGAAATACAGATCAACCTACACTCTTAGCACAAGAAACAAAAATTCT
The DNA here is from genome assembly GCA_003667255.2 of Euschistus heros. NCBI lineage: Eukaryota > Metazoa > Arthropoda > Insecta > Hemiptera > Pentatomidae > Euschistus > Euschistus heros. The sequence goes on from RCWM02000004.1 coordinate 2,492,741, forward strand.
ATAAAATATTTTTGGAGGAATAATGAGAGGAAACAATGGCCAGAAACTGTGCTTAATGTTTGGAGAACCATATGTTGCAAGGTATGACAAAGATGAGAAGGTCAGGACACCTGGCAAGGATGGAAGAAGATGCTGTCCCTAAGAGTCCTTCAGGAACAGATCTACTAAACAAAAAGAAAAGACCTAACTGCGATGGTGAGATAGAGTAAAGTGCAATACTAATGACTCTTCTTGGAGGGTGAAGGGTGGCATCGCAGGACAGGGGCAATTGGCAGAAGTTGTTAAAGGAGTCTTTCACTCAGGGATGAGTTGATGATGATAATGGGTGCAGATATAATGAAGAAAAAATCAGTTTTCATTAGCAAATTATTTGACGTTAATACATTTATTATATTAAAAACTACAAATGATTATTAAATACATGTCTCTTAAGCATATCACTTTGAGAAAACATTTTTAAACAAATATGACACTGATTTATTTCATTTTGCACCTTATGTTTTCTTTTGAGTGTGCTATAATCGTTATGATATTGGAGAAGTGAAGGCTTCTGAAATGTGGACCCTGGAAGCAGATAAGAAAGTATTAATATCTAAGAAGAATGCTTCTATTATATGATTTAAGACAAATAAAAATAAATAGAATTTTCCAAAATACAAAACCAAATAGTTCAGAGGTGATTTATCACTTATTTGCTTTTGAAAAATTGCTATAAGCAAAATTTACATTTATCCTGAAACACTTCAGAACAATTAAATTTAATATAACAGATTTAATTGCACATACATTTTTTTCATTATTTAGGAATTTGTCCTTTAATGAGTTATCTTTTTATTTTTAGAATATTTACCATATAATACCATTAACAATCAACTAATGAAAAACACTGTATTTTAACAACTTGATTGATATCAGATACTATAGAATAAAAATGAATTGTTACCAATAAAAAAAGATAATGAATGGTACTTCATTAGAGAACTACGGAATTGTGGCTATAAGCAGAACTACTTTCATGATTAGATTAAGTATGGTTAACTGGTTTAACAAATAGTTAAAAAAAAAAAAAAAATTAACAGAAAATGAAATAATTCCTTTATTAATTTCCAACAAAATTTACAGAATCACAAACTTCTTAACTATATACCTATAGATAAATGTGAATGCTTAAGAACTATATGTGTCTGCATATGATCTTTTCGATAAAACCCCTTGTTACAGTATTGGCACCTGAAGGATGGTAGTTTTCCGCATTCATATTTTTGATGCCTGAGCAGGGTACATTTATTCTTATATGACTTTTCACATGTATCGCATGAGTATTTATCGGGTACAAATCCTAAAAATATATAAATAATATGTAACAAAATATTTATTACATAAAAAATAACATTAAATAACATGTTGCAATATATTATTAGCAATCAGTTGCTGGTTTTGGGCGGATAACACTAATAATTCTACATATTACAACAGAAATATTTATGTACTCTTTGGAGCCATTAAAAAAAATAAATGAATTATTTAAGGTCCACTGACAATGAGTTAAGTCATGATATCTGCGGTGCAATCAATCAGTAATATAACGTACAAAACACTATTATTTACTATGACCCATTGTTTTAAAGGAGGTCCTAAGACAGCTAAACATTCCTATATATAAATCTCTAGTTCCTCTTCACACTTAAGAAGACTGAAACCTCAACAAACAATAAATAAGAGTGTTCATACTCTATAATTTATACTTTCTGCACTCAACCATCGCAGTTAAAAAAAAAAAAAACTACTATTTATTTTAGGTCTTCGACAAAATAATAATTATGTTTTTCTCTTCTCCTGATCATATCCCAGGCTAACTTCAATATTATTTACATCTAAAGACAACAATATCCTCTCTATGATTATTAAACAAATGCTTTAGTCTTTTAAAAATGATACTTCATAAAACAGTACTCATACCATAATATCATAAAATATGATTTTAAAAATCATAAAAACAAAAATATTATTTGGATTTTTTCAAATGAATACTTATTGTCAAAACATTATTTTTAAAAATAGCTAAAATCTAGATAGATTTATCTATTAAATTCAAGATTTAAACTAGAGATCATATTAGGATTTATTTTATTATCATTCGATAGAAAAATAAATTTATTTATAATCAACATAAGAAATATCAGAAACTTTACAGAATTTAAAAAATTATAAAATCTTAAATTTTAATTTGTGAAACTCTTATCTCTTTTTATGATTATAAATTCAAAAAATTTTAATTTTTTTATCATCATATATCATAGTCAATATAATCACATTTTATTAATAGTTCTGACATGTTGTAATATAAAGTTTAAAATCAATGACATCATCAGAGCAAAAACATTGACAGCGCCATGTTATTCTATATTTTATCATAAAAACCCACAGCATATATTAACATAAAAATATTTTATCAGAAAAATTGTGTGCAAATTAAGCACTAATTTTAGGCACCCTTATCCCCAAGTGCTATCAACCATCTTTGCTGAAGTCCCCCTTTTTTTTTCTTTTTCATAATTTCTTTGAGACAATTTAATGAAGCATTAAATTCAGTAAATTACAAGATGAATACAATACAATCGAATCAATATTTTAACCCCCAATTATATATATATAAACTATATTATGCTATAAATGTCGTAGTATTGTATGTCTTTGCATGTTTTCTTTGCGGGAAAATTCTTTTTGGCAGAGCTGACATTGGAAAAGCGGTGCTTTGCCACATTCCAATCTCTTATGTCTTTCTAGGGTTCCTTTGTACTTATAAGACCGGTTGCAGGAAGAACAAATATATCTATCAACTGCAAACCCTGGAAACAGAGAGTTCATCATTAATGTTTAAATAATTATTCCATGGTCTTTTATTAAAATGATGAACTGCTACTATGGATACACCGTAATTTTAAAAAACAGACGAATTCTGCAGTAGTATGATAAACATATATCTAATTACAATCATATATTGCTTAACTAACCATTTATTAAAAAAACAAACGAAAATTACTCAATGGATCAACTTATTAAAAATAATAACTTTGTTTAGACATATATATGTGTGTGTGTATCAAATATTAAAAAAATCACCTAGATAAAAGGAATTGTGGAATATTATTCTGGGACTTCCTGCCGAAAATAATCATGAAAAACAGTATTCAAGTAACATACTATTATTACAGCATATTTCTATTATAATAACCTTTAAAAATAATAAGTTTCAGAATGAGTAAATTTATAATGTATTAGAAAAGTTATTTTACCTGTTTTCATGTAAAAATTTCATTAATAGAATAATTAAAACAATTAATTATCACTGTTGAAATAATGTCACCTGTTTACAATGATACCGTTTTCAAGCACGCCAGTTGACTTGTTATCAACGGTGATTGCTGAAGGGAGGGGGGAGGCGCTGGCCAATCAAAATCATTCCACCCCCTCCACTCACACTTTTTGATCGCTTTCACACATTTTTGAGACTTACGAAAATATGTTCTTGATTATAGGTCACTAACATTCTGATTTTTTGGGAACTTTGATACTAACATCTATTGGAATTCATATGATAGTTAAAGAGAATAGGTTTCAAACTATTAATACAAAACATCAATAACTTTATGTAAATATTTTGGTTCTTAATACTCTTAAAATGATAGTTTGTAGAACCAAAGAATAGGCTCAAAAGAAAAAAGAAAGTTTTAATTGAAACTTTAATATTAGCTTATTAATAAAAGGAAAAAGATAAAGGGTTGAATAAAATTTATTCACTACAATGATAATTAAAAACACATTGGTTGATGTGAGTTACAATAAAACTAAAAAAGAAATTAATCTTAATTTTAAATGTTTTCAACGTGTCCCCCACCAGGTCTATTAATACTTATTATATGTTATTTAGGTAGAAACATTAATAGAGTATGTTATTTTCATCATTAAGTTGAAGCATTCTTTAACCATTAATTTGTAAATATTTTTTGTTCACTGTTTTTAATTTCAATGCACTGCAGATCAAAACACCCTTCATTAAAATTTTATATTCATATCAATAAATTGTGCTTGATATGCTTATTAAATACATGACGCTGTAGATTTTGTTTGTGATAAAATGCTTTTGGGCAAGAGTGACATTTGAAAAATGGGTCTTTTCCGCATTCATATTTTTGATGCCGCCAAAGATGAGGTTGATTTTTATAAGAACGACTGCAAGATGTACAGAAGAATCTTTTTGAGGTAAGCACTGAAAAAAAATTATTTATTATGTTAGCAGAAGAAAACTAAAAATAATACAAAAGATTAATAATGTAATAATTAAGCCTTACAGATTATAATACAGACTGATACTAATTATGCACCTTTCACATGTAAGTATTTATATAACAGCCTTTAGGAATTATTTGTAAAGTTCATTAATAAGCATTTATAAAAAAATTATAAGAATATTGCGAAAACTCTTAATATTCATAGAATGAAATATTATTTATACGAAACATGTGAAAATAGTTTTTTGGATTTTAATTTTTAAATAAAAAATAAAATTTAATCTAAATACTATCTAATTTGTTTATCACAGCTCACCAATCTAGAATAAAAAACTTCATACAATAATTAATTATAGTAATTCAAAAGCAATATTCAAAACAAATTATTACAGCCTTTATAATTGTGGGGTTCTGTTCTTCATTCATATGACATGATCAGAAATTTTGCAGATATTTTTCTAATATTATCATAATCACTAGAAAAAAATATTTTTAATGCTTCACAATCTATGATAATTTCACTGCCGTGCATCAATTCCGCTTTATGTTGCAATTGAAAGGCAGTTGGAATAGCAAAAATTAGACCAAGGTGGCAGGATTTATAGATTATATAAACAGGCAAATATAGAATGACAAAGAAAATATTGTTATTTAAATTTAATGAAATTAGGTAAAATACATTTTTTTTTTTTTTTTTTTTTTTTTTTTTTTTTTAATAATCCAAAAAAATACCTTGTGTAAGAATAAAAATACCATAAAATTTAATATTAAACAAAAACATTTTAATTTTTTCAAAAATAACAAATGATCATTTTAAAGCTTGAAAATATATTTATCCCTTCTGTTTATGATGTAATTGAAAGGTTATGCATAATATAAATGTCATAAATTCCTGACTAAATTATATTATTGTGAACATGCATAGTATTATTAAAGATTTATCTTGGAAGGAAGTGGCGTATGTTTATAAACCATGTGCAGTTTTAAGTCATGATTATGGCGATATACTTTATAACATAAATGACATTTGAACGAAGGAGTTTTTCCACATTCATATCTTTGATGTCGACTGAGACTCGTTTTATTTTTGTAAGATCGATCACAAGTAGAGCAGGTGAATCTTCCTGAAAAACACAGATATTTAAATAAGCTTGTTAAGCTAGTACTTATAGCATAAAGGTTATAATTTTATACATAAATATGTTTTATATATCAAATAATTATTACAATAAAATAATATGCTATTGCTACTTTAAGGTTATTAAAAAAAAAAAAATCTAGATTTCAGATAAAAATCATTTTTATTTATAAAATAAATATATATCACTTAATATTCATGTCTTCAAAATGCTTTTAACAATTTTTCATAACAATATTAAAGAATAAAAATAAATCATTGCTATTAATTCAAAATTAAAGTATAAGTAAAAATTCTGAGCACACCTGACTAGTCCACACCTTATAATTTAACAATAGATTTGATAAGAAACTGAATTTATTTATATAATAATAACAATTTAATGTGTATTTGCAGTATTTATTTAAGGAATACAAATATGTATGGAACGTCTTATTTGACAATCTAAACTCCAGCAAAATGTTTCATTATGGCATGGATTTTTAACTGATGCTTATGGTAAAAAGCCTTTTCACAATACTGACAAGGGAATGCTGGCGGTTTTCCACATTCGTATTTCGTATGCCTATACAAGTGTCTTTTGTTTTTATAAGATCTCAGACAAACTGAACAAAAATATCTTTCTTCAGAGCCTGTAAAAAAAAAAAAAAAAAAAAAAAAAAAAAAAAAAAAAAAAAAAAAAAAAAAAAAAAAAAAAAAAAAAAAAAAAAATTTGTAAAGTCCAAGTCTTTCAATTATTTTCTTTAAGTTATATATCTATATATAATAAATTGAATAATCAGTTAATCATATCACATTATTTACTAGGAAAGTCAATGAATCGAATAAAAGATTTTGGGGCTACAATAAATAAATTTAACCTGGAAATTAATAAATCTATTATTGTAAAAAAAAAAAAAAGAGGTTTTAAATTTCACAGTTTCATTCTATATTAGATCCGTGGTCAACCTGTTTGCTACTCCTAACAATGGACAATGCTAGAATTCCATGAAAGCACATTTACTCTGATATATACTCACATCTGTAACAGAATGAGTATATATATATATTAATTTCGGGTTAATTCATTGTATTGGTATCGCAGTGTTAAATTAAATTTGTTAGCAAATAAGACTCTCTCATAAGCTGCCTGTTAATTGGTACATTCTTCTATTGATTACCTATACATTAAAAAAAAAAAATAATAATAATATAAACACTTAGTTTCCTCTTAAATATTATTATTTTTGTCTTAATAAATCATTAACTTCAATGCCATAAGTGTGTGAGAATATGAATTGAATGTTTGGCGAGATGAGTTGATAGAGGATAATATATTTCAATGAATTTTTAAATGACTAGAAACAGTATTCTGACTTCTTCTTTTTTTCCATTGAATAATTTCATTCAACCTAGAATTTCCTTTGATCAGAAGGAATGTTGATTTTAATTCTGGATAAGGATGTAGGATTGTGAAGAAATTATAACAAATAAATGAAAAAATGTTGTTATCCATTAATTTTAAATAAAGCCAAGTTATATAGTGATAAATTGTTGTTCTTACTGTCTAGAACTAAATAAACAACAGCAAATAGGAATTTTTGCCATATTTTATTCATATCTCTGACAATAATTGAATAAATTAAATAAATGTTTATGAATTGTGCCATATCCTAATTTATACATTCTAAAGCATTTACATTATTAATAAACATATTCTTTACTTATACTGTTGACATGAAGTTCTTTTGTGGGTTTCAATTTTTAATCAAACAAAGAACTTTTACTAGCAAATAATCTTTATTTTTTTTACAAACACTAGGTTTTATTCCGAAATGGTTTGCATTTTTATAATGTTAAATTTCTTATGCCTATAGCTAAACAGTTTTTAAAATTTGCAAAACATTACTAATATTAAGCATCTAGAAAATTATATTTAATTTTAATTTCTAACTTTATAAATAACATGTTCGATTTATGACTACTTTCAATTGTAAAAGATGCTCATTCGAATACTATTTAAGGATACAAATAATTTAAGACTAAGGCGTAATTATGTTCATTGATCCATTTAACTATATTCGCGCAATATTTTCCTGATTTCTGCAGGAGTTGCATATTTATGCATAGGTGTAGAATGTTTAAAAAATGCATGACGTCTTAAATGATCCTTGTGGTAAAATTTTTTCCAACAAACATCACATCGAAAGGTTGGCTGTTTTCCACACTCAAACCTGGCATGCCTACAAAGCGAACTTTTATTCTTATATGTCCTCAAACAAGTGGGGCAGGAATAATGCCTCTTTGTATCATCTGAAAAGTATATAAATAAACAATTTATGAATGAATGAACAATATAAATTCTTAATATTAATTTTTTTTTTTTTTTCACTCACATTTTGAAATAATATATCAGTTTATTAAGAAGGTGTATTTTTTAGTTGACTAGATATGATTTAACAATGATTTTAATTAAAGTAATATTTATACAAGAACAGGTCATTAATTAGGGATAAGGAGGGGAGTTGGTGACGATTCATCATTTGAAAGCAGTTTTTCCTTAATTTATATAAATCTGCTCTTGGAAATAATTAATTTTTGCTTTAATAAAAAAATAAAATAAAATCATATTCCTCTTTTAATAATCCTTGTTAATTAATTCATTTAACAGCAAATAATAAAAATTTTATTTATAGAACCAATAGCTCATAAAATTATTATATATATCATACAAGTGAGCATAGCAACAGTACTGTGTATAATAAATCATAAAATTTTTCTTAACAGTAAAGAATTTGAACACTATAACCATGTATTGTATAATATATTATATTTATTCTAGAATAGATTACAATTTTGTTTAGCTCTGGTATAATTGTCTTGATTTGAAATTAATAATAATAGTTAATAAATGTGATATATTTTTACAATAATAACAAAAGAATCACCATTGAAATAAACATTTTAGAGGAAACTTTAGCTGGATGAGAAAAATAACAATTTTGTTTCAGATCTAAATTAGAGGTAAAAGATCTAAATCTAAAGGTAATAAAATAAATAATTTCATTTCTTAAAGTGAGCCAACACCTTGTGACGTTTCAAATGATCCTTGTGATAAAAAAGTTTACAGCAAACATCACAGAAGAAGGTTGGAGGTTTTCCGCAAACAAATTTTATATGTTTATTGAGTGCACTTTTGCTTTTATACTTTCGGTTGCAGCAGTAACAGGAATGTAATTGCTTCCAGGACTCTGTAAAAATAAAAAATAATAGAGTCAATAAATATTATATAGAATATTTATAATCGTAAAATAGCCACTTTGAACATGCAGGGTTAGATAGACGAACTGATAAAATTATATTTTTTCAGGAACTACTTTTTCTGAATTTATATTATATAAACAAAAATTAAGTTCTAAGTTTTAGTTTTTATTAAAAATTTATCACACACAAATTATCTACATCTAAATCTAAGTGTCTTGACTTCAAGATTAAAAATTCATGATGATTTTATGAATAGAAGAAGAGTAAATAGCTTTATTAATATAAAATATATAATTTAGTAAATTAAAATTTAAGTGGAAATGCCTGTGTTAATGTATAATAAAATTACTGAGTACAAATACTCCGCCGTAGTATTTAAATACTCATATTTTACAATTTTTATTTACTTCTATGTTTTTTTTTTGTTTTTTTAATAAATAACAATATGAATATAAATAATCTTTCTAAAAAATATAAAATGGCATCGATTAAATATCATCAGAATGAAAGAAGTAATGAAGTAGGTGGCAGGCTATGACTGTGTCTTACCAAGTAGTGTGTGTGATCTATGCAGCGGATGAGGAGGCAGAGGATGGTGTCCCAGGTCTACTCTCGCAGCTCGTCTCATTGCCAGGCCTGAAAAGAGGCCGACTGGTCAAGCAGTACAGACCCAGGAGCGGTGATTACCAGGATATACCCACCTTAGCAGAGACATCGTTACCTTGGCGGCGCGATGGTAATCAAAATGTCACAAAATTGCACATCATCTGACCCTTTCCAAAGCTAACCTTCACATTTTCTGCACTTTTCGCATTGATGCACTTTTACTTAGGTGTGGGTGAAAGCAGTAACAAGATTATCTTATTTGCTCTCTTACGCTTAAAGTTTCTAAAGCTACTATTGTTATAAAGGAAAGAGAATATTGAAAAAAAAAAAAAGTATTTTAAAATTAGTTGCAACCTTGTAACAAGGACTTAGATATCAAATTATAATGTATTAATTATTTTATTTAATGGCTTATGTACACAATGTGATAGTTAAACTATATATTTATTTTTCTTTTATAAATACACCCTTTTTTAGAATAATTATATTTAATTTTTTTTCAGTTTTCAGCTGTTTGCTGGCCTCTACAGAATATTAAAAAAAATTATACATCTATTTACACTAATGAAAGCTATAAATCAATATTCTATGAATTCACTATTGATTTAGTCAGTTGAAACTTTTTGATTTATATTTGATTGGAAAAAATATCCTTTTAAATAATTTAATTCATATTTATATCATGACAAATAAGTTAAACTATTTAACACTTATGGGGGGTTAGCATTGGAAATGGGAAGATATAACCACGGAAATGGTAACACTGCATGATGCTGTATTGGCTGACAGGTACAGTTGGTATTATTGTATTTATAGCTTTTTATGTCATATATAGTTGGCTGGAATAGAGGAGAGTTTAACACACAAAACAATGCATTAAATACAAATATTAATGTCATACTTCATTTGAACTATTATACAGGATTTATATATTTATAACTCAGTGTCAGTAAATTTCACTGGATTTTTAATTAATTCAGAACACCTTAGGCAGATATTCATTAGATTACATTATAGTCTACAATTGCGAGGGTTGAAAGGAAGGCTCTATGTTTCCAATAATAGTAATATATTTTGTAGAATTAAGTATATCCTTTAATACTGAAAGAAATAACTTTCTGTATACAATAACGCATGAAATCTTAAATATTACTTCACAATGAGTTTTATCTATTGGATACAAATTAAATAAAATTTGTATGCACGATTTTAATTGATAGTTCCTTCTTTAGAATATTATTTAGCACATAAATTAGATAATAATCTAAATTATTACATTTATTTTAAAATCATAAATTTAGCTTTAAACAACATTTAGGACTGTAAAGTATTTAATACAGATACAACTATTTTAGGTTTATTTTATTTGCATAAAGGATATCTTAGAGCAGTTGTTGCCTCGCCAATAATTTAAGTTACACTTAAACATTGTATATTACTAGTAAATATTTTAAAAATAATTAAACATAAAACAATACTGAAAGCATGATATATATCACAAAAGCATGGCTTGAGCTGATTGCTACTTTGATTTTGCTGTTAATCGCTTTTCTATCTCCTTAGCGATGCATGTTAAAATGAAAAAGCAGTGCGAACGACCCTCGACCAGCTGGTGGTGTTGGACTTCAAGTAAGTCAACTCATGGAAATTGAAAATTATTATCTTAATTTAACAAACAACAATAAATTTTGTAATATTTATAAGAAGTAATGTTAATTGTTTACGCTTTCATTACTGTAACTTACTAATTAAAAGTTTAAGTATTCTGAGAAATGGACATATTTTCTTATTAATTTTGCTGATGTAATTCATCTGCTGGATTAGTTAGGCTTTGTTCTATTCCTACCAATAACTATATGTGTTTGTTATTTTATAAAAAAAATCAAATATATTAAAAGGAGAAAGAAACAATTTCAATATTTAGGAAAACCTATTTTGTTTTTACTTTTTTACAACCCTACTGGTCACAAAGACAATAATAATTTTATTTAAATATTTAGAACAGGCACCTTTAGTGAAAAATAATAGTCACATCCAGTTAGTTATTTGTCAATTACTTCTTATTGTAATTTTTTATAAACATTCGAATATAGTTATTGGTATTGGGAAAAAATGTTTTCAAAGTGAATGTATTTTTTTTTATTACTTGTTTTAAAAAAAATATACTAGGATCAGAGAAAAAAAACTAAGAAAAATATCTACTTAGATTAGAAAAACAAAAAACAGATCACTATGTTTAATATACAATTGGGTTCCAAAATTTTCATTAGAATTAGTTTCTTTTTTTCTTTTTTTTATCTAAAAACAAAAAAAGAGAAAACAATTAACGAACTGCATTGCTCTGCGTTAAATTGAATCTGTATCAAGATATTGATTTTAGATGAGGGAGGTCTATCCGGAAGCCCAGAGAAGAAATTATCCCGGGACTCGACTGGTAAGGCACTGACAAATAATTTTTTAAGTATTCAAGGGGGATTTGGGTCTGTAGTGTTTGTGCACGTTTAGATGTCTGTTTGTTTACCATAAATGTTTTCTTATCATGGGCTAAATTAATGAACTATAACATTTTTAAAAGTTAAAAAAAAATAATAATAAAATTGATTTCTAAATGAAAAATGATAATAAAGTACATAAGAAATTATTAAAATTAGTATTTATTTTTTGGAACAACAATAAAATTAACTTAACACTAAACATTAACTCCATTATATACATTATTAATGAACTCAAATTACTTAATACATCAAACTAAAACCTACTAACCATTATGTAGTATTTTGAATATCTTCAAGTATTTTATAGATAGATATATAAAATTTATTTATTTTACTAGCACTACAGCCCTAGTTGAGCCTTGGCCTCACTAATCGCTCTCTCTCTCTCTCTCTCTCTCTCTCTCTCTCTCTCTCTATATATATATATATATATATATATATATATATATATATATATATATATATATATATATATATGGATAAATTTCTTGACTGTTACTATTAAATGTTTAGTAAGGTTCTTGAGGTTCAGTCAATAAACAAAAAACAACTATTTTGGCGACGTTTTGAGACTATATTGTTCTCATAATCATGCCAATGTTACTAGTGGATTTGGAATAGTTGCATATCTACTAGTACTAGTATTTTTATCTAGTAGTACTAGTATTTTTATCTAGTAGTACTAGTATTCTATCTAGTAGTACTAGTATCTCACCAGTAACATTGGCATGATTATGAGAACAATATAGTCTCGAAACGTCACCATAATATATATATACACACACATATATATATTATAATTCCATACCAATCATATCCTATCACATGTTTTCATTATTAATATTACAAATTTATTCACAAGAAAAAATAGCAAATTATTGGAAGTTACTATCATTTAATTGTACATTTACATACCTACTTCAATTTATTAATTAACAATACTAATGTGGCTGGACAGTATGAAATGAGAGCAATTTGATAACTAAACATGCCGACTTTTTAACAGCAAGTGACGACACTCGAGTTACAACCCCAACAGCCCTAGAAACGAGCCTACCTTGGAAGCGGAACGATGAGGGTGAAATAAGTACAGGTCCAGTCAAGCAATCTGAATTCCCTCCTTGGTGTTCTAATAAGGAATATCTTGCTTACAATTCTCCTTCTGCCACATTCCTAGGTACTACTAACTTAAATAATATTTTTTTATCTAATAGTTCTAACTTATATCTAACCTTTATCCATATTATAACAAATTAAAATAATAGTTTTTTGTTTTCTTTTAATTATAGTAACAAGAATTGAAAACTATTCTCTATTATAAATTTAATGACTATAATAAATTTAAGATTTAATCAGTAGTTTTTGAGAAAAGAGTAGATCACGCAAGTTTTATTTTTTTGGTGAAGCAATATATTTTATAATTTTCATAAATATATTAATAATGAGAACTTACCTATCTATTTACTTTTTATATTTAAGCTATATTAGATATATAATATTTTTTCTTATGGATTTAAAATTAACTTCTTTTCCTGAATAGGCACTCTCGAAGGCTCCCGGAGAGGTTCATTAATGGGTTTGTTCCGAGTTACACCCCCAGAGAGTCCCCAAGCATCAGTACTCTTAATAGAAGAAGGTGCATCTCTCCTTGGCACTGAAAAGAAGGGAAGAAGAGGCTCTATGCTGGAACTGTCTCATCATGATGAAGAATATCTCATAGGTATATCAGGCATTAACTTAAAATTCAGTATTGTTTATATAAATTGTCTGTTTAAGAAGTTAAATAGTCACAAATGTACAATAAAATATCAGTAATTTTAATCATTAAATATATTATTTCAATTTATACAATGTAATTTTTATTATTAATATTTATTAGAACATGCTATTAAAACGTTGAAGTAATATATTTAAGTATGATTAAAACATTATTTATTAACCTTCAGATTCAGAACGTTTCCTTTTTTTCTAGTTGGAACAACAGGTTCTACACCATCACTTAGTGAGCAATGGTCCAGTTCTCAAAGAACAACTCACCGCCAGAGCTCATTGCCAGTCAACACATCGGTAGAATCATTCACATCATCTGCTTCTTTGGATGGCTCGCCAAGGACCTAGCGGTTAGCCCTTGCTGGCCCTACCTCGAGGGTCACCAATCTTTAGCAGGTAAGTATCAACTTTTTATTTGGATAAAAAAAAATTATAAATATTTAATAGATAAGAATCCGTATCAAATATATTAGTATAAATTAATATTAAGAAATACTGTCATGGGTATTCGAGCATTTAAAAATAAGTGGAGAACTTATAATATTTTTATGTTCTATATATGTTTTAGACATACAATGGAAATTGAAAAAGATTCAGAATTATGCTTGAGAAGCCTGTTTATGCCCACTTTTGCTCAAAGAAACCAGAAGGAAGGTGTTTTCAGTGTTCAACAATAAATTGTTTATAAAGGTGAAATTGAGAGGTGTGCAGAATTTCTTCTGTTCAGCATATTCTAGTTTCAGTAGACAATAAACAATAATGAATTCGGCCGCTGAGAAATTTCACATTTTTCCTACTAATTCATTTTCTTGTGATTTTTTATTATATTTATCCGCCAATGAGGAGAATAGTGTTAAAGAAGTGATAGGCCTAAGATGTATCATAAGTGCATGAATCATATAATGGCCTTATAAAATTTTTGAATCTTCCTTAGTAGTTCATGTAAATGACTAAAAACTGTAATTAGTACAGCAGATTGTAGATATTTTGAAAACATTAAAAAATATTGATTTTCAGATTTCTATAATATAAGAATAAATGTATATAATTTATATTTTAAAAGGAACAGCTTATTCAGTAAATTGTATTATAATATTCTCTTTCTACAACATTATATAGAGATAAGTTATATATAAGAATATAGTTACAGTCAAGTCTCTTATGTTTAACATTACATTAACCACTCTTATGTAAGTTTAATTTCATGTATTTATTCATGATTTTGTAGATAAGTGCTTGTAAATAGTTTAAATTTCTAAAATAGCAATGGTACCATATGCATCATGCATTAAAAAAAAAAAAAAAAAAAAAAAAAAAAAAAAAAAATACGTCAAAGTTTATTCATAAAAAAGTTACTTTTAAAAAATGATTTTAAGTTCTATATGGCTACAGATTAAGGCAACCTAGAACACTTATAAGCAATAACTATACATTCAAATTTAGGAAAAGAGGAAATGGTTTAAAGTTTTGAATTCAAATTTTAGAATTATTATTTTTTAGATGTAAATAATGTATAATAAAAAACTGCAGTTCTTTTCAATATAAAAAATTTTTTAATCTGCTGCGAATATTTTTTAAATGTAGTATAGAACTTAACAAGGTATCACGGTGCTTTATTTAATATCTTTATGCCTGTAAATACATTGAATATAGTTGGATTTTTGAATTTTAAATAAAATAACAAAGTTATAAATGCTATTATTTCATTTATAGGAGGAAATTAATGTTCCACATTAAAGTTTTTATAGGCCTAGATAGAAAAATAGAACTTCCCAAAACTGCTTTGTAATCTATAAAGCAGTGTATTAATATTTTTTTATTTATACAAAATACTGTTAGGAATATATTGAAGAGTCCTATGTATATGAAAACTGTATTTTGTATAGGATATATATAATTTAAATGTTTAATAAATTTTCTTAAGCTGCAGCATGATATATATGAATGATAATTTGAAAAATTTTAATTAGGCTTATTTTCATTAAAATAATCATCAGTATTTTTAGTAAATTACAGAGATCAAATGAAACAATAAACAAAACAAGGAAAATAATTTTATTTTTTTATTTTTTTTAAACTTAAAACTGATTTCTTTCGCCATAAAACTCTTCATGGCTTATATTGTATCTAATAAATTCCATAACTATATTTCAATATTCTACCATCAAAAGAATATTTAATTCTTTCAGTATAGTATTTGAAAATATTAGTAGTTATTTTAAGCTGAGGTAATCATTAGTCATTATTAATCATCAATTATGTCATACAGCAGCTTAAGTGACTAATTAAAAAAAAAAGATAGAAATATATGGATCATAATTACATAAATTGTAGATATTTATGTACTGCGAAAATTCAATTACTTATTAAAAACAAATCAAACAAAGAAATGCAGGTCGTGAATTCAGTATAAAAATATAAATCAATAAGAATATATTTATGCATTATTAATAAAGGGAGAGGGACTTTATGTGTTCTAATAAATATTATTTATACCATTCTTTGTTATAATCATAAACTATTTAAACATTAAGTAGACTTTAATCCTGCTCCATAGATTCCTAATTATTGATATAAAATTCAAATTAGGTTCGGAAAGGAGTTGATGAATGAATAATCTAAAGACTGTTTACGTTAGAAAGAAATTATAATGGAGTATGTCATGGGCAAAACAGGTAGAACTATTAATATGGCCAGGCATGATAGTTATGGATCTACGGCACACCTATTGTAGTTAATATTATCGTAGTTACAAGTAGATCATGGCTTTGAGGTGGATACAGTTTTTACTCACATATAATAGATAAAATATTTAAAAAAATACAAACGGGCTCTCCTTTAAGGAGGTCGATGTTTCTGAATCTAGTCTTAATTTATTTTAGTGACATAGTTTAAGCTTAAAATTTAGAAAATTAGAAGATTTTAACAATTTAAACTGCCTTTTATAATTGTTGAGCATTCCACTATAATATTAAAATTGATAATTTGCAATATCTATGTAAAAAAAAAACTATCATTATTGAATAAAATAAAAGAAAAAGGTGACCTAATTTGATTTATAAAATAAATTTTTTTTTATTAAATGTTATAGTGGAATCAATAAAATATGAAATAGTTCATTCAATATTATAATATTATCGTTGTAATACTACATCTATCACATGAAAAATAATCTTACTTTTTATGTGAAATGTGTTGTATATAACAATACATCAAAACTATTCTAAAAATTTTACAAATAAGCTCATATAGATTTCTTTTATGTTTGAAACGTGTTTAACATTTTGTCTAATGAAGACAAAATTGGATTGCTAGTTATTCCGAAAGGCTGATTGTAAGCTCACTTATGATACTCCAATAAATTTGAAAGTATCACTGTAAAAGTTTCACTTAGTTGAACTTCATTTGATATTAGACATTAGGGAAGAATGCCAGCAATTTTTATAGCAAATGGTATTAGATATAATTATGTAATTAGTTATGTACTTTGTTATCTGTATTGAATGATATAAGTAATGTAAAAAAAAATTATTTAGGTAAAAAAGAAATTATAGAAGATAATTAAAAAAAAAAAAAAATGAAAAAACTGAATGTATCTTGCCTGTTGCCGATGGAATGTATTATTTACATACTACATATTGTGATAAACATAAACATATTTTTATAGAAAATTTAACAAATTAAGTTATTGAAAGCCCAATAAAGATAATTAATTTTATGAAACAATATTAATAAATTGAGAATAAAATGTACAATAACTTTAGGAAAATGATACATGAAAGTGGATGGTACAGGAGTGAAGCTGAAGCTGAGAAGTACATAAACAATATAGAGGCTTTCCTATAATATATTTATAAGCTTTTTTTCATAAACTCTAAAGTTATTGAAGTGTTATTCAAACTGTTATTAAAAATTATAATTTTTTAAAATAAAATTATTGGGCAGATCCTGTTAGCATTTTATTTCAACCAGTTCCTTTCCTTCCTCTGTGCTCACTAGTTCATTTACAGTAAAATGCAAAAGTAAGAAACATTTTCATACAAAAAATAAACTGGGCAATTATTGCCATCTTAAAAAAAAAATATATATATACACAAGAGGATGCTATCAGATGAATGCACAATTTACAGGCTAATATTTTATTGTACTGACTTCTTAGCTAGAGTCCCAAGACTTCTTTAGGGATAAGAAAAAAAAATTAAAAAATAAATAAGAAGAGATCTGTAAAGCATTTCAAGAATGGTAGCTGAAATGATATGGATATGTTTGTAAGGTCAATAGTGTCCAATAGTTAGACCAAGGCATAGCTACGATAATTACTAAGATGAGCTAAGAAAAAAATAGGGCAATCTGATGAAAAAAATTTCTCTGGATATAGGTCTCTACAAGAGATGGATTGAGGCTATTCTATGACTTTGAAAAAAAAAAAAAAAACTAAGAATCCATGCTGTTTTTGGAAGCATAAATACTCTACATAGCAATTCTTTGATAAAAAAAAAAAAAAAAAAAAAAATTATCTGTGAAAGTGAAAAAATAAGAGGTAATTGTGAACCATAAATTTTTCTGAACAATGTTTCAAAATACAGTATCATTCCCAAAACATTTTAACTTTTCTACTTTATATCTATGATTCTTAAACATTCAAATTGGATTAGAAGGAAAATTCTTTGCAATACATGATACTGATTTCCTGAAAAATAATGGTTATTAAGGAAAACAGCTGACTTGTTAAATTCCAAATTTTATTTATAATAACTTTTTAACTAAAAAAGAACAATAATACATACTTAGATGTAAAAATATAATTCCATTAGTCATTATACATAAAAATAAATAAATGTAAATAGTTTGTAAAAATAATCATATTTTCAGAGTTAAATGAGTAACCCTATGAGAGTTAAGAGTACATTTGTGGTGGAAACGCTTTCCACAAATTACACATTCAAAAGTGGGCTCCTTTCCACATTCAAATTTTTTATGTTGATTAAGACCTCGCTTTCTCTTATAAGTTCTTCCACAATCAACACACGCAAAGCGTTCTTCTGTTAAAAAAAAGAAGTTATTAATAATATAAAGCATGGTAAATATGTGCAAAATTTAAAGTTATTGAAATGTTGTTCAAACTGTTATAAAAAATTATAATTTTTTAAAATAAAATTATTGGGCAGATCCTGTTAGTATTTTATTTCCTCCTCTAACCAGTTCCTTTCCTTCCTCTAAATTATATAGTTCATTCGCAGTAAAATGCAAAAAAAAATAAATAAATAAATAAACTGGACTACTATTACCACATAAAAAAAAAAAAAAAAAAAAAAAAAAAAAAATTAGAAATAGAAGATAGGACGGACACTGTCAGATGAATGCACAATGTAAGTGCCAGTATTTTATAGTGCTGCTTTGCATAACAAGGCTTCTTTAGGGCTTATAAAAAATAAATAAATAAGAGGAAGAAGAGAAGTGTCATTTCAAGAATGCCAGCTCAAATGATATGGATAAGTTTGTGTGGTGGGAGATAAGCGAAACACTAGGATTTCATACTGTTTTAGGAAGCATAAATAGCTATATAGCAACTCTTTAATAAAAAAATTTGTATCTGCAGTAGTAAAAATATAAGATATGAGACAAAAAATATAAGATATAAGACAAAATTATAAATTTTTCTGTGAAGTATCATTCCCAAAACATTTTAACTTTTCTAGTTTATATCTATGATTCTTAAACACTCAAATTTGATTAGAAGGAAAATTTTTCATAATACACGATACTGATTTTCTGAAATATAATGATTATTCATGGAGTTACAGACAAATGGAGGTGGCTTGCCTCTCAGTCGCTAAGGCAGTAACTGACTAGAGGCAGCCATTTTGATTTGAACCATATAGTCAACATATTAGTCATTTTTCAGTTCAAATATTGGTTTCTTAGGCTTTATTCTGGGATTTTATTATATTTATTGTGTTATTTTTTCATTTAATATAATGGGGAAATACCCTAGCCTAAATGGAATGCAAGATGCCAGTTGTGGTAAAGTGGGCATGGCCGGTTGGTGTTTTAGCCTCACCCTTCACTGAAGAAAATAGGTGAAGGGCCTCTCCATATGTCTTATAACTCCATTATTAATGGAAACAGCTGACTTGATAAATACTACAATATTACAGCTGACTTAAATTACAAAATTTTATTTATCATAACTTTTTAACTAAAAACTAATAATAATACATAATTAGATGTAAAAATTTATTTCCACCAGACATTATACATAATAAATGATTGCAATAAATGTAAACAGTTTGTAAATTAGATTTTCAGTGATAAATGAGTAACCATGTGAGCGTTAAGATTAAATTTCTGGTGGAAACGCCTTCCACAAATTTCACATTTAAAAGTGGGCTCCTTTCCACATTCGAATTTTTTATGTTGATTAAGACCTCGCTTTTTCTTATAAGATCTTCCACAATCACCACAAGCAAAGCGTTTTTCTATTTAAAAAAAAAAAAAGAAGATAAGTTATTGGTATTACAGACAACGGTTAATAATATATCTAATCTGACCAAATTTCTTAATCAAAATAACTTAGCAAAAATTATAATTACAGTAAATTCAAAAAATCCTGTCTTAACATCATTACATTGTATTTTATTGAAAGAAAATTCCTTGAATGAGTGAATATATTGATGAAATTGTAATATTTTTTTAATATAAAATATAGTAATAAAATGAAATCAGTCATGACAGGCTTAAGACATATTTTTTCATGAGATTAAAGATTCATAGGTGAAAAAAAAGTATACCATTTCGATAAGATGTATTAATCAATCCATGAATTAGCATGAATGAATTTTAGTAATACTCATTAATATAATATTTTATTTCTTGAAATTATTCGGGCATGTAATGATACCAGAAAACTTGATACAAGTTTGCCTAAGTACATCATAAAATTAGGTTTCTGAAGTAATAAAAAAATGAGTAAGGTGTCAAAGATATCTATCACCTTGATTGAATTCCATACTGAGTGTGATTTTGAAATCATTGCATTGCAAGCTGTAAAAATTGAATGTTTAGACAAAATATACCAGAGTTATACATGAACTTTAAAAGTTTTCAAAACTAAATTTATACAAAAAAAGTTATGTCATGTCTTGTCTTAAAATAATTGTCAAGTCAAATCTTAAAATAACAGAACTGTCAATCCACAACCATCACAGGCTTTATATCAAATACGCAAAACTTGCTTAGTTTTTTTGAGGCATGCAGTCCTCATAACATGCCACTGTTAAACAGGTGAAAATGAAAAAAAAGTTCAAAACATTTGTTCCAATCGATGAAGGGGATCTAAGGTGGATTAAGGCAAACAAATAGCTGAAGGAGGCAGAACAAGATTACTTAAAATACCTACAAAGAATTGAACATCGTACGCTCCCTATAAAAAAAAGAAAAAAGGGATGCCCACAAGGAAGAAAAAGGAGGGTAGGCAAGACTTCATTGTCTGGATGATCAAGAAAATGCATATACAAAGAAGATCTTCAGATAGCATTTGTATGAAAATGGAGAAAGAAACCCGAGAACAGGTCTGAGTGGAGGAGGTTGAGGTCTACCATGATCACATCAACAAAGGATATTGATGATAAAAAGCACAATAATATTTTTAAAATACTATTTTAAATAATTGTAGTAGAACAGTTATTGGTAAAGGCAGAACTAACAAAATTTTGTTAAAAAATTTTTGTATTAAAACAACTATAATACATAGTTATATATAAAAAATATAATTATTCATTTAAAATAATAATAATTACAAAAGTGTTTGCAACTACATCATCATGGATACATGAGTAACCCTGTGAGAGTTAAGAGTAGATTTATGATGGAAACGTTTTCCACAAATTGCACATTCAAAAGTGGGCTTCTTTCCACATTCATACTTTTTATGCTGATTAAGGCCTTGCTTCCTCTTATAAGATCTTCCACAATCACTGCACATGAAGCGTTCTTCTATTTAAAAAAAAAAAAAAAATTATTTGCATTTTAAAAAGGGTTTGTAAAAAAAGGCTATTTATATTACTAACATTGTTCAGCATATTTCTCCTTATTTATTTTCCATTACACTACATGTTTTTGGGAAGAATTCTTCCCATCTTAAGGTTACACTAAAATAGTACATTTTATATAAACACTTCTTACAACTCATTACATAAACAAATTCAAATTAACAATTAAATTATTAAAATTATTACCTATTTTGCAGTGTACATCAAAGTTGCTACTATAATTGCATTATAGTACAATGTCCAGTTTTGTTTACCCTGATTAGATAATTAGTATTTAAATTATTTTTTTCATTTAACTTAATTTTTTTGTCCAACTTTGTTACTGATATGTATTCATTATTTTTTTTTTTTTTTAATTCTTTTAATTAATTCATTTTAAGTAATTTTACTTTTTTTCATATTTTTAATTTATTTATTATATTTGAATAATTGGTTCCAATTTTTTCTATGTCCGTATTGTAGTTTATAGCTTTATCTATTGTTTTATTTATGTAAAAAAACAACTAAATGAAACTCATAAATAGTATAAATTAACTTAATAGTTAGCTAATTATTATACCTTGACTACTATAAACGATGAAACTTTGAACTATTAAATATATAAAAAAAAAAAATTAAAAATAATAATAGAATAATCCAGGATTAATTGAAAGAAATGGTTCAGAAACAAATAACATTATTTAAAACAAAATTTTAAACTTGAAAAATCTAGTAGGTCTTTTTCTTAACATCAGTACTTTCACAACAATAAATTGTTCCAACATATTACATAACTCTGATATTACATATGTGAATCCTAATTATTTAAAAAAAAATAAAATAAAATACAAAGGTATTTTCATGAAAGTTTAGTCTTACTATCCCTCCCCCTTAGAAAAAAATTATAATTGTATATGATAATTTAGGAGACAGTTTCATCATTAGATAAATAAATTTAAGTACTTTAAAAAAATCCAGGAGGCACTTTCAACATAGTAAAGAACAAAACCAAACAAGATAAACACTTATTTTATTAGGAATTCTGCTGTGAACATCTTCAAGAATAAAGGCAAACATTACAAACTTAAAAAATGAATTGTAAAAATTAATGCCTGTATCTAACATGACGATTCATGTGTTGTTTATAAAAAAATTGCTTGTAGCAATAATGGCATTGAAAAGATGGCAATTTTCCACATTCAACTTTCTTATGCCTATAAAGATGACACTTGTTTTTATATGACCTATGACAAGTATAACACCAATATCTTTCATATAGAGGACCTGAAACAATTAATAATAACCTATAAGAAAAAAATGTTTTTTAATTCAGAATATTAATTTTATTTTATACATGAAGGGTCTTGGGGAAGAATGATCATAGTCCAATTTTTCCGCCTTGAGATTACGTGAACAGATATCTTATAACTGATAGAATGCCTTTGCGATATCATTTCGAGTAAGAAAATAGTTTTAAAGTTAAAGAGAAAATATGATGGTATCATCAGGCGAAGACTACCACTGACTGAGAAGCCTATAAAATATCCTGTGATTTTAGAAGAAAGTGACGATGATCGTTCTTTTCCTAGACTATGATATTGTTCCTGGTCAACAGGTATATATTATCCTGAATAAAAATGTAATATGGTAAGTATCACAAGGTTAATAACTCATTACAAATTTCAAGTTCAATACAATTCTTGGCACATTTGAAAAGTTTCTTTCAAAATCCAAAGTTAAATGAGAAAATTCTCTGTTATTAATAAAACGATAACAATAAATAGAATAAAACTTGGTCGAGGAAGTAATTAAACAACATACCAAAATTAAACATTCTTATTAGCCTTAAAAAACAGGATATTAAAATAAAATAGAACTCAAGATCAAATTATAACGTTATTTTAAACTATATTTAATCTTTATTAATTACAAATCAACAAAGCATTTTATCAAATATTTTAGCCGAAATCATTGACATCAATTTAAGTTTGTTAGTTCCATAAGTTGTTCTTTTCTTGAAATCAATAATAAATTAATACAATTTAAAAAATGTTTTGTTCTGGTGTTAGGGTTATACTGACTTTTTCTTTTTCAATAGGGTCAATTACAGGATGACAGAACATTAAATTATTAAATGGAAAAAAAAAATTCAACACAAAGCATACAGCTGTAAGCTGATCATGGGTCCTTCAAACTTCAAAATAAGAAAATATTAATTAATTTATTTATTTGAGAGTTTTGGAGCGTAAAACTTATTGGTCATCAATATTAATTAAAATGTACAAAAAAGTGGATTCTCTTTATAATTTATTTAAAATCATACAAATAAAAACTTTAGCACTAAAACTACCAACGTAATTATATTAACCATTTTCAGATTTATTGCTTTCAAAATATTATTTCAAGCATTGTGTTTCTCAATGATTTTATTACATCTTTAATTGGACAATAACAGTTACACTTTTTAACAGTTGTTAATAGAATAACTAACAACAACCTAGTTACCATACTAGATAAGAATATATTAATGTCAGTAGTTCTAGTGTTAATTAAATCTTATAAGGCTTTGAATGAAAGTTATATACTACAAAATTCTATTAAAGTTAAGAACCAGATATCAACATGACCATTTTTTCCCTCAGTATAATTAAGAATTGTTTATCATGAAGTAATAAAATAAAAATGAACAATTAGTTATTCAGTCATAAACACAAATTATTTCTCTTCATCAATCAAAAGTAATTTTACAACAAAAAGTAACTATTTAAATATAAACTTTATTTTCAACTATACTTTTCCAAACAAATTTTATCATTTTATTAATTCAATTTTAACGACAAATAATATATTTTCGATTTTTTATATATATATAAATAATAAGCAAATATACAAACAATAATGTAAAAAAAACTATTATCTAACAGTGATATGCAAAGGAAATGATTATGACAGTTTTGTAAAAACTTCTGGTGAAGAAATATCCATGTGTATCATAAGCATATGTCGCTTAAAGCTTGATTTGTGGGTAAATGATTTGGCGCATAAATGGCAATGTAGAGAAGGCTCTTTTCCACACTCGAGGCGAACATGAGTCATCAATGTGCTCTTGTGTTTGTAAGAACGCCCGCAATTATGGCAAGGAAACTTACCTAAAATATATAATTAAAGTCACCATGTACCATAAATAAATAAATAAATACATATTATTATTTTTATTTTTATTTTTTTTAAGTAAACCCAACAAATACAAGGATGAAGAAAAGAAATTTATATAGTAATAAGATTGAAAAAATAAAACAAAAGGAATGATACTGGGAATAGGAAGCAATATAGCAGAATACACAAAGGAGGGACGAAATGGTCCAGAATTTCCATACAATTGTTTTACATTAGTCCTTGTAATTTTTTTAGTATATTACCCTTATAATAAAAAATAAAGCAAACAGGCATTAAAAATTATTCAAAAGGCACTTGCAACTCCTGTTGATATAGTCAATATTGAACAATAAATATATACATTTGAATATATACATAAAACATTTAAATAAAACTAACAAAAACAGATAGATCTATTTTAAAAATTAATGTTTCTTTGGAGAGAAAACGATCAGGTAACTAAATAATAAACTAAAACACACCATAATTACAAATATATTTCAAAATTTTTAGCCAACAATTACTACTTTATTAAACCAATCTTAATTTTAAAATAAACATACTTGATTTGAAGGCAGAATATAAATATGTTGTATATAGGAGATTAAAATGGTTTTAGACAAAACAGAAACAGATACAACTTAGAACATATAAATAATGAATAGGGACATTCATTTTTGCAAAAGTGAAACAAACTGAAGTTATTTTTAAACTTTAAAGTGAATTTCATTGAAAGTTCTTTGTGATTCGAAAAATGAATTTTTATAAAAATTAAAAATTGATCATTATAATTAAAACCTAAAAATAAATAAATAAATACAAATAATAAATACACAAATAAAAACAATTAATTCAAAATAATGGTTTACAAAATATTTACAATTAATAACAGTAATACTGAAATTAGGCTAATTTTACAATTAAATAGTAACTAAGTTAGGTAACAATATAAACAAAAAAAAAAAAAAAAAAATACACTTGAGTTTAAACTTTTCATAAAATTAACAAAAGCAAAAAACCTCCATCTCCAATTTACAGAACCTTACAGTTTAAACCAAATCCAGAAATTGACATTTTCAATATAATAAGAAAAATAAAAACAAAGAATGAATGATTGAAAATTTTATAATCAATTCATGAAATGTATTTGGTTACTGGCAAAACTAAAAATCTCTGGATTTCGGAATTATAAGTAAATGTCGAAACATAAACAAGTAATACCTAAATAATTTGTATTTTAAACACCAATAAATAAACAATTACTTGTATTTATCTTTTAAATTATTCAAGTAAAATTTTTAAGAACTATATTTATATTTCATATATTGTCCAGAACAATGAAAATAATTGTTAAAATTAATTTCCTACATTTACTACTCCCATTAGGAAGACCAAGAGTTTCAATTTTCACTGTAAGGACAAGCATGCCAGATGCACAATTATTACATTAAAAAAATAAATTTTAAATAAAATACCAAAAGAATTTGCAGTTTTTTCCTTGTTATATTTGGAATAAATATAAATTATTATATTAAAAAGGCATAACTCCCCATTTGCTTTATTCATTTAACTACATGTTTCAGAGCTTGTCATGTTGCTCCATCTTCAGGTTCTAACACTGTGATATTCTCACTTGGTCATCTCTTCTACACTGAGAATATCACAGTGTTAGAACCTGAAGATGGAGCAACATGACAAGCTCTGAAACATGAAGTTAAATGAATAAAGCAAATGGGGAGTTATGCCTTTTTAATATAATAACTGATATTAATCTCCTTAAATGAAACATTTAAAATAAATATAAACAAAATCAATCATATTAAATAATAAAAATACATTTGAAAAATATATAATCTTTGCTTTTATACAGGATAATGTTGCACAGCGTGAAGCATCAGTTTACTTTTATAGAAAAAACCTCTTGGGCACAGATTACAATAATACCTCGGGGGCTTACCACATTCTATTTTCTTATGCGAAGACAAGGATCTCTTGTTCTTATAGGATCGACCACATGTGTTACACACAAATCTTCTTATATCTATACAATTCAGATACCAATGATTAGTGATGTCATTTAAAATAATGTATTTGTAACAAACACACAAGAGGGTAAGGTAATAGAACGAGGCACAGAAAAACAAGGTTTCTACTCCAGATAGTCAACAAAAATTCACCTGGTCCTCCTTGAAGGTCATCAAATCCATGCCTCAAAAGTCAGGTCACATAAAGAGGGAACCAGGTGAGGATCAAATAAGCTAGAAATTTAACTAGAGTGATAATCACTTCTCATATCTTTAAAAATACCTTTATATCTTAGACTAACATTTTTTTCCTATACCCTGGTATATAAAAACAGAAATCAAATAAAAGGAACATTAAAAAAAAAAATATGAAGAAAAAATATAATTAAGAAAATAAAGGATGTTAAAGAATACCTTTGAAAACGTGTTACACATTATCAGAGAAGGGAGGTTTAGTTTCACTCTCTGAAGTTGAGAATATTTCTTTTCTCTCCTTTTTAAATTTTAAATAATTACCCAAATTAAAAATATTTCAATAAATTATTGAATAATGCATTATAAATTTGTCATATATATCAAGTGATATCTATTTTGTAATAATAATAAATGTTATGACCTCAGCATGAAGGTGATAGATAAAAAAGTAAGGATCACAACAATGATAAAGTTGATTAAAATATTTCTTTAAATATAATTTAATAATATAAATGATATATTAAACACAGTCCATTTTGATGAGAGTTGAATATATTTTTGAGTGCATCTCTAAGTCAATAAATGAAATGATAAACAGCAAAAATTAATGAGTATCCTTTAGAGGATTGTCAACTTCATTTCTCAATAACAAACTACCTTGAATTCTTTTGATCGTTGAACCTAATATTAACAGCTATCTTAGTCATTAGCACATAATAAACTTAGGTGCTACATGCAGTAGTTTATACAATTTATACATAGAGATTATAGTCACTAACAGATTCTATATTAATTTATATTATAAAGATTTTAGCAACAAATAAAACTTGTAAATAATCCTTTGTCCACAAATTTAAGATCCATGGAGATCTGACAATGAATATCTTCTCATATTCAAGAATGTTTAGGGCCTAAGCGCCTTTAAGTCTGCCTCAAGAACCAGTGACAAGGTAGAAGCACTAGAAAATCCAGGGGTCCTACTCAAACCCTCACATGGTAGGGAGAAGATAGTTTGGAAGTCCTCAGTCTCAGAGTAAATATGGTAAATAAATATGAATGTGTTTTTTAATTTTATTTTTTTATAATCTAAAACATTTTATGGGAGATGTAGATAGTTAGGGTGGGCAGTCATAGATACTCAGCAGATCAAAATAAAATTGTTAATTTATTTTAATTTTTAAAGCCAACATTTCGACTTGCATTGCAAGTCTTCATCAGGGCTAGAAGAAAAGAAAACAAGCAAAAAGGTATGACTACATTGTGAAATATATGAATAAACACACACCACAAAACATAGGAATGAGTGAGAAAAAATAAATAAATAAACATAAAATGATAAATAAATAAACATAAAATTATAAATAAATAAATCATGGTGTCTACCAATTTCAGTTATCAAAATACCCGACATATTCCCGACTTTTCAAGAATTTTTCTGGAAATTCCCGACTTTTTCAAAAATATTTCTGGAAATTCTCGACACACGATATTTTAATGATGTTGCAATAATAATCCAAACAGATCAATCAATTCATACTCTGCTACTTAACATATCACAGTTGAACAATAAAATTAAATTAAAAAAAAAAAATTATATTTCACATTACTCCAGATAACTTAGAAAATAGTTACGAGGTTGTCGTATAAAATAACTTCAAAAATATAAGTTCGATCAGAAATTTCTTTTATCCATCTGAAAGCTGGTTAAATTTACTAGGAGACCTCATATATGAAATTTTGATCAAGTAGCGTGATATACTCACGCTATCACGCTGAGAACCCCATACTCTTGTGAAATCCCCTTTTTTTAGGATATTTCTCGCTATAACTCCAAAACTATTTACGAGAACGGTGCTGAAAAACTGCGTTTTTCACAACAGTGTGGGATTCTCAGCGTGGTGGTGTGGGTATTTCATGGGACTTAAAAAACATTTTATATATGAGGTCTCATAACAAATTTTACCAGCATTTAGACGAAAGGAAGAAATTCTGAATCGGACAAGTAGTTTTGGAGTTATACCCAAAAGAATACCGACAAACGTGTTTTACAAAAATAAATAAATTTTGATTGTTAGATAAATAAACCATAAAAAGACACGAGAACAGTTTATTTGAGAACAGTATTTCCTCCCACAACCTACTTATGACGGCTTTTTGTTATTTGCCATATTTGAGAGAACCGCTCAGCCCACAGGCACCAGTCTGGTCTCAAATAAAAGCTAATTTATTTTCCTACAACTTCATAATATTTGAAATGGGATGCGTATTTTAAGAGATATTTCATAAAATAACCTGGTCTCAAATTGTAGAAAATTAATTTACAAAAAAAGTATGTATAGTGACTATACCGATCAAACGCTTACTTAACTGACATATTGAGCAAAAACTAAAAACAATCTGAAAATTTTAGCATTAACGACGACTTTTCCCCGACTTTCGCAAAAATTTTGTAAATTCCCGACCACACAGAATTCCTGACATATTCCCGAAGTTCCCGAAATTCCCGACTGGTAGACACCCTGATAAATTTATAGGAGTAAGGATAGTAACATAAAGGCAATATCTAAAGGTCATAAGGACAATAAAGACTATTGAATTGAGGATAAAATGAGAATAAATTAAAATGAGTGATAGTTACTTAAAAGCTAATGAGTAATTTCAACAAAATAATTGGTAAACATAAAAAATGTAGATACTAAGTTGTTGAGATAATGAGGACAAGTTACTGAGTTAATACTTAAAGGAGTTAATACTTAATGAGTAGATACAGGGTTACTGAGATATTGAGGACAGATAACTGAATTAATATCTGAAGGCACTGAAGCCAAGACACTAAATGTAAACTATTGAATTAAAATTGAAAAGAATTTTACAGGTGTGATAGTGAATGAGTAAATATAACAATATAATTGGTAAATATAAAAAATAGTAGATATAGAGTTTATGAGATATAGTGGTTAAGCTAATGAGTTGATACAAATATAGAATAAAATTAATAGTAACAGTAGGGAGTTAACTATATAGTTAATAATAAATAAAATTATGAGAAGTACAGCTGTAAAGTAATGATAAATATTATGATACATATGATAACTATTAGGAAATATATAGTAAGATAATTACAAGTGTGCATAGTGGAAAGAGAAAGGAAATGAAACAAGGGGCAAATGTGAGGAAAATGAAATTTAGCAAGAAATGTGCAACAACATTTAAATTGGAGAAAGGAAAAAGGATATATTAATGATTAAAGGATGAATATTGAGCGGCAAAGAACAAAAAAAAAAAAAAAAAAATATATTTTTATAAAGACTTACGTTCAGGTAATGGTAAACAAACAAACTGAAGACAAGGGGAAGCCGTTGACAGTTGACAGGGAGGAAAGGAGGGTGGAGTGATCTAGCATTGGGTATCTAAACTACAGACCAAAGGTGGGAGCGGGAAAATATTCGTTTATGAAATTGAGCTGGCGCGTTGAAGTGTCAATAAAACACGATGGAAGAAGGGAGTAGAAAAAAGTGGAGTAAGGAAGATAATACCATATTAATAACATTTAAATAAATAAATAAACACTGGGAGGAAATTAGGGTTTTTTGAGAAGGTTTAAAACTTGGGAATACGTGTGGGAAATGTATTCCTTATCTATTTTTTTGATTAACAGGTAAGGGTTCTAGGTGGATGTGGATAGATTCGCACATTAATCATTTTTCTAAGTTGCTAAAGGAGTCAAGGATAGTGGTTTTTTCAAAGTCGAAATTATGGTTAATGGATAAGGAATGTTCAGAAAGTTTTGTTGCAAACGGGTTAAGGGATGTGATAGAGCGTTTATGTTGTGAGATGGGGGTTTTTAGATGGTTTCTAGTCTCACCGATATAAGAGGAATTGCAATTAGGGAAGGCACAGGGGATACAGTAAATGGCATTGGAACGGAGAGGAAGTGGTATGGGATCTTTAAGTTTGGAGTAAATATTAAAGTTTGTTGTGGGGCTTGAGGCCTAGGCGTAGATTGGGAAAGATTGGGCGTAGAGACTTTTGTATCTTATCTGAAAGGATGGGTGTATAGGGGAGGGATCTATATAGATATAGGGGCGGGGGTAATGGGGAGTTGGATAAGGAGGGGGTGGTAGATGATTTGTTATTGTAGTTATTAAGGAGTTTGTTGATAATGGTTATGGGGAAGTTATTAGAGCTGAGTATGGTTTTTATTTGGATGGTATTAGAAGCGTGGAATTGGGGATCGGAAAGGGAAAGACTACGGTGGATGAGGTTTTTTGCAGTATTAATTTTTTGATGATAGGGGTGTTGGGAGTGGAAATTTAATAGTCTACCTGAGTAAGTAGGTTTAGTATACCAATTGGTGGATATAGAGTTGTCAGGATATCTAATAATAAGTAGGTCTAAGAAGGGTAAGGAATTATTAATTTCAAGTTCTACAGTTATTAATTTACATTTATTAATTATTTATTATTTATTAATTTACATTTATTTATTAATCTACAGTTGTTAATTTACAACACTTATTAATTTCAAGTTCTACATCCCCAAAAAAAATTAAGAGCCATTTGTTTGAATTTTTTTTTTGTTGTTGGATTGTTGTTTGCCTATGGATAATTCATTAAAATTATAAATACCTATCTAACAAGATTACTTAAAGAACAAAGGCACAATTAATTAAAGTATTTATTATTATTATTTAAATTTACAAATATTTTTAATAAAATACAAAAAGAATATAAGGTACTATTATAAATAAAAGACTTAAGAATGCCTTAATGAAAAACTACCATTCACTACAATATTCCAAATGACTACTCAAAGCATTAAGATATAATTTAATAATTGGAAATATAGGTATTTAATGTCTGTAGAGTTTGCGAAAATCTTATAAACACTGTTTAATTTATTTTTGATTGTAGGAATTGAATGGAGGAGGATATCCCCAAATAGTTCTAACAATAATTATGTGATTTTTTTTTTTTTTAAATAGTAAATATTAAAGAAGTTAGACTATAGAACTATGTCTTGTTGTTCCAGTATTTTAATATGATTGTGAGTCACAAGCCATGGAATCTTCGATAGTAGATTCTTTTAGAAAAGTTGAAAACAAGATGGCAGGATTACATTTTCATATGAAGGGATTTATTTTAATCCTTCATTAAGTTACCATTCTGGAACTTTTATTTATGAATGAATTTGGAAGCCAATAAATGGATAATTACTTACCTACATCCCAAATCAGTCATAGGTACATATAATTATAAAAAGATAAGGTTCTAACTAATTACAAAACTCGGTAAATGAACACCTACATTCTTAAAACTTCAATCTATAACATTTATTTAAACAAATTTTTAATGGAAATGTACTAATACAACATGATGTTTAAGTTTACTCTTGTAATAAAATCCTTTGGAACAAAACTGGCAGAAGTACCTTCGGTTCTTGCCACATTCGATCTTTTCATGGGATGTTAAAGATCTCTTGTTCTTATATGATCGACCACAAGCATCA
The DNA here is from genome assembly GCA_003667255.2 of Euschistus heros. NCBI lineage: Eukaryota > Metazoa > Arthropoda > Insecta > Hemiptera > Pentatomidae > Euschistus > Euschistus heros. The sequence goes on from RCWM02000004.1 coordinate 2,525,198, forward strand.
CATACGTATCTCCTGTCATCTATACAATTTACAGAACTATCATCAGTTTATATCTCAACATGTTTTACAATCAATAGATTATTAGATAATTAAGTTATAATTAATAATTTTCTGGATTACAGTTTGGTTTTAAGAAAAATACCTAAGAAAAATTAAAATCATGTACATGGAGAATAGTCAATAAGAATGTATTGCATGTAATGCCAGTTTTGGGAGTTACACTAAGAACAAAAAATACACTTAAAATAATTAATTAAAATATCTAGACTAATTGCATTTTATTATTACACCTTATGTGATAAATAATTATGGTTCTCTTGAGAGAAATAATTCCTGAAAAGTTATTTTTCATTAATTTTTAAAGAACTTAAGTATATTAATTTCATCAATTAAAATTCTTTAAAGTTTAATTTTTGTTAACATTATATAGTTTTTTATCAAATGATAATTTTAAATCAATAAAAAATGTCAATTTCTTTCATGCAACTTTTTTTATTCTTTTAGATTTTCATTTTTCACTTACAGACAAACATAAGACTACTTAAACACCTATTCATTATTCATTCAATTCATTCAACCAACTACAAAATCATATAATACGTTTCATTTATATTAGAGTATACACTACTGGTGTTTTGCTGAATGAAGCTAATGCATTCAACAAAATATGGTATAAAGGACTACATACTTTTTAAACTTCCTTAGATTTCTTATCTTATCCTTCATTCTAAAAAAGGTATTTTTTGTGCAGTAAGGATTAAATATAAAAAACACTCTAGGCATTCTGGCCCTAATAAACTATATAAATTAGGGACAGAATGCCTAAAAGGATTATTCCTTGCTCATTATAAACACTAATGATATACCGTTTTGCGCAAACACAGTGACAGAAACATAAACAGATGACACAGCAAATCTGACCGAACAACCAGATGTTACTAACTCTCCAACATTAGACAGAACAATCACAGGACTAGTTTAAACAATAGAAAATGAAAAATCAGGAATAAAAAATTTCAGTACATCACTTTAACTTGTGGACCAAACAGCTGCTCCCCAAAGGGCAGCCTAAACTGTATTAAGCCAGTGATCTTGCATGTTATGATTCAATGTTTAGGTTTATGATATAAATTTCATTGAATACATCAAAGAACAATGAAATGTATATAATACAAAAAAAAATTACAAGCTAGACTAAAAAAAAAGCAAGCACTTTTATTCTTTTTTAGTATCAAATAATTAGTATCAACCAATGTTTTAGAAAATTACAATATTAATGATAATAAAAATAAATCAATTCTCAGAGCCTACACAAAATAAAAGTAAAAAATTATGATTTCTAAACACCAATCAACCTTCATAATATAAAAAAGTAAAAAACTTGAAGTAAAAAAAACAAAAAAAACATTATTTAATGCTAGATTTATCTATATACATGATCTAAGCTATGGCACATTGATTTCTTAAAATACTTCTTTTCATTAATAAAATGAAAATTATTTACTTAGTATTAATACTGCTTACTGACTAGAATAATGTCTTATTTACATATTATAGAAATAACAGAAAGATCATTAAAAATGATATCACTCCATGAGAGTGACCTATGCTACATTGTTGTCATATGCTGTCATACCCTCATAATGGAAAAAGATATTGTTGTTTCTTATGACACAAAATTAAACATTTAATCACTTGAAATGTTTTAATACCATATGCCTTTTTAGATTAGATTTTTGATGGAAAGCTCTGAGACAAAGTTGACAGCGAAATGAGGGATCTTTCCCACATTCATAGCGTCGGTGTGCAGCTAGACTTGGCTTCGATTTGTACGTTCTGCCGCAAGTGGTACATGAAAGCCGTCCGTTCTCTATTAATGAAAAATGGTTGACTGAAAAAGAAGCAAAATAGAATAGAATCAAAATAAAATAATAATAATAATATTTCCAACAATAAATAAAAAACCAAAAGACTTCCAGATAATTTTAATGAGAAAATATTTTTTGAAAACTAGTTATTTTTACACAAAATTTTCTTATAGTAATACAAATAGTTCAACATTATTTTTCCAAGACTATAATTATATAAATATAATTCAAATAATAATTAATTTAAAACTTTCATTACTGGTTAAAATTTTTGGAAAAGGATGGAGATATGATCCAAATAGTTTTTATCAACTGCCACCAACATTTAATATAACTGTCACCAAATCGACAATTCCAATTTTTCAAAGAAGCAGTTGTAGAAGGTAAACAATCTTCAAAAATCAACTGCATTGTAACAAATTTATAACATCACATTGAGACATCTAACGAATTTTTATTTTATTTTTTTTTATCTTTATGTTTTGTATTACAGGTAAATATTTTTACGGAATAGTTAGTTGGAAACTGGGTCCTTGAAGTCCATCAAGTGCTAACTGTGTCCTTCATGAATAAATTATTATATTATTAGCTCTATAATAACTTATTGAAGCTATTTTAAAGCGAAACCAGTTACACAATGTGGTCAATTTATATTTAGTGTTGACATACCTTTTTTGATCGATTGTTAGCAGCAACTCATAACCTTATTTATCTTCAAGCTGAAATCATAATTTAGAAACTAAACATTTACAGAGGATTGCAGAGAAGCCTCAAGAGATTATGAGAAATCAATTTGTTCCTGCTAATTGAGGTAATGTCTTCTTTAATGCTGTTTTAAAAAAAATAAATAAATAGTAATAAATTAAATAAATGGTAATGGTTTACTAATAAAAATTATGGTTACAAATTGGTCAGGTGTTGTATAAAATACACTACTAATTATTTTATTACACAATGCCTTATACAGACCACATTGTAAAAAGAAAAAAAAAAATGAATTCAGTAGGTTCTTCATATGGTGATGAAGAACATGACCACCTTACCTTGGACTATCGAAATTTAATTGGAAAAGTGAAATAAAGTGATGAAAAAAAATTGTAATTATAAATTAAAAGTTCTTACAGGATGTATTTACAAGAACCAATCTTGAAAACAAGTTAAGAGGAGGTACCAATGGTTCATTACCATGCCTCATATATCATCGTTCCTTTTTATATCACATTCGCTAATTACCAATATTGTAATATTTTTTTTTCTTAGAAATTGTGATCTCCTGGTCAAATTCATTCCTTTTTCAAACCCAACTAAGATTGATAGCACTTAAATCCATATAACATATTAAATAAACTTGTAAACAAGATGACCTTCCACTACCTTCACATTTTTCTTAGCATTTAGTTAAACAACATAACACTAAAATTTGGAATATTATTAATATTAATGCTATTATCAGATACATAACTTTTCTGCCACCAAAACAATCCATTTGGTGAGGCAATGCAAAGAAGATGCTTTCACAGTATGGACTGCGAGTGGATATTTTCAAAAACTTGAAACTGAGGACATCATCCTCAAGAGAAAAGATCGTTCTGGGTGAAAAACATTATTTTTTTGTCCAACTCTACGGATTGTAGGAGCTTATTTTCCTAATCAACCGTGAATTGAGATTTGCACAAAATGGAAAAAGTGATTTCATCATTAAGAGACTCTTCCATGAGTTGATCACTGAGCAAGAACAATGATCTTGAGTAGATATTTGTCAAAAACTTAAGAAAAATACAAGGACTTTATTCATCTATGTTAAAAGTTGTGCTACTATTACCTGAACTACATTTAATGAATAAATGTTACGCAATGCCACATAATTTCAGTTTTTTTTTTTTCTAGAAAAGGGACGTTTTCTTCTTAACATTTCTCATGAATAAAAACGAATGAAAATGGTTGATATGGTCAATAATCAATCTTTGGTATGACTTATGGACTCAATTAAAGAAATATTAGAAATATGAAGGTCTTAAAGTTGAATTAATCAATTTACTATATCACTAATAGCATAAATAAAATAACTCAGAAAGGAATTATAAATACTGCATTAAATTATCAGCTCGTTAATTCTATATATAAAATAGTGAATTAATGTTTACATTTGCAATACCTAGTACTGCCATGAAAATATGCAAAACGTGGTCTGAATTTATCTATTAAATCTATCTACAAAAGTTTTTGGTAGTAACGGATGCAATCAAAGAAATAATATAATTATAAACACCTTATGGATTTACGATCAGAAATTAATTTATACAACTACATCTAAAAGAATTTTTTATAATTTACTTTTTACTAAACCCTCAAGAACTGTCAAATTACAAAGGATTAACCAAGGCTTTCCAACTTATCTTAAACATCTGTCAATACAGAGACTTATATGATTTGCTATTGTTTCTATTCATCAAATTGATGGTATTCAGCTTAAACAAGTGATTACCAGATAATATTTTAACGTCCAATGCCTTAAAAAAAAACTAAAAATAAAAGAATACATATATTTTTGCTCATAGTTTGCATATTTATATATTTAAAAAAGTATAATAAATTAAAAAAAACAGAGGAAAACCAGATAGGAGAATAGGAATGATTGATCATTGAAAATGGCAGCTAAATTACAACTATAAATTTATTAGTTAAAATGTTAAGCTACATTGTATAGATATATATTTATATGTTTATATGTACTAGAAAAATCACAGATTATCAAAATGTAATTTTAACAATAATGACTATTGTCAATACAATGTTTGACTTTTTTTAAAACAGTAAAATAAACTCTTAGCCTCAAAACGAAACAGACTTAACAAATCACAACTTCTCAAGGAAATAACAATTAATATATATATAATTCATTTATATTAAATGTATGTATGCTAAAAAACATAACATAAAACTATTCATATTAAAGCTATAAAAAATATTTCAAGAAAAACTATCTTTATAAAATGTTATAGATTTACAACAAAAAAAAACAACAACAATAATTTTAATCAATTAATGCAAAAATAAATAAATTATGTTAGACATTTTAACAAACTAAGTAACACTGCCACATTAATTATTTTCCATATAATCTCAAATGAAGTTCTTTTACCATTTGTAAGCTAAAATTACACATGTTTTTAATATAGATATATTTTTAAAAGCGTTAAATAGCAATTAATAAGCATTACTATTCATAATCTCTCATATAAATAGCCCAGTTTTTAATTTTTTTTTTTTTTTAGTATTACAAAAAGTGAGGTAATATAAAAAAAAAAAATGAAAAATAGGATATCCCTATAATGTCTGGAAAAGTTAAAATTTTATTCCGAAGTAATTATTAACTTAAAAATCTGAAATTAAGAAAACGCACAGACAGAACCCTTTTACTAGACGATCAGTAACAATTATATGCACGGAATAACATATACTTATGCAATGCAAGAAATTAATTTATGCATTTGCATGATACTGGCCAATTGTTGATAGTAAAATATTTTATATATTAATATAACAAATGTTCAGTCGCCATTTTGACTTAGAGCTCAATTAATTTTTTTTAAATTTCCCCATAATGTGGCAGCCATTAAACAAATATCAGTTCTACACAAGATCCCATGAAATAAAACCTTTCAAATTTACTTTGAAAGGTATCAATTTGTTATTTAATTACTAATACTAATTCCATTATATAACTTATAAGGAAAATGAATTTCCTTTCACATCCCGATTGACCAGATTTGACTAGATTATAATTATTGTGTAATTTTGAATTAAAATAGTAATTTCAGAGCTTGTGTACTTTCCTTAGATGCCTATACAAAGTACTCCTTTGATGGTAATTACGATGGCAAAGATAACACTTTTGTTGAGGTTTCTTTCCACATTCATACCTCCCATGTTGAATCAAAGAGGATTTTCGTGCGTAACAACGACCACATGATTGGCAAACATAGGGCAGAAATGCTCCCCACTGCCCAAAAAATCCTGTGAATAAATATTCAAAATTAATAACATTAATATTGTTTTTAAAGGGTATTGCAATAAGTGTGACATGCAAAAGCAAAGAAACAAATGCATTTAGGTTTTAAAATAAACATTGTAAAAAAAAAAAAAAAAGGAAGAAAATGGAAAAAAATTTCTCTTACCTCATTTAAAGCAAAATAAGCAGCACAAGATTTATATTAAATAGAGATTTGATAGTACATGCCAGTCATTAATATTACAAAGCAAATGAAATTTCTAAGCTGGGAAAGATAATTGTAGTCAGTTTGATGTTTGAATACTATTTTTATTTTATTTCTTTCGCTTGAACCATATTATAAACCATAAACATGGTGCGCATTATTAAAAATAAAAATACAATAATCGATGGGTATTAAATCCAATTGGAATGAATCAGATTAAAAATTGGATTAAATCTGTTAAGAACATCAAAAGTAAAGCTATTTTGTCAATGAAGAAGATTAAACATATGAGCTCTCAAGGTCTCAATAAACATCCCAGTCAGTGAAGAAATATTAATTTATGTTAAATTTTCAGTATAGCTTAAACATTAAAGAGATTGTTTTTTGTTTTGTTTTTTTGTAATGCAGGGTATAAATGATATAAGCATAACAACAAAACCCATTAAGTTACAAACTGATTTACACAGATTGCCGTTGTATATTAAACCACAAGCAAATAAAAATATATAATTCTAAATAATTTATAGCTTTGATCAGAGGTATATCAAACTATTAAAACCCATAAAAGAAAATTAATAGTGTAATACTTCTATGATAATGAGTTATTTAAAAACTAGTTTTGAATCTTATAATGAGGATGAATGAATTAATTGCCACTTCTATAGGAATTATTGATCCTCCTACACCATCATACATGCCGTAAGTCAAATCTTATACTTCAATTCTAAAACATCCAAACATATTCAAGCAGTTTAGAATTATTATTATATATTAATATACATATCATCCCTAGCTGATATTTATTTTTACATTGATAAATATTTATATATGTTTAATTAAAGATAACTAAAGTAAGTTCTACAAAATGCAATTAACTAATTATTTCATATTGAAGGCATAACTCCTATTTATTGATATCCTGAAGATGGAGCAAAGGTACTCCAAAACATGTAGAAGAAAATAAAAGATAAATAGGAGTTATGCCTTTAATATGAAATAATTAAAATTAATCTCCTTCAATAACATATTTGATTGTATTGCAATTAACTAAGACAAGAAATCAATCATGTACACGAAGATACTGACCAAGGATTAAGTCATAAAGGACAAGTAATTCTAGCTTGTTCCCTGCACTGGATGAGGAATGAAAACAAATTATGTAGGATGGAGGTTAGGTATGGATAGGTAAATTTAAATGCTTAAAGTTTTTTCCAAAAAACATCAACTAGAAGTGATATAATATTCATAGTTTTCAATCATCTTCAGTTCTAAAGACACTGAAAAATCAGTAATTTTAAATGAAGTGTAGAATTATGAAACTTTATTTCAAATTGCTGATGTTTGGGTGTCATTAAAACTGAAGTTGAATGTAAAATATAGAAACTAGTTTTCAAATCAATTGAACATCAATCCCTATTTATCAATATAAAATTATAGAATTATTTCATCTAATTCTAAAGAATAAATTAGGTTTATTTTTAAATTTTTAAATAATCTTAACTAAGTTTTTCCCCCAATTAAGAGAAACCACTTTGTATAGGATGTGTGCCTTTGGAGAGTCAATCAACAGTTGAATAATAGAAAATAATTTTTTTTTCCTCCAGCCAGAATTGAACTCAGACTCTGGAGGAGCTAGGAATCAGTGGCTTACCCAATGAGCTATGCCACTCATCCACTCGCTAAGTACATTACATAAATCAAATATACATGAGTTTTAAATTATGTTTTGCAATTATGGAAGGAATATATTCTCTTTTTTAAACAGCAACTTATACTGCTATAATTTACAAATATTTCAGCAAACATATTCAATAAATAAAATAATAAAATAAAGAAATAACAAGATTTTTTTTCCAACAGAGCAGTCAGATGTTAAAGGTAATAAAATAAATGAGGTGCCATTAAATTATTTAATTATCAGAACAAACTTTCTGGTCAAAACAGCATCAGCTATGATCAGGGCTGGAGAAAGAAGGAGTAAGAAGGTTTAGTTCAAATAGAATGGGGAATAAAAATTATTTTATCCAATTAGCTTTCAAATGCCTTGGCTCAGAGATTACACACTCGGAAAAAAAGAGCCTTATTGCACCATGGCAAACGGAAGATCACAAGTTCAAAACTGGCTGGTGTAGGGTTGAATTAATTTCCCACCCCTACCCTCCCAGCCACGAAGAAGAGAAAAAAAAAAGGTTAGTTCTATCTGGATAAAATCATTCTGACACACTTTCCTCTTTTAAATGATGTATGATTGATATAATCCATGATGGATTAAACGATTTAGTCAAAAATAGCATAGATAATAAAAGAATGAACACATTTTCATTTCATTAACATCTGACTTATACCTTTGAAATTGTCATTTATGATTTATAAATAATCACCACTTCTAAATAAGGTAATAGTTATTTTAGGCAATTAACTTGATTGTTAAAAGAATAAAATAAAAAATATAACTCTAAAATTCTCTCCGTGAAATAATGACAAAAGCTTAAAAGGCAGTTTTTATCTTTTAAACATTCAATGAACTTTTAAGAACTAGAAAACATTAATATTGTTAAAAAAATCAATTAAATAATCAGGATAATGTGGAAATAAAACAACAACTTCAAATTAAATATATCTTTATCACAATTGAATTAACATTTTTAAGAATAGCTTCAAAAATATAAGAACAGGTGGTGAGGGAGAGGATGCACTGAGTAGTAAAATAATTAAATGTAATATTATTTAATGTAAAATAATATGAAACATGAATAATGTATTGTTTTAGTTTTATCACCTCTTCCCCTTCCCTACCATCATCAAAATATTAGAACTATAAACAAATAATTGATACATAAAGAGCACCAAAAACAATATTTATAATTGAATCTAGATTCTTTTTATTTTTAGAAAAATATTCCTTCAGAGAGAATTGGTAAAAATTGATGTTTCATTGAAGACATTTTCAGTTTTACTCCTTCCTATAAAAAATTAAAATATTTATAAGTGTAGCTAAAAATTAAAAATATAATTTAAATGATGAATAAAGAAAGATAAATTAATAAATTACCTTTTTTTTTAAGTAGGAGAACCATTCAAGTAGTAGTATGATGAACAGATAATCTTCATTCTCAGGCTATCATCTCATTAGAATATTTATATCAAATGAAAATAAATGAGTTTAGCGGCTGCAATTATAAATCATTATTAAACCTAAGGACTTTCAAGTATGTAACAAAATATAAAGGATGGAAAAAAAAAAATTCAAGTACAATCAACAGATAAATATCATTTTCTTTTTTATGGAGAAATCATTTTAATTTGTTGTAGTATAATGTGATATAAATATTAAATGGAAAACCAAGATTTTTCATTTTTCCATTCCATTATTTATATGGAAGTTTACAAGAGAAAAAGAATTAATATAGTATTTGATAAAAGAATTTACGTCACTTATTTAAGTACATAAGTGAGAAGGTAAAGGCAGAGGAATTTTATACTACCAGTGGTAGAGTGGAGGTGGATGATTAAGAATTTGGATAGTTTGCAGAAGAGATCGGGGTTCTTTGGGTTGTACCACTGGGAAGGAAAAATCACCTATAATTAAATGGAATGAAAGTAATAGATGAACTTAAAAACTTTATTGAAGCATAAGAGGGCGGTAACTTAATATTATTCCGTGTTTGGATGGATCAGAGGCGAGAAAAGCCAGTCCTACAATCAAACTGAAAAGGATTGAGTAGTAGTTTAGACTACACTCTAATGGAACATTTGAAATTACTAAGGGCCAGGAAAACCTTTTCCTAAAAATATTATACGTAGTTTATAGAAGGAAGAACTTTATACATTTTTTAATTATTATTACTATAATTATTTTATTTGGAGTTAAAGGTGAATGATAAAGGCTTTGGACGATATGCGCATCATTAATGAGGATTCGAGGAGATTTTTTAGGTTACTCTACTATCAAATTCCACTATAACACATCAAGAGACTAGAGTTTACTCATTGAAACTTTTACAATAAAAAGTTAGTTGGCATTTAACAATTTCACAGCCTTATCTCACAATGTTTTATTATAAATAAAATAAACTGCAAAGGAATATTGGTATGTCTTAAACTGATTAATCAAAAATAGATTTTTCATAATAAATTATTGCAATTAGTAATACAGAATCTGTAAAGACCACCTTTATCACCATTAAACAAATTTAACACTTGTTTGTAAAACTTTAAACTCATACATTTCCAGTTTGATACATATACATATCATAATGGCATTGCCAAATATAACTTAGCAAAAGTGTAGAACAGTAATACAATTTATATATTTAGCCTGATTATTGTTAATATATATTACCTGTTACACTTTAATTTCTTATTCATTAAAAATATTTTTTATACAGGCATGATATATTAAAAGATTTTTGTTGATCTAACTTTAAAACTTAAGTATTAGATCTAAAAGATACCTCTTTTTATTTTGCCCTTGGTTCTTAAAAAAAAAATAAAATAAAATAAATAATTCATCATAAAAAAAATTCTGCTTCAAAACAGCTGATATGACATTATTTTTGAACAAGTGCGCTCAATTCTTCTATCAGTAATAACTTTAATTCAGTAAAACATATATATGTAATATGAAATTAATATTTTTCTTTCTTGGAAAATAAAACACCAACCAATGATAATAAACTGCCTATCAGCCCAATAAATACATTAAATCATAATGTTTCATATTCGTTTCATGAATAAAAATAAACAGCGAATATAGTACCTAATCTGATTACAAATAAACAATAGACTCAATCAGACTTGGTAGCTGTTGTTTAATATTTTTTTAATAAAACAATTGCATATTGATTAAGAATTTAATTTAGTATCAGTTTTAGAGATTACATCAAAATGCACTGTTTTCACATGCATAGGGATCTGTTTGCGCGTCTTAAAATGTTTACCACACAGAAAACAAGGAAAGGTTTTTCCACACTCATGTTTCTGATGCGATCGAAGATGAGAGATAGATATAAACTTTCTCCCGCAATCGCAATAAAACCTTAATCCCATCCTCTCTGAACCTGAAATTAATGAGCAATTTTAGTGAATTATTTTGATGTTTATAATGTGAATTAATCATAAATTTCAATCCAAATATTGATAATAATAAAATAAATCATTACATAATCTTATATTCAATTTTAAAGTTAAACATGTCCATTGGAGTAGTACCTCGATGAATGACTAAACTCAAATCAGGTCCCACTTGTACTAAAACAATTAAGTTCCTATCTTTCAATAAAAGCACTTTGGTGGGTCTTCTTTATGTGGACACGGATGTTTTTTTTAGTAGAAAATTTTCTTCCACATAGTGGGCAAAAGAACTGTTGGCCACATTCATGTCTCTGGTGAGAATGTAAATGTCCGGCTGATATAAATCGTCTGCCACATCGGCAGAACCATCTGTCTTTGTTCAAACCTGAAATCAACATCTTTTCTCAGATCTATCAATACTAAAATAAATAAAAAACATACATGGAATATTTCTCAACTAAATGTTTACAATTATTCATTTCAAACAGGCAAACAATGAAAAGGTTGATTTAAGAACCTTCATTTGTTTAGAAATGTATTAGAAAGATGAATTTAAAGTGTACACTTGACAAATAGTATTTGTTTTTATAGTAATATAAAAAAATATATTATCATTATAAAAAAGTGATAAATAAAACTGAATGAGATCCATATGTCTGTCTACAGATTTTTAAAACTGTTAACACAAATATAAATCGTGTTTTCAGAAAACCACTCCTTGAGATTGCGTTAATAAAACAAAAACAGAGAATGTTTAATCATTCCATGACCTAAAACTATATAGACTGGGAACCCAAAACATGTAAATTTAATTGGAAAGACATGAATTTGTTTCCAATTAAATTTACATGTGGTGGGCTCCTGGACTAATAGTCTTAAACGTTAATAAGGTCTAATGCAGAAACTTAAAGTGTAATTCAAAAAGGATAACATAAAGGCATGTTGAATACTGTATGATATTAATGTTAGTTTTTTATTTTTTATGGTATATAGTTAAAGATTATAAATCACCTAATTTAATTATGAGAATTTATATGATTATAAATCACGTAACTTGTAATCAATCACCTAATTTAATTATGACTAAATTAGGTGATTGATTACATAAAATATTGAGCAGGTTGAACTCAAAAATATTGAACTCTTTTTTAATGTTTTATAGTGTATTTGTTGTTTTAAGAGGGACTAATCAATTTTGGAAATATAAGAAATGTAAATAAAACATGACTTTATTGTGATGGGAAAATTTCAGCCATAACATTAATGGGCATCAATAGGACAAAAATAATATAAAATAAAAAGACTAGTTGGTCCAAGAAAACCTGATGTCGATCACTTCAGTATCTTTTATATTTTTTCTGCCTTGATGATGGCCATCAATATTTGAGCCAAAATATTTGCATCTTAATAAAGTCATATTTTATTAATGTTTCTTTAATTAGTATTACCATTTCCATTGATAATGTTCAACATTAATAAAAAATGTGAAATTTTTAATAAGAAAAAATAAAGGAAATTTTTTTTTTAGAATATGTATTCATTCCAAAGTAAAATCAAGTTGATACTTACAACTGAAATCAGAAGAAACATCTCAAAATCAGTTCATAATGAAATAAATAGACTGTTAAAACACTATAGGATCAACATGCACATATTATGAAAAAAATGAAAAATATACTTTTCCATTGTTATTCATACTCCATTATTACAAGAAAATATCCTAATTATACCTGGATAGGCAAAATTTAGGACTCCCACCGTAGCATCGTCCAATTAGCCATAGCAGCATAAAAGTGACGTTAAACGAAATAAACAAGAAAATATATATTTTTTTAAAGATATTATCATTGTAAGTTTTAATGGACATCTGCAATAAAATATAAGAATTTTCATAAACTTCTATGAGGACATATTTTCTAGAACAACTATAAATTAATCCTCAAGAAATAATAAATTGGCAATAACCAATGAAATTAAATTTTTAAAAAAATGTATTGCTGAGAGGAAACTTATATAACACATAGTAAAAATTAAAAACAATTCAGTCATAGGATCATTATGAAAACAGGAGGAATTTACAAGTTAAATAAGTATCAATTGATAAACAGTCTTTATAAATTTTTATTTTTAAATAATATCGTTCTAATATTTTCAAATATAAATACTGATTTTTGTAAATTATATATTATGTAAGAAAGGCTTTTACAATCTCCCTCCCCCCTCCCCATAAGACTTGAGTCATAAAGTACTGTTACAGACAGTAATGAATTACAAAATCTTAAAGGCTTATATCAACAAACATATATCTTTTTGGTAGTGATTTGTTCCAACTTCACATGAGTCTTGTTTTCAACTTATATTTATATTAAAATCAACCTAAAGCTGTAATAATGATAATGTTTAAATGTATTTATCATACAAATAAAAGAATGCTTCCTTTTCTATAGATGGTTCATGTTACTATAACATTACACTTCTGCCAACTAAACTTATTCAAGAGACAATGTAACCCTTCAAAGTTTCCTTAAGAAATTTGAGAGATTTTTAATTTCATTTGAAAAAATAATAAACACACTGAGTTTATTCAAAGTTTATTACAGCAATAGATATCTACAATAGAGCATTTTCTTATATAAATTATAAAATTGAAATCAAGACCCATGGAGGATTACAAGATATGTTTAATTATTGTAGTCAAAGACAACATTTTCAATAACATAATAATGCACAATCCCATTAACAAGTATTTAAATAATAACAACATAAAATATTATTACCTAGAATATAATAAAAAAAAAAAAAAAAAAAAAAAAAAAAAAAGAATTTATATAAAAATAAGAAGCAATTGTTATAGCAATGGCACTTTGTACTTCCTATATGCAAAATTATATTCTGTTGGAAACTGACATTAGTTTCCTTAGTACAAAAGATACAATAAATTAATAACAGTCTTCTGCTACCTTTAAGTACTATAGTATTTTGTACATTACATTCTTAATGTCAACAGTACATACATAGATTGAATTATTTTGTTTTCAAAAGTTAATTTAAAGTATTTTTTATTTAAGAAGAACTTACTGACATCAAGTTACACTGAAGAAATAAAAATAGAATCTGATAGCAAAAGATCACAGAAGAATAGGATTTTGATTAAAAACATATCTTCAAATAAAATTATGATTATAACCTATTGAAATACAGTATAAGTAATTATAATACTGTTAAAAGCTAATCACTAGCTCTGATAGGTACAAAAAATTATTAATAAAATAAAGAAGATTTTTTGATTAAATAAAAAACTGCAGTTTGAAAACAAAATATCAGGCCATTCAAAAATATCTATAAAGTCATTACTAGAACAAGTATAAGTGGTATAACAAAATAAATATTCTTAATATTATTAGTCTTTTGATTTTGAAAAAATATATACACAAATAAATATATAATACAGGTTAATTATTAATATCTTGAATTTCAATTAATTTAAAAACTATTTTATATTAAACTTTTCATATGCCACTCCATTCTCAGTAGAATATAATATACACAGCCACATGGATTCCATTTACAAGTTAAAAGAGATATTGAATATAAAACCAAGATCAAAACCACACAAATACTTAATCCTTATGGATTATCAAACATTTCAAGAGGAGAAAATAAATTTATTTGGCAAAGCCATTATTGAACTAATTCAAACCAACCATGCTTCTTGTTTTAAATTGCACATATTGCAACTACGGGGGAGCATTAATTATCAGAACGTTCAATTAATGGAAACTTTTTTTTTTTTTTTTAAATGTAATTTTAATTACATTGATCGTTTAATTATTTATTTGTATTGTTAAAATTATTTTTATTTAAAAATAAAATTAAATGAAAAACACAATTATTTTTACAACAAATGTTTTTACAACAAAGGGAAGCTCAATTTATTTCACAGAAACTGCAAAAAATGAACTTCTACACATACCTACAACTTTGTTTATTGAGAACTGTTTACTTAGACCATCTTATTTGTTTTTCTCAATATCTTCCTAATCATTTGATTGGTAATAGATTTCACCTTAAGTCTTAAATAGTTCTTTATGAGGTATACATCGCCTTTGTGATCACTTTTTGTTTTAAAAACTACATGTCATCATCCATGCTAACAAAAACAAAATGAGATATCTTTTCATTTAAAGACAAAATGGAAATCATTACGTAGCTAAAAAAAAGTGAATCGGGTCAGACATTAGCTATCGATTTCAAAGTTGGTAAATCAAAAATAACGGGAATCAAAAATAATTCTAAATCAATCATCTAGTACCCTATAATCTTTACAGTGAGATGGGAAGTTGGAATCGTAAAACTTTGAAAAGAGCAAAAAGTGAACTGTTGGAAGATGCTGTTTACACATAATAATTTTTTTAAAAATTAGTTTCGATTATCTGAATTTTCTATTACCCGAACCACCCCTGACATCATTAGTTCGGATAATCGACGCTCTAATGCAATTCAAAACAAACATTCTCAAAGATATTTGACTTTTTAAAAAGGTAAGGGTGTCATTAATACTTAGGAAACTTAAATTTTGATTTTCTAAATTTCTATATGTAAACAGCTATCTAGATATCATTCATGAAGGTTCATTCCGAGAATAATAATTAATTATCTTGAAAAATGGTATAGATAATAATGGTACAAATCTAATAATGATTTAAGTATCTCCAGGATAGTTATATAATTTAATTATTATTTACTATAAGTAATCCTATATAAAAAGCAAACAAACCCCCTAAGTTCTAATAGTTCGATGATAACATTTTTTGATAACAAATGATTTAATAAATAGATGTTAACTATAAAATGGCAATATTTAAAAAAAAAACAAAAACAAATATTATTTCATATATTAGTAATATCTATTCATATATTTGTAATATATATTCATATATATGAATTATATTCATATATAATTAGGATTCATTTTATTCATCGACGGATATTACAAATATTAAGAATATTGAAAAAGTTAGTACCACCATATTGTAGCTAGTAATGTTTTTATACACTCTTGTTAGTAGTTCGTAGTAAATATAATTATAATTCTTTATAATTAATCACATTAAATAAATATATATTCATACAAAACGCTAAATAAATACTGCTAATATGACACTTTCTGATTTTCGTAAGGTAATAATGGAACAACTCCATTCAAGATGGAAAGATTGCTTAAAGTATAGAAAGCATGAGGTGCTTTCTTTTATAATGCACATTGAGGTCACCTTTCGTCTTGTACCCCCGAGAGCATACCGGACAATGAAATGTCCTTCCACATTCCTTCCTTCTATGATAATTCAGGGCTGCAGGTTTCATGTACCTTCGGCCGCAGCGACAGAAATACCGCACACCTCCTATTAATCACATCTTCGGTCAGTTTAAGTGGAATATTTAAGCTAAAATACATTTCCAAAAGTCTGTGTTAAAGAAATGAGCATCATACATAAATTAAAATAAAAACTACGTTATGTATTATGTTAGGATATGCCTCTGGTTGTGGGTTTATGACGGTTAAAAAAGTCTAACTTTGTCTATTGATATAAACTTATTTATTATTAAACTAGCTCTTTCAGCAAACGTGTCATCCTTGAATACTATCTAATCAAGGAGATGGTCAATAAAATGTTGGATCTGTCATTCAAATTTAATGTTAGTGTAGCAAATCCAACATTGTAGAGATTAATTTCTTAATAAGATAGCATTTGAAGCAGCTAGCGCTTTTGCCAAAAACACAAGTGTAATAATAAATAAAGATACATAGATAGATAAGGTACTACATTTTTAACCTATGTTATATTGTTTCATCTAAATATTATTAAAAAATGTAAGATAAAATACAACACAATGCAGGAAAGAGTTCTATTAAGAAAAAATGGTTAAAAATTGCTAATTTTCATAAATAAAAAAAAAAAAAATCATCCATTTAATAGATACATACATTTTGGATAATTTGATCAGAGAGAGATCAAATAAAAGAAAAAATTACTTTATTTATATGTCAATGTTTCACCTATATCATTGATGGTCATTATCAGGGCAGGAACAATACATAAAAAGAAGACGTAAAAACAATAAGCTTAGTTGTACTAAGAGTATTATATGACAATACCTCAGCTTCCTTCCGATCAACTAACTTGTTACTTTATCATGTTTTTAAATATTGTTATTGCTCTGATGATGATCATCAATGTCATGGCCTAAATGTTAGCTTCTGAATAAACTAATTTTCATTAATATTTCTTTTATAAAAAATATATTAACTGATACCTCTCAAATCAACAAATTCACAATATAAATCTAAAGTTGAACATAAAGTCGATAATGAATTCTGAATTAAAATAAGAGGTGTTTTCATGACAATAAAGTGGACCAAGATTTTTATGAGCTATTTAAACAATATTTTTAACAGCAAAAATAAATTGTTATTTTATGATATAACCAATTTTTAAAGATGTATATATTATAATAGTTTTAGCAGTTAATATAGTCATATTTTAAAACTTGAAACTTAGATAATAATTTTTTAATAGAAAAATAAAATAATTTTTTAGCTATAGAGAAGATAATTATTTTAAATTTGACTAATTTTTTTATAACTAAAATTATATAATACTAATTCTAAACAAATTTTATCTAAAAAAAGAGAAAAGAACTTATCTAACTCGGAATTCAGTTAAATTTATGTTTCTGTTAGGTTGCCTAAATATTTATGTTTGCCGTCCTCTTAGATTAAACAATATATCGTATGTAATAAAGAAAATCTAATTTAATAATGTCTAAACGTATAAGCAACAAAAGCAATTTTAAAAATAATCTTAATAATTGTTCTTAAAAACATAAAAGGAAGGAAGGCATGAATGAACATCTCAAGATAGGCATGCCAAAGATTTCCCTATTTTGCAGATCATCTAACCTTGACAACAAATCAGTAGGACCATGCATGCACATGAAAACTGAATTAGAAACAAAACCATGCATAAAACAAAATAAAAAAATATTGACAAATATTAATTTGAAAAACATTTAGTAAATTCAATCAAAACAAAAATTTCATCAAGCCAAAAGTATAAGGGCTAATTTTGTATCTTATTTGGCTGATTTTGATCTCAGTATTTCATTCATTAAAATATTAAATTCTTCATTTAAAAAATAATATATAAAAAATATTTGATCATATCATTTGTAAAGGAGCAATTTGAACCCAAAAAGAAACAATAGAAAATTAGGATAAAAATAATAAATTAATTACAAATTATATAAATGATGAGTATAATATTCATTTTATTATCATATGGTACAAACAGAGATGCAAATAAAATTTGATTATATTTATACAATGAGTTACACAATAAATTATATACACTTTATAGAAAACAATAACACAGATAGGCATGACATTAAACAATTATTATAAGAAATAATGTTCTAAAAATAAATAAAAGTAGAATCACAGCAATAAAAATACCTTGTTAACAAACTTCTGTGAAAAGTTTTCAATCTCGAAGGACATCTATTTTATTTTGGTTATTCAACATTTGCTATTTTAAAAAATGGAGGAATAATGTATATATCAGCCAAGACACGTTTATAAATTGATCAAAGAAAAAACAGAAGTTAATAAGCCAATGTTATGAAAATGTAAAACTTATTTTTTACTAACATTGAAAATCTAATTTAATAACAATTTTAAAATAAAATCTTCAAACTATTATTTTTAATGACATGGAAACATTTTCAAGTAGAAATCATGAGATAAAGAAACGATTAATAATAAGTTAATTGCTTGTGTCTGGTTTGACAGTTGAACAACATACTTCTCACACAATTAACAATAAAAAATATTAACTACTTGTTGATTTTTCGGTAATGTTTTGTTGACATGTTTTTATGTTTTTCTTCTCAAGCTCACTAAATGTTTATAATCCAAACCAAATTAGAACAATGGTGGGGACATATACAGATTTTCTGGAAATAGTTGTTCCAAATTATACATCACAAAAACAATTTTTCTTTTTAAACAGAAAGAAAATTGTAGCCCAAAAACCTTTTAGTATTAAATTTCAAATAATTATGAATTTAAAAAGGAAACCTGTATCAGATATTTTAAAATTTAACCTAAAAAATATATTTTATTCATGCATGCAGATCTTAAAAAGAAAAGTTTAATATATGAACATCCAAGGATGGATAAATAATATATATATATATATATATATATATATATATATATATATATATATATATATATATATATATATATATATATATATATATATATATATATATATATATATATATATATATATACTATATATATATCTCCTATATATATATATATATTTTGTGAGTAGTGGAAGAAATAAAAAAACACCCTCAACTATCTTCAGTAATATAAATGGTCAACTACCAAAAAAAAATCTTTAAAAAGATGCTGGTTTTTTGAAGGATCAGTAAAACTGGTTGAATAAAGGAAATGCTAACTTTAGATAAATAATTTTATTTATAAGCAAACATTCCCACCAAAACTAATTTAGTTATCATCAGGACTATAAAGCAGATATGAAAAATAAATAAAATGAATAATTGTTTAACGTGGTCACTCGACGGCCAAAATTGAAGAAAAAAATAAAAAAAACGAACAATATGTAAAAACGAAAAATTAAGAGAATATCAAAAATACAAGTTTATTAAAGTGAAAATTACTACATGATAAGTAGTTGATATCATTCTTGAATCTGTTATTATTTTTTTCTTTTTAATTATTACTCATATTTTTAATATTAGCTTACTTTTCATAACTGTATTAAGTCTATTATCATATGTATGTGTGTATATGATTAAATAGATATGTATTTATGTATATATACACAAAGCTTCATAACCCAACACAAATAAATATTTCCTGTCTTAGTATTTCATTATTTTGAGATAAAAATTTATAGTATTAATAATTTATATAGATTTATAGACACATATAGTTCGATGTCTAAAGCTGATTATTGTTATTGCTAATACATATATATACACATAAAGCTTCAGAGCACAAAACAATAATATATATGCATGTACACCCACCCACACAAAATGGATTACCAGCAGCCAGCAGAAAAGGTGTGTTTTATGTTGTTTATAAAACATGAATTTAACTTTGTAAAGATTAAACATTATGAAGGCAAACTTCTTGGTTATTTATCAAATATCTGCTATTAATTTGATAATCTTGCAAAACCTTGTGCTTAAACTTGAATCGGTTCGATTTATAATTCTAAACAACACGTTTTCAATTTTTATTTTTCTAGGCACAACTTCATATTATGAAGCCTATTTCAGCTCAATATTTATAGCAGGTTTAACAATAGAATCGACAATTTGAAGAGTAGTGGGGACAACAAAACTACAAATAGGAATAGGTTTCTTAAACAGTAATGTTGAAAACCATTGGAATTTTTTTTCTATAAAATTAATAAAATATGTCTGATAAGGATTAAAAGAGGTATTAAAAATACTATTTATAATCTAAAAAAATTAAAATAAATAAAGAGTATAATTAATTTTTTATCACATAATCAAAAAATTTCATTGATAAAAACATACTTGTAAAGTAACAATAAAATTGAACTCTAAATAGTAGTTTTGGGGCTTCTTTGTTGTAGGTAAACAGTTTATTATTTTTTTTTTTTTTCACGTCTCAACAGATCTTTAGAAGATTAATCTAAAGAACACTGCCTAATTAATCCAATTTTGAGTATTCACCTGAGACACAAATCAATAAAGAATCTCATGCACTCTTGAAAAATGAAGAACATGGAAGCAGAAGGGAATAAATAAGTATTTTTTTAAGATTACAGAATAATTATTACATTTTTTGTTTTTTCAAAACAATTATATCTTTTTGAAATAACTCTAAAACATCATTATTGACAGTGAACATTAAATATTCAATCACTATATTTAAATAAGATCTACTCGGAAGTAGTAGGTAAAATTAAATTAGAAGATTCATCGAAGGGGTTATTTTTCCCTTCATGATGAGTAGATACCAAGTGTACTTTTAAGTTGTTGCGACAGCGATAAAACTTAGGGCAAAGATGACACTGAAATGTTCGGCCACATTCATGCCTGAGATGGTAAACCAGAAACCTTCTTTGCTTGTAGACACGTCCACATTTGCAATAGTATCGACCATCAGCAGCAACTACAAAAGAGATTATGTTACATCATGTTCTATTTAAATGAATTTTGAGCCAAACCAATGTTTATAAAGAAACATTCGAGCAACACTTCTTGTCGTTATAAAACAATTGAGTAGAACAACCATCTTTATAAATGCTATGTTCCAAATAGGTTTTCATATTTTTAGAACAAGAAGAGAAACACTAATAAAAAATATTAATTAATTACCACATAATCAATAGTTTTTATATATTATGCTAAATGCAATTCAAATATTATCTCAGGTTACTTTAAATAATATTTAATTAATAATTACTCCTAGTAATATTTTTTCATTTAAATGCAGTTTGAACAACTTGTGTAATAAATCATTACTTGGCAAATCATTAATTGAATTTTTTTTTCTTTTTTGAAAATAAAAATAAAATTTATTCTAAATGACTTTTTCTAGGAATTTTTAATAATTATCTTCAAAATGAAAAAAATAATAGATTTCTTATGCACTTAAAAGATAATTTATTAAAGCGGATTTTCTTATGGAAATCACTATCTTGATGATAGAAAATGGCTTTACTCTTACAAAATAATAAAATAAAAAAAAAAATGGAGGGGATAGGTATTAAAAATACTAATCAAAAGCAATAGTTTAAAATTTTTCAACTAATTTATTAAAAAAACATAAATTACTAAATAAAAATTAAGATTAAATATTATAAATAAATATGAAATGATGCTTCAATAGACCATAACTTTTAAATTAACTAACAACATTCAAGCTATGAACGCTTATCATGTGCATTTTTAAACTATCCTTTTGTTTATATTTTTTACCGCATACTGTGCATTTAAATATTTTGTTGCATTCATGACGAAGATGAAATGTGTAATGATATTTATGAGCAAATGATCTTCCACACACGCAGAAAAATCTTACTGTTTCAGTTGAAGATGTTTTGCCTAAAAATAATATTAGTTTAAATAAATTAAAATTTTACAGTAAAGGTTGAAAATTACATTTCAGGTACATAAATAAGTAATGCATCCCAAATAAAAAAATTACAATCATTCACCAAACTTCAATAGAGACAATTTTTTTAATAATTACATTAAGTCAAGAAGTCATGGATTTTCTAGAAGTTACATGCATAGAACATTCCGACCCCCAATATTACATTACTGCCTAACTTGCAGAAAATTGTGAATATCGTAATACTTGTGTACTAAAATATTGTGTACAATACTTGTCTTAGAAATTTTTTTTTTTCCCTTGCATAGGGCCCCAATGAAAGAGCCATGTATTAGTTAATAATACATCCTGCTCTATGCATTTTGCATACTATGTGATCCTTAGTAATATAAAAGACATTTTAATAATAAATATGTAGGTGACTGTTAAGTAACATAAAACGAAGATGATCAGAGAAGCAGTCAGGTAGAAAGAGATAAACACGTCCTATAAAACTATTTATAGAGTGCTAACATTTCGATGTCAAAGTTCTTCTCCAGGGCCACCGAACCACATGGGAGAGGAGACAATTCCTGGATGAGTCAGACTAGCTTTTTGTTGTTGGCCGAGAAGTTTGCGATCCAAAATAAGATATATGTAGTCGACTGGTAAGTAATATAAGATTATAACATAAGCCACACTGTGGAAATATCAAAGTCAATTTTTTTTTTTTTTTTTCCTAATGAATTCAATAAATATATTCTACATTATAAAAAATAATAACAATAGATAGATGAATTTATGTTTATAAATAAATAAAAAATGTATTTATCACAATGATATAATTAAAATTATTTTGGTTGAAAAGTTGGTCAGGGATGTAAACAAAAGGTGAAAAAACACAATTAGATTACTGAAAATAAAAATAAAACTTTATTAGAGAGCCGGATTCGATCTTTTAAGGGCACCTACTGACTTAGATGCTAGCTACAAAGTCAATTATTTCTAATTGATCTGTCAATGATTCTACAAATATTTTTAATTGAGGACATTATTTGACATGTTAAATCTGCCTGTTGAGTCTTCATTGAATATAAACTCTATATGTTAAAGTAAATAAAATTATTTCTAACTTCCAAAAATATATATATATATATATAAACCTAAATAATCTTGAATTAAAAATGAAAATAAAAATAAGCAATATAATTATTAAATGAGTATTATAAGAATAAAAGTAAGTAGAAATGAATTCAGGTTCTTTATTCAATTAGAACTGTATTATTTAACTCAAAATTATATATTAAAGAATATTTCATAAAAAATATAAAGATAATCCCAATCCCACTTTATAATAATAGTTAATTCAACACTATAACTATAACTTAATGGATAATTTTTTCAATGATCTTCATCAAAGGTTTTAAATAAAATAAGTAAAGTAAATCAATCAAATAAAAAAGTTCAAATCATGTTAAAAATTGTATGAAATGTTCTCATTTAATCATTAATTTAATGGTAATTGGATTGAGCATTTTCAAAACTAATGATATTCATGAGCAAAAACTGACATTTTAAAATCGTCTATACTAGTAGAATTAATATAATTGACAACATTATACAACTATAAAGTTCATAATCAGCCACAATTATTCACAATATTCAAGATTCACAATTATTCACCATTATTAAAGGAGCTCTGTGAGGATACTGGATAATTTCTGGATCTGGAGCTGAGAAAGAAAATAAAACGTGATTTTCATATTTTAATTTTTTCTCGGTTCCTAATGCTCATTGGCGGCTATAACTCTAGTTTTGCACTATTATAGGTCCCTACTACCCACACACAAATCAGCATTCAAATCTGTGAGTTACAACTCCAAACGTACCCTTATGAGATAGATGAATAATATAAATGCTTATCGAATTCTTACAATTTTTAATATTTTAATACATTACTGTTGAAATATAATGCCGTTAAAAATATAATTCGGTTTTATTAAATTTTAGAAACTATTCAAACACGATATATTATTTTTTAACAGACTTAAAAAAGGAGGAGATTCTCAATTCAACTGTATTTTTTTTTTTTTGTATGTTTGTTACTTCACCAATTATAAATCGACTTAGATGATTCTTTTTTATAATAGGTGGGTCATAGTTCAGAGGTGATCCCATAAAAATTTTATTGAAATCAACTCAGTGCTTTTAAAGAAAAATCAACAAAAACAATTAAGAAAAAAAAAATCAACAGAAACAAAATAATAATGATAATTTAATAATAATATAATTATAATTATTATTACTATAAAATTCACTTTGGAGTGAAAAACCAACAAAATAAGATAATAATATCTACTTTTTAGTTTAAGTTAGTACATGTAGGTTTAATCTTGAAGTCGGTTTATGTTTGTTTTGTTTTTTCTAACAATTAACTTTAATTATGGGATTGGTCACAAAATTTATAGTGATTGGAGAGGATTGGAATTTCAGCATTAAAATTCCCATTCACAAAAACAGAATGAAAAAATTATAGGCTAATCAGTCTTCTTCCAGTTGTTTATAAAGTATATATTTGTATTTTGAAATGGAGATTAAGAAACATTATTGAGGGGCAGCTCAAGCAAGCAAGCATGATTTAGGTTCACATATTTGTCCATTAACAATGTGTTGGAAGGGCATGGGATCAGGCCATGGATTTTTTCTGGCTTTCCTTGAAGGTTGCTTTAGAATTAGTTCTAAACCAGGCAGAATAGAATGCTTTGGAGAATAAAAACATCACAGGAGATCACATCACTGTAATAAAATCAAAATATAAAGGTGCAAAAAGTGTATTGCAAATCAAAGGTGGGGAGACAAATAAATTCCAGATGGACAAAGGACTCAGATAGGACGAGGGTCTTAGTCCTCGTCTGTTTGTATGTTTTGAAAAAGAAGTAAAATATGTAAGAGGAAGACAAGCCCACCATTTATTGGCAGATGCAATATGCTCCTTGTACACGTCCAGCCTTCTGAAATGCTGACAATATAGTTCTTCTAGCAGACTCTAGTGAAATACCATAGCAAATCCTAGTGGAATGGAAAGAGGAAGTCGCTGACTACTTTCCCAATCTAGGGAACTATCATTAGCAGGTGAGGTGGAATAGATGCAGAAATTAGTAATAGAACAAGTAAATAAACAAGAAGAAAGAAAACTCTCGCTCAAATGAGGAGGATGTGTCAGGATTAGGTGGACAGTCCCATTGGATTTAGGTTCTACGCTAGAAATGGCACAAAGAGAAAGGGAACGAAGAAGAATTTAGAATTTCATAACAGAGTTAGAGATTTTTTTTAAGACGACAAATTCTTTTACTCTTTATATGGAAACTCAAACTAGACTTTTGCTTGTACATTTTTAAACACATAGGACATACAAAAGATTTTCCACATTCGTGTTTTTGATGATATACCAAACTTTTATATTTTTTAAAGTGATATCCACAATTGCAGAAAAACCTTTCATCAGGGAGAGCCTTTTTAACTGAAAAATAAAATAAAACAAGAAAATTAATTATAGAAAAATGATAAACACCTTCATAAATGGAACTTTGTTCTACAGCTATGTAATAAAATTAATTGATTATTAAACATTATTTATAAAATATTGAAGGTCAACAATATATACAGTTTGATTTCAATAGTAACAAGGAATGAAGGGTTATAGGTCTCAGCACTACTAAAATCAAAAGCAAAGGTTAAAATTTTCAAACAAATTTAATAAATTAAAAATAAAACAAAATCGATAAAAGTAAATATTTATTTCAATACAATTATTCCTGTTGATAAGATTAGTTTGATCCCTTAAAGATTAAGATCAGCACATTGATAATGAATGCTCAACAGGTGCATCTTTAAACTATCCTTATGTTTATATTTTTTGCCGCAGATGGTACAATCATAACTTTTGTTACATTCATGACGAACATGAAATGTATAATGTTTTTTATTTTTAAGAGTAAAAGATCTTCCACACTGGCAGTAAAGCCTTAATGGATCAGCTGGTGGAGTCGAGCCTAAAACAATATTAGTTTATTTTAAATAAAACTTTACCAAAGAAACAAACATCTTAAAAAAAAAAAAAAAAATTAAAATAAATAAATCATGTTTCATTAATTGTTTTACATTAATGCATACCTCCCTCACTTGTAGGAACCTCAAGCTTGATGAGATATTTCTAGTTACAGGTAGTATTCAAATCTCTAGTTAGATGAATATTAATTTGCAAGATTGATATGAAATAAACAATAACATATTAAAGCAAATCGAAATTTTATAAATACACCACTAATTAGCAAAACACCTGTAATAACATTTATTATATATATTTCATATAAAATAAAACATAACAAGTACAGTACATTTTTAGGAATTTAAACTATGGATGATGATGGGTTTTTTTTTTGTATTTTTTTTTTAGACGACATTCGACATATTATGGTATTTCAATATCCATACTGATTCAGCATTAGGTAGTAGAAAGTGATCTAATAGACTCTTTCAGTTGTAACAAATCTCAAAAATAATCCAGGAGCCAGCACGACTTAACAGTTGACTTAACTAATTAAAACTAAAACCTGTTGAATAACTTTAGAGTTCCAATTCTGATGATAATGAACTTTTTTTCAAATATGTACTTGCATAATTATAAGTGATTCACTATAACATAATCTTCAGAACATCAGGAAACTATTCTGTCTCCCTTAATAACATGGAAAAATTAATTTTTCAAATATTAATACAACAGGAAGTAATTTTGTTAAGTCAACCAGTGTGACAGACAAATAAGATAGTGAATTGATATTATGTTACTCAGCATAAAGTTTTAGCTTGATATTCATGACAACTTTTTGCTTGCTTGTTTCCGGACTTAACCTTTCTATGTAGTCTCACCCCGAGAGTTCTTTGCTGAACATGTACATTTTAAAGCAACTCTATAAGGGAACCAAAGGTATAGAAAGGAGCTGAAAAACAAAAGGAGCATAAAAGAACAGAGAAAAAAAAAAAAAAACTTTTATTCATAAACTTAACTCATAAAATCATCACAGCATTAAAAACACCAACTATATATATTGTCTTCTTTTATTGGATTCATGAGTGTAAAAAATAAATAAATAAAATTACAACCAGTGAATGTGATGACAATTAAACTGAAAAGTTTAAGGTAAGATAATAAATAATTATTTAGCAAATCATTAATTGAAAAAAACAAAAAAATTTCAAAATAAAAATGAAATTTATTCTAAATAACTTTTTCTAGGAATTTTTAATTAGTATCTTAAAAATGAAAAAATAATAGATTTCTTGTACAATTAAATGATGATTTACTAAAGCCGAATCTCTTATGGAAATCACTATCTTGATGATAGAAAATGGTTTTACTCCTACATAATAATAAAATTGAAAAAAAAAATGAAGGGGATAGGTATTAAAAATACTAATCAAAAGTAATAGTTTAAAAAATTTCAACTAATTTATTAAAAAAAACAGAACTTACTAAATAAAAATTAAGATTAAATATTATAAATAAATATGACATGATGCTTCTATAGACCATAACTTTTAAATTAGCTAACAACATTCAAGCTATGAACGCTTAACATGTGCATTTTTAAATTTTCCTTTTGTTTATATTTTTTACCACATACTGTGCATTTAAATATTTTGTTGCATTCATGACGAAGATGAAATGTGTAATGATATTTATGAGCAAATGATCTTCCACACACGCAGAAAAATCTTACTGTTTCAGTTGAAGATGTTTTGCCTAAAAATAATATTAGTTTAAATAAATTAAAATTTTACAGTAAAGGTTGAAAATTACATTTCAGGTACATAAATAAGTAATGCATCCCAAATAAAAAAATTACAATCATTCACCAAACTTCAATAGAGACAATTTTTTTAATAATTACATTAAGTCAAGAAGTCATGGATTTTCTAGAAGTTACATGCATAGAACATTCCGACCCCCAATATTACATTACTGCATACAACGTGATCCTTAGTAATATAAAAGACATTTTATTTTAATAATAAATAAGTAGGTGACTGTTAAGTAACATAAATAGAAGATGATCAGAGAAGCAGTCAGGTAGAAAGAGATAAACACGTCCGAATATAAAACTATTTACAGAGTACCAATATTTCGATGTCAAAGGTCTTCTTCAGGGCTACCAAACCACACAGGAGGGAGACTTGGGATGTTGACTTGGGTTTTCTTTTTTTAGACGACATATTCTGTATGGTATCTCAATATCCATACTGATCCAGCATTAGGTAGTAGAAGTGATTTTACAGACTCTTTCAGTTTAACTAATCTCAACAATAAACCAGGAGCCAGCACAAAAACAGTTGAAACAAAAGAATGTAAAAGAACAGAAAAAAACAAAACATTTATTCATAGACTTTATCACAGTATTAAAAACACCAGCTCTATTTTTTTATTTATTTTTTACTAGATTCATGATTGTCAAAAAAATAAATAATAATAATAAAATTACAACCAGCGAATGTAATGATAATAAAATGAAAAGTTTAAGGTATGATAAAAATTACACGGTGGCATCTGCTCTCTCTTTATAAATAAACATACATACAATTGAATGCAAAGAAGAAATAATCATAAAAGCAATGGAAATAATACTGAAACCAAAAAAGAACAATTATATTAAGTAGAATCCTCCAATCGTTGAAGAAATTCAATTAATAACTACTGAAAGGAATAAAAAGTGAGGCTCTAGAAAAGATGAGCTGTGAGCAACATTAGAAGTTTTAATAACAAGATGTATATTAAAAGTTATAATAATTCTTAGCTTAAAATTTATTAAAAAAGAATAGACTGACAAATTTCTTTATTATATAAGTTACACACTTGCCGTGATAAAAGTTTGGATTCCTGAGCAAACGAAGCCATTATGTTTCATAATAATTGATACAAATGTGTATGAATAAAAATAAATATAAAAATGTAATTGTATTAAAATCTAAATAATAAGAGATTCATTTACAATTTGATAGGAAAATATCTTATAAGGATATTCTAAGAATATTTTAAAACAACTATTAGAGAACATTCTTCACTTTTAAAGACACTAAGCATAAAATAGAATGAAACAATGTAAAAAAATATCATCTTTACAATGAGTAACATAAGTTTTATGATTAACATAAATGCATATTAATAGATAAATAAAAACTTTTAATATCAACAGAAAAATTTACTTCAACAAAAACTATAAATTAATAATTCACCTTGGCCAAAGAATTTAAAAAAAAAAAAATCATTCTACTAGTCAGCTGAGGTAGATTTCCACAATGGAACAAACAATGTAACTTGCAACATATTACCAATAAAAGTAGAAAATTGATCATTTTTAATTAAATTTATAATGAAGATAACAAAGGATAATAAACAATTCAGAAAATAATATTAGTTTAATAACAATAGAAAGATATACAAACTAAAGTTTTCTCATCAATAAAAAAAAAAAAAAATGTACTTTCGATTTGTAATCATAAAATAGTAATCTCATCTATAGTAGTTAAAAGCAATATTTTAAAGTTTCATTGAAATAATTAAGGAAGTAATAAATAAATATGGAGGTTGCAGATTGAAGAATCACTTTGTTTTTTTTAAAATACAGACTTTGCAAATACCTTGTTATTTTTCTTGACAAAGGTGATAGGAGTAACAATTTTGCATATAACAGATATCCCATATTAATAGGAAAATACTTTAGTTCAGTTAAAACTTTTAGAGCATAAAAATAATGTTTCTTTAATAAACAACATTTTTAATGATACTATTCAATGGTATATCAGATGTTATTGGTAGACATCACATGCTGCGTTGAATACCTTCTTTTTTGTAGACCTTGAACTTCCGTGTACATAACCATAGCTATCAAGATAAATATCTGTACATCTATTTCTTTATTTCCATTACCATAAATGAAATTATGTAATCATTGGATTAAAAAATAAATAAATAAAAATAATAATTTTAAAAAAATGAATAAATGAATAAAATTAAATTAGTAGTGTTTTAATAGAAACTTTATAAATACAAATTTTATTGCACTTAATTTGAATTTAAATCCTGCAACAACATGGAACAGGTACAGTAAAGACATTCTTGGTTCTAAAGTTAATATAATCCATAGAATAAATGTGGTCTTAGAGTACTATAATGAATTAAAAACCAATTAAACAATTTCATTTCTTATGGTATGATATATAAAAAAAAAAAAAAAAAAAAAAAAAAAAAAAGTGATGAATTCAGGTCTTAATACTATTAAATAAAGCAATATAAGTCACAGAGAGATTTTATTAGTTAAGTCTCCACATTGAAAATGAATGCTTACCATGTGCAATTTCAAACTTTCCTTTTGTTTATAATTTTTACCACATATGTTACACGTGAATACTTTGCTGCATTCTCGACGAAGGTGATAGGTATAACGATTTTTATGACTGAATGAACTCCCACATTTGCAGTAAAACCTTAACGGATCAATTGGAGCTCTTTGGCCTAAAAATAATGTTTTTTTAATGATGTTATACTTCCGCAATAATTACATTTAATGGTATTACAAAGTTTAGAAATTAAATTTCACTGTTATTTTTAATCTGGCATATCATCTCTTCTTTCAAGGAAATTTTAATATTTAAGATGTACAACATATGTATTATAGGTACATAATATTTAGTAATAGATATTAATCAAACCTAAATCTATTTACCACCATTTCTATAAATTACACAATATAAACATGCACTCAAAAAGATTTAATCAAAACGTTCTTATGTACTCCCACTAGGACAGGAAGTTGCCCTACACTAACTATTCTAGGTTGTTGCCAGTTCATAATGGGAGAGTCAAGATTCATGATTCATTTTGTGTAACTGTCATGAAATAAATTTTAACCCACTCAGGTGGTACCAAACCCACGACCTTAATATTTATAAAAGCAACTATTATTAAGGAGGTAAAAAATATTGAGAGCAGCATTAGGTTTTCTCTGAGTTTAACCATTTCATAAGTCAGAGGACATATCTAACATAAGTAAATAATTTGTTTGATTTAACCGTATGTTTCTATTAAACTATGGGACATATTTGTACAATACATCAATATTAGACTATTTGAAATGCACCTGATGTACTGATAAAGCTCAACAAGGTAACTCGAAAGCTAGGCTTAAATGAAAGTAATGTACAACAGCAGCCTTAACAATTGAAAGAATTGTAGGTATTTCTGATGATAGATCAGCAATGAAATTATAAACAAAAAATTAAGAGCTAAAAACTTTAATTATTACATAATAAAATTAAAAAATTTAATGTAAACTTTTTTCTACTCCGTTAGTAGCAAAAGAATCCTTGAAGAGCAAGACACAGGGTAGTTACCCAGCTTCCCACTCCCTGAGACCGCACCACAGATAATCCAAATAGGCATCGAATTTCTTCTATTTAAAACTTAACTGACCCCATCAAACACTCTGTTTCATTCATTCTACACTCAGATACCATCACTTCTATTTAAAATGTTTTTTTATATTTTTAGTTCAATGTTCATTAGTAACACAATAAAAATTACAAAAAAAAAAATTGGTATCCTAGGCATTGTAATAATTACATTAAAAGAACAGAAAAGAAAATTATTTGTTATTAACAGAGCAAATTAAAAAAGAAAACTCAACATTTATAAATATCAACATAGTTGTAAATAAAGACAACAAATAAAATCAAATGATGCTAAAATAGAACATAAAATATATATATATATATATATATATATATATGTATATATTTTCAACAAAGATTTAATCTTGAAACACAAAGTAATAACAACCCTAAAGTAAGACTAGAAATGGACTAGAAAATATTTCAACTTAACAGAAAATTGACAAACAGCTAAATGAAAACTTAAATATAAGATTAGTATTTTTTATCACAAGTACCATTTCGCTGAAAATTACAAGTAAAAAACGCAGAATTATCAAAAAATCCTATGATAATTCTTATTTTGGATAAATATGAAGTGATTCGTCAAAATATTTAACTTGCTACAGCTGGCAGCAGTAGGTGCAAGTTTATTTTTCTTCCTCAAAATGTAATTATGAAATACAAACATATTTCTATTGTTTATTCCAAACTTTGATTATTTAAAAGAAAAAGTTAAAGAATTTATAAACAATTGTAATAATCGATAAAGGGGTTGATTAGCACAATTCAAAAATTATCAAGTACTTAAAACATTTTAAACAGCTTGTTGTTGCTACTGATGTTTGTCTTTCATAAAAACTATACAATTATCTTTAAAAATAAGTTTACATATTTTAAAAAATACACTATCATTAGTTAACTGTTCATTGTTTTAAAGAATGATGAGAATTTTTAGCGTTATAATAGAAAATAATGAAATAATTTCATTTCAATCTTTCAAAGTATATGTTTTTTTGTTAGTTTTTTTTTTTTTATTAGAAAGAAACAAATTCTTTAATTAAACAAGTAACTATGATCCAGTTGTTTATAGAAGTAGATTAATACACAATAAGTTAAAGAAATCATCTCAATCTTTACAATCAACATTGAGTTAAATCTTTGTAAATAACACTGTTACCGTATGATTTAAAAATTTTATTTTCTATATAATTTTTATCTCTATGAATTCATTTTACAAGTGGGCCATGCATTCTAATTATGTGTTTAGTGAGATTAGATTTAATAGAAGTTTCCTTTTCGCAAAAGGTGCATTTGAATTTTCTTCCACACTCATATTTCTGGTGGTATTTCCAATGAAATTCTCTCCGGAACGTTCTACCACATTTACAAAAATACCTTGGTTGTAAACCTAAACAGAAACAAGAGTCAATCTGGAAAATGAAGAAAAAAAAAAATCATTAAATTATACTAAACCCATTATGGACCACCATTGCCAAAAATAGTTATGTTTCTTAATGGGTTAATGAAAACTATCCATAATCTCACATAGAATTATAAATTATTAAGTAAATGAAATCATAAATATATAAACTTTCACTTACTGGCATTTGCGGTAGACAAATAATAAATACAAATCACCTCACTAAGATAATTCGGTAGCCTACTCATCTTGTTTTGGTTATAGTAAATAAGTGTCTCAAATCCTCAACACCAATATCTTTTAAAAGGAACAAATCAACCAAATAATTTTGATAGTCCCTATAGTTGTTATAAATTAGAGTTAGATTTCTACTGTTCCTACATAATTTTCTACAACATTTCTGAAATCTGTTTTAGGTTCTTCAAATTCTCTTAACAAGGACGAGTTTACTGATATCCCTTTAACTTTTATAGTAACCAGCTATTGAACTTAAGTCTTAGTAGTTCATCAGAGAGAACAATATAGCTATATCAATGGAGATAGTCGTGGGAGAAATGATTTATTTACAACATTTGATAATTATAATCCAATTTCATTGTTAGCAAAATCACAAAGAATATTTGTCTTATTAGATATTAGTAAATTAAAAAAAAAAAAATAATGTCTTGAAATCAAGAGAAATTACAGGAGAAAAATTATAATTTATATCAGATGTTTTTTTTAAATAAGTATTCCAAAAGAACGAACAACAAATAATTAAAAAAGCAAATCCAATAGAAATAAATTTATTAAAAGTTAAACAATTTAACTACTTCTGTATAATTCAATGTTATGATTATCTTCTAATGTTAAAACAGGTGCCAATGTATGTACATACAACTAATTATGCTTTTCTCTTATAAATATTACTTCTTTTTTTTTTTCAGAAGTATAGATAATTTCTTTGTTATTATTAGCATTTTTGCAGTCCTTTGTTAATCAAACATAGACAAACAATGTCTGATCATATCAACCACTTTGTTATGATAACTAATTTATTTCCATCTTAACAGATTAAAAAATAATAACAATAAAAGAAAAAACAAAATATGCTATTTAAGAACAGAAATATTTCAAACCAAAACAACATTAATCAAATAAAGCTAATGATAAAATAAAATAATTATTGAGATTATTACAGTAATTGTTACATTTATGAGAAGGTGGGTATTTTTTTTTTTTTAAAGATGTCAAGAAAAAAAGGTCAATTACACAATTTCACTCAGTAGCCCTATGGAAGTTAACTTTATAGATAATGTATACTGGGCAAAAAAAGTCTGAAAACACTTATCAAAGTTTTGCACTTATGCTCCACTAGTTGTTTGTTTCCAATTTTTTTTTCGCTTTTTGATGGCCATCGAAGCCAAAAATATTAAATCGACTTTTTTCTGAGAAAATAACAGATTCCCAGAGGGATGGAAGCTTTTGTACATACTCTTCAACAATTGGCAAATGGCATTGATTTAACTTGCTAATGAATGGTTTCTTCCTGGCGATTTGACCAAATAAATGTGTTTCCAGACTTTTTTTGTTATAACAGTATATTTTTTTTTTACTTCAACATTTTCTGTTGACTGCTGTTGATATGCACACAATGATACATTGTGTTAAAAATAAAGATTAATGTTTGTTGTATAAAATAAGAGTAGTTTCACTATGGGAAATTGCTTATTTTAGACAGGAGGAGCATAAGCATAAGATTTTGGGAAGTGTTTCCAGACTTTTTTTTGTCCAGTGTAACTATTACATCAGTATAAATTTCTAAATAGAAGGAAATCAGTTATTAAACTTTTTTGAAAGTTTTGGCAACATAAAATTTTTCTGTTTTTTAAAGGTTCATTAAAAAATAAAAAATAAAAATAATCTAAAAATTGGTGTTTTTATCATTTGGAAAAATATTCTTTCAATGAATATGTAAGTCAGGTTATAAACTTTTAACAAGTCAAAAGCTGAAAATTAATTTAATTATTCAAATTAAACGTTCAACTTTACTGCCTTGCTTAAAAAGAAAACATTAAGATAAAATAGATAAAACTAGTTACTAATAAAATAATAAAATTATGTAGTTCATTGTTTAATATAATAAAGAATTATTACTTAGAATAAAGTCAAGAGTGTAAAACAAGCATTATGAGACAGTCAAAAGCACTTATCTAGAACAGGAAGATACTAAAATAAGCAATCAGTCAGACTAAAAGAAAAAAAAAATACTCATAAAATACTGAACCATCTTAATAAT
Source organism: Euschistus heros (assembly GCA_003667255.2). NCBI lineage: Eukaryota > Metazoa > Arthropoda > Insecta > Hemiptera > Pentatomidae > Euschistus > Euschistus heros. The sequence goes on from RCWM02000004.1 coordinate 2,560,707, forward strand.
AATCATTGCTGAATGTTTGAAAATAAAACTAAATCTGTTCATATCTTGTAAGTTTCATGTATTGTAATATATAACTATAAATGAAAGAATTTCCTTGGAAAAAACAAAAGCATACATATCTCTTAAATATTAATTATAGCTATATATATTTTAAATCATAATTCACTAACTGCATTACTTTATAAAACAAATAAATCATCATGAAAAACAAAACAAAACATATTTCCAGCACTATTAATACATAATACAAATATTATCCTAACATTTCAACTATTATTTAAAAATGAAAATTTAGTTTTGAATTCTTAACAATCACTATTCGACTTTATTAAACCTTTGTTATAAAAATTTAACAATCGAACAAACAAATATTTAGTAACATACAATAATTACCTTCCATTTTTTTTGTTTATTAAATACATGGTAATAATAAGTAATATAAATCTCCTATTAAAACTTATAAATATAAATTGCACCATAAGTAAATATCACTGAAACGCAGGACATCTTATACAGCTTCACTTTCAATTTTAGGTTTAAAAAAATTGGTTAGTATAAAAAATTGTAAAAAAAAATTTAAAATAGAAAAAATAAAAATTAGCAACAATATTTAAACTAAATATTAAACAATGATTAAAATACTAACTTCTTTTCAGGTGTATTTAGTACCTGAATCTTGCTGCTTTCTTAAATTTGAAATAGGAACTGTAAAGTAATCACTTTTTCTCTTCATTACCATTTAAAAAATAAACTCCACAACAGTTATCAGCTAGTGAACAAAATCTTATCAAACTTAAAAAAGAAAACAAAAGCTGCCACTGACCTCAAAATGATAAAACTCCAGTTGAGAAAACAAAACAATATTAATATACTCAGAACCTCAGATCCCATAAACTAGCAACTGATATTTAGTAGCGTTCAACAGTATCACCATAAAACGTGTGATACATCACAATGTTTCCTTAATATATATATATATATATATATATATATATATATATATATATATATATATATATATATAAATATCTGGTACTGCTATTGGTGGGAAGAACTATACTGGCACAGTACTTTTTGCAAAGAAGAAGACAGCTAAGAAGAATATGGCACCCAGCCCTAACAATAGTGAGAGTGTCAAGATTCATTTTACAGGACTGTGACAAAATAAAAATTAACTGACCTCGATTAATACTAATTTAATATCATTAGAAATTAATAATAATTTCTCCTGTTGAATATCAAGAAAATTTATTAATTAAATAAATGAAGTCATTTTCCAAATGAGAAAACCATTTATGAACAATGGGTGAGGAACTATAAATACAGAGATCTCATTCATTGTGGATAAAACAATTTAAAACCAATAAAATAAGATAGCATCATTTAAAAACTGCTTTTAAACAAAGACATGAGAAATTTAGATTTAAAAAAAAAAAAAAAAAATCCAATAATATTAGTGTTTATAAGTAATATTAAATAATATAAATTAAAATTAGGAGATTAATTAGATAAAAAAAATAAAGTTACAAACTTCAATAAGCATTACTTCTAATATCATGAAACTTAACTAAAAATAAACGTAAATTACAAAGGAACTATGTGGTGACAAATAGGAACTATAATACCTATTACTAATCGATTTCAAAAATGTCAGCTGGAACAGTAATATTCTAAATGGTTACAATTTGATTTACAAATATGAAAAATAAACTATAAAATGATAAAAATTTGAGATAAGGCAGGTGGAAAAACAATAAATATAAGGCTATCAGAAATATCAGTATTTTTTTTTTTTGAACCAAGATAAACAAACAGTTGATTTTTATTTTCAGTCTTACTCAGTTAAAAGATTAAAAAAATTTTTTTATAATAATAAGTAGTAATTAAACAGCTAAATGGATGAAAAAAATATATATAGTGGCTCAAAACAGTTAGGGCAATACATGTTCAATTACAACAAGAACTTTACTGGTGTGCTTAAGGTGGACATGTCATGGTTTGAGGATGCATGGCTTTAAATGGAACTGGAAAATTGTGATTTATAGAAAAAACTATGATAGCCGATATTTATATCAACATTTTGTACAATAATTTAAAAACCAGTGCTCAGCAATTAGATTTGGGTGATCATTTCATTTTTCAAAAGACAACAACCCCAAACACATGGCATGAAAAACTAAAGAATAGCTTATTTATAATGAGCAGATTCAAATCAAAAGTCCTTCTCAAAGCCTGGATTTAAATTCCATAAAGAATTTGAGTCGGATTTTGGACGTAAATATTAAAAAAAGGAAGATTACACCAATGGAAACGTTTAGAAATGTTACACCAATGGAAAGCAATTTTAATAGAAGATTGGCCAAAAATTTATAGTGCAGAGACTAAAAGAAATTTAGTGCACTTGATACCAAGGAGGTTGCAAACTGTTATTATTATTTTTTTTACCAATATTTTTTTGAGCTTCTTTTTTTTCATTATATATTATTACTAAAAGAAGTCTGGTTAAAAAAAAAATGTTCACACAAGATAATATTGCAAAAATTGTTTTACATTTAAATATATATATTATTAAAACTAAATTTCTTGTTATTTGGCTTTAAACATATAAAAACATGTTTGGCCAATAAATTTTTGAGTCACTGTAAATTATGACTAAGGACAGCTTAAAAGTTAGGACAGAAGCAATCCTCAAAACATTCCTGATTTTGGGATGAAATCAAAGACAACAAGAATGGGCACTCGGAGAATAATCACAAGAGCAGACATAATATAAAACCTAAGCCCTTATCCCTCTAATTTCCTACATAGAAGATTTGTAAACCTTATTTATGTTTATAAGTCTAAATGCTTGAAGTTTGAATAGTTCACAACATCTTTTTTGAACATCAAAGATCTCTGTTATAATCGTGAAAAAATAATAATAATAGCTACTGAGAGAACAAGGGAAATGAGAGAAAAAGACTCATAAATGTAAAAGCAGTCTTATGTTTCATAAGTTCCTGATGAAATTAATTCCAGATGGATGATTATGGAGTGAAAATAGTCATGAGTATAAGATTTTATATTAGAAAATACAACCTACAGTTAATAAAAAGCTAACAGAAAAAATTGGCAATATAAAACAAAACTTAGATAAAAAAAAAATTTATTTTTTTTTAATTATGAGGATTGTTATACCAAAGATAAAATAGTTGGGATTTATTCAAAATGAAGCACATAGAAGCAGTAATTTAGCTCGTATACAGATACAATATATTAATATTTTATGATAAAATTAGTTTAGTTGACTGTACGATATAATGGATGAAAAATATGGTGAGAGATGCAGTCAGGTACATATCAAAATTCAAAAAACTTTATATACATCGAGTGCCAATGTTTCGAACTGCCTTGCAGGTTTTTAGTTCATAAACCTGACTGCATCCCTCACCATATTCTTCAGCTCATGTTTTAATGTCATTGGCTTGTAATATTATAATTTTAATTATATTAATTATTGATATTCCTGTACTGTTGCAAAATATAATTTAATATAAACTGAGAATAAAAATGACCACAGTTAAGATTTTTGATACTTTGATTTGACTTTCATAGGTATCCCAGGAAAATGATTCGGTCCTTCAGAAATAGAAATCATAACGTGGAAGAATGTAAAAATATTCTTCAGGCATAAATTCAAACCCTTATTATGTACCTTATTAAAGAGTACAAATTATAACAGAAGTAAGATAAGAAAATATGTATAAAAAAAATTTAACAAAAAAGTGACAATATTTTTTTAAATTCCCAATTAGCTTCATAATACCTACATTGTTAATTGTAAAATACTTAATAGATATTAATTATTAAATAACAAGAAACCAGAAAAAAATTGAAGTTTTTTCTTTGTTCCATGATATAACTTCGATTATTTGCTACAGTGTATTTCATCAAAAAACCAATTAAGTTGATGATACAACACATAGCATGCTTTCCCATGAATTATAAAAAAGGTACTTGTTATATCAGATCAGATAACTTGAAATCATAAATATTTCTTCATAAAAAAACTGCTATGAAGTAAAGGAATGAAACAAGAGCATCAATTTTAAATTCATTTTAATATATTTATAGAACTGTAAATTGAAATTTTCAACCATTAAGCTGTTCTTTTCTACCTGTAATACTACCAGTATCATAATGCAAATAATAAAAAATTACAGCCCATTCAAAATTAAGAAAAGTAGCAAGAAAATGTACACAGAATGCATGAAAACAATAACATATTAAATAACATCCATATCAACTTATTTTAATTAACTCCAGATACAATTAGATAATCTAATTTTACAAATAGATTAAAAAAAAAAAAGTAAGTAAAATAAAAAATAAAGAACTATCCAAAATTAAATCTTAAAAATACTGGAAAAAAAAAAAAAATGTTATTATTAATACAAATATAACTTATTTTCATTGTAAAAATAATTCATATTTCTTTCCTTCTAGTTTGATAATTACAATAAATACATTCCAAAAATGTTATTGTAATAATAAATTTAAACCAACAATGAACTTATGAAATTACTTTAAACTTTAAATAGCCATCATGCAATGTAGGGACATTTTCTATTAGTGATTTATCGATGGGTGTAACTTTTTCTACTATTTCATGGATGTCTCCAGCGTCTTTATGTACATTGACAATATGGGTTTTTAGATTGCCCTTTGTCGACAGTCGCGATTTACAAAAGGGGCAAGGGAATAATTTACCACATTCTCTTCTCCTGTGGTAGGTCAGCTCATTATTATATCTGAAGATACGGCCACAATAACAGTTGAAACCTAAAAAGAATTCACTATCAGCTTAAATATTTATTTAACATATAAAATCTTAACAAATGGAATAAAAGAACACTTCAAATGCAATAGGAAATTATAGAAAGATTGCATCAGAGGAGTTAATACTTACTTCGGAAAAACAATGTTAAAATCTTGATAAAAAAAATAACAACAAAAAGCACAATAATTTTAAAAAAATGATAAATATAATATTTTATTGACTGCTATAAAACATATAATGCAAATACTTTAATAATAAAACAATAATTTAATAATTAATTATAATAAAACTTGTAATACAGTTCAGAAAAGATAAATATAATTTTTACAACAGCAAACACTCCATTGCAAAAAGCATTGGCAGATTTAACTTAGTCATTTTCAGGATAGGTTTTTCTCAACTTAGATTTAATTGATATCCGTTCCATTACCCATGGTTCGACCATAATCTACAATGTTTTTATTTCCTGTTTATTTAAATTGGTGTTTGAAAATCATGGCCTGCGTGAGACACTAGGAAATACGAATTTATAATACCTGGCCTGTAGGTGAAAGTGAATACTGATCCTGCCATGAGTTATGACAATCTTCTTTTATTGCTAAATAAAATCTGTAAATGAGGCCGAAATTTTTACCTGTTCGCCGGTGATCGTAGCATCATTGGCTAACTTATCAACCTCTTCGTTTCCTATAATCCCAATATGAGCTTTGACCCATAGTAAAGCAACCTGTTTGTTGTTTTGTATGCATGAACTATGTACTTTTATAATATCTATTAACATATTGTTTAAAAAAGTAATTGTTTAGTAAATAAAAACCTCATTTGAATTTTTTTAAAAAACACATGTGTTATTACAGAAGCTGTGAGATTGAGGATCGTGTTAGCAAGTTTCTGCTGTATATACTCAAATTTATTATCAATCAGACCTTCTACAAGTCCAGCCACTGCTTGCAATGTTGGTCTAACATCAGTTTGCATAAAGTAGTTTTAATAAAGTGGGGTTGATTTCTCAGGCTTAACTCCATACACTTGTTTAATGAGAGAAATGTATGTACAATATGGAGGAACATGTTTTTGCAGCTTGTTTATGGGTTGCATGCCTCTATTTTTATTAAAATAAAAATTATATTTATATCGGTCGCTTAAAAACGCACTGACTAGAAGAATTATTAGGAGGCCACAAATCAGCAACGGCCTATCAAGCTAATGGAAGAAGCACATTTATTTACTCTTAAAATCCCAAGAGAAACAACTACACATACCAAAGAAAGACAGGTCAAATAAATCTGTTATATCTACACAGAACTTAATAATAACCAGTATAAGATTCTTTAAATTTTCATGTATACCAAAAAACATAAGTTTTTTGCTCCATGCATTAAGATTTTGGAATCAGTTTATGAAAATTCAACATGAAGGATTTTAAATAGTGAAGAAACCTTCAAATTTTTAACCAAATCCTTCAAAACTTACTTCTTGAAGGAATCATTAATCTATATATATAAAGAGTGTTATTCTAGAAGGGAGAATGTCTGATAACCATAGTTATGAAAAAAGAAAATACACAAATTACTAAGTCTGGATTTTATATTATTGGGAACAGGTTCTTCAAACTCCAAAACATGTGACAATACTCTTTCTAGCCTTTATGTGACCTATGTGATAGTTACATTTGACTATCCCTATTCTAGCCTAAAACCCTTCATAAATATATATATTTATTTATTTATTTATTAATAAATGTTTCTACCAGAAACTGAAATCGTAGGTTTATTTTAATAAAAATATAAAAAATATGAAACTTTAATTAGGATTCAGGCACACAATTCTATTAGTCAATACACAGTAATAAAGTATCTTTCAAGTTGAGAGTCATTCTTACTTAAAGAAACAAAATTTTAATAGTGAACATTTATAAAAAATTGTTAACTCAACCATAAGTCTTAATAAAGAAAAGATACTACATCCATTTAAATGTATGGAATAGTATAAAATGAATACATATAAATATCTCATTAAATACAACATATACAATTATTTTCTGACAATAAACTCTTCCTAAAATTCTCCATAACTTTCATTGTCGCTAATAATCACAGCCTACAATTGCACTTAAGCAGTTCAGAAATATTTAAAATATCATAGAATACAATGAATCCTTAAATATGAATTATAAATATAAATATAATATATTTATGAGGATAAATGGGCAGTCGATCAACCAATCCATTAACAGAGCTGAGTAACACTAAGACTAACGATATAAAGGAAAGATATTTAAAATAATATCGAACAAATTATCACAAACATAAAATAAATTATTAAATATTACAATACAAACAATGAAATAATTCAATTAAATCGAAAAACAAAACAAACCATAAATATCATAATGTTAACATCTGTCAAAGTTCGAAACATAAACTTAAACAATATTGTTTCATAATAAATAATGCTATAAGCTCTCATTTACAAGAGAAATGATAAGATGGCTTATGTTAGCATCCCTTCCCTCCATCAAAAAAAAAATAAAAATATTTACAGCAATGTAATATGGAAATACATTTTTCTAGAAACGTAAAGTACAAAAATTTAAAAATAATACTAATTTTAAGTTAAATTTGGTGATGTCATTAATAAAATATGAGTAAATACTGTAACTATTTATTAATAATAAATTATGAATTTTATTTTAAATTCAGAACTTTAATTTTGAAGAGTAAGCAAGATAAATTTATTTTACTTGTTTAATAATTATTTATTTAAAAATAGATTATGTCATACCTGCATTTTTAAACAATTTCTGTATATTTGAATACATTCAAAATATGAAGAGACTCAAAGACATTATGAAAAAGTTCAGTGTCAGCAAACACTTATAGGAATTTATAAGCAACCATAAACCTCCATTGATTTCCAATACATAATTGGGGTAGAGGGTAAAACCAAAGTGCATAAATATAAACACTTAAAAAAGAAATCAATGGCATACATATACATAAATTATTGATTTAATATTTGAAAGCAGCAGCTCCACCAGGTACCAAAAGTTTAGGTAGATAATAGAATCAACAACGGTGGTAGAAAGGTAATTGGTATGATAAATTATTTCCTCTAGAGTATAAATCTTTACAAAAAAACAAAGAAACTGATATACAGCCTGAAGTATAATACTAACCGGCACTTGGACTTTGACACTTGACAAAGTTAAACTAATAACTTAAGAAAAAGAATTTTGGCAAAGCAAATGTGTTTCTGAATCTGCTTAGTTTTCAAGGATGGTGCATGTAAAAAACTACTACAAAACAAGACAACGGTAATGAAAAGAAATAGAGATGTAACAAAAATAAACAATTTTTTCCTCACTGGGAAAAACCAAAGATCATGGATATGACAATCTATATTCAAATGCTTTTCCCGATACACATTTTAGAAATAAAAGGGTCAAATTACTTAAATTAATTAGTAAATTAAATTAACAATTTATCACTAATCAAAATAAACAAAGTTGGAAGAAAATAGGGATTCCATATGTGACTTTTTCATTCAAACCAATATAGCTTCTAAACAGTAAATCTTAGTGACAAATGTTATATAACAATATATATCTCTATTAAACCGTCAGCGAATTTTTGATCAAAACAACAATAAAGCTAGAGCAAGTCAAAATTTTACATTTTTGTAGGTGAAAAAAATGTTACAAAAAAAATCTTCAGCCAAAAGACATATCCATGTCAAAAAAATAAATAAAGTGGAATGGTGATTTAAAACTAATTTTTACAAGTCCAATACAGTATTGCATCAATGACAGAATGGGAGGTTGAAGGCAGAAGAAAACGAGACTTAGTAAACAACAAATAAATAAATTAGAAGAAACTATTAGTTATTAGTTCTTTCAACAACGTGAAAGAAAATAGATTTATAATATCCCGAAAGGTCAATATTTATTTTGTAGGAAACCCATTGCGTTAATATTGGAAATGGGTTTATCATTCTGGTTAGAACAGCTGGGTGATATTTGGGATAGCTCCTCATCCTTCCAGCCCTTGTTGGAGAGCATAAAGATGTTAAACCCAAATAAGCAACACTAACAAATTTGAAAATTTGATTGATATAAATCATACCTTTTTGATACTTTCCAAAAAAAATTAATTTCAAATACATGATAAAATCTTAAATAAAAAATTCTAAAAACACAATAGTTGTTTTAAATTAAACTAACTTTTAAAGAGTACAATAAAAAAAAAAAAGAAAAGTTATTTCACAACCATAATATTACAGTGTTGAAAATACTTTAAAAATACAATAATACTTTAAAAGCTACAATAATAATACAAATTTAAAACTGAAAGGTCTTTCAGTTAAAAAAAAAAAAAATGAACAGCCTTGGACTAGATTAAATTTTTATTATTAAATATATTGTTAAATCATTGACTCTTTTTTTTTTTTTTTTACTTTAGTGAATCATATCTAGAATTTTGGTCAAACTAATTCCACCCTTAAATATTACAAGTAATGATTATTTTGACATCAATCTATCTAAAATAATTTATCTCGGTTAGAAAAATATATTTACACATAATTTTATAATACAATCATATTAAAATATATTTTCATAAAATATGGATAACGACTTATGACAAACAAAGAAGAATAGCTTTATCAAAACTATCACAGAAAAAAGAAAAAAAAACACAACAAGTTCTCTCTAAAGTAAAATAATATTATATTTTAGTTTAGAGGGATCTTGTTAACCTAAAAGGGTACAGTAGAACTCTTACAATTTAAGGACGACAAAGTGATTGTTCTAAGCTGAATATGCATAATAACTCTGTAACTTAATATGTTCCAAAACTGGTCTGAAATAATTGATCAACTAGAAAATAAGTTAATGTAATTTTTTTCTCAAATCAACTATCCTTTCCGTCGAAACTAGAGTATTTGAACCTTCCTGTGAATGGGCATATAAAATGTGCTGATTAAGAGAGTGTTTGCGGCTGTAACTACGAAAGCACAACGGGCACGTGAATGTGAGCCCACATTCATTCCTCGTGTGAAATATAAAAGACTTCTTTGTTCTGTACATCTTGGCACAAGAAGTGCACTTGAAATGAAATCCTGAAAATGAAACATAATTAGTGCCATTTGGCCAAGATAAGAATGTTAACTTCAAAACAATAAACTCACCTTCAGACTAGTTCTTGATTTATTCAACACAGTCGAAAATTGTTGGATATTTAATTTATATCAATTGATAACTAAACTATAAAATTTATAAGATAAATAATCATATCACAAATCCATAATGAAAGAAATGCATCTCAAAACTTCATTATTATTGGGTTTTTTTTTATTTGAACCTGTTTCTAAAAGGCAAACTAGCCTTCGATATTGGGCAAAAATAATCCATATGTCTCATTACCAAGGATCAACTGTTGTAACAAGAAAAACACAGCAGGCCCCCAAACATATAAATTATTGAGTCTTAAATAATGTCATAGTAAACATACTTTTTTAGTAGCTCATTTCATTCTGGATGGGCGATAGATATATTACACAGATAGATAAAAACAGTAATTCAAAAATGAGATTTTCTAGTTAATTGTGATTCATATTCTACTAGTAAGGAACCAAGAAAATATATTTCTACTACTTTCAATATAAAACATTATTATACACCCTAATTATCAAAATTTTTGTCCGTTTATGAAATTTTGTTTATAGAATCAAAATAAACTATTTATTATTATCTAAAAAATCATAATCATTGTGAGGGTTTTGATCCAGGAGTAATATGACTGTACTTACTTAGTGTATGATGAGTGAATTTACTTATTACGGCAATTTTGTTGGACTATTAAGGTTTATATGTTTTTACTAATTTTAAGTTTTTATTTAAACAAATTATATTTTTCCACAAAAAGTATCGAAGAAAATAATTGGTTCTCCAAGATTGCAAAAAAAAATGTATGGCTCTTACTTCAAAAGCAGTTTTACTTTAAAATTATTTTCATTATTAATTATAGCAATCAAGAATTATTTAATAAGAACAGTGTTTATTAAACAACAGTAAAAAGTGTGGTTACAGAATTTTACCTTTAACTGCATCAAGCAGTTGGTAAATACAAAAAAAGTATAGTCAAACATAACCTTGTAATCCATTGTTAACCCTTACTAAAAATTTTCACTAATCAAAATATTGCCAATTCAAAGCAGCAATTGGTATTTTTTTTTAGGTTTTATAAATAATGCTTTCGAAATAATAATAATAACTAAAATATTCTGTAGAAACATTAAGGTACTTTATTAATTCAAATTTAGAATTTAAAAAAAAAAAAATCTTCAAGCCTGTGTAACTCATACTACAATGCAAATGATAAAAAAGTCAATAGTCAACATCAGTTTTTTTTTGTTTTTTTTTTTTATTTTAAAAACATATTCTAAAATATTTAACAATTCATAAAAACAAAATTACAACATGAATAAAGCAAGGAGGTAACTAACTAATCACATCATTTAGTCAAGACAAAAGAATTAAGACTAGATCTATAATTGCACATTTTCCATTAACTTACGAAAATATAATGATAAAAACCGTTGGTTTATAAACAACATAGAATTGAAGATCATCGATAACAGTTTAGCCATAACAAATAATTTCATAATAACATTAGGTGATAACTTAAAATACTATAGTTTGATAAATTCATAAAATTTTAAATATTGATAACTTCATAGATATATCAATTCAAAAAATAAACATCAATAATACAGCGATAAGAAGTGGGTGGGTAGTTCAAAAACTCTAAGCTGTGTTTAAGAAATTTCCCATTGAGGAATGTAGTATAAATACTTTACATAATTTTAATTTTTCCCCGGGCTTGTAACATTTTTATTTAAGACTGTTTGTGAATTATTAATAATATTCTGTTTTAAAGTTTGTAGTTTTCAAAATATCAAATTAATTCCATAAGCTCTTACTTTCATAACATCCTATAAGTTCCCTGGAATAAACATGTAAAATTTTAATTAATCAATCATTTATTTTTAGGAATTCAAATAATAAATTTTCTATTATTAATGAAAGTTCATTTGATTTTTTTTTTTTTTAGGCAGGACTTTTTTTAATAAGTGGTAACTCAACTATTCCCACAAGGCTCAGTAAACAAGGATTTTTTTTTTATTTTATTTTTTTTAAAATCATTTTTGGCTGAATTGTCAAATGAAATTCAGAAATGTCAAACCAAACCATTGTTAAACTTTTCAGTGAATATTTTACCTTGTAACTACACATTAAAACTTTTTTGTTTAGAAAACATACATAGAACTACATATCCTTGTGCATGACCTATAATTATACAACAATAAATACTTAATTCTCCATAAAAAAAAATGTTCCAGACTGAGTTCAAAATATTTAATTCAAGAACAATTAAATTTAAATTGAGTCTACATATTAAATGCATACCTCAAAAAACAGTGCCTAAACATATTAATTATAACTGTGAGTAAACACATAGATCATTCTTCAATTTAATTTAATTCTAATTCTGAAATCTAATCTAACAATGTCATTTTATGAACCATTCTCTTATGCCTTTTCAGATCTGCAGCTCTGCGGCTTTTGTAATGGCAGTGGACACAGTTGTAGAGGGGTTCGGTACCGCATTCCTTCTGGTGTGACCTGTAGCTGTTCCATGTCTTGTATACGTTGCCACATGTACATTCGTAAGGTGGGAATTTACACTGATATGAGCCGATATGGTTTAGGAACTTACCCTGTGTTTTGAATACTTTACCACAGTTGCAGATATAACCTGGAACAAGGGTCTATCTTAGATAGTATTAACATTTTATTTTGATAACCAATCCGTTCTTTGGTTCACAGAAATTATAACTACATAAAGGAAAACATATTGTAATAAGCTACATAAAATACATATCTAGCGATGATTAAAGAATTTGAAATTGAGTTTAAAATCATCATTAATAAACTGATGAAAAATCAGAATTATAATTACCATTTCCTATCAACAGACATTGAGAGATAAAGAATACGGACTACCGACCCTACAATCAGGCACAACATAGCAGAGAAAAGACAAGATGTCAGAAATCAAGGGAAAATTTCAAAAGATATAACTAGATAGAAGTCTAACAATGAGAACCAAGTAATTCCTTACTCCTAATGTTCTATTTCAATGTTCCATAAAACAATACATCATTCAGAAATTACTAAAACTATATTCATTTCAACCACAAAATATCTCTATTATTCAAGACAATCAGCTCTATATCAAATCGACAATACTAAAATTTTATCCCCTGAAAATAAAGCATGTCCCAGGAATCAAGCCTGTTCCTACACGCTTAATTATATAATAGGCTTATCACCAATGATCATAGTAAAATATAATAGATGAAATAATAAAATATAGCAAAAATATAAAATAAACATTATAGAAAAAATATATTTTCTTCATAAGACAGTCCAAGTACATAAAGTAACAGAACTAATTAAAAATTATTATCCCAAAATAATAATTAAAAATAATTTCCATAAAATAATGATCTGGATTGTTAAATTTTATTTTAGCTGAAAAGTCAAAAATAATACTTATTACTAAATGAAATACTACAACTTCATATGGTTTTTATTTTCAAAAATACAATACAAAATCTTTTGAGGAAGTAATATTATAAAACAAAACATCAATACATAAAAAACATACCTACATAATTAGAACAATTAACATCTATTAAATAGATCTTAAAATAAAGAAACAACTTAGGAAATAAATTCTTATATCATTAAAAAACAATTCTTAACATTTAATAACTACAATATTTTGTTAATTATAACAATAATATAGGCACATATTTAATAGAAATATAGCTTAATTTACTATCACAACGATAAACAAGCTTCTCTGTTTCTATAAAAATACAAACAATATTTTGTATACATTTTCTTATATTCAAAACATCAACGAATTTACAATAGCAAAAAATAACATTTTCTTTTAATTACATTAAAAGTAACAAAATAGGTTATTTTAATAGCCTAAATGCTATATTCACGCTAATAAGAAAACTATAATATGTTCTAATAAAAAAATATATCAATAAATAAATAATGATTTTGCAAAATGGAGGTACGAAAATAAACCTGAAATCAAGAACAACTTCAATACAATTCTAATGGAACTACAACACTAAATAAATATATACGCAAGGCAGAATAGGATACAATGTTATTTTTAAGCTTTTAAGCATATGCTAATACTTTAGTTAGTAAATGTAAAAATTCAATCCCTAAAAAAAGTTACTCTTTTCATTAAACACACCTTCCTGATTGTAAATTCTATCAATCAACCAAATTTTTTGAAAAAAAAAAAAGAAATTCTAATAAATTAATATTAACTTTAGGTTGTATAACTAAAATATATAGAAATCAGAATCACTGATTGTAAACTAAGTTAGAATCTAAATAGAGTACAAATAAAATCTTACAGTACTTATATCAACCGGTAGTGAATTTGAAATTGTTATAATACTAACAAGAAATTGTAAAATAAGTTTTCAAATAAAATGTATTTGTTCATTCAAGTGCAGAGATTATTTCAAATTTTACTTCCTTTTTTTTCTTTTCTTTTTTCTTTTTACCTTATGATCTTATAATCATAATGAATTAATAAAAATTACCTAATCTTAACTGCACAATTTTTTGACATAACTCAGGAAAGCATATTTATTAAAATAAAATATAATGAAAAGAATAATAATAATAATAAAAAGAAAATTTGGAATAATGGTGTGAGATAAAAGTATCATTGTTCTATTAGAAGAGCACAATAAAGAGAGAAATGGCCTGGTTGAGATTCAAAATATTAACGCTGATAAACAGAAACAATTAAGATTAATTAAGTAATGATATATACATAAAACAATATTTACTTTCAAAGATACTGGTAAAAATGAAACAAAGAAATAGAAAATTTCAATCCTTTCTGGATCTCATCTGGTAAGGTTTCAGATTTGTTTGAACTCTCTTCTTATAAGTGCCATGGGCCCTCTGAATGTGTACCGTCATCCTGAGACATTGTGTAGTACTATATTTGCATTTAAGGCATTTAAAAAGTGAACTACCTTTTTCATCTTTGATAATAGTCATACGAGTTTTAAGAGGTTTTGATGGTGATGATTCTCCAGTTACTGCGGAGTCTCCTGAAATTACAACACCTAATAAGCTTTTCATTTTTAACTTACAAATTAAAGCATTATTCATATGCTTCACAAAAAAAGAAGATATAATAAAAGTGACAATTTTATGTAGACATTTTTTTTAATAAAAATTTTAGAACACATATTATTATTAACAATCATTCTCCCTACAACTGAAAAAAACATACCCATTACATACCGTATAAGTTTCACATACAGATGATTAAATGACAAAAAAAAAAGGGCTAATAATAAAAAATAACACCAAACACATAAAAACATAAATGTTTTAATCATTTATAAAAAAAACATTTTTCTAATGTTTAACAGTAGATATTTTCTTGAAAATAAATTATTAACAAGTTTGGATACAAAATACTAACACTATGCACAAATTCATTCAGACCACAATGTTGTGAACATAAAAAAAATTAGAAAGCGCATTAGCATTTTCACTACGGACAATTCTAATATTAATCATAAGATCCTAGTTTTAGGTTATTCTCAAAACTGTTATACACTAGACTAGTACAAAAAGATTAATTGTATATCCTATTAATATGAGCAGCACATCCAATTTGTTTTTTTGATAGAACAAAATAAAAATAATCAGTGTTCACCTTGTACCAACTTTGATTTAGAATAATTTGTAGAATATAATCATAGTTCAGAGAATTCAACCATAATTTTATTTTTAAAAACAAATAAAACATTAATAATAATATCTTATTAAGTAATCAACAAAAAAAGTGTTTTCTCACAAAAAAAAAAATCAATAAATAAAAAAAAAAATCCAAGAACTATATGACGAAATCATTAAATCAAAAGTAATTATTATAAATAATAATAAGTAAAACTTTATTAATTTATCAATACTGATACAAATATTAAAAATTTAATATTTTCAATACATCTAAATGTCTTCTGAATTCATGCCTCTTAACATTAGTCCTTAGATGAGACTTGTAAGGACATTGTGAACATCGGAACCTAGGCTCCTTTCCACAATAATGTTTCTGGTGAGTCTTTAAGTTGGCCAATTGTTTGTATGATATTCCACATTCACACTGGTACAAACCTGATCAAATCATAAATAATTAGACATGAAAAAGCTTAGATTTGCTTTTGAAAAGAATTTAGGTAGAAAAATATAAACCATTAGGTGAATACATTAGGTAGAAGTATTCAAAACCATTTCAACTTTAGACAGTAGTCTTGAACAGTGGTTAGATATAACAATGTATTAATATGTGCCAATACTGATGAGCATTATTAAAAATTCTACATCGATAATATCATGAATGTGGAAGGATTGTAATGGGCCAACATTATTACTAATTTTGTTATACCAATATTAGGTCATATACATTAAAAACCAAAACAAAACATTCCTTTAAATTTTAATAGAAATCCCCAAGTCTTTTACAAAAAATATGGCATTCTAGAGATGGCTGCAGACCAAAGAAAGCCATTTGGCAACTAAACAAATAATATGTTTATCCTTCTAAGGAATCAGGAAGTGCCATTTCTCAGGACTTTTCATTTTAGTGCCATTTGTCAGAAAATATTTATGAAAAAAAAATCATTAATCAAGTAATTATAAGAAGCAAAAACCTCTATAGATCATGGATGTTTATCTTTAATTTACTGCTTCTGATAAAGAAAATGTCAGCCAATTTTCTATTTGAGCAACACCAACACAGCTAAAACATGTCAAAAAAGCCCCAACACTTGAAAAAAAGTAGGTAAAACATGACTTTTTTTCATTCAGACCAATATAACTCCTTAACAGTAGGTCCTAAAGACAAATGTTAAGAAACAAAAAATAACCTACATTAAATTTCTGATTAGGAAACTGTCATCAAATTTTTGATCCGAGCAACACCAACAGAGCTAGAGCATATCTTAATGTTACATTTTTGATTGTGAAAAAAAACATTACAAATTTTGAGGACAAGAAAACTATAGACTTGCAGCTAAAATATATATTCATGTCAACAAATTTTGATTCAGTATAAGAAAATAAAAGTACTGGACTATAGTGATAACCAAGTTAAGTAGTTCAGGTAATTTCGCCGCCCAATGGTCTCTGATTTGATCGTCCCGCCTACCTAACTGAGCTTAAAATGGAGAAGAAAAAATAAACTTTATTCTAGGACAACCTATCTCCTAAGAATGTTGACAGGATATCTATTATAAGTAGAGACCGGATTTCTGTGTTATTGCACGTTTACTTCGGTTTGATTTAGCGCTATCTAACCCAGGTAGTTATCTCATTTATAACCTAAGGATTCTTATTCTCAAATTTTATTTGGCACGAAATTGCACAAATTTGACTTTTTGAGTTTAATTGCACGAATTCGGGTTTTACTGCACGAAATTGCACAATTGAACCAAATTCATCAAATTTTATTCACTTGACCATTTATTCTTTGAAAATTCTACTTACGATTATTAGGCAACATTTATAACATTTATTTATATTAATTAGGTTAATTAGTTTAAAATTGAAAGTATAAAGTCGCTTAAAACAACTGTATTTGTGACCTACTACTTTTTAATGATCTTATTGAATTAGGAGCTTTCAGGATTTAGGTAAACTGGATCGAGGTACTTCTTAGAGCTAAGTCGTTTCCTAAGAAAAGAATACTCCCCGCTTCCCATTGTATTCCCCACTTCTGATTTAGCACAATGAGTCAGTTGTTGACAAGATTTCAAACAATCAACTTTGAAAATGCCAAAAACGGCCGCAAGTGTTTCTAGAAAATTGAAGCAATGGACAAATGAATATCCAGAACTGAGAATTGATGGGAACGAGGTGTTTTGTTCTTGCTGTGAGAAAACAATAGGCCACGATAGGAAACCGCAAATAGACGCACATTGCAAATCAGGTAAGTTGTATTATTAATTTATAAAAAATGATTTTAGCAAGAATCAATCAACTTTGTTCTATTATTCTCTCGAAATTTACTCATGGTGGACTAGAATTAAACTAAAAACAACTTTCTTGAAACGGTTGTAATTAAATTAATTTTTGTTCTAGATTCCCATAAACGACAGCTTGAACTTAAGAAAAAAAAAAAACCTGTGCAACAAAGTGTCGTAAATTCCTTCCAAGCATCCTGTAGTAAGAATGTGTTCTACGTTGACTTGTGTCAAGCATTAGTAGGGGCTAATATTCTTTTATTCAAACTACAGTCACCTTCTTTCCGAACATTTTTATCAACTTACACTCAGAAAATCATACCGGACGAAAGTAGTCTGAGAAAAAACTATTTAGAAGTTGTTTTTAACTCGACAATTATGAAAATTCGAGAAAAAATTGGAGACCACAACATATACGCTATGGTCGATGAAACTACCGACGAAAGAGGCCTTTACATTTGTAATCTATTAATCGGAGTTCTTCATCCGGAGATCGAACCGACACCATCGTTGATTTCATGTTAAGTAATTTTGAATACAAACCATGAAACGGTCTCACGTTTCATTAACGACAGTCTAATGGATTTTTTTTTAAAAATACTGAATACCAGAACAAAGTTCTGCTATTAGTGACAGATGCAGCTCCCTACATGATGGCAACTGGTCGTGCTCTGAAAACATTTTATACAAATATGATTCACGTCACATGCGTTGCTCATGGGTTGAATCAGGTGCTTGAAAAAGTGCGAGACATCTTCCCAGAAGTCAATAAACTGGTAAACAACGGAAAAAAGTATTTCTCAAATCCCCATCTCGTGTGGTAAAGTATCGCAATGAAATGCAATGTGAACTTCCGCCAGAACCTGTTTTAACGCGATGGGGTACATGGTTAAATGCAGCACTATTTTACGCCGATAATTTCCAAAGAATTAAAACCTTTATGAATAAATTAGAAGAAGACGAGATAAAATCAATTTTGAAAGTTAAAAATGTTTTAAATTCACCGACAATCATATCCGATTTAACGTTTATTAAATCGCACCTGTCAATCCTGTCAACCGCACTGATACGATTGGAATCCCGAAATCAATCTTTGCATTCCCAAATCGAAATTATTGAAACAATAAAAGAAGGTTTAAAACGAATTGGAAATGAAAAGGGAAGATGTTTATTTTCAAAATTTGAGTCTGTACTTGAGAAAAACTCTGGCTACATTCATTTAAAAAAATTAAATGATTGTATCAACGGAAAGGAAATAGAAGCTGATTCTCTGGATCCATCCACAATCTCATGCTACAAAAATTGTCCTATTACGTCCATAGATGTAGAACGTTCCTTTTCTTTGCTAAAGAACATTTTAAGTGACAGGCGGCATAATTTTACTGAAAAGAATTTTGAAATGTACAATGTCATACATTTTCACGAAAGTTTTAAAAATTAATTTATTATTTTGTTTATTTTTATTATATTTTGTTTGTTTAAGGAAATTTTAATAAATATATTTTTATTATATTTATTGAACAAATTTTTTCATATACTTTTTTTTTCTCTCTCCAAATTTTAAGTATTTCAGATTGAATTAACACTAAAACGGAACGTTTGTCGAAATGTGCTTAAATTTATTTAAGGTTGTTTAAGTTTTACATGTTTGTGTGAATTAATGGATTGCTGCATGTATTAAGTTTTTAAATGCACGTTTTGAGTTTTTTACTGCACGATTTTGCACATTTTGAGTTTTTTACTGCACGATTTTGCATATTTTGAGTTTTTTACTGTAAATTTTTTGATTTTTTACTGCACAAAAATCCGGTCTCTAATTATAAGTATATTTCAACCATTGGAGATGTATTGGCCGTATATACTTAGCTTTAAGATTGGATTTAATTATTATAAATTAAATAATAATTTATAATTGTAAATAATTATTTACAACTAGAGTTTCTAACTTCTGAGGGTCTTATAATGGTTAGCTGTAACAGAGGAAGCTGTACATTATATCACAGAACTGCTTCTTAAAAATATCATTCAAAGACCCTTTTGATTGCTTAAAAACTTTGAACATATTCAAAGAAAAAATAAAACATTTTCAAAAATTTCGCAGGCCACTAATTGGCCATCCCAGATTTTAAAATAATTTTTGATGTAAAAATTAATTTTTTTTCTCACAGTTTCTTAATATCGCAAAATGAAGCATTAGGGATAGCATTGAGCCATTTATTAACAACAGTCAACTTTATAATATTCTTAGTACCTCACTTATTAAAAAATAATAGAATATTATAAATAACAAAGAAGAAAAAAGACGACCATTTGGCGAGAAAAAAATCAATCATGCTGAGTAATTAAAGTAAAAAAAAAAAAAAAAAAAAAAAAAAAACACTTGGAAAAGGTTAAACATATCGATTCAATAATCAGCGCTTTCTGTGTAGAGGGGATGAATGAAGAACAAATTAATGCATGAAGAAATAAAAACAGACTGGAAAACTGAACCAGGAGTAACTGACAGCTATACACTTAATCAGATCACACACAATAATCTGTTACTAGGTTCGGAAGCACTAATGAAGACCAAATGCGTAAAGATAATAATAATTAAAAAAAAAAAAAAAAAAAAAAAAAAAAAAAAAAAAAAAAAAAAAAAAAAAAAAAAAAAAAAAAAAAATTATGCCAGACTGTCTCAGGACCGATTCAGGAAAAAACAGATAGTCAAAAACTTTCGAAGAAATTCTTAAAAACTAAGATGACATCACAATGTTGCTCATATTTATAAATATCATTTACGACTATTACAAAATGCAGAAAAAGAAAATCATTCTAGAGGAAAATACAATTTAAAAAAAATTACCAATTGGCAATATTACTCTAACATATAACAAGGAAATTATAATACTTTTATATAAACAATACAAACCAACGGCCAATCCTCACACGCGACGTCAATTCAAAGTCCTCTCCCTCGACTCTCAACAATCTCAAGTCTCATACAAGTAACACCCTTTAGGAAAATGGCACGTTCAGTTCCGGCCCTCAGTGAAATGTATCAAGAAGAAGAATAACGGAAAAGAAAATATTCACAAGATATTCAGGCGTCAAAAGTGGTTACAGAAACAGCGACGTTTATAAAACCTTCGATACACTGCTGTATAGCTCTCCATTTTCTTGAAATACGGGTTTAACATTATATCAGCGACTTTTATTCTCAAAACTTTTTATAATCCGAAGTTTTATAAATGTCCCTCACGGATTTTCGAGAGTCGAATATATTGAAAAGAGTTACAGGATACAATTATTATTAACGTCAATTATAAATATTAGAATACATTCCACAAGTAAAAAAAGCTCCAACAAATTTAAGTTATGTATTCATTTCTAAAAGAGTCTTCTAGGGTCTAACAAAGATCTAGTTCATTCAGCCATTGATCGGGGAGATCTACCCGAACTAGAGTATACCTTTTTACTTCGGAGGAAGGCAATGCTAGGTCCAACTTCTGTTCCACCGGTAGTAAACCATTTACGGGCAGGGCAATGCTGTAGAATGCCCAGCGATTGTCTGGAATATAATGTAGAATCTTCTTTATAACTTTAATTTTCTTTGGGTTTATAGGAATTTTCTCCAGAAAGGCATTTTGAGAAATTGACAAAAACAATGGAAGACTGTTACTTTGTTGAGTTTTTAAACGGTGAAAACGTTCCTCAACAATATCAAATCGGGTCCGGGTCCCTTAGATTTACTCTTGACTCTTCACACTCGGAACATACATCGATTTGCAGGCGACCGAATGGTTGAAATTGAAATTTTAACGAAAATATTTGAAAGAAAAATTACACTAAACATTTTGAAACTCCGAATGCTTGGCTAAGAACATAGTTTTCACAATTTTAACATTAAGTCGAGAAAACCAACAATTCTCTATAATATTTAAATAATGAATTGATATATGTATTTTTTGGCACATGGAATCACTTTATTTCGGGAACTAGCAGAATTTCCTCACAAATTTTTAAATATTTGATTTGGACTTTTTCAAAAAGAAAAATATTCTCAAAAAAATGTTTTTTTCCTTTCGAAATACCATAAATATACCAGAAAGCTACACAACAAACCTTCTGTCAATGTGATGGGAAAATTTGTTTGATTTGAATCTGTGCTATTTAGATTTATTTTTTGTACCGAGATTAGATTTGTATTTAAAGGCTTTGAAGACAAATATCCTGTTCATTTTGGGAATTGAAGCTGGTAATTTTCTCTATTATTTCATCCATTATATACAATAGCTTGATAATGATAGCATTGATAGCATACAATATCTTGAACAACTAAGACAAGGTAACTCAGCTATTTAAGATGTTAAAGCTGACGGTCAATCCAAAATTTTTGTAATATTTTTGAACTTATCAGCATTGGTCTTTTTCATGAAGCTGTAACGTTTGCTCACATAATTTATAAGTATTTTCCTGTGAATTCTTGCATTTTTAATAAATATTTGTTTATAACTACTTTGATTCCTCACAATTTTTTTTTTATTTAGAAGGAGAATCGCTTGCAACACTACTTTGCAATACGAACTGCGTCAGATAAAACAAACAGGTCTTAAAAGCTACTAAATAAATTGCACCTTCCAAAGTTATAAAACTTTATAGTATGGGTGGGAGATAAGGCAAGAGTCATTTTGAAAAGAGTAATCTCTAGATATAAGGTTTTTGAGGTATGGTATAACATTGTACAAATAGCAGGAATATTGAAAGCTGGTCAGTCTTCAAAACAGCCAATTCAATTCTATCCAACCCTTGATTTAAGCAAGACGACTTTATGACCTTAAACTTACACGTTTCGATCGATCAAAACATTGCATTCACATTCTAGGCCCAGAGGGATTAAAATGTGCTTGTACCAACTTAAATAACAAAAACTGAATATTGAAGAGTTAAAATGTAATGAATTTTGACCTTCCCACCATGGCTAGAATAGGTTGGTTACTAGTAGGATAGCCCGTCCTTCCTGCCGTTGTTGGAGTACAAAGGACATTAAGCCCCAATAAAAAAGTAGGAAGTTTTCCTCCTTAACTTACATTTCATTAATTATTTACTTGTTTTCATTTATTTCTTATTTATTCATTGTATCTTTTTGTTATGTTTCTTGATTCTCTAATTGACATTTTTTTTTTTTTAAATGAAATGCCATAAAAAAATTGTTTTGTTAATTTTAACAATTCTTATTTTTTTATTCCTTTGACTAATTTCTATTAATATATCTACAAGATATATAAATAATTGAAGTTTAGTTGGTAAGGCTACAAAACTAACACTTCAAAATACTTCACAGTGATGATAGGTGCGGGGAGGCAAGAATCAATAATATTTTTCTTGTGGATCGAATGTAAATAAGAGAGCTATATATAACACTTATATAATAATAATAATAACTTACATTAGAATTAAAAATCAAATAATGTCAAAAGAAAATTGATTTGTTATATTTATTTTTTTTTTATTATTATTTAGTAATATATACATATTTATATAATCCGTTAGATTAGAACCCGACAGTGTAGTGGTTCTTCAATCTGGTGTTATCACGCACACATATCACACACACCTTATGTTTAAAACAAAAAAATAAAATACAATGTTAAAATTGCCGCCTGTAATTTGTGTTCATCATTGTACATGCATTGTCTTCTGACTTCAGGAGGGACACCCAGATCCATGGATTATCTCAGTTTAGATCAAGGATCAAAGCAAGTATACGTAGTACATGTTTTTCGAATAGGTATATATTTACGTAAGTATGTACAATAATTTTTCGGTTATAGCTAATGTAGGCTTATCATAACTAAAGAAGGTAACATAGTTCTTATTGGTGAGGTTGATATTACATACCAACACCAAATGAATACAAGAACCACTACCTGTTATACTGGAATTTTTGTTATTCATGAGTCACACTAGAATAATATTAATATATTATAATTAATAATAATAATATATAAATAATAATAATAATATTAATATTAATTCACATTAGACTCTAGTGTGACCTTGAAGCGGGAATGTAATATTGGAAATATTAATATTGTTTGTTTGTTTGTTGGGGTTTATAGGCACAAAACCCTAGGGTCATCAGTGCCTGTGTAGTTATATATATAGGTATATTTTAACAGAAGATTAGAGTCAGGAAGGGTGCAACGAACAGAGGCGCACCCCCAAGGAGAGACGAGCTGCACCCGCCTAGCAGGAAATGCACCACGGGTTGCTTATTTATATGAATACATATTTTTTTCTATTTAAATTATATAGAAGCTTATAAGTAGGATGTGGATAAAAACCATATATTAATATTAATTTACAATATTACTTTTTTTATTAATGGGTAGCAATAAAATAATTGTTACGAGACCTAACGGATGGACAGTTACATTCTTGAAACCGAGTTAGTCCCTGTAAAAACATGTACCATGTTCAAAAAAACCTGTACCTCTACAAGTCATGAGGGGTCTTGGGTCCAGTACTTGGTACAACAGTATTATTTCTAGAACAATCATGCTCAACCGCCAGGTTTTTCCTCAAGTAAGGGTACCCTCTTAACATCGGCTGTTTATGTGCCAGAAGGGTCTCCAGACCCCTGAAGTCGGTCCACATATGAAGAAATAGAAATTAAATTTTATGCCTTTTGCCGGACTCGAACTCGGGTTTATGAGCTAGCAGTTCAGTGCCTTACCCACTGAGCTACCCTGCTCTCTGTCTCATGATTTCACCCACAACTAAATAATGGGCCCTTTCAAAATTAATTGCATAAATGTTGTTTTAATTCAATTCTGGTTACTAAAAGAAAAAACCTCAAATCAGAGCAATTTTAGGATTGTTTCTATGATTTGAAGAATAAACTATTTTTTGAATTGGACAAGACTATTAAAATTGTCTCTCTCCTTTAACAACTACTTTCTGACAATCAATTAAACCAGAAAAGGTTTTTAGGCAAGAAAAAAAGTCAATAAATAATGTAGAGATTGAATGTTCCATCAAATAAACTAATATCAAACCTCTAAATGAATGGAGAATAATAAATACCTTAATAATTACAATTTTTTTTATTTTTTTTTTCCCCTATATATAATGTTACTTTAAAATTCCTAGATATTGTATACTTTTATAACATAAATGTATAGAACAAACAAATCTTATTGTAACCAAGTGTTTATGTTAACTAAACAATGTACAATTTCATATATAATTATTTATCACAGCACGCACATAATAGACACAATAATTGAATTGTAAAATTTAAAAGTAAATAATCAATTCATAATTTATTTAAAATTCAGTTAACTATAGAAATGCATATGGTTAACTATATCCCAAACTTTCTCCGATTGCTGAATAATACATAAAATAGTTTATTTGTTTTGTTTTTTTCAGAACTGCCAAATTATGACTAAACTCAAGTGTTTAATTTATTGTAAAGATTCAAAGCATATTTCACTAAAAATTGTAGTTAGAAATAGTTGTCCATATTTTTTTGAGAAAAACATTAAAAGAATTATTTGATCTTGTAATAAAATAGCATATAACTACGGTACCTTGTCCCTATCGATATTTTCTAATACATAACTTTTATTCATATTAGTTAAATATTATATGAAATAAATATATGATAATAAAAAGATACTATCAATTAATCTTTTATGTTCTTCGGAGTGACTCTAAATTACTAAACTAAATTACTTCAGCACTTGTGAATGTCAACAAAAAATAATTAATTTTTCTGATGCTTGTATAAGTAAATGGATTTTTAAGAAGTACTACTAAAACAATAATAATAATAGTAATAAACTAAAGACTAGTGATAAGATATACTTAAATATAAAAAAAAGTTTAAAAAAAAACAACACTATTTTAGTAAAGCATTATGACAATTACAATATATCCTTCGAATATAGCAGACAGATTAACTATAAAAAATTAATCTATTGTAAAACTTACTATTTTTTTCATTTTCACCAAAAATCCAGGTGAACAAGAAATATTTCATTAAATATAGCAATATTAAAAAAAAAAAAAAAAAAAAAAAGGTATAATGGATATAAATTTAAGCCAAAAACAAAAATTCAAAGCAAGTACAAAATTTTCACACAGTCATGATCTATATATAACAAAATTGAATTAATATAACTATTTAAACTGGAGCTTAATACAGTAATAATTCAAACTCATCACTGATCTAAGTTATATTAAAAGACTAAACTACAAAATTAATTGTATATATTTGTATGTACGTATTTCTTGTAACACATATATATTTATATATAATATTAAAATATCTCAGTCTTAAGCCATATTTCAGTTGGAATGAATGCTTCATAATTAACTAATGAAAGTACAGAACAATAATTAGTAATAGCTTCCAACAATCTGAAATACATATTCAAAATAGCACCAACATTAATACAGACATTTTACATTTGATTATTTATGCCTAAGAAAAATAAGTTATCTTTATCACTAAACGATGCATCAGTCTTTAAAGATAAGATAATTTTTTTATCTTGTCAAAACAAATATGAGACAAATTTCTTTATTAGAAAAAAAAGCAATGAATCATTCAAATTCTCAGACAAATATAGAACTGATAATCCAACACTTTAAATAAAACATTAATATTTTTTTTTTAATCCTATAAAATAATTTAACAATTTTTTATGGTAAACACAATTAATAAATACATATATATATATATATATATATATATATATATATATATATATATATATATATTTTTTTTTTTTTTTAAATAAAAAATAAGTAACAGTAAATACTTTGATTCAACAAAAATAGAATAAATAACTATAATATTTTCAATAACAACCATCCTAAAGGTTTTTCCCAGTTTTAAACCTACTATTGTTTTCCTAATGAAAAACATTATGTACAATAGAATTTTCTAGTTGGTAAAAGAAGAAGATGATGGAAGAAAACCAAACATGTTCGTGGGCCTGTGAACAGCCACTACATGTTTGGCAACATTAGCTTTCCAGTGCGACTTGTAAGAACAAATGTAGCATGAAAACCTTGGAGCCTTCCCGCAAACCCATTTACGATGCAGGGAAAAATTTGATGAATGCTTGAATACACGACCACATTGGCAACGATAACCTAGAAAAAGATCAAATATTGGTGTTTCAGGACCTGCCATTTAAATGATAACTCATATTTATTTTTGAATTTATTAAATATAAGGAACAGATAAATATTATAATGCTATTTTCCCAAATATAAACTTTATCTTTATCCACTTCCCTCACAGGAGGGATAATTTATAAAAGTTTTATAATGAATTTTTTCGTTTAAAATGTTTTAATATAAAACTCATTTATGTCAAAAGAAACATAAAATGTAGAAAAATATTCAAAATTAAAAAATTAAGGAAAGGTGAAAACAAATTAAATAAAACAATTATAGTGATAATGCACATTTTATACAAATCACAAGTAAAAGTTCGGATAACATAAAAACATTGGTAATTTTTACTAGTTATAACTTATAACACTTGGCAAAACAATGGTTCATATTTTTTTTAATATGGCATTATACATATAAACAAATGGTAGTATCAAATTGTTATCAACTTGCAATAAATTTAATTTGAATACATAATAAGAAAAAATTGTTGAGTTCTTAATATAAATCACAAAATAACCATAATTAAAATAAAAAATATTTTATACTGATCAATGCCTTCATGATTTACTATTTGTTACTGAATAAAACAATTTTTAAAAATTTTAAACAGAAAAAAAATTAAGTTAAGTAAGAAAACATTAATCACAAAAATAAGAGACCTATAAACAGTATAATATAATGACAAAAGTATGTTATGGCTATATGCATCTTGATTTCAATTTCATAATTTAAATCAAAATAAATCTAGATGATATCAACAATTTTTAAACAAATCCTATATTAAACTCAGTAGGTCCATTTTTCAATTTATTCTCATTGAATGGACTAGACAAAACATTTACTTGGAAACGAAAAACTTGGGTAAGATCCTGATCACATAATTTAAGAGTTGTAAGCAGGAATAGTAAGTGGAAGTTGACAACAATAATCTACATGAAGCTACATTAATATGAATGATAAAATACTGCAGGGATTAACAAACGATTTCAACATGCAATAGCTTATAATTGCTTTTGATACAGATTATAGCCTATTTAGAGAGCATTTAAATTATACCTGAGTGGAATTGAGTTGAACAAAAAAACCCAATGACTGTTTAGTAGAAAAATCGACAAAAGAGGTAATTTAAACAACAAAATCTTTTTGGTATCATTTCTCTGTAATACTGTTTTTTCCCAAATAATTGGGTTATTAGAATTTTTTATAACAGAAAAAAGGAAAAAGGTATTCTGTGGTATAGAAATAGCTTTATTGACTACAAGTGTTTTATAATCAAGGTGTATTTATACTTAGAAAATTTTACAAGACGTTTCTAATCCAATGGTTTATAATCATAAACAAAATGAGCGCAATATTTTTCACAAAATACATATTAATTAATAAATTGAGCATCATGGAGACAGATTAGAAGATTAACAATATATATCTGAAATATTATAAACTGAAAACTTACTAACCATAGAGGAAACCTTTTTATAATTATTATGAACTTTTGAGTCTGATAGAAATGAGAAATTGGAAGGAATTTTGTACCACGCCTATTTTAAAAAAATATTATCTGCAATATTAAAAATTAAACAGAAAGTTTCACTATTTGGTCTGTTTGGTAATGAATTACTTTGATTTTTAAGATTAGAGGTTTTGTATGTAAATTTCAGAGCTTATATCCTTTATTCACGCAGGAGAATCAGAATCCAAAATAAAAATATTGTCAAAAATACCAATTTATCAACAAATAAATTGTATTCACCCTTAGTTCATTAATATAATCATGAACTGATATTTTATGTGATTCAACTAGACAAGGGAAAACTGATAGGACTTAAATGTAGTTTGCAAAAAACTTCCCTCAACATTAAAACTTTATTTTGAATGACAAATGCAATTTGATACCTTCATTTGTCAAGAAGTTTGTTGGTTATACAAGCATAAAAAGGTAAGTTAATGATCAAATTAAATCCATAACATCATAACTGAATGTTTTAAATAAATCGGAACTGTTATTAAATTTAAAAAAAAAGGTTTCACAGGTAGTTACTGTAGATCTTCGCCTACAAATGCCTTTGTCATTATAAAAAAAAAAAAAAAAAAAGTTCTTTATTTATTCTGGGACCTTAAGTCCCTTAGAATAAAATTATATATATGAATACATAAATTATAAGTCAAAACAATAAAGCAAAATTATTATATTAAAAAAGGACCATTGTTAGAACTCTAAGCAGTACAGAAATACAGTGAAATCCTTATTTCATTTTATTATTGTTTATTTTATTTATCCGGAGAACGAGGCGCTTTGGAAGTTCGTTTGCTAAACTTGGGGTGTAATATATTTCGTTAACTAAGATTCAATAATTTCAATAGTTATAGAAGCAATATCTGATTATATGAAAACAAAATATATATTATCACCATTAAAAAATAAATATTAATGTTTGTTAAAAAAAAAAAAAAAAAAAAAAATTAAATTAAATTACTTCTCATTATGTAGTTGTGAAATAATAATAATATTTTTTAAACATAAATTTGATAATAATGTTACATCTCAGGTATAATGTTATGGACCTGGTGTGTGACACTGCTGACTTGATATTAAAGGCAAACAAAGGATGGTGGAAATAACAACCAATTTTTTTCCTAGAGCAATAGGACTTAATAAAAAATTCGGTTATAAGAAGGTTACACATTAATACAATTCTCACAAATTTAGCCATACTTATTTGAATATTCAAAATACACTCTGAACATAAACAATAGCTTAAACTTCTCGAAAACACGAGCTATTGTTTTAAAAGAATGAATACATGTTATTTGTAACATTAATTCAAACAGAAGTTGTCCAAAAAGTATATAAATGTTCATACTATCTAGAAGTAGATTGAAACCACTAGTTTATAATAATTATTACTTTAATTTACATAAATTTGGTATGAAGTAGTAATCAAAATAAATTTAAAAAATTAAAAATTAAGATTTTTTAATTTTTCATTTTCAAAATAATTCGGATGCTTAGACAATATATGAAGTGTAACTCGACTGGCACGTGTTGTTCTATGCTGACAGACAGGGCATTCATAAGGTGGCAATTTGTTGCACTGGTTTTTGTAATGTTGAATCATATTTTTCTTATGTTTGTAACAACGACCACAAGAAGGACATTTGAATCCATCTAAAAATTAGTTATAAATTATTCTATAATATTTACAAGACAAAAGAGTAGAAAATAATTAATTAACATTAGGAAGTTTTATATATATTTAATTATTTACTTACCAAATTATTTGATAAATGTATTTAAAATGTTAGAGCTGATCACAAAAGAGATATAAAAGTTGAATACTTTATCCATTCAAAATGTATATATATTTTAAACTAATTTAGAACTTAGAAAGTCAGGTGGTCCTAAATAAAATGGAACAGGAGAAAAAAAAAATGAGAATAAAATGAGCAAAGGTACAAATAAAAAATCACTTTTATTTATTTACAGCAGAAAATTACAATCATATATATAATCATGGCCAATAAATGTATATATATATATATATATATATATATATATATATATATATATATATATATATATATATATATATATATATACATATATATAAAATAAAAAATTAAGAATACACTAATGTAATTTTAAAATACAACACATAATATTTTAAATCTTTATTGCATTAGTTATTAATGAGTAAAAAAATCTTTTTATAAGAATGCCAATTTGAATCATTATCATTGTCAAAAACTAATAGAAAAATATTTTTATTTTCACTATCCATCACCAACTTTCTTGCATATTCACTTTCCATCACAGATTAGCATCATAAAAATACAGTTTTGTTTCTATAACCGCTTTACATTATTAAGGTAGAGTTCTTTTTTTGTTAATTATAAAAAGAAAGTTCTAGCTAGAGTAACTTCACGATTACAAAGTAACACACTAACCACAATTAGAAAAGTCAGTTCTATATTATATAAAACTGACAGAAATCAGAGTTAATTCACAACTTTTATTTGCTTTTTCAGACAATAAATGAAAAAAAAATCAATGAAAGTTAACAGTTCGTAGCATACATAAATGACTTGCTATTCATAAATTAGTAAACAAAACAACAAATTAGTATACCTTTTATTTGAACAATACAGATTACAAATAAAAATAAATAAATAAATACAATTTTCAACAAAATTTATATTAATACTATATGTAATACATCCCAGTTTATTATACTGTTAAAAGTTTTGTTATCAATACCAGTGCCACTCAACAGTGGATGAGCAGGTTTCAAATGGGTATAACAAACTTTGAATAACAAAAGAAATAAAGTGATCGTAAAATAAATAATAGAAACAACAACAACAACAAAAGGGTTTATTTTAAACACAAGATGTGGAAGACAAGGGACCAAAAGATTTTTATTTTTTTTAGAATTAAATATTATTGATATTAATAACTGAATAATACTACAATAAATAAATTAGCAAAATTGTGTATTTAACGACATGACAATGACAAGTAATGCAGCTGCCTGTCGGTAGCACTTCAGAACTAGAGAACTCTTCAAAGGCTTTCAGAACAGCTAACAGTTTCGTTATTCTTAAAATAGAAAGATAAAAAAGCAGGATAAACAGAATAGTAATAAATGGCATCTAGATGAAGATCAAGAAGGGCAAAACTTTAATGTGACCACTTCATTTGTAACAATAATTAGGGTATTTTATTTTGTTATCAAGTACTTCAAAGGTTCTCATTAAATTATGAACAGAGCATGGTTCTTGTTTGCTGTAATCAAATTACAAATAATGACTTTTCTCTTATTCTAATGTTTAAATTAGAAGTGATGGGTATTGGACTCCCTCACCTTAGCGACATGACCTCAAATGAAAGTCAAAGTTTTCTCAGCAATGAGTCAGGTATCAAATAAAACACAAAAATGAGAAGCTGTAAAATTTTTTTATAACCTATGCAAACATTTCAGCCACATCTATCAAGAGCTAAGCATTAATGTATAATCTTGATAATAAAATTATGCAATAAAACCTTATTCTTCTTATAATTAAATTTAAAACCTGACCTCTATGAGAGAAAGCAACATTCCTATGTTGTTGTAACATTCCTATTAAAAAAAATATTCAACATCATACAGTGGTCAACATATCTATGATAATCTTTGATAGAATATAACTTTGCTGTGAGGATTGATGAATTATATACCACTTCGGTAAGAATTTTTCAGACTATTTTTGAATGTTACCTTTAGTTTACCATACAAGTTATCAGTTCCTAGTGTAAACTAGAGTAAACCTAGTTTACTCTAAGAATTGATAGCTTCAAGAATCCCTTCCGCTTGTTGCTTCCTTTGAACTGATGATGAATGTTTATTGATCATTTGAAACTAATCTTTGAATAAAAACTTCCAATAGAAGTGACTAATGAATCCTAATTTTATTCTACGCCATCGTGTATAGTAATCTCTATAGTTGACATGAAACGTACAAGCCTTATATTTTTGATTGCTGTTATTTCTCATCATATAATATTTAGATTAAAAAAACGTAGGTTTCATAACGATAAAATAACTTATTTTTTTAGAAAATAATCACCATGTTATTCAGTCAACATTGTTACTTTCATGAGCTCAATTCCACAGAAAGTTAAGTCCTTGTTAAAGTTTCTATGAAATTCATAATTAGTATTTTTAAACTTCATCAACAAAACTATGTGCTTAGTCTCTAGATTAAAAATATCTCTCAAAATGTGGTACACACATAATTTTCATTAATAAAAAAAACTAGGCTACTAGGTGATACTAAACAATCAGTAACTCAAATTACGACTATTAATATGTACAAGCATAAAAAAAAAAAAATTAAATTTCTTTAATTTATAATGTCATATCCTTAATTTAAAATATGATAACCTTAAGAACCTGTATGACATTCCAAAAATTGTTGTCAACAAAAAGAGAGGCAGAATAAAATAGTTGGGACATTTTTAAATAATGGAGCACACTTGAAATGATGATGAGAGACAAACGTGTGAAAGAAGAAAAGTGAAGTCTGGTCTGGAAAATGAGGACAACCTTTCAACTCTTGAGAATAGAGAAGGGAAATCAAGGGCAGGTCTAAGTAGAGGTGGGCAATGCAGGAGGCCAAGATTCTAGAGCTATCATATCAACATCAGATGATCATAATGATTATGAATTCAAAATTTAGAAATTGTAATTTCTAACTTTTAAACAGTTTTACTATTTGGCCAGGAGCATTAACCAAAAAATTGATACTTCTTTAAATTAAACTGTTTAACTCTCTATACATTAAAATCCTTAATGAAATATATGTTATTGTATATGTGGTATAAATCAAGGAAAAATGTTTAACTCATTTCAAGATGCTATTTAAGAATTGAAAAAAACAAAGAATAATCTCATGATTCTCCTCTTCAATATACTCAATAAAAATAGAGTCATAGCCCAATATTTTTAATTTTTTTCTGATCAAGAATGGCATGACAATTCTGAGCAAAGCTAAGAGAGGTGCTTAATAAATGTGAAAGCAAAGAGACATTAAATTCATACCAAGGAAAACAAGATTAAATAAAATTACATTTCTGATAACTGGAACGATGGCCAAGGTAAGTTGTGTCTCTATATTTAATCTTGTCAAGTACAAAAAAGGTCAATATCACTGAATCAGCCTCTACTGGCAGGATTTAAATCCAGGTAACCATAGAATAGAAATTGTGATTGTGACCTAGATGAATGTGATGATTTACAATGATGAGTAGAAAAGTGGTAAAACTGGCACAGTTCCAACCAAAGAGAAACCTCATTTTCTATTTATTCCTACCTTAACTAAGAAAATGGGCAACAACTTGGTTGGATATTGGCTGATGAAAATATTGGCTAATATTTTAGTTTGTTTAAATGAAAATGGTTTTGAAATCATCTAAAAAGATCCTCCTGTTTATTTTAATATTTTCCATGCTAGTGCATCTTTGAAATTTAAATACTGCCAAGAGATGGGATAAACCTGAAACAGCAGAATATTTTTGGTTCTGGATTATTAACTTTCAAACAAATAGATGAAATGTCTATTTCGAATTGGTTAAAGTAATGAGTCAAATTAATTAGAAAAATAATAAATTTTTTACTTGAGGTATGCATGATGGTATAGAAGGATCAATACAATTAGGATTGATGAATTAATTGCCACCTACTAATTACCACATATTAATTGTCATGATCAGATTAACAAATCCAATGGCCCCATTTAAAATTTGTTTCCCATAGGAACGGAAAAATCCAATGAGTCATAAGGGAAACCCCATTGTAATTCAAAAATTTAACCTACCTGCTCCCTTTTACTTCTCACGAATTCAGTGAGAAGTCCATTTCTGTTTTAGTTACCTTGAAGGTGAGTGTCCATGTTTGATTTTTATTCTTACCTTTTTAAAAACTTTAGTATATATAATCTATGTAGCATAGTACTGATGTGTTAAAAAAAAAAAAAAAAAAATTGTATGTTTTAGAACTGAAGATGAATGTTTAGCATTCGATACTAGTTTTCTAATAAAATAATCTCAATAGAAGTGGCAATTAATTCATCGATTCTAATAATAATTTTTTTAAAAAGGATTTTTTTTTTTTATAAATTATTTTTATTTAAATAATAATTAAAATTTATATAAATATTGACAGGAAAAAAAAAAACTCTATATTCTTTAAGTATACATGTTTCAGTGGACCATGGATCAATTAAAATCAAACATTAAAATTGATCAGAGATTGGACCTTCACCAGAGGTCATCCAAGCTTTTGGTATTTGAAGAAAAAATTTTGATCACATTAGAGAGGGAGATCTATGGGGGAAGAAGAATAAGGAACTTTCAGGGTTATACAATTATACCAATGTGGCTAAAATCATCAAGCTCAAAAGACTTCAATGGATAAGGATGGAAAACAATGAAATCGCAAAGAAGAGATACGCCAACGAACCATGGCAGATGAAGATTGGGCAAAATTGTTCGTTTCAAATTAATATTACTGTAAAAAATATTAAGCCCCAAATTTATAGATTTGAGCTTATTATTACAAGAACAAAATTGATTTCAGTAGTCTCAGAAAACAAGCAGTGATAATAACTTTAATTTATTTAATAACTGCTGAGTCTGCCTTCTGCATCTAGTGGAGGAGATTAATTATTAAATATGAAGCTTCTACGAAAGGGGATGGAAATATTGGAACACAAGTAAAACGCCATGCATGAGAAATAAAACTTTATCCACAAAACTTTTGATAAATGTTATTTTTACCTTTAAGCAAAATTATATTTCTTTTTAACTAAGATTAACACAAAATAACAAATGGAAAATGGAAATCAAATAAAACTTCTTTAAACCTATTTACATTTCCAATTTCTATTAAAAATGAGGTTGACCACATGACTGATCATGCACTCACAAATACAAAAATAATTTACAAATACAAATAAAATTACCAATAAATTAATTTTCATTAGGAAACAGCATTTTTTGTTTATTTTATTTTTTTGTTTTGTTTTTTGTTTATCCTACAAAAGATCATTATTTGGTTTGGCCAAAATAATCTGATGTTTTATAAAGCTATGTCGCTTTAAATCACCAAACCTATGGCACTTGTAGGTGCACTTTTCACATTTAAGAGCAGGCTCTTTATTGCATTGAACCCTCTGGTGATATCTAAGATTGTATGTATATTTGTAAAACCTCCCACAGTTCGAGCATTGGAAAGGACCTGAAAATAAAGATGGATTCAAGTCTTGATAAATGATGAAAAGGATGGTCTAAGAAAATGTCCTTTAGACAAAATATATAAAAAATTAACACTACAACCAACGATAAATATGTGCATTTTAAGTGAACGGCAAAATTTAACATTTAAAAAAATATGGAATCTGCTGAAAACAAGATCAATGTAAGCTCATTTGCAAAAATAAACTAAACAATTACAGACGAATTGAAACAAACAGGTAGACAGAACAGTTGCAGACATTGATGGATTTCACAAATCTCTTTTAGATAATATTAGATAAAGAGATAAATATAAACCCAATAAATTATGCTTCATAAGATTATATTGATAATTATTTAGTACAGAACAATGGGGATAAATAAAATTTAAAAAAAAACAAAAAAACACTACAAACAAAAATAATAATAAAACTTGATTTCATCTTAAGATAAAGGAAAAAATTGTTAATAGTCAAATTAATGAAAATTGAATATTGGTACATAATAATAAGAATAATAAAGAATCCTCATTTTACTTTTATTCCTAAATCCATGAAATTTTAAGCACCTAAATTTCCAGGAATAATCAAAGCGATACAATACTAAACAAATTGCAATTGTATATAAGAAATACTCTAGTACTGAATTTAAATGTGGTACTGGTTGAATTCTAGTGACAGACAATAAATTCTAACCACTCTCTCCCACCCTAAAAATTCTCTCACCATAACATAACAAGGCATAACTAACCAGTCTTGCTCGCTAATATTGAAACGTCTACAGACATTCAAATAATAACTAATAAGTAAAAGGTAGAGTCCAACATATTTATATTATAACTCCATCTATAACACTACCTAGAGTGATACCTTGATTTGATGTAAAATTAAAAATAAAACAGTAATATACTATTAAAGGAGAATAATAAAATGTCAATGAAAAAAAAGAAAGAAAATATATAAAACTAATCATTTCATTTCTATTTTTGTATCACTGAATCTGAATCTCTGACCCCTATCAGGGAAGTTTATTAATTTATGCATTTGTAAATTAATGGACCACATTGCCCATTTTCATTAATCATAAAATATGTTTCCTGTTTAAACTTGTCATAATAATTCATTAACGAGTTAAAAATATCAAACACTTCTTTTAACATTATACTTAAAATTAGGATGTACTGATCAATCGAAACATCCAATAAGTTAATACAGTGATAATAAACATTATAATTTTAATAATAAATAAAATTATATTGTAAATTATATATATTTTTATAACATGTTTATAAGGAAAATCTTTACATTCCTCTTGTCCCAATTGCCGAGGCATGAAACCTAACCTATTCTACTGAGCCATGGAGTTATAGACAAGTTATGTCTTATAACTCCATGCACTGAGCACTCTTCGAAAGTACCTGTTTAGGTTATATATTAATGAACAATTATCAAGTTCAGTTTAATAAGATCTGTAAATGACCCAATATGTCTATGTAAATTGTGTCCAATTATGTAATGATGTGGGAATAAGTAAGATGCAGATAAAATACAGAACCTTGCAATATGAGTATCTATAACATACAGTCAGAGTCAAAGGTATAGTACACTAGTATTAGTTTTATATTCTTTTGTTATTTTTTATTTTATTTAAACATATATAAAATGCAATTTTACTATAGAATAGAGGTAATATTATTTCATAAGAAAATTGACTGAATTTAGCTTAATATCTTATAAACTATAGTTAGATGCACTCTATTATGTGTCAAAAGTATTGGTACACTATACTTAATCTTTTGTTTCCAAACTCTGTCTTAATAGTTTGGGGATTACCTACAATCAGTCTTTACCTAGACACCATTTGTAAAGGTGCAGTGCTTATTAGTGATTATTATTGCTGTTCATAAGTTGAAAATGGGACGCAAAACCAGAGAGACGAATTATTGTGGGAGACGAATTATATTATTAAAAATATGATTGTGACCTTTGGATTGAATCCTGCAGGAATGGGGTGTCTTAAATTTATCGATCACATAAGGGACCATATAAAATATATCAATGTAATAAAAAGAAATCTTCCAATCAGTGCTGAAAAATTTGGGATTGAAGCAAATTACATTTTTCAGTAGATTCATGATCCCAAGCATATAGCTTGGAATTCTAAAATGTGGATCCTGTAAAAAAACAACTAAGTGGATGGTCACTCCCCCTCAATCATTGGACATTAAACCAATTGAGCATTTGTGGAAATACCTTCCAATCAAAATTTAAAGGACGTTATTATTACAAAATTACTTAACTAAAAAATTAGTGAAATCAATGCCAAAGCCAATAGAGTACATATTAAGAGCCAAAGGTGGCCCACTAAATATTAATTGCTATGTGAAGTCAGTATTAAATAGAAATTGTATTAAGTGCATAAATACTTTTGACTAGTTGTTATGGTTGTTTTCCAGTTATTCTTTATGTGTTACTTAGTAAAATGTTCCATAAATAATAAATATATTTTTTAATAAAAGTATTGACGTATACATAATGGTCTTTGATAAATAATGCTAATATTTATTCAATTCTTCAATGAAGGAGTTACATATATTGAAATTATTTCATTATTCATGGCATTCACTCCTCCTTTATTATTAATAAATCATGTTACATGTTTCGGGAACAACAATGTCCCATCCTCAGACTGAAACAGTATTTCATTATAATTGCACTACAATATTATTTTTAACATCAAAACAATAAATTCTTAATTTAATGATTTATTAATAATAAAGGAGGAGTGAATGTCATGAATAATGAAATAATTTCTAATATTTATTATTTTTTGTGATTTATAGCTGGTGTACCAATACTTTTGATTCTGACTGTACGTCATGGAGTTATAGACAAGTGTTACCTCTCAATCACTGAGGCAGTAACTGACCAGAGGCAGCCATTTTGATTCGCACTAAATAGTCAGCAAATTAGCCGTTTTTCAGTTCAAATTTTGGTTTCATAGGCTTAATGCTGGGATTTTATTATATTTAATGCGTTATTTTTCCATTTAATAATGGGGAAATACCCCAACCCAAATGGAATGCAAGTCGCCAGTTGTGGCAAAGTGGGCGTGGCCGATTGGTGTTTTGGCCTCATACCTCACTGAAGAAAATATGGGAATATTTTATGTCTTATAACCTCTCCACATGTCTTATAACTCCGTGCTGTAGGTCTTTTTAGGTTATCTACGATAACATTCCAAAAGCAAACAAACGACATAACCTTGAAGAACAAAAGTTAATAAACATGATTAAGTGAGTCAAAGTTCGTAAAACAAATAGTTATTTAGATATTTATTAAAATAGGTAAATTAAAGTCCATTATTTTAATAGGTAATATATCTCCCTATTCAATAAGTTACAGATGGAAGTTGACTGAACAACAAGCTTGAACCAACTTCATTGGTTCTACGTTTACTATCATTGAATCATTAAATACGTTTTATCAAAAGCAGCCTAACCATCCGAAAGTCAAGCTTCCGAAAATAATTTTCAATCTTCGTATCAATATATTTTGTGTATATATATATATATGTTTACTAAGGTTCTTGAGGTTCAGTCATAAAATGAAAAATCAACTATTTTGGCCAAAATAGTTGATTTTTCATTTTATGACTGAACCTCAAGAACCTTAGTAAACATTTAATAGTAACAGTCAAGAAATTTAATTATATATATATATATATATATATATATATATATATATATATATATATATATATATATATATATATATAGAGAGAGAGAGAGAGAGAGAGAGAGAGAGAGAGAGAAAGATACTTCAAAACGAAAAAAAAACAAAAGACAAGATGTAGGTCGTTTCCGCTAGAGCTAACCTCTGATCAATTGAAAATTAGAACGTATTGATGCTTATATAATCATATTCATTAGAAGAAACCAACAAACAAAAACGTTGAATTCCAAAACTATTTGGGTTATTAGTAGGAGAAATATTTTCTTGATGGAACTTAAAGCTCATTAAATCTATGGCTAAGGTTATATTGGTTTTCTCTTCGTGACTCTAGGTTGCGCTAGCTGTATAATTTCCTTAGGTTCTGATTTACCACGAGTTTCTAACGTTTTTAGTAATTTTTACTTAACAAAACAGAAAAGAAAAATTAAAAAGAACTTTGGAAAGAATAAATAATAATAAAGATTTATTCTATTATTTTTTCACCTAATTGACGAAAGGGAACAGCATGTTTCAACAACTTCAACACAAAAAAGCACATGTCACTAAAGATTTTATACTATAAATGGTTATTAAATTTACTACAATAAATAGCTCAGATACTATATATAAACTAAAATAACATGGTAATTGTACTTACGATATTGTTGTAGGCAGAGTCTGGCATATGTACGGCAAGAACAATACTTAAGACTTTTAACAAGTTATTATTCATTAATTAACCTATCCCACTAGGTTATTATATTGTCAAGTACAAACAATATAAGAACGAAAGAACAGGTGTTCTTATTATAATAGATCATCTTTTTTTTTTTTTTTTTTTTTTTTTTTAATAATGGCCAATTTGAGTTTCCGCATATTTCCGTTGAATGAACATGTATTCGAGTCGTTCCTAAACTACGGACAATTTTCACTAAATGATAAACAGTGATATCCATAATGAACTTATAGTTTTAATTTTAATTTTCATGTAATCGTTTAGTTTTAAAAAAGGTACCGTTCTGCAAGCACGTCTCCAGCCCCTACGCGCGTCCAGAATACCTTTTATCGATTCTAACCCTGTTCCGTTTTATTTCGGTGTTCTAGTCGCTACTTTCGAGGGGAAAGGTAATTCTCCATCATTAACTCTAATAAAAGTAATATTAACTTCTTTTTACCTTCTGATATTAAAATGAGAAATGAGAAAATATCAAAATATAAGACACTAAATCAATGTTGAATTAATATTATATTAAATCAGAATTAATATAATGCTGAACCACCAGTAATGTCAACTCCTGATAACCGTTCTGATGCCAGGGAAGAGTAAATAACAAATTATAAATATATAAAACACAGAATCCTAGTTGAAAGTTATGGTAATTTCTACTATCTTTTCTCAAGAGAAGTGGAAATAAGAAAATAGGAAACCTGTGATATACTTTCTCACATTTATTTTAAGATCGATGTGTTTTTGAATTAAGAATACAATTTATCTCGCTTAAAGGCAATAAGTTAAATGTACGATAAAGAATCCATTCACAAAATATGTATACTGAAATTTGCTCACTTCAATTGATACAACAAATATAAAACACCAAATCCAAGTAGCAATTAATCTTCTTAACTTTTGTAACACTTTTACACATTAGAGAAAAGGAAATAAGAAAACATGAATTTATAAAACACTAAATCCTTAGTGGAACTCATGTTTTTAACTTCTGTTTCACCTACAGTTGACACAAAAAGTATTTACACACCCAGCTATTTGAGGTTTTATGAAATATATATATATATATATATATATATATATATATATATATATTTTTTTTTTTTTTTTTTTTTTAACCTGTTTGATATAGCTTTAATTATTCAAGAGCAGACAATTTAACATGATAAATATAATATAGAAAAAATTAAACAAATATTGAATAAACAACAAATGTAGTTTTTCACCACCCAAAAAGTATTGGCACACTTGGAATTACTGAGTTGACTTCTTATCTTATACCTGAGAAAGGAATTAGTGACCTATGACACTCACTAATGCTGTAATTGCTTATTACCTCCAGTGATATTGTACTTCCATCATCTTCAGTTTCTAATGGCCCGCAAAATTAGGAAAATACCATTGTCTGTTAGAGAGATGATTATCGTCTTTAGGTAAAAGTTACCGTGAGATTGCTAAACAAGTAAAATTGTCATTCTCTACACTGCGGTATATTATTAAAAAAAAAGATAAGAACTGGATCCACTGAAAATCAGCCTTGGAGAGGTCGTCCAAGGGCCCTTACAGTGCGAGAAAGAAGACAAGTAGTTAAAGAAGCTTTAAGAAAACCCAGTAAAAGTGCTCAAAATCTTGCCGATGACCTAGCATCATCTAGTGGAAAGTATGTTACACTAAAAACAATCCAAAACGTTCTCCATAGTGAAGGCATTCGTGGCAGAAGACCTCTAAAACAATCTTTCATTAGTGAAGTAAATAGGAAAAAAGAGACGAGTTCGCGAAATGAACCACTAGATTTTTGGAAGAAAGTTATATTTTCGGAAGAAAGCTAATTCAAAGATTTTAAACCGGCAAACATTATGGCAATTTGGCGAAAAAATAAAACAGCTTTAAACACAAGAAATATATAGAAAACGGTGAAATGTGGAGGTGGAAATATTATGGTTTGGGACTAAATGGCGTACTCAGGCGTTGTAAATTTAGAAATTATTGAAGGTATTATGAATGCTCGCTCATAAGTGGAGGTGTTGCGATGCACCCTGAAAAGTAGTGCCGTTAAATTAGGCCTGGATAACGATTACTATTTCCAGCAAGATAATAACCCAAAGCACACAGCCAACTTAACCAAGGAGTGGCTTCTATATAATGCTCCTAGAAGATTGCTGACACTACCTCAGTCATCAGACCTCAATACTATAGAGAACATATGGCCTATTTTGGACAGAAAGGTACGACACACAAATCTTACTAGCACGGAACACTTAAAACTAAATAATAAACTAATAAACTAAATAAATAATTTAGTAGAATCCATGCCAAGTCAGCTATTAATGCCAATGGTATGTTTACAAAGTATTAAGTAATTTTGGCACTGATATTATATTATCAATTAAGGTGTGCCAATACTTTTTGGGCGGTGAAAAATTGTTTATTATTTTTATTTATGCCTAACTTATTAATTTTTTTTTATACATTATATATGAGCTGTTAAATGTTTATTGTTTGCAAATTTAATATATAACAAAAAGACTAAAAAAAAATTGTTTAGATGTATAAATCCTTAAATCACTGGATGTGCCAATACTTTTTGTGCCAACTGTATTTATATTTAATCATAAATATCAACATAACACACTAAACAACACAATCCAAGTTAAAACTGTAGAAATGATTGTCAACATGTGAGGTTATAGGAATGAATTATAAATAAATGTAAACTGGAAGTAAAGCGGTAAGGATCGAACTAGTCGGTGTAGCGTTGGTGGTAGGTTTCGTGGAGACGCGCTTGAGGAATAGTACCTAAAAAATATCTAAATTACGGTTGCTTGTATTTTTTTTTTCTAAATTTTATATATTGCCATTGCCGTGGCGTTTCATACTTCAAGTCTAATTTTCCTACTTGTAAGTTATCACACAAGCAAAAAATTTAATTTAATTATTAATTGAAGTTAATTTGTTCCTTTTAATTATAAAATGTAAATTGGGAAAACCAGTAGATCATAGATACAGAAGAATATCCCTCCTAACTATTGGCATACCCAGGAGGGGGTTATTGGGGATACGACCCCCCCCCCCCATTGCTTAAAAGGAGAAAAATCAAAGTAAAATTTTTAAATTCTGACTTGGAAAGATTTTACTTTCATAAATTATAATTATATTGTAACCCCATTAACCCAACTTTCAATTAAAATTATAAGTAAATATGTGATTGTATTGGCATTTTTTTTTTTTTTTTTTTTTTTTTTTTTTTTTTTTTACCAATAAAGTTATTGGTTAACCCCCTCCCCCACTCGCCTCGAGTTACGCTAATGCTCCTACCATCTTCCTACAAGATGTTTTCCAATATCCTTAGCGTACTTACTGCCCAACATTGTATTTAAATGCGATTAGACAAATCGTGCCAAATTTTGGCCAACACCGATGGCTATTATTAGACGCAGCTTTGCGTATATGAAGAATGCTTTTATAAACTTCAAAGAACTGCTACGCTTAACTTGAATTGCAAGTGAATGAAGAAAAAACAACGTACAGCCTCTGTAATCCTGACAGAGGAGAGTATTAAGGAGGAACAGTGAAAATAGAGGATTTCTGCCCCAATTCTGTAAAGGAATTTATTTACCTTGGAACACAACTGAACTCCACCAGTGATAAACAACCAGAGATTTAGCTTCTGATTAGGTCAGCTAAGAGGTGCTACTATGGACTTCAGAAGCTTCTTAGAAGCAAATCTCTCTCCAGAACAACGAATATATTAAACAGGCCCTCAGGCCCTTTCTTGCATACTCGTCGGAATGAAGACAACGAAAGCCCTAGAATCTTCCATAATGAGATTTGAAAGGAAGATTCTGAGGATTTTTGGGCCAGTGTGTGACAACGGTATATGGAAATCAATATGTCATTATTATGACTTTCAAAATTAAAAGAAAATGTCTTCAGAAAGAAAATTAACTCACATCCAGGGGGCAGACCCAGAGAATGGCGAATAGATCAACAGCCTTTTGTAGGACCTCCCGCAACAACTCGAGAAGAAAATACCTAATTTAAAAC
Organism: Euschistus heros; assembly: GCA_003667255.2. Lineage (NCBI taxonomy): Eukaryota > Metazoa > Arthropoda > Insecta > Hemiptera > Pentatomidae > Euschistus > Euschistus heros. The sequence goes on from RCWM02000004.1 coordinate 2,605,106, forward strand.
TTAATTTAATCCTTAGCTATTAGGCAAAATTTAAAGCTCTAAATTTATTTAATTTTAGCTTTAATTGCTAATTAATCAGCAGAAATATTTACTATCAAATCACATACTTTGATCAAGGACATGGTCCTCCTACCAATGGTTAAAGCACGCCGCCTCTAGCGACAATCGGAATCCAAAACCTTTTAATTTAAAGGAATTCCGTAAATTGTACAATGATCCATCAAAGTAAATTTGAATTACTTTTCAACGCAGCATGCTTTCCAGTGCCAAATAAATTTTATGAAATCTATAATTATGTAGTAGTTTTCTCTGCGTGAACTAGCTGTTGGTAAAACCAAAATTATTGAAAATTGATAAACCTAAAGTTTTTCTTAAATTAATAAATACTTTTAAAACCAAATTTCAATGAGTTCAGTTAAATTACTGAGGCAACATAGATAACAGATTTGCTTATTTAGAAAATAATTAATTACCTATTGTGGGGGATTCCAAAATGTTTTACATAGGAAAGACTGGAATAGTATTTTTTTTAGCCTAACATGAAAATAAAAGCCAGCATCACTTGTGTCCCAGAAATGTTAGACACCAGAATGATGATTCCTTTGGAATAGGAGAAGAAAAATTCGAACAGTATAGAGAAACATTATCAGACATTAGAATAGAATAGAATAGAATAGAAAAATAATTTTATTCTGGGACAAAGTCCCTTAAGAATAACAGATAATTGCAGGTATGACTAAATTAAATCTGGTTAGAGACATAATGAGATACAAAAAAAGAAAAACAATAATACATTAATGACACTATGTACGTAGATGATATTTAAATAAAAAGAAAAGAAAAGAAGATAACATTCTACAGATTAGAGGAGATAGAATTAAATGAGAAAAAAAAAAAAATAAATAAAATGATATAGAAAAACCTTTTGGTACAATGATATGATTTGTATGTACAATAGAAGTACCCAATGTTATATTCATGGAAAGTTAAATTTTTATTAAAAGGAATCTCAATTATTCCAGAACTGAATCCAGCAATGCAATAATAATTTTTGACTAAGTAGTTAGATAGTTAGCAAGCGTCAGTCTGGATGAGAAGAAGGTATTGGAAATATAAATATTTTAATGTTTTCAGGGATTTAGCTTGTCTGATGTGAGGAGGGATGGAGTTCCAGAGGATTGTTGAGCGGAAAAGGAAGGAGCGTTGGAATATTGAAGTTCTATGGGACGGGGTATACAGATCAGAAAGACGGGATCTCGTATGTATTGGATTGACTGCAGATCTGAATTGGAGCTTATTGTAAATATAAGAAGGTTGGAGGGTATTGATAATTTGGTATAGGAATGTTCCATGGAAATATTGTTTACGGAAAGTGGGATAGAGCCAATTTAGTTGGGAATAGAGGTGGGAAACATGGGAACGCCTCGGACTACCGAAGACAAACCTGACGAAGCAGTTCATGATTCGCTTCAGTCTGTCTTCGAGAACCGTCGAGAGGCCACCGTAAACCAGACAACCATAGTCAATGTAAGGGAATAATAAGGAAGAGACTAAAAGCTTGCGGGTTGACTGGGGAAGAAGGTAACGGTTTAGGTGGAATAATTTGAGAAGGCCTATGGAACGGCGGGAAATTTGGGCAATCTGAGGTTTCCAAGAGAGGGTTTGATCAAAAACAATCCCGAGATTTTTTACAGAGGAGTAGAAAGAGATAGGATGATTATTTAAGGTTAAAGGAGGGTATTGTGAGTAGGAATTAAGGAGGGAGCTAGAACCTATTAGAATGGCCTGAGTTTTCTTTTCGTTAAGTTGTAATTTATTTAAAGTCGCCCAGGCACTAATTCTGTCCAGATCTTCCTGAACTTTAGCGAAAGCAGTGGATAGCTCTGAAGGGGAGAAGGAGAGATAGACTTGGGAATCATCTGCATAGAGGTGGTAGGAACAGTGATAGATTGAATTAGGAAGATCATTAATGTAGGAATTGAATAGGAGAGGAGAAATATTGGATCCCTGAGCAATACCTGAGGTAAGAGTGAGAAAAGAAGATCGGGGTTGGTTTGGTATTTTAACTGCTTGGGAACGGTGAGAAAGAAAAGATTTAAACCAGCGGATGGAACTGTAGGAAAAGTTTAATGATTTTAATTTGGAGAATAGGATAAAGTGATCAAGGGAATCGAAGGCTTTAGAAAAGTCAAGGAGTAACAGGACGGTTAATTTTTTGTCATCTATTGCGGTAAATATGTCGAGTGCGGTAAATATGTCATTAGTGATTTTTAGGAGAGCAGACTGGGTGGAGTAGCCGGGACGAAAACCAGATTGAAGGGGGTCGAGGAGGTTAGATTCTTCAAGGAATTTGGAAATTTGAGATTGAACTAATCTTTCCAAGGGCTTAGAAAGATTAGACAAGATGGAGATAGGGCGATAGTCATTTGGAGACATGGGGTTTAATGTTTTATTTATAGGATGAATTAATGCTTTTTTCCATGAGGTTGGGAAAACTGAATTTTGGAGGGAAAAGTTATAAATGAATAGGAGGACTGGTATGATTTCAGGTAAACATAGTTTTATTAGTTTGGTGGGAATATCATCTGCGCCCGTAGAATTGGAATGGGAATTCATTATGGAGGAAATAAGTTCAGAGGAGGGGGAGATATCGGAAAAATAAAAATTAGAATCATTGAATGTAGGAGCTGGGGTAAAATAGGAGGAAGGATGAAGAGAATCAGAAGAAAAGGTGGAAACAAAATATGAATTTAATTCATCGGGAGATACAGGGTAGGTAGATGAGGATACAAGGGAATCACAGAGTGAAAGTTTACGGAGGATATGCCATTTCGATTTGGGATCAGGGGTAGAGGAGAGGGCTTCATGGTAATAATTGAATTTTGCTCGACGAATCGAGGCTTGTGTTGAGTTGCGAAGTATCTTGAACCTTTGGTAGTCATCCGTCATCCTCGTCGTGCGTCTGAAGCGTCTTCGGGCTGCTTATCGGTTTCTTTGGAGCTGCTTTATTTCCGAAGTTATCCAAGGAGCAGGGCGACGACGAACTGAGAAGGATTTGAGGAGTGCGTGGATATCAAGGATATTTAGGAGGTTAGTAGTGAGGATATTTACCATGGAATCAATCGAGGAGGAGGAGTAAATTTCAGCCCAGTTCTATGCTTCAAGGTCTGGAAGGATCTTCTCACGGGTTAAGGATTCTATATTGCGGTATGAAATAGTTTTTGGAAGGAATGGAGGTGCTAGAGTATTGTATGATATTTGAATCAGATCATGAGACGAGAGGAAAGGAACAGGTAACTGGGAAGATGAGAGGAGGTTTTTTGCCGAATTAATGATAAATAGGTCAAGCCAAGTATCGGAGGAGGAAGTATGGTGGGTAGGAGAGAACGGAACCACGAAGAGATGTAGGAAAAAAAAGAGGTTTTGTAGGAACAATTTATCATATGAGTCAGAAAGGAAATTAGAATTCAGGTCCCCAGAAATAATGACATTAGCATAAAAGGGAACGTAGTTGTACAGGGAAGTCTCAAAAGATGGGTTAAAAGGAACATGGGGTGGGCGGTAAACTACCACATACAGGAGATGGAGAGTTTTATAGGAAATTTCAACGAGAAGGAACTCTATTTGTGGTAGATCAGTTGGATGTGAACGTTCAAGAATTCGGAATTTGAGGCTATCATGGACAAATAAACCTACACCACCGCCCGTCCGGCCAACCCGGTCATGGCGGATAAGCGTGTAGTTAGGAAGGGAAACTAGGGAAGAAGGAATGAAAGGTTTGAGCCAAGTTTCAGACACTGCGATGATATGGTAGGAATTTCGGGTAAAATACTGTAGGAATTCATCGTAATGAGCGGGTAAGGATTGGGCATTTATGTGACAGGTCGTTAGGACATCGGTCATTTTGAGGATATGGGGAGAAGGAAGGACTTTGATAGGAAGACGCAGGCTTTCAGATAATTGGTAAGACATTATATATATTATATTTAAATCAGAGGTCCTCAACCACACAGTTGGAATAGTTTATGCACTCTCCTTCGCAAAGCAAAAATATTCCTTCACTGAGTAAGTACATACTTAATAAAAAATCAAAAATCAAAGAACATTTATAAAACTGGTGAAATTTCCAAACACATATTGTTGCCAACTTGATATAAATATACCTTGGTAACTGAGAGTTAAAGTGAGCATTTAAAGCATACACAGCAGGAAAATGATCAGGTACTAAGCCAGGCTTTATCCAAGGGCGATCTCAGGAAAAAAAATCAGAGGAATATCTAAAAATACTATAGTTTTTTTTTTTTTTTTTTTTTTTTTTTTTTTTTTTTTTTTTTTTTTTTTTTTTTTTTTTTTTTTAATAAAAAGAAAACACCATTAATCAAACTTACAAAAAACAACTAATACTTTTAACCAATGATTTTTTTTTAAATTATTCTGTTTTTAACTTGTTGCTTAGAACTATCACGAATATTGAAATATTTTTATATTTCTGCATTTTAGAAGAGGAGGGGGGGGGGGGGGGGGAGAGATTAATCCCTCCCTATCCTCTGGGACCGCCATTGACTTTGTCGAACCCAAGATACATGCTATAATAATCTTAAAACATTGCCTATACTTCACATTATTTTAATTAATTATAGAAGATAATGTAAAGAAGAATCCCCAATGGGGGGGGGGCACCCCCCTTTCTCATGCCTTTCACGCCACATTTTATAAAAAGGTTTGTACATCAACATAATAGCTGGTGGCAGTCATAGGCATTGGTGTAGATTGAATAGTGAGGAGGGAAAAAAAATATTAGAAAATACAAAGTAATCAAGAATATTATGTGAATCAAATTCAATTTAACTTTTTAAATATTTTAGTTTATAAATTGATCATTTAAGTTAAATGAAAGTCGCAGTTTTAATGACATAAAAATATCAATCTGGTCTCTGAAAGGCACTAAAGATAATTATGTGATATAACATTAATTTAAACAGAAGAAATAATCATATGTTAGACTACATTAACAGATACGACAAAAATGTAATAAAGGTAGAGGATAGGATATAAATAAAATAAACTGAGCTATTTATATTTATTGAAGTATTTATTATATTTTCTAAAATATCAAACATCTATAGACAAATATTTAAAAATGTATAAATATATGATTCAGAAATGCACCTTGCAAATATTTAAAAAAATATATAACAAATAATATTTGATATGGGGACGATACAAAAGTGATTCATTTAAAATATTACAAAGAAAAATATTAAAAATATATAAATTATTATTTTATATATATAGAATAGAAAGAAGACTTTATTCTGGGACATAGTCCCTTAAGAATAACATTAAATAATACAAAGTAAGATCATAACTGGCAGAGAGGCTGTTAAAAATAAAATAACATAGGTGAATTTAAATATAAATAAATATATATATATATATATATATATATATATATATATATATATATATATATATATATATATATATATATATATATATAGATCTATTTTATTTACACCTGACTTGTAAATTATAATATGAAATAGAATAACAAAACAAATAACAAAAGTAAAATTAACAAGTAAAAAATCATTAACAATGAAATAACTCAGTTATTAATTAAAAGTTAGGAAATCAGAGAAAAAGATATGGTGAAAAAAAAATTACATTGTGCAGGCAAGTATCATTAGAATATGGTCTTAATATGAAATTAATGTGAGTCCATTCAAAAAAGAGAACTCTTGATGAGCAGTCAATGACAAATCTATAATAATCCAACAAAATTCACAATAATTGCAATTGATAAGACAACATAAAATAAGTCTGTGGTACAAATTACCAAAAAACAATTAAAATTTTAATTAAAAAAAAAAAAGTAGAACAACCCTTCAAGGGTCTTTACAAAAATAAATTTTCTACAACAGCTGGAATTAAAACCTTGACCAAAAAATTAAAGCTCAACTAAATTAGGAAAGGTACAAATTCCTTAGTTGGTATACGAAATAAATAGAGTTAAAAATACAGACTATAAAGATATGAAGAAGTAATAAACGATCAGCTAAAATTATTTAATATCTTTATGTAAATTTTGGTGTTAAAAAATTAGATAACTTCTTTTACAATATGTATTCTAATAATTTTATTATTCATTAAAAGTAAAAATGGCATATTTCAACTTAAGTGTTCTGATTCATTTGCACTTAGGTAAAATACAGTATTAAAAACTAAATGAAAATGCTGAGTGTTACATAAATAACTTGTTCCCTAACACTAATTAAACAGGCTACAGCAAATAGTCAATTCATGTCACCTATATCCGGTTAATTTTATATCAAGCTTTCAAAAGAAAAAAGTGCCAACCAACTCCAATCTTATCTCATTCTAGTCGGAATATTCAAATGGAAATAATCTCAGAATGCAGTTATTACAAAACCAGGGGTCAATTCTACAAACAACACTCAATACTGGAAAGAGCAAGGTTTTTAATAGGCCTTAGGAGGACTTGGAAATCAAAAATAGTTATATTTTTTTCAAAAATAGCTTCAGTTCTACCTGATTTTAGGTATCATTTTACTTAAATCAGAATCGAAACACCTTACTGCTTATCTACAAAGAAGTCACCTGGCAGGAAATCCCTGGGCACTGCAGTATATCAAGGAATGAGCTGACAGATAAACATACAAATAAAGGGGCCAAACCACATCCATAACTAGATTGGAGGTAGTAAAAATTGTAACTAAGGCAGCAATCCTGTAAAAGTATGAATGATTAGCATTTGGTTGACAACATATAATCCCGATATTACCTACTCTTGAGAAAAAGACAAGAACTAATTTTCCACTCTGAACTGGACACAAAAACCACCTAACAAAACCTAAAATAAAACATTTCAAATTGGAGTAAACTCTATGAATGAATGGGGAACAGGTAAAGAAACTTTTGAAAATATTCCCCCAACATGCATATTAATGGAAGAACTGAGGAAGTTACTGACTTGGTTTTAAAGCTAAACAAAGACTTGGAGGTAAGAGAACAGTTATTTTGCCTGTTAAATAAAAAGATCGGAGAAGTATGGGGGAGACAAATTCATTAATTAATTCACAGGACACATTCCTTAAATTATTTTTTGTGAAAAAATTGATTCTTTAATTCATTTATTTATTTATTCTTTTCCATTGCCATTGAATGCTGAGGGCTAAAGGTCACAGTGACATGCAGGAATGCTCCATCTTCAAAGTTTAATTATTCATTTTTTTAAAGTTACCAATTACTTTGAATTGTTATTTTCTTCCTTTACTCATTTAATAATAGTGTGTTATCTATTAAAATCCTACTATCAGGCTGTTTATTCTCCCAATGTTACTTTTATTTCAATGATTTATCAAAAGACTTTTAAGCACTGCTTTCTACAGTCAAATTATAGGAATATAATCAAGCACTGCTTTCTACAGTCAAATTATAGGAATATAATCTATTTTAAATCACATATTTATTAGTATTTTATGAGACAAAATTGTTTGTGACTTTATTATAATTATCAAAAGCTAGGATATAACTTATGATATGAGTAGGAATAATATAGCTCAGTGGGCAAGGCACAAACTGCTATGCTCTGGAGCCCCAGTTTGAGCCAGACCAAAGTCAGAAAATTAAATTACAGTTTCTTCAGCCGTGGATCAACTTCACATCTAGCCTCTATAACGTGGGTACCCGTAATTAGAATAAAACCTGGAGGTTGAGCGTGATTGCTGATCACATTACCTTATTGCATAATTGTTGGTTACAAAACAATACCTCCTTACCAAGTATAGAACCCACCCAAGACCCAGGGTAGTAGCAATAGAGGTATTTTTTTAGGATATAACTTAGCAGCAAGTTTATATTAAATATTAGGTTGAGGAAAAAGTAATTTCGTTTAATTCCAATGGGTGACTATACAGTGTTTTATTTCTAGTAATGCTTATTCAATGAAGACATACTAGAGTGTGTTGGAAGATCACAATCCATAAAACATTCTATACATAAGAGTAGCATCTTACTTTTTAACTGATTTACTTAGTCAAAAATTATTACGCTTTGGGATTCCAAAAGACCGTTTTCATTATATTTGGCTTTTTTACTTCTGAAAAGGGAAAAAAGCAGCATAAGCTCATCAAATTGCACGATGTTTATGGCGATGAGTACTCAAGCAGCAATGAATTTTCATTCTGGAAATTTCAATGTTAATGATGAATCTCTTGATGAATCTTAGTTGAAAAAGTCGCTTAAATTCTTGAAAAAAGCAAAGTAGATCGACATTATTTCATCTGGCAACATCGCTGTGGAACTAAACATTGACCATAAAACAGTTTTGAATGATTTACTGGATACCAGAAGAAGCTCAATAATTGGGTTCCACACGAATTGGAGCGAGCATAGCTCTCAAATTAGTAAAAAAGTGGGTAGCCATAACAACTAGATAAACCAGAGGATTGAATTCACAGTAATTAATTCTCCCCCCTCCCCCTGGTAGATAGTAAAAATCTATGTTGCCAAAAAGGCAAGGAAAGGGAGAAGGATGGAAAAAAAAAATGATTCCATGTTAAATTAACAGTGAACAGTTTATCAATTGCTGCTAAAACAAAGAGAAACGGAGCCATTTTTGATACTCAAAGCTCGGATTAAAAACTATGATGTTGTGTCTGGGAGAATTAGAAAGGAATTCAGAAGTTAGAAATTTTGAATCTCTACCACCAACAACTAATACAATTGAAGCTTGTAATTCAAGAAAAACGACCAGAATTGATCAATAAGAAAGGAGTTGTCTTCCACCACGAGAACACTAGGTGCACAAAAGTAATTCAGCAAAAACTGAGAGAGCTTGGCTGGGAACTTATGAAACAGCAACCAACGTACAGTCATGGACCTTGCCTTGTCGGACTATCATCTGCTTTGTTCTCTGTATAACTGGTGTAGAGCTGCTATCTAAATTGACTCATGCAAAACACTTGGTCCAATTTCTCTGCTTAAAAATCTCAGAACTTCATACAGCTGAATCATGGTTTTACCAGAAAAGTGGCAAAGGTCAAAATCAAAACAATGCATATATCACTGAATAAAGTTTGAAATTTTCAACAAAAAATAAAGTCGGAAAATAAAGTGCTGGCAGTTTTTATAAATGAAAGCTTAAAATTCATTTTAGGAATAAAATTATTCTCTAATACATAGCTCCTTGAATTGACACAGCCTGTACAAGTATTAAATTACAAATTCATCTATTATATCTAAACAAATGTTTAAAAAATATATATGATATAATTTAATTTTTATTCAATGTTAGCAATTTTTTCTATCTTTTTGAATAAGTTGTGAATAAATGTAAATTAAAAAGGAAAATAAGAAAAAAACAATTACTGATAAAGAAATGTTCATAATTTCTGAAATATTAATTAAATGTAATGATATTTTAGGTGCAATACAACAGGGTCAGTAGCCCTTAATGATAATTAGCAGTCTTAATTTTGATATGATCTTTTTGATCAAAAAAACTAATAATAATTTTTAATTATTGTTCTTTTAACATGCAGCATGCAAGCAGTACCAAACATTGAAGTAATCCCAAAGACAGTCCAATAATAAAAGTAATTTATATAATTTACAATAAAAGTGAATTTGCTCTTAATGTATATAATGTACAATACGTCATTGATCTATTTTTTCCGTTAAAAAAAAATAAAAGGTTTGATAATAAAATGCCAATAATAGAAGCACTGAGGAATTGGCAACTTACACCATTTACATAAGAAAAAACTTATAATTATCAACTTTTGTACAAACATTAATGCTAAGAAGATAAAGAAGTTCTATGCAATGGATAGCATTTCCCTCAAGCCCAGAGCCTCTATATAGCCTCTGAAGAATATAGCGTTTTCATTCAGTCTCCACTGGTTATAACAGTCAGTGACATTGACATTTGTCAATATCTATACATCAGAGTAGTGCTAGAACTTGTAGAATCATACTTTGCCTCTATAGCTAGAAGTGCCTCAGACTGAGTACATGTAATATTAAGAACAGTTGGCAGTACTTATGCTTATTTTATTTTAAATTTAAGCAGCCAAAAGTGGAACCAGCATAGCACATGCACTATTGCATTCTCGGAGAGGATATATATCGTTTTAACACATATTTATATTATGTCCCTCCCATAAACTTACCAGCTAAATTCAAATTATGCTGCAAGTTTATGCAAGGATCAGAATTTTCTATGATAGCTTAGGAAACCCCAATGATTTTGTTTTTAAGTTTAAACAACTGCTACTCTTGCTTTGTTAAAATTTCATTAGCTCCACTACTAATTTTGTATAATACTCGCAAATGACTAATTACTGTTTTAGGCAGACCACAGCTTAAGACTTCTACTCAATACACATGCTCAAGAGATAAACAAAAATATCCCACAAAGGATTCTTTTCGGTAGAGATAAGGCTTTGTCAGTGAAGTTTATAAATCTAATTGGCTCAACAACCCTTAATGGGTCTCGGCCTCCTCATTAAGCTTCCACTAGTCATCTCTGTTGTGTGCAGTCCCTTTCCATTTCCTGACTATAAGCAGGTCTCTCGTGTCAGCTGCCACACAGTCAACCCATTTTAATTTCAGTCTGCCAACTCTTCTTGTACGATGCAATGGCTCTTCAAGGATTCTTATTAGGATCTCAGATCTCTCTGTATGGACTTCGTATCCAGCCGAGCTTAGCCTTCCCAATTTTATTATTCTAACAACCATAGGCTCTTTAAACAGCTCATACATTTCTCTATTCTTTCAACTTCTTCAGACCAGTCCAAAAATTCTTAGTAAGATTTTTCTTTAACACACGAATAAATCATTTTCGTTGATTTTGTTTAATGTTTGACTGCTGTATGTAAGAACTAGACGGATTAGCATTTTTTAGAGTTGGAGTTTCGTCTACTAATCAATGAGCTTAAAATGTGTTTAAGGAGGCCAAAGTAGCATCGATTGGCTGCTGCTATTTCCTTTTAATTTCATGAGTAGTTTGGTTCTTGAAGGTTGCTTAAGATCCCAGATATGAGAATTGCTTGACACTAAAACATGTAAGAACCGATAGATATGGTTTGGTTATGGGAATTCACTTCTTCGCCTGTATACATATACTTTGTTTTGGCTTCATACATACATAATCCCATCTTTACTGCTGCTCTCTGTAGTTTAAGAAGGGTGTTCTCAAGAGCTTTAAAGGATCTTGCAACCATATCTATGTCATCAGAGCATCCTAACAGCTGGACTAGATTTGTAAATACGGTGCCCCTATTCTTAATGCATAGGTCAGTGAAGTTAATAACTTTAAATAAAAAATATCAATAGTAGATCAAAATGGTAATACTAATCAAGATAATGTATTTTGAGCTAGAGAAAGGGCTGGAGTGTCGGTAATGGACAAAAGTCATAACTTTTTTGTAATGAAATATGAAAATTATAACTAAAAAAATTAGTATTAATTCCAAAATTATAGTAAAGAATAGCTATCTGAAAGATAAATCGGATCAAACTTTAGCTCATACTTACACTGTTTTCTAATATGAAATAAAATGTTAAGACTACTTGTGCAGAGGAATAATAATAATAATAAATAATCAATATTTTTTTCAGGTTTAATTTTTTTAGCTAAATAATTGGCTCATCCTCCCATTACATACAAATTTGTGTCCCGAAGAGATTATGGTTTTTAGATGAAATTTCTTGCAACCCAACTATAACAAGTAGCTGCATGGTACTTACCTCTTAAGTCTATGTAGTTTTCCCATGGTTATTGATTTGTTTTCATGGTTAAATTTGAATTCAAAACGTCAAATTCTATTTCGCTCATGTGTCCCAAAACATGAGTTGGTAACTTTAAAGGCAAATAAGTTCTGTATTTCTGCAATTATTAATTTTTTTTTTTTTCTAGTACCTCAGGTAATCTGCAATATATTGAATTTTATAATTGAAACTAAGGTTAATTGCTTCCAGAAGAATTACTTCTAATGCTTGTGTCCCAGGTCAATCTATTTCCCTCACATTTTTTGAAAAAGCCTGCCAAAGCATAACCAAGATTCATTACATTATATTTCAGTCAGACAACATTGCAGAAGCTTCCAACCTAACTGAGGGTAACCTAACTTACAACAAATTTCTTTTTTAAGTTGTCCCAAGGATGTGTCGAATCAAGTGTTCGAATTGTGTCAAATGTAATTCAATTTTCCTCACATAGTGATTTTTCAAAGAAGGTAAGTTTGTAGCTTGTTTTCTTTGCATTGATGTATATGCTTCCCATGTAGTTCAGAGTTCCATTTGTTATTATTTATTATTTTTTTTTTGAAATGCGTTTGGTGTTGTTAATCTTAAATCCAACTCAAAATTCTATTTCCCTCACACCTAAAGTGAGGGAAATAGATTACAATAAGAAAAAATGTAAGTAAAATAACATAAAAAAAGATTTTTTATTTATATTTTCACTGTTTATATTAATTTAATATAATATTCATTATATTAATCAAATGTTTGATTACAAAGTTTAATGTATAATATAATGTCTCACCATTTTGATTTTTTTTAAAAAATACATTTAATAAAAAATGTATAAGACAATGATGATAGACCATTTTTTAAAAACCACAAAAGTAGGCTAGGAGAATTAGAAATAAATAAATTGTGTATTAGTTTAAAAATAATTCATAAATTTACCTTTTATCCTTTTTTCTATAAAGGAATAAATATAATTTAAATTTAAAAAGAAAAATAAAGATGTTACACTAATATACATAAGATGTTTATTACGAAAACTTTCTAAACCTTCAAGCTGAGAGAACACCGCCAACGACAGCAATAATTCAAAAAAATCCGCATTCGTCAAAAGAACGCGTCCCTTTTACCTTCCTTCCGGTTGCACCAGAAGCGGACGACCACAAGTGTACCTTGAACGTATGACACTGGGGGGGAGTGTGTGGTGATATCTTTTTCCTTTAGTTTCTTGTACTAACCGCTTTTGAATTAATTATTACCAAGATTATATTTATTAATAAAATCTATAGTTTGCCTCGGTTGCTTAACCTTTCATACTAATTGAATTACGTTCGTGTATAATTCATCTTGTTGGTTTTATTTGAATCTATTAAGATAACTATATCTTAAGCAATGTTTGATTTCAAAGTTTAATGTTATATATATCGCTTTTTTCAACCAATTCATCATTTTTTCAAACCTTTCATAATTTTTTCATCAATTTCATAATTTTTTCAACCAATTTTCCATAATTTTTTCATCATATTCATAATTTTTTGTCAACCAATTTCATAATATTTTTCATCACTTCATAATGTGTAAGATTTGTAATTTTTTGTCAATCAAGTGTTCGAATCACGTCATTCGTTCGAATATGATTACAAGTAATTCTTATAGGTAATTCGATATAGTAGACATAAGGTAGATTATTTTCATAATATTCGATACATATTCTTCCATTAATAAGCAAATATATGCGGAATATCAGTTTTGACCGCCACCAGTTACATTTAAGTTTTTTCTCTTATTGTTAACGGTTTTGGAACTATCGCCATATTTTTCTTAGTGAGAGGAGTGGGATTTTAATTACGTTTCTTTCCGTACTTATGTCGCCATATAGTTTGGGGTTTTACCGTTTTATTGCTTGCTGGGAGTGGGGGGGGGGCGATATTTCTAAATTTGAGAACGATTTTTTATGAAATTTGATAATTACGTTCTTTCGGTACTTAGTAGCTAATTTGGGGTTTTAACAGTTTATTTATTAGCTAGGAGTGGGGGGGGCTATATTTCTAACTTGAGACGTCTCGTCCATTTTTATAATTTTGATAATTACGTTTCTTCGTACTTAGTAGCATATATTTGGGGGTTGTAACAGTTTTATTTATTAGCTGGGAGTGGGGGGGGCTATATTTCTTAATTGAGAACGCTCGTCCGATTTTAATGAATATGAATAATTATGTTTCTTTCGTACGTATTTAGCGTAGATTTAGGGTTCTAAACATTTCCTTCTATAAAGGAATTCGGTTCTAATACATAGTTTTTTATTAGTAAGGGGTTTGGGTAGGGAGGCGATATTTTCTAAAGTGAGACCGGCTCGTCCGTTTTAATGGAAATTTACTAATTATGTTTTCTTTCGTACTTATTAGTATATATAGCTTTTAATTTCAACTGATGTTTTTAAACATAAATTTTTTTAATCAAATTCAAATTCTTTTAACCAATTTCATAAATTTGTAATTTGTAATTTTGGTATTCACGTCCATTCGTAACCATTGTGGATTTTAATTTGGTTACTTATTAATATTAACAGAATTCACAGAATCATTTTACAGATCTAACAATACTTAATATGAAATTTGTAATGACAATATAACAACTATTTTTTTGAACAGAAGTCAAGTTTTTTTTTTTTAATTGGTTATCATTATGCTAAAAAAATATATTAATTTACTTTAAAAGCATAAGATTGATACTGAATTGTTAAGATTTAAAAAAATTAAAGTAGTGTAATTATACACATGGTTATTTCATTTTGACTGAAATCTTTATAAGTGCAAAATTCAATGATAAAATTGTATCACATCTAATTATTAGATAAAACACTTTAAACACCTTTGATAAATAGAAAAGTGATAATAATAATAATAAAAAAAAATTGGTTTGGTACTGCAAAAAACAAAAAACAAGAATACTCACAGATCAGCAAATACAGCCAATAAAACAGCTTAAAGGTTTATAAGTCAGCAACACAAAAAAAAAAAAAAAAAAAAAAAAAAAAAAATCACAAACCGATTTTTAACAAAATCACTAAATAATGCAGAAAATCCCAGGCACTTTTGATCTCAATTAAAAACTAAATATATGAATATTTAATAGTTTTTCGCTTTATAGTAAACCTAAGTAAAAAAAAAATTAATAAGATATAACTTATAAACACTATTTGGTTGGGCTTATAAAAAAAAATAGTGTTTCTTGCTAAACCATTATTTTATAAGAAATATTCTCATATTCTTCTTAACTAAAACTCTGAATACCGAACGAAAATAATTATCTAAATAAATCTAAAGTAAGTAAACCGCACAACTTATTTCAATGAATAATTGGTCACCAGAAGATGACAAACACCAACAACAATTGTTGGCCTACATTCCACCCATTGAATAGCTATCATGAAATAAGATGTTATAAAAACTTCCTGATCATATAAATGAAGTTAAGAAACCATAGAACTAATCTAATTACTATAAAAAATATAGCAAATGAACAAGTACAAAATGAATCCAAAGCTTATATACTTTAAAAAGGAAATACCACTACTACTACTACTACTCCGTGGCTCTACAGACCAATGAGGTCCTTGGCTTCCTCAATGAGCCTTCGCCAGGCAGCTCTATCCTTTGCAGTCGCTAGCCAGTTGTGGGTCTATAACAATTCCTGAGCGTCCTGAATGACGGCATCCTCCCATCTAAGACATGGTTGCTGGACTGAAGGTAAAAGAGGAAGAGACACCTCTTTTTCCTTCAGTCCAGCAACCTCTTGGTTATTTCTTACTCTCATTCCCAAAATGTGGCCAGCCCAACAGTCTCCCAAGCTTGATGTGCCTCATCACATCCACCTCCTCATACAGATCATATATCTCATTGTTTGTTCTTCTTCGCCAGGTCTCTCCGACTTTAACGGGTCCAAAAATAAGACCAAGAATTTTTCTTTCAAAAATAATTAATCTTTTTTCTTCGACACCAGGTAGGATCCAAATTTCTGATCTATATGTGAGGACAGGCCTGATGAGGGTCTTATAAAGGAGATACTTTGTACGACAGGAGACCGCAGTGCTTCTCAGGTGGTTATTAATCCCAAAATAACACCTGTTAGCCCTGATAATTCACTGGCTAACCTCAAGGGATATCCTATTACAACTTAAAACTGCTGATACGTGAAGTGATCTACTCTTGGAAATATGTACGGGCCCATAACCACCAGCAATCTAGCTTCAGTCTCTGCTCCCAGTCCTGCATGCATGTATACTGTCTTCTCCTGACACCCTCATTCCCATGGTCTCTTCTGCTGCTTCTTGAATGCATTTTTGAGAGACCCAAAAGACAAGCAACCAAATTTAGGTTATCAGCAAAGCCCAGTATTAACCTGTTAAAAATGGTGTCAGTAGTTGGATTCCCACTGCACATATCACTTTTTCCAGGTCCATGTTAAATAATAGTCAGGTAAACCCATTTTTTTACCTTTTTTAATTCCTCATGTAGATACGAATTCGGGAGAAAGATCCGATTGCACCTAGCATCAAACCGTGGCCCAGAACGTCCTAAAAGCGGAAAAAACTTAATAACTTTTTAAAAAATGATCGTATCGACTTGCGAATGGTCTCATTCCATTAAAAAAAAACACGTTTATAAAATAAATTTTTTTTTTAATGTAAAAAAAAAAAAAAAAAAAAAAAAATATATATATATATATATATATATATATATATATATATATATATATATATATATATATATATATTACAAGATAATTTAAATGTAAAAATTAAGTTGAATAATTATAAACAATGTATACAGTTACTATAACTCATTAGAATAATAATTTAACCACAGTAATATAAAAAGTGTAAAACTGGACATTGTAACACCAAAAAATGTAAACAAACAAAAATACAAAAAAAAAAAATTTTAATTTTTTAATAAACATTATGCTTTTTCGCTTATAGGAAGTTTTTTAGTTTTAATTTCTGGTCGTAATTTTGACAAAAGAGGATCAGATGAAATCAGTAGCATATGATATATGTCCTCATTTGTATCTTCTCGAGATGATTTCCTGGTGCTAAAAGTTCTAAAATATTTGTATTCTTTATTCCGCACTTCCTGGGTGTTTCTTTTTTCATTCTATTCTTTGTCAATATGAGCAATAAAAGTCTTCTGAGAAAAAATATGGGCATATACTGACATTTAAATTTTTTCAAGTATGTAAATTATTCTGATTCCGGACTCTTGCTTTAGATTTTAAAAGCAAAACAATAGGAAATGAACAGACCATAACAGATATACATCACACACCAAAAAAAAGTACAAAATTAAAACATGATTTTTTGAGGTTTTTTTCCACCCTTAAACCACCGTGCATCATCCAGTTATCTTAATCAGATGGACAAGTTTTGGCAGAACTCCTAGGTCACACAGGCCTGCATAAAGTTGGGGTCTCCTCTTGATGCTGTCGTATGCACTCCGGAAATCAATACACTTGTGTTGTGTCGTCATCCTGAACTGATGAGATTTTTTTAGTATCATTCAGAGGCTAAACATCTGGTCAACTGTGGATCTTCCTCCTGAGGGACCCTGCCTGATATTTACCAATCTCCTTCTCAGTGATTGTGAGAAGCTAGCTATAGATGACGTTTCAAAGAATCTTATTAGAACACTGAAGGAGCGAGATCGATTATTCCTTTCTTCCACTGATCAGGCATTCTCTCTTCAGCACAGATGGTGAGGATGATGTCGTAGAGGGCTCTCTGAAACTCCTCACCACCGTGCTTAAGAAGCTCAGCAGGAATCCCATCCTCTCCTGTGGCTTTGTTGTTGTTAAGTCTAGTGGTGGCATCAAAATCTTCACATGTTGGTGAGTCTGGGGATCCAGATCATGTTCAGGACTTTGGATCGCAAACTCGTCACTAAAAAGGAAATACAACATATAACTTTAACCATCGCGTATTAACTCTGGACTACTACACAAATTTAAAAAAATGATCAATTGACAATTTCTCTACATTTTCCATAACTTATTTATCTTATATTAACACAAACAGATAATTTAAAAAAAAAAAAAAAAAAATTTCTCCCTGACTGGGAAAAACAATAGATCATGAATATGTCTATCTATAATATACTGCTTTTCACAATTTACATTTTAGAATTAGAAGGATCAAATTACTTAAATTAATAATTAGATTGAATTAACAATCAATGATTATTCAAAATACACAATGCTGAGGGAAAACAGGCATTTCAAATGGTAGGTCCTAGCGAAAAATGTTATATAACAATAAATATTTTCCATTAATTTCTGATTAAGTAACTTAGGCAAATTTTCGATCTGAGTAACACCAACAGAGCTAGAGTGTGTCAAAAAAGCTCCAATATTTAAAAGAATGTAGGTAAACGTGACTTTTTTCATTCAAAGCAATATAGCTCCTAAACAGTAGGTCCTACAGATAAATGTTATATAACAAAAAGTATTCTCAGGCAAAAGACTGACCTGACCATCCAAGTTGGAAGTTACAACTTCGAAAAAGTTGATAGGTTCAAATACCTAGGCTCCTTGGTAACTCCGAATAACGACTTGACACAAGAAGTGGCGCAGAGATTTACTGCAGCAAATAGATGCTACTATGGTTTATTAAAATACCTTAAAAGTCGTTCCCTACCTAGAAGCACCAAAATTCTCCTGTACAAGGCCCTAAGGGTCATATGGGTCAGAAACATGGACAACAGCGAAGGCCATGGAACAGAAATTATTGGTTTTTGAAAGAAATTTTTTAAGAAGGATCTAAGGCCCTGTAAAGTTGAATGAAGAATGGAGATCCAGATATAAACAGGAGCTAGCCAACTTATATAAAGAGCAGGACAGAGTAAGATATATCCAGCTGGCAAGGCTATGATGGGCAGGCCACGTTGTTCGAATGGATGATAACTCGGTCCCAAAGAAATTGTTCAAAGTCAAAGCACTTGGTAAGAGGAGGGTGGGGAGACAAAGACAATGTGGTCAGAAAATGTGAGCAGTGATGCCAGAATCCTGGGCATCAGGAACTGGTGGGAAGCTGCTCAGAATAGAGAAGAATGGAGAACGATTCTTGAGACAGCCAAGATTATGTGATGGATTGTTGTGCTCAGGATGATGATGATGATGAGGTAAACGCGACTTTTTTCATTCAAAGCAATATAGCTCCTAAATAGTAGGTCCTACAGAAAAATGTTATACAACAAAAAGTATTCTCCATTAAATTTCTGGCTAGGACTTTGCTGCCAAATTTTAGATCTGAGCAACACTAACAGAGCAAGAGCGTGTCAAAATGTTAAAGTTTTGAATATGAAAAAAAAATGTTACAGCAAAAAAGTATAGACCTACAGGTAAATGGAGATGGTATTGGAATGAAACAAATTATCATTTTTAAAAAGAACCAAAAAAGATGTTATTTCTTCAATTATGTCAAAGGAGATTCAATTATAAACACATAAGATCAGGATAAACTCCTTCTACAAATCTACTTCTTTCTACTATATGTTTTGGAAAAATAACTTTCCACTCCTCCGGTAAGACCACTTTACTTAAATAAATGACAAAGTGAGAAACACAAAAAAAGACGTCTTACCTAAGAAGGGGTAAGTTATTTTCATGAAACATGTAGGAGAAATAAATAAATTTATATAAGGAGTATAAGCTGATCTTATGTGTTTTGCTATATCTTTTGCCAACATAAAAATTGTTAGGATCTAACTGAAAAAAATTGTTGGTTCAGTTATTTCCACTCTTAAAAAGGATTCCAACTTAATTTAATATGGTATGAATGAAATGAACCACCATAAAATGAAGATATTGACTTTGACACATAATTCAACAAAATAATCTTTTCCCTAGTCATTCTCAAATCTGGTAATTTTTATCGCTTTCCGGAATATAAATCTTTTGTCAACCAATTGCTGCGATGATTTATCAAAGGCTTCTGACCCACTAAACATAAAAATCATTGTTCTATGAGGACTAATAGGGAGCTCTTAAATATTTTTGACTGGCGACTAAGCTTAGGTGTCCAACTAGGTTTATAGGTCTATTACTTTCAACATTGATATAGAAAGCTTGAACTTCTCAAATCATCAGTTCAAACAATGTTTTCCTCAGGATAAAAAGATCACTAGAATAATTCAAAAACTGTAGTTGAACAAAACTGTTTTCTGATTATATTTTCCTAGGTTCGACTCCTTATATATCAGAAATCCCACTAATATTTTTTGACAAGGTCAACAGATTAAATACATCTATCACTAATCTATAATTGAAACCAATCAAAGATGATTTCATTTGATACACACATAAAAAGTAGCAATAATTCCACATAGTATATGATATTTACATAAAAATTTATATGTTATTGGTGTATGAGTTTAAAAATAATATAAGTATGTTTTAATTTTTTTCTATTTAAAAAAAAAGTATAGATTAAAGCTATAAAAAATTATTAGTAAGGAAAATTACGATAGTAAAAGACAGCATTGTGTGTGACTAAGAAACATTGTGACATGATAAGTGATCAAGTTACGTTTAAAGATTATTAAATAACAAAGTTTTCATATAAAACATTTGAACGGAAATCTAAGTTGTAAGATGGCTAAGATATAGGCTTTTAATTTGGAAGCAAAACAATTGGTAAAACCTTATTACATACTACAATAAAATCCTAGTCACTAAAAATTACATTTTAAATAGACTCAAAATTAAGCCATTAAATAAAAGTTAGTAATATGAGCATAGAAATAGGAATGAAATAGGACAAAAGAAAATAATAACAAAATAACTTCAATGGAAATCTGCCAACATACAAGGTAAATAGCCTGAAATTACTTATTAATATGGTGTATATTTGCATATGATATTTATAATAGAATATTTAAAGACACTAATATCACCAAATAACTGTCAGAAATTACTAACAGAAAAATTGTCAGCTAAAAGCCATCAACTTATCAAAAGATGAACCACAACCTGGCTACCCAAAGCAAAACTAATAACAAATACTATTATTAATACCACATTATTTTTCAAGATCTGAATTTTCTTAATTTATTTTAAATTTTCTATATTTAAGGATAGAACAAGGAATTATTTCTACTAATATGAAAAAGTTCCTGAAACTCTTCATAAATGATAATGGAGGTGATATAACCTTCCGGAAAAAAAATTATATATTTTGGAGCATAACCTACGATTTTATTTATAAATTTCCAGAAAAAAAAATAAGAAGATATGAGAATATTTAATGCAACTTAAATGCATGAAGTCATACTTTATAATAAACTTCCGACGTTATATTACACTTATAGATATCAAATCCATTAAAAGTGCTTGGGAAACAATATTAAAAAAAAAAAAAACTAAACCACTTAAATACACTGTTGAATCAAAAATTATCACCAAAGTTTCACATCACAGAGATAATAGTATTCGGTAAAAACTTTAACTCAATTGACACTATCACTCTACCGACCGATAACAATCATAAACAAACTAAACAGAATCGAGCACAGTATAAGTGACTGAAATAAGACTTCTGAGCGCACATCATAGAGTGCGCTAATAAAATCGTAATTTTTAAAATATCAATAAAATATTTATGATTCGTATCTGATAACATTATAAAAATGAGTTTAAAAGATGTTTAATGACATATTTCCAACTTAAGAGATGAGGTTAAACTTTATGTCCAACTATTTAAAGTGCATCCCCAATGGCACTAATTTTTAATTTGAATTCAGTCCCCCCCCTTCAAGCCTATGGATAAATTCTAAATTTTAATTAACTCTATAATTTTCAAAGAAATCAACAAGCGTAAGAATCACGGTAACATCAGTGAAAATGTTTTTGCCTTACAACATATTGCATTTCACAAGCATCATGTTTCATCCGATATGGAAATAGCTAAACTGGTTTAAGAATCATTTTGAACTAACAAGTTTTACGTGATAAGTAAAGAAAAATCATCCATAAATAAAAGCATTGAATGAAAATTGTTTATAAGAATGATGAAAACTGAAACTATATTCAATAATATAATACCGCTTATCGGATCTTCATTAAGAATTGGTTCTTCCTTGCTAATTAAGAATTGGTTCTTCCTTGCTAATTAAGAATTGGTTCTTCCTTGCTAATTAAGAATTGGTTCTTCCTTGCTAATTAAGAATTGGTTCTTCCTTGCTAATTAAGTTTGGCTAGCATACACGACACCAACGTCAATTCTTTTTTATATTATCACTAGTTAATAGAAATTATTTTTATTAACAATGAAACAAACACAATTGTTATCCGAGTGACATCTGAAAAATACCTGTGAAGTGATTTCGTTACATTCCATTAAGCGGAAGTCAACGGTTATGTATGAGTATTGTACGAATTTTCATGTAAAAAAAATATGTATATAATTGAAAGTATTTCTAAACACACATCTAACTAACAATAAGAAATATTTATAGAAAATTGGGATGATACTTAATTTGAAGAAGAATGTTATGATACAACAAAAACTAGATTTTAATTATTAAATTTTTGATGCATTATACATAAAATTTTCAAATTTGAATGTCTCCAATAAGGTCTTAGAATAATCTTGTATAGGCTGAAATAACTACTGATGTAATTCCAGCTTATTTGATATTAGTTACATAGGTTCATTACAATTAAATTGACATCACATTGACCTTTGATCTTGTATTTTTTTACTGCAAGAGATAAAAAAAAAAAAAAAATCACTACAGTTATCTCTTGTCGGAGATTTATTATTTTAAAACATTAAATAAGTAATGCACCACCATATTATTAATGAAATTGATGACACATTCCTTAACACCATCTGTTTAATCTCATCATTGATTAGTTAGTAGAATCAATATTGTGATTTTAAAGTTTAGAGTGTTTATGGGTCATTGTCAAAAACATAGTCGCTTTGATCAAAAAAATTGTCACAAGTACTTAACTTATTGTTAGTGACAGATGGCCATATTATCTTGTCTTTGATTTTTTAAACTACTCTACCACATCTTCTATAATTTTTGTAGAAAATTTCTTCTCCAGAGTATATTTCTGAAGTTTTTTTTTTAAATTACTAAGAATATCGGGAGTGTTACTCTTACCAGCCCAATTTAACAAAACTAAGCATTTTTATTGCACAAACAATATATATATATATATGGCCTAAAAAAAATGTTGGTCAGGAGTGTTACTATTCTTTTCGAACTTGAGATCCAAGAAACTGACTCCAAAAGGGTTGGGGGACTTCTTCCAAAAGTATTGCGTCATGATCTGATTGTTAAACCACTTCCTTCTATAACCTGGAAGGGTTTTCCTTATACAGAAGGGCTTTCCTTCCACAAAATGGTAAGTATTTTTATTTAATGTCAGGAGTGTTACCGCTTAGAAATGTCTTTGGCTGGATTTTTATTATATCTACAAATAATAGTTATATTCTCAAAGAGCCTACTTTGGTTTGCTTGGTTTCTTATTGGTGCAATAGTATTTAGTTTATCATCATGGAAGTATGAGATATACAGTGTGTCCCGAATTTAAATGGCAAAACTTCAGGGACTTATAGGGGACCGAAAAACTAAGACAAAAAGTCCTTTAGAGATTTGCTTGTTTTTGCTTAGTTTTAGAGACAATCGCAAAAAAAGAAACAAAACAAAAATGTTACATGTAGCGATTATCACCTTTCAAAGTTTGTCAGGCTAGGCAGTGAGATATGTAAACACTGAATGTTATCCTTTACATTATTTTATTTGTTTACATTTTGGCTCCCTTCTAGGATTATAATTCCTAAATCAGTCTTCAGTCAGTTACTCAGATATTTTTGTGTGAATAGCATCAGCCACAATGCCGCATACATATTCTTATGTTGAATACGCTGATATGATTTTTGTGTATGGTTTCTGTAACGGTAATGCTTTAGAAGAGGTGCGGGAGTATGCTTTCCAAATAGAAGAGTGCCTAATTGATGAGTCTTTTCGTTAACTTCCAATAGACTACGAGAGACTGGGTCATTCTTAATACGTAATGAAGGCGACCAATTCCAGGCAGCAATAAGAGCAGATTATCGGAGAAGAAATTGTGTCCAACGCCACTTCGATAACAATCCTGAGACTAGCATCCGAAGAGCATCTGCTGCATTAGCAATATCGCGGCAAGCAATATGGCAAACTTTGAAAGGTGATAATCGCTACCCATACCATCTTCAAAAAGTTCAGAATTTATTACCTCAAGATTATGTCAAGAGATTGAATTTTAGTAAATGGTTTCTTGAAAAAATTCGCGATGATAATTTATTTCCATTAAAAATTATATGGACCGATGAAGCTACCTTTACTAGAGGAGGAATTGTTAATCAAAGAAATTATCATGTATGGGCTCTTGAAAATCCCAGAGCTATTAGAGAGAATAGGTTTCAGCATGAATTTGCTATTAACGTTTGGCTTGGAATTTGGAACGGATTACTGGTGGGACCAAATTTTTTACCTGGAAGATTGAATGGTATCACATTTACACATTTATTGGAGAGCGACTTTTCTAATTATTTAGATGACATCCCCCCCCTTACAGCAGCGGATTGAAGTGTGGTTCCAACTCGATGGATGTCCAGCTCATTATAGCAGAGTTGCTCGAGCTTGGCTGGATATAAATTATCCACAACGATGGATTGGACGTGGAGGAGTAGTACCTTGGCCACCCAAATTACCAGATACGACAAGGTATGGGGAACCTTGAAGCAGAAAGTTTATTCGTTGTCAATCGACTCAAGAGAGCAATTAAGAGACCGAATCATAGATGCAGTGCACCAAATATCATCAGAACAATGTTTAGCTGCAATTTATCAAGTGAGTGCTAGATATAATGCTTGCATTGGTGCAAGAGGACAACATTTTGAGCAATATTTACATTTAAAAGAACATAACATAAATATAAATGTAAATAAATAAAGACGTAAATTAAAAGAATAAATGTATACAAATTAAAACTTGTTTTGTTTCTTTTTTTGCGATTTTCTCTAAAACTAAGCATGAGCAAATCTTTAAAGGACTTTTTGTTTTAGTTTTTGGTACCCTATAAGTTCCTGAAGTTTTGCCATTTAAATTCGGGACACCCTGTATATCAGGAGTGTTACTGGTCAGAAGTGTTACTACTAGGTTAGTAACACAGATGACTAGTGGAAAGACTACTGATCCAAACAGTAGTCTTACAACTTTTAAAAAGTACTGGTGAAAAATAAACATTCAACAGGTTTTCAGTTTATAGTTATATTTTATAAATATTATAACCTGACTTAAAGCTATATTTTACTGTTCTCAGAAATAATTTAAAACCCAACAACCAATTCTAAGCAAAATTATGTGTCTCATGAGATAATATTATAGCAGTCCAGAGAAAATTTATCAAAATGATGCTCTTTAAGAAATTATTTAATTTAGGTAACACTTAAGACATAAAAATCACTTCTGTTAGCATAAAAAAAAAGTATAAAAATTAAAATAACAAAATAAATCATGATTGCACATTATTTTTCAAAAATTTAACAGATGCAAAAATGATACAAACATACTCGTTTAAAACAAATTGAGTCTATTTCTTGACTTATTTATTCTAGCTCTAAACCCAAAATGGCAAACTGTTTTAGAATGACCCTTATTAATTAATTTTGAAGAATTAATTTTAATTAATTTTGATTTTACAGATTTATGGTTTTGCGACTCAAAAGAGAAAATACATTTTGTAGAAAAAAAAACAACTTGGTTTTAACCCTCATTTTAAGCATTTGGTGGGTTTAAAATATTATAACAGAAATTTTTAACAAAATTTACTGAAGCTTCCAATGGTTAAAATGGGTTCAAAAAATTAATTTAGATAACAAAGAGTTCAAGTGATGGAAGTTAAGTCAAACAATTAATAATTATAAACTGTGAATATAAATAATGGCTATGCTTTGAACAGTGCACAACTTTAATATTCATACTAGGAATTGCTATGTTGCTATTGGGGTATATATAAATACTATATTAATATTAAATATATCACTAAGGATACCCATCAATTAATTAATGTCTCACTTATTACCTTTATTGGATTCTAACCCAATACATGTAAGCTAATTCATTATTACTTGGTGGCATTTAGGAAATAAAATAATAATAATTATCATTAAACATACTTTATTTAATATTACTGTTTTAGATATTATAAGATAAAGATGAAATTTCTACTTAATCTATATGAGGATCAGCACACAATTACCAATAACTACTTATTACCAACTATTACATGATCGGGTACTTATCTATACAGTGTTTGGGTCTTGAGCCGGCACAGTGATTCTTGTCTCTATCAGATCTTCATTCTTGTCTCTCTAGGCTGGCCATCCAAGAGATCATCGCTGAGGGCCTGTGGCATTTAGCCCCCAGCTCTCTCACCTCCAACTGTCTATCAAACGACCTGTCAACTTGGTCTCCAAAAGGCTGTCCCTCTTTGTTTTCAGGACCATCCTTATAAACACCCTTACCCCTACCATTCCACTTTTGGATTTCTTTGTCTAAAAGTTATCATTTCTTAGTTAACTACTTTCTTTGTCTCCAGGAAACTTTTGTCGACAAAATATTATCAGGTATCTGCAGCAGTCATTCCAAAGGTTTGGTCCAGTTCTGCCGCCTGGCTCGGCCCCGCTTGAAGGATTTAGGGCTTCACCCTCGTACTCCAGACTTCAAAGAGTGCCAGCCCTCTTTTATCTCGCTGTCTTATTATTAATTATTACTAAAACATTATATTGTGTACCCATAATACATTGCAGAAAAAGTACTCCAAAACTAATAATAAATGATCATCAGAATAGTAAAATATTTACTAAACCGTCTATTTATCATATTATATTAATTTATACAAAACCTTTGGACAGTTCAAACTCTTCACATATATGCATAAACTTAATAAACTTTAGATTCGAATATAAATTGTTTATCAGATAAAATATTAATGATAAAAACAGAAAATAGTAAAATACTGCCAATAAAACAAATTTACGTTCCAAAAAAAAAAAAAAAAAAAAAAATTATAAGATATGAAACAAAATGAAATTTACTATATTGTAAAGCAACTCATAAAATATCCATGTAATTTAAACTCAATTAAAGGTGGTAGTACACTAATGCTGTATTTTTATTTTTTTTCAAGCTCTTACTATAACAAAAGATAAGTCGGCAGTCAATGTGATGTCAATTACATCGACATCTGTAACTAATTCAAAATTGGTTTTTATTTCATCAGTAGATATAATGCCTTCATATGTTTGGCTTAAGTGTAAAATGTGTTAAATCCAAAAGTATTTTTTGGAAATCACAATTAATAATTTTACCAAATGCCAATCCTTAATGAGATTGGGAATTCAAGCATTTACCAGATCCTGCCAGCATTTATTGACATGTGTGAGCTGTCTCTTCAGTTTCCCATACATTCTAGTTTCTTTAAAATCATATATAAAATAAATCCCTAAAATCAACACTTTTGGACTTATCATACTTTATCCTTCTGCAGCCACAGATATTATAAATGGATGTGTATATGATTTTTCCTAATAATTCCTGTTGTAATTTATTAATGTATTTACCCAAAATAAATGAAGCTAGGAAAGTGAACCATTAATAATTACAAATCCTTGTTATTTTTAAGAGACAATATTTCTCAGCGTAAAGTTAATTTTTTATTTTCAATTCCTGTTTTAAATAAATTTACCTGCTTTTTATTGATTATCTTACTCATTCAACTTAGTCAGCCTGGGGATCTTTTAATTTACTCTTTAGAAAAGAGCCCGGTTATCTACACTAGATGCAGTAGGAAGCAGTAGCTATTGGAGTAAGATAGCATGTGTAGCTTTAAAAGAAAAATACAATAAACATAATGGAGGATACGATTTTACAGCTTCTAAGAAATTATGAGAAACATTGCTCCAGCTTAAGTACTCTCTAACTTGAATGCAAGATAAGAAGGTGCTTAGTAAAATAGTACATACAGTATATTTTTTCGAAGTCAATATTGAAAAAAAATTTAAATACTTTGATGACCCTCCAAGGTTCTTGAAAAGAAGATGGCCTCAGGACCTTCCAATATAAGTACTTCATTATATAGAACTTTTATAAATGCTACCAATGGGTAGTTGCTTTAAACGCAAGTGACATGCCATTTTTAGCATTATCATCACATTTACTTGATGTATTATATTTTTATACTGCATATAGTTGTAAATTTCAATTAATATTTCAATACTACTATGATCTTCAAGAGCTTATTTAAACTTAAAAACAAACTTGATGTTGCCAAGGTGTCTATGTACTAGGAAATTTCTGGTCACAACGGTTATTGATAATGTTTATTAGCTCATCTTCATTAATGTAATTTCAAACTATGGTATGGAGTAAAGCATAGCTGACCATGGTAAACATTTGGATGGGTGACCACTGTCAGATGTTAGGTATTGAATGCATTTATCAGACAACTACACAAACCCCTTGGGTGCGTGAAGCCTACCAGCCTCTTTGAAGCAACTCAAACCAACCATACATATGAGTGATGACCATATCCCTTGGATCTTTATTGGTTATGTGAGTTTTCTAAGATGAAAAATAGCCTCCCAGAGTTTGTTCCATGAACAATCAGTTTCAGGGAACAATAGGTCCAAGTTGGCTTGCTGAGAGAGCAACCTTAGTCCATGGATCATCATTGTGATAGTAACAATCATTGTGAGCTTTTGAATGTGAATTGCTGAGAATGGCACTGGTAAATTGAAGTTGAAGGGATCAGTAATCAAGCAAAGAGATATCTGCCACTGCATGGAAACTATCATTCTCAGCAATGTGAAGCAGGTTTCCTTCTAAAGGCTGCCTGTTGCCTCTGCTATTTTGTACAATCAATAAATATCTATAAGAAGAAAATTGAATGTGGACAAATATTTCCAAGGTCTGTTGGTGCCCTTGAAAAAGGAGGAAAAAAATCCTTATTTATTTACTGTGGACAGCCATTCCCATCTAACATCTATCTTCTTTTACCAACCTCTCGCTCACAGTTGTCTCAGGCCATCTTTTAAGTTGTCCAACCAAACCTTGGCAAGGTGTCCCTCTAAATATCTTTCCACCAGGTCTGTTGTACATCATCTTTTTTGGCAGCCAATCATTAGGTATGGTCGATGACCGAACCACCACAGACTTCCCTTTTTAAATATTGCTATAATATTCAAAGAGCTATTGAAGTTAACAATTTTATATTATCCTCCAATTCCTATGGTCATTTACTGAGCTAAAGATCTTTCTCTTCTAAATTTTAAGGATCATCCAACTGCCCCGAGTCAGAACCTAACACTTGCTCCCATATATACTAGTGATAACAAAAACAAGGCATATGATTACAAATGATTTCAAAAATCATCTATAACTTAAGAACTACACAATAACTACAAAACCCTGGCACTACAGAAAGCCAAACCTTATATTATCAACCTACCTCCATCATATTTAACAGTAGCCATTATTTTAGTTTTTTTAATGATTGAGTTTTATCCCTCCACACTTCTCCACTTCTATTGAAAGGTATGTCAACATACATGTGCTAATATTACATCATTCCAAAATAACAAAGGGTATTAATACATTTTTTTGGTAAATTGTAATTAAATATTTCTATTTAATTGGTATACAATAACACCAACTTGTTGGCTCAAATAGGATTTCAAGAAATATAAGCAAACAATCAATAAAACTTTGCAGCATAAATAAAATATAAATATCATCTGTAAAAAGTTTCATTTAAAATAGATTCATTTGCTTCACATAGAAAAGAATAAGTGAGGGGAAATCATATCCACTGTAATCAGAAATAAAGTAATTTTGTTGAGAGGGATAGAAAATTCTGAACATGAATAATTCAAATAGAATTACTGAGATAAAGTCATTAAAATATCTCTAATCAGAGTTTGGTAGGTGCTTTGATAGACAAGATGTGTTGTAGGACCACCTTAATATGAGAGCTCCACTTATACAGTACCATCTAATACTTTCATAGTTAATAAAATATATTAATGAAATAATACTTTTTAAATGTAAAAACCCTTTATTATAAAATCTTAATTCATCCAATGCCTATATCCGCCTATAAAATTTAATAAAAAGACCATAGGGTACACAATTAAAAAAAAGGTTTCAAAGGTTTTGTGGGACAGAAAATAAATATACTTATGCAATAAATTTTAAATATATTAAATATTATGTGAATAGATTTTCTTGTACAGATATTTAAATGTAGAATTGGAAAGAATTGAGAGCTCACACATATTTTCAAAGAGACTGATCTAAAACTGTAGTAGTTTGTGGTCAAACTGCCTCAAATAAGTTAAACAGATGATATAATGAATAAGATACAAAATACAAACAGAATCAGATGATCTATTGATGGAATAATAAATAAGGTCACAGCTGACGGCTGAATCCCATTGGATGTAGGCTATTGGAAAATGGTCCCAGAAAAAAAAGCCTAATGTACAAGGCTTTTTGGAAAGGTGAGAACCTACCACTGAATGTAGCACCAACAAGCAAGAGTAGTGTTAACAAGATGACTGAAATACACATTAAAAGCAATAGTGAACGACTGCTTTAGTCAAAAACTTTACTTTACTTTATTTTGTATTAACATGGACCTTCATAAGAATCTTGTTTCACATTATAATATCCAAGGTGTTTTTTTTGAGTTAGCTATTGGTATAATCAAATTTCAAAAAACTATAGAATAGTTAATATAGTAGAATCCATTCAGAAAAAATAGAGCTTATGATATAATCAATAAACAAAATAAATCTAAAAATTCATTTTATTTTCATATAATGTGACGTATTTCAAGCTAACACTATGTAAAAATGTAAGTACAAATAAACCTGATCCTTGAAGACAAGTAGTAAGCTTGAAAAATCATCACTTCATATCAAAATAAAGTTTTTATGAGTTATATTACATTTATTCATTACATGATATAACTTATTTTTTACATCAATTTAGTCATGTAATTTTGCAATATAAGTAAACTTAGTTATATCTGTGATCTTTTTAACGATAGAGCAATGAAAGCGGTGTTCCCAAAAACATTGCAAGATTAAATAGGAAAAGCCATTTTTTAATTTTTTTTTTTTTTTTTTTTATAATCAAACAATGAATGTGTTTTTATAATGATCTATACTACTATATAAAAGGATAAGCCATTTTTCATTTGTGATCATTAACCGCGAAAACTACTGAGTCAATCTGTAACAAATATTTACCGATTTTCCATTAAATTGTTATTAAAAAGCGATAAATATGTGGTGCATTATAAAGTTTGAAAATCGACTAATAGGTGGCGAGTGCCATTCAAGAGAGGTTATGTTACAAAGATACATTGTTATATAAAGCTTGAAATAGATAATAAAATTTACTAATTATCAGTTTAATTCTTATAAAAAAAAGCTATAAATATGTGGTACAACATGTGGAGGATCCCAGTGAAGTTTAAAAATCAACCCATATATAGTTAGCACCATTCTGCAACAGTTTGAATGTTAAAACTATTCTACCCATTTGTATAATTTTAACTACAACATCTTCACAGTTCTAGGAAGGTATACTGTACTAAAGTTTACTAAAATAATAATAATTTAAATGTACAGTTTTAAGAGGTAGAAACAAGGGTTGCTATCATAAACTTTCGTGGTTAGAAATTAAAATCCAACCAGATGAAATCGATAAAATTATTTCTGCCGAATAAAAGTTATTGCACAATCAAAATATCTATCCCTTACTTTTTGATATTGTGCGTAAAAAATGATTCATGGGATTGATAATACAGTCCATTATCTGCAAGAATTTCTTAATAGTCTTTTTCAATCTCGATTACAAACTCATACACTGAAATTAAAAATTGGATGTCTAATTATGCTTTCTATAATCTTCAACCACCTAATCTTTTCAATTTCAACCAGGTTAAAAATTACTGGCATGTTTGAAAATATCATTCAAGAAATATTGCTCAATTGCATACTCGAATACAATATTTTTATCGATAAACAAATAAAACTTCAATTTTTAGCTAAAATTATGTAGGTTATTTCCTTATAAGAGTGAGCGAAGCCGGAGGATGCTAGTAAAAAATAAAACAAAAAAACAAAACAGAAAAGTATTTATTTAGCTGTATTTAACATTACTAATCTTTTCCATAAAATCATATATTCCAAATATAAATATTTACAAATATGCTGACAAATTAATTAAAACAAAATTGCACATAAGTTATATACATATATTCACAGAAATACCCCTAATCTTCCATCAAATATACAAAATATGAAAACAACTTTTTAACAGAAACATTTCTAAATAAGTACATTTTTAATTATAGAAAAAAAAAACCATTAATCATTTGTATAAATTTATTAAACCAAAGAAAGGTTGATTTGTAATATAATATTCAATAAATTGACATAACTAATTTCATAGCTTGAGATGTTTAAAAAAATAATATTTACAAGGCAATGTTCATACATTGGCAGCAAGAATTACAATAGATAATATCTTGAAATTACAAATAGCTAGCATAAGCCTACCGTAAATGTTAGAATTTTACAATTAAAAAAAATTAAGTAACCTATTTTAGGTTGTGGGGAAAAAACAATAATGAGATAAAGTAAAGCTAAAGGGGCTCCACCAGCTTAATTTTTATAGTACCAAAACAAAAGAAACAAAATGATTTCTAAATTTTATATTAATACACACATAGTTGATAAATTCTCTCTATCCCGATTTAATATTACCTGGTGCATATTATAATATTACCTCAGAAAGAATCCCAAAGGGGAGAAATATATTAGGAAAAAAAAAAAAAATTGACAGGTCCATTCATAAATAATGCCAAACCTATTAATATTTTCATAGGTGTCTGAATGATAAAAAAGTAGCAAAACTATATAACATAAAACTGTGCTATGTTCAATTATATAGTTGTATCAAACAATAGAAAATTAGTAAATTTTTTTAACGACAACTTGTAACTTTTTGCATTTTTGTAGTAATATTTTTTTTTACATTTCCAATTTGACTTTTAAAGTGATAATATCTTATTTGTTTGATTTCAGTAAGAATAAATAAAAACAGATAATTACACTTGAAACCCTACAAATTAAACTTCCATAAATTAAAAAAAAAAAAATGAAGGAAATGAATATTTATAAGAATTATGTATGTGTGTATATATATATTTATAATTTATTTTTTCACTTTAAAAATCAAACATGAGTAGGTATATGCTCATATGTATACATGGGTCTTCTTCTATTAATTAACTTATTTTCTTCAACTCCAAGAATTACTCCCCAATTACATTTAAAAAATTATCAGTAAATAATTTAAGAATTGAAGATGTAAGTCAATTATTGGAAATAACAATTTTACTGTATGCAGTATTCTTTTCAAGCAGCATTCAAGTTCTATAAATAGAGATTGGACTAACCATTTTTATTATAACATCTCTAACAAATGCGTGTAAGGAAGAGTCGACTGTAAATATATAATTACACATATATACATCTGCAGCTCTAAAAGTTTATAAAATGTCAGTAATTGGTGTTATATAAGGATAATTTTGGTGTTTTACAATATTTATATTAGTTTTAATAAATTTATATATATATTTCTCACTTTAGCTTGATTTAAAATAGAAATAGAAGATGTAATATCGATATGAACTAACCTACTAAATTCTATGCTTATTCAAATCAAAATAATTTAGACTAGCACTAGGTAACGGTCGCCCCTCAGCACTATTATAATAATAAGTCTTTTTTAGTAATGACTATTTTTAATTGCGTAATATTGACATTTCTTTCTGATGCTATATCACCCTGAGTACATCCCACTCCAAAGTCATTCACTTATCATATTGAACAATTTTAAAATTTGTAAATGAATATAAATGAACAGAAATTAAGGTAACATATGATATTTTAGTATTCAAACTTTACTTCGTATAAGTACACATATATTTACTAGACTATTTAATTACCTGTTCAATGTTGGAGCCATATGATTAAATAAAGGTATCGTTTATCTTGAGCTACATGATATTATCACAACTCCAAATATATTACATTTAGTTTTAAAATATTAATTTGAAAAAAAGAAAAAAAAAAAGAAGAAAGAATTAAAATTATCTATATACAACAGAAAAAAATATAAATAAAAAAAACAAACAAGAGAATTATATAAAATAAAACAAGGCTTATACTTTTCTTTAACCACATAATCAATTGGGAAACTAAGATGGTTCCTACTAAACAATTTTTTTTTTTAAATCATTAATTATAAAAATAAAGTTAGCACATACACCACTGTTATCAACTATTTACAGTTGGAATCTTGTTTAATTTCCAGATAACAGCAATTATTGTGAAGACTATACAGGGCAGTGAGGAAAGATAAAAGAGAATGAATAAAGAAATTTGTTTTTCACTTCCTATTCTCCCAAATATCATTTAGTCTTTCATGAGGTTATCTGTGTCCAATAAAATAAAACTAAAACCAGAAAAAATAATTTTTCAACCACTGAAAAACAACACAAAGAGGAAAGAAAAAAAAAAGACGAAATAACAAATAACATAAAACGGAAATGTTCAAGTTCACAGCCATTTACAACAGTTCATTACTTTTTCTTTTCTCTTTTTTTTGTTTTTTTTTAATATTCTTTTTATAACTTTCATTACTTTTAACAATTCTTTTTTCGGACAGAAAAAACCAACCCTGTCTCATACTTAAGTAGCCCTTTCTGAGATCTAACTCAACTTTTTGGTTGTAGTTTTCAGTAGTTTCCATAAATAGTCATTTTTTCATAAGTTATCTATTTTATTAACAAGAATTTCTTATATACTAACAACATTGCATAATTGAAATCAGCTTATAAAAATTGATAATTTTATTTATTCACACAGCAACATCAAAGCATAAAAGGCTACACTGATAGAAATTGGAACATTTTAAGTACTCACTATAGTAGAAAATTTTAGACTCAGTTATCCCGAGAAGAATATTTATTATAAGAGCTTTTATGTAGTTAATAATACTTCATTAGTCATTTAAGTAAAAGCAAATAAATAAAGGAAAAAAAAATTAATTTGAGTCAGAAATAATGAAAATCACAGCAACATAAAAAGTACATTATAATAATCTTAAATCTATGAAAAAAAATAATTGAAAGGAAGCAATTTCAGTATATGGAGTATAAAACTAACAGGGGAAACTAATATATTAAGAAAAAGAAGTACATTAACATTATTTAATAACAATTCCTTTCTTTTGCTTCAACGCAGTCTTGTCTTCGGGAAGAGCCTCACAAATCAAGGTTTTCTCTGAAATATATAAAATTATATCAAAAATAAATAACATTAATCGGAAATTTATTTATTTTAAGTAATATTAACAAACAGAGAAGATAATAAATTGTCACCTAAATGGATGCTGAGGGTAATGTCTGTACCTTAGACTTAGAAAGCTCTCCTTGAGCTAGCTATTTTATATTAAAACTTTATTATCTGCCTTGATGATGGAAAGCATGATCATGAAACAGCATGAATAAATTTTGTTTTAATTTTTACAGTGATGTGTCGGTACCAAAATTTTCCAATTATCGATACCGGTACCAATACCTAGAAATCGATTCTCAATTCTTGGTACCATTACTTCAGTTTAAAAATAAATTGCTATCTCAAAATATAATCCAAAAGTAAGGTAAAATAGCAAAACAAATCGATTTAAAAAAACAAAACAATAATATTTCAAGAAATAATTAGTAAACCGCCAGTGGCATTTATTATCCATAGCATATAATATATGCTATTAATTATAATTAAAGCAATGTAAAATAATATAACTCAATTCACATATTCTTATTTACGAAGATAAATATTCCAAGGTTTCACTAACATAATAAATACTCAGAACAATAATAAATTTTTAATGTTTTATCATTTATGATCTGATTTTCATTTCATTCTTTGAGGCATGTGAAACATGGGTTTACAGCATAAGTACGATTTTATATAAACATTACACATGTATTATTTCACATAATTATTTAACTGAATATCTATTAGTAACAATAATCAAATTAAATAATATTAAAAATTCAGTATAATTTTGCTCATATAATTCATACCATAGAAAATAAAAATTTTGAAATCAAGAAAAAGATAAAATCAACAATATGATTATGATATACTTCAAAATGACAGAATTTAAATCTAGAATATTTAATACAGAAAGACTATAACTGAATAAATCTGATTGATGATAATTTCTGGA
The DNA here is from genome assembly GCA_003667255.2 of Euschistus heros. Taxonomy (NCBI): domain Eukaryota; kingdom Metazoa; phylum Arthropoda; class Insecta; order Hemiptera; family Pentatomidae; genus Euschistus; species Euschistus heros. The sequence continues at coordinate 2,641,309 of RCWM02000004.1, forward strand.
CGAATATATTAATTACGTAGCAAGTTTAATATCAGAAGTAATACTTACTTATCAAAAACCAGACTCCTCATCTTCAGGATTAAGTTTTGGTCCTCCTGTGCAGACACGACACTTACAACAGACAATACAGGGTGCTGCCAATAACAATAGAGGTGAAGCAACCAGAAGAAGTATTCCGAATCCTGCGAAGATGCCAATGACTTGTGTCCTATGCCAAATCACAGAGGCTCTTGAATGACCAAGTTTGTTTTTGCATGGTCCTTTGTCATAATGCCGCAATAGAAAATCATCCTAAAAAATAAATATATATTTAATTATATATTTTAATCAACAGAAGTATAGTGATAATGGGGTGGTATCTGAATGGGTAAGGGACAAATACTCCAAAATCCTTAAACCAAGTTCAAGACTACTTGCAGGTGGGACACACCCATCTTTAAAATGGGTATTTTACCCTTCATTGAGTTGTGGAGAAATCTGGCAGATAATGACCACATCATTTTGTATAACCATTATTTGTAGAAATAATATTTCTTTAACAAATATTGAACTCAAGACCCTTCATGAGACACAATGGTATAACTTTTTTAACAGTGCTATTTAAATTTCAAGCCAATAAAAATACTATATAAAGTAGGATGTTGAGAAGGATCAGAAAAAAATCAGGCAATGTTTGAGATAAACAAACCATATTTTTGTTTTGCCAATGTTTCTGCTATAACTTTCATGACCATCATTCAGGAAAGATGGAAAATTCGAACAGTCGACTAAACTCTGAATGTTATTATGTTGTTATAAAGGGTGTCCCGAATTTAAATGGCAAAACTTCAGGAATTTATAGGAGACTGAAAAACTAAGACAAAAAGTCCTTTAGAGATTTGCTCGTTTTTGCTTAGTTTTAGAGAAAATCGCAAAAAAAGAAACAAAACAAAAATGTTACAGGTAGCGATTATCATCTTTTAAAGTTTGTCAGGCTAGGCAGTAAGATATGTAAACACTTAATGTTATCCCTTACCTTATTTTATTTGTTTACATTTTGGCTTCCTTCTAGGATTATAATTCCTAAATCATTCCTCAGTCAGTTACTCAGATATTTTTGTGTGAATAGCATCAGCCGCAATGCCGCATACATATTCTAATGTTGAATACGCTGATATGATTTTTGAGTATGGTTTCTGTAACGGTAATGCTTTAGAAGAGGTGTGGGAGTATGCTTTCCAAATAGAAGAGTGCCTAATTGATGAGTCTTTTCGTTAACTTTCAATAGACTACGAGAGACTGGGTCATTCTTAATACGTAATGAAGGCGACCAATTCCAGGCAGCAATTAGAGCAGATTATCGGAGAAGAAATTGTGTCCAACGCCACTTCGATAACAATCCTGAGACTAGCATCCGAAGAGCATCTGCTGCATTAGCAATATCGCGGCAAGCAATATGGCAAACTTTGAAAGGTGATAATCGCTACCCATACCATCTTCAAAAAGTTCAGAATTTATTACCTCAAGATTATGTCAAGAGATTGAATTTTAGTAAATGGTTTCTTGAAAAAATTCGCGATGATAATTTATTTCCATTAAAAATTATATGGACCGATGAAGCTACCTTTACTAGAGGAGGAATTGTTAATCAAAGAAATTATCATGTATGGGCTCTTGAAAATCCCAGAGCTATTAGAGAGAATAGGTTTCAGCATGAATTTGCTATTAACGTTTGGCTTGGAATTTGGAACGGATTACTGGTGGGACCAAATTTTTTACCTGGAAGATTGAATGGTATCACATTTACACATTTATTGGAGAGCAACTTTTCTAATTATTTAGATGACATTCCCTTACAGCAGCGGATTGAAGTGTGGTTCCAACTCGATGGATGTCCAGCTCATTTTAGCAGAGTTGCTCGAGCTTGGCTGGATATAAATTATCCACAACGATGGATTGGACGTGAAGGAGTAGTACCTCAGCCACCCAGATCACCTGATATGACACCCATGGATTTCTTCGAATGGGAAACCTTTAAGCAGAAAGTTTATTCGGTGTCAATCAACTCAAGAGAGCAATTAAGAGACCGAATCATAGATGCAGTGCACCAAATATCATCAGAACAATGTTTAGCTGCAATTTATCAAGTGAGTGCTAGATGTAATAATGCATTGATGCAAGAGGACAACATTTTGAGCAATATTTACATTAAAAAGAACATAACATAAATATAACTGTAAATAAATAAGTATAAAAATGAAAACTTGTTTAGTTAATTTTTTACGATTTTCTCTAAAACTAAGCAAAAACGAGCAAATCTCTAAAGGACTTTTTGTCTTAGTTTTTCGGTCCCCTATAAGTTCCTGAAGTTTTGCCATTTAAATTCGGGACACCCAGTATATTTTTTAGATTTTTTTTTTTTTTAATTTCCATCTGTCCTGATGATGGTCCTAAAAGTTATGGCAGAATCAAAACGTTGGAAAAATAAAAATATGGTTTGTTAATCTCAAACATTGCCTAATTTTTGACTAATCCCTCTCAACATCCTACTTTATATAATAACCATTTAACATAGCACATCAATGAAACAGAAGATTTTTCAAGCTTAAGGCTGGCCCAAACTAACTTGATTTTTTACTTCTTTTTCTTCTTCTTCTGCGATCTTCCCTTAGATGGCCAGGTCGGGGGTCAAGATGAGGAATTCAGTGGTCCTCTTAAGGTCCTCCAGGTCACCATGGATCCGCACATTGGTTTTTTTACTTAGTTCCATTTTGTGCTTTAAAGCTAATCAAATTATTTTTTCATTACTGTCAGATATTTTGTGTATTTTTGAATATATACTGCAGTTAATAAAATATAAAGAAAACATTCTGTTCCAATAAAAATCAAATAGATAGTAGAGATTGAATAACAGCTAGTCTTATAAATTAGATAGAGTGTATTTAGGCTGGTACAGATCAATCCAAAATGTATATTATCAAAAGGACCAACCTTAATAGCTTCACCAAATGTGAAGAACATTTTATGTTTTTTTGTTGAAGCCAAACTAGAGAGCTACTAAGCAAAATCATCGAATTGGTACAATTAGAACTACGAAAGTACAGTATTGTCAGAAATTAACCTGTGCATTTACCACTAAACAGGTATGTAAAAATTTATTGACAACTAGCTAAAAATACCCTGCTCCGCTACGGTTTAATATCATTAGGATTAAGGACAACTGAAATTAGTAAAAGATGAGCTTAACATTGATAATTATTATTACTTAAATAAACCTAAAGAATTCCATTCTTAGAATAATGTCAATAAGTAAATTTGATAATATTTTTTTAAGACTTTCTATGGATTTCAGGATGGGTTTTCTTATACTTCTGTACAGTCCCTCTAAGTACAGTTGGGTGATTCTCAGAATATGTGTATACAGCATATCCTTTAACTTCAGGTTGGCTTTCTTTAGTTTTTAACCACTTGTCTGCTAATTTCAGGATGATTTGTTATGTATTTCTTAACAGCTTTCCTGTTGACCTCTACATGTGCTTGAATATATTTTGCAGCCAAGTTCCTTAGTTGTTTGTTGCGAACTGAATCAGTGAATCATTTCCTACGTTGTTTACTTTTAGATTGATTGGTTTACTTCAATGTTGCAATAGACTCATCTGAACTGAGAAAAAGGTATATTCTAGGTTCAAGGAATGAAATTCATAAATGCTATGTACAACTTGTAATATAAAACTTGGGCCTGGTTGAGAAAAGCCAATTATCTTGTGACCGGGAAACTGAAGGAAGAGTAGTTGGGGATGAAGCTAGTGGTGAAACAATGTTGGTGAGTTGCTCGTAAGGAATATGTACATCGAACTGGCCTTACATGTCATCACCAGAGAACATAAGTCTTTTAATAGCTTCCCGTCACGAAACAACTCAAACTTGTAAGGGTCCACCTCTGCAGCCACCATGAGTTCACAGAAAGTACCATATTAGAAGGTTTCGACATCGATCGTATTTTTGTGTGTTTAGAACTATAAGGAACTTAATTTGTAGCCAAATTGTGCGGCTTAAACATCTAACCTATTTTTTAACTTAGCTTATATCCAAATACCAAATGACAATTACTCTATTATCATTCACCCAATAAAAATTGTAATAGCATTTTTCACGAATTAGCCGCGATCCAGGCTGATTTTTTTAAAGTCCTTTCTTATTGAGCACCTACGGCCCTAGAGGAAGCTACATATCGAATTTCATTTTAATCCGTTTGGTGGTTTCTGAGATTTCGTGTTAAATGAGTGGGTGGTATTTGACAAATATATAGTATATAACAAAACAAAAAACCTATTATAAATCTACACATATATTTTTTATAACCAAACAAAATAAACTACATATTTTTTATTAATAAGTCAAATAACTTACATCAAGAGAAGCAAGACAGTACCAGCAGAAGACATGCTTACACCTTTTGCACATCATTTGTGCACAGCCCTCATCCTTCTCTATGGGCACTGCACACATGGGACAGCATTTGATGAGTTCTGAGTCAAAGGGAATGCCAGGAGGTCCTGGAATAGCCTGTGGACATGGGCCAGATGGATGCCATGGTCCACGGCACAGAGAACAGAACTCCTGTCGGCAGGTTGGGCATGATACTCTAGAAGGACCAGGTGAGACAGAGCAAACGGTCTCACAGCCAGCAGATGGGCACCACGCCAATCGCACATCCTGGTCCACTTCTACAAATAAAAATGTAAGATGGTATAATACCTAATATACTTCTATAAGAAGTTAAGAATAAGTTATGTTGATAATCCTTAAAACTACTACTATCAAGGTTTCAAAAATAAACCATTTTTTAACTTACCCCTATTCCTTCTGAATTTCTTGTGCTTCTCCATAGTATCAGGATTGACTAGATTCTCAATTTCCTGAAGTGACAGGACACCACGAGCCTCGCATAGTGCATCAGGGCAAGAGATCTCATACGCACCTTCAGCAATTTCGAACTCAACATATGCCCTCATACACTAAAAGGAAAATGTGACAAAACAATTAATTTATAACTTCAACAATATCTAGTTTTGGTATATGTATGGTGTATTCAAATTGAAATATCACATATCACATGCTCTTTAGGCAGTATTCAGAGCAAAAATTACAACACTGGTTACTTTTTATATATAATACCTCAGTACAGAAGGTGCAGCCGCATTGAAGAGTCCAGGTCGATGGCAGATTCACCTGAGAGAGGCATAGCTTGCATAATATTTTTGTAGGAGCAGGTTCCGGCTTTCCAACCTGTACATAGTTCCCCTCTGCTGTGATTGAGTATTTGGACGAAGAGGCCATCGATAAGAGAGAGGAACATCTGGAAGCAGAAAGAACATTTCAAATCATGCACACATTGATAATTTTTCTATTTATAATATCAGATATACAAAATTAGTATAAACTTAATCAGTAATAATAAAACAATGTGGGAAATTATAATAATAATAAAACTTAAATTAAATGGCCTGGTGAGCGATTATTATTGTTGTAGGCAAGAATCCTCAATGCTCTCTAAGCCTATTATTTATTTATATAAAATGGCTATAAAACAAATAACTTATCTATTGATCATTTTTCTGGTAATCACAATAAAAAAGAATTATAACAATAAACTATATAATAAATGTTGGTGTAATAGGGCCCTATCAAATCACATAAACCTCATATGTATGCATTTATAAATGTATAATAAATTATGTTAAAATATCTTGTTTTATAAAAATAATTTTTATGTTATTCCAGAGATTTAGGCCTACCTATGTATGTTGGAAATATATCTCCTCTGTTTGAGCATGATGAACAAGTAACTATAACAGCTTAGTTACCTCTGGAACTAAGCCAGCTGGCCTAGCTTGAAGCTCATTTGAAAATATCAAGTACTAGGTGGGCCTGCTTTATCCTCATAACAAGAAATCATTATGACTCAACACCATGTTGTGCTCATTAACAAACTACTATAGTTCATCTCAACCTCTTTTCTATTTTTAGAGGTCTGATGATGCATAACTTTTTAGCTAAGTGTTATAACTAACTTGTTTTGTCATTCGTACTCGTTTATACAAGTGTTTTCACATTAAATTTCATGTAAATTTTATTTCATTTCCAATATTCATTTGACGAAACAGATTTAAAATTATGTTAAATGTTTGTAAGTTATTCCATCTTAAAGCTCAGACTAACAATCCTATCATTATCTGTTACATAAATAGATGGGAAAAGCTATTATAACCATTTACGATAGCAATAGTGTTTAAAGCATTAACTAATTTTTAAAAAAATAAAAGTGATAGCTAAAGATATTCTACATTTTCAAAATATGTGATTAAAAAATATTAAAATTTTGATTTACTTAAATATATCCTTAACTATAACCACTACTTCCCTTTGGAGAAGGCCTATATAGACTGTAGTGACAATTTTTAACTACAGTCTATATTGATATATATTCATTTAAATTTCTTGTTTTGTCAAATATTTTAGTACCATAAAATTAAAGCTATTATTATTAATATTCTCTTTCATTCTCAGTTTTCACCAGAAAAAAACATCTACCCAGACCGAAACCGAAATCAAGGCCTAGGCACGGTATTTATATTTGGATATTTAAAAATTTGTTTATGATACTGGCGATTCCAAGAAGCCTTCATTTCAATCAGAAGATTGCCTTCAGCGATTCTTGGAGAACTTCATTTGTAAGATCCAGTTCTTTTTATTATTATCATTACATCCTTAATGATAATTAGTTTTAGTAATCCTGATATATTCAAATATGTATACGAAAAGACTTAAAGAGTTTAATTTTTTTTTTTTTTTTTAGAGATAGAGTTTAGATAGATTTTTTGTTATTTTAATCAACTTGTTTTAATGTAGGCTACTTTATGCTATTGTTTTCTTATCCGCTACGTTTAGCTTTTTCCTATCATTGTACATCTGTTTTTTTTCTTCCTGACCAGAGGCCTCTGACCAAATACTGAGGTTTTTGTGATTACACAGAGATGGGCAGCAACAAGGTATACCTCATTTTTCTTATTTCATATTTTTGAACTGTTGCCACAGATGGCAATGGTTATCATATGAGGTTGTAATATAATATTTGCTAAATTGCAAAACATCACATAAAGAAATCTCTTCATACTCCACAGCAGTGAGTTGTAAACAAATTCTTGAGAATTCTTTTAAATTAAGAAAACATTCATTAATAAAAACAAATGAAACAGTTTAAAGATATATTCTCCAATTTAATCTGTTTTTTAAAAGTAAAAATATGAAAAACATGATGATAAAACAAGACCAAGATAACAGGTTACCGCTATAAGCTTACCAGACACATGGATTCTTAAATGCTATACTTCCTCTTTTTTATATAGATTTTATATTCACTATGGTATTTTTATAAACATGATAAAAATATTTACTTTTGAACAGTAAATTTTTTTCTGGTATCATAAAAACATTAGATATATGGGATTCTTGTTGAAGTATTTATCCATACATAATAAAATATACATTACATGATTAACCTGAAATAAATAAAATCAACAAAGTACAAAATGAAAGAAATAAAAACAAATTTAATCATATAATGATCAAAGTTGTGTGATAGATATCATCTGATTATAAATTATTACATTAAAAAAAAAAAAAATATGTGCCAACAATATTAAATTTAGTTCAATAAAATTTATAAATATATCTCAGATGTAACCTAAAATTAACAACTGATACCAAAATACTATAATTAATTAAATATTTAGTTTTTGGCTTATTTCAAGACACAAAGCCTAGTTGTTTCCTTCAAGTTATAGTTTGATTTACAGCATTGGTACCAACCATATAGTTATAACAAAAAATAATTCTGGTTTATTTTGTAAACCTTACTGGTTCATAGAAACAAAATTTTAATTAACATTTTTTTTTTTATATGTTAATTATCAATTGGATTTGAGTTTTAAAGATAAAGAGCTAAAAAAACAACAAAAAAACTTCTGAATCACATGAGAATTCAAATTTATTTTGATTTTGATTTCAGTTGTGCTTTATCTGATAGTTTCAAATTGGTATTGGTTATGTGAATAAATATAACTATCTCAAGAGATAAAAACAAACATTTTCTATAATCTTAGCTGATTCATTGTGAAAAGCTAATGCTTTTCAATGAACATCGACCTTAATCATTTGACGATTGCCCAACAATGATGATAAATGAATATGTGATAGCAACCAAAGGAACAAATTAACACAGAAAAATAATTCATGAAGCTGGAAATAAACCCGTAAGCTTGAAACTTCCAAGCTTGACATCATTATAAGGTAGTTTTCAATCAGATCACAAATAGATGATGAGGAAAATTGCTGAATGGATTTGGACGAGGTTATGGAATAATGAATTAAGATATTGATGAATTTTTTCCCCTGATTCAAAAAGGCATCTAGGCTCTTATCTCTGACTGATATGACGAGTTAGTAGTAGATTTATCCTGAACTCCAAATGGGATAATTCGGGGGCAGAATATCCAGAATATAAAATATCTGTTTTGTTTTTTTATACATTACTTAAATTTCATTGCCTTTAAAATTATAATTATTGAGTAACTAATGAATTAATTAGTCTAGATTTACTTTAAAGGTAAATGGAAAATGAATTAATTTTGAATGAACTTTTTTATTGTATCAAAACTAAGTATCCAAGGTAATGAACCCGAAAACTCCATCTATTACTTTATTACTAAACTTATTTTTAATATAATTATATATACAAACAAGTATAACCTTGTAGAATAACTCTTCCTTCATGACCCAGATGGAAAACTTAAAGGGCATTGAACTCAATAAACAACGATGAAATGAAATACATCCCTTGAATACAACCAAAAATTATTATTAAAGCCAGATAGTTAACGTTTTGAAATAAAAATTGGATATTTAAAAAAAAAAAAAAAATTGATTATGTAACTATGAATAAGAGTTCAATATTAGACATATATATTTAATAAATAAAGAATAGATAAATTGCCTGAAAACAAACTCAGAAGTCTTGGAAGATGTTTTAAGGGAAGGATCTTATATAAACTACACTGACTAGAGAACTAATATTTTTTTATTCTAAGGTATTCATAGAAGAATAAAAATACCCAAACAAGGATCAATAATTTAAAATTACACGTAAACATGTTTTTCAAAAGCTGCATGAGAAAAACATCATAGCAAAGTATGAGTGTATATATTGAATAGATCTATCCTACCTTGAACAAACAAAGTTGCCATGCCTGAGCCTGTTTACAGGTTTCATAGGTTCTTGAGATAGGGTCAGCACTGTATGGCACTTCCTCATCCCTTCGGTACTCCCAAGGTCTATCCTCGACCTTGACCATCGGCTGAGGATTGACCCAAGAGCCAAACTTGATCGCCATTTGATCCGATCTGAAATAACAAAAAATATATATAAAAGATTCTTTAACTATATCAACAAAGAATCACAAAAATGCTGAACTAAATATGTTTTATCTGTATTTTAGATATCTAATAAAAAATAAATAAATAAATAAAAAATATATATATATATATATATATATATATATATATATATATATATATATATATTCTTAGTAAATAATTTTAAAAAAATTATTCAACCGCTCCACAAAAGTTTACCACAGCATCATTTTTTTTAAGCAGACATTTTTATCTAATCTAAAATTTGACTAACAGAAGGAATATGAAGTGCTACATGAAAAAAGTAAATTTAAATACAAAGATAATTCTTTATTTTCTTTTAATATATATTTTGTACGATTTCAGAGGAAGGAAGGAATTATTCAAACATGAAATTTATAAAATAAAAGAAATTGGGATCATTTTTGGATTCAGGCTCTCAAAGATAGTCCAACACAAGAGTGAGATCTAATTCAATTTTGACATTCTATTATAAAACAGCGATTCAAGGATAGAATAAATGTACTGATAAAATATTAAATATATTTTGGTTACCTTTGGCCTGTTGTGCAGGAGATGCAGAGGCAGTGGACTCCTCCTCCTCAGCTAGGGCCCCGTAGCCGTACCATGACTTCACCAGGCCGGCCCTCTCAGGGGGGGGCGTCTCCCCCCCGCTCCTCATCTCACCCTCCCTCCACGCCTCTGTCAAAACAATAGGTTGAATTAGTGACAAAGAATTAATAAAAGATAAAAAATCTTGACAGAAAAAGCAAGAAAAAGTAACGGCACTCAAAAAATATCCTTAAAAAATAAAATCTTTTACCCAAGCACATGACATTAAAAGTTAATAAAACAGAAAATATAGGCTTTGAAGATTATAATTTTTTTCTTAATTTATTTGCAACCCAAGGACGCAAAGTAAAAGATGCAAAATTAGTAGGGATAAGAAATTTGACAGCATTTCTAAACATATAGTTAAAATCGTTAATCGTTTATTTACCAATAAATATCCAGTTGTGAATGAAATAATAATAAAACAATACCACATTAATAATAAGAAAAGAAACGGTCACATAGGACAAATGTCCGAAATAGCGGCTAGAGTGACCACTGCACTGATTGATGTCAAATATGACTGACCGGTAGGCTATAGCTGTCAAAAGTGGTCACATCCATTCTGCTGCTCTATGCCCTTCAATTAAATAAATAGGGACGCCTTAAAAAGCTTACATATATAAGACTGTGTCCGTATATCGACGGAGTATGCTGGAGGTTTCATACAGTCTCCAACCAAGTGGCATCTGTGATGGACAGCATGCCAACAATCGAGCTGATAACCGAGGTGAGGAAATGCACGTACTATAGAAATAACCTCTCAGAGTCAAATAGAAGATGAAGCCTTTCACATAATAGCAAAAACCCTGGGATCTTGCATTTCCAAGGGAGGAGAACATATCGAATGGTTCGTTAGATCCAACAGAGAGTAGACAGGACATATTGGGAGGTGAGCTAGTGCCTTACCTAGTAACTCATGAGCCATGGAGACTGTATATCACTTCCGATTCAAGCTGGATGATAAGAGAGAGAAGAGTTCCGGCATTTCTGCGAAAAACCGCCGTCTGACAACAAGATTATCCAACTGATGCTAGTTTATGAAGAGCGCTGGAAGGAAGGACAATGTTTTGCGGCAAAGACCATCGAGTGGCTAAGTAAAATGGTTCGGAGATACAGGGTTTATCATTACATTACACACTCGCCGAGGCAAGACGAGGGCAGGCGAGCACAAGAGTGTACTGGGTCGCCCTATGTTGTCGCCTCTGCACGCCTAGGCTCGCCAGCGCTCCGAAAAAAGACTTCCCTTGTCCTTGTGTACTGCCTGCATACTAACATGACCTCTTAGCCGAGTCTTGAAATGTGACCATGAGGTCATAAAATAATAAAAAACAAATAAGCATTTCTTTAACTATTCCTTTGAAAAAAACTTATGGGCAGACGTGAAAATAGTTTAGTTTTATGTCTAGGGGTCAAAGAGTTCAATTTAAATCAGTCCATAAGATGCCTCAGATTTTCAAAACTTTGAAGAAAAAAAAAAAAAAAAAAAAAAGTATAACAACTGGATAACAATGATGTAACCTACTTCCATCTGGACCAATGGCAGCTTTAACAAGTTGTACCTGTTAGTTAATAAGATCCAGGTTAGAGGTAATGACAGTTCGTAACTAATGGAAGGTGCATATACTCACTACGAGCTCCACGATCCCAGTGCCGTCACAATACCACTTAATTGTCCTAGGCCACTAATCCGCTTATGATTCTATACAATTTCACAACAGTTGTAACTTGTTTACACGAAGTAGCCACGGCAAAAGAAACCTCTTCATAATTGATCCTTGCTTTGGGGGTAAATGAGCTGGAATGTAGAACACATAGGTTCACATAATAGTTGTTGACGGGATGAGGAAGCAGACAACGATCAGGGCAGGCCTTGAAACCGAAGAGTGAAGCAAATCTTCGTCTTCTTCAACAATCTACTTCAAAGGTGGCGTCAATGAAGGGCGTGGTTTTGGTTCAACGATTCCATACAATAAAACAATAATTAATTAAACTACTAGAGACAGTTTCGCAAAAAAAGGTGCTACTATGTTACATCCCCACACGGATGTTGACAACACGTTAGAAATCGATTATTTCATTAGATGTTTATTTCGATTGCTAACATAAAAAAGTTATTAAACGTTAATTAGTTCTTTTAAAAATAAAATAAAATTTGAAAAAGAAATTGGATTCGTTGTTCCATTGAAGAATGTATTACATTGATGTTACTATGTTTATTTAAAATTAAAGAAAATCAGATGATTCACGCTTTAATCGAAATTTACTGATATACAACCCACCGCTACTTAAGGCCTGAATAACAAACAGTGTTGTTAACTAACTTTTGACCAATCAGAGACTAGGAAAAACACCAGGAATGATGCCATCCTTTCAAAAAAAAATTCAAAATCGTTTAAATAAGTATTTTTTAAAGGTAATAACAGAACATTGAATCTTATTGAAAGATATTCCCACATTATGAATTTAATTTTTTTTCTCTTTTTTAGTAATTTCTTACTATGCCGATGAATTTTTTAAATTTATTTTTTATGTTCATAAAATAAAAAATGTTTGTCTTGTTGCAAGCTCCAACATACACGTAATCACAATTACATTATCTCAAATAACATAAATCGGAAATAAACATAAACTCCGGGCTTTTGGCCAGTCCTAATACACAACATCTCAGTCCTAATATCACAACGTCCCATCCCCAGAGCTACCGAGAGGGAAGGGGGCGAACACCCTGAGGCTCCTGCTAAGGTGACCACTTACAAGTGTCATTTTACATAACCGATTCAATGACGATTTATCGGATTAAGAAATTAATCAAACATTGTAGTCAATTAAAAGTTTAGTTTTAAAAAAATAAATCGTATTTTTTGGATGATGTTGGGAGGGAGGATTAAGGGGCACGGAATAATATATTTGCCCTGGGGCCCGGGTTGGCTCTCGCCGGCCCAGCTCAATGCCTCCCTCTCCCACTATAATAGACATGCTTCTTCTTGGAGGCTACTGGCTAGCACAGACACACTTGGTAAGACCCTGGTTGCTTATGAAAATGACCCATTACGTTTATCTCCAGCGTATCTCCAAAGTATACCAAATTGTGTAGTTTAGATTTGGCTAACAGTGGCCTTCTTAATTTTATATGTTAACATCAGGTAGGTCTTCTTCTATCCAGGTACCATCTTAAGATATCATAAATATTATTGTTGGTACAGAATAATCTAAGATACTTAGCACGTAGCATTCCGGAGGAAAAATTGAGATGAGTAAATTTTCTTGCATTTATTTTGTTTTCCGTTTGTTGGACGGGTTTTCTGTATTAAATAAGTTGTTCTGAAGGGCGATAGATTTTAATGGACTAAAAGAAGTGTAGTTGATGCAGATATACATACCAGGTATGCAAGTTTAAAATGTCGTTTATTTCTTAAAATATATACACAGTAATTTAAAAAAAAGTATAATATATTTTATTCAAAGTACTGACCCTCGCTTTCTACACATTTTGTCCATCTCTCGGGCAATATATGGATACCATTCCAAAAGAATGCTTCATCTTTATTTGAAATCCATTCATCAAGCCATTTTCGTACGTTTTCGAAATTGTTGAAGTGTTGCTCCGCCAATGAGTGTCCCATCGATGAGAAGAGTTGATAATCAGAAGGCGCCAGGTCAGGTGAATACGGCGGGTGGGGTAGGAGTTCCCAACCAAGCGAAGAAATCGTTTCCTTAGTCAATCTGGCTGAATGTGCAGGAGCGTTATCATGCTGAAGAATGACTTTGGCGTGCCTGTGAGCCCATTCTGGGCGTTTTTCGATCAATGCGTGACTCAAATTGATCATTTGTTGTCGGTAGCGCTCGGTATTGACTGTTTCGCCGGGTTTGAGAAGCTCGTAGTAGACTACTCCCTTCTGATCCCCCACACACACACAGCATTGTCTTCTTCCCAAAATCACCACGTTTGAAACTTTGAAACCAACTTTCACATGTCCTGACGGTTGGAGCAACATCGCCATAAGTCTCAACAAGAATTCGATGACATTCAGATGCCTTTTTCTTTTGATTAAATAAGAAAATCATGACATGCCGCAAATGCTCTTTATTTGGCTTAAAATTAGACATTTTTAACACCAAAGAAAGGTATGATACGTCCACGTAAACGACTTAAAAACAACTGACTTTTGTAAACAAATGACTAACAAACAAAATAGCGTTTAGAGATAAGCAAATCCTTCAATAGGCTAAGAGCGCATTCTATTGGAATTAAAACGACATTTTAAACTTGCATACCTGGTAGGTACAAAATAAATAGCTACTTATTTATAATTATAAATTAATATTTATAATTATTTACTTATTAATATATATTTTAAAAAAATAAATAAATACATCTAGAGATAATGTGATTGTACAATTAGTGATATATTTAATAAAGAAAAAACTATTTTCTTCTAAAATCATAGAACCTTGAAGATGATCTAAATGATAATAACTAATTAAGTGATTATTATTATTATTATTATTATTATTTTTTGTATAGATCTCGGAAGCCAAATAAGGATTTTTCCAAACACTAATCAAAATTTTAAAATACACGCATCTGTTTTCTAAAATAAAACCACAGATAAATTAATTTAAACATTATAATACAAGCTATATGTGTTCTAGTAAACGACATATTTACGATAACTGGAATCTATCTATCACCAACCTACAGTAAAAATGCCATAAGATGGACAGATAAGGTTAAACCAATTTACTATGGGAAAAAATAAATATAAATTTGTAATTTTCCTATATTATTATTGTTAAAATCTATTGAAATCATTAATATTCACACTAGGAAGAGTCAAAACATGTTAATTATGCCAAAGAATTTCAAGGTTAAATAACGGATAATTTCAGATCAAGAAGGCAATGTTTTTAAAAATATCTTTCCTTATTTTTAACAAAATAGAAATGTTATAAATTTCAACGGAACGGAATTATTATAATTTTTAAAAGCTGTGAAGACGTGATACGAATCATCAAGATGAACATTTCTCATTTGATATAAATCTGTTTCGAATACTAACTTCAAAAGTCCTTCCACGTAGACACTTTCAAAATTTTAATGATACCTGAGTTTCATTAAAGACTTTGATGTAGAGAAAAGTTCAGAGCGGCCATGACTAAGTCCGACATTGTAGTCGCTTCAACGTGTCTAAGAACTTTATAATGAGCATCGACGATAACAAGAACTTCAGTCTCCGTTTGGTAAAGATCTTAGCGAAATTCTGTACAAACTAAAAAGGTTATTACATATATTAATAGCTCTTTCCAATTTAAAAGTCTCCACGAGGCAGACCTAACATCAAATCACTAAGTTAAATTGAATATATTCACGGAAATAATTTTCAATGTTTTAGGTTTTGTAACAATACAATATTAAATAATGCAAATTCCATTGTGTGTTATAATCAAAAGTCAGATTGCTTATCAGAATTATTGTGTTTAAGTAACTCACAAAAGTTTAAGACTCAGTTTCAAGGAATCATTCTGGTGTAGAGCTATTTAATTTGTATGTTACCAAAATTTTAAACCTGGCACAAAAATGGATTGTACCCCTTTACACCACTGAATTATACAAGCAGCTTAGGAAAGTTTTGCAACTATGCAAATTCACATAAAAGTTATTTAGTGGAAAGCAAAAGATTGAGGATAATAAAAAAAAAAAAAAGAAGTGGGAGTGACATAACCGACCTGAGGCGCCTGGAATTCGACAAAGGAGGGCGGAAGATAGACAAGAAAAGCTATCAATTCTTAATGAGGTCGGCCTCATTAATGCCTCCCCAACTGGGGCAGCGATGATAAATAAATAAACCAAAACTATATAACAGAAATCAAAATATCAAGTTTTAGAACAAAGGAATGACGCGACCGGAATCGATACGACTTTGAAAAATGTTTAGACTTGACCAACTACAGTTTGGGATAACATGAAGAAAAAGAGTAGAGTTCAAAATGGCATGAGCATTTCTTGCAAAAGTAAGTTTCGGACCTTTGTGGAATTGGAACAGATATGGAGAGAATTGGGATTGGATAATAAATATAATGACATGAATAAAATAGACTAAAAGGGGGTCATGGCAAAGTCCCTTTAACATGCCGAAGTGTAAGAGCAAGTATGAGAAATGCAATATTTACATCAAAACTTCATTTTTTAATAGTTTAGACAGATATATAGGGGAGTAGATGGTTGGGGGCTTGCGGTAAGCAAAAAGAAATTAATTCACTGTTCCGATGTTTCGGTTTATATTGCAAGCCTTTTATCAAGGCTATAAAACGAATTAAATAATCAAGTCATATTATTATTTTGTAGCCTTGAAGTAGCTTGCTCGATTTCTTTTTATTGAAACTTTGATAACCGAAGCCCCTTTTTACTTTTTTGTATAATTGATCAAGAATATTTTTACAATAGTGTAGGACATGCTTTTTGCAAAAATGGTTGTATAATCTTACAGATCCATACTTTTAGAGTAATACTGACAACTTATTGTGCGGAATGAACAGTGCTACAGAAGTGAAAAAGCAGAAAAATTGTACAAGTACTGAAATTGAAAAAAAAAAAAAAAAAAGTTTGCCAAAATGGTAGAATATATGACAGATTCCTAAATTTAGAGTGACAGCAACAAATGCATTGTGCGGAATGAACAAAGTTAAATATATATATACATATGTATATAAAATTCTACTAGTTCTGAATCGGGTAGGAGGAGGAGATAACACCCTATGATTCTATCTAAATCTAAATCTGCTAAATAACTTCTTTGGGTAATATATCTCTGGTAATTGAATCGATTCTTGAAGAGGAATTCATCGTTCACTATCAACGACAATTATTCCAGTCGATGAGTTAACTAGCAACGCTCGGTGGGGATGGAGATGTAATCGTTTAGTAACGTCCTCAGATGCAATTGAGGATATCCTGTCATGTTACATTTCTGTCGTAATGGTTTTCTCTCTCTTCAGAAAAAATAATATAAATGTAGAAACATATGGAATCCAATATCTCTGAGATAATTATAATTTGTAGTTACTATTCATTAGGCTTTAAGATAGGGTTGCCATCTGTCCGGCTTTAGCCGGACATGTCCGGTCTTTTACGACCGTGTGCGGCATTTGTTAGGCTTTTTCGTCTTCTCGTTGAAAGTAACAATTTTATGGCGAGGTGGAAATGGGACTGTGTTCAGATCTTGGAAACTCCTTCCCCTCTTACCTTTTGAACTACGCACTCGCGCGCAGTTTTTTTTTCACCACTAGGATCAAGTAACACAATCAGTTCTTGTGTTTTCTGCAATATTCAGCCAGTGGAGACCGAATTTTCGGTGAGTTAATTTTATAATTTCTTTTACGTTGCACTGTTATGTTATTTATAAACCTCAAATACAAGTAAAACATACATCATTTTCTTTCAGAATTCACTATGTCGAAAAGAAAATGTATATTTTCTGATACCCTACAAAGTCAGTACAAGAAATTTAAATATGGGAAAGAGCCATGGTATGCAACATGTTTTATTTGTGACCAAATAATTTCAATAGCTAATAAGGGCGGGCAAAGGTGACTTAGAAAAACATATAAAAACCGAAAAACATATAAAAACCGAAAAACATAAAATGAAGATTCGTAGCAGGCTAAAAATTTATGAATTTTTATTATTTTTAGGAACATTTGAGATTGCTTTATAATTGGCTCTTTAATTTTAATCTATTTATTTTCTCCTTAGAAGAGAGCATATATTTTTATATTTGTATAAAGAAAACTTTTAGTTTTCGTCCGATTAGCCATAGCAGCATAAAGTGAAGTTAAACGAAACAAACAAACAACTTTTAGTTTACTGCCAAAGTGGAACTGTAATTTATTTATTTTTATTTTATATAAGTGAAGTCTATAGAAGACTGAAAATGTTTCGGGTAGTTATTAATTTTAATGTCATACATAAAGATCAAAGGATTAAGGATAGGACTATAAATAAGTGGTTAATGTTATAACTAAAAACTTAAAACTGTATTATAAATTATGTAATATGTCTTTGATTAATTAAAAATTATTATGTAACTTATCTTGAGAGTTTTTTTTTATTATTGAGGTTATTTCCAACTTTAAAAACGTAAATCCGGCTTTATAAAAGGTATGTTTGGCTTTTAAAGATAATGTCCGGCTTTTGTGGCAAATGTCCGGCTTTTGTATTTAAGGAGATGGCAACCCTAGTTGCAACGTTAATTTATCTGACGTCTAGGTGACAAGTAACAAACTTTTTTGGTGTATCGTCCACATTTCATTGATCCACATTAGTTTGAATGAAAAAAGTCACGTTTTGCCTACATTTTTTAAGGTAAAGGCTTTTTTTAGACGCTCTTGCTGTGTTGGTGTTGCTCGGATCGAAAATTTGAAGAGAGATTCTTAGTCAGAAATTTAATGGAGGTTATTTTTTATGTTACATAATATTTGCCACGTCACTAGGACCTACCGTATAGGAGCTATATTCGTTTGAATTAAAAAAGTCACGTTTAAAACCTCTACTTTCTCGAAACTTAGTTTATTTCGAAGAATCAATAATTGTTAATTTAAACAATTTGATCCCTTTAAATCTAAAATGAAAATTGAAAGAAACGGTTTAATATAGGTAGACATATCCGAGATCTTTTGATTTTCCTAGTCTGGGAGAAATTTATAATTTTTATATGCTGGTTGTCCTATTTGCACATAAATAATAATAAACAGAAAACGTAAGGCCTACTTGAAGCCTTTGACAAAATTCTAGATCTCATTTGACAACGGACATTGTGGTATTTGTCAAGAAATATACATATATATGTATGTGTATATATATATATATATATATATATATATATGTTTGTGTATATATATCTACATAAATATATATATATATATATATATATATATATATATATATATATATATATATATATATATATATACACACATATATATATACACATATATATATATATATATATATATATATATATATATATATTATATTTTTTTTTTTTAAATTCAGAGAGAAACACTTTATTAAGTGGTGCTGCCCATTTTAAATGGGTTGCTAAAAACACAGCATACTTAATCAATCCAAATATAACATTTTACAATATCCAATATTTAAAAAAAAACCCGTAGTCATTATTTTAAAAATATAAAAATCTACATATAAAAATGATCGACCCCATGCGGAATATAAATTACAATCAAAACGAAATTTAAAATATAACCTTATTTAGGTATAACAATATAAAATAAATATAATAATATAATATTCACATAAATAACAATAACTGTATAACTAATAAAAATAACAATAACTATATAACTAATAACAATAACTATATAAAAACTAGGATAGACATGCAACATATATCTCATTCTACCCATTTTTCTTTCTTTGTATATACTTTCCATGTCTTTTGCTCTTACCAAACCATCAGTTACCATATATGTGGTGGTGGATTATTCCCAGGGAGTCCAATATAATATTTTCCGCTAACACAGCCACATCTTTCATATCAATGCCCAGGTCTTCCATGAAACTCCTTGTTCTATTAGGTATATTTCCGCGAGCTCCGAACCATAGGCCTGTCACGTGGAACTCTCCTTCGCCGAAAGTCTCACGGAACTTTTCTTTAAGGAAAGGGATGCATTTGTCGTATATTCCTTTCTTTTCCCTTTCCACTTTACCTGCCTGATCCGGATCGTTGCTTTCGAATCTAACCGTGGGATCTAGAATCAACGCTGAATTTCCTTTTTTTGAAAACGCAAAGATATCAGCGTATCGTGTAGATCCATCGGTATCGATGCAATATACCTCATCGAAGCAGGCAAAATCTTTCTCTTCAAGGAGCCTCATTATTTTGTTTTTAACTCTGTGATGACTGTGTGTTTTAAGGAGAGAGTTGTTGGGGCAAATTCCCTGCACATGTGCTGGTGTTTCTGACTCTCTGCCGCATTTGTGACAAAGGGACTCAACTTCTCTCTTCTGCTCGCTGACGCCTGGGACTCCACGCAGGGGTGCGTAGTTAATGTTAAGCTTAAGGGCGTTGGACCATTCAGACCCGGATAGCACCTTCTTGTCGTACAGGGAACTATTATCTTTTGGGGTTTCTTAAAAATGTCCAACACCAAAGCCCTGCCACCTGCAACTGGCCCACTCTTCAAACGCATTTTCTCTCAGCGACTGCCGTAGAGCTCTCACATTCCGGTACCCCTGATCAACACCCAATCTATCAGCGCACTCGGAGATTTCCGCTGTGTAATCAAAGACAGATTGGAACAGAGCATCCGGCACATTTGACAGTCGCTGGGCGATGGACCAATGCTGAAGAGGGGCCTCCCATTGACAACGCATAAGTCCTGATCCTCTAAACCTCCTTGGTGCATACAGCATCGCCGTCGATGTATTCGCTGGTAGACCAACAAGGGACTTGACACTTCTCCGAATCATTGTATCGATTCCATCAAGTAGAGAAGGACGCAGCTTCGTCAGGGGCGCTGTTTGAAGAGAGTATGTGAGACCAGAGAACAAATATTGATTAACAATGTTGAGCTTTTGCTCGGGCTTGAGCAAACTGGACGTTACTAATTTGTCCAAATTACCATTAATCTTTGTCACCGAATCCTCGCTAAATATTAGCTCCCCCGAGAATGTGCATCCAAGATACTTCACTGTTTCTTCTTGCTTTATTGTCCGGAATGCACTTCCTTTCTCAAGGGAGAGCATCGCTGATTGCAGCTCTCCTTTATTTAATATTATTCCCATGCTTTTCTGTTGGTTAATTGCCAAACCTATTTCATCAAGTATTTTTTGAATGCTGTTGATCACTCTCTCCGCGGCTCCCATGTCTCGCGCCGACACAACCTGGTCATTAGCAAAGCCTGTGAGGACCACACTCTCTTGGTCACTCTTCAGGTTGTACCCATATTGCATAGAAAATTGCTGATCGCAGATTTCACGGTACATATGATCGATGGCCAAGTTGAAGAGAGATGATGACAAGGGGCCGCCTTGGGGTACTCCCCTTAGCAACCTGATTTGGCTTGTCGTATGAGCACCAACATTGATGCTAATCTTGTTGGTGCCTAGGAGAGCAGCAATTACATCTCTGAGATCCGGCGACACACCTCTATCCTCCAGTGAGCAAACTATGTGGTCATGCCCAACACTGTCAAAAGCCCTAATCACGTCAAGAAAGGCCACAGCGCAATCTCTTCTTTTAGTAGTGGCGTCCTTTATGATTGCATCCACAATCCTGGCATTGGCATGAGTTCCCGGGAGACCTTTAATAAAACCTCTCTGATTTTTGTTGAAGACAACCTGTTTCCTAAGCTCTCAGTCCAAAGCCTTTTCTATTATTCGGCGTACAATTGAGTAAATGGTGATAGGCCTCCAGGATGAAATATCCTTAACTTCACCCTTACCTTTGTAAATTAATATTGTACGCCCCTGACGCAGCGATTCCGGTACATAGGCCTCCTTCAATATTATCTCCGCAATGGTCCTGATGATGATTTTAATTGCTTGAATATCGATGGACATCAAATTTGGCCTCGGGGCACACTGTTCATAATCCACACGTTTGCGGGAGTTCGTATTCTCAAAGAGGTTTTTGAAGTGGCACTCAACCTTGGCCACCTTCACAGGGCATTGCTTGGGAGCGTCAGAATTCATAATAGTTTGTACTACCTTTTTTCTCCTATTGTAGTAATTATACTACGCTAGTTCATATTGGTATTGTTCCTGCCGACGGCTCCTGTCTTTTTTATTGGCTCTCTGGGGAATCGGCACTTTCCCAGCACCCTTATCTGTCATAATTGTTTTTGTTTTTTTCTCATTTTGTAAAATCTAACGGCAGGGTACTGGGGGCCAGGTAATTCAGCATTTACATTTCTTAAAAACTTGAGAAAGCTGAATACCACTTCGTCAAAAAAAAAAAATAATAATAACTAGGGATGTGACAATTTCAAAAAAGTCGATTCTTGGGAAAACATCGGGAGAGACAACCGATGATTTTAAGTCAATGCCAAAGAATCAATCGATGCCTTTGATGTTCATTTCAGCGTTAGAAAATCACAAGATAATAAAGATAAAACATAGCTACTCCAAACAAAAACGCCTAATTGTTGAAGAGATGTTTGTTGTTTATTGTTTTTTGGGGCTTAACGTCTTTATGCACTCCAACTAGGGCAGAAAGGAAGGGTTATCCTACAGGTTACCAACCTGTTTTAGTCAGGGTGGGAAGGTCAAGATTTATTTGTGGGTTCGCCACGAAATAAATTTTAACACGCCCAGGTGGGATTCGAACCCACGACCTTCTGGTTAGGAGCGCGCTGAGACCCACGCCCCGATTTACTCGACCATTGAGTCTCCAAAGATATGTTTTCGCTCATTAATAAGACAGTAAGAGTATAGTTGAGGGAGGGTATTAGTCCTCTTACAAGAAAACGTTTAACAAAGCAGTAAAACCTCGCTTAAGAGTATCATTTCAAGCGCAATGTGACTATGAATTTAAAGTTTACTTAAAAGACTTGACTAGAAATGAAATATCTATGTATTCCCCATGAACAGTGTGTAGGAATCAACACTGAGTGTTGTGAAAACATGTGGAAACCTGGCAACACTGAGTGCTTTAAAAAACTTCTATAATGATCTTACTTAATTATTCATAATGTCACATGTGCTTTATTAATGATTGTAATTAAATGTATTAAAATAAAAACTAAAATAAACACCAATTTGTCGAAGACAGTTTTATTTCAACAAATTAGCAACAAAACTCAAAGTTTTTGTTAACATCTGAGCTCCAAAAATAATTTTAACCTAGTAAGTATGAAAACTTTTTGAGTAGAAACTAAATCAAAATATTCTTCTCTGTACATTGACTAAATTGCAATTCTTTAAGTACCTTATACGTCGAAGATAATAAATGCAACTAACTGTGGACTAATTTACTTATTGAAATAATAATGTTTTTTAATAATTTTGTTTTTATAACTTTCACAAGTACTATTTTTTCCTAAACGCGCTTGTTTACAAAAAAAATAAAAAAAAATAATGCTTTAAAGTGAGGTATCAGTAGCGAGAATCGAATCTTTTTGGGACCGACACAACACTAAAAATAACCACTTGTGTATAAAAGAGATTCCTTTTTATCTTTTCCATCTTTATTCCTCCTGATGAAGTAAGTATACTCAAACCATAGCCGTAAAATGTATTCCCAAAAAGGGTAAAAAGAAATGGCTAAGGGATCTTTTGAGATAATACAAAATATTTAGAATTTTGTATCACCCACAGGATGAGCGGTGGGAGCAGATATAAAACTTAAAAAAACATAAACATTACAACCTATGATATCCAATTAAAGGCCAAGTATCCACTTTATATAGTAGTAAATAAATCCGAAATTGGCAAAAAAATTGTTATTTTTGAAATTAAGAGGGTAATTTTTAATTATTACATAATTTATATACTATTATAAATAATTACCAATAATGAAGACTAAAACGAAGATCTAATGATCCTATGGGAGCGAGATGTGACCTGAACCAAAGGGAAGCTGAAACTGCTATGTCTGAGCTTCGAGGAGGGCCAAAGAGAAAAAGAACTTGAGGATAAACTTGGACAAAATGTTCCGAGAATAAATAACGGGAACAGAAAAGTTGAGGAAAAACGAGTCGATATACTAAGGTAGTAAGCCCGAGGCGGGATTTCCTAGGAGTTGAAGTATACATGACGTCGGTAAGGAAGTTCAACTCTTTCCTCATGAGCCCTTCCACGCCAACAGGTCAACAGGTAGCCTCGCCATCGGATTCCAGCCCCAGAGCTAACATGAAAACAATTATTTTCCTAGGAACAGTTGGGTTCTTCAACAATACATTGTTGCAACTATAGACTGTACAATACAAGAAAGGGCACGAAACAATCAGCAGAGTGACTCTAACACGTACAATACATGATAAACAGCGCTCTGTAGATTTAATCATTTAATTAAAAATAACTGAACATATTCGATTTAGTTCTCGATCAACACGGGTCATTTCTCCATACGTGAGGGTCAAATAATTTAACGCGTTCAATTTCTCTCATCTATACTTTTAGATTCGATAATTAGATTATTTAGATACAGCCAACAGTGACGCACACCTATAACGGTTTAACAATATTTGTTTTAGTATCAATAATCTTAAACAACTATATTATTTTTTTTTATAGATTTCGGATCAATTAACATTACATATAAACTATGTTGTTGCAAAACTGAATGTATAGGCTGTATATATTTCGATTTCTAAAGAACAAAATACAGCCACACATGACGGATTATACCTGTTCAAACAAGGGTGAGTTGATTACTGAAAGAAGTAAGCTATCACGGTGATAGGAGAACAGCTGTATCGATGTTTTCTTATAGATAAGAATCATATGATACCGATTCAGGTGGAAGTGAAAATTATAGAGAAATATGTTGGGACAATAATACAATTAGTTTTCGAAGTAATTTTGAATCTTAATTCAAATTTTATTTTATTTAATAGATCCGAAGTCTTTAGAAGAAAATAAGAAAAAAACTTTTGTTTATGCTTTAGATGAAAATAATAACATGCACCAAATCTTTTTATTTATTTAATTTCTTTATTAATTTAATTTTAAAACCATATTCTGTCTCAGAAATATAATACTTTTTTTTCGATATGTAACTAAAAAAACTTAAATAAGTAACTAAAAAATTTACATTTTATAATTAAAAGTATCAAATTACTTTAATTAATAATTTAATCAACAATCAATGATTATTCGAAATAAACAAAATTGAGAGAAAACAGGAGTTTTAAACGCGACTTTCTTCATTCAAATCAATATAGCTTCTAAACGGTTGGTCGAAGCGACAAATGCTATAAAATAAAAATCTTCAAGTTTCTGACAAGGATACTCTTGGCAAATTTTCGAAAAGAGCAAAACCAACAGAGCTTCGAATGAGCCCCAAAACTAAAAAATTCTTGGCAAAAAGTGACTTTTTTCATTCATTTTTTTTTCATTAAAGGTAGGTCCTAGCAATAAATGTCAAATGACAAATAACATTTTCCATTAAATTTCTGATAAAGCTACATTAGGAAAAAAACTTCTGACTGGGAACTGGAGTCAAATTTTCGATTCGAGCAACACCTAGACCGTGTCAAAAAAGCACCAACAATTAAACAAATTAGGCATCCGAGACTTTTTTCATTCAAATCAATATAGCTCAAATGGCAGGCGTTAAGGCCAAATATATTATTATATTAGTTACGATTAGACTAGATATTAGTTAAGAGCTAGTTAAGTTAGGACATTCGTTGATCGAAAACTTCTTATACGGTTATCTTTTACACCTCCACAACCAAATACTTAATTGAAAAATATAATAACCCTTAAATAAACCAATATCATTATCAAGAATCTTTCCCAAACAATATGTCAAATAGTGAACAATAAAAATCCTCAACTGGACTATAACTGTACGTTTTTTCCCCCGCCGTAATGTAGTTTCATAAATTTGTAAAACTGTTTGCCCACAAGAAGAATGTTTGGGCGTTAAAGTACACATACGATAAAGGGAAAAATACGAGCCTCTCTTATTCATCTGCACATTGCTACTGCTTCAAGGTTCACAAAATATGTTACAGGTAACTGTTTAGCGCTTGAAAAATTGGCTTCATCTGTATTCTTAACGTCCCTAGGGGGAGGATGAGAAATAGGAAATATTAAATCAAGCAAAGTTTCTAGAAAAAAAAATCTTTAACACCGAACTAATATTTAATTTTTAATAAATTAATTAAGTAATATAGGTAATTATCATTATTTAATGCTGTATTTATTTGTAATATGATTCATGAGGAAGAACGCACAAGAATCCACTTTCTCAAAGGATAGGTTTTTTGGAAATTTAAAAAACAATAAACTATTTATATATTAAACAAATATTTTTATTTGTACATATATTTTTATTCAAAAGACCAACTCCTTCAAATATCTAGGAGAATGGATAACCTCAAACATGGACGAGGACCTGGCCATAAATGATAGGTGTGCTAAGTGCTTTCCATCTCTGTAAGGACATCTACAAATCCAAGTCTTCTCTTAGGCTTAAACTAAGGCATTACGCTACTGTAAAAGCCATCAAGGAGTGAGGCGAATATAGAATCAGATATAACTATGAGTTATAACTACAGTTGGAAAGAGAAAATCACAGCAGCTATGAGAAAGGGGAGACTAACATTTTACGGCCACACAGTCAGAATGGACAGCGATAGACAAACCTCGAAAATCTTTAAAACCATCTTTAGAGGAAAAGGGACCAATGCCAAATGGGTGAAACAGGTTTGAAAAGATCTGGAACTTCTAGGAATCAATCCTAAGGATGTTTCCAGAGATAACTACCGAACCCTCATCAGGACATCAGATGCTCTCAAGTTGGTGACAGCTAAAGCGTTACGACCCGGAGTGGAAGGGAAGTGGACCGAGGAAAGGAAGAGGACCCATAGCACAAGAATGAAGAGTTACTGGGCTAAGGGGAAAGGTCGCCAGGGTTTGGAACCGCGTGGTCCAAGGGGCCAAAACGAAAAAAACAAATATGTTAAAAATATTAACCGTAAGTATATTAATTTATGAAAATATTAGCAGTATATTAAATGAGAGTTAATCAAATTTTCAAAAAATTTATCGACTCAGGATTACGAAAAAATCTTCAATGGATAACAAAAAAGAAAAAAAATAACATTTTTTTTTCATTTTGTTTTCCCTTCCATATAGTACTCCTATAGAGAGCCATGTATTAGCCAAATAATACATCACGCACCAAGCATTTTGCATGATACGTGAATTGTTAGTTCTAGCGTAATTATATAGTTATTATGTATTGATAACTAAAATTACTTATTAAAAGGGGAAAATATATTTTTAAAAAAACATGAAAAATAAATACAATAGTTTATCCAAGATATACAATATATTGACAAATTAACAATGAAAACCTTGTGTTTGAAAACTTGCTTTATTGAAATTTTTGTCCTTTTTCCTTCAGTTCTAACATCTGTAAATTAATGAGACGAATTTTTTCAATTTTGATGTATAATTGTTGTAAATTTTATTTTCTGGTCCTTTGCCACCGTTCAGAACTGTGCTCCTGATCAAACCGTGTCCGTTTTAATTTGATGGCTATCCTACAGTATGCGATTAGACGTACGTGGTTTGCCCGTCGCAGGAACAAACATCGTGTTGAGTGATAACGTTTGAAATTGAAATTCAAAACAACAAAAAAAAAGGTGAAACATAATAATTTATTAATAAAAATAGTATGGTTGACTGTATGATATAATTTATGAAGAAAATGGTTAGGGATACAGTCAAGAGTAATAAAATACACATCCAAGTTTTAAAAAAAACTTCGTACAACTTACTTCAACGTTTCTAATAAATAATAATTATTTGTTTCATTGCAAAACACCCCGACAAAGTAATACCTCACAAATTTATGATACAGGTAAAATATATACACATTCAAAAAAATACAAATTTTACTGTCAAAATATTAAGACCGATTACACTATACATTTATAAGTCAGCAACGAAGCACTACATACTTACTTTCACAAAATCATCCAAATTTCATATAAAACGTTTCATGGCAAACACTAGGGACATACCAACTAACTTATTATACTCAGGGCCGGAACTAGGAGATTTTTCCGGATTGGGGGGCAAAGATCAGTTTGCCACCCCAAACCCCACTCTTCCATCATAAAAAGAATTTACGTGGTCATTATTATTATGTTAAAACCTAGTTTAAAACGCACCTACAGTCAATCGTTTATTAATTGTTGATTTCTCTTTCCGAAGAATTAATCATCGTTTTTATATTAGTGTTTCTATAATTATATGATTTCCGGTGTTCTGTGATCAATGTCCAGGACCTTATGCCTCTTAGAATTGATGAATAATGCTTCTTGTAATATATTACTTAAATGTCGAGAATGAAGTCAGTTTAAAAAATATCATTTTCATTTGGAGGACATAATCGTTAATGAACATCAAATGTCCTTAGATAAATCTTGAGGACGAAATCCATTCAAAAAATCCACTCATTTCAGGATCGTGTGAATATATTGCAAAAAAAAAGTTCCGAATAAGCATAGGGAGGAACAAGCAGGATATGAAAAGAAGAGGATATTGGAGAAGGTCAAAAAGGAAGGTTCGAATGCTGCAGTTCTGTGGGTGGGACTATGGCGGTCGGAAACTGAAGATATACTGAGGGTCGAATGAGATAGCCTTAGGTGGTTATCATAAATTCACTATCGACAAGCTCCAAGAAATAGGATTTAATATTGATAAGCTAGTACAAGGAATTGTTGCAACGCTAAAAAGTAACGTTTCTTAAATAGCGAGACACGTTTATAACTGGATACTACATATCGATGGTCACAGGGGATAAGAAGTAAGTCGAAAAATAGGCAAAATGAGTGCACCGTTCATCGTCTACAGAGTTTCCTGCAATTACTCTTTGAATAATTTAATAACTCCTAGGCCTATTTATTTCTGATTCGCAGTAAGGAGGATGACATTTGATTTGTTTCTACTAATACAGCCTATAAACAGTTCTTAAAATGGTAAAAAAAAAAAAATCAACAAAAAAATTGTAATAAAACACTTACATTTTTCTTGTTACATTACCTATTTATCTTTTAAGCAATAATAATATTTTTCTTATTTTTGATTGTAATAAAAACATTTTCTCATCATTACGTATTTTAAAAAAAAAAAAAAAAAAAAAAAAAAAAAAAAAAAAATTAAAAAAAAAAAAATCCTAGAATGGCTTTAGTAAATTAAATTGTCTTCAATATAGTTAACTATCCCACTATTTTGGTGACATTGATGTCAAACGTTTTAAAATTGACCGATAGGTAGCGAGTGCCATTCTACATGAATGGTCACAAAGGTACGATGTTATAAAAAACATGAAATTGATAATAAAATTTAATTATATTCATTTCAATTATTAAAAGATTTAAATGTGTGGTGCGACATATTTAATAACATAATAAATTTATAATGTATATTTTTGATTGGCAGGAACAAGATTCGCCACACTTTCATATACTTTTATGGTTAGAAATTTAAATTCAATTAAATGAAATCAATAAACTTATTTCTACCGAATTAAAATGATTACCAAATCAGAATTTCAATCCTTTAATTTTTGATATGGTGTGTAAAAATATGATTCATGGGCATTTAGTTGTAAGCACTGATTTTGCAGCCCATCTGCAAGAGTTTCTTAATAGTCTCGGTCCATCTGGATTACAAACACATAAACTAAAATTGAAAATTGGATGTCGAAGCATGCTTTTTGCCTTGTTATTAGATTCGTAGTTTAGTTTGTTTACTAAATTATATTATAATGAAATGAAAATAAATTTTATTCTAGTGCCATTATCCTTTAGGGATAATTATAATGAACAATATAATGGCGTACTTGCTATCGTATTTAAAATTATCGTAATAAAATTAATGCTACTTACACCTTATAAATATTTAAAATAAAAATAAAAATAAAAACAAAGTAAGTGAACAAACAAATAAACAAAATAAAAAGTGAAAAATATCGTAAATAGGACAAAAATGAAGGACTCAATACGAAAAAGATGCTAAAACAAAATTAAAATTAAAAAATACAGTTGTCACTATCAATAAATAAAAAAGAATATAAGATTAAGAAAATATTAAATATTAAAGCAGATTGGAAAGTGTATTCACTCATGAACCTAATTCTGTATTAATACTGAAAAATGGAATCAATTCAACTTATTTTATTTATTTTTTTTCATTTATTATTTTATTTCCAGATCGGCCTGGTAAGCCTTACATGGGTAACAATATTAATAATGAGTTAACAATAGTAGAAGGAAGGGTATAGTCTCTTGCAAGAGACACCCATAACAGATTAGTTTTCTAATAATTTTTGAATAATTATAACTGTAGAGGAAGTATATAATAACAAAAAGACAATGAAGATACGCAACAATAAAAAATAAATGAATAGAATACTAATGAATCAAATAGGGAGAAAAAATAAATAAATAAAATAAAACAGAGTAAAAATTAATGACAGTAATATACTGGCGCAATCAAGCACTTAACAAAAATTAATAATACAAAATAACAGACAATTGTATACACAAGAAAATAATAATAAAGAAAAAATAAATAAATAAAGTACAGAAATAATGAAGTAATACAATCAAATTGTAGTAATAAGAACAGTGATTGGTGTTGAAACCAAAAAGTAAATACTGGATGAAATAGTAATGGTCTTTACATCAGGACGTCTTGCAAGAGTCTTGGTTTCAATCTGTGGGATGTTGTTTGAGCTCCTACGTTGAAGGCTACTGCACCTTTAACCGCTGGCAACTTGCTATGAAACCTGGTGAAGCATTTTTCGATGAAATCGTCAATTTATTCAATGTCTAATTCACGCTGTAGTTGACTATTTCTTACAAACCAGGGAGCATCTACAGCAATCCTTAGGACCTTGTTTTGGAAAGATTGTAATTAAATTCAACTTATTCATAAAAGAGAAACTGACTAAAAATTACGACTTAACCATTCAAGGCTAAAAAATAAACAGCCATCGATCACTCATAACTCATGAACGTGACTAATGATTGGTTCACTCATCCACTTAACGATATAATAACCTACATACAGATAACTCATGGTTATGTACCGTACTAGAGTCATAAGGTGGTGAAAAAATGTCTTGCTTCGTATATATTTGGTGATAGTCTTATCTTTAGTAAGAGTTTAGTGTTGGTTATACATGGGTATAGAGCTTATTAGTACTATTGCGTATACTCATCTTGTCACGCTCACGTCTTTATTGGATTTATACTTCATTTAGTAGATTTGGGAAAGCAGGTTTAAATAATATTATATAGGAGATAAGTTTATTTCATGTACAAAATATTGTGGAAGCTACTAATTAGAAAATATGAAATTAATAGATAAAGACTCCTGTATTAAGATTAAACATCATCACAATTGAGAGACAACATCTTATAATTTATATAAATATCTTTTACATCTTATAATAACGGAGCATTTTTTAGTTAAGTAGATCAACACTGCTCCTCGGTACAAAATTGTGTCATTCATTTAAAAAATTAAGCATTGCTTTGAAAGGCTAACATCAGATTGTTGAAGATGTGCATTAGCTGTTGGAAAATGAAGAAACAGGCTTACTATTTCTACTCCATATGCCAATGCTGAAGCACTAAAAAAATTAATGAGGCCAGAATAGAGATTATTTCTCATTTCATAAAGGCTAACACCGGAATTCGAACTATAAATACTATAAAAATGTCCAGAAAAATATCAGAGTATTCTCCCAAGAATGAATGTAATGAATGTAACAAATGAAATCTGGAACCTTTGGAATATTTATCTACTTTAATAATAGTTAATAAAATGAAATGTTTTTTTTTCATTATTTGAACTGCAATTAAACTATCTAGTAGTATATATAAACTAGTATGATGGGGATAATAAATGCTATTTTATATTTAATAATTTATTTCTTGGATTATTAATGTATTTCAATAAGATTTTGTTCGCTTTTTTAGCTCTCAACTCTAAACCGAGCTATCGGTACCGAGAATCCAAAAATGTTGGTAGCCACACTGCATGAAACCATTAGGTCAGTTTTTTAAAAAGTAACTTACAAGCAACCTTTATTAAGAGACTATTAAAAAAAAATAAATAAATAAAATAAAATAAAACTCCCCCAAAGAACAAGAGACATCAGACAAGTGAGGACAGGAATGGTGCACACGTGGGGACAATCAAATATAATAACCATTACTAAAAGCTATCCTGCCACTTCCTTGCCAAGGCTGGAATGAGGATAATAAGGCAAATGCAGTAGGATTGTTTACAACTGATTGCAGTGAGTCGCAGTGGAACCTAACATTATGAAGGTGTAGCAATGGGCCGAAAAGGATTTGGAACACCAACTGTTGACACTCCAGGAAAAGACAGTTTTTGAGCAAAGCAGGTATATAACGGACTGATACATGGAATTATAAAAAGAACAGAATCGATTTTTCTTAATTTCTTAAAATATTATTCGTCCAGGTCTTTTTGAGACTTCTTCGACGGTTGTGGGTAAATTCTGGTGTCAATATGTCCTATACAAGTGGGTAGGAGGGTCCTGTGAATTTGTTGTGAAAGTCTGTAGTTTTATTTATAAACGAATGGATTGTTAAAATGAAATCTTGGTGTAGTATGTTATTTCTGGGATAAGGAAGGTTTCGTACATATACTAGGGATTCGATTAACCGACGTAGTTGGAACCGAGATAGGTTCGGATAACCAAATCCCCGGTTAACCGAGTAACCATAAAACGAAGAGAAATACGTAAGAGAAAACGAAGGACAATAATAATATTTATTATGTATGCAATGATAGTATATATCAGTAAACTTATTACATATGTGAACCAAAACGTTTATGGCTTGAAAATCACTGATTTTCTTTCATTTAAGTATCATTATTTTATCTACCGCCGCACAATCTCTCTATTGTCCTCAAACCTTCTGATTTCGATTGAACGATGTCGCATTAGTTCTGCCTTCCAGATATTGAAGTGCCTTCTCCAACCCAGCAAACCCATCTTTATGAGAAATTGTTAATGACAATTCCTTTCCATTAGACCGTCCTCCCCATCCTCCAACCTCCCCGTAGTAATGTTCGTACTGTCTTTTTTGGCAATCAAATGTTTTGTGAGATAAAGTAATAATACATAATAAAAAAAAGAAAAAAAGAAGGCTCTATTGATCGAGTCACCAGTGTATTTTTTAATTTATTACTATTTTAACAGCCAACTGATACTTCTCAGGGCTAAACTAATATCAAAGAGCAGAGAGTCATATGAAAAAAAAAAAAAAAAAAAAAAAAAAAAAAAAAAAAAAAAAAAAAAAAAAAAACCTGTACCACTTACAACCCATGAAGAGTCTCGGGTTCAGTACTTAGGTAAGGCTGTACTGTTTCTGAGCCAACGGTTGTGGAAGGAAGTGATTTGGCTAGAATTCACGCTCAACTGCCAGTTTTTTCCCCAATTAAGGGCACCCACTTTTTAAGAGGTTGGATGTGACCCAGGAGGGTCTCCCGACCTCGAATTCAGGCCCGGGAAAATGGTAGTCAAGACTAGAGTCTACCCGTCAATTTTGGCGGTGGCCTAGGTTTGTGGAGAGAGGGTCATCGGGTTCATTCAGAAGTTGTCGGCGGTCATCGGTCATCATTGTTCTTGCCTTTCCGCTGTCAACACTTCTCTGGAGTTAAGTTAATTTGTTTTTTCTGCGATATGGATAAATCGTCTTGCAAGCGCCTACCCACTCAGCTACCGCGCCTTCCTATGATAACAAATATTCAAATTTTTTATCAGGAAACTCAGGATAAATTGAAAATCCGAGCAACGCCAACAGAGGTATAGCCTGTCAAAAAAGCCTGTACACTTTAAAAATGTAAGCAAAACGTGAATTTTTTTCTTTCAAAA